>CM060579.1:159516-3052016 GCA_030625065.1 Alectoris magna | reverse complement strand
GGATCAAGCTGGGCTCTGTTAAGCTCACAGCTGCTCCACCAGAACTCTTCTCTGAAGGGACACTGGCTCAGAAGCTGGCATTGAGCAGCCTTAGATCCACTGCACACTCCCTGTGCCATTGCAGGCCAGAAGGAAGCAAGATGAACAAATTCTTCTTGCAGGGGAGGGTGTCCTCCCCAGCTTCCATAACAGAGCCATGCAGAAAGCACAGTTCTCGCACCGCCGCTGTGCTGAACATAGACACCCTGGATGATAATGTGATTAACATTTGTAGCTGTGCCGGCTTAGATAAGGGTAATTAAATCTCACGCTTCAGGGCATCAGCTAATCACTCACGGGGTCATTTTAATTTATAACGGGGTTTTTTTTGCCCGTTCCTGAATTTATTTGCCCATCCGCCACGATGCGCTCTGTGCATCCTCTGTCAGCTCCTCAGCATGTGGCCGCTGTGGGACCTGGGGGGCTGTGGCAACATCCAGGACAGGCAGAGAACCCCGGCTGCCCCCAGGGACTCTGCAGATCCGTGGGACCCCATGGGATGCCCTTGGTCCCTCCACTGGCTTCCCGTTAGCTGTGTGATACGGTGCTGTAGGGCTGCAGCTCTGCACTGCACCGCATCACAGATTTATGGCATGACCTTGGGGCTGTTGTTTAAGGTCAGGTTCCCCTCCAAATTCCCCAGTGCATGTATGCAGTTTCAGAAGGGCAGGGATGCAGCAGGGAAGCACACTGGGCTGCGTACTTGGGGGATCGGAGCAGCGAGGGAGAAATATTTCTCTCTGCAATAACCCAGGATCTGTCAGTTGCCCCAGTGCATCTCCCTTGCAGGAGTGCTGTGAGCTGACATGTTGGGTCAGTGTGCATTCCTGAGCAGTAGTGGTGTGAAGTGCTGGAGGCAGGACGAGAGGCAGGAGGATGCTGCAGGGACCTGGGAGCAGATGGATGTGCTGCTTCTTCCCCCGATCCCACTGGGATACACAGGGCTTGGTGGGCATCCACGGGCCCAGAGTGCACGAGAACGGGGCTGCTGCATCCCTCTCACTGTACCTCCAGCCCTCCCCTGTGGTTCTGACGGAGCCCAGAGGGCCGTGGTTCTGCTCGGTGCTTCCAGTGGGTGCAGAAAGTCTCAGTTTGTGCATGGAGGGTGACGGTAACTGCAGGGTTATTAATAAAGAGGAGAGGAAGAGGAGCTGCAGCCCTCTGCCGGCTGCTGGCCCTCAGCACACTGCCCGGCTTGCTGTGGCCGAAGAGTGGTTTTGGCTGATCCCCCCTCAGCGCTCCCCAGTGCAGTGGGTGAGGTGGCAGCACGGTGGGTCTGCATTGCCTGCAGTCACACGGTGTGGTCACAGCGGCGGCACACAGCAGGATGTGTGCAGTGGTGCTGGGCTGCACCCCGGCAGAGAAGCAGCTTTGGGTCAGGGAGAGAGGAGATGCAGAAAAGTGCCCATTGCACTGCTGAAATCCGGGCTTTGAACACTGCTGTGAGCATGTGCTAACCCACGTCTGCATACGCAGGACCCACTTGCGCTTGGGCCTTGTTTTTCCCCAACCTTTCGACTGCAGAGCAGTTAAAGCAAATGACATTACAGCAAGCAGCACTGCAGAGCACGGCTTTTTGGTAAATACCTTTTTGTAGAGGCGTCAGCGGTGACCAGCAGCCATGCATACAGATTGGCCTCGCACCGCCTGCACTGCTCCTGCTGCCTCAGCACAGCCCCTGTCCCCACTGGGACAGTGTCCCTGGTGTCCCCTCCTCCCTGTGCACACTGGAGGCAGCATGCAGGGCTGGGCACACCTGTGCTGCCTGTCCCTTGCTGTCACTTATGGGTGACACGCTGTCACACTGCAGGCTGAGCTGTGTCCCGCACGTAGCATCTCTTCTCTCCCAGGTGTAGAGAATGCACTGGGATTGCAGTTCCCCATTTGCATTGCTCAGGCAGCAAAGGGCTTAGAACAGCAAATCACTGCTCTGCCGCTGGGGATCCCGCGTGTGATCAATGGGAGATTTGTGAGCGCACGTGTGAGCAAGAGGTTTTTCCCTACAGACAAATAAAACACTTTTTCCCTGGCACTGCCTGAAGTGAAGCTCCTGAGACTCCATCAGGTGCTGGAAGCTTTGAGATGCAGGGTGGGGAGAGGCATCCCCTGCTCTCCTCCTACATCCCTGTGTGCTGTTCTGGCTGCATCCAACCTGGAGCAGTGGGGAGGACCCAGGAGGTGCTGCACCAGTGTCACACCACACCAACACCCGTGGAGGTGGACATGTCCCTCCAAGCAGGATGTCAGAGCATCCCCTGAGTGTGGATGGGTGCAGGAAGGGGGAAATAGGGCTGGTGGGGGCCAAAGCTGGAGCTGATGGGAGGAAATCAGCTCAGAGAGAGGGCAGGCAGTGCCAGCCTGAGGGCTGACCTGGTTCTGCAGGAACCTCCTCGTTTTGTCGCGGCTCTGGGAGGATGCAGAGCCTCCTGGCCTATATTCTGTCTCTATGATCAATATTGAACATCTCCCCTCCTGCGTTCCCTACGCAAGTGCAGGGCTTGCCAGGGGGGGCTCGTCTTGCAGCCCTGTCTGCTCACCATTTCAAATAATTTCTCTGCTATAGTTGTTCTAGAAACAATTCATTAGGGGCCTATTATACAATGTTACACCTGCTAAGGTTGGGAAAGATCCCACATATGGTGAATTTGCAGCCTAAGCTGCGCTCTTCGGCTTTTTCTGGCATCTGCCTGTACATTGACTTCTTTGTCCTCATTCGCCCTGGAGCAGAGCTGTGCCCGTGGCACTGCTGGGTGACCAGCACGAAGCTGCACGTTGTGGGACGTGAGCAAATTAGCCTGCTTTCCTCTCAATGCTGCCTGCCATCCCTCCCACAGCACACTTTGGGAATCCAGGCCAAAAGCAGCAGGCAGGTCCCCAGGCTGGCGGCGGTTCTGCTGGAAGCAAAGAGCTGCAGCCCTGGGGAGCTCATTAAGCATCACCTCACAGCCCGCAGATGGGGCAGGGAGGGAACCCCATCCCTGCTAGGACTGTTCCCGGGAACCCACCTGGAGGTGTCCCTTGGCCGTGCCACCCAGCCGCAGCCTGCATCCTTGCTTTGCAGTTGTCTTTTTCTCTCTGCAGGGAAAACAACTTCATCAAGGACTTCCCGCAGCTGGCTGATGGGCTGCTGGTCATCCCGCTGCCTGTGGAGGAGCAGTGCCGTGGAGTGCTGTCTGAGCCCCTGCCCGACCTCCAGCTCCTCACTGGTACGAGCCCGCCCTGGTGGCCAAAGAGCATTCCCCCATAGTTGGCCCTGGGGGCTGAACACCGGCTGTTCCTTTGCAGGAGACATCAAGTATGACGAGGCGATGGGCTACCCCATGGTGCAGCACTGGCGGGTTAGGAGCAACTTGTACCGTGTGAAGCTCAGCTCCATCACCCTCTCTTCAGGTGAGAGATGCTCAGTGCATGGGAGATAGAGACTCATAGAACCATTTGGGTTGGAAAGCCCACCATCGCAACCATGTCCAGCCGTCAGTCTACCCTACCGAGTCCCATCAGCACCCCACATCCCTCTTACATACCTCCAGGGATGAGGACCCCACCATGGCCCTGGGCAGTGACCTTGCCTCATTTTTGCAGAAGGGAAACTGAGGCAGGGAAACTGAGCCACAGGGCTGCGGGCAAAGCCAGCGTGAGCTGCTGAGCAACTCCCCAGGGAGATTCCTATGAGTGCATGTATGCACACATATATGACAGAAAGCGCATTTGTGGTTTTACAGGGACCCAAACTGTTTGTGAATGCAGGTCCTGTCATGCAGGGAGTGGCAGATGAGGAAGGGGCAGGCGGGAGGATCCTGCAGCCGTCAAAACATTTCACTTCCACATTTTTATAAGTACACGTTTTGTTTCAGAAATGCTGAAACGTTTTGTTGTGACCCGAAATGTTTTGCTTTTTCATTTCAAAACAGCAGTTTTTATTTAAGAAATCAACCTATTTTTAAATGGGGGAAAAAAAAAAACAAAACAACCAAAAACCCAAACAAAAAACCCAACCCCATAAAAGAGAAGATCTAGCACAGCCAGGCTGCACAGCCCCAGAATGAAGCAGCCTGCTTGGAGCTGAACAAAGTCTTTGGGGTCAGCTCACAATGAATTGTTTCAGCTTTTTCCTTCCACCACCCTTCTCCTTCAATCAACCAGCCAGGCAGATAACCTCGTTTGGGTGACAGATGCGACATATTTCCTTGCAGTGTGTTTTCAGTTCCACCACTGAAGCACAGCAGCAATAGGGGCCCTCTCCAGCAGTGCCTCTGTGATCTGTGGGCTCTGCAGAGCAGTCAGGGTGGTGTCACTGCCCTGTGACACATCCCAGCTGTCTGCATGGCTTTGCAGGAGGCATTGCCTCGGTGCATGGATCCATAGATCCCTGGGCTGTCCCCAGCTTTTCTAACCCTAATGAATGGTCGTGCAGGGTATTTGTGCTGGGGGTGATCTGCTGTGCCCTCTGTTAAATCTCTCCTTGCACCAAGACAACATCTGTGGTTATGGTTTGGCAAAGGCCATGCACATCCCCGGGGGAGAGCACTGCCCCACATCACTGCGTCCTGCAGGATCGCCCAGGCTCACAGGAGGGTTTGTGTGCACACACACACGTGCATCCTTGGAAATCTGCTTGAGAAATCCCTTGGGGAGAGGAATCATTGCAGGATGGCAGAGCCACAGCCCTGTTAAGCCACAGGTTGTGTATTGTAGCAGCTGATGCAAACCACAGCAGAGCAGGGGGGAACGTCTCTGTGCCCTGTGGGGGCTGTGTGCTGCAATTTCCCTATCCATCCCATGCTTTCTTTGCTCCCGCAGGCTTCGCCAACATCCTGAAGATCCTGAGCAAGGACAGCAGCCGGGAGGAGCTGCTCTCCTTCATCCAGCAGTTTGGTTCCCACTACATTGCTGAGGCTCTGTACGGCTCTGAGTTCAGCTGCACCATTCACTTCCCCAGCAAGAAGGTGCAGCAGCAGCTGTGGCTCCAGTACCAGAAAGGTGAGGAGGGCAGTGCCCTGAGCACCGTGTGCTTCCTTTGCTCTTTGCCATGGTTCACCCCCAGCCCTGCCACCATGCCCTGAGCCGGGGGTGCGGGTGGGTTTATGGAGATGTGACATAATTGAGCTGTCTGAGAATAGCTTCGTTTTATTGCTTGTGACAATGACAGTCTTTAAGGAAGTGTATTAAATCAATAGCAGACTCATTGTGCTACACTATAAATAACGAGACACATCATTAAACAGGGCAATAAACTTCAGGACTTTGAAGTAATACAATTAGGTTATGTTTATAAAAACTCCCTTATCGCTGTAGCCTTCCATTTGCCAATCCATCTCCCTCCTCCGGGGAGCTCGGGATATTCCTGATGTTTTTCTCTTGAAAATGTCTGCAGTGCTCCTTAGGGCACGCTGCAGGGCTCAGGAGCTGACAGGTGCTTCCATCACTTCCATCTCTTCCATTGCATCCATCCCATCCCGTGTGCTGCTGCGGTCAGTGCAATCCGGCTCCTGCAGTGCGTTCTGCTTCATTTTCCCTCCGTCTTCCCAGCGCAGCACTCCTGTAAGCGTGTTTGTAACATTCTGTACTCATTTGTTTTGTTTTTAAAGAGTGATAAATGGAGTTTGCCAAAGCAATGCCCCCGTTTAGCAGGAGGGAGCATTGCGGAGGTGTGCTGCTGATGCGCTGCGATGCGGCGATGCGCTCAGACACGCTCAGCCCTCTGCAGATGTATCCATGGGGAGAGGATCCTGAGCAGCTCCTGCTCCAAACCCTGCAGGATGCAGGGGGGAGATGGAGGATGGTCCCGTTCTGCACATGAGTGTTTAATCTCTGGCTGTGCTGTGTTATTTAGGTAGTAGGTGTTGGCACTGATGTTGTTCTTTGTGCACAGCTCTGTCTGTGACACGGGGATTTGGCAGCCAGCAGGATTGGTAAGGTTCATCTCTGGGGCCTTTGCTACAGTGGAAGAGACAAGTTGTGTAATCGGCTGCTTGATGGCTGGGAAAGGCTCCCAGGAACAGGCTGAGGATGCTCAGGGCTCTTGCAGATATACTGGGGATGCTGCTCCATGGGCAGAGCAACACGAGGAGCCCAGGGCTCTCTCCTGGAGAAATCCCAGTGAAGAGGCAGAGCTCCTCAGTGATGGTAGATGGATTTTATCCCCAGCTTCTCCCCTGATTTACCCTCAGTTTAGCAATGTTGTAGGGAGGATCTGGATGAATAGCCCGAGCTAGATGGTTCCGGATGCATTCTCAGCTCAGAAACAGCTCTGTCCTGCCATTCTCCCACTGCTCCTTCCAGCACTGCTCCAAGCGTGTGTGCATCTCCCATAAATACAACAGCAAGGCCGGGGTGAGTGCAGTTCGTTAGCGAGCAAAGCAGGGGGAGAGGAGAGGCTTGAGCTAATTGAAATGGCACCAAATATGATCAGAATGCATGCTGTGGCATGCTCACAGCATCGTACAGAATTATTTTAATATTGTAATCAACTTCAGAAATCAACTCGTGGGCCTTGGGAAGAAGCTGCTGCCGGGAAAGAGCATGATCAGTGTGTTGAGACCTCATGGAAAACACGGCCAGTGACATGGCTTAGCATCCGGGCATCCATTTCTGCAGCCATGCAGAGAAGAAATGGATGCAGCTCTTGTGGGGCTGGCGGAGGGTTTGTGCCCTTGAGACAAGTGAGCTGCAGGTGCTGCCAGCATTTGTGGACTACCTGTGGAAATGAGGACAGTATTCAAGCAGCCCGGCAGGAAGCTTCCTCCTGGGGCAGTGGGAGCAGCCTGGGGACAGGGATGGGGACAGGGATGGGGAGGGTGGCACCACACTGCCCTACTTAGGGCAGTTTGTGGGGATTCCTGGGAGGCAGAGCCCTGTTCTGCAGTGGAGCTGCCTGCCATGTCCTAGAGGTGTGCAGGAGTGAATCCTGCAAACAGGAGGGATGGGGAGGCCTCTGCTCAGGCAAACACAGACACTTCCCCAGGCTCTCCTCTAGGAACTGCGTGAGCAAAGCAAACCAAACCCAAATTCTGTTTCATGCTGAGCGATTAAAATCCTGTTTTCTGGGTCTGTTTGCTTGGGCTCTGTGCAGCCAAGTGGTGCACTGGCTCAGCAGAGGGGCTTCCAAGCAAGGACCTGCAAATCGACCTGGACATTGATCTGTGCCACGGGAGCCTGCATCCGTTTTCCCCATCATTGAAGGCAGTGCTTAATGCTGACGGTACCTCATTAAGTTCTCACCAGTTGTGAGAACATCTTCATTTGGCAGCTGAGGCCAGTGTGACAACCCAGACCATCCCCTGTTGCGTTTAAGATTGGGCCAGGTCTGCCTGGGATGGGGCAAACTGGCTTCATAGCAGCCCCATGGTGCCGTGCCCGGGGTCTGTGGCTAACATGGGGTGCTGACAGTGCAGTGCTCTGGCTGGGGCTGAGCACTGCTTGCACAGTGTCAGAGCTTTCCTGTTCCCTATGAGCAGTCTGGGGCTGGGCAAGAGGCTGGGAGGGAAGATTTTGGTTGGATTTCAGAGGAAATGCCTTACTCAGAGGGCGGTGAGGCCCTGGCATTGATGCCCAGAGCTGGGGGTGCCCATCCCTGGAGGTGCCCAAGGCATGGATGGGCCCTGAGCAACCTGAGCCGGGGGCAGGCAGCCCATCGCAGGGGTGGAGCCCTCCACCCACCTGTGGGGCTGCTTTGTTCACCAACACAGATGTGCCACAGACCTGCTTGCTCCCTGGCTGGATGAGGAGCAGAGCTGGGTGAGGAATAGGGCAGAGCTGCTCTAGCAGCACCATCTGACAGCCCCAGTGGGATTTCCTGAGCGCCGTTCGAGCTTGCTTGCTCCCACTGCAATACACAAAATGCAGAACAAATGTCTGTAAGTGCTTTGGCACTTAGAGAAAATGGAGATGTTATCAGTCGTAATGCGGAGGGTCTCGTCTTGTCAGGCATTTGAATGACAACTCTTTTCCTTCGCACCTTGCAGATGAGCTGAGCCTCGGTGTGGGAGATGTGGGTTCTCCAGCTGGAAGAGCTCACCTCTCCCATGCCACAGGACCTGGGAGCAGGGCTGGTGTGACTGGGGCATGCATGGGTGGAGATAAAGAGGTTTTCAGTACCAGAGTGTTAGAGTGCTGTGTAAGGTCTGAGAGATGCTCGCTCTCGGCAGCTGATCGCTCACTAAAGCAGGAGGGGCTGTGCTGACAGCTGCTGTCACGTTCACTAAAGCCTCCTGACCATCCATCTCCCTCTGCTCGCTTATCTCCCTCGAATCACGTGTCTCTGGATGTGTTTCCCTGTAAGAGGTTACAGATTTCATGCTTTCTTGTGAACTGAGCAGTTTAGACACAGATCTTCATGAAACATAAGCCAGAGGATACAGCCTAAGGGTCTGCTGGAATAGCAGTTGTATCTTTCAGAGCAGGGCCTGTGGGTCCTTCCTGTCCCTGCATGGTCTGAATCCTCTCCCTTCAGGTCTGGTAGTGCCATGAACTGTCCATGGGAACCTTTAGCTTTTAATTCCTACGCGCAATCAGGTGCATGAAGAAAGGTGAGCTTTGCACCTATTAAAGGTGGTAATGGCCTTCCCTTACACCTACTTGGTCAGAAGTAAAGCACTTTGAATTTCCCTATCCTTGAGATAAGCTCCTACAAACCACCACTCTGTTACCTTTACGGCACTCTCCCAGCTTGTGGTTTAGATCATTATGTTTATTTCAAACCCTCAGATTTTGACATTTTGCTCAGAGGAGGAAAAAACAATCTAGCTGGTTGCCATGAAATTTAGTTTAGACTAAAGTCTGTGCTGTGACTCAGTCTGCTAAGCGACCTTATGCACTGCTGATCGTAATCCAAAATTACCAGGCGAGTAATTAGTTGTGCAAAATGAAATAACTTAAAATCCTCACATGGAGTAATGACCCAGAAAAATCACTTAAGCTATACAATGGAAACGACTCAAAGCATCTGGCTGGAGTTTTACTTTTGTAGCTCTGCCCCCTTTGATTAAGAAGCACTCTCCTGCTCGTCCCCGTTCGAAACCGTGGCCGTCAGCTGCTGCCCAGAACAAATGTTACAGCATACAGAAGCTGTAACTGATAAACTGGCAGCTCGTCGCTGTTTAAAGAGCTGCTCCGTATCATCTGAGAGGAGCACGAATAATAACAGCCCTTCCCCAGATCAGCAGCTGTGCTGAGTGGCAGGGGAGAGCCTGCATGTGCCGGTGACACATGGAGGTCTTTGAAAGCTGAGTACAGCTCTGCTTTGCTCCCCTTCGGCTCCGTGTAAATGCACCGTTCCAATACAGACGTGTTGCAGTGTTGATCAGAATCAGAGCTCTCCTCCCAAGCACTGGGAATGTGCTGCCTCTGTAGCCATGCAGCACTGAGGCAGAAAGTGCAGGAGCACCGCTGCCATTGGATGGAAGAAACTCCGGGCTTTGTTTATGGGGTGGGTAGAGAAGTGTTAGATGAAGTTACGTGAGAGCTGCCCAAGAGATCAGATCTGTCCTCCCCACCATGACCACAGAAGGGGTGGTGCAGCCATTGTGTTAGCCAGGCTCATTCCCACCAGCCATAAAACACAATCTGCCACCAAAGGGAGAAGACAAAGCGTTTTTAATAACAAAATGAGCCGTCTGCAATGCACTGTTAATTGGATCGATTTTTCCTTTATTACACGATCTTTAAAAACCGAACACATACGTACAACCAGACAAGTTCTTTCTCCAGGTAGAGAGCAGAAGCAAAAACTATTTCATCACAATCCTTAATTGCCCCGTTTCATCTCATTTGGCAGACGATCACAGCATCACACTGCGGGCACCACAGCAAGAAATACAGCTCTGCAACATCACCTCACAGTCAGCCGGGTTGTGGCAGGGGAAGGGCTAAGGACAACAGATTTCCTTTTTCCCTTCCTGGCCTGAAACCCCGGCCCAGAAGATCTGCAGGCAAAACACAGCCAGGCAGCCCTCGCCCTGCTTTGTCCCACCAATGCATGGCACAGCAGTGTTATTTTTCCCCGAGTCTCTGAGCGAGCAGCAGATGACAGATGCTTTGTTTGAGCCGTGTACCCAGTAACAGAGCGGGGTAAACAACAGCTCAGCCCATTTGCTGGACAAGCTTTTATGTCCCTTTAAGCACACCAGGAAACATTCTTGCTGGTAGTGCGATGTTTATTGCAAAACAAAATTCCATTGGAACAGAAAATGACAGAGGTACATATTATCATAGATAATATTGCTTCAATTATTCAGGTCCACAGTAGCTTCCTGCTTGGAGCAGTTCTTAGAAACAGGAGAGATGTTTAAAGGAGATCAGTAGGAGAGGAACTGACATTACCATAATACTGGAAAAAACGCCTTGAGTTACAGTGTAATTAACTGCAGAAGGTGCCAGTAATAGTAGTCATCTCCCAAAAACATACATGCAAGATGAGATCAGCTCCCCACATTGCTGTTACTTACCTCAGGCAACTGCCCCCTCCCACCCAGAAAGAGAAGCAGGGAATGTAAACAGTTGTGTGCATATCGATAGCATCAGCAAATACACAGAGCAGTGCAGGGGGGGGGGGGGTTCAATTCCCTTGGGCTCCTTTAGTGCCTTCCGTCATCTGCCCTGCTAACCATCCCCTCTTAGCTCCTACCCTCTTTCCTAAGATCTTTCTACAGTGCTTTACAGTGAGAAGAACAGGACGTTGTCCTGCTCAGGGGCAGCTCCATCACACAGCTGGGCTCCTGTTGTGCTGGTCCTGCCCCGTGCTGCTGCTGAGCACAACAGGGAGAGGGAAAAACCAAATTCTGCCAAAGGGTTCTGCTCCCAGAGCTCCATCTGGAAACCCCATCGCTGCCCTGCAACGGGCTGCAGCAGCAGCTGCTCTGAAGGCTGTTTTACTTTGCTGCTTCACCAGGGAAAAGTATATGAGAGCGTAAAAAAATCACCTGTTGCATACATGTTGTAGGACAAGCAGCAAACAATTTGCTGTCGCATGGCAGCCACCATAAAATCAGCTTTTATATTGTCTGCCATGCCCCCAAATTTGCAACTATGCTGTTGATAGCAACAAATAAATGCACTGCAGCGTAACTATTATCTGTGGCAGATTAACATGCTACCACTGTGCCCTATTTGAATGCGTCCTTCCTTCAATAAACTATTCCAGGCAAGCAGCACCACACTGAGGTACACATTTATCAGCGAGGAGAGTAGCGCTGTGGGGGCTTGGTTCACACAGCTGCAGTTTTGTGCTTCATTTGGCCCAAAGCCGTGATGAACATGAACTCTGGTGCCTGCTGGTGCCATAAAAAAGCTGAGGAATGTCGTGATTTGCTGTGCAAGGAGAAAAAGGCAACGCACCAATGGATGTGCTTCCGAGTGCTGAAAAAGATTGAAATGAAGCAATCCCCCTCCCCCCCCCCCCCCCCCCACCCTCATCGTGGGATACGAAGCGCAGACACGTCTGTAAGGGTGACGATGCGGAACGCAGGCAGTGAGGTGCAGGTGAACATACAGTTGTGTGTGATCTCATTTACTCCCACCTCCCAGTCTTCTTCCCCCGGCCTTTCCCTCCCCCCAGATGAAGGTACCAGACACACCTCCCAGAGACAGTTCCCAAGATAATACATTTAATAACAGCACACACTTCTGAATATCAACAGATTTCCCCTGATTTTTTTCCTCCAACCCCCACCCTTTTCCCACTCCCTCCTCCCCAGCAGAATTCTTAGCAGTAATAATCACCCTGTTGCCATCAGAGGGCAGTTTTCTGGCTCAGCTCGGTCTCCCATGATTGCACTGTACTCACTTCACATTGAACAGACACGGTTCACAAACGGCACGACAGGGGCAATCTCCTGAATACCAGAAAAGCAGAGAGAGAAAACCCTCGCTCCTCAGTTTGAAAGTAAAGCTCCATCTCCGTGCAGTTTAAGAGGGCTATTTTGTTTTATGCAGTGCTGCAATCAGAAATTGCTTTCTGTAGTAGTTGCCCAGACAACTGCTACCGAGTTCCTCGTGAGTACCATGGCGAGAAGAGGATTGCCTCTCTAGTCCCCTAAAGGAAGGTGATTTAGGGCAGTCAGTCAGTGTTTATGGCACAAAGAAAGGTACAGTGGTTGAAGACGTAGTCAATGCAGAATAAGGAGGTGAGAAGGGTTAAGGAGCGACTGGTCATTTAGCAAAAAACCAATATTCCAGAAGGATCTCTTCCTTCATGCTCTTCTATTGTGCAGATTTAAAAAGAGAAAATGCAGACCACCACCAAGTTAGTTGTTTTGTTCCTGAACAGAAAACCTGATGGCCTCCGTGCCAAACCCTGTTGGGCTGTGGTGCAGTTTTCTCAGTGTTTGACACTGGTTCCTGTCAGATAGCAGCGAGGCTGGAAGAACTGCTGCTAATGACAGGGGCTTTCCCCAGAGAAATGCCTTCAAGGGGTGGAATATCTTCTCAGATGGTAACTGTAGATCTTAATGCAATGATCCCAGCAGTCCAGCACCAACAGCTGCCCTTTGGGAGTAATGGCAATACCAACCGGGCAGGTGAGTCCTTCCCGGATTAAGATATTATAGCCACCTCCTTTAGGAAAATGCAGGATTTCTTTACGGCTGCTGTCAGCAACGATGAGGTCTCCTCTGGCATCTACGCACATCCCGGCAATGCACCTGAAATCCTCATTCTCAGAGAAGAAGTGGCTAATCTGGCGTCCCAGCTGCCCGTCGGGGCCGACAGAGCCAATAGAAAAGCCTCCTTCTAAGTGGTGTTCGTACTGCCTGTTTTCCAAGTTGAGCCCCAGGCCCTGAGTGAAGTATATGGTCCCTTCAGCATCACAAGTGACAAACTTGGGGCGCACCGCGCTACACAAGCAGGTGTACTTCACCACCCCCACGCCGCGGTCCACAGTGAAGCACCACAGCTTCCCCCCTTCCACATCAGTCACCACAAACTGCCCAGAGGGCAGAGCCGCGATGCCCCAGGGCTTGCTTAGCTGGCTCCTGTGACATGCCACGCAGTGGCCATCCATGGTGTACACCTTGACGGAGTTATCGTAGCTGTCGGTCACGCCTATCAGGCCATGGCAATTCATGGTGACAGAAAGGGGAGTCAAATTGGGCAGGTCTGCTCCAAGGAAGCTCAGTACAAAGCTATCGATTCCGCTAGGGCTCCGGCGGATCTCCTTCAGGAAGCCCTTGCGGGTGAAAACCTGGATTCGAAAATTGCCTCGATCCGCCACAAGCACCTCTCCTTGGAGAGTGACGTGCAGGCTGACGGGCAGATTGAACATCCCTGGAAGGCTGCCCTTGGAGCCCATCTTCTTGATGAAGTGACACTGCTGGATGCTTGCAGCTGCTTCGGGCATCCTCGGCTTGGCTGGGGAAGAATTTGGCGTGCAGCTGGCTTCTTGTTGCACCAAGTCAGGCTCTCTAAATGATGCCGATGAGGATGCTGCGGTTTCCATAAGTGATTCTTCCAAGTTAACAGTCCGGGGTTTCTTCACCACCTGCCCAATCTGCAGTGGTCCCACATGGCTCACTTTAAGGAGTTCAACCTCGTGAAGTATCAGCTCCCCCGGGAGATTGTTTGTCAGTTCTGGTTCTTCCTCATCTGCTGCCTCCTCCAAGAGAGCAATATCTCCTTGCTTTATTTTAGCAAGGAAATAATCACAGCGAGACAATATCTGCACTTCTGCTAAGTTCAGCAGATACGCTTGTTCCTCCATTACCTGATTATTTACCTTCTCCACTTCAGACAAAGAGGTGGTGAAAAACTTGCGTGACCTGGCCAGTTCTTCCTGGATCTTGCGCTCTTCTTTGCTGTAATCTTGCAGAACTGCTCTGTATCTAGATTGCAGGTCACTCGAAACACCCTCCAGAGATGCTTTTCTTTTCTGCAAATCATCCATGAGCTCCCGAAGTCTGGCAAGCCTTGTCCCAAATTCCCTCCTACGCTCTTCAGCAGCCTCTTTGATAGCAATGACATTATGCCCTTGGGGCATGTGTGATGTCTCCTTGCACGGCTCACATAAAACCAAGCCACAACTCTTGCAAAAGTGTCTTGGCAACCTTCTCCCACAGACTTTGCACATGAGGAGACCAACCACTTCCCCCAGCCCTGTGGTGTCTATGATCTTCAGTACAGTGAGATTGTCAGTCAGCTGAGCTAAGGTTTTGATCCGAGTGATTTTGCTGCAAAAAGGGCAGCGTATCCCATTAATGCTGGTTGCTAGGAGCTTCTCCAAGCACTGTTTGCAGATGGTGTGCCCGCAGTGTAAGAGCTTGGGTCTCAGGTGCTCCTCAGTAAAGGACTCCATGCAAATGGGGCACTCCAGGACCTCTCGGAGTGCCTCTGAGTTGAGCTGAGGAGCAGAAGCCATGGCTTTCCACAGGCAGCTTTAGCCAGTGCAGAATCTGGTACTCGCCTGTATTCTAAGGTGCTCCAATTCTGTCCAGAAAGAGAAAAGAAAATGTGATTTATGTCATCAACGGCAGTTACATATACATGCAGTGTATTTCTGATTTATCTCCCAGACCTGGAAAACAGAAACCCAGTTGGCTTTCCCACATGTGAAAAGGGTAGATTTATCATCGCTCATCTCAGAGTGGGCAAATCCTAAAACTAACTTGCAGCTTCTAGCGCAATGAATTATTCACTTGCAAAATTTATAAGTAGAACTGAAAGAAGTGTAATGGCAGCAATAAGGAAGCCCAATATATATTGATGACTGAATCATCTCCTCATGGTGCCCATCTCCTGCTGCCAAGCCTGCGAGTTTACATAATTTACTCTGAAATCCAGAGAGATTAAACCAAGCGTTCAAATGTTGCGCATCAAAAGAGGAACCAGATGGTGCAACGCTTTAGGACATTAATATATCACCTCTGGAGACCTGCATTCAGATAAGACATCAGACATGAACAAAATAAATGCGGTCGGTTTCAACTGCTTTTCTAGAAAGCCAAAATAAATTTTCAACTTTTCATACGTTTGCCAGGAGGTAATCCTAGAAGGAACGATTTGTCGGCTTCCACTCGTTCTGTGATTGACTGTTTATAGTGGAAGCATGCGTTGATGTCTTTAAACCAGTGTACTTCATTAACCTCTGCCATGCTGCATCATGCAAATAAACACAGCTTGATGCAGCAGCGTTCCATCAGGTATTAGCAGACAACTCCAAACGCTTGATAATACGGACTGCATGTGTTCACTCTTAGGTCTTGAACTCAGCTTAATTGCATATAATTTCTCTGTGTTCCATAATCTTGTAGCACTGACTTCATTCCTGTATTTTGGTTCAGTTTTGTACCGCCGTGGTTGCCATTCAACTTCAGCCCAGGTTTCTTCATCCTCACATCCCGCACAGCGGGGAGCAGATCCCAGCAGCTCCCTTGCTGAAGCAGCCATCCATTCAAAAGGAACAGAACAGGGTTCACATCATTAAGTTATTATTCAGCAGACTGAGTTTCAATACCTCTGCTATTGCATTGCTTAGCCGTTAAAAGAAATGGGGAGAAAACATTTCTTCTAGGGGGAGAGGAGGGGAAGGAAGTAGTTAGTCTTTAAAATGAAGAGCTGGTCACAGAGGGATACGAGCAGAAAGCTTTCTTCCCAATAATGGCTGCGTGCACGCAGCACTCTCGCTTCCCTGCTGCGTCTGCCTGCTTCGCCCTCAGGAGCATTTCAGACAGAAAGGTTCAGTGTATTTCAGTTTAGCGTTTGCTCAAGTGGAAGGAGACAGCTGTAACCAAGAAAAGTTCTTTATGTTCATACAGAGAGAGAGAAAAAAAAAGAAAAGATCTGAATTTATCAGCCATGCGGCCTTTTTAGCCCACATTGCAGGGACGGGCGCTGCAGGATCTCCACCGGCGGGGTCCCAGGCTGGGAGCTGACCCCAAAGTGGGGGCACAGCCGCTGTCCGGCTCGCAGGTGGCAGAGCAGGAGCTCCACGGCACTTCGCAGCCTTCCCTTTCCTGCTGAGCAGCACCTCGGCTGTGGAAAAAGGAGCCCGGGCACCGCGGCGCAGATCAGATGCATTGCTCTGAGGGGTGGAGAGCGGTGTTTTAAAGCGAGGTTTACAAATTAAGCGTAAGATGCGGGATTCGTTACTGTTGTTTTCCTTGGCAGTGCAGGAGGAGCCGCTGGGGGAAGGCGCGGGCACCAGGTGACGGGTTACGCAGGGAGCCGCCGTCAGAACGCGGAATTATTTTCATTTACGTAAAATGGAAGGTGGGGTTTTCTTTGGTTTTAACTCAGGTTCGGTTTGAAGGTCGCTTTGTGTGATGTTCTTTTAATAGGCACAACCTTTCTATCGCACGCCAGAGCGCGTCTCAGCGCCGCGATGCTCTCTGGCAGCGCTGTTACACCGCAGCATTTTCCTCCCCTCGGTCGTACCCCACGTCGGGCCGTTCCTCCGACACAGAGGACGGGAAGCCCGTGGCCAGCCTGCCCGCGGGGCCGAGGCCCGGCCGGGCCCCGTGCGCGGCCCCGCAGCGCTGGGGGAGCGCCGCCTCCCGCCCGGTCCGGCCCGGCCACGCCGCCCGCCGCGACGTCGGGGCGGCCCCGATGCTCGGTGCGGCGCCGGGGGTAGCCGCCCACCCGCCCCGCCTGCAGGGGGCGCCACGCGCCGCGGGGCCCGCTCTGCGCCTTACCTGCTCGCCGCTCCCGGGCCGCGCACCGCACCCCGGCATGCCCCGCGCCGCCGTCACGTGTGCTGCGCGGCGCACGGCGTGCTGGGAGGTGGAGTCCTGCGGGCCGCCTGCGCACGCCTGGCGGGGGAAGGGGCGGCGGCGCTGGGAGCGGTCCGTGCTCTGCGGGCGGGGTGATGAGCCGCGTGTTTCTGTTAAGAGAACAAACCAGCAAACCAACAAGCCACCACTCCAACTGCTGCTGTCAAGAAAAGTCTTTTTTTTTTTTTTTTTTCTCCTTTTTTTTTTTCTTTTTCTCCTCCCTCATGTCGTTGTGCACCATTTTGTGCCGAGATCCCTACACAGACCACGGAATCACAGAACCGCCGTCATGGAACCATGGAATGCCCTGAGTGGGGAAGGACCCCGCGGTCCAGCACTGCCCGAACACCAGCCCTATGGCTGAGAGCCAGCCCTGGGGGCCGTGCCCACCGCCCTATGGGGCACAGCCTTTCCCCAACCCCACCTTACCCTTCTCTGGTGGAGCTCCATGCCATCCCCTCGGGCCCTGTTGCTGTCACCAGAGAGCAGAGCTCGGTGCTGTTGCTTCACTCCCTTTGGGGAGCTGCAGGCTGCCGTGAGGGGCCATAGGGCCACCATGGGGGGCTGCAGGATGCCATGAGGGGCTGTAGGGCCACCATGAAGGAGCTGCGGGCCGCCGTGATGAGCTGCAGGCTGCTGTCATGACCATTTGGTTATCATGTGGCGTGAGGCCACAGCTTCCTTTCAGTCCCCCCTCATGCCGGGGCAGCCCAATGCCAGGGTTGGGGTTTGCTCGCACACCGTGTTGCCTCACGCCACAAATCTGTTTTTCTTCGATTAGAAGCAGCTCGTGGACTCCCAGCACAAAAATGCCTGTTTTTTAGATGCAGGATGGCAAATTCAATCAGTTGATCGGGCAGCGTGTGCAAATATCACCAGTGAAGAGGTGTGCAGCTGTGGTCACTTATTCAGGGCCTCCCTCACACAGGGCATGTCCTGCTTGGCAATTCCTTCCTTCCCGCAGTATCCTGGGTCCTGGGGCCGGTGGCTGGGAGTGGTGCAGCTGCAGATGTGGGAAGGGGAAAGTCTGTGGGGAACGGTGCTTCCCCTCAGCCAGGGGAGAGCGTGCTTTGCCTTGTTCTTGAAGTGAGAGATGGGCGCTGCGGGCTCCGTGCTGGGTTTTAGGGACTCGGTTGGTGAGTCCAGATTAAAAGAGAGGAGATGGATGGGGTGGGGAAGGCGTGTTGGAGGATGGAGCACTGCGTGAGCGTGTGCGAAAGGAGGCATGCTGCTCAGGTACCTCCCTCCTCTTCCTTCTTTTGTGCCACACCATGCCGAGAACAGATAGAGCTTCCAGCAAAACCTGTGGCCACCACTCTGCTTTTTACGTGTCGTAACACCTGGGTGCCTCAGAGGAAAACGGAATTCCTTGGCAATGTCTTTTCCATAGCGTGTCAGTGAGGATGCTGAGCACCACTGCTTCCCTGGTCAGGACCTGAACCACTATGGGCTGGTCACCCTTCAGTCCCAGTACAGGTGGGATGTGATGCGAGGCCTTTCTGAGCAGCAGCCCTGGTCCATGGGGTGGTTTGGGCTGGGAAGCTGGTGGGACCGTGTCCCTGTAGGATTTTTGCCATGTGCAGCTTTCTGCTTCCCACCAGGCCTATACAGGACATTGCTGCGTAGGTGGGGTGGAGGCTGCTGTTTGTGAAGCTCTCCATAAACAATAAAAAGATAAAGCAGCATAGCTTTCTGTGTGAACTCCTGTAACAGCTGTCATGTCTGTGCCCAGCCTTCCATCTTTCCATCATTCTCTCTAACAGTCGGGGTTGCCGCAGTGGAAGTGCATGCTGTGCACTGGGGCTGGCCCTGTAACCCTTCCCAAACGCAAGGAAGGGTAGAGCCACCTTGGAGGCAGCTCCTGCCACCACCTTCTTGCTCTACAGACTTTAACTTGCTCACAGCACGTTTGCTCAGATCCATCCCTCTCTGCTGCTGATGCCTGGAAGTAGAGGAGGGTGGTTCTGTCGCACAGGCACAGGACTGATGAGCAAAGTCATTAATCATATAATCAGTCATTTTCCTCCTGCCTCTTCCCTCCTCCTCTCCATCCCTCCAACTTTTCTACCTGGCCTCTCTTCTCCCATCTCATGGGTTCTGCTGGCTGTAATCAGAGGTGGGATTTAGCAGCCAGACTATCTGATAGGAATGTCCGGGCTTGGGGCATCCTGTGTGGGAGCACAGGTGGAGAACTGCGGCATGGAGAAATTCCATCTGTGGAAGAGGCGAGCCGTCAGTGTAGCCGTTTGCCATGATTGCTGTTTGCAGCCTCCCTGTGCACGGGGAGGAGATGGCACAGCCTGTGCCATGCTGGCAGCCATGGGGCCATGCCCAGCCTTTGCTGGAAACCACAGTGCGTCCTCCGTGTGCTTTGTACACTCGAGCAGCAACTGGGAAACAGCAGAGAGTACAATGCAGGAAGTGAAGGCACTTGGAAGCAGGGCAGATGCAAAACTGAACTTGACTAGCAAAGGAAAATGAATGAGATTTATGTTTGCATGTTTTTGTGCTGTGCTGTTGGCCCTCAGTGACAAACCTCAGCAGGAACCTGCTGAGCTCCAGCATGCCCCTGGGGTGAGCTGAGCGTGGGGAAGGGATGTGGGGTTTGCTCCCACCTGCCAGGGCTGCCTGGTGGTGCAGCTGGGGCCAGATTGGATGCAGTTGTGGGTCTGGGTGCAGCAAGTGCTGTCCGGACCTTTGGGAAATGCATCAAGTGAGGCTCGTTCAGCCTCGTGGTCTGGAAGAATCTCTGGACACTGTGCTTACATTGGTGCCAATCGTGCCGTGTGTTGGCTGCAAGCAGCGGTCGGAGCCGGGTGCTCGCAGAGGGATGCTGATGTGGGGACCAGAGGTGGGTGGGCAGCCAGCACTGCTGGGCCGATGTGTGGCCGTGTGGGTGCGGTGGGGTGGGGTGGGGTGACGGAGCACCGCGATAACACGCTCTGCCATTCAGGAAAGCTCCCCGTGGGGTGGTAGGGTGTGATCCCCACTCGGGGGGTCTCCCCGGAGGGTGAGGGCTGGTGCCTGCCGTCCTGCTCCGTGCCACCAGAGGGCAGCAGGTCCTCGCGGAGCTCCGGCCACCGCTGCCCCGCGGGGATGGGGACAGCAGCCCCGCGCCGTGGGGTTCCCACGGGCACTCGCCAGCAGCAGCGGAGCCGCCCTCGTGTTCTGCTTCCCTGCTGGACGGACTGCGGTGATGCTCAGACCGAAGCTGCAGGATTGCCGTGCCACGGGGCAGCTGCGTGGCTTGAAAGATGAGGAGCAGTTCCTATAAAGTGGGGAGCGGTTTCTCAGGGATCCCTCGCTCCTCACAGGCCGTGCATGTCCGCAGCGCACGCAGACACTGCTGTCTGCTTGGGGTTCAGCTGTTACAGCGTGCCCTGCTTGGCAGCAGAGGCTGGTGCTCTGCTTCTTGCACACGGCAGCGCGGTGCTGCATCCCCCGACATCACACCCACACCCTTCTTGCAGTGCCCATCGCTAGCACTGGGCAGCCATAAAGCTGGCTGAGCTCCTTACAGACCTGTTGGATCTTGCAATGACAATTTCTCACTGCAAGAGAAATTCCCAGGCAAACGCAGCTATTGATTTTCTTTCTAGCTCCCTTTCGATGGATTTGCCCACAAACGGGTTGTTTTTCTATCCAGTAACGAACCTGCAGCCTGTGCCAGTGGATCTGTATCAGCCATAAATCCCAGCACCCTGCCCGTGGCAGCAAGGCCTGCACAGCCAGGGGGAGGTGGAAGGGACAGGTGGAGCAGAAATAACTCAGCCTTGCTGGGAAATGCAAAGCCCGGGTACCAGCTTAGTCCTGGCAGAGCATCCTGTTGGTGTCACTGGGGTAACTTGAAGGTATCCCTACCAGGATCTGCTCCTTAAATTCTCTTTACAGCTTCAGCTTGTTCTGAGCTTTTCTGCTGTTGAAGAGCTGCCACATCCTTCTCCTGATGCAGCTGTGTTCTTGTGGGAAGCCCAGTGATCCCCAGTTTTGGAATGACCTGGGATCTTTTGGCAAAGCGCAGTATAAAATGCTGGACCACTAGCAAAAGCTGCCCCTCCTGGGAGCTCTCAAGGCAAAGCAACACTCCAGTACAAAACTGTTACGTGTTACATTTGGTTATTGCTCTTGTAGTGTTGTTGTGCTTCCCTCTGGTCTAAGCACTAGGAGGTGCTGCTGTTAATGCTGTGAGCACTTCCCCACCTCTGCAGCTGAGTCCTGGTGGAGAGCAGAGGCAGAGCTGTGCACTGGAGCAGGAGACCAGAACTCTCTGCGCTGCTCGTCCTCCTTTCTTACACAAGGTTTGACACTTAGCGGAAGGTTATTTTGTTTTGTGTTGCTGTTGCTTCTTTTTCTAAATACATATTTCAGGCAAACAAACAAACTAATAGCTTCCACAAGTTGCCATGATGCGTCTAACCACATCCGCGGCGCTGTGCTTCCAAACAGATGTTGCCAGGACTCCCTGAGCCGCCAGCAGCATTAGTGAAAGCATGTTCAGATCCAGGGGCTGATAAGGAACCCCCCTGCCCTCCCTTCCCTGCACTGTTGAGCCTCGCCATCCCGCAGACTGGGTCTGGGCAGTACCCATCAGCAGTTACCTCAAGGCCTGTCCCTGGGAATAGGGCTTTGGAAGAGCGAGCTGAGCGCTCCAGGGGGGTCACCCAGTCATGCACGGGGCTTGTGCAACGTGGACCTAAGCAATGAAGGTGAACAGAGTTACTCAGGACTTAGCCCAGCTTGCAGTGAATACAACAGGAGTGTTTCTGTTGGCTTCACTGGCAACTGGGGATGGCATTTTAGTGTTATCTTTTGGGGTCTGGTTCTGATTCTCTCTAACCCAACGGCAGAACCTTCCCTTGACTTCATCAGGAGTAGAACTGGGCCGTAGGTTTTTGAGCCCGAGAAGAAGCCGGTGAGCTGCGTGTCAGCAACAAGGCAATAAAAGCCAGAGCAATCCTCCAGTGGTGTGTGGGGCTACTGCAGCTCCCCGCTGGGTTTCTCTGTGCGGAGTGGGTCTGCGTGCAGGCAGCCAGGCTGATACCTCAAAGCCACCTGTGAGGGAGGCACAGGGACCCTTCAGCTCTTCTTTGCTTTGAGTGGTAGTGGCGGGTCCAGGAATAATCTCACGTGTTTGAGAGGAAAATATCTCCAAGCTTTCAGTAACCTAATTTTGTTAGGACTGTCCTTAAGCTCCTAAAGCTCATTCCACAAGAGCTACCAAGAATTGCACTCCAGTGCTGATGACTTCCAAGACTCGTCTGGATGAGAGCTGGTGATTTGGCAGTGAAGCCTATTTCCTTCTGCTGAGCCATGTCCTATTTCATTTTCCTTATTTGGAGTTGTACCCAGAGCCTTTTCGGTACAAGGGAGCACAACGAATTAGTTCCCAGCACACTGAACTGCTAACTTCAGCTGCAGTAACCCCTTACGTCCCCAGGAACCCAATCTACAAAGCGTTCCTTCTCCCCTTAGTGACTGGAGCTTCAACTGCAATAAAGAGGATTAAATGCAGACACCCATTTCCACCTTAGCTATGAAGTCTGCAGTGCTGACAAGTCTGCCACGAGTCACCTGGCTCCACGATCAATCTTCTGTGGCTGAGAGCATGGCTGCTCTGCGAGGGGAGCTGCACTACACACACAGCCTCCCTGATCAGCTGCTGGTTTTCTACCTTCTTTTATTTGCAGACCTCTACTTTTCCCCACCATGCAGCTCCATTTGGTGACTGCTGCTCCTGAAATGGCTTTACCCAACCTGCGTTTCCATCAAGCCCTCACCTCCTTGCCAGCCTCTTTCGGGAGCTCTTTAAGCCTCCACCTCCACCACTCTGGCCCCAGCACCTTTTTCTGGGAGCGATGGGCAAACAAGGAGTCTGGGGGTGCAGGATATGCTGGACGAGCACGCATTCAAGCTGGGTTCCCCTGGAGTTAACTCTCTGCTTGCTCAGGGTTATTTTGCTCCTTACCTCTGCTTGCTCATTCCAGAGGCAGCGCGCAGCTGGGGAGGCCAAAGGGAGGCCGCTCTTCCTGCTTCTCCATCCCAGTCCACACACCTGATTTGTACTCTCAGGGCTCCTGAGAACAGAAACACCACGTGTGAATGCATCTTGTGCCCCATGCTTGGGAGTAGAGGAGACACCAGCTGCAAAGCACAGAGCAGGGAGCTTAGGCACCTCAAATAAAGCATTCTCATGTGGTGCTCCAGCAGCTTGGCCATCCTACATGGCCAGCCAATAGGTGCCAATGGTCTGCACTATTTAGCTGTCGAGACAACAATTCAGGGAGGGAGGTTTGATATCCTATTGCCAATTGAGAGATAAGTGATTCCACTTTCTCTTCTTTTATGTTGTCACGTTCTTCCTTAGAGCACGTCTCAAAATTCCTTCCCCTGGAAGACCTCTGAAATAACTGCTTGACCTCTGGTGAATCAGCTTTGCAGCCCAGAATAGTCATTGTCGTCTCCTCCTTCTAAATGTGGTTTAGTAGCTGTGTTAAAACCAGTGTTAGCATTATCCGGGAAGAGGCTCATGGCTTCTCCTCACAGCTTTCCTCTTTGTGAGCCACCCAGTTGAGCACAGTTTGATGGCTTTCCCTTACGAAGCTTGAAGTTGCCTGGAGCCAATCTCCCAGAAAATAATCTGTCCTAGAACCAGCTCTGAGGCTCTTTTTCCATGTCTGTGTACACCAGTGTCTCCCTAGATACCGAGACACCTCCTTCACAGCTTTGTTTTAGTTTATCTTAGCAACTGTCCCCCTCTAATTCCACTGAAGATGAGTTGCTTGGAATTTGCTCCTTCTTCCCGTGACAGCTTTGATCCTGTGCATGTGAGTGTTCTCTGACAGCCAGACAGAAGGGGAAGGGCTGTCCCTAGCCTGAAGGGCTTCAAGAACAATGAATGAATACTGTGTTTGTTTGTATTTCTAATCGACAAGTGCCTTGCCAGATCAGCTGCGTGTTGCTGCAAGCCAAAGGTATTAAGACAAAGCTCGTTCCTGTGCATCTCCTTCTTGGGATGGGGAAGTTGTTGCTGAAGGCAACAGTTGTCTCCTTGTCCAATGCATGGTGTTGGCTGTGTTATTTAGGCACAGGATGAGCAAGGTTTCTCTTCTGTAGGCCCATCTCCAGGCTATGAAGGTCAGCCCTCCTTCTTGGGTCAACCCAAGAAGAGATCCTACAACTAAAGTTTCAATAGTACAGCACTACTGAGATGGGAATCTTGATTCCTCTTATCAGGTACCACCAGGTGCGATGCTTTCTTGGATCTTAGCAAACATTCAGGCCAAGGAATAGAAATTCAGGCCAAGTGGAGGAAAGTCAGGCTCTGTGGGTTTGTCTCCTCGTGGTTTAGACCACCGCTGGGTGGGTTTCAAAGTCCTTTATAGTTCCCAAAAGCAGCACCTTCACAGCTTGGTGTTGGAAATAACTCTGCCTGTTCCCCCTGCAGCGAGATTGTTCTGTTCAGTCACTCACCTCTCTGCCGAGGGGGTTCATCCTACACTGAGTCCATTTGCCAGCCTGCTTCAGTTCTCAATGCCCTCACTTATGTGTTACCCAAACAAGGGAGCAAAGGACTGCAGGCACTGGAGGGAACTGGTGCTAGGGCAGGGTGAGGACACTTGGCTGCCTGTCCTGTCCCCTTTGAAGGAGGTTCTCTTTGACAGGAAAGATATTCCTGGGTGGTTCTGTTTCATTTCAAAGCGTAGAAAGTAAAGACACGAGTCATGAAAAAGGGGAAGGAGAACACGGTCAGTTCCATCACCCTTGAAGTGTTTGGCTGGAAATGCTCCCACTTGCTACCCACTTGCAAGTCCTGTTTTTCTCCTTGACCTTTCTGGTTTCCTGCTCCCACCTGGCCCATACCCTCAGCAGCTGCATTTACCCTGGCTGCAGTGAAATTTGGGTTTGGGGAAAGGGCTGCCCTGAGATTTGTTTAACGCTGTTTATTTTCTTTCTAAACCAGAAACAACTGAGCTGGGGAACAAGAAGGAATTGAAATCCATGCCGTTCATCACCTATCTCTCGGGCTTGCTGACAGCACAGATGCTTTCTGACGACCACCTCATCTCAGGTGTGGAGATCCACTGCGAGGAGAAAGGGCGCTGCCCGTCCACGTGCCACCTGTGCCGGCGCCCAGGCAAGGAGCAGCTCAGCCCCACACCGGTCCTGCTGGAGATCAACCGCGTGGTGCCCCTGTATGCCCTGATCCAGGACAACGACACCAGGGAGGTGAGTGAGCTGGTGAAGGACCGCTGGGAACCTTCCAGTCACCACCTCTTCAGCTTGCCTTCTTTCGTCTCAGTGTGCCAGACTGTTGAGGTTCAACAAGGCTTGGGCGTTGTAGTGGAAATGCTAAGTCAGAGCCTGAAGCAGTGATTGAGCACCTGGTGGGAAGGGAGGGCCAACTCAAGGGAGCTCAGGTGTGTGCAATACAGCTGAGTGACCGTAAGGGGTGAAGCCAGGGTCCACCCCTGCCCAGACCTCATTTAAATGTTGGCAGCAGAGGTGAGGGTCTGTCTGGCTGGAGATTCCTGCCTACCTGAGGTTTTCTGAAGGTAAGCGGCTCTCTTCCTTCATTTCTGTATCTGTGGCTGCTGCATTTGGGCTTGTTCAGTAACAACAACCCTGTGCATCGTTACAGGCTTGGGGCAGAGTGTCTGAAAAGCTGCATGGAGGAGAAGAACCTGGGGATGTTGGTCAGTGCTTGGCTGAATGTGAGCCGGCAGCGTGGCCAGGAGGGCCAACAGCAGCCTGGCTTGCGTCAGCAATAGTGCAGCCAGCAGGACAGGGAGGGGCTCATATCTCTGCCCTGCCACTGGTAGGGCTACACTTGGAGTGCTGTGCTCAGTTTTGGATCCCTCACTACAAGACAGGTATTAAGGCACTGGAGTGCATCCAGAGATGAGCAATGGAGCCGTGAGGGGTCTGGAGCACAGGTGTGATTGAGAGCAGTTGTGGGAACTGAGATGGTTCTGTGCAGGTAAGAAGAGGCTCAGGGGAGACCTTACTGCTCTCTACAAATATCTGAAAGGAAGTTGTGGCAAGGTGGGGTCACCCTCTGTTTCCAGGTAGCAGTGATGGGATGAGAGGCAGTGGCCTTAGGTTGTGCCAGGAGAAGTTTGGATTGGATATTAGGAATAACTTTTTCCCAGAAGGAGTGGTAATGCATTGGAACAGGCTGCCTATGGAGGTGTTGGATTCGCTGTCCCTGGAGGTGTGTATGGAAGGGGTAGATGTAACAATTAAGGACATGATTTAGTGGGTAATAGTGGTGGTAGGTGGATGGTTGGATGAGGTGATCTTTGAGATCTTTTCCAGTCTTAATGATTCTGTGATGATACAATGAGAGCAAATGGCCTCAGGTTGCACTGGGAGAATTTAAATTGGATATTAGGAAATGTTTCTTCACAGGGAGGGCTTTGGAACAGCATCAGGGTAGTGCTAGAGCAGATGTCCTTGTGCCACCCCCAGCCCTCACAAATGTGTATCTCTGAGCCTACGTTACAGCACTGACAGCACTGTGAGCAGGTGCTGTAGGTGTTCCCTTTGCCCCTCAGGTCTCAGCAGCGGGCCCTCATGCCCCTGTTTCCTCTGGGATGTGTTGTGTCAGGAAAGCCCAAAGCCCTGCTAGGCTCTGCACAGGGCAAGTGCAGAGGAATAAGCAGCCCCTCGGGACAGGCCCGCAGCCACAGGAGGTCACTGTTACTCCAGGAGGGACCAGCAGAGCTGGAGGTGACCCTTCTTGGGGCTCGGCTCCTTTCCCTCCTGTGAGAGCTCCAGTGTTAATCATTTGTAGATTTATTTCCCACTTTCTCTGTTCTCTGCAAGCCCCCACTCCTATGCAGCTCCCTAACCCCAAACCCAGAAATGACAGACCTGCTTAAAGTCACTTATTAGCACTGAGCCTGCACTTGATTAAGATGCTTGGAGTGAGCCAGCATGCAGCAGCTGTGGGTGGGACAGAGAGGGCTGCAGGTCTGGAAACAATCCTGGCAAATGGAGGTGTGACCACCAAGAATGATACTTCCCCTTCATGTACCCCCCCCATCCCCCCCCACCCAGATCCATGGGCAAAAGAGTTCTCATTCTTTTTCTGGCACCCAAGTCCCTTACAGGGACAGTCCTTTCTTGTCTACCCCTTGATCTTGTTCTGCTCTTCCATCCCTTAACCCTTCTGCCTCTTCCATACAGCTGTGCCTGACTTCCCTGGTTCCGTTCCTCCACCCTTGGAGTATTCCCCAGACACCTTTTCTCCTTTTCTCCTTATGCTTTTCCCACTTCTGCTTTCCCCTGTTCCGCTTTCACTTGAGGAGCTCTCCACAGCCTGCCTGGGACTGGTCCCTCTGCACTGTGGCCACACTGGTGCACCTCAAGTTCTCCCAGCAGCCCTGCCTGACTGCCTTCCAGAGCTCCAGAGACCTGGTGTGGTTGTATCCGCAGCAAGGACAGTGTCATCCCTTTTTTCCCTGCAAACAGAGCAGGTATTTCTGCAGAGTCAGAGCGGCTGCTCTGACCATTTTCACTGCCAGCTCCCCTTCCCAGCCCCTCTCCCAAATGGCACTGCTGCCCTGCTATGGCTGGAAAGTATTCTTCTTGTCCTGGGGAGCCAGAGCTGCCTGTCCCCAGCAGCAGCCGCCTCCTCCTGCCCTGGTTCACTAGAGGGTTGCTCCCATCAGCTGCAGCTGGAGGACAGCCCGCATTGTGCTCTCTGCTGAGATGCTTGGGGAAAAAACAAACAAACAGATGAACAAACAAAACCCTGAAGATGCAGCCAAACAAGGGAAGCCCTGGCCACCTTCTGGAGGGCTGTACTAGCTTGGTGCCTGCTGTCCATTGCTGCAATAGGAGCTGCTGTGCAGAGGTCCAGTGCCTTACTAGCAAGGGCTGTGCCGTGGGGCTCAGTGATGGAGATGGATCTGAGATCTGTAGATAGAGAGCCCAGGAGAGGGCAGGAGGCTGTGTGCAGTCAGAGGCCACCAACTCTGTAGTGCCAACAGGATGTAAAGCCATTCATTTAAACTTCTTCCTTGGTTTGTGCCTGGGAATAGATGCTTAAGGGGTGTGTGCTGCAAGCAGCACCCGATGCAAGGTCTGGATGGTGAAACATCCTTTTTCAGCATCAGTTTGGAGGCTGGGGGTGGTCCCGGGCACTGGGAGAGTGATATTTGCCTGTGGCATAAACAAGATGTGGAAATGTCTGGGATGAGCACTTGGATGCTGCTGTTTGGAGCAGGGGAAGATCCCTTTGTCTAGGGAGGTGGCTGTAGTGACAGTCTGGGGACATGGCCTGTGCAGCCACCAGCCACCTCCCTCCCCTACCCACCAAGTACAGCAGCTGCTCCCCTGTTTGCTGCCCCCATTTCTGCATATAATAATCCATGGAGAGGATGCTGGCTGGGGACTGCAAGCAGATCCCAATTCCCTCATAGTATTAAAAAAAAACAACAAGATAAGCAGCAATGACCTTTCTCTTAGCATGTGCTTGTACATAGCTAACTATGCATGTGTACAGGAGCAAGGTAAGGCCATTGATAACATGGATGCTAACATCTGTTGTGTTCCCTCGAAGCTTTCCATTGTAGGCCTAGCAGCAAGAACGTAGGTAAGACAAAGGTAAAGAAACTTTGCCCACGGTTTTTAGGAGGTGTCTTTTCATTTACCTCCATAAAGGGAGCTATGCATTTTTTTAATATCTGCAGCTACCTCATGTACAAGGCCTTGTTCTCAGTTTCTGATGACCTTGCCAGACTTTGAAGTGCTGGGTTTATGTTTCCAGGCAGAGCATCTGTCTGCCTTGGGCTGATCTGTGATTTTTGTATGTGTGTATGTTTGGTTTCAGCTAGAACTGACCATTTGCAAGGGAGAGATTAGGTGAAAATATATTGCTTCGCCCATATGAAATAAGTTGGAGACCTATTTCCGTGACATTGAGACTAGCTATTTTCTTCTCAGCTCAAAGCAAGGACTTGGAATTTAGCAGAGATCCAGAAGTCAGATTTTGCTTTTTGCTGCCCAGGGAACATTTGTCCAAGGCTGTTTGTTCTGTAAGCTCCCAGCTGCGGATGCTCAGCAGGAGTTTTGGTTTATGGTTGCAGTGCTGTTCAAAGCCTCCTGTCAGCCCCCAGCAGCGTAGATGTGCACGAGCAGCTCCTTGAGTGCCTGGTGCTGCTGCAGCAACTGGTCCTGGCCAAGCACTGCTCCCAGTACCAAAGGGATGGGCACGTCGGGGGGGCCCCAGGCTGGGTATTGTATGACAGTCCCTCTTTTCCTCCTGGTGTGCAGTGAAAGCTTTACAGACTGAGCCTCTGTGAGGGAGTGCCCCTATTTGCCTCTGTTGTTTAACGGTGTTAGTCAGAGAGCTGGTGCAGCCACCCGGTATACCCAGGGGCTGTGCTGGAGCAGGGGATGTCCTGGGCTGCTCTTGCCATCCTAGGACATATGGCATTTCTCCTTTTGCAAATGTTTTCTGGGACAGTCTCAACTGCCCCTTTCCAGGAGCTCAGGGCTTTTGGGGAGGGAGGCAAAAATAGTCAAAGGTCAAGGAAATACTAAGTCCAGGTACCTTCTGAAGGGCTTTGTTGGATGGTGAGATCAGGTGAACACAGTTTGGTTTCTTGCACCACTGCTGTTGCAGAACCACTCCCTTCATTCTACACACTGACATCATGAGCTCAGGAGGTGTGACCTTGACAGTGGCTGCACCTGAGGTCTCTGGATCCTGCATCATGTTTCAGCTGATGGATGCTCTCATCCCATGTCTCTTCTGCTCCACTTGTGCTCCGTAGCAGTACAGGTACCAGTTTGTGATAAAGCAATGGTCACTGCGCTGCCACATCCTGATGAAGTTGAAGGAGCTTCTTCACAGCAGGATTGTGGAAGAAATCTTAAGTCATGTCCATGGCTGCATGGTTTCTCTCTATTGAACATCCTGAAGCCAGAGGAGAGCAGAACCACATATCACCAGAGTGCCACGGGATGGTGGCCTTCCTCCTCCTCGCTGCCCCCATCAAAACCTCCCTGTCTGCTTCACCCCATGGGATGCTGAAAGCAATTCTTCCTGCCCCAGAGCAGCCCTGTCTAGCAGCACACTGAGGAGGCAGAGGTGGAAAGCATGCTGTTCTCCCTCCTCCCTTCCCCTCTGAAACAAACACAAAAGCCCCACAGCTCGCACAGAGCAGCTGCAGAAGTGCTTAGAGGGTGGCAGGCAGGGGAGATTAATCCCACCCCTCGTGGGAAATGGGCTTGAAACCCCATTGCTTGTTATGCAAGGAGACAAATGGACATCGAGCTTGGATTTTAGAAGACCCCTAGGATTTTTGCTTAAGCTGAAAATGGTGTAATTTCATCATTAATCTGCAGGCATGGCCTTCCTACAGCACACCCAGCCCAGAGGAGACAGCGAACTGCCCAGAACAGGAGCATGGGTGGTGGTGATGGGATGGCAGCAGCTTCAGAGCACTGTGGAGAGCAGTGTCCCAGTCCCTTCCATGCTCATACCGGAGGCACACTTTGCTCTGTTGGTTGTATCTTAGCAGCATTGCAAAGCGCAGATGGTTTTGTTATCTCTTATTGGTGGTGGTTGGTTGGATTTCAGGGTCAGGATTACGTTGCACTTGCTGCTGGTGTGTGATGAGGCTGTGCACTGGGAGCACTGCTGTGCACTTCAGCCAGCACTGAACTACCAGGACAAGCTAAGCACATCATATGGTGAAACGTCCCTTGTCCCGGTGTCACCATCCACCACCATGGCAGCGGGAAGCCCACACTGATTTATGCAGTGCTGTCTCTCCAAGTGCTGAGCAAGGAGCTTTCTGCATGTCCCTGTTATGGGGACAGTGCCCTCAAAGGGCAGAGCAGGGGAAGAGCCCTGGCAGCACAGAGATGGGATCTTTCCCTGGAGCAGCCTCAGAGGCGTGGGAAGCTGGTGCCAATGATTGCTTTTTCCACTGCTGAATCTGAAAGGCAGCCAGGCTGAGCAGGGACAGTGTTTGAATTGTTGAGGTGCAATTTTTTTTTTGTTGTTGTTGCTTTATTTTCATGTCTTTGAATGGGCCTTCCTCCTCCTCACGCCAAAGCCCAGCATTTGTGCATCCCGATGCAGCCCTACCCCGCATCCGACTCACGTTAGCCAGGGGAAGAATAGAGGCATTGTAACTGCCTGACTGTGCTGACGGGGAGCTCTGGAGCAGAGGTGTGAAAGCAGAGCTCTCTGGGCCAGGCCGCTCCCTGCACTACGAAGGCTCTCATCTGCTGCACCACCAGGTTTCAATGTCCTCTGCTGCTCTCTCGCTTCCCATAAATAACAGAATCCAGGATGCTGCCCGCCCTGGGTCCCTGCCAGTGCCCTGACCTCTCTGGCGGACGCTTCCTGGGATGAGGTGATTCTGCTCCCTGGGGACAGGCAGCAGGGTGGGAGCGGCGCAGATGAGATCAGCCGCCAGCGGCAGCAGCGGGGAAACTTCATCCTCCTTTGCTGCGAACCTGGAGCAGACATTCAGACGTGAGCCGCGTGATCCTGGAAAGAGTCTCTGGCCTGGGAAAATCCTTCATTCTCCTCCTCGTTTTTGTTGTTTTTCCTTCTAGAGGTGTCTAGACTGCTGAGGAGTGGCATTTATCTCCTGTGAGCAGCATTAAGCCTCAGCATAAGGGCATGGAAAGCTTTTCTTTTAGCCACTCTCTCATTGTAGCATCCCCTTGTGCCTGCATCCCACACCCTTATCACCCTTGGTGGCACTCAGTGCAGCTGGGCCAGGTGCTCATTGCCCCATCAGCTATGGAGATGACTGCATCTCCAAAGCCAGCTCAGCACCAGCACGCTCCCCTCTCAGTGCCCCACCTGGAAGCCTTTGTGCTGATTCCTGCCAATGCTGCTCTGCAGCGTTCCTCCATGTCCTGTAATTTTTCTCTCTGGGGATGTCAGCAGAAAACTCCATGGTCAGGAAGAACTCAATGCTTCTCCCTCCATCAGCCAGGCCTAACAGAGGACAAAGAGGAAATGTTCTTCTCTGTTCGCTGCAGAGCATCTGAGCTATAAAGCGGGGCCAAATGGCCTCCCCCTGAGCACAAATAACAACAGGAGAAAGATCCATATGCAATCGAGTGTGGGATAAATGTGCTTAGCTGATCATTCATTTCCTTAATATTTTTTTTATGAATAGGCTTAGCTTATGGTAAGATGGGACTTTATGGTCCTGTAAGTCTTGCTCGTGTCAAAACAAATGAACTAGCCATCCTATGGGGGAACTATCAATCCAGTATATGTGTGTGTATGGGTGTGGGGAGTCAGACCTATTATACCTTTAAGAGCAAATTAGATGCTGTTCCTATGATTCATAATGCTATATATCTAATGGCATGACTCGTCATCTAGAAAATAAATGTTTCGAGCCAGTTTCTCATCTCATAAATTTCCCCTCTGGCACTGAAGGACATAAACTAAATGGGCTGACTCACAGGGAAACAATACAATTTGGATACTTGTAAATGAAAGATAGAATTGCTGTGGGGCATGGGGGGCAGCGAGGGGCCAGGGAGCAGCAGGCAGGAGTGGGGCATGGCCACTGTCACCTCCAGTGGGCACTGCTGGTGCTGGGAAGCCCTTCTTACTCCCAGAGCCCAATGGTTACCTCTGCTGGCTGCCTTGGTGTGGCTGCTATGGCTGAGCATCCTGCCCTGAGAGGTGGTGGTGCCCCATCCCTGCAGACAGCCGAGGTCAGGCTGGTTGGGGCCCTGAGCACTGATGGAGCTGTGAGTGTCCCTGCGTTTCAGGGACTGGGACCGGATGGCCTTTAAGGTTCCCTTTCAGCTCAAGTAGTTTTATGATTCTGTATGACCTTACCTATTTCCCCCATCTGTTTGCTCCTGCTGCTTTCACACACAGGAAAGTCCCATGCATTCTGGACAGACTCCCTGCTCTGACTGGTGTTCCTCCCATAGCAAACCTTGGGCAGTGCGATGCTGCAGCCCTGCTGCTGTGCGTAGCTGTGCTGCCCTAAGGAGTGCAATTGAAGGATGCATCGATCTGCTAACCTCGTTTGCACAAAGGTTGACACAAGGCAGATGATGGCTGCGTACCTGCAGGATCCAATTAACGTGGGGTAAAGCCAGGCAGGCGCAGCAGATTGCTCATCCAGCACGGCGCTTAGCATCGCAAAAATAGGGGAACAGAAGGGGAGCACTGGCTGGTGGGTTTGGTGGAAGGGTGAGAATGGGGAAGTGGGGTCAGTAGACAGGGAGGGAGTGTGCTGGGGCTGGGGGCAGTGTGACATCAGTGACGTGGGGCTTTGGTGCCTCTGCAACCCCTGTGCTCTCCCAGGGGGGCTGTGCTGCTCCATCCTGCACAGTCTCAGCAGTCCCCGCAGCCTGCACCCGCATTTATCCATGTTATCCACGTGCCCAATAAACTCCTTTCTGTCCTCTCTGCTCTCCTGTTACGTTGAGGTGCCCTTTCTTGCCCAGTGCCATAATTACATTCTAAAGAACAAAATCAGGTCACGTTTTCAGTGTTTTTTCTTCCCTTCCCCGCTCCCCCCCACCTTTCTGGAACAGTGCTGTTCTGTAAATGTCTGCAAGCAGAAGGATTGCAGAGGCAGGCACCTCGCTAAAGGTGCTGCTGTGTTTGGGGAGGGCGACGCAGCCCCAAACAATAGCAGCCTGACGTCAGGCTCTATTTATACCTCCTCTTTTCACTAGTGTCCTCAGGACAGCGCTTTTCCTACAGTTCTCTGCTAAATGCCACAGCACTGCAGCTGTCCCTGTCTCCTCTAAGGGCGAGTTTTATCTTGGAGATGTGAGCTGGGGTGCGGGCGGTATCAGCAGGGCTGGGCATCTGCAGGGTGTGGGCTGAGCCCAGGCTGCCAGGCATAGGGAGGGCAGGGAGGGCACTGTGGCCCCAAAATGCACCAAGAGGTTAAAAGTGCTGCAGAGAGGTTCGTTTCATGGTGTTTGTGTGGCTTTGGTTGCAGTCGGTTGTGCTTCTGGCTGTGTTTGCGTGCAGGAGGTGCTGCTGTGATGCTGAGCCCTGTCCTGCACCACGGGCTGAGCTCCTGGGTCAGGTGACAGTGATAGGATGAGAGGTAATGGCTTTAAGTTGTGTCGGAGGGGGTTCAGGAGTCAAGCACTAAACAGGCTGCCCAGGAAGTGGTGGAGTCAGCATCCGTGAAGGTGTTGCAGAACCACGGAGATGTGGCTCTGAGGGACGTGGTCAGTGGGCACGGTGGGATGGGGTGGGGTTGGACTTGGTGACCTCAGAGGTCATTTGCAACCTTAATGATTCTGTGCATAGTAGAAATATTGCAGAATCGCTTTATGCTTCTCCGGGTCAGAAGCAGTTGTGGAATGGATGTGTGGGAAAGTTTCCCTGCAACACCAGGTACCCGGACACAAAGTCGTGTGTCACCCAGGGGCTCATGTTTGTGTTCCTTGGGGCAGCTTGATACTCCTTCACGAGAGGACGTGAATGTGGGGCACTGTGTAGACACCCCCTGTCAGCACCCATGGGTAAACCCAAATCACTGTTACAAGAGAACGAAAGCCCTGGGAGCTGCAGGGACTCACGCTGGGCCACACGGAACCAGTGGCAGAACAGGGAGACAACCCCCAGTATTTCCCAAACCCGGACTCTGCACACCCAGCACTCAGCAGTGCTCAGCCGGCCCGCTGATCCCCCCCCATCCTCACGCTCTCTGTTCTCACGGCAGGCTTTCAGAGGCGCGCTGATGAGCTCATATTGGTGCTCGGGGAAAGGCGACGTGATCGAAGACTGGTGCAGGTGTGACCTCAACGCCTTCGACGAGAACGGGCTCCCAAACTGCAGCCCCCTCCCTCAGCCTGTGTACGTATCCCCAAGCTCCCCGGTGCTGGTTCCCATCCCAGGGGATGCAGGGACACCTCCTGCTGTGTCACTGAGCCCATTGCCGTGTTTCAGGGTGCCTTGCTGCCTGGCTGCTGCATGTAGGAGATCCTGGCTCTGGCTGTGGCCCTGGAAGGTTTCCTTCCAGATTTTCATCACCTGATTAGCAGGGCTCGTAGAAGGGGATTTCAAATGCTGAAAGAAATGGAATTATGGTGCAATTCATTGTGGCTTGTCAGAGCAAAAGCAAATCAGGAGCAAGCTGATGGGGAATTAGCTGAGAAAGCAGGAAGACTGGCTCCAGAGCTCCACAAGGACACCTGAGTGAGCCAGCGTTCTCCAAGGGGGATTCATTTCCCATTCTGAGTTAACAAACACACTCATACATGTGGAGCTGGACTCTCCCAAGCCCCGTGTTGCATTGCTGCTTGCCCCATTGCAGAGGGGGCAGTTGCCTTTGTGTTAGCACAGAGCCTGGGGCTGTTCTGCTGCACCCATGCCCACAAAGTTTCCAACCCAGGCAGGGTTTCACTGCCCAGCTTTTGCCTTTTTTTTTTTTTTCACTCACGCCCATCAGAACTTGTTCCTCTGCAGCTGAGTAAGTTCTCAGCCACACCTGCCACTTCTCATAGCCCAGTCCCGACCTTCTCTTTGTGTAAATTCAGCCCCACTGGGCTGCCTGGAGTTAAGCTGGGTCCTCTCCTGCTCCTGGGCAGTCAGTCCTCAGTTCCCCATGGAGCTGCTGAGCTCCAGCAGCTCTCCCAGGAGGCAAAGCCTTCTGCAGATGGGATATTTAGGATTACAAGACCTCATCTCTGCTAGGAGCTGGGAGGTGAGGACACCCACACAAATAGGCTGTACCCAACTGCAAGCTTCTTTTGTGCTCTGTGTGCATGCTCCTCTGCTTGAAGGCGGGCAATTCAAGACTTGTACTGCTTAGAGAGAGAATTCTTCATGGAAAAGGAGCTGAAGCTGATGTGTTCTTTGGTTTCTGCCCTGCCCAGCCTGCGGCTGTCCCCCAGCGTGGAGCCCTCCAGCACCGTGGTCTCCCTGGAGTGGCTGGATGTGCAGCCTGCCATTGGGACGAAGGTGTCCGACTATGTCCTGCACCACAAGAAGGTGGATGAGTACACAGACACAGACCTCTATACAGGTGGGTGATGCTGCGGGGTGACTCTGTGCCCTTCGGAGGTGCGTGCTGTGCTGAGCCGTGCTGGGTGTCCTCAGAGCTGCTGTTTCTGTGCAGAAAGGCACATGGAGTTGGGGTGGTGTTGAAGCCTTTAGGGAGAGGTTTCTGAAGGCTTCTGCAGAGGTGGGTGTAAGACGGGATGGGGAAAAACAGAAAAGCAGTGTGGTGGACTGAACTGATAGGCACTTTTTGGGTAGGAGAGCTGTGAATTGGAGTTCTTGAGTGAAGCTGGTGTTTGATCCGATCAGCATGAAATGCTTCAGGACGGTGGGTGCAGGGGAAGGTCAGCCTGCAGCAGCTGAAGGGCTGTTCTGGTCCCTCCCAGTGAATGGGAATTGCGTTCCAGCCTTTGGCAAGACACTTAGAGTTACCTTGCACAGCTAGCAAAGCATTGTGAAGCCTGTAATTTTTAGAGGGATCACTTAAGCAGCACGGGGAAATCTGAAACTTCCCTGGGCTGGAGCTCAGTTTCCAGCTCTGGGCTGGGCTGAGCACTTTGTGCCCTGCAAAGGCTTTGTCAGCGGTTCAGATGTGCTTTGGGGGCTGCTGGGCGAGGTGGAGGGATGTGAAGGATGGGGTGGATTTCAGTGAATCAATGATTTATTTCAGAAAATACCATTGGAGGCCTTGATTGTTGCTACTGCTGCTTAGAAAACCAGGCAAAGCCTCCTACTGCTTCTCACTCAAGGACTTTGGGTTTGGCTCATTAAAATGGTTCATTTGTGCAGCCAGGGGCAGCTGGTTGTTGATTGAAGCAGAGATCTGCCTTTGTGCAAAGGGCCCCAGGTGCTGGCAGTACCAAATTCCACCCATCTCTGGTGAGGGAGAATTAGGAGAAGGTTTCCACCTGCGGTTGGAGTGAGAGTTTGCAAAGGCCAATGGCTGTTGCAATTAAAAACCTCATTTGCTTGAAAGTGGGGCTTTCTCCCACACCTCCTTGCCAGCACCTGCTTACAGAGCTGCCCAGCGCAGCCACGGCCCCAGCATTGTGTTTGTAGTTTCCTGGCCTGGAAGAAGGTTTGCTTTACATCTCAGAGGAGCAAATTCCAATAACGGAGAAAGAAAACAAGCCACCAAAGCTCTGTGTTTGGGATGGGGATTCCAGATTGCTCACACGTCGGTCAGGTGAGGCCAGACCAGGGAAACATGGGGTTGCTCCTTTGAAGTGGCTGGAGCTCTGCCTGGCAGCCAGAGTAGGAAACGCAGATTATTATTATTATTTTCTTTTTATGACTGCCATGTGTTTGACAGGCCATTGAATTCACTGTGAGGAGCTGCCCTCCCCTTTCCCCGCTCTGGGGGACCATTCAGGACACAATGACCCCATTAGCAATTAAAAAGAAAAGCCAATCCTGAAACTCTCCCTTATTTTCCTGCATTGTTTATAACCAAACAACATTCCTTCCTTCATTCCTTTCTTACCCTGCAGGCCTCTGATGCCAGATGACTTGATTCTCCCTCTTACCTTGCGTAGATTTACTAAGATGCTGGCTGCTGCAGCTCTCAAAGGCTTTGCTTGGTGCTGTGCTTCACCTGACCGAATATCCCACCATAGGTATCCCTTCGCTGCCATCATGTCTCCATTCCCATCTAGGCAGCACACACAAGAAAAACACTTAAAAATAATTCAACCCCAGAAGGGGGAAGCCTTGAGAGAGGGGTGTTACATGATGTGAATCTTTAAGGGTGTTTGGTGGATATTGCTGGATCTTCCTTCCCCAGCAGTCCTTTAGCTGCTGGTAGGTAATGGCAAGTTGCTCCTGTTGTTAGGAGGTGCACCGGTGTGTTTGCAGAGCATTGGCAGTGTGGGGTTGGCAGAATCCTGCAAGGTGAGAAGGCTCTTGAGGATGCTGTTGTTTGCTCCTTTGGATCTTTTGAGCCTAAGCATGTGTGCTGTTCATGGTTGGGCTTCGTTACAGTTGCAGCCACTTCTGATTGTGACCTGAGGCTGTGCCAACCTGCTCTCCAGTTCCATGGAAAGCTCCAGTCCTAGATGATACCTGGCCCTGCCTTCTGCCCCCTGCATAAACCTCCTACTTGTGAAATTCCATGGCCTCTCCTTGCTTTGCAAGTGGAGGACGCAGCCGTTCCCTTGAGCCAGAAAATATTTTCTCCTCTTCTTCTTGGAGTTAAGTCAGGAGGAGTGAGTTTGGGGCTGGTCTAACACGCATCTTCTGCTCCTGCAGTGGGGTGGAAGGGGCTGGGAGCCGGTGTGGGTCGGCTGCCCCCTGGCTGGACGTGGTTTTTAAGGAGGCTTCTTACTGGTGCTTGGACATGCACAGCCCTCAGCCCAGCTGATGTGAATAGGAGCAGTTCCCGAGGTGAACTTGTGTGCAAAACAAACCACACTTTCAACACCAGAGCGCGGGGAGAGAGCGGCTCTCCACTCGGGAGCCAGCGGAGAAGACAGAGAGCAATTACATCCCAAACTGTTTATTAAAACTTGTGGAAATTACTCATAACTCCATGTGTGCGATGGCTTTGTAGTTGAGTGATGCTCTTTGTTTGAACATGAGGCTCTCGAAGAGGGTGCGAGCGCGTGTGTGTGCACGGCCCAGCCGCCAGCACATGATGTCATGGCCGAAGCAGGCGCTGCGCTGGAGAGAGGGAGAGAGAGAAATGTGTTTTACAGGGTGAGGTACAAACTGAAATGGCTGTGAACATCTGGAACTGATATTAGGCTTGGAAAATGTTTTCTGTCACTCCAACACTCCTCTGGAGGAAGGTTTCTGAAGTTAAGAAGCTCCGAAGGGGATGAGGGGGAGGGATGAGGGGATAACGTGACCGCTGTGCAAAGTGCTTTTTATTTCTCTGTCCTGGTTGCTGTTGCCAGGCTGTCCCTGCCTGTGTCAGGCAAGGGCCTGAGTGTCACCAGTGCTTGTTGTGGTGGCCCCGCTCAGAAGGTCCTTGGGAGAGCTGAGCCCTCCGTGTGAGATGCTCTGGTAGATGGGACACTGCATCCCCCTTTGTGGTGGGTAGGATGGAAGGCTGTCTGCCCTGCTTTTAGGGTTGGGGGGGCTGGTTGCTGACCTTTCTCCTCACTGTGCCTTGAACCCCTCTGTGACAGTCTCAGCTGGTGGAGGCAGAGCTTGGTGAGGGTTGGTTTCATGGCTTTCCTCCTCATCTCCAGTCGGTGCGCATCTCCCAGCGCATCCTGCACCAAAATACATCCAAACAAGGGTCAAACCCTTGGGCATTGCTGGGAGTAGTGTGGAGTTTGTGCTGCTCTCGGGGTATGTGTTGCTGCTATGATGCTGGGGGAGCTCTTTGGTCTCTTTCTCGATGTTCCTCTGCTGTTTCTCTGGCTGCCTCCACCCAAAGAGCCCTGTGCCCAAACTTTCTGTCCCCAGCACCAGAACAGCCCACATCAGCATCCTCTGCTCCCAGCACTGCCTTCAGAGACCCATCCTGCAGCCCCTCCACATGGCTGCAACATGGAAATCAGAGGACCAGTTCAACAGGGAAGCTGTTATCCAACGTATTCTCATAGGTTTGCAGCTTTTCCCAGAGGGGCTGAGGGTGCTTGCTCCATCTCACAGCCCTCTCACACCAGTTTTCCTCCTGTTGAATGAAAGCTGACCTCCCCCATAGGAGCAGATTGACTTGTGAGCAGGGTGCCAGCAGCAGGTGGTGCTGACCTGTCCTGCTCCTCTGCTTCCAGAGGGAGCTCCTGCAAAGGGAAGCAGAACAAATGGGGCCTTTCCAAAAAAGGGATCTCCCTTGGGGCCATGGCTCCTGCTGCAAGTCATGCTGATTGCAGTTGGAGGAAGAGACCTTTCATCCAGAGCATCTTGTAGCCCTAGAAAGGAGAGGAACAGAAACAGGCTGCAGAATGAGCTTGTTGGAGCTCACATTGACCTTGGAGAAGGAGAATGCGGGCTTGAGTTGTTCAGGTCTCAGACAGGCTCTGCAGACACTGAAGGTGTGGTTATCCAAAGCCTGTGCTGCTGCTGCAGGCTTTTCCAGAGCACTGCTGTTCTCCAGGGGGCTCTCTGTATCATGCCTGTAAAAGAAAGTGAAATAGGTCAAACCAGAAGCTATAGCGTTTTGCACACTTGCAAGTTGCTCTCCAAATAAAGGCTCGAGAGTGTCTTATTTATAACAGTTTGACAGTGTTCTTCAGGCATCTTTCTGATGTGCCTGGATGGCTGGGCTGGATAGATACAGCTATGGCAACCATCCCTTCCGCACCCTGTGTGTGCAAGCTGTGCTGCTTGTCATGTGGAAGCCAGCCGTGGGCTGGAGGAAGGGGAGAAAAACCTATTTGGCCAGAACAAATCCTGGGCCTGTCAGGAAGGAGCCCATGTGCTCTCCTTATGACCAAGTTGCACTCACGTTATGTGCCTTAAAATAGTCTTTAGGGCTCTGACTTCCATACAGGCTGAGCACCAAAGAGTTGATGCTGCCCTTATAGGGTTGTGGGAGTTGGGGTCAGTAGGTGTGTTAATATCCAGGGTTATAATTAAAGCCGACGAGCATAGCAGATGTTAAGGTTTCAGTGGTTAAACCAGTTGTTGTTAAAGATGCTGATGATCTTTGAGTGTGGGTGATGATATTGACTGCCTCTGTGAAGTCCTTTGGAGATCAAGCTCTATTGATGTAGGTGCTGCGTTTGTAGATGAATTTTTGGTTTCGGTGTATGCCCAGGGGATGCAGGCTCTGCAGCTGGTGGGGCACAACCTGAGGCTGGGACAAGGAGCCAGGGCTGTGCTGGGTTCAGGGAGTGGTTCTTCTGTAGCTCTTTCAGGGGTCGCCTGTGCATTGGACTTGGATTCAGAAAGGGTCCTTGAACATCACTGGTGTGGAGAAAGGTGTGACGGTGGGTGGGAGCTGAGCCAGCCTTGTACTCAGTTGTCCCTGCCTGCTTGTTCCTTGTGGTAGATCTCCGTGGGTTTCAGGGTGGGCAGGTGCTTGGCAGACTCCAACCGCCCCTTGGTGAGCACTGTGTTGTTTAAGTACTGGGGTTGGAAATGCAGCAGAGCTTTGGATGTGTGCAGGAGCCTGGCCAGGGCAGGGCTGCTGCATGAACGTGTCATTGCTGCTGCCTCCCCAGTAACCAGCGCATGGACAAAGCTGTTCTCCACCCCACAGGACCTTACTCGAGTGCTGCATCCACTTCTCTTGTTAGCAACAGGAAAGTTGATTCAAAAAGAAGCCTTTGAAGAGAAGGTCAAGTTTTTGGAAGCTGCTTCCTGGGATGTGTTGTGTAATAACACCAAGCTAGTGCTTAATTTTGGCCATCGCGCTCACTGTGAAGCACTGATTTCTCTCCCACTGGGACAGCTGTAGTTATTTCCACCTACCAGTGTCATTTTTGTATCCTGGAAAGCAGAAGGGAGGTGGAGGGTTCTCAGCTCTCAATTAGAGTTGAGTCAGTTGCTGAAATATTTCATTAATTCACATTTCCATACGGTTGTTCCAGGCATCTATTTTTATCTGCCCAGACACCTTTTGGACAGAACTGGGCACTATCTTTGCTTTCTCCCAAATTGTTTCATAGGTGGAGAGCTGGAACTGGCCGTGGCTCCCTGGGTGGTGCCAGGAGCATGGCACGTATTGAAGAGCACAGTGTGTGCCAAGGGCTTTGTGCTGTCTGCTGCAGCTACCTCGCCCTCCACGCAAAGGGCAGCTGTGGATGCTCCCTAGAAAGGAGCAGAGGAGGCTCTGAATGTCTTAAATGGTGGTTAATGAAGCCAGGCATTGAGTTTTTCACTGCTGTGTAACTTGAGCTCCTAGGATAAACTTTCTCCCGATCTGGAAAAGTCAAGGCCACAAATCCGCCTTGTCGGAAAGCATCAGATGAGAGAGGGCTGCTGACATGGTTGGGCTGACTGTGGCACGTGAGTGTACCGCAGTGGAACTTTTTTCGTAGGAGCCGTTACTGATTAGAAAAGCCTGTCTAGTCAATAAATTGTGCCTGAAATTTGGAGGGAGGCTCAGTCTGTGTTTGCGGAGCTGATGCTGGGCAGCGCAGCCTGGAGAAACGTGGAAAGTTGGGGCTGTGGGCACCCATGGATGCAACGTGGCCCCACTCTGGGTGTGTTGCTGTTCCACACAGAGATCTTCCCTTTGGATGGGCTCAGAGTTACACCCAAACTGGTGTTCCTTGCCAGGCTGGGATTTTCCTGATGGTTTTGCGTGTTCCGCTTTCCAAGCAAAGCCTGAGATGAGATCCTGAATGGGACAGCAGATCTGCTTTCCGGTCCTCTGGCTGCTGTTGAGGTCTCCCATGTACGTGTTCAGTTCTGTCAGGTGGCTGAAATGCAATCCCAAAAGTTAGGTAGGATCCCCCCACACTTCTCTGGAAAGAAAGCAGGGTAGGAAAGGGATGCAAGGAGGCACAAAGGCTGCCTTGGGACAGCCTGCCAGTCCTATTGGAGGATGAGGACATACTCTGGGGACAGCCCCAGAAGCAAGGACAGTAAGTCAGCCTTGGCTTGGAGACTGCGGTCGTTCTGAGCTGTGATCCTGCTCTGCCACATCAGTACCAGGGCTGCTCCAGTCCACACCACTCCCCAGGTGGGTCTGTGCTAGGTGGCACCTGGTGATACCAGCCTTTGTGCCGCCATCTCTGTGTGTGCTGTGTATACCCTGAGCCTCTCCGTCCTCAACCTCCCTGCTCACCGAGATCCTGGGGGCTGCTCCTGCTGAGCTGTGGCTCCAGGTGGAGCGCTTCATCTGCTTCCCGTGTTGCTTTGGCAATGAGGGAAGTTGAGCAAAAATGGAGAGGGATTAAACCTTGAGTCTGGGGATTTGCCAATTAAAATAGCTGCTCCTCCTGCAGGTTTCATATGATACAGGAGTAGGGAGAGACCCTCCACATCTCCCCTGTGACCCCTTCCCAGTTTGTTCAGCTTGCTAGGGATTGAGATCTGGCTCTCAGAAAGGAGGGGGCAGCTGGGTCTACGTTACATTTCATGCTGTTTAGATAGGATAAACCTTTCCTTTTCATAATTGGGTGATTGGACTTGTGAGCTTTTTCAGATATTAATCTGGAGACCCCAGAGGAGGTCAGATTAGGTTATAGAGACAAAATAGGAAATACTGCTATGGCTAGTGGGGTTTTTGAGGGATATAGTGGATATTCTGCAGCATTCCCCTGCTGGGTTCCCACTGATGGAGCAGCATGGAGGGTCAAGGAGCAGTCTTATCACAGCATCAGGTTGGTTTGGTCTTTGCTGGGAGCGACTGCCTCTGAACTCTTTCCACCCCTGTAATCCTTCTCTCCCAGACACCCGGACTGTGACCTCTGCTTTGCCATAGGGAGGGGCAGGCAGGGATGACCTGCTGCTGTGGCTCCCTAGCAGAGTAGTAAACATGTCTTTGCAAGTGGGTGTCGTGGCGTGAGGAACCCTGGGACAGAGACAGCTTTGTATTCTGAGTTGTGTCATTTGGACCAAATGAGAGCTTTCTCCTTGTTTAGCCCATGTCGTGCTGATTGGAGTGAAGGGTTTGATACACTCCAGAGGGAGTCATTAAGAGCTGTGAGCAATTAACTGTGTGCTTTTACGTGTCCTCTCTGAGAGCTCTGTGATGAGGGATGCTGTGTTGGTCCAGTCAAAGCTGGTGTGTCAGAGCTGTACTGATCAGGAGTGCTGCACTGCTTCCAGCCCATGTTTCTTCTGTTAATGGGGAATGGCAGACAGGTGATGGCCACTGATTCATTAAAGGGAACTTCCAGTTGTGGCTTTTGAAATCCCAAGGTTCTTCATGGCTGTTTGATAACTCATCAGGATGAAACAGGGTGATGTTGGGGTGAGAAATACAGAAATGCCTCTTCGGATCCTAGTTTTGGATCCTCTGCCTATGTGCAGCCCAGCTCCTGCAGCCATCCTTGGGTGCCCTCCCCACCCAGTGCATCTACACCCACTGGGAAGACCTGAGCTACAGTCTCAGAGATGCGTGGCCCTGTGCAGCTGGGTCAATTAGCTGGCTTTAATGAGGCATCTGCACCTCCAAGCACACACCCATGTGCATGCTGCCAAGGATGCTGCACGCAGGAGTACAGAGCAGCTAGCACCACGCAGCCACAGACAGTGCTTGGCTTTCTTCTATCCTCTCAGTCATCTGTGGATATCAGTAAATCTCACCGACTTCACTGTGCAGCCTGGGAGATTGAGGCACTCGACAGCAATGGCTGGGAATTGTTTGTGGTTCCAGAAGAGCCAGCTAAGAGCAAGTGGTGTTAAGTCATGTGCAGTTAATACTCACTGGGATTTTTTTCCTCTCGAGCCACAGAAGCTCACATTTGGTTTCAGGCTGTTTTCAGATCTTGATTTCCAGTTCCTTCAGGTAACCTTGGTGCCATCTTGGGAGAGGGAGCATGTTGAGCCCAGATAAGTGTGTTCATTCTGCTGTGGCCAAGGCAGCCCACAGCCCAGCATCGTGGATGGGAGGGGTCCACCCTCAGGGGCCTTGATGGGACAACATGCAGTAACCATGGGGACTGTGGCCCCGGTGTCCTGGTTTCACCTGAGGTCCTTTTACAGCCCTGTGGCTGATGGAGTCTCCCCTAACAGAGCTTCAGGATGGAGTCTGACAGTACACCTGGGCTCTTTGTCCACCTTGGGACAAAGCCATGAACCTGTTGCTTATGGAAATCAGGAAAACTCTCTTCTCTGAAAGAGTGATGTGGCATTGGAGTAGGCTGATGGGGAAGTGTTGGAGTCATCATCCCTGGAGGCTTACAAGAAAAGGGTAGGTGTGGCACTGAAGGGCCTGGTCAGTGGGCATGGTGGGGATGGGTTGGCAGTTAGGTTTTGTAATCTTAGAGGTCTTTTCCAACCTTAATGAGTCTGTAATTCTTATTCAGGCTATGGAGCTTTGAGAGTCCTCAAGGATGAGCTAAGTAGGAGAAGCAGCAGTGCTTATAGTGGGAGCTTCCAGACCTGGAGGGCAGCTGCATACTCCCTTCCTTGGGATGTGAGGAGCGCTCACGGTACCTGCTCTGCATGGCCCCATGTGCTATGTTGCATCCTAACGCCAGAGCTGGCTAGGAACAGGGCAGGAGAGCAGTGTGTGAGCTGCAGGGGATATAAGAAGGTCACCTGGGTGTTCCGAGTGCAGCTGAGCTCCAGGCAGCCATGAAGGCATGTTTTCTGCTCTGCAGGGTCAGCTGCTCAGCATCTGCCTGTATCCTGCAGCCAGGAGCAGCTGCCGTGTTTCTTGGGAACAACCTGAGCTGCAGCAGCACTGCCCCTGCTCTGGCTCTCGGCCATGGGCTGATCCTGCATCTTGGGTCTGCTCCTTTTGGGGTACCCCACCAGGATGGTGGTGGTGCAGTGATGGTTGAACCTCAGTGCGGAGCACAGCAGAGCTGGGGTTGGAGATGGGAAATTCCTTCCTCCCTGCACCCCAGCTCTCATCAGCTGCTCTCCCCAGGCACGTGATAGTTTATCTGCTAATATTAGTCATAAAACAGTCCGGTTCTGTCCATAATCCCGTTACAGCCTTTGACTCTCATTCCTGCGACTCCCAGCACTCTAATTACAGATACTCATGCTTGTGATTAATGGCTTGATTCACCTCTGGTGGCACTGGTTTGATGTGTGAAGCCCCTTCCCCCCTGCACTGGTTTGTGCAAAGGGGAAATAATCTCTGTGAAAAAACAACAGCACAGAAATGCAGCTCTCGGTGCCTTCATCAGGCCCTTCTGCCTCTTGTCCATCCTCTCGCTCATCTCCCCTCTGCCTTTCATCCCTGTTGTTAATGAGAACGCCCATAATTGCGGCTCTCTTTAATTTTGCTGCACTGTAACCCATAAATCACTCCGACACGCGGAGCGTTTTCATGCTCCTTCACAAAAGGAGCGAGATTTTCTCCTCTGCTACGTGTTTTACAAGTGACTAATTGCATCAAGGCACCTTTGAAGCAATGACTTCATCAATTGCTCATCCCGCAGACGCACGGCTGGTTATATGTGCCTGATCAGAATCCTACATTTATTAGGATTAATTTATTCTCCAATCATTTTTCTTCCACCACAAGGACAGGGAAGTTGAGTGATGTTACCGGCTCAGCTACGTAAGCATGATTTCTTGCCTCATTACTGAGCCTGAGATATTTTTGTTGCATTCTGAAACTTCTCCAAATGGGAATGAGTAATGTTACGTCTCGGACAGAAGTTCTCCCTGGACACCGGAGAAATCAAGTTATTTCAGGGTGCCTACAAATTGACTTTAGATCCTCCGTGTCTTTCTCCCTAGTGTTCCCTCCCATTTGTTATAGGGCTGTTGTCTTCATGAGCAATAACAAGTCTTGGGGCATTGTGCGAAGGGGCTGGTGGATGTCCCAGCTAGAAGCCATCCAAACATGGAGACAGGCAAGGTCAGGCTGGATGAGGCTCTGAGCACTGATGGAGCTGTGGGTGTCCCTGCTCATTACAGGGAGTTGGACCAGGTGGCCTTTAAGGTCCCTTCCAACTCAAATGATTCTGTGACTCAGTGAAATGGGATCACTTGGGCAGGGGCCATGCGCTGGGGTGGGGGACCGTGGCAGTGCTGGGGGGGTCTCAGCTGGGTGATTTACAGTACAAGGTGCAGGAGCAAGGATGGAGCTGGAGTAGATGGTTTCCTTTGTGCTCGTGCACATTGCCGAGCTCAGAATAAGGGAGGTGGCTGCTTAGAGAGGTTGGCAAGAGGACAACACCGGACCTGGAAGATTGGAGCCATACAGACGTGCTTGTTTAATTTTGCCAGCAGAGAGCTGGCAAGAAGCCGACTATTTTGCTGTCAGATCTGTCCTGCAGGATGCCCAGCCTGGGTGCACATCACCTGGATTCACATCGCCAGGAATGGGGCAGCCCCTGTAGGTGGCAGAGTAGTTGGTTCCTGCTTAGCTTGGAGTCCCCACCCCACTCTTTCCACGTTGGGGAGCTTGGATGAGGGTGGGCAAGAAGAGATGTTACCAAAAAGCGTGTCAGGCAGCGGGGGCTGCTGGTCAGTGAGGGTCTCTGCCTACAGAGGGGGCTCCTGCACTGCCCGAGGCCGGCTGGGCTGCAGGCATTGCGGGCTGCAGACTGCCAGCTGACCTTTCTCAAACAGTTCATGGGTTTCCAGAGCAGCCGAGGTGTCAGCGGTGTAGAGCAGTCACAGCTTCCCAGGCACTGGAGGAGGAAGGCAGGGGGCACTCGAAAGGGGAGGAAAAGGCTCAGTCCTGGAAGGGTGGAAACCTTGCAACCTATTAACTGTTTCTCAGCGGAAAGCAAACAAGGGTGTGCTTTGCTCGCCCGCTCCCATCCTTTCCGCCCTTCTCCTCTTCGACTGCCCACACTTCTCTCCTGGCTTCTGCAGAGGCAGGACCTGGAGGGCAGCGTTGGGTGTTGAGGTGATGGATGGCTCAGCCCCAAGGATGGGAGCAGACCTGGAGCAGCAGCGTGCTGGGAAGCACAGCTCCGAGCACTGCAGCTCCGTGCAGAGCCCTGTGCTCTGATGAAGCCTCTGCAATCAGATCTAATTAACAGCAGTGAGCGCACTCCCTGAGCCCTTTTGTGTACCCAGCGTGTTGTGGGGCTCTCTGTGTTTCCTGACAGCTCTGCTGAGAGGGAGAAGCCCTTCTGAGCTGTGCTGTGACACAGCCTACAAGGAATAATCCACTGTCGCTTGCAGATGCCAAAGCCTGGGAGTAAATTAGCAGGCAGAGTCTCTGAAAGGAAATGTTTCCTTAAACGTTTCCATAAAAGCTAATTGGCCTCTGAGAGCCACGTAGCGGTGGGCGCTGCGTCCCGAGGGCTCTGTGCTGGTGGGATCTGTTCCTCGCTGCTAACGATGCTCAGTGTGATTTGAGCAGGTCACCTCAGTTCCCTCTGCCTTGGTTTCCCTGTCTGAAATGGGATGAATACGCCCTTCCAGAGCACTGATAAGGTTTATGTACTAAAATTTTATTACTCCATTGGAGATCCTTGGCAGAGGGATGTTATGCAGAAAGAAGGTTAATGATGATAGCGGGGAGAGAATAAAAAAAAAAAGAAAAAAAAAGAAATTGCTGTTTTATTTTTATTTTGTTCTTTAAATGATGTTTAATAGCCAGTTTTCAATTCAGGAATAAAAGCCAATCCTCTGTGACCACCAAATTATCTCGCCAGCACCGTCCTGTGTGCTCACAGAGCCTGGGGAGGAGAGGAGCTCACCCTTCTCTGCTCTTAGGAGCAATTGGCAAAGTGCAAGCTGGAGCAGCTCCATCTCTGGAGAGATTTTCTTTTCCCAATTAAGATTCTTATCTTCGTTCATGAATAATTAAGCGGATACTTCCCAGGAGCCTCTGTTGGGCTTCATGGGTGTGATGGTGCTGTAGGGCCGGTGTGAAGCGCTGCGGGGCCGAGCATGGTGTGAGCTGGGGGGAACTGAGCAGAGCGGGACAAAGAGGTTGGGCTGCAGCTCTGCAGAGGGAATTCAGGGCTCACCCCAGCCCTTTCCCCGTACATTTCCAGAAGTGTTGCCAGGTGAGCACATCCCACTGCCACGATAACCTGCAGAGAAGAGGTGCCCCATTCTGGAACCTCAGTGTCCCCCTGGTGATGTCTGTGTTTTTTTGGCACCCTGTGGTGTCCCAGTGTGTCACCCTAACGCTGGGCACATCAGCAGCACCACCTCCCAACGCGCTCTGACGCTCTGAAGCCAGCTGTTTGCTTATTTATTTATTTCGTCCCTCACTTGCTTTTTTTCCTTCCCCCCCCCACATCAAAACTGCCACACTTGTTGCCCCCAAGGTATTACAAAAGCGAAGGTTGCATTCATGGAATACTTTTGGCTGGGGAAAAGAGCAGTGCAGAGGAGCTGAGTCCCCTCTGGGCAACATGGAGGGAGGAGGGGCTGAGGATGCTGTCTCCTCTCCTTCCGCTGGCTGTGGCCAAAGATCTTCTCAGCAGTGCTCCTGTGCTCTTTTTTGCTCAGCTCTGCTACATGGAAATACGTAGCGTGATGTGGTTCATTAGGAGAAGGGACTTCTTATCTTCAACCAACCGATGGGAGAAGGAAGTAGGTCAAGGAGTGCTGCTTTTTTGGATGTGCAGCCCATAAACTGAAAGGAGGTTGTAGCTAGGTGGAGTTCAGCTTCTTCTCCCAGGTGACCAATGATAGGGTGAGAGGTGACGGCCTCAAGTTGTGCCAGGTGAGGTGCAGATTGGATATCAGGAAAGATTCATGGTCTGAAGGAGCGTTCAAGCGTTGGCACAGGGAGTGGTGGACTCACTGTCCCTGGAGGTGTTCCAGAACTGCAGAGATGTGGCACTGAGGGACGTGGCCAGTGAGTATGGTGGGGTGGGCTGGGTTGGACTCGGTGATCTGAGAGGTCTTTTCCCACTTCAGTGATTCTATGAAGATGTAAGGGCGAAAGCAAGTGGTCTTTATCTACCTCTTAGCACCCTGGGCAGCATGGCTGTCCCAGCCTGGTTTACCCATGGGGGGTGAAGAATACCACACCAGAACCCGTATTCAAACCTAAAGCATCAGGCATCGCTTCTTAGCTTTACTGTTGACCTCTTGATTATATTTTCTTCACAACACTTTAAATCATAGCTTTTATCACCTATTTAATAGGCTTGTAGACGAGGATCCTTGCAGCGTCCCCATCCCCTCGTTGTGTTGGCCCCAGAACTTCCCCAACTTGCTTTTCACCCCATGGCGGTGCTCCTCTCACACATTGCTCCCTCTGGCATTGTATGGGGAGGGTTGCAGGGTGTAAGTGTCGGGGAATTCATGGAAACAATGGCTGATAGGTGGTTTTGTGGGTTTTTTGTCCATCCTCCCAGCTGTGTCTGTATGGAGCCAATGCAGGTGGTGATGGTGATAGTATCTGAAGCAGTTGTTGTCTGTTGATGTATGTGTACAGAACTTCACACCACAAGACCCTGACCTCTCCAGGGACCTTGAGGTGCTACTGTAGGATGAAACGGTCAAATCTGTTGCACAGCAGAATGCCACACTGCGTTGCTAAAACTCATCTGTGTAAATGAGAGGAGCTCAGATCTCTGTCTGGGAGCCGGGCTATGTCTTGGTGCCAGACAAGCCAGTTAGGTGTGTGTAGGAAATAATGGGAACGGATAGGATTCGGGATGATTTTCCTTCCTGCACCCACCTGTTCTCCAGGTCCTTCCGCATCATCAGCTCTCGCTTGCAGTGGGAATAAAGCCAGCCCACCCTTTTTTGACCTTAAGTGATGCCTTAGGATTTCTTCTATTTGTTGACCTTGTCTTGGCCTTCTCCCGCTATTTGTCTCTCCAGAAAAAGGATTTTGCTCTTTCAATTTCTGAGCCCAAATTGGAGTTGGGGGTATTACCAATTGGGATCGGTAAATAGCTCATCTGTCCTCGTAACACTTAGCATTTAGATAGTGCTTTCCATTTTCCCTTTGCAAACTCCAGGTAATCCTCCCAGCACCCCTCCAGCCGGGCAAGTATAACTAATCCCAAACAAATAGCTCCGGTGTAGAACTAATGTAGAGAATGGAGAAGAGTAATTTTAGGTTTAAAAGAAAACGAGTGGGTAATCTCACAGGAAAATTAGGGGTTGGAAAAAAAGGGCAAAGAGAAGGAAAAAAAACCCAAGGTATTGATTGTGAATAGTAAGTGACTTCAACTTCTTGTTGTGCATTTCGAATAGCCAGGATAAGTTATAAATCATAGAACAGAAATGCCAAGGTTGGAAAAGACCTCTAAGATCATCCGGTCCAACTGTTCACCTACCCCCAATATTGCACACTAAACCTTGTCCCTAAGTACCATATCTCCATGTTTCTTGAACACCTCCAGGGACAGCAACTCCACCGCTCCCTGGGCAGCCTGTGCCAGTGCCTGACTACTCTTTAGGAGAAGTTGTTTCTCTTAATACCCACCCTGAACCTTCCCTGGTGCAACTCGAGGCCACTGCCTCATGTCCAGTCGAATATTGCAACTACAGAGCATACACAGGTCCTGCCATTTGGAGGTAAACTCCTGCCCTCAGCGTTCCTAAGCAATTGCATCTTTGCCCCAGACCTCTCCTCCCCTCCATGCTCAGCCCAGGGGTTGGAAAGGAGCGCAGAGTAAAACCTGCCTGAGCGTGGCTGCTGGTGGCAGGGAGTGGGAAGGGGAGAGGGGACACACCGGGGCTGCCCACCCTCCCCTCCGCAGAGAACTTCTGCAGGAGAAAGAATAATAAAGGCTTGGCAGGTCTGTTCACACTGTGTGAAATTGAATTAGCAGAGGTATGTGGGGAACATGGCTCGATTTCCATGGGGATGAGGAGATCTTTATCACCCCCCCCAGGATTCCCCCTGGCAGCACAAAGCCCCTTGGTGTGCCTTGACGAGGTAAAACCAAGGTGATGTCTGAGCCAGGCTTAGCCATAGCCCCAAATGAATGTGTTCATGAGGTTCTCACAGGCCCCATGCACCTCAGGGAAGGGCTGAGCGTTGGTGGCAGCACTGCAACGCCGATGTCCTGGTGCTGGGGAGGCAGAAAGCACAGCAAGGCTTTGCTCCAGCACAGAATGGGAAGGAGAAACGCACAGCTCTGCCTGCACACACCCAGCCGAGCTCGGCGCCGGCAGCCTCTTGGCTTCCTCCACCTCCACCCTGCAGTAGGTGGGTGGGGAGGGATGCAGCGGGGTGGGACCTGGCTAAGTGTCCATCCTCACTTGCCAGCGCAGCTGAGCAGGGGCAACTAGGGTAGAAAGAGGAGAGAGGGATGCAGGGTGCACAGGAGGGCTGGAGGGAGCTGTGTGCATCCCCAACCCAGAGCAAGGGGTGGCAGATGGATTTGGGACTGCAGTCCGGCCCCATCTGCCTTAATCTCTATTGGCAGCTCTGTGCTCTCAGCAGTCTTTCTGGTTGTGAGCTGCACATCTGTGGCCCAAACACTCAGCGATGGGCAGCTGCGGGTTGTTGCCATCCCTCACGTTGCAGGCTGAGCCTTGTCTTTCAGAAGAAACCCGTTTCCTTGAGGTGTGACCCTGAGCCATCTTGAAAGTTGATTTTGTTATTGTGCTTGGGCGCAGCCTCAGCAAGCCTCTTCACCAAGCCTGGCTCCTTAGGGCCTCTCTCCACATCTGTGGTTCCCCAGAATGACAACCCAGGGCTCTAAATGAATCATGGAATCATTAAGGTTGGAAAAGACCATGCAGATCACCAAGTCCAACCGCCAACCCATCGCACCATGCCCACTGACCACGTCCCTCAGTGCCACATCAACATGGTTCTTGAACACCTCCAGGGACGGTGACCCCACCACTCCCTGGACAGCCTCTTCCAATGCCTGACTACTCTTTTGCAGAATAAATTTTTCCTAATATCCACCCTGAAAAAAATCATAAGATAATTAAGGTTGGAAACCAAGTGCCATTGTTTTCATGGACTTATGGGGTGGTTGGGTTTGAAGGAACCTCAGAGATCATCTACATCCAGCTCCCTGCTGTGGGCTGGTTGTCCCCCACCAGATCAGGCTGCCCAGGGCCCCATCCAGCCTGGCCTTGGGCACCTCCAGGGATGGGGCACCCACAGCTTGTAATGAGGAGCTGCTCCTTTCCCAGCACGCGTGGCTGCTGGTAACTGTGTGCTTCTCCTGCATAGCACCTACTTGTGAGGGTCCAGCAAAACATCCAAGCATCTCCTGTAAAGGGTGGGATGTCTGTGTGGGGATCCGAGGCACTGCTGCTGCGTGCTCTCAGCCACTTCCCTTCATCCATCTCATCTCAGCACTCAGGGCTGCAAGTCTTGGTGCTGGGGATGGGGTGCAGGGCAACTCCGCACTGCTCAGTGATGGGTTAAATGCGAACCCATTTTTGTAGGCAGCCCAGTGCTGAGCTGGGGTGCTGAACCCAGCCCTGTGCTCAGCCCTACTCCTTGGGTCTCTTCCTGCCACCAGCCCGTTTGTTGTTCTGAAAAGGTTAAATTGGTCAGGGGAAAAAAAGAAAAAAAAGCTTTTTTTTTTTTTTTTCTTCCCCTTTCTAATGAGAGTCTGGGGACCTTTTCCCTGCTGACGTCAGAGTCGTATCCAATAGCCTTCGCAGTGAGGCCTGATTTGCAAAGGACACCCTGGGGTAAAGCAGAAATCTTGGTGAAACCTCTTTTTTTTTTTTTTTTTTGAAAAGAAAAAGCACCCTTTGAGATGATTTTCTGCTCCTTTTACGTCCTGGTTTCACCTTCTAATTACTCGCTCTTCATTTCTTTCTTATTTATTTCCAACCTGGGAGGGGGCACTGCCTGCAGCCCCTGTGTGTGCTTCCCGTCCCTCCCCACGCTTGGCTCTCCCCCCCCAGCTGCCATGCAAGGAGAAGCCAAGCCTGAGCAGCTGGGCTGCTGCGTCCTGCCTTGGCCGGGAAGCTGAAGGGGCCCCGTCTGGGTCGCACTGAACTCAGCAGCCCCAGCGCTGCCATTCGCGGCCGTGCGGTGCCGAACGGCTCTGGGACCATCACGTCCCTTCCTCCTTCCCCAGAGCTGGCAGTGGATGGATGCAGTTGTGCTCCTGTGTCCATCTGGGGTTGGGGAGCTGCACCCCAGCATCCTTTAGGGGTCACAGGAGGTGCCACGCTGCCCCATTCCTGCAGCAGGACCAGAGAAGGTAGAGTGGTGAGGGCTTTGTTTTTGCTTGCTCAGTGCCATGCTGGGGATAGCTATCAAAACATCCGCTTTGTTGTGAAGCAGAGATTTTGTTTGAGTAGAAACACAGTAAATTCAGCGTTAAAAGTTGGGGAGCCTCTTCCTGCTGGCCTGTGCTGCTGAGGGATAGGGGCTGCAGCAGCTCTGCAGCACTGAGCCTGTCTTGATGCTCCTCTGCCCACCAGCAGCCCTTGGAAGCCTGGGAGGAAGAGGTCCCTCTGGGATGCCCAAAGCCACACACAGTAAGTGCTCCTCTCCCACAAGAAAGCCACATAATGCCCAGCTCACAGTGAAGAAGCTGTGTTTGGATTCTTCCATGCTATGGATAGGCTGGGAAGATGCTGGGCTGAGCAAAGCTAGCTCTTGTCTACCTGCCCTTCCTAACAGGCCTTGGTGGTCACCTCCCTGCTGGGCACCGTTCTGAGCAGCTGGGCACAGAAAGTGCTCCGTGAGCCACCAGCTTGCCTGTGAAGGTGTCCAAGCGGTGGCAAAGGGCATATCCCCCATCCTGAGCAGGGCAGGCTGCAATGTGGGGATGCACCCAGACCTCTGGGATGTCTTTCTTTGGTGTTCTTTTGGGGGAGCTTGCTTACTGTTGCTGGGGACCGTCACTGAGGAAACGTCTCATCCTGTTCGCAGCCAGCCTTGATGAGGTTTTGCAGGCTTGATGGTGGCTGGTTTGGGGCGTTGCTGGCACCAGGCAATGATAGGGCATCCCCATGTCCCAGAGGCATGGCTAGGAGCTCGTCTCCTTCCCTGGGGGCATGGTGTGGTGTGGGGGCATGACTGCTCAGGGTCCACGTGGGAGCAGCTTTATGAGCCTTTCTCAGAGGACAGGGACAGCTCCACCGACATGTCCAGCAAAACCTGGAATTCAAACAGTGCATATCAATAGCACTTCAGTTCTAGGTCCAGACTTTATGGCCATTCTCTTCCTAATAAGTTGAATCTTTTCCCAAGCCGAATCCATCCAAACTTCGAGCAGGCTCAGCTTCTGCTCTGGCTCAAGTCAAACATTGCAGATTCAGTGTCTCTTTCCTTTTGCTTTGCTCTGGACCCATTTCAGCAGTCAGTAGGACCTGGACTTCCCTGATAGCCATGATCTCCTCATCCTCCCAAAAGTTTTCCTGGGAGGCACAGAGTAGTAAGCGTCCATTTGTCTGTGCACCTCACTGCTGCAATTAGTGGGACTTGCTGTGAAACTACTTGGTGCCTCCTACGAAGTGCGGGCTGTGATCATGCGCTCAAGAGCTGGCATGACCAACCTGCATGTTCCTCTGCTGAGCACTGGCAGTGTCTTTTCCCAGCAGGAAAAGACACCCCTGAGCACAGTCTGCCTCTGTGCCCTGGTGTTGAGGGCATCAGTGTGTGGGTCCATGTTTGTGGCTTCCTGGTGGTACCTGGAGCTTATTGTACCTTATTGACCTTTGTGCTAAACAGGTGCTGGGTAAGAGGCTTCACCAGCACGGTGCAGTGGCTACGATGTGAAAAAATCTCAGGATCTCGTGTATCTTAGGGCAGGATTTTGTTCACTGCACTTTGAAGCAGGGATAGAGAAGGACTTGTGCTACCTGGCTGCATGAAGAAGGACCCAGAAGTGCTTTCTGGATGTTCAGGGGTGCTTTGGAAGCAGGGCAGGTAGCCAAGACCCTGAGACCATGACCAATGGGGGAAAGGTCAGTGAGGCCACGCAGCAGAGCTCTGCCATGCTTGGGCACACGGCGGTGACAGCGTCCCAGCTGCCATGGGCACCGAGCACGAGGCCGTCGGGGTGAGCACGGCGGTGTGACGCAGGCGGGTGAGGAGGTCCTGCTCCGGGCTGCAGCCCCAGCTGTCCTCTGGAAACCTGCTGTGCAGCCAAGTGTTGTCTCCGAACAGCCGTGATACATTGGGAAGATTGGGAGCACCCTCCGGCTGCCCCTCCTCCTCTTCCTCATTTTCCTTCATCTCCCTTTGTTTTTCCTTCCTCCCCTCCCCACCACCACCACCGGAGTTACCTTCGGCAAACACGGCTGCGTCCCGCCCCAGCCAGGCAGCCCCGCTGCCAAATGTAGGCTTAGAGGCACAGCACAGACACAACTCCATTAAGCCAGGCTGAGCCTTACGGGAATCATTCCTGGCCCGGGCTTGGAAAACAAATATAGCACGTTGGTTTGCTTTGGCTGCACCAGAGGGGTCACGCAGGGACACAGGTTTGCTGTTCAGATGGGAGGCAAGGTCCAAAGAGCGGTGTAATAGGCTGGAAAGCCGTGGAAATGGTCTGTCATTATTTACATGTCCGGGCTGGAGCCAGCGAGTGTAGAGCACAGGCAGGCTGTGGGATGGTGTGGGGCTGTGTGCTGCACGTGTGGGAGGGATGCAGGGCACGCAGGGCAGCTCGGTGGCAGCGAGTCCTGCAGGGCAGGCAGGAGATTTCAAACTTTCTGATAGCATGCAGAATTTAAAAAACAATGCATGTAGGATCTCTGCAGGAGCAGCATCGCCCCACGCTGGCTGCGTAGCCATGCGTTGCACCCACCAAGATGGGGAAGCATCCAAGGGTTGAGCAGAGGTTGTGCCTCCATGCATCCACCCTTCTCCATGCCACGGGGCCATTCATGCTGCAGGCGTGCTGTGCTGCCTTGTGCAAGTTGTTCATTCTGCTCTACCCGGGCAAGGACGCTTCTCTCCCACTTTTTCTGCATCTAAAAGCTCTGAATTGCTCGCTCTTTGGGATCGGAATTATTCATCCATAAAGCATCCAGCATGTGTTGGCTATTATTTGGATATGTTATTATGAGTCAAATAGGCAGCAATAATTTATGTTGGAGCTGGAGCTGACCTTTGTACACCAGGGAAACCAACCTGCAAAGAGAAAACAGTGACGGCATCCACCGTGTTTACTGACATTTTGGCTTTTTACTGGCGGGTTGTCAAACCAAATACAGCCAGTAAGTGGATTCTCTCTTAGTATGCATAGATATATTGTAGAAGTGTGACGTACAAGCATGAGGTTTATTTCCCTGTCTTTGGGTGGAGGTGCATATATATATATATATATACAGAAGTGCATGGACCACATTTGCAGAACTAATATCTAAATGATTTTCTATTTGCATGTTTTCTATTTATGACCGAAACACAACTTCCTTTTCTTTCATAACCCAACATTTCAGCTGCAAAACAAAAAAGCCATAAATCTAGATTATATATAAAAGCCTCTCGTATCGTCTGAAGCTTATACTAGACTGAGAGGAAAAAAAAAATATCTCAAAGTTCATTTACTATTTTTATTGCTGTGTTTGGGGCAGGGAGAGGAAACGCAGGCTGGTAACGAGGTTCAGTCTTTGTTTTCCTTTGTTTTTCTTTTTTTTTTTCCATTACATTTCTGGGTAGTTTCATTGATGGTTGCTCACCCCACCCGGAGGAGGGTATGGGTGTGTGTATGTGCACACACACATGCAGGCTCTCTCATCTCTCTGGTTCTCACATCCAGCCCAGCCCAGTGTAGACAGCTCTTTGTTCACTCATCACCTTATAAATGCCTTTTCCTTCCCGTATTTGGCGTGATGCATAGAGCTAATCCTGATTGCAGATTTGCCGCTGACCCTTTGTGGGACTTGAAGTGAGGTGCTTTGCCCTTAGATCCTCCTTTGCCCTTTGCTTTGCTCGTGGGCTGTTGCTGTCCACGTGCCCAGCACAATTAGTGAACCCCAGGGGCAGCTGGGTATTTGCTCTGAGGAAAAGAGGGGTGCATTGTATCATAGAATCATTAAGGCTGGAAAGACCACTATGAACACCAAATCCAACCATCAACCCATCCCCACCATCCCACACCACTCAGTGCCACGTCCACCCTGTCCTTGATAAAACCTCCAGGGATGGGACAGTGTCTGTGAGCACTGATCTATATGCACAAAGTGCGTGTATTTAATTACACCAAAAAGGAACAGTTCCCCTTCTTTCCTTATTGTAGTCACCTGAAAAATTCCTTAAATTAACCCCCCCCCTTTGTAGCCTCTTACCTCCTCGCCCTGCACCCCAGTAAAATCCACTTAGGGTTAATTTAGTTGAGTGAAAGTGAGAAGCGTTTCTCTTCCTGACCTTTTTAAAACCTATTATTGTTAATGATCAGTGATTTTTGTTTAAAAGAACTCACTTTGAAGGCTAAAATTGCATTGTTCCATTCCAAAGATGTTGTAATGGGGCAGTTTCAACACTATCAAAGGCATTGCCTTGCTTTGTTTCCCTCGAACCAAAATTTCATTGAACTCTACACTACTTCTAAACCTGTTATTTTTAACCAAAAGGGGATTTGTTTTGCTGGAGAACTGGTTTTGACTTAATATTCCCAACCAGTTCTGCTCATAATTGCAGCTTGGTCTTTCGGGAACTGCTGTAGCTCGATGAGGGTGGCCCAAAGCCTTTGGTGGAGGGCCACCAGTTTGGGGAGCCTTTGGGTCCCCACCAAAGCAGTGGAGAGGAGCAGTGGGGTGCCTGGGGCACGTCGCTGGGCCAGTTCCCACCACCACTGCCCAATGCCAGCCAGGTTTTGTGCACTCTGCTCTGCTGCCTCGAGTCCAAGGTAGCTCCAGCACCACTGAGGATGGAGGGAACAAAGGTCTTGTGCCCAGAACGTGCACAGGTGCACGTGTGCGCCTACGTGCACGAGTACCCTTGATTTATTATTATATGGTTTTGAAAGACCTTCACTTCCCCGGTCAGCCAAGAACGTGTCCTGCTCCTGCTGTACCACAGCTCCCCATTGGCTTGGCTCACCGGAGGGTTTTCATGTTTGCTCCTGTGGTCTCTCAAGACAAAAGCGCTGGGATTTCTCCAAGACTGGGATGTTTCTGTTTTGTTTTGCTGTGATTTTGTGCATCGTCCTTGCAAGGTGAGCTGCTCCAGCTGACATGACATGCCTGCATCCCTCCCCTCCTGCCCCCACCCACTCTGAATGCAAAAATCTCACAGTCCCTCATGGGCCCTGGGTGTCTGCAAGCGCAGGAGCCCCTTTGGCTGCCCCAGGCCCTCGATCATGAACGTGCTCGGAAATAGCTCCAGCAGCACCTTTCTTAAATCATGTATATTACATGCAGCCTCGATGTTCGCTGGGAGGCCACTGGAATGGCTGGGAGGGATTTACCAGGTCCAAATTCACTTGACAGAAAAACAAAATTCCAGCGTAATTTTAACCAGCTGTGGTAGGAGAGTGAAAGAGAGAGAGAGGCAAGAGAGAGGAAAACTCGGTGTGCGGGAGGAGCACAAGGGAGGGAGGTGGGAGACATTCGGGGCTGGGGACAGGCTGTGTCCCACTGACATTTGCATGGGGTGTAGTGTGGCCTCGTGTCCGGGTGCCGATGGGGTCCTGGCTCCTGCCCCTCCCACATTGCCTCATTGGTGTCATAGGAGAAGACCCACGTGCAAAATACTGAGGTTGCAGCATGGAGCATCCAAGCAGCCCTGGAGCTGCCTTCGTGCATCCCGGTGCCTTTGGACCTCTGTGGTTCACGCCGTGTGGACAGGGTGATGTGCTGTCCTCTGCTTTCATAACATCTTTGGTTCCATAGGGAATATGTGCATAGCGTTACAAAGGTTGCCTAAGAACTTCAAAAGGGGGGGGGGGAAAGAAAGTTTAGAGAGAAAAGAGCTACAAAAGTTCAATACTTATTCTTCATTTGTGTGTTCTTTGGTCTTAAGGAATGAGCGTGGCGTGTCCTACCAAGACATATGGCAAACAAGTGCATTTAGTCTTAGTATGACTTTAATTTTAAATTTAATTTAAATAATGTAAATATACATTTTACAACGTAATAATACCTTTTGTACATGTGTATGTTGTGTGTATTTTGTAGATATAATTGGAACAATGCAGTTTTATATTAAATAGGAGCTGCTTTTAAGTCTAATTTCATAAGGGTACATGGTCATGATTTTAAGAGTCTCAGAGCTTACAAAGAGAGATTTTTTAATAACCAGAAATGTTTGAGGACGGTTTTTTTTGTTGTGTCTTATTATATTTCCCATCCCCTACTTCCACTGTAGGCTGTGATCAGGCATCAGATGAATCTGGGGGCTCTTGTTTGAACCCTGTTGCTATGTAATAATTTTTCCACATACATAAAAAATAAGTACAACTTCAGCCTCTTCAGCGAGCTGCAGATGAATAGCTCAGTGAAGCCAGGGAGATCTCAGGCATACACAAAGCTGTGCCCGTGTAGGGATTTTGCAGGATCAGAGCGATGTGTTATGATGCATAAATGTTGGTAAAAATGAGTTCTTGTAGGACATAAATAGAGGAGAACATTCACACCATTTACAAGAAAAAGCTGCAGTCTTCATACTTGTAAAAGTGCCCAGCTGAGCGCTGGCCTGCAGGGACACCCAGCTCAATTAAGAAGAAATTTCTTAGAGATAAATGAGCTGAGGATGCTGATCTTCCCAGTGTTGGTCTTCCATGGAAGTACAACCAGTATTTCTATGTATTTATTTATTGAAAAGAGCAGCCCAGCATCGTGACACTGATTTTTGGGAGGCTTTCTCTGTGTGCCAAACTTGATGTAGGCAAGGAGTGGTGTGTTGGGTTGGGCTGAAACTGTGGGTTGGAGAAAGAAATCTGCTTAATCCCTCCTGCAAAGGAGGCTCTGGGGAGGCAGTTGTCCTCAGAGGTGAAAACCTGACAAAAATCAACCATGTGAAAGATTAAAAATGGTGGAAGGCAATCGGTTATGGTATCGAGGGACAACTTTCAGAGCTGGGATTGCTCCTTTCTTGTGTGTTTGGGTGTTGAATGGTGTTGCAGAGCCTGACTCAAGAAAGGCAAGCATTTAAAGAAGTTGTATGAGTGCTCCAAGTGTCGTCCAGGTTGAAGTGGCACCTCCCTTTCCTGGCTGCCTGAATGCTGGTTGTTCAGCGTGGTTCAAGATCCTGGGACGAACATTCCTGGCCTTCAGCTCTCGGTCCCCTTTGCAGTGCATGATGTGGTTTCTGTCAGGCCAGATGGCCAAACTGGGCTTAAAGAGATTATTATTATGACTGACTCTGCTCCTCCATGGCTGGGAAAGCTGTGAGTGAATTTGGGAGGCTTGGAGAGGCAGCTTTGTCCTGTGTTGGGCTGTGTTTTGCCTAGATGTTGATTTCCCATGATTTCTGAGGTACCCCTTCCCTCCGAGCGTGGTGCTGGCTGTCCGGAGGGCGTTACATCACCACTTCTGGAGATGCTGCTGACTTTAAGTATGATTTAGTGTGAAACAACTAAGCTTAGATGTAACATGTGTCTAAGAGGGTCTGCTTCCCACGGGAGCGCGGAGGTGTCAGCTCCCTCTGATCACTCAGTCCTGGGCTTTCACCCACGGATAATTATGTTCTTTCACGGATGGTCTCGAAGGCCGAGTTCTGCTGGAGCAGGAGGATGTGCAGGTGGGCAGCGATCCGCTCCTCACCTCCCGCTTTGTACATCTGTTGCCGCAGCCACTCTTTGCTGTTGTGTCTGGGGAGGGTTGGAGGCAGGGAAGAGAGAACCTTGACGTAAATGTCCCTCCCTTCCCCGTTCGGTAGCAGCAGTGAAATTGGCGATCTGTTCCTGTTGGCGCGGAGCTGCCCTTGATGGCTTCTCGTAGGAGTGCTTTGGCTTGGCCCAAGGGGTGACATGGAGCAAAACACTTCGTACCTCAGGCCGCAGCGATTCGTGGTCTGGGAGCCAGGCTGCTATGGTGAGAGTCTCCCTCGAGATGCCTAAATCAAGCAGACAGGGACACAACATCTCTGGTCTCTCCACTTTTCCCCATTGCCCTCCCCCATCCCATCTCGCTGCATGTTCTGTGCAAGATACCTACCACTCCCAGCCGGTAATGACTTCCACATGGGGCTGGACCTTGTGGACAAATCCCCTGTAACAATAGGAAATGTTCCTTGGTCTCTCATTGTGTCTGTCTTTGGGAAGGAGGAGAAGGCGTTGACGACAAGCCGAAGAGCTCTAATATTCCTCCCGGACAGCTGATTAATTCCATCCTCTGCATCCGCTCTGGACCATCCCGCCCCGCCCCGCGCCTTCTGCTTTTTATTGTTCTCTCCACCTGGCTCCCTCTGGCAGGGAAACCGATGGGATTTTGTGCCACGTGGAGCTCCGAATGGAAAACCCGGACAGCGGGAGCCTCCGCTCCCCCCGCGGCCCAGGCCCAGTGGCTCCTGCTGGAGGAGGAGAGGCTGCGCCTTCCTCGCAGCCAAGCCGAGCACTGGAACGGGGACGCTGCATTCCTCCCCGGCACGTCCGCTCCCACCTGGGAGAGATGAGACCTTGCCTTTTCCCATTCCTTCCCCCGCCATCGGCATAGCTCCCTGCTTTGGGGATGGTTGCGGGCTTGCTCTCACGCTCGGACCTTCTTCCTACACATGTTTGTGTTCTCCTGCTTAGAAGTGGTCCCAGGACTGCAGGGATGTGCCCGCCCTTGCCCTGAGAATGATTCACCCACTGCTCCGTGGCCCCTTGTGCTCCTTCCTCCCTGCGCATTGCCTTTTGCTTGCTCTCATGCTGACGTCGTGAGGTGCTTGGGATGGGTCCTGTGCATATACATTTGCACACACGTTTGCATGCATGTTTGCACGCCTACTTGCACACTGCTCCTTGCCATTTCCCTGGAGCCAGTGTTTGTCCCGAGCGTTCACCGTTCCCTCTCCAGACGCACACTCCAGCCTCGTTGCTCAGCTGTGATACACGGAAGAGGGGGAAGAAGGAGACAAGGGCATTTTGATTATGATTACGGAGTTGATTTATTAGAATAATTTTAAAACACAAAGCCATCTGTGTGCCTCTTCCCCATCCAAGATTTATAAAAGACCAAACCATCCATCTGACCCCCAGCTCTCCCTCCCCTCCTCTTCCCCCGCTTCATCCTCGCCTTCCATTCTCCTCTGTGGCTCTCTTGCCAAAACACTTGCCCATACTTAATTCTCCTCCCAGAGAGACAATGCTTTGCATTCTTGTATTGGAAGCCAAAGAAAAGACAATTCTATTCTGTCTCTGCTTTGCAGCTTGGTCTGTTAAGTTGCTTTCCCGAGAGTCTGCGTTTAAAACAAAAAGAGATAAAGGAAAAGGCAAGTTGGTGCTGAAAGGTGCTGGAACATCATCATGTGGGGGTAACGTTTTCATTCACTCCACATATCAAACAGCCCCTGGAAGGCCATCCCCCTGTAGAGCCAACACAACTCCAGCTTGTTCCAGAGGGCTCACCTTTAGAGCGGAAAGACACTTTTGGACTCCGTCTCCCATGCTTCCTTTGCTCCCTTTTGAGGGCCTTGGCTCGAGCCCCAGTTTTCTAGGGTTGAGGTGTGCTGACAGATTCTCCGAGCAGGATGAACTGGTGGCTGAAGTCCAGAGCAGGAGGAGAGCCGGGGTGCGGGTTTCCTGGATTCACACTGGGACAAGCAGGAAGAGGCTCAGCCCTCCTCTTCCTTGCTGCTCTGCTTGGTGCTGGTCCAGCCTCCCATCCAAAGAGCTGCAGTGATTTACACCTCTGGAGGATTTGCTTCTCCCTCCTGTGGCCAAGTCTTGTTACCGTTCCTCCACTTTTCCAGATCTGAGGTGCTTTAGGCTTTTCTATAGAAAAAACAACAACAACAACAAAGCAACAAACCCAGCACTAACCGACAGCTGACATTGTAACATTGGCATTATGACACTGTTGTCATAAGTTGGAAGGTGAGCTGGTTTAAAACTTTGGAGCTCTTGTCTTTGTTGAAAGAAGAGCTAGAGGGAGTATTAGCATAGAGTTTGAACCAAAAGCGATCGGTTGAAGTCTGGGATTAGCTAATGCTGTTGAGCCTTTTCTTATTTACACATCGGGGAAGCATTTTCTTCTGTTTCAGTGAATTAATTTGTAGCCAGCGTCTAGCACTTCAAATGGCAGCGATGGTGGGAGAAGGTCGTGAGCAATGGTGAGCCCAATCCTGACCAGGAGTGTTTTGAACTTTATTTGTTTGTCATTGGGTACAAACAAAGGCTTTCTGTGTTTTGTAACTGTTCTTTTGAACTTCATCTTTCCATATAAATCTTATTTTTATGTTGTTAGTGGTTCCCATATGAGATCTGACATTTGTTATTTGATACTGGCAGAGAAGAATGAAACCTATTAGTGAAGGCTCATGGGTTCAACAGGATCCTAGGGAATGAGAGCTGGGGTTGTGAAAAGACCTGAGGATTTAGTGTCACTGTCATCCACTCGAGCCCTTGAATCTCTTTACTAACCCATTTCTATCCAAAGAATTCTGTCTTGGTTTCTCTGGTTCCAGGTGTACACTCTCTGAAGCTGATGACTTATCCACTTTGTTGTACACTAAATCACCCAAGCGCTGAGCGTCCTCCAGGACCTCCTTGCAATTCCCGTATGACCGCTTAGAGGAGATAGGCATAACCTCATGCATCTCTTCTGGAACGAAAGAAAACAGGAGTTTTGTCCAAAGAGCAAAACTGCAGGGGCTTTGCGTGGCACCTCTTTGCCCTGAGGTCTCCTTGTGTTTTAGAGGGCCCTCCAGCTTGTGCATGCCCAAGTGAGAGTGCAGGCAGCAGGCAGCCGCATCTCCCAGGCTCTTCTGCAAGGATTGCTGTGCAAAGATCCCTGGTTGCTCTATGAATGTTGGCCAAAGTGAATTTCCAGCCCACATTCCCATCATGGGTGCAGAGATGACTTTTCTCCTCTTTTTTTTTTCTTTTTTTTCCCCCTCCTCTTTCTTTTTCCCCCTCTTTTTATTTTTATTTTTTCTTTCCATTGGTTGTTTGGATTAAGGGGCCTTAAAGGGGCCAGACATTTTTTGTGTTCTCTCATACCCTATAAATAACCGGCACCTCTCCAATGCTTTGCGCTCCACCCTTCAGTTACAGATTCCACTGTCTAGCTGCCACCACTCTGCATGGCCTTTCACACTCTTCCTTTCTATTTAATATGGAACCGTTAGTAAAAAAAACAACAACAACAAAAAATTTGCTGTCCCCAATTCCCCAAGAGGAAGAGCGGGGAAAAGGAGAGAGGTGGGAGGCAGGGAGGAGAGGACACGACCAGCCAAGAAAAGTATCCGAAGGAATGTTCTTCTCCCTCCCAGGTTTACAGCAGTGCCTTTCCATCCAGAGTCATCTGTTTTGTTTTCCTTCTCCCTCAGCCTGAAAGTGCTGCAGCATTATCATGTAATGTTGCTTAATGTGACCAAAGGCTTCAGCGAGTCGCCTCGCGGACCGCAAGCATAGCCCAAATTCCAAGGCAGCAGTGCCTGCGGCGTCTCGTTAAAGCTCAGGACTTGCAGCCCTCCATGTGTCCCACGAACAGTTGTTTGGGGTTTTGTTTTTCCCTTTCTTCTTTCTTCCCCCACCACCCTGGGTGCCAGGCAGGGATTTTGTAACCACACCGGCGTATCTAGGAGGTATGCGTGGAATCCTTCAAGGCAGTCCTCTGTGGTTTCCTTTGAGCAGCCGCCCACCCTGCCAGCTCCCACTGCCCCTTCCCAAACCCCTGACACGCAACCAGTTGCGCCATCCTTGGGAGGTTCACATGACTGTTGTCTCCTTGGGAATGTTGGTCGCAGCAAAATTCCAGGGTTTCTCTCTGTTCTTCCTCCCAACACGTTTCCTGCTGTTGGCAAAGGATCTCATGGTAGCCCTGAAGACTGGGGTCATCTGTTGAACCACGGAGCAGGTAGAGATACAAGGCGGCAATCTCTGTCTACAAAGGGTCCCAACCCGACACGGGGAGTGAGATTTAAGCTTCTCTCAGTGTTAGAAGGTATTAAGATTATGGTGGAGGGAAGTTCATCTAGCAAGTGAACATGTAACTTTTTGCTCTGCCTGTTATTTTGGTGCCCACAGCTGAGCCATGGGCTGTTAACCCGCAGTACCACATACTGATACCCCCGTGGCTCCGAGGAAGATGTGCTGATGGTTTGCAGTTTTGTCCTGTTTAGTTAAAACTGCTTGAATGGAAATGTGGACCTGGGATGGCATCTCCCGCTCCTCCCTGAAGCTCAGTCTTGTCTACATTTCAGTTGTAACTCCTTGGCCGTGAATACAGTAGAAGAGTCTCAATATGAGCTGGTTGTTTTTGTGATAGTTCAGCTGTAGCAGTGGGCCTGGACACACTAACACATTATCTTCATCTGAATAGAATCATGTAGGTTGGAAAAGACCTTCAAGATCATCGTGTCCAACCATCGGCATGTGCTGCTAAGTCCCATCCCTAAACCTTGTCCCTTGCGTGTCCAAACCACCTCATCAGGCAACAAAGCCTGATGTGTTTTGGTTCCTGAGCAGGGAGTGATGGAGCTGTGTGGCTGCTTTTGGCTGGGACACCCATGGGGTGGATGTGGCTGTGGCATGGGCCGGTGCTGGAGCTGCTGGAGTTGTGAGGGGCTGAGGCATCCCTGGGAAACCAAGAAAAGCTGAGGTAGCTCTGATGAGTGCCTGCAGTGTTGGGGCCTTGTAACCCTGCCCATTCCAATAAAACTTCTGCAGAGGTGACGAAGCCGTATCTTCAACACAGCGAGCACTCAGCCAAATGCTGAGTCCCTGCTCTGAACAACAGAGGCACTGAGGCTTCGCAACCAAAGTTGTAAGTTGGTTTAGTTTCTTTATGCATTTTTTTTTTTTTTTCTTTTTACAGAAGGAAAACTGTATTTTTCCCAAGCTGCCTTCTTGGAATTGCCTGGACTTGTTTGATCTGAAACTTTCCAAAAAAAATTCAGCCTGAGGCAGATACCCAGTGTGGAAAATTTCAGCCCAAATGGTTCAGGTTTGGCAGCGCTGTCGGAGCAGAACATATGGGCCTTTCAGTGCGCTGCATGGGGCCGTCTGCTGACACCGTGCTACCTGCAGGGCTGCTTCCATGGATGTCCCTTTGCTCCACCGTTATCGATGGGAGGAGGCTGTGAGCTCAGGGCTGTCTCTCTGCAGATGCACAGTGTCCTTTGTCACCTCCCTGGTGGCCACGAGACATTCCCTCTCTCATTTGTGCCACCCGCATGGGGACAGCCACACATGCTCAGGTGGGATAGCGTGCTACCGCCAGGCAGCCCACGTGCTGACTTCTGATTCACCTGGTGGTCCTTGCCCCCCTTGCCCCCTCGTTGGCTCAACTTGGACCTGAGCTGCACAGTTTTACAAATCGGGACTTTAGTTTTTTAAAGAATAAATGTAGAGGGAAACCCAGTTTAATGAGGAAGGTTGGATCAGGCAGCATGCCAGTCCCAACTGAGTGTCACTGCCGTCTTCATCGTCACGGTTCAGCCATGTCCCCCTCCTTACATGCTCATTAAGTCGATGTGTCACTGAGTGTTATGAGTGCAAACTTGGGCAGCGTTTGTTTATTTGCTGTAGCAGTGTTGCTTTTCCAGCGTTTGTTTAGTTTTCATTCAATGCATAAAATATGAAGGGAACAAAAATCGCATGCACATTGTATCATGTAATTAGACAAGCAGATGTTAATTAATATATGAATATCATTTTTATTTTCCAATCGTCTGGCTGTGGTTTGAGCAAACCTATGTCCCCCAGCTGTTGCTACACAAGAGACAGTCAGAGCAAAAACAGAGCTCATCTGCTCTATTCCCAGAGCACAGACCATTCCCTGGGCTGAAAGAGGAGACGTTTCTAGGATGTGATGTCCCCAGACATGACACAGCAGCATGGCATTCTCTCTCTATCCAGTGGAGGGCAATGGGGGATGTGCTTACAGCCATGGCCCTCCAGTCTGGGAGCCCTTAGACCCGTGCCCGCATGAAGTTGCACCCAAGGCTTTCATCTTGGTCACTGCAGTCAGATGGGGTTTCTGCTACCAGGCAGTGGTTATTTGTACACCAGCTCCTATCATTCTTGGAGGAGACCATGGAGATTCTCAGCTGCTTTGAGCAGCCTGCTTTGGAGGTTAGCCCCACTCTGAGGAGGGGGTGGGCCCGAGGACTTCATGATCCTCTGACTGCAGTGCAGATATTGGGCCACTGCATTTAGCCTTTTGCTACCGAAGGATTTGATTCTTCTTTTCAACTGGAAGGTCCTTGCTGCATAGATCCAAGACTTTCCTTTTCTCCAGCTCTAGGCCAGTGACACCTGCTTGCATTGCAATCAACTGATTCATCCAGGCATTTCTCCTCTTCCTCTCTGCAGAGCTTCGAGTAACAAAAGAACTATGCTAATGTCCATCTTCAAGCCAATTTGCGTTTATAAACATTAAAATCCATTCAACTTCTTTTACTGTAGTCCTCAAGATCTTTTACTTTCTCTTGGCTGGCACTGATCTGTCGTGCACCGATAACGCATTCCACTTCATCGGTGCTAAAATCCTTGTTGTATTTCCAGTGAGAAATAAGATTGATTACAAAGCTGATCATTGAGGAACTCCACTCTTTATAACTCAGTTCCCATCACTCTCTTTTCAGAAGAACCTGTTTTTGTCTGTCCATTACTCAGTTCCTCACCCAATGCATAATTCTTCTGTTAATTCCCATCTTTTCAAGCTTAGCTAATAACTACCCATGTCGTGTCGTGGCTGGTGCCTCTCGATACCCAGATAAATTAAATGGTACCACGCTCCTCATGTCTGGGGAACGAACTGTCTCATTGAAGAAATACATCAGGTTCGTCACACGCAATTTACTCAACCTGAGGTTGCAGTTTATTCTGCTTGTCTCCTTGTCATTAGTGATTCCTTACCACAAAAGAAAAACGACCTATAATGAGATCATTTCTCTCCCAAAGCTACACCTGTGCCTTGAATATCAGCACAGAGGGCCGTGCTATTCAACCTCTTTGCCCCATCACGTGGTCCGGAGATGCACTGACTTCCTTGGGGCATCCAGTCTTCTGCTAAGTCAACGCAAAAGCCCGTGGCTTTCTCTGAATTGCACATGAGCCCCCTGACACTCTCCCTTTTTCTCCATTTTTCCTCCTCTCCCCCTCCCCTCCAGAAGCTGGCATGAGGAGAATAACAGTAGAATCTCCCACATTGCTGTGGTCTGAGCAGGTTTCCCCTCACATTATGTCTAAATAAATATTAATAAGAAAAATGGAATAAGAGCTCATTGACAAATTCAGCAAATATTTGCCTCTGCCATCCCTTTCCAGCCTCTTGGCTCCCGCAGGAGAGTTTTGCCCTTTCTCCGAGCAGAACTTTCAGGAAATAAACATTCGTTTTATTTTCTCAGAGGAGGAGGAAAATGAGAATAGCATGATGGGGCCCGGAGCCCACATCTCACATTTGGTGTGCCCCGAAGCAGCTTCCAACCAGTCACTTGAACAATGGCTTTTGTCTTTGCCTTCATGTGACACAAGCTATCAGCAAACTGACCGGGTTGAGTCTGAATTATGCTGCTGATTTCACCTTGAGGACCTGCAGTGTTTTTCCACACCTTTGGAAGGGCTGCCTAGCTGAAAACCTCCCAGAATAATCCGAGTCTTGAAACCAAAGTCTGTACTTGAAAAACTGAAGCCTTGGTTCTGACAGCAACAACAGGCAGAGAGAATAAGGAGGATAAGGAGAAATAAAAACAGGGATGGGCACAGCATTATCGGGTTCAGCCAACAGTGGCCATCATCACCAGCAAACTGCTGTTGGAAGGTGTTGGGGGTGCCATCTTGTCTTCATGCTCAGAGGTTTCAGGGATGACTTTGAGCCTCCTGGCTGCCACGCATTGCTTCGTGTTGCGTTCACTAGGAGCACAAAAGCTCAAGAGAAGCCGCCTTATTCAGAGCGATGCTAGAGGGAACTCTTTAGCCAACAGTAGTAAAGACCTCCTGCTTTCAGGTGACAGCCAGGTGACAAAGCCATTGGGTCTACATCTGCTGTCCCTGGGATACCACGTGGTGGCCTTCCTTAGCTCTCCAAGGACAGAGAGGTGAATCCCATTGGTTGCTTAATGAGACAAACTAATTATTTATTACAAAGGAGGTTATAGGAATCTGGAGCGGAAGTGGCTCCCCAGGATGCAGCACGCCAGGCTGCTTTCAGAGCCCAGCACATGTTGGAGCCATCAGACCTGCTGCTGGGAGGCTCTCAGGAGTGGGACCAAGGCTGTTTTATACACGTGTGTGAGTGTGTATATATGTACGTATAAGAAGTGTGTGTCTCTGTATATTTTACTATGTTAAGCTATAAACTGTATGGGTTAGGTATGAATTAGAACCTTATAAAATGTGTTTACTCATTCTGTGTAACTCAAAGCGGGGATTAAACAGTAGGAAAAACTGACTGGGAGAATTTTCCAAGCTGAAAAAGGTTTTAACAGCTCTCATTGTGAGCTCGAGAGGGAGTTCTTTTGGTTTTGGGGTTGCCTTTTTTTTAAAAAAAAATATTTATTTATGTCTATGTTGTGGTTTGTTCAGAGCAAGATTTTTGTCGTTGAATTTTAGATAAAAGGAGAGGGGACAGCTGAGGAGGAAGGATGGAGGGAGGATAGCAGGGGAGCGCTCTGGCAGGCAGAGTCTCCCCCTCAGGCATCCTCCTCCCTGTCTTCTGTGACAGTGTGCTTTCTGTGCCAGTGGCATCCAGGAGGGCCTCCCCACGGCATGCCGTGCTCCTCGGCAGGTCCTGCTTTTCTCATCTCCTTGAAGGCATCTTTTATGGGGAAAACAGAGCATTGCTGCCTCAGTTCCAGTGGATGGCTGTGGGAATGGAGCGGTGGATGCAGAGGCAGCAGGGAGGGGAGGCTGCACTGAGCATCCGCAGAGAGAGAAGGGCAGGGAACGGGGATGGATTGAAGTCTTACATCTGTTCTTCCATCCTCCTCTTGAAAAAGGGGCTGGACAAAGCACCAAGGGAATAATTTTGCCATTATCAAGTGAATCATCCTGAGTCAGTTCCAGCTGAGTGCTGTTTGATGAAGAGCAAGGTGCACGGCACCCGGAACTGCTTCATTTCTTATTTCCTCCCCTTCTTGGATGCAGCTTGCTTTCCCCACCCTCTCTTTGGTCCCTTCTACCTTCTAGCTCTCGTTGCTTTGGTGAATCATCTCTGCTTCAGGACTGGTGGCACTGCTCAGTTAGCAGAGCCTGACTCACTCTTCTGCTCTACATGTTGTTTCCACAGCCCAAGGAGGGGTTGGGTTTTGGTTGTTGGGGTTTGGATGTTGTTTTTTGTTTTGTTTTGTTTTCCACTTCACTTTATGAGTATTTTCCAGGGGATCAGGGGAAGGGAGGGAAGAAGAGGGATGGAGACGGTTTGTTGTTTGGGTAATCTTCCCTACTGCTAAATGTCAGCATGCTATGTCTGATGCTCAGTATGGGGAGCAGTGGGGCTTCTATTTCAGGCTGTGCAAGGGATGGGAGAGATTCACCTTATCTTCCTAACATGGCCCAAGCAATGTTTGGGTTCTATTTACAGTTTTGAAGAAAAGAGAGAAGTGATAACCCTTCCATACGAGCTCTGGGTTGGCTACCTGGCACTGGCTTTCCTCGTCAGCACAGATCACGGAGCAGCCCTGGAATCCATTTACCACTTGGCTTAATCCTTCTCTGCTTATTCAGGGAATCTGTCTTTTGTCCTCTGAGTTGAAAGATGTTGCACAGTTGCTGGCGATGACGTGTCTCCCATGGACCCGGCGCTTCTGGGGATGGGGAGCGTGCCCAATACCTGCCTTTGCCAAGGACATCTAGGAGGCAAAGCATTTTTCCCACCAGAGCAGGCCTATGGTGAGATGGGTTCCCGGGGACGTCATCCATCAGGGCTGTCCTGGCTACTAGCAGCTCCCCGCTCCTGCGGATGCCAGGATTGATTTGTCTTGGTTTCTAGGAACTGTGACTTAAAATTCAGAGCAGAAGTCCTTCCTTCTGTGCCAGTGCCCTGCTGCGTGCTTGTGGCAGGCGTCCTCAGTGCCCGGATTCTCTTTAATCTTAGGAAGGGGTTAATGGTCTTTCAGAGATGAAAACCTGGACTGAATGTCTGGATTCTAGCCCCAAACCTGCTGCCTTTAAAAAGTAACTTCCTTTCTTTGCATTGTCTTTGTGAATATACATTAGTTACCCAGGTAATTCCTTGTTCATGAGCAGATGTCAGCTCTTGGATACATTAGACCCAAAGGGGTGGGTGTTTTCTAGATTCAGAGTTTGGTCAGATAATGGCTTCTTCCTGAGTTTTATCATGATACCTTCTGTGTTTGGCTTCTCCTGTGATACCTGCTTGGATAAATGGGAAGTTATGAAAAGAAGCATGGTAAGATGACATGCCTTCCAGGCTGAATGTGAGGCAACTGAGCATATCTACAAAAGTATTTAGAACTCACTTGTGTTTTCACAAGGTTTAACCTCGGTTCTGCAGACATCTACATTAGTTTATCTGGCGCACGGGTGTAATGGAACAACCCACATGGATAAAGCTAAACATGTGTAAATGTTTGCAAGATATGGGTCCATAATTCTTTGGAAATCATAGCAAACCAACTCTATTTTCCTGTGCAGTGGTGTTCTCCTATCCATCTCACACGAGTGATCTAAAATATCTGTAATAATCATTATGGTGTAGTTGTTCCAAATAGCTCACAGCCAGGATGCAGAAACTCAGCTAGTGTAAATTGTTATTGTTCCATTGACTTCAAGGGAGCTACAGGAGATTTTATGAACTGAGTAGCTGCCCCCACATTCTCAAATGTTCAAAAGTGAACATTAGGGCCAAGTTAGAGGTCTGCTTCCATGCAGGTCTCTCCATCAGGACCAATTTCTGTAAGTGTTCGTTGGCTAACAAGCTGCAGATCTGGCTGCAGTTGTGTGTGCTGAGCCCTCCTGAATATACTGGTCCAAAGTCTTAGCACTGATTCTCCGTGAACATCTGCATCTGTGCATGTTGCCTCTATTTAGAATAAATGGGACTAAATGAAGAATAGTTTCTTGAAATTGATTGCCACTTCAAGCATTGAACTTTGGTGCACGGTTTGGTCCGTTTCCCAGCACTGAAGTGTAAGAAGGGACCAGGAGGAAGGATAGGAAACAGTGATGATATGGAAGGAATCTGCTGAACTCACAGATCCAAAAAAGTGCAAGATGAATTGAAGCACAGATCAGCCGATGGCTTTTCAACATAGGCTTACAATAATTTGATTTGACAAATCACCCAAGATAATCATATTTGTAGAGGTTAATTGTACCCTGAACTTCTTTCCAGGAAATGTTCTTATCCCTCATGCTAGTCTGGTGTTTGAGGCTGGTGGATGTCAGTGTGCATGCACATGTGTGTGTGTGTCCTCTCTAATGGCTTCATCTCCAGTGGACAAAGTCAGGCAACGTGGTTATGTTACGTTGTGCTAACTACTGTAGCACTTGGTCATAAAGAATTGAAAATGAACACAAGGGATTGTTCAGCAGAGCTGGGAATGAAGGAGAAGCTCTTGCTGTTTGGCAGATATCCCCTGCTTTCTCCATAAACCATAACAAACGAGGCAAGTTAGGTCGACTGTGTTGTAGGCAAGTTTGTATGTAAGACACAATGTCTGAATGTCACTAGGGCTGCTTACACTGGGCAGATTCATCTCATTGTCTCATCCCTTTCCCGCTCGCCTCTTCAGGAGGCTGTAGAGAGCCATTTGGTTGCCACTTGGCCTCGTCTCCTCCATACTAAGTGTCAGACTAAGGACAACCTAAATGTCCTCATCTGCTCCTCATAGGACATGCCTTCCAGACTAATGCGCCCCAAAACGTAGTTCGCCCTCTTGGCTGCCGACTCATGTTGAGATGTTATGATACAGGGCTAATTGCTGTCTCTGATATATCTGAAAGACCTGTTTATGCAGTAGGAGAGTGACTGGGGCTGTAGCGGGGCGGGTGGGCTTCCTGTTGGACATGAGGCTCCATGCAGTCCCTATGCAGACTGCTGACCATGGGCCTTGGGGACTCTGGGCCACTGGTCTGTTGTTGAGAAACCTCTAATTAAAAAGAAGCTAAAAATGAAAGGAAAGCAAGAATGAGGATGGGAACTAGATCTGTGGTGGTGGATAAAATCTTCTCCCAGACGTTGAGGACAAAGCTCATTGTGTCTTTTCTTTGTGTCTGCACAACTCCCAGCACAAGTGGGTTCCCACTTTGCCTTGAAATCAAGTAACTTTGAACATGTTGCAGAGTCCAAGACTAATTCCAGGGGAATACGTACATTCACTTGGACTCTCCACCATGCTAATGCGAATACGTGGCTTTGAGATTGGAACTGGCTGATGTCTGGATGGCTCCAAGCATAGCAGAGTCTGCTTGTGTCTGGCTGTGGTTGACCCTTAGCAACCCAGTGAACCCTGAGAAATACTGGAGGGCTCGCAGTACGGAGTGAAATGCATTAATTCTCATTCTCTTCCAACAGCATACTGCCTTGGGGGAGATGGAGGAGGCAGTGCATTTTTTTACGTGAGTTGAAGGAGTTTTTCCAAGGTCTTAGAGACTGACTGTGAAAGAACTGTGATAAGCAGTGTCTGTGGAGAGCTCCAGTGAAAGAGCAGTGAGTCCTACTGATGACCCTAAGGGAAGAATACACTCAGGATTAACCTTGTGCATCATGTTTTCTGAAACATTGCAGCTCGTCCAAATTAAGACCATTTTCTTTCTGTGCAACTGGCTGCTCTTGATAAGAATGGTGCAAGACAGCCCATCCTTCAGTTCCACGTGGTTGCTGCTCATTCAGTATGTTGTGGCCCTGGAGAGAACCAGCGAAACCATTCATGGGATTTCTGTGGCACTAGAATGCAATTTTCGCTCTTAGCTCAGCTAAAATGTTGCTCCTTCAATTCAACCATCTACAAATGCGGCATCAGCAGAAGAACTGGGAAGCCCGGAGGAGAGCCTTTCATCATTCTTGATGTATCTAATAATGCACAGATGTGTGAAGGAAGTTCCCCCGAATTCATAACTTAGGCCAAGTGAAGTCATTCAGAGAAGTGCTGTAATTTGCGCCATTGTACAAGTTAGCAAGTGAGGCATGAATGGTGCCTGAAGCTGCACAAAACAATCACTAGCTTTTCCATCTCAGTACGGGCAACTTGTGTTGAGCCGGAGAAACTGGGAGAAGTCACCACAAAGAGGGGATTTCTTGGATTTTTGGGCATGGGGGCTTAGGCATGCTCCATGTACACAGGAGGACAGCGAGTGTGGGTGCTCCCAGAATGCAGGCGGAAGATTTTTCAGTAATAACTAAAATACAGTCTGGCACACCTTGCAGGGAAGGAGGTTTTAACATCCTTCCACCAGCATCAGTGGGGATGGTTTGCTTTTAGTGTTCTCCAAGGCAGAAGACAGGCCATCTGCTGATGTAAATAAGAGCAACTCTGATGCCTGAGGTTATGTTACACTAATTTAAATCAGCTCTTTGTCTCCAAGATGAACCACTTCTCACTAATTTCCCCCACCAGGAGCTGGACCCGGAGCTCATTCAGCCCAGGTATGGCCTGTTGGGAAGGAGCAGCCCTGCTCCCCACCCTCCCCTCCCCACACTGCTCCAAGCCTTCTGCTCACAGACCTCCTGGGATCCACCTCTCTTCAGGGGCAGAGCCCTGGAGGAAGCAGAGGGTGTGACGAGCTGCCCCAAAACATGACAGATTTGGAGGGTTCAGCGTGCCATTTGTTTCCTCATTCCAGGAAACAAAACCTGGCAAGAGCAAAGTGGAGTAGGGCCTTTTTTTTTTCCATCTGCTTTGCTGGCCTTGCTCTGGAGGTCACAGCCGGGGACAGAAGTCCTTGCAGGGCCCCATCTGCCTTCCCTGGGCTTCCTCGTTCATGCCCACTTGGGCCTCTGACATTCTACTCTGTTTTTCTTTCCTTGAAAATGGATAGGGAATTGGGAGCCGCTGTGCAGGAACGCGCCTGTTCCCTATTACAGCTCCACCGGGGCTGTAACACGATCGTGCCTGCTCCATACCCACACAGATATTTATTTATCCATACAGGCTTTCTCCTTGTTTTCATTAAGTTAGGCAGAAAAGGTTAATCTTTCTTCTGCTAAAGCTTCAAAACCAACCAAGCTAAATAAAATATGATTTCTTTCATTTCTTTTCTAAAGGACACTCTCTTTTTCTCTCTCTCTCTTTTTTTTTCCCCCCCTAAGTACCAGAATGAGGTCACAGTCAGAGATGCCACAAGAGTAAATTGAAAACAGGTTGAAAAAAAAACAAAAGGCAGAAAGACAGAGAGAGAAAACCACAATCAGAAGAAAGTGGCTGGTAACGTTGCAGGGTTGGTTCAATCCAGTCTAGTAAAGAAGCTGTCGAGACAGAGATGTTGGTGCCCTTCTGCTTTCCCCTTCGTGATCTTTCTAGGAATCTCCAAGGTCAGTCTCAGCACAGGTCTCCTCTCTTCTGCTCTTCCATTTGGATTCACAGCATCTCCCTGGAGGTGTGGGAGCATCTCTGAAGGTCCCTTTTGCTCCTCCAACCTCACCAAGGCTCCTGGTCCCGCTCTCTTGTTTAGTCTGGTGGAGCTCAGTGCCACAACCCCATTGCCTTCAATGGGATGGCTGGTAAGTGATTCATCCCAGGTGCTGTCTGAGGCTGCTGGCCCATTGACAACAGGTTGCAGTGGGTGGAAACCGTGTTACTGTCCACCAGAGCAGACATCCCTTTGGGTTCCTTGTTGTCTCTCCCAGAGCCTGGTGGCTTGACCTACAACATGCCTTGTTGTGAGCAGCTTTGGGCCATTAGGCTGCAAAGCTTTACTCAGTAGAGCTAAATCCCAGCAGGTTCCAAGCATGCTGTTATTTCCTTCTGTTTTGGGGAGAACACTGACTCACCGTGACACCACAGCTAGTATAAGATTCATGTTTACAAAACAGAAAAGAGGAAGTTTGCCAAACTCCACAGCTCCGTCTGTAGAAGAGGATGAGGCACAGTGAGGAGTTGTACTGGAGAGAAGGAAAATGCCTGGAGAGAGCTGCATCTTTCTGAGGGTCATTTAGCAGAGCAGAGATTGGTATTCTAAAGCTATCTGGGGAACTGGATGCTTTGAGGCTGACCGGTCTTGGGAAGGCAGTGGCATGGAAATGAGAAGGAAGAGATTCTGGCATGGATTTGGTGTATGATTAGCCCAGCACTGAGCACTATTTCTCCATTGCCTGTAATCAGTGTGTGAAGTACCTTCTTTGGCTCTGTGAGCAGCACTTAATGTAGTGACGCTGAGCTCTGGTTTGGATTTCTTGCCACTGAGAAGTGAACACAGGTGAGGCATCCTCACAGGAGCTGGTCATTTGTCCTTGATATCTGTAACAGCTCATTGCTTTATTTAGTGTGACATCAATTATTTATTACTATTAATGAAGGGCACAGATGTCTGTCTGGTCAATAAAATATCTCCTCCTCCACAGAGATGATCTACTTAGCTATCATTTACTCTGCAGAGAATCTTTCTGAATTCTTACTGAAATTTAATAATGCAAGCAAAGCTACTACAGCAGTCTAGAAGGACTGCGCTCCGGGGCTGCACTGGGAGGCTGAAATCCTTCTTTATATTTGCTGGCGGGGTGTGTGAGAACACAGGTCCAGATGGGAAAGAGAAGCCCCATTGCTTTCCATCACAAGCTACTTATCCATATAATCCCTTTTATAAAATGATCAAACTCCATCCGAAGAGATAGTTAGGTTATTTGTCCTTCTCAGGAGTAGACCATCTATTCATATCCAATTTACTTTCTTGTGCCATTACTGCCCATTAGCCTAAATATTTAGTTTTCCATCTGAGTGCCTGCCCTGGTGATGCATTCACAGAGCCACGTATCTCTTCTTGGTCTTTTTATGTCTCTGCACGTACAGTAAACTTGTGCCTTTTGTTATCTCCCTGTGAAGCCTCCTCTCTTGCTTTTACCTGTGCCTTGTTCGTGAGCACAGCGGAGCAATGCAACGCGGTGCCCTCCTGCTGAGCCCTTGTCTGGGCTTTGTGCAGCAAGGTGGGTACTGCTCTATTGCTGCAGCACCCCAGGTCCACTTTCACTTGGTAGGGTTCATGGTCTGTCATCCTTTTGGAACGCTGGCAAACACACGTGCTGCCTTACGTATGTCCAGCTGACAAGCTCCTGGTCTGCATCTAGGGAATGATTTGGTTTTTGGTCCCAGTGCAGTGCAGTGACTGGGTCAGATAAATAGTCAGCTTCCAAAGAGCAGGGTCCAAGGGAAGCGGGGAAGGAAGTGAAGAAAGTGCAGCAATGAAAACTCAATAAAATGAAACAAACACCAACATCTTTAGTAATGCTGTAGGAGCTGCCAGACAGGCTTGACCCAGGGGCTGGGTCAAGGGCTCTGAGTGCTCCAGAGGAAGATGTGGGATGCCCACAGAGACACCCATGGGATTGTCTGCCCCCCATGAAGTTTCTTCTTCATCCAAAGAGAGGTTGTTTGAGGTCTGAAGAGGATCAAAAGGTCTTTCCATAGTTCAGCAGCACACTCTGGTGCTGCTTCCTCGTTACGTGTCAGTGATTCATCCATGGTGGCAGTGTCCTCGGTGACTTCTGGTGACAGGGAGTTCCCCAGTCCGACCCGATGTCATATGGTGGAAGGGATGGAACTGAGAATTGGAAATGTGCAGCGGAGTGTTGTTTGTTTGTTTAAACCATCACCCCGGCGCTGAGGGACTTGCTGAAGGCCGTGCAACTTCCAGGCAGTGACTTTTGGGCTGCCAACCCAACCTGCCCGCTGAGTTGACCTGGGCTGTGGTACAGCCCCGGCTCTGGTAGCCAGGGTAAACTCTGGAGCCTGGTGACAGCTGCCTGAAAAACGTTTGGAAAGAACAAGTCGTGCTGGGAGCATTAAAATGAATAATTAAGGCTTGGATTCCTTTAGGGAGGAAAAGTATTTATTGCTGCTCTTTTCTCTAGCCAAGGGGGACATTTGTTACTGAATTGTGTATCTTGAGACGACTCAAACACGGCCTGGGGGGGCTGGGGAGGATGGGGTTTTTCTTCTACCTGGGTAATCCGGCCACACAATGAGGCATTCTGGGCTGGGTATACCAGTGGGATATTTCTTACAGTCTATACCAAGAAACTAGACTTGTGCTTCACTTCAGTAGTCCTCACTTAATTTCGCTTACAGAAGAATAAAGGGAGAAATGTGCTGAGAAGGGAATTCTCCAATCTCTGCTGCGATGCTTTGACATTTATACGTGCGTGAGTACCCAGCGCTGCAACCTGGGCCCAGCTCTGCTGATCCCAGCACTGCTTAGCAGCTGCAGCCGCCCTCTCTCTGGTTCTCCAAAGGCACAACCAGGGCAGCTGCTCAGGTTTTGTACTGCTGGGTACCTCGAGCTTTCAGTCACACCGATGCAAAATGGGAATGGAATGCTCAGCATCCTCAGTGCGAGGAGCCAGCTTGCACAGCAGTGAATAATCGGGTCCAAAGAGCTCAATAAATGGGACATTTTCAGTTTCAGCTGGGTCGTGATCTAAGCGTTTAATAAGCTTTATAAACCAGGAGACAAAAAAAAAAAAAAGAAAAGAAAAGAAAAGAAAGAAAAGAAAAGAAGTATTTCAGCAGTTTTTTAATTGTTATTATTTTTCTTTGAATGCCTGTAATGGGGCGAATGTCCTTCAGTGTGGCTGAGCCGAGCGCTGCAGCAATCAGCTCCAGGAGCCGGCGGAGCGCACATGAAAGGGAGTGCAAAGCTACTGATTTCCACTGAATGAACAAAAAAATAAACAGCACATTGAAAGCAATTACATCCAAGCTCTATAAACGTCTCCTTGCTTGATAATCTCACATAGCTGAAACATATTTCACAGTGACAGGGAATTTTTGAAAAAGGCCATGTCCCTTTTTGAGAACTGGAAATGCTTTCAGGGCGGGAGGGCCATGTTGAGTGTGGGTGTCTGTGCTGTCCCAGGGACCTGGGGCCCTCCTTGGTGGTGGTCTCACACGTGTTACCACTGTGCTCGTTGAACACTTTCCCAAGCTCTGACTTAGCACTGGGCACAGTTTCTACTGTGGATCCCAGTTACAGCTGTCGGCCTGAATGTGTTTTCTACTTGCTTTGTCCCCAAGCAACTTTCTCCACATAGACGTGGGGCCATTCATTCCAGATGGATGTTGTTGCTTCCCCTTAAGCTGTGCTCTGTAGAGGTATTCCTGCATTATTTTGTCAATGTCCAGTGATAATTTGCACCTACGTTGATGTTTTGGTCTTTCTCGTCTCTTTGCTCTCCAGGAGAATCCTTAAGCTTTGCAGATGATTTGCTTTCTGGCCTTGCAACATCCTGCGTGGCAGCGGGTCGGAGCCATGGAGATGTCCCTGAAACCAGCCTCTATTCAGTTATTTTCAAGTGCCTGGAACCAGATGGTCTGTACAAGTAAGGAGAGGCATGTGGGGAGGTCCTGTCGGTTAGGGGGGATCTCCAATGGGATTACATGATGGTTATTATCCTTTTTGGTCAACACAGTGTTACACCAGACAGTGGACAAACAGTGAGGCTGTTGCTTTGGGTGTCGGGCTCAACCAGTGAAATGGAAAACCAGTGTCTGGCAGTACAGCACTGGAGGCACTGGGAGCCTGTGGGAGACTCCACTGACATTTCCAGTGTGATGGGCTTCCAGGTGGGATGAGTTTGTCTTGCATGGACAAACCAAGCTGATGTTGCACACACTGTCCATGTTCCTGGTCGGCTGAGAGGGCAAGATGTCAAGGATGTGAGAGGGGTTGCTCACATCAGTTGCTGTTTTTCTCACTGAGACACATTTACCAGATCAGAAAGGCCCCAAGTTCACCTGCCCACCATCCAGTCACTTCTGTAGGGATGCATGGTCACACCTATGCTGATGTTCTTAATCACTTGGCTCTTCTGAGATAACACATTTGAGAACATGAGACTGGAGTTTTTGTTTGAATCTTATGAAGTAACTCGTATCCAAAGCAAAGGGATGATTTCAGCATCCAAGTATTGACTTCTCTTTCACTGTAGTTTGAAGGGTATCTGGTGAAGAAAGTAGGAGTGAGTTTCCATGGGAAAGAAGAGCACGTGGAGATGGATTGAAGGCAGGGACCTGAAGGCATGGAGGAGGCAGAACAGAGCCAAGAGGCAGACAGCAGCATGCTCCCATTATATTTTTATTCCCCCAGAATGGGACAGTGGATGCTCAGCAGGTGTGTGCTGTATTTGAGCACACCCATGTTTCCCTGTCCTCATTGCTGCAGCTGTAGCATCCTTGGGATGCTGAGGAGTTTTGCTGCCTATCCCCCTTGGCAGGGTTGTTGTGATCTTTGAGGTCCCTTCCAACTCATTCTATGGTTCTATTATTATGATTCTATCCAAGAAGTCCCGAAATGCAGAAGTCTGTGGGAAGGATGATGCCAAGGGATTCAGTCAGCTCTCTCCCACTGGGAAGCTGAGATCTTCAGACTCTTCTCCAGCCATAGCATCCTTTGTCCTGTGGGGTTGGCAGGAGTTGGGAGAGTCAGAGAAGAGGGAGAAAAAAAGAGAAGAAGAAAAAAAAAAAAAAAAGAGGAATGAAAAGGAGGCAAGGAGACGAAGGAGAGACAGAGCAAGCGAGAGAGAAACACCCAGAGCTTAATGTCAGAGCGACTGTAATAATTAAAACACATTTTGTAGTGAGTAATGAAACTTTTTATGGGACCACAAAAGCAGTTAAAGCAAGAGCTGGCAAACGGTCTGTCAGCGAGAACTTTTTAAGATCTTGATTAATACTTTCCCTTTGCCTCCCCCCTCCACCGCCCCAAAGTTAAATATGTTGACAGCCTCCAAAGACGGCGAAGTCTTTATTTTGTATCTCTCAAGCAGAGCGGCGTCCAGGAGAAGGCTCCTCTCTCCGTTTCATCATTTTAATTGTTTTCTTGTTAAATATCTATAATGGATAAATATAATTATTAATATCATTGGGAACTGGGCCGCTCTGAAAAGGTGCCAGGGACAGCCTGGAACAAGTGCAGAGCTCGCTAATGACCCACTGCCCATAAACTTGGTTGTGAGCTATCAGCGATTGCAGCTGCCAAAGCGCCGGGCGCGGGACGAGCTGCTGGGTTGGATGGGGGGGTATGGGGTCGGGAGCCAGGAGGTCTGGCTGCTTGGCAGCCCGCACTGCCAGATCATCTTCCCCATCTGCTGGGCAGGGATAATTGCGCTCACTCGTCTCTTCGGGGGCTCCGTGATCTAATTCCTGATGGCTGTAGAGGGCTGGGAGAGCCTTGGGTGGGAGGCTTTGTTCAGGGTTGTGTCATCCCTTTGGCCAAAGCCGGGCTTCTGCTTCAAGGTCTTGCGTCACACTGCTGTGGTGGGGACGAGCAGGGCTTGGCGATGCACTGTGTCCTGGGGTTGCTCCTGGCAGGTGACCTGGGGCAAGGGACTGCAGCTCTGCATGGGGAGCCAGCAGGCATCCGTCCCCTGGCACCGGGGGGCTTTGGCCCCATTGCTTCTGCGGGGACAGGGCAGAGTTGCTGGGACAGGACAGGGTGATGCACAGATGCACTGGCTCTGTCCACTAGCTCGTGCTCAGCAGGGCTTGGCGTCCAGTTTTCAGGACGGTGCACGCTTACACGCATGCGTAGAGACACCCGTATGTGCTGGCAGGTGTGGGGCACAGACCTGCTTTCTTGGCCATCCAAAAAATGTGCGCACACATCACAGCCCCCTTTGCTCAGCATCTGCTGCTGTGTGCACCAGGACACCTGCATGGACCAACACTCCTATGCTCAGTATGTTTGCAAACCCTACTGTGCTTGCACATCCAGTGCACACACGTTTGCTCCAGCCTGGGAGCCAACCAGCACGTGTTTACTTAGCATCTGTGCATTCTCAGATACGTAAGTACACACATTAAATATTCCTCTGTTCAGATGTCCATACAGTTGCGACACAGCATGAAGAAAGCCAGAACAGTGAAATGTGAGGCTAACACTCTGTTCTGAGCCCGCACGGACATAACAACAACAGAAACATGGGCACGGGGTCACTTCTTAAATTGAATTTCTTCTGCTTGTTTCATTTGTTTTTGTGGAGAAAAAAAAAACAAAACATCTTTGTTGGAAGGCTCCAAGCTGGTATTAATCCTGATTATAGCAGCTCAGCAGGGATCTGTACTTGTCTCCAGGCTGATAGGTGAGCACACAGATCCTGCAGCACCGGAGCTCTTCAAAAGCAAATGCTTTTGCTTGTTCAGTAGTCTGAGGGAATCACTGAGACGGGGGGCTGTGAGATCATGGGAGTCTCTTCTGCTTTGTAAATGTATCTGATGTCCCGTCCCATTTCTTCTGTAGTACCTACGGCACTTTCACTGCTGTTGGCCACTCATTTGGTGTATTACCACCCTGAGATCAAAGCTGAGCTTGCGCATGAAAAACAAATCCAAAAAAAAATGCTCTACAAACAAGCAAACAAGCACTCGGATTGATTCCTCTGCTTCTGAGACTTCTGTAATTTCAAAACACTCAATAACAAAAGGAGAACTGATTTCTTTGTCCTTTGCAGTTTCAGACTGATGGAAATATGTTTCCTATCAGCCCTTTTCTTTCCCTTGCCTGTAGTACGCTGGGGTTGAGATGATGGAAAGTAGTCCACTTCAGCAAGGCTGCATGTACTCCATTGGCTGATGTATACAGTTGACGTGGGTGTCCACGTGGGGAGGTTAAATTCAGCCTGGAAGACTGACCTCGCATAGCTCATGACCCTTACATAGCTCAACACCCTACAAACCCAACGGTGCTCTTCGCTGCTGAGACAGAAGCTTCCCTTGTGTGTCCCGCAGCCTCCCTGAGCCTCCAGTCCAGCTCAACTATCTCAGCTTCTCCCCTCGCCATCCCTTGAGTGCCTGGGGATGCCTCTTTGCTGAGCTGTACCTGATGGGCCACCGGAAGGCAGCCCTGCCAACCCAGCACAATTGTTTCAGATACTTGAGGATACACCAAGAGGTGGGAGCCAGAAATGGAACATTTGGAAAGGGAAATAAACCCCCCCCTCTGGCTCCTCTGTGGAGCTGCAGTGCAAACACACCAACCTCTTCCCTGCGCCACAGATACTATAATTATAGATTAGATTAAATCCCAATGTTTCGCTTTATTTACATTCCTGACCTAGCCTATTCATTTCCGGTGTTTGTGCCAAGAATCAGCACAAAATTTACTGGAAATAATATGGAAGTCATCAGGATCCCTCCCAGAGCCCTTCTTAGGAAGTGTGTTCATGCGCTGACAAGGAGCTCAAATTTACCTTCCCTTTGCTGGCTCACATAGGGTTTCCCGTGAGTGATCCCAAACCAGCCCAAGGGATCTGGGAGAGCGAGTCTGAGAAATGTTGGGAAGGTGGATGAGGGTCAGGTCCTTCAATGGGGTGGAAGTGGATTTAGAGCTCAGAGCAACAACGCAAGGCTCCTGGCCAAGACCCACGTGCCCTGCTCAGCCAGCACGGATGCCTATTGGCCTGGAGGCCACCTCCAGCATGGCTAGGCTTAGCCTGTCATCACACAGTGAAAACACTTCTTTTGGATGGGCATAAGGAAAGAGGCAAAGTGGTTGAGTGTTGGGAACCTTTGTAGCACTGAGAGACAGCAATTGCAGTTCAGCAAAGCTGAAAGCGCTGAAGGGGCTGGCTCAGAACAAGACTGATTAATGTTGACTGACCTCTGCCGTACGCATAGCTGGGATAAAAAGTGGAATGGAAACCCTTGGTGCTCAAGTGTCTGCTAATGCTGGCAACAGTCTGCCGCTCCTTATATGATACTAATTGTTATTGTTGGTCTTCCGTCAGGAAGACACATGAATGAGTGCTGGAGAAATCGGAGACAGATCCCAAATAGTTCAGTGGCATGGGTTAAAACACATCTGTTACAGCCCTTGGCTGAGTCCCTCCTGTGCACAGGAGCTGTGCTGCCTCGCTGAATCCACCTCTTCTATTCCACATGCTTTCCAGCTTCCTGAAGTTAAGCAATGGATGGCTGTAGTTTCTTCTCAGGCATTTCTGGCTTGCAGAAACTCAAGGAAGGCAAGTCAGGAGTAGAACAAGTGCTTGCTAAATCCCAGCCTCTGACTTCTGGCTCTTCCTTTCTCAGCAGACCAGTGTTGCTTTAGAACCAGGCTGCCCACACATTGGCTTGGATGTGCGGTTGTTTTTGCTGAAGTAAATCCAACACTGAGCAGCCTGAGCCCATCTGAACTTTGTGCAGATCCCTGTAGTGGAGGAAGATTGGCCCCCTGGGAGATGGTCTGTAGGGAGGACAGAAGCTCAGCACAGCGAGGAGACCGTCTTTCTGCTAATGTCAATGACATCCCATGCATGTTGGACTCTTGTTGAAGTTTCTGACATTGGCATCCTTTATTACCACCCTGTGTGGGAGCATACATGTATTGGAGCCATGTGAAAGACATCCCTGCTTCCATCATGTCAGGCAAAGTGCAGGAGGCTCTTCCCAACTTTACCATTTGCTCCATGGGGTGATGTGAGCAGATCCCTTTGTCTCACTCACCTCCGTCTGTTTCTCTGTCCCCTTGGGCTGTGAGCTCCGGTTAGAAGCTGCCTCTTGCTATGGACAGGGCTCTGAGCGACCTGATTGAGCTGTAGATGTTCATTTCGGGGAAGCTGAACTAGGTGGCCTTTAATGGTCCCTTTCAACTCAGATGGTTCTATGACTCTATGTCTGTGCCCAACCCAGCTTGGCTGACTCAGAGCAGGGCCTCCAGGAGCTACTGCAGTACGTCTGTTCCAACAGTTGCCATCGCCATTCTAAAAGTTGGTTTTGTGCCTCAGTCCTCCTTCACATCCATCTCCTAACAGTGTCCAGCCACCTGGGACGGATCTGGCATCAGGAGCTGCCTTTCCACTGACCTCTGTGGAGCCTTCTCCCTGGGACCTGCCAACCGTATGAGCATCTCCTGACTTTTTGTTGGAAAAGCCAAATTATCCTTCCCAAATTCTCTGCTTTTCCTCCCACCTCGTGCCACAAAGAGAAACAGAACAGCCTTTGTTGCCTCCCGCGGCCAGCTCCTCCCCACCCTTTCCTCAGGACATCCGGATTGAAATAACATTCTTGGTGGTTTTGTTCTGAAATCTCCTGGCACCCGAGCTCCAGCCCTGGCTGGGTCCAGGCCCAGTTGCATCGCTCCTCTGGGGCAATGGGAGGAAGGCATGCGGTGGGAGCAAGGAGGAGGAGGAGGAGGAGTCACAGCTGGATGGTTGGTAGGGGATTGCATCTGGGGCAGTGTGCGAATGGGGGATTCTTCCTGGAAATGGCAGTGGGGTGGAGAGGAGGGGTTTGGCCTGTTGGTCTGCTGGTAGGCAAATGGACCTCTGCAGTTCCACCTCTTCCCCATCATAAATTTACTCACCCCTTACAGTTATGGACTTGGAGAGTATTTTTATCTCTCTGTGTGTGGAAACCTAATGCCACTAACATAGATCGGTCCAAGTCTTATCTCATTGACTAATGGCAGAGCAAGTACAAGAGATGCAATATAAATACCAGCACAGATACTGCTGGCTTTGATTTGCCTCTAAGCTAGCAGAAGTTGCACTGTGCTGCTGTGTTGGAGCCCTTTGTTTTGTTCTTCAGTTCTCCATGTTGCAGAGCACCTTTTTTTCTCAAGACTGGAAAGCTGAGGGCAGTGTTGATTTGATTCTTACAGCAGTGTTGGGGTTTGGACCCACTTCCCTTCCAGGACAGAAGGATTTCGCTGGTTGCAGCACGTGTTTCTTTTATATTGTGCAGGAGAAGTAAGTCAGGACATGGACAAGTGGTTTTGTTCTTATTGACCATTTCCTAGCAGGGGAAACTGAGGCAGGAAGCAGCAGTATGCCTTGGTCTGGAGCTGAATGGAGAGCCACAGGATGCCTTCACTCACACTTCACCTAAGCCCCTCTCTTCAGGAGAGCACTTGAGAGAGTTGTTTCTTTATCCAGAGGCTGCGCAATATATATCATGCACAAAAGCGGGGCCTCATCTTCTTAAAGTCCTTGGGTGGTCTGGGCTGTAGATCTGAGAGTTGACATCAAGGAAGTCGAGGCATGCCCGTGAAAATGCTGCGGACTTATTTGGTATCTCACACTCTCCTCTCTCTTGTTCTTGCCCTCAGTGTGTTTCTTTTTCCCTAGCAGAGCCAATCTGATAGCAGGATGACCTTTTTCCACAGCGACAGTGCCTCTTTGCCAGCTGCAGTTCCCCCTCTGCTGCCAGGGCTCAGTGGCCCAGTAGCAGCTCAACCTGATCTTTGCAGATAATTCAAGTTTTTTTATAGCCTAATTCCAGCCTTCGGAGAAGCAAAAAGCAGCTCAGCTTTACCCATAAATACACCACGGGAAGGATATGACAAGCTGCTCTGAGACCTTGCTGTTTGGGTACGACTGCGCCTACAGGGCTGATCTAAAGACAGAGCTGTACCTGGAGTAAATCAGCTCCCAGAGGCTGGAGATATCAGGCATAAAAGACAGCGCTGATCCAAGTGAAAATGTAAGGCTCAGTGTCCTACCCGCACATCGTTCTCTCCACACCCTAGAGGCTGTTGGGGCTGTTACCTATTGGATCATTCCCAGTAGGTCTTGAGTGGCCTCTGACTTGTTCCTTGGATTTGGTGGTTGTTTCACACCAAGGAGTTAGTTTGTATTTTTCTCCTTCAGCTTTTCCTTTCTTCAGCTCCTTAGTAGGGTATATTGAAGGTGCTGAGTGCACCTGGGCATTTCCAGGCTGGTTGGGCCTGACCCAGATCCTACTGCAGTGATGAGAGGTAGTACTTTCCGAGACTGTGGTTGGCCTTGGGCTCAGATGATGGAGCAGGAATGTCATAAGGCATAGCCTGCAACCCCTCAGCTGCAGCTGCTTAACTCTTGCTTAAAAACAGGTGTGCCCAAAGAGCCCACATTCTGGGAGCTCTTTCACTTGGATGTGCTAAGACAACAGGAATCTCTCTGCTGCACAGGTTCAGAGCCCTCATTGCCTGTCTCAGGCTGTTAGTGCTCAAGTGGCCAAATCCCTACCGCTGAAACTGCAAATGTAACCAGAATTCAGGCACCTCTGATTTGGGAGCGTCGTCCTCAAAGCTCCTGTTGGCTTCTGCTGAATTTGGGATGGAGTTGGTTGGCATAAAGTGGAGACACTCGAGTTCAGTGAGTACCCTGAAAATAGCTTCTTTTTCCTGAGCTTTTCCACCTGTAGAAGAGAAGGGGTAAAGCTGAGCTGTATCCTTTGCTAAGTGTCCAGAGGGCTGCCTCAATAGCTGTTGTCAGAGAGCTTGAGGAGATGAAATACATTGACTAGAGCATCTCACTTGTGGCGCAGTGACATCATTCATCGTCGCTGTATCCAAACCGTTCCTCTCTTATTGCCCAGATGCTGCCTTTGCAGCCCAAGGCAGGAAGGTCAGTGTGGCAGCAGAAGGTGAGGATCTGATTCTTGAGGGATGCTACTTCTTGGCTTTCTGTCCCCTGTCTGAGCTTTGCAGATCCTGGCTGCCTGCTGTTCCAGTCCAGTGCTACCTTGTACTGCCAAGGACAGGTACGTTGCCTTGAGGAGCAGTGTCCCCAAGTACATATGTCCTCATCACTGCTGGTCACCTCTCACACACACACAGGCTTCCCTCTGCTCATCAGGACTGAGATAAATTTGATTATACAGCAATATGGTTTCTGTTATGAAAAGAGGAAAGAAAATACCCAGGCTTTCACTGGAAGCCCTTGGAGCCAAAGCTTATGTCATATATTTAAATGTTTCTAAAAAAAGACACAGGGTGAGGGCTGCTTTTTGTTCAGGGAGTGATGGCTGGAAGGCACAGGAGGGCAGGGATCTTCTTGTCCCTGAATAAGCTGATGGAGCTGTCAAGATCTGCTGCCCTGAGGAGTTGTGCCCAAATCCAGAGAGCTGGGTTGCTGGCAGATCGTTGCCCAAATGGCTGAGACCATTGGATGGGCAGCTTGGTGCTGACCCATTGGGCTGTAGACCTTCTGGGATGTTCAACCTTTGAATCAGAACCTGTTGCTTTCCTTCCATGTTTTCAGCTTTTGATTTCTGCTGGGGAAGCCCCAGGACTGTGCACAGAGCAGGGACCTGAGCGACATCTGCACACATCAACCCCTGGCATCGTCTTCTTCCTTCTGAGCATCTCCTGCCGCTCTGCAGTTATGGAAACAGCCTCAGCTCTTAATCTTATTGCACAACCCTGAGCAGAAGTGCCTGCTGCTGGGCTGGGATGCTTTCATATTTTTTTGTTTCTGTCTGGTTTGCGTCATTGAGACATCACAGCCTTCCAGCCCTTCCGTGTCAGCTTTGTGCTTGCTGCGGAGCCAGGATGCTGGGGTGCACCTCGTACACACTCCCCAGGAAGTGATGGGCAGGAGCAAGCACCCTGAACCAGAACACTTCTTCAGTGCCCCTCAGCACGTCACCCAAAGATGTGAGGGAAAGTGTTCCAAGCTATTAGGGCTGCCACAAGTTGTGCTCCTGCCCTGCACAGTATTTCTCCTCCCTCCGGGGCATCCACTGTGCACAGCCAAGGGCTGAGGTGTGTCCCAGTGCGGGCAGACTGCTCTCCAGTGCCAATTACTGTCTCCGTAGCTGCAACTTCTTTCCTAATTTTGATCTTAGCTGGCCCAGAGTAAGTTTGGGATGCTGCCCAAGAGTCGCATCAGTGCTGCTCTCTCTGCTTTTGTGCCCATAAAGTAAATTGAAACAGGGAGAACTCTGTCTCTTCTCCACTGCTTCATGTCCATCAAGGCAACATGTGGGAGGCCGGTGGGAGCCCCTAGGGTTTGTGTCAAACTCACAGTATTCTGTCCCTATGGGTTGTGGCATCCATCAGCCCTGGGCCCACATGCATGGAGATGTGTGACAAGGACCGGTGGTGTGTCTGTCCATCCTATGTATCAGCTTGGAACCGGGGCACCTCTTCTCTGGGAGCTTTTCCGTACCAGTAGCAGGAACGCATAGCTTAGCACAACCCCACACCACTTAAAACCAGCTGCAGTCCCCAGCCCTTGCAGGCCCCCTCTGGCTTTTGGCTCTGCCCATACTTTGTACCTGCTGTACACAGGATTGTTTTCCAAGTGGGAACACGAGGTGAAGCATTAACTCCACAAGGGCCTTTCTGTGCAATGTGCAGGGTTTAAATATTTATGTTGGCAAAAAGCATACGATAGGCAGCTCGAGATCAGAGATAATGAAATTGAGGTGTGTGGAGAGGCAGGGGGGGATGGAAGCAGAAGGGAGGGGGACCCAAGTGGGTTGTAGTGTGCATGCACAGGTGATTGCTTTTGTTTTCATTAATACCCACCTGTTTGGGGAGAGGGATCCAACCACGTTGCTGGGAGCTCTGTAGCACGTACTGGGAGAGGAACATGTCCCAGCCTTGGGTGGTAGCTGTCCTGTGGCATGTGGGGACTATCCTGGGGGTATCATCCACCAATGATGTGTGGTCCTGAATCATTAATAGTGCTGATACAGAATCCCTCACTCTTCCAGATTGCTGCACTCAAGGTTATTTACCAGTGACTGTCTCTGATCAGGTAGTAATATGGTTTGCGTTTGTAGTGGAAATGCTAAGTTACAGCTTGAAGCAGTGATTGAGCACCTGGTGGGAAGGCAGGGCCAGCCCAGGGGAGCTCAGGTGTACACAGTGCCCCTGAGTGACTACAAGGGGTGGAGCCAGGGTTCACCCTTTCCCAGACCTCATTTAAGGGTTGGCAGTGGGGGTGAAGGCATGTTGCTGGAGATCCCTGTGCACCTGTGGCCTTCTGAAGGTAAGCAGCTTCTTTCCTTTGTTTCTGTGCCCGTGGCTGTTGAGTTTGAGCAAATCCTCACTTGTTGCAGCCTAGGATTTTGCTGCTCTGCTCTTGTTGCTGTGCTTTCCATCATGTTGCAGCATTATGTGGAGGGTTCCCTGGTGGGTCAGGAGCTGTTTGTTGCTGTGATAACAGCATACTGAGCACACTAATGGGTAGCCTTGCACTACTGAAGAGTTATGCGTGGGGAGGGCTAGAACAAGGGGAATGGGCAGGGAGGTGGTGGAGTCACCATCCCTGGAGGTGCTCAGGAATGGTGGAGATGTGGTACTGAGGAACAGTGTCAGTGGGCGTTGTGGGATGAGTTGGACTTGATGATCTTGGAGGTCTTTTCTAGCCTAGGTGATTCGGCACTATGAGGAGTGGGCATGGAGGATGCTGTAGGGAGAGCTCATTCCGTTGCAGGAGGGGAACAAGGAGCTCACACAACAGCGAGGGGTGCTGCTCTTTCTCAATTCATTATCTTTACGAGACAACAACTTCTCTCTCCCCACTTGCAGCAAATCCCCCAGAAGTGGGGGGAGAGCCCCGCACCACGCAGTGGGACTGCAGCCAGTCGTGCAGCCCCCGGGGAGGTATGAAATGAGGCATGAATGGAGTGTTAGGAGAGAATGGAAACTCTCAAGCGACTCCCAGGCCGGCTCTGTTGCGGGGGGTCCCTTACTCACGATGACAGCGCTGCCTCTCATAAACATGCATTTCCTCATCCCCGTTTGTTTCTCTCTCTTGTGCAATCGCGTGTACCAGACGGGAATGGGAGTGAGTCCCAATGGTACGTGAATGTGTCACAGAAAACCTTCCCACCCTGCCACCAACGAAGTACTGAGAAATAACAACAGGATTTGAGGGGAAAATGAAGGGGGGGGGGGGGGGGAAGAGAGAGAGAAAGAAAAGATGGGGAGCTGGATGGGTTTGCTACCAGCCATGAGTTATTATGAGTGTAAATTTGAGGGCATGGCTGCACTGGTAGTTTGCAGTGTAAACCAATGCTCGGAAGCCCCCATTGCACTCAGTGCTGGGCATCCTCCTGGGAAAACAATGTTGCTTCCCCAAATGGCCTTATTGGATGGGGGGGAAAAAAAGGTGGGGGCGGGGGACAAAAACAGGGGCAAAGTGACTTGGCTGGGATGATGCGGTGATGAAAGCAAGAGAGAAGCTTCATCCTCTGTGCTGGGCTGGTTTCACTTGGGAAGTGGGAGCATCACGGCTCCTGTGCTTCCCTCCTGTTGATCATGCTGGGTGTCATCCAAGCTTTGCTTCTGAAATAACACACTTGGAATAGATCACAACCAGGGTGAGTTGTGGTTTTAGAGTGTAGGGGTATCATGCACAGCAAGTCCCCTGGGCTGGGGCTGACAGAAGCAGTGCTGGAGCCCTCGCTTTGGTTCATGGGTGGGATGGAGGAGCAGGGTGCCAGCTCAGAACAGCTTCTGGGAGCTGCAATCCTTGCTCCTGCAGCAAAAAGCAGGAGAGGAGGCCTGCAGGAGGGATGATGCCTCTGGGTGCTCACTGACCCAGCTCATTGCGTGCTCTGTCACAGGAGTGAGGTGGCTCTGTGCTGTGGGAGCAGGGTCTGGCTGCTCAGAGGCCATCTGGGGGTAGCAGAGCTTGCTCTCAGGGCCGCTCGGCCATATAGCCACCATTTCAATAAAGAAATGATTAAAAGGGGGTGGGGGTGTAGAAAAACCCAAAACATCTGTTTTACTTCAAGTCGGGTAAGATTCCTTTGCTCGCAAGGAATGTGTAAATCACGCCGGGCTGGGAGATGTACATAACCCTGCCTGAAAGCTCCCTTGCACTTCAAACGAATTCTAACGTACTTACTGGGATTTTGTTTTTATTATTTGTTTTGCTCCCTCACCACCATCGGAGCTGTGAGAATCGTGTCCAGCAAGGACCTGGACCTGGCCAGCATCCTTCTGCTGGGTGCACAGTGGGGACAGAGCAGCACAGGGAACAGCCTCCCCTCGCTTGGATCTGCCTTGAGTTTTTTGAGCAGAGGCATCTCCCACCTCCCAGCCCCATTGTGTGCCTTTATTGTTGGCAGGCTTGGCTTTGTTTGATGCCAGGGGCAGGCGATGCTGGGGGACAAACCCAGTGGAGATTGGCTGTGCTGGTGGGTAGCATGCAGCCTCCCCATGCTGACCAGCGGCAGTCGGTGCGACCCGTCGCCTTTCTTCTCGGGCTCTCAACCAGGAGGCCCTATTGTGGTGGCTTATATAAGAACAGAGAGCCATCAGCTCATTTGACATAGACCACCCACCACTCCTCAGATGACACTGGCTTTTGAAGTCGCTACCAGTCTGGGCTGGATTTCAACCAGCGGTCCAGATGGAAGCCAAGCCCCCAGGAGGATGAGAGCAAGCCCCACCAAGGGGAACTCCTGGGGTAGCGAGCTGTGGAGTGTCTGGTTCTTGTTTAGAAGGACTGTGAGGTTGGGAGGGGAAACGTTTCCCAATTTGCCAAGGGTCACCACCTCCCTCCCCCCCCCCCCATCTCCCCAGGGCCGGCAATGGCCAAGCTTTGCAGAGCATTTGTAGGTTAAGTGGCTGGGATGGTGAGCTGCGAACATTTCCATTGTGGAGCTCGTCACAGGGGTCCAGGGCCTCTCTTCTTTCTCCTTTCTCCCTGGCACAATGGGAGGAAGAGTTTGATTTATTCCCCCTCTCCTTCTGAGCAGCCTTGTCGTGTCCTGAGCTGCAGTCCTGATGGGAAGAGGAAGGCTGTGCTCTTAGCACAGCCCAAGGCACAGGAACCCAAAGCAGTGTCCCTCTGGAGGCCCACCGGGTGTGCAGGACTCGTGTGCTAATGCTTTCAGATGAGCTGAAAGGTGCCCAGCTGCAGGTCTGTGTGTAGAAACAGAGCAAAACCTCAGAGTGATGGCTTACCTCCAGACATGCAACACTTGTGTAGCCTGGGCAGGAGGCTGTGGGGTGCCTGGGGCTTTATGTGGCATCTCAGGGTGAGTCCCAGCAGAACAGGGACCTGACATTTGGTAGATGAATTCAAGCTGCTTGTGCTTTGCTAGAGACAGAAGCACCGGTGTCTACCAAAAGACACTGGGATTCCCCTCCTGGGTGAGCTGGGGCTGTCTGTGACCCTGCCAGGTAGACAGGGATGCTTCACCCAAGCCCTGGGACTGGCAGTGGAGTTGTGAGGATCCTGGCCAGTTCTTGCTGCATTGCCTCTGTGAGCACATCTGCTAATCCTTATCTCCACAGCCAGCAGGACAAAAGCAAGGACACAACTGCCAAGAAATCTGGGTCCCCCAACACTCCCCTCTCCCTTTTCTCCTACTATGATGGTAGTTGCACAGTGATCCTCCTTTTTCTGTCATCATCTCATCCGCAGTGTTTGGGGGCCATTCCCTGCAGGTCTCCTGTGCAGCTTCACTGTAATATAAGACCAAGTCCACTTGGTCCTTAAGGTGAGCATGGGAGCAAAAGCCCCAGGGTTGTGACACTGACTTCATAAACGTTATTTCATGTCAGGGCTGCTGCTTTGGGTGTACTGTCTTGCTCCAGTGCCAGGGAGCTGTTCTCTCATCCACATTTCATCCCCACCAGCAGATTTGTCCAGCACAGCAGCACTTCTCTCTGTGGGACTTGCTCTGCCTCCATCCATGGTGTAAAGCCCCAAAGCATGAGCCAGGCGCCTGCTGGCAGCATCTGATGGTTGCTGCTCTGTGTGCTTCCAAAAAGCACCTGAGGCACATGGTGCAGGGGTATTTCATTCCCTTCATCTGACAGCTGTGCTCCGGGAGGCATTGGTGGAAGGATTCAGCAAGGATCACCCAGTGCCTTGTGAAGCTTTGCTCTAACCCCAAGCTGGGCTATGAGCTCACCTCACCAATGGGTACCACAAAGAGTCACAGTGTAAGCTCTCAGTATAAAATGGGGCCAGCAATGGACAGGGAAATCCACTCCTTCTGTGCAAGCTCTCGCTTCTCAATGTCTGCTGGCTTTAGGATGAGAGGTAAGGGCCTTAAGTTGTGCTGGGGGAGGTTCAGGTTGGATATTAAGTAACATTTTTTTTTTCTCAGAAGTGTGGTAATGCACTGCAATGGGTCTTCCCAAGGAGTGATGGGGTCACCATCCCTGGAGGTGTTCCAGACCCATGGAGATGTGGCACTGAGGGCTGTGGTCAGTGGACATGGTGGAGTGAGTTGGGGTTGCACTTGGTGTTCTTAGGTCTTCTCCAACCTTAATGATTCTATGATTCTGTTTGCTTCAGAGAGGTGTTGCTCTCATTTACCTTTCTAAGATAGTTCACTGTCAACTCAGCAACTGGATATAAGATACATTCTGTTTATGGGGGATTGCTTTTCAGCTGGAATGAGAAATGTGAAGCACTGGCAAGAGCACGTCATGGCTGCACCACTTTGGAGAGGCTGAGCCCATATCTCAGCGCAATGCTGGGCCCTGGAGCAGCACCCTTCCCTGTCCCCCATTTATGTGGTACAGCTGGGTTTTTGCACAGGTGTTTGGCAGATGCTGGGGTGTTTATTGGACTCAGGGTTAGACCCTTTTCCCTGCAGCTCATGGTGGTTCAGCATCTCGTGGAGCAGCACAGGACAGAAGAAACATCTGTGTTATCTCTTGAGGATGGGAAGAAATCAACCACCAAGCCCAGGAAGGTCAGCGCAGAAGTCCTTATCTCCCTTCCCACAAATAAGGATCATGAATAAAGCACTCAAACATCGTCAGCATCCTGAGATGGAGTTAAAAAAAAATCATGAGCCAGCGTTGTTGTCTGTAAATAAATACCACGTTCTGGGGTTTCATTCTCAGCCTTGTGGTTTTGGGCCTTTAGAATTTTGTATTTTGTGCTTTTTCTCCCTCTGCATTGAGAAAGGCAAGAAACATATTGTTCTTTTTTTTTTTTTTTTCCTTTGTCAATTGCATTCAAAATCTTCCACAATCATTGGATTCCAGGAACTGAAGCTTTAAACCCACCCCCCCACCCCCCCCTCCGCTTTCTCTTCCTTCCCCCAAGAACTCTCTCAAACCCAGTGATAAAATCCCTGTTTTAGCCAACATTGGGTGGGGTATCTACAAAGAAGGTGTTGCTGACATTTCATGAGGCCACATGTTAATTGCGTTCTATCTCTCTCTAAAAGTTCCTTCTGGTCCCAGTAGGTTTCAGTATAGTAGTAAACATTTAAGCTGTGTTATTTTATAGGACTTGATTTGCTATTTCTCTGCAGAGGTGGCTGCATTTCCAGGCATGGAAGGCTGCTCTCTGCCAAAAGCATATGTGCATCCAGTGGTGAAATGCTTAGAAAACATTTGAAATCCTTAGAAACATTTGGGGCAAAATAGGTCTTAGTATTGTTCAAAGGGCAGCATCCATGTATGATCATGCTGAGGGAACGTTGCAGGGGATGGTTATTGCTGCACAAACCAACCTCTGAGGTATGGGGATGCATACAGAGCTGCCTTATGGCTTTCCAGCCTGCAATTCATACAAGTATGGGGCCAGGACCTTTGAGTTCCTGGCTTTGCCTTCCCTTTGGATACCCTTGGGTAGAACACACAGAACCACTTGTCTGTCTCATTTTTCTTTACAGGCTCCCCAAGGGCCCCATTGGCGTTGTCGGGTACAGCCCCAAATGCTGTGTATGGATGGTCCTGTCCCCACCTCCCCCACATCTGCCATGGGTGTCTCTTGGACACAGTGAGCAGGAGCCACAGATCTCTACGCTCACTTCTCTTAATTATCCATTTCCACAAATAAATGGAAAAAACAGCCAGCACGCTATGCAGGGCTGTTAGCTGCTCTGAGAGCATTCAGCCACAGAGAGGCTGGCTGGTCAAGAAGGTGGGAAACCATCATCTCCAACTTCTGCAATCTGCCCATGTTGCTGCGGCTCTCCTGGTTGAGATGCTTCACCCCATACATGTCTGTTTGCCATCATCACTAAAGCAGAGCTGTCAGCACAGCAGTGCTTCTTCAAGAGCAATCTTTTGGATGTTAATGGCAAAGCTCTCTGAAATCACATGCTGGGTGGAAATGGAGAGGGGCAGAGGGCTGTGTGCTGCTGGAGCTGCCACCAGAGCTGAAGTTGTTGGTGCCCATTCCAGAACAGCTCTCCTTGAGAATGAATCACAATCATTTGTGTTGGAAGAGACCTTAAAGACCATGTAGTCCCATCTCCCTGCACTGAACAGTCAGGTGCTCACTGACCTGCAGTGATTGGACACCACCACATCTGGGCAGCTTGTGCCACTGACTCACCACTAAAAAGAACGGAGCACAAAACCATTCTTCTAGGAACTCTGAGAGGGCTGGTTTAGTGTGACTTATTTAAAGCATTCTCTTTTGACTGGGTCAAAATCACTTTGCTTCTGATGATTTCCCATTTAAGCATTTCTTTTTCCTTTTTCATTATTTTCAATCTCATCTGATGAAACAAAGGCCCTATGTACAGATCAACTTGTTTTAACCCAGCCCGAACCATTATGGAGGCTGTCATTCTTGGCATCCAATGACTTTGCTCTGTCAGTGCTGGCAGAGGGCAGCAGCACAGCCCAAAGGGGTCCTTCCTCCCAGCAGATGGGGAATGTATTGTGATCCCTGCCAGGCAGCCACTTCCCTCCTGACCCACGGGTGGTGGAATAGGTGATGTGGGCACTAAGTGCTGACTATTACCATTGTTTTCATCAAAACCCACTGTTTTCAAGGGAAGTGCTCTGGCACTGATTACCCTGCAGATAATGGAGCCTTCTCGATGAAGCTGCCATGGACAGAGCAGAGGTTGCACGTTAGCTGTGCTCACCCATTTACAAAGAAAAACACAACCAGCACAGCTAAGCCAGTGACCCAGGGTGGGGACAGAGGTCATCTTGCAGCAGAAACCTACCTTTTGAGCCCCCTGAGATCTTGTCATGCTCACAGTAGCTTGCCCCTCTCTACGAGAAAGACATTGAGCATGTCCAGAGACACATAACAAGGTTGTGAGTGGGCTGGAGCAGAAGCATGATGGGGAGCAGTTATATGGGTCAGTCGGGTCAGTCTGGGGAAGAGGAGGCTCAGGGGAGACTGTACCACACTCCACAACTCCTGAAAGGAGATTGTGGTGAGATGGAGTCAACCTCTGCACCCAGTAATAGCCATAGGATGAGAGGTGATGGCCTCACATTGTACCAAGAGAGGTTCAGGTTGGGTATTAGTGAGCATTTCTTCTCACATAGAGTGGTGATGCCGGGCACAGGCTGCCCAGGGCAGTCATTGTGGAGCTGTTCCTTAACCCTGGAGATGTAGCACTGAGGGCCATGGTGGGATGGGGTTGGACTTAGTGATCTTCGGTCTCTTCCTACCTTAATAATTGTATTCTTCTATTCTAAGAAGAGCATTGCCTCCTGATGGGTGCTGGGATGGGCTGCAGGACTCCTGGGGTGCCCTTCTTGACACTGCATGCCCCAATTACTGCTGCTTTATGGAACCAGAGGGAGCAATCTGCACTGCCAAGCCACCCACAGGAGACTCCTTGCTCAGTAGGATGAGTAGAGACAGCAGCTCTGCAGAGCCTGGCAGTCACACTCCTGACCTGAATTCGAATTCCCCTATTGCTCTGCTGCTGTCCCTTAATTATAGCGGTAGAACAGCCTGTGTGTGGTACTTGTGAAGTTGCACAGCACGGACATCCTTCCTGAGATGCTCCCACTCTGAGCAACGCTCCCTGTAAATTAAGGAAAATGACATCATGCCAAAGAATTAAATAGCATCTCCTTGGGCAGGCGCAGCGTCTCCATCTCCTGCCCACCCCAGCTTCATCCCTGAGCACAAGTGAATTCCTTGGCAGTCTGCTGGTGTCCTTTCAGTCAGCAAATATTGTTACAGAGCTAATGCTAATTGCTCAGAGAGAGCGTGTCCTGTGCTGGGAATTGCTACTGTGCAGACCTCAGCTCTTATCGGCTGCTGGTGGGATGCGGGAACAGCACAGGGGTTGGGAGCAAGGAGCAGGCAGGCATCACTGCTGTCCCTGATAAGCATGCTGAGAGTTAGGACCACTCCTTAAATAAACATGCCTCAGGGTCTCAATCCCCTTTCAACTTACAGCTGCAAGGCTGTGTTATTTCAGGGACCTGTGTGCCCAACTCCTGCCCTGTGTCAAAAGCAGCTTTGGTTTCCATACCTGGCTCAGACTGGGTAAATACAAACCAATCCTTTCTGGGCAAGTGGATGAAGATTATTGCCCCGCTGCGAAGAAGCATGCCTATTTTGGAGCTTTGATACTGTGAGCACAGCTCTGAGCTCAGCATTGCAGGACATCCCATGCAGCCACAGACTATTTATTCAATGCTCCGTCCAGCACAAAAGCTGTATTTCACTGTCAGATGCTCTCCATTAGCTTCAAGTGTGAAATTATCATTCCCACCCTTTTACCAGCCCCACCCTGGTGAGGAAATGATCTAGAAAACAACCTCAGGGGCCTTTTGCAGGATGCATGTGAGCTGTTGCTTGTCAGCACAGAACCCACTTACTTAGGGCAGAAATACTGCAGGGAGGTGCAAGCACTGCAATGTTACTGCATTGCATGGCACCTCACACAGAGGTGCGTGCATCCTTCCCCAGCTCATGGAGCTGCTTGCAGCCCACGCTTGGTGCATGAGGATGCTGTTACCTGCCCCCAATAGCTTCTCTTGCTGTTTGCTTTCTTGTTCTTAGCCAGAGACATCTTGCATCCCCTTGAGATGCCAGAAGTGACTGATGGGAGCCAGGACCACATTTTTCCACTTCTCATCAAGTCAGCTCCCATAATAATCCAGTGGTATCAGACCAAGAGATAAAGACATTTTTCTTTCACTTTCTGCCTTCCAGGTTCACACTGTATGCAGTGGACACACGAGGGAGACACTCAGAGCTGAGCACGGTCACCCTGAGGACAGCCTGCCCACTGGTAGATGACAGCAAGGCAGAAGGTCAGTCTTCAGGCACCTCATTTCCCAAGACAGAAGCTATTTCCTGTTAATTTTGCTTTTCCTGTATCCATTGCACACTTGCAACCCTCTCCAGTTTCCTCTTCCAGAGTGCAAGCTCCTGTAAATGAGCCCTGGCCATGGGGATATGGGGCTGGGATGGATGGCAAATTGCAAACATCTTATAGTAGAGACTCTACGGTTCTGTGCAGCTCAGTGCCATCATGTCTGCTCCCCTGCATGACCCTGGGGTCCTGCCAATAAGCCTTATATGGAAAAGAGTGATCGCTGCCTGCAAAGCAAGGGGCAGCCCTGGCTGGGACCCAGCTCTGGGTCTTCAGTAGGACATCAGTGGCAGCTCCATTGGTTCTGAAATGGAGACACCGACCACATTCAGAGTTTCACTCCCCAGTTTTGAAACCAGCCCAATTTGTTCTCTCCTTCCCAAAGCATTTCACTGTTTTAAAGTTTCAAAAGATTCGTCTCAAAAAGACAAAGAGGCGTGCTACCTATTTCCTTTCTTTCTGCTTTGGGAAACAAACAAAAGAAAGTTTTGATGAATGCTTTGTTTAGCGTTATTGATATGCACTTCCAAATAACAAAAGAAACAACTGAAAAAACAAGAGCAAATGAGAGGCTTTAGAGAAAAGGAAAGAAATGGGGCTTCGTGCGTTTTTCACTTCTGAAAAGATGCTCTTTTCCACAGCAAAAAAATGCACCTTCACGTTCAATAAATCAAGCTGCACTTGCAGCCATCCCAGCATCTCCTGCCCAGGGCTCTCTGCCAGTCCTTTTTCCCCCTGTTGTAAGGCTATAATGGGATGGAAAGTACCGTGATAACAGCAGGGTGACAAACTCTTTAGCTACAACAAATGGGGATGAGCCCAAATGCAGCAGCCACAGAAATGAAGGAAAAGAGCTGCTTACCTTGAGAAGACTTCACATACACAAGGATCTCCAGCCAGAGATACCCTTACTTCCACTGCCAGCCCTTAAATGAGGTCTCAGAAGGGGTGGATCCTGGCTCCACCCCTTCGATTTACTCAGGTGCATTGCATACACCTGAGCTCCCCTAGGTTGGCCCTGCCTTCCCACCAGGTGCTCCATCACTGTTTCAGGCTGTGACTTAGCATTTCCACTACACCTGTGCTCATTAAATCCTGTCCTCTGCTCCCTTTCAGAGATAGCTGACAAAATCTACAACCTCTACAATGGCTACACCAGTGGGAAGGAGCAGCAGACAGCCTACAACACGCTGATGGAGGTCTCTGCTTCCATGCTGTTCCGAGTCCAACATCACTACAATTCCCACTATGAGAAGTTTGGAGACTTTGTCTGGCGCAGTGAGGACGAGCTGGGGCCCAGGTACCCACCCTTATCCTGCATCCTCCCAGCCCTGCTGCCTCCTCACAGCTGAGAGTCCCCTCCTGTTACTCACCATCCTGTGGGGTTGACCAGGTCTTTGATAAACACCTGTGGGACATCAAGGAGCTGGGTGGAAAACTAATCTGAACTGGGTGGTACTGCAGGGTACTGGGAACACCATGGGGAGACCAGAGGGTCTTAATCAGGGACAGGGCACAGTGTGCGTAAGCCAGGACTCAGATGTTATCAGAGAGGATCAACAACTGAGCAAAAAAAAACCCCAAAACTGGCTACAATGCTACTAGGTGGTGTTTTTCATGGATTTTTCCTTCTACTGATTTGTCTCCCTATTGGACCTGACACATCTTTATCCTCACTGTGGCATATGATTGCTGTACAAACTGTGCATATTTCCAAAGTTCCCTTTTCCACCTTCACTCTCCCATAACAAGAATTCAAATCATTGATGTGGGCGCTAAGAAGGTTGTCCTTAATTTCATTGCTGTGGTACCCCTGGTGCCATGCAAGGATACCACAGGTGCACAGTGCCTCATCTGTTCCCTGTGTACAGCCTTGTGCTAGACATAACCCTTGGTAAACACTCAGCAAGAAGTGTTTGGAAATAGTCATAACCCTATGGACAAGTTAAGATCTCTTATAGAATTCACGTAGCCTTGAAGCTTTTGTAGACACTGCTCTTGAATCATCCTCATCTAACTTTGGATGGGGCCCTGGGCAGCCTGATCTAGTGGTGCCAGATTTAGTGGTTGGCAACTGCTGGAAATAGATCCCTTCCAACCCAAGCCATTCTATGATTCTTTGTTGTTCTCTGACAAACTGGAGCGGAGAGGGATGGAGGAGTGGGGTTGGGCTGTCCCTGAATAACTGGAAAAGAATTTCCTTCTTTCTCCTCAACTCCGGTCTGCTTGCTGGACACGAGCGAGGATCTGTCCGTAATACCAGGATGACGGCACTTCACAACAGCTTCTCCTCTCCCAGACATAAATCCAGGCTGGCCTGGTGCTTGCCCTCCCACAGAAACGACCTTGGTCATAATTTCTTTGATTGCTCATTAGCGCCTGACGCGGAGCCACTCTTCCTTCCCACCGCCTTCCTCCTTCTCTGATGACACTGCAGACTTGTTTGTCCTTTCCAACTGCTCCTCTCTGTGAGCCCCTGGGGTCCATCAGCCTCTTCTTACACTCTTCTCACTCTTCTTATTTCCCTTGTCACTTGAGATCCAACTTACTGCAGCATTTTTGCTACCCCGATACCTGCACTGAGCCGTCGGATTTGCAAGGTGACATTTAAATTGCCCGCATTGTTGCACTTCATACTAAGCTACATCTGGAGCCAGTGGTCGATTCGGCTGCTGTCTGCCTTCCTCGCCAGGCAGATGATCCCTTGCAGAGCTCATGTGCCCCCACTCCATACTCGAGCAGCGTGTGACCTGCAGCCAAGGGGAAATGCAGCAGCAGTCGATGCCAGACTGTGACAAGAGCAGAGCTCTGCATCCCGCCCAGCATCGCCGGGAGCTGGGACAGAAGCAGAGGCACTGACGTGGGGAGGATTTGCCAAGGGAGGCCATCTCGTAACGCGATTTTAATTGACGGGCTGTTCTCCTTCCCAGAGGAACATTCATTTTCATACCTTGAAATGTTTATCAGATGAGCCTCAGATTCGCAGTAAATGTTCGCTCATAAAACTGAGCGACAAGAGGGAAGTTGATTGCCTCCGTATAATAAATACATCACACTGGAGTCCTCGTGAGCCCAGTTTCCATGAAAGCCACAGGTTACTGCAAACAGCTGCTCGCGAGAAGACACGCTGACAGCCAGATGTCCCAACCAGACGGTTTACATTAAGGAGACATTAAAAACTTAGCTCATAGGTGGCCCTAAACCAGGACTTTCTGTGGTCAGCAGCATCTTGGCACCTGGCTTGCTTCATTCTGCTCGTCTCCTTCAGCGACAACATCCCCTTTCCTGCTCCCCCCATTCCTCTTACAAACACCAAGTGAGTCTCGCAGAGTTAATTTGTTCCAACAAAACACAGGAATCTGTCTAAAGCAGTGAAGGTTTAATGCTACTGTGCGTTCAGACCTTTGGATCGGTGTAGCAAGAGCACTTCCTGACATGGCAACGGGGAGATTTCTTTATTATTTTCTCATACTGTATTTTTGGACAATCCTTGTGACCACTGCAAACAGAGCCTGGCTTTGAGGAGAAGGCGGAAGAAAGAATTAGGTTAAAATCTTCCTTCTGTGCCCCTGCCTGTGGCTACCAGGAACAGCAAGGTCAGGATGTGGGGCTCACAGCTCTCCTTCCCTCAAGCAGGTCCCCAGGCAGCAGCCGGGATGGCCGCATGAGATCAGTGCATCCCCAGAGCAGCTGCCTTTCTGGGGAATGCAATGTACCGATGGGAGGCTGTGATAAGAGGCCATCGAGTCCCGGACTCATTATCCTCTCAGATGAGGGTCTGACAGACCTGGGTCAGTTCTCAGTAGAGTGGAAAAATCTGAATTTATGGCAAAATCGTCCCATATGGGAACAGAGCAGACAGGCAGCCACCCTCTCCTGCAGCGGACAGAGGAAGCTCGACCTCCCTCTAACTTGGCACCTTCCTTGGCAGCCCCCCGTCCCCCTCCCACCCCTCTCCCCACACCAAGAGGGGAGCAGCCGTGCAGAGCCGTCACTATTTGAATCCCCCTCTCCACCATTTATGATGTGGGTGATGACCTCCGAAATTCATCACTCAAGAACCGGTCCCTGGGGACACCCAGAGTGGGGACGCCTTGCAGTGGAGCTGGGCTACGGGGCGGGGGCAAAAAAGGGGCTGCTTCATCCCTTGGAGGGCTGAGAGCTGGGAGCTGGCCGTGAAAATGACCCCCGCCTTGCTCCCCTGCTGTCCTCTCTTGATTCCTGCCCTTTAATAAGGCAATAAATTATTGTTTCTGGCAGGGATGAGGTTGGTCAGCATTTAGGAAGATTTCATTTCCAGTATTTGAAAAGGTGGTCGTTCTGACCCGACAGCCCTCCGCAGGGAGCACTTGGGTAATACCCAGGGCTTGATTTATGGTGTTAAATTGGCAGCCCAAGAGCTGCTCCTGTAATTTATTACCCAGCCTTCACCAGAAAGCTTCTCTCCCTTTCTCACCCCTCCCCTCACCCGCTCTGTCTCTCTTGCTCCTTATTTTTTTTTTTTTTTTTAAAGAGGGAACAGCTGACAGCCAAAAGCTAAATCTAATATTTACACATGACTTCATTACCCCACTAAAATAAGTGACTCAGTCTCAAAGCAGTGAAACCCATCAAAATTAGGGCTTTGGTACCGAAAACCAAAAGCGAGGAACCCAATTCCCCCTCTCCCATCACCTGGACCATGGTGCTGTGCTTTCTTAGCATCCTTGTAGAGTCAGCTCATCGTGCTCTGCATCCCCTTTCCTGGGGCTGATTGTACCGAGCACAACTGCAGATGCTGCAGATGTGGAGACCACCAACCCAAGCAGCATTGCCTGCAGCAAATGAGAGACCAGCAGGTCTGCATGGTTCAGCGCTGGGCTTCTTGCTGCTCTTTGTTGAGCTGTAGATGTAGATGTTCCTGCTCCTTGCGGGGGAGTTGGATCAGATGACCTTTGAAGGTTCCTTCCAACTCAAACCATTCTGTGATTCACACACGGGAGTGTTTGCCTGGCCAAGAGACCCGTATGGCTATCAGGAAAAGAAGGCAACCTGGTCATTTTTAGCAAAATCCAAGTGATCTTGGGGTGGTGGAACATGTAGTGAAAATGGGAGAGTAGGGAAGACCAAGGGAAATGGAGGGAAATGGTCAGATTAGGCAGGAGGGAAGTGAGAGATGGGCTGAGAGGACTGTGCGAAGGGAAGGAGACCGACAGGTGGGGAGATGGGAGGAGTAAAAGAGAAGAGCTTGGCCAGCAGATGTGTGTAAGCATGTGCTGGGGTGCCCACCCCTCAAGCAGATTAGGAGCAAGTCACTGTTACCTACCACTGGGACATGCCCTTGTTCCTGCTCTCCCCTTGTGCAAGCCTGGGAAGGCCTCCTGGTGAGCTTGGACTAGGAACCAGTTTGGGAAAAAACCCATTGGGTGCTTGATAGGCCTTTAGGTAAGCAACTTTTCCATCTCAGTGCAGCATTCATCCCAATGGACACATGCACCAGCACAAGCCAACAGGGAGGGACAAGCTGGGTAAGGGGCAGAACCCACTTTTGGCAATAGAGATGATTTATGGTAAGTAAGGCTATGGCCCTGAAAAGATGATGGTCATCCCACTGAGGGAGAGGCAGGTCTGGTTCAGTGCTCTGCTCCCGAGCACGATCTGCTCACAGTAATGTCCATCTTACATGGTGTGTGTGGGCCCTACGTTTGGCCAACCTCCCCTTCAAGAAAGAACAGGTGTTATGAAACAGTTTCTCAGCAGTAAGATGGGTAAACTGAAGGACTGCTTGTGGAAACAAACCGTGCTCTGCCTTTGACTCAAGAGCAGGTTGGACATATTCATCAGGGCAGGCTGGTCGCAGCAAGGCAGGGGCACAGATGATCCCTTTTGGTCCCTTCCACCAGCAGTGAGTGTGATGGGGTGAGGTCTGTTGGCCTCATCGTGGCACCAGGCACTACAGATCTTGGTTTCCTGCTGAGCTGAGCTTTAATCAATGAGCCTTTGCTGAGAGCATCTGATGCCACCGTGGAATTTCACACGTGTGAACTGGGGGATCGGTGGAGCTGTCAGGAGGTGCCGGTGTGCCCTTGTGCCTCATCTGCCCTCCTTCCCCGCATCCCATAATGGGTGCTGCTGGTGCTGCTCCTCGCTGGGAGCTCACAGCCCAGGCTGCAATGCTGCTCAGCTCCCATAATCAAGTAATCCCCCTGTTTATGCCTCGCTGACTGACAGCGCTGCCTCTGACATATCATTATCAGGAATTTACATTCCTCCAGGAACTGTGAAATCCCCTAACCCCAAATCCAGAGCTTTCCTGTGGCACCAGAGGGAGAGGAAATAATCTGTGATCTTGAGACTTTCAGACCACTGAAGTAAACCCTCTTCCCCTCCCTTTGTTTGATTTAGCACTTTGCAGGCTCCCACAAGGGGATTCTTGGTTTCTAACGGGTTTATTTTGTTTTGTCTTAATGTGTTGTGCTTTTTCTCCTCGCTCTTCTAGTGTCAGTCCTTTCGGGCCATTTGCCTCCTGGAGCCTTGGGGAAACAGAGCGGGGAGGGCAGCGTTTGTGGGCTGGCAGTGCTGTGGGGCATATTGCTCTCTGGTGACCACCTGGCACTGTTCTCAGGGCACCCAAGCTGCTCTGCTGCTCAGACCTGAGGTCCCTCCAGCCCTGTGCGTGGATGTGCTATGAACTTTGACACAAAACAGACCTGCTCTCCACCTAAAACAGGCAAGGCAGTGTCTCAGGCTGCGGGTCTCATCCATTGAACCTCATGAGGTTCAAGAAGGCCAAATGTGGGCTGTTGTGCTTGAGTTGGCATAATCAGGTTGGATATGTACAGACTGAGAGAGCTCACTGAGAGCAGCCCCACGGAGGACTTGGTGGATAAAAGCTGGGCATGAGCCAGCCGTGAAGATGCTCAGAGGTTGGAGCACCTCTGCTATGCAGACAGGCTGAGAGCTGGGTGTGTTCAGCCTGGAGAAGGCTCTGGGCAGACCTCGCTGCAGCCTTCTTAAAGGGAGCTTATAAGCAGGAGGGAGAGTGACTTTTTACATGGGCAGATAATGATGGGACGAAAGAGGGAATGGCTTTAAACTAAAAGAGAGGAGATTCAAGTCAGATGTGAGTGGGATATTCTTTACCCAGAGGTCAGTGAGGCGCTGCTGCCTAGAGATGTGTGAGTGCCCATCCCTGGAGATGCCCAAGGCCATGGATGGGGCCCTGGGCAGCCTGAGCTGGGGGGGTGCTGCAAGCCCGCAGCAGTGGAGTAGGGCTGGGGGGATTGTAAGGTCCATTTCAACCCAATCATTCTGTGGTTCTGTGATTCTTGCCGTGAGACAGAACCAGTGATGGAAGCCAGGTGTGCTCTGGGGACTCCCCTGCCTCTGTCTCTGGTTCTTCCCTCCAGGAAGGCACATCTGATCCTGCGGAGGCTGGAGAAAGTCAGCAGTCACTGCTCAACACTGCTCCGCAGCGCCTACATCCAGAGCCGCACCGAGACCATGCCCTACCTGTTCTGCCGCAGCGAGGAGGTGCGGCCTCCTGGCATGGTGTGGTACAGCATCCTAAAGGACACCAAAGTCACGTGCGAGGAGAAGATGGTCTCCATGCTGCGCAACACCTACGGGGAGTCCAAGGGGCGGTGAGAGGGACGGTGCCGGCCTGGAGCTGTGGGAGGCAGAGGGACTCCGAGGAGTCGAGGACTCGTGATGTGCTGAGTGCTGCTGGGGTTCGGGGACGGGAGGTGTTCGGAGGGGTGAAAGGGGACAGCGAGGCCAAGCAGGACTTTTCTCACATCGATGGCAGAGAAACGTGAAATCTGCAAGTTGGACTTTAATTTCCTTTCCTTCCGTTTTTTAATTTTTCCAGAGGAAAAAATTAAAAAAAAAAAAAAAAAAAAAAGAAAAACAAAACAAAACACAACAAAAAAAAAAACACCCCACAACCAACCAACAAAAACCCAACACCTGACCTGACTCAGCGTAAAAGTCTCTCCTTTTTAATCTTTTCTTACTGAATTTCCTGGACTACACACTCCGAAACGCTGGGAGGAGGCGATACCCGCTGGAGGTGAGAGCCTGAGCAGGGGAACTGCTGGGCCTGGGGATCCCCTGCCCACCCGGAGCTGTGGGGCCGGGGATTTGGTGCCGCGTTGGCCGAGGACACCAGGAGCATCCCAGCTGTGAGCGCGTGGCCCAGAGGTGGATGCCAGGCAGGTGCCAGGACGTTGTGGACACGCTGGGGGTTTTTTACCACTCCGAGGTGGCAGAATGGCTCCGTGCCTTCGTTCGCAAGGCTCCCGGCAGCTCGTTCTGTGCATTAAAGGTTCATATTAAGTCCATCTTCGTGCTTCCTTTGGTGTTTCTTCCTGATGCTGTCTCGCCGCCGCTTCAACTGGGAGGAGAGGACATCCCCAATGGCCAACCCCAATGACCAGAGACTGGCGCTCACCCTGAGAACAGGCACTGGGAGAGGAGGGGAAAGTGCAGCCTCTGTGTAGGGTCCTGGCCCTGCCCAGCACCCATCCCAGCCCCTCTGGGAGCTTCGGATGTGTGGGAAAGCCCAAGAAGGAAGCCAGGGGCTAAAAAGACATGGAGAATCTGGTTTCTTTTACTGTCAGATGTGGGTTAGGCTGGCCCGGGATCTGTGTGGGTAATGGATTTTTCAGTCTGGTCGCCAAACCAGTAAGTGCAGGAGGGTGAGAGGGAAAAAAACAACAAAAATCAGAGCAGCCCAAATCTATTGCTTTTTCTTTCTTAAAGCAAAACAACAAACCTGGAGGGGGGCTGGAGGGGGAAAAGGAAACACTGTGGGCTGAATGAATCAGTTCAGTCAGCCCAAAGCAAATAGTTCTGTTTGATATTTTTTTTCCAGGTTATTTAACCCTTTCAAGTAAAAGAAAACAAGCAGGAGGTGAGGTTCAAAATGGACGTGTTTTGAAACCAAACAAAGGTGCAGGGTTTGATGTGGAGGAAGTTCAGCCAGAGACTTATCCTTCTTGAGATAAACCTATTCGCCTGCTTTGGCTAACTGTGGTCGTGCCTCCCACATTGCTCTTGTTTTTCCCTTTTTCCTGTGGTCCTTTCTCTTCGTCTGTCTTGAGCCACGTGGATGCTGCAGGTTGGGAAGCCCTCCAGCACCTGGTCAGCATCCCACTGGAGCTCATGGGAGAGCCTTTGGAGCAAGAGCACCACAGGTTGCCTGGGAGCCCTTTTCTTAGCTAAAATCCCTTTTCCTGATCTGCTGTTTGTGAGGATGGAGGCAACAACCTCAGCTTGCTGCAGCCCAATGCACACTTTACATTTCCTCGCCCAGGTCTGATGAGCCCTGGTGCAGCTCTGTGTGTTCCTGCCCCTAGGTGCAACTGTTGGCCTCATCCAGAGTCAGCTCCCAAATCTTGCACCTGTGGAAGTGGGCAGCTGTGCTCTGAGAGGAGGTGTTGCAGCATTATTTGCTCAGCTTGGCTACTGTGTGAAGCAAAACAAAGCAAAAACCCTGGGACTGCAAATGTGCTGGTGTCCCGGCCTGATGGAACTGAATGACATTGCTGGCATTTTCTGTGATGCCAGTGACATGACAGACGGGGATATTGCAGTGGTTGCAGGAATAACGCTATTATGGGATGCCTGACTGCCACGAGTGCAGCGCTGTAGGAACCGGGAATGGGGACCGCGCACCAAAGCCCACTCACATCCTTGGTGATGCTGGTGGCGGCAAGGGGGGAACACAGCGAGCGGATGTGCTGGGGCAGAGTGGCAGAGTGCATTTGGCAGCCGTTCAGCTGTCGAGGAGCACACTGAGCTCCCATCTCAGTGCCAGCCCCAGGCAGACTGTGGCTGCGGATGCTGCCCGGCGCGGCCAACCCAAGCCAAACAAACCCGAGGAATTCGTCGAGGTTACACATCCTTGGGCTCACAGCTGAAAGGAAGGTTCTGTGTTTTCTAGCTGGAAACTTTGGAGAATGTAACCCTCAGGCTTTCAGGATAAACAGTTGCAGTCACAGCCCAGCAATGCTGGCCCATGGGCTTGCACTCTGCCGCATGCGTGTCCGCATGCAGTGTGCACCGCAGCCATCCCCCGGGGTGCATTGGAGGGAAGGAGCAGCATGAGGGGCTTCCTCTGCAGGCATTGCTCACCCAGCGCCCTCCACGTGCTCACACTCCAGTTACACCCATCCTCACCTGCTCTGTTTTTTGTTCTTCCTTTTTTTTTTTAAAGAACACCTGTAGGCTAACAGGGGGCCGTGAGTACCAGCTGAGATGGGAAGCTTGCATGCTTCTTAAAAAGAAATAAAAAATGTACAACTGGGGAGCAGGAGGTAGCTTCCATAGAGGTAAGCTGGCAGGTAATATCTCTGTAGGAAGGGGGGTGGGGTGGGGTGGGGTGGCTGTTGGCAGCAGTTCTACATTCTCTATCCCCCCCTCTTTGAGCAGTGCCTTCAGCCCTCTCTCAGTGCAGGTATTGATGTATGTTTCTCCCCTCCCCCACTCTTTAGCGATTGATTTCCAGACAAGACACACGAACTGGACATAGAAACGGTGGTTTTGGCCGCACACAATTGATTGTGCTCGTGTGGTTGTGCACATGTGAGGAATGGAGATGAGCATCGCTCAGCGGCTGCAGCACGGGAGCCGCCTCCATAAGTTGCTCCTATCTTTAAGCCTGTATTAATGCTTAATAGATCCTTCAATGCACAGCTAATTGATTTATGTATTGCTATAGACACAAACCATTTAATACACCGTTTATAGGCCTTTTTAGCTACAGTGTGTTCTATTGACAGGGCTGTCCAACGTGCTTATACTCCATTAATAATGCACTGGCCACTGACAAGGATGGCATAGAAGCACCACACGCTGTCACTCTCTCTCCCCACTCAATATATTGCAGTGGATTTTGACAGCTGAAATGCAAAACATCTTTTTTACTGACTTACTTATGTCAGCGTAAAAAAAAAGGAATTTATTGCTGCCCTTCAGTTTATTGCCCCCAAGCGCCCCATAGACTGCAGTGTGGAATTCATTTGTTGTTCAGTCCCCAGCCTCCTTACACGCAGCAGTATTACTGCCACACTTCTAAAAGTGGGCAAAGTGTTGCTTTTTAGGAGTGCACGTACATCAGGATGGCAAACAGAGCTGTCTGCCGTTATAACTCCAACAGCAACAAAAACAAAAGGACCTGCAAGTGGTACAGCACAGCCGGCATTAAGGCTCCTGCCCACGTGCTCCATGTCCTCTCCAGCCTCCCTATCCTGTCTGGGCTTCCCTGGGGAGTTAAATCATTGATGAGGCTGAGAGTTAACTGGGTTAACAATGACCCTCTTCAGGATCAGGGAGTCAATAACTGTCAGGGCTGAATGGCACCTATCCTGACAGCGTGCACAGGCCCAGTTTGGAGACGTCGATGCTGAATCAATTCACATTGTGAATGCTGAGTCAATACACACTTCCCAGCTACAGCAGCACAGACGTCCCTCCCCTGCCTGCTGCAGCAGCTCTGAGCTGGGAGGTGGGCTGTGGTCTACACCACAGGGTCCTGCTATGGGGTGGGCATGGATCTGAGACCCGTCCATCCCTCTGCTGAGCAAAATGATGTTATTGGGACACAGAGCCTCATTCTGCAGTGCCCGCAGGGTTCTGCATCTGGCACACTCAGCCTCGGGGTGCACGCATGGCTTTCATCCTTCCTCCCCACTTAGGTCATACCCCTGAGTCACGGCGAGTTCCTGTTGGGACTCATCTGCTGGATGACAGTGCTGTGTAGCTGACGGAGAAGGTAAGCAGCAGAGGGCAGGGGCAGAGCACTGCGTCCTTTGATGTGCTGGATGGCAGACAGGTCACAGCAGCGCCGAGCTGCAGCCTGGCACAGCCCCAGGTGTCACGGAGGCCAACGGCCCCTCACACAAAATGCAGCCAGCACGCCTTTACGTGTGAGCGCTCTTTTCCAAGTGATGAGAGCACTATTTAGGCACGCTCGTGGGCTTGGATGTTTCTCTAAAGGTTTCCCAATCGAGACAAAGTGGAATTCCTCGGGACAGATCCCATTGCCTCAAGGTCTGATGGCGGAAACAGACCCATTGGGAGGGAACCACACCACACCCCAGGGGGGTTCTACCAACCCACCGCCGCCACATCCACCAGCCCTGCCAGAACACTGTACGTGCCACAGAACTGCCTGAAACCGAGGCACAGGAGCGCAAGGGCAGGACAGCCCATCCAGCTGTTCATCCAGATGTGGGACCTCCCCCATACCCAGCGATGCTCGGGGCCAGCTTGACCGAAAGCAAAGACGTAGCAAAAGCAAGCGGTCCAGTTCAGAACTCTTTAATACAAGCTTATATCGTTTGTGTTTCTGATTCTCTGTTCTCCCAGCATCTGGGGACATTAACCCTCATATGTGTGTGAGCATGTGTATGAAGATATATACAAAATCACACAGTTAAATATTTAAGCATACAAGGTATTATATATTTATATAATATAGAACTTTAGGGTATAGGAATCAACAATGGCAAAATATTTCTGATGAATCTGACAAAACTTCTTTGAGTGAAACATGACCTGTTCCTGAAAGAGCAGAGGAAGTCGTTGTTTATTAAAAGGAAGAGGAAAAACCTGTATAAAGAAATTCTGTGAAAATGACTTGAAAGGGGGAAAAAAAAACAAAAACCCAAAAACCCAAAAAAAACCAAATGAACCAAAAAAAAAAAAAAGAAAAGGACAACTGTTAAAAACTGCATCGAGAAAAAAAAAATAAATTAGATGAACAACTGTGTAAATATAAATTAAAAAAGATGACAATCTTAATAAATAAGCTTTACTATTTACATCTTTATATATTGCTTGGAGACTTAAATTAGATCCGTTAAAAACAAACGAACGCAAAACGAAACCCAAACTCGGAGCAGCAAACGTACAGGCGTGAGGTACAGAATTAAGGGTTGAACTGTATTTTGCTTGTTTCTTTTTTTTTCTTTTTTTTTTCTGTTTTTTTTTCTTTTTTTTTTTCTTTTTTTTTTCCTTTTCTCTTTTATACAGTAGACCAGTAGAATTCTTGTGAAAATAAATCCTCAGCACTTCATGGGAGTATTGGTTGACATCGCTTCCAAAAGGTGCCAAGAAAGATTCCATAATAACAATAACAATAATAATAATAATAATAATAACCATAATAATCATCATAATTATAACAATAATAAAAAGATACAATATGATACATAAATATGGAAGAGCAGTTGGTAATATGAATACATTTTTTCTCTAGACGAGATCACAGTTTTATTTGTAAATATTACACTGATATATATATATAATATTACACATATAATATTATATATATATCATATATATATTTATATATATATATTTATATATATAGTACGGCTCAATCCTGCTCCCAGTGAAGTCAACAACAACAACAACAACAAAAACCCCCGTTGACTTGGTGGAAGCAAAATTCAGCCTATCATCTGCAGACAGGTACGTAATTACAGAGGCCGTACAATGCAAATTCCACAATGGTTCCAATTCCCTCTTTAATTGCTGGTGAAATGTTTCATTAAAGCCCTGGTTCTTCACACTCAGAAGATGGAAACTGGTGGCTGAATTGTGGCCTCACCAAACGAATGAAAAAAAAACAAAAAACAAAAGACCAACCCAAGCCAGAATGGGAACCAAAGACAAATTGGACTCAATTAGCTCTGCATCTCGACCTAACAGGACTAACAACACCAAGTAGCACCAAGATCCTCGTCTGTCATGTGAAGCCAACGCAAGCTCTTGGTTCTGGCCTCAGAAGAAGAGATTATTATTCCTAATGAATCTTGGATGTGTAGATCAGGTGAAAAGGGGAAAAAAATCCACTTGCAAAACTAAAACTGAAACAAAACCTTAGGCCCTGCTTTGCTCCTGTTGACATGACCAGCGGCTTTGAGCGTTGGTTCCCCAGGTGGCAGGAACAGCCTAACACAAACTCCAATTGCCCAAATCAGCCATAGCTCCAAGAAAATACATCTTGGGCCACCTGGGCCTGCTGGAGCCTTGGTCACCAGAGCCTCGCTCATGCTCCCATTGATCTCAGTGGTCAGCAACCTCCAGTGGCAAGAGGACTGGTCCCTGGCCTTCAGGGTGCACAACACACAGGGCCAGCTGCCCACCCACGGGTGACGGCCACAGCTGGAGGATGGGATGGCATGGAACAAAAGTGAAGGATATCACCTTCGTTGCACCACTGAGACTTACATGGGACCACTGAGATCACAACCGTGAAGGTACGGAGAGCGCTGTCTAGGCCGGGCAGAGGGTCTCCTCCCAGTGACACAAACAGCGCCCACCGAGTGTCACTGAGGCATCATGGATCGAGCAGGGGAGGTCAAGATGAGGCCAAAGAGGTGGCGATTTCCATGGCATCCAAAAAAATTAAACGGGCAAATCTCCAGCTCTGAAACACCCTTGGGCACCCCAGCCTCGCCTGACCTCACCGCAACACCTCCTGTTTTCTAGCTTGGCCTCGACTGGGAACGATGGGGCAGGAGTGCAGGGAGGGGACATCAGCACACCGCTCCCTGCTAACGGGATCACCTGTCTCCTCCCACTCATTCCCAACCTCTTGCGACTCTTCGGGATTCAGACTGTGCAGTGCTTCTGAGTGCAGTAATTAGAGCACAGTGAAATACTGGTTAAATGTGTATGTACAGTTGGATAATGTAAAAACAAGCACAAATACTCAAAAAAAAAAACCAACAATACCAAACCAAAACCAAACCAAAATAATCTGGAAAAAAATAAAAAATAAACTCCCCCCTCCCCCCCAAACAACAATATACCAGGGGAAAAAAACACCTTAGCCTTAGTTCCTGGACTTATCACAAATCACAAGGAAAACAAAACCAGACAATGTTATAAAACCTCACAGTACTTCTAGGGAAATCTACACGTAAGTATCTAGCTCTACTCAGCTGGCAGAATCTGTGTTTTCCTTTCAAACACACAAAAATAGGCTTTGCTCTTCTTGGATTTGGATTATGCGGGTTTTCTTTTCTCCTATTTTTGTTTTGTTTTTTTTTTTCCCCCTCTTGAATCCTTTGTAGCAAGAAACTTTCGTTGGCTATTGGCTTTCTTTTTCTCTTTTTTTCTTCTTTTTTTCTTTTTTTTTTTTTCCTTTTTTTTTTTTTTCCTTTTTTTTTTTTTCTTAAACACAGGTAAAACCTAGAACAAACCGACAGTTACAACCAAGTGAAACCGAAACCGGAAGGGAGGTAGCTGGAACCCGACTCCAAGAGTCCTCTGGTGCCATCCTCCATTCTCAGCCTGGGAAGGGACAGCAGGAGATGCAAGAAAAGCGGGATGACACCAGCTCAGCCCATCTGCGAGAAGGTGGGGAGGGAGCGGGGTAGCAGCTGATAGGAGTTTCCCACCCCATCCCGCACCGTTCACTGCTTTCTGCTCCTGCTTGCCCTCCCGCTGGCCATGGAGACCACTGGTGGCCCTTTGGGTGCAGCCTTGGATCACAGACTGTGACAGAGACGCTCTTGGCACCGATGTGACCTGGACCTCATAAGCAGCTAAATTTCATTAGCATGAGCACCTTCTATTCCCCCAGTTTTCTTGTTTGATTTCTCCCTGTGTCACCCTCTCATCTCCCACTGGATGTCCATCACCATCATGAAGGCTCGTCCCCCAGGACTCTACCAGGCAATCAAGGCCCTTACAGTGGTAGATGCTGCAAGGCCATCCAGCTGGACAGGCATCCACACCCAGGGGTACCCTCTCCTTGTTCCCCTTAATGCAATCTGATCCCACTGAAAAATTAAAATGCAGCGTTCTTAACATGACTTGAAGTGGCTCAGAGCAGCACCTCTGCTCGCGGTACTCTCAGCCCCACTGGAGGAGATGGACAGTGCCAAAAATGGGGGGGGGGGAAATCAAATAGCAGCATGGAAAGCCTCCGCGGGGAAGGGACCTGGTTGTCCCTGGACTGCTGCGAGCAGAGGCTGGCCCTGGCTGGACAGAGTCATTCAGAAGGTCCTGAGCCCACAGCAGCAGGTGGCGATAACGCTAACACGGACCTGTCTCCCTTGGGCAATTCCTAGGTGGGAAAAGCAGATGGAAAATCTCCTCCATGCTGAGCTTCAGAACTGATAAATGAGTTCTGCAAACTGGTCTGCCATCAGGACGCATGTAGGGACAGCAGTGGGGTTTCCTGCAAGGCTGAAATCGGGGTGGTGTGGATGGGAGAGTTTCTGCCAAGACACCTCAGGTGCTGATGTGCTGGCAGCCTGAAAGGGTTTAAAGGTGTTGTACTCCTCTGACGGGCTGGATGGCAAATGAACCAACTACCAGCAAAAAGAAGGAGGATGAATGACCGAGAAGGAAGCAACCTTCTCCCAATTACTGATTTCCGTTGTCAATTAGGTGGCAAGACGCGCAAGTGGAAGTTTGCCCAAGACCAGTTTTTGCTAATGCTCTCTACGCTGGCAGCCATTCAGCTCTGCTCCACAGAAGAAGAAGCCCTGATCCCACTGCATCACCCTCTCCCCACAGCCCTGCACAGTGGGTACAGAGCCACCTGCACGGCTCCCACGGCCAGGCCCTCTTCAGGAGCTTCCCAACAGACCAGCTCCTCACCTTCTTATGCTCATCTGCTCTCCAGGCCTCCAGATTTTAGGTTGCGAGATTATTATCTGGGTTATTCCCATAGAGATGACCCCAACGGTGGGTGAGAAGAGCCTGGCTCTTTGCACCTACAACTGTCAATTTTCCATTTCCAGTTTTCCTACCTATCTTTACGTCCATCTCCATGAGCTAAATGATTCCCCTTAACACTTCTTCCTTGCTGCAGTGCCTGAATATTCAAAAAAGCAAGAGAAGGAAAATATCTTTCCAACTTGTCTTCTCCCAGTAGATTGTATAAAGCAGAAGAGTCCCAGGGAACATGAAGAATTAACAATTGGGAAGATGCTCTTTCAGACGTGTGCTCCTTGCAGCAGGAACCCAAAGCAGCAGGAGACAAGCCCAGTCCATACTGAAGACATCACCAGGCTCTATGTGGGATGGTTTTAACAGCAGCAACAGCACTAAGATGCATTGGGCATCTCAGTGACTCAATGTGATTATGAACCCTACAATGAAATGAGCTCCCAGGAGTCTGGCACAACGTGAGCCCCTCTGGGCTGAAACAGGAGGACAGAGCTATATGAAAGGGAATTATGAGGGCTGCTGCAGCTAATGCCCTTCCTGCTGTAAGATTACAAGCAGCTAAGCTCCTGGTCTTTCAAAGATGTCTGACCTACAGGCCTGAATGCTTAATACTGACAAATATGGCCAAAATTCTAATACTTTCTCCCCATAGCACATACTTCCTCCTCTTCCCCTCTCCTAGGAAAACAAGAGCATGAAGCAGTTGTCAAATATACACAGCCATAAGAGTGGGGTGAAGGAAGTTTAGAGAACCCCTCGGGTGGGTGGAGACCAAAAAGCAGATTCCTTTGGCTGGCTGGTGTCCTGTTTTCTTGCCCCAATGCTGAGGAAGAGACCAGAGGGTTTGAAAGGCAGGTTATAGGTAAGCTTTAAGGCAGACTGTTTGGTTGCATGGGGTTGTTTTCACCCTGTCCTGACACAGTAAGGAAACTAGTTGTATGGGACATAGCAGCAGCAGTAGCAGCAGCAGACATGCTCAAATGACAAGTGCGGGGGCGAGTTACCCTCTCTGCTCCTCAGAAGCAATCATCCACATTCCTCGATGCCAGTCCTGACTCCCCACTCCCTGGCTCCACAGTGGGATCACTTGCCCACCTCTGCGGAGAAACCTCCCAGCAGCCCCGAGGCTTCTGGCCAGGCGACAAGGGGGCTTTTTGTTTGCTTTTTGAGGGTAGGGGGGAGAAGGAGGAGCTGTACAGAAAGGTCACTGCAGTCTGCTGAGCTCTCTGGCTGGAAGTAGCGTTCTTGTGAGGAGCAGATGCGTCCCACGTCTCGAGCCGACTGAGTGCCTGGCAAGTCAGTTGCCAAGAGGCACAGCCCTGCAGAGACCCCACCCCAGCATCAGTGCCCCGAGCATGAGATACCTTGGCATTCAGCATCAGAAAAGGCTCAGCCCAGAGTCCTCCAAGAGCACAGCCTCTTCCACAAACGGTCTGAGTTGTGAGTGCTGGAGAGGGGAAAGTGTTTTTGCGTTGATCATAATCTCTCACTCTTTCTCTCTTTCTCTACTTATTTCTATAAATATGTGTACATAAATAGCTTGTTTCTCGCCTTAAATCTAGATACGAACTGTTCAAATTAGGTGGGCATAACATGCTGTTTTGATACACGAAAGTCTTCTCGACTTGACTCTTGGTTGTTTCTTGTCATCACTATTTAAGATATAGTTAATACATAAACCCCTACTTTGAGTTCTCCTTGGACAAAAATTAAAGGCAGACTGGTTGAATTCTAAGGGTCTCTGGTGCAGAAATGCCATCCAGTTGAGCAGCTAAATGTTAAAAATGATACCAAAAGGGATGTGGTGTCTTCTCTCCAGTCCACGTCGCTCGGCGTTACCCAAGACTGAAGCCACGGAGATCTTTCTGATTGTGCTCTTGGGCATTGGGGTCCCGGCAAGCACACTCTCCTTGTAGGTCACAGGACATAGGGAAGGGAGTAACCTGGGGAAGGAAACACAGGCACGTGAAGGAGGGAACACACAGCACCGTGGAGAAAAAAAAAAAGACCTCTGGAGTGATATCTTCTGAGATCAGCTGGAGTCTGCAGCTGCATTATCTTCTATAGTGATTTATTTCAGCGGCACACTGAGGCCTCAGATGAGCCACTTGTCCCTACGAGAGGCTGTGAAAAGGATAAAGAAGAGCCTGCTCAGCTCTCGCAGTCACTGGACAGCAGATCCTCCCTTAACAGCTCAGGTCAGGCATGCGGACACAGCTGTCCAAGGAGAAACGTACTGCTCAAGCAACCCTGGGGCTTTTGGGGTAGTCACCAAAATGCTGGGACTGTATTACACTGCCAGCCTCTTCTAAAGGGCTATCCTTCCCCCAAAGCCTGCAGACATGAAGCGATGGCAAAGCTACCAAACTCCCATTGCACATGACCAGCTCAAAGTCTCACCAAACGTTACATCCAGCGGTTCCCAGCCCAGCATTTCTCCCCACCTCCAGCCTGGGGATTTGGTGAACCCTGCTCCTGGGCCATAACCTCACCTCTGTAAGGCACCACACTGCAGTAGGGCCCTATGGCTTGGGTCCTGTTTCCATGTCTAAGTGTATTTGTGTCTTCAATTATGAGTGTTTTTGGTTTCAGTTCCCCCAGGCAGGAACTGACCCAACCGCTACCTCACAGATCAGTGAAAGCGCAACGGGGCAAACAGACTTCTCCAAATACCTGCTGAGTTTAAGGGGAAAAGATGCAGCTAACGGGCACTGAGAAACAGCAAAGGAACACAAGTGAGTCGCTGCTACGTGCAGACAGAATCTGACCATGATCTCTGCAGAAGCGTGGGAAGGAGCTGAAACAAGACTGCAGTGCCTGGCTAGCAGACGTTGATTTTGGCATATTGCATCATCGCGTTTACATAAAGAAAAGGGGGTGCCAAAGGAACAGTGTCTTGCTTGTCCTGAAGTGAATTCCCAAGAATTTCTCCCATCTGCGCAGACTGAGCGAATGACCTCATTCCCCTCCTTAACACTCCTTCCCAGACAGTGCCACAACCTGTTCAATGCTCCCCATGTCTGCTCTCCGCGGCTTTGCTGCCACACGTTTGCTCTCTCTTTCACAAACACATTTCTCCAGGCCATGAAGGTATGCCCGTTCCCTGTGCATCAACAGCACATCTAGGAATGCAGAACCAAGCACTGTGCGTGAGCACACAGCTGTCGTTTCCCAAAGACCTTCCATACGTGTCCCTGCACGTCCATCATAGCGTGCTTTTCTCCTGACATATGAGAACGGGATAGAGGGGTGTGGGTCTTTATTTCACAACTGGGGAGCGTACGGCAGGGACATGCTGACAGAGACATTAAATAGCCAACACTCATCACCACATCAGGCTTCAAGAGAGCCTCCTCCTGTTGCTTTTGACTGCTATTCCCAGAAGACGTGGCCTTCCTCACCAACCTATGGCCTCAGTGACTTATGAGCTGAAGAACCAAGCAGTGAATAACCTGAATCTACTGATGTGCCAATGTGGAGGCTGCAAAGGAGAGAGAGTCCAAAAGGTTAAAAACAAATGGATTCAAGTAACCGGATACTAAAGAAGCTTTAGAAATTGCAGAAAACAATAGGAGCTTACGGGTCACTTGATCCAACAGAAGCCAGCCACAGTAGGACTGTTCCATATCACAGTATTATGAATATTCTTCGATAGGAAAATGGAGAAGTCTGTAAACAATGGGGTTCGGGAGGGACCGTTTAACGACTGAATTAAAATACTGCAGAGAATAAAATGACACATGAAAGGAATTGACTTATTTTGCTCAGCGGAGAGGGAAACATTTTGGTTTAGATTATCTGTTACAGTTCAGGTTCGACCTTTCCTTACAAGAAATGAAAATAAAAAAGGCTATTCAGGGCAAAATTTATGTCTTGGAATGAAAGCTTAGTTCACTTAGAAAATGCTCAAACAAAACATGTAGATATGTCTGGAGTTTTCCCTTACTTTTATTTTTTACCCTGAATCATTCAGCTCAGCCTGGATTTGGCAATGATTTTGACTTAAAAAATCCTTCCTGTTGTACAACAGAGCTACTGGTTGGAGGCAAGCTCTGGGCTCCTGGTTCTTTCATTTGTCTTGATCAAACTTTTTCCTCTCCCTGGCCTAGATTCACATTTGTCTGTAACAGCCTAACAAAGGCAATTCAGTGTCCCTGCATTCAGTGGAGAAAGAGGCTCATAGAGAAGGTGGATACACATTTTGCACTGAACATGAGAACACCAAACAAAGGCATTTCACTAACGTGGCTGAAATTAGCCATGACCATCTCATTGCTCTTTGTCTCTGCTGCTCTCCATGCACGAGCAGGACTGCACCATCTCTCACTGGCACAGGCATCCCATAAATGCTAACATTTCACTTGAAGGAGCAAGAGCCAAGAGTGAAAGCCCTGCATGACCGTATCCTCAGACTGCTGGCTCTCAACCCCCTAACTTACTTTGTGGGCTGTGCTGAAATTGTGACCTTAGGAACCCAAACTGGCATGAGTTTGGTGTTGCGTTGGAGTGCTCTACCTCCTGCATCCCCTCTCCCCCCCTACCTGAAAAGAAGCTTCACATAAGATAATAGACTGTTACTCCACTGCAGCAAATATCTGGGAAGGAGTCACTAGGAAAGTGTCTTCCCATGTGTTGTCCTCTGGAAACCCTCTGGTCCCTCCCTCAGCAGTCACAGACAGAAGAGACAGAAGCTGTCCCTCTGGGGCACTACCAAGGCCCCAAAAGCAGCACTTGCACAGCCCAGCAGCAGTCACAGCAGTGGGGAGCCTGACTGGAAGAGGGTTTCTTCCTGATCAGATTAGCCTCATTCACTTTATGACCTTTACAGATTTTGTATGCAGTTTAATTTTTACAGTGCTATTGTCCAGAGAGATGAATAGTTTTGTCTATGGCAGTGAGCTCCAGAGATCGGTTTTCTATTATGTGAAAAGGCAAAGATTTTTATGGGTAGTGAGCACATCCACAGTCCAATTAGACAGGACAAAATTTGCCAAACATTAAACAGTGATGCGGGATTTCCACTTTAAATATCATCTACAACAATTAAACATTTGATTTCCTCAAGGACCTGATTTCCAGAGGTATTTAGGGAATCAAACCCACACACAGCATCTACTGGGACTGCCAGAAGAGCCCAGCACAGAGAAGCCTTAAAACGCCTTAGAACAAGGACTGTCTTTTGTCTTGGGCTTGCTCTGTGACAGCCCCGTGGAGCACAGATCCATGAACAAAGCTGCTGGATATGCTACAAATAATAAACACTGAGCATGTTTCTGAATGATGGCCCTGTTTAGGTGTGGAGCCCAGATACACGGACTCCAAGATTAACTGCTGCCCTTCTTTTTTAATAGACTGGGGAAAGCCCAACTCATTAGCAACATGTATGACTTGCACAGAAATTCTGAGATATCTCCATTGTAAAACAGTATTAAGGAACTGTCTCCTCTTCCTTCCACCTGCCAAGTCCTGCGTTCCCCTTCCTCTCCCCACATAGAAAACCTGGCTAATATCTACGAGAGCATGGAATGAAAGCTGAAAATCAAGCTTATGGCCTGGCTCATTACTGGATGAAGTACTGCAGGATACTGTCTCCACAGGCTACCTAAAATAATCTGAGAAAGACAGAAGTGAAGAACACAGCTCTGCACACCTACACGCTCGCCTTACACAAGCACACATTTCCTGGAGGTGATCCAGAAACAAAGCCATGGCTTGGATCAACTGCACTCAGGGGAACGTGGGCCACACCTGAGGCACAGAGGAGCACAAGCCTATTTTCGAGGCAAAACATGCACAGCCTAAGTCATGTCTGTCACCTTGGAAGCATGCATGGCACAGCAAGGATGAGCTGGACTAGCCTGCTCCCTTCTTTTTTTACAGTGAGTTGCCCAAGGAGTTCTGGCCACACTGCTGCAGGTGATGGGATGCCATGCCTGTATCCAGTGTACTGGTGGTGTATTTATGCGTGCCTGGGGTGTGACACCACCCAACTCAGCACCAGTGTGACCAGTGTATGAACCCATACTTTTGTCCTCTGTGAAGGCATGGGAGCCCTAAGTATCCTCTCCCAGGCAAGGTGATGAGACTATTGGCCAAAACTCACATTGCTTTTGGAAGCAGGGCTGCATTTGCCCTTCATGCCACATTCCGGACTATGGGAGCAAAGACAATCATGAAACATTGCAGTGCAGAAATGGGACCCAGGTCATGAAATGAGTCAAGAGCCATAAATCCTATCTAAAGAGGCTGGTGATATCCCAAGACAGATTCCTGCTGAGAAAGTCCAGTGTGGGAACACTGACAGAAGAAACAGCCAACAGGTACAGGGAGGGGTGGGAAACACTTCTGCAAAGGGTCACAGCTCACCCCTAGCACACACTCGTATCACACAGACCCAGCTCCACCTCCCATCCAGGGTGGGCAGCATTGGGTCTGGGCTGGAGGTGGGGGGAAGCAGGGGAGGAGGCATGGAAAGTGTTGGGAAATAACTTCTTGTTAGACTTCAGCTCTGAAGTGTTTGCAAAATCTCCCAGACGAGACGAATGGAAGCTATGAAGACCCCACTGCACACAGAGCCTCTGCAACGAACACAGCATCGAGATAAGCGTGGCAGGCAGTGCTGAGTGCCACGGCCCTGAGACCCTCACAGCTTGAACGCTGGGAAGTATTTTGCTCCCTGTCAAAGCCCTTGCGGCACAAAAATGCATCTTGTAATGTTCTTCCCGGTGGTTTTTGGCATTTAGGTCACAAGGGCTGTTTGGAGATTATGGAGCAAAAAAAGAGCCCCCTTTTAAGTCTGGGGGGTGGTATGCAGGTTCACACCTAGGGCACCTCTCGAGGGGGCATGGGAAGGGTGAAGATGAAGCTTGTAGGGAACACCCTGAATTTCTCTTATTAGCACCTCTTTAAACTGGGCTTTTCCTCATCAAAGCCAGCAAGCCCGATGTAATAAGACACAGCTCACCTAAACCCAACTGACCCTCATCAATGTCCACTGGGTCCCAACCACACGCAGCACCACCAGTGGACCCAAAATGGCCCAAAGCCAGCTGCGATGCTTGGGAAAGCTCTGGTGGCACAGGGCACCGGTTGCCCAACGCCCACATCCTCACCAAGCTCCGGCACTCGCGGGGCTGAGCTACACGAAGGAGCCCTCGTGCCAAACCACACGGAGCTCAGCCGCTCAGCCATCAGCTGCGCTTCCTACCCTTGTGCTACTGATTGTGCAAACATGAATGTAATTAGTCTAAATAATCACCAAAGATTTAATAGCAGCCAGACCACCCAGAGGCCAAATAGCTGGCAGTGGAGCAGGGAAGGTTTGTTCGCTGGTTTTTGTAACACTTGCTAATGAAGTGAGGTCGGATAGCAAAGCAAACACCCTCCACGAGCACTTCCCCTGGGAACGCTGTATGTTGTGGGAAGCCCCACGTCCCTTGAAGCCAAGAATGTTCTCTCAGGATAGGCAACATGCGCTACTACCATCCCTGCTTTTAATTTATCGCCGCCTGGAAAGCCTCCCCGAACGATTATGAAACCGGCTCTGAGCCCCAAAATAAGCTCCCATCCCAACCAACCATGACTGGAAGCGCTCCTCACATGGCAAGCAGTGAGCCACTCACACTGCGATCAAAAGCTCCTGGGGAAGTGAGTTCACCCAAAGGCCTGGGTGAAGCAGCATGCTCGGAGCACGCAGCAGCACCGAGCCGCTTCCAGGGGCATGAAGCAACACTCCTCATTGTGTCCGGCCTTCCTCCGTGCTCACCCGCCATTCATTGTATCTCACCAGCTAATTATAGAGCTGACAAACACACCCGGCTGGGGAGGTTCAAGCTGTTGGGAGCAGCACTGTGTCACGGCCATCGATTCTTCTGGATAAGCAGAATTTCCTTGGCCGGGGTGGTCACTAAGGCTGCTAATTGTGCACACTGCCTCAAAACCATGTTCTGCAAAAGGAACAAGACCTGCAATTCCCCAGGACAGGTCTGTGTAGCAGAGAGAGCAGAGGGAAGGCACTTATTTCTCCAAAATCCCAAGAAATGACTATTTCTGTTTTCTTAAGGGTAGGAGGGGGGCAGACCCTCCTTTCTAGGGAGACAGGGACAGTCTTGGGAAATCCCTCCTGGAGCCAGCAGCAGCCCTTCAGTTCAAAGCTCCTTTCTTTAGGCCTTGAATTCTTGGCCATAAAGTCTCTGAAGAGGTTTTGATAAGTTGCATATCTCGTAGATAAGCAAAGCTGTGGATGAATCCCACGCGGTTCTCTATCTACCGCAAGTCCTCATTTGTTTTCCGCCAAGGCACTTGCTGGTTTTCCTCTCCAAGGTGTTGGACAGCAATGTCAAGAGGCTGAAGGAGCGGCATTTGAGATGGGAGTTTTTGCCAGGTTGATTCTCCTTTTTCTTTTCTCAGGGCTCTGGGGCAAAGGGGTTGAGGGAAAACCCGAGAGATAACCGAATGAGATGGGTTTTTCTCACGGGGGCTGTAGTTCTACCCCTTACGTGATGACAAGGAAAGGCAGAGAGGAAAGACAGATGAAAGTTTGCCCTTTCAGATGGTTTAGGTTGGGGTAAATTTAGAGCAGCAAAATTCCCTGCTCTTAAATTTGCAGAGACGAGACTGCAGGGACTTCAATGTGAAAATCTGCTATTTGAGACTGGAAAAAAGTACGCGAGCAGCCTGAAGAAAAACGTTTCTGATTTCTGTGAGGCCTTTCTAGACAGCCCTGCACTGGGAAAATCTGTAGAAGGGAAGGGAAAGAGAAGGGAAGGGGAGCAGTGACTGGAGAGAAGATTTCCTGAAACTAATCGGAAAGAAAGAGCCATCAGCCCTCCCTGGCACATCACACGCCGCAGGAGCTCCATGCTGCCGCCGCCGCCAGCCCAGAGGCAGCCAGCTATGCCCGGGTTATTTATTTTCCCCACTTTAAGCGCTGTCATATATTTAATGCTTTAAGAAATAGTATCTTCTTTTATCTGCGGCGGGACACAAAGCAAGAAGCAGCTTCCTGGAGCAGCCAGGCGGAAGGGAGCTGGCAACCTGCGCTGGGTCAGGAGGAGAGGAAGATGAAAAGGAGACGGGCTTTTGTTTTGTCCTTCACGGAAGACTTTATTCCCTCCAGATACACAACAGAAGCCTCCTCTCTCTTGGAGGTTGGCTGGCAATGGCCTTCCTGTCTTTCCAAGCTGCTCCTGGGTCATGCACAGGGCAAGCTGTGCAGCCCCATCCACTGCCAGTGCCTCCCTGCTGCTCCCCATGCCCTGCAGACGGCTGTCCCTGCTGCCCTGGGTGCTTCCCTCCCTCTGCATGGGCGCACTGATCAATTAGCACAGAACAAATAATTAAGCTGATGAATGTCTTTTTTCCCTGCTTGCTGATGGCCGTTTCCTCAAATTTATGCCTCGAATATGACTGAATTTACTCGTTGCCATTTGCAGCATTCAAAAGAAGTCTTTAATGATTTCTTCTAAGCTCCCTGGACAGATTGTGAGTAGCGCAGGGCAAATACTCATTATTTCCTATCTAAGCAGCAGCACTGATTAGCCAGTGGTTGGCCAGATAAGCCACGCCACCCTGCTCCCCTCTCTCTGCTGAAATGCACAAGGTCGTTTGCTGCTAAAACCCAAATGCAAAGCAAAAACGTGCCCTAACGGAACGGCACATGGAAGCCTCCTGCGTTTTTTTCAGGCTAATAAAACAGGAGTGTGCAGAATCAGACATTAAGTAAGAGGATCAAAGCGAATGTGGGTTGAATCTTTGTGTTTTCAGGCAACCCAGTTCACAGCGCTGTGTGCAGCTGAAAGTGTTTTTGGGAGGGGAGTGGGAATGCAGTGAAACTTAAGTCTTGACAGTTTGCGGACATTAAAGATCTGAAGTCAGCTCTTACTTGCCTGTTAGCTCCTGAATCTTCACATGATGCAATGCTAATCTTCAGCCCTTTCCTAAAATAACGTGCGGAGTTGCTATGTTCTGTTAAATGTGAACCATGTGTCACCTCAGCAATGGCTGCGATGGCGAAAAGATGATAAATCTAAAGCTTGTAAAATGTCCTGTGACATTTTGGGAGAAAAACAGGTGTTGCATAAATGTTAGACATTTATGGGTAAACTTGCAGGGGCTTTGAAAGACTGACACATCTGCCACATAGTCTGTAACCCTGAAAGAAAAGGAGCAAAGCAGACGCTTGCATCTGTCTCGCTCTTTCTACAACTGTATGAAAATACATCCTCATCTGGTATTGGAATTAGCAGAGCTGGACTCACCCCTCCCTGTGTCTCCTCCAGGTTTTTGGCTTTTACACCCAATGCGTATTTTAAAACGGTGCCTGTTTAAGTAGGTGGCAAATTGTGCTGGAAGGATTTGGTATGCGGAGTATTTTTATTCAGCTCCCTTTTCTCACACCTTTCATTGTTTTTCCCCTTGGAATATCTCCTGTAACGCTCTACTCATAAAGCTCTTCAAAGGCAGGGCTGTGTTTGAACAGCCTTGCCCAAAATCTGCTCTCCAGTTAAAGACCTCAGACAGGAAAATAACTCATAGGGCCACGCCGCCGCTGCTGCAGGTGTCCCAGTCTGCCTTGCAAGGCTGTTATCCCCTCTTCACCCGACAAATGTAATAAACCGGGACTTGGTTTTGACCTGCCAAGGTCCAAGGAGAAGGCAGTTCTCTCACTTCCCAGTGCCCTGTTCTGCCCCTGGGTCATCAGTGGGGTTTAGGGAGAGATGCAAGGCTTGGGGAAGCAATAAATTCTGCTTCCAAACGTTACTCCTAACCCTCCCCTCAGTTCAGCCTCACACTCCCATGTCCCAGCCCTGTCTCTGCCCCAGTAGGACGTTGTGCCCTTCGTTCCTGTCCCAGTGGGGCTGCTTTGGGTCAGTCCTCTCCTGACCACCTCCCTTCTGGTCCTAAGGTGCCTCTTCCAGCTCCCGTATAGGAAGGAAAATAACCCCTTCTGTGTGGCAAGACACATCCCTCAGCATTCCCAGGTGGGCCAGAGGCAGCCACAGCACTGCACTGCCATGAAGTTTTTGACTGAGCCAAGGAAAAGAAACCTCCAGCAAAAGCTGCCTTAGAAAAGGCTGCTCCCTACAAAGAGGACTTCAGTTCCTCATCTGCTGTATGTAGAGAAGCTTCTTCTTGAGCCTGGTAAAATGCATCATCTCATACGCTAAGCCCACGCTTCCCCTGTCTACTCTCAAGCTTTCGAATTTATTAATGTACATCAGATACTTAACATAGCTGGATTTTCTTCAGTCTGATCTACACTCAAATCCTCAAGACAAGGTAAAAATTTTACATGCCAGAGGCTATGATTTTCTCTCCTATCTTTGGGAAAAAGAAGTTCAAAATCTATCACAGTTAGACATATATGAAATGTTGTAGTGCTTCAAACCACAAGCTTCATCACTCTCCTGTCTCTGTAACACTGGCCAGAAATGAGTATTAAAAGAAGCATAAAAATATGGGGATGTATAAAGAGATCCTTCCCTTGCTCAAACAGTCCATGTTTTAGATATTCCTGTGCCAGAAACTGCATCCAGATCACTGGGATGATTAATAGCCACTGATGGGCTAAACGTCCATGAATGTGCCTATTCTTGTTCTGAATTCAAATATATTTTGGTGTTAATAATGCTCTGTGGGAATGCATCCCATCATTCAGATACACACTGTGCAAATGGGTCGAAGTTCAGACTTAGTGATGCATTTGTTTTGCTTTCTGCTCTTCTCTTAATGAATCCTAACTTTCTGTTTCCCTTTTGAGCACTGAGGGCAGATATCAGGACAGGCAAATACGGCCTTCTCAGAGTGCTTGATGGAAGATCTCCTGAGCACCAGGTGTAAAATGGTGCAACAGCTTTACTGATGAACATGCCCAAGGATTCTGGAGGGAGACAGCCTTTGCCTACAGAGAAGTTAGGGTTCCTTTACAACAGGAATGAATGATGGACTGAAACTGGACATGTTTTGCACAGGTATAAGGCAGGTCGTGATGAGAAATGCACATGCCTATCAAGAGAGAACTGCAAAATGAACCAAGAAGAACCAAGGGTCCACAGTGAGCTGATGCACAGACTCAAGGTCCTTCTGAGGACCTTGGATTCTCTCTTCTAGTCAAAACAAATTCTCCCTGGACACAAAACAGCACTCCCAGAGAAAACAGGAAGGGACATCCCTACCTTTTTGGTCTTGACTGTTGAGGCACAGCAGTCCCCACCATCGTAGTTGCAGAAGGCTCGGTTGTTGATGGAATCACAGTAGTTGTCTCCCATGAAAGGCTGGAAAATAAAAGAGCAGAGACTAAGGACATGGACACGGATTAACAGTAACAGTTATCAGAAGGAGAAGATGAAGCCTTGAAAAAGCCATGTAGTTTGTAATGTTACCAACTGCCCTGAAAAGCAAGAGATAATTATTCCCCTCTCCCTTCAAAGCAGACAGAAAAAAGAAGGACACTAGAGCCCTTGGTTGGCTTTTCACATCCCACATAAGATGATGCTTCAGGAATATTAATTTGACTAGGCCCAGAGACAGCATCGAGGCATCTAAAATTGTGTCACCTTTTCACAATTTTAAGCTAACCTTCTGAAACTATGTGGGATAAGAAGAAGGTTATGCATAGCAACAAAACTGGCTTGCTTTTAATAGTTGTACTTTCAACCACAGCTCTCCTAACTGTGCAACAAGTGTCAGCAAGGAGGGTATAAAGCATGTCTCAAGGAGAAGTGGAAGTGGTCTGAGCTGAGTACGGGGTCCACACGCACTCATTCCCCAGTCAGCACTTACTGTGTGTCATCTTGGCCATGACACCTAATCTTCCTCCACTCCACTGCTCAGAGCTGGGATAATGGAAATTATTCAGAGGGACGCTGAGGAGAGCTATTAAGCAAAATTCATAAATCACCTTGAAAAAGAAAACGTGGTCTATGCGCTGCACAGGATGTGAATAATAATCACAACTCTGAAGAAAAGGCACGAGGTCTGGATCTTCATTACACCTTGGAGCCTTATTGGTCACTAAGTACAAGAGCCTTTCTTAGAAATCCAAACTGTGCCTTATGATAAGAAGTGACTGTGCCAGGTATAAGGAACACAGGCAGCTCTGAAAGCTCAGGCAAAAGGATGCTGAGCGCAGAACACAGTCATACCTCCATAGTACTTCTTACACTCACAGGCTCATGGGGCCATTCCCATTTTATTTGCTCTTTGGAAAATTCATTTGCTCTGCACTGAGAAAAACACACCAGGGAGTTTCCTTCAAGAAGTCATCTCTGCAGAGCGGGTGGGGAGGATTTCACAGCAGTTGCAGTACCCAAATTTTCCTGATAGAGACCTAAGAAACCAGCAGTGAGAGCTCACTGAAAGGCCATGGCCATGGCCGTCCATATTGAGACAGACTCTGTGGACTGGTGAAGATGCAAGCTTTTACTGCTGCTGTTTTGCAGGTTTACATATTCCTATCAGGGTATAGGAACTCCACGCCATAATGGCAATACTGGACCAGAGCTGGACTCCCATGAAGTGACTAATTGAGCATCACTTCTTTAGTTACAAATACTGCAAATGCCAACAAGGAAAGCAGAATTACAGAGTGAGATTTCAGACTGGCTGAACTCCACAGAGATTGGTTCACTTATACAGACAAAGGCTTGACTTGGAAAAAGCCCTTCCAATTTCATTAATATAACATGAGTTACATGGAAAGATTTAAAAATCAATGGAGAGATATTTTTATGCCAATCTGGTCATATTAAAAACTGTGAATTTTTTTTAACCTTCTAAGACCTCTTGATAGGCTTCTCTGTTCTTCCCTTGTATTGCCTGGCTGTGCCTTCTCATTAAGAAAGGCTTTGCTTTAATTTCCTACGCCTATGTCTGTACCTATGAACACTGAAAAATTACTAACAAGAACTTGTAGAAGAATCTGCCTTTTACTTGCACTGGTACAGTAAGCAAGATCATCCTTTGGAGGAAAACAATGGGACAAATAACATCTATTCTGGTTTGGTACCCAAATCCTCATTTGGGAAGCCTTGGAGGGCTGGCTGCTGAAGTATGTAGAGGTCTCCACGCGTTTCTTAGTGCTCCCACATTTTAGGAGGAGCTTTGTTTTCTCCACTGACTATATAGATAGGGGGTGGGGGGACTAGTTTTCACCAAAACATCTAAGTTAGCTGCCTCCAGGTATGTGGCTGACTCATAAACCTCTATTCCAGCCACTAGGGAGCGACAAAAAATCACATTGCAGCAGTCTGGGTTACTGCTCCGAGTGCCAAGAGTGAAATAATGCCCCGCTTACAGCCTTCTATTCAGGGAACCCTCCCTAATGCTAAGGATATTAATACATCAGGGATTGTATCAGCTTAATGGCCCAGTATTATTGACCTACTGGCTTATTATTTCCTGTTTCCATAGTTATGAAGAAAGGCTTGGTGAAGATGGCATTTCTTCTGAAATCTTATTGCCAGAGAACAAGCTCCGGCCCATTCTTGGATCCTGGAAGCATCATGCTCTAAAAATGATGCTAGAGGCCATTATCAATTGTCTGGGCAAAGCCTCCCACGATGACAGATTGCGATGCAGTGACACTGCTGAATGAATGATGAAAAGAAGGAAGTTTCTACTGATGTAGAGGGATCTGGCAATTAGCAAGGATGGAAGGAAAGAAAAGGCGGAGAAAAAGCATGTCCGTAATAATGGCTTCTGGTAAATTATTACATCACTGCAAAGTTTGCGTCAGTAACAACTATCCTTAAACAGCAGGAGAATGGATACCCAATGGTGCATCAGCACCTGAATGGCATTTCTTAATGGCTGCTGGATGTTATTTTAGCTCTCTTTGGAGAATAGGGGCGCATAGCCAGCCTGCATGAATGTAATGCGTGAGATGGCTTATGACATTCAAAGCACTGACAGCAGAATGCTTTTCATTTAGGGAACAACTAGACAGAAAGTATTACATTGTTGGAGAGTTATTACCCTCTTGGGCTCAACATTTGTATGCGAAGGAAACCTGTCTTTCTCACTTCAAGAGAAATCGTGCCGTGCAGCAGTGTGGCCTTGTGTTTTGTGCCAGATTTAGGAGCTCTGTGCCATGGTCTACCACTGTGGGCAAATAACTTCAGTGCGCTTGTAAAATTGGGTTACTGAGTGCCAGGAGCGCAGTTGGTGCTGCAGAAAGTTGGGAGATCTGGGCTTGAGACACAGCTCTTCCAGAGCATGTCCACGCAGCCAAAGCTTCTGCCTGTGAGTTATTCCATTTCCAAAAAGGGCAAGAAGCTGCCCAGCCTCACAGAGATGCCACAAGGGTTGACTTCCTCATGTCAGTCCTGGTGAGACACTCAAGTGCTGGCATGATGAAAACTGTATGACCAGAGAGACGTGATCCAGCACCGCTTATGCACTGGCAATATTTTAGGAGTTCTCAGACTTCACAAAGATTGTTGCCAACAGAAACATCTCTCTTCAAAATAACTGCTTATTGCAAATAAGACAGAAAACAGTGAGCATGATTTGCTCACTGTTCAGCTGTGCTGTTCATCCAGTGGCATCATTCCTTCCTCTGGCATTTTAATCTCCACATCACAGTTCAAAGTCTAGCTGGCCTCAGAAAGAACTGGTCCTCTAGTAAGATGTCAGGAACAAGTAAAATAACTGAAGCTGTTTGCAGCCTTCCAGAAAGTCCCACATCCTGGGAAATTCCAAAGGTCGGCCAATTACGTGGAGCCGTTTGATCGTTTTGCTCAATGCAAGAGTCACCCAACCATCAGTTCTAGAAAAACCACCAGTTTCACCACTGAGTGTCAGAACTGGTGCAAGAGATCTCTGCTCAATTGACAGGACAGCCAGGGCAAAAGCCTGTTCGCCCCACTGGAAAAACATTTCAGCCCACGTGGCTGCAGTGACTGTTACCGTAACATGTAGGAGAGTAAGCATGGCCCATCTGAGCGAGTGCAAATGCTCACCTCACAGCCTTTGACACAATGAATCAGGGAAGGGTGAGGGTACCACTTGAGTCCCGCTGTGCAGACAACGCTCTAGAGGAGAGAAGAAAAAAAAAAACCAAACATCAAGTTAAGACAAGGAAATCAGTGTACAGAAAGTCAGCGTGCTGGCTCCTATGGCCCTACTGTACTTAAGCAATGAAGTTTAGTTCCTAACACCTCTTGTGTTCTCAGGACCTGGCTCTCCTCCAGGTATTTACAAGAAGTGTTGGACTTGACACTTGCAATAACAGAACATTTGAGAGTAAAATAATATTTAACATTTTCCCTAAAATGCCATGTCCAATATTTCACTCATGGTGGGGGAACGTGGCAGAAAAAGGTAAAGGAAGGGGGTCCACTGTCCAGCTCCTGGGTAGTGGGGAGGCATTTTAGGAATTCATTGAAGGATTTCTTTGGCGCTGCAAAGGCACTGCTCTGTTTTGGTACCCGTCATATCTGTGCTTCCTGAAGATGCAAACAGCTAAAGGTGGACTTTCAGAAACACTTTCGCACCATCCTTTAGATCTTAAATAGAAGCACCTCCCACTACACACCTTCAAAATAATCCCCCAAAAGGACAGCATCATCTGTTACACTGTATGAGCTTTATAATAATTTTGGTACTGACTACATGTATAGGTTTTCTGTAAGAAAAAAAGTTGAAGTGCTTCAGTTTTGGAGAAGAATGAGACACCAGCCTACTCAAAGACCCACCACAGACAGTCATTGTTTGCCTGTAGATATGGAAACCTAGATTTTAAATAAGAGGCTTGGCCAGTCAGTGGCGGTGGTGGTTCAGTGCCATGGAGCTCTGGCTGATGGGACAACCATCCACACACCACGACATTCACCAAGACGATGACTGTTCTGGGTTACCTTCCATGGATCAAACAATGGCCAACGTGAACACGTGGGTACTCATCAAAGGACAGGGGGGGCTGGGGTTGGACGGAGGCCTGGGGAAGGAAGGGATTAACATTTGGGAAGACCTGACGCACAAGCCATCCCTCCCCCTGTTTATCCAAGGCCTAATTTAATCCATCTGCAGGGGAACCTCAGCATGTTTTTACAGTTTCTGTCATTTGAGGCTTACCTGGCGTGTGCTAGAAAAAGGACTTTTATACTATCTGACTGGGGCTGTTTATCTTTCCGATGCTCTCGGATTTTCCACTATTAGTCAAGCCCGGCTTGCCCCACCTGCCTCCCAACAGGGCCCGTCTGTGTGAGCGGGGCAAGGCGGGGAGGCTGCAAGGTGAGGGGGCCCTGCGGTGCCAGATGCTCCCCCAACGCGCTCCTGACAGGCAGCTGGAGATTTCCAGCCTGTTGCCTGCCACAAATGGCGAGAGGGGATTTTTTTTGTGTGTGGGTTTTGTTTTTTTTCCTTTTTTTTTTTTTTTTTTTTTTTTTTTTTGCTGTTTATTGCACTTCGGAGGGAAAAGAAACTTTTCCAGTTTTCAAAAATAAACAAGACCCGTCAACAGGTTGGGAGAGGGAAAGCACTTCAAGAGCCTTTGAACCGAAAACTGAAGTAGAAAAACTCAGCCTTATGCCTCCTGTATCTGAGGCCAGCCAATGAGGAGGAAAAGCGCCCTTCCAATCAGCACCTCGCATTCCTGGTAAGAAGCGTCAACATCTACACGACCCCTTGATACGTGTGAGCATGCGGAGCTATCAAAAGGAGCCAAACAGCCCCGAAAACAGGCTCTCAAGGAAGGAGGTTTCCGAGTGAGACCAATCCTTTGCAGAAGATGCACTGTTTTCCAGCACTGTTTTCCAGGTCCTTCCCGTTTTAAAAATCCAGCAGCTACTGAATTTTGTTGTTCCCCTTAGAGGACGAGATGGAAGATGAAATCTCCTCAAACACAGATCTCTGCTCTCACTCAAGGCTGCCTTGAATCTCAGTGGCTAGAACAACTTTTGGCTGGCCAGCCTCCAGGAAAGGGTGTGCAGCCTCGGGCTGTAGTGCAGCAGAGCCAGCTGACCCCGTGTGACATCCATCACTGGGTCAGTGGGACACTCATACGGCAGCTGGGAAAGGCTGCGGGTCCCAGCAGATAACCAGAGCTTTTCAACACAAACACCACTCAGCTCTTCTCTCCGCAGCAGCCAGGATGTGCCAAAAAGGATTCAGATGGACAGTCCTGCACAGGAGCGTGTGCCAATGGCTTAGTCCCAGTTCCTTTGCCTTCTCTTTGGATGACTCATTGCTAGCAAAGACTATTAGAGCTACTCCAACTAAGTTCAATCCTGCTGACATCCAATGACCTGGAAGCAGGGTACACTTGGGAAATGCCCTTAATCACAATTCTGGGTCCCCCTGCTGGTTTTCCAAACCCTGATTCACACCACAAGTCCTGCCTGTGCCCTCAGCTTGCTCCTGGGCTGAGGGAGAGTGGGAAAAGGGAGAATCTGGGCTGGAAATCTGAGGAATGAGGGAAGATTTGAGTAGCTATGTATCACTCCTGCTTCTTGTGGTGCCAAGAGGTCCAAAGGTGCAGGAGTGCAGTGTGGGGCAATGAGATGGATGGAAGGGAAGGAGGGGTGCAGGCAGCGCTGCTGGAGCCTTGTTAACACTACCAAGATGGCATCAGTGCACACAGAAGGGAAGGCCCCACATGCCCCGCAGTGCTAAGGAGGCCCATGTAGCATGGCGTAGGCCTCACCCCTCCCTGGGTCACGGTGGTGACACATGGCTGCCTGACGGCCCAGCTGCCCTGGTGCATCGGCTCCTGCAGCACAGCTGCCCTCCCGCCTGGCCTGTCCCCATCCCAGAAATGCCGTTCAGCTCCAGCTGCGGTTTGGTGGCTGTGACTCCATCTGCTGCGAACAGAGAGGAAGCCGGGATGCTCTCCCACAGTAGGTAACAAAGAGCCAAGAAAGCAAATCAAGCTGTCATTTTCTCCTTGTGAGGGAAGACCTAGCGCCTCCGGTCACAGTGCTTCCCTCCCCATTGTGGGATGAACACAATGATGTCAACCATTTGCAGCCTGCAGAGGGGATTAGGTTTCCCCAGGAGAGGCCTTGGAGAGCTCTCCTCCACCTTAGATGGGTCAAGTGTCCCCCCGAGCCCAAGCATGAGGGCTGGCATCCACCAGTCTCAGCAAACCCTCTCCTCAGGCACTAAATAAGCATGACAATTAACCACGAGGGCTGGCAAGGGGATCGGTGCTGCTGACAGGGCAGGGAGACGTGGCTCATTGTGGCTGTGGCCTCCCAGGGCTGCAGGTGGGTGGCAGCTCCTGCACTCCTGGGGCTCAGCCCACACGTTGCCCAAAGCTGTGACTCCCTGCCTGCAAAACAAGCCTGACACTCATTGGAAGGGAAGAAAGGAGAAAAACTGCAAACCCTACCTGAAGGGGGACAGATGCTGGTTGCTCACATCATTTTTTATATCTTCTGAGCACCCAAAATTGCAGGAATTGTGGTGTTTAGGTGTAAGGATAGGGGGAAACGCATTTGCCACTACTGGGACAGCATCCCCACTTGCTCAGCCCCACTGCCAGCCAACCCTTTTGAGGCTATCCCATGCACTAACACAGTATTTGGCACAAAGGCAAGCACCCAAATTCAGACAACCCAGGAAATTAGGTGTCGGCACTCACTGGGAAAGAGCTGTCAAGCTGTCTTTCTGAGGCACTTCACTTTTTTCTCTTCGCTGCCTCGTAGTCAGCCTTGGCAGCTCTATCTATAGGTGTCTTCAACAGCTCACTGCCCCTCGCATGCATGCAGCAAATGGGAAATCACAGGAAGAGCAATGATTGCCCCCACCGCAGTCTGCCACAGAACAGCAGACACGCAGATTGCAGGTGGCTTTTTGTTCCTGCTGAAAATGATTTGGGAGACGCTGCAAATTTGCGCTGATTTCAGCAATCAGTTTCAGACCAAGCAAAGCAACTCAAAGCCTCGACCAATTCGGAAAAGAGCACGTTAATGTGATGACATTTGGTTGTTGTTCCTGCGAGAAGACACTTGATTTCTCAGCTTATTTCATTTCTCTTCAGCAAAAAAAAAAACAACTATAAAAATACTCGTTTTTCTTAAACGACACAGAAAGAGTTGGAAGTTAAACACTACGTTATGTTCAAACCCAACATGGTTTTCCTCCAATTTTTTTGGTTCACCAAAAATCGCAGCAACAAAAATATCTCCCTGGTTAGGAGAAAACATTTTTTTCATGTTTTAATTTGACAGAACTTCCAGCGAACCAAAAAAAAAAAAAAAATCAAGTGATTTGCACAGCTCTGCTCTAAACAACTCCCAAAGGAGGGATGGTTCCCTCGTCCCACTTTGCCTCCATAACAGCTGTTGCTTGAGCAGCCACACACAAATGTGTTTCTTTCTTGCTGGCTCTCCCTGTGTTTTATCTGTCCTCTTGAATGCAAGTCCCACAAACTGGTTCTACTTTTATCTGCTGCTCATACCTCACTGATCTGCACATTATTTGTTCCTGAAGTTAAGTAACAGAAAGCGTTTCCCTTGTATCACTGGAGTACTTTGAGACCAACAAAGACGCCTGTAAACGCGAGCAGCTGGTTGCTTTGCTCGCATGGCACAACAACGAGCTGTCAGCAAACGTAAATAGAGACAGACATTATTAATGATATATAGCATATGGCCGTGGGGACCTTCCCCTGAAGCATCCCAATCCCCATCTCTCCAGGGTCTCCACTGGCAGCAGCGTTTCCCACAGCGCAGGCTCCCTGCGAGGCACAGCTTGCTGTGGGTGACATCCTCTGTCTGGGGAGCAGAACAAGATGGATGTCTCAGAGCTACCAAACACCCCCATCCAGCATCACCCCACCAGCTGCCTACCCTATGCGTCTCCTCTCAGCACTGTGCACACAACTGCTGCTTGACAAGCAGAAAGCCCTGCATGACCCAATGGGGCTGCCAGGACACACAGCTTGGCGTTCCAAGGAGACACGAGAGCAGAGCTGTTTCCTCTACATGCCCCAAAAGCCTCCCTGCCATCATCCAGCATGTTTTCCTGCCTAAATCCCACCCTCTAACTACAGAGTGTTAGCGGAGCAAACCTGCATCTACTTTCCAATTGCAAGGTCCTCAACCATCAAGGCAAACAAGGTCTTATTTACCACTGTACTATGGGAAACTGTGATTTTGCCTCCATCCCTCGCTCCCCTCATCCCCCCTTTACCACTCTGTGTTTTCCCTGCTGCCTAATGAGCCCTCCAGAGACCTGAAGGTATAAAACTCGTTACGGCTCCCCCTGCGCACCCGCATCAATAAACGAAGGCGCACGGCACAGAACGGGAGGGAAGCTGTCACTTTATTTCACCATGAATTACAAAACCACTTTAAAGTCTAGCACTCGGGAAAGGGCCAGTGAGAAATTGCCCCTAATACAGATAGGGGTTTTCTTTATGTTCCATGCCAGAAACTTGGCAAGGCCTGGGCTTAGGCAGTAATATAATCTCGCTGCCTGGAGGGAGTGGGAAGCGGGGACGGACACTGTGAGCTTGTTGTATTCTGTGGACTTATGTTCCTCATCCCTTTCCAGGATTTATTCTATTGCTCAGTACGGCCCCACGTGAAACAGGGAAATACAAAGCAGCAGAGATTTTCAGAGCAGCTCCCTAACCGCAGTCACAGCACGCGTGTGTGTCTCCCACTGATATCCATGTGAAACCAAGCAGCTATTTGCTGCCTGCAAGCACCTGAGTGTGCATGTAAAGCACTGAGTATAGGTGTGTGTGCCCCTATGGGGGCTCACCCATAAGTTGGAGGGCACCCAGGACATCACGTCACAAGCGGTTAACGCTGCTGTGCTTCTGCAGCAGGCAGAGGGAGAAGAGGTGACCTCTGGAAGGGGCTGTGCTGAGCTGGCAGCTCTCGCATGCGGGTGAATGGGGGGGGCTGGCAGGACCCAGCCAGCTCTGCTGCTTTGGGAAATGAAATACCCCCTGTATCAGCTTCTTTTGTCAGCCAAAAGCAGTGCAGAAAAATCCAGCCCTACCACCCAAAGTGTGCGAAACACTGAAGACGAGGAAAAGAATAAAACCTGGCGGGTGCCCATTCTCTCATTTTCCACCACGTGTTCCTGTATAATGAATTGCAATCCCCACATCAGCCCCTTGGAGGTCCCGGGTGGATCTGAGCACGATGACTGGGGGCCTCTACCTTGAATGGATTTGCATTGGGAAATCACAGAAAGAAAACAACTTGGAGAGAACGGCACCACATTGCTAGAATAACACGCGAAGACACTTCAAAACCCAGGAGTTATTTTCTAAAGGGCAAAAGACCTTTCCCACACATTCCCCCTCACTGGATGAACCATGGCTAATGATGGTTTGCTCACTGCACACAAACATGTAGAGAGGAAAGTAGTTAGCACAACTGCCAGGCACTGACCTTCACTCTCTGAGGGTTCATCCAGTGCTGGATGTCCTGCACGGTCTCGTTCACACGCAGGAGGATGGGCTCATGGCTGTGGTCCAGACACGAGGTGGTACACTCTGCGCCTGCACAAAAAGGGCAGTGATAAAGCTACAGGACAAAGCACGCAGCTCCTTACCCTTCCAGCACCCTTCCAGCTGAAGGACAGGATTAGGGCTCACTTTTCCTAAATTGCAATTAGCAGTCAACCGTAACTATCACGTATCTTCTAGCCACACATGAAATGCTGAGTACAACCCTGCATCTCAGCAGACTGTGGGGGTGGAAAACACACCAGGGCCTTTTTGTATGAGCTGTATATCTAGGTATGTCTCTGGCTATTAACTCCAGGGAAGGAGTCAGGTTTTGTTCTTTCAGATCATCAAGAAAATGTGAAGTTTTTTTCCCATTCTGACTGCTCCTTCAAGCGATGGGGCCGATTAAGGTAAGGCTGCCGAACTCATCTCACCTGTGACATGACATAATCCCATCGCTTCATCTGTCAGTTTGATGGACCTTCAGTAACAGCCCGTTAGATGTGACCAAGCCTAATGGTACTGCAGGCAAACTATCACTTAAGTCCCATACTTGATAAGAAGAATGCAGAGAGGTAATGATGGCTTTCTTCACACATAAACCTGTTTTTTCTCTGATTAACTGTCATACCCAGTGGGAATCCTGTCCTCTCTTTATTAAAACATGCTGCGATCCTCTGCAGCAATATCCCAGAGCCCTGTGGTGACACAACCACAAGCCGTAGTGTGTTGGACCATTACCGTTTTCCCCCCTGGAAAATCACTCCTGAATGGCACAGCTGCTGCAAACATGTCATTAGGATTTCTGCACTCCCATCAGCACTGGGGGAGGAATTAATCTCTGCACTGGTTTGGAGAGCTGAACCTTTGGCTGAACACGCACCTCAGCCTGGAAGGGCAGATTAGGTGTCTGAGGAATTACCAAAGGTGTGTGGGATTCACAGTGACCACGACTGGATGCTATTATTTTCCCCACCTGTATCTGTCTCCTCGCATCTTCCCTCATGGAGGAGTCAGTGGGAGCAAGCAGACCCTACTCAGCTAGGGAGGCCTGGGCAGCACTTGAGGTTTGTTTTGCTTTTCTAGCACAGACAGCAGCAGCTCCATGGACTGCAGGGTAAGTGCCCATAGACACCAACCTGACTGCATGGGAACAGAAAGAGCATGACTTCTCAGAAGGCTTTCCAAAACCACACACATAGGTGAAAACCTGTTGTGGCTTTGGCTAGATAAAGGTTATTTTTCTATGTAGAGGCTCATATGGTGCTGTATTCCGGATTTTTGATTAAAAAACAGTGATAACACACTGATGTTTTTAGTTGCAGCAGAACAGCCCTTACATGCAGCCAAGGACTTTGCTGCTTCTCCTCCTAGCAGAAAGGCCAGGGGGGGGTGTAAGAAGCTGGGGGACACAACTAGGACAGCTGCCCCAGACTGGCCAAAGGGCTGTCCCATACCATATGGCATCACAGTCAGCAACAGAACTGGGGTAAATGAGGAGGAAGTCGAGGGGGGTGCGGGACGGGGACACTGGGAATGATGGCATTTGTTTTCCCAATAAATCACTATGTGTGACAAACCTTGCTTTCCTGGAAGTGTCTGAACATGTGTTTGCTGATAGGAAGCAGTGAATAGATTCCTTGTTTTGCTTTGCTTATGCACACAGCTTTTGCTTCATCTAGTAAGTTGTCTTTATGTCAACCCACGAGTTCTTGTACTTTACCCTTTCTGATTCTCCTCCCCATCGCACTGGGGGAGAGCAAGGGATTGTGTGGCGCTGAGCTGCCTGTGGGGTTAAACCCCACCAAAACCCCAACAACCTGCTCCTGAAAGGTGATGCTGGACAAACTAACAAAGCGTGTGGTATGTCTCCATCTGCTGAGGATAAGAGCCAACGGCCGCCGTGCCCTCCGAGAGCTGCTCCTCACATCCCCACGAGGATCCCACCCACCTCCTGACCTCCACAAGGGCTGCAGGATCCCAGGACAAGGACACCAGACCCCACATCAAGGCACAGCACTGGTGGCCAAGCCAGAAGGGCTGATGGAGGACAGAGGGCAGCTGTGGGCCCTCCTGCTCCCAACCCCCAGCTGCTCCCTGCCACCCCAGACCAGAAATCCGAATTTCTCTCTTTGCAAAACCCTGGTAGGTAACCTCATCTCAAGGGTAAAACACCTTGCCACATTAAGAGCCGCTGCAGCCCGCTCACCACCTCGCTATTTACACTTACGGAGAGGAGAGGGCCTGAATTGTTTTGATATACGATCTGTAATTGGCATCATTACAGAGCGATGATCTCATCCAGGTCGTGTTCTCCTCCCCGGGGAGGGAACACAAGGCAGCTTGCAGTCCCTCGCGTGGCTGAGATATAATGAGGGAGCTGCAAAACGAGGAAATTTCTCCAAGTTCAAAGGGATGGGCAGGGAAAGGGGGGCTGGTGTGGGGCTGCAGAAGGGGCCTCGTGGGGCTGCTCCCCTGGCAGCCTGGGCTGAAAGTATAATACAGTGTATTTTTAGTATGGAATCTATGCCTGGGTGACACAAAGCCAAGCTCAAAACATCCCCCAAAGCTCTCAACTCCTTGCAGAGTGACCCCAGAAGGAAGGGGCAAACATCCTCCTATGGGCTTCTGAACAACTGGCACACCAAAGGGGATGCTCAGCTGGTCTCATGCCCTCTGGAGAAAGCTGAATGCTCCTGCTGCTATGCTTCCCTGCCAGCACCCTGCTTTTTGGCATTGAAGGTGCAATGTGAGTGTGTGTAGTTGAAAGACATTACACAACTGTCAGAGCAAGTGCAGGTACAACCTCTTCCCTTACTCTGAGGACTGGATGTGTCTCTGGTGCAGCCTGGCTTGCTGGTTGGCCAGCTGGCCAAGAAGGAACACGCTGAAACTGGGAATGCTGGAAGGAGCAGGCAGTCAGCACATTACGTGATGCCTGGCCTCCTAAAGCATCACCCCCAAAACAGCTTCCTGCCCTCAGCAGCCCCTCACCCAGGTAAATGGCTCCATAACAGAAAGCGACCCCGAGGACTGCAGACTCATTCATCCCTCCCTCTCAGTCCCATCCTCTTCCTCACCCCCCATAGCCACAGACCTATGCCGTATCCACCGGAGCACTGCAGCTTCAGGTGGCTGTTGAGCTGTGTGGGCAGAGCACACTGGCCCTGCATCTCCCTGCAGAGATGAAAGGAGCCGCTCCAGGTGCCATCCTTCCGGCAGTGAATCACATTACTTCCACGGCCCTGGGAACGAGACAAGGAGATAACAAGGACAGTCACAAAAACAACAGCAAGGACAGCAGGCGCAGGGTGAGAGGGGAGAAGCGGGCAGAGCCGAGCCGGGAGCAAAGTTCTGGAGCTGGGAGAGCCCCGGGAGGGACTGTCAGTTCTGGGGGACAAGGAAGGACTCCTCTGCTGAATAATAAATAAAAGGAAGGCTGCGTTGCACACAGAAGCACACACACACCTCCTCTATGCAAGGCTATGTCTTTACAAGGTCTTTGCAAGGTCTCTACATTAAAATGGATCCACTCTAGCTGCAAAGAAAGGTGCATTCACCCCACCTGCCCTCTTTCCTCTTGCTGAGAGGTTCGTGTTGACTGCAGGCAACCTTTTCCCTCTTCCATTTTCTAACTAGTTGCATCATATTTGTCTCAAAAAAGAAAGTATCCCCAGTGGCCATCTGAAGGAGGAAGGGAAGTGGGACACAAGAGGGTTGCTTAGCAGGGCAGAACGTGCTCTTTAGAGCTTGGCTGCCTTGAATGACAGAGAGTGAAGCAGCAGAGACAGACATGCACAGAGGCAGGTGTAAAGGAGAAACAAATCCTCCGGTATGGGAATGGGCAAGGAATGGAATATGACATTTCTCTTATAGAAAAGACTCTCTGTACAATACTGAAGAATGAATACCAAAGTCCAGGGAGAAATATCATGCCCTTTAGAAACAACAAAGCAGCGTGCAGGCAATCTTTTGTCAGATCTATCCACGTGGCATTGGGGAGTTCTGCACAAGCTGTTCCGCAGGAGCTGTGAGCCTCACTGCAACAGGGCAGTGGGGACATTCAACAGGAGGGTGCTGGGGTTGGGCTCCAAGCCTCCCACAGTGACCCTGCTCAGTGCAAGAACCAGACAGGATCTCTGCTTCTCCTTGCGTTGTTGCCTTCAGTCTACTCACACTGCATCTGGAGACTAGGCTGGATATCTATGGGGATGCTGTAGTGTGCTCTCTATACTTGGATCCCACCACAGATGCTGAACTTGCCTTTGGAGCTTCTTCCTGCATCCCATGCCCCTTGTAACATGGGGATCTGCATAAGTCCCTTGTATAGATATGGAAAATTGCACTGCATACAGTGCTGGCCTCATGTTTGATATCCTAATGCCTTTTTTGCTCAGCTTTGTTGATGAAAACAAGGTGCAGTGAGATGCAAAGTGGTCTCATTGGCAGACTACTGCATGGGAGCTGCATTCCCTTCTCAAGGCATCTGGCCATTGCCAGATGTAATAAGAAAATGTTATGAAAGCATAATGGAGCAGATGGACTCAGGATGTGATCCAGTTTGGTGACTCCCACCTAAAGGCCAGTTCTGCAGAGTGCAATTAATTCAGATCTGACTGCTTACGTGATTTGTGCAATGTGCAGACATGGAAGACCCTTGCTCTGGGTGCCAGGGGAGGTACCTGCTTAAATGACCATTACACTCCTGGTGATTAAGAGATGCCATCTGTAGAGCTGAGTAATGACCTTTCAGCATGGTGACGATTTCAGGAAGAGACGGCTAAGTGATAATTGAGCACAATTTGCTGTTTTAGCAAGCGTGTTGCACTTCCATCACAGTTTGCACGCCAGAGTTCAACTATGATTTCTAAAGGTGAGCCATGAAACCTGATTCAAGTTCCTAGAGTTGGCTGATCTCGAGGGCACTATTGTGTAGTTTCTGCTATGTGCTCAGAGATCCCAGGATATCCATTGCTATAGTAACATCCTGTCCATCATTCCCTGACCTGCAAAATCTCTTGTGAAAATCCCTGCTGGGTTTCTTGCTTGGATGCAATGTGCATTATCACCTTATATAGCTGAGAGAGACTTAGTGGGGTTTAATCCTTAAATAATTAACACCTCTCAAGTGGTTCTGGCTTGTGCCAGGAGCCCTCCTTCTTCTGTTGTCTGTTTTCTGGGATATCTGGAAATACCTTTCTCTGCAAATCCCTGTCTTAGGATGTTATCTGCTTCTTCGCTCAAGGTGCTTTTGCATCCAAGCAGTCACTACAATCTTCCTTACACTGAACAGAGATGTAGCTGTATCTCTCACTTCCCACAGCTCATTTGTTGATGTAACCCTAACTCCAATCCCTGCCTCTCCTCATGTCTAGCTCCTTCCAAAGCAACCATAAAGCCCTCATACCATTTGTTAGTGCCCTGGTACAGCCAGCCTGAGAAAGCAGAGATGCACAAAGGTGCTGTATCCCAGAGCTTCCCACCCAAACTGCGTCCATCTGTGCATTTCCTACGTGTCAAAAATTCACAGCAGCCAAACCAAACTTCCTTAGGTGCTCTGATACACAACCCTAGGCTCTGCCTCTCATCCCCGTGAAGTGGGAAGGACGGCTTTTGCAGGGAACAAATGCAGTTTTCCAGCCTCAGAAACCTCACTGCTGTTTCTGCTGTATCTGTGGATTTTAATGTTTGGAACAGGTATCAGAGCTGGGCTTTGGATCACTGTACATCATAGCAGGGCTGATCCCTTTTTCATACATCCTCAGGACTGATATTACAAGGCTTTTGACAGAGTACTGTGCTCTCTGCAGTGCTTGTAGAAACAGCAGCTTCTACATCCCCACTTTCTCTTCCCCGGCATACGAAGCGGCAGCAGCACTTCTGGGAGAAATTACTTATTTCACGACTATCATTAACTCTGGTGAGGAAAACTAAGCATTTCAAACATGATATTAAAGGCCAGACCTTCTTTATCAGTGAACACAGTTCCTAGGTAATCAAAGGCAACGTGCTGATTTATGCCAGATGAAGCTCTAATGACTAATGACACCTTGCAGCCAAAAAAACCACAAAAGTTTAGACAGTTCACCTGAGCAATGATAATCCCTATAAATCATCATACAGCATACACATAGCAGTATCAGGAACAAGAACTGGAGAGAAAAGCAAAGTGAACGAACAAACAGGATGAGTGCACATACCTCATACCCACTCATTACTACTTCTTTCCTCCTGTATTAATGCAATACCAGAAACCTACCTACACCATGGAGCCACTAGAGCAGTTTTTCCAACCACTTACTTGTCCAACCAGTCATTCCTTACTACCCCTCTATTGTTAACAGTTAATAAATACCATTACTACAGTCTTAAAAATATTTCCAGGCTCTCTGAAGTAGCTCTCTTCTTCCACTTTAATTACATATTTCCTTTCTCCTCTGGTCTCTGGTCTCAAATGATCTCAAGGGAGGCTTGGCATTTGGTCCCTCCAAGATCACAGTCCTCAAGGACCATAAGATAAAAACTCACTTTTATGGTCTGAGATGGGGAAGATAAGAGAGACTCACCGACTGACTGTCATCATCTTCACACTTGATCCTGCACTCACTGTTGAACTGGAAGCCATTGGAGCACTGGTAGAGCCCGTGGAACTTGGAAGGTGGAGGGTCACACGTCACAGGCACGCAAGCACCTGGCAGCCATGTGCCATCCTGAGTGCACTGGATCTTAAAGGCCCGCCTTCCCATGCACAAAAAAAAACACAAGACCATTTAGTGAGCAGCTGAGTCAGCTAAGAGCCTTTAGAGCTTCTGAGCTCTGCTAGCAGGTGCAGGGGATGAGTGTGCTTGAGCTTTTCACACCTGGGGAACAAATCGTGAATCGGTGTCATGAGGTCTCCAAGTGAAAATAATGATTATTTGCAAAGCCAACATTCAGCCTGAACTCTTATGGCTTTGAACATATCTCCCACAAAACTCTGCTTCCCAGCCTCGTGGGCTGCGGTTGGTTTGAAGTGGGTTTGTGCCAAGCTAAAAGGACATGACAGTACAACTCTTTCCCATTCGGTTTCAAAGGTCTGCGTACCAAAGACTATCTCTAAGGTAAGGTCTGCTTTTGAGCACTGGCAAAGATTTACAGAGAAGCCCAATGGAGTGGGGTGTCAAATGCCCCCTTGAAAATGCTCAACTGTCTTCATGTAGGAAGTATTCAGTGGTGCTCCCTACAACACCCTGCTACAAATTACCCATCTTTTTTTTTCCCCCAGAATCTTTTTGACCTGTGGCTTTCTGAATCATGCTGACTGCGTGGCATTACTATTTTACGTACTTTCTTGCTTTTCTGGAGGATCCAGGGACATGGTAACCTGGTTTGCATTTGTACTTGCAAAATGAGCCCACTTTGTGCTTATCTTCTAGGCAACGAGTAGTCTGAAGATCTGCGTTAGGGACAATGGATGGTGCTCGACACATCAGTTCACACAGAGCCTCTGGAAAGGACCACAGCCCATCCTCCATGCAGGTCAAGTTGCTGTTGTTCCCTGAGGACAAAAAGCAAAGTTAACAACTATCAGCAGGAGTGTTTTTATTTCCCAAATGTCATTATACCCACAGTATTTCAACAGCTGCCCGAATTGGCTCGGCACATTCAACTGTCCTATGCATCTTCTCTTTCTACACGATGGTTTAAAATCATTAAGGACTCCATTTTCAGAGGACAACAGGCAAACAGTGCTTATTTCAGGAAATGCTATAGCGTAGGTGAAACCTCACTGGCTTTGTATCCTTTTGTATTTCTCTTCCTTAGTTTGTTCTCTGAAAGAAAGCCTGCTTCGTACATCAGCTCCCTCCTCTCCAAAGCCACGGAGCTTATCCACCTTCAGGCAGTGTTCACTGCCATTACATTCTTCATTCTTCTTCTGTGTTCTACCCGTTCACCAAATCAGTTCTTTTTGTTTCAATGTTGAGCCTTTTGGAGTAGCATCTGTTTGTTAGCATTGCAGTCACAACTCCAACACACTGAGGAGCCGTTCTCAGCTGAGGACCCTCAGTCCCTGGGGACTACTGTGATAAATATGATTCGTAATCCTCATTAGAGACTTGTTTTCCTTAGGAAGATTTCCTGGCCAGCACCTCACAGGTAAAAGGTACGATAGATCTCCTTGCCTCTGCTGTGACCTACTTGACTTCAGAACGTTAAGTTAAGAGTAGCTTCGTCTCACTGCACTTCACATTCTTTGTTATTTTATACTCTATGTTAAAAAGGAATAAGCTTTTCCTAAGAAACAAAACACAGCTATGAGCCACTAACCCTTCAAAAATCCTTAATACTCGATTGAAATCCTTGAGCATTGCAGCAGGAACTCTTCTCAACCCACAAGGCGTATTTTCAGCAGCCAGCCAACTTTGGTGTTATCCAAAATAATACTGACAAACTGCAAACCCCAGAGCAATGCCTCCTCCTTGAGAGGAAAGGAAGAGAGCCTGGGCATGATGCTGGAATTCAAAGAAGAAAACAAAAGGCTCCAGAGGGCTCAGGAAGTTATGTGGAGGAGCCCTCCTGCCCTTTCCACAAAGATAAGAGAAGTTTCATTAAATCAGCCCTGGCTTTCTCTCTCCCCTCCCCAGCTGCAGATGATTGCAGAGGTATTTTGAACAGAAGAGAGCTCTTTTCTGGAGCACCAGCGTGCTCCTCTGACTCATGCAGCAGCTCTGCAGACCAGTCATGGTGATATCATACTACCACTGCAATGTGATAAGCTGTGACATTAGCGACGGGGCTGTCATGACGTCAGTGATTGAATTAGGCATGAGTCATTTGAACGCCACTCTCCAGAAGTTTAGTGGCAATATCTATTAGTCATCACCGATGGCTGTACACCAAGTGGTGCCATTAACTTACAACTCACAGAGTGTCTGGACAAAAGTGAAGTGATGCTAAAACCCACAGCTGCACTGCTTAACCCAGCGTGGGCTATGGGTCCTGCAGCTACCCCTGCCAGAGTCACCACCTCTTGTTGGTCATGACTTCTACTCTCTAATGCTCAGCCACTTGGATGCTTGGGGTAATTTTACATTCCTCCAAGTTGATTAACATCAGTTCATTTCATGGAGGTTTCTGTGCCCACGGCAGGGGGGTTGGAATGAGATGATCTTTAAGGTCCCTTTCAACCCAAACCATTGTACAATTCTATGATTCCATGAACATTGTTTTCATGCTCTCCCTCAAAAGTACTCCAAAGATTTTCAGTTAAAAAAAAACACAACACAAAAAAAACCTCCTTGGTGAAAACGATGCTGTAAGTGAATGAAAAAAGAGAATTCCTTGATTAAAAATCTCCCCCTTGGGCCTAAGCTTTCACTGTGGGTTGGCTTCTTGTGGTTACCTTCCCAAGTCTGAGTTAAAAGAATTGAGTACTTTGGTTATGTATAAAGAAATCAACAAACCTATCCTTTCACCGAAACGTGGAATATTTCACGTGCCTCTTCTGGAGTGTGCAGTGAATCCTAGCAGAGGAGGTGACTCCAAGTGTACAAAAAGAGCTTATAAAGCAATTGTACCTGAGTCAACAACAGCACTTAAGATTACTTCAGTGCAAGGTGACATGTTTATTTGGCTTTAATGTTCTTCCAAATTAACAGTGATACATTTTCTTGTTTCCTGAGGACCGGATCAGAAAGGTGAACTGACAGTGAGCAAAAGAGTGGATGGTGCTGAGCAGGATGGGGATGTCACCAGCAAAGCAGCAGGGAAGATGGGGGATAAAAAGTGAGAACGCAGCAGAGAGTGATATTTTTAAGAATGAGAACTTGCAGAGATTCTCAAACATGAAGAAAAGAGAAATTCAGAATTGGAGCAGGACAGGTGAGCAAAAAGAGAGATGTGATGGGTGGATCAGGAAAAACGATGGGGAACTGCGCCACTGGGATGTGGAACTTTTCAGTCTTCTCCCTCCTTTCCAAGCACGTGGAGGAGGCATAGAAGGGAGACAGGCACAGAAAAAAGCAAAGGCACGGGAAAAGATGAGAGTTCAATTTGATTGATCCCCATGACTTCCCTGTGTTTTGGTTGTATGGAAGTAATATTTAGCGTCGTTCCTGCCCGGCCAGCCACGATCAAGCAAAGGTCAAAGGAAGGTAACAGAGAGATGCAAAGGAACTTAGCTTCTAATATAAATAAACCTTCCCCAGATTCTCATAATTCTTCATGCTTAAAATATCATAAAGAATTCTAAAAAAACAGCGGAAGTAACATATACGACTGGCATCAGTCTGTGCTAGCTGTGCAGCTATGCCCAGCTCGATACCCTCTGTTACCTTTCAGAAGAGCAGGAGGTCGGCACGTGAAGGAACATTTCTTGCCAAAGGTGGTCCCCTCGCTGCAGTTGAACGTGGCTGGATAGACGTGATATTGGTCTGGGACACCGCAGTCCACGGGCTCGCAGCTCACCTGCTTGCTCCACTTCCCATCCATGCAGGTCATGGTGATGCTGGACTCCGCCTGGAAGAAGACACACAACTGCAACCACCACAGCCAGCGAAGGAGACACCGAAGCTGTTTAAAGCCTATAAACACTGATTTTGTGTCTCACAAGTAAAACAAAGTCACTAGAGTGCCTCCAGGCACCAGGGCCATGCACACTTGACAGACAGACTCTTCCTGTAGGATTTTGCAATGGATGGACACAAGGTCATCCTGCCCATACGTTTACTTGGCAGAAACTCTCAACAAGAGAGGTTGACGAGAGTTAGTGACTGCGCTCTGACTTCCCTAAAGCCACTGTGATGTCAATATCTATATCAAAGCTACTGCTATGGATTTGAGGAATAACCCAACAACGCAGCAGACCAAAATCCCGAGAACAGAATAAACAACACATCTGCCTCCTAACCAAGAAGGGAAAACGGTCACAGATTAGATGCGATGACATTGAAAGCATGACTCTTCCCTCCATACCAGAATAAAGAGAGGGGCAGGAGAAAGAGAAATGTGAGAAACACAAACCCAAAATACCGTGGAGGGGAAGATACCAGCGAGGAATCTGACCAAGCCATACGGCAGCACTCCTTTGTCCCTGGGGAATATTTTATTCAGGCTGGTACGCTCGCGGGAGATTTGCACCGCCAGCCATTGATCTGGCTTTATAAAAGGAAGGGAAATTTTTCTAGCACACATCAAAGAGACCTGGATTCCCTTTTTGCAAAAACACCCTAATGGTTTCAGCAGAAGTTCAGACCTGTCTCTCTTTGATATATGCTTGCATTCAGAATGGAAAAAGCAGTCCCAGAGCTGAGAAACTGGACACTTCCCAAGTGGGCACAAAACCCCTTTTCTAGACCGTGCAGTTTATTTAAACAGGGAGCACCGCTGATAGAAAAAAAATGCCTTTTCTACACATTCAGAGTAGCACATCTGGGGATTCATGGAACGCTCAGGTGAAATGACACTCTTTATTGTCCAGTGGGTTGTTTGCACTATTATATATATACATATACACATATATATTGTAGCTAGATGATGACTTGAAGATGCCTGTGCTTTCAGGAGGTTGCTGTGTAATTCTGATGGCCACAGGAGAAGGAATGACAGCATATTCCCATGTCTTTATATTGCACGTGCATAGCAGCAGCACCACACTTGTGCTCCAGGCTGGGCGGCTCCAGGACACAGCAAAGCCTTCACCCCCCTCAGCAGATGCTGTTATCAAGTAGGGCTCCAGCACTGTGGCTGCAGGGCACCTCAACAGCAGGAGGTTAAAGCAGAAACCCAAGGGGCTGTCCAAACATAAAGGAAAAGACATGGAACTGGGGCTGTATTCTGCTGGATGCTAGCTCTACACTGAGCAAAGGGAAGCTCTATCAATGACGGAGCTTTCACTTCAAGAATTCATTGCTTAGTCTTGGCGTGATCTGGTTGGAGAATAAAAGATTGCTCCTTCTAACTTGTGCCCTGTGCGGGGCACAAGGGAGTTTCTCCAATGACAGAACTGCACATCAGATGCTGCCCTACAGAACACCAAATAAAGAGTTCAAATGACAGAATATAATGCAAAAATGGAAGCAGATGCAAAATCTGTGCATGACAGTCACCCCTTACAAAAAATGGGCAAGAATGTTTTGTCCAAGCTAGCACTTGTGAGGGCATGGTCTTCGTTAGCTGAAGGCTGCAGGACATGGCAGCCTTTTGGAAACGCAGCATCCCTGGGACCACCCTGCCTTGGAAGTGATCTCCTGGTACAGCCATACCTCCCCGTGCTTTATTTCTGCCTTCCAGAACTCAATGTGACAAAAGATCAGTCTTCTTCACGTTTGCAACTCTGGCATTTTCCCCACGGTACTTTCCCAACAAAACCACTAACCAGTCTGGAAGAGTCATCTCTCTGCAGACCCTTATGCCTTTTCCTCCTCCTGGCACACTGGCATGGCCATTCCCATGCAGAGAAGCAGAGCCCACGTGGGTAATACCCGTACTTCTCATCTTTTCCCAATAATTTATTCCACGCTTTATATGACGGAAGCTGAGGTTTTCAAGGTCAGACGTAACATTTTAGAGCACGTCTATCGCTAAGCATCGTAACTTCAAGTGATAGGAGTACATGCACGTAGCAGAACATAACAGAGCCAGCTTCCCACCATGCAGCAGGATGACGGCTTTGACTGAAAGCGCAAAGGACGACGCTACCGCAGAAAGCATTGCAGATGGCACCCACTGGCTTACAGCTCCTCCTTCCCCAACGTGCCACCGGAGGGCGGGATCACTGCAGCACCTGGCTGCAGGACCTCAGAAGGAAACACCTCGGGGTATTTGAATACAGCACAGCCCAAGCTCTGCTGCCCTCGGATCCGGCTTCGGGTCTTTGTGGCAGCATCTGCGCCTGCCTTTGCACATCTCCCACCTGACGCCTGAGCAGGCATGTGCCTGTTTCGCCTGTCTGCTCTGACAAGGTCACCCCGTGCACAGCAGTCCACGCGAAGCACTTGGTTTTCTCATCTGGTTTATTAGCTGTCACTTTGGGCACTTTGTGCTGCTTTGACTGGCATCGCAGCAACCGCTTCCCTTCACATCCTGCCTTCCAAAAGAGGCTTAAGCGAGGAGCGAGGGCAGGAGAGAAGGAGAAAAGAAGAAAAAAAAAAAAAAAAAAAAAAAGATACAGATTGAAATGCAGTGCAGAGGATGCAAATTTAAACAAATCTAGTGTCAGAAAGATTTGTTTCTTGGGACTTTTAAGAGCTTGGGAGAATTTGTGTCTCCTTCCTGCTGCCCGAGATCCCAGCTGGCTCCTTCTTCAAGCGATGCTTCACGTGTGAAGTTTCCTCTCCTTAAAAATGAACAGCTGTGCCCTCCCCTCTAAGTATTCTTCCACTTCTGCCCACTACTGTGCCTCTAATTGAACCCACATGAGCCTTGCTTTCTTTTCCTGGCATGATTGATGATGCCTTTGCACAACATTAGGGAGCTGCTGGGTTTTAAATAACACCTCTTGACCAGAGCAGCAGTGGTGGTAGCTTCAAGGAGAGATGACAACAAGGAACTGAATGAGCGGGGCTTTCAGTGAAGGACAAGGGGGAGGAAGGCAGTGAAAGACAAAGGGCGAAGCAGGAGAGAGAAGAAGAAAGAGCGATGGAGTTGTCAGGGGGCTGGGAGGACATTGGGGGGAAAATGAAAACATCCCAGGATCTTCTTTGTGAAAAAAGATACGTGATGGCTTTGCCTCCATCAGTATGCCAGCCCGTTTGTTGTTGTTGTTGAAATGCCTAAATGAAGATGAGAGAGAGAGAGCCTCAGACAAAGAAAACAGCTCAGGTTCAGTTTTGTTTCGTTTTAACGACAGCAAATGGTTTCTGCTGCACGCTGGGCTGATGTTTTTAGGGTTTGGTGATTTTGTGGAGTTTTACAGGGTTTGGGGAACAGGAACTTCTCAGAGAGCAAAGATGAAGGAAGGTTTTTTTTCCCCCAAGGTTTTTTAAAATGGTGGCTTCAAGAAGACAAAGAGGCCAGAAAGTGCAGGAACCGTTAGGATCATCTTCAAAAAAACCTTCAGATGTAAAAGATTGATTTGAAATGTGACTTGTGCCCTTCCATCTCCGAGGTGCTTTTGAAAACTTTGCTTTTAATTCTCTGTTCACCTTTTTTTTCTTTTTTTTTTTTTCCCCCCTGCCTTTCAGTGAATTACAGAAGATGGATGAGGTTCAGATGCTAAACCAGAGTGTCCTCACTTGTGTGTCAGTCATCATCAGCGTGCTGCAGTCATGGGCCACTGATGCTTGGACTGCTCTTGGAGGCACTGCACCTCTCCTTTGTCTCCCTCCCACCCAAGAATGAAGTATCGGCACGTGTAAAACTCCCTTCCTTCCTCTCCCTCATGCAGCCCTCCTCACTGTCAGTTAAGCAAGAAAAACACAGCTCTTGTCCCACCAATCAGTCTAACCAGGACGCACACCCAACTGAATGACAACAGTGAAAGAACCATCAGCTCTATGGACAAGCATGAAGTCCCATGAGCAGAGATCACAAGCCACGTATCCCATCTCATCTCCAACTGCTTGTGATCAGAAGAAGAACCGAAGCTGGGAAAGATTTGTGGCAGGAGCACCACGCAATTCAATACAACATAATATGAGGAGTCCAAACCACAGATTCTGGAGTTGCTCTGATAGTTCATTTCTTGCATGCACGTTCCACAAATTCTGGCTTGAAACACCTTACAGAAAGAAATAAAACAAGATGATGGGGAAAGAAACTGTCTGCTCCTATTCAGCAGATCTCTGAAGCACGTGCATACGCTTGCAAAGCATGTGCTGATAGTGCTGTGCTGATCAGGGACATCTCTAAGATGCTTCACTCCATCCCTGCACAGCACAGAGCAAATGAATCCATAGGGCTCTCAGATTGTATCAGTGGAAAAAAGACAAAAAGTGCAATAGTAGAGCGGGGTGAGAGGAAGGATGTTGTAATAGGCAGTGAATCACATTAGCTAAGGGTGCTAAAAGCCTCCACTCCTGTCATATGAATCTGATCAAGGCTCCAAAACCAAACTTCTCAGCGCAAAACCATATACAGTTGGCTGAGCCTCCCCAAAAGGTACTTTTTGCATTTAAATAACGCAGCGCTGGTGAAACACGTTTAGGCTGTTTTATTTGGTTTTGGATTCCTGTGTGCTCAACATACAGATCATTTCCAACTATTTCCTGGTTCAGCCATTCAGGCTCGTTTGAGAACTTGTTTTCTGTTCTGTAAAATTGCTCAGCTGGAGCTGGGGTTCTGGTGCTGATGCCAATTAGGATGGAAGAGGCCCAGCTCGCGGGGTCCTGTATTTGTTTTGTAATTGAGTTGAAAGGGCTGACTCATTCCCCTCCTCTCTGTCTCCCCTCTCTGGGAGCTCATGGTGAACACGATAGATCACAAATAGAGACAGGCTGCCGAGAGCAGCTGCCTGCCCCCAGCCCCAGATGTGCGTGCTGCCCCAGCCCCAGATGTGCGTGCCGTCTCCACAACAGGCAGGAAGGTGCCAATGGAGGCCACCACCATCCCATCATGACAAGACCTCTGCTTCTAGCACACCCCCCATACACCATATGTACCTTTTGCCCACCTCCCCACATAATGCATTTGTGCATTTCCCCTGTGCTTAAGGAAACTGGCAGCTCTCCTGTGAGCCCCATGCTCTGCATCGGGCCATGCTGCATTTGTGAGATTGGATTACTACAGGAGGACAGCAAACGAAACCCAAACCACTGGGGTGAGTTTTCAATGCTTTGGTTGGAAGCAAAAAGGTGTACATCCTTCCCACCCCGATATGCATTTCAGTGTGCTGTTAAGCAGGTGGACTGAAATGCTGCAAAGGAGTTAAGACACTGTTAGCCCCAACACTGGGAACGAAAGGAGAAATTTTGCTTAGAAACTGGTAAAAAACAAACACCCCATTCCCCAAAAAACAACGCAAGAAACTGCATTTGGTTGAGTAATGCCAGTGAGATCAGAGGAGGCCTACGCACACATTTAAACATTTGGGGGTGAAAATCTCTAAAACTGGGCAACATCTGAGATTTGCTCACTGTCAGAACTTCTTCACGCAGTCAGATGGCTCCTACTTGGAGAAAAACTATTTGGATAAGGTCCCGTCCCCCGGCTGAGCTGAGATTTTGCGTTATTTCTCAACTCCTCCACACCCATTTGCTCATCTGTCTTTTGTGGGTCACACAAAAGCAGCAGCACAAACCTGGCTCTTGCTGAGATCGTCGTCTCGCTGGACTTGCAGAATGTAGCCCGTCCTGCAGCTCACGTTGCACTGGGCTCCGTTGTACCACCCACCCCCGGTGCAGTTCAGCAAGGCGTTATCGATCTCCAGCTTCTGGCAGTCTGTGGCTTCACAGGAGTAATGGACACAGCTGTGGGGAGACAAGAAGTGGCATCTGCAATTCAGTTCCTTTAGTTCGTTCCAAAAAAAGCAAGCTTGTGTGCCAGGCTGCAGGGACATGATTGCATGCCGGACCCACTCAGCAAAGTGCTCCTGACCAACGAGCACACCCTTTAGCTGTGTTTTCTGAAGGACTGGGGCAGTGGGAACGGTGATGACAACGAGAGCAAATTGCGGGTCTTGTTGCAAAAGGGAAGAGCCTGCCAAGTCTGCAGAATGGCTTTCTGTTCTGCAACACCCTCAGAGAGAAACAACGTAAACGACAGCATCACGGCCTTCCTGTGCTGTACCAACATGCATCTGTACATCCCATGTGAGCAATCTCCCTCCTAGAGCAGCTCTTGTGCCCCATCCGAGCTACAGTCTCTGCTGAACTCAGGAGTGCCTGATGCTGCCAGTGATAAGTGTGCATGTGTGTACGTGTGAGGAAGGGTTTCTCTTATCTCTGCGAAACTCGATAGCAATCAACACATCCATTTTATTCCACTTCACGGGGAACACCAAATATCAGTCGTGTAGCTGTGTTGATAAGCTCTTATCAAGCTCAGCAGCATGCTGTCATTTCAGATCTCTCTGGTTGCTGTCCTGCCATCCATAAAATGCTTCCCCAGATGGAAACTCACCGCTCTTCCTACAGCGAATTATTCTAACATTCAGAGTAACTTGTAAAAAGAGCATAACTTGTTTTATTGTTGTGTACACGGAGACGTCTAGCAGACATCAGATCTTTAACCATTTCTGATGACCTGAGTCAAACACTTTAGCATGAAACCAAATGGAATGTGGGACGGTCCCTCAGCTCCAGGGCAATGAAAGCGTTGGGAATCCTAAAGCACATGCAAAGATATTCTGCTGGATTAGTGACAAAGTTTCTGGGGCTAAAGATTCCTACAAAGCAATCTGCCTTTTCTGAGAGTTAAACTGAATTTAAATTAAATACAGCTAAATTCCGAGGAGGGAAAATCCTGACATCACTCACCAACTTTATGGGTGAAGAACCCAAAACACCTGAAGTTACAGAAGGAAGTAATGCATCAACGCACATCTTTTGACACTGATTACAAGCGAGATACTCCTTTCTCCTAGAAAAAGAGGTTTAAGAGCCACCAAAAAGCCATCCACCTCACTAAGCACAGGACTTAGCACGTCCACGATGTTTTGCTGTGTTCAAAGTGTTGTGCAGATATTATCTAATTAATTTTCGCAGCACCCCTGTGAGACACCTGGGCTGGTGTTGTTATGCCCACATTAGTGATGGAGAAGCACATTTGCACATGTCTCTGCTGAGTTCTGCGCCAGCTGAAATGACAGCATTATGCACCTCCACAGCTCATTTCTCTGTCCCAGACTGGTGCTATATGAGAAGTGCTCAGTGCCTGTAATTCAAGGTTGCTTGTTCAGTGGCAGCCCTCCCTTGCCTTGTGATGGGCTGTACACAATTTCTACATTCAAGCAGATCTTATTTCCTCATCGTGCACAAAGTATTGACATCAGTGGGGCTGAGGAAGAAGAATTCTGCCTCTACGCTGGCCAACTCAGTGCCCTCATACACAACACATAGCATGCAGTCTGCCAGCAATAAGACTGATAAGTGATGCTCATCACAGAGCACGATGACCCTCCCTTCAGTAGGATCCCTCCCTACCAAGGGCTTCACGCATCTTTTCCAGTCTCTGCAACTCACTGCCTGACCTACAAATTTAAACTGCCACTGATTTCACTTTTCACTGATGAGTAAGGCTGTGCATGAGATGGGGGAAGAACAACTGGTTGGTACATCCCAGAGCCCAGGTGGCCTCCTCCTGCAAGGAAATGTGGTCAGAATAGACAATGTTCAACATGAATCAACCAAGAGCGTGAACTGCAGCACGTGAGGCTGCCTAGGACAGCTGGGTAGTCACCGGTTGAGTACATCACCAGTTAATCAGAAGAATGTCTGAACATGGATGCTAAGAGAGCGTAATCAATGAGCGATGCCTCACTGAATCCTCACTACGTCTCAGTTCACCTACATGTGAAGTCTAAGCATTATTTCGTTCCCCTCCATTTTTCAGACAGTGAAGCTGCCATATGAGTTCCTTCCATGCCAAGACTCCAGAGACAAGGAAGTTGACTCATTGAGGAAAAAAATGAACACCACTGCCAAGCCATTCTCAGAAGCACAATATTGCAAACCTTCATGCCCATTGCAAAACATGCAAAATCTGAGAACGCTTTTGCACAAAACTCAGAGAAATAAAATAACAGAAGACCTATTCCGTTTAATGTCTCATGCGAACCAACGTTCAATGCACCGACGTAGAACTGAATTCAGGCTTGAATGGCTTCCAAGGGATGGATGAGCCTAAGGAAACTTTTGCAATTTGCACTGAGAGAAATCTGGAGCAACACCGCCACAGAAAGTGGCACTGCTTTTCATTTCCTTCAATGTAAAGGAGAGAAAGAATCTAACTCCTTGAGTTCAGATCAGGACACCAGATGAGCAAGCCTGGGCTTAACAGTCCTACAGAACTGAAACACCACAGACAAAGGCATTAAGAAACACTTATTGTGATGTTCTTCTTTCTGTTTACAAGTCCCCTTGTGGTCTTCTTAACTGGCCAGGGAACATTTTTAGCCACCCCCTCTAGGCTCCAGATTATGCCTCGGTTAGCAGATCATCTGGGCAGCTCTCTCTGTCTGTAACTCTATATGAATGACTTCAGTGACAAACAATACAACCATTCACTTTTCGTAAAAAAACAACCACTGCCACCAAATGTTTCTAATTTAAATATTTCTGGTTCTCTAGCTACTGGTTCCAATTTGGTATCAGCTACTGTCAGCCATAAATCCCAATGAATTTTGAAGTCATGATCTTGAATTGAGTTCTGCAAATGCGGAATAAAGGAGAAATGAATATCTCCAAGTAGGAAATTTAGACAAAGAACCCATCACATCCGTATTACAGAACTGTGGGTTACAGAAGCTCTTGCTTGGGTACTGCCATTTAACAGTGGTTAATCATCACATGTTCCAGAAACTGTGTATGACTCTGGAAAGAAACAATATAGAGTATCTGAGCATTAAATCACTTCTACTATAACTCATAACCCATGTTGCTTCCTGGCATGAGACAGCTCAACCCATTTTCTTGCAATCAGAACAGGGTGACTTCATCAACACTGCCTATTCCAAGTCATCCCTGGTCTATCCTGACTCCCCAAACGCATCTGGGAATTGCTTGCAAAAGAACTGGACAAAAGCCAGGAGAGTGACCCGAAGACCACTCAACGTTCCGATATAAATAAGAATCAAGCATTGGTGCCTGGGGTGTTCTCTGACGCTGTGTATTTTACGAGATCCACCTCATGATTCACCTGTTCCTGTTCTTGCTCTAAGAACGTATGACTTCCTAAAACAACATTTCTGCACCAAGCTGAGTGCAAGAATGTTTCACAGTCTCCACTGCCCGCAGTACGTTAAAAACACAGACCAAGACAAACCATTTCAGCGACGTAAAAAGCCCTGAGCTGAGTTAGTTTCACATGCGGGCTGAAGTTCTGAGCCAGTTCTTACTTTACTCAAATCCATTCTGCCCATCCCTAATCTAAATGAGCTCAGTCATTAGCCTCTAAATCTTTATTTCTCCGTGCCAATATTGGCCCTGATTCAGCAAGGCACTTAAATATGTGCTTAACTTCAAAAGCATGGTTAAGTCCCACTGATAGATTTGACTACAGGGGGATGTAAGCAAATAGCTAAAGGCTTTGCTAAATTGGGGTCTCGGTGACACAATCCTAGAAACATTTCTATTTTAACATGTTTATAGAAAACTGTAACAATTAAGTGGAACTCTTCCTTCCTCACACAAAAACAAACCAGCACTTCCTCCTTCGAAAAGCTTACAGCAGCCAAATGGTTTTTTCCTTAACCCTGGGGTCAAGCACTTTTCCAAAAACTCATCTTAACACAGTGCCTTAATTATCTGCTTCCTTAGGACGGCTCTTGTTGGACACATACATATGGATAGGTGAGCGTAAAGGCATACAGGACACACTCGTGTACAAGAAAACTCCAACCATCATCCAATTTACAAAGTCCCTATTCCTCAGCCCAGGCCAACCTAGGATGCAGACCTGGAGCATCCTGAGGTTTTGTTCTGTAGCATCACACCTACATCGCACACCATGTGGCCTTCTGAGGGTGTTTCTGGAAAGATCTATCCTTACAGTAAGTTTGTCTTCTCTCTCTGTAGAGATCCCTCCAAAGACAAGAGCAAGTTCTCTCCCTAGTCCAAAGACAGATGTGCCATTTGGAGAAGCAAAGGCTGCCTTCACATTCTTTGCTGTAGCTTCAGAAGTAAAAAAAGGTACAAACTGCGAGAGTGGCAATGAGCTTATCTTCTTCAGATTTCCAAGAAAACAAATGGATCTCCTTGTACGAACACAAAAACTCAAAGAAATCTACCTGAATCCTCAAGCAAAATGGGAACTGGTGAGCCTATGCTGATCATGCCACTGGAAGAGTCATGCAGCCCTGTTTGCATCACATCTGGCCCATGAGAGTGACCAACAGTGCAGACATCACAGCCACGGTCCCCTCAGCAATCCCACTGCAGTGCTGCTGAGTCCGACCCCAGCAGCAATCCCAACAAACGCCCAGATGCAATCAGGTGGGGTCAGGAATGCACACCAGCACTGAGATTTACTGAAAACAATCCAGCCCCAGGTGAGCTGTGTGGGATGTAGGGCATGCCTGTCCCCACACTTGATGGGCAATGGCCCCAGGGATGGGCTCGGTGCACCCTGTAGAATGAGCTGTGCTGCCCAGAGGCCCTATGGAGCCCTTAACACACCCAGGGCCCCACACACCAGGGCAGGCCTGGGTGCCTGAGTGCTCACAGCCCCGCCAGCTCTTCACAAACAAAGAAAGGGCATCGCGTTCCACTTTAATAAAAGCCAAATGATGCCGTCTGCCAATTACCAAAATGGGGCGAAGGTTAAAAACCCACTGAATTATAACACATGTCACGGACCAAAGCTCCTATGATTAACAGTTCTGTGAGAAATTCATTAATTTCACCAGAACCAAGCTGACAGAGATCGTGCTTAATGACAGAACACAGGGCAGGGGAAAGGGCCAGGGGAAAGGTGGCCCACACGGTAAATAGAAAGCTGCATTAAATAACAGAAACAGAGATGAGGAGACCTGTTCTTTTGGTGTAAAAAGGAAAAAAATAACTACAGTTATAAAGGGCAATTGCGTTTGCTACACTGCTGAAGATTTCTCTTCATTTCTTGTTGGAGGAGCTGAGAGCAGGAGGGAACAAGACAAAGCAAAGGGGATGGAGTGGGCTCCTGCTCCTTGGGGACCAGGTGGGATGAAGGGGAAAGGCTGCCAAGGAGAAACAGCACTTGGCAGGGAATGCCTTGCCAGGCATGGGCAGCCCCTGCTCTTGTTTCCCTACATGGTGACGAAGTCAAAGTCCTGATTGCTGACGATCCACTGCCAAAGGCAGCCCCAATGCACAGGTTTCCATGGTGCTCCAATGACCGTGTTGGGGGGAACTATATGACTGCTTCTGCACATCCCATTTCACTGTCACAGAATCAGAGAAATCATTAAGGTTGGCAAGGAACACTAAGATCATCTAGTCCGACCATCAATCCATCACTACCATGCCCACTGACCTACATCTGCTCCCCAAGGATGAACAGGAAATAATACAAGCGCTATCATTTGAGCACAAAACCAGTGCCAGAGAGCAAACTGGTCGCCATATCTGGCCTGAGGATATAATGTGATAATAAAGCGCGTTGCTTTTACAGCCCATCCTTAGCAGTTGGGTAAACTTCTGCTGAAAGAAAAAGAGTTTGTGATCAGCTGCAGCAGAAAACACAACAACAACTGGAAAAACACAGCTGGAAAGTACAGAGAATTTTCTTAAATCCTCTATAAATGTCTTCAGAAGGATAGAATGGGTTTTCAACGAGAGCTAACGATGGCTAAGGACAGCTACCTATAAAGCAGGATGGGATTTTCACATTTAAGCTCCTTTTTCTCTTTTAAAATACAAACTGTAATGCATATTTTGAGGGGGGGGGGGGGGGAGGGGAAGGAAATGAGCACGTTTTATTATTGTTTATTAGGTTGCCCCTAACTCATGGGAGAGATCCATTCACCCTCATAATAAAAATGGTGTTCACATTTAAGGGCCGATATATTTCTTTTCCCTCACATATTTAAAGCCTGCACCCTCGCCTAGAAGTGCCTGTATCTGCCTATAAATCCTCTCCAACCAAAATAATTCTCCTTGAAGAGTGAGAAATAATATCTCTTGTAGAGAGAAGCCAAAAAGGAGGCAAAAATATCCATGTTTACCTAAGGAAAATGAAAGCGGTGAAGTCAATGCTTGTGCACAAGAAGGAAAAGTTCCTTTAAAAGATAACTAAATAAAAAGAGATCATATCAGGCAAATGCAACCAGTGGGGAAAGGGGAGTAGGAAGTGTGGGCTGCATGGGACCATGCTCAGATGGGGTCTGGCAAAGAACATGAGTGGTAAAAGGGGAGTACCCAGCTCCTAACCTGGTAACGAGAGAACGCAAGAAGTCCCTCTCTATGTTCTTACTGGGGAAATCAATGAAGCAGAAAGAGAGCAAAGGGCTTTGATGCTCACCTGCCTTCTGGCTGCACAGCTCAACACACATCATCTTGGATACCTGAACTGCTTAGAGCTCATAGTACAGAAGACAACATAAACCATCAACCCAAACGATCCCACCGCAGGGCCGGTTGGGTATCTTCCACTACAGCGCTGCAGTCAGTGGAAAAAAACCCCACTGATTTCAACTGGCTTTGGATCAGGGCTCTCTTTCAGCCTCTCGTTCCTTGACTGACATGGGCAGCTCAACGTCCAACCCAGCACTGCAACCTGCAAAGCCTGCAATGTTCCCCTGAACAAGAAGGGTTGTGACTGATGGGTTAGAGAGCAAAGGGCTGGGATGGCGCGCTGCATCGGCAACACAAAACACTACCAAAAACTCAAGGAAAAGAAAAACTCAAGGAAAAGGAAAGAAGAAAAAAAAAAAAGAAAAGAAAAAAAGGCAGCACAGAGCAGGTGATCCTTCAAGAGATTCCTAAAGGCCGCGTTGCTGTGCTGCAGAGGCCCTCCGAAGCTTTGCCTAAGGGGAAGGCATTTTTTATTAAGGAAATAACTTTCTAAACGCGGAGCACTTCTAATTTCATAAGTGAAGCAATGGTTCACCCCCCACTGCAGAACAAGAGGCAGGAATGTGGTCCCGCGCTGGGTCCTTCTCCCTCTTTTTCTGTCCCTCCTGCACTGGGCTTTGGCCAAACATGCACAAACTGCACTTCTCATCGGCAACTCGGTGCTGCTGCCTTTGGGCCTCTCCATTTACACAACCTATTGCACAGAACGATCAGACTCCTTGAATCTAGGTCAGAACACACTGACTGGATTGATTTAGCTATAGATATACTCGTTGGTTTGGTGTGTTTTTTTTTTCCCTTTATGATTATTTTTCCCCTCCCTCTCCCCTTTCTCACCCTCCCCCCTTTCCTGGAATCAAAGCAGCTCCTAAAAGCACGCCAGAACATTATCAAAAACCTGACAGCCCGCTTAGGAGGCTGAGCAGAGCTTTGCAGGGATGTGCGACTTGTTTTACTATTGCTGCTGCTATGCTATGACGACCCGCTCACAACTCGGAATTCACAGCGGGGAAAAAAAAATGATTCTTTCAGGGGTTTTTGCTAAATTCTCCCCTCTTCTTTTCACTGCTCCGCTGAAAGGCTCCGCAAAGCTGCCGCACCAGAGGCCACCAAAGGTCACCATCTCTGTGGGATGCTGTAAAGCAGAGACCGAGAGGGGTTGGTGGTGATCTATTGATGTGTCTGCAATAACAACAAGAATAAAACGGCAGCCATAAACCTTTCATCCTGGGGGGTCCCACTGAGCTTTTCAGAAGGTGGGAAGGATCCGGAGAGGTGCGGAGGGCACTGCTGCAGCCGTGGGAGCACCGCGAGGGCTGGGAGCGCGGGGCTGAGCACCGGGCAGGATGCGGGGCATCACTTTGTGCCCGCACGGACGCTTCCATGGGAGGTCTCCCCAGTGCTTCAGCAGCACAAAGCCGGCCAGATCCGGGCCGACGTGTGAGTGGCTGCAAGCGGGGGGATGCACGGGGTGTTAACTGGCCCCAATTCCAAGCGCAGGATAAAGGAGGGAGGAGAAAGGAAGAGGAAATAATTCACTAGCGGTATCCTATGAGGGTTAAATGTCCCATCCATCCTGCTCAATAAGAACAGCGCCGGTTTCTCAGCGGCAGCACAAAGGGGTCAGCAGGGTTCAGGCACGGTGCCCCCCTGCCCTCCCTCGCCTGGTGTAGGGCGGTGGGTGGGGGTGAGGGCGCGGGCCGGCGGCTCACCTCTGCTCCGCCGGGCTGTACGTCTGTCCTCGCTGGCAGCTGCTGACGGTGATGGGGTCGAAGTTGTGGAAGGAACGCAGGGCCACCCCGGAGATGGCCACAAACTGGGAGCTGAAGCTAATGAGGACAGCCTGGGTGTGATAAAAAGGGTGACTGAGGTCATGGATGACGGGGATAATCAGGGGATTGTTCCTGCAGCTCAGGACGTGGACACCTGCCAGAGGAGAGACAAGATCAGAGGAAGGGTCAGACTGAGCACAATCACTTCCTGAAGCCGTGAGCACTTCAGAAGCATTTCACCCATAGGAATGGCCCTATAGAGCTGAAAAGTTATGGTAAGCTGCCTGGAGGGGCTTCCCAAATGGCTCCGGAGAGCTTAGCACAGAAGTATATCCCTGCAGACAGCTGAAGAAAGGCTGCCATTCTCTCCGCGAGCGCGGCAGACTCTCAGAGCTGGCTCTTTAGACCACAGCCACATTTCTATTGTGCTCTGTTAAATCAGGAGCAACCATCACGGAGGAAGCGGAGTCGAGCTATTGTGAAACCCGTCGGAGGGGACAGTTGGAGCCTTTATCCCGTGCATCAAATGGGACCGGCAGGCTGGGTGGCTTTGTGCACCATGGGCAGTGCACCAGTGGCTTGTTTGTAGCTGTGCATGTCATTAGCACCCAACATAAAACTTTTCCTTTTTTTCTTTTTTTTCTTTTTTTTTGCTAAGCGTGCTCAGTTTTGCTTTTCATTAATGGTTTTCAGCCTCGGGATATTTTGCTCTTTCCTAAAAGAGGCAAAGATGGTCCTGGAGGGAGAAGCAAGAGCGATGGACCCACCCAGGATTTTAAAGGTGAGGAGAAAAAAATGACGTCTCAAGAGGTTGAGGTGCTCAGCAGCACCAATGAGGTGCTGAGGGGACTTTTCAGTCCCACTTCTCCAGCAGAGGAGGTGCTCGGTGGGATGAAATTCCCACCTACCCGCAGAGCCCATCTGCCTTCCCATGAGCCCAATGCACCCGGGGCAGCTGGGAGGACAGACAGCCGCCTCCTGCCCTCAGCACCCCTTCCTCCAGGCTCAGGCTGGGTGGCTGACAGCACAGCCCTGCCCCGGCAGCTCTGTGGCACCGCTCCGAGGATCCGCTTGGCTTCGGCTCCACACTCATTGCTGGAGCTCCCCCAGCAACGGCTTTGGCCCAGGCCCTTTGGCTACCCCGATACACTCCCGCCTTTGAAACAAAACAAATCCCATTTGCATGTTTAACTGGCTCAGGGATCACTATTATTATTATTATTATTTTTTTCCAGTTCAGGTTTCTTGGTTCAAAAGGGGAGGAATAAAAACAACAACGACAACAAAAAAAAAAAGGTTCATTTTTTTGCTCCTCGGAAAGTGATTTCCTGTGAATTAAGACAGACTTCTGACCACTCTCTTTAAACATCTATCTCCTACCCTCTACTTTAAAACAATCTTCCTGTAATAAAAAAATAAAATAAAACAAAAAAAAAGCCAGCCTCTCTTTGTTTTGGTCTTTATCTGACCCTGAAATAACCTCCCTGTCTACTTGCCTCCCACAAGTCTTTTGATATCAGCTCCTTGTGGAACGGTGCACGTTTCTCACTTACAAACAGGTGCAGTTAATACTTGAAATCCTGAGTTCCCAAATTCCTTGGAAGTTTCTGCCTTCTCTGATGGAAAGCCAAAAAAGACCTTATGGTATGAGGCTGTTTATTCACTTCAGTTCCATTCCTTGCACTCAGGTGGTGTCCACAACAAACTAGACCTCAGAGCTGCGCTGCAGTTGCTGTAGCTTTCTGATCCCAACAATTCAAACAAGGGCTTAACAAGTCAGGTTCATTTAATCAACCTGACTTCATCAGCAAAAAAAAAGTCACTCAAGACAGCACAGGAACCCATGGCAGGGGAGTGAGAGCTGTCCATGTTTGCCCCCATAGCTCTGTGTCCACCAATTGAGCCCTCAGTGCCTCTTTTAAGGCACCACAGTATCTACAAATGCTCTGAATTAACAGCGCTGGTGTTTGGCATCCCAGCCTCTCCATCTCCTACCAAGGCTCAAAAGAAGTTTCTCATTATTTTCTGTGAGTCCACATGGAAAAACCTCATTCTGGTCAGAGAGGAAACAGCATCTCTGGACACACCGCACTTTGCTCGTGGGCGTGAGCTTTAGCGCACTGAGGACTGACCAAGCTTTAAATCACTGCTTCTACTTTCTGGCTGTACTTGTCATTTGCCACTTGCTGTGGTCAACTGTGCACAGTCAGTCCTGCATCCAGTGCAGGCTAAAGTTTGCATCTCAGCTGCAGCTTCCAGCTTGCCGCTGTGATAATTCAAAACTATCAGATGAAACACTGGGGGAAAGGGCTTCGTGCTGCACCGAGACCTCAGTGAAAGCAGCAATGCGAGCTCTGCCTGAGTGAGAAGTGCTGGGCAACCTACCTACACCTCTCCCTCTGCTCCAGGAGAGCCTCCCTCAGGGGTCAGAGGGGCTTTTCCATGATGAAGGGAGCATCCCAGCCGTGGAGATCTGCAGGCATCGGCTTAAACCATGCCAAAGCCATGTTGCAACTTCATCCAGGATTTCATAACCTCACCCTCAGCTTTCTCTTTGCTCCTCTTTCTTGTTCTCTTTCTCTCATAATCTGTCTGTCTGTCTCTTTACAAAACATTGCATTAAGTATTTGTTGGCACGCTTGTGTCTCCGTCATTTATTTCTCAGAGGGAAAGAGCTATGTGCCACTGTTTTGCAAATGGAGGATAAAACCAAACCAGGGCTCTGGCCAACTGGGAGCTATTCTGACTCAACCTGCACAATTGCTCTGAATTTCTCTTTGTTCTCTGACGAGAGACACCACACACACTGTCTTTCTTTTGGTCAACATCCCACCAACATTACATATTACATTGGACAGTCATCCAACACCTTTCACTTGTGGGTTTGTGTTCTTCTTGTCACTAAGAGGAAGTTCAGTGGAGTTTGAGCTTGTTGAAACTGCAAAGTTCTGGTCACACAAAAATCTGGGGGAGGGGGCTGTGTTTCCTTAAAAACTGCCTTCAAGATGGCATCACCAGCTTTCTTCCCAGTAGATAAAAGGGCAAAGGAAGGCTGGAAAAGAACTTCACAAGCCCTGCCCTAACAGAGCTGGAAGCTCAGGAGAGCTGCTTGGTCCTGAAGCTTAAATGCAGCTGTAATCAGAGCACGAGACACAACTTTCCCAGGTATTTCTGCTCAGAGTAGAGGTACAAATGGTCTACCCGGGGACTTCACCATGACTAAGCAGGTCCATAGCTTCTGCCAGGCATAGGCTTGAGAAAGTGCATCTCCCATCCAGCCCACATGGGCCCTGGGGTTGGACCTTCATCAAACCTGGCACACTTTGGCCTAGATGAACTGATGTTTCTCATGAAGAGGTCATTACCCCAGAAAGAAAAGAGTCTGTATGAGTAATAAAGCTTTTTCATTGTAAGGCATCAAAGCATCTTGATGACGATTTTCTTACACTGGACAATGGCACCAGCAAATGGCCCTCACACAGCTGGCTCAGCAGCCATCCCTGGAGCCCCTCCAGAGCTTATGGGAGGCATTACAATGAAGCTTTAGAAGATGCAGTTTCCAGGCCATTAAACAGCTGTGGAAACCTCCCTGTGAGCAGGGCTAGATGCAGCCCCCTCTGACTGGGCAATCCGACCAACTACACCTTGTGAAACAGAAGCGTTTGCTGCTCCAGCTGCCACAGAATGGGGTTAATGTCTCTCTCCCTGCTACCAGCAATTCATCTGTATCACTGTAAATGTCTCTCCAGGGGGGTTCTCTGCATGAAGCACTAATGTGATCTTATTCTAATGACTAAATGGGAACTAAACTCTTCTGAAAACGGAGAAGAAGTGTGGAGAAATGTCTGGGCAAAATGTTCCATCGCTTTCAACAGACTCCAGTCAAACTCAGGTCTAGAGGCATTAAGCAAGTGCTCTTTCTGTCTGACCTTGAAAAAATCAAGTAGGAGTACCGGTCGTCATTTGTGAATGGGGCTACCGTTACGCTAGCAATAAAGAGGGTCTTAAACTCAGTACAGTCTCACCGAGATCGTGGCTTTGTTCTTTGGTGTCAAACAGCTGCACACCGATGGTCTCCTGCTTCTGATCCAGGTAATAGGTCCCATCAGTTACCAAGTGGACAAGGACTGCCGCAGCCACCATCGGCGTGGAAAAATAAGCCTGGGAAAACGAAAGCCCCACAAGGGTTGAGACTGAGAAAAGCGCAGATGTGCTGTACTTGAAAAAAATACAAAGAGCCAGTGTTGAACTTTTAAAAGATCAATTCCCATTCCAGGTCACGAAGATGTCTTCTCTTCCAACCTCTCCTACACAAACTAGCTTAAACCTCAGTTAAAAAGCCCTGCAGCTGGAGCTGCAACCTCTAAGAAACTCACCAGACCTGCCACAGGAATGGACTTCACCACTGGCTCTCTAAATGGTGTTCAGGGACTTTGTTTTGCCATTTCCCACTAAATGTACTTCAAAGAAAGCTGCTGCTTGGCCCTGGGAAGGCAGTCCCATGATATTTTGTCTATTGGAGTAACTTCATACAAGCAGGCAAAGGGAAGACTTGTGAACAACACGCGTACTTCTTACCTTTAGCCAGAAAATGGTCTGTGCCATGTGGGAGTACTGGAAGTTGGCAGTGCAGGGGTACCAGGCGTACTGGGAAACACCATCGTTCAAGTCTATCACCTTCGTGCGACACGTCTGAGAGAGGGAAAAGAAACATCCAAACAGATGTAGGTGTCAGCAGGAAAGGACTGTGACTATTTAAGGCAGGGGAAAAAGTCCAGGTGCACCGCTAGGATAAAATAATACACAGCAGTGACATTTCTAAATACCATGAGATTACTCAAAAGTTAAGTTTCCAGGTCTTCCACCTCAATGAGAAAAACTGAAACATAAAAAGGAGCAAAAGACTCACAGCAGCCGGATGGCAGCCAACAGTTCCCTCTTAATTTGGTACAACAAGGGCCTCGACAGCGTGCAGCCCAGCTCTGCTCCCACCCAAACAGACCGCAGCTCTTCCCTCTGGACTCGAAGTGATGACCGCCTCTGAACATGCCAACTCCAAGCACAGACAGTCTGCAGATGCTCTCCGCAGTACTCAAGCAATGTCCTATTTAAACCTGCATGTTGCTGTAACCCCAGGGAAGCCGCAGATGGCCATATGAACTTGGAAAAGAGGCGTAGCCAGCAAAGTCCTGTCTGTACAACCCAATTTCAGCAAACTCGTTTCTCTTTTTGTTAACTAGTTTCTGTAATTTGAATCATCTTCTTATATCTACAGTACTTTCCATGGCAGGCAGCAGTGGGATCATTATTTCTCTTTTCAGTGAAGAAAGAGTAGATGAATCCCAAATGCTGGCACAGATGAAAAGCCCAAACAAGAGGACGCCAGAATTTAAGTACCACAGCCTTGCAGCGCTGTCAGTACGTAGAAACAAAGCTGCAAGAAATGGTAGGATTTACACAGAAACCGCACAATGCAGTGATAGTGCTTGGAGAAAGAAAAAGGAATATGCACGACCGTAGCCTTCATATAGCCTTCATTCCCCAGGGAAGAACAAGAAAGGGAAGATGCACAATCTGAAAGGCAACAGCTGCACTCCAGGACTGCTTCCATCAGAAGAGTACCTGCTAACATCCACAGCACTTGGGTGACTCACGGGGAGGGAGGCAATTCCTCATGGCCATGCAGCGCGCTGGCAGCAGAGCTGTGAGTGCAACCCAGGGGGCCCAAGCAGCCTGGTGGGTGTGCAACGTGGGGAGCCCAGGGTACAGGCACTTGCATCAGGTGCTAAGTGAAGCCATGTACTTTTGGGGACATTATGAGATTTCTTTCCAAGACTGGAGAATTAACTGAGCAACCTGATGGTGACGTGCTGTCAGTACAGCCGTTCCCATAAGCAATTTTCCTGATTATTCAAACAAAATGAAAACCTTGAAGTATAATGAGAGAATTAATGGAGGTGCTTTTAATCTTTCTAAGTCCTGTGCCCGCTTGGTAGCTGTGTGAGACCTCTTGGTCTCAACGGGCAAAGTCGGTGCAATACAAAGAGAGCCTGGGATGCCTGGGAACGAGAAACCAGATTGGCCAAGAGTGAGGTAATCACTTCTATAATCTGAGTCCCTCAAGATCCAGCACAGAGGAATCAATGGGCAAAACATAAATCAGCTTTAATGGGCTGGAAGAAGATTTTTAGTTTATTTATTTTTTAAAACAACTGTGACCAAGCTTCATTGAGGCTAGCCAGTGGATAGTGTTACATTTTACAGCAGAGCAAGGCTTTACATAAACTATCTTTGGCATTTGAAATCCAGGCCAGCAATTCGACATGTACCATTTCGCAATTCTCCCTTCTTGCATTTTCAGCAGCCTGTCTCTTGTTGGGAGCGTGGTTTTTATTTTAATACCTCTCCAGCTAGGGAATTTATCATCCCCACATCTGCAATTTATATGGTCAGAGAGCTCTTTGACATGAACAAAGGTCTCATTACTTTTATGTGATTTTGTTGTTATATCTCCTCCAGCTCTACTGCTCCAAAAAGGTGGTTGAAACAAACAAGATTCCTGACGTCCAGTGTGTTTTAAGTGCCACTTGACGGATGAGTGAAAACCGGTATTAAAAACTCACCTGGACCTTCACCAAAAGTTTGAATCAAACCCAAAATAAACCCCTGCTGAGGTGGATTGGAAATCTCTGATAACTTCTAAATGCCTTGTTTGATTTGTGTGCGTGCGTGAACTCCAGCACTCTCTGGTTCTGCCTGACACTATCGGCAAAAACCTGAACATAAAGAGCCTGTGTTGGAGGCTGTGCAGCCTTGGGAGAGTGCTCTGATTCCAGCAGGTTCGACAGGCTCCCTCCTACTGAGGCTCATCCATTGCTCCTCAGTCAAGGGATTCAAAACAGCGCCAGGGTAAAACGTTCTTCCATGAGCAGAGTATGATTGGCAAGTATGGGGAACGTCCAAAGACGTGACAGTAGGAGCAACTTCGAGAGCCTCTCCTACACTATCTGCTCTCCAGCGAATCCACCTGGTGCTAACATACTCTTCAAGGTTTTTTAATAACAACCTGATTGGATAAATGGTTCCAATAACCTACTCGTGGCAAACGCATCCCCTTTTCAGTTCTAACAAGCAACTGAGTGTCGTTCAACAACTGCAAAGTCAGAACCACTTGCTCGGACAGCCCTTCACACCTCTGCCTCCAGGGCATCTCTAGAAGATGTCAGCAGTGTGAAGGCATCTATTACTGCCATGCCATCACTCCTAAGCCACAGTTGAGTGGTACGGGACAGCTGCATGCAGGGGGAAGAGGAGAACACACAAGAAAGGAGCACTAGGAGACAAAAAGACTAGAAAATAGCATCTCAGTACTTTTCAGTGGCCTGGAAGACAGCATCACCTCTCCTAGCGGCTACAAATTAATGCTTAGGAGAAATAAATTATTTCCTAACATCCTCCTGTTTGCTACAATGATGAAAAACAGCAGCTAAAGCACCTGACAGCTGCGGAGGGAAGAAGGGATAGATGTACTTCTCATTTCAGGGTGTTACCACACACTAAAGTATTTGCTTTGAAGAATGACGGAATCAGGCAAGACTTAAAACTTCACTCACTGGGGCTTATCCAGGTTCTCAGCCCCACGCAGCAATGGGAACCATAGGAGTCCAGTCTTTGTTCCAAACTATTTGGGGACTATTTGTGTCTACTTACTGGAAGCCCATGCCATACCCCTCCCTAGAAAGCTGCTTTCAATTAAAAAAGTTTATGTCTGTTCCTTTCAGAGGTTCTAATCCAGCTCGTCTCCCACCCACACACTTTGTACACAAGCATCGAAAGACAGAATGAGCGTGGCCAGGGAGCGCTGTGGGATCTTCTCACAAGAGGGAATGCCTGGAGGATTCCCTTTGACTGATTTACGCAGCCCCCTGTCAATCACAGGGACAGCATGTTCTTCAAACCGCCTCTCCTGTTTTCCTTCTCTCACTCAAGGGGACCAAAGAATGTGTCAGTAGGAAGGGAAAAGTGATATATCAGGAGTGCTCAGTTCATTGCCACATCTAAAAAACATTTAGTATTGCAACCAGCTTCATTTCCTCATAACATTTTTTCCCTCCAGGTAATGTGGGAAAATTTGCTGAAGACCAAATTTTGGAAGGCAGCCTTGTGAATGTTGGCCCAGCCATCCCATGAGTAACAGGTAGACTGCAGACAGCACTGCAGGATGTTCCACTGTAAGCCCATACCACGACCACGGAGCAACAGTGCCTGCCTTTGGCCTCATAGAATCAGCAAGGTTGGAAAAGACCCCTAAGATGACCAAGTCCAACCCCAACCCACTCTCACCATGCCCACTGACCGTGTCACTCAGTGCCACATTTCCCACCTCTAAGGACAGTGACTCTACCTCTGCCAGGGGCAGACTGCTCAAATACTTGACCACTCTTTCAGAGAGGAAATTTTTCTTATTATCCAACCTGAACCTCCTCCGGCACAACTTAAGGCCACTACCTCTCACTGCACTGCTGCCATGAAAAGCTATGTTGTGTTGGAGGGATCTACTGCCAGCACACCACAAGTTCAAGATCACCATTCCTGAGGGCTGGGCATATGGTCCTGGGCACTGGGCTTCTCCAGCCCACATTGGTAAGGTGAGAATGATACTGCCCCACATCACAAAGATATCCTGAGGGTAAATGCCATTGCCCCATCTCTGGAGACATTCAGGGCCAGACTAGATGGGGCCCTGGACAGCCTTACCCAGAGGCTGGCAACCCCACCCATGGCAGAGGGTTGGAACTAGACAATCTTTAAGGTCCCCTCCAACCTAAGCCACTCTGTGACTCTATGATAGCCACAAAAAAGGTGCTCAGATGTTATGAAGAGATGCATGCATGTGAAGGAAATGCCTCCCACAGGAGTGGGTTAAACATGCATCAGTGACACCCGGCCCTGTCCTTCCCATTGAGCAAGCACAGCCTGACACCGCAGGCTTTGCAGACACTGGTAGTTCTCAACTCTCACGTCGTTGGATCAAAATAATCCTAAATGCAGACAGGCAAAACTGCTATTCAAACTGGGACGCTGCCCTGCTCAGCGCTGGCACCCGCGGTGGGAGCGGACGTGCCTGTCTGCATGCCCGCAGGCGCCTGCACACAGCAAATCTGTTCCCCAAAGCCATCTGTCCCCCATGGCAGGGCTTTCTCCAGACCGTGTCTGCAGGGTACGCACGGCTGGGAATGGCCATCACAAGTTTATGTCCATCAGACAGCAGACAGCAAAGGGCTGACGTGGCTATTGCATCCCAAACACCACAATGCTGCCTCTCCCTCCCTATTCCTGCTGCCACTTCTGCACTGAGACAATGCTGTGGGTTGCTGGAACAAAACCCTGTCCTATTTGCAAAATCAGAACCCCAAAACAAACAGGAGGAGGATCCACTGATAAAACCCACAGTAGCATCTATTTGCGGAGCACAGAACATCCCAAGCGAGGCTATACAAGCACATGGAAACACTCACACACCGATAGGAGATCTGTGGAGGCACAAACAGGACATTCTGTTTGAAGATCCAGCTGAAGAACAGATTTCAACTGTACTAATGAACCCTAATTAGCCTGTAATTTTTAGCATTCTGCTCAGCAGAATGTTATTTATATTTAACTCAACAAATACCAGAGCATCCCAGCCATGACACGTGCATCATTTTAACACATCCTTGTAGATGAAAACCTCCTCCCTTCACTGCCAGAAATGGGGGCTGACCATTACCCAGACGTTTTATTCTTTGATATGCTATTATTCTTGCAGACCTAAGGTCAATTTTTTTCCCACTGATGGTGCAGTTGCTAAATATCAGAAAGGTTCCTGCCTGCTCAATGCCCAATATTATAAGGCAGCTTGATTGCCACATGGACACCCCCAGTTTGCCTACTGCAGCACAGACCTCCAATCTGTTCTGAAAGCTGTTGCTCTCCTCATTTAGGCTGGGAATTGGTTTGGAGTTACAGGGAAAAAAAAAAGCCCCAACAAATCGCCCGTATTAGCAAGCACCAGACCATTAAAAAGGCCACCATTTCGGTTCCAACAAGCACCACAAAAATCAGCCAATTTCTAAGACCATTTCAAACCTCTAGAGCCACAGAGCTCAGATGGAAATCGTATACAAATACGTTGAGATACAGGACTTGGGAAATTTTGCTCAGGGTTTTCTTCTAGGTTCTAATCAGACAGATTGCAGGACGAATCTCCTCACTAATGTTCTGGATGTGATATTTCCACTGTTCTGGATATGTCCCGTCAGGACATTCAAGTCAACACCTGGCTGACCAACACAGAACCACCGAGGTTGGAAAGACCAATAAGATCACCAAGTCTAAGCATCACCCCATGCCTGTGTCTGCTCTGACCACTCAGTCCCACATCCGCCCTTTTCTTCAACACCTCCATGGATGGTGACTCCACCACCTGCAGTCAGTATTGGGTCATTTCATGTTGGCCTCCTAAACTTAAGAAAAACATACAAGTTATTTCATCCAAACTGCTACCTACACATTATTTTTCTGTGCAGAAACCATGGGTTTACAACACTCTGTTACTGTAAAAACAAGAAAGAAAACCAAAACAGATTCAACAGCGCATGTTACAAGCACGAGACAACGGAATTTGCGTCCTCTCTCTTTCAGTAGCCTTCTTGCCTTCTACTCTGCTTCCTCATCTTAAACAGCAACTCTCCCTGACCTCTGATATTTATAAACTGCAGCTTCTACTCCAAACCTCTCCTGGTCCTCTGTGCCTGATTTGTTTGCAGCGATACACTTCTTGAGTAGCGGTGCTTTTAAAGTGGCAAAGAATGAGTCTGAAAATGCAGTCTGACTAGATTTCGTGCTCTTTGTCTGCTTTTGCCTGTTTTAGTTGAGGTATTCTGAGGTCTGAAGGCGAAAGATGAAAAACTGTAGCGCGGTTGCTTTTCACCAGGACCAAGGCATGCAGGCAGGTGATGAACAGAAAAGCTGTATCAACTGGAAGCTGATAAAGCTCCCGGGGTAACACACTGATGCTGTATTACTCCCAGATTCAGTTGGCTCAGAAATAAGAGGAAATCGCATCTGTCAATTTTACCTGTGTAATGAAGAACAGGATTTGGTGGTGGTGGGATTGGGAGGAAGGCTGTGACTTGTGCAGGATGGAATAAAGCCCCACTGCCACTTGCTGTGTCCGGTCTCAGCACAGCCCCTTCCCATTTGAATCCGGGTGTCTGGATCTTGCAGACCTGGCATTCAATTAGCCTGTTACTACAGATTTCTTAACAAAGAACCACAATCTTCAGCTGAAGGTCTGGCTGGATTTTTTATTAATTGAGAAATGACCTTTAAGTGCGTGGAAATACCAATGCTGGCATCTGTAGTTTGCTTGCAGTATGACAGGATGATAAATTCCTCTACTTACACAGTAAAAAATGATGATAGTGTTCATTACCGAAGGGAAATTTCTCAGGGTAGATTACTGGATGTAACACAGGGCTCCCATTCAGAAATGAGTGGGAGATGCAAGGGCTATTTTATTTTGTCATGTAAGTTGACTTAATTTCAGGAAAGCAAATGAGAGCTGCAGGGATTTCCATCAGATGATGGCCCAGATTGCATGCAGATCCAGTGTGTGTTATTAACATCAGCTCTCTCAAAAAACGTAGTTATTTCACTTCCAACGAGCCCGTATAAGCCCGTATAGTTCAGACTTTAAATCACGCAGGCCCGCATTCTTTAAGCTCTCCTTTGAATTTCTGCTATCTCCAAATTCAAAGCAAACTTCATTTGAAACAAATGAGTTAAAATCAAAATCACACAATGCCATGAACTTCACATGGTATACCTGAGAAAAACCTGTAAATCAATTCTGACTGGCCCTCTCCCAAACCCACACTGGCTTTGACATCCAGCCAGGTGTAATCAAAATACGTAGGATGCTAGCTGGACCTGTGGAAAAAAACAATACGGAGCTCTAACTTTACAACAAAACCCTAACCAGATGATCTCTGCGTGGTTCAAAGGATCACCCCAAACACATCACCGGAGCCAGGGCCAGGAATGATAGCAAAAGAGCAAGAAAAAGAAGGGGATTTAATAATCAACTCATTTTTTGCACAGGCTCGCAAGTATATGCTACCACTTGGAGCTCAAGGGGGCAATTAGCACTTGCTCTTGCCTCGTTTGCTATTCAGCAGTGCACACTGAATGGGTGCAAAGGCGAGTGATAACTCACAGTGCACGGCAACATGGAGCACAGTCTTGCAGGAGGCACATGAATGTGCAACTGAACCATTTTCCTGCCATGTGCTCCTGGTTACTCACACCAGGAGCTTGCTCTTCCTTCAGCACAGCGACAGGACATGCAGGTGCTGCTCTCAAACAACAGCACCTTGCTCCCAGTGCTGCCAGGGTTTCACCTAGAAGGATTAAGTCTTAGAATTAGCCCTGAATTGCACTCTCCTATTATATTCAGACTTCTAAATATGTCCACCCTTAGAAACAGCAGCCAAATGCAGCCTGCTGGACAAACAGCGTGAAGAAACGGCAAACAAACAAGACCTCATACTCCACTTCTGCAAACATCAGTCTCATTAAAGTCAACTGACACTTCCAACCTGCAGCAAAAGCTCTGTCTACAACTTCCACATTGTTGCTCACCAACGTGTGAAGGCATTATAGACTGACAAGCGCTTTAGCAGACTGCATATCCATCCACTGCAGAGCGAGGTTAAACAAATACAGTAGCCAGAACATTATTGTTGGCTGCATGCTCGGGCTCCAGAACTGCTTGTCTCTGACTCGAACCAGCCTGGTCCATTGCAGCAAGGGCTGCACAGTGCTGTGGGCCAAGGCTGCCCATGGGGGGGCTGTGGTGAAGGAAAACAATCCCATCCCATACATTTTTACCACTGAGGAGTACAGCAAAAGGCTTTTTTTTCTTTTTTCTTTTTTCCCTTTGATGGGAGCATTTCATTTGAGAGCAGCTGGCACCAGGAAATCAAGCTGTTAAAGGCAGAATGTGTGCCACATACTGGGAGGATCTTCAGTGTAGTTTTTTTTGTTGTTGTACTAGTGGATTCGACTCACTGGATCCATTGTAGTTGTGCTAGCTTGGCACTACTGCAAGGCAAAGCAGGACTGAGCTTGTTACAGTCTGCTCCACAACATCCCCTCCTTGCTACCCAAAGCAGGTCCCGTAAGTTTACTCCAATGAAGGAAGCACACAGCTTGCTGGACAAAGCCCCCAAAGCAACAAGAACAAATCCCAGAGAACTTCAGCTTCACCTATTCAGAATACGGGCACACAGAGATGCCTGGAAGGACTTGTGAAGCATTTCTGGTACAAAGATAGACAAACAGGAATAAAACCCAAGGCAGCAGCTGCCACGAGGTGCGGGACAGGTGCCACCGGAGCAACGAGGACACTGCTGAGCTTTGCCTGTGGCCACAGAGAGCAGCCAAGCAGTGGTTAATGTCAGCTCTGACCACATGATCGCGTTCAGGAAAGGTCAAAAGAGTGATTTTTCATTTGAAAACATCTGCGTGTTTAAAGAACAAAACTTTCTCATGTGCAGAAAACCAGGGGTTTCCAGCGCTTTTGTTTCCAGAGTTAAAAGTCAGGCTTTTCAGCTTTGTTTAGGGTTAGGGACATGTAAACACACTGCACAAATCACATGCAACCTGCACAACGCAGCGCTTCCCCAGGCAAGGAGAACTGGGGGTGCCAAGCCACTGATCCCATCTTGTTTTCTCTCTCAGTGCAGCTCAGCTGTTCTTGCTGTGCTCCCAACCAGACGCCACGTCGTTGGCTCCCCCTGTATGAAGACATCCACATGCCTCCAATCCCAAGGGTAGAGGTCTGCTCTGGCCTGTCAACGGGCTTTAATTGGTCACATCTCAGGAGATGATGCATTGGGAAGAGGCTCCAAGCATAGCAGCAAGGGGAAGGCTGCAGCAGGGCTTGCAGGCTATGCCGGCACAGGGAGCTGGATGCACCCACATTCCAGCCGGCCCTTTGGTTCCCTACCAATCTCCTCAGCTCCAGTTGAGATTAAATTAGTCTGCAGCTTGCTTTGCTTAATACCTGAAGGCACGGCCTGTGGTATGCAAATCAGAAGGTTCACAATTGCTTACCTGAGCTTTTCCCATTGGAATGCTGAGGTAATGGAGCTGCTGCCACACAATCAAATTTCTCAGGTTGAGCTGGGCCCTCCAGTCCATGCACACCTGCAGCCATGCAGCACCATAGGTGGAGATGTCTGGGGAAGCCCATTACCTCCCTTAAACTCCAATGCAGACCTGGTTGCTCGGAGGAACCCCAAGCTCCAACAGATCAAGCCAGGAAACCACTCGTGTCCCAGCTGCTTTCACTGAGCTGCCATGGTGACTCAAGGACAAGCATCACCAGTGTGGGAAGCTCACAGCTTCCTCAGCCTCACCACCCGTCAGGAACTCACAGCTGCCAGGTCTCAGCCCTTCCCACCAGAAAAAAGCCACTAGGACAAAAAGCTTCCATACAGCGAGGCCTTCCTCTTCTAGTAGGTGAAGATCACAGTGTGAACACAGTGCAGTGCCCCAGCAAAAGGTCTGCTCTGCTAGAAGGCAGGTTTTCAAATATATTTGGATGGAGAAAGGTGAAGAGAAGGGCTAAATAGGGCCTTCAAAAGCACTTTGTTCATTAGGAATCCAGTGGCAGCTGGATGCTACGGCATCTCTAGAAATACTAAACCAAGACTTTCCCAACTAAACACCCAACCGCACCTTGGAATTTGGCCTTGGTTGCCTTCATAGGATTTTCATTATCATTATTTTTTAAGCTGAACTGCACAAAAGTATCACTCGTGTACATGTGTGCATGGGCAGCAGCACTGATCACGGAAACAGCCACGTACAAAGTGGGCGAATCGTGTCTGCTTACCAGATTCACCACTGAAAAGACCTCAGAGGAAACAGTGATTCTTAAACTTCATGGGTAACTCTTATAAAAGAAGAGTTTTAATTTGGGGTTCCTCAGCAATTACGGCTCCAACCGAGGCAGGATGCTTCAGGAACTTGCAGCAACACAAGAGTTGATCCAAGTGGTCCCCAGCTCAGGGCTTTTATTTTTGAAAGTCAGGTGGGGACAGAGGGATCGACTTGAGGGACTTTCAGGACAGGGCTGGAGAAGCACTGCCATCCAAAAATCATGCCTTTTAGAGACATCTTGAGATGAACACCCCAAAATTGAGTGGCATTCAAAATATGAGGTCTCTCATTACAATGTGGGCGAAAATGCCTACAGTACTCCGAACAAGTAGTGCAGACAATCCTCCATTTAAAAGAAAAAACAAATTCCCTGCTACTGGCATGAGAAAGTTTACTTTCAGGCTTAAAGAAATGATCGTGTGGTTTTGAGGATGGCATTCCGTTCTGCTGAAGAACAGCACCCTGCCTGCCTGTCTATCTGTGGCTTTGTAGCTACATTACAATCTTGGAGAGCTCTGTTTACATATTTTACATGTTTTCTTGTGCAGAACATGAAACCAAATTACATAGTAAGGGACGTTACGGTTTCACTCCCGCATGCTTTTCCATCCCCTCCTTCCAATCATGTTTTAATTCCATCCAAAATAATTGACCGGGTATTTGTAACTGCGCTTGATTGACTGGCAATCCTTCAGGCAGGTTTGTTTGCTGTTGCACGGGGAAATCATGCAAAAACTGGAGAAGCTACATGCCAGGGGGGTAGGGAGAGGACGGCCAGGGCGGGGGTGGGATGAGAAATGCCGAGAACCCTTCATGCATGAACAAAGCAGACGTGTCGATGCATTTATGCAAAATCATTCTGCTCTGAATGGAGAGGGACCCAAGACAAACAACCCGGATGGGATGCAGGAGAGCTATCCCACGCTTATGGCTGGACATGCTCTGCATCTAAAGGATGGTGAGCAGCAGCAGCAGACGGAGAGACTGGCAGGTTGAGGAGCAAGGGCCGAGGAGGGGGGTCTCCTTTCAGAGCACTGCATGCTAACGAGAACCGCCGTGGTTGCAGGGTCCGGCTTTCCAGCTCGCTGATGCCGGGGGGTCCGAGCTGTTTTCAATTACAGCGTGTAATCTGGGTAGGTGGCTGGGTGTACAGCAGATATGATCATAAAATGGTAAGTTACTTCCTAAAGAAGCACATAATCCTTTACTATTACCCAGGACAATATTCCTTTCTTGCCTTTCTTCTCCTCGCCTCTAGCAACGACAAATGGGATGGAATTCTGCTCTCCTTTAGTTAATGGTACACGTCTCCTGGTCCTGGGAAGAGACAGCACCAATTTCCGGCACCTGAGGATTTTTGGTTTGACCTTCATCTCTGAAAAGGTCAGACCGAACCTCTCCGAGAGTACTGATCACTGCTTTGCTCTCTGCATCATCCTTTGTTTCTTTTATCTATTTTCTGTACTGTACACAAAGGGAACACAGTGTACCAGCCCCTGGTACTCGCTGTTCTTTCCCCTTAGATGACTTGCATATGTGCTCTTGAAAAATTATTCTAAAAACTAGTGGGGGAGGGGAGTGGAAAGAGAAAAAAAAATCCCTTGAGTGTTTGGCAAAATTGCTTGGAATCTCCTCTGACATCTCATTGTGTTCTCTCTGTCCTCCCCTTACACAAATCAGTCAGAGGCTACGACATCAGGCGTGGGGTCTGCTGGTACCACTGCCACGAGCAAAAGGAGCACTGCAAGATGGGATGCAGGGGTGAGAGGAAGGGATCCACTGTCCATCCCAGCAGGAACAGGTAGCCACGGGCAGCACCCCCTGCTCTTCAGCCAGCTCTGGATCGCCTCTAAGGGTAACACTCTTTCTCAGCCATCTCTCTGTAACTGGGTGTTTTTCCAAGCTATCCCATTTTTTCCTCTTTTTTTTTTTTTCCTTTTCTTTTTCTTTCTTCAGAAAACTGAGATCATCTCTAAGCAGAAGCCACAGCACAGATGTGAGCACGCATCTTTGCAGCATCCCTCACCTTGGCACAAACCTTATGCATGGACCGCATCCTCCAACGAGGCAAAGCAGCAATGCAAACACATGAAGAAAGACCAGTGGAGCTCCCAAGGCAAACAACATCACCTTGTCTGGCAAAAAAGGTTGCAGCTTTCCCAGTAATATATGTGGGAAACAAAGTTTCTAGCTATTAAAGCAAGGAGCTGGTGGAACAGTTTTCTAGTGATTTTGTCAGGCCAAACTGAGTGGGCAAAATCTGGTTAATTCACAAACAGGATGATGTGAAGTGGCTGGAAGAGCTAAAATGCAGTGGATGTGTTGATCCCCAAACCCCCTTCAGGTCTGTGCTCCCAGACACCAGCTCTCAGCCAGCCCCAAGCAGTATTATTTTTATCCAAGATATGAATAACACCATTTCAAGATCTCCTGAACTTCCTGGTCCTGGGGACACGTGGGCCTAACGATGCCCAGTGCCTGCAATGTCTCTTAGGGAAAGCAAGGTTCAATACTCAAACAGCAGCCTTACTTTTCTGTTCCCTGATTTTCAACTCTATTAAATGGACTGGAAACCAGAGAATGTGGCTGTGAAAAGGCTTAATTAATCCATATTCACTGAAAAGATATGAAATATATTGTAACTTAAGACAAGGCAGGTGCGTTGCCCAGAGTTCCCCTGCCTGAACTCACCTGAGCTTTGGGCCAGGCTCGGGGTGCCTTTCCCCGGCTCCTGGTGAAGGAAGCTCTGCAGTATCTGTGGGACAGCTGAAAGAAAAACTCAGTTTTGGGCTCCCTTGAGCTAATTTTTGACTTGGAAATTCTCTGAACTACGGTGCATCAGCCAGCACTGGAAATGTGCTCAGACGAGTACAGCAAAGCTACATTCCTCTTGCGACAGCCTGTGCAGTGTCCAGTTCATCTTTTTCCAGAACTGGTCTCTGATCACTCATGGTTCCTCCATTAATGGTTTTTCTTAGCGGGATTTTGTACTCAACCTCCGGAGATCAGCAGTTCAAAGCCTGGCTCAGCTATAAATAACAAAGACATTTGCGAAGCGAATCATCTTATTAAAAATGGGGATCTTTTTCTCTTCCACCAACCACAATAAAACCCTTACCGTTGAAGAGCAACAGGACTTGGCTGCGAATGGGGAAGTTCAAAAAGGGCCACTTGCAGAGCCGGCAGACAGACACCCTCCCTCTTCTCAGCAAGATCACCCCAAAGGAAAGGAATGGCTTCTCCATTAAAAGTTGCAGGTTTCCTCTCTCCCCACTCCCGTTCAAGATTGCCCTATTTGCTGGCTTTGCCGGGTCTTTGGGGAATTATCTTCAGAGTTATATTTATTAGTCAAAGTAAAACTGTGTGGCAGAGAACTTCATCATTTTTCTCTTCAATTTTGTCACAGTATTTTCTTCCCAGCCATGAACCTTTCGCTCTGCCATGCTACTTCTTCCAGTATTCGAAATATTTTCGTGCTCTTGCCTTCTCCTTTTGTTGGAAAGTTCAGGTACACTGCAATTCCTGATGTCTTTCTCCGGACAGCTGAAGACTCTGTTTGCTGCAGTAAGTCTGGATGAGTGCAACTGTGGGAACTGCAATAGGGGCAGGAGGGGGCCTCTGTTTGTGGGAAAGATGTAATAAGAATCCTCTTCCACAGCTTCTTACTCCATAGCAGCCCCCGTGGGGTACCCAGGGGGAGAACAGGGCGTGTTAGTGTGGGAAGAAAAATGAATCCCAGGATCTGTGCGCCCAGCAGCCTCAGGAAAGAGCCCCCTTTTCATTAACTGTGCCTAAGATGTGCAAGTTCTTCCCGCACAGGGGAAAAGCCAGTACTGACAATGGCTTAAGTAGAAATCTCTCTCTCTCTATATATACACACATACATATATATGGTTGCTTGAACTAAACAGCTTCTATGCAACTGGGGGGAAATGCAAGGAAAGACAAAGCTGCTGGGGGACTGCTGCTCACAATCACCAAGGTAAACACCAACTTCCAAGTCTTGAGCACATACTGCTGTTACAGGTACAGCAAAGGCAGCAATAAACCACCTAAAGATCCATCAGTCTCTTCCTATGCTCCTCTACTATAAAGGCCATAGAGAAACTACAGATAAGCCATTCTCCAGAGGCAGGAGTGCCACCAGCAAGAGGAAAGGAGCAATGGCATCACTTCCCAGGTCACTCCAACCACGGTTGCTCCATCCAGTCTGCAGTGAGAGGACAGAAACTGAGTCCACCAACACCACAGCAAGAGCTCTACAGGACAACCATCCTGTTACAGTGCCCACACACCACACATTACTAATTAACAGCCCTCACTGACGGATCTTCATTGGTAATGGTACATCTGGGATTGGCCATGAAGACCAATGGCTGGCTTTCCCACACTTTGCCAGGCTCAGGAGTGCTTTACACGGTGTAAGAAGGCCACGTCCTCTCCCTCCTGCTGGTGATGAGATGCCTGACCCTGGCTGGGTAGGAACTGGTTGAAGAAACAAGTCCCAGGGGACTGCCAGTAGTGGCAGCTATTCACAAAACAGATCAGTCGGAGCGCCCTTTGTCTGCCTATTTACGCTGACTGGATCTGTCCTTCAGCTAGCATAAATCTGCCCAGAGCTACTGCCTTTTTGCAGTCCTTGCCAGCGTACACCAGCTGATGACTTAATGCTAGCATCAATAATCTTTAGCACAAGAAAAGCCCTGAGAAATAAACAGAGCTGCAGAAAACCCCACACAACCAGTCCATCAACACCGATAATATTTCACACACAGCGGATGGCAAGGAGAGGCTGTTTACAAACTCACTGCAAGTGCAGGAGGGAAAAGAGAGGCCCAGGAGCGTGCACAGCCCTTATTGCTGAATTCCTCCTGCAGCTGATAACAGGTACCGAGGATCTGTGGAGGATGTCAGATTAGAAATCAAGCTGTAAAAATACCCTGCGCTGGTGCTCGCATTTCTGTGCCCGTGTGATGTTGCTGACTAGTCCTCTCTGGTTTTAAATATGATGCTGTCAGTACTGTGAATATTTCTTAATCTGCACCGACGAGTGGCTGCCAGGAAAGTATAAGTGGCCGTCTATCAGCCTCGCTTGTGCAGAAAGAAAGGCTGTTTGAAGGGGGGCTCTTTGACCTTTCCATTTATCAAACGCGTATCTGTTTGCCAAGAGCGCGTCGTTCTTTGTAAGCATTTTGTTGTTCAAAACAAATCTTATACGGCAAACTTTTTCCTCCTCCCTCATCATGATGCCATTCTGCAGCTTCATATGAGCATGGAACGAAGGCACATGTAAGATGCACCTCAAAACAACAAGCAAGGGCATTCATCCTGTTCCTAAAGAGCAAGAAACAGGCAATGTCTTAAGGGACTGTGCAAACAGGCCTGGGGTGTTCAACCTGCAGAAGGAACCCTATGATATCAAGAAAGCGCACTTCGGCTTTTGCTCATAAACAGTCCTCAAAGGGTAAATAAGAGTAAATAAGTAAACGTGGCTGAGATGCACCGCAGTGAGAAACACGGAGCTCAGAAACAGGCTGAGCAAAACTAAGGCAGAAGAAATACAGCTGTGCAGAGTAATGGGTCTCGAGATGGCTAAGGATGAGAAAATGTTTTAAATTGGGAAATACGTCCTTAAAATGCTTTCAAGCACTTTGAGAGTGTCAGGTAATTATGAGAAACAGGGATGGCTAACAAACAAGCAGCTTATGTATTCTGTACATTACTGCGCGCTGCACTCAAACATATCTTTCATGGCATTCCTGATGAGAAGCCAACACAAATGCCACTCTGATTAATCAGGAAACTACCCAGCAACAACATGAAAAGTTTGCACAACACCAGCAAGCACACAACCTACTCTGAAAGATAGCTGGGTAAAGAAAGGTGCTCCTTTCATCAATACAAAACCCCCTAAGGCTCAGTGCTTGCGCAGATAATGAAGCCAAACATGTTTACACACCAGTGATCATTACACGCGGTGATTAGAGGAGATGTTGGGTTAATTTTCATCTCAAGCACTCCGCTAGCTAACAGTGATGACCTGCTGCCCCACCTCACCTCCCCAGAGCGACAAGTCAGGTGCTCCTCCACAAGCTGCAAGTCTGCCTTGTTCCTGGCAAAAACAAAGGCTTTCCCAACATATATGATTAAAAAGGTCAATGAACCCCACGTGCCCACACTGGTGTAATACAACCAGCTGAGCTAAAGCAAAAATTCCTTTTGCTGGAAGTAAATAGCACACTGTTATCTCCCCAGGGCCCAGCCAATAACGGGAGGCATGTTCTTATTCACTCCGCCAGTGTGCGATACGCTGGTGCTCTGCCTATAAATACAACAGCTTGGTTTCCTTGTTTTTTTCTTAACAAGGATGTGACAACTTCATCTCTTCTAGGTGCAACAAACATGCTTGAGCTGTGGGGACACAGCAGGGCTTTCTCCACCGCGTGACCATACGCTGCCTACTGCACAGTGTCTGCATTCCTACCAGAGCATGAGGAGAAAATGAGGGCAGAAAATCAGAGTGGGATGGGGACAGAGGGCTCGGGGACATGCACATTCAGCAGCACCTGAACTGGAGACAGCAGACTTTGGCACTACAGCCCACTGAGCTCCAATCAGAACAAACTGACGAAGGCATTGGTAGGGGTCCAGAAGAAAGTTCCTTTTCCACTGCGAAATAATAAATGAGACCATGACAAAAAGGCAATACTGGGCTCAGGATTCTGTCTTGGTATCTTGCCAGCTAACCATGCTTCGGACATTTAGAACTGACCTGGTCATTAATTCGTTACAGACTTGTGCAATGTGAACAAGGCCAAGTCTCTTGGATAAAGATTTTTTCTCTTGCAAGCCAAGGGGAAATGCTTAGTGTTTACTATTCACAGAGAAATCCGCTCGTCGTATCTGTGACATTGCATTCCTCTCTGCACTGCCCACTCAGGACACCTCCCAGATAACCAGACTGCAAGAACAACTTGGCTGCACCAAACCCAAAGTCCATCTGATTCACTGTTCTGCCTAGCAGGGGACAACGGTGGATGCTGAAGGGAGAATATACAAAGTAGCTCTTGTAGATGACGATCCTTTTCTTGCTGTATTCTCAAAAAAAACAACACCCCACCAACATGCAATTCTGGCTTTCTTAAATCAGAGGGTTGCATCTGGACTGTTGCATCTGCATCGTGTACAGCTCTGTTTTCTAGGCATTTATCTAATGTCTTTTTGAACTCATTTGGATTTAATTCTCTCAGGGAGACAAAAGGTAAAGTTATGGTAACTGGAGCTATTTATGTTACAAAGGAGACATGTAAGAAAGGGGTTAAAGCTAATGAATGGCTTTGGGAATGGAAGGGACCTTTCTCAGAATAGAACAATAGGGTGCTTTTATGAAACCGGGAGGCAGAAAACACAAAACTATTAAAAAGGAAAGAACACTCTTTTGTATTATTCTACATCAGCCTTCAGAACTCATTGCCACAAGATAGAACCCTGTGCTGGCAGCAGAGAGCCTGCCTAGTCTTTTGGGTGGTGATAGTTTGCTAGAGGTGACTGCTACACAGCTTACTGAACAACGCAGAGTGCAACTTCAGCCAGCTTTCAGATGGACGACTGGAACTGAATTTCAGCTCCACCATTACTCAGAAAGAGGGCAATGGCCGTCATCTTCCTCGGTGAGTTAGCAGGCACCCATGGATGCTGACCACCTTCTTACTTACACTCATAAATGTCCTCGATAGACTCCACTTTCAAGGGGAGGTAACAGAGTCAGCTTCCCTTACCTGGGTTGCTGCTGGCTGACCGATGACCACCCAGCCTGGGCACTGCTGGTCGCTGTGATGGGAGACGGAGACGTTGGAAGCCCACTGATCGAGGAAGCCTTTGGGAGTGTAAACACCACAGTCTTTGATGCTGGTCATTTGCTCAAATTCCTCGCATACTCCATCACCATCATGGAAATAACACCTGCTGGGTTCATCTGCCAGGAGAAACCAAAGAGGAGAAATCATAAAACGGCTACATGTCTGTGGCTTAGTTGCTAGGATCTGGTAACACTGGTGGTGCATCTGCTGGTCCACAGCACTGGGAAGTAAAAGCGTTGGCCAATAGGTGATTTTAAGAAAGCTCATCGAGAACAGTTCATTTTGTTATAGGGCAAAACCCTCAAAATATTCCTCACCGTAAGAGATTTTCTGCTTATTTTTGTCTATCGCTATTTAAAAGGATGGAGACAGAAGAAAGTAGAGATCAAAAACAAACAGGAAGAGAATGTGGGTACTGGAATCCATTTCCACCCCTGACTTGGATGGAAAAAAAGCCAACAGAGGTCTGGTCTACAGTGTTTCCCTTTTTGTTCTTAAAAGATATCTGCAAAACAACAACAACAAAAACAATCATCTGTGAATTTAGAGATGGTGAAAACAGCCAAGTTCACAGCCACAGCAACCAAGGGCAATGCAGATCTGTTTGTCCAAAGAGCTGACAGAGTATGCATAGTGTGAGGGTGAGCTTGCCACGTACACACACGGCTTCAACCAACATAACTCAGATTTGACCTGAAAGGATCAAAAGCAGCAGGAGACTTTATTATCCTTGTCCATTTATTCTGTGGCTTCTCTAATGAGACTACCAACAAAGATGCCAAATTTTTGAGGTTGTTTCTCTAACACCGGCCCATTAAAAACTGAACCGAGATCCATCTACTCTTTTCAAACAGACTGCATAGCAATAATGACTTTCAGTCATTAGAGTACTCTGTGAAATGGAAACCTTTGACCTGTTGGTATCCTATTTTGTATTGTATTATCATCGCCGGTCCCCAGAGGTATCCAGTTCTGACAGCCTGTTGTATTTTTGTCTGGCAAATAAGCCTGCTGAAAAAACGGTAGGAAATTAGCCAGAGCTGTGAGCCGGACTGATGGAAACGATCCCCAAGGACAGCCCTGTTCGTAGTGTTGGACTATCTCAAGCCAGGTGTCAGAAAATCCAAAGGCTGCTCAATTTTGAGCTACTTCCAAACTATGAAATCCCCTGTTTATTTTTCATCCTAGTTTACTCAGTGAAATACCATCACGAGCCAGAAGAAAAAATAAAATAAAATCATTCTGTTGCGATTCAGTTATTTAATGACTTTCTGTCCTTTTCCCCTCTCTTCCTCCCTGCAAAACTGCAGGTCCTTGAGAGAGTATGAGTTTGAAAGAATGGAGAAGCCTATCAGGGAACAGTGTCATTGGGGTTTCATTTCATCACGACCTCTGCAGCCAACTTGCATACGTGGGTAAGCGTGGGGAAGTGTGCATTTGCTTGGGCCAGCACTCAGAGCTGGAGAAAGTGAGCCTGGAAGCTGTTCAGCAGTGTGAGCACAGCTCTGGGTCTGAGGTAATATTCCAGGGGTGGCCAAACTTCTTGACCTAACAAGTCACATCTTAAAATCTTCACATGGTCGGGAGCCACTGAGCATGTAGCACACACCTTGGAGGGTTTGGAGGAGCAGCGCTGTGACTGCTCTGCAGAAAGAGGATGACAAAGTCTCCCCGGGGTGTGCCATTACACCACAGCGGGAGGGGGCTGGGGTGGACGTGCAGATGAGCCCTAATGCAACCCAGCAGGGCTGGAATGGCCTGAGGCCCTTCCTCTCACATTGCCCAAGGGTCCCAGTGCCAGCAGGGCCCCACTCCACATCATCTGGTACCAACCCCACTGGGAATGTGAGCCTGAACTGCTCACGGGCCCTGAGAGCCCCAGCTGGGTCACACCTTATTCTTCCATGGGGTACAACAGTACCACACCACTGTGGTGGGGGAGAGACTTGGTGTGTGCCTGATGAGCCCGAGGAAGGGGTGGAGCTCCACATAATGAAGCCTTGCTTCCCTCACCATATCCTTCTGCATCTCTTGCTCTGTAGAGACGTATGAAGGCATAGAACAGATCTCTGCCATGCCCCAGAACAGCAGGACACAGCAAAGCAGCTCACGTGCTGCAGAGCACTGTGTCCCAGTTTGAGTGAGAGCCTCAGCAGACGACTCTGAGAAAGGCTCGGCTCTGGAAGGGCTGTGATCAGCAATCAAAAATCCTCAAAAACAAATCCAAATACATGAAAATACCTATTTTTGGAGTTTCTTTGTCATTGAATGAAAAGAGGCTTATTTCTTTAAAAAGGGGGTTGGGGGGGGGAAAGGGACAGCCCTACTGTATTAAAAAGACCCAACCTTCAGCCTATGAGCAGTCAGATGTACACTTGCAGTGACGCGTTGGCATCCAAATACATTCTGCTGCACGCCCACATTGACACTGACACTGACACACGCACACACCTTTTACACAGCCCCAGCGATGCAAACACAGCCAGAAACTCACAGCCTACTTTCCTTGCCTCCCTGAAGCTTGGCCTTCTTTTCATGATAGGCACTGAAGTAAGCACAAACATTTATATGGCCAACACAGTCTTGCACTGGCTCCAAATGTTCCCTCCTAATACGATGATAAACGTAATGGGCTTCTGATAAGATCATGTGTTTGGGATAAAAGAATACTCAAGACCTACTCCAATCAGATGACTTAATTCATGCTCACATGGATGGGAAGGCAGCCCTTGAATAGCTGCGATCCAGGCCAGTGTGTGATCCTAACTGAGGCTAATTTGTTCCTGATTATGCTTAAGACCCCAATAAATCTGTCTGCTCGGAGCCTGCAACACCCGAGGGAGGAACCGAATGGAGAGACTGCGATGTCTGAATTCAATGGAGCCTGCCTGAATGATTAACAAAGTCTCACTGAGCCACACTGTCACCAGCCCCTCTGCAGTGCACGTCCCCTGCCTGCAGTACCCACTCACGTTGGTGTGCTGTGAAAACGATGAGGGAAAGCAGCTTCATGACTGTATTTTTCTTCCGAGGAAGATTCGCGAGTCCCCGTGCTGACACGTCATCCTGAAGCCATGCTTTGAAGGGAGCACTGGTGAGATGAGAGGGCACGTTTCCTGCCTGCTGGTTTCCTACTTGGAAGTGGTGGCAAAGACAGGAACTTCTGCAAAGCCCTTCCCAGCCACTGAGGAGGGGATGAGGTCCCACTGACCTACGGCACCCAGCTCCTCGTGGCTCAGGCTGCTGACCCTCAGCGTGCTTTGCGATGCTCAGCAGCTTTGAGGTTGGGCTTTACCTTTTCAGAAGCAAACTGGAAAACGACCACGTCGTTTCTTCCCACGATTGCCTTCACAAAATGCAAACCAACCAAGGCTTCTTCCCTTTCCACAGTGTCTGAACATTGCTCAGTTAAATCCCCACAGTCCTACAGGCTCACAGCCCAGGAGGGCAGTGTCCGGATGTGTATTTCTAGTAGGCAGTAGCAAACATCTTTGTTTCCGCAGAGGTGCAGAATGCCTTTTCCGATCTGTTCCTGGCTTCTGCTCCATGAAATTCATCCACGGCCTTGATAATATAATCTAATTTTTGTCTCCACTGAGGTCTGTAGGCTGCAAAGCCTTGATGAAGGTCACAGGGATGTGTTGGCTAACCAGGACCTGTGCCATGGACTGCATTCATCAACACCACGGACCTCTCACTTTCGAGTGGAATCTGATTCAAATAATATATGGGGGAAGAGAACACGAAGTAAATCTGATTTGCCCTCAAGGAAAAATGACTTCAAAAAATTAAAAAGCAGTTGCCTGGAAATCCAGCTTAAACCTAGAACAGCAAAATATCTGCAGGCGTAGCACCTGGCAGCAGGAGACAGCAGCTCTGGGGGATGGCAGCAGATGCTCAAAGATCCTGAGCTGAACTCGGGGAGCCTGTGCTCATTCAGGCAGTAAGAGCAGCTTTTATCTGACAAAGCCCTCAGTGAGGGCACCAAAATGTCAGAGCCAAACCTAGGTCATTGGAATCACAGAATGGTTTGAGTTGGAAGGGACTCTTAAAGGCCGCTGGGTCCCACTCCCTGCAATGAACAGGGACACCCGCAGCTCCTTCAGTGCTCAGAGCCCCAACAGCCTGACCTTGGGTGCCTGCAGGGATGGGGCATCCAACACAAGTCCCTTGTTTTGGGATGGTGGGAAAACAAAATCTTTGATTTAGTGAAGATTTCTGTGACATCCAGGAAGGGGAATTTGTTGGAGAAACAGATTGGCAAACCTGGAATGTTTCCTACAACTCGCCTACTGCAATTGGACATCAAGACCTGGAATAACTGTGGGGCTACTGCGTGTTGCACCACAAAACGGTGAGAGCTCCATTTACCCATGCTTCTTAAGGTGCTCAAGCTTAGTGCAACATGCAGTGTTTTATGCAGCCCCCTCCCCCGGCTTCAAAGACAAAAGGACCCACCAGGTAGGGCACAGGGCAGTGCCTCCTCCCCACCACCAGCACCTGCTCAAAGCGAGGGCAGAAAAACTCCAGCAACACGAACCGAGTCTGGCACGCATCAGGAAGCAGACATGCAGGATATACACTTATCTGTGATAGGCAGCCTTCCACCTCATTAAAGGAAAAAGAGAGATAAAGAGATCCACTTCATAGCAGAGGGCACATCCTCTGATGAGGCTTTTAATGTCCGAGCTGCATGGCCAACGTGCCAGGGACAGACACTCGGGGCGGCTTCCTGTTTTCAGCCAGGATGCATTGACTGCCTTCAGCTTAGTCCTCTTTTGTGTAATAACTACTATTATTTTTTTAAGGCCAGACAGAATAGTAATAATAATAATAAGAATAAAAAAAAAAAAGAAGTATTTTTAAGCTCAGCTGTTTACTTAGGGATCCTTCCAACTATAACAAGCCTCATGCCACATAACTATTCGTCCGAGTTAAAAAAAAAAAAGAGGAAAAAAAAAAAAGAAAAGGGAAAAAAATGGGGGACACAAAAATGCAGAAGCATTGTCTCATAGTAACAGCTTGTTGGAAAGGAGCAAGCTGCACATGTTAACCCCCGGAAGGTCCGCTTCGACCTCGCTGTAATTCAGCAGCTCCTGCAGGAGTGGGATCTGACCTGTGGCACTTAATGGCACCTCCGGCATTGCTTTTGGTGTCCGGAGATGATGAGAAATGTATCCAGAGGTTTCCAGCACGGCAGCAGGAACAGTTCCACTGCAGATCTACATGGTTGGAGGCTGAGAGAGCGCAGAACCTGCCCCATTTATTTCTGAGAGCTTCACCTTTGGCTGCAGCGGGCGCAGGGTGAGCAATGTGGCTGCTTCCAGGATATCTGCTAATCTCTTCTTTAGTACTGAAGAAGCCAGAGGCAGAGATATTTCCTGCTGCAGCAAAATATTTGAGAATTATTTTCCTTCCTGGATATTCTGATTGGAAAAGACACAACACCATTGCACAGAGCTCAGGCAGACCTTTCCGAATCAAGTCGCCTATCAATACACGGTGACATTTTCCTTCAATGAAATAAAGCAGACACCTTGGAAATGAAGTAAAGGCGGGTGTTGCAATCTACTGCAGGGTGTCCGGGGGCCTTGCAGGAGGCAGCTCCATGCACAACGTGACGATGATGGCTGAGCACAGCATAGGTTGGCACCGCATGCGGTTCCCAGCAGTGCGGCTGCTTTGTGGTGATGCATCCCTGGGTTGGGTCTTTGATGGAGCACATTGGGATGGGAGAGCGGTCGGAGCGCAGCAATGATGCAATTGATCCACACACTGCAGACAGATACAGTTCTGGCTTCCTACAGCCCAGCTCAGAAACTTGATATTCACCACCAAGAACACAGAGCTCTGTCGCTTAAGCGAAGGGATGTTTTGTGCTGCTGGCAGTGGTAGGAAGACCCTATACTCTCTGTGTGTAGCCAGCAGGAGCCACTATGGCCTTCCCCCCATGCTAGGAGAGCACTACAATACCTTGAGAAGCAAGGATAGGTGGAGCTCACAGCATTTTTCTGATGCAACACATAATAGCCCCACGATTGTTCTGAATCATGAAGCCAGCCCAGTTGCAATCCTCTTCCACCCAACCTTGTTTCCCTCTCTTGGTGTTTGGATAAACTGCAAAAGCAGTGCTGGTAATACTTTAGTATTTCCTTACACAGAGTTATTGGCTGCGCTTGGAGCCCGTTCAACTGCAAATCTTGAGATTTCAGTCACACGAGGCAGCAACTGCTCCCATTGACACCTGGACGCTTGCTGAGAGCCTGGGAAGGAGCCCAGGAGGAAAACCGTTGCCGCCACTCACTAAGGAAAACAAACAGCTTGTTTGTGCGTGTGGTGGGATGTTATTGCAAAGGGAGGTCTTGTGCCTGGCATCACCCTCGGAGCACAGCAAGATGCTGTTGAGTCACGGAGGGTGCTCCAGGGAGGGAAGCGTGACCGGCTGTGGAAGCCACTTTGATCCACCAGGAGAGCAATGCACGAGGGACACAGCAAGCAGAGGAGAAATCCTCCGCTGGGCTCTCGCTGTAGCTGTGTCCTGGACTCCAAAGCTGGATTGAGCTGGGCTGGAGTCACTGGCCAAGAGAAAAATGCAGGCAAATGCCACCCCAGCCCACACGCTCCCCCACAAGAAAGCATCTGTCCTTTGTGCTTTGCTGCCTGAGATGCCTGTGTGCTGTGGTTCAGCTGGCCCTGCTAAGACAGCACTATTAATGATGACAGTCTGAAAATCACTTTCAGAGACTTTATGACGATGTTGTTATTACTAACTTGCCAAATGAGTGCTTAGACATTTTGGAACATGTAGCCACACTCCCATGAGCCGCAGGAAACAGTCAGCTTCAAAGTATTTGCCTTAAGCTGAAGGATTCACACAAATACTATCTGAACAGCTCCAGTCAGTAAATTAATTGCTATCTGCTAGGAAATTCTGCTATAGATCCTCGGCTTCTCTATCCATGGCAAGTCGCTTGCTCAGTGCCCTACTGATGCACTATGAGATGCTGACCTTCTCCTGCAAGACAACTCTGCTTCTCCCATTCTCTGCCCTGCTGAGAGCCCTCGGTGGGGTAATGCCAGGCCCTGAGTGCTGTGTGTGGGAGAAATCCCTATTAGCTGCTGCATCACAGCCGTGTTCCTGTGCAGGGGACAGGAGGGGAGGGAACGGGATGGAGCACAGTGTGCTCTCAAAGCATGCCCACAATGAATATGGATGGTCATCCATCAATGTATTTTAAGCACATTACTTCTCTGTCAGAAAGTGGGGGGGGGGGGGGGGGAGAAAAAAAAAAGGAAAAAGAAAGAAAGGAAAGAAAAGACATATAAAATTAAGTTTGTGTCACTCATTTAACACTGCAATTTCCCCAGAGGATTATGCACCAAACGGAGATAGCAAGCTCATGAATATTAATCATTTCCCTGAATGCAATGCAGCCCTCCAAACAATAAGATTAGGGGAAAGTGCTATGCTTAATTTATGGATAATGGGAGAGGTAAAGGACAGAGCTCCCACAAAGGTAGGGCTCACAGCTGGAGGGAGAGGCCTCCAGGAGGAGGAGGAGGGCAGATCCAGATTTGTGAGGAACCAAACAAGCTCTCGGGGCCAAGCAGAAGCAAAAGAAAAGGTGTTAACGGATCGCTGACAAATTAAAATCATACTTCTCTCCGAACAGCCACTGTGACTAATGCTGCAAGCATGCCAGAAACCGGCGGCAAACTCAAGAGCTAGATGATACGTTTCTTTTCTGTTTTCTTCCACTCTGTGCCTTCTCGTGGTGTTTCGCACCCCAAGTCCCAACCCAGTGCCCACGGAGCTGTGTCTGACCCCACACCCTCCTCCAAAGGCAGCAGAAGTGCTGCCCCGCACTGCTGTACAATGCTTTAGTGAGGAGCCCATCCAAGCAAAGGAGATAAAGTGCAGCAAGAATAACACCAGTAAGATGTGGCTCACAGCCCCATAAATTACCAGGCAAACTTACAGCTAGATAGAAGTTCTGCAGCTACTTTCCAGCTGGGTTGCAATGTGTCTATCAGTCTTTACTCATCTCTTTTCATATTACTCTCTCTCCCCCTCCCTTCTTTTTTATTGATCTCCGCATCTTTTCTATTATATCCTTCTCTTTCTTCAGCACTGGAGAGCTAAATCAATGCATAATGCACATCACACTCAACAAAAGGAATGCAAATGAAAGCAGAGCTCTTTTTCAATGCACGCACATATATCTGGAAGCATGTGCACGATGTTTGTGGGAGAGTGCACACCAAGGACGAGGTGCTCAGCTGCTTATTAGGCACCCATTTCCCGACAGCCCGGTGGGAACGGATCGAGTACTAAAAGGCTCTGGGTTCACACAACTGCAAATCGTAACTCTCCCAAGTGAGGCCTGTTTTGAATGGGATTTTGCTCAAGCTCGCTCAGCGGTGCCAAAAAACCAGGTGTCCTGGGTGAAACCACAAGCAAGGTGAAAGCAAAGCAGCCGGGAGTAGGAGAGGGGTACATCAGCCCCTAAGGTTCACTCCTACTCCATGAACCAAAAGGCAAAGCGAGGCTTTCCCCGTGGGGACCTCGTGCAGGGCAGATATAATGTGCAAAATCTGTTCTGCGAGGGGGGGGGGGGGAAAGAGTACAGGTGATAAATTTCAGCACGAGGATGGGCGAGCGTGCTGCAGAACTTAAAAATAAAGCAGCGCTGCCAGATGCTCCCATTAATTAATTAATTAATCTCGCTGTCGCTCTTCAGCATGTTGCAGGGAGAAGATGCTATTAATCTTATCTGTTTTCTTGCGAGTCGGCTTTGTGTGCAGAGAAGGCCAGGACAACCTGACAGCAAAGACCACACAGTTTTGTCCCTGCCTCCCTCCTCCCGCGCCCCTCCTCCCAGCAGAGCAGATTGATCCACGGTTATCTGATTAGAGAGGAGAGGAGGAGGGAAAACAAAACCAAGAAGAAGGAAGAGAAAAAGAAAAAAACCCTAATTTTATTACAGGCACTAACGCAAAGTGTCTCGTGCCATTTATTCAAAGGAAAGTTGGACCAATAAAAAAAAAAACCACGTTAGCATTATGATCCTAAAAGGCAATGGGAGCAAAAGAGAAAGAGGGACACCTGCAAATGGGCTGCCTCCGTCCGTGGGGATGTCAGCACATCTGGATGTCAGCCTGAGCCACGGGCTGCAGCACTGAGGCTGGAGCCAACTTTTAAGGACCGGAGACCTCCAGGGACTCCCTCCAGCCTCCACAACATTCACAAGATCAAACCCTACAGCCCTGATTCTGCAAAGCCTCTGTACATGATGGGAGGCTCACTGAGTTCTTTGGTGAAGAGGAGTGATGGACAGTGCTGAGGCACTGGTGCAGGCTGCCCAGAAAAGTGGCGCATACCCCATGAGTGCTACGGCCAGGAGGGATGGGGCTTTGGGCACCTGCTCTGCTGGGAGGTGTCCATGCCCTCAGCAGGGGTTGGAACTCAATGGGCTTTAAGGTCCCTTCCATCTGAAACCATTCTGTGATTCCCAGGGTTCTGAAAAGCTGCGCAGTGCAACGAGAGCATCACTGAATAAATAACAGGCTGAAATAATTGGTTGTTGTCCTACAAGATTATAACATGTATTAGCCTCGTAAACACAGAAATAAATTACGCTTTATTTTCCTCTGCTCCTCAGACAGCGACCCAAGCAGTCTGGATTTTCCAAGAAAACACCCCACCAGCCTCAAAGGAGACTTCTGTTCAGCTAAAGGCAGAGGATTCAGGGTTGTATCCAAACATTAAAGGTGGGGTATGGCCAAAGAACCAACGTGGACCAGGGAACTCAGGCCTATGAGGGTGCACAGCTCTGTCCCCAACCCTTGCTGGAACCAACCTTGGACCATGCCTGACTTTCCAAAAGCCCAAAACGTTTGCATAAGTGTTTATTTCGCTTTCAAAATATTATGACTAATATCTTTCAGTGCTTGAGGTCTAATTCTGCAAGTTACTTGAAACGCAAATATCACTTCAAGACCACCAATAGTCACTATTAGCCCTGACCATAAATATTCTTAAATTTCAATAGAGATATTTACATATGTAAATATGGAAATAAGTACATCACCAAATCAGGCCTCAAGTATGACTGTGTGGGATGCTGACGTAAAAATGCGGTGGATGAGACAAGCAAGGGACCCAAGGGAAGCGTGTTGCCTGTGAGGTCCTTTATATGCTGTTCCAGCCACGAGAGATAAGCATCAGATTGCCAAAAAGAGCAAATTTCAGTCTTGCCAACATCATTTTAACTGCTCAGGACTGACGCCCTGAGCTGAAGGTATCGGATCACAAGATTGGACAGACAGACCATTTGCTTGGTTAGTCCAGATAAGGAATCCCATAAATCTCTTGAGAAGAAACTGATCCCTTATAAACTTTAATTCTGGTTTCAGAAAGTCTGCATGTTTCATCCTTTCCCGGATCTCCGAGTCCTGTTTGGGAAATGCAATCCCCCAACGCAGGGCCGCCCAGCACAAGGTGCAGTGAGAATTGGTCTTTTCCCATCTCTGCCCCCAGCATTCCTAGAGAGTTTAATAAATATGTAAAGCTCACAAGGCGGCCCTGCTATCCCAGATAGCCCGAGCATCTTCCGGCCATTGTGCTTACAGGTTTTGCTAATCAGAGCAAACCAGGCTTGCAAATGAAATCTGATTAAGTAGTTTTCACCTCTCAAAAAGGGGATTAGCCAGACCTTTGATCTTCAGATACTGATTTGCAACTCAAAGGAGGTGTGACCTCAGCTGGACTTGCTTCTGGTCTCAGCCCCTTCCCCTTTCACTCCTCCTCCTGTTTACCAGAAAAAAAATCAGTTCATGTCTTCTCACGTAGCCAGATCTAAAGCCTATTGAAGGCGGTGGAAAGCCACCCACTGACTTCAATGGGCTTTGGATCAGTCCCACAATGGCTGACTTAGCCCTAAGTCCTAGGTTGTTTCAAAGCCAGCAGAACCAATTTCCCATCAAAATGACCAGAAGCTGGGAAGATATGTTCGCCTTTCAAACCTACAAATTCCAACTTTTTTCCCTCTTCCATGACAACTCTTCAACTGGAGATGCTGAAAATGCTGTTGATTTTTTCCTTGCGCCTTGCATAGAGCACTTGCCCACCATAAGTGGAAAGGCTCCGAGCCAGACTTACCAATGCAATTAAAGGATAACTCCTGCAGGCAGAACAGGGAGCAGCCGTCACCGTTGATCTTATTCATGTCATCGCATTCTTCCCCCAGGTCTCTACAGGCAGGGCACAAACAAGTAAAATGAGTCAGATGGCAAATGGCGTCATCCCAATGATCCACAGAACCCCAAAGCCCTGACATCCCACAGAGTGGCACTGCGTTCCAACCCTGGACACTCCTCTCCTTTCTTTCTTCAGCTACTACTTTCATCATTCCTGGTTCACAGACTTGCCTGGCCACTTCTCTCCTGCACATGTGGATACCACTTGCTGTTCTCTGATGAGGATATGAGCAACTTCCTTCATAGCTGGTGCGGCTGCAGCTCAGCAGGTGGGGAGAAAGAGAACAGGAATCTCTGAAACCCTTTGTGTTAAATCTGGAAAGGCCAGTCTATGACCCCAACATGGGAATAACAAGGTACAAAGCCCAGTGCCGGGCTATTCCAGGTGACAGCAGTCTGCAGGCAGTGGGTGGTGTCAGGGATGGGATCCTGCCTTGCTCCAGCCCACACTGTTGCTTTTTTGTTGAGTGCAAACCAGATGAGAAAGAGAAAGAGCTGCAAGTGGGGACACAACCAAGCACACTGTGACACAGTCTGGTTCCTGCTCGCTCGTGAGGCAGCTCAGCTATTGTTCGACGCTTGCTGCAAAGCCACAAGTGATGTTTGAGGAATGTGCAAACATAACAGTAGGAGAAAAGTTATGGAAAGCGAAATTAATCTGTCTTTCTCCACCTCTCTCTCCAAGACTGGCCTGGATTCATAAGTCAATTGGCTGCTCTGTTTGATTTTCCTGTCTGTTGGGCCTCGTCCTGCAAATACTTGCTGCCAGGTATACAATCTGACAGAGCTGTACTGGTGACTGCTGATCAATAACATTTCAAGACAACAATATTGGCTGGATTAAGCATTTGTTTGTTGTTACTTCTGTAATCGTAATTAAACAATCTTACGCCATGAAGCTTAGAAGCAGGTGTCCCTAGTGTCCAACACTGTAAAAGAGCAAACCCCAAAGCAGTTGTGAATGACTGTTTTACACTTCCAGAGGTCTGGGGGCTGGCAGCTGCTGAGAGGGAGGAGCTGACTCAAAGTGTGCAACCCCCAGCACCAAGTCCAACACCTCCAAGCACACCCCAGTCCAACAGGAGGATGCACCAGAAACCCAGCTGGGCTCTTGGGGCTCTACCCTGTCCATCAGCTGCCAGGCACACGGGGCTTTGTGTGGAAGGACAGCATCAAAAACAGTGGGAATTCTTCCAGCACAAGAGCTCCGTATAGGAAATGTTACATACATGCACATGTAACAAACAGCACAAACAGCATACAGCGTGCTTCATATCGATCCTGCTGTCTGGACTCCACTATCTGTATCTCTGTCTGTATCTACTGGTGCCAGGACAGCAGGGCCTAAGTTCCAATTAAATGTCATCATCCTGGTAATCATCAAGCACATGAGTCATTATGTGCAGATGAGAACTAGCCTAAGCTAAGGAGACATCAGAGGTCATCACTTTCTTTCTGCGCTCAGACTGTGGCTGGGTAGACGTGCTCAGATTTATCTGTTTGCTCTTCCAGACTTACGTTTGGATAACTCCATCTCCACAGTATCCACTCCCAGAGACGTAGACAAGTGCTGGTGAGGGCTCGCTCTCCTCCGCCCCAGAAACAACGATGACCTGGTATGTGTACGTGGTGCTGTCGCTCAGCTCCCTGAAACACAAGAGGAAATATTGAGTGACAACACACCAAAGGCAGTGACAAAGGGCAGAGAAAGAGCTACTGCAATGAGGGCTGGCCAACAGAAAGCAAGTCCTGGTTCCATCAGGCCCTCAGAACATTTTTTTTTGTTTTGATGGGGATAATTTTTGGTTGGCTGCTTCTTTTTTTTGTGAGCTCCATAAGTCCATGCTTGACTTATGCACAGCTCTGAGAACATCCAGGTGCAGCTCTTGATTACGGAACCACAGAATCATTAAGGTTCTGGGAAAGACCACTAAGATCACTGAGTCCAACCCCAATCCAACCCCACCAAACACTCACTAACCATATACCTCAGTGCCAGATGTCCACGTTCCTTGAACATCTCCAAGGGTGGTGACTCCACCACTCCCCGGGCAGCTTTGCCAATGCCTGATCACTCTTTTGGAGAAGAATTTTTTCCTAATGTCCAACCTGAACCTCCCGTGTTTGGCAGCCAAACTGCTTGCACATTGCTGCTGAGGCCCATGCCTGCTGCACTGGTGGCATTGCACCGGCACTGACCCCAACTGTGCACAGTGCTGAGTGGTCAAAGCACTGCTGGCACCCGAGGACAACAGCCCTGGGCTCTGTCGTGCTCAGGGACGGCACTACCTGCAGCTCATGGCACAGATCATGTAAGGAACTCAAAACGCTCCACAAGCACCGACTGCTTCCTCAACAGCTCAGTCCAATTGCAAATGCAGCCAGTGGGAATTTACCTTTGGATCTCAGACAAACTTGGACTGGGGCTGTTTCTCTGACAGACAAACATGTTACCTGCTTTGTGTACGGGTACTAAACCAGCAGAGTTAAAGGGAAGCTTTCTTCCTTTCCAGTAGAGTGCAAAAAATAGGATCCAAACCACTGTCTTGGATCACAGTATTAGCATCTAAACAGTCACAAAAAGAATTACCAAACTGTTCCATATTTATACAAAGCCTTAACTGCTTAAATCCCATGAATCTGTAAGCAAGACAAGATTTCTTTCTGTATACAATACAGAAAAATATAAACCTAAGATGAATATTTAGGTCTTTCATGGCATGTTTTGTGTTAGCAGAACTTAAGATGTTCCACAAAGAAACTCGTTACCATTATCCTCATTGTTCTGATCTGCAAAGCCACAGAGCAGGGGAGATATTTATCCTCTACAGAGCACCAAGCCATTGAAGCAGGCATCAGCGGACTGAGGTCCAACTTGCTGACATTACTGTCTCCTTACAACGCTCATTAAATTAACAAGCACGACTTTAAGTCCAATACCACACATTATATTTTACAACAAAGCTGCTTCTCATGGACATGCCTGCAGAATAACTACCACTGAATGAAACTTACAACACAGGGGTTTGATTCTTTGCTACCGCGCTTTAAATTGTGGGTAAAACTCAGTGGAACCAAAAGACATCGCAAGTGTTTTCTTAGGGATACCTGTTGGCAACAGCCTGCAGTACCTATTGGCTGAACTTGAGAGCGCTCGGGTAGCGTGAATCCCAATCTGTCTATGCTGGGGAGGTATCTACCTAGACATTAGTGTGGCTGTTCAATTAGAGTGAAAATTCTCCAACTTCTGCCCTAGGAATAGCCTGTATAAAGCAGGCATGTGAGCCAACCAGAAAGAACATACATGAAATAACTTCAATGGTGAAACACACCACGATGTGTAACGCTGAGGTTTTCACTCTTGGATAAATCCACTGACTAAGATCATAGAATCATTGAGGTTGGAAAGAACACCAGGAACACAAAGTCCAGCTATCAACCCTGCTGCACCATGCCCACTAACCCACATCCCTTGGTGCCACGTCTGCTCTTTAACACCTCCAGGGTCAGTGACCCCACCATCCCCTGGGCATCATCACCACTCCTTCTGCGAAGAAATTCCTCCTAATATCCAACCCAAAGATGGGAAGCATCCGATATACACTGACGAAACAAAAGCAGAGGCAAGCTTTGAATATTAAAGGGAGATTATCACTCTAATTGTTTCTCAAAACCATTCATAAAATATTTAAGATTAACAAGGATATTTGTAGAAAATCAGATTTTGCCTCCGGATATCTTCCAACCACAAAAACGTTCAGTTCTTACACAAGGCTTGCTATCAATGAACCATCCAGGCAGCTGCGACAGCTACAGAACAAACAGACCAACAGTGCTTTCCGATGTGCTGAAACCACATCCACGGCACTGAAACACCGACAGAAGTTTTCAAGTGGTGATTTTGCACGTGATTTTCCACCCTCAGGTGATGGACGGGCATCCAGCCAACAGCCAAAGTGCATCCCTGCAAGTGTGCCTGCGTGTGTGGGAGTGTTGGTGTGCGCTGGTGTGTACATGGAAGCAAAGCAAAGTCGAGGCAAAGTTTGCATTTGTTTATGCACAGGGTGGGAAGTTGGCAGAACAGAATGGAAGAAGACACGACTAAATTAAGCCCAGGAGAGAATACGGTGTTTATGAATTATTAGGTGACTGGAGATGAATGCGTACGTGGGTGAATAAGACAGAAAACTGGAAATGAAAAGTTATTACGTGGGGAGAGCTCTGGTGTATTTAATTATATTGACTGCGAATGCAAAATCTGGTATGCAGGAAGCATCCCGAGCACGTCGGGGAGCGCTGATGTCAGGCACTGCCAGCAGTGCTACTCCGTGCTGTCACCTGCAAGACAAGGGCTGCTCCAAGCAGGGATAAAAGCAGGATTAGGGCCATCCATTCCCCCTGGCTGCTGGTGGCACTGATGGTGACAGTGCTCCTTGCAGTGCCGCCAGCCCCACGCCACGCCGCGTCGGGAGGTGAGACGGAAGAGCATCCTTAACACTGAGGATGTGAACAAACACTCGTTTAAATTTATATCTATGGTCTTTTAATGACCTTTTCGAGAACTGAGTGAGCCGCATTGATCGCTGCGGCTTCCGCCCGTGGGGAGGCACTCGTATTAAAAAGCAATGACTCAAGTGCTCTGCTCAGAGGGGGAATTGGAGCATGCCGTGAGGAATGCCACCAGGGCTCCTTGCCCGTCTGCTGGTGAAAGCAACAGATCCAGGGTTGGAGATATACAGCCCTCTCTCCCTTCTCCTGGTCTTCCTGGGGATGGGGGACAGTCACGTTGAAGCATCCCGCGGGCAATAGATTGCTGCTCTCTGATCGGGTATTTCTGTATAACTTACAGGAAGAACACCACTGGGAAGCAGTTTTCTACCCAGACCAAGGTGGTTTTGAAGGATCACCAAATTCACAGGTGCCCAGCCATGCCCCAGCCACACCTGCTCGATGCCCACTGCTGGGCTGCAGACTGAGGGCACAGAACCATAGAATTATCTGAGTTGGAAGAGACCCTAAAAGGCCATCCAAGGTCCAAACCCCTGCAATGAACAGGACTACCTACAACTCCATCGGTGCTCAGAGCCCCGTCCAGCCTGACCTGGAATGATTCCAGGGATGGGGTATCCAGCACCTCTCTGTGCCATTGCCTCACTAGGGGCACAGCCCCTGAAAGCACCAAGGGAAAGCAACAACCTGCTCCCCTCTTCCCACTACCACGGCATGTCTGTTTTTCCTACTACAAATAATAGCAGGAAGTTTGTTTTTTTTTGAGCACGACAAATTCCTGCTTTGAACACAACTGAAAATATCTGGAAGGCTTATCCCAGTTTCTGCCCTATGAAAACAGAAACGGCCAGAAAGCAATGAAAGCAGGCAGCGTTCCTGTTATTTAAGGACAAAATGACCAGGTTTTAGGCATCTCCAGTTAAATTACAGCTGTCAGAGGTACTGTTAAGTGAAACAGACACATCCTGCACCTCAAGCACCCTACAAAGGACCCAGCTTGCTTTGGCTTTCAATAGTCACCAAGTTTTGTGCCCAAAGGCAGCACTTCCCAAACAGCTCTCTACATCCCAGAACAAGACCCAGTCCATGAGCAACGTCCCCATAACCCCCATAACCCTACAACACAGCCAACATTTACAGGCTCCCCACGTGCTCCCAAAAGCAATCAATAAAGAGAAACCCAGGGGAGGAGGTCATTTTAGGACAGTGTGGATAGATGTGCTCCCCAGCTCCCCTCTTTCTTCCTGTGTTGCCATTTGCATTGTCCACGTAACATCATTCTCTTCTTTTACCTTCTCCTCTCTCACATGCACTCCTCTTGCTTTTTCCTTTTCTTCTTTTAATAAAAATGGCATGAGAAGCACGGCAGAAGATAATGAAGAGAATTCCTGCCTGGTTCTGCGGTTGGGAGAAAGGAGGGGCGAGATTCTGTAAACAAAAAGACGTCAAAAATCTGGGCTGTTTTTTCAGCTGCAGCCCAGTCTCGGGCTGTTTGGATAAGCCCAGCAACATGGCAGGTGCAAAGGCCTCAGAAGAAGTCTCTGCCCCTCTCCTGGCCAGCAAGCTGATTCAGAAGACAAAATTACCTGGGGAGCAAACTTGGAGCAGCTTCTCCCTCTGCCCATAACAGGTTCCCAACGGGGCAGAGGGTTTGCTCTGTTCCCCCTGCTCCTAACATGGGAATGGAACGAGAGCTCACGTGCGGGATGTGAGGGTGGGGATTGGAGGCTGGGATCCTTCTCCCAGAACAGCTTAAGCCTGGACTGTGGTCTGACCAGGGAACCTCAGGTGAACACTTTTGGGGTACATTTTGTTCTAGGGGTGGCTTAGCTGCCTGAAGCCCAGCCTCACCATTCAGTGCCCAACTCAACACGACTATCAGGAAGGTACTTCCAATGAAACACCCCATAACCACCCTACACAGTACCAGGAAGACTTCATGTGTTGGTGGTTGAAGTCAAAGGTTGGGCAATCAAATCTATTAGAAAGAGGAAAACATTCTTTGCTCCACGATATCCATCCACATACAAAACTTACCACCACCTCTCCTAGTTATCACAAAACCCAAATGTTCAACTACTGTGTCACTTTTGCACATTGGTGTAAGTGTGGAACAGCTTCAGAAACCTCTGTAACACTCCCAGGTTCCAAACACACCAGCCCTGCTGCAGCCCACCTCTCCAAGCTGCATGTTTGCTCTGCTCAAGACCTTGAGCACGTCGAGCATTTGCCTTGAGAGAGAACTCTCCTTTAGAATCACAGAATCATTAAGGCTGGAAAAGACCTCTAAGATCACCAACCCCAACCCACCCCACCATGCTCACTGACCACGTCCCTCAGTGCCACATCTCCACAGCTTTGGAAGACCTCCAGAGTTGGTGACCCCACCACCTCCCACTTGGCAAGACAGATTCTCCTTTCAGAACAAAAGATTTCTGTCCTTCATGCAAGGATCATAACTCTCAAAAGTAGCAAACATATAGATATATATGCAACTGATTAACTCCAGCAGACTTTGATATAATCGTCCAAGTATTTGCCCTGGTACCAATTTAAAACGCAGTAGCACATTTAATAAAAAAAAACAACTGCATAGCCAAGGCCTGAAAGATAATTCTTGTTGGTTTTTCTTCTCTTAAAAATAAATCAAACATCAGCAGTCAATTTTCTACTTTCTTGGTTGAACAACAACAGCAAAAACAACCACGTGAACACTTAGAGTGGAAGACAGAGATGCAGGATCTACGTGAGATTGGGTTACAATTACCAGAGCAGTGGAAATGCGAGGGGCCCGGGGCCTCACGTGGGTGTTTGCACTAGACAGGCAATTTCATGGCGGTACACAGGTTAAGTGTTGGAGCACCTGGTTGCTATTAGAAGCAGGGCAGGAGGGGGGAAAATCTGTTTTGCTCGGTTCTTTGCTGCTCCAATCAGCCCTGAGCTGAGAAAGGAAAACTCTGGGCCCTGACCCACGGCAAGCCCTACTTGCAGCCGGAGGGAATCAGTGCATCTCTGTTCATTCCCAGGGACCGGTGCCAGCAACCAGCGCCTGAGGACACAGTGCTGCGGTGCATGGGAGCAGGGAGAGAACAGCATCAGGGCTGGTGGCAGGCTGGGGCGGGTTGGTTGCTAAAAGGCCATCATCGTCACCAAAGAACCTCTCTGCCTGTTGCATCGTGCCTCCGGATGAGCAGCGTGTGATTACTCACACCACTAACGATGCCCCGGCTGTGTCCACAGCCACCCTGCAGCACCCTGCTATCCATGGTGGGTTTGGGGTGTCCTGGCAGCATCCTGCTCCAGGAGAAACGCTCTTCCCCAGCCTGGAGTCAGCGGCGTGGCAGGGGGACGTTCTTCAGCTTCCCCACATCCAGTTCTGACATCTGACATCCAGTGCCAGGCCCCAAGCACGCAGATGTTTGCAGTTTCCTCAGCTTCCACCTCCATCACTGCTCCTCACCAGGGCTCTGCAGGGAAGGGATGGGCACTGGGGCTGTGCTGGGCCCACGGTGCTGCAACGTGGGGTGAGGGAGCAGCCCAAATCCATGGGTGCATATAGGAAAGATGGATGTGCAGACCCACATGAGGAGCACAAAGGGGTGTGCGAGGAGAGGAGGTGACTCCTCCAGAGGAACATTTTGTCATTTCCCCCCTCAGGGGCTCTGTGTTTTGCTTTAAGCCACTTCAGATTATGAGAAATCCTACTAGCTGGTCTCCAGTGGGATCTTTAATGGTTTAATAACCGAACATTACTGAACATATTTCCACTAGCCTCTTTCTAAAATCCCATCATGAGCTAATTTCCTCTATTGTCATTAGGGCTGCAACTGGTCTTACATCTATAAAAAAAAAAAATCTGCACCGCTGTGAGGAAACGATCTGCACTGAGCTCTGAAGGCTGCAAATCCACTCATCCTCAGTGGGTACAACTTGCTGCTTCCACTCTGCCTTCCTCTCACAGCAAGACGCAGGGAAGTGCTGGAATGGCAGCAGCAGCGTGGAGGTGCCCGTGGCAGCATGTGTTTCAGAAGATCCTGGCCTGAATGAGAGATCCTGGGGGAAGTGATGGAAGGCTTTGGGCTCACGGTGATGAGCAATGAGGCGCTGAAAGGGGTTTCTGCTTTGGCTGATGTGCCATCCGATCGGGTACTGAGGACAGCACTGCATTACTCCCTGCACAGCATTACTCCCTGCACAGCATTACTCCCTGCACTGCATTACTCCCTGCCCAGCATTACTCCCTGCTTGAGGACAGCTCCAAATGTAACAGAAACGTGACATTTATTTTGTAGGAAAACACATTGAAATGAAATGCCCAGGAAGCAAAGGGGCCAACAGTTTGGTGAAAGAAGCAGAAAAATAAATAATCAGTGCTGGCTGACGCTGCTGATAAAAAGGCAGGTAGCACTTTGGTGCTGCTGCTGCTGCGGTGTTGGAGGCTCACTCCAACTTTTACAAGAGAGTTATTTTTAAAGCGTTGCATAACACGTCTGCCCAATGCTTCTTTCCCCAATCGAGCAAAAAAAAAAACCAACCAAACCAAACCAAACACCCCAAACCAACCAAATCATTTGTTACTCCTGGGAGATTTCCGGTACTCCTCATCTTATTGAGAGCCCAAAATAAAGATGCACACAGGAAGGCAAACATCAGAGAGAAATTACGAGACAACGCACACCCTAATTTACCACATCTCTGAGACTGTTGCACCTGCAATAAATTATTTCACCCAGCAGGAAAAGTCTCATTTGACCTTCATTTTTTCTCTTCCTGCAGCTGAAAACTCTGCTACTGCTCCTAGGTCGGGAGTTCAAATTCCATCCTGGCTGGGAGTGATGAAATATATCCATTTCTAATAGTATCTGTTTGGTTAATAAGAGGAGGGCAGTGAAGGCTCGTTGTTTGAGGGACGTTGGCACACGGCTGCGTTGCAGTCCGGGCAATGGGATGCTGGGGACATCCATGCAGTGCAGCAGCAGCGTGTGGGGAGTCCGTGGTGGGAGCAGAGCTGCCACCTGCCACCTCTCCTGACGCAAAGTGCTGCTCCTGAAGTGGGGCAGCCGCTGTTTGCTGGCTATTCCCATGCTCCTGAGTCATTTCTTTGAGAGAGGCAACTGGGCGTCATTCAGAGCCATGTTCCACGTCAGAGTTAAACCCAGGCTGAAAAATCACTCTGGCTGCTCAGTCTCAGCACCACAGAACTAAGAAGAGATGAACACGCCCTTCCTACCTTATTCTTGCATCATGTGCAGCTGAGCCAGAACAGGAGCTATGGTTCTGCCAAGTGCCAGCTATAGCTACAGCATTACATAAGAAACCACAACAGCAAAGAACCACAAATCTATCACTACAGCTGGCACCAAGCAGCATCTCAGCACAGGCTAAGCAAAAAAGCTGCCTGCTGAATGGGCACGGCCCGCCGGATTGTTCTTTTTCTTCTCTGGAGCAGGGTTAAGGCAATTTGGCAGAGGGTGGTAGGGAAAAATTGCTGTCTTGCTCTGCGTGTGGGGTCAGGAAGTAGGTTTTATTCATCTGCAAAGATAACTTGGCACCTCTGATGAAGACAGGAAGATGTAAGGAAAGCCATCAGAACGTGGCTTCCAGCTGCCACAGGCCAACAGGGACACGGAGAGCCTGAGCTTCCTCCACATGGGTGTAAGAAGGATGCAGGAGCAGATGTACCTGAGTCTCAACACTGTAGTGGGAAGAGAAACCTGGTGGGACACAGGGATAGAAGGGTGTTTGCTGCTTGGGAAAGCATGAAGTAGCTTTGTTCACACAGTGCTGTGCATTAACAGCACAGAAGATGCGAAGGAAGGAGCAAATGAAAAAAGAGTAAAAGTGAACCTGTTCACATGGAAGCTTGGTAAGTGTTTTCACTGGAGATAAGCAGTAAACTTTCATATGGATACAGACAGGGATCTCTTCAATACATTATTGGAGAGAAAAAAGATGGATAAGTGGGTAATTATGGGAAAGAAATCACCCAGGTGCAGACTAGTGCTTTTAATAAGGTCAGGTCTCAGGCACTGCTAGAGGAGATAGAAGGCATCAAATACTTACGGACTCAACAAGAGATGACACTGCTTTGCACCTAATTCTGGTAGCTGAAGGTGGCTGGATTGAAAGAAACGCTGAAGTGAAATGTACATTTGTCCTTCAGTTACCACTTTGAGGTTAATTATTTGCAGGAATGAAATGTTTGCTAAATTCAATTGGTATACAGACCCGGCCAATGAAGAGAAGAATGGAGTGAGAATGCAGGAATCACCAATTTACAGGATGGGGTGTTTCAAAATGGTGCTTATGTTGGTATAAGAGGATCAAGAAATCCCCAATAAGCTCAGAGCTCTTCACTGCAAATGAGAAGGCAAGAAGTAATTGGTTGCATTCACTCAGTTGGAAGGTAACTATAAGCCATCAGTGGGAAAGATTCACGAAGAAGTGCATGAGGTCCTTGCACACACCAAGGCAAGGCATTTCTAGGCTTGCTGTAAGTATTCCTGCTGTTGCACAAAGACATCTGGAACACCAGACACAGTTCTAAAGCCTGTTGGGAATCCAGATGTGTAGCGTGCTGATATCATACAGACAACCCAGCAGCTTTTGTAGATAAATCTGGGCATGTAAAGTGCTTTCTTAACATTTCAGTCCTATCTTAGATACTCCCCAGAATTTCCTGGCATATCAAGAGAGATTTGGCATGGCAACTGTGGAGGAGGGGGGAGCAGAAGATGTTGATAATATAGGCTTCAGCTTTTGGTATCAGGAGAACATCCACCCAGTGATCTGTATCTTGTTTGGGTGGAAATATGGTGTTAATTATCTTCATGACAGATGGATCTGGCGATTCATTTCAGCTGCTTTAGATCATACATTCCTCTGGCTGGTAGAGCTTCAGAAAATAGAGAAATAGATCTTCAAGATGAATGCAAAGGAAGGAATGCCATAACAAGGACAGATGTTGCCATGAAATTTTAGTGTTGCGTTCAACAGGGCCTTAACATTACATATCATCATTGTGATATTTGTATTTTTTCAGAGCCCTGTTGAGCTGGGCCTGCAATGAGTAACTGCAGCCTTCCAATGGAGCTCCTGCTCACCTCCAACAGCCACTGCTGATTCTCCAGCCTCTCTGCTTGCTATGTTTGAAGGACTTTACAACGTATTTCATATGCATTCAGACTAAGAAGTGTTTTCCATCTCCTTCAACACCACATCATCAAGGGGTTCTGACAAATCACGTGCATGGCTTCTGGATTGCATACCAACAAACACAAATGCCATCAATAACACATGTTTTGAAACAAACACCTTCAGGTACAGCCTGCAACGTGCCAGGAAACCATGAACAGCACCACAGCAACCTCTCCAAATACCTGCAGTCCCAATGATGTAATTCCTCAATCCTTCGCAGTCACGTCAAGAAGCCCTACTGGGATCTGGATCCCACTCTCTTAGGTGCTCAGTTAAAACACTGCAAGTGAAACTGACCTCGCAAGCTTAGCACTGAATGGAACTCCTGACTCTAATAAAATATTTTAAAATACTGTACTTGCTTAAACAATAGATGACAACCAGCCCCCTCTATTTTCAAGGAACAGAAAAGGCGCAGCCATAGAAAGTAGCTGGAAAAAAGCAAAGTGTGACAAGAAAAATATATTCTCTATATGAGAAAATGCAGGTTTCTCTCTTGGTCTCTTTTTCTTTTATTTTGAAGTATGAATGCAGTATCTCTAGGTGTCACTTAGGTACTAAAGCACCAGTCAGTGCGGGAATAACTCAGATGGAGATATCACAGGAAAGCATACTTGCTGCTCAGTGATGTTCAACTCTGCAAAATCAAAACTCGTAGCAGGGCTTTGTGCTGGGATTCTTTCTAAGGCTATTTCAGTCAGTGCCTTTGTCATGAAAAATCCTACAGGTTAACAAAGAAGAAGGTTACAAAGATGACCTGTTCCATCACAGTCCACCACGTTCTGAGGTTTCCTATGAAGTCCGTGGCAGAAAAGTTGGAAAAAATTCCAATTCTCAGAAACTTTTCCAGTTATTCCAACTTTCCAGAACTAACCTCGGCACCTCCTGGCTTGGCACATTGGAGAGGTGAGCTCAGATCAGAGCGGGAGAGCGGTGGGGAACATGGGCTGCTCCCCACCACCTTTCCTGCTCATGGAGCCTACCAAGGACTGGTGTCCAGCTGCCCCCTGACATCCACAGGAGAGCTTCCACTGGGGGCACTCCTCTCACCGAGCTCTTCCAAACATCAGCGGTTGCCACAAACGACTGCAAGAGCATCCATGTGAGCGTAAAAGCGCTACAGCAAGGCCAACGTGAGGGCAAAACAATTACCTCCATCACCACCCCCACTATCTCGTGGGTTATTCCCAGGGAGCAGCAAACGCAAAATGTAAGAGCACAACCTGAACTTTGGATTAAACCGTGAGCTGAGACTTTGAGATGTGCAGATGTGGCTCTGCCCTTATCGCTGACTGTGGCGCGACGACTCAGCAGTTCCGCGCTGCACCTGGCCCGACCTTTTTTTCCCCCATTGATTTATTCAGCTTTCTGCTCTCTTCCTAGGCACCGAGCCTCATTTTGTACTGCAGATTACAGCAATTCTGGCCAATCGCACTCGGTGGAAGCAAGAGCATCTTGCCTTGTTTCTGGGAGGTCCAAGGATAAGGTCCTGTCCCTTAGAAACGATTGAGCCAAGAGCTGAGATTAAAATTCAGCTTGAGAACAGAAGGCCTGGCATTATTTTGCATTCCTTAATAAAAGGTTTCCACTGCTGTAGCTATTTCCTCTCCGTTGTGGAGCACCCACTGCTGACTAGGCAAGGGCTATCCATTAAAGGCTTAAAGAGAAGTTCCCTCTCTTTGACGGGAAGAAGGTAGGAGAAATTAATTTCTCTTTCAGCATCGCCACACCTGGGGAAAGGATCTTGCTCACAGATATGAGCGCAAGCAAATATTTTCTTTGGGAGAAAAAGAGAAAGTGAAGATCAAGGTCAGAGGAGGCAAGAGTAAAGACAGGCGACTGCCTTCAAAATAACCTTCCATAGAACATGTGGGGGTGTCATTTCATCTAATACGGAAAACATGCAAAAGCATAAAAAGGAGGGGGAACGGGCTTGGGGCTCACAGAGAGATAAAGGGGTTGCAGTGTCTGGTCGTGCAGATATGCTGAATTCCAGCTGTACAGAGGGAGACACGCAGATGAGGAAGGGCTGAGATCCTGCATTTACCCCTCCATGTACATACGGAGCGCTGCCCAACACCGCTATCCCCGACTTTCTGAGGCATCTTCCTGCTCTCAGAGCTCAAGGGCTGTGGCCGCTCTTTGCTGTGAAGCTGCAGGACCCCTCAGCTCTAAAGGGTATGAAACAGTGCTATGCACACATGCGTGTTAGGATATGAAAAAATCACTTTTCAATTTTTCAAACACATGCCGGAGCGCTGCATTAAAAAAAAACAACACATCTCCAAGTGCTAAGCAACCTGCACCTTTGACTCCTCGCCCAGTGGCCAAAGGCTTCATTTCAGCTTTCCAAGTGCCCAGTCACAGCTCTCCGTCTGGATTTTCCCTGCAGACCCTTGGAGGACCCACTGCTTGCAGCCGGCCAGACGAGAAGCTTTGGTTGGGTTGGCTTTGCCAGCCTCTGCCAGCTGCATCTGTCTGCTGACTGCAGAAAGACAACCTTCTATTTTCCGCCTGTTTCAGCTGACTCTCTAACTGAGACATGCAGGCAGGTACAGCAGCATTACTCGGTGTCATTTATTCAGTGCCACACAGGAAAGCTGGTATTAATCCCTGGCTAGCGATTGAACAGTCAGAGCACCTTCCCACTTCGGATGGCTAGAGGCTAGAAGTCACCCCTAAAATGACACCAAAAGATACAGGGATAGCACTCAGAATACAAGTTATGGACTTCTTTTTTTTTTTTTCACGCTTTCTTATGAACTCAAAACTGGACCTGCTTCTGTGGGAACTTATGCTAAGGTATGCAAATATTTCAAACCAAACCAGTCCCATTTTCCAGTGTGAGTGGGCCAGGTTTCAGGCAAAGATGCTTTCACAGCAAAACCATGGGAAAATTCACCAGTTTTCCACGTTTCCAATATGCCAATATTCATCTCCCCTGAAGTGCCAGCAGTTGTTGGAACAAGGCTATAACCCAAGAAGGCACTTACGCACATGCTTAACTTTCAGCACGAGGTTCAGGGGTTTGCTTTTATATTCGCTATTGTTAGCTACCTTGAATTTTTAAACCCATAGGGACAATTTGCATCTTCTGAGCTGTATAATTGCGCCATGAAAGGGATGGCAGCTCATGATTACTGAATTGTTAATTAATCATTTTTATTATATTTAAACATGCTTCAGAAGACCATAATGATGTATGCTTCCTTGATATTAGCTGTACTAATTAGATCATCTTTTCTAAATTAGAGTGCAGTTTTCTTAGCAGGTTTCCTTTTATCTGGTGTTCATTTTCAAAAGAGCTTCATGTTGTTCCCACAGATGAGTGAATCACTTCCAGGGAATCGTGTTATGCAAAAGATGTTTTTCTTGCTTCTGGAGAATGCCTGTGGGTAGATCATGGATCTCCTCGAAATCATTAAATATTTTGAAGTTGAGCTTTCCTCAACAATCATACATTCCTTCAACAGATGAGCATAACTGCAGCTAAGATGAAATTCACTCCCTACAACGAACTGGCACGTACGATGTGTTTACTGTGCAATACAGCCTGTGTCAGTGACACATGAAAGGAGAAAATGAAAGCAGCTGAAACACATTTACATACCTGAACACCCAACTTTACTTTCTGCGTTCTCTCTCAAGCAGTTAATTAGAAGTTACGATGCTCTGGCACTGAAAGCAATGCTGCCTCCTTCACCAAAATACTACTGTGAAAAAATATCTGAGGAAACGGTGACCATGATACTCCTGAGGTCCTCCCTCAGGTTATCTTAAACACTCAACTTATCAAAGCTCAACTCGTTTGCAATATCCTTTCAACTTAAAGGAAGATGGAATTCCACGTCTCTGCATGACCAGCAGGCAATTTCACCTGACTCTTAACGCTCCTGGATTCCAGAAAGAAACAAGGAGAATACCCTCTCCTGGTGATAACTGATACGTCTACCTGGTTTAGAAGTCCAGTGCTCAATGGCAACACCCGACATCAGCAGGTTGAGGAGGAGAGGCTATAATCTTTCTCTGATCGCGTCTCAGCAAAGCAGTACTTACATGTCAACGAATCTTCTGCTGAGGTTCGAGATGACAACAGGAGATCCAGACTGGAAAGGAGGGTCCCGAACCACTTTGTACTGGATGGGTTTGCAGTCTGTGCACAGCGTGCTGTGGGGGACGGAGCTCAGCATGGCAGCATCAATTTCCAAGTGCTCGTCCAGAGTGTAGATCTGGATGCCGTACACCTCCTCGCCCACCTGTCCTGCGTCCAGTTTGATGGTCAGCGGGATGTCACAGAAGACATTCTGTGGCCCAAGGGAGATGTTCTTCCCACTGACGGTGAGCAACTTGACATCATTCACCGCTCCGCTGGAGTCCCAGTCGGGGGAAACAAACGTCACCCACACTGTGAGCGACTCTGGAGTCAGGGGGTAGCGGAACTCCAGCTGCAGGTAGCAGCCCTGGGGCTCAGGGCAGGCGGGGGGCACCGTGTGCTGGTTGACGGCTGAGTTGGGGCTCCATGTCCGGACGCTGGATTTACAAGGCTGCTCAACATCAGGGTGCCCTGGAAAGTAAGAATGAAACAAAGAAAGTGCATAAAAGAAAGCAGAGAACATGGCTTATCAATAGCAACAGTACTGAAAGAGAAACTGGTGGCAGGAGAGCATATCTGTCCAGGAAGCTCATTACTCGCCTGGGCAGAACAGGCATGGCCGGCATGGAGAGGAGGAGTTTAATGCCCGTCTCATGGCTGGACGAGGCACAAACCCACCTGAAGCGCTCATATGGAGCAGCTACCACACAGCACACACCGTGCCAGTGTGTCTGGTCCCACACTTCCCATTTCTGGTACACTTACCTGTGCCAAACAATGATATTTTCTATTCTTTCCACTTGGTAGTTTATCTGATAAACAGACTCACTTCACTTTCATTTCACCCTAGTGCTCCTCTTACACCCCTGTCTGTTACTCTAAAATGTTACCTTTTCCTCTTGTCTTCAGCAAAGACAAAGGAAAGAGCTTCTGCTGGTTCCATGAAGTCACCACATTGTGCTGTTGGGCAGCAAAATACTCAGCTCACTCCTATGCCCTTTACAGGCTCGTCTTGTACACTGTGTAAGATCCCTTTTTTGGAAGCACAAGGAGCACAGGTTTGAGTTGGCTCTCTGCACTTGTCATGATGAAACAAAAGGCACTTGTGCTTTTACATGTCTCACCATTGGCTATGTTCAGCTACATGGGAGGTATTACCAAGAACTAATGAAAGCCACAGCGCTTGCTGGGATCCCAAATACTATGGTAACATTACAATTTGGCACAGAATCATGGACTGCAAGATCCAGAGAGGTCAGATGGGTGGAACAGTTGGTAACAGAATCCAGCGAGTGCTATAAATTCCCTCTTCCATCCCAAATAATCACACAAAAAGGGAGCGAGCAGAACAGAGAGACGACAAAGTGTAGGAAAGAAGAAAGGAAAAAGGAAAGATAAAGAAAGGTAACAAGAGGAGAGAAATGCAGATGGCAGAGGAAAATGAGACAGGGAGAGCACAGCTGTTGGCAACCAAGGGAGAAAGTGAGATAAAGCACTGGGCAAACACAAACAAACAGGACATCACTGCTAATTTAAAGAGAAAAGGGCAACGTGTGAAGGTTATTCTTATTGTCTGTGATCCAATGGAGTGATAGAAATGTGTCTTTTCTGCCAAGGATACGCAGCCCAGGGAGTTCTCCCGTTCATACCAAATGAACCCAGACACAGAACAATTTCCCCATATCTCAGCAGGCCTCTCAGAAAACCAACACGATGTTCTGCCCCACAGCTCTCCCCTGCTCCTCGCATGCCACAAAGCACTGCCACTAACCCAGCACCTGGCAGACCAAAGCATCCGTGCACTGTACAGGAAGCCAGAATTCCAGTGAACACCCTCAGATGTTCACTCTGCCAAGCTCACAAGGACTCAGAGTGTAATCCCTATGAGCAGAGAGAACCCCACTTAACCCACACCATCACGCAAATGCTTGCTGCCATCCACATGTGCTTGGCTGGGCCAATGAATGGTGTTCCAACATTCACAGTGAGCCTCTTAGAGCAGCCCTAAGAAGGTTTTTACCCCAGTACTTCATATGCTTTGGAAAGAGTTGTATTAATGCTAGTACCCTGCCAATAGGAAAATGGAGTGGATTAATGGCTCACAGCCTTGCATGTATCTTGATGTTGCTCCCCCTGGGTTCCTGCAAATTCACCTCTGCCAGTTCAAAAACTCTCTAAGACTTAAGTCAAGAATAAACCCACATACTTTGGTAGACAAGGGAGAGACTCTGCATTCAGCTGAATCGAACTCAGTGAGCACTGCAGGGAGCTGAAAGTGGATCACTGCTGCCTACTGAGTGAGAACAGCTCTGCCTGGCAAGAATGGGAGCTTGACCATTGTCTGGCATGGACTGAAAACAGAAATGAAGTACTGAAGTTGAGATAAATAGTCCCTTTCTTAAAGATTATTAGACACTCAGACTTGAAATGCTCGTTTAATTGTGGGACAGCATCAAAACTTTACTCCATGTATCTAAATTTCTAGACATGGGTGCATACTATGAAAATTACAAATTATTATATTTAAAAAGAAATGATGGATTGGTCACTGTGTGCCTGTGTTCTCAAGTTCTAAAAACCCTTCAGCTTGTGAGAACATCAGGTGGTCAACAGTTGGACTTGACGAGTTCAGTGGTCTCCTCCAACCTTAATGATTCCATGATTCTATGAGTACTTGAAGTACTTTTTCATGAGTGTCATCTCAAAATTTAAAACGAGTTCATGCTGGCCATGCTTGTGGCTCTTTTGTACTCACTTTCCATGAACATTCAACCAGTGGAGATTTACATGTATGAACGTTTGTAGAAAGTGAATTTAATGCTTGCACGCCTGAAAACCCACAGATAGACAATTAAGGATGATAGACAGTGACCTAACTGTGCTATCTGTAGCTCAGACCAAGTGCAAACAGGCAGAAATCCTGAATGTCAGGGCCATTGGTAGTGATGACAGAAAATTAGAGAGCAACAAATACCATACACTTGGTGTATTTTCTACCCTAAAGCAAAGACAACTTGTTAATGTAGTAAAAAGATAGGATTCCCAAATTTTCTTTCCAGAGCAATGGCAAAACAGCAATTGAATGAGACAGATAAGGATCAGACTTCACCCTTCATAGTTAAGAATATGCAGGAACACACTGTACAAAGAGGAAATTAAATGCAAAATGCAGCTGAGTAATAAATCTTAGAGAAGCTTCGTTTCTCTAGGAATGATGCCGCTGGCAAGACGTGCGAGATCTAGAAGTTTTCAAATCAGAGCTTGTTGGAGAAATTTTGATGGAACTGAGCATCTCAACGGAATACAGCTCTTTCAAAATCAAAACACTTCACAAAAATTGCATTTATTTGGCCAAAGTTTTACTCTGGAAGAGAAGATGGGAAGAAAGTTCTAACAATAATAGAACGTTGTGTTTTGACGTTTCTGGAAGAATTCATTTAGCTTTTGCACTTTCAAACACTTTTCACTTTGATATTAAAAGTTGCTTTTGCCCTAGATTATATACCAAGAGGAGACACTTTCAAATGTCATAATTGAACTGAAGTTCATGAAAGAGAAATTACATAAGCTAAATAAAACATTCTGGCCAGCCTCAAACACTTTTTGTTTTTAATTTTCCTTCATGGAGAAATTCAAAAGTTTCAGATTTTGTTCCAAACAAAACCAGGTTTCAAAGTCTTCTAAGAGTTGGCGGAGCGGAAATTCAGTCTTTCACCCTGCACTACAACTGCAAGCGATCCAGATTTTGCTAATCCTGTTTACTTGACAATCAGGTCACACCTGTGGCTGGAGCACTGCTTCCCAGGATGGGGCTCCTCTGCAACCCCCATATGAGGGACAGGTGCACTGTGTGTTGGGCTCGGCAGCCTTGGCCCTGGATGCCCAAATTTTTAATGAGTTGGAGTGAACTGCAGCCCACAGTGGGCTCCCACCTGGGGTCTGGGCATGCACGGCAAGCAACACCTTGTTTACACATCTTGTTCCATCACAAGGCAGGGAAACAATGCGTTGCACACACTGGCCTGAGGACTAAGGAGGACTCTTGGTGCCAAGATTAAATGTATTCCCATATTAATTAATAGATAATCTTCCTTGTAGATTAACTCCCATGTATTCTAGCTGAAGGACAGAGAAGCCCTTAACATAAGAAGACATCCGTATAAAGAGTTAGCAAATTCCAAGTGTGAACCTTTGAGTTCAATGAGATTCATGTGCGTTTGGGCTCAGAGCGTGCTGTACCTGAAGGAATAGCTTGTGATGGACAGACTGAAATAACATTCTGCTCTTCTCAATTTGTAAACTGTGATTACTGACCTCCGCCTGGTATGATCACGTATATACTCTCCTACATCCAACTATGTACACAATGGGAGGTATGGATATTAGGAAAAATCAGGTTGGATATTAGGAAAAATTTCTTCTCGGAAATAGCGGTGAGGCATTGTAACAGGCTGTGCAGGGAGGTGGTGGAGTCACCATCCCTGGAGGTGTTCAGGAAAAGGACAGATGCAGCACTGAGGGACATGGTTAAGTGGGCATGGTGGGGATGGGTTGATGGTTGGACCTGGTGATCTTCGTGATCTTTCCAAACTTAACGATCCTATGATCCTATGCTTCTACGTATGGGGTGGAGTTAGTTAATGATGGCAACTTAATGGCATTCTACAACTGACTCTGCAGACCATTTTTTCTCTGACATGCTCTAGAGGAGCCATAGGCATAGCGTGCAGAGCACCCTGTGCTAGACTGAACATAATGTAGTCACCTGCAGAGTTCTTGCCCAAAAGGCAGTCCCTGCCTCTTTCAGTGTGACTGCTGGTGCAGCCTGATAGTAATTCAATGTAAGTGAAGGCAGCAGAAATCAAGCCCAAAGAAATAACATGCAATTCTTCATTCTTGGAGTCAGAGCAGAAGGACTAAACTGCTCCCCTGAGGAATTCATCTGGCAGATGTGAATGGTCAGTGTTTCTTGGCATTCTGCTGCTTTCTGAAGTTCAAGTTCAGCTCCTGAAATTCATTAAACTCATGGGCAGGGTCAGGACACAGGGACTAAAATACAGGGGGTATTACTTCAGGAACGCAGTGCATCCATCCGTCCTCTCATTTTGTTCTTGCTACTCTCAGGTAACAACCAGCCACCCTTCCCCAGAGGTCCCCACCTGCTCCGCGGTCTCCTTTTGCTCTGGCCCAACCTCTCCCATGCCACGATTCTGCCCCAGCCCCATGCTTACCTTCTGCTTCCCGTGGGCTCCAGTGCCCTGAGGGATCGCAGGGCATTGGGGACGAGGCGCTGAAGGCATGCTGCACCAGGACTCTTCCCTCCACGCACAGATCACATGCTGATCCCACTTCTCTAGGAGGCCAGGAAAACAGGAAAACACACCACCTTAGTAACAGCTGAATGAGCTGCTTATTCAACTATATTAAAAAACAGTAACATTTGGAATTCAGTTCCACTTAATCCTCTTTTCTTACAGCACAGACAAGAGTGCTTTCTGGCCTTGGCTTGGCAGGTCTGGGCTTATGGCTGTGAAGATGGCATCAGTGTGAACCATCATCCCATACAAAATGATAGCAACCTAGAAACTACTCTCAGCTGTAAGGTTGTTGGGTTTTTTTTGCTCTCACACTACAGCTGGATCAAATCCAGACAAAAGAAAATGTGTGTTATTTAGAGGCTGGAGCAGAGAAATGGTCCTCAGGAGATATCAGACCTATTTCTACTCCCATCATGAGTTTATTGCGTGAACTCATAGCATCTTCAGGACTTTTAAGGCCTTGGGCTTACCACTGATTAGAGACAGAGTTAAGTCCCAGATCTACAAACATCAGAGAGCTGCTCAGAGAAGCACGGCTCAGTTACATGTGTGTGGACCTGCTTTTGGAGGTGGATCACTGCCCAGATCACTAGAAGTCTGGATACGGCGCAGGCTGTGATTATACAGCAAGGAGCATGCCCTTAATCCTTTACACAGAGGGAACTGGATTCAGTACCTGGCAGCCTTGGCACCAGCAGATGGCTCCTTCTGAACTGAAACCCTCCTGGCCCCATGCCATCGGATGGCACGACAGGGCACTGAGAAAAGCACTTTGCTGCCCAGCACCAGATTGCTTCACCTAGACAATAAGCCTAACACCAGCTACTGCCACTACAGCACTGTCAGCAGAAGCTGCTGAACAGGAAAACCCAGTGTTTAACACCACCATTTTGCACCAACATTTGTGCAAACACATTCACGAGGTGAGGGCTTAAGCTGGTATAGCTCTAATATCTTCTATAACGTTGCATTGATTTATGTCAACAGAGGATGTGGCTCACACAGTTCATCCCTAACATTCCTTTGTAGTCACACAATTTGGAACCATGTATGACCCAGAATGTGTGGTTATTGATCCCCCAAACTTGTTCATTATTCACAATTCACTGCTCTGCTTTAAGGAATGATGCCACCCAAAACGAAAGTAAGAATTCTTGATCTTAAGTGAAGGAACACACTTAGGAAAGGACAGAAACTTCAGGCAAGCAATGTTGTGCACAACACAGTGTATTCTCTAAACACCCCAAGTGCAGATTAAGCCATCAATTACTACCACCAGTGATGCAAATTTCAACTCTCTCCCATAGCGAGATTTATTTCAGCACACTTTGCAAAGCGTATTGTGACCCACGAGCAGAAGAGGACCCTGGGACAGGGGAGCTGCTCTCCCAGCGCTCCTAGGCTGTCCCTGTTTCCATTTGGCACCAGGGACAACTCTCACTCAGCTGCTCTCTGGCTTAGCATCTCCTATTTGTTGACAGGGATCTGTGTGAAAGTCGGCTTTCTGTTGGCTTAATTAGGCGGAAGCAGGGATTGTCAACAGGGGGGACTTGGAATGAAATCAGTAGCAAAACTCGTATCCATTTCAGTATGGCCCATTGCCACCCTGCAAAGAGACAGCAAATGACCGAGCTCATCGTGGGGAGGGATGCACCTGCTGGAAACGCTTGAAAAATGAAGTGTGGCAATGGGGAAGAGCAGAGAAATAGGAAGCAAAGGTGCTCTCCCTTTCCCTGCACGTTCTGTACCAGACATACTGAATACATTGGGGCACACTGTGAGTCACGTCTCCACTCTCTGTCTCACTTCACCCACTTGTATTGTTGTTACGATACTACCTGCTAATTTCATCTCTCAGTTGGCTGCTTAGCAGTGGTTTAAGTGCTTATTCAGCTTGCCCAAATCATGTATGTAAAAAAATATATATATATGTAAGACTCTGGAAAAAAAAGGAGATTGAGAAATAAAAATACAGAATTGCTATTGTGGAGGATTTTTATTGTTTGGTTGTTTTTTTTTTAGACACATCCACCAACAGTAAGGAGAGAAATCCCTGCAATAATAATCTTTCAGTTTCTCTACAAAGAAACTCCTGCATTACTGTTCAGTCCTGGATGAGGACAGGGAATTGAAAGCCAACTTTCCACAATTAGGACTGCTTTCTACTCAAATTAGCAGCTATACAATTTCATCACAGGCTGCCATGGTGGAAAAAACTGTAGGCTTATGGACAAACATTTCCTTTTACCAGCAAGGACTTGGAGGTAGGAGGAATCACAAGGAGCATCATGTGGGAAAGGCTATGAGCAAACTTTCTCTTTTTACTTTTCCAGTTTGGGAGCCAAACTCAACCCTGATGTAACACCACTGGCTGAAAGGAGTTACACAGCCATGACTCCTGGGTTAAAGATTTTCGTCTGCAGCTTCTTGAGCAAAAATCCTGCAAACAGCCACGGATGTCAAAACTAATTAGGGAATTGCATGGACAGGCTTATGAAAATCTAAGGCGGACCTTTACACCTTACACAGCCAATGACATCAAGACCAAATGAGCAGAAAATGGTTCAAAACACCATTGAACAGGAATGATAGCATATCTGACACCTTATACACCGGGCACATGACTCCTGAAAGTGAAGGGTAATGAACAATCTACACTTTGCTGTTTTCTAATAAGCCAAGTACTGGGAAAATTCCAACTCGTGAGGTTCAGAGCACAGGAGGGATTCATTCCTGAGCATCATATTCCAGCAAAGTGGATTCAAAATATAAAGAAAACTAGTGAAAACCAATTCTCATCAGGGCTGGCGTCACTTTAGGGGCAACTCAAAACCAGTAAAAATCTGTCGTTCCTTTTGGTAACAAATGCCTGTTTTCAGTCTAAATTATACTACATTATACCTGCTTGGTATAGTACCTGATTGGAATTTGTATTACTGATGGCACTGAAACTTTCCAGCAAGATTCAAGCAAGAAGTTATCAAGCCCAGTCATCTAGAGCTGGGAACCATACTGGCCAAGATATTCTCTTGCTAAGAATGAGATAGCATCAGATGCATGGAAATTAATACAGTCACCTCAATGAAAACTTGGAGGAGCAGAGGCATTCAAAGTTTTCTGCCCAAGCAGAATTAGCTGCAGAGCTCTGTGACAATAACTGTTTACATCCCGCCTCCGCATATCAAACAGGAGGCACAAGAATGGATGCTTGGCGACAGCAGATGAAGGCATCTCATAGATGCAGCCAGGAAATGAACAGAGTTTTCTTCTTCTCGCTTGTTTTCCCTTGTTTTGTTGGCTCTGTTCTTATTTTATTATTGCACATTATTATATGCGCACGCAACGTTCTCATGCTTTTGTTTCTTTATTTGAGGTAGCATGGAGAAGGGCAAGCACTGCTACCCCATGCGTGGCAGCCTGCAAGAAGAAATGCTGGGTTCCTACATGTTTGGTAATTAGAGATGGTCAGAAGCTCAACCAGCTGCTGGAGTTCAGGGCCAAACACATGCGGGCAAATTTGTGTGCAGAGAAATGACTCTACGGAGCAACACAGCACCCATCAATGGCTTACAGTATCGAGGCAAGGAAAGTCTGTCAGAAAGACTTCACTTTTTGCTCAGCTTGTGCAGCTACACTTGCCAAGGTGTGAAGACATGGCTGGCTGGATGGACTAAATGGTCTCAGTGGTCTTTTCCAACTTAAGGATCCTGTGATTCTATCACACAGGATGGCCAACCCCACATCCACAACAGTGAGTTAGCACTGCACTCTGTCCTCAGACTCACAACACTAACCATGCAATTTCTAGAACCAAGGCCTTAAGAGAAAAGCACCAAAAGCTGCAGCACCTGTGACACAGTTGCATCTGAGCAGGGAAGAGCCTGCAGACAGAGAGGAAACTGTGCCTCAGGACCACACTGATGCGCCCCAGCACTACTGACATGCCATACCCAGCCATGCACCAGGCTGCAGCAAGCGCCCCGACACCCCTGCAGTGCTGATGGCAGGTCTTCATTAACAAATGTTTTGCACTAGAGATCTAATTATATTGAGCTACAATGCTTGCTAATGTAGCCAGAGCCATTCATCCTTTTAAGGCCCTTTTACACTGTCAAAACAGCATGGAAGGGGCCTCCGTGCATTAGAAACCAGGCCCAAGGCACTCAGCAGTTGAGTATCAGTCTTCTGTTTTTTACATGAATAGTGCCATTGAAGTGAATGAGTTTATTCATTCAAGTGAGGCAAGTAAAATGTGGGCCATGGTGTGCACTTTTGTGTAAAAATATCTGCAAAGATTTACAGTATTCCCACACACAGATAAGATTATACTTGGCCAATTTTACCTCCTACACGTCTTGCACAGTGACCTCATTTCAGGAGCTGACACAGGCAAGCATCCCTAAGCAAGCAGTGCTGGACACACAGGCAATGAAAGCTCACAAAGTTTGTCACCACAACACTACTATCAGGCTTGTTTTGATTAATACATCAGAAGTATGGGCCGGCACAGGCATGCTCACTGATCTATTATATCCATACTTGATCTGTTGATCTATCTAGGCTCACTGATCTATGTCGGTGAAGTTTTAGAACAGTCACAGAAACATCTCCATATCCACATGAAGAGGGAATCTCATTTCAGCACGGAATTGGCCTTGTGTTTGCATTTGCAACTGCCTCTTTAAATCTCTTCAGCAAAACGGGGCGCACACATTTAAAAACCCAAAGGGTGTTTTTTCTAGAAAATCACCATTTAACATAACTCTGTTATGAAATGTTAGATTTAGCGAGTGATCCACTGTATGTCATTTAAGAAGCAACTGACTGGGGGTTATTAAGAACATATTGATCGAGTTATAAGAAATATGTAATAAAGGCATATTTGGTTACATAACAATTAACTCTGTACCAGTGCGTTTTAAGAGGCAGATGGTATTTATTTAACACACAGACAGTATCTTCTGAAATCTAAATTAAATTGGAGAAACTTAATTTACCTAAAAATGATTATGGGTGAAAAAAATTCCAAATTAATTCTCAAAACTTCACATAAGTCCTTTTCACACATAGGGAATAAATGGATTCAGTTGCAAAACTGAAATTAAAACAGCACGAGTCCTGTCTTTCTTCATCAACTCCTAATATAATTTGATTCCCCTCTTCCCCATATTAACCTGCAATAAAAAAGGAAAATCTCTGAGCACTCAAATTAAGTGCAAGCTGGACACTGAAACGGCCACGCTGTCCTTACAGTGCTGGAAGGAGTTTCTTCCATGCTGAAGACGGTGGCTTTCAAGGTGCTCTCACTGAACAAAGCAGTGCTGAGGCAGCTCTTTGGGTGCTAATACGCCTGTAAATTTGGCCTCCTGCAATACGTACTGCTCCAGTGCTGAAGGACACTCAAAGTTTGTTTTCTGTAAGGTATTAAAGCAAGAAGGGGAGAGGAAATGCAAGCACAGAGGTGAGCTAATGACAATGTGAGGTCAATTATTTGGAAAGTTCTCCTGCAGCCCATCCAAGCTCTGTGCTGGGTGCTGCCACCTCCTCCCCCTGGGGACCACCATTGCCCACGAGCCCTGTGCTGCCACGGGGGGGGGGGGGGGGAGGAACAAGATTCCCCATGACCTTGCAAAGGAAACATGCAATAGGAGGGGGAATGTGTGGGCAGAGCCGGAGCCAACAGGTATTTGTGAGCAGCAATAAGCAGGAATCACAAAGCCAGAACTGCTGATTGAAAATTCCTCCCGTGGCATACGGAAAAAGATTTGCCCTTTACATGGCAAATCAATGGCTCTCAACAGAGTGCTACAGGCTGAGGAGGGAAGAGCAGAAAACAGATCAATAATCCCCTCAATACGAACCAATTTAGGAAGGAGCCTCAGCCCAGGCTGAGTGCAGCTCATGTCGTGGCTGCTTACCAATCCCCTGCCCACCCAACTGAGCACAAGAGAGCCGAGCAGCGCGTGGTCACCTTTCAAAGAAGTGCCCATCGATGGGTGGAAACCACTCCAGGGTGACAGAGGTGGGGGTCCGAGCCACGATCTGGGGGGCAATGGCAACAGGAGCCGGTTTCTTTGCTGGCTGCCAGCTCTGATAGACCAGGTCCAAGTAGCAGTGCATCCTGGCCACTTGGTTGGGAGTGAAGGAGTCGGTGCAGTCATCGTCTGAAACAGAAGCAGAAACCGCATCAGCTGCACGGGATTGACGATGGGAGAATTACAGCCTGGTGAAGGGGAGCTCCTGCATGGGACAGGATGGGGTCTCACAGCCCTCATAGGTTAATGGTCTGTGAAGAAATTAATGCAGACACCACTTGGGGAGGTGGGTGGAAGGAAACAAGTTAAACAGGGAAACAAATACATAAACACACGTTCCATCCCTCCGAACCGGGATGTGTGTGAAGCATCCAGAGGCCATCCCAAGACAGGACACAAAGGTGGAGGCGAAGGCACCGCTGGATTTGGACAAACTTTGTGCCTATGAGAACATCCCAGAGAGGATACAGAAGGGCAAAGGGCAGCGAGTGTTAGGATAAAGCACTGACTGGCAGCCATGTCATCTGTGTGCAATGGGCCGTGACAGTTTTCTTAATTAAAAGAAATCAGAATTTAAAAAATAGTTAAGTAACTTTTTACAAGTCCTTCTATTTTCTAATGAGCAAACTGAAAACATTCTGAAAGACCAGTTTTAAAAAGTAGTTTATACTGATTAAGGACGGATATTTTTGGTGCAGCAGAACAGCTTTATTTGCACTGAAACCTTCCCCCATCAGTCTGCTTCCCATCTCTTTCTGAACTTTTCAGAAACATTTTTGATATTTCAAGTTCCTTTTTCATTCAACATGGAGAAATAATTTGCTGGATAATTTCCCATAAATACCCATTTCTCGTGTCTTATTTCATCTGTATTTCACAAACACGACTTGGCAACAAGAACACGCCCGGTACCATCTGAACATCATACAGTTTTACAACTGCAGTGCCCTGGAGAAGCAGAAAATTACCAATCCTCCATCGGGCACATCACAGAAAGAGTAACTGCATTGTGCAAAGCCACCCAGAAGAGCTGTGCTGAAGACCTTGCTGCTGGCACTTCAACCATTTTCCTGGTACTCTTCCCATCACGTGAACAGCTCTTGAAAGCCCTGAGTGTTTCTTCACATACGACTGTAGAGCTCCCAGCCCAGTAAATCTCAGGCCCAGATGGGACCTCTGCATGCTGCCACGATGCAAACAATGACAGTTTTGCACAGGTCACGTAATACACTTCTCGGGGAAGATGCAGGTCACTGAAGGCTGTTTGGAGCATCGCCTGCATGCACGCAAGTTGGCAGTTTGATATTGTAACAGCATTATGAGATGCTCTCATGTCTTCGAGTCCATGCCCTGAGAAACTCACAAAACACAAATCTGTTCTGAAGAGAAGTGTGAATCTGGTGGCTAATTTAAAACCTTACTGCATCTTCCCTGAACCACAAGGAAAAGGAGTTGGCTTTGGTTGGGATCCTGCTCAGACTGCAGCCCCAAGTGCAGCCCTGCTGCTACTGATCCGATCCGAACACCTCAGATTGCACATCTTCATCTCTCCCTCCTGATTCCACTGAGCAGTGGCCCTCCCCTGACCAAACAGGCACAGCAGGCTGACAGACACCACCAGCCTGAGAGTCTCTGCAAATCCCCGTGCTTATGCAAAAAGCTGCTTCAATATGACATCTCTACATATCCTCAATAACTGCCGATGGGTCTATCCCTGAGCATGCTGTAAAAGCCATAAATACTCTTCACGGAAGCCCAGAAGGAGACAAAAGGCCCTTAATAGCCATCATAAAGGAACAATAAAATATATATAGGACAAAGCAGTCAGACAATGGCACAGGAGAAAGATGACCTGCATTTTCAATCTGTTTAAACAGCAGCGCAGGCTGTGTCCTGGGGGAGGGAGAAGGCGAGGGCAGAGATGTTTCACTTGATCACTCAATTTCAAGAAGGGCTGAAGAGCCTCAAATGAAATTATAATTAGAGAAATTCAATGCACTTTGCTGGGATGATTATTCCAACAGAATTGAGAGGCGGAATTCCCACTGACTTCGTGGAGAGTGGTCTAAAAGATTAACCTATATTTTTACCTAGGAACACCACAGCTAGTTGGGTATTTGAAAGAATAAAAAGCATTGTTCACACTTCTTCATCTTCTAGATTTTGTAACTTGGTATTTCGGGGCTGTTTTGTTTGCTGATTTGCTAAAAAGTCGGGGGTGACTGGACAGATGGATGACAGGTAGACAAACGCTACGTGATACAGCCGTATGCAGGCAGCAAGAGAAAAAGGCAAGGCGATGTTTAGAGCTGCATGACCTCAACGAACATGTTTCAAAGGTATTTCCACCGTGATTTAATATCCTGATACGATTTTTATTCCACTGGCAACGACAGAAAAGCAAACAGATTCATGCATGAGCTCTAGAGATACCTATCATGTCGCTTCACTTAATTTTTCAAGGGAAAAAAAATAGGGTTCTGCTCAGAACACCAGCACACACGTAGCTCCCAACAGCAGATAGATATCGCTGCGCTCCGTCTCATCTCTTGACACGGCTGGCAGGGCAAGTTCTCTTTGGAAGATGAGACCTTGGGGTTTTGAAACATGCATGCATCACCCCTCTTCGCATACCCACAAGATTCGGTGGGGGGATATTGTAAATCCAAAGCGCTACTGACTTATTTGTGTGGAACAGACAGAAGATTGCATGAGACACTAAGACTTTCTGCCCTACCACATGTACAGCAGTGCATAACACATATAGGACCTGACTCAGTGCTTGCATGTTGACCCTTGAAAACACCCTCTAAATGAACAGAAAAATAAAGAGGAAACTAAGCACCACTTTTAGCGAGTGCCACGAAGGGCATGAAAGCATTTATGTTATAAATCATTTCAATCTGCGCCCCAGATGACATTAAACATTTTGCTTTCCTACAGTTTTATTACAGAATAAGCACTCTTATGACCTTTTGAGTGGGCAATCTGTGTTTCTGCCCGTACTGTTAAGGTGCCTTTCAGTGTCTCTGCTTGTATTGGTCACCTTTGAAGTGTTGTGGATGCTGCTAACTTGGTGCCATAGACCCTGAGCACCGCTAGACCCCAAGGCCTGAAATAAGAATATACAATTCCAGGCATCCTCTGCTCCTTCTGAGAAACAACAGAGCATCCTTCAGCTCCCCTTGAACTTCCAGGAGTGGAGCGAGGAGTGGCACTCCCAGCACAATGTGCTGAGAGCCCCTGACCACAAGAGCACCCCCGATCCAGGTGCTACCTGAGCATTCACAAGCTGCTGCTGCTGATGGGAGTGATGGTAGCTGAATGGCAGAGAGTCTAAATCAAACAACAAACGTGATATTTGAACCACTGCACCAAGGTGTCAGCAGTATCTCATTAGATGCCTATCACAGGTACATCCCACAGCTCTGGTGGTGTCAATATTCATCTGACATTTGCTATCTCCCGGAAAAAAAAGTGTAAACAACCTCTGAACTTGAGCTTTTCAGAGAAGAATTCCTAGATCAGACATCCAGCTCTCAGTCAAACAGCGTGTCAAATTTGTTGAAGAGCTTTTAGGTGTTGTTTTCTTAATGCTCGACTCATTTCTTTCCTCTCCCACACGATGACCTACCCAGTCACCACGTGAAGCTATGTACAGTTTGGGAAAATTGGGAAAAACAGGAGATGTGGAAGGAATTCCTGAGGCCATCAAATTCGGTCTCCACCAAGACTGGCCCTAGACTTGTCAGGTCTAAACCTAGACACGACGCATGCCAGCATAAAGCCCCATGTGAGATGCACTGCAGAAATCACAGATAATATTGCTGCTCTCTACTCCCACCCAACCACAGACCCCAGCAGCAACAAACCAAGGAAGCCCAGGTACCTGCATAGCTCATGAAGTTACTGAACGGTGTGTTTAAGAAACTGTGAAAGCCACATGTGTCGTTGCCAGGTCCGGGATCCCCACACAACTTGTGCTTAGGAGCAGGGTTGGTGTCTCTGCAGAGGTCCCCCGTCTCGAAGGAGGGCTCCGTTTCCATGCACGGATCACTGCAGGACAGGATCTCTGAGATCCCCCGGAAGACGTGGTAGAGCCCCAGGCTGTGCCCAATTTCATGGATCATTGTGTGCGTGTGGCCAGGAATGCCATAGAAGGAAGGATTCAGCACAATGCCACCTGCAAGGGGAAAAAGAAAAGAGCTTCTACATTTGTCTGCTTTCCTCAGAACAGCAAGAGAAAGATCCAGCAGCTGTTCATTGGATCCTCCATAAGGCAGACTGTCTCTGCACAATTGGGCACATCGCATGCACAGCATGGTCTAATCTCACCATAACGTGGGACTTCTAAGGATGAGGAATCGTGGCACACAGTCCCACAGTACCAAAGGCACAGGGACAACTGCTCTTTCCACTGCATACGCTCGATTTGGTTTGCGTGTTTTTAACTCAGAAAAAAAAAACAACAAACCTACATGGAATTATTTCATACTGTGCAATTTCAGATCATTTCATGTGCTCAGATAGAATGATTTTGCCCAGACAAGCGTAAGCAATGCATTTGACACCAGGAGTCAAACAAAACATACCTGGAGCCCTCGGTACGTTATTCCACGGGGTAAAAATATAACACAGCTAAACACACTAAAAATTGCAGTGGGTTGCACTGATATTTGCAAACTAATACCTGGGCGAAGAAAATGGAATGAGCTCAGTGCTGGAAAGAGGGAGGTATCTGTGGGGTGTGCTCTGATCCCGCGGACAGTTGTGAAGTAGCAGGGAGAAATCCACTGCTCATAGATTCAGATGAGCCTCGTTTGGTCCGAGCTAAACAGTCTGCTAATGAGTATGCGTAAGTCTAATGTGTCAAAAAATATTAAATTAAACGTGATAATTCTGAAAGAACCGCGTGGCTGTTAAACGTGTGCAAAGAGAAGCAGTGCTTTTTCGTTGTCGTGTGAATTATGGGATGGGTAGATGAGCAAATAGTACATTTGTGAGGCTTGACAATTTATTGAACTAATCATAAGCACGATATTTTTAGCTCAGCTAGATGTACCTTTGGATTTATGATATGCGTCGTATTTTCTTTATTTAGCTTGTTGACCTCAACTTTTCCAAGCCTTTTATTTAAAACTCTTTGTATATATTACCTACCATGAGAACAGCAGTCTGCTTTGTAAAAGTAATAGTGGGAAAGTAAATCTTGGATATGGTACACTAATAATTCAGTGACAATGAGGAGAGAACAGATTTCAGCAGGAGGAGTTTTATCAGTGACTGCAGCACAGGGAAGATGAGGTCACCAGGTTCTGATGCACTGTAGACTGTTCATTCTCATCTGCCTGGAGACTTTTGTTGTAATAACCATGGAATTACAGGGAAATAAAACAGAAGATCTCAAAAAGTCATCTAATCAAGTTCTCATGGGACCAATTACATCCGTGCCCTCCCTCACACCTATAGGAATGATGTCCCCTTACAACCTCCAATGATGTGACCACCCCGTCAATCAACTTCAGCAGTCATCATCCTCATGGCTGCAAGGATTTAACTCACATCTAATCTGAACTGATTTTTTGGCAATTTGAGTTCACTGCTTGAAGTCCTGCCTCACACAGACTCAAAACACAGAAGATTCTCCTCTCCTTTCATCAGCTTTTATGAGATTGTCATCATCCCAACTTCAGGCTTTTTTCCTTTAGTCTGAATAGCCATAATCCATTCAACATTCCCATGCAGCTCAATTCTTCTTCTAGACCTCCCTGACTATTCTTCTTTGGTTCACCCAGTTGTCTCATGTTTTCCTCCAAATACAGTGCCCAGATCCGATGCAGTGCTCCAGCTTTAGTGGTGTCAGTGCTGAAGGGAAGGACCACTTCCTATGTCTTGCAAAGATAAATGCACAGACACTGAGAGAAAACAGACTTTTTTGTGCGTTGGCATATGTGAATGTATGCACACAGTGGAGTCACATGTGCAAGCGTAAGTGCGTATTTAGCACAAATAACTCAATAGCAAATCTAAATATAAACACTAAAGAGTGAATAAAACATATCATACTGCAACATCATGCCTATTATGGCACACTCAGAGCCTGCACATCCTTTCCACAACCCTGAGCTGGTCCTTACACTAGTTCTCCACAAGCCTGGTGTACACAGAGCTACAAGTACGCAGCTACTGCCATCGCTGTGCTCCTGGCATCCTTTTCTCCCCCTTTATATGACACATATTCTGATTCCTCCAGTGCCTGGGTTCCACTTAGATGGATCCATTCACACTCGGAAGGAATTCTGGCACGCTGTTTGGTTCTTCTCCTTCTCAAAGGTACTTCCAGAGTTTGTTTTCAAATGGTGGGAGTACTGCTGAAATTCCCCAGCCTTCATAATAGAGGCTGGCCAAATGGTTCTGGCACTGGGCAGCCCTGAGGCAGCTGGAGAGGGAGATTTTATTTTTGCCTTTGTTGAAAATTTATATTTTTCACAGCTGTCAAGAATCTAAATCAATTGCAGTTTTACAGAAAAGATAAACTCCTGCACCCAGACAATCTCTATCCCAGCCTTTAGATCTGCACCACAGGACATATTTCATATTTTTTATTAAGTACATATTGGATTTATAGAAGAGAGTAAAAAAGATTAAAGATGAATTCTTACAGACCAAGCACAGGTCTGGGAGGGCTATTATGACAGGAAATTATGGCCATTATTTATTTATTTTTTACTTTTTTTCCACTGCAAGTTAAAACTTTGAGCTGTTGGCTGTGTCTTCCTTTCTTTCTTCTTCTTTTTTTTTTTTTTTTTTTGTAAGGTCTCTTTTTTCGTCAATGGATTCTGCCAATACACTGTAGGAGCTGCATTTAAATTGTTTTGCTCAGGCATGATGTTAGCAATTAGCTTAACGAAGTGACAGAGGAACCCATCAGGGCTTTTGGGCAAGCCCCAGCCCTCTTGCAGAAGGTTCTTCTCTGTTTTCTGGAGCTCTTTCCTTGTTCTCTGCTCCCAACCCATGGCAACACCAAGGGAAACTATGAAAACACTCATTTAGGGGGCAGATCTACGCCAGCCTTATTTCACTCCAGCAGTAACATTAGGGGTGGTGTTTCCTAACACCAACCAGAACTGCTGTGGGCTGATGAAGGAGTATGGGATTATAGTACTACAAAAAGAGAAATCTCAGCAGCATGGGGAACAGTGGAGCCTGGGGTTAATACATCTCTTTGTTTTTGCCAAAAGACGTAGCCGTGGGGAAGGCTCACCAGCAGGCATTCCCAGCTCCTTCTGTTTTGGGTGCTCCCAGCTGGAGCCCTCAGGGATAGGGCTGGAGGCAAGTCATTGGAAGTGGCTTCATTTCCAGCCTTGCTCAGAAGGAGGTGATGCCTGGATGTGTGTCAGTGCTGGTTCCTGCTGAGGGAAGCTTGCTCACGCTTCTTCCAGAGCAGCTGCAGTGCTGGATGTCATAATGAAACGCTGGTAACTGCAGTAGGGCAGCCAGCTTGGTCTGAGCATGGTTCCTCTCAGTCACAGAGATGGGTCACTATAGAGAAGTGTTAACACCAGTGTCTGAAGCAATGCAGTTCTGAGTATAGCGAAGTTGTAGTTCAGCTCTTATAGCTATAGGATGTATGTTTAGTATGCTTCAGAGTAATAAAAACCGTATTTGCTGTCTTCTTCTGGGCTTTATGTTTGCCCATCTTTGTTTTGCTCATTGCTGACTTGGATTATGAAACAAAATATGGCTGAAACAGCCTTTCCTAAAGGCTGTATGAACATGGCTGAAAGTGGGCTTCATCCGCCCAGGGAAGCCCAGCCAGGCTGGAGAAAGCATCTGCTACAAAGTGTGCAGGCCCATCTGTAGGGCAGCAAACTCTTCCCTGTTCCACTCCAACAAACATTAGAAATACAATCTCTGGGCAGTTTGCTCTTTTGCATGGTGGTGGGAAAAAAAATAGCAACAAAATGTCATCTGTGAGGAAAATTAATTGGATGCTTACTTAGTAACAAACTAAGGATCATAATGTAACAGGTTAAGGTTAAAAATTCAGGTCCGTCTAGCATTCCCTCACCTATCTCCCCCAACCCTCTTTGCAAAGCGCTCTCATGGAGCAAATGCCCTGTAAAGTAGCTTCACTTAAAAGGTGAAATACTTTCAGATTGACATCATCTACAAATACCATAATATGCTTTGGGTTTATAACCTAATATTTTCCTGGTTGTGAGCCAGTATCTGGGAATCGTGAAATACTTTTTTTCCCCTGACTATATATTAGAGGAATGATAAGAAATCAGACCAGAGCTTAGTGCATATTTGTCTTGCCTTCTTAGCACCTCAAAAGAATGCTTTACGAAGAAGAAACATCTTTATCACTCACTCACCTAGATGCATCAAGGCCTCCTTGTCCCAGGGCCAAGTTGCCACTCCAGCCAGCTCTTCCTCGGAGGAGTTGGCAAAGAAGATGTTGAGGTGTGTGGATCCATCCAGTTTGAGTATGTTCTTCAGTTCATTGACATCTAAGTATGCTCTGTAAGAAAACAATAATAAATAAATGAATCTTTTCTTTTTTTTTTCTTTTCTTTTTTTTTCCCCTAAAAGTGGCACAAAAAGCAACAAAGTATTGAAGAAGCGCCCGCAATCCAGGCAAAGATCTTACAATATCCTGCACTGCAGTCACCTGAAATAGTTTAATAACTCACTCCCAAATTTCAATTACTTCACATTCATGCAGTGAATCTCATCTGAGGGACTTCCAGCCATTTCTTAACTATGGCCACAAAACCCAAGGTAAATACATAAAGCTGTCTATATTCCCAAGATAAGTATAGGAATCTTCTTCTTATGAATGTAATTAACCATGTACTGTGGCCAGTAAATCTTCCTACATCAGCAGTTACCATGCACGTTTTCTCTAAGCTATTTGGTGTTTTAAACTGCTATTCTTCCCCCACAACAACAAGCTCCATGCCTTCAGCCTGGCACCAGCTCCCAGCACTACTCCTGTAACACCAGTGGCATTATTCCTGCTGAGCTGCACTCAGCCTTGCCCTGACACGGGATGGTTGGCTGGGAGCTGCTATTTCCAGAAAGGAAAGCCGTAACAAGTAGAAGGGAATAAACAAAACAAAGTTAGATCTGCTGTATTCAGAGCTTACCAAATCATCATGTGAACCAACCAATCACTTAGGCTCCTTTTGGAACCTCTTGGAAGAAGCAGATTTTGTTGATACCAGAACACAGGAGGAACTGCTGGCCCAAGTGCATCCCATGGTGCCATGCTGGTGCCAGTGGCACTGTCATGCTCAACTCAGAGCAGAGCTGAAGCATAAGAGTAAACCCATCCTTGTCTCCAGCTCACACTGCCTCTTGATACTGAGTGCTGTGCTAACTTGTGAGTTCTGCTGTCCCCACCTGACAGGTGGGAATATTGGGAGGGGAGGACACACTGAGTCAAACATGGCTGACCAGCTTGTTAGGAAGGACACCATTATGGTCTCAAGCAGTTTGTTCCTTCTTGCTTACACCCCATTTCCATACGTATGTGGTATGTATAGATCCACGTAGCTTCACAAACCAAACACACTCCCATTCAGTAAGTAGGGTTCCTTGCATATCTTACAAGGCTTTTGCTCCCAGAAGGATGAAAAGAAAACAACCAGGGGAGTTGGCTCAGCACCAGGATCTTTCTGTCCTTCCCTGGAGGACTCCCCGATGGAAAACACATTCTTATTTCCACAATAGCTTCCCCTGCCACTTGCTGAAGTCATTGCCTCCAAAATAGCTCATGGCTGGGTGTCCCCAGGCCCTCGCTGACTCATGGAGGAAGACGTACTCTTTGGGGACACCGATGGAAGGGTATGTTTCCATTCCATACAGTGTTTATCTTCCAATCAATGCGGATGACATCCTGAAGGACAGGTCAGCACTGTGACCCTTTACACATTCCTCATCTCTCCACTGTTCCCAACACATCTTCCTAAAATACACAGATCATTCCCTCAGCTCCTCAAGCTTGTTCTGCATGTATCCGCACAGTGATCTGGGCCTGTGCTTAATCTATTTCCAGGATCTTACTTGTGCTTTTGAAAACATCTTTTCCAAACATGGGCTCACAGTAAACCGTGTCCGCAAGCACTGAGCCTGAAATCACATATGAGAGCTAGCGAGCATTTCCAAATGAAAATGTATTAGTGGGAAAACGTGATGGGAGATGTGTGTGTTTGGAGGGGGCAATGTGCATGTCTGCACATCCGACAGCATCAGTAGAAGGCAGAGAGTAAAAGTGTAAGAGAGAACGTGGGAGGGATGTGATACTCTGGGCAAGAGAGTAAAGGACACCAACAGAAGCACCGCATACCCCTGAGCAGAAAAATGTTTGTGTTTTGTATCACTGTGGGAAGGAAAGGCCCACTGTACGTATTTGAGACTGCAGTTGTTGACTCTGGATGAAGACGTTTTATTGCCTGTGCAAATCCCTGTAGCAGTTACTATAATCAAACTCCCCTCCTGAGAATACCAGCTTTATTCTCATTCTTCTCTAACAGCTTCAAATTATTTAAACTGATAGCTCCTTATTCTCAGCTGCCTTTTTCTTGCTGTTTACACAACCCATTCCCCATCTATATCCTCGACGCATGGCCACAATCACGCTCTCAGTTAGGTGCATGCAGGCTATGTGCCTCATCATCTGGGGCTGTTCTGTATATGGATTATTACTGCAGACAGCATTTAACTAATTGGCCAGTGATGTCAGTGCATCACTGAGACTGAATTCATGCCCTACGTAAATCCACTGTAATAAGTCAGTCAGACTTATCTTTATAGTATTTCTCTGTCCGCAACTTCTCTGCGGGCCAACAAAAGGCTGCAGAGGAGCAGGATGTACACCAGCAGGGTAAGAGTGGAATGCTAAGAGGATTTTTAGCAAAAGTGATACACAAAAGTAAGTGTAAACAGCCCGTGCTTGGGAGAAAGTAAATGCAAACCCCGTTGTAACAGCACCCTGCAACCCCCAGCACGTAAACATGCTAAAGCGCTTAGCTCAGGCAAATCCCTTGCAAGCGTGTGAACATGTGCCTGCATGTGCGTGCATGAACGGAGGTGTGAGTGGAAGCAAGGCTTTGGACTGTGCACACGTGTAAGCCAGCCAAGGGTATGTATGCAAAGGAACGTGTGTGTGTAAGAGATAAAAACATGAGCTGGAATTCCATCTTCTCCTTCCTCCCCATGTTTCTAATAACCTCCCATCCCTATCCATCATCACCACATTCCTACACTCAAGGAGGCATAAATTAACTACTTTTGCAGTTCATGTCCAACTTCGCAGCCGCAGGCAGCAGACCCAACAGTTACCAGGTCAAAACAGCTTTCAGTTATTGTGTTGGACTGGGCTGACTCCCCCCTGCTGCTGTGGCTGCTTTGTTATCAGCCCAGACTATCTGACCCAACGCAATGTGTGAGCGCTGCTTACACTTCTCAAGGTTATGTGGGTCCCCTGGTAGAGGACATAATGTCTGTCACATGGGCTTGTGCCAAAGAGAGCCAAAGAGCCCAGCCTTTCCAGCACTGCCAAACTTGCATTTCAAAGACATGAGTGCAGTCTTGGAAGGGGATCAAAGCCTTTCTAACTGTCATTAGAATATTTCCTTTATGCATCTCTCTGTGAGTGCCAGCAACATATTTCATCAAATTCATTGGCTCGAGATGGTACCTCCAATATAAACCTGAATGGGGGGGAACTGTCAGGGCAAGTCTAGGTGGAAAACAAAACAAAACCCAAAGCACAACAAAACACGTGTAATTCCTGTAATGGAAAAAACATATGATGCCGTGAGCATGCCTAGCTCAAGAAATCCTAATGAGCCTATTAGTGCATCATAAAAAGTCTCTTTTCCTGGAATCTGTTTTAGACATAGAAACTCTATGGTCTGCTCCAGGCCATTTAGGACACCGAATCCTATCAGACAACAAGCACATTCCCACCCAGGTCTTTTCTCTGAACTATCCGTCCAACACAAATCTTCAGTTTGTTTGTTTTTTTCATCCACCCTGAAAACTGTGCTGTACAGCAGCTTGCTCTTACCCAGTAAGCCCAGACCTCAATCAGTGAGATGCATCCTTTCCAGTGCTCCAGTTTCAGTCTAATGGGTCTTCAGCGCGCTGCAGCCTGCCCCGTCCGTCACAGAGCCATTAGCCCCATGCCTGCCTCATCTGCCAAGCCCATTTCCTCTCTATTTGGGCTTCGCTTGGACCCCCACCCCAGAGCCCATCTGGCCACAGGGCTGCTGTGCAGAGCTGCCTACTGCGGGTCCTCAGCTTCACCGCCAGCCTCAGACCCCTGCTCTTAACTACACACACATCTGACAAGGTCTCCTGCACTTAGCCATATCAGGTATCAGATCCAATCATATTAAATCTGGTTTTGTATGAGGGTTGGAAGATTTTCCTCCTGTTCTGTTTTCCTCCTAGTGCAGAGGCAGAGAACAGCCCACGTTTCCTTAACACAGCCAAGGTGCAGCTCTTGCTCCTGTGGTTGTTTTTGCATGGAAGACAGAGTCCTCCAGCCCTCATTGTTAGGAAATGTTTTCTACTGTTTGCTCTGAGTTATTCACTATTTGTCTTTGTTTTGTTTTGCGTTTTTTTTCCTTCAAAGATAAATGTCACTTTGCAGCAAGAAAACAAACAGGGCACTTAGGGTATTATTTGCAAGACCCCACACAAACAAAGAGTAGGAACTTAGCTATCTGCTCACTATGGAGTACAGTCTCCAACTGTCTGATGGGTTGGTTAGGAATAAAAGGCGTTGCATTTCACCATCTAAAACAAAAACAAACAAACAAACAAGCCAAAACAAAAAAGCAAACCAGCATTGTCTTGGGAAGTCAGCCTCAAAAGTCTCCCTTTTTGCCTAGTGACCTAGTGTCCCGTCCCTTACCAAATGGGTTCAGCATATGGCAGGGAAGAGTAAATCTGGTGGATCCACAGGGACTGAGAATCACTCTCTTTCCCAAGACCACTTGTTTGTGCTTTCATTTGGTGCAGCCATTTGGCAGCCCAGCCTGAACCGTAGCATACAATTTAGGAGGCACAGAAAAAGCCCATCTCATCCATTCAGCATTGGTGAGCCAAGGTGTGAGGGTGCACCTAGAGATTTCTAAACATCTGCAGTGAGCAGCAAGGATAGTTTTGAGACAAATGATGCTCTTCCTGAAGCTAATGGCAAATGCATGGCTTCACGGCGCTGAAAGCTGACCTCGAAATGCTGTCAATTGGCAGGCACGCACAATCTCACTTCAGCTTTTCCTCAGGGTGGTTAGACATAGAACTCTTCTTTTGGAGATGTAGTGTCGATGCCAGTGTTTAAGCTGCCTTTTGTCTTATGTCGTGGAGTCACAGGAAAACAAGTCTGGATAGGATGTCCAGAGACCACCACTGCTAGCCCTCCACCCAGAGAAGGAGCATCCCAATGTGCTGTACCAAACAAATGAGGTAATGGTGAGGTATCGGCACTGGCTGTCCGGGAGTGGTGCAGCAGTCACCATCCATGGAGGTGTTCCAGAACCATGGAGATGTGGCACTGAGGGATGTGGTCAATGGGCATGGTGGGATGGGTTGGGGTTACACTTGATCTTAGAGATCTTCCCAACCTTAATGATTCTATGATCCTATGATTCTACGATCCCATGATTCTCTGAAATGGTTTTCTAGCTCACGCTTATAACCACAGATGACAAAGGCTCTGCAATTGCCTCAGCAGCCAGAATTCCATGTTTTGATTCCTTTACTGTCAGGAAGCTTTTCATAAGATCTCCCTGAATGCTTTTCGCTGCAATAGAAGTGATGACCGCTTGTGCCATTCCCCACAGACAGGGAGGTTAGATGATTTCCTTCTGCTTTAACTAATCTGTTACCTATTTCAAAGCTTACAATATCCCCTGCAAATTCTCTCATTTGGGGGTTGAAGCTTACCTTATTTCTTCAGTCTGTCCCCGCTGGTCATACTTTGAAGACCTCTGGTCATTTCTGATGCTCTCATCTACACTCTGTATCTTTCCTAAAGGCTGGTCATTAAAGGTAGACACAGTCCTCAAGCCGAGAGATTATCAGTGCTTTATAACTGCTACATTCAACTTCATCCTGACATAAAATACACAGCAGAGCTTTCAGACCTACAAATGTTCCTACCGGTTTTTCTTCTTCTTTGTCTAAAGTGCTCCAGGTCTATCAAAAACCTGAACAAAAAAGGACGGCTACAAACCCTCCTTAGCAGTCGACTTGCAATAAAATTTTTGTCTGACCTCATGTTAAAGATCTGCCTTTGTTGGCAAATTTAATTTTACTCCTCATTTCAGACGGACTGCCATAAATCACGTGAAGCAGGAAGTGTGCCTCATCTACATTTAGTTTAGTGTTAATTTAAGACACTGGTGTAAGTGTAGTAAAAGTCATGATAATTTATTGATAAAGGTATAAATCTTTCAGTGATTGGGAAAGAGCCTGAAATAGAGTAGAGCCAGAACATTACAAGTGAAAGGTTTTTGGTCCCAGTTTAGATCCAGATCACTGCCTGTATCCGCACTGACATCCAAGTGTCTAACTGCAGCTCTGACCGCGTCCAAGCCAGGCAGCCACCAGGTCATGTCCACAAGCATAAATCGCAAGCACTGTCAGCACATGTAGGCTTGGCAGCTTTGAAAGAATTTCGGTTTATCTGTTTCAGCAAAACGTCCTCTACAGCCCCCAAGTCTGATCTCCCATTACAAGAAAGAGGGTGTTCATGGAAACGAAAGAAATAATGTTTAGAATCCCAGAAAAGACGCCCAGCACAAGTGCTCAAATAGACCCAACTTCTTGGGTAACTTCAGTAGCTGGGTGCAGAACCCCGTATCACTGTGTGGTGACACTGGTAATGCATCCATGTTGGCTGGTTAATGCTGGTTTAGGTGTCCTGCAGCAAAAACCATCCCTAAGCAACACACAGGACAAAATGAAAGTCCATGGGTGGTTGGCGACCCTGCACATAGCAGGGGGCTTGAAACTGGATGATCACTGTGGTCCTTTTCAACCCAGGCTATTCGGTGATTCTATGATTCTATGGGTGTATGGTGGTACAAAAGTCTGGGTGTTTCATGATCCTAGGATGTCCTGAATTAATTCCACCACTACGCTGGTGACTCAGGCTTTACACACCCCATGGAAGAAAAGAAAAAAGAGAAAAAGAAAAAAAAGAAAAAGAAGAAAAAGGTTTTTATTATGTTAAATATGGGACTCATTTGGGTCTGGCTTTTCTTTATCCTGGAACAGAGACTGAGAGCAGCTCCTTGGTCTAAAGTAGGGATTTTTTTACAATTGTGAAGTCATCAGTTTCGTTTCATTTGCCCTGAAATGCTGGCTTTCCAACAGCACTTCTAGACAATCCTAGAAATAAGCTCATTTCTACTGTAACGTTCAGCATTATAAATCCATAGGACTGCAAGGAAAACAAACCCATACATAGAGGACATTAATTGCTACTAAATTCTTAAGTCAATACTAACACCAGTACCACCTAACACTGCAGCCTTGCTCAACCCTGGCAGCCTTTCTCACAAAGAGACCAGCAATAAATATAGCTGTATTACACACCATCGCCTATGGGTAACTTCTGGATGTTGTAGATGTGAATGTAAATTTGCTTAGTGAGCTGAATCAAAGCAACAGACTGGAGTAAACCTGGACTGCTCTGCACTTTGGTCTGGGTCCTCTTCAGTTTTGGGTCGCATGAGCTCTCACTTGGAGCCGGCCGCTCGCCGGGCTGCACACTGAGTATCAGCTCTGAAGGTGATGTATTTGTTCCAGTAAATCTAGAGTCAGTCAGAGCAACGATTGATTCTCAAAGTGCAGCTTCAGGTTCAAATCCAAAATCTCAAAGGAAACCTCAGTTGAAACAACCAATTTTTGCCCAATTTCTGGCCAACGCGACTTGCTTTTTTACGGAGGGAGGCGGGTTTCCTCAGATCTCCACACGGATTCTCTCAAAGGTTTGTAAATCCTTGCCAAATCCTTCACAAACCTGGGCTCAGATTCAGAAATACAGTGAAAACAGATTCTTTTTTCTTTTCTTTTCTTTTTTTTTTTTCTTTCCCCGGCACTTTTGCTGCTGGTTCTGGCCAGGAGAAGAAAGAGCAGAGGCTGAGGGGAAAAAAAAGAACGGGGAAAAAGATGATGCAAAAAAAAAACCTTTCAAATGTCAAACATGTTCTGTCTGAGCTCTGGGCAAAAGTTTGGGGTGGCTGTTAATGCTCAGCAGATGATTCATCCCCCCCCCCCACCCTCTGCCTTTCATCCTCCCTGGTTGCACTGCCCACTGCTTCTACCAGAGACCCCATCTTTATATAACCTTTTTTATAGGGTTATACAGAGTTGCAGTGCTACGGGCCATAAATATGTGATCACTGAGCCTTCTTCCTTTGCAAGGTTTACATCCAAGAACAGAAGAACATTTGAGTTCACTCGTGCAGCAAGAACCAAAAAACCCCGTTTCCTCAAACAACCATAAAAAATAATTAAGCAAACCAACCCCGCAGTAGTAGGAAAAGAGCTGCCGGCCAGCCAACTTGCAGGGAGAAAAAAAGAAAACAAAGGGAAAGCCTTGGCAAAGAGAATGGTGATCTTACTGTACAATCAACTTCTGAGACAGTGAGGAGGATGAAAGCATGGAACATCTCAAGAAACGTATCTTTAAAATAGCAAAGCATTATGAAGCATACATGCACATTTCGCAGGCCTTTGAAATCAGCAACGCTGGCAGGTTTATTTGTTTTGATTGCCTCTTTCTTTTACTACTTTGGGATTTTTCTCTCTCTCCTTTTCAAGCCTAAAGCCAAATGACCCATGAGAAATGCGCTGTAATTTGTCTCTTATCCATCCCTCATCTCCATCTGATATTCCCTCTGCCCTGGTTACCCTGATGTTTTTCCAGACTCTACAAGCTGAACCAGTGTAACAAGGAGAAAAGTCAAACGATAAAGAGAGAAGTGGCGTAAGGATATTTTCAGGAACCGGTTGTTAAAACAGATTTCCTTTGCCGCTTTTCCAAAACCCCTTTTGGCTGCAGCAAGCCTCATTCACGTATAACAGTGAATTCAAAACAGTATAGGAAGGTACATATACTTGAGGCTATTTTAACCATCAGTTATATTGCTTGGCACTTCCACAGTGCTTCCCCTCTGGGCCTCAAAATGCTTCCTAAACATAAGAGAGAAATTCCACTCTGGTCAAAGCCCTGACACAAGCCCTCTGCACTGCTCCAAATCCCATCCGAGGGCTTAAGTGGTCCTAAAGTGGGACAGGAACCGTCACGTTGGGCCTCCCCACAAGAATATCTCCCATGGATGAGGAAGCCAGACAAGAAAACTTCCCTTGTCATGCAAAGAAGAAAACAGAGGTATAGAAATGCAATAATTTGTTCAAAGGAACATAATCACTCAGTGTGACAGTGGGGATTAGAAACTCGGTCTCTAGCCTACGTTCCTTGATAACGTGGACCATCTTTCTTTTATATAAGGGGTGGTTTGTGTTACCGATCCTTCAAGTTTTCTGCTGGTGGCCACTAATCATATTTTACAATCTTATTTTACAATCTTTTACTCATATTTTACAATCTCCAAAACATTCTAAAGGTCCGGCGCTCAGCAGATGGAAAATCAGAGCTCCCTACAGTAAGCCGGTCCTTCCTGAATCCCTTGGCTGTTTCTGAAGACGACGTAGCACATTCAGTTCATAAACAGATTTACTTGTGGAACCGGGGCTCTGCTTTCAATGAGTGAGCAGCCACCGCTGTAATGATATTTGGCATTTACATACCAACTCTCATCCCAAAGAGCTTCCAAGAACAACCAACGGATACGTGCGTAGCACACTGCACAATGGTTCAAGTAAAGGACATTCTGGTTTCCGTCACCAGAACAGACCTGATTTTCTATGAAAAGCACCAGAGACCAGGAATGCAGCCTGTCATCACTGCCTTGAATCAGGTCAAGAGTTAGGTAGAGCCTCTGTTAATCAGACTGGAAGTTAGAGATCAAGAGGAAACTTGAAGCTTTGACACAGAATTTCCTTTAATTATAGGAGTAGCTCATGGCAAATCTGTCCATTAGGATTGCCAAACAATTTCCTCTGTTAATATTCAACTTTGGCCTTGTCTCTCTTGTCCTGTCCCAGTGGTTCTTGTCCCATCCTAGTGACTCTGAGGTTCGAAGTCCCATTTACAGCCTGCCACAACCAGTGCCACAGTGACCCTTAGATGTCATGCCCAGGACTGGGCACTTCTGAAGCACTGGGATGCTCACTGGGCCCTGTCTTTAGAGGACACCGAAAGCATGGGGTTACCCTACACACAGACCCTGCTCCACGCTGAGCTCCGTAGCACCCACCCCTGCCCCCCGTGCATGCACATGGGCAGTGAGGAAGAGGAAGGAGCCAAGGAACAGGCCTGGAGCAGCCCTGCTGGGCCACCTATCATGGGGACATTTGTCATTTCTTGGAAGCTGAACGCTGCGCTGTGGCCTCAGGGTTCTCGTAATGAGATCGCAATTAGTCCCAGCTCCTTCAGAAGGGTGACACGGTGCTTTGTCCTTGCAGGGGTGTGCAGCTGGGACTTTCAGGGGCCTGGACATTTAGCTACTCCATTAGCATCTTCTCTAATTAACGTGCAGTAAAAAACGAAGGGTAAAAAAAGAACAAGATCAAATTCTTTGCTCCTTTCATCTCACTTTTTGACACTAATCCTCCCCGCACATAAACCCCGTGCCACAAAGTGAGATATACATTGCTATTGGAACAAAAAGAAACTTGGAATCAGGCCGACATCATCAAAAAAATAAATAAAACCATATATAACCACAAAGGACCCAGCGAGTTTATTACGGATACTTCTGCAGATGATGGGCCAAAATAATCAGCCCAAATATGCGTCTTGCAAAACATCACTTTTTCTTTGGAGATGCCGCTTCTTTTCTGTTTTTGTTTTCACAACTCATGAACTTGCAAATCTCGTTTCTTATCCTTCTGGCAGCGCTGTGCATAAAGCTGGTTCTGCTGCAGTGGGCAGATCGTCAATGGCTTGGAGTTAAAATAATCCCAATTTTCCTCTTTTCTGAGAAAGAAATGAAAACCTGACTCAAGTGAGACTAGCTGAAATTTCCTCTCGTTCCATCTCATGCAGGAAAGAGTAGGAGACACCAAAATACGACTGCAAAGAACATCCTGGTGATGGAGACTTCAGAGATACTGAGAAAACCTTACACACTGATACTAAAAGCCTCAAGTTTCCACACTTCCAGAGAGGTCTGTTCTCTTTCAATAAAGAACTAACAGTTGGGTCTATTGGTTTTCTCTTCTATTTTATGAGGGCTATTGGTGAGTCATGCCCAAAAGCCTTTCTCTTCCATGGTGATGTTCTGGACGCAATTTTTAAGTCAGATTCAAGGAACCACTAAACGTTAGGAGATCTGTTGAAGCTGGTCGCTCTTTCCCAACGATAAGCAGATTACAAGGAAAGAGAAAATGTCATTCACTGAAAGAGAAATTTCACATAAGAACATTCAGCTTTGAAGTTCCCAGAATCCACAGTAAATTGCCAGGTGATCTGGCAGAAACACGAACTCACCTGCAATGGAAACAGTTCAGCGCTGCAGAAAGAACAGGCTGTGGGGAGTGCATTTTCTAAATCCAACTTCTTTCTTTTCCTTATTTTTAAATTCTCTATTCTTGTTAAGCAGGAAGACAGAAAGAAGGGAAAAGTGTGGGAGAGAGGACTTCACAGATGATGACTTTGTCAAGAAACCACTGTTGGGAGGAGGAACATGTGGCAGCAGTGGCGGTAATGGGAATTGCTAAGATAATTAACTCCCTGACATCAAAATCTTGCCTCTCATTTCTCTCTGCTGAGGCAGAGACAAGCAGTGGGAGGAAAGATGCAAATGTGCCTTTTCCAAGCACTCAGGAACTATTGGCCTTTGTTTTGCTTAAACTCCTGCAGGACCTGCATCTTCCACAAAGACATGAGGTAAAGGAAAAGCCATTGTACGTGTGTGCTTCTGTGAGCAGGCATTTCTTGAGTCAAAGGACGTGTCAAGAACAAAAGGTCCTCAACCCCTTATAGAAGCATGGGCAGCAGACACATCAAAAGGCAAGGTTATTAGGTGGATGGGAGGATGTTTTTGTTGTCTCACATATGGATCTGCTAACACGTCCACCAGAAAGCAGGCACTGTCAGTCCCAAACATAAGACTGATTGTAAGCATTCCCCAGAGGACACATTTCCCAAGACCCTACAAAATTGGACTGGCAGATTATGAAAGGTACAATACTGATCCAGCATGTAACAGTAAACTAAAGGAAATCATACCCATATATTTGGCCTTCAGACATGAGTGCAGAAATTGCCTGTTTTGGCACCACAGGACCGTGGATCCACTTGAATCAAATACAGACCCCTAACAAAGTGCTACGAGAATGCAAAGATCTGTTACCCATTGTCAAATGATAACACAAGAGAGGGGAAAATGACTTTCCTTCGTGCCAAATTTCTTTACCACCCTTCAACACGAGTATCACCACTGTCAGCGAGCCGTAGTCTGACTTTAGTCTTCTCCATGACAGTGGCACCCCCTGCAAGCCAACTTACATAACTCAACCATGCATCTCAGTCAACATTCGCTCTGGTTTACTGCAGTAATTTATCAGTAACATGTCACTAACAGCTCCTAAAGGACTTCAGATCTCGATGACGACAAATCTAGCTCTGCAAAGCATCCAGCAAATGTGCAGGTTGTAATTTATGTCCACTGATTCCTACACACAGACCCCAAATCATACGGGTCTGAGTTTATAAATGGATTCTAGCATGAAACATCTCGCACCTCCCCGCCAAAAAGTTGCCCTACAGCAAATTGCCCAGGAAAGCATCCAGGCGCGTCTTGAATACCCTACGTAGAAGACTCCACAACTTCCCTGAGCCTATTCCAGAACTCTGACACCTCCCCAGCAATCTTCTTCATGTTCGTATGGAACTTTCCGTGTTCCAGTTTTTGCCCATCGCCCCTTGTCCTGTTGCTGACCACCACTGCAAAGAGCCTGGCCCCATCCATTTGTCTCCTGTGCTGTAGATATTTATAAACAGAGATGAGATCCCCTCTCAGCCTTCTCTTCTCCAAGCTGAACGGCCCCAGGGTTCTCAGCCTTTCCTCATGAGGGAGATGTTCCAGGACCCCAACCATCTTCATGGCCCTCCACCAGACTCTCTCTAGGACATCCCTGTCTTTTTTGAACTAGGGAGCTCAGAACTGGACACAGTACTCCAGATGTGGCCACACAGCTCCTCTCCAGCAGGTCAGGCCCCAAGCCGTACTGATGCATGCGGTCCTTCCTCCCCAGGTGCAGGGCTCTATACCTGCTCTTGCTGAACCTCATCAGGTTCCTCTCTGCCCAACTCTCCAGTCCAACTTGGTCTCGCAGAACAGCAGCATGGCCTTCTGATGTGTCAGCCACTCCTCCCAGCTTTGCACTGTCTGAGGGTGGACTCTCTCTCTTCATCCAGGCCAGTGATGAAGATGTTGAACAAGACCAGGTCCAGTAGCTACCTGTGGGGTGCACCGCTCGTTATAGGCCTGATGGAGAACTTCCTTGCTTTTCCAACTCCTCAGTTGCCAGTCCAAGTACATCCTGAGAGCCTTGCAAAGCCTGAGATCCCGCCTTGGTCACTCAGTTGGGTGCAGCAGAAGGTGTGCTGAAGGCACCTGCTAAGCTACCTTGAAGCACCTTTTGGAGTATCTCCTACTGATGGGTTTCTGTATCAAAACCTCGAGGTTCTTTGGATATCATTCTGAGGTAGAAATAAAAAGAGAATTTTGCGTCTGATCAAGACAAGGGTGAGCCTGAACTTCTACGGCAAAACAAGACATTTGGAGGCAAAACACGTGAATAAATCTATCCTGAAAAGTAAGACTTATCAGAGGAATTCTGAGCAGATGAGGAGAGAGCCAGGAACTTCTACCCCTTATCTGAATCCAACTGGGCGCAGAGGGGGAATCAAACAACACGAATATCTTCAGACAAAGTGGAAGAAACAGTGTGATGTGTCTGACGGAAGCATTTTACTCTGTGTCTGGAAGTTTATCATGACCGATCAATTCTGGAAGAATTAGTGAGTGAGTTCTGGTTTTTGGCACCGACACAGCAGTGGTAAAAAGGCTGGAGGCAAAAGGGAAGTAATTTTCATAATGCTGTGAACTGTTGCCATCAATCCTTACCCAAAACATTTCTTCCACTTACTCTGTGCAGTGCTGTTCTGTAGGAGCTTCCCTTTTAGCTATTGCCCTTCATTTCAGGAAGGCTCACGACCTCGCACGTGCTCTGGATGTGGAGATCCAAGCCAAAGTCTGCTGGAGTTCAATCTTTCTAGGGACTTCAAAGAGCTTGGGATGCGTAACTTACTCCAGACAGAAAGCATAACATACACTTGGAACAATATTACACACATAAAAATAGAAATGATTGAATGACTGTTAAGGAATGCAGTGTGATGGGGAAGCCTGATGTAAGTTGTGCATGGCATTTACATTCCTATTTCCATCTGCTAACCTAGGTGCTCCAGATCGTAGTGGAAGTACCTGCCTTCTTCCAGCAGTTACAAAGACTTCAGATTTAGTTCTCTGATTCGTGCCTATGCTGCACGTCTGTCTGTGCTGCAAGCAGATGGCATGACTGCTCCCCTAGGAACTAACTGAGCAACAGCCACAAATAGCCAGTGCTCAAGGAAAGCTGCAACTACACATTTTGGGAGGAATCAGCAGCCCATACTCCTCACAGATACATAAAGGTAAGCTAAAAACCCTTTACTAGAAATGCAAGTTGCAGACATACGAAGGTCCTTTGAATGACACAAGTTTATGTCATCCTAAATATTCCTCAGACATCCTTAGTTTGTCTCCATTTGTGCTTGCTGGAAGGGAAGACAGGAATAAAGCATTGCCAAGCTCACGGAAATCAGGGGATCGCAGCAAAAAATGCCATTTTGCAATTGTTCTCAACCAGCTTTGCAAACATAAGCAGCTCAGGCTGGTTGGAAATATTTTCACACTCTTGATGCTCGCTTGAAGCAAACTACGGCCCGGTCTTTTCAAGGTCCTTAATTCTTCATTTACTTACTGTTTCTCACCAGTCAACCTCTCCCTGTCTCATTTTAATTAAAAACAAATACAAAATTACTTAAGGCAACACCTTCCAAATGCCTAGGGTTTTTGATACCCACATGCTACCCGCGGGTCCTGTTTTAAGCAAATAATTCCCTTCTGTGCCTTTGAAAAGAGCACAAAAACTGTGTAGATGGTTACAGTAATGGGCCTATTAATTGATATCCTCTGGATTTTATGTTATTTAATCAATGTCTGAGCTCTGACTGCAAAAGAAGCTTAAATTGACAACCTCATTCCCTTCTGCCCAATGCTCCCCAGCCTGTCGGCTTTGATACACAGATACTCTTTGCAAGCCTGACAAGGGCACAAGTCTCATTACGTCCTATCATGGAAATTAGAAATGAATCAATAAGCAAAGAGGCAAGCTCTGATCAGCTCGCTCCTACCACACAATGCAGAATTCTTCACATTTCACCCTTAATCCCGCATCTGATCAAACTGAAATGTCTTCAGGGTCAGGAATGCCTCTGCATCCTTTGGTATTTCTCTCATAGCCTAATTGAATCTCAGAGAAGTCGATAGTTTTGGTCCGTGCCTTATCTTTGCCCTCAGTATTTGTGCTGTTGAATGCTGAAGAAATAATTCAGCAACATGCTTCATGCGATGGGGCAAATCATTATTGGAGCAGAAGTGCTGGCAAGGCCCGAGTAACAGCCTAAATCCCCTTCTTGGCACATCCATTCGGACTGCGTCTTTCAGCATAATTTTGACATGGAATTTTCCTGGCATAAATCACACAGGTTTCCCTCTTCCCTTCCACACCACGCTGCGTAGCTCTCTGTTTTGGTAAATCTCATCTATTAATAGTTGCCCTCTGTGGCTATAAAAAAATACGGCGGTAGTCAACAGCCAGTTCCTTGGTAGGGAGCAGCTGCGGCTGCCTGAACGCACGCAGGACCCGGCATCGCACAGCAAAGCCCTTTCTTGGCTCCATGTCAGAGCAAACTGATTAAATAAGGCCACAGCCAAGCGAACGGAAAAGGAGCCCCATCGCTGCAAAGAGGGGAGAGCGGCTGCAGCATCGGGCTGCAGAAGCATCGGGGTATTTCCATTTTCTCGCTGACATTTTCTTTTTTTAACCCAGCAACCCCCTCCCACCCCACCCTCCCCAACCCACCCCCCCCCCCCCCCCCGTCATGTCTTCCTCGCTCCACCCTCCTGCCAAGTCCCTGCAAACTCTCACACTTGAAGAAATAGAACAAAGACGTCATCGCAGCCGGCACCAAAGGTCGTGGGGTACATTTTAAGGTCTAGTCTACTTCTTCTGTTTGATTGATTTAAGTGATTAAAGCATTTCTGCTCTTCCTGTGCTTTCAGCGGCATCCTGGGTAACTCTGGGGAAATTCAAACCAACCAGCTGTGATCCGTATTACAAAGTCACGGCTGGAAATACACACAAGGATGGTGATGGGGCCATACTGGAAAGCGTGCAAGGAGAGGAATATTGCCTCCTGGTAGAGTGAAGAAGGGCTTTCATGTGTCGGATCGAGAAGCATTCAGCTCAGCAGAGGAGATACGGGGCTGGATATTAGGAAATACTCCTTGAAAGAGTGATCGGGCACTGAACAGGCTGCCCAGGGAGATGGTTGAGTCATCATAATCATAGAATCATAGAATGGCCTGGGTTGAAAAGGACCACAGTGCTCATCCAGCTCCAACCCCCTGCTGTGTGCAGGGTCGCCAACCACCAGACCAGGCTGCCCAGAGCCACATCCAGCCTGGCCTTGAATGCCTGCAGGAATGGGGCATCCACAACCTCCTTGGGCAACCTGTTCCAGTGCGTCACCACCCTCTGGGTGAAAACCTTCCTCCTCATATCCAACCTAAACCTGCCCTGTCTCAGTTTAAAACCATTTCCCCTCGTCCTATCGCTGTCCACCCTTGTAAACAGCCATTCCCCCTCCTGTTTATAAGCTCCCTTCAAGTACTGGAAGGCCTGGAGGTGTCCAAGAAACACAGAGATGTGGCACTGAGGGACGTGGTCAGTGGGCAGTATTGGCGGTGGGTGGGTGGTTGGACTGGATGACTTCAGAGGCCTTTTCCAACCTTAATGATCCTGTGATTCCACAGATTCCCATCGTCTCAGCACCGCAGGGTACCGTCCCCACCACGGCGGGCTGGTTGGTGACAAAGCACCAGGTGCACTTTGGATTATCATTTACACGAAGTGAAGCTCTTGAAAATCCTGCAGAACTGCTGAATCTCAGGGACGGCCACACCAAGTCCGTGCCATGCCACAGCCATCGCAGAGCCCTGCAAGCACTGCAGCACACCTGGCCTGAGCTGCAGCCACTCAAAAAGCCCACGCCACATAACTTCAGTGCTTCTCAAATTTCCCTGTGGATGTTTCACTAAGATAGATAAATTCTCCCTGCAAAGCTGATGGGAATGATATGAAAACGAAGCCTTGTGCCGGGGAAAACGAGAACCACAGCTTCTCATTGAAGTCCTCAATTTATTGACACTACAAGGACATAGCATGAGAAGCAAATTCATTCCATATTATCTACTGTCAGTATAGCTCAAAAGATGAATTTTGAGGGAGCAGAAAGAATTTTATTCTCCCAAGCCCTGTAATTCAACACTGCTGAAGCTGCCCTCACACAAATCAGTGATGACACATCTTTTCAATGTCTGGGGCCAAAATTATTTTTAAAAGCACTGCAGGTAATTGCCATTGCTGTTATTCCAAACCACCGCTATTTCCACTATTTTGCTATCACTGATGTAACTCGACAAGTGGGCTTATTCTGCAATTACTGAATTAAGGGAAATAATAGTACATTTCACAACAAACAGCTCACACCTATCCGTGGCCATGACCAGATCTCTAGGTGGAATTGCCATGAGATGCCCCCGTGTTTCCACGCTGTGTTCAACGCTACCCAAACATCTGGGTACCTTCTAAAGTAATTGGTCTGCGGGGTGCAGATTTTATCAGTCTTTTTCACCGGGGTGGATTGGCCACAGGAGTCTTTAAAACAATGGCTGGGAACAAACAAACGCTGAACCTCGTTCTCCTGAAGAATTTCAGAAAGATCAAATTAGGCCAAAAAACTCCAATCTTGATTTCAGCGAGGTCCCTTTCTAGCAGGGGTCCTTCTAACAGGGTCCCTCCTTTAAAAGAAAAAGGAAATTAAAACTGAAAAACAGCACTGGGGAGAAGTTAAGCGTGTGCTTCACACTCACACATGCCAGGAAATTTAGAGTTAAAGGTGAAACCCCACCCTAAAGAGCCTCATACTGGAGACATTTCAGCGAACAAACACAACGTGTTCTGAAATACAAAGTCCCGGTAGGGTGCACGAGGTATGGAGTTTCAGCCTTCACTCCAAATTTCCTGACTTTTTGGAGGTTTAATAGGCTTTCATACCCCAAACATTTAAGTACTCCAAGAAGTTTCCCCAGTGCAGCTCTCCCTGAGCCTTTTGGAAACTGAGCATCAGCGCTGTGACGGTGAAGCTACCCGTCCCTCATTAATGAACCTGAAAACCCTTTTATGCCGATTTATGCCAACCTGGGGGCTGAGGCTGAGTGCACAGCTGCAGTTTGGCTACTCTGAGAAACTCCAACATTGCCCATTTAATCAGAACAAGACTGAAGGAGAGGATTTCCTTGACCCCAGCAGAAGCTCATATCTTCTTCTTCGTGGGTCTCACAACTGCGCTTCGGCCAGCAAACAGGGAATAGTTTTTGACAGACACCCCACCAGGTTGTGGATGGGGATACATCCATCCCACAAATCTGGCCCTAATGGATGAATGACGACTGTTGCTATCTGCACCACGCTGCTCTACGACACAGCCTGCATAAGCAAGTGTTACAAATATTGAACTGGTTTCACAGTACCCCATCACAATTCTAAAATACCCGTTTTGAGGCTCTGCATCGCTGCCTTTCCTGAGAGCTCTAAGGAAGTGATTACCAGCAACTCACACACTTCATCTCAGATGTGCACACAGAGGAACCTGAAGCACTCTGTGTGATGACTGCAGTGGGTGTCCTGACACACAGCTAACAGAGCAGGCATCCCCTCCTCTGCATCAATCTCTGTGCACAACTTCTCCCTGTGGTGGACAGCTGCAAAAGGGATGGAAACAGCTCCCGAATGGAGACATCACTTCTTGGGCTTCCTCCAGCCCTGGGCCAGGCAGAGGGAGAGCCTGAAGGGCCGGGCTGCCTGCAAGGGGGGAAGAAGGAGACAAGGAGGGAACGTGGAGGAGGCAAACAGGGACTGAAAGCTTCAGGAACTGGTGCCAAAGGAGTTCAAACGAGGGCCAGTAGACACTAACGGTGCTTCGGGCTGTTGCCTACAGATCTGCCTCTGCATCCCTTCCCCTTCAATCTTTTCCAAGACCTTCCTCTTTCCCCTCACCTTTCCATTTAGTTAATCCCCTCTTCACTCAGCTCCAGCTATCAAATTTAAACATACACACATGGCCAAATCCCCTGCCACACACACCCCTTCTCATACCTCTGAAATCCTCCAACAGGCCAGCAAACTAAAAGCAGAAAGCCCACAAAAAGATCACAAGCAATGATTTATGGAAAGTGACCTCACTTTTTTTTTTTTACTTTTTTTTTTTTTTAATAACAATAGGCTGATTAAATTGGGGGGAAAAAATAAGGATAAGATTTAAACTCGTAAACCCTCAGAATCACAGCATCACAAAATCATCAAGGTTGGAAAATACCTCTAAGATCATCTGGTCCAACTGTCCAACCCTTTCTTGTCCTCTTCTTATCTTTTTGTCCTCACTCCATGGATGGGCTTAAAAAAGAGGCAAGCTGCCCTTCCCCCTGTCTCACTTGTGAGCTGCAGCTCTCACAGTGCGTCAGAGCATCGCTGCTCTGCGAATCGCAGCACTCGCACAGTGTCAGCACTTTATTCTGCTCCAAACTTGCATCCCTTTTTTCAGTCTTGCCATCATATCTACTGAGGCTGCAGCCAAGTCCTCTGCGGCACGAAGGTATTCTTCTACCCCAAAACATAAACCACTCATAGAAACTGCTGTTATCCGAGTAATCACGCTATCGGGTTGGCTTTCTCCCCCTGCATTAAGTTCACAGATATTGGGCAAAGACAGAGCTGCTGGGCCAATATTAATGTCTCCACTCACATCAACATTTTCAGCTGAGACTATATAAAGAAAATCCACCTTCTCCTTCTCACACCTTCTCCTGAACCCTGTGAACTGCTACATGAAGGCACCAGAGATGCTGAAGTGTGGCTGCACAGACTGATCTCCCCCGGGACAAAGCACAAGTCAGCATCTTCTCTCCTGAAAGATTTCTGTACATTTCCACCAGCAGCGACAGGGAAGGGATTGCTAGGCAAAACAAACAGCCCAAGTACTGTTTGTCCACATGCAGCACTGCACGTGAGGGGCAAAGCCAAAGGCATTGTGCTCTCCCACGATGCAAACAAAGCACGGTGGAGGTGGCTGCTCTGTATGTCCTCAGTGGACAGCTTCTGCTCACATGAAATGGATTTAAATTCCTATCAAAAATGAACTCAGAAAGGTAGGATTGGAATTGCAAATGGGAGCGTTGCACCTGGCTAAGCTTGGCACAGAAATAACCTGTGCTTTGCATCTTTCGGTGTGAAAGGTGCAACCTCCTGTATTTACAGAAGGCTTGGGTTGCTGATAATTAAAAACAAAAGGAGCACCTCATGCCCTGCTGAAGAGAGGTTGTACCTAATTGGGTACAGGAGAAAATGATGTTAAATGCAGAACTCCACAGCATTCCGAGAAGCATTTTGGCCATAACCAAATGGGATGGGTTAGACAGTATCACCTGCACCGACCAGCAAAGGGAACAAACCAGCCTTACCCAGACTGCTGCATTCCAGAACGTGTCATGGGATGAACCCCAGCTGGTAAAGGGGTTATGAAGAACACCAGTGCCAGTGCTGCAGGGTCCTTACCAATCTTCCACGCAGGGTTCCAGAGCCAAATGGGTCTGCACTGGCACTGGAGAGTATAATAAGACTTTCACCTCTTGTGTCCCACAAGGATTCTTCATCATCTCTGATAGTTTACTCCATAGATTTTATAGGCTGTCTCCATTCCAAGCATCCTGCAGTCTGACCAGACAGTGATCTTTATACATAATGGATAACGTCCATGAAAGAAACTGTGAGTCCTATGAGTCTTGAGGAAAAAATGCTTCTGGAGGAAAAAAAACTGTTGGAAAAGATGACCGGGACAATCTAAATAGAGCAAACTCCTACCAATTTGAGGGTGTGCAATTGCATACGTAGGGACAGTTTCTCTAGCAATGAAATCCTGACTATATCAGAATTCAATAGTAGACTTATAAATGTCAGTTGCTAGCATGGGAACAGATGCAATTTCTCCCAGCTGATTAACATCCCTGACATCTGGAATAGAGGACAGAATAAACAGAGAGAGAAGAGGATTTCCTGTTGGGACTTGGCTGTTGGGTGCAAACTACCAAGATACAGCAACTTTGTCCTTGAGAGCATTATCTCTCCACCTTCCAAACAGCCCTGGGGAAAGACCTGGACGTTTAGCACTGAATCCCTAGGCAAAAACTCTATTTGCTACAGTTCTGCCTGATACCTGGGTGAATGCAGGAATCCTTGATGTCAAGAGCTGTACAATGGCCTCTTCAAGGCAGGGGATTAAGCCCTCAAGCTTCTTGAATTGAACAGCTTTGATGAATTTCTTCTGTTCTTTTCAGTGTTTTGGATTAGGTGGAAATTAATTCATTCTTGGGAATCAAGGAGTATTTCTCACAACTCTCCCAGCTCCTAGAAGAGGGCACTGCGTGTGCCTCCTTCCGCCAAAATAAATTGACCGTACTTTGCAGAGAAGCCTCGTAAAAGGATTTTCAGTGGAAAAGAAAGAAAGGCAGTTAAGAGGCTGACTTATTCAGAAACTCCATGGAAGGGCCCTGACGTGCAGCCACTTCGCTACCTGTATGAGGCTGAGCTAGGCTGAGGATGAACCACCCCCTCGTGCTCCTCATGTGTCCCACATGGCACAGCAGGTTGTGTCCTTTGTACAAAGCTCTGCCATAGCTACTGCAGTTCAAAACTACCACAGAAGTTTTTTTTCTACAAATGGTTCAAATGTGTATTTAGAGTCTGTTTCATGTTTGACTGGAAATGTCCTCAATTCTGAGTTGAGCTGGTGTGACGCAATGCTGGGCTTGGCCAAGCTGCGCTGTTCAAGAGTTGGAGGGGACCAGCAGGGCACTGGGCTCCAGCTCTTTGGCTCCATGTCACTCTGAGCTTGCAGGCAGGTGCTCTGCCCTCCTTGGGGTGAACAGAAAGTCTACAGGAACTTTCAGGGCACATATGTGGATATCAAGAATAATTTTCCCCACGGTCAGTTATTCTGCATTGTCTGAATTGAGGGAGTAGCTTGCACTGTTTCAGGAATTTCATCAGAATTTTCCTAAGAAGCCATCAGAGGAAGGCTTCCTTATCTGTACATGCAATCCTGTGGTGAAGCCTGATGTGAAAACCCAATATTACATAAAAGGAATGGTTCAGTTAACCATGGTATGGTGCAAGAATTCACCACATCAAATGGCACTTACAGAGGATAATTTCCTATGATCCCTTGCTGTTTGTTTCAAGTTTTTTGAATAGGAGCCATGGTAGGTGTCATGAGCTCAGTCTTCCCTGTTTTGTAACCAGCAGTATCCCAAACAACACAAGGAATGTGTCTCTCTGGCAGCTATGTCTATCCTTACTCCTTCCTTTTGTACTGGGACAGACTGCATGATCTTAGCATGTTCTCATCTTCCCAGAACTGCAGAAATAAAGAAAAGCTGAAGAGTATTTGCAAACCTTGTGCTGGGACTGAACACATTCTGTCCCACTCCCATACAATTAGTAAAAAGAAGTTGGGCAGATGTCTCGGATAGAGCCTGTTGTGTGAATAATGATAACCAGTCATGTTGGCTTTCTTTCCCTGCAGGCTACTAATAGAGAGGAGAGATGATCTAGTTGGTACCGCAGTGTTTACAGCTTTTCTCCACTGCAGCTTCCAGAGCAGAGGCCCCATCCATCAGTGCTGTCCCTCCGAACTGTCCCTCTGGCAAACTTCTTTGCAGATTAGATTTCTATGCACCAACATCCCCACTACCTGCCTGTGGCACAGAATCTCAGCTCTTGGAAGAAAACATTTTGCAGAGGTGCCAAAAGGAGAGGCTGGATGAAAAAAAGAACCAACACCCTTGAGCTGCACCACATCAGCGGCTGAAGGACACCATCAAAGTACCTGAAAACTTAGTCCAAGGTGCCAAAAAAAAAATCATAAGCAACTTAGAGTACAGATTGGAGTTGCCTCAGAATTTTTCCAGTACCATCACATCTGGGGCTACAACTCAACAAGAGGCAGACAGAGTTTTTGTACCGATCCAGCAACATCAGGAGATCCCAGGATGGAGGCTGGAAGGGCTGGGGCTGAGACAGTCACACCGAGATTGACACAAGAAGGAAAGAGACAGGAAATGAATCCACCTCCTTTTGGGGTTGAAGAGGCACTAAAGAGGGTTCCTGTTTATAACAGCATTAATCAAACATTAGCACTTTCTGGTTGGTTCCAACGAGCAGAATTATTTCAGGAATAAACTCCACATGGTGAACAGCTGGCTACAACTGCTGACGCTGAGCATGTAGGAAGAACAAAACCCAGTAGCATCTGAAGACTCCCCAGTACCAAGGAAGGCTGAAGAGCCTCTACAGCACAAAGCTCAGGGAACTCCGTACTGGTCACGTTTCACCTGTTCCATCCTACTTTATTTGAAGCCTTACCAAACCAAGGGCTCGTTTCTCTTTCTTCTGCTGTTGTTAGACAGAACTCTGGCAGAGGAGGCACCTGGAGCTTGATGAGAGCTCTCAGCACTGCGGAGATGCCCTCACTGATGCGGTGCAAGGCCTGCACTAGAGGGGACTGAGGGCTGCCAATGAAAGTGCTGACAAGAGGGGCTGGTGATGCAAAATGGGCCCAGATGGTGCCAACTGAGTCACATATTTTGACTGAGTCAGTAATTGGCACCAAAATCTCTCTCAGGGGATGGTGCTGATTGCCCTCAGCCAAACACAGGATTTGAATCTTCACCCTTTTAGTCAATGAAGTCTTTGCTAACAAAGCCACTGCCCTAGAACCGTATCCATTAGCTCAAATACTCCAGGCAGAGTTCAATCTTAACAAAGCTCATTGATCAAATCTACAGTCCTAAGTGCTGTGTTCTGGAACACCGACTGTGAGCACCCAGCACTGTGTGGGCAGGAGCTCAGCCAGCAGGAAAAGGCTGCAGAGAGAGGGCTGCCTTCTGCTGCCCTTGGTTTCACTGCCAGCGGTGAGTGCTGCATTACAACTTCTAGGCAAAACCAAATCTGTGGATGGACTACAGATTTACTCAGGCTCTGTGGCGTGGAAGAGGAACTTCAAAGCCCCCCAACAGTGACTGATGTGTGTCACTTGAGAGTAGGTGCTGCACACAGATCCTCCAGACAAGCCAAGCAAGGTGGCCGTCTCCAAAAAGAACATACAAATGCATACGAGAAGCAGGTATGCTGTCTTAAGGTAACTGAACATCTTGGAAGTAAATTCCTAGCTTGGGCTTGTGCAAGTGCAGCAAAGAAACTTCATTTGGAATAGAAACAATAGAAACGTCGGAATAATGTTAAGGCACAGCCTTAAATCTGAATAACTACCATTTAAAAGGCGTTTCTTGTTTCATTTTGCATGGGTATTACGCTGGTCACAGAACAAGTGCTAAAAGGGTACTATCAGATTAAAAATAATGCATTTTTTTTTTTTTCTAAAAATTGTCGTAGCTGTTAGAACTAACACCTCAAGTTCCCAGAACTACAGTGTTAAAACAACCACATTTGCATTGTGCCTTTGATGGTATTTGCTCAGTTGTGCTCCTCTCCAGTTGAACAGCATTAAAAGACTGGTATTTTTCCTTTTTCTGTTTTCAATAATTAGTGCTTCCCATTTGAGCCTTGTGCACTGATAACTGGCTGAAGTCAAGCTGAGCAATACAGATGTTTTTTAAAAAAGCCTCACTAGAGTGGGGGGAAAAAAACAGGAATGGAAGCATTTCTTTGCAGCTTAATTATGTGTATTTTAAGCTCCAATTGAGATGATAATGTTGTTTAAAAACTTCCCTCTGCTAAGGATATTACAAATATAGTCTGAATTGATATAATTAGAAGAACTCCAGAACGGCTCATACTTTCCTTCTTAACCTGAACTTCAGCACTGACGACACAGGGTGCTCTGTCTTAAGGCTTTTCACTGTGACTCCACAAACTGCCCTTAAAAACAGCAACATGGGATACAGACAACAGAATTTTATCCCTCACCTCCATCTCCTGTGTGTTTACATCACCGGCTCAGCAACAAGAAACTTTTTTTTCTACCCAAACATACTAATTCTTGCCTGAAAGTGACCAAAAAAAAAGTTGGAGTAATTCTTGCTATGCGGCGCTCGATTGATGCAAGTAACTCAGGAACGTCCCTCTTCAAACCACAACACGAGGAAGCTGTAGTTGAGAATCTCAGGATTTTATAAACTGCCATCCAACCACAGAAAGCTGCTCACCCATCCGTGGTAAGGGGGCATCAGTCCCGACTTCATATGTTAATGGAGAGGCTCAGAAGAGGTGAGTTACCCACCCACCACGTGCAACAGCGCTCCCAAGACCCGAGTACCTACTTCCCTCCTCATAACTCACAGACTCAGCAGCCCCTTACAGCAGTTCTTACAGTAATCTGCACTCATATAGCATTAAGAACATAGAATAACCTACGCATCTTCAAAGGCATCCTACAAAATTTAAGACTACTTAGGAGTATTTATGTTACATGCCTTGTAGGGCTCTTCACTCTGTAAATACACATGAATCATACAATTATAGAAGCATTGAGGTTGGAAAAGACCTCCAAGATCATCCAGTCCAACCATCCACCTACCACCAGTGTTTCCCCACTAAGCCATGTCCCTTGATACAGTATCTAAACATTTCTTGAACATCCCCAGGGACAGTGACTGAAACCATATGAGCTTCCTATGGCATCTAAGCTAGTCTGTGGTTAAAATAAGCTGGGCAAAGCTACAACATACTGTTCAGAACCAACAACTAACGGGTCTTCCAACGTAGTTAAGATTTCAATGGTAAGACACAGTTGAGACCATTACTGAGATTGCACTCAGGTAATTGCAATGTCAGCCAAATCCCAAGAAAAAAATAAATGCATTAAAAACACCAAAGCTCATAATGTCAATAACACAACGGTTCAGCAGCCAGCAGGCTGATCAATACCTAGACAGATACTCATTAATATGAATGTAAAAAGCTCGCTTAAGAAATTGCCTACCTGTATGGAGAATACGGATCAAAGCACGTCTTGGTGACTTCTGTTATCTCCGGGTTGCAGCACTCCCCACCGTCGAAGTTGTACCTCTCGTAATTGCAATCCATGTCACACACTCCATTCTGCTTCTTCTTGTTGAAGAGCGTGTGCCGCACATGCCGGCAGTCTCCTCCGTCGTAGCCGGTCAAGGTGTGGTTGCACTCGGGGTCGCAGTTCTCATCCCCAATCTTGCTGATATCACAGTTGGCCAGGATGAGCCGGTGCCGAAGGGACGAATTCTTCACCTCCAGCACCTCCAGCTCCCAGGTGATGTTGTAGCGGCTGAAAGCCTCGTTTAAATGCTGGTGCTGGAACTCGATCTGCTGCTGGCTGACTGTGGGGTTCTGGTGTTTGTCGTCGTAGAGATTTACCACGCGGTAGCGCACGATCTTGTTACGGCGGAAGCTGGGGAGTTTGTTGTAGCTGGCAATGACGTCCGTGTTGTCACAGACTGTCTGTCCACAGAGAGGAGGCTCTAGGCTGGTATCCAGCAAATAGCCGTGATGGTAGCTGGACTTGCTCTGAGGACTGCTGCCATCCTTCATGGGAGACCAGGTGTTTTTCACATTCAGTAAACTGTCTTGAAGAACTAGCTGAGGTAGAGGCATGTCTTGTCTGTGAATAGCCTGGCCCATGTCCAACAAGATCTCCTTCTGAGACCTGGCTGTCCTCCAGAGGCTGAAGTGCTCCACGTAACCCCGATAGTTCTGGTTCAGGGCATTTCCTCCAACCATGAGCACCTTGCACTTCAACGTCAGAAGACTGAAGATGCTGCCCACCTGCTCTCCGCTCGTGGCTACCTGGGCACCATTGACGTAGAGTTTCATCAGGTGCCCATCGTACGTGGCAGCCAGGTGCACCCACTGGTTGGGGAGGTAGCTGCGATGTGCTGCAATGGTGGTCACTTTGCGAGCACGGTCTGTCTTCAGAGAGAAGAAATAGCGGGGGTCTCTATTCCCCTGGTCACTGACGGTGTTAATCCCCAGGACCCATCCTCGGTCACGGGAGGTGTAAGAACATTTGTCATACAGTCCTATGTGCCCCCAAAAGAGAAACATGGATAAATAAGGATGACAGAGCAAATAAAGCAATTAGTCTTTATACTGTGTAAATCTCTCCCTAGATTCGTATAAACACACGCTCATCCATATACGTTCGAAAGTTAGTGTACAAGAATGACATTAAATCATCCAGCGCACAGCTGTGGGAGGTCATGTTAAGATTTGCTATTGAAGATTTGCCAGTGGCATGTATGAGTGGGATTCCCCTTTTCTGACCAAAGACAAACGTTGTTTGCAAATTCCTATCAGTAGGAAGTTGTACTGTGCATTTGGTCTTCCCTTCATTCAAGCCATACATCACTGGCTGAAAACAAGAATGCTCTTGAGAAGCAATCTGTTGACCTCACTCGTATCTCACACGCCTGAACCCTTTATCTAGCAAGGGCCAGAGGCAGGTAGGTACGAAATCCAACCACTGTACTGTTTGGAAGAATCTTGGTATGATCAAATACCCAAACTTTGCTGAGAGCAAGTGTAACACTTTCAGGCTGCCTTCAAGCTTGCATCCATTAAAAAAAAAAAGCCAGCACGGAAACGGTATACACCGGTGTCCATGAATAATTTATCTCACACACAAAGTGCAGTTCCACACCTCCAGATCTCTCGATACATCCTCACCAACAAGAGATGGAAAGAGCTTCGTTCCTCCCAGCCTGGGACACGAGGGCTGGCAAGTTAAAGATGTACATTTCCAACATTCAGTTCTCAAAGGCCACGGGCTGCGGTGAGACCCTTCCACTGCAAAAATAATCATCAGAGCCTCCAGCACCAATGGCCTTCCCACTACCAGCGCACAGAAACTCCTTCCCCCAAGCCTTCGCTTCCAAAAACCTAACCAAAAATCATAAATCTCTGACAGCTCAGTCCTCATGAAAAGACTAAATATCCCCTTACCTCACCTCTGCACCCTAACCCTCCCAGCACTACAACCAAATAACATCTTCTGCTTCTGACAAAGTTGCTCAACAGCCATCTGTTAACAATCACTCATTAACAGCGCAGTCTTGTCTAGTATCAACAGAGCAAAGGTTACAGGAGCATTCACTGTATTTTTCCTCCCCTCTTCCAGCACCCACCTTCCCCCCCTCTCCTCACACCCTCCCCCCCCCTCCCCAAAAAAAAAAAAAGGCTTCTGATGGGAAAGTTAAAAAAAATTAAACAGGGCTTTTTTTCTGCACGCTGGTATTTTGTTAGGGACTCTGAGCTCCCCCTTTTCCTGTTTCCCTTGGAAGGGAGATCCCAGGGTTCGGAAGGTAATGTGTTTATTCATCTGTAGGGCGCACTCAGTTCAAAACTTTTCTGAGACCAGCTTCTAGTTTATACTGCTACTTCTGATCACGGGAAAGGAGAGGAGGAGGAACAGCAAAGGAAAAAAACAAATAGGCCAAAAAACCCCCGACATTTGCTGGGATGGATGTTTACCTGAGAAACTCATGATAGGAAAGCCAAAGCTACCGGTGACCTTCTGGAGTCAGGGACCTCCTGTTTTTTGAGGGTTTCTCTAGTTTTCTTTATGGAATAAATACTTTCAGAAGGCACTCATTTTTTTGAGATGTATGACAGCCCGTAAAGGTCTGCATTTTTATGAAACTCAAATGAAGGTTTTGTCCAACAGTAGTGGGTGGATGATGCTGCAATGAATGAGAAGACAGCTGGCAAGTCAAGTCCCTCTCCTGAATAAGTCATTAAAAAAAGGTCCAAAAAATGATGTTTTATTAAAAAGTTGCCCTGCCAGTATAGCAGGCAGAGGTCCCTGAGAGCCGGGCAAGCATGGAAACAGCTGCCCTTGGGTGTGAGGGGACGTTACAGGAGAGACATGAGATCTCTGCTTGTGGCAGTGACTTCTATTGAGCCTCCCCTCTGCTCCAGAGAAACATCTGAACATGCACTGTATGGAGGTATGGCATCCATGTAAACCAGGGCTCAAAGGTGAAGAGATGGGATGTTCCAAAATATACCCTGTTCTGGAAAATTAAACTCCCAGGGGAGTCCATTCTGTTTCAATAACTTCTTGTTATTGAATATCTTTGTTGCCAGCGTGGGAAATAGTGAAGAAAAAGAGTAAAAGCATATCATATAAAAGGAACCCAGCATGAAAGAAAGCCTCACTTTATTATAATAAGGCCATTTGAACCCGTCAGACATTTTGTAATGGAGTTTTTGCCTGCCACCAAATGCCAATCTGGTGACAGCAGGAGAAGCGATGCAGACATGGGCTAGTGCTAACAAACACCCCTGAGAAGCTGTGGGTCTGCGGCCTGGCCCAAGGCCCTGCTGGGTTCTGACCCAGGTGCAGAAGTCAGCCCGCTGCACTGTGTCCGGTGCCATCCTCGCCGCCTTTGCAGCCCAGTGCCTGGTTCTCAAGGTGCCCCACAGTCCCACTGTCAGGCAGAGGGCTGAAGTCCACCACACAGTCTGCCAGGGTTGAGTTTTTGGGGCTTTCTGTACTGACTGGCTAGAAATATTCCCCCAAAGAATGAATAAATTATCATGGAATGGAAATTCAGTTTCCTGGCCAGGATTAAAGAACATCTTCCCCTCTCTCTGAAGTGCTGCATGATGCTAGTGATTGACCTCAGCTGAACAGATGGAGCTGCTGGAGGAATACTACAGAATAGTAGCAATCCTCCCTTGCCTTTGAGCACTTAAACCCTGATGTGATGCAACGTGTCTTGAGTTTGGCTCAAACAGCTGCCATCAATTCGAGATTTACAGGGAGCCAAAAGAGGGCAGAGAAAGAAAAAAAACAGTGACAATAGGGACACCGCTGAACATGCCAGTATGAAAGCTGCTGAACTGAAACAGTCTACTATTCCAGTTCCTTACATTTTCTAGTTTAGGGCGAAGGTCATTACTGAATCCATATGCCAAATCCAGTATTCTTTTCTTAAACTTTTACTATTACAGACATTCAACTCTTGATGAAAAGACGGATTGATCCCAACGCCTTCAGCAGAAAGACTTGTTTTATTCGTAAAAGAAAGGGAAAAGAATAAGAACAGGGATTAGAAACGCACACTCCCAATAACTTGCGGAGCTGTACCATTTCTTTGTGACCTTCTTTTGCCTGTATGCTGTACCTACTTTCCCACTCCTTCACTTACTTTTGGCTTCAGACTACGGTTCCTCCGGCTAAGGGAGTGTCACTTTTCCGTTTTGTCCCCAGCACAATGAAACTCATCTCAGCTGGGACTTTGGATGTCATAATAAAAGAATTTATTACTTCTTCTATGACAACTAATAAGGGCAAAACCATTGGAAGAGGGACACGTCAGATAATTGCCAGAACTTCTGAAAACTGAATAATTTGATGTTTTCACAATTTATTTCAATTCAGTAAAAGGTTCCATAGCCATGAGTTATTTCTTAGACGTAATTAAGAACACTTTAAACATGAAGAGGCCTCCTTTACCCCAAACAAGGCTGTTTTTGAGCAAAATCTCCCCCTCACAATGGTTCACACTGACTTTCAAAATTCAGCTGCGACCGCAACCAGCGTTTACATGAGAAACATACAGCGTGTAGATGCTCACTGACACACAGACTTCTTTACAATAACGTCGCGGAGGACATTTTTAGCTACTCTGCGTCCCTCAAGAAACCAAGAGCGGCGTAAAGAGGCCTCACGGTAAATGAGACTCAATCCAATGACTGCAAAACCGCAATTTGGCGAATATGCCTCAAGTTCCTGAGCCAAGAAATGGTGCGAAATAAAACTGATGTTTGTTTTCCCCACAGCAATTAGATTAAAAAAATATGTACAAGTTTCATACAGCAGCAAACAGTTTTCCTCACTTCTGCTCGCCTTGAGTTGCTCGAAAGGGATGGGGTGGCAGCTGAGAGAACGGCGACAGCCCTGCTAACCCCTCATCTGAGTGACTTCTTTCCCTGCGAAGCTCCTGTTCCTAAAGCCCGAGGGATTGAAATCGAATTTATCTTTTATTAAAAAAAGAAGAGGCACAAGTTCAGCTTTCCAGTAAGAGTCATCGGTAACCTTCCCTCCCCACAAGCAGTAAATCAGGCAGCTCTGGAGGAGCGCACGAACACACCACGATGCTACGCTCAGCCAGAGCAGGGAAGGCCCACCGGGCTCCTTCCAGCCCCTTGACGCCTGTCCCTTGTAGGAGAAGTGAACTCTTAGGCACTGAGATAGAGGGCACTGCTGGAAAATTGGACCCTGAATTGCCCAGTGCCAACAGTCAAATATGGAAAACCAGTAGTACAATTTCTCCCTTTATTTTTGAAGTGAAATGTCACTTCTTCAGCTTCCAAGCCACAGCTGCTCCCAAATACAACTGCTCATCACACCTGATCGCATCCAGGAGGCATAAAACAAGGCCAGTGTGTGATTTCTTTCCTCAGAGGGCGGTGAGGCCCCAGCACTGCTGCCCAGAGCTGCGGGTGCCCATCCCTGGATGTGCCCGACGCTGTGGATGGGTGCTGGGCAGCCTGAGCTGGGGGTGTCCCAGCCCATGGCAGAGGTTGGGACTGGATGGGTTTAAGGTCCAGTCCAAGCCATTCTATGATTCTAGGATGATTTCTACCTCAGTTTGTTCTTAGGACCCCACTGGAAACTTACAGCCATGCTGTCGAGCCCCACGTGCTGGATGGGATGGGGCAGCATGAGGCCAACGGGCAACATCATCTGCTGAGTTCTGAGGGAAGTCCTGGCTTTGGGCACAGGGCACTGCATCCTCGCGGTGCCAACAGGAGCACACAGCTCCCAGGAGCTGTCAGGAGCCGCCGCAGAGTCGGGAACTCGCAGCTAGAGGCTGAGGCTGCGAGCCATAAGCAGCTCTCTGTGGGCAGAGTTTGAAAGAAGAGGCCAGAGCAGCCCGTGCAAGCTGCTGTAATTCGTTTTAACATTATCAATAACAGACTCCAGGCCTCCCTTGGCCCCTTCAGTGCCAGCTCTTGCATCTTGCTAACAGCATGCTTCCCGGTAATCAGCCCAGCCATAGAATTACCTAAGAATTTATTTCTCTACGCAGAGAAAAAAAAAAAAAGTTTCCCCCCTTTGCTGAGCAATGGGAAGGAATAAAATCGAGACTTTGTTTTGCTTTACTTTCCAGGAGCCGAGGCTGGGGGAAGGGGAAGGAGGAGGCTGCTCTGATGCTGACCACCTCGGGTGCGCTGCAGAGCCGTCCCAGCCGCGCGGTGCGGAGTGGAAAGCGGTGCTCTGCACTTATGGAAGTTGGCTGTGCCTGTTTTGCTGGGAGACTACAACCAGAGGTGACAGGACTCAGTTATGAAAGGGGAATTTAGGTCAACAATCAAAGCCGCAGTCAGGGGGCCCAAGAACAGGGAGCTAAAGGTTGGGGCTGTTTTTTTCTTTAGCATGCTTTAATCGTTTAGTATCAAAGCACAGAGGAACGCTTGAAAGAGCAAATATTCTACAGGAACCTATAGAAAGCTTTTATCTGTCCAGAGGAAAATAATTAAAACCGACAGATTTGGGTTAAGTATCCCCATGTTCCATGCAATTGGATAAGTCAGCGAAGATCCACTGGAGCAGTTCTTGAGTTCTGCACTGGATATTTCATGGTATGATGTTGAACCCAATATAGTTTTACAAAGGGGACAAATAATCTCTCCTTTCCTTCGCCGTGCTTCTCCCAGCCCCCAGCTTCCTTCCACGATAGTTTAATAATTCAAAGTCCGGAGTACTTAAGGCAACGTCTCTATCTACACCATTTCCAATGCAGCTGAGAGGCCTCCTGAGGTCAGCCCCTGAGCCCAGGAGTGTCTCAGGCAAACCACCTGGGACCTGCTCAGGTGGCAATGTACTAAGTGAGGAAAAGGGGGATGTTTGCTGCTGCTATCAATCCAGCTAATTTCAGACAAGGTATTAACATTTCCAAGCTATGCAACAGGATTCAGATCCAAGACAGAAGGATGGAATTCCTTCATTTTGACATGAAAGGCAAGATCTTCATTCTCTAGAAACACAGAGCCTAATACAGCCATGCCTGTCGAATGCTGAGAATTTGGTACAAGGCTCTTTGCAGTACCAAAATCTTAATATCGTTGCCATTTAGCAGCGCACTACACATATTTTCTGTACCGTTTTTCAAGTTCCCAGACACTCGTATGCTCAACAAGATAGCTTGAAGCCTGAAAACAGGGAGGTGAGAAAGGCTACAACAGCACCACATGAATTTGTAGTTGCTGGTTAGCTATGAACAATATATAAATCCTTCCCTTCTGATAAGAAAATCATGTAGGCTGCAGCTGAGCAGCCACTGGCATGGACAATCATGTTAGTGACACTTGGCTGAGCCCATTGTGAGAATATACCCGCTAACAGTATATAAGAGCTTACTGCAAACAGATCTGGTAGGCTGGGGTTAGTGAGAAATTATTAGATTGTGGGGGATTTTGAGGTGTAAGTGAACATACAACGCTGCATAACCATGTGGCACAGAGGAGTGAGCTCCAGGCCTGGCAGCACTGTAACAGGGTCATCCTTGGACCGCGCACTGCTTTTGCAAGGGCTCCTCTGTATATAGGATCAGCGTAAACAAGTTTTAGCGGGAAGGGTGCCTTCTTATCTGGATCTCCCTAAGCATTTCACAGTAAAGCTGCAGAACCAGTGGAGACTGGTACTTGGTTAACAAACTGTGGCTGTTTATAATCCAATAACTACATTTGGGCAGGCTTTGAGACGGATGGAAAAAGCACATCCTTCACAAGGGTCAAACTTTAGGCTCTTCTACAAAGCCCAGGAGCACAGGAACATTCCATAGAATGAAGGTAAGAACTTTCTAATACCTGCAGAACAATTTATTTCTTCCACCTCCTTCTCACAAACAACCAAATATTTTGGGCTGAAGCTTGGAAAACTGGCATGTATTCGTGTTATTAGAGATGATCACAATGAGAACACACATGGGAACAGTAATTAAGATGGCACAGGCAGTCTCTGTTGGGATACCACTGTAAGTGCTGCTATTAGCATGTTCCTTCAGAGAATCACTGGTGTATGCCATGAACATGGAAGACTTTTCACCAGGTTTGATCCGGACAAGAATCAGGTTGATGGCTGCCAGCTTTAGACACACTACTGTGGCCCACTGATAATAAAGCAGTTTGGTGTTGATGAAAACCCAACTTCAAGCAGAGACAGGCAATGGAGAGCCCACAACAGTTTATTGGCTTAACTCAAAGCAACCTGAAAACTCAGCTTCAAAGCTTACCTGCACTCAGTGATCAGCAGAACTGGGTTACAAATTAACTGTCCCATTGTAGCTCAGGCAGCGTGTTCACCTTTAGAGAAATTCAGCTGTTTTTTTCCCACTTTGTAAGCACATATTGCAAAGCATATGGGTACATATCAAGAGACACGTGTGAGCGTTACCCACCTTTCACAGGTGCACATACAAAGGAACTGAAATCACACAAAGCCTACAAAAAGAACATAAATGCAATGGCATGCCAGGGAACTGTCCCCAGCAACGTGCTTGGTGGCACATCCGTTACCTCTGCTTCCAGGTCTCCTCCTCCCCTCTGTGCTATTAGCCAAACACTGATTAGCTATCAAGTTCTATTGACAAATTTACTTCTGAGCATGCTAACACGGAGCGACTTTCCTCCCTTTTGTAAGAGTTAATCCTTGAGAGCAAACAGAGAGTATCTTCTATGGAAGGGGCAGATAGGTAAGTACCACAACTTCCAGGCAATCTAAATGATAAAGTGGTATTTCTGGTCTCCTTTCAGAAAACAGCAGAGAGAATTGATCATAAACTGGGTCAAGATAGGTCAGCATACCTCAGAGCAGATCAGATGGCCAGAGAATCCCAGGAGGAAACGCTCTCCTGGAAGGATTATTAGGGGCACATCTGTGCCATCAGATGACCGCGCACAATACCCATCAGCTCACTGGGAGTTCAATATGGCATTTCCTTTCAAAATGTGCTTTGTGCCTGACAAGCACTGCAAGTCAATCAGCTGCAGCAGTGGCCGAGCCCGGAGCTGTGCTGGAAAGCCTCCCGACGTGCTGCCCTGCAGAGCCCTCACCACGGCCAGCAAAGCGCAGCGGCAAGCAGGGGAGGTCTGTGCATGAGACTGCTTGTGGTGCTGATCAAAATACATAGCAAGAAACGAAAGGGGGTCAACAACACAGCTTGTTTTGCTTTTTAGAATTCCCTAGTCACTGACCTTTACAGCAGCTTTAGGGCAGCGCTGGAACCAGCTGAGCTGTTACTACTCCCAGCTGCAGAGAGAAGAGCTTTTACACCGTTTCACAATGCGTGTGTGTTTGTAGGGGGCAGGTTAGGGCTGGAGAACAAAGAAGGAAATCTAGTGGCACCTAAATCAAACATTATGATCAATGAGGGAGAGGGAAGAGAACCTGGGGAGCGGGAACAACCTTACAACCTTTCCGGGATCAGACAGATGGCCAATATCCACATTATTACAAAAACAAAATGAAAACAAAAAATTCCATGAATGCAAACTAGGGCACCCTGCAAGGAGACTGTAAAAATCACATCATGATAGCTTAGACTTGTCTTTGTAATTGAGGGGCATTTCCACATGAAACAGTTCTAGTTATTTAATTGGATTTTGAGAACATTCTTGGGCAGACACTTTGTGAGCACAGAACTGAGTGGTTCCAGTGCATTTGCACTGATTTATACCATGCGAGATCTTGGCCTCCGTGAGAATTAAATCTCTTATTGCAAAAGTACCTTAGATCTAATCCAGACTCAAATATCTTACCGCATCTGGCTTTCCCATATGACTGCATCTTTCCTATACTCATAGAAGCAACCGAGGGATCTACCACCCTGACCAGAAACGCTGCAGATGCAGTGCACAGAACAGAGCGCAGTATCAGCAGGCAGAGCAGAGCTCACTGTGCCTCTGTTCTGCTGTCCCTTTTAAAAGGGATCCAGGTCCTCTCTAATCATGACTATTTCGGGCCTCAAATTCCCCGCTCCATACTTGCATATAAGTTCCAAACCCATACACAAACCACAGAGATATTTTTGCTTTCTAGGAAACATCCTGCTGAAAAGAAAGAAAGAAAGAAAAAAGAAACAAAGGAAAAAAAAATCTGCCTCTCTACCATGATATAACTACTATAGTATGCATTCCAGATAGACTGTAGTCACCACACACTAACTTGAGTACATGATCTTAGAGCTCTGTTTTCTCTGCTCGGTTTGAATCTGGGTTTACTTGTTTGGGCATCATTTCCCTCCTGGAAATACCTGAGCGTGTATTTCTGTGATACAAATAGCAGTGATCCCTTGATCTGTGAGCACAGCTAAATGGACATCATCTAATAGGAAAGTCTCACGTAAATACAAGCAACGTCTTAGAGGTGTACAGATGCAAATTCACACCTATTAAACTGAAGGCTGGAGCTTAACATTCAGCCCTTAATTCTTAAAGGACGAGATGGGACAGCGATGGGCAAACCTCCAAAAGGTCATAATTCTAGTTCACTTTCCATGAGCGTTGCCAAAGTCAAATGCTTCTCGAAAGTAATTGACCTTCTCAAGTCTGCAGAACTGGAAGAAAAAAAAATGTAAAAGAAACAAGCTACCTTGGAAGATTGCTGGCAATTCTTATGTTTAGCTGAGCAGCAGGAAATATCATATGTTCAACCCTTCTTATGTTATTTCAGACCTTCCACTTTCGGTTAAATCTGGAACCAAAGAAATGAAGACTAACAAAAAAAGCATGTACACGTACTGCCTTCTCTGTGCGTTCACACTCACATGCACATGGGACTGAGGGAACAGGCTGGGGCATTTTGAGCACTGGGCTTCATTCTTTATTTTAATGGAGGATCTCCAGATGGGTTTGGATCACACAAAATTAGTCTTCTGAAACAGAATTTCATTCCTTTGGTTTGGTCTTTGTTCTGTATTTGTGTTTTCAACTTGGTCAAAGTCACAGGAATAGGTCATTTCAGCATAGAGCCTACATGTCCTTCTGGAGGGCTGTTCTACCCTGAGACTGACAGACAGACCACCCAGCAAGGAAATGACAAGCAAAAGTCACCCCAAGCTTATTTTCTTCTTTCTCATTCACTTCTTTGTTTTCAGTGATGTCTGCTGTGTTAGTTTCGCAGCCCTGACACTGTCAGTGCTCCAGTTTGCAGTGGGGAACCCTGATTTTGCTCCCCGAAACTCACATTCTGGAGGTAAGATCTTGGTCTCAATGAAGCCAGCAGTTAAGAGTCTGAATACAATGGCCTGGGTTGAAAAGGACCTCAAAGATCATCTAGTCTGAACACCCCTGCTGTTGGCAGGGTTGCCAACCACTACACCAGGCTGCCTGGGGCCACATCCAGCATTTAATACCTTCAATGAGAAAAGATTCTAGTCTTATCTTTGAGCTGGTCTTCAGACTAGCACACTGGTATGCTTTGAGGCAACCTCTCCTGGTTAATGGTGACAAAACCTAAACAAGATGAAGAACATCATATTATACTAAGCCCGACATTTCAACCAGAGCAATGCCCAGGAATCCCTACAAAGCGCCCAGAATCAAGAAAAATCCATAGTTACCATGGCATATTAAAGGATTTGAAGTGAGCATCCTACTGTTTGCTTCAATCAGTTAGAATCATTGAACCATACAGTATCCCAAGTTGGAAAGAACCCACAAGGATCAACTCCTGGCTCCACACAGGACTACCTAAAAATCAAACCATATGTCCGAAAGTGTTGTCCAAACGATTCTGGAACTCCAGCAGGCTTGGTGCCATGACCACTGCCCTGGGGAGCCTGTTCCGCCCTCTTGGTAAAGAACCTTTTGCTAATATCCAGCCTCAACCTCTCCTGAGGCAGTTTCATGCCGTTCCTGTTTTTGCAGTAATAACTGAAAATCCCACAGTGATACGACATTGGAAGCACCCAGACACAATAGGAGGTGAGGACTGAATTAACTCCTCTTTAAAAAAAAAGAATTTGAAAAAAAACCCACTGAATTCTCATTTAAAAGAACCTGGTGACAGAGTGACAGACACTCCACCATTCGACTCAGAAAGGCTTCTCAACGACTGAGTACTTTCACCAAAACAGTGCATTTTCTCTCTGTTCTGAAGTTGCTCAGTTTCCATGTGCGCTTATTGGATTTACTCATATCCTCTATTATTAGATTTCCAAACTCCAATTATCAGATTAATGTTCCCTAAACATATACTTAAAGATCATGATGACCAACTCACCTCTTAATCTTCCTGAGTCAAATGCTTTAGGACTTGTTACAAATCCTATAATCATTCTCACGATTGTTTCTTTTCTCTAAATCCTCTCTCACACAACATCCTTCTTAAGCTGTGGATGGACACCAGATCTGTACAAAGTGCCTCAGCAGCAGCTTCTCCATTGTCAACACAAGGATAACACAACCTCCTCAATCCCGTTCAACGTTTCCTTGTTTACACAGCTAATGATGACTCGAAACCTTTGGCCACAGCATCACACTGGCAGTTCACATTCAGACGCTTCATCTGTTCCGACACAGAATCACTCCAACACGCTTAGCTTCCAGGTGAAAGATCTTTCCCCCACCATCCATCCTTTATGCATGACCTGCCTCCCATCTTTCTATATGTATGACTTCACATTTGGCTTTATTCTGATGCATGCTGTTTGCATGTTCTCAGTTTATGAAAACACCCAAATGAGAGTCCTGTTTTGGTCATTGTTTACCACTCCCTGAACTCTGCAACATCTGCAAATTTTATCAGCACTGATTTTATGTTTTCTCACAGGTTGTTGACAGAAAATATTAACTAGTAAAGAGCCAAGATGATTGCATTGTGCTGAATAGGAGGGAATGTGGCCAGAGTCACTGTTCAGGCAACAGCTCTGTTTTTCAGAGGGGGGAAAACAAATACCTGTGATATTCATGAATACAAGCTTACACAAGTCAAGACAAATTGACAAGCTGAGATAGGCAAGAACTGCATCTGTCTTTCTCTCTCTTCAGCATTCTACAACCCCAGTTCCCATTTTGGAGCTGCACAACACTGCAGGGACCCAGTGTGACCCTGGCCAATGGGAATTCTTGGCCAAGCATTTCCTTCTCCTTGTACAACGGAGTGACATTCACCATGAACTGCATCACACACAACCAAAGAGCTACACTGGTGTCATTACCTCTTCCTCACATGCAGCGTCTCTCTGTGAGCTGCTGAGAGCCATTCTCCCACCCTCACTGAACCCAGGACTGAGCTGAGGACACCTCAGAGCAGCTGCCGAGGAGGAACTAAAACCCCAGTGTAAGCTGTGCACCCCCAACTACTCAGCCACAAAACAAGAAACTTGAATTTGCAGGAGAGGGAGCCTACTTACCTCTCAGCGGTGTCACCACTGTCTAACCAAACACCCTTTCTTTCTCCCAAAACATCTAATTTATTGCTGGAGGAAATTGCTGTTCTCTTCCCGAAACCACCAGTAAAAAGGAAACCTTTTGCAACTGCCTTTGTTTTCCTCTCTGCCAGTTACTCTCAGTCTGTCCTTCCCTTCCAGAACATCTTGTTGCAATGCCCGTAACATCCCCATAAAAACGTGTGCCTCGTCAAGCCTGCCTTGTCACCAGTGTTTGACAACTGTCAGAGAAACCCCATAAAAGCCAGGCAGCAAGCTCATCGGTGCAAAGGACACCATGTGTGGAACACACTGACAGCTCTCAATAAATAACACTGCTGCTGAACAGCTGGTTGGAGCACTTGGCTTCAGAAGAATGCTGTCCGCATGACCCATGGTGCATGCGTTCTTCTCAGTGATGCACTGAAGATCCTGAGCATGGGAGCAGAAATACATCACTTCCAGAAGATACCACGGGTTGTTTGTTTTTTTTTTTCCAACTGTATCTGAACAGAATTTTAGATCCCATTTCAAGGTTTATGGCCCATTACAGTAGTATAGTTGTGCAATAAAGTGTTGACTTCTTGATAGTGATGTTCACCCTGAGGGAGTGGTGATGAGAGACAGGCGATAGTAGGAAGAGCTATCCCCATCTCAGTTCCTTCCTCCTTCTCTCTCAAGAAACACATCGCTCCCATTTCATCTAGTGTTTTCTTAAGTACCGAAGTACAGAAACTGTCAGAGTGGATGTTCACTGTCTGGCCATCACAAGTGGGATAGAAAACACACAGTTGGGGCAAAAATGCCCTGGCTTTTCTGCCCTCTGCGCTTGAGGCAAAGGGAAGAGTTCGGAGCTCACCTTCTACAGCTGGGAGGTGTCTTCCTCCTGGCCCACCTTCACTGAGAAGCCCCATCCCTGCAGACAGCAAGCTGCAGAACACAGATCGCCTTGCAGGATCATTCCACCTATGTGAGATGCAGCTGCTGCTTCTTTCTGGCTTGTTCCACGGAGCCTGCAGGTGTTTGGATACGGCCTTTTCCCACTAAAACTGATGGCATGCTGATGTTTAAAATAAAATAAAATAAGCCCCTAGTATTATGGCATATAGCTGAAGACCACCCCAGTTTGAGCATTGCTTCTGGTGAGGCACAGAATGTAAACAGTCTGTTTGATTAAAGCATCCCTAACAAGAGGACTTGGGGGAATTCCAATCCTTCCCAGCTCAAAGAAGAGCAGAAGATACGCTGGTACTCCGTCCTTCATTAACTCAGAGCTCTCCAAAGGGCAAAAATGAAGCACTCAACTTTCCCCATGGGACAAATTGCTGATGGTTATCCTGGAATTCCTGGAGGAAGCTCACCAGTATAAATGAGGTCTATTTTCTCCCTTCTTTTGTTTTAATCTGTTCACAGACAAAGAGGTTGTGCAACGTCTGATAAACTTTGCCCACGTTGCAGTGCAAAATCCCCGTTTCTGATTGTCTGAGAGAGGGAGGTGGAAAGACCACACTGGAACTGTCTGACAGATAAGGCTATTAATTACATGCCAGAAAATATTTGTGCAATAAGAAGAACCGCTCTTTCAACAAAAAGCAACAGATAAGACTGTTGGAAGCCATCACAATTGAAGGTACAGAGATTCTGCCACCACTGGAGACCTTTTGTAACACATCTAAACTTTCGAGGTTCTTAGAATGAAAAGTGGGACCACAACTTTCACACCTAGAATAGCTGGGAAAACTCCTTCATCCTCACTTGCCAAATGCACTCCTGGGGACAGGAGTGATGCACGGCTACCACACCTCTGTGCAAGTGAGGGACCACAGCCCGGACACTGCAACCTCCTCACTCACAGAGCCTTTCTTCACCCCATCATTTTCCCATGCATCCTGAGAAGCTGGAAAGGCTTTTCAGAGGATTCCAGTGTCTCCTGGACGGAACCAAAAGGGTAATTCCCTCACCTCCCATCTGAGACCACCAAGGTGCACCATCAGAAGCACAAGCTAGAAGAAGCCTCAAGACAACGACCTTTTGTTTGGCTTTCTCCTGTGCTGGGGGGGGGGGGGGGGGGGTGTCTCTGGAGCATGTGAAAGCAAGTTCATTCAAGCTTGTCTCCTTGCTTGGGGTTCCCAGCTACTGTGCAGGCCTTACTGTAAAGCAAACTGACCCCATAATTTGCCTCTATCATTTTTTCTGTTTTCCAAGACAGTGGGAAAAGAAAAGAAGGGCACACAGAGAGGCTGACATCTCATCAATGAAACTCCTCCAAGCAGATGTAGAGTAGGAAATATCCAGTAACCCTGCTGGCTCCAGCCCACAGCTTGGACCTGAGTGCACGGTTGATTTTCATTAACTAACTTGTCTTCCTGTGAACTTCCTCCGAGGGTGTTTGTTTATAAACAGAGGAGGGGATATTATTGCTGGAGATGGAACAGCATGGGAAGGGGTGAAGAAGCTCAGAGCCACAAAACTGGAGAGCAGAGCTGAGAAGTGTTTGTTGCTGGAAGCACAAAGGGCTCACTGTAAAAGCGGTATATGGCCTAGTTTTACAGCCTAGAGGGAATAGGTTAGGTGTATGTAGAAAATGCTCCAAGAAGTAAAAACAACCCCACATTGTACAAACATTTCCCACTGCATCATCATAACCATTACACAAAGCAACAGTGCTTGGAGGCTGTTCCCCGTGACATCCACTTTTCAGCTTGTTTGTTTTCCCCACTGCACGCACTGTATCGGCCCCACGCTCAGCATGATTGCCAGCCTGCAGCAGCCCCCTGATTTCTTCTCCAAAGGAGTAACTCTGGGTTTGCACTGGTGTGCTCGACAGCAGAATCTGGCTTGTACTACTTACCCTTCCCTCTGCCAAGTACATGTTTCAAAACCGTGTGCGTAATGCATTTAGTTAACATTTGCTTTTTCTCCTGGTGCTGCATTTCTCCCTGAACATCTCCATTCATGAGCTACAGCACGGGAGGCTTCCAATCCTCGTCTAGTTTGTGCTGAAAATAATTCCTATTAAATTATCACTGGTGGAAGGTGCTGTTTTGAGCTCAGAGAGGCTGCTCCGTTTATCCACAAGGCAGAAGCAAAGACAGACAGCAGTAATGCAGGCTCCAGATTCCAACCTTAGCATCTCAGCCTTTACAAGCACAGATGCTGCTGAATTAAGAGCAAAATACAATTTGAGTGGCTCACATGAGGCACAGCCTTCCTGCTGGCATTTCCAACAGAAGCACTGGCTGTTAAGACGTAAGGGTATGCACTGGCTGCTGACCCTTCCCAAAAACAGGCTGCAGTTACTGGGACACTAACATACTGCGTGCAAAGCTGTGTCTGCAACCACGTCTGCTCCAGATGTAACTGTGGGGTAAATTAGCTGGTTTTGCCCTTAATTAATACCCTCGGCTACACAGGGCCAGGCTTTTTGCATTCCTGAGTCAACATACTGACCAATGTGCAGACGTATCAAAAGTAGGAAAGCATTCAAACTCAAGGAGAAGTACCCTGAACCGAAGGGCTTCTGTGATATTTGCTCTTCTCCCCCATTTTGGGCTGCATACAGTGCTTCAATTGAGAAATACGGTAACTCCTCCTCATTCCAACCTCGCCAGCACATCTGGGTCAGAGATAAACTCAAGATCATCTCATTTTCTACCACATCCAAAGAGCTCATGTCACTTGTCGGTAAGTGAAGGGCTTCACAGCCACCGTCAGCACAGCACAGCAGTCCCCCAGCAAAGAACCATCAACAGCTACAGGAGCCAGCCTACAGGAATTAAGGCGCGTTGACTCCACATGCAGAACATCCTACGCTGAAGAATAACTACTATCATCACTAAAAATGGGGTTAACAAAAAGCCAAGCCTGCTGCAATCAGTTTCTAGCTCTGTCCCAAACACACAGCAATACCTCAGACAAATCAGAGCAGTTCCCCAGTTTCCCTGAAGTGCAATGCTCTCTCCCAACAGACAAATGCACCCCCAAAATTAGCAGAATGTTCTGAGGAAGTTATCAGGACCACAAAACTGCAATCTCATTGCAAGATCAAAGAAAACAACAGCATCAAAATACATCGGGACATGAGAAAAAGAACCTACATTCCACATGAAGTAACACTGGTAACAGCGAAGGCCCATCCTTCCCACTTTTTCCTCTCTCTGTCTTAAATAAAACAAACAAAACAACGGTGATAAGATCTCTTTCCTCAATCCAATGGATGATCTTTGTGAATATGCTTCCAACACTAACAGCAGAGAATAGACAAGGAAGAGAAGGAAGGAGAAGCCTGCAGCTGATGCTCTGTGTTGGGAGCAGGCCTGCTCTTCTCCCGGCTCCATGACAATAGAAGACTCTGGGGAATCAGATGAAGGGTGGGAAGATCAGTCAGAGGAGAGAAATCCATACGGGAAGTGACTTAAAGCAAATAAACAATAAGCTACGTAAGGAAAAGGAGGAAAATCTCAGCAGAGGGCCTTACGTATCACTCAGAAAGAAGACTCAAGGAAAGCCTAACAGACCCCGGGAGCTAATCAGCAAAGAACAGACTGGTTTTCTTCTCCAACACTGCAATTCTTTCATTTTCTTGAGCTGGTGTCATATCTCTCAGATGCTGCCTCGCCAGGCCAGTTCCAGATGCGTCTCAGTTTCACTTCACCCTCACTCCCTCTTTGTGAGGACAACTGCTTGCTCCTTGTTTGTGCACTGCTAGGATAGATATTAAACAGAACCAGACCAATAATTCCCAGAAATATGCATGAGCATCTGCCTGCCCAAGCACACAAACACAAAACCTGCTTACCCTGTGTTCCCACACCACTCCAACACTGTGTGGCTGAAGCCACCGACATGGCAGCCAACAACATGGGAGCAACCCTTGGTCTGCAAGGAGGGGACACCAACCTCACATGGGGACAGAAAAGGACAACTACAGAGAGCGTGAGGCTTCCCATGACATGGGTTCGACAGGGAGGAAGAAAACAGCAGTTGTGCAGAGCGGGAAAAAGGGAAAGACGGAGGAATCAAGGACATCAGATAGTGGAGAATGAACTGAGACCGTGATGGTGATAAGAGAGGGTGGAGGGATTGGACGGGAAAGTTACACACATCACCCAGCAAAACAGAATATTGGACAGCGTGTTTTGAATAAGTGCTCGTTTTAACACTGAAGAAAAGGGAGAAAGGTTGACAGAGACGGAGGCCAAAGCGGGATTTGGAGTATAGCAAAAACAACTAAAGTAAACATGTCCCCTTCCCCTGGCCAATTTCTCTGACGTTAGAGCTTTGCAATTTTTCTTCTCTTGTATCCAAAGCAAGAAAGGACAGCAAAATAAAGGATGATAATGCGAGGACCATGAAAGGGTCTGGGATGTAGAGGAGGGATGCAAAGGACTCCGAAATCAGAGCCTAAGCCAGAGTCAGCCAAGGTCAATGGTATTTTTCATGATTTTGGATAGGTTTAGGATCAAATCCATGCTGCGTGCGTAAGTCTAGCAACATGAACACATCTCCATTCTCACTGAGAGATAAGCTGACTTCTATTTATGCTTGTTCACAGTTTTAACTATGATACACACTGCAGCTTCACTTGGTGCTGCAACCTTACGGACACCGAGCTGTTCCCAACTAAGCAAATCGCATTGGATTGCAATGAAGAATGATAGCAGAAACGCTCTAGGATAAGATGCTCACTTATTCTCTTCCTAATTCCTTTTTAGTTGGCTTCTAGAGTTGTGCTCTGCTCACGTTCAGAGTAAGAGCTCTTTGGCTTTACGGATGGCTACGGGGAGAGCAAACTATATAAAAGGCACTACCATCAAATCAAAGCAGTTTACAAGATCTGCCACTTGTGTCAGGATACATAGGGAAATAAACAAGCTGCTTTTCCTTGATCATTGGAGTTTAAATGCTCTATTGATCTGGGGAAAAAAATCAAAGGTGCTTTGGAAATGGTGTGTGTGTGCATGCGTGCTCACACCGGAGAAAATAAAGAGGTTAGGGACAGGAAGAAATTAGCAGATCAAGCAAGGATTTCTCCCCCACAGAAAGCTGAAATAAAACTAAGATTCCCAGTCAGATGCCAGCTACCATAAGGGAGGGAAACGCTCAGAAAGCAACATAAGATCAGAAGAATGGAAAACCTTAATTTTTAGAGGTCTCATTTTGGGGCAAAAACAAAGAAAAGGACAACGTACCCAACTGCCCTGTGCCTACAGCACAGTAACCAAATGTCCAGAACCAGGGAATAGAAAAGTCTAGTGCCCGTTCTGTATTTGAAATAGAAGGATTAATATATAATGAAAGATTAATACATAATGTATAATGGTTAAATGAAGGGAAAGATGACATTAGACTGGCTGATACAGCTTAGAGAAAAACGCAGAGGGTTTTGATCAAACAGGACTTTTCTGATCCACGCTCAGAATAATGGGGGAAGAAGCAGAAATGTAATAAAGCAAATGTGCTCGCTATTCCTATGATGGGATATAGGAACTGCTGCATAGATGATGATCAGAGAAGGGTGGGAAGCGGTTGATAAAATATTTTTCTCAGGAAAATGGGAAATTAATCAAAACAGCCCATCTGTGGGAAAGGATCAGCTCTGGCAGATATTCTAACTTAACATTTCAAGAGAAGTTTCGTAACTGTCAAAGCACCTGATTCGGTCGTAACCTTCCAAAAATAAGAAAGCCCGTATCTTACACCAGAAGATGTTTTTCTTTCTCATAGTTGCCATAGTTAACACTTTTCAAAATCAATGCCTTGGATTTCTGGGTACTTAAGATGTTGTCAGTCTGTCCGTCTCTCTTCCTGCCTTACATTACAGCGGTGTCTCCAGGTCTTTGCTAAAGATCTTTGGTTTACAGTAGAGCGCTGGGAAATTTTCTGTGCCCTGTGCTATACCAGAACCAACAAAGTGGATATTCTGTGAATGTTTGAACTAATTATCTACTGTTATATCCCTGACTCGGCAGGGGACTGAATTTGGCAACCCAGGAGGTCCTTTCTCTGCTTGCGCTCCTGTAATTTCTTTCAGAGAAAAGAAAAGAGGAGCTGAAAAACAACAGCTAAAATCGCAAGCAAAACTATTATATGGGAACATCTCAGCTGACCCCTCACGGGAGGCTTTATTTTATTATTATTATTTTTTTTTCCCCAATACATCTTTTTGAAAATAGATGCTGTATTTTGGCTTTGCATTCTTGCTCAGGCCAACCCGAGCCCCAGAAATCCAAGGTGAATGCACCCAGTTAACCCCCTGGTCTGACAGCACCGAGCTCCGAGAGCACCCTGGTCCAGGGGTGGTCCTGCCTTCAGGCTGCCCAGGCACACATCCCTCCTGCAACAGAGTTGAAAGGTGAGACAAAACAGACAAAATAGGCTTCTTTACATCTGCTCCAGAACTCAGCAAGACCTCAAGGACATGGGATTTGTGCACATCTCAGAAGTAAATCAGGCCCAAGTGAAGCTCAGTGTGGTCAGCTCAGCCTGGGGCACAGCTCGGTGCCTACAGGAGGCAGCCGCACATCACTGAGGAATCTAACCTGACCATCTCATGTCAAAAGGCAAACTTCCTTCTTCGTTACCATTTCATTGATTAGAGTAGCCCACAAGGAAGTGCTTTAAGGAAATAAAACATGTTCTTCAGACTGTATGGTTCTGACTCCGGTGTGTAGCTGATTGAATGAATGAGACTGGTTGAAACGGGAAGTCTTAAGGAAAGAAAAATCTCTTTTTAGTTCCCATTTCTAACTCCTGTCCCAGCTTCTGCAGGCGGGAGGAAATGAGCTGCTCGCAGATATGCAGTAAACGACACACCACGCCGTGTTTTTTCAGTGGCCCTATCAGTCACTGCTTACCCAGGGCTGCAGCCGTGAAGAGGGGGAATGGCTGGAACGCAGAGATGCACGGTGACCTCGGGAACAGTGCTGGGGGCTGTCACTATGCTGGAGCATCCATGCAGCCCTGAGCCCCTGCCACTTCATCCCTTGGGACCTGCTGCACCCCAGCACTAATTAACGACAAGTTTTATGACTGACTCATTCTGTAGTCCTTCATTTCAGTACTTCATTACAGATCAAAACAAGCAAATCCGTGGAGTAAAAAGGCAACAGGCTGTGAAGGTGAGGAAAGAGAAAGATGCATTATCCATCTACCATCTATCCATCTACCCACGAGTTCAGTGAAATTCAGTGTAAACTCACTGTTGAAGAGCTCCCGGAGCACCTGCTATGAGCACTGGCTTCAGGGACAAGACCCAGCCCACTGCTCCCACCTGATGTGTATTAATTCAGCATCAGACTCCACAACTCCAGAAGTGGACCAAATGAAACCAAATCCCTAACAGATATTCTTAAACCCTGTGGAGGGAGCAGACCTACACAGTGTCAGTTACCCATCTTTATCACTGCCCAACGATTGGTCTCCAACATAGATGTTTCTCGGTCTCTCACATGCAAGAGCTGTGGCTTTAAGTGAGCTCCACTGTGCTGATTTTGGCGTTTCTTTCCCTTTGGATTCTGCTGCAGTTTTATGTTCACCAAGGACCGAAGTTGGGAAAACATAGGCACTCCCTTACATATGAAGCTTTATTAAGTTGGGATCATGCTCTCTGTTGGCAGGCAGAGGAACAGAGAGACAGAGGAGAATGAAACCGGGAAGGGAAAAAAACAAAAACCAACACCAAAACCAAAACACAAATAACTTTCACTCTTCAGAACAGGAACGCCTTCCTACTCCAGCTCCTGCTGCCGATCATTCATCTCGCTCCTCTCAGCTCCCAGACAGCAAAGAGTCAACACCCCCTTCCTACAAAAACATGAGCTCCTGCTCCTGAGCCATACACCAGAAAACACCCTGACAGGGACTCAGGAGGATCCTATTTCTCAGGATGGGGTTGCATTTCCACAGTAGAACTGAAATATCTTTGATTACAACAGAAGCAAGGTCAACGGTGCTTTGAAGCATTCTACTTTGCATGGCACGCGTGTTATCTAACTTGATTACGGCCCGGACCTTAACTCCTTCATTGACAGCTGGAGATGTATTCAAACACGCAAACCTGAGTGATTAATGCCACGTGCCCATGCGTGCATCTGTGAGAGCGATGCACCGTGCCAGTAGGTGCACACTTCCAAGGAGTGTCCACCCAAGAACAGTGTGGCCCGGGGAGAGACCCAAGCACGCACGAGCCAGAGCCGCACCGCGGGAGCCACGCGAATGAGGCACAGCCCAGCTCCCAAAACACTGCTGAGGCTTTGCGTAACACGGATCAATGGGTCAGACTTCCAGTTTCCCAACTGCTTTCCCTGACAAATGCCAGAACAGATACGAGTGAAGTCAAACAGGGCAGCAATAACATCACTGCCAACCAGCGTGAAAATTGGCAGAGCCTGGCACCGAGGACTGCCTATCATCAGAGACAGGGCACGGCCCGGCGCAATGACGAACCCACTTAACAGCGCTGTAAAATTAGCCGTTTATGAAAACAAATTGAATACTGCAGCAGAGGGTGACGTAAGGAGAGTTGGCTCCAGACAGAAACAGAAACTCCTGTAGCAGGATTAGCAGAGGAGCTCCTTTATATCAGGGCTCAGGCATGGAAGCTGATAACAACTCGAGTCCTACATGAAATTTTTAACAGACAGTCTTCCCCTATAGGCTCACGTGTGGGTGTGTGGCTCCTATACGACTTGCAGTGACTACTCCCGTGCCAGCACGGAGGGATCACAGAAGAGCTGTCAGCACAGGCAGAGGAGAGGGGCAGAAAGCAGATGAAGATACAGGCAGGACTCTGTAAATGAGGTGCTCTCCAGCCAGCCCTGCCCTCCCCTTCAGGTCTGTGCAAACAATTTCCCACTTTGCAGCTGCAACGAAAGTTGGGGAGAAATTCACTGTCTGCAAAGTGGAGCCATTCCCTGCCCATCCGACACCCAGAAGGGCTCTGGCTTTCAACGAGGTCCTACAGATGTAACATCGGCAGCAGAACAGGGTTCCGGAGTCTGTCACATCCCAAAACAGTGAAAATGAGAAAGCCAAACGTTTTGGCAGCCAGAACCCTTGATTTCCTCACGGAGGGAAGCGTAATCTCTCCCTAAGCTTGCTGCAGGTCTGGGAGGCTGTGGTGTGCGGAGGATACTCCGAGTGAGTTCCTCTTGGACCTCTTCCAGGTGTTTACACACAGAGCCAAACCTGGCTCCCCTTCAAGAGCGTGTGATGGGGGGAAGGGGGAGTTTAAAAATAAAATAAAAATCACAAAGTCCAACCGAGCAGAGCTGCAAGCTCAACAGGGCTAAACTGGGGCATTTCTTTTCATTTTTTCACCGCGGAATGTTATTTCCATGCATAAAATGGGTCAAGTGTTTTATACAGGCAACAACCCAACCTCCCCCCCAGCCAATCAAAGTATTTTACTACAAATGATCTCGGTGTGTGTTTGTCTAGGTCCCCTGTTGTATGAATTACAGATACTCCCACCAAAGGCATCTCTCGGGGTCATTGATGCCGGGTTAAATACAAACAAAAACACAGACCATATTCTGCCACCGGTGAGATCTGTGTAAACCCAAATTCTGCCTCTGCTAAGCTGAAAGGGAAGCGCTTTGAGCCCGGGGGTTTAAGTTAAGATTGGGAAACAGAAGAGCACGAGAAAGCCTTCTCCTATGAAATTATTCATCCGACTGTCCTACTGAAAGCAAAGGGGACCATCCCGTGCCGGGCACCTCCTGCCCACCCCAGCAGCCACACACGCTGCGTCCCCCTCCCCACCGCGAGCAGAGCAGCTGGGACTGGGGAAAGTTAAGGAAACGCGCTGCTGAGTTCATCGCAGTTTTTGTTTTCCTTCGGACAAAGCAACTTCACCAACAGGCGACAGCGGTGCGGGTCAGGGACGGGGCAGCGGGGACGGAGCGGACGGCAGCGGACGGCGGCAGGGACGGCCGAGCGGGGCGGGCGGCGGTGCCAGCAGCGCAAGCATCCGCCTGCTCTAGGAAGTGCCTCCAGTTAAAGCGAAAGGGGAAATCCTCCCTGTCTCTTTAAGGCATCCTAGGACATGGAAACTTTGTGCTTTCAGGGAATCTCCTTGCCAAAAGAGCTGTAAAACATGTCTTTCACTCCCCCCCCCCCCCCCCCCCCCTTCCCGCCCCCCCTCCCGGCCCGTTTCTCTTTCTGACTTGCTTCCTTTTTTTAAGGGCATTTCCATTTTCTATGACTTCCTCCGGAGCAAAGATGGATGTGCCGACATTTATAAGGGTTTGTAACCCTCCAAAAAGTATCCGATTTCACGACAACTTTGCTGCACTTTATCACTAAAGCGGGGAGAGGGAGGGAGATGGCCGGGGGGGGGGGGGGGGGGGGGGGAGAGCGGGAGCGAGCGGGGGGGGGGAAAGGACCCAAATCCGCGATGGGCTCGTAAAATTTAAGCAAGAAAAGTGCAATATTCCTCATTATTGTTCAGCTCAGACAGCTCAGCCTGGTAGCTGCTTTCAGTACTAAATGGTTTTATAGGGCTATTTGACCTTACAATCATTTGTGTTACACTTGCCGTTTCTAAGGGGAGACGAAAATACTTGACATCCTCTAGCTGCAGCGCGAGTCCCAGCCCCAGCTGAGTGCCGAGGGGTTGGGAACTTTATAAACTCATTTGATTCATTTGAGGTTTCACAATAGCCAAAAGTTCCTTTATAGCTTTTTGGAAACCACATGCTAACATAGCATCTAAAAAGGTAACAGTGAAAGTACGCTAAAGAGCTCATAAAACGAAGGAAATCGTACAGGGACCTTACACATGCATTTCTCTGCAGCCACACGCTAGAAATACATTTCTTTCCATACATACATACAAGCTACTTTTTAAATGCTCTACTTACAGTTTTCTGACCTGCAAATGAGTTAAAAACCCACCGTAAGAGCTCTCCCTCCTGTCTGCATCTCAATCCATACACACAGAAATACAGAAACTAGCCCGGATACTGCCATTTCCCTATGTAAAAGTTTACATAACTTTTCCTGCCAGCATATACTTTCAGAGAGTTTGCCGAGCTCCAGTATTCCGCAGAACGTATGTGTAATAAACACACCCGTGCATGTTTACACATGCACTCACATACGTCCGTATGTTGCAAGGCACACACGCACACTGAAATGTACACACACGTATCCTATACACACGCACGCCTACAGCTGGCTGTTCTGCCGGCTCCCGAAACGTAAAAGGGATGCTGCAGCCACGGGCACGGCAAGCGACCTACCTGCAATGACAGCCGGAGATCTCTGTCCTCCTTCAGCTTTCAGCCACACTTGCAAAGTGAAGGCATCTCGGGGCAGCTCAATATCTGCCTTCAGCCGCAGCTGATCACCTTGTCCACTGAAATAGAGCGCCCTGCTCGGGGGTAAGGGACTCCTCGCCGTCCTCTACCTCCCGCTGTTGCCTCCTGCGGGGGACATGCCCAGGCTCCAGCCCAGCAGTGGAGCGCCTTCCTCGGGCTAACCTGGTGGCACAGGTGCCCGGGGCAGTGTAGAGGAGCTGGCGGCTGTGCCTGGTGTCCCTTCTCGCCCTGCGGGAGCGCTCGTCCATCCCACATTCGGGTCCACTGGCTAGGGCTGTACAGAGAAGCGCAAGAGGCAGCAGCAAACTCCAGAGCTGCATTTCCAATCTTCCCCCCCCTTCTCCCCTGCAAATCCTCCCGATCTGCCAGCTTTGGGCTCCTCCTTGCCTTGACTTTCTTCTCTTGTTCACCCTTCTTGGTATTTGCTCTTTTTATAACCCTTCTCAGTTGCTTTTTCTTTTCTTTTTTTCTTTTTCTTTCTTTCTTTTTCCTGCTTATAGATTTCCCCCCCCCCCCCCCCTTAAAACAAATAAAAATAAAATAAATCAAAACTCCTTCTTGGTTGAAATGTATTTCTCTGTTCTTCCTCCTCTATCTGTCTTCTTCTCCTCTATTCCTCCACAGCTGGAATTCCTCTCTCTTCTTTTCTCTGCTGGATTTTCTTCCCTTTATTTTTTTTCTTCTTAAAAAAAACACACACACTCACACACTCACACACAAAACAAAACAAAACAAAAACCCAAAACAACCCCCCAAGCTTTCTCCAAGACTCAGACCCACTGATTTCCCTCCCCCCAAAAGATGCTCTAATCTATTTATTTTTTTGGCCTCCTTTATAACATAAGCCACAACCCCCTCCTTCCCCCCAACCTCCCCCCCTCCCTTCTTCTCCACAAAATGAAAGAAAAGAGAAAAAGCCCCTCAGAAGATGAGTAAACAAGAATATGCTAATCTACTCTAGGGTGCTCCACCTTCCCAATTGAATGATTCCCATTAAAACTGCAGGGATCATGACTAATCAATCAGCTTGAAGAAGCAGATAGCTCCAGAGGTTCAAACAATTCTGCTGCTTTCTTTCTTCCTCCCTTCTCTTCTCCTCTTCCTCTTCCCCCCTATCACTTTCTCCTCTCCTATTTATTATTTCTGTTTTTCAAGGAGACAATCAAGATGAATGGATCAATGTGACAAAAATGCTGCACCCCCCTTTTTGCAGTCTCCCCAGCTTTCTTTCTCAGTCCAGTCCAAAACACACATTCCTATTTTTTTTCTCTCTCTCTTGGCAAAAGAGAAAGCTATTTCTCCTCTCAGACTCCCCGTTGCACTTTGCTGGTAAACCTTATGCTCCTCTGCAGCACATAAAGAGTCTTGAAACTTGAGTCTCAGATATTTTTTTTTTTAATTGCTTTTCTTTCTTTCTCTCTTTTTCACTCTCTCTCTCTCTCTTTTTCTAATTCTTTCTCTTCCTCTTATTATTTCCTTAAAGTTATGCAATCAGCCAGGGCTCCCCCTTTTGTGGTCCCCCTCAGAGCGGTTGTGTGCAGCTAATCCAAATGTTGCATCAAAAGGTCCCCATCGAATCATGAGCAGCTAAAAGGAGAGAAGCTTGTTGGAGAGCAACCGCCTTCCAGAAGCTGCAGCAACAGAGCAGGATTTGGCTTTTGAATGCTCCCAAAGACTCCCGTTGTTGTTGTTTGGTTGGTGTTTGGGTGGGTTTTTTTTTTTGAAGTAATTAAAAAAAAAAAAAATAATAGTTTTGTTGGTGGACTGAGTCAAAAAATCCTCTCTCAATATTGGTAGCTTTTCAGTCTAAGGAATTCAGCTCCCCTGGCTTCCCTGGCTCAGTTGTAGCCACAGGTAAGCTTCTGGCTGCTTGCTGGTTTGAAGATCTCTTTCTGAGCTGGGACGTTTCTTTTTTTTTTCTCCTTTCCTTTTTTTTTCTTTTTTTTTTAATAATATTTTTTTCACTCTTGAAAGATCTCAAAAGCTCCCCCTGATGGCAACAGAAAGTATTTTTCTAAGTACTTAATAAGTGGAAATAGCAGCAGCAACGCTGAACCTACTGGCCCCTGCTCCGTTCAGATGAAGCCCAGTAGGATGGAGCTGAGTTACACCAAATTCAGCCTCAAACCCAGGAATTCCAATCATCCCCTTCTTCCATGTCAAACTTCAGTGCTGTCGCTCCTTGTTTTCCTACAGACAATCTCTCAAGACTTTTCCTGGGACTGTAACCTCACTGCTTTTGCAGGCTGCCCTATTGGTGCAAGCCGTTACGGCCACTTGCATTTGAAATACACCTGATGAACTTCACGAAAGCAAATCCTGCCATGTGGAACAACTGTTGTGTATTTCCAAGGCTTCCAGCAGACGGTTTTCCAGCTCCTCGCCAATGTGCAAACACTCAGGAATGTATAACTGGCATCTGACTTTCAGCGACGTTGCGCATAGCCACCAGGACCCACGGAACTCAACAAGAATCAGAGCTGGTCAGCCCCTCTAATCGCATGACCTTCCCTCCATGCAGCTCTACTGGCGATAAAGGTAAAAATACCAGCAACGTCTATGAAGTTTTGAATACAAGACCTCAAAGCAATTAAGCCTCTCGCCAATCAAGAGGAAGTTGTTAGGTAGCAAACAAACTATACCACGGTCTGAACTCCCACAGGCGTCCTGAGGAACCCGGAGGGATGCAAAAAAGCCACTTACACATACACGTCTGCCCAGCACAGCCTGTGCACTCCACTTTACTATTGTAATTCAGCACATACGGGATACTGAAAATCAAACAGAAAATCAAGACGTTAACATGAATGGGCTCAACTTCACACTAGAGCTAAACCACAAAGAGCTGTGATGCCTAGGATGCTGCTTTCCCCACTGGAAAACTCAAGTGTCCTTGGGAACCCTGCCTGGTAGGACAGGTCCTCCAGCTTAAATAACGTGGCTTCCAGTTTTTCCCGTGGAGAAAGTTAATCCTGCAAAATCAGAATGTTTCTTCGGGGCACTGAGATTTGGCTGAAATCATCAAAGAGAACTGTTGGAATATTTCAATTTGATGGCATTGCATCATTTCATTTTGAACATACTTGACCTTCTACTCTTAAAATAGCAATGGCAAGAGCAAGAGCTTCACTATGACTGCACTCCATGTTCCAATGCAATGGATTACAATTCCTGTAACAATTTCAGGAGTGTTTCTGCTACAAGCAAAATGCCCAAATCTCAGCTTCCTGTATTTATGGTGGACGGAAGAAACCACGAAGAGATGGAATTTACTTCTAAAGGACAAATTACAAGTTCAATCAGTTTTACTTCCAAGACATTGCAAAAGAAAAAGTGGTGCATAAACTCCCGAGTCCCGAACGATAAAGAACAGAGAGTAGAAGAGTGATGTGATTTTAAGAATAGGGAGTAAATCTGGGATTCCTTAAGTCCATGGGTCAGATCTAACTTCCCTGACAACAGATGAAATTCTACCCTGCACAGATGGACATTTATTTTCTGCTTAAGCCAGTACTTAAGTGATGTACGGGCCTTCTGGCAGGGGGGTTTCTACCCAAGGAGAATAATCCTCCTGTTGAACTCGAGTGGAGTATTCTCTTAAGTAAAGGGAGCAGGATATTGTCCTTCATGTACAGATATTTTCACAAGAAAACGGGGGGGGGGGGGGGGGGGGGGGGGGGAGCACCAAACCCTAGATACATAGAGAGAGAAAAGAATTAAAATAGATATTTATGATATTATGCCAAAAAAATAGCACTGAGCTACATGCTGCATGCAGTCATTATAAGTAGAAATACTCAGCAGGAATCTTAGCTGAAGCTGCCAATAACTCCCAGGTTCAAGACTAGAGCTGAGTGAATAAATCATAACAAATAATGGTTTTGTCAAATTCTGACTTTTTTTTTTCCCCCCTCCTATTTGCAAGCTGACTGCGAGACCTCGCAAATATGTTTGAAATTACATGCCCATTTCTCCCTCATATTTAGAATTTCTTTAAGGCCAATTAGCACACAATTTGCTGCAATGTACACATTTTCACATTTGTTCTGCGGCAATTAGGCGAGGAAGTCACACAGCATTATTCTCAGCTCCCTGGGGGTCAGGTTTAATCACTCATGGTATGGTAAAATTACTAATTACACATATGACGGGAGACTCCACAGTCTGAAATCTTCTTCGTCAAGAACGGCGTTGAATCTCCAAGTTACTCACAGGAAGGTCAATTAAAAGCAATGCTTCTTGAAAGGCAAGCTGAAAAGTCTGCCAGATGCAGCTGAATTGAGGCCCTACTATTCTGAGCGAGTATTTGTACATCGCCGTTCCTCGCTGCGCACAACTCCATCAATCACAGCGGAGGTTTATATGGTTTTTACCCCTCACCGACATCCCAATCAAGTCTCTCTGAACTTGGCCTGGGTCGGAGATGGCTGACGCGCAATCCAACAGCGACGCTGCTCAGAATCAGACAGGGCCCAGACACCAGATTTTAATGCAACGTGTTGGATTCAGGGAATATTTTATGCAATCAACAGTGGTATGATAGGAATCACGCTGCCTCCACAGAATAGCGAGAAATGAAACCCAAAGAGCCGAGAGCAGCGTCACAGCCATGGGGATCTGGGCATTCTGGGCTGCCAATCCCACACAACCCAGCACCTCCATGCAGACAGAGCCATGGACTCAGCGTGCGAGCGGTGGGACGTGGAACCTCCACTGCCCCTCACGAGGAAAAGGCAGAAACGCTGATAGCTGAAGAGACAACAGAAACGAATGTCACATCTGCTCAATCCTGGAAAAGATTTAACAGAAGACTTCATTTGGACTCGGAAAATTTGCCTTTTTTTCTTTTGGTTTGTTGTTGTTTTTTTTTTGTTGTTGTTCTTTTCTATCTGTCCTTTCTCATCGTGTTTTGAAAAGGACAAAAGAATTCAACGTTGCACTCCACGCTAACAAAACTCCCCCTGAGTTTCTGAGTGCTTTACCATTGCCTGTGTTTTCACGATGCCATCTAACAACCCTAAGTCCAGCAGAAACCAAAACACCAGCACTGCGTTACCTTTATTAGTGGGCAGGAGACTCGGCTGCCCCACGTGTGAAACACACACGCTGTTACTTCACGTCAATGAAACAGCCTGGCGTCAATTTGAAATGTACCATTTAATCCAGAAAAGTTTCCTGGACAATAAAGAAAGAACTGCAATAAATGACAATCAAGACTAAACACGTAATTGATGGCTTTACGAAGGTATCAGTAATTTTATAAAGTAATTTGCAGTCCGTGGCTATAAATTCCTACTTAAACCTGGCACGCCGCTCTTTTTTGCCCTGCAGAGAGCTGTATTACCTAACAATACTGATGCCTGTTCGCCTGGAATTCGGTTACTTTATCCTCCAAATTTCCCACATGAAATATCGTATTTCCAGAAAAGTTACATATTCTTTGTATTTTATTCTTTTTTTCACCACATTCTTGAAATACATTCTCGGGGGTTGGGCTATAATCTCTATTCTACGATGCTGTCAGGAGAGCAGAAAGTGATGTTTCTCCCTGCAGAGGATTTAAACAATGGGGCAAATCCTTCCTCCTTGAATTAAACCCCATAAATTCTAATTAATGCCACGGGCCCATCTTTTCTCGGCCTGCATGCCAGAATCTGGGTGTTGGGGTCAGATCATGTGAGCGAAACCCTTGCTGGGTACAAGGAGCCAACCACCACAGGGCACGGCGAGGTGCACCCCAATGCCCTTCATCCACATCCCTAAAGTCCATGGGGTGGCCCTGGGTCCCCACTCAGGTCTGTGGGGACACGTCCCCACCCAGAGAGCATCGCAGGGTGAGGGAGGCAGGTTCCTAACCCGGCGGACTGATGGGGGCAGCAAAATCCCAGCCTATAGCAGGAGATCTGAGCTGAGGAAGGACCTCCTGGGTCCCAAAAGTGTCCCCAGGCCCAGCGTCTCCCTGCGTGCCCTCAGTGGGACCCAGCTCCCAGCGCCCTCCCAAACCTCCTGGCGTCGCCTCTGCACCCAAAGCCTCCTCCTCTCAGGGGTTTGAAGCTCAACAAGGACACAAACACTTTGCCTCACCTTCCCCCCTTGTGTAAGGGGGATGCCTGTTGTAAAAGGCTCTTTGCCCACTGATCTAAGATTCTCAGATGAAATCAGAGTGCTGAAACCTAGACCTGCAGAACTCTATTGTTATCACTTCTGTACTTCCAATGAGAAATTTCTGAGAGGCCACAACAATGCAGTATTAACAGTATTTTCCTTGAAAAGACAGGTAAAACCCAGGAGAGCACCGACAGAGATACCTTGATTTACCAAATGCAGGATGTGCTCTGTAGTTTCCAAAACATCTCATTCAAAGGCACGTATCCTCTGCTATTCTGGGGGGTTGGCTCAAATGCTGGTGAAAGAGTTCAGGTATTTTGCCCCAAATCCTGTTAGTGTTATAATAACACAAGTTTCTACTGAGTCATCTGAGGGACCCAGCTGGGAAGGAAAGGGGAACAAGATGAGCAGAGCCAAGAGATTGGCATCTCCCAGTGGTTTGCAAAGTCTGGTGGCTGGATTTTGACCTACAGACAAAAAGAGCACAGGGCCATTGCTTTACTCACTCCTGAGCACTTTCAGTTTGTTCAGAAGGGACCATCCCACTGAACCAGAGAAATATCAGCGCTGCACAGTCAAACACATGTAACAAGGAAAAGAGCCTTATTTCACTGAGGTCTCCTTTTGTAAATATATGGGACATCAGAAGATATGCTCCATCCAACCAGCAAGTATCCATAACCCAAAACATGGCTGCAGTTGCTGGCAATCAGTCGCTGTCCTGTGGGCAAGCCTCAGCCAGGAGGTCAAGTACTGTACAAGCTGTGGAGCCTAAACGATCCTCTCAGATCTACTGATGCTTTTTCCTCCACGAGATAAATAACATGCACGGGTGCAGAGATGGAAGGGGGCTTTTTTGGGAAGGAAAGCGGGGACTCTGCTACCTGAGTACCTGTTCAGAAGATACATGGAGGCCATCACTATTCCAGTGCTCTGCTTTGACATCTTCATCAAGCCAAACATGAAGCATTAAGAGAGACCATCACCAAGCATCCTGCTGGGCAGCCCTTCACCCCACGTGGCAGGCTGCTGGAGGTGGAAAAGAAGCCAGAGAAGGGGCTCTGCTTCCTGCTCACTGCAGCTGGAATGCTGTGGTACTTCACTGGAAGAGCCAGCCAACTGCCCCAAAAGCCAGAAGGAAAGCAAGGTGCTGGCACATACATACGTGTCAGGAGAGATGAGGAACAGAACTCATATGGGAAATGCATGGCCCAGGAATCATCTAGAAAATTCAAACATATCAGGCTGTGTTTCGGTATTTGCAGGCATCATCTACATAAAGTTCAACATACCTAAATGTTTTTCCTAAACTAAATTTCTGCTTCAGTGCCAGTACTAACAGGATTAACAAGGGAAACCTGTTGTGTCTTGCTATTGAAGAAGAGAATCAAGCAAATGATAAACAAATTGATCAGCAGACAGACACTGTGTGTCATTCTGCAACAAGAAAGCCAAAAGACAGAATTCAGCAGAAAAACTTCTCTCTGCATCTGAGAGCAATTCCCAGCGAAATGGGATTTCCCCTTTCTGCTTTCATTTGAATGGCATTTGAAAAACACAGCTGTGAAGTCCCATGAACACGAGGTACGGAGCCAAGAGGGGAACCCTCCCAGCCAGGCCCACGGCCCTCAGCAGCTCCAAAGCGAGCAGCCCGGTGTGTCTGCATGGCACCAGGGCCCGGTGTTACACCTTGGCTCCAATGCTCCCAAATTTGAAATGGAACCTGCTCCTTGCCCAGGTGTGGATCCTGAAAATCATAGAGCAATGCCATTATCAGCCTGCCTGGAAGATGTAGGCGCTTTTCAGTCCTGTGCTTAAGTGAGGTTTCACAACTTTCTGTCATCCCCTTGCACCTGAACGAAGCTCTCCCAACTGCCTTGCACGTGGTGCCTTCACCTTCCTATGCCCCCCCAGCGCTCTGCCACCAGAATCCACTGATATGAACTGATTTTGTCAAAAGAAAGTTTGGGTAAGGATGTATTAAATCAAAACATTCCACTCATACCTCCCAGGCTTCTCGGTGCAACTGAGATTCCTCAAAAAACCCACGTAAAAAAAACACACAAAAAACCCCAACAAAACAAAACTGAGAAGGAAAGAACAGAAAGGGTGGAAACAGAAACCAGGCAGACAAAAAGCAGAAGGGAAAAGAAAACCAACAACAAAACACAAATAAGTTGGAGGACAGCTCTCACTAAGAGCTGCAGGTTTGGGGCTTTTGGGTGTGTTTTCTTTGGTTAAGAATTTGGCCTAGGTGGCTTTCTGTGATATGTCACTGTGGGACGTAAGTACAATACAGCAAGCATTATAGGAAACGATTGCCATATGTGAGGGTGGTGGTAGTCTGTGCTTTCCCAGCCACCCCCTATTGCTTTCGTCTGCACTAAAGCTGCGTTTAAGCTAGTGAAATCCATCTCTATCTGCCCTAATGTACAAATACGTTTTCAGCCAAGACCCACCACTGGCTGCAGTTGACTACGGCAACTCTCAATCAAAACGTCTAAGCAAGGTTCTGACTTCACCCCCAGTTCATGGTTAATGCATTTAATGGGATTTCCAAAAGTTGCCTTTGCTCTTCCAGGTGATACCCGGCTCTCCAGTAACAGGCAGCAGATCTCTCCAACGCAGCGACTGAGCATCAAACCCTGTTTGCCCACCAGCATAGAAAACAGAAAACATTGCAAGGACAGCTATAAAAGCTGCAGAGAATTGGATCTGAGAAAAGTATAACCTTGTTTGTACCGGAGGATATTTCATGAATCTTCCTTTTTCAAACTGCTTGCTGTTGCACAAGGACAGCTGTGTGCACAACTGGACATACAGATGGACGGGACTGTGGAAATGTGTGACCCATGGAAGCTGCACTTCAGATACGCTGCCCAGTCGGGTAACAACCTGTGAGTGTGGGAATGACCTGGTTAAGAATCTGAGCAAAATAAAGAATTCCTCAGGAGGCAAAAACTAGAATTGAAATATCAAAATTTATCCTGTAGCAAAAAATAGCCTCCTTGCACTTCTTTGCTACCAACGCTTTAAAAAAAAAAAAAAGAATGAGGAAGAAGAAAAGTGTATCAAATGAAAACCCAAATAATACATGAAAATATTCTCCTAAACTAAATAGGCATCGAATCGCAAAGCCCTGTATAAATTCAATAATATTCGTAGAAAACCTTGAAACCTACAGACTTAAACTTAATTTTCTAAAGTACATTTCTACAGTGCAATACAAATCTCATTAAATTCCATAGGCCGTGATATTTATACAAAAAGGTACCCGTTGTTATTAAATGCTATACGACCCACCCAGAAATGTTAGTAACTCTTTCTGGGATACCAAAACCTTCAGTTCAGGCATCAGATTAAAAAAAAAAGAAGAAGAATGAAACAGTTTGGTCTGATTTTAATTCAATCAGACTGGAGTTGTTTTCAGAATAGCGCACTGAATAGATACAAGGAAAAATAGAATGGCTTTATGTCCACAAATGAAATCAACTTGGTTAGGAGTATTCACAATATTTCAGCTCCTAAAATGCCGTGTGCCCCAAAACAGTGCATGCTTTGTAGCAAATAACGCCCTGCCAGGTTTTAATAGAAGATGATGTATGCGGACTCTACAGCAGTTACTGCATGGGGAATGTGGGCAGCGCTAAAGGTGAGCGATGTGATGAGCTCCACTGTATAGGTGGGGGCAAATCTAACAAAATATAGACCTATCTAGGCATATTCATGCCTACTTTTCCAATTCTTTCAGTGCAAGCAAAGGGTTTAATGAAGAGTTGATGCTTACACTGCATCAACTCAACTCAACTGTCTTCCAACCTTGTTAAGTGTTGCCAAGGTTAATAAGTTGGTCCAATTGCTTGTGATGGCCTTCTGTGACGCGGTTTGTTTCAAGACATCATCAGCTTGTGCTCCTCAGAGCCATACCTAGAATGCTGCCGAGAGTAGCAGAGGGACCACAACAGGGGGGGGAAAGAAGGAACACGTACTGTTAGTTTCACTTGGGTCACATTGTGAATTTAGACTTCATTTTTCTCTCAATTTTCTGCAAAGATTGGCTATAAGAAGAAACACATTTCTGGGATTGGGAGCCTTCCGCATGGTACAGCTCTCAAGATACCATGCCAGACTGCCTTTTTAGTTATTTTTTAGATGAATTTCCCATGACAGATCATGTCAGAAGAACATTCCACATCCCTACTTATTCAGCAGAGAACTTTCTCTCCAAGTTTTCAAGGGGTTTAAAAACTACATGCAGAGGAGTTTCAGAACCAACACCTGTGGGCTGGAGGCACCCAGCTCAGGCTCACCCGGAGCTGCGTTCAGCCAACGCCTTCTGGTTTCAGCTGCAACTTAAGATTAAACTCAGGATGCTCATAAGGCAACAGACCTGTTTGCCTTTCTCTGTTCTCTCGCTGCCACCACACCCAGGAGTAAAATCCTAACAGAGCTCCCTGAAACTATGGGTACAGCCTCAACAACCCTTTTCAGGGTACAGAATAAACCTGTTCGGTGATTAAGACGTTCTTGACGTTAAAGGATTACTAAATGCATGATAATTAGCATTCACCCCTAAGTCAGCTTCAGCCAGAAAAGCTGTAAGAAACCCAGTGCGCTCAAGTGCAATCCATTTCGGAGGTCCACGGCAGGAGGCACTGTGGGAGGGTGTCAGATCTCAAAGCTCTCAGCTGCTCCATGGGCAAGAGATGAACACAACTGGTGCAGGATGCTGGTGCTGGGGAGAGCACGGGTAGCCAATGCTCTGGCCAGCATGGATCCTGAGGGATGGATGGGAACCTCTCTCAGGAGGAAATGGCACTTCTCTCCAACACCAGTTCTTCCCAAAACGGCTGCTGAAGCCAGCCTGCTTTTTGTTCTCAGTAATCACTTTAGCAAAATTTCAAAGGCATTATGTAACTGAAACAGTGTAAAGTTATTGCTACCGACATTGTCAATAAATCATTAACATTTCTTAACAGGAACAGCACAACTGTTCATGTCATGGCTGTCTCATTCACTTTCAAATCAAAGCTTTCAAATTAAATATTCATTCAATATTTAAATATTAATGCAGTCCCACTGTTTCTGTAACAAATATTAATTTCTTATGGCATTTCCAGGCAAATGCATATATTATAAACTCCATCTCCCACAGGAGAGCCCTCAGCCTTCCCCTTCCCTCTTTCAGCATCATCCTGACACCGGGCCAGGAAGGGACTTTGAAAGAAGGAGAAGGAGGGGCAGACTGATGCAGGGAAGCAAGGTGGATAATTTAACTTAAAGTGTACCCCATTCCTCTCCTCCCACACAACCTCCCCACCCTTAGATCAGGATATCGAAGGCTGCCATTATATCTCCCGCCTACAGAATGACTCATTCATACATTCAGCAATTCCTGTTGGAAAAAAAACAGTGAATGCCTCTGTCACCAGAGCCCATTACAGAAATTAAACTTTGCAAATCATCAGGGAGGGGCAAGTTTTAAAGTCTTTCAAGGCGCACGCCTGGTCTCCCAGGCCTCAGTAAGAGCAGAATTGATTTGACAATAAGCTTTTACAGCCTTAATGCCTCTGGTAGGCAACACGCACGTACCTGGGTAGGAAGCAGGTCAGAGGAACAGAGTACTTCACTCTTGCATTTTTTTTCCCCCTGTGGTTCATCTCAAGTAAAAAGACGCTGAACGGCAATTTGCAGTGCTATTCCCATTGCTGTACCATAGGTTGATTTCTAAGAGTTGCACAAAGGGCACTCCTTACCCATCCATTCTGTCTCCCATCCCACACAGGGAAAGCTCTGGGCTTCCAAGGATGTCACTCAAAAGGAAAACTCAGACTGGAAGCATCCAGAGGAGATGCTAAGATTACTCACTGATAAATATCCGTGATGCATCCCCATTCACACAGACTAATTTTCTACACAGTTTACTATAATTACTTCTGTTGCTTGTAGCTTCCTTATCCCCTCTCCTGGGACCATTAAGCCTAAGTTACTGAGAATGAGGAATAAAAGCTCTATGGCCTTCAGGCTCTTTCATGTTTTCTCTCACTATTTCCTTCTCCAGTCACGAAGCATCTCGGTTTTTGTTTTTACAAAATACTTTGTCCACATAAAATTCATTCACATGCAAGGGAAGGAAAATTATTCCTTGTCTCAACCTGTTAATGGCTCCAGACCTCCCTTTCACCACATATCAGCCTATGGGCTCTTTGGAATGAGGTTAGAATTATCAAGAGTTAACAATAGGCTTCTAATTGGAGTGGACACGGGTTGCAACTGAAACACTCTGGAGATGGATTTCAGCAGTCATTTCTGATTGCTTGTTGGATATTGACTCAAAAAATGGTGTTGAAAGATTCCTCTCAGAAGAGCAGGAGGTGATTGCCTGGAGGTACCATGCAGCAGGAGCTGCATGACAGGTACCATGTCTCTATGCCCTTCTAACCCCATTACATGCTAAGCCTTTGTGTTCAGGCATTCATGACCTGAGTGCTTGATAGGCTTATGGCAGCTACGTTCTTAGTTAATTCTGAAGACACAAAGTCTAGAGTTTAAGTGAAAATCCTGCCTCAAGTGGGATCTCGCCTTTCATTGTGGCTTGCTGTCACAGAGCAAGAGGCAGAAGCCAGAAAATCACTTATGATTAAAGTCACGAAGGACTTTGACAGTGCTAACATCAAGCACTTCTTTTAGCACTGAGAGAGGAGTCTGGACGCTTAGTATGCCTGAGATAAGCTAAGGTGCTTACACATAGCAACCTTTCCTTCAATGCCAACCCCATACAGGGACAGGCTTTTCCTGGAAAGTGCACTCCTGTGCAGAAATCAGTGGCCTACGAATCCCTGGCTACTCACTGGCACGAGAGGTGAACCAAAAGTTGGAATCAGGTTTCCTTGAAGTCTCAGAAATCTCATACCAAAGTACAGCCGTCACCTCCAGAATCATGGAAGCCCACCAATGTGGTCAAGCAAACATCTCACCCACCCATCACCCCTCCACTTACAGCCCCCACCACCTTCCCTCTCCTCCCAGAAGCATCTTCTTGCCAAACCTATCCTTTCCCCTCCTGCCAAAACTTGTTCCTATACTTCTAGCCCCAAAAGTAATATTCACCTCCCTTCCTCTTTCCTTGTCTATAATTGCATCCTTCTCCTCTCTTACTGTTCAACTCCTCCACGTTCATTTTCTTTCTTCCATTACTCTCACTTTCCATTCTCGTCCCTCATCCTTCCCACTTGTAAATGGTACCAGTCCTTCTTTATGTTCTGCTTCATCCTTTCTCCTTCCAAAGCAGCATCCAGCTCCTGGAAGCATTCAGTGCCTATTTTAATGCTGTTCCATAAAATACTTCCTGATTGTTGAAAAAGAGAGATGCTATGGAAAAATAAACTGTATTCATTCTCGAAAGTCCCTGTGCCCATTAAGCCACCTCACTCAGCTGAGTTTTTTACTGCTCATCATAAAGCCTCCTGCAGTCTCATTATAGCTGACTAAGAATAAAGCATGGCTTGAAAATAATCCCAACATTACTGATTTCCTCCTGTGCTTCTTAACCTATTTAGAAAAATCAACATATTAGGAGCAGCACTCCACCCCGGGTTTCAAGGGCAGTGCCCAAAGGAGAAAGGTGATGGGAAGCACAGGCAGATCCTGCTGTGTCCACCAAGCTCTTAGCAGCCCTTGAGCAACACAGGGAGTGGCTGCAGCGCTGCCAGCGCTCACCTTGCCCTGAGACACAGGTTTGCTATGGATTAAGGCACCTTTGAGTGACGTTGGTCTTGTTTTTCAACCAGAGATGAGAGGGAGGGTGCATCCGGGCCTCCAGAAGTGACACAAGTAAGCAAAACAGAAAAAGTGCAGGAGCAGCCCCAGCAGTAGACGGCAATGCTGGAACGGGCCCCGGGCTTGGCTGTGGGAGCAGGTGACCAAAGGCCACTTGTGTTTTGGGATGGACACGCAGGAGGAACACGAAGCGTGAGTCAGAGCCACACCTCACGCGTGGCCGTCAACAGTGTCTGATATTGTTAAGCAGGAGGACTCTGGCATCAGAAGGAAGGTTTTCTGGGTCCTCGCCAATGAAGTGATTGCTGAGGAGGATATTAGGTGTAACAGGATGTTTTTCTAGCGATGGCTGAAGGCAGAAGCTAAGTCACTGCTTTGGCTTCCCTTCTTCCACACCTCCACCAGGGATCAAAACAGATCCCTAGGCGGAGGAAAAGCTTTGGCTGTGCAGCCAGTGTAATTCACTCACACTCTTTCTGAACAATTTATTTAAAAAATATTAATAATTTCATTAGAGATGAGCGCATTTTCCGGCTATTCAGCTCATTCTCCCCCCCCCAATGCTGACACTTCAAATATACTGTTATAGAATTATACCATTACTAGATTAAAAGGATGTCACAGGCAGTGTCAATTACGAATTCAAGTGACTGCATTAAAAGAAAAGATCTCCTGGAAGTATTAATGTTAGTTGTCTGGCATTGTTCTCTGCAGTTATGCTATGCACTGTGGGTAAGAGGAAAAGTTAGAAAAGCTCTACATCCTGTATCAGGAGGTGTGGGGTAATGGTGGCCCAAAGTTTGTCTTACCTTTATTTAATGATCCTCAAAAAATTTCATACAAGAGGAGCCCAGAATTGTCAGCAAAATCTGCAGTAGCACAGGCTTGGAAACCTTTCAGCTGGCGGATTTATCTTCCTTGAAAAACAGAAGTAAAAGATTTGCCACCAAAACACCAAGCCCCCAAAGAACCACGAGCAACGTGGAGTCCACAGGACCACACTACATCACAGCACAGAGCCAAGCAGGGCAGTTATGCAGGTATACAGGTTTTCCCTCATGTTGTCTTTCCCCAAAGCTTCTTTGGCTACCTTTGCTGGTTCTCAACCTGCCGCTACCTCCAGCTCAGACCAGACACAGCTTTTCTCCTGCCTTCCTGTAGACACTGGGCAGGAACTGGCATGCTGTATCAATGTCACCGGCCCTGCCAGCAAGCTGCAAACATCTCTGTTTTGCTTCATTACTGTTAATACTCTTCTCCAGCTATTACACATATACAGCTACTTGTCCTTTCTCCAAAATGGTGCCACCCTGCAAGACAGGCAAGACAGACATACATTCCTACCAGTTTTGCTCTGTCTCCGCTCTGCATAAACAGGCTGAGATGATGATGCATCCCATGAAGCTGAGCTGGACGAGCTGCAACAGTGACAAGTGGCTCCTACAACCTGACGCTACCCAGGAGAAAGTTTGTGCACTGCACGCCATCAAAAAAGTGAGCAGGGATTTATCTAAGAAGATGAATTAGGACTACTGCATTTCATAGCCAGGTGAGCGCCAAATGTACATTTGTATCAGAACGTGACACTTCACACAGTGTATGATGTCCCACGTGCCAAGTCACTCCGTTTTTTACTATTTCAGTTTTTCGCCTCATCATGTTTCCTACATTATTTTTTTAAGCAGCCATCTGTTGCAATTATAGCAATGAATTGCACCAGCACAGATGGGAGAAAATCCGTAAGGTTGCAGAGTCAAGATTTCAGTGATTAGGAAATCCCTGAATTATGCTTGATTGTGCAATCAAAATTTGTTCCCCATATGCACACGCTCTAAGAGCCACCTCCCGAACGCCGCGATCATGTGCTGCCTTATCACATGCTGCTTACCTCTGCCTCACTCCACACACAGATCCTGGCTCCAGGAATGAGCTGGAGTGGAGAGAAAATGAAGTTTTATTTTTTGCACGTGAATACGGGCAGCACAGCAGAGAGGGCTCCTCCTTTGCCACGCATTGGTAGCTCAGGTGCAGAAGCTCCAAAACAATGCAACAGAGCACGAGCTGCAAATGCAGCTCCAGCAAAATGCACACCAGCAATACAGGAGTGAGGTCCCCACCGCCATCCGATGTCAAGCCTGTGTGAGTGGAAGTTTGAGAGTTTCGCATTGAAACAGCTGTGAGGTTGTTTGGGTTGGGGTTTTTTGGTGGTTGTTGTTGTTTTAATGGGTAATACAACATAATTTCCTCCCAATTTGTTCCTGGAAGGAGAAGACTAGTTTGGCTCACATCTTATAAGAGATGAAGCAGCAGGGAAAATTTCAGCCTGAAAGAGTAACTGAGGAAAATGTGAAGGTTTTATCTTGAAAGCATGAGAAAACTGTAACCTTGGCTGGTACTTCTCATTCAGCCCACACTGTGAAGTAGCTGCATTTGAGGGCATTTCTTTCCAGGTAGGTTTGATGTCCATTTTTTTGTTTGTTTTTCAGCCACAAGGTCTAATCACATTCTCTCTTGAAGCGATAGAAAATTAAGCAAATGGTTTTGGCCAGAAGAGATGGAAAATAACTGAAAACAAAGCTTCTGACAGCCTGAATGCTTCGGTGCCAAACCTTTCAAAATGATGGGATTCAAATTTTCCCTGCATGTGAGGTCCTGAGACCGATTTTACCTCTGTTTAATTCTGAAGCACCGAGTTTCAACTTCATTTTGAGCTGCACAAAAATTGTTGTCTGATCTGAAGCCCTCCACTCCTTGAGGGTTATGTAAGACCCTGCTTTCCCTCTGTGGGTATGGTTTGGAAGATGCTTTCTAGAGACACACTCCTCAAATGTGTATGAATGCCTCCGTATTTGGCTAAATGTTGGTTCAAAGTACCTTTGGGTGCTCATGCAAGGCCAGCTCCCACTTGCAGCGTTCACTTAGCAGATCTCTGCAACAGCACTTTGGTTCACCTCTGGACAGCTGGCAGAAAAGCCATCACTAAACCTATTTCTTCAAGTCACACAAGTCTAAAGAAGCAGTGATGTTCTCCCTGCCCTTGGAACACTTGGAGTACTTCTTGCAGGGGTAACTTACTGCTCCATCAGTTATTTCCAAAACTGCATTTCTTCATTCTGGGAGGGGGGGAATTTCCCCAGTTCATTGCCCAGCTCCACCACCTTGATGATAACTGAGCTACTGAAGGCAGTTCTCACCTTGCAGAAGGGAGGTCAGGATGCTCATTCCCCTCGCCGTGCAGGAAACACAAGTCAGATTGTGCTGTACTATCAATAAACTCAGCCTATTTTTTTCAGCAACAAACTATAAGTTTTTTCCAGCAAGTGCACTTATTGTGAGTTTGTTTGCCAAGTGGAGTGGTGTTGCCTCCCTCCTTGATTATGGAGTAAGTAAAAGTGTTTTTGTTTCAAATGGGAAAACAAATGGAACAGATTCTCTGGCCATCCAACACTCACACGCACCTCTGGCATGAAGTTTATCACTCAGCATGGGTGGGAGGGAGGAAATAGCTTTTTGGACGCCCCTTGCTCCAATATGGGAAGCTGATTGTGATAGAAGATAGTCCACAATCTATTATTTTTGACAGTGTTTTACAAAACTGTCACACTGGCATGCAAGTCAGAGAAAAAAAAAGCTTTGGGCCAAATCCCTAGAAAACACAAAGCGATACATACTGGAGAATTTGCCCCTTTGTCTACCGTGTATGGAATTATTGGTGCCAAATCACTTCATAGGAAAATCTGGGCTTTTTTCCTGGTGCTGGACAAGTTATTTGGAGGCACAGTGTTGCTGGTTCCTGCACAAGAACAACCTCTTTATCCATCCAGCCTCCACCTAGCACAGCATCCTGCTGCTAACTGCACCCAGGTGGCAAAGGGAGTGCCTGGAGCAGATGAGCCTTCAGCCCCAGCACAGAACAGCAGATGATGCCTAGAAGATAAGCCAAAAGCCTCAGCTTCTTCATCCCAAAGGAAAATGAACAAAGTACCCACACCATTTCATGGGTTTCTGTCTTACTGGTGCACAGATATAACAGATTTCACAGCTCCCTAAAAATTGTACCTGTTTGTTAGACAGGCATTTGTTCCTACCTGCCACCTTCTGCTAGCTCAGTGGTGAAAGCATGAGTGCACTTGGGATGTGGAGCTTCGGGCACCCTTCTTCTGGGATTTCAGATGAAATATCCATATTCCACTGGCAGAGAAGAAAGGAAGCACTACCTGTTTCTCTCATCTGGGACTGTTAGACACATTCAGACTGCGATTTCTTATCCACTAAAGTTTCTGAGGGCTGACCTGAAGGACACGGGCTCTGTTTCCTTGAAATAGCACACAGCGTATTACATCAGGCTTGTGTCTGTCCCAGGCTGAACTATTCAGTAACTGGAGAATGGAAAAATGCCGCCAGCGCCCAAGTTGCATGTTGCCACCTCCCTCTGCAAGCTCCTTATCTGGGGAACGCCTGGTGGATGGGACAGCAGAGCTTCTGCCAGAGAGCCCCATCCCTTCTGGGGGCCCGAATGGCCCCAGACATCCCACTGCAGCAGCAGAGCTTGTCCCGGGCGGGAGCAGGCCCTGCATCACAAGGCAGGAGGAGGGACACACTCAGTGACTGAAGAGGATCACCCTTCCCAGGCTTTCCTAGTGCCGTGTATAATGCAGCAGGATTCTGATGAGCACGGAGGGGCAACGGGTAGTTTTGTCGTCAGAGGGAGTAAAATCAGCTTAGGTGAGCACCTAAGGGTGTCTGGCTGGCAGACCGCCTGCTTCTAACACAGCCCAGTGAACTCAGCTCCACCGCCAAGAAAGCAGCGGGATTTGTATTTTAAAGTGCCTCGTTAGATCAAGTGCTCACAGCCAAAGCTGAAAGCAAGTCATAGGGGGAGGAATGGGGTGGTGGCAGCTGGGAATCTGGCAGCTGCGTGATCTCTGGGGGCTACAAATGAACATGTAAATTTCTATATTAAGCAGCAAACTCATCTATTAGGGTAAAATTGCTCCAGCTTAATTGTTAGATAGGCATGTTTGTTAAAATACAATTTAAGCAAGATCGTATCGTTCTTCCTCACTCAAGAGTGTATGCTCGATAACGCCGTTTGTCAGCAACTGCCTATTATGTTAAATAGCTGAGGAATTGCTGGATATCTTTCTGCTTAGATAATAACATTAAAGTTTCTTGAAGCATTTTAGAAGTCTGACTAATCTCTCTGTCTCTCTCTTTTATTTTTCTAAAGTGAATTTAGTGCTGGTGAAAGGTTCCAGATTGACAGCCCTGGAGACAGGAGCGGACTGCTTATCCACGTAATAGGCCCAGGCCAGACAGCTGCAGCCAAGCACTGCTCCCTGCAGCCATCAGCTCCCGTGCCGTCATTTCGGACACTTTGCTGAGTCTGAGATGGTGGTGGGCATGGCTTTGTCTGGTTAATATTATCTATGGTTTCCTTCATATCCAGAGAGGTGGCTAAATTGAATCATCTCTGGAAAGGCACCAGGAGCCTAACTTGGTCTTATCTCCATCCTCTCCATGGTTAAGGGTGCATCAGGACTTCAACAAAGGCACAGTGAGCAGGGTGAGTTACTCTACGTGGCTCGCTGATCTGAGAAGCGACAGTATGTGGGCAGGCGGCCTTCACAACACACAAAGCAAATAACCACAGCCTCAAAGCAATCTTGAAGTCCAAGCCTGAAGAAATGCCTGTAACTGAGAACTGACATAGATGTGGAAAACAGTCTTGGGCTGAAACTGCCTAAAGATGCAACAAACAAATGGAGCTAGGTGAACAACGGAAGATTTGTTTGCCATTTCCAAAGCAAAACAAACACGTTTGTTTGACACGGAGCGAGCTGACACCACCTGGCTGCCTGGGCAATCATCAGCTGGCAGCAGTGCTCAGGAACCACCACACCGAGCTGCATTGCAATGACAGCCTGGCTACAGAAAAGCTGATGATATGTGGTACTAACGCTATCCAAGTCCCTGACTCACAACTTGCTCTCATTACCAAGCAAATCTAACCAGAGTGGGTTAGATCTGGCTGCTATCTTACATGAATGAGGAGGATATTTTCTTTGGCTGTCATTTCTGTTTTCATTTGCAGGAATGTTATTGGTCTTCAGATGCCACCATGGCACATTTGGAGGTAAGAAATTAACACGGGCTATTATTTCTCTAAGCCTTTCCCTTCCCTAGCCAACAGCATCCAAACATCCACATTCAAGCCCAGCATTAGCAAGTTTGCTGCTATACTGTACTGGGGTAATTTCCAGCATCAAATCCTTCTGAGTGAAAAGCCATCCTATACAAGATAAATGACCTTTACTCAACAATTCTTAAGTTGCTCTTGAGAAACTCTGTAATTGTTGGAGGAGGGAGGAGGATAAACCACAAGCCTCAACAAGGAGGAAGGTTTTACACAATAGGTCCTTGTTTTCCAAAATTTCCCCAAACAAATATCGTGCTGGCAATTTCCATACTTCTATTTCAATCTGTTCTGGCTGTCAGAAGAAGAATATCTACATCCCCAGCCCTGTGAAGACATATGTACATTCTTAATGTACACATAATGATTGCTGCTTCGTGCAGCTACTCCCAGGATGTGAAGTTTTGTTTGTACACAAAAAGCCTTTACAGAATAGGGTTTTTGTCTTCTTATATACTTATTCAAATGAGCTCAGATATCAATTCAGCGTCCTACCATGGGAATATTACAATTGCAAATAAATTCTCCTTTATTCCAAATATTGACTATTCCAGGACACAAAGTGAAATTGCAGACATTTGGTTATAGCTCTAAGCAGTGCACTCATCCTAAGTGCAAGGAGCCGAGCTCACCCCAGTCCCAAAATTGATTTGGCTCCCACACCTCTGCGAATTAGGTTCCACATTTCCATGCTCAAGTACAAAACCAACCTGTAACTTTAACGCTTAATGTTTAAATGCAGTGTTTAATGTTTACACAGTAAGTCCTTTTTTTAAATTGAAACCCTTGCCTAAGCAAGACAGAAAATAGTAATGGGTGAACCTCAAACCACTGGAAGGCTGGGTCCAGTTCAGAAGCTTATCCAAACCTCTTCTGTGTGTAAAACACATTGACTTACAGACTTGCAAGAACATGAGTCATCTGGATGCAGCTCTGACTTATAGGCTATCACTTTTTGAGTGATGGCCCCCAAGTTCTCCTTCTGATCACCAATTTTGCTATTGCTTTCAAATTTAATGATGCTGAGTCACACTGATGATAAAATCTTTGGAAAACCAGTTTAATCTGCCTGCAGAGCCGGAGCCAAACGGAGGTCTGTCTGAGCACTGCCCTGATTTGCTCCCATCTCAGCCTATTCCAGTCCACCCTGGAACATTCCCTGAGGCCAGGGCTGATGCAAAGGATGATACAAAATTAATAGATTTGCATTTGACTCCCCAGTCATCCTATTACCAGAGGTATTCCATAAGGGCCCTCTGATTTCACCTGCAGCACCTCTCTGTCAGCTTGGTTTATGTTAAGAGCCACAGAAAATTGTCAAACCAAACCTTGTGGCTAATGTAAGATGTAAGAAGCTGATGCAGTAGTTACATAAACCTCTGACAACTACATTCACCCAAACTGCACCCCAGAGCTGGGCAATGCACCAGTTGTTTTTTTCTCAAGACTGAACGTATGCCCACCGTAAAGAGAAAGCTGCACACTCTGCAGCCATCCTTAGGGACTTCTCTCTAGAGATTGCAACATCCAGAGCCTTAAAAGGCAGCCATGGACAGGTCTGGCTGAACTCAGGGGCCTTCAGGACATCAAATGCCTTTCCTGATCTGTTATAACTCACATTATTCACCATTAATCCACCAGGTTGAGGCATCCCATCTCATTTTATCTAACCGTTTACTGTAGGGTGATACAATCCACCACGAAACCACATCAGCCTTTATACACCAATAAACAATTTAAATAGTCATAGCTCAGTGGTCCAGAAATAATAACCATTTTTATCATTGAGGGATAAAGGGAGACAAGAAAAGTTAATAAAAAGGGAATAACCAAGCTTTCTGGAGCCTAAGCTAAACCTGATACAGCTCAAGAGTTTCAGTTCAGTCCTTGTCTTCTTCAGCTTAATTCCTAGTGGAAATAAACCTAAATAGTTACCCGGTGACATTGAGTCCATCAGGAGGAGAAAGGAAAGGAAGAGTTTTGCAGCATGAGAAGCACGAGTCCCTGAGCAAACAAGCACACAATGACAACAAAAAATAAAATCAAGTTAAAAACCAAACTGTTTAAACTCGGTGTTCATGGCTGCTGATGTTAATGGGACTAACTTCACTGGCTTTATCATCTTCTCCATCATAATTGCTCTGCCTTGATGGAATTACTTCAGTAACATCCAGACCAGCCTCACCACTCTGCAGTTGTCCATCTCAGGGCACCGGTCTGTGACCCTGCAGAAGGAGGCGGTGGCTGTGCCATAGTGAACCAGCTGAGACAATGTCAGCTGTAGCAGGAATTTGTCCATTGGTACACAGGTTTTCTGTTATATCACTCCAAAACAGAAAGGAAAAGACAGAGAGCCAGAATTGAAGAAAAAAATTACAGCCTTTAAGCAACAGCAGTAACTTACTTAGAATATTATCCATCATCCATGACACTTCCTAGGAATTTCTGGACTCATTCCTGTGACAACTTCAGAGAAGAAATCTGGGCTCTGCAAGGACCTGAGTTACATCCTCGGACGGCAACATCACAGGAATCGAATTCAATTAAGGGAACCCAAATAACCTATTTTTGTTCTTGCAACTTCTGGTAAATTTTATTTCTGTGACTTGAGGTGATTATTTTTCCCTTTTGATACCATTTTCAGTGCATGCCCTTCATTTCCCCCGTGGAGCCAGCCCAAATGTCACAGAGACTATTAATGGTGTATACTTAACACACACACTCACAGTATGTTCATTCTCAGGAAGACTAAACATTATTGAAAGGTTACAGCATTTATTTTGATGTGTGTCTGTTTAACCAATTCCAGCAAATGTTACACAAACACAAAATGGGCTTTTCCTTCCCTGTTCCTCACCAGCCATCCCAAGCCATTGATTTTTAAACAGAAATCCTTTCTCAAATCAATAAGGAATTTAAAACCTGATGTCACATGGCTCATGGAGACGGTTCAAATGTACAACAAACGAACAGGTAAAGAGGAAAGAAATATTTCATCCTTTCTCCCCATAACCCTACCGAAGCCCCTTAACAGCTTCAAGCTCACCAGTTTCTACCAGCTCCTGGCTGATTTCAGGGGCCACGTCTCCAGCAGCAATATTAGGAAGAACCAGAGGTTTGGTTTCTCGCTGTTTTGATTCTCATTTGATGGATGGCATTTGGATGGACTTCTTGCGATTCCTAAGGATTTCATTGGGACTGGGCACAACAGTGGATAAATAGAGCCCTTCTTGTGGCTGCTCCGAGCATGGAGAAAACAACAAACTTGTAAAACACGAGTCAGAATTGAAATTTGCACAGTATCCCAGCTGCAGTTTGAAACGGACCTAACACTGTGCATCCATCCTCATCAGCCACCACTCATCGGCAAAAGTGGGATTAATCATCTCCACTACAGCTACTAGCAATGCTATTGATTATGTGTTATTTCTAGAGAGTTAAACCCTTAGGGCAAAAAGAGAAAACCAAAACCAAACCAAACCAAAACAATAACAAAACAAACACCAACACAGAAAAACCTAAAGCAAACAAGCCTTTCCCTGCTCTTGAAAGGCAACCCTGCATAAAATCACCGAGATTTATTGCTAGGGAAGCCCCACCACACACCTTGGTTGACATCAAAGAGAGTCAAGGGCATCTGAGGCCACAATCAAGTCAGGCAGCTTCTTCCACCTTGTTTTTTCATTACCTTACAAGTTGCTTTGGACAGTACATCCAGTGCCATCGAAACACTGTGCTAGCATGAACGTTGCTCACACAGAGCCAGAATCATATAGCAGTAGCAGCTAATATTCGGACTATTAGCAAAATAGGTGCCCTCAGTATACATCCCCAGCCCAAAAATACAGCCTTACACAGTCAGACACCAATCAGAAGTCAGCGTCTTGTCTTCACCCTGTGAGAAATCAGGCTGACAGGACTCCTTAACCAAAAGGTCAAACGTGAAAATAAAGTCAGGAAAGGAGGCTATCCTTTCCTCCAGCACTTTGCTGTTCTGTCTCCTTGTCCTTGGACACTAAGCTCCCCTTTTCGTCAGGAACTCATCATCAAAGCCACCCACCACTGCCCTGCTCCCCACATACCTTCCCACTGCCCGCAGCACGGCACTTGCTCAGGTTCTGCCCACTTGGGGAAGCTGGAGCAGCGAGGAGATCTGCAGCTGCGGGCAGCTAGGAAGTGGTGTCAGAGCCCATGGAGGCCTCCTAATTGCTCCCAAGGAGCCCTGTAATCCTACCTGTGTCTTCTCTGAACGGAGCAATGTCGAATCTTGGGTGATCTTATGGGGTGAAGGAGGAGCCTGGAGTTAGGGCTGTAGAAGCAGAATAAAAGAGCAGCCCGTTCTCCATCCCAGCCACTTTTCCTGCTTGCCGCAGTGTCCTTGTGTTCACGCCCGTCCCAGTCAGACTGGGCAGCTCTTGGTGCACTGCCTCCAGCTGAGCAGGCTTGGAAGAAGGATCGAGAGAGACGTCATGCGTCGTCTGGAGACAGCAATCCTTGGTCCTCAGGAGATGACCTTGAAAAGAAATGCCCTTCTCAGGGCAGACAGCCCAGTGATGCTATGGAAGGGAGCTTAGCAGCACTAGCACAAATAGCCATTGGCATTTTCCTATTGCCAAGACCGCAGCCTTAAAAATAAGTAAATAAAATAGAAACCTTAGGCTGGGCAATATCTTCATTCCTTAGCCAATTGTGAGGTGCAACAGAGAAGGTTGCACCCTCTGCTACCAGAGAAGAGTGTCACTGGTGCAGTGGATTTACCACTTCCACCTGGAAGTATTATTCCATGTGATTTTTTGCAGGATGGTCAGCCCCACGGTGCCAGGGCCCTTTAGGAACACAGCAGCCTGGATGGGGGGCCAGTAGGGTTCACAGTGACCTGTTGCTATCATGGCATCCCTGTGCAGCACGGACACCTGCAACAAAATCCTGCCTTTCTCTCACCCCAAAGGATGAATGAACCACCAAGCACAAAAACTTAAACCCGGCTGGAAAGAAACAGGAACTATTCCCAAACACGATACGAAAGCTCTTACTCGAAGTACAAAAGTAAATATTTTCATAATTCATTTTTCAATTTCATGCCACCTCTGCAATAATTATTTGCGGCGAAAGTTTCTGCCTGCCAAAATGTTACAGAACGCTACCAGCACAGCCAGAGACTGTTTTGGGAGATCTTTGGGAGAACTCTCACACAGCAGCCCCACAGCCACGAGAAGCAATGGATGCAGACATGCCTGGAGAGGGGCAGCCAGGGCACGGCATGGATCCTTCCCCAGGGCAGGTCCCAGCCACTCCAGTGGCCCTCCACTATGCCTCCTGTTTGCAGCAGGGCTCGCAGCAGCGGAATTTGCCCCTTATTCTGACAAAACAGGGCCCTACGGGGTGCTGCAAGGCTGGACGTGTGCAGAACTATTTCGGCAGAGGACTCAAACAGCTGCATAGTTTCTGACCATCTCAGCACAACAACCCCATGTCAATACGCCGAGAGGAATGCGGAGACCTCAACGGTGCCTCTCGACACCCATCTGTTTTTTAGAGTCAACTTCCCTGAACTCCTCTGCAAACTATTAGCATGCCGAACGTCCAGTTGAGGGCTATGTTTTGTGTGTGTGCTTTAATTCCAAAGTAAACTCTTCTGCCTCGAGAAACATGCAACACAATAAACTAATTTGAGCTGAGCTTAGTTTAATCTTTCTGGGCTTTTTGTTGTTTTGATCTGATCCCAGAAGTGGAAGTCTGGTTTAGGTATCGTGTTTTTGTTTTGTTTTGGGGTTGAGGAGTTTTTTTTCCTCTCTCTCTCTCATTCTGGGATTTGCTCTCCACAAGCCAGATTCCTGGATTTGACAAGTTCTGTTTTATGCTACTTACACTACCACCTGCGCAGCCAGAGAGATTTAAAAGGCTGACTTCCCTGTTGGTAAAAGCAACAACAAGCAAACAGAGCTGCGTTCAGGACAGGCTGAAAAGTAATTGGCTTCCTTTCTTCTCATGAATTTACAGATGTGTCCTTCCCCGTTTTCCCCGTACGCACCCAGTCCTTTTCCTCTTCATAATGTGCTTGCTTCATCTCACAGAAGTTCTCCTGATGTGTCGGCATTGTTTAGTAATCCTCTTTTTTACACTCACTAATTAGCCCCTGCCTAAAGACGTAATGAAGGCGAGCCACACCATACCCTGGCTGCCTCGGGGGCTGCAGTGGCCATTCCTGCTGAGCAACATCACCTCACCTCCGTGCCAGCTCATTGCTTCCCTCACCAGGCCAGGAAGACCCAGAGACCACAGCAGTCCAGTCAGGAGCCCAGTGATGCAATTTGCCAAATATCCAGGCAAAATGAGACCAAACTTCCTTGCCTGGTGAAGTGACTCACACTGCACACAGAGTCCTGCATGGGGTCGAGAGGAGGTCTGGGTGTCCTGATTCTCTTGTGTGGCTCAGCAGACCACAGCTGGAGCAGGAAGGGTGGGGAATGAGAGTGATGGAGCAGAGCACAGGGAGGGCTCACTGAACCCCACAGAACCAACCTGGTGGGTGAGAGATAAGCCTGACCTACAGGTTCCTGCTGCAGAGTTTAATTTTGGAAAAGCAAAGGTCAAAGGACTGGAAGTTTTGCTCAGTTCTTGAGGAAGGTCTGCCAAGCACTACCGTAACAGCTCAGCTCTCGGAGCACATCACACTACAGTAACGGAACAGGAAAAATAATAATAATAAAGAAGGAACAAGTAATCCCTTTGTATAAAAATAAAAAGCAAGTAATGTACTGTAAATATAAAAGTTATGTGAAGAGGTGAGATCTGACATTACAACTCAATGGGATTCTCCAATACAGTGTGAGACTCAGAAAGCTGCCTTAGAAAAGTGTTTTTCTTGACTTCTCATTCTTTCACAGAAGTATTATTCTTTAGTCAGTAAGACAAAACTAATAACAACAAAAAATTAAGGCCAGCTGCTCCCAAAGGAAAGTGGGACCCTTCCTTCAATCTGCACACCCTTCATCTTCCCACTCCCTCCAGGCTCTCTCCCTCCACTCAGATAAATCTAAATGAGTAAAGCACACTGGGATACAAAGGAACACAATGACTAAGAGCTTGATGCGTAATAATACGTCTGTGCTGTAACTAGACATAAACCTTTTAAACATTAAAATAGGTGAGTCAAAGCTACAGAGACCTTTCTAAACACCAGATGGAACCAAGAAAAAACCTCATCCCACATTAGGGGCACTTTCAGTTAAAGCACTTTTTACTTAAATAAAGCTGCCTATTATTGTAATTGCAAAAAAAAAGCTCTTCATTTCAGTTTGGCTTTGATAATGAGGCATTGAGTAAAAGCAGCATCCTGGACAGACACTGCCTCCATTTGGTCCTGTCTCCCTCCAAGTCACTCATCTTCACCCACTGGAGACACAAGGACAGAGTGTTGCTTCGAGCCACTGCAAATCAGATGCTGTTTCAGAAGAGCCGGGATTTGGGGAAAAAAAGCAAAGCTTCTTGTAAAGATTGCAACACTTGTCGGTCCACGGAGCAAGATGAAATGCCAACAGGTAGGAGGAGATATGGTCACCGCTGCACAGCAGATGCTGCATGAGCCTGGAACTAAGGATGACTTGCTTGAGACTGAGCTCCTGTAGGACTGAGACCCGGAACCTGTATGCCATACAGCAGCAACATCCCTACACAGCCCACAGTGCAGGGAATGGCACCCAGACCCACAGAGTGACAGCTTCACAAACCAAATTCTTCTCCCAATGCCAACACTATCAACTTGCAGCTAAGAAGCTAGGAAGACACATCCACAAAATGCAGAGCTGAGAATAGCTCCATTCAGAATCAGTTGATCGAATAGGCCATAAAAGACATTAAAAAGAAGAAGAAGAAGAAAAAAAGTGGTGTAAATGAATATTCAGTCTATGGTTGACAAAAGATAATTCCACATCAAGGTACTCTTGGAACGCAGGAATGTAAGATATTCTGCTCCTGGCCTAATCCTGATTAGGTGCCTTGGGCTAAAAGGAAATACTTTATAGTTCTGTTACAAAACATGAATAAACAGAAGCCTTGGGTCACAAAAAGTGAAAACTGAGTAGGGATTCCAAGATTTACCCCATTAATCATAAATTACTAAGAAAAGCAAATCATAAAAGGGCTCGCTTTGTTTCCTCTGGTTTTTGTGTTGTTTTTTTTTTTTTTTTCAAAGCAGGAGCAGCCACAAAAACGTAAGAACTGGTGATAAAATAGCAACGATTGTGTAGAAACTGCGTCTAGGATGTTCATGGCCAGTTGTTCATTAGGATGGCTCACTTCCTAATGGAAGGGACAGGTTGCGCAACGACTGCTTGCGCCAGGGAGGAGTTACGGATGCAGTGGTCCCGCCGGCCCTGGTGGAGCTGGAGACGCCCGTCCAGAGCGCTGGGGCCGTGGTCTGGCCATAGGCTGCAGTGATTCAGGCAGCAGGGCTTTGGTTTGCCTCCTGGGAAGCTGCGCTCAGACCGTCTGGGCTGGAGGTGGAAACGTCTCGTTAGATCATCCAGCTCATCTTCCTGCCAGCGCAGGTTTGTCTCCAAAGACATTTTCTAGGATTTTATCCAAACTGCCTTTACGAAGCCCTAAACAATGGGATTCCACCATTGCGCTGCTGTGACTAGTTCATAGCCCGGTGTCCTTTGCTTGGAAACATTTCCCGATAGCCACATTTATTTCATGTTGTTCCCATGTTACTCTCCTATTTGTAACCCCAGACTGCTCCCTTTCTGGCAAAGGGATGGCATAGAAAAAAAACTCAGCAGGATTCACCCTGCCCAGACTGCAGTGGTGTATCCTGCGGTGACAGATTTCTCTTCAAAGGAAATAACAAAATTCCACTTCAGGAAACAAGATGTCCCCCGGACCATCACAATCTCAGCCGTGTTTGGTCATCGGCTCAGCAGATCTGCAAAGGATCATTTTGGAATCTCCCTGCTCTCCCCTCTTCCACATTTAGAGTCTCCGTATCCCACAGTCACGTTACACCCTCACTTGCTATTTCTTGCTCCCTCTACTGCACAAAGTAAATCTGATTTTCTTCTATTAGCTACAATTACAGCCCAAAATAGTAAAGGAGTTATTGGGTTACTAAAGCAGCCATGGTTTCATTAAGAGCATTCACCATTCAGATCGCACTTTGAGCCCAAATGGGATAACTTCACGTTTTGGTCCTCGTCCCCCTCCACTTATTGGCAGTGAGAGATTTCCCTGATTTGCTCCTTCACTTTCCAGATCCTCGTAGAGGCTAATGAAGGAATCAAGCCTTCCTTTGGTGCATTATTTAATCTCACCTGGGCATAATAAATGGGAAATCCCCAGCACTCTTTACAATATTTGTAGCACTGGGCCACTTTTACGACGTTAATACAACTGGAGCATTGTTGTATCTCGAGATTTTTAGAGAGGTCTCACTACTAGGCATTTTCTCTCAATGTTCAGCCCGAGTTCTACTTATTTTCCTGCCTCTGCCTATAGGTTTGCCTCTGTTGGCTCAAACTAGACATTTCTGTTTCTCCCTAGTATTTATGTGTTTGAAGATAGTTATCATATGCCTACTTAGTCATTTTAAACCAAGCAGCCATATTTAGCTCTTTTTAATCTTCTAGTCATAAATCATCCCGCCCTGGTCTCCTTTGCCAGCATCAGGAATGTTTTCCTATAGTTCGAGAAGTGAAACATGCCCTGGTTAGAAAACAGCTTGTATATGATTGCAGACAGAAGAACAGATTCAGAAATTACCAAAACAAAAGAGGAAAACTGAATATCCTCCAGCAGGTAAAATTCCCATGGGTTCCCAATCTCGTGCCTTGGGTTTCCTGCTGCAAAATCCTTAAAGAACCTCAGAAGTAGGCAACGATAGATCAAAATATCCAACAGCACACCTAATCATTCATGTCACTTCTGACCCTTTGCCACTTGGGCTCAGGGCACTTCCTTCCTTGCACTTTGTTAAACGTGTTTTTAATCTGCTTAAATTGCACAGCAACGTGGCACAGTGTAAATGGGCGCACGACCCAAGCCATTTTTAAAGGACTTTATTACAAAAGCGGCTCTTTCCCATTTGGCCAATGAAAAGGATTGGGCCATATCTTACTTTGTGTGTAGGCTATGGGTAAGGGAAGGATGGGAGGGAGTCCCAACACCCTCTTTCCGCATCGCTGACCAGGCACTCCCCTCCACCCACTTTCAGTCATCCATTGCAGGAGCAACATTGCTATCTGTGCTGCCTATGCAACAAAACGCATCTTGCTGGGAGGCAGAGATGCTTCTGCAATCGCTCTGCCCAAGGATGCACTCCCATCCATACTGTGCACATGCTTGTCTGCTGTTCACATTCACTTCGGACCTTTCACCCTCACTTTTCTAATGGGATGGTGAGTAGAGAGCAGAGATCCCAGGTAATTATCCTGTAAAAGAAACCACTCTGTATTCTTCCCCTCCTCCCTCCCTTCTTTAAGAGTTAACACAGAGGACTTCCGTGTGTAATCAGCCAAATACTGCAGTACAACTCTAAAAGACAAAACAGGGGCTTTTTTTTTCTTGATACATTTCTTCCACTGTTCACTTGTTTATAGGATTCAGTCATTCTCAACAAGCCAAACCTGGCAGGACTAACCCCGATCCCACGTTCAGCAAAATTGCTGCAGTGTTTATATATCCAAGGGGACTTTTCAGAGAGGGAGAAAAGCACCTCCAGTATGTTAATTCCTAAGGACTCAACGATTAATGAACTAATCTTATTACACGTGCCGGGGGCGGAATCCTGCTAGATGAAACCTGAGCTAATGAATTAAAGCCCCCAAACTCCTTTGGCTGCATAAACATGCTTTTAATTTCAGCTAACCTTTCAGTAATAATCCTTTAGGATTTTTTTTTTCCATTATGCTTATACTTTCTGAAGATACGTGACTCCTCTTGGATACAAGCTCCTTTGTTATTTTATTTCTTGGAAATATTTAGCAATGTCCCAATAACTTCTTGTTAAAAGTGTATTTGCTTTTCCTGTCCTGAAGGTTGTAGCTGAGTTTTCCTCGCTCTATGGAAGGCCTTTGGCTTTTTACTGAATTTTTACTGCTTGGAGTAAACAAAGAATAGGAGAAATGTTTGCCATATGTTGATATAATGGTCACATTGTGGGAGGTGAGCCGAGAGGAAGGTTGCCCCCCTGACATCATGGTAGAAGTGCCCTTTTTCCATGGTTAAAGGTGGGTATATAAATTACGGTAAATAAAAAACAACTTGAACTTTCACTAAGGACTTCAAAGGAAAGCCATAGCCCGTATTATTACAGAAGTTGAAAAAAAGTTGAAAAAAAGCACTCCACATGTTTAGGGACATTGCTCAGAAAGACTCTCTAATTATGAGCAACTCACGCTCACATGAGACCAACTCCCACACGGACTCCCCATAAAAGGCACTTTTTCCTGTGAATGCCTTACGTGCCATAATGGATAACAGTAGAGGAAACACAGAGGTAGAGATTTTGGACAGTCTTTCAAACCTATTCCTACCTCTGTTCACCTTCTGTTCAATTTAGATCCTTATCATTCTCCTTTTTCTTTTCTGTTTGAACATTGCCCATGGAAATGTACATAATTTTGTTTTAGCACTTTTATGAATCTCCAAAATAAATTAGAACTGAGCTAAGAACTTGTACCAGAACACGTTGGCTGAGTCACTGATTAGCCTGCAACCATGGTCTTTATTTGAAACAGTTTGAACTTTTATTCTGGGAGCATCAAAGAGATTTTCATGTCTTACTACGCAAAGGAAGTTGTGAATGAATAAATGAATAGCAAACAGGAAGGACTCAGTGCTTCAACACAATCCATCAAAAATAAATCTAAAAGAAAAAAAAAAATCCTTTGCAATTTTACACCAAGAAACTCACTGCCATGCAAAGCCCAGGTAGGCAGGGAGGATCACCTGCTAGGGAAGAATCAGTGGAGAGAACCTGTCAAGCTTTTCCCTCTGCCCCATGAACAGTACAGTCTCTCCTTCAGACAACCAACATGATGTAGAATGTTTCCTTTTTTTCCTTCTATTTCAAAGGCAAATCCCGTTACAAATTCAGAACGTCCGCAACTAATCTAGTTGGCTTGCAGAAGATATGCAACTTTCCCTGTTAACTAAATGAGAAGAACACCAAAATCTGCAAGCAAACTCAACTCCCCTTTCTCACTCTCACTCTGATGAGATGGATGCACACAAACACCATCTTCATTTCATCTTGGGTTGGTTAATACCTTTAGATAGCTTATATTTACTTGACAGTTCCTGGTCCTACGTCTTCCAAACATGATTTTAAAATCATTTCTGAGTTCTACTGTTCCATTCTCTGTACTGGGAGATGCATGGGCAACTGTTAGTCACAGTCAAAACAATCAAAACATCAATCATTCAAAAATGGATAAATCCTAGGATACCAGGAAAACACCTGACAGAGAGAGAGAAGGGAAGCATCAGGGCAACAGACCTGCAAGCAGTAAGATCATCCATTGACTTTCTGTCTACATAGTCACATGCACACCTTGGCTGCCCTGATGTGGTTTAAGGCCCCCAAACTTGATCTTTCATGAGAAAAAAGGCCATGCCTTTTGCAGATCAAAGTTCCGTGCTGAGAGAATGGCACAAAACCAACCATATGGAAAAGGTGAGAGATGTAAAATCCAGAGTAGCCTCTGGCATGCCTGGGTACTCAGGGGTCTGGAGCTCTCCTCCCCCTGCCTCCATGACGGAGCCTCCTCACATGTAGTTTGTTTGGCTTGCCTACGCAGACCTGGATATCAGTAAAGGATTAACCACATGAGGGCCAGATTTCCATAGGGACTTCAAGGAACAATGCAGCACAAAGTCCAAAAACTTAAAAAGCCTCACTTTGTGCAAAACGTTACCCCATGGATGTGTTCAGGTTTGCTCGAGAATAAGTATGATAGTTCTTCATGGAGTCTTCAGCAAAAGTCTTTGGCCGAGTCTTTGGCCAAGCACCCTACAGGGAAATGAAAGGCGAGCAGGAATGGCTGTCAAGGGATTCCTGATGGACACAACACCAAATGTGCTGCCTGAACCTCACAGCCGAGCACCGCCACCATGCTGGCAGCTGCAAGGAACTCGCCTCACGCGTGTGGCATCCTCCCCTCTCTATCTTTCTTTTTCCAGGACACCCACTAGAAAATACCACGTCTGATAATACGCCTCACTGGCAAAGTTATCAAATAATTCTTTAAGTGGGATGGCAGGGATGGCCACGTTGGGCCCTGCTGGCCGGGCTTCAGGAGGAGCAGGGCTTTGTGTTGGCAGCATGCTGGGGAGCCCTGAGGGCCATGGCTTGGCACGAGCTGCTGCTCATCTCCCTCCTGCAGGTTTATTCCACACGCTGCTGCTGGTTGTTTTTTCCCCCCTAGACTCTCCGTCCGTCAGCGTCATAAAGTAATACGCAAGTGTGTGATACCTCAGGAATGGGACGGGGCTGTTGCGAGTGAGACAAAAAACAACAACAACAACCTGCTATTTTACATTCTCTGGAAAAACGGGTTATAGATTCTATATTTAAAGGAAAGGTTAGAACAATAAAAGCGGCAGGTTTTTTTCCACAGTTAACTCTCGTCTCCTCAGACAGCGAATGCTGAGTAACTCCTCGGCCCTCCTGCGTCCCACAGCCGGCCAAGGCGCTGCTGTTTACTGAGCGTCTGCAGCCATGGTGCCAGCCGCAAGGCACTGCTGGTCAGGGAGCGTTCCGCTTGTCACAGGGCGAAAATAAAAGAGGGGAGGGAGCACAGAGCGTGGGCTGGGCCCTGGGGAGGGCCTCTGGTGGGACACAACGGGCAGCGTGAGGGGCACGGCCTATTTTTAGCCAGCTGGAGTTTCCACGAGGATTCCGAACTCTCTGGTTTCATTGGGGCGGGTGTGCTTTTTTAGGAACGGGTCATTTGAAATTGTGGTCGCGTCGCTCTACTTCTTTCCCTTCCAGCACGAGGCTTAGGATATAAATAACAAACCTATCAAATAAACCAGCAATCCAACTGTACCGTGCAGATAAGGACTGGCCCAGAGTCTGACACCGGGCTGATAAACGAGGGTGGGGTACGGCGCAGCCAGCACTGGTGACAATGGGTGCTGTAGCGGCCGCTGGGTTCAGCGCTGTGTCTGTGCTCTCAGGGCTGCTTTTCCCAGCCTGCAACAAAATCTCATTTACCCCCTCGAGCCAGTCGTGGTCCAAGCCTGTTTTCCACATGCATGCAATTTCTATATGCTTCGAAATAAACAACACACACGAAAGCCAAGCTCTCACGCCAAGTCCTGTGATGCCCTGTATGGGACCTGCCCATTGCAGCCTCTCACAGCACTCCCGGTGACTGCCCAGCAATTTGGCTGTCAGCTCCCTGGCCAGGTACTTGCACACATCACCCCCTGACCCCAAGATGGCAATCCACCCCTTTCCCATCCTCTTAAGAAATTACTATTTTTTCCCCCCCTTCTGACAAGGCTAAACTGTCTACTTACGGTTCCCCACACAGCAGCAGCAGCTGGGAGCATCTGGCATGGGACATATGGAATTTAATTTCCCGATATTTACATAGATTGAAACAATTCCGACTCCAGACTTCACAAGGCCTGCTGCACCAGACCTCAAGGCAAAAGCTTTCAGTTCATTTCGTCTTTCTCCTCTTCTTTTGGCGAATGAGCTGGGAATACCAGTTTAAAGTCTGCACGGGCTTTAGGAAGTTGAAAGATACTCAAATCCTTGATCTACAAGGCTTACAGGGTAAGTGCTGCTTTTTTTGCTTCTGGGGAATCCAAAAGGACTTTTAAGAGCCCTAGCCACTTTAAAAATATCTTTTTTCAATGACCTTGACTAGATTTGAAACAGCCCATTTGAGAGTTGTGCACATGTGGCTATGGATAAAAGTTTCTTTGTAAAAATAAAATGGCTAAAGGGAAATATTTGGTCGTACGGGGGAGAATGAAAAGGGACATGTCAAGTGCTGATTGCAGGGCCAGCGCTGCTGCTGTAGAGCAGAGAGTTAAACCAGGACATGCTCCTGAGCAAGACAGATGCTACAAGCAAATGGCAACACAGAATGTGGCTGAAACCCTGTACTCCTCCAAAACAGTTGGTTGTCTTTACTTTGCTGGTCAGCTACTATCCATGACATTTCCAATAATTGCAGAAACAGAGACTTTAAAGGTGATGGAGTCCATTATCAACAAAGAATTGCCAGGGATGGCAGCACACCAGTCCAGCTTTGCAAAATCCCTCTTGTAACAACACTTCAAGAGAATGGCTCAAAAAATATCCCACCTCATTTTAAGCAAGTTCACAACACATTCATCAATTAGAAAAACAGATAGGATGCTTGTCTACTTTATGGCTGTAAGTGACCAGAGTTTTCAAATGGCACTGATGCAAATGTGAATACCAGCAGTATCAGTCACTGTGCAGCACCGAGGACCTCACACATAGCTGCGCAATTTGCCAGCAAAATCCCAGTGGTTGAGCTAGAAAGATAGTATGGTTTCCTGGGAGAGTTCATCCAACAGAAAATATGCCTCTCACTTGGTGTATACGCATTTTTTAAGACAAAGGTAATTATTTTTAGGAGTGCATCAGGATGAAGCCAAAACGAGACTTGGATCGACAGACATAATTTAGATTCCTACACTCAAAACGGCAACCTGAAAACTTCTGCCAACCCTAAAGGCACCTCACTTGGTTCCTTTGAGCTCCCCAGACTCCTCTGGTTTTGCTTCCTTGCTTGCTCAGCTGTTCCATGAAAAATGCTTCAATGAGCTTGGAGGTGCAGCAGGAACTCAGGTCTCCCATCACTGGCAAAGTGGTAGGAGGCCTTATACTTTTTACAAGGCCCCAGATTTTTTCCTCCTCCTCATCCAACGACTCTTGTATTCTTATTAGGAGACCAGTAAAACTAACTCCAGCATTGGAAAATGCACCCACTGCAGAGCAATCAGCTCCATGGGCAGACATCTTTCTTGGAAAGATGGAAACTTGGGTCTGAAGCCTTCCAGACAGAGGAGAAAACTGAATCAGGGTCTCCCAACACCCTGGCTAAGCAAGTGGACACAAAACTGTCAGGTAAGAAAGGGTCACTCAGGAGAATCTGACCTACCATGAGAGTCAGGTCTTCAGCCTTTATCAGAAGTTACCATCTCTTCATAGCACTGCTGTTCAGATATGGCCACCACTAGAGACAGCCTGCAATGCGCAAGGCAGATCTCTGCTTGTGCTAAATTAGAGCAACTGAGACTGGAAAGTTTTAAATCCCCACTCCTAATTGCTTATTTAACTTGCTTGTTAAATTTGATTTTATACTTGTGTGCCAAAGGATCTCCTTGTTATGGACTTTAAAAAAAACCTAATAATATATAGTGTTTTAATATTGGGTTCGTTCAACTTTTGTTACTCTATTTAGAGGACCTTATTATACTTTTATTGCTATAAAATAGCTTTATTCTCCTTATGATTATTTTACAGGGCTCTAGATAGTTGATCTGGATGCTGTCTTATTAACTGTACCAGGTGGTAGAAATGCCAATTATCCTCTTTAATATCCGTAATTCAGACTACATTGCAAGGCTGACCTCAGCGTCTCTGATACCCCAGGAGGAACTACATTATATCACTGAATAAGGGGTCAGAGATGAGAGAGCTTTTGGCAAGGGACTTCCACTGTGCAGATGAAAGAATCCTGATTAAAAATGGTGCTTCCTGCACAACATTGCTTTTCTCACACCTTCCAAACTCACAAGAGATTGCTTTCTAAAGATGGGTAAAATGATCCCTGTATGGTTTATGTAATATCTGTTGTCTAGTTTTAGGATTTTTCAGGATGAAAGATACTGTAGTATAGTCATGCTTCAGGACTGGTTGTTCAGCATCCAAAAGTAATTGGTACTAAGAAAGAATAAAAAGATAGTCAGATGCCTCTGGGCTGCTCAGAATTGGGCTTTAGAATCTGTATATGCGATTTACAGGCTCTGTCAGCTTCCTTCCCAAACACTTTTTAGTGTTAATGCATTTGTCCTCACCAATCCCCAGGAGGAAGGACTTTGAAATAGCAAACAAGCAAACCAAGAAGTCAGAGCACACGGGCTGAGAACAAAACTGAGCAACAGCTGTGAGTGCCTCTGCTCTCATTCGGGATGTCTCAAAGAACACAGACAGGTCTAAAAATCAGGTCCCTTCCAAGTATCTTATTTGTAGGACTTAAAAGCTGAACCGCTTTCTTCTGAGCCCCAAAGATTCATCAAACAGCCCCAAAAACCTAGCCAAAGACCCGAAGGCCATGTGTGTATAGCAGGAACAAAGCACCAAGCATACCACGGTACAGTCCCCTTATATTTCCTCTTATAGCTCCTGCAGGACGTCCCAGCAGCTCGGCCACTCACACCCAACAGTGTCACACCATTGCGAACCGCAGGGACATGGGGCAGAATCAGTCCCGGGGTGTTCCCAGCTTTGTACAAGAAACACAAGGACAGCCTTCTGAAAGCCCTCAGCCCAGGCGTAGACATGAAATGTAAACTATTTTCACAAGTGTTCAGCATGCAATCTATTTGGCTCTTTTGAAAATCTGGACCTTATTTAGGTGAGTAAATGAAAGCCAAGCTATTTTCCAAAAAAAAAAAAGAAAGAAAAAAAAAAAAAGAGGGTTTAATAGAAAAGTCTGCTGTCTCCTATTCTTAGGCCTCTAAGTGGTGTGTGCCGGTGCACGGCTGGTGACTGGCTTTGTATTCTCAGGAGATCCTATGGCTTGCTTAAACAACCATGGAAAGCCAACAGAAAATGGTGCACAAACAGAGCAGGGAGCAAAAAAATCAGCTTCACGCTACAGCAGAAGCTCGGGGAAAAGGTTTGCACAGGTCTGGTGTGAACTGGTTCAAAGTCAAACCCGCATGCTGGTCTCCTGGCAGAGAAATCCATATTACAAAATCCCATTGCCTTAGTTCACTTCGGAATTGTCTCAGCTACTCATTCCTGTATCAGTGGGAAATTTGGAAGTGCTTTGGAGTCGCAGTTTCCTTTTGATAAATGTATTAAAAATACCAATATAACAGCTTTTTATATCATAATAAAAACACATGGAGGATTAAATCCTGCCTAACTCTTGCTGAGTTGGAAGCAAATTTGCATGCTTTCCTCACATCCAGATTCGATTACACTAACTCTTAATGTACAACTTTGCCAGAAATGTTTTTATTAGACAAAATTGCACTTGGTCCAGAATGTGGCAGAAGAAATGATCTCTGGCATGCGTGGTAACAGGCCCTTCTCACCAATCTGAGATCTCGACATGGGTTTTTAATTTCAGCTGGAATTAAGCTTAAAGATTGGCTTTTGGATCAGTAAGAGACAGGACACGATTAGAGGTAATGCTGGACTTTGGAAGTCTTGGACAAAATCTTTTGGCCAATAGGATTTTTGCATTATGTTCCTCAGCCGGGAAGCTCTGTGCCAGAGTGTACTCACATTCACTCTTGACTTTCCTCCTCTTGTTACCAGAGTGTATTTTACTCCCCAGAACAACTTCTTGAAACCCTTTCTTTCCCAAAATAATTTAGCTGTGTCTGGAACTGTACTACCCCATCCCAAACAGTTTTTAAAAGCATTGATAATTTGGAGAAGGGCATTGAAATACCAGCTCTGAAAGAAACTGCATAAATGAAAAGGGATTGAATGGTTGACAGCCTTGTTTCTTTTTTACTGGCTCACTTTGTGCTACTAACTACTGATTGACTACTTAATCAATTAGCCTGACATATTTCCAAAGTGGTTTTTATGTAAGCACCTTTGGCATCATTCATTGCCAACTTAAAGGGAACCAATAATGGTTTGAACAGTAAATGATCATTATTTCTTCCATCAGATTTATACCTTTACATAAAAAGTACTCAAATCATTCCCACCACCTTGCTGGAAGGGACTGCGTCTCCATGCATCTGCATAGTGATTCCCCTCATCTTCCTCTAGGCCTGGGGACAGGAGTATATCACCACTCAAAGGAGAGAGTTGCAATAAGGGACTGAAACTAGCATGGTTCAGGACTGACAGCCATCTCATTTCAGTGGGCTGACTTGAGTTCTGCATCACTGAGGACTCTGAGGAACACAGGCAGCAAGATCTGTAGGCAAAAGTGGGAATCAGACTGGGAGTTGAAATTAAAATGAAGGACAGACCGAGGTTTCTGAAACCAGCCAAGGAAGTCTAGGTCTCAATCTTGCAAGATTCCCAAGGCGGGCAGAAAACACTTTAATTACATGATCAATACAGTTTCAGAGAAAGCACAGAAGCCACAATGACTCTGAGGGCAAAAACATTATCTGAAGGGTAAAATGAAAACCTAGTGAAGAATTTGAGACCTCTGCTCTAGAGAAACCAGTCAATGTCCGCTCAGTCTCCTACTTGTATAGTTTAGAACCATTTGAAGACGTCTGAAATAGAAGCGTAGATAAAATTATGCAAGAACTCAGCAGCTTCCCAGTTCCCTCAGCAGCCATACAGCAGAACTGCAATCACCTGCAATGAGTTCATCCTGCTCAAGCAAAGCAGCTGGCTGAAACGTCACGTTGTTTACTGCAGAATCACGGGACTCCCATCACGCAGAACAGCAGTGGCAAATGTGTTGTGCCCTCCTTCACTGCTGTTGTTTCCTTGGACAAATTAATGAAGATTTCTTCTTCACTGAGAAAATTCCGGAGCCAGTATCCCATGAGAGACATCAGAGTGAGATGCTGCGGCAGTAAGTACATCACCTACCCTTGACTTTATCAATTAAGGTAATATTCCATAATTAGAGAAGATCCATCAGAGAAGAGGAAGGAACAAAAGCAATGATCTCTATTGCCTTCATTTGCCTTTCTGAGAAAAAGCTGATTTGTTGAACCCAGCACTGAAGTGATAAATTTTAGTCCCACTGCTGTTATAGAAGGAAATCAAGAAGCGCTTCAAGAATACATTCCAGAATGCCCTCTGAGATGACTGAGGTACCCACCAAGATGTGAGAAGCCTGGATTTGACTCGAGGCCTGAATAAAGAAAAGAAGGACTCTGCATTTGAATCATCTCAATCCAAGCCACTGGATGGTGATGGTTTGGGAGGGATGGAATCACATCTTCTCACCTCCCCCATGCTAAAAAATGTTAAAAGTTTTAAATCTGAGGAAAAAAAAATGAAAACAAACATTAGAAACACAAAAAATGTTTTTTTTTTTTTTTTTTGTTGTTGTTGAATTGAGTTCTCATTTTCTGGCCAACTGTAACAAAAACATTGTAGAAGCACTTGAGCAAAGCCAGATTTTCCAGGCTGGAACACATTTGGGCCATTAAATGAAGACCATCACAGTTGTGTCCCTCCTGCAACAGATGACTGCATCACTCCATCACTTGCAGAAATCTGTCACTCTCCATCCTGAAAGCCCTGTGATTTTCAGCAATTAGGTAACGCCATCATGGCACAACACAGAAGAGTGGTGTCAGAAAGAACAACTCTGCATAATAAATATAAGCTTGAGAGGGAGAGGAAATTTAGTCAATAAGGTTAAAAAAGGGCAAACTGGCAAAAAAAAGGCTTTTTTTTCTTTTTTTTTTTTTCTGGTATGCAAAGTCCTGTTTCTGCATTCCCTCCTCAACCCTTGTTCTGTTCTGTTTACTGGATAAATAAATTCTTTGCGACGGGACGTTATCAGACTATACATCTAGAACACCCAGCTCCATCAGATACAGCCCTTTAAACCAGTCCCACCAACTCCTTACACAGCAGAACATGCTAAAAGAGGAACATTCATCCTTGGTTATGCCCCACTGGGTTTTGCTGAGGCTTTGAACAAAGCAAGCGTCCATGGAACTTCCACCAGAACTCAGCAGGATCCTGATGCCAGCTTTTTCAGGTTCCTTGAAATATCCCCACAAGAACACAAGCTGCCCTTCTCCCTTCATAGTTAATTTATCTTGCCCAGAGCCAGTCCACAGCTGAATTTTATGGACTAGGGATTTAAGGGTAGATGCATCCAAAGGAATAATAAAACATGTCCCTCCCAAGGTGTCCCTCATTCCCTGCATTTACAGAATGAGGACACTGCAGGTTTTTATTACTGATGAACTCCAAGAGCAAGAAAATTTCTCTGTACTTATTAAGAATGATAAAGATGTAAGTGTGATTATTAATGTGCATCTCATCCATTTGCAATTATGCAAATACGCATGCAAATGAAGCACAACCTTTGGGCTCCTGTCATCTTGCCAATGCTTCCCTCTGTGGCACAAATTTTGGGTAACGCTCCTTGCTTTAATATCAGGTCTTACACTCAGGGCCCAGATGCTGTTGGATTTTGAGCATCTCTCAGCAAGCTATTAACAGTATGGGTACCTTTGACTTAAACAGATGCTAAAAGCTCTACGTACCATCCCCAAGCCTCAAAGCTTCTCTAGGGCAGGTTAGGAGGACACCAAACCCACTACTCACATGGGAGGCTTTGAAGTAAAGGATAGATACGTGAAGGAAGGCAGTGAGCATCGCTCTGCTTTGCTGGGTCTGTAATCACTCAAGAGACTATTTAACACCGGCTCACAGTGAAACTAGAGACTATGCTCACCTTTCTGTTTAATTAAAGCACAAAATGTAATTGGTAATTTGTTTGGGGGCTCTCTTGGGATTCTGAGGAGCAGACCTGCTAAGGTGAAACTCATCTGGATGCAGCTGGCAGCGTGCTGCCTGCCCGCTCAGACACTGCTCACCCTCCCCACTGCCTGCCCCTGCCAGAAGCAGGATGAACCCACCTCCTGGAGGAATAAATCTGTTGCTTTAATTCCTCCCCAGCCACGCACACACTGAAAATCCTGATAAATGAAGGGGCTATAAACTTCCTATGAGAAGTGCTGACTGTACATCAAAGTTAGCATATTCCCAATGCCAGTGTTGGGGGATCCGCTGCTGGGACAGGCCATGACTCTCCACATAACAGTGCCACTGGGGCTGGGAGCACATCCTCCTCAGCCCCTCAAGGTACAGTGGCTGAAGCTGAGCCTGGAGCTGCAGCCTGCCCTCCTTCTGCTCACCTTTAACCAGGAGCCCAGGCAGACCTGGTGCAGGCATCATGCTGCAGGTACAACAGACGTGGAAGCCCAGTGGTTCTTCCAACAATTGTGCAATGCACACAGAGAAAAAACAGAAGCCAAAGTTGATATCTTCTTACACATAAACAAGACTCCTCTGCCTTACAGACAGCAGTTTTACTCCTGAACAGAGGCAGAGAACATTAAGAACAAAGTAAGACGGAGAAATGAGCAGGCATGTGATGCGCTGGGTAATTTTCCCTGCAATGCAGTCTGTGCCCTGCATTCCCTCTCTTCAAGAGATGGCGAAACCCTACCCTGATTTGATTCCCATCAAAAAGAGCCACATAAATCTCCCAGATCAGAAAAGTGTGCAGAGAAAAGCACTGCATGGAAGTACTTGCAAGGTGACTGCTGCCAAGGCAGGTTCTGCAGGAGACTCCTACACAACCAGCTCCTATGGATCACCCCCGGAAGAGAAACCTTTTCAAGGGAAGATGGGAAAAAAAATCAGCAATCAAAACAGGGGTTAAATACAAAAAAGGCCCAACAATTTAACTGAGCAAACATTTGGCAGAGTATTTTTAAACTTTCTTTGGTGACTCTGGGACTGCGGGTGTGGGTGGAGGTGGAGTATAAGCCCTGAAGAAATCCTTTCCCAGCCAGTTATCTGCAAAGCAATGTCAATGTGCAGAGTGTTCTACTGTGCTCAGGACAGCAAGGGACTCTGAGTCCTGGCTAGGGCCAGGGAGGATTGAGCAAGCATCTTCCAGAGTGTTTGCATTGCACCTCTCATCCCAGCAGTGGGGGACCAGTCCTCTACCTCCAGGAATAGAAGAACGTGGAAAATTTCTCTCTAAAAGGATCTGGATCTGCAAGGAGCTCGTCTCCCGAAATACTCTCCACAATCATGTCTGGTTCCCCATCCATGCATGTCCTGGAGGCAGAAATCTTGCTTTGCTTCTTTTGAGACTGCAAAGCCATTTCTTCCCCTCATAGTGCTCGGGTGTCCAGAAGGAATCTGCCCTGCTCCCCTCATCCCATCAGCTCAGGTGAGAAAATCCAAACAGCAGAGGCCAACAGAAGTTAATGCACATCTTTTGCACAGTCTTCACCTCCTAATGCAATTCAGAGTGAGATCCCCAATGAACCACAGCTCCTTTCTCTTGCTCTCTGCTGCTGCAGCACTGCCGCCCCACCACCCGCCCGCCTCTCCCGCTGGGCAATGCACAAACAAATGGGGAAGGAGAAAAATGGACAGAAGGGAGCCAAGATTAAAGAAGCCCTTCTCAAAGCGAAGGGCAGACACGCTGATGGTGTCCTCCTCAGCTATGCGAAACAGTTGAAAGGAGAACACCATGCACCAGCCAAAATTCTTCATGTAACAGGATGTCATCACAAAAGCAAGAGACGTTAAAAATGTGCCAAGTGACACCAGAATTTGAACTCTGAAGTGCTGCTGCATTGGAACTCACTCCTCAAGATAGCCCTTTGGATTGACATAGACCAGTCTGCGTTGAGAAAGTTGTTGTAGGTTGAAATTCAGAAGAAACTGGCTCCGTCTGCTGATATACTTTGTTGAGTCTACGCTTCACAAAAAATGCAGTGGCACCATTCAAAGTATGAGCAGCATAATTCATCATCGGCAAGATACCGTATATGCTCAAGTCATGGACACAATTTTAACCTCAAAAACCCAGGTGCAGCAGTTGTGCATGCTTGCTTCAAATGTCAGCGATGTATTGCTTGCTGTAAATCAGGACTGAGGATTCCATAGTGGAAAATATCTTACTCTCACACGGAACATCTGGGTACCTCTGTCTATTCAAAATCCTGCTTTGCTTGTGTCCCTTAGAAAGAGCAGAGGAAATACAGGACGTAACAGCAGATTTTCAAAGCAACTACAGGTCTAATTCTCAAGCACTTACAAATTGTTGTCTGAACTAGCTTTTCCAAAGATTTCAGCAAGATAACCAAGCAGAAAACAGATTTTCAGTCCCTAAATGCAACTAAATCCATTCGTTCAACCATTTTTCTCGTCCCAACAAAAGGAATTGTTGGACTCATGAAAAAATAGTGATGGTTTCAAAATTTGGGGCTGGGAAATGCTGAACATCTTTTCTTTGAAGCTGGACATTAAAAATTCTTTGAAACAATCTTCCTTCTGTTTCAGAAGCACTTGTTTCCTTCTGAACCCCAGCATGGTTGGATATTAGGAAAAATTTCTTCTCAGAATGAGTGGTAACGCATTGACACAGGCTGCCCATGGAGGTGCTGCAGTCACTGTCCCTGGAGGTGCTCAAGGACCGTGGAGATGTGGCACCGAGGGACACGGTCAGTGGGCATGGTGGGATGGGTTGGTGGTTGGACTCGGTGATCTCAGAGGTCTTTTCCAGCCTTAAAGATTCTGCAATTCTGCATTCTCAGGACACGTGTTGAGAAAGGTCCAACCAGAACCCATTGAAGCATGCTGGAATGGGGTGCTGAGCCACCACTGTCTCCTGTTGTGACATGACCTGGGCTGGGCGTTCGTGAAGAGCTCTGAACAGCAGCACAACATGCAGACATTGCTGGAAACAAATAAAACTTCAGCAACCAGAACAATGTTGACTTCAGTTTTGCAGCTATTTCACGTTTCCTTTCAAAAGAGAAAAGTAATGAGGAGCCTGGGAGGACGCATTATCGCCGGCACCGATCCTCCATATGCATGTGAACTCAAGTAACCTCTTATTCATCCAGGCCCTGAAATAGGAAGGCACAGTTCTGGACAAGCATATTGATCTGGATTCCTGTAACTATCCCTTTGAAACACAAATAAACTATTGTTGAAAAAAAAAAGCCAACAGATCTCAGTGTGTGCTCTGGTTCCTTTGCAATGTGTACTATCTGACTACAATCCATCTTGGCAGCGGAACAGCTACGCAGGCGTTCTTCTGAGCCAGCTCTAATGTAAAGGGATGCCAAGTATGTCTTCCCTTTTGTATTTACAGTAATAGTCTCAGCTTTCCCCACCACTGGGAGTGCTGTTGTGGATCAACTGGCAAAAATACACTTATCTAAAAGGACCACTGTAATTCCACTTGAAGCTGAGCTGTTTTGCAGGGGTTGTCGGCGAGGACCTTCTCCCACATTAATCTGCAGTGAGTAAAGTCGTGGTGCCGTCACTGGCACGGAGCTGACAGCAGCGCCTGCTCCTGCCTCCCCCCATGGCCTCAGCCCAGCTCGCACACTGCTGGACTGGGGGGGCTCTCGGGTCTGAGCTGTGCTGGCTGCTCTGGAGGAAGGAAAGCCAGGGCGAAGCATGACAGAAGCAGGCCCTGGGAAATGCAGGCATACAGATGTTGAATGTAACGGCGCTGCAGTGAAAGCAAGGCTGTGCCGGCCTCCAGGAGACATCAAGGAGAGGGTAAGAACATGGGATGTCCAAGCAACATCTCTTCACAAAGGAACTGGAGAAAGACAATGGAGAAAGGCTGCTGTGAACCGCATCACTGCACCAAGCAGCCTGCACACAGGGCTCTTCTGTGGCAATACCATTTGCCAACTTCAGAGCAGCTCAGCACTGCTTCTGCCCAGAGAAAGATGCCTCCAAATGACTCGGTGATCCCGCCAGTAGGCCCCTCAAAGCAGCTGTGCAAAGAAAGTTCCGCTGCTGCTGGGCTTAACTACACTAAAAAGAAGAGCTAGAGACCAGTTTCCCTGACTTGCAGTACACTTAGACCCGCAGGTCTCAGCACCGCCCTGAGCAAAACACCTATAGGGACAGTCAGAAGGTAGAACCAGTGCAGTGATAGCAGGCAACAGGACAAGCAAATCTTGGATTTTGAGGGCAGCCCATCTCCACATACTTTTTCTGAGCTCCTACACATGCACAACAGTCTGGATCCTACGGTCTGGCCACTCATGTCATTTTTTTTGCACCTATGGGAAGGAATGATACAAATCCCCCATCAGCATGACAGCACATCAGGCTTACCACAGCTCTGTTGTGTTCCGCTTTGCCACATCTGTTCAATGTAGCATAACATTCTCTCTTAATAAAACAGAGAGGGAGTGCACTGAGGATTCCTTTGCACAAGGGATGAAGGAGGAAGAACTCTTTTTCAGTCATTCCAGGAGATGCTCTTGGGTAACAAAGCTTTGTCCACGGGACTGTGCAACACAACACAACCACTGAAGTCTGCGCAGTGGAACTGCAGGGAGCAAATTCCCATTGGTAACAGCAAACACAGTTTCAAGAAGTTGGGAGGTCTGAACCCAGCCCGTGTGCCCTCCCCTAAAGCAGGGCACAGCCACCATCCAGCCGCCCTCTGCTCTCAGTAGCATAGGATAACGCACAGGTTTTGCCACAGAGCAAAAAACTCTCACCAGGAGTTCAGAAGGACTTTTTGTTGTTGATTTTTTAAGGTGATAACTTGTGCAAATAAACCACCTCCCGCAACCGTTTAACATATATCATACCATTATCCTAATTTATATTTTGTTAAGCCTTAGGGGATTTAGCTGAGAGTGCAGATCCATTGAAGCAAGTGCTATAAAGACACGCAGTAGAAAGCAGTTCGCGCTCCAATGAATTTACAGTCTGAGCAGACAAAAGACAGGAGAAAGGAAGAATTATCCTCCAGGCCCCACCAAAACAGCCAATAAACTTACCCCACTTCCTGCTGACTTGTGCTCCAGAACGTCAGCTTTCATTAAAAAAAGCAACAACAACAAAAGACATTTCTAGCTCCTGTGGTTGTAAAAAGACTCTTGAAGACGCGCTAAATCAATGCAATCACATTTACCCAGCTATGCAGATGACTCTGGAAAGAGACACAGCCATTCATCTCTGACAGAGCCCAAATAATTACAAGTTTCTGCAGCCACAGAGTTCTCCATTTCAGTGCAGCTCCTCTCGGTCCTTATCGCCCTGCCTTACTTTGTCCTATCTGACATTGTGACTTAGCTTCCTACTTTCTAACCCCAAATCAATGTCTCTGTGCACGTTCCCAGCACTACTGCAGGCAGCAGCTCTAAGTGTTGGGGCCTGAGCCTGGGGTATGCATCTTACATTCAGTGGTAAGAGCAGCATCGCATGGAATAAAAGATGTGGGTCTGAAGCGTACTATGCAGAAGCAGACCAGAGGAACAGATCAAGGCAAACAAAGAGAGGAAAAACACACCAAAACAAATGGCCACTGGCTGCCTAAAGCACAAGTCCAACAGCCACAGTCTGGGGGACAAGGGGAGTTTCATGGAAAGGAAGCAAAGCATTCTTCATTGCATCGTTTGGGTGAGTACCACAAAACGCGTCCATCACCCATGTGCATCCTCACTGTGAGAAAAGAGCTCATGGGATTTCAGAAAGCATCCCCACTGCACATGGAGATGGAAAAAAGCTCGCGGACTTCAAAGTCAGCACCTGAGCCCAAACCAGATCTTCCTCACCGCACTCACCACGTTGCTCTTCTTTTCCAACAGGACATATTGCAGGCAGGTAAACCTTACTACCCGTACACAACCACAGGCACTGAAAGCACACAAAGCTCTTCAACACAACCCCGGGCCTGTTCTCCCACCCTGGAAGGACACAGCCTGTCAACGTGGTGTTGGGAACACAGCACACAAGGAACACGCTGGAGCTTCCACCACCTGCTGGCATCCTTGAGACACATCTAGCTCTGCGAGCTGCACCTCCCCTGCCAGCAGGAAATAAATCTTGTGGTTTTAGAGTTGGAGAGTGAATCCATATTCAGTTAGGAATTTATGGTGACTTTATGGATCCCACAAATGCTTCACTACCACCATTTTCTGGAAACTGTACAATTCCTGCAGTTCATTCACTGCATTCAATTGCTTTTTCTTTTTTTTTTTCAGGGAAGCACTTCTAATTGCTTTTTTACAGATATGGGTTTCTGTAAAGAATAGAACATGGCTCATATTGTATAAAATGTTACCATAGCCTTTTCAACTATATATAGCTTTTACAGCTAGTTTTAATTTCCCCATAGTGTTCATCCCAAAGGGTCACATCCATCCCCCGTGCAACTCCAATGGCTGCTCACCAGAGTACATTTGACACAATAATCACAGTGCTACAACTCACACAACGTTTTCTCATATGATATCTGCCATCTCAGAAGGGCTCTTTCCCCGTCAGCTCCAACGGAATGTACAGTGGTAAGCAAATACCTGCAGTCTGCACTGATTTACAGATATCCAGACGCTGTTACCAGCCCCTATGTCCCCACGGCTGTTTGTTTGTTGTTGGGTGGGTATATTTTGTTTTTAATATCACACTGGGTTGTTCCACTCTTTCCCTGGGAAACATCCGTACGCATTTTTGCACCACAAGCACTGCGAAGCCAGTATCAATTTTCTTCCTTTATATTAGCCCCTCTGGTACCTTTACATTAACCCAGAATGAATCGCTGGCCTCCCAGTCATTTCTTGCTACACTCAGTTTTGAGAAATGGTATAACTCACATTTCGGAGAAGGCCTGACGTACTCCTCAACTGCCAAATAGCTGGTGCAGCAGCTCATGTTTCCTCCGTGCTCCTCCGCTTTTTCTCCCAGCTCTGCATCCAGCACTGCAATGCTGGATGCAACCCCACTGCACGCAGTGCATCGCTCCTGGGGTGCCTCCAGCCGTCCCACCAGTATGAGTTGTTTGCACCAAACAGGGTCAGCTCGTACAGCCAGGTTTTGCTGCCAGCTCGGTGTCCTTCTATTCACGTGGCTCATCTTTTTTGCTGATCTGACTGTGTACAAAAAGACAAGACATGCATGCTTACTTTGAGTGCCTTGCAGAAATCAGCTCCATACCAAAAACAAAGACACAGCGCGCAATCAGAGCCAACATTTAATTAGCTGGCCATCCATGGCAAAATTCAGGTGAGCTAATAATAAAGAAAGAGCCTGTTAAGCGTACGTTGGACTGGTGAAATCTGCTTTGTGGTTAAGAATGAGGCAGACTGAGGCAGATGAGAGAATCTAAGCCACCAAAAAATCCAGAGACCAGAGTATGCTTCACGCTGTTTGGAGGAACAGGGGAATGCAAGGGACACGTTAGTGACAGGGGATTTGAGCCCAGAAAACAAAAACCCAAATGCAACTGCAGCAACGTCCCCTTTTCTCACAGCAGACATGGAGCACTCAACAGTCAAGGCTGAATGCACACCTTCCTCTGCCCTTCCACTCCAGAAAGACCTCAGTCAATCTTACTTATGCCAGCAGCTCTTCAGGCACTGTGAAAGTCACTCTCAAACCCAACAAATTCTTCCAAGATTAATTTTCCCTTGCTAAGGGAAGAGCAGTAGCACAAGAGGGAGAGTCCAAGAGATTCAGAGGCTGAAGGGCATCAAAAAGGCGCACCTCTTTTCACCAGGAAAAAGGAAATTAAAACGATTATTTAATGAGCAATGAAAACAGTGGGGGGGGGGGGGGGGGAGGAGGAAAAAAAAAAAGAGACTTTAACAAAAGCATTGAATCTGGCACAGAAGACACTTTCTTCCATCTTCCTGGTCAGAGGTCTCCTTTCTTCATCGGTCTTATCCCCTCCACTCTCGAAAGTGTTCTTGTCCCCATTTTACTCATGAGAAACTGGAGCATAATAGAAGTTGGTTGGGAGAGGCCATGCAAGGTTTGTATAGCAGAGCAAGAATAAAATATTTACAGCATTAAACATCCAGTCCTTTTCTCCTTAAGGCACCGGCAGGCTGAGAGGTATTGACTTCTTACAGCAAATCTGTCTTGACAGCTACAGTAAATCTGTCTCACGACAAGGGTGTTAGGATCAGCCCACTACACTGCATGACATAAATCTATCCCTTATAGTTTGAGGAACAGGTGTAGAATTGGGTATTAAACCCATGGAAATCTCCTGTTACAAAACCCCAAACCTCATGAAAAACATCTGTTTCTTTTAGGGTCTGAGGTCCAGATAGCTGAGGTTCGTGAAACCTTTGGTTGGGGTTAATACATCTGGTTGGGAGAAAAAAAACAACAATACAGAGATTCAAGAAACAGTCTTGGTCCATAGCTTTGACATGATTTTTTGGGTACTTTTGGACAGCTGATCCTTTGACCATCACATGAGAATTGGTGCCACCTGGTCTCCTCAGCTTGTAGGCTCTTCATGGAGAGGACCATCTATCTGTACAAGAACACACAGTGCTAAGGACCCGAAGCCCAGAATCAGATCTGGATGTCATCTCACTTAAAATACAGCATAAAATGCTATCAGATGCATTCTGATATCCCACCCATAATTAGCTGTAGTTTGATTTGTTGGGTTTGGGTTTTTTTTTTTCATGAAAATTCCAGCTGAAATCCCATGGATAACACCCAAGGGCTGCCTGTGCCCAAGCACGAAGTGACAAAACCCAAAGCCTTCAGTCCACACTGGTGCCACCACCCTTCCACCAAGCCCACCTCACACAGCACTGCCAGAGGGCAGCTACAAAACAAAACTGAGCACGTTTAAAGATGAATGTGTCTGTAGTAATTCAGGCTGCATTAAAGAGTCACTGTGAGTACTCTACTGGTAATGGACCACATACATTTGTCAACCAAACACAAATCCATTGGAATAGATTTCTCGTGGCCTGCTATTTTTGAGGGGAAATATCCCCTGGTCTCGGGGCTGATGAGAGCCCATATTTTCCCTTCTAATCTTAACTGCCTATTATTAGCAACCCTGTTTATAGAACGTCCCTCTGCCTTAGATATATTCCAGGTTCCCCAGTTTTCCACTCTGCATGGGTATGCGGCAGGGGAAGACACAGAGCACTCAATTACTGGCATTTCAATGTGCCTTTTGCAGCACACTCCTACACTTGGGATAATCTAATTACACAGGGCAGAAACCTCACCCAACCATATATTTTCCTTAGGCCCTGTTGCCACCAGCTACTTTTACTCATTGAAACAGAGTCCCCCTCTTTTTTTCTTTTTTTTTTTTTTTTTTATTTCCTACTTTTTCTTTTTCTTTTTTTTTTCCACGTCGTTAAAAATTTATTATTTAGACGGATGATGACATCATCTGGAAAGGGACCCAGGCTGTGGTCATCAGGGCCTTTTTCTGCATTACAGAGAAGCCGTTTCTCCTCTCTCCCTTGCAGATCATTAATTTTTAAAATAGAGCTTTGCTTTAAATACATCCAGCTCATTTTGCTTTCGGCTGATGAGTCAGAGGAGCTGTCTTTCAAGCAGGCCGGTGCCCCCCATGCCAAGCTCCCTGCCCAACCCAGCTCACGTGTTCCGCAGATTGATCTGTCCCTGCAGAGCCCATCACCCAGACCTCACCTTGTTGGGAGCAGTTCTAGGTATCTCAGATCTGCTCCCATCCACTTAACTTTTCATCCAGCCCTAAATCAAAGGGTAGTGGCTGCAGAATGCGTTACCTGAGGGAAGGGGGGGATGATTTTTCTCGGCTCTGTGTTTCTTCATCCTTCGGTATGCAAAAAGGCCTTGCAAACATTTCTCTTACTTAAGGCAGTATTTTGTGGGTGCGAGTTCCCTCAAATAAAATGAGTGTTATCACCCCCATCCACATCTAAATATTCACAGAAGAACGGGGGATCACAATGGGCCATGCAGCCATCTTGGAAATGCTTTAACAAGGCATAGCAACCTAGGAGGAAGGGACAAGGCAGGTCTCATCTGAATGAGGATGCAGGACACGCTTTGAGAATGGGGATGTAAACATCACTTAATTTTAGATATTCAGCCTGAATCACAAGACTAATCTCTCCAGACTTCTTGTATACTTAGTAGGGGAATAAAAACATTTCAGAAAGCAAGTTAGAGCAGAAACTTAATTTAGATGTACTCTCCCTCCACAGACTAAACGGAGGAAGAAAGTGATGCAGGGAGCCTCCTAACTAAGCTGCAATCCATATAAATGGCTGCAATGAACCCAGAGCAGACTGGCACTGACGGGTGTCTGAGCAGGGCTCACACAGCAGGGCGAGATCTGCCCTGGGCTCTTTAACAAGCACAAGTGGCTTCAGCTTTGGTTTTAGGCTTACTCCAAGCACAACACCAGTCTTCCAGCTGTGCTGGGACACGAGTTCAGGACAGGTCCATGAAGAACAGTGCTCACCATTCAATCATCTCCAGCTATTGCTTTCCTCCATGCCTTGTTTTTCACTGAATTTTCCACATCCTAGAACAAGCCCATCCCTTAGCTTTATGAGCACTCAGGTGCTACAGAAACCCTAGCATGGGATGCATGGATTCAGGTTTAAGAAAAGTAATACAATAATCACTTATTTTGTTGTTGTTATATTACTTTCTATAGCTCTCCAGTCGATGGAGAGAGCTGTCAAAGTTTATACATAGAAAACAGTGTCCTACATAGCTCGTGAGGAGAATATGAAAAGGTCAGAAGCGTAAGTTGGCTGCTACATGGATTTGTGCTGTAATATTTTCTTGGACTCGGTGACAAAGCCCATCAGAAAACCCAGAGTGCCTTGCTCCCTCTCTAATCGCTGCTCTCCCCTCCAGCTCCTCACCCTGAGCACTGGCAGGTCCAGAGCTGCTTCCTCACCCCATGGGCTTCCAAGGGATAAGTTATAGAGCACTCAATGATCCTTCTTTCTTGGCTGAACCAAGCAGAACAGATGGGAGAAGGAGATGAAACAAACAAACAAAAAGTAAGAACCACAATCAAATGCATTTCACTGCACTTGTATAGAGTTATAACTACAAGAAGTGTGTTCCTAACACAGTTTCTCCAGGGAATGGCAATGGCAAAGAAGGAAGGATGAAAAGCTATATGGTGATAAATGGAAAAGACCAGCCTATAAGGTAATCTCTGGGAGCAAGTAGGCTCTATGCTGTGGAAATTTTCAAGGAGAAAAAAAAAAAAACAGAAGTATCTCACTTTCAGATTGCATCAGAGAGCCTGTTTTAAACTCCCCGCTTCACCTACACCTCTGATTCTCCTGTTTACTTCCTAAGCTCCAAACGCCCTTCCCAAGACCTCCCATCGCCCCCCATGAGGACACCAGCCACCCTCCTGTTTGGCACCCAGCGCTGAGCCCTCTGCACTGCCTGCCCCAAGGGTGCTGCTGGAGGAGGGGAAGGGTTTGTATGCAGCAAGGAGTGGAAATGAATTAAATTACGGTCGTATTAATTCAGGGCAGCCACCCAATCCTTTCATCAGCTTGATTCTCCTGCTACTGTAGCGATCTATAAATGTTATAAACTTTAAATGTTGTATGTACTTTAAGCTTCATAGGAAACTACTACTATTAACAAGGGGGATGCTATACAGCGTTGTATACGAGACTGCCGAGGCCACGAATACACAATTTTACCCTTAAAGTTCCCAGGACTCGGGACAAGGCTTCCAAACACGGCACAGCTCCCAAGGTGACATCTGAGGGGACATTTCCAAGCCCCCCAGCCATGTGGGATGCTTTCCATCTCTTAGGTCATTTTCTGCCTCAAAAGGAAATGTTGCGGGGCTGTGACCGGTGCCAGCACACCGAACCATTCAGCCTAACCCTTCACCCTGCAGCCCAGACAACCACAGGCGTGTGGTTTGCAGAAAGTTCCCTGAACTTCTGAACTCTCCTTTTTTCTCTTAGGTGGGGAATTAAGTGGACTTAGTCAGAGGGAGCTGCAGGCAGGGGCTTTGAAGACGAGGAGCTGGCAGTGATAATGCTTGGTGTGCATGTGCACGAGGCGTTTTTTCCCCTCAGCCCTGAATGCCGCGTTCTACTCCTCAATGAGGGGAAAAAAAGCAAGAGGAATGAGGGCAGCAGCCTTCATATGGCAATGAAATCACTTCTTCCTAATCACCGTTGGAGCCTCGGCAGCAGGAGAGCAGCAGGTCACAACCTAATACCTTTTCCAGTCATAAATTTCTAGATATCTCCAGTAATAGCTCTGATCTCAGTTTACTGGAGCTGGGCTTTTTTCTTTTGTTTTTTTTTTTGGTGCATTTTTCTCAGAACAGCCTTATGGAAGAGCCGATTCTTTACAGGTAGTGCCCAAATTTATGGAGCTTTATCTCAGCCGGAGGATGACCATTAAAAAGTCCATATTTACATCCACAGCCAAATGGGTAAACAAATACTCAGTAATGCTGAAAGTCTAATCTCCATTAACTGTTCTGCAGCTGAAGATGAGATGAAAGCTCACAGGAGTCGAGCCTACAGCCGCAGTGTGGCTTTCCAGGAATGGAGCTGTGCTGCCGTCTTATCTTCCAGAAGGAGGATCAGGAGGAAAACTAGCAATAGTTTTGCTCTCTTCCTGTGAACGAAGATATTGTCCTAAACCAATGTTTTCTCTCTTGAACCAGCCCCACCACCTGCACGCGCCCGTTCTCAGCCTTCCACCTGCACAACAGAAAGCTAAGAAAACAGAGCGCTGGATGCATTTCGTAACCAAAACATCCAACAGCAATAGGGGAAAAAAAAAAAAAAACACCAGGAGCACACACACAGCAATTGCTATTTTCCTTTCCTCCTGAAGCACCACAATGAAGCAATTACGGCGTGTTGTGCTTCCCAGCCTGCGTCAGCCAAAGCAGGCGGCCGGGCAGCACGGAGGTGTGGTGGAACGACTCCTACCAGATATGATTCACTAGCACCAGAAACAGCCCCACTGTTCTATTTTACTTTCAGGGGATGAGGACAGGTTTTCCACCAGCAGAGTTTTCCGATTAGAGGAATTTTGCTGTAATAGGATTGATGACGTAGATGTCAGTATGAAAATAGGAAGGAGCCCGAAGTTTCAGCTAAGCCGGGAGGTTCCCGTACCTGAACTGCTGCACAAAGCCCTTCGTGGTCTCCGGAGGATGGGAAACCCTCTAATTTACCAGAGAAAGGAGAACATGTTGATCTGCAATGACCTCTCTCTGGAGTTACACTGAATGGAGAATGAAGGAATACCCGCAGAACGCACCGCCTGGCGCTGGGCACGCAACGGGAGCCCCCAGCCCAGCCTGCGGAGCACAACATGAATTAGAAATAGATTAAAGAGCATCGCGTTGCTGCGTTCTGTCTCCAGGCATCAAACCCTGCGAATCACCAGAGCCACTTTATGTGTGTTATGTTCTGAGGTGTGTTTTTAGTTCTGATGGCCTTTGGCATACAGCCTTTGTATGAACGTGCCTGTAAATTTGCATTTGTTTTAACAGTATTAAAGGGGGAATCGGCTGCCATTCCTACATTTAGTTAGCTTGGCACTTTCTTTTATAAAGATTCTTTAAGTCTTTTTTTTTTTTTAAGAAACCTAAAAAAATTCTATGATACACCCACTATAAAATTAAATCGAAGGACAGGCACGTGGGGGAGAGATACAATGAGAATTTCCCTCCGTGTCAGCAGGCACTCACAGCTCGATGTCTTGCATTATGGCACACAAGCTTTTGTAATTGTCTCTCGCGGCGATGAACATTAGATGAGACATAGAGCTGAGGTTAGGGGCATCTGAGACTTCTGTCTGCTATCCTGAGGAGGTTTTCATAGCACACAGGTCGTTGTACCTCGGTGGGGAGCCTAGTGCCACAACCCAGAATGCAGTTAAAGCCCACGTTGGTCTGACAAAGGACTAAATTGCCGTAGAACACGTTTTGAAGCGCTGTCTCAATATAAGGTTACATGTTTTTGCAGCGTGGACTGCAGCTCGCGGTGCACACGACCGGAGATGTGAGTGGTACAACTTTCAGCCAGACTTTTTGTATCCATCGACCAGTGGGTAGCGTTCCTGCAAACAATTAAGCAGATGACTTCTTCCCATCCAAGGCTGCACAACCACAGCAAGTGGAATCATCATTTTACACCCAAAATGTGCTTTGGATGAATAAACAAAGGGAGGCGTGAAACTAAAATACAAAATGTTAATTTTCCCTGACTTCTTCTTTTTTTTTTTTTTTAATAGATAACAGAACAATGTCAAAACACATGAAGAACAACTTAACTCCTCTTTCAAATGAATGAATCGGCCGTAGGATATGGGTCTATTAATACCAGATTTCTAGTAATAGGTAAAACCAGACCTAGACAGAATAATTCATAAAAAGAACCAACACCCATAGCGTTGGCAGGAACAGCGTGTGTTGTGCAAAAAAAAAAATGGCAGGAAAGTTCATAAAGCTTCTACAATAAAATAGCTCAGCGTAAAGTCTTCTGTCTTATAAAAGGACAGGAAAACAGTGCACAAAATCTCAAACTGAAAAAAAATGTTGCTGTGTGCCTATATTTATTTTCCATCCCACCTAAAATTGCTTCCAACGCTTCTACAGTGAGGAGCAGGAGAGCAGGGGAAATGGGAAAACATCTTCTTACTTTCTTCTTTTCAGTGAAGCACATAAACTTGATGGTCTTTAGAGAAGAATGAAGAATTTGTATCAGCTCGGTCCATCAATTACAGAACAGTCAGAGTAACCTAAACTTGACATTTGTCATTTGTGGATATTCCACACCAAAGCAAGCGTGAAAGACATGAGAGCTTCTCACTCTAATGAGTATTTGCCTTAGACACACCTGAATATGCAAACAAGCATCTTAGATACACCCACTACTGCAAACAGCACCTGAACTGGGCAGCAAGAATCACACTTGCCTGTCCAAACCATTTAGGAGCACGTCACCCACTAACGACAGACTGAAATGTAGCAGCATTCAGTATTGTGCTCAAAGATGTGCTGATTCATTGATGCTCCTTCTTTCACTTCAATAGCAAATAGCTGAGTTTGTCTCAAATAAACACGTGCAAATAAAGCCACCCTTTCCATCAACATGTTATGTTTTGTGCACTTCACGCCAATGGGAAAGATGTTGTAAGAAAAGTAGTTCGAGGATGGTCAAAGAAAATTGCAATTAATCTGCCAGAAAGAGTTATGGTAAATATTATTATTATGATTATTAATGATTTGTAAAGCGCTGTAAATCTCCATGACAGTAATTATGATGCTTTGTATATATAAATTTGGCATTCTGCATATACAAGCACTTGGGCTTGAACTCTTCCTGGATCATTAGGAAATCAGAGGTCATATCATCGGTCACTTGGAAAGTAATTTCCTGCAGATTTGCTGGCAATTCGCAGATTTTCCCTCGCTGTAATAAAGGTATTAATGGTTTCTCTCCAGGCAAACCAGCTGAGATGGAGGCTGCGATTAGCGGCCTTTCAAACACGGTGACCCAGAGCTGCACAAGAGCAGAGAGGCTGGAGCCCCTCCTGTGTCACCAGCACAAATCATGGGTGGGTGAATGCTCTGGGGATGAGAAGTGGCCAGCAGAGAGCCCATGCTTTCAATATGTTGGTAGTTCCAAAGATAAACTGGATCTGTAGAAAGCATTAATCTTCCGGGGCCTCCTCTCAGTGTGTGTCACTTAATGTGTAGAGAAAGGCAGCAGGATGGACCTGATCTGTGCTTTTCATGCTAAACCTCCATGTGGAGGAACCTCTCCAAGAAAGGAGTGTGGTCCTTTCCAACCCCCATTCTCGAGGCCTACACATGGGTTTCTGGAAATCTGTGATTCCAGGTAGGGAATTCCCACAAAGCATGACTTGCTATTAAAAGAGGAAGGAGGCAGCTCCTTATCTCCTCTTGCAGGATCAATAACCTTTATGCTGGCAGTACTTCAGCTGCACTTGGTGCTCTGCCCTCCTTTTCAGAAGATTCCTCCTCTGGTGATAAGCAAAAAGGACATTATGAGTCAATTTCACTGAAGATTAAATCCAAGTGTCCTCTGCTCAGCTAAATAAGCAGCTTCTGCAGTCTGAGTACCAGACAGAAATAATTTACCCACTCCACCTCCCCACCTTTGAGGCCAACAGGAGCAGGCAGGGATGTGCTGCGGGGTGGGCAGCCTGAAAGCACAGCACAGCGAAGGGATACGCACTCACAGGTTGAAGTGATGGTGGTGGATGCAAAGCAGAGCACAGTATTGACATTGACTCTCACTGCTCCACGCTGCCCAAACAGGGAGTGCCCAGTCAGGCTGGGCTCTGGCGTGACATTATTATTTCTCCATACAAATCCTAAAACTGTCGGGAGTGCTTTATCCGCTGTATTATGCCCGAGTTCAATAGAACTGCAAGTCCAAGCCTTGGAGTGATGGCTTTATGGGAACATCAAAAGCAGCGAGAGCCTGACCAACCCTCCAGGACTCAGGCATACATCTCCTACAAGGAGCCGAAAGCGGCTGCAGGCAGCGTCCACTGGGAGCTTCCCAAAAGAGAACCCAGCCTGAGTTACGAGCGGGCCCACACACACACACGCTCAGCTTCACAGTCCGTTGCTTTCCCGGGAGCGGAGTCTGTGTTGTCTGCACCAAGGCAATATATCTCTTTATGGCCTGCCAGTGACTTTACGGAGAGATAAACAAAGCTTTTAAATCAAAAGGAGACGGAGCAGAAGAAAAAAGTTTGGCACCCCAGAACACAGGCTGCTATTTATTTTTTAACCCTTCCCAACAAACAGGGAAGCGAGGAGTTCCTTCTGCAGGATCTAACTGCCACGGGAGAAACTGGAAACCCAAGGGTGGAAATTTAAAGGATTCTCCTAAATTTGGAACTGTATGGCAAGGCCTCTGCTCAGGGAAGCGTGGGCCTGCATCCATTTAAAATAATGAGAGAAACGTAAACTGAGAAATGGATGTGCCACTGAATGGAGCTGTAGGACAAGTGGTCCTAAAGCACTACAGTCTCAATTTGCTGTTAACCGAAGATGTGAGACTAGACCTGGGGACAAGGAGGGACAAGTGCGGATGGGCGCAGTGACTTGTCTCCCCCTTTGCAGCCAAAAAGGGGTATTTTTTAAGACGGCAAATCCTTTCACTAAAACGCTGGGCCCATACAAACCAATCCAATGATGTCCACCTTCCCAATCCTAGCCCAAGCCAAGCTGCTACAACAGAAGACCCACTCGGGTCAAGTCTTGCACAAGATGATCTGCAAAACTGTCAACTAGAATACAGATGAAGCTTCAAATTCCTTCCTGCCTGCTCGGAGTTCTCCCTCTCTCCCGCTGCACACACAGGGGCAGACAGAACCCAGAAGCCCAAACCCAGCACAGAGCAGCCACTCCCATGGCTTTGAGCATGAACCTTCCCCAGAGCAACCCCAGCATCTCAGCACAACAAGACACGTTGTGCTATCAGCTACTTTTCACCCATGACTCCAAGTACAAAAAGACAACGACATATTCTGATTTTTTAATTATTATTTCTAGCATCTGTGCTTTTTTTTTGTTGTTGTTGTTTTTTTCCTTGTGATCACAGCTGAAATTCCTACTAGCCCACAGGGAGCAGAGAGCAATAACTTTAAATGGCCTCATAGATGCAGCCGTGGCCACAAGCCAGCACTAATTTCCAATTTTGCTACGTTGAAGAAAGAGGGTGAAAAAAAAAATAATAAATAAAAGGAAAAGAGAAAGAATGGAAACCAGAGAAAAAAAAACCAGAAATATCCCTTCATGTTAGTGAGAATTGGAAAGTCCTGCTGATGGTTCCACTGACAGGTTTAGGTTTCTATTAAAAAAAAAAAGAAGAAGAAGAAGAATTTGGAATATCTGTTTAAAATCACAGCGAATATTTTTCCTTAGACACAGAACATCCTTGTGACATTCAGGTCTTTGCGTACTGCAGGCAGGGTGGAATTTTACTGACCAAATAAAGCATCGTCGCTACTTGAGTACAGCAAACATTTGTAAAAACATATGAAACGTCATAAATTAACTGAATTTGGGAGCCTGTAAACATTCGCTTGAACTTACAGCTCTTTGATTTCACCAGCACATCCAGATACACGCACGTCCAGAGGACCCTAAGCCATCCCTTAACCTGCTACAGCATTGGATTTTGACTCCTTCGCTATTTCCTAAACGCTTTGGACCTATTTGGTCTCCTCGCCATTCCTTCCCGTGACCAAGGGTGAAAACTAAGAGCACCTGAGAAAAGATATCTTGCAGCCCTTTTCCATAAGCTCTTGCTTACCAAAGTTACGCTTTTGCCATGAAAAAAAATGCTTTTACAGCAAGTGTTCATTAAGATGAAGTAAAATTTTGTGCCACACAAGGAACAGATGCAAAGCAAAACAGAACTCCAAGAGGAATTCTGCAAGGAAGCCAAGGAAGCCATGAAGGAACCACACAGGTTTGGCTGAGAACATGGAGATGCTCTTACAGGGAGCAGCCTGCTCCAGCCAAGGCTACAAAGTGAAACTTTAAAGGGACTTAAAGCTGATGAGGACCAGCAGGTAGTCCAGGTTTGGTTTAAAAGGAGTTACAAAAAGAAGCATAAAATGTTCAAAGGTGTGAGGTAATGCTGAATATAAAAAATAACAACTCATCCTATTATACCAAATAAGGGGCTGGGCTGTTCAGATTGGAGAAGGCTCTGGGGAAACCTCATTGTGGCATTCCAGTACTTGAAGGGTGCTTATAAACAGGAGGGAGAGTGATTTTTTTATATGGACTGATAGTGTTAAGACATGGGGGAATGGCTTTAAACTAAAAGAGAGAAGATTTGGGTTATGTGTTAAGAGGAAATGTTTTACTCAGAGGGCGGTGAGGCCCTGGCACTGCTGCCCAGAACTGTGGGTGCCCATCCATGGAGGTGCCCGAGGCCGTGGACGGGTCCTGGACAGCCTGAGCTGGGGGTGGCAGCCAGCCCATGGCAGTGGGGTTAGAACTAGATGATATTTAAGGTCCTTCCAACTTAAGCCATTCTGTAATTCTATAAGGGACAAGAAAAGACATCTCCTACCCTTTGCTTTGATTTCTTCCTGTCCCACTTGCTGGCTTTCCAAATTCCCTAGAGAGCCTCCCATGGTAAATGCCTTTTGTTTGGAGGTTGCCTCTCCTGTATTCCCTGGAAAAGGATGCATCGTCACACCATCTCCTTTTGATCTCAGTAACCACGCCTCAAGGCTGCCAGGCATCTCACTGCCTCAGGTGCTACAGGGATGAATCAATATTCTTAAAGCAGAGCCATGAGACCCAGCGCTTAATTTTAGATGAAATGATCAGTGTCAGTTCTAAAATGCTGCCATTAAAGCCAAGGAAACGGCTACTGCCTTCAGTGCAAAATCTCCCTATTTGCCTATGGATAATCCTGGTGGAGCATTAGATACAGAGCCAGAATGGCAAACCAGTAAAAGCATGGTGAGAAGTACCCCAGGAACAGCTTGGAACACAGCTGGAGAGGTAAGGGGGTGATCAGCGTTGAGTGACAATGCGTTGCTTCATTGTCAAAGGCACACAGGCTTTCCTCCACCCCCAATTTCAAGTCCTCGATAGTAGATCTATTTGTCTTTCATTGCCTGCTTCCTTTGTTCTTGACCTATTGGACACAAAAAATGAAAAGACCAAAACGTTGAGACAATACTCAGTGCCACCTGTGGAAGCAGCACTTATGTGACCCACAACCAGCGTGTGAATTTGGTGCCCTAGGACCAGAGGGTGCCTCCTATGGTGCAGATGCATCTTTTCTCCTGAATGCTGATTGCTCCTGTCGGTCTGATGCCAAAGATCCCCTCTTATGAGACACCCTCACCTCTTTTTTCGCCTCCCTGCTCTGCAGTAAATTGGAAGTAATTTTCTAAGTTCATCACTGCCTGAGTACCACTCAGTCAAATCCAGCTCAGTACATCACGACAGACATCAGGGTTTTAAGAAAAAAATAAAATACTATGTGTGTGTATATATATATATATAATCAAAACACCCAAACAACAAACAGTCATTATTTCTCAGCGTTTCCTATCAGCTGTGAGCCCATGAAGAAACCAAGGTAATGTTGTCCAAAAAAACAGATGTTAACTGAGGAGACACGTCCTGCACTGCAGGTCTTTGGCAGTAATGACCAACCTGTGCTCAAAGCTTCATGTATCTGAGCTGCCTCTGGGGGAAAATTGCCCCTGAGAGCAAAGACTGGAAGGGATCTGGACAAGGACCAACTAAACTGCTCCTTGTGTAGGGTGCCAGTGCCCAGCTGTGCAGCTCCTACCAGCTAACAGGACATGGAACTGAAGAAATGCTGTAAGGAACGATGACACTGCAGAGATTTGATGCAGGAGGGTTGCAGCTGATGGGATCCCATTCCCAGTCCTACCAGGCACCCTCTGAACATCACTGGAACACTTTGGTCTGGTTCTGCATTTAGCAAGTGGGTATCAATGGAAGGCCTCAGCTCACTGCAAAGCCCGTGAGCCTCTTGCTCCCAAAGTGCCTTGAGATTCCCAGCTGAGAGTGCACAGCGAGAACTGACACAACAACAGACTGCTGACCATCCAGCTTTAAACTACTTGACAAACAGCACTGAGAAACATGAGAGATGCTACCGTGCACAAGAGAATGAACGGGTAGAGCAGCATCCATGGCGGAGAGCAGCTCAGCGGTAAGCTCACCCAAGGACAGCTCTGCTTTCTGGGCAGACACCTCCGCTATGTTGGAAGGCAGCCCACGCAGGTCTGTATTTTGCCAGGCTGATCTGAGGTCTATGGGGAAAAATGGTAATTGTTTCTTTTATTTTTCATCTCCCCCCTGCATCTCCCTAACAGCTTCGGCTGCAGCCACATTCTATTTTTTCCCCTTACAATTGTTTCAATAGATTCTTTATGGTTTATGGGTTGCTCGGTTTGTTGGTTTTTTTTGTTTTTTTTTAATTTTTTTCCCCCCCTTAAACCGAAGCCTGAAATATGCTCTGAATTAAGAAAAAGCTCCGTGTCACTTGGGATTGGACTGCTGCTGAACTGTTCCGTGTGTGTGTGCGCGTGTGTGCGCTCAACCTCCCGGCCAAAAATGCCTCGGGGGCTCTCCCTAACTGTTGGGGTCCTAAAAAGGGTCCGCTCTTCCTGACTGGCCTCCCTCCGACACGGCTGGGGGGAGAGCTCGGGGGGAGCACGTTCTCCACCCCCACCAGCACCACACTCCCTCTCTAGCACATCTGTCCAAGCTTGCTCACTGCTGGCCCTTTCCTTCCCCATATGCTACAGGCATTTTTGGCCTGGCTGAGTCCTCAGTGCATTAAGCAGGAGGCCCCTGGTTCAAGAAATCTCCCCCACTCACAGCGCAGCAGAAATGGTGTGTGTGCAGCAGAGGGGTGAGAAGAAGGGATCAGCGAGGGGAAGGAAAAAAGCGTGTGTGGGGAGGGGGAGTATCTCGCCTGATCTCTTTACTGGAGAAAAAGTCTATTCACTGCGGGAAAATAACACACAGCTTTGGCTTTTAACCTGTTCTGTCGCCAGGCAAAGCGAAGGTGGGATTTTGGAGGGGCTGGCTGCAGGCTCCGCGCTCCATGCAGGCTGTATCTCCAGCTAGGGCAGTTTATCTATAATGATGCAGCTGTACAGCAAAACAACACGAACACGCACAAACACCCCCCCACGCACCACTTCCAAACAAGAAGCCTTCCGGATATTGCTCTGTTCAGTCCCAGGTTTAAGGCTGGAATTTGAGAAGCGGTCACTGCAGCTGGAAAGGGTCGGGTCTGCTCATGCTGGCTGGGGGTCAGGCATGGGGACAGCCAGTGACACCACACAGCTGGCGCTCTGCTACCTGCCTGCATCCTGCTGTGATTCGCTGATTCCGTGTGTTCAGGTCTTTTCCAACCTTAACAACTCTGTGGTTCTGCATCTCTCAAGCTTCACACGAGAGTTACTGCTAGCAAAATGACTTCATTTCCAGCACGCAGGTACCCAGCATACCTCCCACTGCTGTTCCAAGGTGACTACGGGCACTGGGTGGCAACCACAGCCTTGATGTGTCTGAGTGTGCTGGAACTGAGTTTGATGGGCTTTCTCAGGGGCTGTGGCATTTCAGGAGTGGGACGGCACAGGGCCACGGCAGCCCCAGACCCACCTGGCACAGCCTTCCCATGAAGCCAGCAGAGGCTGGTCCTGAGGAAACGCCGGGAAGGAATTTTAGGGGAGAAAGAGTAGAAATGTTTTGGTTTTCTGTTTTTACAAGCATCATGAAACTACTTTTATGTCCCATTCCTGTAGTCACGCATGAAATGCAAACCGTATATGATAATATTTACATCCCCCTACTTGCAGTCTATTAAGAAAGAGGAGAAAATCAAATACACCCCAAATTATCCCGTTTCAGCAATGAAATGTTCATCAGCCTCAGGAAGCTGTAAACACCTGGGGCTCTTACCAGCTTTGAAAATCCCAATCCCATGGACCTTTATATCAAAAAGTCAGAGCGAGCCACCATGAGAAACAGCAGCAAACTGCCCAAGAAGACTAAGATCATATGGAACAATTACTCCCAACTGTCTGTAGTCCAAATAACTACAGGAGAGACAGGCACTACACCTCTCCCAGAACACAAAGGATATTTCAGCTGAACAGGCACCTGGCCTGGAGGTTTCAATTTATATATGATCTAGAATAGCCTTGATGAAACTTCATCTAGTCATTCCTCACCTTGTGTGAGTGCTGGATGAATAAAATCTTTCACTGTAAGAATTTAGATGCTACTACAGCCTAATCTCCCTGAAAAACAGTGCAGGTAAACTACCACCACTCATCCATTTGCCGTTTTATTCAGCCTTATCTTCAAATGCTCTTACCATTAGAAACCAAGAAATAAGGGCCAGAGCTGCAGCCTAGCACATTCCCTCCCAGACCATCCCTCACAGAAGATCAGCTTTTCTGAAAGACCTCCAAAGAAGCACATCCAGTAACCTCCCCACACAGCTCCTTTTAGCGCTGAACTATCCTTGAAGCTAGAAAGCTTTGCCGAGTATCATAACTTAATCTTCTCTGCTGAAAATTATGCCAATTATTTTTCTCCTACTCATTGCTGCTACGAAGAGCAATTCATCACCATTCTCTTTCTAGCAATGTTTTACATATTGGAGGAATGTTATCACATCCCGTCAGTCTTCCCTTCTCTAGACTAAACAAATTCAATTCTTTCAATCTTCCCTCATAGGTTGCGTTTTCCAAACCTCTTATCATTCCTATGGCTCTCCTTTAGTCTCTCTCCAATTTGTCAGGATTTTTCTTCCACTGCACAACCGAAGCGGGGCGCAGCCAAGGCTGTACGAAGGCTGCCTGAAAAGCAAAGTTCACCCCTCATCTTTCACCCACGAGTCTCACTACGGCTCTCCATAGCACAGGCTGCCTTTTCTGAAGCACTTTTATGGCATTCTGTCGTACCCCTTTTATGATCTTCCAGTGCCCTGCGTCCTTAATGGTCTTAATTTGTAAATACTGGTTGCCTTGTGAAGTATTCTGTTTTGCATTCTGCGCTGTACTTGCATTTCTTTCATCAACCATTACGATTTGTGCTTGGTTTTGTGTTTTTTTTTCCAGGCATTTCAGGCTGCTAATTTCAAATATCCAGGTATCAAAACCATTTGAGTTCTGTTTCTCCTTTCTACGACGCTGCAATCCCATCCAGCACAACATCCAGCATCGACTTTCTATCATCCTCCAAGACTGAACGCTTCCCAGCCCCGGGCAGACCCTAGCAGGACCCCCATTTGACATCCCCTCCCACACTGGCAGGAAACTGTCCCTATCTACTTTTTGAGCCTTAATTTACTGCTTGTCCTACACCCACGTTGCAGCAATTTGAAATAGAGCACGTTTCTCTACTTCTTCAACTGTGAGTACACCGCAAATGACAGCATACAAAGCCACACTAAAAACCAACACACGTATCTACTTCTTGGTTTTTATTTACTCGTTCATCTATCCTGCAAAGAAATTGTACTGGTTTGACATGATTTGCTCTTGACAAATCCATATTTGCTGTTTCTTATTAACTTCTTATTCTCTGAGTGCTTGTAACAGCTCATTCTAGAAACTTTTGGGGTATTGAAGTGGGTTTTACTGTTCCATAATCCCCCTGGTTCTCATTTCCCCCTATTTAAAAATAGGCTCTGCGTTTACCCTTCGCCGGGCCTCTGACTCTACCTTGGTCATCTGTGAACTCTGAAAGATAATCTCTAATCACTCTGGGATTGTTTCAGCTAGATCCCAAAGTACTCCAGGGCAGATTTCATCAGGCCCTGCTGAATTTGTGAACATCTACATTATCTACATTTTAGCCAGCACAGTCTTTGGCTGTTTCAGATGATCCCCTTGTTAAAACTTACTGCATTATTATACAATCACAATCAACTGTTTTTTTGGAGAAGCAACCAAAAAAAGGCACTGAACACTTCATTCTCTGCATCATTTGTTATTTCCGCTCATTCCTTTTTAAGTTACAGGCTAACTATCCTACCATTCATTGGTTTGATGCTTGCATTTATATTTTTAAGGGGTTGATTCAGAGACTGATTTACGAGGGGTAAAGTAATGCAAGAGCAAGATCTGTATTATCCAGAAACTCAGATACCACGAGCACGAGCTGATGCATCATTTTTGGCTTCAAATGTAGCTCAGAGGCCATTAAAAAAAAAAGACAGCATTCCCTTGGAAATTAACAGAAGTCTAAATAATATAAATGAACGTGCAAAAGCTTCTGCTTTCCTTTAGGAAAGTTTATCACAGAACTGGTGTATTCATGACCACGTGCGCAGGCTTGTGCGTCTGTGCATAAGCTGATGACCAAAAGCATTTTGAAGAGTAAATTTAAATGCTAATATGCTGAACAGATACTTCCTCATCTGATCAAATCACATCCCAATACATTTTCTCCACAGATGTCAAAGAAAGAAAAGGGAGATGATGGCAAAAGTACACGAAGCAGAGTATGTCAGAGTTAGGTACTTTTTCTTTCCCCCAGGTGTGGTCATTAATAAGAGATCCTTAGAAACCCTGTAGGTTTTATAGGGTTTTATGAGCTCTTAATTAAAAATGGCAGAAATTTAAACTGAGGACTTCTGAAAGCTGTATCTGGGTGGAGAAAGGAGGCTTGCCACTGCCTGATTTCCTACTTAACAGGAATCCTAACAGGATTATGAACAAATTCTAACAGACCCAGCTAAGAGCGGTAACGCCAGAGTGGACGGGTAGGGCAGCACCAATTGCTTCTGATAAAACACCAACGAGAAAGAACATCTTCCCAGGCTCAGACCAAAGTACGCTGATCAGAGAAAAGAATAAATGCTTCAGGAGCAGGTTGGAAACACGAGGAAAGGAGGATAAGGCTGGGTCAGAGGAGGTCAAGAAAGGAAAACAGAAGTGGAATCCGAGAAACAGAAAGTGTCAGGCAATTGCAAAAAGGTCTGAGAAGCATCTGGGAAAGAAAGAAATTCAGACTTTCAAACGAAATCTTGGTGCCTCGCTCCCTTTGGAGGTCTCAGCCTAAACTCCTAACAAATGCTGCTTGAGTGAAGGCAGTGGAGACACTGCTCATTTCAAAGGCAGTACTGCTAATCCTTTCAGACATCCCATCAGCATGGAAGAAATACAGCTACTGAGCTTGCCCACAGTGGGATGATGGAACACCCTCTGTCTCCTCTTTATTAACTCATAGACCTCAGATAGGGAAAGTAAGCTGCAGCACACCTGGAATCGCTGCAATCCTCTCTGCATCACAGCATCTACCAGATATGCTTACAGGAGCCCTGAGAAAGTGCTCTGAGGGATCTCAGGCTTTTTTATCTATTTCCAAGTTGTACCTGAAAGCAATACATTTCTCTCTCGCATGTACATCTTAACTGTTCTCCTATTCTTTGAATTTCAGGCTGCATTTGATTAACTCTGCAAAATATTTTGGGATGTAGTCAGGCTGGAACAGCATACGCAGAATAGATGTTGATGATGCAGGGTGAGGCAGATCACTGAACATGAGACAGATTAGCAGCTCTACCAGACAGCCAATCTAAAAGTCTTCTGCTTTTCATTGTGATTTAATTTAATTGAAATATTGTGCGTTTTTGTTTTTTTTTTTTTTCCTTCTTTTTCCAGTGTGTTACTCGGAAATAGGATTTATTTTCTATGTGGAAGTTTAACATTATTATTTAAGGGCACTGCTGCTCTGGATAAACGTCCCTTTCTACTCATCACTGAAGAGATGCACTTGGTACCACTCAGGTCTTTCTGCATCCTTTGGTCTTCCTCCCTGTTTCCAGACAGCTTTCGGACACTACGAGTCGCATGACAGCAGCAGAAGCACACTCCTGAAGCTTTTGATTTAAAGCTTTTTCTACAGCAAAGTGGAGATAAGCATCAGCAGCTGGACAAGAAGCAGACCGCAGCCCCACAGCCTGCGTAAATACTGAGGTTTCAGAAGCATGAGCTCGTTGGAGCGGCTCATGGCAGGCAGCGAGGCACAGAGAGAGCAGAGGCTGTCAGGGAACCCCTGCTCCTCACAGCTCTGGACATGTCCTAAACTTGCCCGAGGTTAAAGCCAAATAAATTTCTGCCTTCTGAGCCCGGGCCTTATACCCAGGCTCAGAATATATATATATTATATATATATGGTATATACTTTATACCAGTGGGATGGCATCAGAGGAAAGGAAGGATCGGGAACGGGGGGGCTGAGTGGTTGGAAGCCACAAGCGCTGGGCTGGAGCCCATCCTGTGTCCGCCCCGTGGAACAAGGCCAAGGTGTTGTGATTCATGTGTGCAGACACACGTGTGAGGGGTAGGACAGGAGGAAAGATGAAGTGCCCTCTGGAGCCCCTGTATTAATTAAAGAGTACTCTCTAAAGAAATAATCATCTACAAAGCTGTCTTCTAGACAAAGCCTGCTTTAACTATTTGAGCATCCCCTGGAGCTTGCTGTGCTAAGGGAAATGAAGTCCCTTGTCCCATCTCATCCCAACAGCCCCACCAAGCCCTGAGGGTCACCCCACAGGGCAGGGCCTGCAGGAACCCATGCAGCCCATATGGAAGCAGAGTGATTCCTTCATTGGAAACCAGGAGGCAATGAACAGAGAGAAACGGGAGTTGGATTCCTGGTAAAAATCAGTGGGAACTGAGAAGTCAGCATGGCCATCCTCCTCAAACATCCTCTGCACCACACAGAGCTGGGGCACTGCACTGCAAGGTCAATGCAGAACTATAGGTTTATTATCCGCCAACTATAGCTTTATTAGTTTTCTCTGCTACAAAAGACCTTTAAGCCTCCTCTATAACTTTATACGTGTGGGTATACCCCTACACCTGGCTGCAGATCCTCTCTGGAATCCAGTCCTCCACATGGTTTATGGATGTGGTTTAGCGTGCAGTATCGGCGGTAGGTGGACTGTTGGACTATATGATCTTAGAGGTCCTTTCCAACCTTACTGCTTCTATGATTCTATATGAGATCAAGGTCTCCCAGGCAGATCCCGTTTCAAGCCTTCCCAAGTCTAATGTTAAAAAAAGCTTACTTAATTCTATCAATTTTCATAAAATCTCACTTTACCAGCATTTCCAACATCCTCTGGGACTGTGGTGGAATTAAGCTTTACCTGCCTTGCTACATTTATCCTGGTATCTTGCAGCATACTGCATATTACTACATGAAGGGAAACAAGGAAGCAGCTCCTCTTTCAATTTTTCTGATCAGAAGGCCACAAATAAATCTGCTTCGGGGGACTGCAACACAAATCAAACCCCTTCACCCAGATTACACTTCCTGAGAAAGCTGCTCTGGCCTCAAAGGTTGCCTTATTTTTTTCTTTTTCCCAACGTTATTCCATTTGAAAGCTTTAGGGTAATTGTTCTGATCAGCAATAACATCTTCTGTTCTCCCATTTTATGGACATTATGTAAAGTAAAAGGACAATGAAGTAAAATGGATTTTGTCAAAGCCACCAAACCATTATAAAAGAAGATTCATTGCATAATGGATGCCCTTTTCCCCATAGGGACAGAAAAATACCCTGGCTTCAGCCTAATTTTTTTGTTTTGTCTGTTTGATATCTGATGCCTACCAGCAGGATCTGTAAGGAAATCTAAAGCGTTTAGACTCAAATTTAATGGGATGGAAGCGTTTACTTCTGTTGGAAATGCTGAAAACAGTGTACTAATGACCAAAAGAAAGCCAGAGTATTGGTCGCCTCCACACTTTGATACCTTCAACAATAATCCATTGGAAAACAGTAGAAAATGATGGTTCTGGAGGCAGCAGGATGCCCTGAACTTCCAAAACATTACAGATTTTTAGTTCTCAATAACTTTATTGAGGGCCGCAATTAATTCCAAAGCGTTTTAAAGTTGTTTTCTTTCTCCTGTAATTGCTGGGAGACGCGGTGGCCCTGAACACTCAGTTGAGGAACCTGAAAATTCCAGTAGATTTTCAAACTGGCAGTCGGTTGATAAGTTTTGGGACCATTCTATAAGGCTGAGAAATGGCAAAAAGAAAAGATCGGGGGGAAACGGTGCAAGAGAAAATAGGAACAGGCTTTCTCAAAATAACCAGAGCTCTGCAGCAGTAACAGGGGAATAACAGAACCTGCTTGGTGTCTGCATCCGCTCCTTTTGCCTTTACTCTTGTTGAGCAGTAGCATTAGTTTCACTGAAATCAATCAGCCTGCCTCTGGAGTCAGCTGTTATTTAATTTCACTGAAAGGAGAGGACAGAATCAAGCCAGCAAATACTATCACGTTTATAGATATGTTTTGTTACGTTACACGAGAAATAGTAGCATGGGACTGCTGGGAGTTTTCAGGCTGATAAAGCTATCGTATTTCTATTTTTCACTGGGGATCCGCAGCACCGAGAGATCAAGGTCATGTTTAGTAGAGAGTACTTAAGGGGTATTTTACATATGAATAACTTTGAGAGTTTACCCAAACTCGGGTCTCTACAAATGGGCTAAGACCAGAGAGAGAGAGCAAAGCCCACAGCAGTGAGCACCCACGAGTCCCAGGTAGCGGCTCTGGACTGTAATTGCAAAACCATCAACTCTTTGCAGCGATACCTCTATTAATGTCATCTTTTTCTCATCCCCGAAGATCATTTCTGCCCCTTATAGTCCATCTAGCAAAGGAAAATAGGGAGATACGAGCTCCAAGTTCCTCTCCATTTCTCTCCTAAATAGAGCCTCTTAGCTCATTAAGAGCGTCACACAGTCCTAAGGCTCTCGTTTTAACAAGAAGAGTTCTACCTGAAGTGCTTCAGTGACTCTCTTAGACAAGTCTGAAGCTCTCGAGACTGGTATTAAATGCACTAGGTGTTTCTTCTGCATTACTCAGGCCCTTCAAGAAGTCAGGGGGATAAATGAATATGTATTCTGTATGTCAGATGGTTATATCAAAGCCTATCGGTGTCTAATTATGGAAAACAATCTGCCCATGTGAAGTTAACGGGGAAAGCTCTAAACAGACGTTGATTAAAGAGTGCCTCTGTAGAGTACTTTTTGAGAGGTCATTTTGCTGAGTTTAGATTAAGATGGATGAAGGTGAGGTATTTGGCAGTGAATTGCATCTTTGAAGTGAATGACAAGATCAGGTTCTAGCGTGGAAGCACAGAGGTTGCAGTGACATTCATCCACAGGGGAAGCAAGTGGAATTATTAGAGAAAGAACAAACTAATTTGTAGGAGCAAGAAGCCTTTCTGAAGTGAGTAGCTGTGTTTACTTTAAAGGTGCATGTGAACTTAAAGGCTGGTACAAGCATTTGAGAGAAAATTAGTGAACGTTTTGCTGAAGGTAATGGCACAGAGGGGACACTCAATAATTTTTAAGGAAACTCTTTTATGATGAGCCTTTCCTTCAGCTTAAATTCTTCCTTGCCTTGAACATTAGGGTGAATATGTTCTATTAAAAACTTCTATGAAGCCTCGAAGGTACCATCAAAGCTAAATCCATTCAACCAATGAGAGGACGCTGTTTTTTTCTGCATCTTCCCTAAAACACTGATTGTGAAAATAAAGCAAGGCATCGTCCTAAATGATTTGCGGACGATGGGCCCCAGCCCCTTCCTCCCCAAAATGACAGACCTGCTGAGCAGAGAATCTGACCCTGTATTCAAGCCTTCGTGAAGATTCTGCCTGAGATGGAGTAAAGGAAATGCCACAAGTTCCCTTTTCTCAAATGGTGTTGGCACTCCTCATGACAATCCCAGATTTATTACATCTCTGAAAACATCCCACTGTGCTTTATACCTCCTTGTGGAATAGCTACAATTTACTGGTAGCCAGAAGCCATTAGGTGGATATGGTCCTTCCTCTTTCTCTTTGATTTCAACGAACAGAAATCCAATGTACAAGAAAGAGCTGCCGATAGGAACTCTACTGAGTGTTTGACTGTAAATGAAACTCTCAGTAGCTTATTGCTTGGAAGTGACAGCAGAAGTTGAAAAGTAAATGCACTTTGTCCAGGGCACAGCATTGCTAAAATAATTCCAGTCAAAGCACTGGAGTCAACAGACTTGGCTAATCCACCATGATAAATGCAACAGTTAGAAAAACAAACATCTTCAAAAGGCAGCTGGGAGTTGGCCAACACGAACAATCGGAAGAAAGCCCCACTCAACACCCCTAAAACTCAAAATAGTCAGTGAAAAAATTACCTTTCCAACGACATTTCTAACAGCTATGGTCAGTCTCTGCTTGACATCCACCATGGGTACCTCACTTCCAACCAGCCTGTGGTACCAGCTGCACAGATGTGGCTCATTTCTATGATTTCCCTTATCCAAACAACTACCAGATCTGAAAAGCACCCAGTATTCAAATGTTCTACAGGACCTTCTGTTTTCTTTCCTTGTTGCTTGGCATTGTCATCACTTCAACACTTAAAAAGAGATGGGCAGAACAATCTGGGCTGACTTTTGAGTCCACTGCATCAACAATGAAGTAATACGACCCCCATATTTACTAGTCCTGCTGCATTATTTCACAGAGAATGGAGAACGAAATACGGTTTGACTATTTTTTTGGCTATTTATTTATTTATTTTTTTTTTAAACAATTTAACTTAGTTTTTTGGCAATTTAACTTATTTCAAAGGACATTTCATTAAGTGCAGAGACGGGAATGGGATGGAGAGAAATCTGTATGGGAGAAGAGTGAAACAGAAAATGTATCTAAGAATCGTCCTTTCCTTTGGACCATTTCCCGTGGAGACTTTCAGCCTAATTTCTTTGGTACTGTGAATCTCAGAGAAGTCAATGGAGTTCTTTGCGACTTCTAGAATAAGCCAGGAAAGAAAGATGCAAGCACTTGTAAGGAAATCCTTGAATTTCCTATAGCTTTTTATGCAATGGCTTAATGTCTAGACTCTTTCTTGGAATGAAGGCTCTGGATCATTTTCCTTTTTTCCCCCAAGCACTGCCCTGCATGACTGCAAGGCACGAAAAGCCAACATCCCTCACACTATTCCATTGCTTTCACTTAATTTGCACCTTGCTTTCAAACTTTGTACAGCAAGGTTGCCTTATAAAAAAGGATATAAATGGAAATCAAAAGGATACTTTCATCGCCGTTATTCATACAGATTTCTGACTAATTCTTCATTTTATAACATCACAGTTCAGCAACACATTACCATCTCACAATTAGATATTAACTTCCTAAACTATTTTATAAATCTTTTCATACAAGGTTAGGCTGCAGTTTTCCATACAGTGTTGCTCATGTCAGATCCATTCCATTTTCTGAGCTGGTTCACTAAGATTTGTCTCCATTACAACCATTTCAGATCAGCAAACACCATTCTATTGACATCTGTGTATCAGTGCATCACTAGCCTTGCTGCAATCCTACAAATATAAAGCTTTAGCTTTACTGCTGAGTTGGTTTTGCAAGTCGATCTCTACACTTCAATCATAAAGGTTGACAATATACTACAGTTTTTGTTAAAGAGACTTCTCTTCTTCCTTAACTGCCAGCAACTCCTGCTTTAATATTTCAGAGACAAGCAGCCACTGCACGTTAATCCATCCCTGAACCAAGTGGATCTATCACCAGTAAGGATGTGTGTGATCAAGAGCACATCCAGCTGCCTTTGTATTCCCACTTAAACGTGCTCTCTTCTGAATTTTAACCACTGCCTTCAACTACAACACTAATGATAGGAAATAGCACCATATACTAATAGTGCTCATTTAAAATTAGAGCTAAAAACATCATCTCCCAATGTGGATCTGGATAAGTTCCAAACTCACACCTCCACAACCTCAGCAGTGCTACCCCAACAAATCACTTCTGCCCATCATGGTCCCCCATCCTGGCTGTAGAAGGACAACGCACTGCCTGCTGCACTTCCACCAGAATAACCAGAAAGCACTTTTATAGACACTGGCAACTGTGGTGTCACTGCACATCCACAATAGGAGCTCGCAGTGATTTAACTACCAGAGGTTCCAAACTATTCTTTAATTTAACCACGACTTCCAAGTTTAAAGTAGAAAGCAAAGTTATGGCGGCAATGGCAGAACATTGCTTGTCAGGCAGCCCTAAATCTGGGATGCATTAACAGTGGTTGGAGAGAGCTTATTTATTAATTCATAGCATAGGTTCACATTTATTGTGTATTACTGTATGAAGTCATAGAGTTACTGGTCTAAACTACAAGGAGCATGGAATCATCCAGAGAGTGAGGCCGGTACGTAAAGCAGTGATGCAAAGGAGAGGCTTAAAGTAGAGAAAATCTGAGACAGCTTTGGTGGAGGTACATATGGTTAGGCATTGCTGCTTTACTCTCTGTTTTAAGACTGTCAATGGCAGCACCAAAACTTTGCAGAGGTTTTACAGAAATTTAAAGTCTCCCTTTAATCATGGACCATTATCATGGATATTAACACAGGAATAGGATAATCGAGTTATGAAAGGCCAACTCAAGCTACCTCCCGCCCATAGCGCACTCCATCAGATGAGCAGAAGTGACAGGACAGACCTCGGAATGCATCATGCATTATGGATCATTTCTTGCATCTCTCAGGCACTGCATTCTTACATCACTTCTTTACAGGAGGCATGAGACAGGAACTAATGTATGCATGTCTTAGCACAGTATGTAATGCACCGAAGTCCTGACCTTGTACAAAGTTACTAAGTGCTATTAATATATATAATGGAAATAAATATTAGCCTCGCTTTGCAGATAGAGCAACCTGAGACACAAGGCCCCTGAGCGATTTGTCAGGACCAACAGGGTGCCAGGTACCCTGACAATTCCTTTTATTCTAAGCACCTGACAAAGTTCATTCCCATCCATCCTAGGGCTCCTGCAGGGAGGAGGAAAGAAAAAAAAAGAAGCACTGCCTCTAAAAATGCTCCTGCTTTATCAGCAAAAAGAGGGCGATAACAAAAACAGCTCAGGCCAGACAAAAGCTAATTGAAGCATACGGGCTCGAGCAGATACTTAGAAGCACAGCCTTAAAATAGCCCAGCAGGACTAAGGGATGAATCTTCTTCGAGCACTGCAACAAGGAACTGGCAGCCAGCAGCAAGGCTCAAACCAAAGCACGATAAAGCATTTCCAGGCAGGTCAGGCACCTGCTTCAGACTTTCTGAAAGGACAATGTGGTCCACTGTGCTGAAAGCAGCAGCGGTGAAGAGAACATATCCCTAAATCACTCTCCTACATGAGATGGCTGCCCAAACTTTCCAGCAGGCAGTCTGAGTCCCTACCATAGCCCTGCCTTAGAGCCAGACTCAAATATATGCATGAGATCATGGGTATGGAGGTGCTGTTGATGCCGCACTGAAGTGACCTTCTCTAGAACCTTGAATTTAAATGGAAAACACCATAGGCAACCAGACAAAAATTTGACGCACTGCCTGGTCTCTCTGTCTCACTGAACAGAGTGTTTCAGTGCTTGAAAGGGGAATGCTGTATGGCAGTAAGTAATAGGTAGCATCCATTAGGCAGGATCTCTTCGGACACAGATCTGGGGGATAAGTTTTCAGTGTGACATTGAATTCTTCATACACTGTAGTAGGCTTAGCTTCTTTAAAGGAAATTCGCTCAGAGGAATATAAGCCATTTCCAAGCATGAAGAGAGTACATTAAAGCACTGACTCAGGCTTTGATTCAGAAAAGCACTTAAGCACCCTTCTTGTAAAGGGATACTTTTCGGTGCTCGGACCTTGGGAAGGAAGGTGTATTGTGGTCTCTTTGGCTCAATGCCACTTATCAGGGCATAAAATTAAACTCAAACTAATGCAATTAAAGAAGAACCCTTCACAGTGGACATATTTAATCCATTACTGCCCAGTGCAGCAGTTTTTGCACTGGGTCATTCCCAAGAGCAACACAGTGACCAGACAGAAGAATGACCCATTTTGACAAAAGCACTCTCTGAAATATATAGCAAAATACTATTGCTTTGCACTGTGAATTTGAAAGTGATGACACTGCTACTCACTTGTGATAGCTCTGCATGGGTTTATAATCTGAGACAAAACTGAGGGCACTGAGAACAAAAGCAATTTCTACAGGCAGAAGCTTGTTGCCCTTGGCATCAATCCCAAGCACGGATACAGACTGGGTGGAGAATGGCTTGAGAGCAGCCCTGGGGAGAAGGATTTGGGGGTGCTGGTCAATAAAAAATTCAACATGAGCCAGCAATGTGTGCTTGCAGCCCAGAAGGCCAATGGTATGCTGGGTTACATCAAGAGAAACATGTCGAGAGAGGTGATTCTGCCCCTCTACTCTGCTCTCGTGAAACCCCACCTGGAGTACTGCGGCCAGTTCTGGAGCCCCCAAAACAAGAAGGACACGGAGCTGTTGGAGCAGGTCCAGAGGAGAGCCACTTAGAAGATCAGAGGGCTGGAGCACCTCCCCTGCGGGGACAGGCTAAGACAGCTGGGGCTATCCAGTCCTAAGAGAACACTCGAGGAGGACCTTACAGCATCCTTCCAGTAGCTGAAGGGGGCCTACAATAAAGCTGGGGAGGAACTTTTTATAAGGGCAGGTAGCAATAGGACAAAGAGACACGGGGAAATGGTTTCAGACTGGAAGAGGGTAGATTCAGACTAGATGTTAGGAAGAAATTCTTTACTGTGAGGGTAGTGAGACACTGAAACAGGTTGCCCAGTGAGGCTGTGGATGCTCCCTCCCTGGAAGAACTCAAAACCAGGCTGGATGGGGCTGCAGGCAACCTGCTGTAGAGGGAGGGGTCCCTGCCTATAGCAGGGAGCTGGAACTGGATGATCTTAAAGGTCCCTTCCAACCCAAACCATTCTATGATTCCGTGATCAATGGGCAAGAGCCCCAGGGGACTGGAATCAGCATATGAGAACAGCATGAGAGAGCAGGTGTGGGAGGTGGAACCAGAGGTACAAAAAGTTTGACTTTCATTAAAAATGTCTGGGCTTGAAGAAGAAAAATAAGCACACCAGAAAGTGGAGAGGAGATGTGGAAAACCAAACACCGCCATTTCACAGCTGGCTGAACAATTTTGGGAAAGAGGTTACTAAGAATCTCACCAAAATTTACCTTCTCAAAATCGTGCTAAAATGTCAAAATTAATAAAAACCCCACAGTGGGACAATCTTGTGGAGCTACTCATCTCTACCACAAGAAGATCGATGATACCGATATCAAAGATTCTAAGCCGCAGACTCATTCATCCTACAAACAACATTCATTTCTAATTCCACCTCACTTTATTTCATGATGCACTAGGAAATGTTCGGTAGTGCAGTTTGCAATAATAATAAACTAAAAGCAACATGAGATCTCAGTACTGTAACTTGGCTGTTAAATCTTTTCTTGAAAGTGCTGTGAGCTTGCCAGAATATTTGGTGAAAGATGTCAGGGTTGCAAACTGACACAGAAAGAATTAACCAGGTCTTATTATATACTGCAGACTTCTCTTCTAGCTATTTCTGTTATGATTCATCTTCCAAATTCTTTGCAAATGTTTTTACTATAAATATTATTGACATTAATATTCTTATTGGAGGACACCTATAGTTTTAGTTCAAATTCCAGTCTGGGTTAGATCCTCATCTCTCATGCTGTAGACACAACTTCTGCACGTCCCTTCAAAACACGATGTAGACTCAGAGATATTATGCAATGCATGAAAATAAGATGGGTAAGGTAGGAAAGTTGCTTCCTTTTAGATCAAAGAACTGATCCCGGGTGTCATAGCCAGAGCTACATGAGCAGTTAACGGCAGGATTTGTTATTCCTATTTTGGTCCCTTAATGATGTAATCATCATTCCTTGCCAGTTAGCTCTCTTTATAATTAAGAGTGTACAGTGACGCATGTTTTAAGAGTACAGACAAGCACAGAGTTCATTTCAAGTGAAGTGGGCTGTTGAGTAACGGCATCAGCACTCTCAAGTCGGTCCATCTAGAGATGAACCCAGAGCAGCCTAGGCGTAGATGAAGAACATACAGCAAAACTCCTACGGTTTCTTTGTAGCCCTATCCACAGTTTCCTTCCTGGTGCACAGCTCCTGCAGAAGCAGGAAAGGCCTTCTCTGCAGCATGAGAAAGGCAGAACAGAGCTTCACCTCAGAGCACTGATAAAAAGTCAGCAAATTCATAGAATCATAGAATCATCTGAGTTTGAAGGGGCTCTTAAAGGCCATCCGGTCCCACTCCCTGCAGTGCACAGGGACACCCACAGCTCCATCAGTGCTCAGAGCCCCAACAGCCTGACCTTGGCTGTCTGCAGGGATAGAGCATCACCACCTCTATGGGCAACCTGTGCCAGTTTCTCACCATCCCTATCTTAAAAAACTTTTTTCTTATATCTTAAGCCTAAACCTCCCCTCTTTTTTATCCCACAGTTTGTACTGATTGTGGGAGTTGCCATAGCCCACGTGCAAGACTTTGCACTTGGCTTTGTTGAACTTCATGAGTTTCAGTCAGAAAACACACGAGATGTAAATTCCACCATTACTCCCATCTTACAGCTGAAGAACAGAATACAGAATTGTAGCATTTAAAAAGTAAGCAGGCTGTCAGGCGATGTCCTAATTGGACGCCAGCTTTAATGATGTCTGTTGAGTCTCCACACTTGAGCCACACTCCTTCCAACTGTATCAAGGCAAAAGTTGTTTCATGCCTCAAGATAAGGGCTCCATAAAATACATAAAGACTATGATGACAACACTGCCACTCCTCTGAAGCAGTGAAAGGTATGAAGAGCATCTTGGGAAAGGCCGGAGCTGATTGTGCTGCTTATATCAAAGAAAACTCTCATGGTTTATCTGCTGATTCCTACGTCCCCTTTTATTTGTACCTTCCAAAGCTCTGCAACGCAAGTCCAGAGTTTCACTATTTATTTATTTGGGATGCTGTGTGTCACAGTGACACATTGAGAAACTGGCATCTGCAATTTTCACATGTCAGAGTGACTGTAACTTGAACTGACAAAATAAATTGCTGTTCACACACTCCCACTGACTTTGTTATGTCCCTGAAGCCCTAGGCCTATTTTTTCAATTAAGATCCCCCCTTCTGCTGTTCCCCCTCTTCCTAATGCAAAAGCACAAAGCGTGGCTGGCAGGAGGGACATGACTTCCACAGCTGGCAGCAGCTGACTGCAGAAGGCAATGATGTTGCTGATAACAGACAGCAAACAATTCTCCTTGGCTTTTCAGGAAAAGGGACACGTCCTTCCTCAGTCACCTCATGCCACCAAATCTTTCCGTGTGCACAGCATGGCTGGGCCGTGTCAGGCTTACTCCAGTCTTCTGGCTTTCATCTTTGTGGAAGAAGTTGAGTGGTTCTACCAGGATAGATTATTTCTCAATTAAAATCAATGGAAGATCTCCGAATAAGGACATTTACTTGATCTCCAAGTTAAGGGAATGCCAAAGACTCAGTTTCTTACTCTGGGCAAGTAGGAAACTATAGTAATCTCCCCAGAGTTGAGCAGAACATGCCATACACCGGGAATTGGAGGGTAATGAAAATCTCACATATGGGAATATCCCATCCACTGTAGCTCCGGCGAGGGAAAATAAACGTAAATAACTGAGAACCCAATATGTTTGTGCTCGTGAACAATTCCCCCACTTTTCCTTTGCCTCGTTTCACATTAGTGAGCTTGAGCCCTCACCTCACGTCTGACTCCAACCTTCATTCCTTCTTGTCCTGTCACCACAGGCACGGAAAACATTCCCTTCTCCGCAGTGGCACAAGCCAAATAAAGCAAGCAGCAACTATTTCAAGCAGCAGAACTAGTAAGGCTCATGAGGCAATGCTGCCCAACTTTCAGTCCTGGGACAATTATACCTTGCCTGAGCCCCTGCCTTGGATTCCACGTTGTCTTCATTTGGTAAAATGCATCACAAGCTCCTAGGTGCTACCAAAGGAAAACATATTTTGTCTAACAGTCCAGGTTGACCCAAGTTGTTCCTTCATTTTGTAATCCTTTCCATCTATTTGAGCTGAATTTGGAGCAACAAAACCACATGTGGCTTGCATGACATTTAATTGCAAGTAGTTCACACACTTCTAAATTCCTTCCTTTCGTGTGCAGCGCTACATATTTAGTCGGGGACGTGTAGGGGGAGGTCAGTAGGAGGGAAGAGAGGGAAGAGAAAACCATCTTCTGATGCATTGGTCATTCCAGAAGGAGCACCACTCAACCACAAGAGCTAGTCATATGCATGAACAGTGCTGTATTCCTACGGACAGAGCTGTGAGGGTGAACTCAGCTATCTCATGACAGTCACTTACCAGGCAGCCATGTATATCAGGGACATATCTGGGTGTCTTGTGGCCTAGGTGGTTATGAGGACACAACATAGCTAGGTTACAAACAGAGTTATTTGGAGGCTTCAAGGTTTGTGGTAGTGACTACCTCATGAAAAATTGTCCTTCTGGGCAGCAAGACTACAAAGAGCAACACAGTGCTGCCTATCCCAGATGAGTTGTGAACAACACAGCAAGGAGGAGAGAGAGGGGATCAAAGAAGAAAGGAGCCCAAAGTCTCCACAGAAAGGCACTCTAAAGCAGGAGAATATCAAGTACAGAGCTAATTAGCAATATTTAACTCATACAGTTACTTGGTCAAGTACACAAGAACAATGATTATGTTTCCTAATTAAACAGTATGGTAAAAAACAGAGTAAAAAGCAACAGAATTCACGTTCCTGAACAGCTGTGCCCGCGCCTTGGTGCAGATCACTGCTGCTGAGCAGAGAAGTACTTGCTTTTAATCTTCAGCTCAGACATCACCCCAAGATTTCTGTGCTGTCCACTCGGTTAGCTTTTCATGGCCTGTCAGGAGCCTTCAAACTTCCTTCCATTTCACTCCAATATTTATGAGGGCAGGGCAGAAGATGTAGAAGTAAAATAGGAATAATTCCTTTCTAGGGCAGATTCCAAACTTACACTTTCTTGGTCCAAAATAGACAAAATATTTTCCCTTCTTCAGGTTTTCCCATGGAACATAAATATTAACCTCAGAGTAACTCTTCTCCCTACCTCTTAATCTCAGATCCCCTAACTGAACCTGCTACTACCCAAACAGGGCTGCTTACACACTCCTCTAAATCCCATTCCTGGATGCTCTCACAGCCAGATGCGTCCATGCACATATGGATCTACTCCGGTCTGATTCTGTCCTAATTTCCACAAGAACAAATGGGAATAAAGCCTTTCCAGCCAACTGAATCTTGCATAGGAAGGTTAAGAGATGAGCATTAAGACAATGTGTTCTGCTCTCCAAAGACATTGAGCATGAATTCAGTAACAGTGGATAATATGAGAGTTTAACAGGAGAACAAAATGCATGAGCAGAGACATCTCTGAAGTATCAACAGGAGCTCAGCATCCCTCAGGCAGAAATGCCCACATCTCCAGGTATCACTTCAAGCCATGGAAATGAATCTTCCTTCTCAAGTGGGCATCAGAAGGGCCTGTGAGACTTTCATTTCATGCAATGGAGATACGAGCAACAGCTGCTCTCCTTTAACCTTGAAGTCAATCTACTGCAAACAGAAATAGTAGCTTCAGAGCTGATCTGTGTATTCCTCCACATCGACACAGCAGGAAGAGCAAGAACAGCAGCAGAGCAAACTTCTTCCCATTGACTCACTGTTCCTTTGCATCACTTTCAGAACACCTGTGGGAGTTTTACCTGCAATAAGCACGGCTTCGCCACACTTCCACAGCCCTGGTAGGGATGCTGGGTCACAGGAGGTGTGCACAGGAGAACCTGAGAAGCAAGCAAAGCCCAGTTAAGCACACGTGCTCCTCCATACAGGCAGTCCAAGGCTCTGTAAAATTTCCTGAGAGTTTTGGGGGTCACAACGTATTACTGTTTGCTTACAGAGAACAGCCAATCCTCCCTCTAAACCTCTTGCTCCCACATCACAATGTGGGCTGCATATGCACAATATAGAGAAACTGCAATCTCCTCTGAAGGACCATTCAAGAAAGGGCTGTCCAATTCAGGCAACTTCACCACTACTAAAGCCACCGTGCTTTGAAAACCTACTTAGGTGCTGGCAGCCACCTCCAGCCTCTGTACTGTGTCATGAAATTAAAGATTTGAAGACCAAATTAAGTCTTCCAAAGTCAATGCCATTCCAGATGAAGCTTGTTGAGCTGGGAAGCAGAAGGAAATAGCAAGCAAGCAGCAATACGCACAGCAGATCCAGTCTTTACTGGACAATATCCACCAAATAGGCTCACGTATATTTTTATCCAGGATGCAGGAATTTCCATTGTGATGCACGCTCCTTCAGTTACACACAGATGGTATATTTAGCTGCACTTTTTTTCCCTAGAAAACTTTCATACAGCCCTGAATATTTTGACCATCTCCTCTGGAGTATTCAGAACAGCCATCACTATATTAGCCCCTATTCTGGAGGGCTGCATTTGTGCCTGCTGGTCTCTGGAGTTCCTGTTGAAGTGCATTATTCCTTCTTTCCCTTTTCTTCTAGAGCAGAACTGACGGAAGGGGAAAAGAGAATTTCAAGGTGAATAAAAACCCCGTGTTAAGCATGAAGTTATACGCAGAGGTCATGGTATCACAGCAGCCTTGGAAATGCCCACGAATCCCCAAAGCTTTGATTTCAGCACTAAGCAATGCAGGCCTGAACATTCGGCTGGAAACGAGCGCTGGGCAGAATTATTTTATATCAAACTTCTTCTCTTTTTCAGAAGGTTTGCGTCTCCCTTCAGGTTCTGAGACTTAAAAAAAAAATAAAAATGCCAAGAACATCGGATTCACCATTCGGGTCAGCCCAGCAATGCATCTCTGCTGGCACCCTGCTGACAGACGAGTCGAGCCAGCACCGGCTGCTCCAGTGGTAAATACGAAACACTGCAGTAGGCAGTTATGAAATAACCTTGGTTAGAGGAAGTTTCTTCCCAGCCTTACCCTAACCCCCCATTATTTAGTAGTTGGCTTACACCCAGAAGTACATAGCACCCAGACACACGCAGATACCCCTTTCTAAATTATCCTAACATAATTAGATGTTCTCATTAGCCTTACGTATTTCTGCCATGGTCACTCATCCCCATAAATCAAAATGCCAGCTGTTTACTTCCATGTCAGAGGCAGAATATTCACAATATTCAACAAATACTTTATGTTTATACTCTGTCAGGCCTCCCAGGCCAACTCTGACCATGCTTTATGTACAACAAGATGCAGTTTCTGCTCAAGCAGGAAAAGAAACTGGGCAGTCTGAACTCAGAACCATATTACCCTATAGAGATGAGAGCAGACGGGTATTTGGGGTGAGGTGCCCTGCGAGGACAAGGAACTGGATAGAGATCTGCAATTCCCATGCATCCTGGACTGACAACAGTTTTGCACATTCGTGGATGGCTCAGCATGGTTTTGGACCGGGGGGGGGGAAACTGGTTTCACAGCCTGGGGCCAGCAGAGCCATGCACGAACCGTGCAGTGAGCACAGACAGGGACACGTGGAAAATGAGGATAACTTCAAGGACAGCTGGCTAAGGAAGCATGGCTGAAAGACGCTGGTAATATTTTTAACTAACTGTTTATGAAATAAATAAATAAGTAAATGAAATAGGAGATCACAAAAGGAATCAGATACGTCCAAAATACCAAGAAATTCCTATGCAGACGTGTATCTGCAAGTATTTGTGTGCCCCGGCTTTCTCAACCAGTCCAAATTCTCAACCAGACTCAAACAGTCCAAGCAAAACCTCATGAAGTTTCTTCTCTCCACTACCACGCACAAGTTAATGTTGACGAGGAATTTTCACTGCTTTCCTCCTTCTCAGAAGAGTAAGGACAAGAGTATTTCTCTTGCCGGGGAAACACTGAATTATCTTCCATTTATCTGCAAAACTCATAACAAACACTTTTAGCAGCTTCGGAGCAAAAGCGAGCTGTTTCTGTGTAATCTGTCTTTCATTCCTTCTCCAAAGCAAAGGTAAAAATAAAACTATTTTCACTTTCTTTCCAAAAAAGATAACAATTTCCTTTGCTGCCCAGTGCTCCCTCACTCCATTTAGCACTTGTTTCCACTGTCGGGGAGATCTAGCTTTCAGCAGAGCTACTTTTCCTGGTTTACATGGAAAGTATACACAACGGCAGTGAGCACTGATAAGAACAGTTAGGGCTGGAAAGGATTCACTCAGCTCTCCTAAATGCCTTATTACTTCATCTGGACTCAGCAGAGAAGCAAACACCTTTGAATGTCCTTCCCACCCCAAACGTAAGAGTGAACCCTGGATCACAGCAAAATCCAGAGAGCCTGGGGAAAGTCCACCTACAGCAGACTCAATTCACCTTTCACTTCACAAGTAAACAAATAATGCTTAAGGCTTTGTTTAGCTTCCAGCCTCAGAGGGTTTTGCTTCATTTGCTACTGCCTGCCATCCTTTCAGAGTGCCCAAAGTTTATCCAAATCTCAGTCTGAACAGAAACAAAGGCAATGTGGCTGGGGGAGGGCAGGCAAGGAGAGGAAAGAAATGAGTTTTCTTCAAGATCTGAACACCCGAGCTGAAACAAAAGCGCCTGTGAGGTGCCACCATCATCCTTCTCACAGCTCTGAGCACTCCATCACATCCCAAAGGCCGGAGGAGAGCGAGGTAGCAGCTCGGACCAGCTCAGACATATCTGTAGAGGCTGAATCATTTGAAGCTCTTCACGATAACAGCACAGCAGGTGTTGTGCTCATGCCACCAAAACTGGAGGCCAGAGAGGGGAAAGAAAAAGGCTTCCGTGTATCTTCTGGACCTACAAACAATGTTAGGGTGGCTGTGCAATCCTTTTCCCCAGTCTCCCACCTTCCTCGTACCTCACGGAACGGATGTTTTCCCTTTAATCTGCAATGCCACCTTGTGGCTATAAACAATGAGAACATTTAAAAGGCCACGTTTAGAATAAAATTCTAGGTCACTTTGACCAGGGATGAAAATACCACATCTGTAAGAGAAATACCCGAGGTAGAGAGACAGAAGTCATCTGTAGATGCCTGCATTCCCAAGTGCACAGCATTCCCAACCCGCTGCGCTCACATTTCCTGCAAGCACGCAGAGGCCTGGCTGAACACCTTTGGGGTGCCCAGGTATCCTCCAACGTGCACATTCATCACTTCTTCTAGCACCGTGGCTCCTTCCCACCAATAATTTACAACCCCTTTTCAAGAGCAGCAGTTCTAACGCTTTCCCCAGGCAAAGCAAGCTTTGTCCCACGTAGAAGCACCTACTTTGCTGAGCTCCTCATGGAGTGGAAGATCAGGCTTAACACATACTGACAGATGTTAACTTGTTGTAGATCTCAGTACCCAAAAGCCTTGCACAATCAGTTTTCAGTTGAAGATCTCAGATTTAGCCTGTTTCAAAGTCCCCCTTGGAGTAGAGAAGTATTCTTCCCATCTCACAGCTGGCAGGCCAAGGCACACAAATACTGAATGCTTCTGGGTAGGGAGTAGCTGCCTTGCTATGCACAAAAATCATTGTATTTTTAAGCTTTAAAATATGATTCTCTCAGACAAATTAGGAGCAGCTGTCCCTCCCTGGGACAAGCTGGCTTCTCACAAATATTTGGCATTTATCATGCTCTTGTTCTTCGGCCACAAGGCTTGGTTTGCAATTAGGCCTGATATTAAGACTGAATGACCAGGTAATTGCTTTGGGCTGCCTTGATGTGCACTACACCTCATGTCCCAGATTTGCAGACACGAGATGGAGGAGTTCCCACATTGATTTCACCCCAAATCACCAGTCCAACAATGGCTTCATTCCCTACTGCTGGCATCCCGTGGAAGGATGCACCGGAGAAGACGCCAGTACAGACCACATATACAAGCACATAAGTGTGACTTAACGAGGTGCCTTTCCTTCTTCTGCTCTCAGAAAGGCAAACAGGAATGACTGCTCTTCTCCTTGGGAAACCTGCTGAAACTACCTGTGGGACTGAGCATGAAGAAATCTCATGGTTCTGCTCCAACTCTGTGGAGCCAGGATGCCTTGTGAGAACATGCTGCCCTGGGTTTATCCCACCTTATGTCATGCACTTACTGAAGCCTTTAAATAGGAAGTCCAGGAGGTAAAGCCTAGGGTAAGCCTCCCAGTTCCCCACTCTAATTAATAAAGAGACAATAGCCCTCCTGAAAGTAATTAAGATTTTAGAAGGGCTAAGACAATGTTTCCATAACTTACATATGCTGTCACTGAGACACTGCCAAAGCCCAAACTGAGGTCTTGATGCATGAATCCACTGCTGCTTCTGCATCCACAAGACATACAGCCATGCTGCAGATGGAAGTTAGATGGCTTTGATAACATTTTGGCAGGTTATCCTTGTCCTAGTTATCTAGTAGGTGCTTTAAAAAGGTTGCTAGATCACTTCTTCATGTACTTTTCCAGAAACTGAAGTGAAGTTGGTGGTACTCCAGCTCCTCAACTCTTCCTTTTTCTTTTATTCCCATAAAATTCTCTGTGCTAGCTTACTCCCATGCTTCCGATTCTCTCCTTTGCAAGTTAACCTCACTTGCAGCACCAGTATCTTTTCTCAAATGTTCTAAAATGAAATTTGTAATTCCAACCTATCTGAAAACACCTACGCTATCCAAGTTGGCCTCAGCTCATTTTCACATACCTAGGTTGGGACCTTACAGCTCTATAACTAGTCCTAATTACACAAATCACATAATTAGTGTCGAACTTCACATGAAGAAGAGACATTAAACAATTATCTTCATTGCTGATGTGTGTTGATAGCTTTCTTTCCCTCCTTCCCTGCTGTATAGCAGAAGTCACATTTAACAGCGGCTCTCAAACGCTCTATTCAGTTCTTTGGCCTTTCTGATTTTGTCTGTGCTCCTGCTACACTTCTGTTCTCATTCCCGGGAGCCTGACCTAGTTTCCTCTTTTTGCATGTTTCTTTCTTGCATTTGAGGTCAATGATGAGCTCATGATTAAACCAATTTAGTCTCCTGCTATACTTGCTGAATGGGATAGCTTGAACTTCTGGCCTTAAGACTCCGTAAGGGTCTCCCAGCTTTCCTTAAGACCAAACCTCTCAGATACTTTCTCTCACTTCCTAGGGTCTATTCAGGTTAGCTGACTTTCCTGAAAGCATTTCTTTTCTTTTACTGTGCTGTGATTTTTTACTGTATAAAATACACCCACTTGGCCTTTAAGCTCTATGTGAAGGGCACATAATTATTGTATCAATGGACGCTTTATCAGGACTTTGTTTACATCTACATATAATACATGCTTAATGAAAAGCAGCGAGTAGAAGAAAAATATTGGTTGCTCATCAACAATAAGAACAGATTCTGTGGACACTCAAGCACTTCAGTTTACCAATGTTTTATGCTGTGCCAACACAGTACTTGCCAAAACCATTTGCTAGGCAGTACGAATTGAACAAACAGCTTCGAGTTGACAACATGTAGTGTTTTGGCTAGAGGAGATGCCTACCCAGACAAGTAATCATTTATGCACCTAACTCAGGTGGTACAGTTTGGAATATTGGTATTTGAAGCAAACTGTGCAAGCACAGAGGGGAAAAAAAATCCAAAGGGATTGATCTAATTCATCAATTTACCAATGCTAACCCTTACTGAGCATCTTAACAACTAGAGGTGCAGTGAGTTTTGTCAATGCGTGCAGTGCACATTGGTTCACCTTCAAGACACAATGGAAACAGATTCCCACCCACAGCAGTGAAAAAAGCCAAGAATACGAATAAATGAATCTGTCTCATTCTCACACTGGAAACTGAAAACAAGGCACCGTCTTTGTGAAACTAGTCAGTGTCAATTAAAAACTGAAATATGAGGATCGACACCACTGTTCCAGTTTGAATGCTTATTACCCTGTCATCCCACGATAATGAAAATAATCTCATGAGCTATAACGTATTCAGTAATCACACGTGCTACCTGCCCTAAGGCTGGAAAGATGAAAAAAAGAAAAAGAAAAAAGGGTAAAATCCAGCAAACAAAGTAGGAATTAGAGAGGCTGTGGTCTCAACATGGCTCTGCACGCCGCATCAGTTCTCCTGCCCAGCAGATCCCTGGGCATTGCCCTCTGCTGCTGGTATTTCCATCAGTCCCTTGCTTTCCAGCAACGCACCCTCACCTTTTTCCTGATCCTCCTCACCTCCAGTCATGCTACTCAAGTCCTCTTTTTCCTCAGGGACAGGGCAGACAGTTACCAGCCATAGGTCTGGGGGAGTCCCAAATGAGAGTCCAGCTTCACAATTTAGGTAGCCCGTGTCACCACTGAACTGGAAGATTTCCCATCTTCCTACAACGTACTTCAACGGCTTAATAGTTCAGGTGGAAAATATCATAGTAGCAGAAAGAGCAACTGCTTTTTCTCACTTTTTCTGTGATTAAGTGTGGGTGCCAAATCCTGGACAAATAAACGAGGTCTTTGGATAAAGAAAAGTGGAGGGCCACTCAACTTGGCTGAATTACACACGTTGTCAGTGGAACATCGAATAAGTTCATCTGGGGATACATACAAAAGTCTTTGCACTTCACAGTCACTGAACGTCCTTTAACCTCTCTGAAGAGGTCAAGATGAGATCGACAAACAAATGCCATTCCAGCAAATGAGCGCACTTATTTTTTCCCAATGTATATTTTTTTAAAAGCTTTGGATCAAGCCAGTACACTCCTGGTGCCAAGTACCCACATTTATGCAAAGCTTGATTGGCCTCAGCCTCCCAGAGACACCTGAAGGGGATGCTGAGATAAGGCAGCCTCAGCGCCCCTGCATCCCTCACAGAGAAACGCAGAGCAAAACGAAGCATTAATTTTGAAACCTTCAGAAGAACGAAGCAGAATGGATTCACTTGTCAGTAATGTCCACACTGATTAATATAAATGCATGTGGTAGCCAATATCGCAGAGCGCTGTGTGGATTTATTTACATAATTATTGAGAACTCACCCTCCTCCTTGACTTTGATGCTCGTACATATTTATTTACACAACACTGCACTTCTAAACAAGCCAAATGCTTTCCAGAAAGCCATCAGAAGAATTACAATTGTCTGAGCAATGGTTATTTCAGGATGATAAAAAACAAACTCAACTCAAACCCATTTAGAGACCAAAGCGTTTTCCCCTGATCACAGCAATGCTGCTGCTGTCCTTGCCTGGTCACCGGCCCCGGGGGGCTCTGAAGTCACACACAGCTTGGCAAATAGTGCTCAGGAGGATGGGGGAGTGGGCTATGGACCAAGACTTGGTTCCATCAGGGTGACAGGTATTCAAAAACCCGTGAGAAGTGTCCTCTCTAACTAGAGAGAATAAGGAGGTGAAGGCTGATGGGCTCATGTGAATGCATCCCCACCTACCTCAGCTGATTTGGAGACACTGAGGACCCAGCCCGGTGCTCACCTTCACACCGTGACAAAGCCTCAGCCCATTTTTGCCTCCCCGGAATGGGATGGCTGTAGCTCACGTGGCTGAGTCAGGACGGTACAAACATCATCACCCCATCACATTCTTGTCCTGAGACAGAGCGGCAACCAGCTCAGACTTCACCTGATGTGTGGCTATTTTAATGCCATTCCTCATTACTTTGCCTAAAAAAATAGAAAACGCATTCAGATGTTAAACCAAGCAGAGGAAAACAAATGTCAGCTAAGCTTTCAAGAACTTCGAAAGGTATCAGTTGGAGATTTTGGAAGGAGAGGCTCTGGTTTTACATTCATCTGGACACAACATGTGTTGTGTTGTCTTTTTTTTCCAGATCCTAATTGATCACTAGAGTTACTCAGCACACAAACAATGCCTGTTGTTTTGAAGCTGATTTCTCAACCTATTATGTGTATTCCTGTTTACAAACAGTGGCTGCAGCGTGCAGAAAATCTGCGGGGGATTTGAGTGCACCCACTTAACTCTTCTGCCCGCCTGCATGTAAGCAACCCTGAAGTAATTTTCCATGTTCACACTGTCTGTAGCAGAAGCAGAAACCAAAGCCCAAATAGCACTGCTCCCCAAATGGCATCAGATTCCTGTGGGGGATAAGTGGTGGAAGGAGTTAAGAGGAGCAGGGGAGGTATTACTGCAACGCTTTGAGCAATAATCATTTTGTTCTCATAACAACACGAGATAGCAGCATGTGTTTAAAACATGTTCCTTGGTTTATATTCTGGAGTGGACGTGTGACTCCTGATGGGCTCCTCTGGGGAAAAGGCAAACAAGTGGGAGACACCCAGAAATGCAACCTGGAGCTTGAGAGACATCAAGAAGCAGGGAATGGAGCAGCACCTATTGCATGAGGCACAGAACCACGGGCCCAGAGTTTTATCTTCAGCTCAGATTTGCTCAGAAGCACCAAAAGCAGAGCGTGAAAAATCAGCCAGAATCATGAAGCTGTGCCTGGCTCAGGAGAGGGATCAGATTCATGTAAAATTATAGTTCGAACTGGTTTCCACCCAAGATCATAAATCCACCTAGGTCTGCCAATAGGATTGTGACTGTCAGCAAATCCTTTCTTTTGGCAAGGGAGGATAATTTCAAAAGCTTCAGAATAAAACCCCAAGGGTTTGCCTGAACCATTGGTCTCTGTGGGAAGAGAAGAGTGAGGACAGATACCCCTCAGAACAAACAGCCCCTGATCCCCTCTTGCTGGGACCACCCTGGCAAGGAGGTGCTTGCTGGCATTTCTTCCCTCACATTAGCAAGGGCTGTGGGCATGGTGGGACATCATTGTGGGGCACCCAGCACTCACACTAGAGCTTCATCTACCTCTGATTCACAACTGGCATCTCACCTAAGCCAGCTACCCCAGAAAATGAGAACCTAGACTCCACGTGGGATTGGAAAACCACATCTAACCTCTATGAGGTCCTGGGCTATAAATGCCACCTACTAAACTTCATTAAGTGACTTCCACCTAAATAAGAAAAATACATCCTCTGCCAGCATGTCAACGCCTGCCATACACTTGTGACACGCCAATGTCTCAGCAAGAGAAACATTGGGTTTGGAGGGAAAAACTGATCTGAAACGAAGGGACAATTAAACAAAAGCGCTTCTCAGAGCAGCAGGGACCTGTTTAGCATGCAGCATATGGTGGCTCTGGAAGGCAGCATTCACAGTAGTATTCTTTCCTGATAAGTGGAAAGGGCCCCTCGTATTTCCACTTCTTCCTGCAGTTCAGTACATGGGGGCTGAGGCTGTGACCATGACCTCAGCTGTCTTACAATGCTCCCCCGTGGGGTAGCCCCACGCTTATCATTTAAGCGAGCATTAAGTCTGCATGCAGCTCTGTGCATTGAGAAAAATCCCAGCACGCATTTCTCCTCTTCCACCCAATGCAAAACGGGGATTGATTTTGCTCCAAGCGAGGAGGAGCATTTGGAATATAATGAAGTTGGAAAGGGTGGAGTGGGAGTACAAAGAGATGAGTCCAAGCTCAGCATGACAAATGGTATACAGGACCACTTGGTTTTATTGTACACTATCAAATATCCGTAACTTAAACAGCAGAGCTAATAAGCATGCCAATGTATATATTTACATTGCCTAAAATGTGCACAACCCTGTACAAAAATTAGAGTGCAACTGTTACAATCAAGCCATTAGAGAAAACGGAATCAATCCAAAGCATAAACCAGTTTTACTAACAAGCTCTCTGCTTTGCTGGCTCCCCTTTCCTTAGAAACTTTTCAGCAGAGCAAAGCTTTTCTGATCTCAGAATGAAGGAACTTCCTCAGGAAGCCTTAAGAACTAATTGTAATGGAACTTCATCTAGCTAAAATGCAAATAAAATAGCAGTTGTGAGAAATACCGACCACAAAACAGCAACTGGGGCAGGAAAGAAGTGAATTCCCTTTGTACTGATGTAGGGGAGAGGAGAGTTTGTGGAGAACCCTGGGCAGTGGGCGCTCTCTGTCTGCCTCCTCTGGTCACCTGGAGTGACTTCTGCCTTGCTGTTAGCTTCGGGCCAAAAAGGTTGTCAGGGTTTTGAAGATTCTCCCTCTCCTCCCACCCCTATTCCAAACCAAACAAAGGAGCTGACATTGCAGAAAGTTTGTATGAATCAAAATGCTAATGAGGAAATGGAGAAAAAATGGTTTGAGTGAAGCGAAATGCTCTCTTATTAAAGTTTAAAAATATCCTGTTTTGCTTCAGACCACTTTTACTTGATGTTTCTTTCTCTAAAACTAGCTTAACTTCAAGCCATTATACAATTCTGAATTCTTTGTTGTTGGATAAAAATATCCATTAAAAAAACAAAGCCTTTCTCATGAGAAGTTTGTTATAATCCAGATTATTCCTGTCCATGAAGACATGAATATTTTTACTGAATTTTTTCCAAACCAGTTCTGCCCGTTTCTTTGGAGGGAGCGCTCTTCATAAACTTCAGATGCTCAGTTTTGCAGCCTCTTCCATCTTCCAGTTCTTGCAGATTTTTATGTGCTCCCAGTTATTCATAGCATTAGATGGCAGCCTATCCAGAAAACACCCCTGGATTGGATTTTAGGGGACAGCATGTTTTGCACGCTGACCTGCGCTAGCCAGGGAAGTTCAAGACAGCTGGCTCTTCCCGTTTCCATGCATGGGGACCACCAGCAGCCCTGCTGTAGGATGCAGCCGGGCTGCCCATCTCCCAATGCTGGGAGGTCTCAGCCTGCACTCAGCTGAAAAAACACCAGGGTTGATAGAACAGCACACTGCAATAGCACAGGGATAGGAACAATGCTGCATACCAACATGCAAGGGCAAACTCAAATACACAGGCAAGAACAAGCTATTTAGGCCAGAGAAGAGAAACCCTTCCAGGCACAAAGATGGTGTATATGAAGAACCAAGTGCTTGACGAAGAGACCTTGGAAGACAGAGATATGCCTCTGTCTGATTACAACTTGAACGGCACGATTGAAGACATCCTGGAGAGATTCTTGGCAGATAGAAACGTGCATTCAATAATTTACATCTCCTGAGGATCCACTTCTCCTCTACTGTCATGTCAGATGGGGTAAAAATAAATCTAACGTAAAGAATAAATTTGCATGGCATTTTTTATCCGGAAGGACCCCAACGGAACTTATTTAGCACTTTGCCATCAAAATGCAATCATCGCAAAGGTCAAACACAACAGCTCCTCACATACAACCACAAGAGATCAAATTTATCATGTCCATTGGAAACTGCATGAAAGAGTCATGTTACGAATAAAGTTTATGTCTTCTGGAACGTAGCCAGGATGCTGGGACTGAGGATGGCCATTTGTAAAACCTCCTTGCAAGCCAGAGGAAGAATTCTGATTTTACAGTTTTCCAAGGCAACCCCAACCATCAGATCAGTCTCAAACAATACTGTAGTAGTGTGCTCCCAGTACAACATCAAACCACGAAGGCAGGCTGTCGTGCTACTCAGTGACCCCTGCTCCCACCATCGGGTCTGTAGCTCGTTCTGCAAACATTTCTTCCAGTTCTCCTCTGGCCACGGTTCAGGTTCATGTGCAAGCTAGGCAAAACAACACACATTTTCCCCTGGCTATATACATACACCAGCAGATGTTTGAGCTGAGATTTTCAAGATGTACAAGAAGGTCTTTTGGTTATGTAAACCCTCTTATGAAAATCTCTACTTTCCCTAGCAAGAGTTGGAGGCTTCCCATCACATACTGTCCTAAAAGAGACATCCAGAGCATTTTAAGGACAAGGTGTTTTTATCCGAAACACTCAGTGATCTTTTCACAGCAGTGAATTATTAAAACACTTATTGAGCAGTTCCTGAAACGAAACAGATGACTGACCTCTACAATGTGAATTCAGGCCAAGGGGGTCAACTAAAAACCACTCACACCCTTTGCATTCTCACAGTTCATTAGCAAACACTACTGAAAGAACCCTACAATGTGTCAATGAATGGTAAAAGAATTCACACACACACACACACTCACACAAAAAGAATACTAGGTAATTTCATCTGACCATTATCCTCAATAAGTGCAATTACTAGGAAAGGGCATTTGCTGACTGCCTGCTGATGTATGCTGTTCCTTCCCACTTAGCATTAATATATCCATTGCCTTTATTAGGCAAATAACCAGAGACTCAACTCAAACTTGGCACATTGTTCTGCTAAATATTACACCTAGAGCTATATGGATGGCTGTTACAGTCCAGCAATTCAGAGAGGCACTGAGCAGTGCTGCCGGGCTCCCAGCCCCCATAGCAGTAGTTCCTCCTGTCACTTAAAACACAACTTTGTATCCACAGATTCATTTCCTTTAACTTCACAGGTCACATCCATCCATTCCTTTATTATCTAACCAGCTATTGTCCCTCTTAGTGATGTATCAACATTAAACATCAAGATCAAGCAAAATGATTTGTGATGACCATGAATGGGAGAAGTGGAAGGAAACGAAGATCTGTAGAGAGGTTAATTGGCCAAGAAAAGAAGCACTTTGGTTTATATTTCTGCAGAGAAAAATGTCCAGTGTCTGCAAAATAGGTTAAAACTGTATTTTCAGCACATTCATAAATGTAAACACTTGACATGCTTGACTCTCATTTGTTGGCATTTCCATTGGATTTTTCACAGATTTAAAGTGAGAACCGAATTAGTCACTGAGCCATACGTTCTGAGCAGCTGCCATTTATCTCATGTACCAGAACGTGCCCATGAAGAATCTCTAGAGAGCTGGGTTAAACTGTACCAAAAGTGTCCTGATATAACCCTAGCGCAGAAATCATTTCGATAACTGGAGTAGTAATCTGAAAATTTAATCTTCTCACTGGTATCTTAAAGTCTGGTACGGGAAGGTTCTTACTGCAAGGTGAGCAGCTCTGAGATACTGCAACTACGGTCTCCCAAAGCTTCCTTTTCACACCAATCTGAGTCCCCCCTGGTGTGCACATCTCACTTCAAAGAACAGGCACTGAGAGCCTGCACCCTCATCCCACCTAGCTGGTACTGCAGCTGTTTAGCTATAAGGTATTAACAGAGTTAAATTTTAATAAATGTTTATTAATGCTTGAAATTAAGCTAAAATGCCTATTCAACAGCTCTCAGCTGCTATTAATATTAAATTCCAGAGCTCCGTGATTAATGCATACAGAGTTTTTATGACCTTTAATTCTAATTCTGAATCACTGTTTGATTTGGCCATTGTGAACATACATTTTTGTTGGCTACTCGCAAACTGTTCTATGGCTTTGAAAGCGTTTGAGAAACACCAGCTCTTCTGATGCAGAACAACTCTACCTCATTCTCAGATTAGCCCTCCTTTAAGAATCTAGTCTGCTTCAATTTGGAAGCGCCTGAAAGGCAGCAAGGGACAACAACTGTTATTACAAAACGTTTCTTTTGCCCGAGTGCTAAAAATCAATGGGATCAGGATTTTTCGCGATGCTAAGTGCTGTATAAATACATAATAAATGAAAGTCCGCATCACAAAGAGCACATCTTCTGAAAAGAAGACACATACATAACATCTGCTGAGACAGCTCTGCCTTGGGCTAGGCTTGGCAGAGGTGAAGCACCAGTAATAGATTTGACTCAAACCAGAAATGGTACACGGGAACACATGCTGGTTGATACATATGCTAATACATTCAATTGTTTTGCTATCATACCAGCAGCTATGCGTTTTGTGGAGAATAAAGGGAAATAGAAGCCACCTTTTGTGAAGGGAGAACAGCCTAGCAGTCATATTCTGTATTCTTATCACATAATTGAGGTTGATCTTTTGAATGTCATAGAAGAATATATTGCGACAGTCGGTTTGGAATCGCACTATCAATATTTTGAGTGCTCTTTATTATGTAAACGAGCATTTAAATATATATATATGTCACGAGAGACATAAGCCTCATTGACCACAAGTGCCACGGACACCAACCATGGGGACGACTGAGTGAAGGTTGTGCTGGATTCTCCCCTCCTACCAACCCCTCACCCAGAACAGGTCCCAGAGCCCAGGATTCATGTTGTGCAGCTACTGTAGAAGTTCACAACTCATTCACAGAGATCATTTCTGGCTTTTTGATCCTTGCTTGTTTACAACACACTTACAACCTACTGGTTATCCAAGGAAATACGTAAATAACTCTTTCCAAATAGTGTTTTTGCAAGGAAAATGGATATGTAAGCATCTATGTGAACAATAAGATCCTGAAACACACAACAGTGCACAGTGTAGGAGGAACTCTATGAAACTATGTCACTGTTCTTTGGTTTTGGGGCAGGTCCACATTCCACTCCCAATTTCTGTTTCAGCACTAAGCATTTTTAAACTCTCTTGCATGGGATGGAAACAAACACAGCGCGGTCCAGATTCCCAGCTGGGATTTAATGATATTGTAACAATCATCTTCATACTGAGCGATGTTATAAGGCAGAAATTCAGCACCGTGGTTCTTTCCCCATCCCCTGAGGTGCAGGCTTACAGATAAGAGGAACGTGGGAATTCAACTCTTCAAACGTCATGCGTCTCATTAAAGTAATAAATTACAACCTCTAATAAGAGAAAGTGATTTTGTTTTAAATTATTGTGCACGAGAAAAAGCCAACTATGAGCAAGGGAATTACTGAAGGTTACGTTCACTCCTTTATGCACCAACTCCAAGTGGGATTAAACTGTCTTGATACAGATTCAAATTTAATTTCAGAACAATGCATCCTATTTCTCTGTGCAATGTCAACCTGAAGAAATAAATTATAAGAAGCAAAAAGGATATAAAAATATGGTATCAGATATGACTTGTCTCCACTTCAGCTGAAGGACTTTATTGTTAGTCAAAAAAAAGAAGTGAGTCATTTCTCCATCCACTGAACTCCTGACTCCGATACATCTCAATGGCTGATGGGAGTGCATGGAGCTCCAGGCGAGTCCATCAGCCTCACTTGGAATATTGTGGTGCTTTCATCAGGATTACAAGGACAGCAAATTCGTCAGTGCTATTTTATATTTAGCCATCGAGTCAAATACTCCCTCCACAGCCTTGAATCTGACCAGAGTCGACGTGACTACTTCAGTACGACTGGCGCTTTCACCCAGTTTATAAATATATATTTATACGTAAGTATGCCACCTGTTTACTACTGTTGAAGATGACTTCCTGAACATGAAGCACTAATGTTATTCTTCCCCAACATTTCTTTCAGGCTTGGACTTGGTTCACAACACAGTTTAGCATCCCCTGAGAACTACAACTAATCAGACTCCATTTGAAGCAGCAATGCGACCGTGGATCCTCGTGCTAAGAGCAACACTGGAGATTGGCTTTGGATGGCACATTTTAGCTCTCTCACTCCCTAAGGTGCCTGTGTGAAGCTCAATACCCCAAAGAAAAGACAGCCCCACTCCTATGCTCTACTAAAGGGTTATTAGTGCGAGCCAAGTAATTCATGCTTTCAGTTTTCCTTTTAAACACAGCTTCAAGCTTTTGGACAAAGCTTCAATTTCTACTAACAGCTAAAACTGTGCCCATCACAAGTGTGGCTGTCTCAGAAAGAACTGCTGTTGGATGCCGTGAATTAGGATGAATTTTTTCCTGCCTAAGAGAAGAAATACTTTCACCAGACGATGCTTGAGGCATTTTCTTTCCCACCCCCACAAACCATGTTGGAAAAAGTCACTCAGCAAAAGTCACATCCTAAATTAGGGTGTACACAACTGCTGATACTGGATCCCACTATTGAAAGGCAGCGTTCTCACACTGCGGATGGTTTTTTCATTCAGCCTATAGAGCAAGGCTCAGAAAAGATAAAAACTAGCAATTGGCATCTTGCAAGAGATGTGTACCCACCCCTGCTGCAGGGATGGCACTACGTTGCCTGCACTTGTGCAATGGCTTTTTGCTTATATTTTGACAAACACACGTATCTCAGAGAAGAAAGAATGTGCATTTTTAGTTCCCTGTATGCTCAGGTTTCTATAGCTTATGGCAGAGAGAAGCTCACATCATACCAGAGATGGTTGAAATTGTTTTTCAGAATAAATAGTTTTCTTGTGGGGAAACAAAGTACTCTTCCAAATATGTTTTTCTTTTTTTTCTTTTTTTTCTTTTTTTAATGGAACATTATTGACACTGTTTAATTCTTCCATTGGGAAGAACTCAAACTTCAACTCCTTGAAAATACAAAACTCTGTATAGGTTCCATGATGCTCATTTTGGATTGTTCTGCTTTCACCCCCTTTGTCTCCTCCTCATTCTTTGTCCCAGCTGCCACACGCAGATCCTTGCACAACCTCTGGTCACTGTTCAAGATACTGAAGTATCTACAGAAACAAATGCACAGACAGTGAGAACCCTCCTACAAGGACAGGCACAAGTGTGCATACGTGTGCAGAAATAACAAAACTATGTGTCTCACATACCCCAAAAGTAATTTGGTGAGTCAGGACACAGAATGCTGTGGCCCTCAACCAAGACAGAAATCACTGGGTGATGAACAGCAGCACCATACACAACTCAGGGAAATGCAGTGAGGTATCAGCTGGCTTGCCAGAGTGGGTATGGCCCTCAGTTTAGAACACAGCTTTGTCATGGTTTTATCATTTTTGGTTCCTGGTATTCCACATCATAACATCATGTAGTGTGCTGGGAGTTAAAGTGTTAATGCTCCAGTTCCAGGTACCTGCCTGGAAAAGAAGAAGAACTCCATTCCCCAGGGGGCTTTGTGGTTAGAGAGGAGACGGAACTCCTTACAAGGTCACCGGATCGGGGCTCTTCACCTTCTTCACTCTTCTCCTTCGCCTCTCCTGGTTGCTGCCCGTCCCGACTGCGCGCATCACTTCAGTATTACTGTAAGGCCTACAGCTCTCAGATACTCTCTCATTATATTCGATTTATTAGCTTCAATTCTAATTATATTGTATTATAGTGTGTTATCTTGCATTCCGATATCATAGTTAGTAAATTAGTTTGTTTCTCCTCAGATCGTTGCCGCTGTTTTTAATTATTTTGGGGTCCCCTGTTTCCCTTTTCCAGAGGCATGGATTTTGCAAAATCCCTCCACCCCACTCACCACGGAACCGGGCCGAAACCAGCCCAGCAACCATTGACAAGCTTCACATGACAGCTGCCTGCCCATGCAGCCCTCAGCTCCTCCAGCTGCTCCTCAAGTTCAAGCAAGGCGCAGCAGCACAACTAAAAGAACCATCCGATTTGGAAGTGACTTGTCATCTGGTCCAACCCCCGGCAATGACAGCCACGGCACCATCAGGTGCTCAGAGCCGCGTCCAGCCTTACCTTGGGCATCTCCAGCTTTGGAGCACCCACCTGGGCAACCTGTGTTAGTGCCCTGAAGCCTCACCTCACATACCCCCTGTACTCAGAAACCTCCTGGTATGGGCACTGATTCACACACAAGTGCATGAAGAGCGGCACGCAGGCAGGACTGCACGTCACTCATCTCTTTGCTCTTGGCTCAGGAAAAATCCAACGTGAACAAAACACCCACAGGGAATAAACCTTCACGATGCTCAGAATAGGGCTTTTTTTTTTCCCTCTCGCCGCTCTGTTCTCCCTTACTCCCTTCCCTACATTCAGAAATACAGAATATGTATTTTTAATAAGAATACAGATATAGATTTCTAAAGAACCAAGTATGCAACAGTGTGTTGTTTTTTTTTCCCCTAGGAAAGCAGCACTGACACAAAGAGAATGCTTCTGAAATCCATCTGGCAGGAGAGACAAATCAGTGTTACTCTGACCATAAATGCTGCAATTACATCTTTGGCTTGAGCAGCAGCGCTCACCTGAAAAGTCTGGGCATGGCAGGGATAGCGTGACTGCACACAGCACACACTGCTGCATGCAGGGGCCAAAGCCATGAATGTTTCATCACCCTGAGCCCCGCAGGACGGGAACCACGCGCAGAGCACCGAGGGGAACTCATGCTGTGCATCTGCAAATGAGCATCGCCTGCAAACCCTGCGCTGCTCCGGAGGGACCCGCAGGAAACCAGTGATACAAACAGGGAATCAACGTGCTGCTGCTGAGCTTATGAGATGGTTTCCCGGAGTACAGAGGGATACCAAAGAAATAAATTTCATCTTGTAAGTCTAAGGCTTGACCCGAAGCTTATGAGGGTCAGTGGGAAACTTTCTGCTGATCTCTGAATTATGGTCCAGGTATGCAACGTGCCTTGCATCACTTGGTTTTGTCACGGTAACAACGTGGTTGCAATTAAGGTTTAGCTGTTGGGTCCCCGTGATCTCCCTCTGCCAGAATCCCACCTTGGTTGGTAGAAGTGGCTTCCAGATTCTTCAAAGACATTTTGGAGAGAAGAAAAAATTGAAAGCTTTAACCCAGGGAAAACAAACCTGAGAACAACATTCCTTCAAAAATTCCCCATCGTAACAAGCAAAAACTCACAGAGAAATTCACAAAAAATAACGTCTCTCTACTATTCGGGTAAGAAATTTGTTTTTAAAGTTTCTCCCAATGCATTTTTTGTCCTTCCTATTAGAAACATTGGTTCAATGCTTTGATATCACAAAAGATCATCACAAAAGGAGACTAAAACATCATTTACCGCATCATTAATCCTGATCAGAAATGGAAGAATTAAGCCATTGGGGAAGATTCCAGTAAACCAACTGGAAAGCTTCACTCAGCCAACCTGGGTACCAACGTGAAACACGCAGCTCTTGTTTGGCTTGAAAATAAATAAATATTTTTTTTTGTTTGTTTGTTTTTTGTTTAAAGTCAGACAAATAGATTCAGTCTGTGCAAAATGAAATCCTAAATCTGGAAAGGCAGGAAGGGGAAATGGGTGGGAAGAGAAAGATAATTCTATACAAACAAAAATATACATCAAGTAGCCAGAAAAATGTTCTGAGCTTAGAGAACAGAGGGCCAGATCCTCAGCAGAGATAAATCAGCCCAATTCCATCATGGTCAATGGAGAGAGGGCTCTGCACCGCTTGCCAGTCACATCCACCAACCAAGCTCTCAACCAACTTGTATCTTGGGTCCTACAAAAAGTTTCCTCTTGGAGTATAAAGCCTGTATTTATCCATTGGCCTTAGAAAGTATGCACAGCTGTGACATAAGTAACCCCTGCTCTGTTTTTAAATGTATGCAAACATAAAACGAAGAAGAAAAACGACATTAAAATAATGTTAAGGATTTGGCTTGGGGCCACCAAAGCTAGGACATTCCAAGTCAAAGCTGAAACGACATCCTTAACCTTAACTCACCCCATTGTGCCTGGGTATTGCAGCTGCTGAAAGGGGAAAATCAGAGCGGTTACGGTCTGGCGTGTGAATGAGTGCTGAGGGACTCTTAAATCCATGATTATTTGGCTGCCGCACACCACGCACTGGATCCACGTGCTAGCAATCCTTATGCAATCTTTGCTGGGAGAGGAAAAGAAATATCCCTCAGGCTGCGCTTACACAGTGATGGGAGTTCTGCAGAAAGTAAGGAGGCCGCTTATTTTAATTAATGCAAGGTCCGTAATGGCGTTTGGTCAGGGGGCGAGGAGCAGGAAAGGTCTGGAGGGCTAACCCAGTGTATGTGTGATCAGCAGGACCTCTGGGGAGCTCCTTGCAGCAGTGATGCAGGTGAATGCTTTGCTGCTCAGCTGCTCCCCGTTCCAGAGCTCTTCAGCAGTGGCTCTTTCTGACAAGAAGGGAATATCTCAGAAATCTTCTTCATTCAAAGTTTGAATACAGCAACACCAAACCTCCTGGAAAGTCAAAGCTGTTTCGTGTTTTCAAGGGGAAAGTTGAGACATTGGACAAACTGAGGATTTGGTTGAAATGGAGTTTTTTTAAATGCAGCTCCTCGGTTGGAGATCGGCTCCTTCCTTTCTCCCTGTATTTTTGTTATCCATTCCATCTCTCCCTACTCTAGTCTTAAAATAATAGAAATAAGGATAGAAAACGACAGAAAAGAGAAAGTAAGAGTACAAAAAATCAGATTTCCAACACAACTTTCCAGTCCGTATTTAATCAGCGCCATTGCAGTGCCGGAACCTGTGGGTAAAAACAATGAAAAAAGCCTCCTGTGTCTGCATGTCTGCATGCAGGCAAGCAACACACAAATATTTAACGTTTAACCTAATCCTTGCCTGACTTAAGTGGCAAACAACCACAGCAAAGCTGGTCAAGGCAGTCTCTTGGGTTACAAGTGCTGCCACACTTGGTTGACAAAGCTCTCTCCAGCACTGATTTTCTTTAATTTATGGCTGGCCACACTTACACACATGCCCCCGGATTTAGCACTCAAGTTACATGGGACAGTGGGCAAGAGCTGGTAGCACAAACACAACCTGTTACTGAGATGGTCTCCAGGAGCTTGTCTCTACATTCAGCCCTGCCATTCCTCCAAGCAGCCCCACACACTATCAGCTCCCAGCTGGAGAATGCACAATAAAAGGCATAAGCATTCTTTTTACAGAATGTATTACTATGTCTGAGCCTCTCTGTTCCCACATGGAAGGAAAATAGCTGACTTGGTACAATGACCCCTTCGTATTTCTCTGCTTGCACAGAGCCAGCACATTTATGCCTATGTAAATCAAGCCCTGATCTCAGGGTGAGAAGAGACAGAGAGAAATGAGAAGACCTGAGGGGTTGGGTGTTCTGCTTTGCCATATCCCCCATCTGAATCTCAACACTACAGCAAACCAGAGTAAATTGGAGCAAGCTACAGAACAGGGCATCTCCTGCAAGAAGCAAACCATGCTTCAGGTGCCTGTGACCAGAGGCATGTATCTAGCAATCTTCTATTACAAGACAGACAGTGAGAGGGAACCAAAATGCTCATAGCCACGTTCAGGGTTGTGCATGGGGCAGACATCTTCCCAAGGACCTGGTAGAAAACTTCGTGTCTTCTGTGAACAAACCTCTCCCCACTGTTCTCACTTCTCAGGCTTCCAGGCGCTGCTGTGAATGCTTCTCTTCAGTACGAAGGTGGTGGAATGGCGCGAGAAGAGATTGCACTAATTATTTAATCACAAAAAAAAAAATAAGGTCCATTGGAAAATACCGATGAGTAGTCATATTTAACAGTCCGGCCATTACGTTTGATTAAAATACAGTGCAAAAAAATATTAATTGGGCTAGTCACACAGACAGCTTTATGTCCTGCAGCAATTCATGTAATAACAAATTGATTTTATGCGAGACATTGAACTGAAGAAAAAAAAAGAGAGAAACTGGAAATAGCCCCTGAATGCATTATGCATCCTTAGTCTGAAGTTATAATGTATGTATGGCACAAAATGCAGGAGAGAAACAGAGTGGTTCCTTCAATAGCAGAATGGAACCCAATTCATTTAGTGTCCTTTGAATATTTAAACTCCTCCATTTCACATTCATGTAATTTTGCTCAAACGCTAAATGCTAGGCAGACTTCAATATTAAATCCCCCACACTAAATTTACAATACAGTGACAAGTTAAAGCAGCTTTTATATAGAAATGCCTCCAGCTAAAATAAGAGACAGCTGTATTTCAGCTCCTAACAGACAATTCTGCACCACCAAAGTCACTTCCAGAAATAACAGCACCTTCTACTCCTCTTCGCAAGCAGAGCCAGAAAAAAAAAAAGGTTATAGGGATAGGAGTCTGATTCAAGCCCCTAAATCAAGTCCAGTAGAAGTTTTGTGCTATGATTTCAGTGGGATCCTGCCAGTTACTGAAAGGCTGCCCAGAGCTGTGGGTGCCATCCCTGGAGGTGCCCCAGGCCATGGATGGGCCCTGGGCAGCCTGAGCTGGGGGGCAGCCAACCTAGGGCAGGGCTTGGAGCTCTGTGACCTTTAAGGTCCCTTCCAACCCAACCATTCCATGATTCTGTGAAAGGCTGAGAGCAGAGCAAGGGGCTCAGATGACAAGAAGCACTCATGTGAAAACTGCCACGGCTATGTAGAAACAGAAAATATTTTTCCATCTTTGTCTGAATTATTTCCAGATTTTATTTTTTTCCTGCAGCTGTCTCTGAGAAGGATATGCAGCTACCAACTCAGGCCTGAGGAAATAAGAGGACAGCCAGCCCGGTATGGCTCTGATCTGATTAGGAGATGTTGGGGATGCTGAGTATAAGAATTGGACAAGAAAATCTGAACGCTGTGTTTGGATACGTGCAAACACCCAGAGCACTTCTACAAGCTTAGGACCAATTCACCACAATGCTTGCACAAAGCTATGAGAACAACCAGCTGTCTGAGCGCCTTCGTACTCAACTCCTCTCACTGTTTACACTTGTAGCTTCTGCACAAAGCAAGAGATGGTCTGAAGATAATCTGAATAGAGCTAAAATTCATTTCAGCAAAATTGGAAGTACGGAAGAGAGCCTTAAGGCACTTATATTAACAAAAGATAGGACTCAGGCACTAACATCCAGAGGGAAATCCAAGGCCAGCAGAGATGTAACAACGTGCGCTCACAGCACAAGGCACAAAGAGCAGCGGGGAGCTCTCAGTTTGCTCTATTTGGGGGTGAAACGGGAGCTAAAGAGAAGGCTGATGAAGTCTCACAGTCTTCCACCACCCGATGGAGATACTGAGAAGATGGGAGGTCGGTGCTTCTCAGAGGTGCACAAAAGAGCAAGACAAAACGCACACGTTGCAGTAAGGGAAATTCCAAAGGGGATAAAATAAGAGTGAGTAACAGAACAGACCAGAGAGGCTGTGCAATCTCCATCCTCAAAGACACCCAAACCACAGCTGGCTGGGCTCTGAGCAACCACACCTAACTCAGGTTCAGCCCTGATTTGAGTAAGGGCCGGACCAGGAACATCCCAACAATCCCACTTGCTACTGAGCTCAGCTATTCTATAATACCACATTTGATCTTCTATTCAGAGAGTGTTTTTTCCTAGGATAAGAGGGAGTCAGTCTTACAGTGAATAAAAAGATTGCCACGGCTTAAGTATGAACACAGTTAAATTCAAAAACCAACTCCATGTCTCTGCCCCTTAGCATAAAGCATCTGACAGTGAGCACATCTAGCAAGCACGTGTGAAATAAGAATATTCTCTGTAGAGGAATTTTGATGCCTCTGGTTTGGCGATAGGGACACTATGCACAAAAACGATTGAGAAGAAGCTGGCAGAGATACTCAGCTTTAACACATTCATCACAATGGCCCGGCGGTTAGCTCAGATCCAGTCTGAATGGCGACAGCACAGAATCCAAACGGGGTGAGTAGGCACTGATATAACACCTACAGCAGTCAGACGCAAAGGGAGATCTGCCAAGTGAATGAATGCTTCTGGTGGCTCAGCATCTGAGGAGCTCGGTCAGAAAGCAAATGGTAAAGCCTGTAGGCTCCACACTGACCTGCAGTGAGGTTTCACAGAGCTACACACAACGTACGGTGCAGAAAAGGAATGCAGTGTTCAGTGCGCATTGCACAACCGCTGTTTCCTACACCCTCCTCCTCAAGCAATGCATTCATTCCCCAAAGGAATTTTCCAGTCGGAGGAGCAAAACAAGCCAAGAATGTGTTAAAACAGGTGTTTCAATCAGCCCTGGGTACAATCTTAGTCCAACTGAGGTTAAAAATATTTGGGAATGATGTAATAAAAGATAATAAGTTTTTGCTGTATATTCTCCTCCACCCACGTAGTAAGTCAGCCTGTGTGGAGGCTGTCTGCTCTTTCTTCCCATAAAGCACGTGCTTGGGTTCAAGGGCCAGAGTCAGCTCTGACTTGTGCCAAATTAAGCTACAGCAGCCCAGGATGCTGAGGAACCAGCAATGGCAAGTCTGGGCTTCGAAGGAAGGAGGAAGTTTGTGATAACACAGCACTGTTTGCATCCACTCCCATGGTGGGTGTTAACTCCATAGGCAGTAAGCAATAAGCAAAAAAGCATTTGCAGTTGGAAAGCTGTTTCATTAGCAGAGAATGAGGCAACCAGTCAAACACGCCGTGCCATTTGTTTCCAGCCTCTGCATGCTTCAGCCTCACCAGCGATACGCAGTGCCTTAAATGAGAACTGATCCCCTCCCCAGTTCCATTTGTCATGCTGCAGAAGAGTTGGTGCTGCTAACTTACCTGGTTAACACGCGAATGCGTTGCAACACACATCACTACAGCTGCTATAGAAACCCTAATAGTGCCTGACTGATGATCTCTGCAGATGCAACTTAGAAAGAATAAGAGCTCTTCATATTCTCTCTACCTGTCATTAGAGAATAAACCCTCCAGGGCTTGCAGTCAATTTTCCTGGGGTGTGAAATTTGCCAGCGAGTCAAAGTGTACCCCAAGATCAATACTGAGGTATTACATGCATTATTACTGCTCTATTTGTTGCCTCCATCAACTGTACTATTATGTGGTTTGTCACAGCAAACTGCTAACGGAGACTCTCAACACAAAAAGCACAATACAAAAGGCTCTTCCAGACGAAATGAAGGCTGTTAACAGACAACTCAGATCATTGCCATCCTGTATCCTGATCTTAAGAAAGACCAGACTGCTTCACTTGGAAAATATCACATCACTTTACATTCCACTCTTCCCAGCTATAAATCATTGTTTAAGACCTACCTGATTTAAATGTGGAGAGCATTCATCTGTCAGGCTCCACATCTCTAGCACCTTTTGTGCCAAACACCCCCAGGTGTTCTTATCAAATACTCACATTAACAGCTCAATTAATTATGAGTTAGCCAGACCAAACAGGTCAGTCTCTAGCTTGGCAGGTATCTGATGTTCAGATATCCTACCTATGCAAACTTTACAAAGTCAAGCAATTTCAGATTCCAGAGAGCTCAGATCAATACCCCATTAGGATGCTGAGCTAATCTCTTCACTTGGAAAACTCATGAAAAAGAGTGCAGAATCTGCTGCTTATCAATTCATCGGTGGAATTAAAATAGAAAAACAACTCACTAGGCATTAATGGGTTTGTTAGCAAAGGATGCAGACTGGGAGGCAGAGAATTGCAAAACTCTGTGAAACCAACACAGATCAGCAAGCAGTGCCTGCTCAATGCATGTCAGAATCACCACATGGATGCAGCCCTTTGCAGGTGCTCAGAGGATAAGATATTCCTGGCAGGGAGGCAGGGGATCAGCTAAGAAGCCACCCAGCTCTACTCACCTCTTCATAAATCTCAGTCTAGCTACAAAGAACCCCATGAAAAGACATGGTACAGCAGCTTCAGCAGCCCTGGTACCCAGCAAACATTGCTGGGGGAACTTCTGCGTTCACCAAAGCTTTGCTAACCAAGTAGAACCTCCTGCCTTCTGAGCCCACCCCACTCCCTCTCCAGGCTAATGATGCTGGGGAGGGATGCAACGCATCTCTCCTCCAGATGTAAGCTCTGTACATGGGATGACATACAAGGTCCTGCTGACAGCCCCTGTTCATTGCTTTGGGATCCTTAGAAACCCTTCATGCTCTGTGGTTTCTGATATCCTTGTGTTTAGAGAGGAGGCCAGATAAAAGCCAAAGATAAAATCCTGGCTGCAAAGAAAAGGGAGGAAAAAAATGCATTGTGAGGCAATGCTAGAAGTCCTCGGCATTGCAGAGTTCCAAATCTCAGACCTCTTCTAATGCATTTTAGGACCTTTTCCAATCACTGCTTTTAGTTACTTGAGCTTTGACAAATCAAGTGTGTCGTCTACAAGCTGGTGGATGACAAAGCCCTCGTGATTTTTTATTTTGTTGTTGTTCATGACGCAGGTTTTTGTTTTAAACTATTTAAAGAACTGAGTCACAGGTGCCTCCGGAAGAGCAGTACTTAGCACTTACGGCAAATAACACTACCCAGAGCATTACAAGCAAAGACTAATCTATCTTCCTAGTGAACATATGAGATAAGAAAGCATTATCTGAGCAATGTATTATTGGTCAGATCCCACGTATCTAAAGGTACAGAGCCATATGCCTTCATAAGGGTCATTCTTGCAGGAGCTTAAGGGACAGAGGAATGCCCTAGCTATGATGGGCAGACAGCTGCTGCCCCTTCAGACCCCCATGGGCAGCCCACAGACTGCTCACCTGGGAACTGAAACCAGCCTGACTTCTCCATCACTGGGACAGAGATCCTCCACTGGGTGGTGATCCACAGCTCTGGGTTCATAATCTCTTTGTAAAAGTACATTTCTGATGGCAATAGATGCGGTGTCACAAACACACTGATTCCACCAGAAGCATCGGTTTCGACTGCCACGGGAAAATAAGTCAAGTGAAATGTAAATAAAAGGAGAGAAATCTTCTGTTCAGTTTTGCTTTTCCTCATTCTTGGTTGTTTGTTTTATGATGCATTGTCTGTTATGCTCTTTCACTAAGAAACTCCACCTCATCCACCAGGGCTTCAGTCATGGTTGAAAGTACTATGGTAATTGTTTTCCTCTTCCATTATCATTTATCTTTCATAAAGAGGTGTTAACTCTGACACTTGCATTTGGAAGGCAGTTTTTCTTATTGAAAGCTTAACTTCAGAGTAATGGGAAAGATTAGTATGTCTTTAAATTGTCTCATTTCTTTACAAAAACATGACAGATAAAAGATTCCACACATCCAGCTCGCTCATTGGAAGTACCACCTTTAATTAAATGAAGTAGAGCACCTATCTTTCCTAATGGATACTTCCGAGTTTCCCAGCTATGGATTCATCCCAGGAGCCTCCGCTCTCAGTTTGTTGGTCTCTAACACAACTCTGGAAGACATTCAGAGCTTTTTACAAAGCTTTGGAGTGACAAACTAAGTGATGAACGCTTCCATAAAAATATAAAGGCCAAAAAAACCTTTTGAACACAGAGCAAATAATCAGGAGGTTGAACTTCTCCTTGCTACAGAACACAGTGCTGACCATAAGCGAGTCTTCCCTCCCCATCCTCTTTCTTTTTTGAGAGAAGAAATATTTCTAACATGTTTCTGTTTGGGTTGTTTTTTTTTTAATCCTATTTGGGATTGTTTGCTTCTGCGTTCAGGAGGTGACAACAAAGGCTGCGCCACTTCAGCAGCAGCGCTGTGCACACTGTAACGTTAGATATATGAGATCTGTAGAGGAAGAGATGGATGGCAATGTGATTCACCCACGTAGCATTCCCAAGGCAAACGAGCAGCGCAAGGCAAATTTGAAACCCCCACGTCTACTCAACAACAAGAAAAACCCATGCAAAACTATTTGTCACGGTGACTCGTAAACATAAAGGAAACAAAGTGAACGATAGCCAGGAAAAATGGGACAAATTGGAAGTTGTGAATTACTCTCATGAAAATGAGAAGACGAGCACATTCTACATGCTTAGAGACACAGCACGCATGAAAGGGGATCACAGTTTATACAGCGTCGGACTTAAACAGATGCTTCATGCATCAAAGTTCACTGCCAATAATTCTCTTCGGTGAACATCACGAAGGTGAGAAGCAGAGCTCAAACGTAAAACTGCCTGCGAAATGATTGTGGATGCAGAAAGCAAGCAAACAAGAAAGGTAATCTTTTTTCCCCATCCCTACAAATCCATATCCACGACAGTACCCTTGAAGGTCGTTTGCACAAAGTAGGTCAAGTGCTTCAGACAGATGCGTGGTTTCCAAGTGGGCACTGTGTCTCAGTGCATCTTGGTTTCTGCTTCATGAACATTTTGTTACGCAGCTCGAAGGCACGACGCATTGTAATTTTTAACAATAGGATGACAAAGCACTGGGATTGTAAAGGCTTTGGAGCAGGGGCCATTTCTTGAGCTGGTACAGCACCAAGCACAATGGGGTTTTGTCCCTTACGGAAGTTCCTCAGTGCTATGATGTTAATAAACTCTGATGTGCTATACAAGTCTGATTTCCAGAAATGTCAAACACCTGCAGCTGCCATCAGATAATGGGGCAGTTTGATATTAATTATTCTCGTGCTTAAAATGCTTCAGTTGCCCAGTCAGGGAGCAGGAATGATACCACCTCAGTGTAAAACAACCCATTCAATGAAAGCTAAGGGGGGCTGATTTGCAACTACCTAACCACTATGAAGGCATTAAGTTGTTAATGCTGTTTGCAATGAGTGTGTTGGTCGATTCTAGTGCTGAGCATTCAGGGCTCTTGAAAACAGCAAGTTGATTTCTGCCAAGCTGCAGCCCGGCTGATTCCTTCCATACATCCCTACCTCACAGTCTTGTTATTTGTAGGAAGCTGAGTGCTGAGCTGGAATAAGTCGCAGCAGATATATTAGTCTATGGAAATACACTAATTTTTACCAGCTGAACATTTGTACCAGAAGCCCTAGCTCTCTGCAATAAACATTAACAGCATGAAATATTACTTATATTAACAGAACTGGTACTGCTGAATTTTTTTTTGTTTTTAATGTAAAATACTTATCACTTCTTCCATTTTGCACTTCCAGAAATTCAGAAGTGTTTTCACTGAGCTCATGTTCCCTTTTTTCCCCAACTATCCCGACTGCCAACCCAGCAACACAGGCACATGGTGGGCTCAGGCGGAGGCGACCTGGGTCTGGGCTGGCTGGCAATGAACTTGACAGAATGGTGCTTACACTTCTATAACATCGATCAGTTCTCATGCTGCTTCAGCTAAAGCCTGGAAAATAGCAAACCTAACAGGCTGCAGCTCTGAGATGTTAAGCAAGCCAGAGTTCTAGGTAAAGGACATCTCAGAAAGGAAATAGAATAGCGAAGAGCAAAACAAATGGAAAACCCGACCTGGTCAGGAGGTAAGGCAGGAAAGGAATGGTATGTTGGACTCCAGAATTTTCATGGTAATAATGAGATTGGGGTTCAATAACACAACAGTAATCATTATGCTTATAGAAGTAAAAGACAAGAATATTCACCCCACCCTTATGCCATTTCTGTCTGCAGACTTGGACTGGAAGGCTGACAGCCCTTCAGCTGCCTTTAGTGCCTGCCCTTCTTCTCGTACCAGCAATGCCACAAGAATGAAGGCAGCTGGTAAAATTGAAAAGCAACCGAGAAAAAGAAAACAGAAATAATTAACCACAGTTTTGTGAAATTCAAACAATTAGAAGGGATGGGGGGGGTTGGGGGGGGGGGGGAGAAAATTGTATAAGTTTCTTATTAGTCTGCGTTTGTCATAACCACGCTGGTTCTTCAACCCCATATGCCCAACCTGACGCTACCCCCCAGCGTCAAGCCATGCCATACTGCAGTTCAACGGCTGAACGAAGCCTGTTCAAATTCTGGAAGCTTCAGATATGGCAAAATTGAGGAAGCTGCCTAGCATTGTTTAATCTCTGGATGAGAGAACAGGATGATTCCCAAGCCCCAGAGGAAGAATGTGAACCTTCACCCATGAGAAGGAATTCCCCTTAATGTACAGCCGTGGGGAGAGTCCTCCACCCTGGTTCCTGGATACTGGCAATAGGCTGAGGGCCAGCATCATGCCTTGCCATAGCCTTTATATGGTCAACATGGGAAATGACTAATGGAAACCACCATTTCTGGCTTCTGTCAAGAGCAGCTAAGAATAACAAATAGCTATGTCAATCCCCAATTCCGACTGGAGTGAGAAATTCCCCCGGAGAATAAGAAAACACAAGAACTATAGGGACAGATCAAGCGGATTCCCCTAATGATATCCCTGTTCTCCTTGGAAAGCCTTCTTTTTTTCTTTTTTTTTTCCAGAAACAAGAGTCACGGGGTAAATACGACACTTGTTTCAGTGGCGCCTTTCCCCATTGAAAATAGACACATTCCTGCAAGTCCCTAAAGGAAACGTCCCTAAAAGAAAAAAAAAACAAACATGCGCAAGACATCAGCACTCAGGGCCAAAGGGAATACAACCAGGATGGGATGTTTGTAAAGAAAAATATATAGGGAAAAGGACTTTGCCTCTGTCCTACAGAGTCTTGTTGAGAAAGATGGCAGCTGGAAGAGCACAGATGTCACAGAACCATAGAATGGTTTGGGTTGGAAGGGACCCCAAAGACGATCTAGTTCCAACCCCCTGCTCCAGTGCTGCCAACTGCTAGAACACCTTTCTGTTAAAGAGTCAGAAATCACAAAAGATGCGCGATAAACACTGCTGAAATAATTCCCCTGCATCCAGCTGTTATCCTGGGGTTGCATACATGCAGGCTCTGTACAGAGATGCAGCAAACCTGAACCATACTGGGGGCAAGGAGAAGGAAAGCCATGCCCCTGCCCACCCAAAGCCAAGCAGCGCCCTGCACGATGCAGCTGCACACCAGCACGGCCCAGCATCATCTCCTTCCCTGAGCAGCACCTTCTCGATGCAGTTACATTTGTTCTACAAGGTTATCCCTTCCTCTAATTTGCTCACTAACTGAAATCACTGCTCACCATGAGATCACAGCTCCGAAGTAACCCCAGGAACAGCTCTGCATATGTCACCAAAAGCTTTTTTTTTTTTGCCACGGGGTCAGAAAATGCATGGCCATCACGTCAGTATAAAGATTTCAGACAAATAAATAAGAGCAGCGCATACGAAACACAATGCAGGACAGTCCCATGCAGCACCTCCCACCAGAGGCACTGCAGAGCAGCTTCCCCTCCTCATTTTGCTCATTCCTTTACACTGTGAATATTACCATGTTATTTCCGCTAGGTTAAAGCTTCGAAATTAAGAGATTCCAAATACACAAATCTTTCCTAACAGAACGTTTTCCCCGCTAATGGTGGAGGATGACACTCCTATAAGCACTGTCCAATCACGCTGCTTTTTCATAATGGAAAGCAGGTTTTTTTTTCTCTCCCCACTGCGCACATCACCAAGCTCATCTGCTTCGCAAAGACCACGGAGCTGAGTCAACCCAGCTGGGATCCAGCCCCAAGGCTTAAACAACGGTGAGTGCTTCCGTCTCCCTCATTATCTAAAGCAATTAGTAGGGAGAAGGAAAAAACAGCATTAGAGCTGGCAGTTTCCTAACCTCATCCCCTGGTATGACGCCTCCCAGAAATGCCTGTATTTCTGTGAGCTGGTCTTAAGCCACAGATATTGGATCCAGACACTGATGCGCATCGCTATCAATTCCCCAGCTTGAATCTCATCAGAATAAGCAATGCAGCTCAGACATATCAATAAATAGACCTGAAATGAAGTCCTTTGTTCCAAATCTCCCCAGTGAGGTCCCTGAAAAGTTCAAGATCAGAAAGGCTATCTCTTGTGTCTGAACTGCATCGCTTATTCTGATGAGCTCCAAGCTTCCAGTGGGCCTGGAAAAACAACTGCAGCAGCCAACGTGTTTCTGAGATGTTTTTCCCCATTCTACTCAACAGCACCAGTTTCACTTAAAAAACCTTTGTAGGTGAGTGAGGAACAGACTAATCTAGGCTACAGCCTAGTCATCTTTTTTAAGCCTATGTTTAGGGACCCTGACGCTTTGATAAAAAGTGAATTTTAAACCCATTTAAAGCAATAAAACCACTTAGGTGGTATCTTTCTCGGAAGTCTGAATCACTGCTCAAGCTCAGCCTGATAAGGGCATCACTTCCAAATTGCCTACCTGCATTTAGAGCTGATAAATACAAAACAGTGACTTTGTTTCTCAGTGAAGGATTTATGTCCAGGTATAATCTGTTACCTTGGAAACTGTTGTCAGAAGAGCACCAAAGAGAAGTTACAAAGTTTGTCAAAGAGAGGCTGTCAATCTCAGAAATTATCTCCTTAACCTCCCCCCTGGGGCTGGAACAATGAGGATCCCTTATGATTTACTCTGCAACTTCAGGAAAGCCACTCTTGGGGCAGATCTTCAGCTGAGGGTCAGCAGGCTTTAAAGGTCTCTGCTGGACTCGAGAACATTGGGCAGCACATCACCCTTCCTTCTTAAGAAAAGGGCTGAGGAGGCAGTGAGCAGGATATGGAGTTGGCCCCTGCTTTGCTAATTCTCTGCAGGCTCCCCAATCTCTTTTATTACCAGGACTTAAAGCTGCGCTACACGGAGCCAACAGGGATTTGAACATCATTCAGCAAACCAGCTGACTTTGATGGGAATTACTCAAAGTTCATGTAAGGGCTGGAGGACTGGACAGAAAGAGGGGAAAGAGTGGAGGAGGATATTACATTTTTGGATGTAGATTTTTGGCTAAAGAACACATGAGATGTGAATAACCACTAAAGAACACATGGAGGCTGCCTGGATTTCTCGTGAGCCCCTTTGCCTCTTGGCTGGCTTCAGATTCAGGTCTTCAGATCTTCATTCAGGTCTCCAGAGGCTTTCAGTAGGGCCTGGATTTCAACACAGCCCAGGCAGAGATGTAGGTGAAATTTAAATTCCAAATAAAAGCCTAAACTGATCATTATCTTAACCCAGGAAGCTGTTTACTCTTAGGGGAATGCTTAAGAGCAGAGCCATTACAGATTTTGCAGCATCATCTGCTTAGCAAGCAGGTGAGCATATTACCAGGCTACGCAGCCTCTGCTGTTTTGGGAGAAACTTCGTGGCAATCCTTGTAATATTTATCACACCTCTTTGCCTCACATTAGCATGTTTTCTGAATAAACGAGTAAAATAGTGTTGATATTACCCATTATCACCATCTGTTATCACATCAGAAGAGAGCAGATTTTGTGCTTACGCTGATAAACTTCTACGTGAGCTCTGTTAAGGGGGTCTGATCAGTACAGCAGACCTGGCAGTCCTTACCCACGTCAAGTCATATAATGGCACTAATTTAGCTGCAGGGTATGGGGGGGTACTTGTAAACGTCACATAGGAAAAAAACAGAACAGAGATGATGAACAAATGTACCAGGACATGCACCAACCCAAACAGTTCAGAACACCAGTGTAATCCTTCACCTAAGCACAGACTCAGACTCCCCATAAGAGCACACATATGGCCTGTGGGGGCACAAGCAGCAGCACCAAAGCCCAAGATGAGATGCAAGAAAGATGCAACTCAACATTCCTGGTCAGCCTCAGCTCCCCTCGGGCCTCTGTATGTAACAGGAGGATTGAGAGCCCTGTGTTCAGGGCTGCCTCTCTGGTGCTTTGTAATAATATATTGCTTTAGGAAGTTTTATATTTTCCAGTTTTGATTCCCATCCAGAGCAGAAAACACTGAAAGAAAGGAAGACTACAACAAGTGAAGCTCATCGATGTTTGTAAACATGGTAAACATCCATTATTTGCCAGATGCTTTCCAATAATTTAAGCAGATGAAACCCTGCTCCAAGGAACTCAAACAGCAGACAGGCATATGTTACAGAGAAGACTGGAAAAAAGCCATGAATTTGCTTCACAAGGAGGTAGAGGAGACCTACACAAGGCATCTTTAATCCAGTGAGCTTGAGTACCAAAAGCAACAAAGCAGGACTTGCAAAGATTAAGCCTACCTACATACAAAGACTCAGATTCACTTGGTGCACCCTGCACTAAAGCACAGACTTAAGATGCAGATCCATCAGCCCTAGAGCTACCTGGACGACAGCTGTGTTGTGAGCACGTTTGTTTCCTTTCAACATGGAAAGAACAGAACTTGGATTAACTGCAGTGAACCTACTTTGCCAGCTCTGCCCAGCTTACCTTGAAGTAACTTATTTTTGCATCCATGTTTCTGTCTCAGACTGAAAGATTTGACTCCGAAAAAAAAGAGTCCTAAAAATCACACCGTCTTTTACTACCCGTTCTGACATACAAGGAACCTCCAGCATAGCTGAAAGTCAGATTTAATGCACAGCAAAAAGAAAAAAAAGACTTCCCTTTGGTGCTTGGTGTGCTTGCTGCCTCTGCCAAACAGCAGGTACAGAAGCATCTCTCTTCCCTGGACTCTGAAGCTGTTCCCCTTGCCAAGAGGAGAAAGGCTCCTGAGAAGGGAGAGCTGTGCTGGCCCATTTCAATAATTGATGCTACAATAAAAGTTCTGGCCTGTTGCCTGGTTAAGACGCTGCACTGAACCTAGATGCCAGGGGCTTCTTTAACTGCTCATGCTCACTGGGTCCTTCTTGAGACATTTTGAGAGCTACAGAGGCAGGCGTGCATTTCCCCCACAGGCAGTGCTGCTGCTAGGAATGTTTATTCCTCATCCCCTCTATAGGACATGCGGCATTTTGGGAGCCACCCGTGGAAGCTGCCCTCTGAAAAGGACCTCCCTTAGATTGCTGGGTTCCTCCAGACAAAGCCAACATCATCAGCCCTCAACACTGTATAGGTATGCGTATACTATATACAACACGGAGATATAGGTGCTGTTGGTATTTGTTTAACTACAGTTTCCTGGTTACCCTTTTGTTGGGCAGAAGGGCTCTTTCACGTGGCTGAGTTGGCTCACAGAAGTTACTCATTCCCAGCTAAGGGTCATTCCATGGCACCAAGAGGCTGAACACAGCCTTCCTTCATCACTCAGTCACCAACCCCATCATCCCCACACCACTCCCGCAGGCACTTTGCCAGCAGCACAGAAAAAAACCTGCACCACAGTGCTGAGAAGGAAGAAAGCTCGAACGACCAGAAAGAAAGCAACAGATTAAGCCTCAGTGAAAAAGGGAACGTGCAACCCGTGTTGAGCTGGTTGTTCTAAAAAGAATATGAAGAAAGAGAGGGAAAGGGTCCATGCAAGTTGACAGGAAGAGCTTGTAGACTGCAGATCAGCTCCCCTGGAAGATGAGATGTCCCTCAAACCCCGGCCAAAGCTCAAATGAATTTTCACGTCTGCAAGAGTGACTGACAAAGGCACACAGCCCCACAGGTTGGCAGCTGTGCAGGGGCCACCCAAGCCAACTTCAGTGGAAAAGGTGACATCTCTCTGCATTGAGACAGGAGGTGACAGCAGCCACCGCCAGGAGCCTCCAGGAACTCATTTTGTGCTGTCACTCAGAAGAGCTCAAAGCTGAAGGACTTTGTGACCTGCTGCGAAGTTGGGGAAGATTCACCTGAGAGGGTTGACAGAAAAGGGCTGAGCAGCATTTGATGTCTGAGGTGTAAAGTACATCAATTCCTTGTAGCCTGCTTATGGGTTCTGTAAGTCAAGGTGGAGCATAAATGGCTTTAGCCGAGTTTTGTCATACAGTAATACTAAGAGCCAGAAGAAAGAGTGAGTCTGCATTTCAAGTGTCAGGCTTGCAATGAAGAAGTCACACCTTCTAGGCTTTCTGCCACGTCATTTTTAAAATCCAATAAATGAATGCACGCAAAATAAGGCCGGTAGTGGGGAGCTATTGATCCTAAACAAGATCCACCCGAGCAAAGAAGAGCTAAATGAGTTAGAGAATAAGAAAATTGATGTCTGAGGCCTCAGCCAGGCACATTTCCACAGAAATGCAGCTCAGGCAGGCAATGCTGAGACAGAAACAAGAGGGAGCCTTTTTCTTTACCTGACTTGGCCTTGGTGTGAGGTGAGCAAAATTTAGTGCTGCCCCGGCACTTCAGCTGCAGTGTCAGTTTTTTCACGCTGTCCTTGTTTGCATCAATTACAGCACTGTTCACATATGCAAAGGGACCAGCACCGTAAGCCCTGGGATACTCATGCTCAAAGTATGCCCAACCGTACCCGGAGCCAACCTGCCAGTTAGTGTAAATCAGAGCAGCTTCCCAACAACTGACGCTGGAATTTTACCCCAGAAGCAGCCTTCAGCCTTCAATCCAATGCAGGTACACACAGCTCCTCATTGCCACAGGCCCCTCCAGCACAGGTATTTTACAAAGACCACTTCTGATCTCACTGGCATCCCAGTAAGGCAGAATCAACTGCACTGAAGCTGACAGCACAAGATCCCAGCTCACTCAAGTCACCTCCTTTGAATTTCATGAGCTGCATCCGCACCATGTCAGGATGAGGGTCGAAGTAGGGTTACAGCACTTGAGTTGCTTGCTTCAAGAATAAGCTGCATCCCTCAGTCACTGTGTTTGCAAAGCAGAGGGCTGGAGGATAACAGCCACACTGCCTGAAGGCCCGCTCTTCAAAAACCTCTCCTAGGAATCCATCAGGTAGCCAAGAAAAATTTCCAGCTACCTAAATTACTTTCAGACCTGGTTTTGATATATGTTGTTATGGAGGCCTCAATGCTGAGGGCTGCTCCACTTCGTTTCTCAGTGCAGAGAGTTGTTCCAGTTGTTTTTAATCAAACTGCTTAATTACAAAATGCTGGGGGACTTACTGCTTCTTTTTAAGTTTGTTCATTAATCTGTGTTAGATTTTGCTCAAATGAGTAATGGCATCCAGCCAGCTTGCTTCACAAAACTAACATTTAAAGAAGTAAATAACCGAAAATGGTTAAAAGGCATAATTATTTTTCTGATGCAACATCTAATTAATCCGTGAAGCTCACTGAAACAAGCTCTAATTGAAGAAAATACCTTAACAAGATTTTCAAAAGGAATGATTAGACATGGTTAGGAATAGGAATATTGCCATACCAGCCAGTGAAATCAAGCTGCAAAGTCACTCTCGCGTTTCTATATATAAGCCAACCACAGGCAAGGGCTGAGAAAGGCTTCTGTCTGCCTGGCATGAGCAGCCCAATGCAACACAGAGTTGTTTGCATCGGGCTGAGGCACGGCATGTCAGCCATTATCAAAGACAAGGTCCATCTAATCTCATTATCATTCATCTGCTTGCTTATGGCGGTCCCAATATTGCTGTGTAACATCAGAGGAATGTGATAATGAATAACTGACTCACGATGAAGCCATCATCTCAAAAGCCCTCTATGCAACTAAATGAATTAGGGCTGCTATGAGCCATGTCTCCAAGTGACTAAGCTCCCAAGATAAACCAACCGTTTACCCATTAGCGAAGCAAACTGGAACCAGCCCAGAATGAGGCTTCTGGCAGAACACCTTCAAGGTAATTTCCCCATAGCAAGCGTGACAAGCGTGCCCTCAGGAGATGTGATCTTCTGGAAGAGAAATTGGAGACAGAAGTTACTGAAGATACAGCTGAAATTCTGGCTCCACTGACGCTCTCCCATTTCCTAGGGATCTTTAAATCCCATTCCCTGTTCTGTGACTTGGGAAGATGTGATATAAGAGATTAGAAAACCTGCGTGCAGAGAACATCACCTCTTTCCTTCACAGCACCAGCTGTGACAGATGTATTTCTCTTGCCTGGGAGATCTGCTCGCCCAAGGCACACGTGGCACAGCGGGCTGCCATCGCATGGAAAACAACACGGCCAACCCCCACTGCTGCAAACTCAATGCCAACACTTTCCAGGGAGAAGAGGGAATCCTCAGGAAATCCTGAATATCTGAAAGCAAAACAACTACTTCTGGCTTCAAGTATTCGCTTTTAATTTTTGCCCCGGAGATTTTCTCCATCTTCAAATTCAACTAATCACGTTTTATAGTAACCTTAACAGGCAAAAGCTCAGAACCACGTACCAGAGGCAGCTTTGATTTCAGCCACGCTCAGCTGATGATTGCATTTGGCTGTTGCAAGCCAACTACTATGATACAGGAAAAAAATACGGAGATGAGTTCAAAATAAAAGCATTACCCGTTTTCTAAAGGAGTAAACATAAGACAATTCTTGTTTATATGTAAATACCCACAAATTTCTGCTCAACTCTCCCCAAAAAAGGTCTGACAGATCCACTGCTGTATGGTTTCGCATGTACATAAATGGAAGGTTAAAGAGTAAGACACTGCAGAACAGTTTTCCAAGAAACCTTAAGTAAAATCCAGCATCCGGAATTATTCTCATTACATTTTTCAGGGGTTTTTTTTTCCACATATTTTAGAAATGTTTTCTTCGTGATTTCTGTCCCTCAACCAATTTTGTCCAAAGCTGAGAGTTAAAGCAAGCATTTCTGCAGACACACTTCTCCCTTCCAACCCCTTATCAGCAAAGAGCTGGCAGGGAGGATCCCAGCCCGCAGCCCACTGGGGGCCCCTGCCAGCACTGGCTGGAACCTCCTTGCCCCGTCTAGACACCCTGTCCTGGGCCTGCACTTCCTTCCTAGGAAGGGCTATTTTCCTAATATTCAACTTGCAGCTTCCAGTCAGCTGTTTTATGGCCACTGCAAAGCTCTGCTCGGTCACATCCCGTTGGCTGCCCATCACCCGAGTGCTTTGTGCTGGATCTTCTCCTGTACGTTTCTTGATGCTCTCAGTTTCAGTGTCAGAAGAATGCACAATCATAGACTCATTAAGGTGGGAAAGACCGCTAAGACCACCCAAAGTCCAACCCCAACCCACCCCCCATGCCCACTGACCATGTCCCTCAGTGCTGCATCTCCACACTTCTTTAATGCTTTCATGGACAGTGATTCCACCACTTCACTGGGCAGCCTGTGCCAACGCATTACCGCTCTTTCTGAGAAGAAATTGTTCCTGACATCCAATCTGAACCTCACCTGGCACAACTTAAGCCCGTCACCTCACATCCTATCACTGTTATCTGGGAGCAGAGGCTGACCCCACCTCGCCACAATCTCCTTTCAGGAGTTGTAGGGAGCAATGAGGTCTCCCCTGAGCCTCCTCTTCTTTGGACTGACCCATCCCAGCTCCTTCAGACACTCTCCATAAGATCTGTGCTCCAGACCCTTCACAGCTTCATTGCTCTTCTCCAGACACACTTCAGAACCAGAAGAATAGGGCAAACTCAGGGCTTCCCCCCTTCGCCACCTCTTATCTGGGCACACGCAGGATCCCAGCAGCCAGCCTTTCAGCTGGTAGTACCTGCAGGCTTTGGCCATTGAGCATCATCACATTATAATTGGAAATTATGTGGCTACTGGATCATCAAGTACTCAAATCATTCAGAAAACAACAATGCAATACAACTGAAGTGGAATAAATTAGTCTTTATCCCAGTTTTGTCATACGGGCTGTTTGCAGCTGTTACGTTAACATCCATCTGCCTCTGGTATTTGCAATGCCATTCACTGCTATCGTTTTAACAGCCACGTTCTCCTTTCATCCAAATGAAGGGTTTCTGTGGGAACAGCTGGGCTGCCACGCGCATCCCATCGCTCCACTCCTGGGCAGCACGCGGGGAGGCACGGCACTGTGCGCCACTTCACAACGTTTCAAAGAGAAATGTGGCCTCTGGCCAAAAAGCCTATCGTGGTTTTGCCAAAACAAAAGGCTCGAAATTCACAACCAAAGCCAGCCCAGAGCCGTTAAGACTGATTTATTTAGAAGCTGCTGAAGGAAGCATCTAAACAGGAAAAAGATGCTGATGTACTTCAAGGATCCGGGCTTTAACACCACATAACTGATACCTAAATCATCTTCGTAGCTCTGCCAGCATGCAGAGAAGGTTTAGTCTCACTTTAAAGAAGGACTGAGTGAGACATGCCAGTAAGGTCCAGCAATGCTGGCAAAGCAAAACCTCTACTCTGTTCAGAGTGCCTCAATGCAGAGCCACGTTTGTGACCTTTCCTCCTGCCTCACTTGGAGAGACACCACAGGAGTGCAGAACAATGAGAGATGCCTGAGCTGGCAGCTTCATGTCTTTACAGAATGGAGCAGGCAGTGTAAAGGCTGCTTCCATTTACAGATGATGCTGAGCACCATCATAAAGGTCCAAAGGGGCAGATGCAGAAGAGCCCATGCCATGGAGAAGACACTGACCTCAACCTGCTACCGTAAGCAAAGCTCTGCTAGCTTCACCTTGGTAAAATGTAATCTAAGGCAATCCTTCACAAAGAAATGCAGTGAAAATCCACAGAAAGTGATTGTGCCATTGCCTGATTCCATGCAGTGACTGCGGTGTGCCTCTCTTTTAGACTACTTGCCAACCTCCTCGCTTCAACACCAGGCTGCTGCTGCTTTCCAAGGTTGAGGATGCTCCTTCCCTGGAAGCACTCAAGGCCAGGCTGGACGGGGCTGTGAGCAACCTGGTCTAGTGGGAGGTGTCCCTTCCTATAGGAGGGGGTTGGATCAATAAAGATTATAGCATAAGTCTCAGAACTGCAGCAACCAAAAACCTGTTTGCTGTGCACTGAGGGACTCATTTAACTTACGCTGCTCCATCCCTCACCCTGTCCTGACCTCCACCACACTCGCTCCATACGTACCAGTTTGGCACTGAAGAATTAAAGTTCAGTGAACGTTCCTGGAGACTTCGATCATAGTGCTCCAAAACTCTGCACATCTCAGCAAATCCACTCAATCTCCCAGATCTGCAATGATCACCATTTTTATTATTTTTAATACCCTTGCCAGTTTCCATTGCAAACCATGCAGTGTCTGGTAAGCAAATGAAAGGGTAGAATGTTCTCATGCTTGGGAAACAGGCAGAGGGGGAGAAAGTTTCTTAGAAGTAGCTGCACGCTTTTTTCTGAAAAGAAGGGCAGTACATACTTGGAAAAGAATGAATAGAAAAGACAACACTAAGACAGGAGTGCATGGAATATTCTGACGGTGGCCCTCAGGGCTGAAGATGTTTCTCTGCTACACCGTAATGGAGAAACATCTGGACGGAGAAAGAATCAAAGAAAGGAGCCTTTATTACAAGCCCTGGTACAGATGGAGTGCTTGCTTGCTAAAGAGAATACAGCAATGTCTTATGCCCAGTTCACACAGAACATCACTGTTAATGCCTGTCCATTATGCCTGCTGCAGGCTGATACACACAAGCTCCAGCCTAAACTGAGCTGAGAGAAATAAACTTCACCTTTCATGTGCAGCGCCGCACAGTTCCTCAGCTGCAGCCTCAGCAGATGACGTGTTGAGGGATCCTGCTACATCTGACATCTGCATCCCTCACCTGGATCTGCACTGGAGGTTAAGGCTATGGGATAAAAACATTTCCAACTCGCGTGCATAACCCTAAGCAGTCTCTGAATTTTAATGACAAGCTGCTGCTTTTCTCCCTCAATAACTCTCAGCTGCCCCCACTCCAGGACAGCACAGCCTGCAGCTCTACCTGCCACACTCAGACCAGTTCCCCCATTAGGCCAAAGCTTTCAAGAAGCGTAAATTTTAGCTGAAAGGTCTTTACGCAGCAAATTGCAAATCAGGACAAGAATCTGCATCCTAGTCATTTACACTGAAGTGAGGGTAATCACCCGCAGTCCAATTTAGCAGCACTCCAGACTTCTGCTCTGATGGATGTGACTGCGACACGCAGGGCAGCAGAGAATTGTGTCTTATCATGCACAGGCATCCAGAGAACAGAACAGCATGGGGCAGGTTTAACAGTAATTGTATAGAGATCTATACTGCATTCTTTCCAGTTTCCACTAATTATAGCCAGCATATATATAACCTATACCATTAATGATATCCTGACAAATGGAAGACTTAAGATCTGTGGAAGTTTCAGCTTGGCATCTCTCAGCGGCATGAAACTGGATGAAACAAATCGTATTTGAGATCATACGCAGGGGGTAAGGATGTGATTTTTTTTTTCCTATTCAAAGAACCTCTGAATACGATCAGCTTTGGGAGCCAAGCACGGGCTAAGAACAATTTCACATAAATACAGGAAGAACCGATGACAACACTTGGGAATAATCACAATGAGTCAAAACTGCAGAAGCCTTCCCAATGCTGCAGGATCACTTGGAAAAACAATCTCTCATTTTCCAAAGACAGTAAGTGATGATAAATGAGGACACATTTATTAAGAGAGAACTTTGCATCCAGTTTTCCCTCAAATCACAGCAGAGGATGGGGTCTCTCTGTGCCGAATGCTTCTTTCTAACGTAATAATCCCAATATGTGCACAGGACCAAGATGTAAGAACCTCACTGACAGATTTCTTTAACACCCTGAAGGACTGTTCAGCTCCAGGAAGGAGAACCAGAAGGATGCTTATTGTAAAGAAAATTTGCCTTCTCATTCAACCTCAGTTTGCAGAGGTTCAAACAGAAGAACGTGTGCGCCTCAAGGGAAGCTCCTCATAAATGTGCAAGCAAAACTGGAATATATGAGAGTGCTGAAGGCTGCCCAGTGCCTCTGCCAGGGTGGGCACAAGCTTCAGCCAATCTGAAGATCTTCTCCTTGTAATCCAGTTAACGATGCATAGGCCAAACAAAACCCAGCAGCAAAACGAACCACGCAGCTGGCAGCTCCACAGCTTTCTTCTCCCACCACACATTGCCACTGTCTTCTTACGCAGCATTCATCTCCACCTTGGTTTTCCTCACTTGCAGGACAACCACACTTGGTTCCCATGTACGACTGAACTGCAGTTCATTCAGACTGGCTGAGAGATATGGGAATGTAAAGCATTCGCTACACTGGAGAAGCCTGCAGGCAAGCTTCAGCAGACAGCCATGTGCTAAGCCGGAGCGGGGCATACACAGGAGAAGAATTACATTTGGGTGGTGGCACAGGGGGAAATTATGAAAGCAATTCAGAAGCATTGTAATGAAGTACAATGCACTGCAGTGCTGCTCAAATTCAAAACAGGAATAAATTCTTTCATATGTTAAGTGCTCCCTGAAGTACAGAGCTGCCTAGAGCACGAGGCCCGGGACGGGGGCACTGCGGTACGCGCTGGGAGCCGGGCCTGGGCCTGTGACACAACTGCAGCTGAAATGCAAACCAACATGCCCACGGCCCCTCAGCTGTCTGAGCCACAAAAGCCAAATTAAACATTGCTTCAGCTGCAACTTACCCTTTGTACCTTTAAAACCATTATATTTAAGAGCAATGTCATTTATGAGCTGGCCGTGGGGAAGGGCAGGTGTTTGACACTGAGAAATCATTTCAGCTAGGGGCGATAAATCCCATCTATAAATTGAAAGCCTCCAAAATGAGCTCTATGTTCAATCTCAGCCCACTTTTTTTTTTCATTTGACTTTGCTGACAGACACCGAGCTCCCAACCTGAACAAGCTCCACCACTGGCAATGGCACAGTTGTAACGTGGTCACAGCAGCACACGGCTGGTCCAATACTTGCTGAATTCAATAGAAGCCTTTCAGTAGGCTTTAACAAACTCTGGTTCACTCCCTAGGTGACACTGCACGTCTTTTTATTGTCTTTTAAGCTTCACAGTATTGGGAGGTTAAAAGCGTGCTTTCCCTCCAGCCAGCCTGAGCTGCTCCCAGCAGGGAGCTCCACCTCACCAGCAGCCCTGGGAGCCTTCCAGGGGAAGCACACGTGTCACCTGGGGACCGCCTAACAGCCACTTCATTTGGGATGGCTTAAGTAGATTCTGACATTGAAGCCACACCAACTTCACTCAACTTCACTGATGCACAGAAGGCATCGTCTGATGCCCTAAGGATGAGCTTGATCACAAAAATATGCCCGGCTGTTCTCTGGCTATACAGGGACTGACCCATCACCATCAACCAGGCATTAAGGGGCACTGACAGCTGTAACCTCAGAAGACACGATTGGGTTAAAAAAACAATCCGTCCCTTCTGCCTACAAGAAATTCCCAGAGTCTTCAATATGTTCATTCCATATATCAGCGTGGATTTCAAAATTAAGACTTAATTTCAAAGGCCTGACATTCGCACGTGACACTGACTCTCTCTCATGAATGTATCAGTGCATTTATATTGCAAATAAATCATAAATTACTATATAGAAAGACCTTGCAGAAATACAGAAGAAGAGAAACGAAACCAGCAGTTTTCTGTTTGGAAACCTAGGGGAGTAACGTTACCCAAAGCGGTACCAGGTCAGCAGCAGCACTGTGCTTCAGACAAGTGATTTTCAGACTGCTTCCAAGAGTATCCCAGGTATCCCAGCTGCCCGCACATGCTGCCTGCCCTCTGTTCCAGCATCAGAGGCATCTGCATCAGCCCCAGCAGCTATTGCTCAGTCTTTAAAATGTGCCCAGTGTCTCAGAGCAGAAGTAAAACCCTTTTCCAACAATGCGACATCTCATGCACACCTTGTTTTGCTTTTGGTTTTTTCTTTTTCAGAAATATTTGGGCTTAACTTGACGACTTTTTTTTTTCTTTAATATCTGTGCTTCAGTGTTTAACAGGCTTTCATAGAACCATTAAGGTTGGAAAAGAAGTTTAAGGCCATCAAGTCCAACCATCAGCCCATGCTCACTAACCACGTCCCTCGGCGCCATACAGGTACACATTTCTTGAACAACTGCTTTCTGCAGCAATGTCTGCAAAGCTACAATCATCGTGACAACGTCACTCAGAGCATACTTGGTTTGTAAAATCCAAACCATGAGTAGAACTGTAATGTCAAAGGAGGTTTTTGCCCACTGCTCTGATTCTCACTTGTAACTGAGAGGCATTTTCAGGTGTCACGCGAGCCGTACGTTGTGTCCATCTGCAAGTGAGTGGTCTCATTTCCTTACATTTACAACCTGCAAAAGCCGTGAATAAACTCTGACTTTATGATTTTTCTTTCCAGTAAACTTCAGATTTGTAACTTGGCAGAGGGAGCCATTGTATGTAACCACCTGTGCAGACTTTAACTAAACACTCCAGCTTTAAAACCGAGAAAATACAAAGCGTTAACACCGCTTAGATGGATGCTTGGGTACCTTCCAACTTTACAAGACAGGTTGTGAATGTGGAGCACCCTCATAAAGTCTCTGCTCTCCTATACTGCACAATGACATGGGAGTGCTGCCTTGTGCAAGAAGATTTACAGCATTAGGGCTGTCCCCAGGCAAGAGGCGCTGCAAAGAAAGGTGCACGTGGGGCTTTGGGGAGGTCACAGCCTCTCCCTGCGCTGTGCTTACTTGACAAAGGTTGCTCGCAAGCTGGAAGCCACAGAGCTAACCCCAGCAGGAGTTTCCACTTGTGTTATTCTTAATATTTCATTGGAAAACACCACCAGGTCTGAACAAAGCAGCAGCCTTGTTCTGCCAGGTGCTTAACATGCTGTTAGTAGAAATGGCTCCATCCCAAAGAGTTGCAGGCTGTATTGACAACGAACAGAGGAAAAGCTTTGTTAACCACATTTCATAGATGGAAAATTGAGGCACGGGGGGAATAAAGTGACTTACTGGTGGCCACACAAGGCATGGGCAGAACCAGGATTTGAACCCAGGTCCAGCAGCACCAGGATTCAAAACACTCTGCTGAGCTACTGCTGGAGAAATTAAGAACAAGATCTGGTTGCAGGAAAACACTGAGATTCTTCCAGACTAGAGACATAACACAGAGGAAGGCATTATAACTGCAGGAAAAGCAAATCTTTACCATACCCCAGCCCTCTTGGACTCTTCCCAAGCCCTTGCAGTTCAACACTCTGAGGGCTTTGATTTCAGAGTTGTCAAGTTTCAGTTAATTGTCTATTTTGTTAGGCTCTGATCTGTCATTTCTTCCATAAAAACCACAGTCTGCTGTGCCTGCCTAGGCGGTGTTACCTTTAAGTCTGGGTCCCTTTGACGGGGACAGAGGCCAGCACAAGTCCTTTACGCTGACAGCATGGGGCTCTGGGGGACCTCCCCATGCAGCAACTGTAGGTAAAGCTGCAGAGCTGTGTCCTTGCAGGGAACTTCCCCTGCAAGATGGGGATGAGAACACGACAAAGCTCTGAACAAGAAGCCCCTGATCAATGGTCGCAGCTCAGAATCAGTGCAAATAAACTGACATTGCTCGAAAGTGAGATCACTGGCAATTTATTCCTGCCCGAGCCCTACCAGAAAGAAAACAGTGTTTCATGTTGGGGCTTTTTTTCTCCTCTCTCCCGTTCTCATTTCTCATCTCTTTGCTATTTCCATGTGCTTCCCACCACACTGTGATTAATCTTTTCTAAGGCCTAGGGGACTGGAGTAAAGAGGTAAGTCAGACTCTATCAAAGACCCTACACAGAGGCAGCCAGGATCTGCCCCAGCCTTTGTGGGGCTGCAGCATTCCAAGAAACATTTTCCATCCTCAGAAGTTATGAAGAGTCAGAACTTTTACAGCTCATTAGTAAATCATTAATGAGATATTCCCTTTACCTCTCAACAAGCTCCTTGCTTCCCTCCCCCAAACCAATCCTAAAATCCTCCCGTGAAAAAGAGCATTCTGTTTTCAAGGCCCCGTAAATGCCAAACTCCTTTTCTTCCACTCCCCAGCACATTTTCCATGAGCTGAATTCAAGCCCTCCAAAGCAACTGCCAGGGAGGTGCCGGGCTGGAGCCAACCTGCTTGGCGTCAGCAGGAGGATCACCGCTGTGCCATGTAGGATTTGTCCCTCATTCCCAGCTCGCCGAGAGAACCAAGCAGAGGAGCAGGATCCCTGGTGAAAGCCTGCTGGACTCCAGGATAGATCCTACCTATGCAGAAGGAATGTGCCAGTCCGGCCATCGATGTCAAAGCACAGCGCATGGTCAGCTTTTGCAGTGTGCCAGGAAGTGCCTGGCACTTGCTAACATCAGCAAGAGCAAAATCCATCAGTGCAGAGGGTACCGGCCTGATGATGATGCTGGAAGAACAGGTGTATTAATGAAACAGGTGTAGAACAGGCCTACAACTCCTCTGCTGAGGAGTTATTTTCCCAAACAACAACTGCAAAACACATTGTACAACATGGTGAGCGTTGCAGGATCTGAGCACACTTGAAAAGAAGAGAGGTCCTGCCAATGTGCCCGGGTCCAAAAAATCATTCCACAGCATTCATGAAGATGTGGGTTCTGTACCAGATCCAAACTTCACAAAATTACACTTGGGTTTATGAAACAAAAACGTTTAGAGAAATTACTTGTCATCTGACTTCTGGTTTTCTTTACCCTTTATTAAATCAAGAGATCCCTCATACACATCTCATGGCATGTTAGCACTTATTCACATCCTCGTGGCAGACTCGGAGTACCTGCAAACATCTGCAGAGTTTCTGAGTGGTCATTCTACCAACATTATCAATAACCCAGCACTATTTGACAGCGACCCTGAAATCTCAGCTGCTGACACCTCCTGACTGAAATCAGTGTTCTCTGATGAGGAAAAAGGTCCCTGTCCCCTGCTTGAGAGAGAAGTCAGAGCGTAGGGCTGCTGGAAGATCAGGAATAAACGCAAGGAGCACCCAAAGTAACATGCTGAAGTATCACAGGGAGCATGGTACTTCGCCACAGTGTTTTAAAGCATCACTGATAATAAGAGGGTACACGAGCACCAAGTTTAGAGTCAAGAAGTACTGCTGCCTAGAATGCAATGGGAAATTTGGAGTGCAATTTAATTTTTACTTTTTTTTTTTTTTTTAATTAAACTCTAAAACAATTGTAGTCCACATAGATTTTCTCAAAACAATTTACCAAAGCTATCACTGTCAGCACCAGGATGTCTCACACAGGACACTGCCTCCCATGACGTTACCTCTTGGAGTCTCCCGGACATGCACCCACACCTGGGAACCCAAGGAAAGAGAGGTTAGAACCTCCCTGGGCATTCAATTTGATTTGTGCATGAGGCAGACACCTCAGCTTTGCATACTTCCAGCAAACGAACATGGCAGCTTTGCTTTTTGGAGAACATTAAGATGGTAGCTGAGATGCCTAAGTTATTGAATGGAAAACTACACAGAAAGCAAACTATTTCTCTACTTGCCAAAGCGCAAAGAGGGAAACCAGACAAGATTGAGATCAGCAATTCCACCCTGACAGTAACATCAAATCTCTCCTAATGGAACCACATGCAACATAAAAGTGATCTATTGCCGGGATGCAAGTGTTCTGGTTGATTTCAACTCAAGCTAATTCTAATATCAAGGTACAACTGGGGGAGCCCTTGCTTATGTATAGCGCAGGTTAAATCCAGAACAACTCTTTGGTGGAAATGGAGCTCTTATACCCGCCCTCAAAATTGTCTGGGCTTCCTCTGCTTTTATCTCCCTGCTTTTCACCCCTGGCATTGCAGGGACAGACCCCCAGTGACAGCGGGGGGACAGAAGGGCACACACTGCAGGCATACAGCCACTGCCACACATACGTGAAGGAGACACGGAGCTCTCAATGCAACCGGCAGACACCGAAATATCAGCACAGAGGTAATAACGTAAGGGCCGTTAGGAAAAGAAGAGCTTTGAATTAGGCCATGATTATGCACACCAGATGAAGCAAGAACAGCTACAAGTAGTTAAGAGCCAAGCAAAACCTACCCATTAAGAGAGATTTGCATTTTGCGAGGGCCCAGAGAGACCTATTTTTCTATTTTATTTCTCCAAGCATCTTTTTGAGGGAAAGGGTAATTCAGCTCAAATTTTCCTTGGATTTCTTTTTAGTGAGTGTAGTCTTTTTTTATTGAGTAAAGAATGATCTTTTCAGGAAAGTTATTAAAAACAAAGCAAGCCATGTACGTTCAATTAAAATTTTAAATAAGATATGAATTCATTTGCAGAATGTGAAGTGCTAATAACCTTGGCATATTTTAGTCAGACACACTTGAAGAACAATCCTTTTCTGCACAAAAAGCATTTCATATAAACAACTTAAATCAGCTCTATTAGCAGTTTTAGAAATAGGGATGTGGTTAAGAAGACAATTCCAGCCAGAAAAGGGCAGACTTGTGTAGGGGAAAATTAAGGCAATGTAAATCATTTTCCAATAAATATTCCATACACAATATTCAGCTGTGTGATATACAATACTGTCTTCTTCCAGAGATATTGCCTTCCCTCCCTGTGGATGCTGAAAGCGATTGCAGTATTAAGTTTCAATTGATTGTTAACAAAAGCCCAAGCCCGTTCCTACTTCTGATTCAATCCACTTAGAATAGCAGGCTGAGCTTTTCTAATCTCATTTTAATTTTCCATGGGGGACTGAGAATCCAAAATCCTTGAGAGGGGGCTGGAAGTTTCAGCTGTAGGATGCAACAACCTGATTCAAAGTCAATGGAAAAAGAGCTTCATTTAGCCTGGGTCCCAGCAGCCTCTGTATACACAGGAAAAGCCCTGAATCCCCATCTTTCTCAAGAAGCAAAGCATGGTTCTGCCCAGATCAGACCTCCATATACACTTAACGCTCAGCATTTGGATGAAAAAGGAATCACAGGAAACAGCCCTGAGAGATTACATTACATTTGTAATGGGAGTTCCAGTTTGGGCAGATTCACTTCTTTCACACGCATTCCCCCTTTTGAAAACACCCATCAAATGAAAAGCTAACAGGCACCCTGAGCTCTCGGCTTTCTGAGGTGCCATTCATGCAGGCCTGGCTCCTGCCCATCTCATACTGCCTTCCCAACCCCAAGCTCTCCATCAGCGCCCAATTTGCCACAGTGTTCCAATGGGAATTCCAGTGCTGGCAGGTGCCTGGGGACAGCCTTGGGACTCATTCAAACAGCCCACATCCTTGAAAATCAGCCCCTCGCCCTGCAGTTCCATATGTCTCTCCTGCCCTACCTCAGCCCCCTCCCTCTCCACATACCTCTTCTCTGCAACTTCAACGTTTTCCGCATTAACGGGATAAAGACAGGAAATTCTTGCTGTATGTTAAAACAAAGCGGTACTGCAGCAGCGCTCCAGACCAGCGCATCAAGCTAAGAAAAAGGATCCATTACAGCTCAGCTCTGGACTCTTTGTACAACTTGAGGTACACTACAAGACGTACCATAAGCAAAGAAGTCACATTTCTTGAAATACAAGAAGTAGTCCAGGCAGAGCGGATCCCTCACCACCCAGTGGGCAGCACCACTCAGTACCTCACCACTGCAGATCTATTCTACAGACTTAATGAGGCAGACGCAAGCAGCGGGCACTTGTTCTCTAATCAACCCATTTGGCCAACTATGTGACCATTAACCCAGCATTGCTGGTATTTCTTCCTTCCTCACTCTCTCCCTCTCAATCCCAACATATGCCAGGCTTTGAAATCAAGCACATTCCCCATTCCCCAGCATCTGCTGTGCACAAACCACTGCTGCTCACTCGCTGCAGCACCTCAAGATATATTCCCGAGATCTAAAAATAAGCTTGTTACAATTATTTGACAGTCAAGAATTAAATGAAATTGGAAGTAGAAATTATTTTCTTGATTACTTAATACGGGCCAGACTTTTATCAAAATATTTTGACACGAGAAGATTTGTGAAAATAAATAGGCAATCAGCAAGTCATTGCTAACGGAAAAGAATTTTTTCTTTGCAGGGAAAGAAGTATATATTACCTGTCACCACCACCATGTGAAAGCCATGCCTTAAAAGATGATGTGTTAACAGCACTCTATCTAGAGGACAGCCCACCAGGCAGACCAGCAGCCAGAAGCAGCAGTGCCACACCACGCATGGCAGTCACTGCTCTGTACCACGCATGGGTGAGCATTTATGTCCTTGGGAGCTCTTGGGGGTAAACTGGAGCACACGTCTGTTCAGTGTGATGAGAACCCTAACCACAAGCCTAAGAACAACAAAACAAGCCTCACATTCATGTTTCCTCCTCTTTTCTCAGCCCAGACACTCTGCACAGCCTGCACAGTGTAATTAGAGGGCACTTGCTTCTCTAGCCTTCTCTGTCAAAATCTGAGAAGAGGGTTTGACAATGTTGTGCCATCTACCATGTCAGTACTTCAAACTAAATGAGTTTAGGCAAGCTCGGTGCCCTCCTTCCTCCAGACAAGGTATGGGACACCTCCAATCCCAGCCAGATGTCTGTCATAGCTGGTTATGCTCATTGTGACATGCTATTTGTAACCAAGGTAGTGAGTGCCAATGTTAACGGAGCATGTCTTGTTTTATATCCAGGTAAACCGTGTCTTTTAAGATCTGACTAAGAGGAGTCTTGGGATCTGCAACAAATTAGCTGCTCATTCTTAGCTATGAATACGTGGTACCAGTCTGTTACAGCACGTGGAGATGATATAATTGCCTCCTATTAACAACAACAAAAAAAAAAAAGAACATATGAAACAGGTTTATCTACTTTAGGGATAGCATTAGCATCATTTTCCTATGCTTGCCTCCTTTTTGGAGCTAGTTTGCATAACATTTCCTAGAAATACACTCATATGTACTGCTGCATAGCTACGGCATCGCACCAACAAGGCACCGCAACTGGGGCTAACGGGAGGCAGGGGGAGGAGGGGAGCACCCGCACACATTTGTTAACACCAGCAAATCCAAGGATGGGCTGTGGCCGAGCCAGGTAAATTGTTCCAAAACAGCAGGACAACTCCCATCAGACTTACACAGCCTAGGTCTGGAAAGATTACATTCGGCACAGAAAACACACACCTCCATTTGGAAAGGCCTCACTTAGCATCTGGTGTGGTGTGTCAGATTCCATTTGAGATACTGGGCTCCGGAGACCAGCGGGAGAAAACACACTCCAGAGTACATGTGTAACATGAGGAGTTAATCCCACACAGGCATTCATCTTTTCAAAGTATATATTTCTGACAGTTTTGGAAAGCACGCTTACTATTTCCATAATGTTTGAAAACATACAGACACTTTCCCTCAGTGTCACAGCGTCTTGAACTTCTGAGGCCCTTTTCGTGACACCATAAACTTCTCCTTGGAAGCGCAGTATGATGTCAGAGGATGCAACAGTACAAGAGGTGAAGAGGAAAGCTGTGGGAGCATTCAGATAGCTTTTTCTGGCCTGAAAATAAATAAATAAATAAACAAACTGGAGCTTGATCCAAGAACATTTTGTTCATTTGCTATACAGGGGTGCCTTTTGTATGAGCACAGAGTGTTTTGTGGACTCTGGTCCTCTGTAGTCACCATGAAACAGAAAATATACAATGAAGCTAGTGATGCGTTATCATCTAAGACTTCTGTGAATGCTATTTCTGTCTTATGTTCACTGTGACTGCTGGTCAAATGTTCATCCACTACAACTCGATAAAAACGCGGGGTTTTTAATACATATCATGGATATTTATAGGTTGTTTTCTTCTCTTATCTTGTCTGCTCCGTTGGCAAAATAACGCTCATTAGCGTCCAGGTTTGAGTGAATCTTCCAAAATAAACAGCTGTGGGTTGGTTTTTTTCTTCAAGCTGGTTTCTCTGGTTAATGATATTTGTATTTTCAATAAATGCATACACTTTGATACCATCCAGGTAAGCCATACAAGTTTCACTCAAGCATCACTGAACTGCTGTATCCACTGCCTCCAGACTTGACTCACGCTGCAGTTCCAGCAGAGATTTAATGAACAAGTCGAATTTGATGCAAGCTTTCTGAAGTTTGGCAGCTCTGATCAGCAAAATAAGTGTGCTAGATAATTAGAGTGTTAAGCTGATATTTATCTCTAATCCCTCAGATGAAAGAACTAGATTTCACAAGAACTGTATATTTATTACCATACACTGAAAAGACAGCACTGATTGAAGGCAAACATGAAGACGTTAAGAGACACCAGGCTGTTTACACATTCAGCCCCTGAGAAACATCTCTATGGAACGACCACATCTGTGGTCAGCACAGAGCACTGGCACTAAGGCCAAAAATGGTGCCCAGCCCTTGAAGTAGCCCTACCAACACGCTCTGGAGTATCACATTTGGGTTCAGACCCAAACTGACAAGGCTGCAGCTGCTCATGCTCAAAGCTCATGGCCCCTCAACCACTGCTTCCTACTTATTTCAAGTATCTCAACCTCTGAAGTTAAAGGTATGTCTTTAAAACTCAGCAGGCTGTTCATCTCCATCCACGCGTCAAACACATCAGCTGAGCATATTTGGGATATCTTAAACTTTGTTGAAAATCCCAATCCGCCTTCCATTGTTACATTGGCATTTACACCTACCCAGACACAAACACTTGTGATTAAAAAAATTACATGTAAAGGAAACAAAAGAAACATCTCAGGAAGAATATGAGGACTTCAGCCGTAGAATGCGCCTCCATATGCCAAAGGAAGAAAAGCAGGGAACAGATGGCTTTCTTGCTTTGTCTTCATAGTGCTCTCATACTCACACGGCTTCGTATTTTGGGTTAATATTTTTATCCAAACATTGTGATTAAAAATAGAGGCAGACGGAGGATTGTATTTCATTCTATAATTAGGCAGACACAATGAGGTGAGTTCTCAGCATGGTACAAAGGAAAATAAAGCATCTGTAGCTCCATTAGCGATATTTCCTATCCACACGGGAATAACTTTTACTCTGATACATGCAATAGAAATGAAAATTTTAAAAAACCTCAAAACCCACAAAAACATCCGGGGTTTACCATGTTATTAATGAAACAAAATACCACAAGGCCTTCTTTCAGGACCAGACTTCACTCTTCCTAAACTTCAAGTACATGCTTATTTGCTCAGTGCCTTGGAGAATGAAGAAGCGGGCATCTTATTTCAGTGCTAGAAATAACAATGGGCTTGCTCTTTGTAAACGCTTTGGATATAAAGCTGCCATAAAATCAGCTTTAATCAGAGTTCAGCATCCCAACTAAAGCATCCCTGGATGAACACTGACTCCACCAACACCCACAGTGAGCGTGGGCCATGGGCATGTCAACTCATTACCCCAGGTCCAGTAAAGTGACTTCAAGATAATCACACACAAAGTAAAAGCAACTTAGCTCTAGGAGAGACTCAAGGCTCTTTAAGCAAGAAGCAACCCAGAGGCCAATTTGCTGGGGTTCCTATGGCAGGCAAAGAACAGCCTGTCTACCAACAACACTAAGAGCATTTGTGCCAAGAGGTTTGCTCACGACTGGAATGCTGTCATATGAACAGGTCAGTAAGGATCATTTTCTCGCAAAGCACTTAAGACTAAGTTACACTGCAGTAATTAGATATTTGGATTCTCAGATACAGACATAGGAGCACGTGCTTGTATGACCTAGTGCAAGAGAGCTGGTACACACAAGAACCATACATAAGTGATCACCCTGGTCACCCATACTCTATTTTAACACTGCTGTGGCACTAGAAACATGAAAAACAACTCATGAAAAGGTCTACCGAGTCCCATCAAGGTCTCCACTCCAGTTTGGGCAGTGCCTTGGTAAGCTGGGCAGGCACCACACCTGCTTTCTGTAATGGATTTGTTCTTAAACAGCTTGTGCTTTATGGATGACATCAGAACGATGGCCAACTCATTATTGCCAAAGCAAAAAAACACAAAGCAGGTGCCAGAAATAACACGAGGTCTGTTGTGCTCAACGCAAGTAGCAGGAACCCACAGCCCAAAGAGCCAGGACAGAGGGTGACGGCAGCAGCCAGGCAGGGCGTGTGTGCAGGACAAGGCTTGATGATTCGGCTTTTCCAACACTCAGCTCTATTTACAGCGAAGCACAAGGACCTCTCACGTCCCTTCCTCTCCCCTCTTCAGAACACAGGGATTGCCATGGTGACTGACTAGTGGCCCAACAAATGCAACACCCGCTGTCAGCAGGAGCTGGTACTCTGTGCTACAAAGGAAAAGCACCACAACCAGGCAGCACGCTGCTGCAGAACAGCTAGTCAGGAGGGGAAGGTTCCTCCTAATCCCCTTGCCCTTTGATACTGGGTTATGGCTTCCATTGCAGCAGGCTCAGACCTTGCCTAAGGATGTCCCTTAATGCAAACACTGCATGAAGCACGGGGCTTACAGGCACAAACTCAAATCCAGCAGACTTCAATGAGCAGTTTCCCTGTGCAGGAGCTGTGCTCCCAAACTGCAGCATTCCAGGTCACGGGGCCTTGTTCATCCCCTGTAAGCAGCAGCGCTTCTCTTAACAGCCCTAATTCCCTGCTCCAAGATGTCTTGGCCCAAAACGGTGCAAATGTAGATGCAAAATTTAGCTAGCCTTGGACAAAAAGGGTCCAAATCTGGTCCGGACAGAATATCAGATTTCCAGGGAGTTGCCCTTGCTCAGATAAATGCCCTTGCTCAGCCCTGTGCACACTCGCCTGGAGTTGGCAGGTAACCCCCATCAAAAAGATACGTATGTGAAGCTGGAGCGGCCTGGGGTGCAATTTGAGCATTTACCATCAGTTCTGAGCAGACCTCAAGGGTCAGACAGTGCCCACAGCTGAGCCAAGCCTTCCAAAGAACCCAACACCGCCAAGAACTCCAGCCTCTCATGGAAACGTGGAAGTGCTGCTGAACACTGACACTGCCGAGCAGCAGACAGATACAAATGGTACCTGACAGCCTTTTACAAAAGCTGCTCTGGTCCAGAAGTACTTTTCCAGTTGCGATGGAGGATTCTCTTGGAGAAATAAAGCAGCATATGGAAAACCCCCAGCACTGCATGTTCTCATAATTTTTGGAACACTGTAAATATTTGAGTCAGTAGATCTTAATCCGTAAACACAGCTGGACTCAAGAAACAATGATGGTAACTTATTATAATTTAAACAATTGTGTAACAAAACAAACCAATGATAATCACTTTGGTTTTCTAAGTACAATAGGCGCAACCTTTTCACAAAGTTAACATGATGGTACATGCAATTACATAAAAACAAACGTACATATGCTAAGACAAATTATTCTCAGCTTTTAAAGAACATTGTAGAGGGATGACTGCGGAGGGAAAGAAGCTGTATGGTGCACAGCCAGCAATTCATATAATGTACAGAGCTGGAATGGTAACTGCCAGCCAAAGGACATCCCTTTTCCCTTCTATCCTCTTCCAGAACATATTAGTTTAATTGCTTTATGACCAGGAACATCATTCCCCCAAGTTCACCCTCAATGTAAGCCCTTATGCACACAGTTTACATACAAAGAACTGGTGGCCGATCTCTGCTGTGATTAAGGAGAAGAACATTTATCCAAACTACATAAGAACAGACCTGGGCAGTCAACTCACATTTTAAATAAATTAAGGGGAGCTTAAGTTCTTTCCTGAAAGTTCAAATAAGTTCAGTTCCTTCTTATTTCCATTGCCTCTTTGCATTTTCATGAGACTGCATTCAGCAACATAACCTAGAAACAGAAGTAAACACAGTGTGCTTCAAACCCACTCCAACTGTCCTAAGCTGGGTGCTATCCTGGAGTTTTTACCAGGTCAAAAGAGATGTAAAGCGTGTTCAAGTAACACCAAAGCACACGGCCAGCACAAAGCCTATGCAAAGGCAACAATTTAAGTACATTTTCTATAAGCAAAATACTGACTGTGGCTCTAGCCTATTATTTCACTAACATGAAAACTCCAGGTTTCATATTTTACATTTTGTTACCAAAAAGATAGCAAGAATCCCACCCCAGCCCGTAGAATCTACAGAATTCAAGCAAAAACTGGGAATGAGGAAAAATAAAGCCATTCAGTAGAGCACTGTAGAAGTCTGACGTTCCATAATTGCAGTGCTTGTACTATCAGAGCTCAGACCCCTTGCATGTACCCCTCAGAATCACAGGGGATAAGCCTGCGAGCAGGCAACACACAAGCTATGAGCCCAACTGCCAGCTCGTGCTGAAGGCAGTATCATAAAATGAGAAAGCTGCCATCTGAACTAATCCTAGCTCCAGCATTTCTAGTTCAAAAAGAAGCACACGAGCAAAACAGCATCTTTTCCAGCCCTCTCCTTTGCACCGAGAGACAGATGAGCCATATGAACTGGAACTTTAAAAAAAAAAATCAAGTATGGAAAACATCAGCCCTGCAGTACAGGTCTGGCAGAGTTATAATCAACTAAAATCAGGATCCTATAATAGGAACTGACGGGGAAATTCTAACAACTTGTGCTGCTTATAAATGCTAACATCAGCCGGGAAAGAGATGAAGCCACAGAGCTGAAATCCCATTCTGGACTAAAACTTCCCCCAAGTTTTCAGGGAACTTTGATTAAGGAGTTCAGCGCGGTCCAGGTGTAAGTGCAGGTCTTTCAGAAATAATGAGAAGGCCTCAGAACACCTGAAGGTTCAAAGGAACTCTTCGTTCAGAGTACAACTACTTTTTCAATAAAGAAAACCTCAGCACGGGACGGTAATTCCAGTTCCTGACACATGACCTCTACAGTCAGTCTGCTGCAATTCACACTTGAAATATTGCCTCTGCTCTATTTGAATATATAAGAGTATACTTTAAAAAAGGGAATAATAAATCTAGGACAATGACCACATTAATCCAGACCCCATTTGGCAGGGTCTGCCAAACAAGCATTAACAGCCATTTATGCAAGTTCCTAAATGGGAGATCATTCATTGACTTGCAAATGATGTCACCCTCTAAATGATGGAACATTTCTTTCCTTTTGTGGCTTTGCCACCCTATTTCTGCAAGGCTGCCAGGCAGGTAAACAGAATTCCACTTAATCTGTCTGCAGCTTAAAAAAAAAACAACCTACAGCTTGTCCACTGAGGCCAAAGCTTTCAGAGATGAGTGCCTAACGTTGGCCAACTAAATCCAAATTTAGGAACATAAACAAGTACCTGTTGTTTTTTCTTTTTAAGGCTTTAAATAAGTATCTTATGCTCCACAGCGATCCTATCCCATGTTGTTTTTCACTAAGGACCTCAAGGCGGGAGGTGAGAGAGAAGGGGGACATTGTGCTATCTGGATTTGTTGTCTCCCGCTGTCTTCCAAGCTCCAGTTTACTTGCATACCAGGACTGGCTGGAGAACAATAATTCTGCTCCACCAAATCCTTCATTGCACATCATTGGTACAGCACAAGAACAGTTTTGCAAGAAATTTAGAGGGAGGTGAGAGAGTGACTGACATGGCTGAGAACAGAACTCCAATCTGCTTTAAAGCAGCTCCACCTCACCCACCTTCCCAAACCAACAGCTCTGTCAATGGGCTGCCCCAAACCTAAAGAGTCTTCCTAATAAGGATTTCAGGAAAAAAGTATTACTTCAGCTGCCTTAAATGTTTTCCACGAATGGGAGACTTCAAAACAGTAAACAAACTTTTCATCAAACTATTCTTGGTTATCTCTATTTATAGGACTCGAGTAGTTTTCCTAGTAGATAAGCTTGCAAATGCAATCTGGGATCTGACAGCACAGCTCCAGCGCTACCACCATTAACAAGAAGCCAGATGAGGGGAACATTTTCTCATCATTTTCTTCACAACAGATCTGTGGTGAGGGCTCAAGGGAAAAGAAAGGAAGTTTCTTGAACTTTGGGAGTAGGAATGTTAGAAGCACTCACCCTACTCCCACTGGGGTCAGCAGCAGGAGAATAGGCCAAAACTTCCAAAAAAAAAAAACAATTGCCTTAAATATATCAATTGTAGAAGTCAAGAGACAAGTAACCAAAAGATGTCTTGTCAGTGAGTGGCCGTCCCTGAGGCCCGGTAGAAACCCCTTCTCTATGACTTTCCTCCCTGCCAGCACCACATCAGCTCCCCTGCCACCTGAGAAACCTTCAAGCGTGTGGGCAAAACATCTTCCAACGTCAGGATGTACACAGCTGTGCCTCATGAGAGTGCCTCATCCATAGCAGGATCCCAAAGCAAAATATCCCCAGCACCAGATAGCTGCAAAATATTGAACGGGGTTAATGCAGATCTTGGAGTGTCTTCTCCCCCCATCACAAATTAATTACCATTTTTCTAAACCAATGCTGTGAACGGGATCTTGTACGGCGCCGGCCATCTTCACGTGGAAAAGCACATAGCAATGGGACGTTGCTACCTATTTCAGTGGGATCAGGTTTGATACAAGACTAAAATTCAAGGAAGAGCTCATTTGGCTGCAGGATCGAGCCCTGTCAAGCCATTTTTCCTCACTTTTTCATACCTTGAGTGTTCGTAGCTTAAGTTGACTAAACTCACAGCCGTTACAAACCGCACCAAACAGTTCCAGCTGAACATAAATTTTGGATTCCTGTTTTTCAATTCTTGCATTTGTCCCGATTTAGTTTTCCCTCACTGCTATTTTTGTAAATTATTTGCATCAGAAATAATGACTCACAAAAAAATGAATCAATAGCTGCTTATGTTACAGTGCAAATCTCTCCGCATTTTCAATCTGCTCAATGACTGATTGTTGGGTTTTTCAGTTGGGTATTTCTACGGCATGCAAGGCAAAGCACAACTGGGTGGATTTGTGCTGTTGGGTTTTTTTGTTTCACACTCACAATAATCCAACACAAAACAAGCAAGGTTGTTCAAAATTAGTGAAAGAACATCAAACAACTTGCACGAGATTGCAGATTCTCAAGGAAACTGGATAGGAAGATGCTATTGAAAATAAAGCAAGCATCAAAGAGTAGAGATAAAGGGTTGGGAATCTGAAAACAAGCTCATTTCAGCTCAAGTTCACTCCACGCTCTGCATATTTGCTGCATTCTTTCTGGTTATTCCTGAAGTTTGTACAATCTGTGTGCAACAATTTTTTCGTATATCCAAGCTTAAATAGGTCACTAAAGGCAATGAGCACAGTGATATGTGCCTCCATACCCTCCACATCCTTCTCACCTCTGGTTAGTCAAACCTTAGTCTCAAGCATAGCTTGATTCATGCAAGACTTAAAAAGATGGAAGTTGTCCACATATTTAGAGTTCCTTTCTGTTGTACATTCTGAATGCTTACACACAAAGCACTTTGACCCTGAAGTAGACTTCAGGTCTACCCTAAGAGGATAATTCAAAATGAGGAACCAGGCAAACCAAACCCCAGGTAGAGGCTCCTTCATCTCCTTCCCTGGGGACTGCATTCACTTGACAAGTTCATTCTGTTCCCTTCCAGTTGAAGTGGCCCCAGCTGGCTGGGTGCACCCCCTCTCTCCACTAATGCTTATTCCAAAATGGGTTACAGATTTTTATGGAAGCGTAGGGGAGATGAAAACTAAATATTAGCAAAGGAAAAAGTGAAAATACATTTTGAGTTGAATTCTGAAAAGTCATTGAGAACAAAATATGGAAAAGTTGTTCCAGATGGCAGGAATTTACTTGAGGAATTTCATTTAATCACATTCTTAGCAAGATGTTTTGATTCGGATGACATACATCAACTGCATACTTAAATTAACAGTCCTTCCTACTGAAGCAATTGCAAAAGTCCCAGGAGTAGGAATGGGTCTCAGTGCTTTTAAGCGCAAGTACAGCATGTATGGAGCTGAGAGTCTTTTTGTTGTTTCTCAAGGGAAAGCAGTGCAAGCCATGCTGCAACCATGTGCCAATCCTGACAGCAGCCTGCATCTACCCACCTGAGTCCCCAGTCCCCTGCACACAGCTACCAAAGCAACTGCCCAGTCCCATGCCTGCTCTACTAGGCAGAACAGTTGAGTTGAAACAAGTGTGATGGAATGAGAGAGCAGAATCCCAGGGAAGTGAGAGTCCCAGCTCCTACAATCTGATTCCAGTTCAGCAGGCCATGGGGACATCTGCCACAGAGTAATTCCCCAAATGAGTGCCCCAGAGGAATGTCGCTGGGACAGCCAAAGCCACTCAGCTGTCATCAGGTAGACTGCAGAATGGTTTGGAAGGGACATTAAATACTGCTTCTTTTCAGCCCCCTCCCAGTAGATCAGGCTGCCCAGGGCCCCATCCAACATGCAAGAGAAATGTCACATCTCATCCAGATTTCCCCCACCCTCCATCCATTTACTCACCTCTCATTACTAAGTAAGGGTTCTGAAAATACCATTTCATTAAATACAGGGCATAAGCTGCAACCCCATAAGATAAGTGATGTTCCAGAAATCCTACCTGCCCTGACTTTATTCTTAAAACCCTGGGGGGAGGAACACAGATGAAGAGCTTTAACACATGAACAGGTCAGTATCAGGATTACAGCACTGACATACTACATTCCTAATAGCCTTCTCTATCTTTTAAGGCCATAGTACAGCTCAAATACAACACTAGATTTCTGTACAGGAGTTTATTAGGAGTTGAAACGCAGTTTACACCTAAAGTGCACATCAAAGTTTTTTAAGGATGTGGAGTATTTCAGCTGCCTCCAAAACGCTCCAAATTGCGAACTTATCTTCTTGCACAGCTTCCTCCTGCAGCTGTAATCTGAAGGGAGATATACATACACATACAGGTATGTATAGTAGTTATTAGAATAACTGTAATAAGGCCTTTTGTTTGGCGACTGTCTATTTCTAAGAAGTGAAGTATGATGAGATTTAGCTTGCCAGCTGTGCATTTCACTTTCCCATATCCCCAAACAGAGATTTAAAATAGCCTGTTTATCAGATGTGTATCTAACTCGTATTCCACTGTGAGGTCTAAAAAAGGAATTTCCATTCTTACAAATGTTCCCCTTGTGGGGCATTACCGTCTGTTCTGATCATTGTAATGGGTTCCTCTTTCCTTCTAAGTCCAAAACCCACTGAAGCATTTCTTTAATGACTACAAAAAAGGCCAGAGGCTTTCTTGCCTTAATTTATACACAAATACATCACCAATTAAAAGGTAACTGTGAAGAATAGAGCTGATAATGGAATGCCTTCTGCAACCTCAACAAGAGCATCACTACCATGACATTATAATAATTAGTTAATCTATTCTCTAATTTGTCTCAATTTGCACTAGCAGAATAGAAGCTGCTGTCATCTTGATTTCTCACTGAACACAGCGGTAGGAAAAGGAACGGAATTTTTCCACCTCCCACCCATTCTGCGCATAAGCTTTTCCCCTCTTCTTTCCATCAACACTGTAAATCTGGAATACAGCTCCATTAAAGCAAATGGAGTTATATTCCAGGTTCAATAATGAAAGCAGAATCTGGCTCACTACCACCAAAATACACCCAACTCATGCATTCAAAAACACCTTATCACTGCAGCCAGCCTGCCGCTTGCGTCCTTGCTCCACTGCCAGGCTTCAGTCAGTGAACAGGCTGCAGCAAATGTCTCCTGTTGAACAGAGACCTTTCTCTTCCCCTCCAACCAGCCACAACCCCAACCTGCAAATGGCTCGTGGGTAAGCTCACCATGTCCCTGATTATACTTCCCATTCAAAATAGGAAAAAAGGCAGATCCTCCTTCTGGCTGCTCAGGTGGTAGAGAACAGCCATTACCTGGAAACACGAGGGGAAAAAGAAGAGTTCAAGGCAGAAGTGTGTACCTCAGCAAGGCTCTCGTATGACTTAGAGGCACGTTTCTTTCTACCCGCCGTCAGCTATTCTGCTGCCACATCTGTGTGGCCAGATATCATATGACTAATTGAGAACCATTAACAGACATTTTAGAATCTGCATGCCGAAAGGTAGGAGCTAAATCTTTATCAGCCTACTTTCCAGTGAGTTCACGACTTACATTTCTTGTCTTTTCAGAAACTATTTATCTGCACACAGAACACCTGATACACCTTATTTCCCAAATGAAGCCCCATTTTGATTGCTTGCAAGAGATAAAAGTCACCATTACCCCAAAAAAAAACAACCCAAAACCAAGTACAAAGCGTGCAACTCTGAGCAAGAATTTGCCAAAAAGTTATCCTTCAGCACTTTCTAAATAAACATAAGGGCAGTGAGCTGACCCTTAAATTGCTTCTTGACACGTACTAAATCTACAGAAATGAGGGAGATTCTCTGGAAAGAGCTGCAGAATCTCAGTATTCACAGTGTATTTTTAACATATTCTAAGAATATTTTGTATACTAATACATGCAGTAAAACTGCAGGGATTTCATCTGGTTGTGAAAACCCAGGGTCCATGTTAAACGGCAGTGTAAGGAGTAGGTGGCTGGCTTGAAGCAAGAAACAACTACTGGAAGCTAATCAAAGCATCAAGAGGATAACACGCATCCATTCCCCCATCCTCTACTCGCCCTATAAATCAGTACTTGGTTATTGATTGACAAATTCCTTCTCCCAGCCACCCTCCTCTGCTCCCAAGACACAAAGTATATGGGAGAAGCGACAACAGGCTGAGCTGCCGACTGCACAGGCAGATTGGAGCAGTACACCAGGATGAGCCTCAGCCAGTCAGGGCTTCCCACGTTCAGACCTCCATACCCAAATGAAAGGTGGGTGGCAGAAGTGCCACAGGAATGGGCAGTGCAGAGAACAGCATAAGGAAAACAGTGCAGATGCTGTCTGGAGAGAATCCCTAGAGACCCTTTGTGTCTGCAGGGTGCATCAGCCGGGCTTTATGCACATACAGCAACATAGCAGATGATTTCCTGAAGACTTTTGCTTAATATGAGCAGCCTGCCTCAAAGAGATGTGTTTCATCAGAAGGAAAGAGAGCTCACTGTCCCACTCTGAATGCAAAGAGCATTTTCCTGTATTGCAAATGAAGTGCGATGAACAGCAAACATCACAGGGCAAGTGCAGCCTAGCACAGCTCCATATGGTTGCAGAGCCTCACCCATTGGCCCCACCATTTAATTTGGTCACACTACCACACAAGCTGTTCGGGAGAGAGGTGTAAAAGGCCATCTTGTAATAGAGGTGTGACGGTGTAAAAACATCACAGTCTTCCACACAAGACAGATGGAAACTGGATCCAGTAGATGCAGGTGACTGCAGGTATTTACTTCCCTTCACGAAGTGCCAGCTCAGACTTAACTAGATAGGCTTAGCATCACATCTAAATCAAAGAGACAGTAGTGCAAGCCTGAAGGATGAGCAGACAAGGACAGAGTAGAACACAAGGAGAATTTGAAAGAGGCTGCATTTCCTGGACCAATTCTGGAAAACTAACAGGCACAATTAGCAACTTTCAAGATAATAAGTTAAGAAACCAGCACTGCAAAGACTAAGGCAAAGTCAGAAGATGGGTGAGACACCATTCACTGACTGTACAATTCTTAACAATAAGAAGTGAAGAACTGCCAACACATTTCTGCCTATTTCTCACTCGCAGACATTCCCCGCAAAGCTCACACAAACAAAGCTTTCAGAGCTCGGAGCAGCAGCCTGCTTTGTCATACGTTCCTGAATAAATCAAGAAATTGCTCTGCTCTCATTTTTCTGATGGGAAAAGTGCTGACCAGGGATGTGCACATTTAGCAGCAGTGCTCAGTTCAGTGCGTGGCAACCAGAAGTTCAGCGTTCTCCCCCAGCCTGACTTCTCCTTGGGCAATTCCTTCAGGGAACTCCAGCAGCTCCCCATACAAGTTTCCATGGATCCTTCTCTGGAGCCTCTCTCCTCCATGCACTACCTTGTCATTCTCTTGAAGGATGATTGAGTAGGTCACTGCAATAGGTAAACAGCAGCAAAAGTGAACAAGTGAAACGTGGACTTAAATTACATACAGCCCCGGCTTCCAGCCCTATCACTGGGGCAGAGAGGAAGTTGAATGCTCTGAGCAGGACAGAAGTTTCACACCTATTTTCATTCCATGTAGCAGACTCCTTAACAGGCAGGATGACAGAATCCCACTCCAAGGACCTGCCTCAGTGCTGCCATGAGAATCCCATGGCCTGGACTGCCTGTTATGGAGGCATCAGTAGCGCACGCAGCCATCAAGTTAAAGCAGAGAATGTTTTGATTGTTAATTCAAGATGCTCTCAGAGCTCTGTGGTGACCCAGCTGGCCATTCCTGCTCTTGTTTGTCCGAGCAGAACACTCCACAGATCACAGTGGTTATGAGTAAGCAAGCAAGCATGTGTGCATTTTTGTTGACAGCATCTTCCCAGAAATGATCACAGCACCCGACTGGTACTCATGAGGTTTCACCCTCTTTAGATTTTTTTTTTCCAATACGTTATACATGTGTATTTATAAACCTCATTTCAGATGAAAGCTGCTCCTTCTCCCTCAACCCTTGATAACTTCCTGTAGACAAAGACGTACAGAAGCTGTCGCTGAGCACGGGGGCACTTCTTGCACATATTTAAGGATTGCAAACAGTGTTCTCCTTAGCCAAACATTTCCACCCATGGGGTGATGTGTTTACATTCCCTGCGGTACACGATCAGCAGTTACTTGGGATATACTGTACCTCCAGTGTTTCCAACCTAGCATGCCACATGCTGGGAATCAGGTAGCCTCAGCTGTTTGACTTCTGAGAAACAGCTCCAGATGTGAAAGCGTGTTATCTTCCCTTTTTAGAGATGACTCCCCCCATGATTCCTTTTTTCCCTTACCCAGAAATCTGAACACTAAAGTTAGCAGACAAATAGTCAGAAAATAGAAGAAATTACATAGCATACAAAATATGAAGTGTATTCAGATGAACCAGGAAAAAAATTACCAAAAAAAAAAAAAACCCAACAACAACAACAAAAAACCCTACAAAATCTGTACTTCTCTGGAAAGAACAAGGCCTATTTTCCAGAGCATGGAGATGGACCAGCACATTCCTAATACATCACCATGACTAAAGATGGAAACATGTAACTTTAGATTTTCACCATTGCATCCGCTGTACGTTTAAACCCTCGGTGAGACGCAGCTGGAGGCATTCTGGCTGTAGGTTGTGGGACATCCAACACGAGGCATTTCAGGAGCATCATCCTTTGCTAACAAGTAATTCTCTCCCACAGTAACGGTGCTTCCATCCATTGTATTTCTATGTGGTCCACAGTCATTGTGCCCCAAGTACTTCCTCACGCAGGGGGTGACATTCTTCACATGTGGGAAACCACAGATGGGCTCAGATATTGAGTAATGCTGCAGAACTGCATTCAGTTGTGCTTTGGTTCCTAGGTAAAACCGACACAGACCCCAAATGATTTGCCCAACCCTACAGAGCTCATCTATCATTCTTCCACGCTCTCTTTCCTAAGTACGCTCGTGAGCAAAGCCATCGTTGTGCAACATCAGCCATACAGCTGTACACGTGGCAGCCTGCAGAACAAGGCCCGCTGAAGGGCAGGGAGCACAGGGGTTCACTTGGCCTCACCTCCATCACCTCCAGCAGGTCTCATGCATTCAGCCCAAAAGGCCTCTGCCTCCTTACGAAACACAATTGGAGACTTGTGCGTGCATTCGATGCTTAAGCTCACTGTTCAGCCACAAGCTGGAGCACGCTGCCTGCCATCCACCTAAATTGCTAAGAAATGCCAGTGCTTTCAGCCAAGTGAGCTGGCAGCAAGCACAAGAGAGGATTTGGAAGAAGAAACTGATCCATCAGGGAAGACAGGAGGCTGGACCACCCCTCGCAGTTGTTGCTAAACATTCAGGGATCCTTAGAAGGCAGCTCAGTCACTGCCATGCTAAGGGACAGCACAGCTACACCCCGGTCAGAACTAATTAGGCAGAGAGGAGTTACTGCTGCTTCTGTACAAGACAGGAGTGGAAGCAATAGATCAAACCCCAAACTTGGACTCCTGTTGCAAGCACAAGCCTATCAGGATCTGAGGGACACAAGAATGTTCCTGAATGACCCCAGCGTAGGCATCCCAACAGCTTCTCTGAAATTTCACAAGCAAGGGGATGTCCTGGATAACGGATGGGAGCCCAGCAGCCCCCAGATGAGGGATTTTCCTCTGTGCACAAGTCCCTGAGTTATTTCAGCAGCATCTGGCAGTGATGCTCTTGTTAAAGCTGCACATCTATTTATAAAGCCTGATTGTTCGTTCAGGGACAGCTCTCGGCATACGAGGCCTCAGGAGAGCTGGAGTGATCTGGTTAACAAAACATCCAGCAAGCTGGGAAATCAAGTCTGCTTTTGATTTATAATGCAGCAAACTAAAATTATGATTTGCCAGACTCATTTTGGCACACTCATAATTCAGCTACAGTTCTGATTATTTAAAAAAAAAATAATAATAATAATTAAAAACCCAGCAAGTTTAATTACCATAATTATGGAAATAGTCACTGAGTGAAAAGGACTCAAAAATAATGAGGCAAACTCACACGGCTCAAACTCCACCAATTAACGGGATGTTAGGCTTTGTGAGACAAGCCCTCGCAACGCTGGCACGGCTGCAGCAGAAGGGACAACCCACCTCGTGCCTAGGTTATACCGCAAACCTATTGCACCCTCTTGTGCTGAGGTGTCAGCATTACTTCGGTTTGGCTGCCTCAAAATTAACCACTCTGCAGCACCTGACCTTCCAATCAGCTCTCCTGCTGCAGGGTACAGCCATGCATGCAGCATTGCAGCACCCATACATTGAGGGCTCTTCTCAGCACCCAAATGATTAAGTAATTTCCTGGGCAGGGCTGAGCGTCGCTGACTTCCAGGCTTCTGTGGATTCCCTGAATCCTCCTCATGTGAGCTCCCACTTCTGTTGAATTCAAATAGTATTGGAAGCTTTGTAAGGATACAGCATCCCACGGATCCGCCTGGCCAAGCAGAGCTAAACTGTGCCCTTTGTAGGATTCCCAGAAGGGAAAATAAAGCTAGGCATCAATAAACATCTATTTACCCTCGTAAAACTCGAGTAGTTCTATGGCATCCAGGCAGGGGTACCACCAGCTGTACAGGTGCTGCGTTTTAAAGGAAGCACAGAACTGGAGTGAGTTGAGGGGAAATCAGTCAGAAGATGCCTCTCAGCTGATCTTTGTTAGACCAGGCTGAACCACCAGGGAGCATCCTGCCTAGAGAAGATCTGCAAATTCCCCCCCCCCATCTTCAGCTAGGCAAAAGTGAACAAAAGCAATTCTGCACTCCTGCTTGACATGACAAGGAGTAACAATATTGACTGGAACCATGAGAGATGAGGGGGAAGTATTCGAGAGACAAATCCCTCCAATCAGTATGTTAAAGTACTCCTTGGTGCAAATGGAGACCAGATGAGAGAGAGGTATCAGGAATAACCGAAGGTAAAGCTGGCCCTTGTTGAAGCAGAGCTGAGCAACGTGGTTTCTTAAGGCTCCTTTCCAGGCTTGTTCCTCCTATTGCTTTCAGCCCTGGAACTGTTCCTGTCCGATCAGCACCCAGGTTTGTTTTCAGAGCATTACACACAGGCTGGTCTAACAGACAAACACAGAAGCCATTCTCTGGCAGTCGTATTCCCAGCACTCAGCACAGGCTGCACCTCCTGCTGGTAATGCCAGCAGCAACACTAATTTGCAGCTCCTGAGCACGGTGAAAACAAAACATTTCGCTGTCTTAAATGCAAGTTTCAGTCTGCATTAAAGCTGGTTTGTTACAGGGTGAAAAATTATTAGGCACAGAAAATCCAGACAGACCACCACAAGTGTCTGAATCAATAGAAAGGAGGATCCTCTGCTGCTGTGAGTACAGAGCACAGCCTCCTTCAGTCCCGCGCCGGCCTGAGGATGACATCTAAATATGTTAAGTAATAAAGCTTAAAAAACAAACAACAAAAGGGGGAACAAGAGCACCAGAAATCCATCATTGGAAGAAGGACAAGTTTCCCTGCATCTTCCCATCACAGACGCAGGGCTGCTGCCGGAGACGTGGGGGGGGGATCTGGGAGGATTTGCTGAGGGAGAAGTTTCCAGAGCATCATTCTATGCCCGCAACAATTGAAATTAAATTGCATTCTGATCCATGAATCAAAGAGCTTGCAATTACCATTTCAAGGCAGGTGAAACAATAACAAATAAGGAACAAAGAGATGTTTCAAGTCCTTGCTGATGCACTCTGTGCTTACTAAAGAAACTGCTAACCGGACACATTTTCAACAGAGCCAAGGTGATTGCCTGCGATAGCCCCAGTTAATCAAGTCTTCAAGAAAAATGGGAGTAATCTCCACTATTGTAAAGTAGTATTTCAAATCTCCTCCAGCCTCCAGCTTTTATGCTTAGATTTAGAACAGGAATACAGAAACCACGTGTGAATCGGGCCAAACTGCACCCTGGCTTTGAAACAGTGCAACATTAAACCTCTCGGTGTGGGTTAGAAAACCACACAGGTTTGCACACCATGCAGCTGTCACTGCATGTGGGCTTACTGCATACTAGATGCAGTGATGATGAGTTTAACCTAAAATTTATATTACAAGATCACGAAACACAGGCTTCTCCCTCCTAAGGATGGCCTCTTCATGTCTGAAGTCCATTATAAAGGCAAAGATTGCTGCTTGCACCATTGAGTGACCACTGTTCCCTGTGCTGCTGTGAACGTTGACCAGTGCAAGCCATTTTGCAGCAACTGTGGTCTCTCCAAACAAAAACAAGTTTTGTTACTGGGCTGAACAGAAAGCAACAGCCTTAACACTGAGCTTCTGGCTCAACAGGTACAGAAACCAGCGAGCATTACTCATCCCATAGTCCTCCCAGCTCACCCTGCTATCAGAGCATGTGCTAAACCCCCTATCAGCAGGGCTGGAAGCCACGAAGGTAAACTGAAAACAAAGCTGGCCTTTTCTGATGGGCTGATGGAATAGGACTGCATGCTTGCAAAAGAGAAATGGGAGGAGAACTTGCTAAGCCTTGGGCTCCAGGGAATCTGCAGCTGGATGATTTCTGGGCACCCATCCTGCTCTTGTTCTGGAGCCCAAGGGCATTAAGTTCACATCCACATCAGGTTCAGCTGGTGATATAAACCTGACACAGCAGTGAGCCTCCCTGCTGACCGGCCATGGGCTCAGGACCCAGCAGGCAGGGCTGCAGCTGATCTCAGCAGTCTGCATGTCCAGCACAGCACCATCACAGCCCAAGTTCTGCACTGGCAGCATGACTCGTGCTCCAAAGGTCACCCGCTGCTCTGGCCCCCAAGCTGGGGGAGGAAGGAGAAGGAAACAGAAAAGGAAGCTGATTTTCACCACAGCTGCAAGCTCCAGCTCTAAACCGCTAACCCCTTTGCTCCTTGGAAAGCTGACTCCCAAATCCCTAGGTGTTTCATTATCTCTTGCACTCCCTCCCTGAGTTTCTCTCAGGTAATTGTTCCCACATAGCATCTGCTTCAATCTGAGCCAGCTTCCTCCTTCACTGAGGCTTTCCAGCACGAGCGAGGTGACAGCTTTGCCTCAGCTCCCTCATTTCGTGCATAGGCAGTAAAAAGTCTGAGGGAAATAAGCGGGTTTGTGCAGGGGCTGAACTCGCTCCCAGGTAGAGTGGGAAACACCATTCCCATGGGAAGCCACGTGTTTGTGACAGCAAGACAGACTGAATGAAGAATCAGTTGGACCCCATCCCACTCACACACACTGTAAGGGACTTCTGCACCCCCAAGGAGGAACCCAGGGATCGTTGTTCCTCCATTGCTGCTGATAAAGAAGCGGTTTAACAGAAGTCACCAATCCTGCCACAGACTGCAGTCGGAAGGAGCTGCGAGAGTTTGCATCTTTGGTCCCAGTCCGGTCACTGCAACCCCTCACAAGGCAAGTGAGGAATCATGAGCTCATCCTTTGGCAGGAAGGGACTGACTGTAGTTTGCAATATTCATAGTAATTTGTGTAATTTAATGCAGAGGGTGAAGTTCTCAGCCAGGGTAAATCAGAGCAATGTCAATTTTCACTGCTGAAGCACCTGGGTGAGCCTATTAATAAGCTTAACTCCTTTTAAAAATTTATTCTGTTCACCTTGAAGATGACCCCTTTAGAACTATTTATTGTTTTTAGGTTGCTGTAACTGTCAGCTAATTGCTGGAGGGCCAGTGTTACAATAGGCAAAGTGCTTTCCATCACAGCTTGGTCTGATGAGATCTAGGTAAGTGGAGAAAAGCAGAGCAAGCATGCTTCAAAGATATTTTAATCAAGTTGTTGGGATGCATGCGGGTAATCGTGAATCTCAACAGGCAACTAACTCTACAAATAATTAAGTGACTGGCTTTTTAAAGTGTAGCGATGTTCACTGGGCCAAATTCAATACTGCTGTAAATTCCTGGAAGCACTGCAGAAGATCTATCAGTTATCTCAAGCTTTTCCCATGAAAAAAGACTGTGCAGGCAGGAATGCTTTTCATTGTTTTCGGTATTAGGAAGAACAACTAGAGGGCAGGGCACAACAAGGGAGCACAGGCACAGACTGGGTTATGAATACCATGTATTCGGAAAGGCCAAGAGACAAAACAGCAACGCAACACAGGCACCGGTGCACAGAGTAAATCCTCCTCTTGATCCATGTGTTATTCTTATTTTAATAATGAAATTTAAGGCCAGGGGCTAACATGAAGATCACACTCTGGCCATGGATACGGCCAAGAAGTTCCTAGAATCTGGGTGAGCATCCCTGAACATGGCCTCCAAACCCTATTTTCTTCCCTGTATCTTCACAAGCAAAGTGCTACAGAAACCAGAAGGCTTGTTTCTCGACACAGACCCAAGGACCACTGCCTCCTCCTATGCTATAGGTTCTGGGAGACCATGCTCTTACAGAGGCTCCGGGATCACCATCTGGAGGAAAGAGAAAGAATTCTTACGCCAACCCTATTGCAGCAGTACTCTAATCGTGGAAAAATCACCCCCAGTTTATATATCTAAATCAGGTCCAAATATTTTATGCGGAGCCCAAGGCCATGACCTACAGCACCACTGTGCCTGCAGTTTGCTTTCATAGAAGCAGGCTTTTGGACTGGCTTTTAAGCTGAAGTCCAGCAGCCGAGTAGGTGGCCACTTAATATCTCCAGGTACGTTCAGAGAAGATTAGGTGAAAGTCCAAATCTAGGCTGACATCCCCTCTCTCCGAGAAACAGGCCTGCAATAAATAAGGCTGTGTGCAAGTTGTTGTTCCTGCTACAGTGCTCTACTCAGCCACTTACCGCCAATGTGTTCCTCATTAGCACTCTGGGAAGCTGTGAGCGCACAAGGCGCTCTGTGCAGCCCCAGTTTTATTCTCTTCTCAAACACATGGAAACACTTTAAAAGTAAGAGCCTTGGGACCTGCGCGAGGGCGACAAGTGACAAGATGAGGAGAGGAGAGCAGAGCCAGCCCCTGACAAATTTGAACCATCCAGTCTTTAATCCGCAACAACCAAAGAACTGATGCTAAGCAAACCTAGACCTTTTCAGAAAGGAGATTACATGCATAATGGAAAAACTGCAGGCATGGGGAGCCTGGCCTACAAAAATTGGTTAAAATTAAGCGCCTTCACTTCGCTTTCCATGATTAATGGAACTACGTGCGACTCAGTCAACATTTCCATCCCCCTCATAACCCATTGAGAGCCCTTTTAAATTACATTTTCTTTAAATTGGAAAGAAAAGACTTTGTAACATTCCCATAACTTACTGCGACCAGGTGATCAGTGGTTCCCTCCTCAAATACTATTTACCTCTTGAGAAGCAGAGCTGGCAATCAGAAAACAGAGGGGGATTGCCTTTATACCTCCTACTCAGGGCAGGAGTCTCCTTGCAGCTCCATAAAGCAAAGTGCAGAACTCACCTGGTCCCTGAAAAAAGGAGAAGTGGCATCCCTATACCCTTGTACTGTCACTGATGCACCACCAGGATGCCCAAGCTTCTACAATAAGCAAAAGGAGGCTTAACATAAGAAGCAAACCCCTACTGAAATAGTCAAGTCTTAGCACTGAGCAAAACAGAAGCAGACCACTGGTGTCAACTTCATAGAAAATTAAGAGTTAAACCTGTTGGAAGAAGTCTGTATGTGTCCTTTCATGCCAGTGGAAACTTAAGAAAAAGCCTAAATTCTCTACACTGGCACAGCAGGTACAGCTTTGATCTCTCAGGAGGTTCATTTCCTTCATTAGGCTTTTCTTAAAATTCACTTTTATGAGCCCTTTTAATTTTCCCCCTGCACTCCCCCACCCATAAAAGCCCTTTTAGATCCATTCAACAAAGGGGCAGGGTGGGGGAGGAGAGCCTCCCTTAACTGCCACTAAATGCTACCTGAAGCTGCTAGCTGTGCACAGGGACACCGGAGCCATTCACTGAGCAAGGCACAGGAACTGAAGGAGGGAAAAACCCCACCAAGGCAACAAGAAACCACTGAAATGAACAATGTGGGAAGAACAGAATCACTCAGTGCTGATGAAGGGAAAGGTGAGGCAGCACAGGGAGACCTCCTGCACAATTTGGGTGACTGCTGCTGCAAAACAGGAGAGGAGTACTGACTGCCCACAGGACCCACCAACCAATCCATTTCCTCTCCAGATCAGCTGCACAACTGATCAAACCAACACCTGTCCCCATTTCAGGCGTCACACTGCGTATAGAACAGACAACACAACCCTTTTTCTACAGGGGAGCTGCAAGGCTGAGAAATGCCAGACATGCAGCTTAGAGAAGGGTTCTCCTCTTGGTTCTACACTCAAGTCTTCGAGTTTCAGCACTGCGTTGATCGCAGCAGTTGAGCAGATGACTCATGGCTGCAGTGCCTATAAGGGGAACCCTCTCTCCCCATGTTTGCTGTTGAAATACCTTCCCCTACCAAACGTAGTAAGGAGAACAGAACTCAGCATCTCTTTCTGGTCAATTCCTCACAAAAAAGAAAATAGAGTGCACATCTCCTGCCTGACCTACACATAGCCACAAATCACAGCGGGGAGCTCAATTCTCCAAGTGGAGGGCTGGATCCTTCTCAACAGCACGTCACCTTACACCACAAAAGCCTTTTCATCAGTAGCAGGGGATGGAGAGGCACTGCTGCCCAGGCTGCTGAATCCAGTCCCTTGCTTTTGCACTCAACTGGACTGTGCAATTCTATTCACAAGCAGCAGTTTCATTTTAACTGTAGTTTGTGGCTTTCCCCCCACTATTCCCATTAAAAGCTTTGCTTCTTATGATTATCCACTTACTTGGAGTAATTTAAACAGTGAAACAATCCAAGTAAATTGTAAGATCATTCACCAGCTCATTTGTGTAGATGAACTTGGTTAACATCCTTGGAAGCAGATATTGTTCTTAATAAGAAAACTGAGCCCTGGTTCCTGCTGGGGCTGTAGTGATCCCCCAGGGCTTGTCCTCAGCCTTACAAGGTAACAGAACCCACTTTGCTCTCAGCCCACTCCTCTTGGAACAAGAAAGGAGTTGCATTTTCTAGAGACTGTCCAAGGGACAGATTCTCACCTTAGAAGGAACATGAAACATGAATTCACCTACAGATTATTCAGCTTCCAGGTTTTAAGCGTGGCATAGCAGAGATGAGATTCTGCCCTGCCTTTTCTTTTCTGGTGTTCATTTAATTCACTGCAACATGAACACAACTGGATTTAACAGGACTCAACAACTGCAACAGCTCACACAGCTTTTTTTTTCCTTTTTCTAATAGTCCTGGAATCACAGGCCTCTACTTTTCTGCTACATCAACCCCAGGCCTCCCCCAAGCCCAAACTCAATTTCAATTACATTTAACAAAGCTAGGTGGATGGGCAGCATGAAGTCAGATGAAGTTCAGTGCAGACAAATGCAAGGTAATGCACTTAGGAAAGGATAATTTGAACTACACAGGGAAAAAAGAAAAACAGAATGCTTTTGTGAGATAATCATCTGCTGTGCCCTGAGACGCAGGGAACTGAAAAGAGTATAATGGAAGGAGATGGCAAGTCCCTTCCTTGGGAAGATGTTCACTCCAGCTCACAGTAATGTGAGCTCACCCTAACTCCTGCACTGCAGCTACAGAGGAGCTGAGATCAGAGACTGCAGGCAGTTACAGCTTGACAAGAGTTCCAGTTTGGCAAAGTATAGGAGGGGATGCGTGAAAGAGGACCTCTTTGTGCATCTTTGAGTCACAGCAAGCCAGGTCAGGGTACCTGGCCACAAACTTCAGGGCACATGGACTGCTCTCCCCCTACCAAGTTGTAGTTCAGATACCAGGGAATTATGAAGCCTTGGACAGATCTTGCATTAACCACTGCTGAACAGTGCTCACAGTCAGTTTACAGGCTAGGATCCTGCACCTAAGATTTCAGAGACCCCTTGCACCTGCACTGCCTTACATGCTGCCCTGACCCTGCAGACACCCAAGCTCAGCCTACTGGGGCTCTGAGCACTGATGGAGCTGCGGGTGTCCCTGTTCACTGCAGGGAGTGGGACCTGATGGCCTTTAAGGGTCCCCCCCCCCAACTAAAAGGATTCTCTAATAAATAAAAGCTAACCAGAACCAGCAGCTCTCCATGGTGCCATCTAGATTTGCTTGAGAGCAGAAAAACTTGGCATGCAACCCATCCCCGCTGATGCCAGCTGGTGTCCACACACCACATGCCCAGGGGAGCAGCTCATCACTTGTTCACAGCGATGTAGCAGGGCTGAGGACAACAAGTACTTGCGTTGCCTCCCACCCAGTGCCTTAAACACACAAGGTCTGCCCTTCCAAACAACTCAGGAGGTCAAAAAGCACAGATACAGGAAACACAGAACTTTGCGGAGCTCTCCCAGAAAAACATCAATGCCCACTCAGTGCTTTGCTAGCCTTCTTTGCTGCAAGCTCCCATCCCTCCAAGGAAAAGAGAGCTTGAGGATCTCATGGAGCATTTCTCAGGCTGGACCCTGTGCAGATTTTGTGAAGTGTGGGGCCATCTGATGGCAGAAGCAGGCAGAACTCTTTCAAGCATCCCAAATGCTGCACTGTTTGCTCTATTCATCTTCAGTAATTGAATGCATGTCCTGGGGGGTGCACTGTGCAGGGGAGAGAGGAAGGAAGGGGAAACTGTACTTACATTTGTCTTCCCAGATTTAGTTTGTCTTTATCTCCAGCTATTTTGAATGTCATGGGGAGTTAATGAAGACATGTTGTGCATCTGCAACGCATGGAACAACTTCTCTCCTGTCTGAGCATATTAAAATCTTTCTTACTTACACTAGGATTTACAGAGAAAGAATAAACAAAAAGGAAGAGAGATAAGAGGAAAGCAGAAAGAGATAAGACAGGAGAAGAAAAGGAGGAAATTCCCTTCTTAAAATTTCAGATATCAAAGCTGCATCACAGAATGTTTTCCAGTCCCTTCTTCAGCTCGGTCTCGGTCAGATATCGACCCTGGAAGAAGTGCTGCCACCTATTCAGTGAGACATAGAAACACCCTAAGCACATCATTAAAGATCAGCTTGCTCTCCACTACAGACCCAAGAGAGGGCATGTAGCAGGGATGAATCAAGCGAAAACATCCTCCCCAGTGGAAGTGGCACATCTCCAGCTCCTGATGGTGTGTACCTGCAGCCACCTGAGCTCCGTCCAACTGTGAAGGACAGCAAGACCTCACAGCTCCCATCACTGGCACAGATATTTGCTGGATATTTTTAGTTGCTATTTCTGTGTTACAGACAGGAAACTGAGTCAGACAGCAAATACAAGCTCAGATCTATAAAGGCTTTCTAGCCTCCAACCTCTGTCTCAAGACAATCCCTGGCTTAGATCTCCCCAGTCATTTCCAAGAGAAGAGATGAGGCAGTGGCAGAGAAAAGCCCTTTCCCTAGGATATCCCTTCCTCAGTTCTCCCCTCTCCCAGGAGGTAGAGGCAAGAGTACAGGCTTTCCTTAATCATAGGGCTGTTCTCCTCAAAATTAAGATCTTCCTTTTCCTGGCACTTCCCATCTTCTCTCTCCCTAAGGCAAGATCTGGCACACCTCAGATGTTCTGGTTTGGCCTGTAGTTTTATTTAGACTGCTCCTTGCTTTGGGGATTCTCTGTTTATATCATTGGAGGGTGTTAATAAGGGCAGAATGGTTTCCAGATCCACACCAGCTGACTGGATTTCCTGAATCCACGCCATCTGTAAAAACAGAAATGTTCCCTTCTCCTTGTACACAGATAAATGCATTAAGGCCAAACCTCCTGGGGCAGGAGCACAGGAGAGATGTGGAGCTCCAGCCAAATGAAACCCAGCAAGCTCTGGAACAAGGTACAGAACTACCATTTTTAACATGGAGGCACATCTGAAGACATGGAAGATGCCATCACTCAGTGGAAAGGACAGAAGAGTCTGACATTTTAAAAAAAGCACACTAAGGACTTTTTGGCACCTTTCTCTGACACATCTGGCACCAGCCACCCTCAGAGACACAGGAATACGCAAGCTCAGGCCCTGGCTGGTACTACAGCACTTGCATATCCCTATCATCCAGCTTTTCCATTTCAAGCCAAGCTCAAGTCACCAGCCACACCCAGCAGCAGTACACTCATCCATGTGCCCCTTGATCACAGGGAGGCAGCACAGCAAGAAAGGAGCCTTGGAGATAGGATGCATAGGGTGCAATGCCTGAGTGTGCAACCGGCTTGCTGATAATGCTGGGCCCATCAGTGGGCAGACTACTGCTCATAAACCTGACACCAGCTCAACACCAGATTGCCAGTCTGGAGTGGGCTAAGCTCACCAAACTAGGAACACAAAATCAGCTGTCTCATCCAAGACTGCTGGCCCCTTACACCATGATGCTCACCGGGTTCACACCAAAATCATACTATTATCTAGGCTCTGGCATGAGGAGATGAACACTGGGCTGAATCAGCTTTTTTCCACTATTTGTTCTCTCAATCTAAACGTTGCCCAGACTCTTCAGAAGGAAGTGACAGCTAGCAGTACAGCCAAAAAAACTCATGGTTCTAATACGCTAGCAGAAAACTCTCTCAAGTGAGAGCTAGCTGAAAAGTCAGCAAGAAGCAGTGAAGCAGGAACCAGGAGGTAGGCTGAGGGGGTCTGTGTGCAAAATCCCTTAACCCAGGACCTGCACATCATCTTAAGCCGAGAACTAGCACATCCAGTTTGCACCAGGCACAATGAACCAAGGCAGAGCTCTCAGCCATCCCACATCATGACCCCGCTCTGTAATTCAGCCATTTGGGCAGTACTGCAGAAGGGAAGTCTCACTGCTATTCCCTACCTCCAGCCCATCACTGTGCACCAGCTCTATGATTTATCTGACATTTGTGCCAATCAGCTCCACTCACCAACCCATCAGGACAAACAGCCAAACCACAAGAGGGGTACTTCTGTTACTCTGGCAAATTGCACCAGCTCTGTGCATCTGATGAGCTGTTCAAGGAAGGGCAGAGCTACACAGCTTATCCCTTCCAGCAGGAACAAAGTGTTCCTCAGGCTCAGACGCTGCATGTCACTTCACTCCAAGCTGTCTGATAAAACCAACCCTGTCCTAAGAAGGGAAGAAGACAGCAGTTAAAGTGGAACAGCAGTAGGCAGCCAGCAAGCAAGGCCTAGGGAGTGCTCTAATATACAGGGACTACTTGCTTGGCAGAGCCACGTGCCCATCCCATTTCCATGGCCTCCTGCAACACACATCTCGTACAGCCACAACAATGCAAAGAACACTTAACTCTAGTGTTAAGTGATGGAAAGTGCAGCAATGGCAGCAGAATACCAAGATCCCAGGCTGAAGCAAATAAGGATTTGTTCAAATGCAACAGCCATGGGCACAGAAACAAAGGAAAGAAGCTGCTTACCTTCAGAAGGCCTCAGGCACACAGAGATACCCAGCGAGATGCCCTCACCTCCACTGCCAACCCTTACATGAGGTCAAGTAGGGGGCACATCCTGGCTCCAGCCCTTCCAGTCACTCAGATGCACTGCATGCATCTGTGCTGCCCTGGGCTGGCCCTGCCTTCCCACCAGGTGCTCAATCTCTGCTTCAAGCTGTGACTTAGCATTTCCACTGCAACTATCAATCCAACTCAGCGTGATCTCCTTTGTTAAAGTTATCCACACCCTGAAACTGACAACCCGTGCCCCAACATGGGAACATTTTGCATCCACAATCACCAAATACAGACCGCAACATTAAAGTTATTATGCAACTCTGCATTTGCAGATGTGTTGCTGACTGCTTGGGGAATGACAGGACAGAGCTGGCTATTCACTTTCTTTCCAAGTGAACAGAGCCCACATGTGTGCTCCCAATACATCCACATTACCTGTTTGGTGTTTCTGAGGGATTTGGCCTTGTAGTAGCAGAAATGCTGTGGTACTGCAATTTTCAAGGTCTTCATTCTCTGAGGTTCAGCTTGGACCCTAAAATAAAACAGTGCTGCTCACTTTGGCATATGAGAAGTATTTACCTAAATTAAAGACAGTGACTTGCTACACCTTATAACAGCGCTGCAGTGAAGCAACCCTGCCAGAACAAGAAGCATCCCATGGTAAGCAATCTTAGTAACAAAAAACTATATTAGCATATATGTATGAAGTTTTGTAGCTTCCACCTGCACTCTGTAGCTTCCATGCCATCAAGTAAGACTGAGTTAACTGAAGCAATTTTTGCATATTCCAGTGCAAACGGATGAACTTGGTGACAACTGTATGTTTTACCTTCATTAACAGAAAATCTGGCAATCCAGTTTGATTTCATGAAGTCCAAAATTCATGACATACCAAAAGGTTCCACATTTGAGAATTCAGTGCAGTTTTCTGCTCTATATTTTGTGCTCCTTATGAAGGCCCTTGGAAGGTTGTAAGTAATTAACTACATTCGATAGCAATGGACCATCTAATCCCCAAATCCTCTCCCTCCCAATAGCCAAGAACAAGTATTTCCATTTGCAACTTCCTTATGCTTTAGCCAGGCTCCCTAAAGTCACTTTATATGGCTTATGGTTTAACTGAAGTTATTCTGAAGTATTCCCTTCTGGTTTGTTTTTTTTTTTCCCCTCTAACCTACTAGCTTCACTGCCTGTGTAAAAAGCATCCTTATCCCATTCTTATGCTAAGAAGCTTACTACCAGTTGCAGTATTACGACTTTTTTTCTCTGCCTCAGTTTTGCAACACAATTTACTTCAGTTATTGCACAAGTAACTGCTGCGATGGCAGAAGTTCGGTCCATTAAAGCATTTCATTGTTTCACACCACTGACTTCTCCTCTGAAGTTATTAAGAGCACGAAAGGCAGAAGGCTCACTGGCTCCCACAAGCACAGGTGTCTTCCAGCTCTTCCGTGAGCCCTTCCAAGGAGCAGTGCTTCACTGCACGCCCGTGCAAGAATGATTTGCTACAGAAGACATTCCCAGCTCAGTGTTTCACATGCTACGTAGCTCAGCGAGTTTGCTGAGCTCTTTAACGGCTGTCTCCCATGCAGCACCGAGCACAACAGGCATTTATTTCATACTAAGCTAGCTAGATGATATCCCAATAAAAATAATGTTTTCCAGCCTGTACAAATTAGAGAGATTATGAGGGAACCTCAGCGGAGAGCCTTACACAGAGCTATTGCCTCTAACTTCTCCCACTTCCCCTTAAAGCCCACTGACAGCCTCTCAGAATAAAGCAAGCCCTTTGCTGAATCTCCCTTATCTTATTGTACATCAATTTCTTGAAACATTCACGGGATCACTCTGCATTTCATTTACCCTTAAGGCCAACCCCTCTGCTTATTAAATTAAGAAGATGAATGAGGGATTTGCTCTCTTGCTTGCAGCCCAGGGGATTCATTAGTCAAGTAAATGATTGCACTTGCCTCAAGTTATGCTACTGCAATGCTTGCAATGTGTCTTCTGATCTCAGCTCCCCATGCACTTTTTGGAAACAAGGTTGGCTTTCAGACAGGTCACATTTAATTCCACTCATTTGACTTCAGCAAATGGGAAGACAGGCCTCAAACTCACCATCCCCTCTTCCCCTCCTTTGCTCAGCCCTCCTTGTGTTTCACAGAACAGGCACGCAAGGGGAATCAAGAGCTGCATGTAAGCTCCAAATACTCTCCCCAGTTATGGCCATATCAAGTGCAGCCAATGTTTTAGTGCTGACATCAAGCAGAGATTTGGGCACGTGGTGACACAGTGCAGTAACAGAACTGCTTTGTGCAGCAAGGAGCATTACCACCCAACGTGTCAGACCACTAATTAAGCACAGAGTTAACGGGTAACGAGTTCCCTTAGTTGGCTCTCAAGCAGCTCCATCCAGACGGAATCAGCATCTCCACACGTGATGCTGGGAGAGCAGGAAAGGCACCTCAGAAATAGGCTGAAATCCACCTCGCAGTCAAACTGCACTCAGGTGTGGAATCGGGCACACGTGAACTCCAGGGAAGAGACCCTGATTGTGCCAGATGGCTCCACAATAAGCAAACTCAGGACAAACGAGTCTCACTTGCACAGCTGGGTGAGCACTTCAACCGCTTGCTAAGTGGCTCATTGAAGAGACACCCTCAGCGAGCTGCTGGGAGATCAGCAAATGGAGATTGAGGTTTGCATTTCTGTGCATCAAGCCGCTCACAGGTTGTGCTGCCTCGCGTGTAGAGTAGCGAGCAGCCTTCTGCTTGTAACGCTGGAGAGATGTTACAGCAAAGGGCAGTTACAGGGTAGCAGACATGCAATAAAGCAAGCTTTGTTTTACAGGAACCACGATAGCAAGAGGCAGGGTAGACCTGCCACTCAGTGCAGCTCACACGGACGCCCCGGTGACTGAGCTCTGCTACCAGGCTGCACGAGCCAGACAGAAGCACCGGGCACCGTGAAAACTGCCCAGCTGCTGAAAGCTTCCCTGCAAATCTGTAACCACAGACGAAAGATAGGAGAGTTTGGGGCTTCTCCCAGCGTTGCACCTAACGCACCAGGCACTCAGAAACGCACGTTCACATGAAATGCATCACTGCTACATTAGAAGGGCTGCTTCCTGCACATCAGAGGTACAGATCAGAAGGGAATTCAGCTATCCCAGCTAATATCGCAGTCCTCCCTCCTCCATGCCAACTGAACGCGTGTTTCTTTACTTCCCAGTTTTGTCCCAGGTTTCTCAGCTGACTTTCACCAAGTGTTCAGCCTGGGTCTACGAACGGCACAACACGGGCGCTCTCACCTTTTGTTAAAGGAAAAACGCCATATTTGAGGTCTTCAACCTCCACCAACTCTGCAGACCCCCTCCCCCCCTCCAGCAGGTACCACCACGCGCCCAAGGGCTGGGCTCCTCAGGACACCCCACCCCCCCCCCCACCACCACCACCACCACCACCACCACCACCATCATCCAGCTTTCCCCGCACTCCCCCGCACACCGCTCCGGTTTTTCCCGCACCGAACGCGCACCTTCAAGGAGCTGCCGCCATCTAGCGGGGCTGCAGCACCCCGGCACCCACCGGGCACGGAGAACGAAGCGTAAGGCTTTTACCGGAACCTCCCGAGGCTGCCCGCCCTCACTGGGGAGCGGCGAAACCCACATCCCCAAGGAAGCAGGAGCAGGTTGAGGGCCGCATGGCAGCGTCCTGCAGCCTCGCGGCGGGTCGGGGCTCGGCCCTCATCTCCAGACACGCGGCTGAAGGGCAGCACGAGACGCTGAGCCTGTCCTGTCCTGTCCGTACCGGACACGCACGTGCAGCTGGGAGCGGGCTGAGTGCGAGAGAAGCAAAAGGAAGCGCACGCGGGTTGTGCCGGCACTGAATGCGAGCCTCCTGCACGAGGGCACTGCCTGAGGGTCCTGCCGGCTGTAGGGTGTGCTTCGTACTCCATTAGGGATTATGAGATTATGAGAGCCCTGTGAGGATGCGGGAGGCTTTGAGTTTGGTGCTGCTAGCAGAGCAGGAGCAATCTGGGAGGGCTGAGGAGGGAGTGGGTGCTCCTATGGCACAACTGCTTTATGAAATGCCAAGAGTTGGCTTTGATAACCTCTGTGCGTCCCTTCCAGTTTGAGATACTCAGTGGTTCAAAGTGCTGGGGCTGCGTGTGTTGCTCCAGGATGCCTGGTTACCCGTGCTGAGGGGAGAGGAGGAATGCAAAAGGAGGCAGGTCTCTGTGCAGCAGTGTCAGGGGGAGGCTGGGTGTCCTGGGGGAAATGGGAGCCTGTGGCAGTGGGGTGTCTGCAGAACAAGCTAGGTAGGTGCACGCATCAGTGAGAAAGTCAAAGATGGGCGATATCAACGTGCTTAAATAGGTTACTTCCTCTGCAAAAGTACTTACACGTTATTTCAAACAAGCCTGTGTCTGCAGTTTTGTACAGAGTACATCTGCAAGAGCTCTTCTGCGTGCCTCCGCCTGAAATCTGCACAGCATGGGCTTATTCAAGAAGCTCTTGAGATTGCTTTCGTATCCTGAAAGCAAGGAAGGGATTTGTTCCAGGTATGGAGCATTAGCTGCAAGTCACAAAATTCAGTAGCTGGTATCACTAGGAATCAAAGTACTTTTAACAGGGCTGATGTTGATAATTTTAGGGTATCTTCTGAGGAGATGCATGGAAAGAACGACAAGGATACAGACTAAAGTCTCCTCTGCAGCTAGTGGAAAATTACCAGAAGTCTTATGTTATGTTCAGTCTGCAATGCAATGCCTTGAAATGTGCTAGGACATCACCTGGCCCAAAGCACCCAGACGGACAATCACATCTCTTTATGGTGTTCAGGTGGAGCACAGGGATTGAATAGCAGGGTTGTTCTGCTATGGTCTGTGATGGCTCCCATGTCCCAGCTGGGGCACTGATACTGGCTGCCAGTTTTGCTGTAGGCATTGGTGCAATGCTGCAAGTGCAAGGAGGTTCTTTTGTCTTGGTATTGGCTCAGTGGTTGGGTTGCAGAAGCACTGACAGCAGTGCCTTCAGGACTGGTGTTTAAAGAGTGGCCCTGTTTGTGCTAGGCACAAGGTTAACTTCAGGCTTGCGTTGTGGTAGTCAGACATGGCAAAGGGATGCCCCAGTGCAAGGCCACTGTAGATGGTGAAGCTCTGAGCTGAAGGGCTGAGCTTGCTGCAGGTGTTTCACTGCTTGCACATGCATTGTGTGCACTGAAGCTTGTTTCCTGGGATAAAACCCTCAAGCTGGCAATCTTTTGCCCACGGTTGCATCTCACGCTCTGCTCAAGGGTGGTGGCAGCAATTATCTGAGCTACTACCATTTTGTGGTATCAGTCAGAGCGAGAACATAACTGGGAGACAAATATGCAATTCATGCTTACTCCAAAAATAAAAATCAACCTAGACCGGGTGTAACACAGTGTGTAGTAACAGCAGTTGTACACCTGAGAGAATTGTGTGGTGTGTGACTGACATGGGTACAGCAACGTCCCATCCTCTGGGTCTGAAGGCTCACAAGCATTGGTACTGTTCAGAGCTCCTGGCCAAGAGAGTGAGGCATAGAGGGGCATGGGCTCTGCAGTGCAGGGGTTTGCAGTGGGAAAAGGCAGAGTGGCAGTGCGACACTGTTGGTATGCAGATGTGTGGGCTAGGTTGGCAAAACAGAAGACATCTGCTGGATGGACAGGTGGATGCATACTGGTACAGAAAGGAGGTTGTAGTGAGGTAACAGTTGGCTTCTTCTTCCAGCTAGTGATAGGATGAGAGGTAATGGCCTTAAGTTGTGCCAGGAGCGATTCAGGTTGGATATTAGGAAGAATTCTTTCTCTGAAGGAGTGGCAATGCATTGGAACAGGCTGTCCTGGGAAGTGGTGGAGTCACCATGCCTGGAAGTGTTCAAGAAAAGGGTGGATGTGGAACGTAGGGACATGCTGTAGTGGGCATGGGGGTGGTGGATCCATGCTTAGACTTGATGATCTTGGAGGTCTTTCTCAATCTTCATGATTCTATGATTTCACAAGCTCAGCAACGTACACAGACATGAAGGGAGAAAATGAGCACTCCTGCCTTCGTGAGGATAGACTAATGTGCTGCACTGTACCACTCGCATTCCTTCCCCATCCATCTTTCTCTTTTTTCATCCCTGAACTTAATACACATACACTGGCATTTGTGTATCTACTTTCAATTGCCAAGTGGAGCACCCTCTTTGAAAAAAGATGTTTTGTGAAAGACAGAAGTGCTGTGTAGTGTCCAGAAGGTGGCACGCTTTCGATGCATATTGATTTGTGCTTCTACTTGTTTCCCCAGAGCAGAGGCAAGCTAGGACTACAGGAGGCTGGGGCACTTATGGAGTGAGTAGCCTGCATTCAAGTGTATGTGTGTGAGAGAGGGAGAATTGCCCGTGTCAGTGGCAGAGGGAACAATGTCCTGCTACAGGCAGTCGCAGATATCAGGCAACTCAGTTTGTCACCCTCCAGGGCAAGGCACTGGGAGGCAATAGTCAGAAAGAGACTTAGGTTGCAGCATTTTCCCAGGCTTTCTGAATACACTGATTTTGCCACAGTGTTCTGCATGCGGGAAGATGTGAATCAAATCCATCCCTATCAAAAGAAAGCAAAACCCAGATGCTCGTGAGAAAATCTTCTTTTCCCTCTGCAGGTCGGCAAACGTGCTTGTAACTTTCTACATCCCATTCTGTTTAGAAGAAGCTGTGCCTAGCCACGCAGAAATGACCCTGCAGGATGACAGCAGTTTCTGGACATACACAGCACCAAAGCAGGCACTGGTGTGTGATACACCCCACACACTGATAGCAGACACCTCGTTCAGTAGACCCAATTCTGAGTTGTATGGCCACAAGTCAATCATCTTACCTCATAAATAGCAAACAGCCTAAGAACCCCTTTGAGGGTTCTCCTAGCAAAGCAGCTGGCTGCACCAGAATCTCCCCTTGAGCAGGGAAACCTCTTGAGGTTACTTAATGCCTGGGATGTGGTGACGCCTTGCCAACAGATCCTCAGTAAGAGATTTATTGTTTTTAAGCTATGCTAGCTTCTCAAAGATTTGATCTCAGATTCACTATGCACCCCCCGCCCCTCTGCATAGCAAATTGTCAAGGATATTTGACCATTATGAATACTGTTAAGTTGCTGTCATCATTGTTCTAATTACCATGGTAATTTTATATCAGTAAATATTTTTCTGCCTTCCTCTTAGGAGTGAAGTGTGCAGTGCTTCAGAGTCCATCCACGACATGTGCCAGGCTGTGTCTTTTGATGAGGGCAGCTTTTCCTCTTGCTCTTTGCCTGTTTATGCTTCTAATTTCTTGTCCCCTACGCATGTGCTTATACAGAGCCTATGACATTCCAGTTCAGTTTCAAGGTTGTGAACACCACTGGTGAGCAGGAAGGAGCTGGGATGGCAGCAGAGCTTCAGGGCAGGTTGCCATCTCCTCAGAGTCATGCCTACAGCAGCTCATAGATGCAGCCTTCCCCTGCTCGAGAGAAAAACTTCAGAGTACTTTCTCAAGTTTTCCTAACACTGCAACATGAAAGGCAAAGGAGATGAAAAAAAAAAAATTCTTTTTTTTTTTTTTTGGACCAGCTTAAGTTTGGAATATATGAACCCAAAAATAAAATGATCCAGGTACACAAATAACCCCAGCTAACCGTGTGACAATAAGTAGCTGTTATTGCTACTTACTTGCTTTGTTCTCTTTTCTAGTGAAGGCAGCTTTCAGGGTAGACAAGAGTTTCATGGTTAACAAAAGTAAGACAAGCCTGACAGCATCCTTCCTCCAGCTTGGCCGGCGCTGAAGCAGAATGCATTTCCCCTTAGCTCTGGAAGTGAGTAAATGTGGTGGTGTTCCAGGGTTTTTAAGGATTCAACCAATTTTGTTCAGGCAACTGATAAGAAACACATGGAGTACAGCTCTGGTTACCTTAAACATCTCCAAAAAGCACCGTGCCAGGAATCCCTTTTGTACATCCCTGCTTTCTGCATCATCCAAAATGAAGAACAAAATTGCATCTCCTTTTCTCTTCTGCCTCTACAGGCTGCTAGTGACCTCAACAAACACAGATGTGGTGCTGGAGGTGCTGGAGAGGTATTATTACAGCCTTTATGAGTGCTTGGGGGTGCATAACTGTATATAATGCGTGGATAATAAAACCTACACCCTATTCTGTTCTTATTTCCCTCACAAAGCTCTTCCTGCAGCTGTAGAATTAACTTTTCTTAGATCCTCATCCTTCCTGCAAAACTCTTCTCCTCACCCATGAAATCTGGCCTACGTGGGACACATATTTTAATACACTTGTCGAAAAGTTAGCAGGGCTGTGCAAAAGGAATAGCTGCAAAAGGGCGAGGAATTACCCTTCAGATTGCTGAGACCACCCTTTGAAACCAGTGTGGATGCCTCTGTGGATTAAGTGGCAACTTTTCCCAGAGCTGTTTCTGACAATCCCATCCTGAGAACACTATTACTCCTGTCAGCATCTGACTGTCTTCCACTAATTGTGTCAAACAGTGGTAATAGGCAACAGCTTAACAAGAGTTCTCTTTTGTGGAGAAAGATCTGCTGGTTTTCAAGGCATAGATGAGATATTTGGGAGCAGCCCTGGCGCTCCTCCAGCAGCTCACAGATTCTCTTCTGCACCTGGAGGGCTTTGAACTCCTTAATGCTACACAAGAGTGGGTGAGACACAAGGAGTGGCATCAGTGGGGGTGCTCTCAGTGTACCATGCTCTTCTATGCGTTACCAGGAGCAGAAGGAGGGAAGGAGGAGGGCTGGTGGGACTCTGGCCTGGTAGCTCTTGAGATCATTTGTCCTTTCATCTGTCATCTGGCCTGGCTCTCCGCCTGGGGAAATAATGAACTCGGAGCTTTTCCCTAATAAATACACAACCAATCCAAGAACAGCATCAATTACTGACAGACTCATCAAGGGCATTAGCAAATGTGATTGCACTCAGAATTGATTGTCCTCACTGAGATAACAATCCAGCCAGACCATCCAAGGGAAGTCAGCGCTGCCTATTTATAGAGAATGAAAAATTTCAGCAGGCTTAGACAGGGAACTTTGGATATGTGGCTTAAATGTAGCAGCTCAAAGGTTATTGTTGGTCTGGGAAAGCCCAGATATCTATGCTTTCTCTGTATCAACATTTTTCCAGGCATGGGGGCACTAGCCAGATCTCCAGGACTTCTACAGAAGTCACAGCTGGGGTGGAGCAGAATAGTCTGTGAGTATCTGGAAATCCTGGAGGAATGCCCACAGTGCTTGTGCAGATCAAGAGCAGCATTTCTGCAAGGGGAGATGAGCACGCTGTGCTCACTGCACTCACCCTGGATGCGCTATGCAGATCAAACATGCTGACTCTATCATCTGGAACGCCGGTGGGAATTCATTGCTGACCTCACTGCCTCGTCCCTTTGGCTACAGAGATCCAGGGCACGGACATCTGGTTTCCACGCTTCAGCCAAGTGGCATGTGGGAACTTCCCTGTTCAAAGAACAAGAGGGTTTAGTTAAAATACCAAGAACACCTGACCACAAGCTGGAATTCCTGTTAACTGGAATTGCTGGCCCCAGATCCGTAGGAATATAAGAGGCTGAGAGGTCAAATCCTGACAGCCTTTGTCATGGCTCAGAGCGAAGCAGAGCCCCTCTGTCTCTTGAGCATGCACATTTCTGACAGATGTAAAAGAAACTTGGAATTCTGTTCCCAATGGGATTAAGCCCACATCAGCCAAATATACGTCTATCTGAAAATTGTATTCAGTACCTGAAATTATTTTCTGAAATGCACTAGATTTTATAGACTAAAACAATGCCTTCGTGGTAAAGCAGCATTCCATTCCTGCCTGAAATGTTACAGGATGCCATTTTTGTACTTTCCTCCTTGCTTGATCATGCTAACATGGTCCCCTAGGCACTGGAAAATCAGAGACCATGTGCCAAGTGGAAGGGATGGAAAAGCGAGAGTCGCCAGTAATACAAAACACAGTGCAGGAAGCAGTGTTTGCGAGTGTGACAGGGGACGTTTTGTCTTCTTCATCAGTCATTCACAGTGGGGAAGAGATAATACTTTTTGAAAAGTCTGAAAGTGACTCTTAGAGCTGCTCTGGGCCGGCTCCCAAGCGGAGCTTTGCTCGCCATGTAAATCCCTTCCTCTCTAAAGCTTACAATACAATAGCAATAATAACAGAAAAATACGTACCTCCACCTACCCTTGGTCATTCAGAAATGGTAAAGACAGCAAGCAGAAAGCATGGCAATGTTATTTGCATTTAGGTTTAACCCTTTCACTCATTTCTGCTCTGACTGCGATGACTGATGGCAGCATCTGTTCTTTTGGAATGAAGCTGCTAATATTCAAGGAAGGGAGAACTAAACTAAAGGCCAAGGGACACAGTAGTGCAAGATGTTGACTACCGTTTTATTTCACCTGTTTTCGGAGGTCATATGCTCACGGAAAATGCAGCTGGTTCCTAGAAATGAGAGAATCTGGGCATGGTTCTAGCACACTTCCCAAAAACAAAATGGTGAGTTCCTGCTTTTTTAGCGTAAGGGGAATTGAGGGTTGGATTTGGATGCCAATGTCTCCGTTACGGTTTTGGTTCCCGGTCCTATGAGATGAAATCAGTCATCTGGAACTTCTGGATGCTGCGGGCACAGTGCTGATCGGGAGCACATTGCCCTGGTTAAGAGCGAGTGCAAGGAATGCCCAACCCAGCAGTTCTTTCAGGCTTCATTAGGAATGGAAAAACACCCTTTTAATTTGCGATTTTAGGCAGTTAATGATTGTTCCTTCCACTCTGCAATGTCTATGATTAGCAATTTAGATCTTCAGAGAATTTTGAAATGTGAGTTATTTTGCATTTATATTTAACTGATGAACTCATGCTGGCAATCTGCAATCAGGATTCCTATATGGAATTATTGAGAGGTTATTTTTGAACCTCACATTCTATTTGAATGAATAAGAGCATCAAAGTAGCTTTTTTAAATAGCTGTTAATCCAGAAATGCACTCTGATAACATCTTTAAAGCATCCAGTATCACTGTTTGACATTCTTAAAGTTAACAGTGATTTAATCCAGCCTTAATCTATGCTGTTTTAAGAATGGGTCTTTAAACTGTGCAAATTCCATACCCAAAGACAGTAATGTAGTGATTATCTTTTACCTCACATTGAAGACAGGAAATCCTGAAGAAACAAAACGCTAAGCAATAGCATGGTTTGTTTTTTCCTTTCTCTTACATGGCTGATAAACCTGGCCGAGAGAAGTGGAGGGAAGAGCTTCACATCCAACAGCAGTCCAGGGACACATCGAGGCAAAGAACAGAGAACTTCAGAACTGCTCTTGTCTGGACCATCCCAGACCTTGGGGGCTTGTTATGTAAAGAGGTATCTGTGTGTGTGCTTTAAAAAAGCATGTGAGAAAAAACTGTCATTGCAAACTTATGTTCTGGCTGCAAAAAACTTTTCCTTGAATGCAGCCACTTTTAAAGCAAATCAGGAGCTATTTTAGCAATGTTAGGTCTGAGTTTTAAAAAGATATATAACTCCTGGAGTAAACTGCTATTTTCCTGGCAACTTTCACAATTTCAATCATAGGGATCCAGGATGCTGGTGTTGAGAAACTTGGCTTCAGTCCTTTACCATAAGCATGATGGTTTGTATGGTCAACATGCAAACCGTACAATGAGAGACTTGGCTTGGGAGCTGAAATGGTGGAGGACAACTACCACATCTAACGCACAGCTTCCCACAGTCATCCAGGCTTTACTTGGAGGTCTTCCATGAGAAAGCAAAGCATGATTGAGATCATATCTCAAGCTGAACTGATAGGGAAGAGGGAATCCTTTCCCAGCTGGAGGCTGATCTATACGTATAAATATGTGAAGTCACAGCTTCCATTAAAGTCTATCAATCACAAGTGTCTTGGCATGTGATAACTCCTCTCAGTCTGAATGATTCATAGAAATGACCCTGTTTTCACCAGCAATGGAGAATGTGCTAGATCTTTGCTTGGAAACTGGCAACACTAGGAGTTTAGCAGAGAGATGGAAATAATGTACCAAGTAGAAAAAAATGTGGGGGAGGATGTGTGCAGAAAACAGTTTGGGAGTTTAGGAAAATATCCAGCCTCCCACTAAGTTGCTATGGGGTAATTAATAAAATGTTTCATTCTCTCCAACTTCTCTTCCAACCTCTTCCTCCCCAGAGGCAGCAGCTATCATCAAAGAACATTTTTATTTGGCATCGTAGGTTAATAATGATGGATGGTTTAAAAGGATCAGGTTTGGAGACGATCTCATCTCCCACTATTGGAAATTAATCAGAGTGCGGTTGACCAAATGTAGGTGGAAAGGAACATAAAACTTCTTTGGTGTCAGCTGGCACTTCAGTATGCAGTACAGATCAGTAGAAACATTACAGATAGTGGATGTATTAAGAGCTGACAGTATGTACTCAGCTGCTTCCATTTTACTCACCTTTATTGTTTAGTATAAGCTGACAGATCACCTGCCAGTCTGCTCACACCACGGGGCTCCAGATAGCAATAGATGGATTCAGTTTGTAGCAACACACATCCAAAAAGACTGGAAGATCAGTTGGAAGAAGCCCAAAGAAAAGCAAGAGAAATGATCAGAGCTCTAGAAAATGGGACCTGTGATCGGAGATTGAAAGGACTTGGTTTATTTAAGTCTGGAATGTAAAGGCTAAGGAAATACATGATAACAGTGCTTAAATATGTGGAAGCTAATTGCAAAAAGGGAAGGGGATAAAATGTTTACTGTATCCATTGCTATAAGGGCAATAAATCATAAGTTTAAAGTGTAACTAAGGGAGTTTTAATGTGACTACAGAGAACGCACAGGAATTGCGAAGGCCCTGAATAATTTGTGCAGGGAAGCTGCAGATTTCCCAAGGATGCAGGTTTAAGGGAGCAGGCAGGTCAGACGGCTGCCTCTAGGCAATAATTTAGTTAGAGGGGATCCAGTCACAGGGCTGGCTCAGCAATTTCTTATGGTCCCTTTCAGACTTCTTCTATGATCTGAGATAAATCTCTTCTGTCACTCTAAATGAAGAACACAGGAGAAGTACACTCATCAACACGACTTAATGTTGACAAAAAAGATTTAGTATCTGAAGCCTGATGGATAGCAATCCCCAGAATGTCTTAATAAAATCATATTTTGTACTGGAGACTGCGACTTAACTATCAGATAAAACTCAAAAACAAGTGAAGGGTTATTTGTATCGTGACTCGAGACTGGGGCTGGGGGAAATCTAATGTTCCACTCATTCATTTTGAAAATATTCTCATTAGTAATTGCCCCATTTATACTTAGAGGAAAACAAAATGTTCAAATTCCTGGCAGCAAAACACTTCCCTAGTTGCAGATAAATATTGACATTGGCTTCAATTCAGTTTACAAAAAGAAATTAAAAGAAAACAACAGCTCTAGTGATGCTTGTCAGACTTAGAAGCATCTTCTGAGAAAACGCTTGGCGAGGTGTCATTCTGCAGGACGGAAAGTCAAAACCATTCACTATTAATAGTCTGCTTAGTGTAATCCAGGAGAAATTCCCTGTGGGGCTGGGATGCTCCTGCTGGCAGTCCTCAGCCCCCTGCCCATCACACAGGGCAGCCACATTGGGACAAATAATTCCCACGTGTGTGTTTTCAGATCAGTTCACAAGAGCTGCACTCTGTGAGCGTTTGCATCTTCCAGGATTGATGCTTGTGCTTTGGTTGGGCATTTGGTGGGACCTGACGGTAGAAATATGGGGCTTAACCCAGAGGAAATGCCTAAAAGGGTCAACACCTGTACTGTAAATACCTCCATCCAGTCTCTCAGTGGGAGCTCTGGTTCCGGTCATGCATCTGTGTCCTCATACGCTGTCTCCGGGAGCCCAGTGGTATGAGATGGTATGGAGAAGTGGTATGAGTGGTATGAAGTGGTATGAGATGGTATGGAGAAGCCTGGAAAGAAAAAGCAAATTATTACATTTTACTTTTCATTTGTGCTTAGACATCTGTGGCTTGGCTTATATGAGTTTGGACCTCTGTCTGCTATTAGGCTTGGAGACAAGTAGGTGGGCTGAGCCCGAATATGGTGGTTTTGCATGAGTTCTCTATCTTTCATATCTCCGACCCAGAACCCAGCTAGCAGCTTTTTAACAGCCATTTTCTTCCAGCAAGCTTTACAGTGCATAGCTCTTCCAGCACATAATGTTCCTTCCTCTCCTCTGCGGAAAATAAATACTAATAAATTATAATAATGATAACAATATTTTTTATGTTGTGACTTCTGCTCCCACAGCTGTTCAGTTTCTCACTCTTTCCTACTGCTGGGTGTTTGTTTCGTTCAAGTAGTAAGGCTTTCTCCCTGGCCTCTAACCTTCATTGCCCACAGCAGTACTTTTCCCTGAGATGAGAAGCCAGAAGATCCTACACACCCTCGAATGAACCACAGCTCTCAGCAGAATGCAGCAGGTCTCCTGACCTTGGTAGCTGCCATACTGCACGCTGCTGGCTGCTCCATGCTGCCACCAAGCCTTCTGCAGGAGAGAAAGGTCTCTTTAAGCCAAGGAGAAGGCTATGAAAGCAGACGTCAGCAAAGGGGACAAAGATGGATTTATCTGGAGGTGATTATTTATTGCATGTTATTTTACAAGTGGTAATGGCACTTCATTTATCTATCAGGAATATTTGGTGGCTTTCATTTACATGAGTGATGCAGAGAAAAGCTGCAAAGAAAATAGAAATGGCTTCAGTTATTCACCAACTATTTGCAAACAAATCCCAAATCTTTAATCAGTGACGTCTCATAAAACTTTGACTGCTGTGTTCTCAGCTTCATTCTTTTTTTTCTGCCAGGGACAGATGTGAGAAAATATTACAAAAAGACCCAATTACCAGGAACAAAGACAAACTGTATACAGATCTGAGATGGACTTGCTGTTGTGTCTTGGAAAAGTCCATTGCCTCCCCATGCCTCAGTTTCCCCACCAACTGCATGGCAGTAAACCAGTGCATACACTCATCTGACAGTTCTGTGTGCAGGAGTATGGATGTATCAAAGGGACATTAATCGCTGTTAATTATGGTACACAACTGGCTACCTCATCTGTAGATAATTTACCTCATCTTCCAGACACTAAAACATAGATGATTTGTCCTGGTCTCCTTAAGGACACTGATACTCAGGGTTTCCTGTTAATTACCATCTGCGTGGCTATGAGGCAGCTCTTTGTGCTGAGCACAGCCATGCTGCACACCTGGGGGCTCAGGAACATAACAGTCAGGAGGGACTGCTGGCCATTTTGTGTTGGCCAAACCGTTACGTTTCACCTAATTATTCCGAACCAAATGGTTTCTATTTGTCTACAACGTCTCTTCCAGCCAGGCATCCTGATTGTGTCTGAGGACATCCATCAGAACAGAACTTCTCCCAAAAAGTTCTTCAGCTCCAGATCTAGTTGCCATTTTGTTGCTGGATGACTGAGAAGCTCAGTGTGGCCCATGGTTTTTTTTTCCCAGAAAGGTACTTATGTAACATATTTGCTTCACCTCTTGCCAATAAAACATATTTAACCAATTTATGTTCTTATTCTGAAGCATTTTCTCAGCTTTCATGCAACTTCTGTCCTTTCCTTTACAAGTTTTCACACTTCCCACAGCACAGAACAACATGCCACAGCAGAATGGTTTTGCAGTAGATGTGATGGCGCAAGACATAAGTGAGGCGTGCTTTGTGGAGAGAGATCTTTATAGCTTAAGCTTTATGCTTTGTATTTTATGCTTTATGTTTTATGCATTATGCTTTGTGCTTTATAAGAGCAACTGAGTTAGAAGTAAAAGTTTTCATGTACATGGTGTTCTTCAGCTTTCAGGTCCTAGAGCACTGACATACAGCAAGACCAAAACACCCTCTCTGTCCCTCTACTGATCCTCATATGTATAACAAACAGTTGTATTAACTTTCCTTGTCTGTGTGAGACGCTGACAGGTATTTGGGTTGGCTTATCTGCTCTGGCCCTAACACTGTACCAGTCACTACAGACACCCAAGACATCATGCCCTTAATTCTTGTTGTGAACTCAAGTTGTCCTAATGTAAACCAGTAACAAATAAAGATCTTAAAATGCATGCTGAAGAGTTTTGACAACTGATTTTTGCCTGAAAGATTACATGAAATGCTGCTGTCCCAAGCTGTCATGTTGCTTATGTTTGTTAATATCTTCTGGAGGTCCCTGAAACTCATTTTAATCTCCGGCACATCCAGCATTCCCCAGTGTTATTCTCTGATCATCACTTCTTTTTCTTCTGATTCTTCCCTTGGATTTGTCTTCTACTTGAGGCTAAAAGTGGCTGTGCCTTGTGTGAGACAAGCTGCCATGCAATATGCATCAAATCCCAAATGTTGGTTTGAAATGTCCAAACAGTGAAGCAAAGAGTGATGTTGGGAGCATGCGTGAAAGGGGTCTGGGCCTCCATCAGTTCTGGCCAAAGCCCTCAGTGCTTCACTCCACAACCTCATAGTGTAGAAGAGACTGCTGTAAGTGGTGTTGATCAGGGATGTCTGCTTGAAGAGAATTTTCCCCATTTAAGAATTAAATAAGGGAACTGAGGAATTCTCCCAACTGAATAATGTTTTGGATTCAGCCAGTGTGAGTATACAGCTGAGGTAATCTGCTGTACACATACGTACAGGCATCACAGCATCGTGTTCATGCTAACGAACTGCCCTAAAACTGGGAGCCCTAAGGATGCAGTGTTGGGGCTCAGAGAACCAATCGGCAGCTGATAGACTAAGGAATCTCACAAGAATCATCCCAGAGGGACTCGTCATTTTGGCAGATAGGAGGGGAAAATACTTTTCCTTACAGGGAATGTGAAAAGCCACGGGGATAGAAAAAAATGCATTGTGTTTGGGCTTTTGTCCATTTTTCTTTGTTGTATTCATAGTCTGGGGGCAAAGTTTAGATCTCTCTACACCAGTCCATTTCTTCCTACTATGAGGATGAACGGAAAGATTTTCTCTGTTTCTAGGCTAACTTGGCGTGTATCTTTGACACTTGACATGCTGCATGTAATTGCTACATCAGTACATGACTGCTTGCTCAGAACTTTGTCCGAAGCACTGGAAAACTACTGCAGCCTGAGTAATGCAGATATTGGATCCATCTGCTCTGGAGACATTTTTAATTCCTATGATTTACTCGTTAATTTTCTCTAATTACATGCAAATGTTAGTAGGGAGGACTGGAAGAAGAGAAACAAGAAGATAAAAGAGCTGCTGGGGAAGGGCTGCACTTCGTGCTGCAGGCACTAGCCGGCGTGATCCCCACAGGCATTTCGTCCTGCTCCTCTGCTCTTCCTCAGCGTGAGACTGAAATGAGCAAACATTTTCTTTCTAGAAGAAAACAAGGCGAGGTTTTTTGCACCCTGTTGCTTGCAGCAATGTGAAACAGAGAAATAACCGACCTGAGGGCTCAGACACACCAAGAAGCTGCCGTGTTGGATGGTTTGCAGTCCCCAAGGAGAGGTAACCCACAAAAGGTTTCCTCACCTTGCTCTCACATTACAGCTGGCATCCTGTACCTTGCTCTCTTGCAAGGCATTTAGGCAGCTCGTTTCATGGAAGTCAATCACATATAATCCCTAAAATATCGTCTGAGCAGTGACTGACGTCACCTATGAAGTCTGGAGATGCCAGCTCTGAAAGCATTACAATAACATCTAGAAAAGAAAGCCAGCAACCTGTGGAGGCTTGTGTGATTCTAGTTTACTAATAAAAATATGTCCTAAATTCACTTCAGAAACCGCATGGTTTCTGTCAGCCATTCAGAGGGATTGATAAAATGCAAAGGAAAAAACAAACAAACAAAAAAAAACCACCAGAATTTTGCATTTAAAACCCTTTTCCTGACCTCGTTACGTTTACTTTTATCTAAAAACATTATCTTTGAATGTTTTATTGTTAATTTTATTATTTCCAATTTTAAAAATTCCACCAGCAACAAAAGCCAGGGCAGACCACACAGGCTGCATTTCTGCAAGCTCCATTTAAACCATTCTGCCTCCCGTTCTGCAGTCCAAAAAGCTGACAAATTCCTCTCATCCCCCTGCCCTTGGTTTTTAATAGCCTCTCCACGATGCAGGTGTGAACCACCGGGGCGTTTGATGTCACCAGGTTTACAAGGCCGTGATTAACGCGGCAGGCAGAGCTGCAGGATGTGGCTCCCAGGTCTGGGGCTGAGCACTGGCGAAGCTCCAGCTGTGTGATGGGACCAAGCCTCGACCGTGCTCAGCCCTTCCTGCACTTCCATGTGAAGTAACCCAAGCCCTCAAGCCTGAAATGTGAGCTAGAAGTGCGCCAACAGGACCTTGGGGAGGAGAAGAAATGCAGTTTATTGCAGGGCAACCAAGCAGAGGCAGCCATACAGTCACATAATCAGGGTATAAGTGACATTAACACCATTTCCTTGGAGCTGCGTTTCAACACTTTCTCTTCCATCCAAGGAACGGTGAGGGCGGGCTGTCCAGACACAAATTAGCACACACTCGGGCTCTACCTCAGTGGCACAGCCTCCTTACAGCTGCAGGGAGCAGGGGCTCAGGCCTCACCCCCATCACTTCCACTACCGCCATGTGGGGCTGCGTGGCAGCCATGGGAGCTCTGGAGCAGCAGCCGTGCCAGCAGATCCTCCTGCTGCCCTCTGCATCAGTGTTTAGCTGGTGGCTTCAGGAGAAAAAGCCAAACCTTTTCCACCTTCTTACACACAAATCTCTTGCCCAGGGGTCTCATAGATTTTCTGTAATAAGTACTGAAATAACTCTGGCTCTATCCATTCTGGTAGCCAATGTGTTTTCAATCCTGCACGGGGGGTGGGGGGGATATATTTTTGACAAGTGTTGTTAATACTGAGTCATTTTCTAGCACAGACAGTCTCTTGGGTTTTAACCTATAGCTTTCTTTTCCACCCCACTTAGTTCTTCCCACGTGCAAAGTCATTTGGCTTTGCATAGTCCCTGTCATGCTTATTTATGCAATCTGGACCTCTTTGTTCCTCAGTGCTCTCCCAGCACAGCTTGGTTCTGCATGGGAGTATCTTCAGGCAAAAACCAAAACACTTCAAAGAAAAAACCCCATTATCTTCCTCCTTCTCCTCCTCCTCCTGTATGTGCTCTGTGCTCCCTAGGTGGACTTCCTAACGTCTGTCTGCACAGCTCTTGGCAAAGTACCAGATCAGTAGGAACATAAAATACATCTTTTTGACATGGAAACACTTACATTTCAGTGTTATATTTCCTCTTATGTTTTCATTCTCCTGTTTGCATACGGAGTATTCGAGTTTAGAGGGAGATCTGCAACTTGTGTCATCTACAGTCATTGCAAGAAATGCAGCACTGTCTGGAAACTGCACACATCCAGACCCCGCATCCTACAGCCAGACACAAACCTCTCTCTGCAGAAGGTGCAGTCGGTCTGGTGCCCTCACAAGGAGCATTCCCACTGCCCTAATATTTGAGGCAAGCAGGTGGTACTCATTCTCCCATTCAGAGCACACCTTGGGTTCTTGAGGCTCTCCTGTTCTTAAGGTTGCACATGGACACTCAAGCTGCATTAGACACTCTGGTTGTACAGTGCCTAAAACAACAGAGTTGCCATTTCTGATGGGATCTAGGCGTTAGCACATTATAAATAATAAATGGCAATTATAACAGGCATTTTACAGAAAGATATACTCATATACACATATACTTTCCTTCCTCAACATTATTTATTTGTTGCCATCTGGCAGTGCACTCAGCAAGGAAAAATACAATTAGATATGCCTCACATTGTGCCAAGAATATCAAACAGTGTAACGAGTTTCTCTGCATGTATGTGCTGTTTCACCACTGTTCTCTACTGAGTTAAAGGGCCTGACTAATATTTTTTCATCAGTTCTTACAGTTAGGTCTAGTGCTTTCGCTGTGAGTAGCACTTGGGTTTTTAAGCGTTGGAAGACTCAAATCACATTACTGACGTTAATTGCCCATCTGTGGTTAGGCGCCTGTGGGTTAAAGCAACTTAATTCCTTCTGTTGCTGAATGAAATACCTGTCACTGCCACAGCTTGCACTGTGGTCTCTGTTAGCTTAAATCTTCTATAGAAGATACAGCACAACACCATACCAGTAACTGCTACAGACAAGAACACTGAAGAACAAACACCGCTCACCTAAAGCGTAAATCATCATTCCTGCTTTTTTGCATTATGTGACAAAATGGACACAGTCTCCATGAACCTGTAGGAGTAGCACACTGCCCTGGAGATGCTCCCAGTTCAGAAATGGCTGCAGCTTTGAGCAGGCTCTCTGCTGCTGCCTGGGGTTTGAAGACCGCAGTGAAAATGAATGCAGGTCAGTGAGTCAGTTGCTTGAATTTCTTCTGTTAACCAGTTATGGGAATGTCTGGTTCAGCCTATAGACATTCCCCGTTAAAAATGCAGAAAAGCTTGCTTTCCACACTAGTGTTGATGTAGATGCAACTGGAAGATGATCTGTTTCCTTACTTCACAGCTCCCTGCAACAGCAGGAGGCACTGTACCGCGGGGCTACCTCTTATGCTTTGACACTGCAACAGAACATTAGTGCTGTATGGTTCCATTCTGGAGATAAGGTTTCGTTTTGCTATAACTCCTCACCCTTGGGAGAGGATGCATAGTCTATTCTATGGGTTCCTGTGCACAAATCTCTTAGCTGTTTATACTTTGTGTAGGCACTGAACTCACTCCTGCAAACATAGTAAGTGCCTCCTTGGAGATGCTGGTAGCTCCATCATTTCTCTGTCTGCAGTGGGAGGGAAATGGTGCAGCCAAATGTTTATGGTGCCATAAAAACCAACAACAGTAATGAGGTGGTGACATGAGCAATGCAATATCTGCACTGCTCCCAAGCCGTGCCTCTGTTCAGCGGATCCATCATCACTGCCTCATGGCACTCCTCCAGTTCTATAGAAGGAAATCCTTGACAATAATTTTATTAATAAGGAACAAAGTACCAGCTTAGAGATGAAGGTGCTAATTGTGGCACATCAGCAGCCAGAAGAAACAATTCCTCTAGGGTCATATACGTTAATCTCCCATGGCTGCTGGTCAGAGTGAGAAGCATTCCCTCGGTGGTGATGACAGCTGCTAATAAGACAGCAAAACACTCTGCAAACATGGCCATTAATGCTGCCAGCCAGGAAGCTGGGGATTCACATCTCCAGCAGATCTCAGACTCCGACAGTCGCATATTGGATAAGTTTGAGGGGATATAACAGAGTCCCTTGTAGGAAGGAAGAGATGTAATAGCCTTCCATGCACTGACTGCTGCACTGGTGGTTAAGCAGCACAGCTCTGACTGGACCAAAGCAACTCCATGATGCTCTCTTGTGGTCTGGCTGTTGCATAACATGGATATGCCTCAACTGGGCATCTCAGTAGTGAATATTTTCAGAGGAGATTTACCTACCTGTGCTTACACGATGCCCTTGACAGCTGGCATCTCAGTCTCACAGAAGTGCTGTTTGGAAATGATTTCTGGGAGTTTCTAGTCCAGTCTCCAGTTTGGCTATGGGGCTATCACAGCCAACACAGAAAGCCCCAGAGCACAGCAATGGCACAGCCAACCTCATCACCTGCTCACTGCAGCACTGTCTTGCCAATGAAGATGTCTTCTGCAAGGCTCAGTGTGAATATCCTTGGCTACAGCTTGTCACTGAAGCACATTTAAATGAAGTAATCAAAGAAAGCAGATTTGGTCACCAGCTGTGCTCATGTATTTACTTGTAAGTAGGAACCTCAGGCCCACTCTCAAATACTTATCTTTGTGTTTCTTGAGCTTCCACATTCACAGAAATCCCTAGAAAGGCAAACAGGAGACTTAACTCTGCAGGCTGGCAGAAACTTATGCCTTAGAGAATAGCAGTTTCTGACTCCATCCATATTTTGTGACCCTTTCTAGGGACAAATATCTCTCCTCCTCCTCCACCCAGGTCCTGCTGTTGTTTCCTAAACTTATGACAAGGCTTAGGACTGTGTTAGTTGTTTTTCAAGTTCCACCAGCAAAACTGAAACTGTCCAATCTCTTTCTTTGCAGAACTTCCAGTTAGGCACATTCTGTGATAAGGGGTTGGTGTTAAGAGAGGAAAGAGCACAGACTGCTATGCCATATGCTGAGGCACATTTTGGATGCAACAATAGCTCAGCCACAGTGTGCACAAATACAGCCACATGTCTGGCTGGAATCAAAGCACACTCTTTCCCTAAGATGACAACTTTTCTCCATCTCCTTTTACAGGACCCTGACTGACCTCAATACCAAATGAGCCCCCATCCCTTTGGTCAATCCATCTATTATTTAGAGGCACAGATAGGCTGTCTTCTGAATTAGAGGTTCCAAGAAGAGAAGCATGTTGTATCAGTCACATTCCTGCACTTTTCTTTTTTTAACTTGTAGCTGGGCAAAAACACAGCCCAGTAGGTTGACAGCAAAAAGAAGTGGGGAAGGAAGTAAAGGGGAGAAGAAAACAGAAAATGTGTGAATGAAAATTATGAAATGGAGAATAGAAGATAAGGTCTGGGAAAGCAGAGAAGGGAATGAGAATAAAGAGCGAAGATAAGGGAACAAAGAGAAACTTTGAGAGAAGCAGCATACAGCCTCTGCCCAGAGAGTTACCATAGATTTAGATTTTACTATTAAAGAAGGGAATCAGTAGCTGGCCCTGAGCCCCATGCTGGCAGCCTCTGCCGTTCTGATCTCAGGACCAGCATCTGTCAGCAATTTTCAAGAGGAACCATTAGAAATCACAACGTTTAACAGTTTGTCTTGGCCCCCTGGAATCTTACCACCCCCATCAGCTACTGAAAAAAAAAAACACAAGGGGTGTTGGAAGGAAGAGAGGGGAGGAGAGCGGAAGAGGAGAAGGGAAAACAAAATGGTACTTGTATGATTTAAGGTGTGCCTCCCTCTTTTCCCCTGATTATATGCCACATCCGCAGAGGTGAAATATAGATGGTGGTTTTGGCCTCGTTCCTGTACGCTCTGGCAACAGGGGAGCTGGTTGAGGAGTGCCCAGGGCTGGCTGGAATTTCCCAGTGAGTGGCTCCAGGCAGCTCTGCTGGGGAGCCTTCCCAGGAGCAGGACAGGACAGACGTGGAGATTTACAGCGCTCTGCAAAGCCAACTGCTCCTGACACTCCTGACACAGAGGGACTTCTGGGCATCTCAAACGTAAATCCTACAGAAAGGGAAATAAAGCATTTCCCAGAAGTGGTTCGGTCGCACAATTACCACCAGATGATTTATTCCATCTGTTCTTCTACCCAGATCTCTGAATAGCGACCCACAAAAGGCAGTGTGGGGAATGGGGAAAGGCAAGAGCAGTTTCTCAGAGCATCTCGCCAAGCCTGGGCATGTGTGCTGCTTGGTGGTCACCTCCAGAGAGGGCACTTGACAGTCACAATAAAAAGCTTCTTAAAGGTTTTTAAGGGCTGGTTCTGCTTGGCACCGATATAATCAGTGTTGCAAAACTGAATGAAGGAAAACAAATCATTGCGGTGAGGTTTGAAGGCATTTTCTACGGTGCCAGAAGAGTGAATTGAAACCACTGTGCTGACGGAGCTAAGGGATGGGCTGTCACCCTGTAACAAGGAGCTTAGGAGCACCAGAAGCAGGTGTCTGGTGTCTTAAGTGCTGCCTCATGTTTATAGCATTTAAATTTACAAGGGATTTAAAAGCACACCAAAGGCAGGGGAGTTTCAGGTCCAGATCTGAACTTTGAAGCTGCTTCAAGTTCTCTAATGAGTCGACACATTGTTTGCTTACAAGGGAGTGCGACCTGTTTTGTGTGTACCAGTCTTCTACAGTACGAACCTCACACTCTTATACTGTCTGTTAGAATCATAGAATCCTAGAATGGCCTGGGTTGAAAAGGACCACAGTGCTCATCCAGTTTCAACCCCCTGCTATGTGCAGGGTTGCCAACCACCAGACCAGGCTGCCCAGAGCCACATCCAGCCTGGCCTTGAATGCCTCCAGGGATGGGGCATCCACAACCTCCTTGGGCAACCTGTTCCAGTGCGTCACCACCCTCTGGGTGAAAAACTTCCTCCTCATATCTAACCTAAACCTCCCCTGTCTCAGTTCAAGACCATTCCCCCTTGTCCTATCGCTGTCCACCTTTGTTAGGCTGTAGTGTAGCCAGGAAGCACCTTCTGCAGTGCTGGAGCTAACATTACTCAACGAGACCATACAGAGGATGCACCAGTAATCCCAGCCTCGTTCATATATTACTGCTTATGTTATATATAGCTGCCCGTATTATCGAGCCTACAACCAGAACTGGAAGCAAGAGGGAAATTTTTACTCCACATGAGATTACTGGGGATGGAGCACTGAGGTGGTGTTTCTCTCCTCAGTGATACAGGACATAGCCACAACTCAGGGTTACCTGGAGGTTTTATTTGACAAATTACTTGAAGCACTGGGGCCCTTGTGCTCTCTCCTATGCCATGATCTGGTTAAGACTTTTGGTCTTTAATTGTGTGATTTATGTTTCATGGCTATGGGAGGTATTTTGTGGTTTATACAAACTCAAAGACCAGTTGGTCCTTAACAGTTCTATGCCTTGCCAGGCTGTGGAGAAAGCGTGCTTGTGAGTTAGGCTGAGCCTACAACATTAGCTGGAAGTGATGGAGGATAATGTGGATTTTGACTTGGCACCCCAGAGACCAGAGGGCTGTACCTTGTGTTCTTGTTCCTTTAGCAATGAAATGCATTTGCTCACAGACCCTTTGAATTTTTGATGATATTATACTACAGAGTGGCTAAACTGGCAGACATTTGAAAAGTTGCTCCCGGGCAGAAGGGCACATTACCAGTGTAACCATTTGATTTACTTTCCCTGCACAGAGAACCCTACTGCAGTTTTCAGATGACCACAGCATCTCTCTTGGCCTCAGGAGAGATGAGCACCTTCATCAGCTAGATGCTTGGATGGAGCAAGGACTGAAAGAAAGACCCCAGGGAGAGATTTCTCTCAGCTTCTGCTTAGCTTACGGAGATGTAAAAACCTTCCAAGCAGAGACAGGACAAATGAGTTTTAATACTTTCCAAGCAGAGGGGAGCTCAATGAGTTTTTCAGATAGCCCGGACAATTGAATCATGTGCAAACACAGTGCGACTCGCAACATTTCATAGCCCAAATTCCAGCAAGACTATATAACAAAATGCAGTTTCATATAATATTTGCATACCAGGGTGACAGACAAGTGACAGGCCAGATAAGTTTAGTGAGACTATTAAGCAGTCAGCACGGTCTTGGCTATGAGATGTTGAGTTGTCTACACATTAAATAGTCATGACATTTCAAGTCATGAGTTTAAGAAGAATGTCCATGGCAGGCCAAGTGACACTTGGCTACCTTTAACCTTAGACTAGGCACCACGGAGAGAAGTGAGGAAACTGTAGGTGCCAGGCTGTTTTAGATAACTGAATAGATAACATTCTATTTTACACGCTTATTTTACATTTGTAAGATTCCACCAAGTTTTGTAACTTGGTTCTATCTGTTTTCATTGCCAATTAGCTGAACAAGTTACCCTTTAACCAAATGTTTTGGGTTTTTTTTTTTTCACTGAAAGGAAATAATATTTGCTGGCTAGTGTGACATGACTCAAGATTTCAGAAAGAAACAGAGGAATCTTAGCATCTGTTTTCACATTGCCTTGACAGGGACAGACCTCAATTAAGTATCTTATTAAATGTGTCTCCTCCCGCATTCTATCAAGTCTCAGTGCTTTTGCTGGAAGTTAAACTGCACACATGCTAACCACAGACTTCAAGTCCAAAGGTGATGGAACTGTCAATAAACTAAGTAGTACAGATTAGCTGAAAGAAGATGGATCATGGAAACAAAGAAAGATTGTGACAGCTTGGCTAGAATCAAGGAACACTTCAGATCCAAGTATATTTGGACCTCTACCTGGGGAAGCTATCTAGTACAAAATATTCTTAAAATCAGAGCCAACAGCTTTTAAATTCATCTGATGCTTTTTCCATGTCGTTCAGTTTGCCACAACTGGTTCACTTGATTGATGATGCCCTTTTAGCTCTCTTGCAAGTATCTCTGGCAACCCAGGTTCTCCCCACTGCTACAGTTAGGATAATATGTAATACGTAAGAATCAATCAGCCTACTTAGACACATGAAAAATCCAAGAAGAAGCAAATAATAAAAAAACAGATCTTGAGTTTTCCAGCATCGTCTTCTCCTCTTCAAAATATTTGAAGTATTGGCAAAAGATCTGTATAAACACAAGCTTGTGTTTCTAGACCTAACCCCTGTACCTGCCACAGTCTGTCCACCCATCACCCTTGAACTAGAGTCTCAGCTTCCACAAACCAGCTAGCACTAAGAAAGTCAGTAAAGCACCACTGCTTTACACCAGGCAACAACTACATCCATCGTGTCCTTCCTGTACAAATTACCATTTGTTCAAACTGTTTAGCCCTCATAAAAGCCTGCCTTCTCTCTCAGAAGTATGCAATACCTGAAGAGTTTACAGTTTCTTACCATGCATAAACTTCTCTCTCCCCTTTAATTTTTTGATGCCTTCCAGCAACTTATCTCTGTAATCAACTCCGAAGAGAACATTTCTGGATAATGCTGTCATATTTCCTAAAGCAAAACAAGCAATTCAGAGCAGCAGATAAATTAATTCCCTTTGGAAGTCTGTCTTGGTTTCAACACAGCAGTGCACATCAGTGTGAGCTGGGGGATTAAGTGGCTACGTCCAGCATTCCTTGCTGAGTCCAACAAGGCAACTTCTTTGGGATTTCTTTAACTTTCATTTCTCAAAACCCTTACTGAAAATTTTATTGTGGGACAGATATTCCTCTGGTTCTAAGAGTTCAAAATAGAAGCCATAAAGAAGAGAAACAAACTTGAACCCGAAGTCAGCGGATGGAAGATGTATTTCATGTATGTGCCAAGTCACAGAGAGAAGTCCAAGGAAAGCAGGTGTATCTCTTTTCATGAGCACTGAAGTAAATGCTAGCCATACTCTGGAGCAAAAAGAGTGCTCCACATAGCTGGGACTGATGCCTGCAGAGTGTCATGAGCTGAGGTTTTGACCTTCCTACATCATTAAGACCAAGCATTTCAATGAATTTAAGGAAATTAAGCTCCGGAACATCATTGAAAGTCGGAGATGTTAGTTAATTCTAACAAACATGCTATTTTTTATCCCATTTAAGTGTCTGTAAGTTCCTGGCTGTATAAGGCAATGCTTGCTTATTGCTTCAGATCATATGTACTGTTAAAAGTTTCAAAGGACATATTCCATTTTTTCACCCCAGAGGTAAGGGAAATGCAGTGGGAAGATCCTCTCTTTTCACAAGCCAGGTAGGGGAGGATGACTGGCACCTTGGGCTTGCAGGTTAGGAAGACAGGAACTTTACCCACAAAAGCTGTGCAGCAGTGGCAGCTGTTTGGCACATCTCACTCCTGCTTCCATGTGTTTTATCCATCTGGGAGAGCACAGACAAAGCAAGTTCAAGCTGCGAGTGCTCTTTTCTGCAGCTCACATGTTGGTGAACGGTGCCAATTCCACTGGTGAACATCAGGGAGAGAGATTTTAGCACATATCCACCATGAACTAGCTCAGAAAGGATGGCCCCTCGTTACTGAAAGCAGCTGGAGTACTAACATCTAACAGCTCCTTATTGCTGGCTCCAACAGCTGGTCACCAAAACTGACCCTTCAAATCCTTCCTGATCCACTTCAGTGTGAAGCCAGCTGTGAGCACTGCCTCAGGCAGTCCAGAGCACAGCAGGAGCATCCACGGGCCACTGCAGAGCTTCAGCTGTACAGGCAGCATCCTGTGTATATATGGAAAACTAGTAGCCAAACTGCAAACACAATGGTTTTAGGCATTTCAAACACCTTCCCAAGTGGCTTGTAACCATTCTGGCAAGAAGTAAGTAAGTGGGGTAAATATCAAGCATAGTCCTCAAGACCAGGCAACGAAAACAGCTCTGGACTGAATGGTGACGATGGTGCTCATTGCTTTCCTTTATGAACTAGAGACAAATACGAATGTTAATTCAAGGTTAATTCAGCCTTGGTAAAAAGAGTTACCCTGACAAGCAGGCTATGCATCCCCATCTACGTGTTGCTGGGATAAATGGAGGCATTTCCTGGAGGTCTCCACCCTGCAGCCAGCTGGTGCTCCTGGATTCCATCCCCGCAGGACTTAGAACTAAACACCATAGCTGGACTCAAGTCTCACTGACAAACAGCCAGTCACAGCATCGCATCGGGAGACATTTGGAAAACATGCCTATAGAACACGTGGCTATGCCTTGCCCTATCCTTATTTCTCTCTTGCGTGCTTCTGAAAGTCAATTGAATCACCTAGTAACATCTCTAAAACGACTTTATAATTTGCCTAGAAAATGATGTATGAGGAAAACGTGTCAGGCCAGTCCGAACCACAGGTTATTCCTTTTCCCTGGAAATCATAGGACAGATTCTGTCTCCCAGGTGGAGTACACTTACGCACTTTGTGGCCATTACCATCTTTCTCTTCTTAAAAACAAAGAGGGGTCCTTTATGCGGCAGCAATTTGCAGTGTGGATGAAAGAAATCAGAAGTATAGCTGGGGGAGGCAGAAGGCAGTGCGAGAAAGCAGCTCTTCTCTCCCTGTGGGATGGATGCAGAGCCTGCAGTCCTGTTGGTCCTGTCCTGCGGCCATATGATGATCCCATCGTGTGGTCTCTCTTCGTTAAAGTCTCTTAACGGTCTCTTAAAAAGTACCAGCTGAGGAAGTCATTTTGCATAAAGACCTTTTAAAACTCATTTAATCACCTTTTGCCTCCTTCCCTTGCGCTTGCCCTGCAAACCCTGTAAAACTGCCTTGTCCCCTCGCTTCTGAGAAAGCAAGCTGCTGCAGAAATGGAAACTCTGTGTCATAAATCCAGCTGATGTCAATTAATATAGACCCACTGGCTTTTATGGAGCTGCATTAACTTACAACAGCTGAGGGTGCAAAGCTATTGACATTCAGCAAGTCTCATCAATTTTTAATGGAGTATCTTGGGCTTCAACCTAAGGACTGTACAAAGAAATTCCAAAAGCTCCATTTAGAAGACAGTTGTGGGTGACACCATAATGCAATTATTCCCACCAAAGAGTGATCTGCATGAAAAACAGGGGCCGAGGGCTCCTTGCCTATGAGGGATTTCATGGAAATCTCTTACTTCATTGTGGCTGGTAGAAACATAATTGCTAAATCTAAAGCAACCCGAGGGTTGAAACAATGCTCTAATTTGCACTTCTGTGCATCTTCTATGAGATCACCAGAGGCTGCTGATTCACAGATGACGACGCAGTCTCACACCTACTCCTGCAGTAGGGTCCCCTTTGGGAAATCCAGAATGGAGGTGGGGAGGAAAAAGCAGCCCTGAGCCTGCGGCTTGGAGCACCGCTGTCACCTGATAGTCAGTGAGGTTTGTGTTATCAGCTTACGCTGCTACGTAATGGTGGTAAAAAAGCAGAGCAAGCAAAAAAAAAAAACCTGCATCCCATCTGTTTCATACTTGTGCTCTATTTCAACCCAACCTGCAGCTTATCAGCAGCAGGGCACGGACAGGGATTGCTGCCCCGTGGCATCTTCCTTTTGCCATGTAAGTAATGAAAACTCCTCTCTGTGAAAAGTCAAGGACATCCAATGGATCCAGGGACAACACCCACAAAAGAATTCATCAGAAACCCTTAAACACTGGGAAGCATGGCTAACACACTGCGATCAGCAGAGGGAAAAGAGGATCAAGTCTTCACTTGCATTGGTAGTAGAATCAGCAGAACTGCAATTCCAGCAGAAGTTTGAAATCACATTCACCAGGTGGTTGAAAGGAAAATTCAATATTTAACACAGGAATGTTCTTTCAGTGTGCTGAAATGTCAGCAAATGATTCCAAGCAAAGCATTTTATTTGGGTTTCAGAGAAGCCCTCTTTTTTTTTTCAAACCTAATCACTATACTTTTTGCTTTCTGGGAAAAACAGAAATAAAAACCAGCAACACCTTACCATTAAATCGGTGCTGTTAACCCTCAGAACTGATGGCTAAATTCCAGTACAGCGGTGATTCACAAAATGTGATCAAAAATGAACAATTTTCTCTTTATACTGTGAGAGTAAACAAGAAAGTGTCTGGTGGGGATGTGCCAAAGCTCTTCTGGTACTGCTGCTGAACGCTCCATTTCTCTGTAATCACCCCCTGCCTTCCATCAAAGCCATCCACCAAAGCCTTTATTGTATTGTGGTGTCCAAACCCAGAAGTGACTAGTCAGATTCTTATCATTTAAAGGGAGGTCATAATTTCCCTGGTGTGGTCACAAAGCTAAGCAACTCTAAGAAAACATTTACAGCCCCAGCTTCAGATTTGGGACTGACTTGAATCAACCAAGGCTGGAGAGAGACCCTGGCCAAAGTCAACCAAGACAAAAAGGAGGGAAGAAATGCGAGACAGTCTGGAAAAGTTTACTTGGATGGAGCTTAGTGTCCAGAAAGTGCTGGGGATGCAGACTGAGATCATTTCTACATCAGGGAGACGTCAGTAAAGCTTTGCCTTTATACTTTAAACCCTTTTTGCCCATTCAGTGACAACCATTAGCATTATCAAGTTTAGATGAACCACCTTATTCTGAAGCTCTCCTAAAGAATATGTCCCACACCCCTTCCCAAACCAAGATGCTCCTCTGAGAAAGTCACCACACTCTGGGCCACAATGACAAAGAGAAAAAGGAGGAATGCAGCCTTGCCACTCTCACCCTGAGTCGCTGCCAGTACCTACACACAGCATTTCTTGGAAGCAGAAAATGCCACTGTGCAACTGCATATACCCAAGACTATAATTAAAGAAATCCACCAGCACCCTGCTAGCAGCTAAGAACACAAACGGAGAATTGTAGGCTTTGAATTTGAATCAGATGGAGATTGTTTTGATGTATTAACATGAAAAGCAACCAACTTATGAGAAGTAGGAGCTAGAGATAGATCTGACCAAATGGACAAAATCAGCAGTGCGCTGGGTCAGATGCACAGGCGGTGTGCAGGGGAGAGTAAGGATGGGAAACTTCCTTCCCAAGAAAGATATCATAGGAATAGGACAGGACAGCAGTCTTACAGAAGCTCCTGTTCACTTTGGATCTGTCTCTTCCAGAATTCCTGCACTCCATCAGCCTCAGCAAAACTGTCTTGCACTTTGGCTCTGAAAGATCTCATGATGCCTCTGTTTCCAGACAGACTGGTTTTGGAGAGCTGCGGAGCTCACAAAGGGGAGGCAGCAGCAAGTCCTTCCTGAGGATGAAGGGGAAGAGGGCAGTGGAAAAAGTTGCCTATGTACGGCCTAAAATAGTAACAGTCTTACTGTAAAAGAGAATGGAAAGGAAAATCTGCAAATCAATGAGAGAATTCACACGTATAAATAGAAAAAAGCAGTAGAAAAAAGCAGATGTTAATGAGTCACTGCTCGCTCAGAGAACTGAGCCATTGGCCTCTTCTTTGAGTCACTGGCACGTCCTGGAGCAGCGGCAGTGACCTCCTGACATGAACCTCTTTAACAATTCATTACTCACACAGCACATCTTCCAGCCATTTAAAAGCTCCATGAAGGACTAAAAAACATGACATCATCTCCTGTTCATGCTGTTGCCTACCTGAAACGCACACTGGCTGCTGGGGGAATTCTCTCTCGTGCATGAGCAGGAAGAAACAAAGTGTGTAACAGGGCAGGTGCAGAGCTATAGGCAGACAAGGATTCCCCTGCTTGCAATCTTCAGTGAGGACTGGAGTTCTTTATCCTCAGCGTCGACCCTACAGCATTCATCAATCACACACAAAAACTGTGTGGGATAAAAAACATCAAACAGTGTGTGAAGCTGTAGTCAGCTCCACTGTAAGACATCCGCTCCTCCTCTAAGTCTACTGCAGCAGTTCTCGATAAAGTGATGAAAAATGTGTTTCTTGGTGGTATGTAGGCGGGCACCCAGAGGTGTTCTGGGGTCCAGATGTGAAGCTAAAGGGATGACTCAACGGGGGAGGAGAGAAGCACTAGGAGATAACACAAAGCATCACAGCATGCTTAGGACTGCCAGGCACGGAGGTCTGGCCTTGCGGTTTGGTGCTAAGCCATTAATCCATTGACAGAAGTTAGGGGTCTGTAGAGTGTTTTGGGGGCTTATTCCTTTCAAGATTATGTTGGGCTGAAGGATAAGTTTTGTATGGCACATGGAGCATAAAACACTGTATATAGAACTGAATAAACAGGCATTTAAAGAATCCGACTAGGAGACGTACCTTATTGAAATCATATGTTATTTTTACATTGTGTATTTCCAAGCCAGGTTCCATCAGCTCCACTTCCTTACATTTTGGTTTGCTTATCACAGGCTACCTCAAGATTGCCAGATTGCTGCGTGAGCTTTGCACTCAATGGCTTGCTATGGAGGACAGTCAGTCCTAGGGCATCTTTGGTCAGCATGGATTTAACCTCAAACCAATGTAATTTTTCTTTCAGAGCACTTTTCCTACCCTACAATCATGCTTAGCTCCTTTCCCAGAGGCGTGATGCAGTGATGTCAGAGAGATGAACCATTTCTGATTCCCAAGGGCTGATAGTGGCAGCGTTACCCCTTTTTAATGTGCAATGAAGAATGTCCTCTCCATTATGCAGTAGGGCCTGCTAATGGAGAAGAAAAGTTGGAAGAAAGAAAAGCTGATTTTTAAAAGGGAGAGGGAAAGGCTAGCAGATTAAAAGCAATAACTTGATTCCAACACACTTTCCAGCCTTCCAAAGCCAGAGATGGCTCTCTTAAACGCGTTATCCAAATGACTTCTAATATGCAGAAGTGATCCTGTATTTCTGTTCTCCAACTTGAAAATTTGTCATAGATTTAGGAATAGTGATGTCTGACTAGCAGAGAGGATGAAGGTCAGTTGTGGGACAGGTTGGGCTAAGATGTGTTTGGGCATTTACCGCAGAATGCAGTGTTATGATTGCTCTTTCAGAAAAGAGAGTATCTAAGGATAGGTAGAAATTTATGGGGAAGATCCAGACCCCCTATGAAAGACTTGAGAAGAAAACATGAGAGAGAATTTAGGCAAAATAGGTACTTTCCATCTCAGAACTGCACCCAGACTAGTGCTGGCAGTTACACTGTAGGAACAATTTAACCCAGGGAATAGGGTCTTCTCCCAGCAGACCTTTTCAGGCAGAGAAAGTGAATTGTTTTTGAAGGTTAGCACTTAATTACTCCCTCCTACAACTGACAAACATCATCCCAGACTTGTAATTGCTTTAAAACATTAGCCAACTGCCATGGGGAAGAAGTTAGAAGACTGCAAATATTGGCTGACAAAATAATGGAATGGATTCAAGCTCCTACGCACAGGAATGCATTGGGTAATATCTCCCCGTGACTTGCTTCTGACTAGAGATGAGCTTTATTCCAATTATTCCAGCTATTCATATCCTTGGGTACTGATGAAAACAGAATAAGTTAGAAATGTTGCAGATAATCAAAAGGCAAATATCTCCCAAGGTCTCTGGGGAATCAGAAACATTTGCTCGAGCAGTTTGCTCGGAATTTATAGACTCTGCCTTTGCCGACTCTACAGCTGTATTGAGCAGGCTCCAGAAACTCAGTAAAGAACAAGCCTCACTATAAAAGACGGTGTATAATATATGTGACAGTCAAATAGTTGCATGTATATAACTTCAGATCTGAACAGGAGGGAAAAATGGAGACAAAAACAAAGGGCACAAGGAAGGAATGAAAAAAAAAGATGAAGCCAAGACAGATGCAATTTCCCCAAAGCTTACAAAGGACAGAAGCTGTAAGTCTTAATCCAGAGTCTACACTAACTCTTTTTTCATGTGGAAATATGGAGATGAAACTGATCTGTATAGGAAAGTCATTTAAGTCATTGATATTATCAGCCTTACTACATTGAAACTGGAAGGTATTCTTCCAAACCACATCATCTTTCAACTAGGATCAACATCCAAAAGGAACAAGTTTCACCAACAGATCTGATCACTTGTAAAGTCAGATATTTTGAAAATCCAAATAGAAGCATAAGTAAACTAGAAATGTTTTGCATGTGAATGTGGTTGGAATACCTGGTTAGCAAAGCAGCTGTGCAAACATCATGGCCGTGATTTGGAAACCTGTATATGCTTGCAAAGTATTCTTTAAAACAAAAATCTCAATTACAGTATTACCTCCAATAAATATATATTGCTGGCGAAAGGATTGCAGGAGGGATAAGACATACGATACAATATTTCACCTGTAGGTAACCACACAGACTGTGTATTTGAAAACAGCTTCTTTGCGATACAGGAAAATAACACAATGGTCTACAGTTGTCCTTATTTGTGCAGAAAAGTCCTTGTCAGCCCAAATATCTTATTAACAGTCTCAGAAAAAAAAGAGCATTACTTTGTATTAGCTTCTGCAGAAGAGGTTGTGTCTAGACCAGCATGGAACTGAGCCTCCCAGCCTTGGCCATCTACCCCTTCAGCAAGCAGGCAGAGCTCTTGGCCTGCAGGACCAGGCTGGCACCTTTGAGGTTACCTGAGCGAAAAGCTAATGAAATACTTCCCTCAGTTTGCTGCTGTTACCTTTGAACTAGGGAATGTCTGAGGCTACTCAAAGGTGAACCCCCAATGTGGCTGGAAGCAACAGCTGTGCATTGTAGTCTGCCTGCAATTTAATTGCTATTTTAGTTAAAGCAGATCTGTAGCAAAAGTCTGGTTTTGATTTAAGGTTATCAGCGAGACAATCAACCACAGCAACTTGTAAGCCATTAAACATATTAACTGCTTCATTATTAGAAAAATGCAGTGTGTTTAGCCTGATCTTGCCTAATTGCAATGCCTATTGAGTGGCAGTTTTAGATCCAAAGATGAAGGAAGGGGCTGCCAGGTGAGGTCTTCAGGCTCTGCTATCCCACCCTTCAGCTGTTTCCCTTACAATCAGATTCCCTTACAATCAGATTCCCTTACAATCAGTTTCCATAGCCACCGCTCTTTCTTAGACTAATTGGGGCATTGCTTTCCTAGGCAGAAGTCAAAACTCAAGCAGAGCCAAACACTGAAGACAGGGTTGAGTTTGTCACAGGATTAGAGGTTCTACCACAAAGAACAGAAAACAAAGTAACCTGGGCACAGTACCGTACAGGTGAGCAGTGTGGTTGGCAGGACATAGATGGAAGCAGGGATTTGAAGGCACAGAACCAGAGTCAGTCGTTGCAGTATTTTTACTTTTTTGCCTGTTTTCATTTCTTTTTTTCCTTTTGATTTGTTGTTGTTTTGCTTTTGTAAATGCTGGGATGAGTCATGGGGCTCCTTTCTGCTTAGGATAAGAGAAAACTTGAAAAAAACTCATTCATAAGCCACTGGGGATGGTCGCTTCAACAAGCTTTAGGTCAAACTGCTGAGATTGTTGAAGTGAGTGGATGTTCAACACAACCCTTCCAGCACCTACAGGCCTTGCTCAGGAAGCATCAGATTTATTTTGGTCTGGTGACATCTTTGCAGAAGAAGGGATATTTGGGATACATCAATGACAGCTGAAGCAGAAACCACGGATGTGACTGCTTAAAACAGTTGTAGCTGAGCACGGTCTTTAGGAATAGGCTTTTTCAACCATCTTAAATAAAACTAGCTCATCTGCAGACAGTCTGTGTCCTACATTTAGCTCAAAAGCTTAATCCATGAGAAAACAGACAACACGCCAAAGTGGTTATGAGAACTTTTATAGTGACATTTCTTATTCATAATCCTTAGCACATAAAGGGAGCTGCTTCTCCTCCCTAGCCAGGCCTCTGGCTGGCTGGCAGTGCATCTGGCTGTCCTGGAGCAAGGTGTTCTTAAAGTTGCTATGGAGGGAATGAACAAAATGGCTCCTGTGAGCAGTTTTCCGGGCTTCAATAACTTGGTGTCATTATAAATCTTCTCAGTGCCACTTTGAGGTTTCAGTGACCCCGGTGAAACGTCTCCATCTCTCCTCATGGCTTTTGGTGGTGGTGTTCAGCTGCACTCACAGCCAGGGAAGCATGGATGTGCCAGATCTGTGTATGCTGGCCTTTGGTTTTCTGTCTCTCGGGGAAGATGATCAAAGGCCCGGTGAGTGGCTCCAGAGCTCTGTGCCTCCAAGCATCAGCAAACCCTATCCAAAAAAAGAAGCTTTCTTGTTGCTTGTAGTGGGGTGGAGTCCCTTGAAGTGTTTTCCAGGAGCACAAAGGACACAGCCTGAAGTACAGCTCAGCCAGACTGCTAAGCTGCCACGAATGTCCCTGGAGCCCAGGGAAAGTGCAGAGCAGGACTGCAGGAGCCGTAACGGCCCTCCTCGTTTATCAGTATCAGAAGTGACCACCACCACATCCCTTTTGGGTTTCCATCCTTCAGGAAGCAGAAAGATTAGGAAGAAGTAATATATTTCTAACAAAGATATGCTGGAAGAAAACTAGCAGAAAACTTTCCTCCCTTCCTCTCTGCCACTCCTAGCAGAAAGGAGCATCTTCCTATGCTATCAGGAACGTCTCCTATGCTTAACCACGGTACCTCCTTCTAAGCTGCTCTGTCTTCTGGCTCTGCCATAATCACACACTGTCCCCGTGCTGCTCTGAGTTACTTCGCTTATGTTTAAAAAAAGCAGCCATGCTCTGCACTGAATTAGAGCTCCGTAACAATAGAAACTGTGAGACTCCAACTTCATTTCTAGAAATAGCTGTGAGGAAGGGTTTGCTGGAAAAGAAAAGATGATCTCATAGCTCTGGTGATTGGATACACACTTGGATGGGGTATCAGCTTGTACCACTGCACAGAGCTAAATCATTTCATCCAGCTTTTTCACAGGTGGCCACTTACGCATTCCTTGTTTGACCTGAGCCCCAGGAGCCTGGTGTGCAGAAGCACAAAGTGCTCACAGCTGTGGCTGAACTCAGTGGGAACTGGGAAGAAATAGTGCTCTATACTGAGAAATACTCTGCAGAGTCAAGCATTGAGGATGTCTCCTTAAGGATCCGAAAGTTTGAGGTTACTTCTGTGCTGTGTCCCCACTTCCCCATCAGTCCCATCAGATCCAAGTGTAATGGAAATGAATAAAAGAGGGCTTTTAAAATGCCAAAATGTTGTACTCATGGGTGCAAAAGAAGTGGAAAAAAGAAATCCAGGAAAAGGGATTCAGATTGGACTTGAATATTATCCAGTAAATAAAGCATGCGGTGGATCTAAACAACAAGGAGAGCAGTTGCTCATCCTCATCATGAGCAGCTCTGAGTCACATGGGGAGAAAACTAATCATGTTTTTTTGAAACTTCATCATAACGCACACATATAAAGAACCCAAATTCAAATATGCAGGAACTGTAGTTCTGACTTTCCCCAAGCTCAGAAAGTTTGGTCTTACAAATTCAAATAGAGGTTTATAAAATTAACACGTAGTGGTGGACCAGGATTTTGCCACACTTACAGACATTGAAGTTAATAGCGATTGTTTAGCTAAATCGTCTGGACAACTCCTAAGGCTTCTAGCTTTAGCATTTTGAGAGAGCAAGGAAATACGTCTCAACTGTTCACAGATGCCTTGCAAAGGAATTGTTCAGTGTTTTCAGTTCAGACACAGTGGAAAGAAAAGAAAGGTGCCCATCAGGAGAGCGAGGGCAGCAAAGTGGTTTTTTAGCCAGGAGGTTGCAGTTCAACTGCAGCCAGAAACTTCATGCACAGCTTTCTGAAAACCAGAAGAGCAGCTGCACTAAAGGGATCTCAGTGCCAAAGCTCTGTCCTGCAGTTGGTCTCTGCAGCAGAGCCCTGTTGGTGCCTGACCTGCCCCCTCTGCAGCCTAGTTCATGGATCAGTCTTACCATGAGACAGGATTCTTCCTCCATGTTTCCAGAGCATAACCATCCTTGGTAAGCCTCTCCAGTCAAGAAAAGGCAAGGTAAGGAACTCCATCTTGGGTGGTTTTGAAGCAAAGAATATGAGATTATTACTAATCAATGGTTAGAAAACAACTCCAACTTGTGAAACAGCCCAGTGCTGTGCCTAGAGAGCATGAAACCCACATGTTCAGTCATTCTGCAGAGAATTGAACCTCAGTGGTTAGGACATACAAGAGATTACTCTACGTTCCTATTTAGTAAAGATGTTTTACTGTCCTCCCCTGCTAGGTGAATTTGGAACCTAGACCGACACGTGTCACACAGTTTATAAGGAGCTGAAGTAAATCTGAGCACCATTATTTGTAGCATAACTGAGAGATGAGAGAGCCCACACATGCATGGCCTCCTGACATGCCTTCATAACACATTTGTATACAGTTTGGTTTAGCAGATTTTTTTGATTAAGCACTTGAGTTAAACTGCAGCCTTTCACAGATACATGCATCTCATCTTAAATTACCATCAGTAAAAACTGAGTCAAGAGCAGGAAGACAGGCGTATTTGTTCTAATTATTTCTGAGAACACTCTGATTGAAAATTGATGTCCATACTTAGCCAGCTCTGGTTAGCTTCCCAAAATCAGAATCCCAAAGCGTTTCCTTACGAAAATGAGCCCCGCTGACCTCTGATTGTTGCATCCCCAGACAACTTCCATGATGTCAGTGCAAGGAAGTCTTCTGAAGTGCTCTCCTGGGAACCATTCCTCGATTGGTACTTTCCAAAGGAACTGCTCCTCTAAAGACCTGGGGAAAACACGTCTTTGCTCTGTCCCTCACTCAGAATTAAAGAGGCTCTCTAAAGCACGGAATGAAGCTCAAGAAGTTGGTTGGTCACATTACTTGTCAATTACTTTTTAATTTATTGCTTTGTATGCAAAAATAAAATCCAGTATAAAACCCGAATGCAAACACACTCATTTTCTCTGCTGGCAGAGAGATTTTCTCACGCTTCTGACAGCTGAGTGACCTACTTTTATTTGCTCATGTCTCAGTGCCTCTGTGGTAGGAGGCACAATTGGGATGCTAGCACTATTTAGTAAGGGGTTGTTGTCTGAAGGATAAACGGAGATGTAGAAAGAAAACAAAATGTAGCAGGCTGGATGTGGCTCTGGGCATCCTGGTCTGCTGGTTGGCGACCCTGCCACATAGCAGGGGGTTGAAAGTAGTTGGTCATTGTGGTCCTTTTCAACCCAGGCCATTCTATGATTCTGTGTTGCTAACAGTCACAAAAAAAACAGGCAAGTCTGTCCAGCTGATTCTGTCCTTAGTGAGCTCTTCTTCCACATTCTTTGCTGGTAACTTTAATTGCATTGACTTCTGTGGAGTTACGCAGGCAGTGAATTTGAATCTACGAGTGGAAAACATGCTGCTTCCCCAGTGTAAATATTATTAAAAGGATTAGCAGGAAGGAATCCCCTCAGAAATGCACTGGAAACATGGTGCATCTACGAAGAGGATGTTAAACTTGGCAAAACAACCAATAGTAAATGCTTACTTGTGCCAGGCTTCATGCAACCAATTCCGTAGGACAAACAGAAGTCCCTTGGAATTGCTTTTCTCAGTTCTTTGGTTGCTTCTCAAGACAAGCAGTCCGTCTAACAGGAGCTACATCCCACTCCCCTTGTTTCATGAGAAATTCCAAGGCTGGTGAAATTCCCACAGGGTGCAGCTGAAGGCTTCTGTAGAATGCAGACTCTGTGCCTGCTGCCGTGTGCGGTTACCTTCAATGCCATTGGGAGTGCTGCTGCTCTGATGATCAACACTGGCTCTTAGGGCTATTTTTTTTTTTTTTTGCTACGATAGAAGACAAAAAGAGCAGGTGCAGCTCAGATAAAAGGCTTTCAAAACTTCAGTGCTTCTACAACGTTTGTTTTGTGATAAGGGTTGCAAACTTCAGCCATTCAGGTGAAATGTGAACACTCTGACAAAATTTGTCTTGTAACATGACCCAGAGCCAAAGAAAGAGAATTGTTTCTTTGTACCTGTGTTTACCTTTTCTCCTTGAGAACCAGAGAATCCTCCAGGTACAACATTTTAAAGAGATTCCTCCACCTATTTCAGGTGGTTTCACAGTTCTCCAGTTTTGAATGCATAGAAAAAGACTTTTTAGTAAGCTTTTATGATCTGTCCTGGATAGTCTCTGTATACTGATTTCAAGTTGCTGTACACTACAGCACTGAAGCAACCCACACAGCATTACATGATGCTCACAGAGACTGGATTCACATCATCTCCCACGCTGGTCTGTTTCTCAGCTCTTGGCACTCGAGCACAGGCTTTCCTCACCTGTCACATACACTGTCCTAGGCTTCATGATCTTTAAGGTTTCAATTGTACGCCAGTCCTCCCGGCACGATGGCTTTTATTTTCCTGCCACACGTTTTTCCTTTTCCCCACTTTTTTTTTTCCATCCAGCTCTGACAAGGGCATACTTATTTGCAGGAAAACCATGACCAGTGATCCACCTCCATTGAGGCAGAGAGTTGGTCATTCTATAAACGCATTTCTTTGTGCCTTTATTAACTTTTCATTATCGTTATAACGATCTGAGTAACAAAGAAGCCTTTCCAGTGCACAAGCGTGTCTGCTACAACAAAGAGATGCCGGTGGAAGTGCTGTGTGTGTATACATGCAGTCTCAGCTTCTGGAGATACACGTAGACTTCATTTCTTCTCTGTCTGCTGTACAAATGAGGCGCATTCCAGATGAAGTCAAATAATCCCAGAAAATCCCCGAAATTTAGACTTTCTGGAGGAGTATTGGAACATCCCCAAAGGCAAGGAGAGGGATTTTGCAATGCATTCCAGTTCTCATATGAAAATGATTTTGGGGAAATACATACAATGCAAACCACTCTAGTGATTATGAGTCCTCCAGCAAATAATTCCTTCAGCTTTACATTTCTTTGGGGGCGGGGGGCAGGGGGAAAGGTTTCAAAAAATAGCAAAGCATTATAATCTCATTTCAGGGTTATTTGTTCTGACTGGTTTTGATGAACTATCAGGTGAGGTAACTGTGATGTGGTTTGTTACAAGTACCTAACGGTACTGGCTTCCACGTTTCTGTAAGCATGGATTCATGTCTCTCTCTTCTCTCACCACGTGTCTCTATTTAGATAGCTAAGTATCAACCGTCTTGGTCGTCCCCCTAGAAATAGCAGAATAAATCAGGAATAATCCTGGTGAAATCATCAAACAAAGCCAGTTTAAATAGAGAACCCCAAAAAACAGTGGTAAGATTTGAATTTGTCACAGGACAAACACAAAGGGCATGTGATATGCCACTGGATCAGAGGTTTCTGAAAGCTTCTTTGCCATTCAAGCAATTAATACACAGAAAAATCAGATCCCAAGGTTTTCATAGAAAAAGTAATTATATTTATTTGGCCTCACAAGAATCTTCCTGTCAAACTAGAGAGCTCTGAATGCACAGTGAAATGTACTAATGATACGAGATGTTTTTAATGAATTTCTTACAGGGAAACAACATCTGAATGCTCAAGTGAGCCAGCAATTGTTTGGTGACTTTTTCGAAATAAGCTGTTGGTTTCAGCCCATCTTCTAAGTAGATACATATCTACGTTAAGCATGTGAGAAGTATTCATACAGAATTGGGTGTAGGCTCATAATTCCAGGATTTTTCTTTTCATTTTGGTTGTGATTTTGAAAACCAGGCCAGTTTGGCATAAACAATCTCTTCAGTATAAAATGGGTTTAGCAGAAATGGATTTATTTTACAGAAAATCCTGTGACTCACACAGGGCAGCAAAGCAACTTTCAGAACTGGGCTAACTGGGCTTTGTTCATATTGTAGAAGGAACGTGGACTCATTAAGCAGTATCTGGGAGATACCTATAGCTAAATAATGACCTGCTTCCCAGGCTCAGCTCCATCTTTCTGCCAAGTGCTTTATCTAAAATAATCCTTCCTTTGGAAGGAAGGACAAGAAGATAAAGTTTTTTAGTTTCTAATCTATTGTTTGTTTCATTCCTTCCTGCACGCTAAATCATGAAGTCTTCATCTATTTTGTACTGAAAGGAAAAAATTTAGTGGCTTTAATCTCACTTCTGTCCTCACATTTCATTTCTCTATTATTTTCATAGTCTGAAAGTCACAGTGCTCACACTTGGGACAGTGTCTGAGACAGGAGGGAGCTGCTCTGCAGTGGAGGAACAAGGGAATTTTTACTTTCTTTCTACCTAAGGCTGTTCCACTCTGAAGATATTTACAGTTCTTTGATTACACAAACAAGGGACTGAGGGTGAGACGTTGTCTGGTGGTTAGAAAAGGAAACCTGACCTTGATCACACTGTCCAGCCCATGGACAATTCCATTTAAGACAACAATACAAAGAAGAGCAGCAGCTCTTTTCATTGGAAAAGATCTTCTTTCAAGATGCTGGAGGGGGTGAGATGTAAAACGGTGTCCTCGGTGTTTCCTTACTTAGTGGAGGTGACAGTTCTCTGCTTAGAGCTTTTTTCCCCTCTTCTGATTTTTGAAGCGTCAGAGACTTTCCATGCAGTGCTCATACAGAACAACAGCAGCACTTAATTCTGCACACCCAAATCCCTCCTGTAACTTGGGCCATGGTAGAAGTGACTTAAGATGATACAGCTGGCAGAAACGAGGAAGAAGTAAAGGTGAGCTGCCTTTAAAGTGTAAACGGAGTCTTTATGATGTAACCAGAAGTCTGCTCTGGCTCCTGAACCTCATGAAACACTTCATCTTCACAGTGCTGAGACATGACACACATTAACCAAAGCTTCATTTAATCAGCTTAGGAACCTGAATAAGGCTGAAAGCGAAAACAGCTCCTAGCAGTTCACTGCTAAGAGTTGTTCTTTCTAAGAAAACCTAAGAAAGAGAGTCATTCCCAAATACCCCATCATTTCACGAGGATTAGTGAAACACTTTGACAAGTACACATCTCAGTGGTATGCGTACTACAGTTAGTCCCCTTATTCGACTGGGATTTTCTTTATGATATTCTAGGTCATTCAGATATTATCTTCAATACAGCTGTCTCCTGTTCACATGCATTTTAGCAGCATGCATCTGAGAGTGATCAGCTGGGTCATCAGTTCTGCTTCCTTGCTACTACAGCCTGATGGAGACTTTTGTAAGTTTGTGTCCAGGAGCGTACTGCTGTAGATCCCCAAATCCTTTCATGGTTCTCTGTCAGGGCACTGTAGTGTCACCTGCATGCAGTGGGGCTGACTGAGAGTCCTAATCACAGCAAGGAAACATGTCTGAGGCCCAGCCAGAAGCAAGCACAAATTGGTGTCAGTACTTGGTTCATTGATGGCAGCCAGGGTTGGACATGGCCCAGTGATCGCAGGCAGGTTCATAGCAATAATGCCAAGCCAGCAAGTGAATTTGTGGGCCAGAGTGCAGATGAGTTGGGCTCATGCTTCAGCATAGCAGTGGCTGAGCTGGAGGCCAGCAGTTCTACAGCACTGACCAGCCTCACCTGTGGCCTCTGCCATGTCCATGGACACAGGGGACCATTCGAAACCCAGCCCTGGGACTGAGCTATCACGTTGTGCTTGCTGTGCTGGAGGGCTCGAGCCAGAGCTTGTCAGCAGAGCGCAGCTGCAAGCTGCCTGCAGCCCTTGAGGCAACACAGGCCCAGGTTTTGGACAGTTTAGGTCAAGAGCAGGACATGTCACAGAGCCTGCTGAGTATGGGCTGTAGCACTGCGGAGTTACTCTGCTTAGTAAGCAGGTTACAGTCTGCCTCTTCTGTGAACTTCCCATCGTCAGTGGCTCCAAGGCATCCTGCCTGCTTCTGCTGCAGCACAGATGCTTTGTGGGGCAGTGGAAGAAAAGTGAGAAAAGTGAGGCTCAGAACATGAAAGCAACAGCACGGCGAAGCTTTTAACAGCTACTGTGAAAAATAACCTAAAGTTCTCTCAGTGTTATATCAATGTTACCATACGTTTCATATACTAAATGCAGCATAAGCTTTCACAATATACCAGAGCAGAATTCAACTATCCACATCTGCACAAGATCACGCTTCCTCAGCAATGACAAGAGAAGGCCATGAGTGTGTGCCGAAGAGCAAAGGTGACTGCAGTGGGTTTTGTTTACAAAACAGCCCATGGAAGTAGCGTAACCAAGTTCCACTGAATCCTCATGGAATTTACATGCCTAATTCCCTTATGCTTTTTTGAGGACACCAAACACTAACAAATTATGTGAGATGACAGCAGCAGCATTCTTAACCAGTGAGCACACCCACTATGTTTTTCCGCTCTCCCCAGTCATTTCGTCTAGGATGATACCCACGCTGTAATCCACTCATGGATCTCCCTTCAGAGTGAAATACCTCATTATAATTTCATGCTCTTAAGAGCTCCCAGATGAGCATTTAGATATTTTAACACTGATTTCTAAAACAACATAGCCAGACCACAGACATGGGACATTCGTAACCAGGGCTTACAGAGCAGGTAATCTGAAGACAACTGGAAGGATGCTGGCTCAGACTCACTCATCATCCCCCAACTTCTGTGACAAGATGGAAGTTTTCCTTACTGCTATAACACTCCATTAATGTATTTCTTACTTTCAAGGGGTCGGTTTAATGATTAATCAAATACAACTGAAGACACACCGAGGAATCATTGTCTCATCTTTAGTTTTCACATTGGCTGAGCACACCCGTTCCACTTATGTCACTACAAAAGGCAGATCTTTCTAGGGTAAGGAATGAGAAGACGTCACTGCTGCAAATATAGAGTGTAGCCCACTGTGTTATGGCAACTTTCAGAAATCACTCCTGCAGATTTGCCTATGGTTACAGCATTTCCCAACGATGTGTACATTTGGAAGCTCGCTGCTGCTGCCCCTTCTCACTCCCATTGTGTCTGCACGGCTCCTCCTGAAGCCACACAACGACATGGCTAAAAGAGTCCTCCTACCAAAACAAGGTATTTTTAGGCAAGCTCACTTTAGCACTCTTGTTCAGAACCACACGTGGACAGTTGTGTCAGTGCAACTGAGGGCAAGTTAAGTGCAGCACGCGATTTGAAACTTCTTCAATGAGCTTCGCTGCCAGAGATGACATCTGACTGTTTCATTCCTAAAAATGAATGGGCCCCGTCTTTCTGCTCTGATGTCTGCTTATTGTTTGTTGAAAACGCCGAATAAACAAACGTTTGATTGGAAAAAAAGTACATATATAGTAGGAGAAGTTACAGTGCTGACGAATTTCTGGATCTTGCAGTCTGCAGAAACCCTGCATGTTAGGTAAGCTGACTTTTTAAAACGTCAAGTGCTGTTCTGGGTTAATTTAATATACTGGGTTTGTATTTGAAAACCTAGAAAAGAGGATTAAAAAACAAGTATTAAACATTTAAAAATTCAGGGGGAGGGGAGGGTGGGTGGTCTGCTCTTTCAATCTGACTTCTTTCCACAAAGTCCACTATTTATTCTGCGGTACCTGACAGCATGGGATGGCTTACAAGCACTCCTACAACAGGCCAAGTTCTTTTGTTACACTCAAGTTCCAGTCAGACTTGGATGTGCCTTCAAGGGAGCACTCTGTTAACCCGTTTAACCCAGAGAAGTTTGGTTTTTTTTGTGACACTAAGGCACATTCAGCACTTTTACAGTCTCATCTTGGCTCCGCTTATTAACCTGACCTTGTGCACATAAGGACGCCACATATCAGATGACGGATGGTCCGCAGGCCTTGTCAGACCTTATGCATCCTTCACAACCAATTATTTCTGAAGTGCTGTTAGCCAGCAAACTCAAACAATCTTTTTCCCAAGCTGCCCTTTCACCCACGGCCTTGGCAAGCTTTAAGTGCAGAGCAATCTGAAAGCCTCTCCAGTTCAACTGACACGTTCCAAATGGATATTCAAGAAGAAACTGTTTATTTCAGTTTGAGAACTCCCTTCTCCTGGATCTTTTTCTAATAGAATTTTTGGTGCCCAGATGGTTTCTAAATTGAAACGGATTTCCTTCCCCTGCTCTGTCTCCCTTTAATTCTTCCCTCCTTTTGAAGACACAGAGACTGGGAGAGTTGCAATTGATAGCCAAGATGAGGAGGCTGCAGTCTCATGGATGGGAATGAGTGTGAGCCAAGGCACCCACTTTACTTGTTCTGGGAGACTTTTCCTGCTCTCTGCAGCAAGACACCAGGAGGATGCTAAATAATGAGGTCAGCAGTTGTACAGACCCCTTTGGTTTGGGACTCTGCTCAACATATCATACATAACTAGTAGGTTTTTTTGATGGTTCTTCAGAAGTGGGCCAAATGGTGCTTACTGTGCTGTCTAGATACATCTTTATGACCGGACTGCCATGCTGCTTCTCACCTAGAAAACTGCCACTATTATTGTTCATTTTTTACAAATATTCTGAATAAATGATAGTTATTTTCAATTCTGGATTCCAAGAGCCATAGGTGCTCCCCTAAAACACTGCATTTTTATTCCCAGAGTACTTTTGTCAGGGTAAGAAGTATTAACCTACTTGGCGGATAATCACAAAATATATTGCTGATCTGCAGCTTGTGCTTGCACAAGTGACAGCCTGAATCAGGCACTTAACACTGCTCCCGGGTTGCTGCCTAGCATCACTCCCATTCAGCTGCGTTTTGTTGTTGTTGCTCTGGTGAAATGGAATGTCTCCTACTTGTTTCTAAGAACTCTAATCTTAGGGATTAAAAGAAATGAAGCCTGACCTTTTTTTTTTATCCATGTTAAAACATCATTACTGACCACTGGAACTCCTGAAAGCCACGCTGGCAAAATTTGCCTTTTCTAAAGATGTGACACAAACTTGTCAGATGAATAAAGGCTCCTTAGCTGCAGAAGACCTCTGAAATAAAGGAAATTTTTAAAGGATGGCAAATATGCAGTCCTACTCTGAGATCAACCAATCAGAAGTGGACATCAATCAGCTCACATTTATAACATCATTTTGCTGAAGAGTTCAACCTGGGTGAAACCTGAGGAATGCTTTTGTAGAAGATGAGTTTGCATGGAATCTTTGGTACTCACAGATCAGAGTTTCTGGCTAAGTTTCCAGCTGTTTCTAACTGGTCAGAGCAGAATAGTTGTCAAAGACAGAACCATGACTTTATTATTTGCTTTATAGTAGATCAGCTGTATTCTTGATCACACGTCGAGTCATGTCAGGTTCAGGACTGAATAGAGATTTTGTGTTAAGGTACAAACTCAGCAGTGTTGCTTTTTCCCTGGAGGCACAGACTGCCTGCTCAGAGCTGGTGTAGCACTATCAGAGCTTCCACAGTGCCGGTGTCTGTTCATCTCTGCTGTTGCAACACACAGCAGGTTGCTTTTTTGGCATAGAAGTGGTGCAAGACAATGGAGAATTGGGAAGAGTATGAATTTGTGAGGCGAAGGAATGTCTTATTAGAGGATAATAAGCCACTGAGCACATTCTTCCATTCCTCTGGCCAATTTAATTTTGAAACATTAAACATTATTGGCAGACACAAAAAGACAGGCTAGGTAAATAATATAGTTTATGCTACGTTTAATTAACTGCCTGAAGTACCACACATGAAGCAGATTATTCTTCCGAGTCCTGACTGAAGCAAGGTTAAGGGAATATTTCTAACATTACCATAATCTAATATGTGAACAAATGAACAGATACTGCATTCAAGAGAGCTGTAACGAAATAATGGTACTGCTAATGGGAGGTAGGCTGGAAAAATGCCAACGTGTTCACTGCCCTGAAAATAAAAGACTAGAAAACACACATATGGAATTAAACTAACGATTTGTTTGTCCCAGAGGCAGGTATCAGTAGAAGGAGCCCCTAGAAGGCAGAAATAGTGAATGCATTGCCTGTAAGGGAAGTGTTTATTTCTCTTTCTAGAAGGAGACAACTTCATAAAAGAGAACATGAGAATTTGATATTCCTCCCAGCGTTTTGAGAAGCTTACTGATGCTCCCCAGGGATTGTCTGTCTGCAAGTGAGGGCAGCAGGCATTCCTATAGGCAGCTGCATGTGTAGGAGTGTATGAGCAGAGGTCCAGACTGGCAAACCTGAGAAAGTGATGACAGGAAGCGTATACTAAAAAGCAGAGCAGTCTAGTGAAAAGCATGGCTGGAGAGAGATGGGAATAAGGTGACTCAATAGAAAGGTTGCAGCTGAGAAGAGAAATTTTCAGAAAGTATGGAAGAAAAATTTAGCGAGGTGCTGAATGTCAAGAGGAGTTTTTATACAATGCCACGTGTCCTTCCCAAGTGCAGTACACTGGCTAGATCAGTACAGCTGTGTCACTCAGCCCTAGAGAAGAAAAATGCTGCAAGTGGAATGATATTCTCATTTGGTTACCTCCTACTGGCAAGCATCCTCGTGGGCAAGCATCCTTGCATGCCACTGCAGTATTCCATACAGATACCCAGCATCTGGCTTTACCTCATAAACCTCAAAGTTACCCCAAAACATAACACAAATCCAGCCTCAAGGAATTCTCCTGTAGTCCCATAGGCTGTGTCCATACTAAAAAGTACGGCAGGCTAAGTGCAGGGGCTCAAGCATTGGTGGCTACAGTCAGCAACATGCCACTGTTGGCTGTCTCTCAGGCACCATTTTGACCTGTGCCAATGAGCAGTGTGCAGGGCAACACCCAGACCCTGTGATAAATAAGTTCCAGGACCTATTTGGTAATGTAGGCAAGAAAGCATCATACAGGTTTCTTTACCTTACACTGCTGCAGGAGACTTGGCATCGTCTGGAACTCCCAGTGTGCTTTCATGGCACAGCGCAAGGCATTCTGCATCTTTGTGCTCTTACTAAGAAAACAGCATTTTGATGGGCTGCAACACAGTTCTCACATCACTTCCAGCATCTTGAACTGAAAAAAAAAAGAGCATAAAACCCAACAACTGTGTGTTAGAATGATAGACACAATACAAAACTGAGCTGTACTGTGTGAATGTAGCCAGTCTGTGGCTGTTGGCACCTGGCGCAGTGAGATGTCCATGATTTATTGACAGAAGAAGAACAGGCTTTAAATTCATAAGTTACACTGATACAGGCCATATCCTGAACCTACAGCCTTGTGGCACAGCAAGGCTTTCAGGCTTCCCAAACCAAGAGACAGGATTTTGTCCATGTGTCCAGCCCCCGTGCTGCAATCCCATAGCACTTTCTGGTATTTCAGTCAAAGGGAAAAAGAGCCCTTATTTCTCTCTCAGTTCAAGTAGCTTCCAGAAGGAAACAAATGTGCCCATCAGCAAGTTTCATGTCTGAGATGCCTGCAAGGAAGGGTTTCTGACATGTCTGCTTCATGGCAACTTACTACATTTACACTGGTGGAATGCTTTCACACATGAAAATGTGCCCAGAACATCCAACAGCCTATTGCTGTCAACAGAGTTCCTAATGCAGACATATGACCAGCATCACTCCAAACAGATGCATCACAACCTCATGTGATGCCCCTGAAAACACATTAGGAACAGTTTAATGCATTAACAAGGGGAGCAACGTTCTTTATGCATGTAAGACAGTCACTAGAAAACCAACATGCATGTGGGATGAAAAAAGAGGAGGGAATAAAAGAACCCTTTCAATATGGCTATGAACCCACTAATAACTGCAGTATTCATTCACAGGAAAGAACAGTTATGATATCAGAAACCACAAAGACATCTGCTTATTTTAGTGTTAGAGGAGATCCTCCCCAGGGGACATGCGAGCATCCTGCAAGGGCTCCCAGCACAACCTCAGCAGAAGTGCGGGCGGCAGCAGGTCACGCTCGCTCAGCCACGAGACTGTAGATGTGAATCAGGCTGCAGGGATCCCTGCTCAGCAGCTCCCTGTCACCAGTGTCACCCTGCCAGCACCAACCCCGCAGTGCACATGGACACCCCTGGGCTCTGTGCAGACCAGCACAGCAGCGCTGATGCCAGAAGCTCTGTTGCTGGTGCTAAATGAGGACAAATGGGTGGTCGATGTAGATTATCCTTTTGTTGCTACCTATCCTGCTGTTGCCTTTTCAAGGTGTTTTTTCTTGCTGGTTATTCTCAGTACCTTCATGCCCACTTACAAGGAATGAGTAATTCGCCTCCAGTCATCATTTTAGATCTGGGACGTGTAGACCACCAGATGCCAAAGAGAGTCATTGTGGGTCCCTTCCAATGTAGGATATTCTATGATTCTATGTTACATAGTGCAAAAAATATTGTATGATATTGTGGGATGGAGGCACGTAAAGGAAAATAAGATGACAGACTGCTTTGCAGGGAAGCAAGAACTTCTTTACAGCCAGAGTGACAAAGCACTGGAACAAGCTGCTCAGATTGGTGGTGGAGTCTCCTTCTCTGGAGATGATTCAAGACCTGCCTGGATACTTTTCTGTGTGATGTATTGCAGGGAACCAGCTTTAACAGGGAGGCTGGACTCAATAATCTCTAGAGGTCCCTTCCAACCCATACAGTTCTGTGACTTTGTGATCCTGCTGCAAGTTAGCCCATTATTAGATGGGATCTGGTGAGCTTGGGTGTGACTTCACAGCATATGTTAAATGTTAACATCCACATACTCTGGTCTGTTCACTCCCCAAGCACAAAACAGGCACTTACCCCAGCACAGTGTATGCTGTGACAGGCTGCTCCATGAACAAACTCAGCCCATGACCTACAACAGAAGCTGGTGCAAGATCTTCTGTCAGGTCACAGAACTCCTGTTAAAGCCCTCACATTTGCAACCGATCACAGATATCTTAACTAACAGTTGGAAACAGCAGGGTTTCAAATCCTTGGGTTTTAGGCAGAGCATCAGCCCTTAAACACAAATCTGTGCTGGCAGTGAATGGTTTTTATTGTCACATTGCCAGCTGAGGTGAAATCCATGCAGTCCTGAATGCACAAGGCTTGCATAGCATGAGGACACTGACTGCAAGCCACAGTCAGAAAGCTGTTTCTGTGTATAGGATATTACAGAAATCTCTCTTCCATGATCCCAAAGCAAACAGCTTTAGGAGAGGGCAGCTGGTAGCAACATACATCATTGCTCCTCCTTCGCTCTCAGCATTTCAGAGTAACTGCCACTGTGCCCTTGCTGCAAGGCAGAGTGGTGCAACCCCATTGGGTGCTGCTCTGGGTCCCAGCACAGCTCTGCAGAGGGGGCAGTAGATGGAAAAGGAAAATATTTAAACAGATTTTGTTACGCTTTAAATGTTTAATAGAAAAGGACAGAAGAAAAGCTACACTTCAGCTGTTGCTGTTTTGCTGTTAGTTTGTTTTCATGTCACAAAACACTGACGCAAATTCTATTAAAAGGAATAAAATATGGTGGGTTTTTTGTTCTCAACTTGTAAAAGTTGATTTACTTGGAAAGAAGAGACAAAGGAATAGAGAACACCACACAGCAGATGCTTGCCTAGTTGGTTAGTACACTCACTGTAGCTATGAGTACAGTAAATTAGACAGGAAAGTCTAATTTCCAGGTTAAGTTAATTAACCTTTGATGTACCCCCAGGGCATGAGAAAGCAAAATGAGGCTCACCGTTAGTATAAATCATATCTGTTGAGGTTGTTAATCTTATGTATTCTGGAAACACACTTGTTAGAGGGAATACACACACCATGTACAGCTGTGATGAGATGTTCAAGGTTAAGGTTTCCAGAAAGGCCTTTTATATTAAAAAAAAAAACCATGGTCAAGATTCTCTGAATCTCCTGACGGAGTACACTAAGTAGAGTCACAGCTCTCTGAGCAATGTATGAGCGTCTGCATATCCTTCTGAATTAGTCAACATCCAGGATTTGCTATCAGTGGCATTTCAGAATACCCTGCAGCATGCAGAGAGCAAGGCAGGTCACAGATACAGTGGGTATTCTCACGATCCCTCAGTTTGCATCAAGTTTTCTCTTGTGCAGAAAGAATCCAGCTAGGTTTAATCTTCCTGTAGGGGAAACTTCAAAGCTTTTCCACCTGCTCAGCTTAACCAAGTGAGATCTTTTCTTTCCCCCTAAAAGCGTGCAGAACCTAATTTCTAAGGATAGTTTTTTTCATGTAGATGCCTGCAGGTTCTTAAGCGCTACACTTTTATTAATTTATCCTTGCCTAGGAGCTGCCAATCCCCTTCAGTCTGGTGCTGCCAGGCTCCCTGCTGTCCTAAGACTTCATCAAGACAATCTCTGGACTCAGGAAAAATGACAATTTTTATTTCTAGGTTGGCAGAAACACATCCCAGGAGTATAAAAAGAATAAGACTAGTCACCCACGCCCCAGCCAAGAGGTGGAACATGTTTTATTTCAGCTGGGGTAATTAAGGCTAGACCAAAACTGCTCTCCATTGGGCTGAGAGTGCTTAGTATGCTTCTGTATCATGAGGGATGCAGTAACAGTTTTGATTGCTGAAATAAGCTGTGAGGTCAAACTCCTCACTGAATCCATGGATCTGTGATAGATGAGCTGCTAGGACAGCACTGGCCTCTGACACCAAATGACTTACCAGCAGCACATCATTAACAGTCAAGAGGAAGCCACCGTGGACCTTATCAGTTCATTGCATTACAACTTCCCAAACAGAGCAATTTGTTATTTTAAAGTCTAAAATCACCTAGATAAAGGTATGCATGTCAAAAGCATTCCGATATAGGATTGTGTCACACCATTTTTTAGAGGCACGGTCAACAAGTTGAGCTTACTTTCATTAATAAAAACCATCAAACGTCTTATGAAGGTTAAAAAGTATTTTCTTGCAGGGCCAAAAGTCGTGTTAACTGGAGGAACATACATATCCTGGGAATAAAGACTGCTTTGAACTTACTGGGAAAAAAATCAGAAGAAAAAGCATGATAAGCAGTTGGATAAGAAAGAGCATGAGAAAGAGACAGTGTAGAGAGGGGGGGAAAAAGCAAGGCAGTGTCCCTGCAGAAACTTTACAGGGTTCTTAACTACCAGAAAATGTGAATCAGATGCTCACAAACATAAATGAGTGCAGCTCCCCTGACTTCAGAACTCCTGACATACTAGGTGGGTCTAATAAATGAAAATAAGGTGAGAGTACTTGAAACTCCACACACATCAGTAGAATTTTTTACGTTGCCTTTTTACTTGAAAGTTTCTTGTATTTACATTCAACAATAGAAAGGGGAAATTGGCAGCAGAACGTGTGACCTGAGTGTCCTATAACCAGATTGGAATCATCTGCTTCCTCTGCACCTTTGGCAGGGGAACATATTCCAAGCAGAGAGGGTGCGATGGAATACAGCTGCAGAGCACAACGTTCAGGCATGGTTTAAGCAGGTAACAGATCATCTGGGACTTGTCGAAGCTATTGCCACCTAGAGCACAATAAACATCTTCTGCAGAGGCTGTGCAGATTGCTCCTCTATAAGGAATCATAGGCAACCTCAGGGATACCTCTATCAAGTGTGAGAACAACACAGATATTGCAAAGAAAACACAGAGAAAATGATTTCATTTGTTGAACATTTATTCAGGACACCAGGTAGGACACTGTGGCTGTCGCCATTACAGCTTTTCAGCTTGCATACTACTAATTGGCTTATAGCTAAGTTAATTACATCTGTCTGTTCATGATGCAGTCGAGACTCCCAGCTGCCATGTCACACCACCAAAATTACACTGACTTCCAAGCAGAAGAATGGCTTAAAAAGCTTTGGCTGCAAAACTGTCCCTCTGCATTGAAAATGGGCTTAATTAAAAGAATTGAATGAAAAGCACTGAACAAGAACGTAGTAAACAAGTGAGAGCACACAGTGGTTTTGTCAGAGTGATGTGAAGCAACTCGGAGCGAGTGCTAAGCAGGACTCACATTCTGTGCAAGAGCATAAGGAACCAGAAAAAGATGTATGACTTTCTGCAGGCACACGATGAAACGTTTCCTTTTATTGGCTGCCAGCTTTGCTAACTCCCCAAAGGCACTTCTTTGGTAACCTAGCCTGATCAAATGCTTCCCAGCATAAAACAGCACCTCTCTGGACAGACAGATCATCCAAGCACAAAGTGAGGATAATGCCTCCCAGAACTACCAAGAGCCTAAAAATGTTAATGATTGTTTATAATGCTACAGTGAAAGGGAATGCAAAGGAGGGGATCTGCAGGCAACTCTCCCACTTTCCATTCCTTGTGAACTTTCTCAGAGACGCATCCTGTCTCATTCACCTCACAGCACTCAGCTTTATAAGTTCTTGCAATAAACATCTTATGCAGAGGCTGCTCAGGATGCTGCCTTAAAAAAACAAAGCCCATTCTGCCTCCAGATAAGCAATACCACCTATCACAACAGGAGTATTGTGAGTGACCAGTCTATCAGATTTAATTAAGAACTATGGGCTAGCCCACAGCAGCAGTGAGGAAGGCTCCCAGCTGCAGACACCAAGCTTGGCATGTCAGGCTTTGTTACGAAATCTTTGCATCTTTCTGTGCCAAGGTGGTATCTGTGGGAAATAGCTTCATTTCCAAGCTGTATCCAGGGATTACTGGAGAGAATTCAAGAGCAAGAAAGGAATGGAGACATGGGGTAAGAAAAGAGGTTGGCAGGTAGCTTTATGTTGAAGGTGCATTTTGAATTGGTATGGCTTAACAAGCTGCAATACCAGTAGATGAAAAGTCCCTAAACCATTACATTCTCCCTCAAGATTCAAGTGAGCCTTCATGCTGACCATTTCACTTCATCCCTTCCCCCAACTCCCACGTGGAAACGTCAGCTCCAACTACTTACACTCCCTCACTTAGACTTTCCTATGACATTGTCCGGGTAACATTCAAATTTCCATTCCATCAATTCAAAGAATGACAATCCCCAACTTTGGATGCATTGGATGAAGGGATTAAAACTGTGTACTGCTTACATGTCTCCAAGCTTTGTCTAAAATAAAGGGATAGGTTCCGTGCATTATTCTGATGTGCTTAAAATCTAAGCTATAACGTAGCAGGCTCAAAGATGATTGGGATATTTAACTACTATCATATCTCTGCCCTCACATACTACACTCCTTTCTGCACCATTTGCAGCAGAAATGGTCCAAAACAGAGTGCAAAAAAGATATATAAATACCAGTAGCTTATTCATGGGATTTATGCTATTTCAGATAGTTATTGAACCATTACTCAGGAGCCAGAATAACTTATAGCCACTGCAGGAAGACTCTTACTGGGACTGGTTTAACCGGTATACTGTAACATCCAATCTCCAGCTTAGGCTTAGTACTGCTGAATTGAAAATATGCAGTCTTCAGGACAGTGGAAATGCAAGTGTTACTTGCAAACCTGTCAAGAAATAGAAAAGCCAAACTCAGCTGGGTTTAAAATCGTATATGGAGAATGGTGCCCTATTCTCTTTCTTTCCTGAATTCCGGCTCCTTTTGGACTTCCTCACAGCTGGGATGAACAGACATCTATTGGACCTTGCTCCCTTGATCTGCTCTTTCCTGTGTTTCACTGTCATTTTGTCTCACGTTGAGGCAGAGAGGAAAGAAGGGAACTGGAAAAAAATCAGTTCCAAATCTCACATTTCTTGCAACCTCCTCCTTTCTCAGCTCCCTTCTCCTCTGTTAGCACAAGGCTAAATTCTCCCCAGGACTGAGTTTGGATCTGTGAGGAGCTGTGCAGAGCTGGGAAGCAGACATCATCACAAACAGGTTGTGCTACAGGAAGAAAAACACTGAGCAAAGAGCAAGCTGACAGTGTGCACCTGGCAGGTCACTGTGCCTGGTGGAGTTTCCTCTGCTTTGCTGAGATACAGAACTCCAAAACCCTAGGGAAGTCAGCACAGCTTGTGGTGTAGATACTGCCACAGAGAGCATACTTCTCAGTGCTATTCTAGAGCAGGTATGTCGTCAAGGAGCTGCTTCTCACTGCAGGCACATAATATTGATGCTCGACTATTACTTTTTTGCCCAGCCCCTGCTGTATACCTCTTCCTTCACATCTGTTGTCTTATCTGGAACCATGCACTTGAGCCATGCTGTGATAAAAAGTTAACTTAATAAGTAACTGGCAAACCCACATTGCTGGCAGCATCTGGTGAGTGAGTCATTCTTGCTACAGGAGCCATTTCCTTTAAAGTGGAAAGAAAGGATATAATACAGAAATAAGCAAACAGTTGTTGAACTTTCCATAAATAATATTTCCTCCTCGTTTTCTATCACCAACTGACTTGAACTCCTTGCTCTCTCCCCTGCCATCTAAGTTCCCAGCTCTAGCAATTTGTCAATGAACTGCAAAAGGAACAGCATGAGTCATCTTGAGCCCAGACAAACAGTAGCCCATGGGGAACATTCTCCCACTCCAGAGGGAGAGATTTTATTCCTTGGCTTTAAAATCTCCATGCAATTAGAACAGAAAAGGGGGAAAAAAAGCTGTTCCAAACATGAGGTCAGCGTTTCCACTACTTCATAGGGAAACCATGTCCCTTTCCTATTTTAAAGATGAAATATTAGTGCTGATTTTCTTGCCAGTCGTGTGTGTGCGAGGAAAAGGGAGGGAAGAGGGAGAAGGATTTGCTGGATTCTTTTATCTAACTATGAAAATATCGAGAGCCTGCATCAGCTGAGAAGTGGGAAGCAGCTGGGTTGTATCTGCAGGGAATGCAGCAGCCAAGCAATTCTACAATGGAAAGCTCCCTGCACTGAAGAAAGCCTGAGATAGCCCAACCTTCACAGCCCTCTCACTTCTACAGTGTTACATGAAAAGAGTCCGTATTCAGAAATTAGTCAAGGGTTAAGAAGGAGAAAGTGATCTAGGTGCAGAATGGCAATCTGGCTATGCGACACTAAGAATACAGCTATTCTAACAGAATAAAATGGGCAGAAGAAGCCAAAGACTGAATGTAGGGGATCCAACAGGTCCGCAGACGTGTCAACACCAAGTATTGTCTTCTCGGTCTGAGGTTGTTGATTATCTGTCCTTTTATTTCCAGGGAGAAACTGGTTATCACCTTTGAGAACATTTTCTATCACTCTTTCATTTTTGTAATAAACAGAGTGCAATGCTTAAATCCCTGTCTGCAGCTCTTCCCTCCTATCATGTGAAGCTCCGCAAGGAATGTGGTTTTTGTTTACAGAGGTAAGGAATTAAATACAGCTTGACCTTGTCTGCCCTATTCCATTAAATACCACCCATCAGACATTAGAAGCAAAGAACAGAGGAAGGGTACAGTCCCCAAACACATCAAGTATCATTTTTGCACTTACTGCTTTCCCTCAATTCGATACTGACTTTGCTTCCTTCAGCACAAACAATGCTCGGCGGTCCTCTCACTTTTCAGCATGGCTTCTGAAATCAGAGATCACATCTGCCTCCCAGGGCAGCAGCCACGGCACCCTGCCACTCCAGGAGGAACTGCAACATACGATTTTGACTATATTACACTATAAATGATGAGGTCATGGAGAACCATCAGAGAATGAGACGTATGTCCTTGCAATGTAATCCTGCCCTCACAGTTATCCCTGGGGACATTGCTGCAGGAAAAGATTTGGGAAGAGGGGAAAACAGCTTTCCCATCATCAGCTGAACTCAGACGGTACCTGTGGCTCAATCTCTGGCCAATTCAGCTTTCTTTTGTGGTTATAGTGAGGTAACCCTGGCAAAGAAAAAGCCATTTGCTCAGAAAATGTAATCAGACACAGTATGATCCATTGTCCTCCGCTTGCTTTACATTAAAGAAAATCAAAACCAGCTTATAGCAAAAGGCTGAAGACTAGACATTCTGTTCACGCTTAACACGTAGCTATCGTCACCACTCCAAAAATGTAACGGCCATATGGAGAAGGGCACAGTAATGGGAAAATATTCGGTTCTGTTGAGCACTGTCAATAAGGAAGGAAAGGATGTGACTGCACAACATGGTACTTCCACCATGCAGAGATTCATGGCAGTCAGCCTTGCCAGGCTAACCCTATCTGTAGGAAGAGTCACATTAAGACAGTTCTCCTTACATAGCGCAGCATATCTCGAAAAAAAAATGCTTTCTAACAGAACTGCTAGAAATACCACTAAAAGCACAAAACTGAACAGGAAAAACAAGAGGACTCACTGGCAATTGAACAGCGGTGTTGGCGTGTGGAACAAGAGAGCTCTTCCAGGCCACTAGGAGCATGGTGGAAGTAGGAAGAAGAGGAAAATGAAGAAACAGAAAAGAAAGAACAGAACCCTAGGTCTAGGAGAGCAATAAAAAGGAGACACAGGGCAGACGATGGAAATATTTATGAATTCCAAACATCTAAACTTTTCACCCTTAAACCAATGAGAAGAAACCAAAATTCATTCACCTTCTTGTGTTCACCACCATGTCTCAAATTATCTCCCAAACAATGGCTTTGACTCTGACTTCAAAGAGTCAAATGGAATGCAACAGGAAATCTAGTTATTGCTCCATTTATTACCCAGAATGAAGTCATTTTCCCCCATAATTTCCAAAAGTTCTGGAGTTTGAAAGAGCATCTTACCAAACATAAGAACTGGTATAGCACAAAGGATGGGCATTACAATTCTGCAGGGTCTGAATGCTTAACCATGCACTCTATTCAAATCCTCTGATCTCAGGGTGGGAAGTATTGTGTTCTCAATCCATAAGCAACACCATCCAGATTTTGTTTTTCCAGGAAATATACTTCTCCATGCGCACATGCGTATGTTTGCTTCTGACAGCTGCCTCGGGATCTGTGGGAAGCTGCTTGCAGAAGGGCAAACACAGTCACTACGAAAGCCCTTATTGAACCATCAACACCAGATCAATTGCATACAGAAGTGTGTCAATAGTCCAGATAACTAATTCTGGAAGCTATTTCCCTGGGAGTCTGGGAGATTTTGAGAGCCACAACAAAGTTATAAAGCATGAAAAAGGAAGGGAAGGGAAGGGAAGGGAAGGGAAGGGAAGGGAAGGGAAGGGGTACTGCTTCAAATTACTGAATTCCCTGTCCTGCATACAAGAGAACGGCAACTCATCCAGAAACAAGAACCAGCTGAGTTTAAACAAAACTCAAATCATGTGACTTTTCACTTAACAGCGGTGATTACACAATTGTTGTTCAGTTATATAAGCATGCAGACTACACTGCCTGCAAATAATCAAGTTAAAATCTTGAAGGTCCAGAGCTGTAAACATCCTTCCCTTCCCATTGGGATTCCAAAGATCTTTTTGAAAGAAGCAGCATGGATCTCATTATACCAAAAATATCTAGTGATTAGATTTTGTTATGGGTAACATCTTTGCCAAATCTCATTTATAAACCTCATTTTGTTTCTAAAAATAACCAAAAGCCAAAAAATACCAATCTGGTAAGCATTATCACTTTCGGAAAGATGGGCACTGTGGCAAAAGCCTCTCCTGAATCAGGACAGTTTCACTTTGCAAGGATTTGTAAAAATGCAAATGTTTTAAATTGTTAGTGCCTTTCAGTTGTTTTATTTCTCCTACAAAATGAGCAGGATGTACTGTCCAGTTTCAGCTGACTCCTATAAAGACTAACATGAAAGGAAGCAGAAAAACATCAGTAGCTGTAAGAAAACACAGCGTTTGTTATAGTCCAGAAAAGTCCTGCTTGAACACTAAAATGAATGCTGAACTTTGCATTCTGGGATGTAAATGAATGCTTTACGCCATGTGTTCTCAGTCCATTTACATCCAAATGAAGCTGTACAGTGCTCAGATGTACAGAAGTGCGGTAGCCAGTAAAAGTTGGTTTCCTAGATAAAATATCATGATTCCAACCCTGTGTATCACTGAGATCCAAGTAACTGAAAAGAAAAAAAACAAATCTTCCTGTAACACGTGGAATGAATTCAGTAGATTTTTCTTCAGAGAAATGCAAAAATCCACAAATGGTCCTACTAATGGTAGTGGTGAGGAAGCACTTCACAATTGTTAATAGTAACCTATTGTCCCAAAGCGATGTACCACCCCGCTGCAAGCAGAACTGCTATCTTACTCCAGCTGGAGCTCCCTTCCCCTTACTGTTATATGCTAAACCACCTCACAAGCTTTTTGACCCGCCTTAATCCTAAAGAAGAGCCTCTGTGCAGAGAAACCTCAATGCAGACTGCAGACGCTCTCCCAGGATGGTCCCAGCGGGCTCAGCAGCGCTCTGCAAAGCTCAGCTTCGACTCTGAAAGCAACAAGCTAACCCTCACCAGGTTTTCCTTACCTCTGATTACAATCAGCAGTAACTTGATACTGCTTTTAGACAGCCAGTGAGAAATCAAAGCAGCCTGCAGGACAGCAAGACATCGCACAGCAGCACTCACCCCTGATGATTCCCTCTCCTCTAAGCTGATTAAAGTCAAAGTTAAAATCCAACCTGGCCTCCTTTCCACAGAAGTCTGTCCAGAGTTGGTTAGACCCTTACTGAACTGGCCAGTGATCCCAGGTTTGCTTCTGAAAGCAAAATCCAGGTTTTTGAGATTCAGGCTGCATCATGAATGATTTGCACAGTTCCCCTAAATATACCCATAAATAGAGCTTTCAAATATCTGCAGTGAGACTCATATAAAGAGTAAAGCCCAGACTGACATAAATCTCAGAAAACGTGTTTGGTTCAGATGAGCCTAAAGAAGTTGAAACACTGAGCCAAATCTGTTTAATCTGGAAATGATGCTGGAAATCTCATAAAGTCAGGCTTTCTTGAAAGATTTGCAGTACTTCCCTATTTTCATGTGGTCAGAAATTACTATTAAAAAAAAAAAAAAGTCTTTTCATGCTATTTCAGTGTTTCAGCTTTACATTTAGGCCAAAATCAAAGCTGTTTTAATTTTATTTTCAATAAGCTCTAACCAGCCTGTAAAAAGAGGGTTTCCATTAAATTTAGGTTGATATGTTAAGACTCGTTCCGTAATCCTCAACATAATACTCATATGCATTTTAACCTTTGTTAAAATATTATTCATCAGCCATGTTTCCATTTTACCAGCAAAGTTTTTAATTGGTATGGCCAAGGCAATCCCCTCATGTCAGGATAATACCCAGAAACACGGTGTGACCCTCCAGCTTTGCAGGGCACCCCTGCTTACATTCCTTATGCCACTGTCACTATGACACAGCCAACTCCAAGGAGCCACCTGGGGCTGCCCAAACCATCCCGAGCATCCAAGCAGCTGCTCTTCCCACCGAGAGAACCTCTTGTTCTGCAATGCGAGTGCCTTGTTATGCAGAAGTAATCATCATCACATGCAATTCTCTGGTGCCCACAGCAGGCCTTTTATCTGCCCCAGATGCTTGCTAATGAAAAGGGGTTGCTGCTCCTTCTGCTGAGTCCAAAGACTTTAAGTGGCAGCGGTGACTCCTGCCAATTCCGGATCTAACTCTAGGAAAGTTGCATTTTCCAACCCCACCAAAAGAAATGCTTGTCACATTATTCATGCATGTGGTCTCCTACCATATGAGGAGGCAGGCTGAGAAGGGAAAAGCCAACGTTAATATTTGCACAAACCAACCCAGGCCAGAATCAGAACAAGTGAGACAGTATGTTCTTGAATCTTGCAGCAGTGTAACCATCAGGCAGCAGACGAGGGGCTCCCAAGGATGATTGCTCATGAGCTCTAATAGATTTTCAGTCCTGATTCCAATGACCCTGCAATACAGCGCACAGATTATATGGTAACAGTGATACAAGGATGCCATGGCATCACATTTCTAGCTGTATGCCTCATCAAATATTAAGTGCTGGCAATACTGCAGTAGCATGAATGTCTGTTAGTAGGCTTTTAGCATCAGACCGTGTTACCTCTCCTTTGTGGCCCGCTCCCTATGGAAAGTTTGGAGATGACACCAAGTTGGGGAGACGTGTGGATCTGCCTGGGGGCAGGAAGACCCCACAGAGGGATCTGGACAGGCTGATCAATGGCCTGAGGCCTGTGGGATGAAGTTCAACAAGACCAAGTTCTGGGTCCTGCATGTTGGTCACAACAACGTCATGCAGCACTGCAGGCTTGGAGCAGAGAGACTGAAAGGTGAAAGAAAAGGATCTGGGGATGTTAGTTGACAGTCAGCAGAATATGAGCCAGCAGTATGCCCAGGTGGCCAAGAAGGCCAACAGCATCCTGGCTTGTGTCAGCAGCAGTGCAGCCAGCAGGAGCCAGGAGGGGATCGTCCCTCTGTACGGCACTGGTGGAGCTGCACCTCAGTGCTGTGCTCAGTGCTGGGCCCCTGACTGCAGTGCAGACATGGAGGCCCTGGAGAGCGTCCAGAAATGGGCATGGAGATGTGAGGGGTCTGGAGCACAAGTGTGATGGAAAGAGGCTGAGGGAGCTGGGATGGGTCAGTGTAGAGAAGGGGAGCTCAGGAGAGATCTCAGTGCTCTCTATGCCTCCCTGAAAGAACGCTGTGGTGAGGTCGGGGTCGGCCTCTGCTCCCTGGTAACAGTGATAGGATGAGAGCAAATAGCCTCAAGTTGTGCTGGGGAGGTTCAGGTTAGATACTGGACTGGGATGAATTTCTTCTCTGAAAGAGTGGTAATGCATTGGAACAGGCTGCCCAGAGAGTGGCAGAGTCATGGTCCCTGGAGGCAATTAAGGAAAGGGTAGATATAGCACTTAGTAGGCAATATTAGTAATAGGTGGACGGTTGGACTAGATGATCTTAGAGGTCTTTTCCAACCTCAGTAATGCTGTGATTCTATTCCATACCTCCTCTATACCATAGCAGTCAGGTGGGGGCAGATGGCATTGGGCTGTGCTCTCCCTTTCCTTCCCACAGACATGCCTTCTGCTGTGGAGCGGGGCAGATTTGCTGCATGCAGGTTCACATGGAGGTGACAGATAAGGTGGCACAAATGGGCTTTTACAGTAAAGTTTAATGGATTCACAAATATGGATCGCATCCATTCTTTTCAATTTCTCTCAAAATGAAATGTGCAGGCAAAAGCAAAGGAATGAATCTTCTGCCATACAGGAATGTTCTGGTGTTTGGAATTTCTCATTATTAAAAGCTTTCATCAGAAGCCCTCTTTAGCATAAACAATCGAATACTGGAGGAAATACTGAATAACACTGAAAAAAGCACTACCATTTCTAAGAAAATCATGAATAAGAAAACACTTTATTCCCTATTATTTCCTAATAATCATTATTGTTAGGAAAAACTACAAGATATCCATAGGATATTCCAGTGAATACGAATAAGGTTTGAGGCTCTGAACAACAGAACAAATTTCCCCTGGGTCTAGAGGAAAATAAACTAACTTAATTTAATAGAGGGCTCTAGAAGTAAATCCGTGGCAGTGAATACTGGCGGAGTGCATCACAAAATCTACCCTTGGTGCCAAGGGAATATTAGAGTTGTGAAACACACAGCTTGGAAAAAATCTGCTAGATTTTGAAAAAGATGTTTTGAAAAATAATAATAATAATAATAATAATCCTTTCTAGCAATGCTTGCAAACCTAAAAATCTTTACTGAGCAGAAGAGACCCTCTCAGAGGAAATGTATGGCCCATCCTAGAGGATCCTGGAAGGTGAATCCAGAAAAGTGACTTGGCACTGCGGATGATTGGTTTGGAAAGGCTAAAAAATGTGATGTTCCAGATAGAATGGAGTAGACCACAAAAAGATGTGGAAAACACAGACAAAGTAAATGAAGAAGAAGCAGAAAGAGATATTAAGCCCTAGGAGAGGGTTAAAAGCTTTTCAGATGAAAAAGCAAGAAGAAGGGGTTGGTTTCCCACCAACAGCTCAAAGCTTTCACTAATAAATGGCCATAAGCTGGTCGGTAATAAGAAGAGGATGGAAATGAGTAGAGTTTTAATCAGCATAAAAGTAAGGTTTTGACAGAGTCTGCTCACAGGAGTGGTGAGGCTTGGTTTTGATTTGAGAAAATCCATCTTGATGCATTTATGAATGCCATTACAATATGGTTGCCAGAGAGTCTGCAACTAGGCATGACCCCAAAAGTCTTTCCAGCCATGCTACCCAGTTCCTCCAGCACTGTGTCGCACTCAGTGTCTCTGCTTTTTCCAGCATAGGGCTGCACCTCATTCATCACAACTCCCCCTATTGGAGTGATTCCGTGTTCACTATGTGAATAAAAAGCAAAGTCATTTTTTACAGGAAATGTCCCAGCCCTTCTTTTATGTTTACTGCAATATCTAAAGGCCCATCATCCAGCAGCTAGGCAACTTGGTCTGAAGCCTTCAAAATCAATTTCAGCAAGACTTTGGAAAGGTCTCAGTGACAGGGTGGGCCCCCTTTCAGATGTCACGCTGTTTCCACAGCTAGATTTCAAATCCTTTTTCTCTAAAGGTCAGAAATAATTAGCGCCATCATCTTGCTCCTGCCCATCCCAGAAATGAGGATGATTTGTAAAATTTGGACTCACATTCCACTTTGGACTCTGGCATTGCCCAGGACTCTAACCAAAGCTAAGCACCTCATCAAGACCATGCATGAACACAGCTTGCTTTGCCAAAGGCTACATCCCTAGAGCTTCATCACAACAATCACACAGATGATTTGTTTTCTCATAACTGGTTAGATTCTAAATATTTGATCTGAGCGTGGAGAGAAAACCAGAGAGTCAATGCCAAGCACCAGATTCCAGCCCCAATCCAGGCCTTGCAGTTAACGTGTCACCAAACAAACACTGGTCAGGCAAACATCATTTATTTACATTGCAGCTAAGTCAGTAGCCAGCTTCTTCCACAGAGAGACGTGCAACAAGCACAGTGATCTGCATCTGGACTTTGAGATACATGGGAGCTAACAGGAGAGAAGGAAAAGCAGCCTCCTGCCAGCTGCTTGTGGCCCTTGCTCTTGACGGGTGGACAGTTTTCCTTTGCTCAGCTGTTGCTTAGGGCTCCAGTCAAGCATAAACAGCAAAAGTGTCCCAACGACAAAGTGAGGAGTACTCAAAATAATCTGAAGGACAAGGTTCAGAAACAGTGCCCTCAGGGTGGGCATTAAAGGGAGACGCCTGTGTGCCTTTATCCTGCTCTTCATATGCTCCTGTGCTGCACAGCAGAGCTTGCTTTCGCTAGCCTCATTCATGAGGCTAGAACACTACAAAAGAACACTACAAAATTCGTTTTTTTTTTTTTGCTTTGAATAACATTCTGATTTTGCATGAGCAAACGAGTAACTTCGCTACAAAGCAGCTCTGCAGCAGAGGGCTGCCAGGCATGGCTTCACATGCATCAGTAAGTTGCAGCTCAGAAGGGTTTAAAAGACAGGTTGGCTCATAGCCACATATGCCTGGAAGAAGGAGCGTATAAGAATTTCGACTCTAATTTTCTTCTAAGAATAAGGAACTGGAAAGAAAATACTCGTGTTTCCCCTTGGGATAAGATAAGCTGTTTTATGGGGGGAAAAATAAAATCTATTTTCACCAAAAGCTGATTCAAAACATTGCCTTTGCAAAAAGGAATATGCCAATATCTTAAAGGGCTTTTTGCTGTTAAAAATGTTTTTATTTATATTAAATTCTTCTGTTTATGAAGGGACTGCTGGAGAAGAAACTCGCATAAGGATGTTCTTCATAATATCCCACTGATATGAAAGGATCAGATTTTCTCCCCTACAGATTTGGTACTGGTATTAATTAATGTAATTTCGAAGAAATGTTGAGAGTCTTGTTTTCCTAAAGCCCCCCAGTAATGACAAGTCCAGAGGCCCCTAGGCAATTCAGTGCCTCCCTCTCCTCAGGGCTTTTTATTTTTGTAAGATTCCCTAAAATTTCCTTTCCTATGATTTAAGCCTTTCACTAATATTCTTATTTATACTGCACATGGAGAACAGTTTAATCTTTGCAGCTAGCGCGTTTGAAGAACATTATGTCTCCCTTTGAGTTCCCCTCTTCACATTTAATGAACCATTCTTTCAGTCATACACCAAAGGTCATGGTTGTTTTGAGACTTTTGATCATTCTTGTTTTCCTCCTCCAGGGTTCCTCCGATTGCCCTTCATCTTTCCTCAAGTGCTTTGCCATTCCTGAAGCCCTGCCCTCCAGGAGGCAGGAAGCCACAGATAAAGAGATCTGAAGACAGGGAGCAGAGACAAATAAAAGCTCAGACCCAAAGTAGTAGCATGAGGATGTTTGTTCGCAGTACCTCTTGCTCTGTAGTACAACTTCAAAACCTCAGCATTATGAAATAAAAGCTCGGCGTGCTTATCTTATCTGAATGAGTTAGCACATTCTTAGCGTGGAGTCAAAGCTTCTTTAACAGGGGAGACCAGCTCTATTATTTTCTGAACGCTGCTTGCTTTACATTCTTTGAAGTCCACAGTAGATGAGGTTTGGTTAAGTCAGTCTTTTGTTTTTAGATGCAAATCCATGCCATTATCACTTACACTGCTCTCCAGTTTTTCCAGTTTGACGGTGCAGGTAAGTCTTTCCCACTTTCTTTTTCTTTACGAAAAGTAGATGATGCAAGTAAGCATTACAGTTTCCTTGCTATAACTGGAAGAGAGGTAGGGAGAAAGCTGGAAGAGATGCACAACACAGCATCAGAATTCATAAGTAAGTTCGATGAGATTGCAGTGACAAAGAGACTCAAGTAGAGGAGAACATAGAACAAGCATCTGTGAAGTGATGCAGCATCTGTTGTTTCTCTTCAAGTTTGGGCAATAGAGAAAAGCTACAAGGTCAAAAACCACTACAGATATCTAAAGCCAATATGACCAAGTTTCAGAGAAGAAAGGAAGTGCTAAGGGACTCAGTTTTGACCACAGAATTGGTTTCTTCTCACTACATATTTGTTTCTCTTCTGAAAATGAAAATTTGTTTCTCTTCCTCCAAAAAGTGAAGATTAGGAAACAGACGATGAAACAACCTTGTTTAGGGGTGAGGAAATCACAGGCATTTCACAGCAGCCTTAGCAATTTACGTGAGAAAGATTGCTCAAGTCGGATGACCTTACCACATGGCCACCATCCTGCTCCACAAGAAGACTGGACAGGACAGCCCTGTGACATTTAGGCAGTACATCCATCATACCAAGCTTGCAACATGGAAGGGGGGGAAGAGGGGACAGAAAAACACATCAAGTCCTACTTTCCTTCCTTTGAAACCGCTCAGAGGCATCACTCACAGGCTTGTGATCTGATTTTGTTTCTTTAATGCGACTGTTTAACATGACTGTTAAGTGGGAGGTGTGTGTGCATACACTCTGCTGAAGGAACGTTATTTACAGAGGATTAATGTAAACAGTTGTGGAGGCTCTGGCAATGCTGTGATTCACCTTAACTAACCAAGTAGCCCAAACACATTCATCTCCATCAGCCTGAGTTGTGCCTCTGGGCTCCCTGTGCACTGCTTCTTATTTCTAAGTTTCCATTCCCCGTTTCCAAAATGTTGATATATTGACTAGAAATGAAAGAACTGTTTTCAGTTCCTCTGAGTCAAAGCAAATTTGCCTTCAAAGCAGCCAGCTGATTCACCTTCCCCCTGCCGCCCCCGTGTGCCTGTACCCTGACCACTGAAGTCCTTTCCAACCTATTCTCCCAAGCATGCTTAACTCTGGCTTTCTTGGGCTCCTTTTGACAGCCCCAAGCCAAGGCTAGGTTGCAAAGTACTACGCTTTCCCTCTCTGTGCCTCTGTTTACTGATTGGAAAGGCCAGCCTAGTTCAGCAAGACATTTCCCCCATCCTCTATCTTCAGCTTTGCAAAGTGACGTGCACTTTAGCTTCTTCTGAACCAGAAGGAAGGAGGCAGGCGTGCTTTGCTTGCCCTTCTGTGCACCTGAGCTTATCAGTCAGCACCTGACTGAACTGTGAACTGCACCTTCCCTACGTACAGGAATTTATACCGTTTAGTAGAGGCAGTCAATATGCAGCAGTATCGAATAGGGAGAAGTTAGATTCACCTGGATTATCTCATCGGATTTAGAGAGAGTAACACACTGATTAGGCAATGTTTCACATCCATTTGCACTTGCTTTTGCATAGGAAAATAATAAGTACCAGGAAAAAAAAGGAAGTCGTTATTTTTGTTCACATTAATAAAATACATATAAGAAGAAATTATCAGGGTTGCTCCAAAAGTAATGCCTCCTGTTTTATTATGTTGGTCCATGATGACAGACACGGATGTTGGTGGTAAAGCAGCAGAGGTTGAACTTCCCCATCCATGTTCCATTACATTTTGTTGCCACAAGACAGATGGCATCAGAGGGGCAGTCTGACATAACAGTGCCTGACTTAGAAGCTTGTATGAAGCAAAGGCACATTCCTGAATTTCCCCATGCAGAAAAAATGGCACCCACTGACCTTCATTTACGCTTGAGAACGTTGATGGAAACCAAACAATGGATGTCAGCACACAGAGGTGGTGGGTGGTGCCTTTCAGCAGTGGTGACTGTCGCAGTGGGTCACCTCTGCTGGTGCAGATTATTACAAGTGCAACATGTAGTAGGCTCTTGTTCAGTGCCAGTGAAAATGCACAGCCAATGGTGGTGACCATGTTGAAAAACAGTGCTTAATAGCTGAGAATTTACCCAATCAAATAGTGGTGTTGTGCTCTTTGTGTCTGTTATAGTTTCCATGGAAATACATAGGAGGCATTACATTCAGAGCAACCTGCGTATAGTTATGAGAGGCTGAATGGTCAGAGAAATAAAGATTGGCTGCTACAAAATATCTGATGAAAATACAAGAGGATTCATCAATTTCAAAAGAGATGCCATTTACATGAAAATGAAAGCAGCAGTAATTCCCACTAGGAAGTAACAGATCTTATCTCCTCCTTTCTTCTACAGTATCATCATTACCATTTATTACTTTTTGCTGTGCATCATAGATAAAGGGGGGAGCTCCATTATATTGCTGTTGAAAATCAGATGAAAAATGCATCTTCACGCAGTGAATCATTCCCAGCACAACCACACAGCAAGGCACGTATAAAAACTCCCCCTGCTCCCCGTCCAAGAGAGCCTGCTCTACTCTATCCATCTCCCAGAGGAAACAGCAGCCCAGGCCCAAAGAGCGAGGCCACCCCAAGATGAGAGCAGCCCTGAGGCAGCACTGCCATGGGGTACAGTCTGCACCCCAGCAGAGCCTCCATGGGAATCCCCCACCCACTCCCTGGGGTGGGGAGCGAGGCAGAGCACCTTGGGACACAGATAGAGCACAGAACATGGAGCTCCACACTGTGTTCATAAAAGGCTTTGTGTCTTCCTGCTGCAGAAGCTCCCCATGCAGACTCCTCACGTATCTAGATCCAGCTTTGGTGCTTTGCTTAAGGCAATGTTATTGTATTAACGTAGGGATAATAAAGAGCTGTGTCGGTGAGCAGGCAGTCAGTGAAAGCCCTGAGGGTGAGGCTGTACCCAGTCATCCTCACAGCTTGCAGACACTGGGAACAGAATTTGGAAGTGGCAGAAGAAAATACATCCTTCAGATGCACTTCTGGGGGGACAAAGAGCCACCTGAAGCCCTCTCAAGGTATTTAAGATACTCAAGCAGAGCCTGTGGTGTGAAAGCTGAGGTGGAAGCTCTAAGGTCAGCAAGCCTTGTGAAGGAGGGCACCCTACTGACTTTCACCTTTTCCAAATCCTGTTTTTTTTGTCTTTCACCTTCAAAAATATAATTAGAGGATTCTCTTTGCTTTCCTCAGCACTGCTATATATCAGATCTCTAACATGTATAGCCGTTTGAGTGTGTCCCTGAGAACAAACGTGTAGCCTGTCGGCCATCTGAGCATACACGTTCATTTCTGACCAAGAAATCACAAGCACAGAGAAGATGCTTTAGGTAAGAGCATCCGCATCTCAGATCAGCCATGGGAAAAAGCTGCCTAGAGATCTTATGTCTTATGGGTAAATAAATACACCATCAGAAATTACAGACTTCATCAGCACTTACGATTCCATAGGGAACATCAAAGTATTTGGCTCTGGGTCATTGTTCAGCCAACAGGATCTGGCACAAGTTTACCATTTGACCATAGATCTAGATTATTGCTTAGGAAGTTTTCTGTTTTTTCTCAGACTGCCTTGTTTGCAGAGAATCAAGTAACCCACAGCACCTACACAGCAGAAGGAGCCTTATTATAAATATAACTTATTTATACAGAATGTGAGTAATTAAAACAGAAGTGGAACCCTTCAGATAAACACAGGACTAGAACTGTTGCTATAAACACACTGTGGGCTTTCTGCCTGCTGGTCGCTTGAGCCAAGCTGCTTTATTTGCACACTGGGACTCTTGAAAAAATGATGTACACAAAAGATGCACATCCAACAGTCTTCATAGGGTGAGCTGTGGAGCCCAGTGGTATCAGTGAACCTTGAAGAGCTGACTGGCAAACAGCCTTTGCTGTACTTCTTTCTCAAATGGAAAATTCCTTCCTATCTTTATCTGCACATTTGAAAAGCCTCAGTTAAACCTTTTCTCTCCCTTCTCTGGGCATTTCTTAATGCTAGATACACCATGTCAGAAATCTGCGTTCTGATTCACTTCATGGTTGCTTGAATGCCCTCTACTCAATAAAGAGAAGCCCGCTGCCTCCCCAAAGAAGTCACGCACATTAGATATAACAGATCGCCTTCTTGAAGTAATTGTTTCTTCATTTACTGTAATACAAGTCAGGCACTCCACTCAGACTAAATACTTCATTTTTAGACAACAAATTGAGGTTATTCCCATCTTGCATGCCAAATACCTACAGTTGAAGGCTTAAGCACTGTACTGCACCTCTTTCAGGCTGAGGTAAGATACATAGCTTACACAAAATACACAGCTTGTGTAAACCAAGTGGACACGCAAAGGCATGGATGATCAAACCTAGCAGGAGTTTCAAAAGGTATTTCATGAAATTACCCACAAATATCAGTGAAAATATTTGTGGTAATTAAAATACTGTGATGTGACAGCATTTTAAAAACATTTACAAATGATTGTGCTCATCTTTGTTTCTTGCATGCCTTCTGTGAATTTATAAGGTGAGTAAACGAGATATAATTTTACCCTGAGCTGAAAAGAAAGCAAAACAGAAACATGTAGACTACCTGGAACACAGTGGGACAGCCTGTTTCATAGGTTCTCCTCATCTTTTCTGGTGAGTATCAATACAACCATGCAGATTAGATGGATTTTGATGGGCAGAAAGATCAGGTGGGGTCAGGTGACAGAGGATCTAGGAAATATCTGGTATTCTGCAAGGCAAAAATCTAGTTCCAAAGATGATGTGGCACCAGTGTACATCAAGAGTCAGGCTGCTGTTTGCACAAAAAGCTTACCAAGACCTGTCTGAAAGTGGTGTAAAGGTTGCATAAAAGTGAGGTGCCCAAATCTACAAGAAAAATCTTTTCTTGCATTTTCTTGCAAAGCATTTTTCTTTCCTAAGAGGTTTTTACTCTTGTGTTAGTAACCTGAGTAGAGCTCAAATGAAGGTTCTGCAAAGTCTTGTTAATTTGCTGTTATAGAACAGTGAATTTCATAACTGGTCCACAGATGCAGTTTTGGGATTGAAAACCCAACCCAACCTGTTTACTTAAGCTACTACTAGAGAATACAGGGAATTAGTTACCTCCACAGCTGAAGGTGCAGACAGACTTGTCCTAGACATTGTTTTTGGTCTTGTTTATTTCCTACCCACAGTTGGTTTTGCTCACTTATTGAGGAATTTGAAAGGAAAATCACTTCAGCCATTTTTCAGTTAGAAGAAACACAATGATTGCCACATACTTCCCCCACAGAAATACCTCATAAACAGCTGGAACTTTTAAGCACAGATCTTGGCCAGATGATAGTCTTGTCAGGGGTGTTTGGAGATATTAGGCATGGCTATAGTGAGTCAGTGTTGCCTTGCCCAAGCATTAAAAATATCACAAAGATTGTGTTCTGTTATTAGACTGTTTGTCTTTTAGTTCTGAAAAATTAGGACTTACTACTCAAGATTTTCTATGATGCCTAAGTTCAGGAAAAGGGAAAAGATATTCACATTCAGTTACCATAGTCTACCAGTTGGAGCAGTTGGAGTCACAAGAGCTGGCAGTGTAGATAGAACTCAGTTGGTAAAAGAAAAAACAAGTTAAGTAGATGAACTTCACAATGCGGTTCACATGTCCAGAAACTGGACTGTGTATTTAGTGGTTTAGTAGTAGTGTATCATGTCCATTTTGCCACCCAGTCTGTACTTAAAATCTGTGAAACACAGAAAAGTTACAGGACAACCTTCGGAAGGGAAAAAGTGCCATCTACAATATCCAGCTCGGAAGCATATCTGACTAGGCTAGGATACTTGGCAGCACCACAAAGGTCCCTCAACTAGCAAGGGAAAAACACAGTAACAATGTTGACACAGTTGTAGCGCGGGGAGGCTTCCAGTACAAATGACATATTCATGATTCTTCAGTTTTCTTGTTAACTGAAGAATTGTTTATTCCTTGCCATCATTTGCTAGTCAAATTCAGTTTTTTCACTGTCTTCCCTTTTCACGAACGACTTAGGAGTAAAATTCTTTCATGAGCTTAAAATTCCCATTTGCACTTTTTGAGCTGAAACAAAGGCACGACCTTTGAAGATGGCTGAATTTGAGCAGAACCAACAGTAAAAATAAGAATAATAATTACAAAATGGAACTTCAGGGAATGCTGAAGCTCTTCACCAACTCACCTGAAGTTTAACAGGTAATTTGGGCCAAAATGTTTGGTTAAAACCTTTGACAGCATAAAAAAGTTTGGGATATTTTCGCCCAGACTTGCTTTGCAAATCACATTTTCTATCTGTTCTCAAAAGCAATGCTTTATGGCTTGCTTTCTTTCTTTTTTTTTTTTTTTGATAATACAAAAATTAAATAACTAAAACCAATAACACTCAAGTCCAGGATAATTACTAGACTGAAGCAAAGTGGATGCTCTTGAGCTGAAGGAGAAAAAACAAGATTATTCATTTTTCTTATATTTATGAACACTGCTTGAAAAAAATATATATATATAGATTTTTCTTCTCCCCTTTTTTGAGTTATGACATTAATACAGAAAATCATTCCGCTCCTACCTTTCGTACCTCTAATGGCTCTGGTCAGATTTATGCTCTCTTTTGACAGGCATGCATTTAGGACACCGTGATTTAAGAACACAGGGATTCCCATTATTTTCCACAGGGAAAGCACTGGCTCTCCCTGTATCAGAATATTCCCTTAAGTATTGCAGGCAAAACTCTTTGAAGAGCCTGCAGAGCAAGCAACTTTGAGTCCTTGCTCCTTTCCATCTGTTCTTAGGAACAATTTAACAAGGCAGCAGAATTTAAAGCATCTATACTTATTTTATTTCAAATGATCCCTTGGCTGTGTACGTTCAGTGGTGACTTATGTATCACAGTGTGTAGTCACATTAACATTCAGAGAAGGAAAAGCAAATGCTGTGTGCTGTCTGCCTGGATTCATTTTTCCAGTCTTTTTTACCTGGCAGTAAGGGGGGTTGTCTGCTTTTCTGTAGTCACAGTGGGGAAGCCTCCTGAGGTCTGCTTTCCTCAAATCACAACTTCATTCTGGTCTTTCTACTGGACCTGAACCTTCCATGCCACAGCAGTTGCCAATCAGTCTTTCACATTCACGTTGTGGTGAGTCTCTAGCTCTGAATAATGTTTGTTTTCAGTTCAGAGTGATGCTCCCTGCTGTGTGGATTATTACTTCGAGTGCTAAGCACTGAAAATAGTAATAGAAATTTCAGGGGGAGGGGATCCTCATGCTGCTTTTACAACACTATAAAGGAAGGAGAAAGGAGATGCAAAATGTTCTGCCTGGAAGCATCCTGCATAAGTGTTAAATGACAGCATGTATGCGAGGTGACAGACTGCAGCATCTGTGCTATAAATGGACTGAAATTAAATGTTCTCTTTTGTTATTACAGTTACTGAGAATGCAAAGAGTAAAATAACTATTCCTGGCTGTGTGGGGTTCTGTAGATAGACTTCACCAAAACATAAATTACTCAGTTACACTGGGTTATCCACTGTTGCCTTAACCTACAACAGGCAGGTGGCAATTTGCCTCAAAAAGAGACTGGCTTTGGTTATTGAGTTTCTATCTATCTATGCTCCACCTTGCATCCAAGCAAGGCAGCAAGTGAAGTTTGGGGCTTCTTATCAAATGAGTTTGTTAGTGGTCTAGCTAGGTTTAGACAACACAAATTGGGGAATGCTTCTTGACTGCATGCAGTTTGTGGCCTGCTGACTTAAAGTAGCTGAGAACATGGCTTCAGACTTCTGCTCTCTGCCCTGTGTTGCATCTGTTGTAATCCTAGAGCTACAGCAGTAGGCCTGCTTACAGGGTCTCTCACACTAGGTATGCAGTGAGAATTCCCTGAGTTGAATAGAGGCGAAGCTGTAACTCAAGGTCTTGAAGGGGGAGACGAAACGAGGCAATGTCACTGAAAGCATCTCAGATTCCTACTTGAGGAGTACATGTATAATACTGTGGGGGCAGAGGCAGTAGCAAAGATGTTTTAACCTGGCAGAAACTATAATTCCCATATATATTTTTTTTTTTAGGTGAGGCTGTTGAACAGAACAAAATGTATGGCAGCACTACAGGATGTTAGAAGCCAGACTGGCTCTACAACCTTGTATGAAAAGGGCGCACACAGCTCACTTGTGTGCTCTGGAAAATCCTGACTTTTATTACGAAGAGGTGTGTGTGTGTGGTGTGTTATAAATCTTTGCAGGAGGAGCACAGTATGTTCTTTTGGGACCTGTATCACTAGCACAGGGAGTTGGAGGCCTGTTACTTTGAATTATATTTATTTGGTTTCTTTCATTATGTCGGTGGGAATTTTGGCACAACAAAGTCTGTGTGCAACTGAATTTTCTTAAATATAAACACGAGAAGGTGGAAACAATTGTTTTTCAGGCTGTGGTTTCTTATTCTCATCCAAATACAGTGCTTGCCCATGCTGTCTTCAGAGGAAGGCTGGGATGCTCTATGCTCCTGGCTGCAGGGTTTGGCTACAGGCTTGACTCCCTGCCTGCGGGAGATGCTGAGGGGAGGTCTGCTATCACCTCTCCCTATTGAGAGGCTCTTACTGCTACAGAGTCAAGGATGCATGTATGGTGCTACAGTTAATCCAGGTGTGAGGGTTTACACATGCACAAAAGGCGAAGAAGAGCCTGAACTGATCCTACAATCTCAATTTTATAGGTTTAGTTGATTAAAGGCATTTGAAAGTCTAATATTGGTATCAATGCCACTCAGCTCTTTATGAGTATACTGCTGACAAGCAGCCCCTAGCAAAAACTAAAAGCTGGAGCAGCAGGAGGCAGTAGTGTGATTTCTGGTCACTTAATTAACACCAAGTCCTGCAAAGGTGCTTGTTCAAGTGAGATGGCCTTCTGAAATGTGCCTACTTGGACTAGAGAAACTTCTTAACTAGGAAGTTCAGAGCAATCATTTAAGGTTTATCCCTGCAAAAAGGTAATTGTCGTGGTTTTGTGGTGGTGGTTGTTGTTGTTGATATTCCATGTCAGAACATCATGTAAAGCACTGGGAGTTAACGAGTTAATGTTCTGGTTCTGTGGACCGCCGTTTCTGATGGTCCTGCTGTCCCCATGTCATGGACACAGATCTAGAGATAACTCCGTGACAGTAACGTTTCATCGTTGTTTGCCCCACTTTGTTAACTTGACACCAGGTCTTAGATTTTTTTCCTTCTCTGCTTTGTCTCCTTGGTGTGTATCAATATCCTCCCACAACCATGTGCACAAATGACTGTGTGCAGCTGCGAGCTTACCTTCTGGCTGTGATTCACTGAGCTGCCACACAACTTACTATTTATCTGAGGCAGGGTTTGTCAGCACTCATCAGAAACCCACCTCGTTGTCTCAAAGAATGCAGCGCCTCACCCAAGATGGCCTGGTGCAAACCTGAAGGATAAGTGCAGTAGTTGATACAATATTTTGCAGGTTGCTAATGTTTTCCAGCTGTGAGGGTTTTGTGTACAACTATGTTTTAGTACAGGCAGTATTTAGAGGAAAAAAACATCCCACCCTGTTGACCCATAATCGATACAAGGTCCTTCCTAAGCCCCACTGGTTCTGGAACTTTTGCAGCTAACTGTAGTAAGTAACTGAGTTTCAGGTAGCTTAGATATCCATCTTTTATGTTTATCCTAAACATGAATAAACTCATTTTTTCTAATCCTGTTTTCCAATGATCTGTTCTTGGAAGCTTTGTGGTCACAATGTTTTTTGGATTTTTTTTTTTTGCCAATGCTACAATCAACATGTTCAGTGCATCTTCTAGCGGGGAAAAATAACTCCAAGTGTGGGTGGGTGGTTTTCTTGTTTTTTCTTTCTTTCTTTCTTTCTTTTTTTTGTTTTTTTGTAATGAGATACTGGCCATCAAGTCTAGATCTGGTCATCCAGAACCTTGTCTGGCTTTGAAATTGGGGCTCTTGGCCAATTACTAGCAAGAAGAAATGGAAAGTCAGTAAAACAAAGCACATTTTATGTCAGTATACGTCAAGTTCAAGTCTAGAGTTGTTTTCTGTGGCAACTGGCTGCAAGGCAGCAGTTGTTTGAGCCCTTTATAAGACACAGTTGAAGGACTGCAGCTTCTGCTTCATGCAGTCTTCCTGCATGTGATGTTACTGAATGAAATGGCTTTCAAGGACTACAAGAGAAAAGCTCAATTAAGAGGAAAAAGGTCAATATTTTTGTTTTGTTTTCTGGGCGAATACCAAGAATAACAACGTATATAAACAGAAATAAAGTGAAGACTCCTTCCCACTTTCTCTAAAGATGTCATCCTGAGATGCACTTTGCTGTGCTTGTTTCTGTGCAGTAAAAGTCCTTTGACCCAAGGAATGGGAGATCCCTTCCTGGTGTCAGTGGCCTCAATGGCTTGGTGCGCAGCAAGGCTGGTAAATCCACCTTTCATTCTACCTGCTGTCTTCATCATTGCTATCTAGTCTCTTCCTTGCTGTGCTGCTTGCAATTTCAGAGGCAAAATGGTTAGGATCAGGACTTTGTCAGCTTAGTAAAACTGAATTTGTTTCCCATTTTTGATGGACATGCAGCCATCCTTCATGTGCTCTGAGCTTTCCTGTGTCACTTTGCACTCCTTGAAAATGTAAATCTTCTTGTTGTAATTTGGTCTGGCTTACAAGGCACAGTTCTCATTTGTGTATCTTTTTGACTCTCTAAACTCTACCTTCAGATGTTCAGTATCTGTTTGTTGTCAGGCTAAAGTCAGGTACAGTTCAGAAGCCAATAACATCTGTGTGAACACTTAACTCGAGTGTTTTGTTGCCATGTGAAGTTAAAACGATGTAAATGAACTTACTGGCCTCGTAGAGTGTTTCTCTTGAAGTGAGAAGTACATGTTTTGTTTTGTGCAGCTGCTATAGAATCCCCTGCCACAAGGTCAGCTTTTCATAGAAGCATTAATCAAGCTTTGTGTGCTCTGCTTCCTGTGCTATGACAGGTTACCTGTATTTCAGTGGAAGCTGAGGACAGCTGGTGAGTTTATGTAGCAGGTAGATGAAGCTTTGTAAAATGAGTGTCAGAATGCCATCTGGCGAAGAAGAGGGCTGCTTTCCATCGTTGCCCTGTGGTCTTGGCATGCACAAGGTTGATATGAATTCAAACCTCACTGCAGAAAGGCTGATGCTACTTCCATCCCATATGCCTGGCATTTCACAGTAAATTAAAGAGTTATTTCACTTCACTGTTCTTACACAATATAGGCCTAGGTATACAGAGCACTTCTGCAAGATTGCAGCCATCTGGGTATCCCCTTGTCTAACGACATTCATATGTGCTGTTATGGCTTTTTGGGAAGATCCTAGTGCAAGAACGAAGGATCCTATCGCATGGTGGACCTTTGTTTTCTTACTGGCACAAATGAGGTAACCCATCTGGTATGATGCCTGTACTGATGTGCAGTTGTGCTTACATCTGCTTTGACCGCTCACCTCTGAGATGCTGGAGTGCTGCAGGGAGCAAGAGAGTTTGCTGCTCTACACGAAGTACTTCCTGAACTCCACCCAGGGCAAGTAATCAAGGGTCGTTGAGGGGAATGGTTTGAATTATAAACACTGGATTAGTGAGTGCTGAAAGGATTTCCATTTTCCATTCCTCTAGCCTGGCAGGATTTTCAGATAGACAGTAGCCACAAAAGGCATCAAAGTTACTGGATATGGCAAGAGCCTCGCTTCTGGTAAATATCATTCTTTGGTTTTCCATTTAGCTGATGTTTTCTTTTTCTGATTGAGATGGAGGGAACTGTCCTTTACTGAAGGTGCTATATATCTTATGCTCCTACTTTTAGTGACGGGTAGAGCCCTCCAAGATTTCAGTCTTCCTGGGGATAAAGATCCTCAAGTTTAGCTTAGACTCATGCAGTAAAGAATTGAGATTCAAACTGGGGTTTGGGGTTGAATCAGCGGTAGACTTCAAGCATGCTGAATGCAGTGCTGAGGCTTTAAGAAGTGGCTTGCAAGGTAGGCATTTAAGTGACAGTTCTTTGATCAGCTGTAATGTTTCAGCCATGTTATAAGCAAAAGGTGGAGGGGGGAGCAAAATGAGAGGCTGTTCTTTGTGGATCTGGAGTCAGAATGCAGAGTAACAGACCTTAATGAAAAGATGCAACCCTGAAAGCATCTTAGAATCAACGGACTTTGGGTTGCAAGTTTTTGTGACTGCTATTGCAGTCCATTTAGGATCTCAATGCATGCTGGTAACGTGTCTGCTTGAAACTTGAGGTTCTTTTTATTGATGTCTTTGTGGGAAAAACTGAAATGAAGAGAGAAGTGTCATTAAATTAGCTTCTTACTGCATGGTGGAGACTTTTAGCTATTGGAGCAGGTTGTGCCAGTGTCAGTTCACTGGTGTGTTCAGGTGCTTTTTCTTTTGATTCTTTTGCGTATTTACCTATAGAGCAAGGGTTGAATAACTTTTAAAAACAGATTTCTCCTGAGTGAAATGAGAGGGCAGCTTTACTCTTGCAGTCGGGTGTTCTGTTTTGTTGCATCAGTTGTGAAGTGTGCCACTATAAGTGAGCCCCACAAGTAAAGGCACTTCTGGTGCTTCCACACATCTCATCCCAGTCTGACAAGTGCCCAGCAGGAGTGTATTTGCACTTCAGTAACAAGGGAATTGGCTTGAGATTTTAGGGGAAGGCTCATGTCAGGTGTTTCATACAAATGAGTGTGCTCAGCCATAACAACATATTTATAATCCTACAGCTAGTAGAATAATGGTTGGTGTTTTATGTGCTCTTCCTGAACAAGAGAAAGAACAGCTCTGTCTTAGGGTACCAGACTCCGTATTTTCTCACTTTTTTTTTCACACCCATGTTTCCTTAGGAGGTAATGTAAACATGACTCGATCAATGCTTAATTTATTGCCCTAGAAATAGCACTGGAGATCTGGCACTAAATCAAATGTGTGTGGGGAGAAAGTGTTTTTATGCTTACCATGAGTGAAATGATACTTTTTAATATATGTATGAAACAACAGGGACAGAAGGGCTGGAGTTTCCATTAACTACATTGATGACATCTTTAAGAAGCTGTCTGGCAGATCCATTAGCTGTTGTTACAGCTTTCAGGAATTGTTAGGACTGTTAAAACAGCCCAATGCTCTGACCCCAGAGCATGCAGCATAAGGAGGTGGAGTTCCTTTGCTGTATTGAATAATTCATTCTCATCTTGCTTGGGGGGGGAAGGGAAGTGGGATTAGCCGTAATGAAAGAATGTCCAGAGATCTGTTCCTCACCCTGCTGAATTTAATCAAGGATGTTGGTGGTGGTGTGGCTATAGAATTGGGTGAGAACTAATAATATTCTTAGGATGTGACCTAAGTTCCTTCAGCTTCTAAAGGACATGGCTGCTGGTGACAAAGTAAAATTTGAGTAGGACACCTGTAACTGTAATTGCCTATATGAGCTGATTAAAATGTTCCCATGGGGCACAAGCTTCTGAAGAATCTCCCCTCAATTCTTCATGGCCAAGATTTATTTTAGGAATGAGACCACCTGTCTCTACAGAGTACTTCAGCAACAGCATCTGAATCTGAGCATGAGTAGCTTCATTCAGGTTACGGCAGACCTGGGGCTGACTTTGATTGCATCCCTTGTATTGAAATGTGGAGGTATTCATTAGAAAGTGATGTAATGTGAATGTCTGATGGCCTAAAGGGAGCCAAGTCACTAAATCAGCTTGGATTCTGACCCTCAGATACTCCAAGTACTTGCATCAAAGGAATTTATTTCCATGGAAGCTGATCTTAGGAATGCTGAATGATGCAAAATGTTGCACTAAAAGTTAGCGTGGGCCCAAGATGGAGCACTGTATTTGAGCTGTATGCTGTTCCAAGTGTTAATGAGGTGCTTGATTCTGATTGAATTGAGATATCCTTCTGCAGTCAGCCTTTCTACTTCAATCTTGATCAAGATTTTGTCACTCGTTACTTCATATTTATGGAATCTCTTGTGTTGAAATTCTGTTATTACCAGTTCTCAGCCACGAGCCTTTCCTTGGGAGCTTGATTCTAACTCTAAAGTAGGAGTATTCTGTGTGTGGTATGTACTCAACAGGTCCAACTGGTCTGGAAGAGAGCAGCAATGAGGAGGAATAAGGATGCTGCATGTCTACTTGCAATTCACTTTTTGCTTATGCTCCTCAACTTTCCAATTGGTAAATTCTATGTCCATTCGTTACTTTGTGAAAAAAACTGTAGGGAAAAAAAACCTCTGAGGTCCCCAAATCCCACTGTATTTCTTGATTGTCAGCATGGGGAGCTATAAGCAGCAAAGACACAGGTGTGCGTTTCAGTGAGATCCATGAATGGATGCTTAAGAAGGGGTGTGATTTTAATTGCAAGTCCAGGAAATGCCTGGTATTTTATGTCTGAAGTATATCCTTGGGCTGAAAACAAGGGAAAGCAGAGTGGATTTATGTAAGCTGAAGCTAAAAAGGTAATTATTTTTTCCTCTCTCTGACTTGAAAACATCGTATAGTCCTGGAGTAAATTGCTTTTGTTGAAATCTGGCAAAAATAAGCAAAGTTTACTGGAAAATCTTATTGCCAAGGAAAATAGTGTTATGATCAGCTCTCCTGAATTAGCGATGAGCAGCCTGTCGAGGTTGCTGATGTACAGACTGGAGACAGGCTTGGCGCTATGGAATTAGTTTATCACTTGTCAGTGTGCATCGCTGCTGGTGTAACTCAAATGCCCCTGCTAGTTCACACCTTCTTCATGGATCCTTAATAAAAATTCTGTGCATGTCTTTAAGTAAAATGAACTGCTCTGGAAGACTGTCTAGTCCAAACTGAGAGCTCAGAGGTCTTGTTTATCATATGCATAGACTAAATAGCATGGCTATTACAGGGATTAGATAGTAGAAGTCCTTCATTTTTTTTGAGTAAGTCATAACTGGTTTTTGATCAGTAGTGCATGGTCAAGGAGAGGGGAAGACAAAAGTAGCTGCCCTCTGACAAGTGGAACATCTCCAGGCTGGGAAGGGCACACCTCCTGTTCCTACTGAGGGCTGTGGAAGGCTGAAGCAGCTGCCTCTAATCTCACAAACACTTTGAAATACTTGAAGGAAAGTATTTATGCTACTGGCAGGTTTGTTTAGTTGATGATCCTTGTTCTGATTCCTTTTATTTTTCCAAAGAACTGAAACTAAGTGACGTGTGTGCTTTAGTATAAATAAGAAATGCATGACTTCTCATGTCAGCTGGAATTAGTAATGCTTTGTGGTGCTCTGAGTGATTTAATGAAATACTCATGTGTGTGGACCCACAGCAAGTAAACATCAATTATAAGGGAGAACAAGAAGCTGCTTAATTTTGCTCATTTTGGCTTCTGATGGAAAACCTTGGGAACAGGAAACTCATCTTTTAAGTCTGCAGTTCTTGGTATTAAGGATAATGTAGCTTAGGGAGGGGTGGACTATCATGAGAACGTGCATCTTCACTGGGTTCTAAGAAGCTGTAGGAGTGAGGTGAAAAACAGAGCTACAGAAAGAAAATTGCTTACAAAGATGAATCCCCTTCTAAACAGCTTGTTTCACTGAATAGAAGTCACAAAAATCCAGTATTGCTGGGGTGGGGAGATTGAGTAGCTCAATATGTGTAGGAAGGAGAAGCATTACAGCTGGATTACAGTGCAACAACTCTGGCATCCTTGATCTGTTTGCCCCCAGCTCGGGGTATGTAGGAAGCTGGCAGCAGGTTTTGTTTTTACCTGCCCTGCCCTCTCCATTGATTTTTTTCTTTTTTTCTTTTTTTTCTTCTCAATTCCACAGCCTTAAATAGGATGCTGCATGAAAACATGACTGTCTGCATAGGATGCTTCACCGTAACGCATGGCTTACAACTTGGTGTTGTTTTCACTCTAGCTAGATGAGTGTCTGATCTGAAGTAGTGTGATGAGGTACGCATTTCTTTGGCAAGTTGCTTAGAGGAAAACAAGTATTTAAGGTGCCTGTAACTTGGGTAAACTTTGAAGGTGTTCAGCCTATAGAAATACCTTTGTAGTGCAAGAAGGTGAACTGGGCAGTGGACGTCTTCTCTGGAGAATGCCATGGTTTTGCAGGCTGCTACAGTGATAATCTCATCTCAGCTGGTGCTGCTAGGTTCTACTCTCATTTCTTTCACAGCTGTGCTATTCTCTGAGGCTTGGATATTGTGAAAGATGTCCCTTGGTCCCAGTTATGAGAACAGTGTTTAATTTGTAGTAAAATAGAATTATCTTGGGGTAGGTAGATCTTCATAGCAGAAGACAGAAGGAGTTGAAAACAACTGAAGAACAGATTGCAGGGGGAGGAAAGGGAAAGCAGAGGGGTTTGAAGTCAGCTCTAAGGTTGTCTTTGTTGGTGTTTTTTGTTTGTTTTTATGGGTATTGTGCAAACCAGCGTAACTTAGAACCAGAAATGGATTTCTACATTCTTGCCCATTGGCGCTTAAAACAGAACTGGATGAAGCACTAACTGAAGTATGGAGGCAAACAGAAGTTCTTTAGTTATAAAACTGTTGAACGAATCACGTGTCACCTTTAGGAGGAGGAATCACAGAACCTTTTTCTCTGGGATCTTCTAAACGTTTAATTCTTCCAGCTTTGGGATGACTTCTTGTTATAACAAACTTGATGTTATTATTCTTTTGGGAGTTCCCTCAAGTTGTACATTAACCGTGCTTAATTTGAGGGTCAAATGGTATTGTGGATTAAAGCAGTTTTCATCTGTCAAGAATGTTTTTGTGTTGCCAGGCCACTTTATTACTGGAAGTTCTCATCTTTTATTTGGAAGCCTTAAAACTGTATCCTTAAATGTATGAATTAGTTTCAGTGTCTACATAGGCAGTCAGCAATGCAGTCTTTGTGCAGATACTTCATCTCTGATACCTACTGTGCTTTTGTATTTTTTTTTTTCTACAGAAATAAGGCTTGGAAAAAAGTTCCTTCTACAATGCTGACAAAATAAACTGATAATTTTTTTTTTTTTTGCCAGTTTTTGTTTTGAACTGGCTGGATGACAGTGTTTCAGGCTGCTGCTGTAGTTACAAAGGCAGCCCATTTTACCCTTCTGTTGGAGAGGACTAGGTAATTAAGTTTATTCTATATATGAAGAGGTTGTGGTGTTGTGGTTTTGTTTCTTTTGCTGTGTGTGGCTTCTTTTCCTGTGTCAGAGCTCTGTGAAAGCAGCCTTACCACCAACTCTTTTCTCAGGGACTAATTTACCCACACCGTTCCTGTAAGAAGTTTCTGTACGGACGGTTCAGAAACTTCATTGCAGAAGTGCAATTAATCTGCTTCACTTGACTTCTGTATTCTGCTTTCCTTTACCTTACAAGGCAAACAGACCTAGGCAGCATTGGGAAGAAACATTTTTATAGACAGACATGCTCTAAAACTGCCATCTACCTTTGAGATGACAGACATCCAAAAATATCCGAGAAGCCTGATGCTGAAGTTATGTGCTCAGCAGACCCGAGAGTTGTTTGACCTTGTCTTCTTTTCTGTAATGCTTCACTCTTCCTGCAGTGGTCTTACTTGTCCCATGATAACAGATTGTTCTTACTTTTAATCATCTTTGCTAAGCATCTTTCCTTTTCTGCCTGATATGTAAGGACTCTCTGACTCTGCCTGAGGCGTGATTTTCTGTTTCAGGTTTAGCACTGCACTGCTGAGGCTGCATGGCTTCAGTGTCAGGGCTGGTTGGGCTGGTTTGGAGCACCTCAGGGCTGGCAGCAAGCTGGCTGGCTCAGGATGAAGCCACGCTGGCCAACAGCCGCCTGGAATATGAGGGATATTATTTAAAATGCTATTGGAGCTCCCTTCTGTTAATTGGATTTAAGTATTTATAGGGGTTAGTATACTGAGAACAAGACAAATATTTGCCTTTATATCATTATCAGGTCAGTGGCACAGAAGGGAAGACAGATCGATGTTCTCCCCTGTGTTTCTGTTCTGTTCCCATCAATGCTAAGCTGCCGTTGACCCTGCTGCCTCCCAGCTAGATGTTTCTGCTCATCTGGCCCTGACAACAAACAGGCTTTTTCAGGACGGGATGCAAGCTAATGAGCTTGGTAAGGTCTGCTGTCTTGGGCTCTTCCTCTATGAACATCACTTGCAAATTGCTATGTGTTTCTGATGGGCAGCTGAAGGTCCAGTGGAAGTATTTCCCCAGCCGACTCTTCATCTTATATTAATTCTAAACACTTAGTCTTATTTCTGAAGGCTGTAATCTGCCTAAAGTAATGCAATATGAAACTTTCCATGAAGCTACAACAGGTTTTTATAGTAGTTCTGCATTACATCCCCATTTACCTCACTGTCCAACCGCAAGACCAGGTAATGCACATCTCTGGTGCTAGCACTCCTGGCAATAATTTATCCAGACTTCTCTCCCTTCCCTTCTTCACTTCCTCCTTTTTAAGGTTAATAATATTTGGATGGTAATTCTAGCCTCGAGGCTTGTGTAAATTCATTAAAGAACTTGCCTTTTGAACTGGAATTAGCAATTTGTTAACACTGTTTGTGTGTTTTGGGTCATGAACCTTCTAATTAGAGGACTGTGCGTATCTGGGCCGTGCTAATTAAAGCTGCCTGCCCTGGAGCACAGAAGTAGAGGCATCAGCTCAGAGCACTGCCAAGCTCCTGAGATCTCAGTTGCAGAACAGCCTTTAGCTTCTGCACAGGGTGCTGACTGGCATCAGACAAGCCATTGGTGTGGGGACGTGTCTACTTTTAGTGTAATCTTCTATTCTACAGCATCATCACTGATTAAACCTTCTAGAGTCGTTCTTCTCTTAACAGAGGAATTTGATATTCTCCATTTTCTTATCTGAAGCCTGTGTTATAAAATCTCCCATCTAGGGGTATGAACCGTGCATCTTCCAGCCCTGTGGGTCCTTGCCAGTTCCTTCAGATGCTGCCTCACTGACTCCTGACTGTGTTTTGTTAGGGCTGATAGCACACGATTCTGCTGCTGAAGTGCAGGCTTCTATTTGCTCAGCTTAAGGCCCTTATTCATGTGAGTCGTTAGCATGGCACTTGCAGTAGATGTTCAGGTCCTGAATATTTGAAAGCATCTGGTTTGTGAAAAGTACAGAATGTCTGGAGAAAGTAGGGACCCATTAAGAAGAGAATGGTGTCTTTTGGGAGCGTTGCTCAGCTATGAAGGCAGCTGGGTGGCTGAGCAAGTTAGTTTTTGTGGCTCTGGATTCTTTGATGAGGTATTTATTAGAGCTGTACAAATTATTTAACATTTTTATGGCTCGCTTCTAAACTAAAATAAGAATATTTTGCAATGGAAGTGCTTTTGATAAACATCTCAGGCTTTAAAGAAATACTTCTGGTTTTATTTACCCTCTAAATTTTAAGCTCACCTGATTTCAGTGTTCTACCTTGCTTGGCTTCAGCTCTCAAGACTGCGGTAGTACTTCTTGAAAGAAAAACAAAGTTGGCCATGTGTTTTGGCATTTATCTACAAGTGCTTCTGGTTGGCGTGGGCTGCTTCACTTTTTGTACGGGGCAAAAATAGTCCAGAACTGGTTATCACCAGCAAAATCTGCTACTCAAAACAAAGAAGCATCGTACAGCCTATATGGTGCAAGTCTTGGCAGTAGCTTACTTTGATCAAATACAAATCAGTCAGGAGGTTTTTCCCCTTTCTCAGCATCTCTTTTGGCAGAGCCTCCATCTGTGGTTAGGGCTGGAGAGCCTGGTGGCTGTCTGAAGCTGAAAAGAATGCCCACTGGTGGGATGTGGTGAATAGCTCTATTCATAAGTCATCTTGCCCTCCCCCTTCCTCCCTCCAGTAATGCAGTCGAGGTCTCCAGGATACTTGTGCAACCTTGGGCATAACACACTGAGCAGCGTGGAGAGGAGTGCAGTACAGCCCGTCCTGAGGAACAGGAGCAGCACGTAGCTCCTGCTTATAGAGCACATCAGAAAAGCAGCTCATACTTCACTTCTTCAGTGTAACCCTACAACTAGTCACTTTCTCCAAGGCCCAGTTCCTTCCGTTTTTGCAGTCTGGCTCAGTTCTGCTTCCTATAGCAGACTTTATGTTTGTGGAGGGGAAAATGGTACGGCCTTGCTTGGACACAGAGGTGGGTTGCTGAGCCAAGTGCCTGCTGCGTGCCTCTTGTCGTGCTGTTGGGACACGTGATTCTAGGCTTGGGAAAGGGCTTCTTTAAGGGTTTTTGAAAGCTTTTTTCACTTTCTACTGCCATGAAGCTTGACTGCTGGAAGAGCCTGGCAAAGCAGTGAGCTGCTCTGCTTGTTCTTGTTTATTTTACCAGCAGAGAAGAAAATGTGGGAAGTAGGAGGGAAAGCAACCAGAAGGTGGGAGGGAAGGGATATGCAAGAGTTAAACATAAAAACTGGAAACATTTAAGAGGTAAAAATGGAAGTGAAATTTCCTGAAATTAACTTTTATAGGATTTTTGTAAATAAGTGTCAGTCCTGAAGGGAATGATTTTCATGGCTGGTGCAGCAGCATTGCCTGACAGTGTTGGAGGCCTTGTCTGGTCAGCTGCTTCTCTCTCTCCTTTCACGCTGTTCTCCTGTGCCCTTGTCCTGATCCACCAAGCTATTAGGAAGAAATCTGACTGCATCATCCAGCTGCAGCCAGGCTTTTAGATCCTTCCACTTCCAGAGGTGCATCATCTTTGCTTTACCAGAAATTCTGGGTATGTGGGTGAGTAGCTGTGTTGTGCTGAGCTGTCTGCTGGGTTAAACCCCAACACGTGATGTGCTATGAGGGTGATCCCTTAGAGATGGGGTCAAGCTCAAAGTGCATTTGAAGTATGGACTGGCATGCCTAACAGTAGCTAGTCCTGGTCTTGAAGAATGCTGAGATGTGAGGAAATGGCTCAATACAAGAGCAGATGAATTGCAGTTCTCCTTATATAATGTTGTAGCACTTATTCCTTAAAGTAGCAGGCTGAAGGCAAAATACACATTGCTGAGGACTGGACTTGGTTATAACCTTCCTGTCACATTTATGCTGTTTGCTGTCTTCACGTGGAGTTAGGAATAGGTATTCCTTAGTTCAGGGCATTGCATGGTCTGGGATGAACTGAAGCTGTGAGAGGATCTTCAGTGTAAAAATAAATAAAAATGAACTGAGAAGTTTTCAGGCTATGTGTTAAATTATACCAAAACATGAGGTCAGCTTTAAATCTACCTCAGTTCTCCTTTTCCTTCCAGGCTAAGAGGTGTGCTGTAACAAAAGTTTGGGTTGTTTTCTTTTTCCTGGTTCCCTGAAGGAGCTGCTCTCATGCTTCTTTGGGTTACATATGCTTTCAGATATAGTTCCAGTCAAATGACAGCATGTTTGCTGGAAAAAGTGAGCTGAAGAGATGATGGGTGACTGGAGACTTTTTTTTTTCCTGTCTGGAGTTCTGAGCTCACAGCTAGAAAAGCAGTCATGGCACTTAGAGTGCAAATTTCTCCTACATGGCCCACTACTTAATTCTGCAGGAACATGTTGAGACCAGCTTAGGGAAGAGGATGGGGTTTACTGTTTTGTGAGTAAAACTTTTCAAAGGAAGATGAAGAATAAAGACAGACTGTTTTCCTCTGCCTGGCTCAGAGGTTTATTTCTTTGGCAGTCTGGAAAAATGTCTGTCCCTCCCATCTCTCCAGTCAGTCGCACCATAAAGCCCTCCTAGCACTTGGCTGCCCTGGGTGACTCCTTTCTGCAGAACAGAGCTAGCTCCACTGGGGCAGTTAAGTGCTTTGTTCTAATGTATGACCACTGTGTATGTTTACAGAACATCTCTTAAATAACCTCATTTATATGGTCCATGAGAGACATTCTTCCTATTCCTTCAGGCCTCTGGAAGAAGATGCACTTCTGGTGGAAGCAGTCCAGTCTTGACTTGACACTTTTCATTCCTTCAAAACTGTTGGTTGTCCCCACCACTAGGGAAAGCACTTTCTAATAGTACAGTATCTCCAGCCTGTGAAGCCAGAAATAACTGAGCAGCTTTTGTCTGCACTGACTGCTGGAAGCCCTGCATGATGCCTGGCCCCAGCAGCCTGCTCAGTGGTGGCAGTCCAGGTGCTCATGGCTGTTCTCTGCCAGTGTGGGACCATCCTATTGGAGCTCACTTGTCCTTTCTACCTGTCATCCCTACCAGGGAAGCTGTTGCCATTTGCCTGAGGATACCTCTATTAACAAAAGCTGCTGTATTTTAAGGATGCATTCAGATGCTTTTTTCTTTCTGTAGCATCATGTGGGATGATAACTGTGAAGCAAGGCATGCATTTGCAGTTTGGGAGAACTGACTTATTAGACTTGCATCCTAGCCAAGATGTTCTAAACTGCTGAGGTTTTTTTTTATTAGAATACTTCTTAGTATGAGGGCTGAACAGCGCTGCAGTAAATCAGAACCTGAAGAAATCATCAAACTGGCTCTTGAGTGAAGAGTAATCGTGTTTAAGGCCAACATTTTTCAAGGTGACAAGGGTAATAACAAAAATTGTCATACTCTGATACTTGTATGAGAGTTTGGGTAAGTGGTTATCTAGGAGACAAACAATAAACATCTGGCTGCTCTCATATCCAGAGGGGTTGTTTCTTGTTATGGTTGGCAAATGGTATGTAGCTTTTACTGCGCAAAATACTTGAGCAGTAAACATCTTATCTATAGTAAGACCTTGATAAAAATGATTTAGTTATCTTTGTTTACCTAACTTTGCTCCCTCCCCTGATGGATTGCTCTCTAAGTTGCATAGGGATGCCTGAGCCTTAAGCCTGGTGCTGCAGATTGCTGCTGAACATGAATGCCAGTGGCAGATAGAGAGGCTTGCCTGAGGGGAAAAATGTGTGCTGTACATCCAATGTCAAAGCAGGACAATCTCCTGCATTGCCTTCAGGCGTCATTTCTGACCACGTGAGTTGTGTGCTGGTTGTTTCTCTCTTTGGGCTTCCAGAAGAAGTGGGATCTGATAACCTAATTCTCTGAGCAGGTATGGTGGCACTCAGTTACCTTTGTTCCTTCTGATTTTACTTCATAGGAGTTGATTGGCTGTTTCTGCTGATTAGATTTCACTGGCCAATGTACAGCTGGATGTGAAATGCAGGAATCCTGGAAAAGGTAGCAAAGCTTGGAAGTTACACTGTCCTAAAACTGGAGAAATAGAAAAGTTGTGATGATTGAAGTAATTGTGGGCTGGAGGTTACCTGCTCTGTGGGCAAGCTGCAAGGCACGGCTTGGTGAGCAGGAGCATTGGATTGGATGAGCTCACGTGCCAAAGCTGGCAGGAGCAGTTGGGTACCATTGAAAGAAATGTTGTTCTTGTGAATAAAGTGGAAGCTTCAGAAGTTGAAAGTCACTGAGGAAACAAGAAACCTTGGCTCCAGAGGGACAGAGAGTATGTGAGGGCGTCTTTGTTCACTTCCAATTTGTTTTCACTTGAGCTGCTGTTTCATCAATACTGTCCTCGAAACCTTGGCTGTTACCCAAGGAGGAAAGCTAAAGGTGATGGAGTGCCTTCCTTTCCAAAAAGCATTGGAACAAAATGATTGGTAGCCTCGCAAGGTAGAAGGCTTCTAAAAGCAAGTTTCAGGTGTGGCTGAACTGTTGCTTGTTAGGGCCTTTTTCTGGACCGTTTTTGAGGCCTGCTTTGAGAAACCTCGAGTCTTTCGTGTATGGTGTAGTCAGCTTTATGCATGTCATGGCAATAGCCATATTTATTACCTGTTATAAATCTCAGTGATTGTTGCTCCTCCTGGAGCTGCAGGAGGAGAATAGAGATAAATGACTGCATTGCCACAAAGAAAAAAAAAAAACCCCTGCTAAAACCCTTGCTGTATGCCTAGTCTTCCTTTTGTTTGGGGAGGGGGGGGAGGAAATAATGATCTGCATTACAGGATTTTTCCATACACAGAGCTGTTCTTGATCCCTGCTCTCTTCTCACAAATCTGTGCACTAGCTCTAATTTAGCTCAGTAATCCTTGAATCAGTCAGAAGTCCTTAAGTCCCTCTTAGTTTTGGGGAATGTGATGTGTTTGACACTCTTAACTCTGTCTTAGGCCACGTCCACATAGCTTGAGCCTGTCTGCTTGTTCTGTAGGAGCAGGTTTGGATTACTCACTTATCAAGGCTGGCATCCTGTTGTGACCTGGATGCAGAATGTCACATATGAATTCAGTTGTGGCTGAATTGGATCTCTGTTGCTTAGAGACGGTTTTTCTGAGCAGACTTAAAACAGCAGGTTCTGTAGTTCAAAACGTCTTCAGATGAGTACTGAATCTTGTCCTTGCCTTGGTGATTTAACCTCTCAAATGGTTGCCTCTGCTGAACAGGGGAAGCTTTCAAATCTACCTGAGGTCTGCAGATGGTCAAATGTTTTTTTGTTTTTCTTTTTTCTTTTCCTAATAGAGACAACTGTTGCTGTTTCCATCTTGCCTAAAGGTTTCTGGTCTGAAAGTGGAGTGCTGTGGAGGAATTGAACAAGTGGCTGATCTTAAAAATGCACCTGGGGCAGTTTGGCTGTGCAGGATTCAAAAGATACCGTTCTGAGGCAGACTGAACGTGCTGGTAACTTCTCTTATGTAAGTTTTGCCTTTTGGCTGGCCTGCAAATGCTGACAAATCCCAGCATAACAAAGCTATGAGGCATGGAGCCAGGTGGTCCTTTGCATCTATGTTAGCTCAGAGTGAACTTGCAAGACCTGTGCAAATGATTACAGAGTTTTGGTACCTTGTGTGGGGCCCTGGAAGTAGTAGCAACAAAAGCCCATTAGCAATGGGGTGTACCAGGGCTCTGTGTTCCTGAGTGCTCTGCAGCTTGGAGGGCTGCATCTTGCATCTTCCATTTGCCTTGGATTTGGTCTCAGAACAACTCAAAATATCTTTAGTTTCAAAGTAATTTTTAGGCAGACTTATCTATATAGCATCTAAATTTAGCTCAAGGAAATGTTCTTTGGTTCATTATGGGCTTTAGGATGTCAGAGAGAATACTACATACTCTGAATTTACTATACTGCTAAATCTCTACTGCATTATCACTCTTCAACTTCCAAGCTGAGTGTCTGTCTCTGATTTTTCTGGAAGCATGCTTGTCAGCTGTGGGAATGCTGAAAGGGACTTCTGAACTGTGCGTTGTGTACAGAACTGCACAGTTGGAAGCCTGGTCAGCAAGGCTAATATGAGAATTGCTGATTGCTGTTAAAATGGAACTGCTGTTGAGAAGGCTGTCATTAACTCACGGCTGGCAAAAGAAGGGGCTGGGTGGCTTTGGGAGTTGCCCACGGAGAATATAGTGATGATTAAGAAAGCATAAATTGGCTAGCAAAGCCTGAGGGGGTGGATTAATCTGGCCTTCCAAAGTTGACCAAATCAGGAAAACCGTAATTACAACTGAGCATCAAGAAATAGTTCCGCAGTTTGGCTGGACTCATATTTATTCAAATTAACAAAGCTATGGCTCTGCTAAGTCAGGAACACTGTTATTCTTGTCAGAGCTTCTCTTTGCAGAAGCAAATGCTTGAGCTTGAAAAGATGACGGAAGAAACACTTTGCACAGCTTGAGTTACACGAGCTCTCGTACCATCTGTCTGACCTCTTGCACTGCAAGCAATATGCTTCTTTGTGATTCCTCTATGGAACGCCAACTTCTGTTAAGCTTCTGCTTCTGAAGGCACATGATCTGTAGGTATTGAGGGAGAGATCCTGGCCTTGCCTTCTGGGGTACCAAGGGACTGATCCTTCCTTGGCTTGATGTGTTCCAAAGGTTATTCACCATCTTTGCTGAGAAATTGTACCTTGTAACCCTATTTCCTGCCTTAATACTTGACTTTTATCTTTTTTTTTGTCTTTTATAATAAAAGCCATTTAATGCCTAGTGGTTTTTCTTCTTAGGGGTAAGCTTCAAGTGGAACAACACTGAATAATTAAAAGTACCTTTGTGCATAGTCAAGGCTACTAGAGAATGCATTATTTCAGAGCGAGGATCTGAGGAAGGTTTCAGCTTTTGGATTCAGTTCATGAGTCGGAGCATTTGCATGTCTGGGCTTGGGAGGGATGGGGTATGGCAAAGTGCATCTGTAAAGTATTTCTCTGTGAAAAGGAGTGGAATAGGTGAGGAATTTGTTCCGAGGAGTTTGGTTACTACTCCAAATTGTTGTGGAAAAACACCTACAGCTGCTCGGCAGCCACCGCCCTAACAACAGAGGAACAGCACTTGATCTGCATTCAAGCTGTATCATGTAGTGGCCTAGAAGGCACAGTTGTCAAAGTGTGCTTTTCTGTTACTTTCCATTTACTGGTGTTCCATAGTGCTGTTGTTGGACTGAGTCCCTGCTTCCACCTGTTTTACAGTCTACACTCACAACTTGGTTTCAGCAACCATGCTTTAAGCCATGAACTTAATACGGAAGCACTAGGTCTTTTCCAACCTTAATGGTTCTGTGGTTCTGTGGCCTTGTGCAAGAACTTCTCTGGGTACTGTGTTCTTGCTCCATAGCACATGGTTGTGTGCAGTCGGAAAGGGGCCCTTTGGCTTTGGTGGTTTTGCTGAGGAGGAGAGCATTGCACTTCTATGGGCCAGGCAATGGACTTGCGCTGGGGAAATGCTGATCTTCAAAGACAGTAGATGCTTGTCACTAAAAATACACATCCTTAAAGCAGGCAGGAGTAGTAATAGTAATGTAAGAAAGTAGTGAAATAGCATTAGCAAGGCCTGGAAGAGACCACAAGTGATCTTGTGGCAGTGACGAGATGACCTGCTTTATATTTCATGTCCGACTGCTGAGTACAACTCTTAGTGCCCTTAGTACACCCAGGACACTGGGTGTACCTGCTTCCCTGTTCGAGGGAAACTCTTTTGTGGGCTCCTGGAATTTATTACTGGGCCATATTCATGTTCTACTATTAACTGATTACACTTGCATGATCACTGAGTGATAATTCTCTTGCATCATTTTATCTGTAGCTCCTTTTCTCTCCACTCCTGTAACTCTACGCTTTAAATGTAGACAAGTGAGCCCTGTGCTTCCTGTTAGGCAAGACGACTTGAAGTTTAGACCCAGTATGCCAGTCTAAGGAAGAGTGTGAAGTATTTTCAGACTTAATGGATGTAGAAGTTATATTTTTTCTAATGTGCTTAGAATAGCTGGCTCCAAGTCTACCTTAAACCAGTACTTTGACACTTGGAGTTGTGGATGGGAGAATACATAGGGATAGCATGGAGCCCTGAATGTGTCGCTGTTGGTTAGAAAGCCCTGCATGTGTTGATTCCTGAAATCTCCTGCCAGCACTTTCCTCATGCTGCCTGCTCTTACTCAGGTGGCATTTAACTTGCCTGTACAAAACATGAGTGCCTTTTTTCCTCTTCTCAAACCCAGACCTCTTGTGCTACAATTCCTGGAGGACTTCAGCTCAATTTGTTTGGAACAAAGCAATATTTATTACCAATGACACCCAGAAAAGGATTAATAGAGAGCCAGGACTTTGAGCTCCCAGTCAGTCTCTTGCAGGACTCACCACTTCTATTTGTTGCAGATATCTGTTTATGCTGTATACACAACTATATATTAAATAACATGCTGTTCACACCTGCTGCTGAGTACTTAATGCACCAAGAACCAAACCATCACTGTTCTTCCCCAGCACCCTAATGAGTTCACGGCCAATTATTTACTCAGAGTGCACTTCTTGAAAACTGGCCTAGTTTTATTCTCATTGTGTTGGGTTTTTGTTGATTCTTTGTTGTTGTTGTTTTTGGTCTTCATTTGGGGTGAAAAATGAACCAGAGGGATCCTTGAAAGGTTTGTTTAGCTTTAGGAGCCTTTTCAAGTCTGAGACCCTCGTTTGATGCACTTTCACTTCTGTAATGTTTAACTACTGTCATTGCATTGCATGACTAATGACTCTGAAACAGCTTGCTCTTCCATCTTCTCTCCAGTGGCTGCACTAAGTACACAGTCAAGTGTGTATTTTGGGAGTGTTTTCTGCTTTGTATAAATGCGGTGCTAGAAAGGGAAAGCTACAGTGGTGCTCACTTTGAGCGTGCATCACAGCATTGGACCTAATACTGTCTCTTGTACAGAAAGTATAGGAAGTTTTTTGGCTGCACATTGTCCTATGTGCACTTCAACCATAACTGCAGCTCTGTCATTCTACCTTAGATTCGGCTTTTCCTGCTGCCTTGTCTGCCTTCCTCCACATAAAACAAAAACCACTATTAAAAGCAGTGGAGTATGCTGTAGCCCTCTTGCTTTTATTGTTCTTACAAAGGAATAATGAACAGTAATTGGTTTTGTTAGAATTCTGTGGGGTTACTTGTCCTAAGCAGACTTCCTCTGTTCATTACTTATACAAGAAGTTGCGTTTTTATTCTGTCACTAGTTTGCATCCCTAAAGCTGATGCATAACAAATGAGAAGGAACAGTGCTATAGTTAGAGCCACAGTCAGCAGAAAGGGGACCATTGGTCACTGGCATCTTGTAATTGCTTTGCCTTGTGGCAATGAGCTTGGCTTGAGTTTTTGGCTGTACAGAGAAGAAATGAAAAACTCTGCACCCAAAATTGGAAGAAACCTTCATGTAATGGATGACTATTTTCTTAAATGGCTCACATTTGTCTTTTGCAAATGGCATGTGGTCACAGTTGGGACACTGGGTTTGCATCCCAGACATGCAAGTCTGTGTGTATGACACAGCTCCAGTGACTCAGTTCCCATGCTGTGACTAGTTGAAGTCTGAAGAGGACTGTCCTCATCTTCAGAAGTCCATTTTGTAGATACACGCAGCCTCCAAGTTGGCCAAGGATGGCAGCAGAGAACAAATACAAAACCAGTATCATCCAGTGTAAGTAGCTACAAGGCAGGGAAAGTCTTTAATGTGTATTTAAAGCATATTCAAATGGAAACCCATCTTGGATACTAATGTATTCTACAAGGAAACGGAAAGAATTTGAAATGCTTTAGGGCTTGTTTTTTTTTTTTCCTTTTCTGTTAAGCAAGCTGAAGTATCCCATTGACTAATACTACCTGTATTAAAGGCATGGTGGAAGGAGAGGTGGGATGCAGAAGGAAGGAGAACAGTATCTGAAGAACATTAGCGTTGTTTCAGAAGAGGAAACAACCCATGTGACATGCAAAAGCAATGAGTTTTAATAGCATTTAATATGTTTTTAAACATTTCCATCACCCCTCTACATTTTCAGACACAGCTTGGCAATAAATCAAAGTAAAAACAAACACACGCATCCAAGCTAGCCATTAGGCTGAAACAGAAATAAAACACTGGAGGGGGTGGGAGAAGTCGGGGGAGTACTGAGTTTACATCAGTGAGGTTAAGGAACAGGCAGACAAAACATTCAGCAGCAGGGGGAATACATCCTGCTTTCATTTTGGCCTGATCATAAGCCAGCACTAGAAATGGAAACTTGTTGATTGCAGTAGCCGGCTACGGGCAAGAGAGCTGCATAGCTTGGCTGCATTGCTTTGCGAGTGAGAGGTCTGCTGGGGAAGTGGTGGTACTTAGGACTTGCTTTTAACATCAGCCTGCTCCAAAGCTACTGCAGAAGCCGCTTGTTGACTGAAGCTTATTTCCAAATGAGGGATCAAGTATCAGTGTTTTTCTCCTTTGCTGCTTCTGCCTCTTGTGTTGCTAGGCCTCAGCTGGTGCTAGTCAGTTTAATGCCATGAGGCCGTTATCTCCTTTTTATTTCTTTAGAAGAGTATTTCTAAGTCTATGCTTATCTTTTGTTTTAGATCAGTACAGGAAATCAGTTGTATATGATGCCATAGAATCAGTTTGAAATATTGCGAGACAGAGAGACTGCCAGAATGTGACAGGGTGAGCACAGCTGAAACCATGGAATTGTTTAGATTGAGAAAGAACTGTAAGATCTTGAGGTCCAAATGTTACCTGACACTACAGTGTCTACCCCTAAACCCCATCTCTAAGTGCTACATCCATATCTCCTGAATACCTCCAGGGACAGTGACTCTACCATCTATCTTCTGAGCGCTGTCCTTGTGCCAAAGGCTAATTTTTCTCTTGATAATCGCCTTAAACTCAGCCTGTCCTTGTGATTTCTTTTAACAGTGTCTGGGTTATCGGGAGCCTAGGGGTCCTTTCTGTCTTTCCTCCCCAGGCACAGAGCCATGAGTCAGTAGGATGCATTTCTCCTTTCTTACTGAAAGGTGATAAGAGGTAGTGAAGAGGAACAGCCCAATCATTTATGCTTTTATAATTTTCTTCTGGCTGTCTTATCAACCCCATCTGTTCTCAGAAGGCTTCTAAGGATGGAGATTAGCATGACAAGAATCCCAATAATGTCTTTATAGTCTATACAGGCAGAACAGAGAAGAAATTTCAGCAGCCTGATGAAGGTAATGCAGCCTGGCCTGACCACGCCAGTGGTGTTCCCATCCAGTATGATTCTCACTAATACGTGCTGTTAGTTCAAGTGTCCACATTTGTATTCTCTTGGAGTGCTGACAGATTGAGCTCTAGTAGGTTCGGCAGCCTTGTTCTGGTGTTGCTTTCTCCAGCCATCTGTTCAGTCCCTGAGCCAGAGGTAGTGCTTTGTGTTTCAAGGCAGCTGGATGGGATGTGTGTCCTTGTCTCAGGTAGCAGATGAGCATCTTCTTGTAAAGCTGTCCTCAGTGGTCTCAAAAAGCCCTTCAGGTTCCCTCCTGGTAACAAAGCTGTCATCCAGAAGTGTTTGTTCTGAACCTTTACCACTTAGCACCACCTGAGGCATTAGTGGTTACCTTAGGTGAGAGGCACTCCCTTGTTGTATAAAGAACTGAAGCTTTAGGCTGACGGTCGTTTTCTTTCCTAGATTGGAAAAAATATAAAATCCATGGGGTTTTCAGCCACAGCCTGTACTATATTTAGAATATCTTAAACCACTGCAAGCTTCAGACCTGAAGGGGTTATTATGGAGTGTGTATGCACTTGTGTGTTTGTTTTTTTTATTGTGGAAGAATAATCAACAGAGATTTTGTGGTTCTGTTTGGCAATGATGAAGTAATTAAAGCGTATTTTGAGGAATGGTGGGGAAAGAAATGATGAGAGCTGAGGGGGAGAAAGCAAAGGAAGAGGTTCGGGAGTTACTGAGAATAACTTACTAAACCCTTCCCCCATTGCTCTTGCAAACCACGGTCTGTAATTCACAAAAGTGGATTGCTGCCAAAGAAAAGAGAATTAAGATCACATCAAACCCTACACTTATTGAAAGACATTAAAAGCTAGAAAAATACCCAGACCACCCTGGAAGGTTCTAAGCAGCCCCTGTGGTGACTCATCCCGAAAGATTCCCCTATTGTCCTATATTTTCCAGCCTGCCAGACAAGCGAGTATTTCAGAGGATATAAATGTGTATACACATGTATGTATGTATGCCATAGCAACAGAATTCATAACAGCTTCAGGGTTTCCACGTCAGACACCTGGAATGAATGCAGTACGCTGTAGTGACCAAAACACTGGAGACATTCACAGAACTATCAGCTCTCAATATTCAGTTTTAATTCTAATAATGTTGGAAACTTCATTTTGTCTTCTGATTTCTTGGGTTCCTGTAATTAGGTGAGGCAATCAGAATTTATTTTCTTTTCAAGGAAATTCTCCAGGCAGACTCCCACCATGGATGTCGTGGACTGCTAAGTTAACTTCCCCTTTTTCCTATCCCAAGTGTTTGGATGTGTGCAATTCCAAATCAGCATGTGCTTGCATTTGTATGTCTTTGAAGTCCGTCTGATCAACTTGCCAATGGAGGTGGATGCACCACAAATATGCAGCTGTAAGCAGGCGTGCAGAGTGCCCTGTGCAAGGCTTGCCAAGGGGAGAGTGGAACATCGGGTCATTAAGGAAGAACATACGCTGCTGCGAGATCTGCTGTTGTGGAGCAGCACGTAGGTGTTTGGGGAAATGTGATTTTCCAGCAATAGGGAGGGTTGTGGGAAAACTGAGGAGAGTTCAAAATTTGGTTTGGATCTGACTCTCTTCTAAAGTGATTAATTTACTACAGAAGTTGCTGCTGGGGGTAGAGAGAACAGAGGAGTTCTGTGTTGTTCCTTTTTCACATACGTTAGGAAACTGCTCTTATTTCCAAGTGCATCTCTGCTTTGTTACCAGCCCAGAGTCAGTTCAGAAGAACAGGCAATTCTGAAGAACACTTTCTCTTGGTAGAACTTAAGTAATATGAGAGCTGCATACAACACTGCACCCACAACAGTCCTGCAGAGAATTTGCTGACCGCTCACTATGCGGCTTTGAGCATGGCTGCAGTAAACATGACTGATGAGAATGCAGTATTTAATCAAAAGAAAACTTCACATGTGATGTACAGTAGATGACAGAAGACAAAGCCCTCAAGATGCATGTCCAAATATTCATTTCTGGTTTTGAGTTTGAGTCCTTGAATGCAAGCTTTGCCGTAGTATCCAGGTATTTTGTATGTACTACAACTGAGCTTGGCTGCTTGCATGGAAAACCAGGGCAAATTATCGCCTCAGACATAGACAATTAGTAGAAAGAAAGAGGGAAGGGATGACACAAGGTAAGAAATAGGTGTGCTGAGCTGTCCTGTAGTGCATATATGTCTCCTTTCCTTGGCAACGGGGAAACTTACGTACATACATCCTTCTGAAATCCCTTTGTATTTGCAAAGATATCACCTCTGTCAAAGAGTTGTTCTTTAAATTAATAATCCGCTACTTTCTATTTACTCTGCGCATGCCAAGGGTTTGAGTCAGAGCTTTGCAGTCAGATTCTCCTTGACTGGTTCTGATTAGAGGCTGAGTGATGGAGCAGAGGGTCTGGCATGGCTCCAACTGGATTCCATGATGTCTCGACTTTAATGCAGTTAAATCCCAGACCTAGTGGTGTAGTTTACTGCTGTTGACTTTCACCTTGCCTACGGAGCTGCGGAAAGCACAGCTTGCTTTAGCTAACTTAAGGTCAAAGGCAACATTCTTAGCATGGTTCTGTTTGGAGCCAATCTTATGATCAGTAATACTACACTATTACTAATAACAGTAGCACCACAGGCTACTTCTGTTTGTACAAGTTTGCTAATGAAGATTGTCTGCCCATTTGTCTTTGAGATTACCATTTCATATCAGATGTTGCTACTGTTCCTAGCAGCAAAATGGTTCCTTCTGAGAGGAAGTCAATATATACTGAAAAAATGTACTCTTTTTAATCTTCTTCATTCAGATCCCACATGTACATTTTTGTGACTGTTTTTAGGTAGCTCATCAGTTAACTCAGTGTTACTTATTCACTGGCTGCAGTGAAGTTTCTTCTTAAACCAATAATCAGCAAAAAATGTCTTCTATGCTTTTCCATATACAAGGCTGTATCCCACTATTAACATGTTTACTTACAGTTAATATAAGTAGACTTAATAACCTTTCAAATGCTGAAAAAAAACTTTTTTAGCACAGATGTTTGTGTCAACAGATATTTGATTTTTCTGGTAGACTTCGTATTTTTGGTTTAAAACTGTCTCACTGTTAGAGGTAAATCAAAAAGTTTAAAAAGTAAAACAAAAGAACAACAACAAAACACAAACTACAGTACAAATCAACAGTCTGAGATTTTTCCTGCTGATACTATTGAGTAGGTCAATCTCTTGGGTTTACTGTTCAGCCAGTGCTGGTCTACTTTTTGGATGTTATTAGGGAAAGCACTCTTGCACATTCCCATTTTCCATCCTTATATTGGAATTACCTCCATACTTAAACTAGACAAATGTTTTAAAGTCTTGCTGAATTAGAACTCTAATCTTTACTTTCATCTCTTCATATATATTAAAAATATATATATGTGTATATATACCTGTTAAGCTGTTTGCTGGCAGCCACTAGCTTTAAAGAATGGACTACATGTTAATGCATATACTGATGACTTGGGAGAATTTGTATTTGCCTGCACAGGACCAAAAGTGGGATGTGTGACGTGCCAGATGTGGATGTCATAGTGAGACCGTTTGTCTGAAACTTCTAAACATCTGATAGCTTCAAGTACTGGAAATCCAGAAGCTTAGAGTGCTGTCCAGAGAATTTAAGTTGGTGAACTGAGTTCAAGTTTTTGGTTCACCTGACTTCAACTCCCACAGAGGGACTCACTGTGGCTTACTTAAAAATTTAGCTGTTGGTATACGCAGCTTGCTTAGTTTCACAAATATGTGCAGTTTGCCTGAAAAGGAACCCACTTTCCTTTCCAGCTTGAAAGTTTAAAATATTTTTTATTTCTTTAATAAAAGGATTACCATGGGCAGAACAAGTTGAGTCTCCCTCCATTGGTCCATAGAGGCATTTTTAAGAAGACTAAATCATCAGGGTATTAGAAGCATTTGGAGCTGAAACATATATTGTTGCTTGTGGTATGTGTGTATTTGGATAGTGCCTATGCTGCTTGTTTGAATGATTGCCTTGGTAGTGTCTGGTAGGAAATTTGCAGATGGATTTGTGACCCAATGCATTTTGGTGACAGCTGATATGTTCCTCAAGAGAATCTATGGTACTTGAGCACTGGTAATTCACCTTGGCCTGGATTCCTAGAGAAATATGTTTTACAGCTCCTTTATATTTTTTTTTCTTGGCTCACAAGATTGATTTTGAGTGTCTTTTTAATGCAGGAAATGGGACAAGATATTTGAATCGTGTCTGGGGAGGAGCCATGCTTCTTGTTTTTAAACAGTAATTTTTAATTTAATGTGGGTTTAATGTATTTATTTTCCCCTGCAGTCTCTGTGTTTTGGTCTGACTACAGGACTTTTCATATGGGATCTGGCCCAAAGCCTCAAGAAGTTGATGGAAAGGCTCCCATTCATATAAGTAAGCTTTGGACAAGCCCCATCTTTTAGGAGAGAGCCTCCTTGCCTTGATTTTCATTCTCTCCTCTTATTTCTCTCTGCATAAATTACAAGGTCATTTGGAGTCTTTGTATTTTGTTGAAGGATGAGCTTAACATATGGAAGCTTATTCAGCCAGTTGACTGGCTCTTTTCCATGCTAAAATGCTTCAGGAAAAGCACTGTTCTCTGCTAAACATTACTGAAAAGATGATGTGTGTAGGATCTAGATGTCTGATTTCTGTGTTGTTGTAGTAGAGGGTTTTCTTTCTTGTGGGATTTTTTTGTTGTTGTTGTTCTTGAAAAACTCAGCCACACTTTGCAGTGAAAACTTTTATGCATTTTTATCCAACCACGAATGGAGAAGCAGCATACAGTAGCTTTATTATTTACCTGCTAATGCTCTTAGGAAAGGAAGTGGAGATGCAGTCTTCTGCCACAGAAATTCATGGAGGTATAGAACAGATACAAAGCTGTAGCAATTTAAACCTAAACATAAGAGCTCAGCATCACCGTATGCCAGACTGAAGTCTTACAAGATCAGGATTACTGAGTTATTCTTGGTTCTCTTAACCAGTGAGCACTGTTGTGAGAATGAGTGTGAGCTAAGTCTTCTTTACATTCCTGTTTCCACTTCCCAGGTATATTCAGGATCAGACATTAAAGCTTCAAACTTAAGAAGGGTGTTACTGGGAAGTAGAAAGAACCTCAGATAATTACTGGACGTCTTTTAAGGATGTCAGCCAGTGCAGATATAGGATTTCTCTTTATTGATGCCTATTTCTGCTGATTTACATCTTTTTTTTTTTTTTTCCTCTGATCTGTTTTATCATCCTCTATTTTTGAGTTTTGCTTGTTTAGTTCTACCGTTTGAGCATCCATTGGTCTAAACTTTGCATATTTGTCCCAACTGGGAATGAAAACCAATTAGCATTTTTATTCATCTGCCTTAGAATCTTATGCTCAGTAAAGTCGAGGTGATTGTGAAAAGATTCACTTAAGACCTTTGGTAAACTGGACTTCATATCTGTAAACTGAACTGGTGTTACAGTATGAAATGTAAACTGAAAGAAGGACTGACTTGTTGTGCTGTTTCTTTTTTTTTTTTTTTCATGGTACACATTCAGATGCCTCATTACAACAAGGCACTTCTACTCCTTTTTAGATGCTCTTATAACCTTTAAATGTTTCATTTCAAGTGTCATCTGTTAAAGTTGGCATAGCTAACTGTCATAGTGAATGTACATGCTCATGTTATGACTAGTTCTCTTCTTTCAAAACATGAGTGGGAATGGGACAAAATGTGATTTCAGGATGGTTTGGAATGCAGAAGTGAAGCTTCTGATCTTCAGATATTTACTTTTCATGCTGATTCACAGTAATCTTCTTCTTGAGAGGACAGAAAAAAAAAAATAGAATCCTGCCTCATTTCAAGGTATAACTTCATGGAAGCATTCAATCTTTGACCACAGCTGCATCTGAAACACAGAGAACAAGTTGGAGCCCTAGATCCACCTCTGGGAGGTCATCTCATCTCGCAGTCGAACCGAAGGGAGCCGCTGCACCCTGACTGCCCAAGAAAGGGGTTCCCTTTTCCTGGTTTCGGGTCCCGGACCCCATTTGAGTCGCGCGTTTCAGCACCGTGGTGGGGAACAGCGCCCGCGCGGTGCCGGCCGGACCCAGTGGACGGGGGTCCTCCACACTCCGCCCCTCCTCGTCCCCTCTGTAGCTTCTGCTTAACCATCTCTCATCGTAACACAATTCCTTATGCTCTTGGAGAGATGTGTGTTGTAATAACTAAAGCGTGAAGGTATTGCACGGCGGGTGGAAGCTAATTCTCATGTCTGCCCCCCTCAAAGTGTTGCCACTGTCAACAATTCGCACTGGAAGTGAGCATGTAGAAATTCTGGCTTGCTTATTTATGGGAAATGGAGACAGTTGGGAGGAAGGACATTGTTTTAGGTATTAAATTTTTAGTTAAAAGATTAATCTGTGGAGATAAAGTATATGAAGTTAACACGTGCACGTTAGCATGCAGCTAACGTGCTTGTTTTCTGTTGAACTGAAAGGGGCTACACTGGCTGTTGTGAAGAACTGTAAGCAGACAGTTGTGGAATAATCTGAGGCTGTTCCTAAGTCAAGGTTCACAGACTAATTTCTGAAATGGACTATGAGAATTTTTAAATTCCTCATTTAAAAACTACTCTCTTTTCAAGAAACCCTCATTAACGCTATGAATATCCTTTGTGAGTCCAGGCATGTCTTAGAATAGGATAAAGGATTTCAGTAGAGGAGGACTGGGATATGCAAAAGTGTTTGGCTGAGTGTGGAGGGACTTTGGTTTCATCTTAAGATAAAATTTTGCATCTTTTTGTGGTAAAATCCTACTCCTTGGTGGCACTGAGTAAATAAAGATGCTTTATTGATGTGTGGATGTGTTCTGAGGATGGAGGAGCCAACATTTTCTACGAAGCAAGATATGTCTCAACAGTCAACTGGAATTCTGTTGTTAGTTATGCTGATTATGCATTACTATTTTTCATCTGCTTTGTAACATAAGGGCCTGGTGCTACAAATATGACTATATACTGTTTAATTTTTGGAGTTCATCAGGTGCAGCTGCAGAGGCTGTTTTGGTGCTCAGTATTTTGGACTTCATTGTAGAATCCCTGCCCTCCTCCACGTATCACCCTTTCAATCCATCTACTTTTTGAAGCACTACAGTCCCAACTTTTTTTGTGGTAGCTTCATGTGTGAGGCTTCTGCACTACAACCTTTTGTTCAAGTTGGTATTCACTTCTGGGTATCATCCATGTCCCTTTAAAAAAAAAAAAAAACAACTAAAATTATGGGTTTGGGCTTATTTTTCATTAAATGTGCTATTTTCTTTTTGTCCTCTTCAGCAGACTTGTGAAATACTTGCTGTGAAAGTGAATCTTGATTTAGGTCTAAGCTTTCCCTGTGTTCCTGGACTTTAGGCTTCTTTTCTAAAACTGAAGTTTTGGTTTTTTTTGTTAGTGATAATCCCCAACACATGTCACTTCCTTCATAAAAATGAAATAAAACGTTGTGATAAAGTTGTTTTTTTTTTCATTTAACAGGGAAAGAAACTAAAAACTATTTCTCATTTGAACTCCAATAGATCGCCAGTTATGTGCTATATACTTCTACTGGCTGTTCCCATTCACTGCAGCATCTGCACACCTCAATTCTTAATTCTATGGGTAACCCAATGAAGCACGCTTTCTAAACAATATAGGAATAGCCTATAACTGTGTTGTTACGTATTTGTGCTGAGAGGTGTTTCCTGTACGTTGCCTTTTGGTTAACCTTCTGAATGTTAGGCAGCTATGAAAAAGAGATTATTGACCTCTTTCTTAGCTTATCTTTAGAAGGATGCTTGTTGGTGTACTCTTTGCAGAGACTTCTTTGGATTATGAGCCTTGAAGATACTAAATTGGTCAAATGGTAGAGTTTTGCAGAACTGAGATTCCATTCCAATGCAGGCAGATTATAGTGAGCGATTTACTGCCAAGACAGAAATGTTTTATACTAAAATACAGGTAAAGCTAAAGCATTGGTAGAATTTTAAAGTAGTAAACAGAGACATTGCTGGGTGATTTCAAGACTGTTCAAGACTACTGTTTTAAAGAATTACATTTTTAATATGCTTGTATGACTTGGCTGAAGTCACATTGGGATTTTCCTTTAAACTTCTGAATCCAGATTGCTGGAATACCATTTCTTTCTGCACTTTATTAATAGTGCTTCTATGCATTGACAGTTGAGAATACAGCGTAACTTTGTGGGCCTTCTTTGACCCAAGTCTTACTAGTGACCATCTTTATTGCATGATGTTGTTTGACATAGTCTTGTTTCTTGCCTGTAGTTCTTGGCTGTGTAGGTGTGTTACAAACCAAATAATGGCTTCAGTGGTAACACAGTCCAGCTGTAGGAGGGGAAGCTTTAATTAAAAGGCCTGAAGCAAAAGTTCTTTTCTCCTGCAGACTGGCAAGTGGAAAGGGAAATTAAATTTATTTTTGGTTCTGCGTGGTTTTAAACTTCTCGTTTTTCATGTATGAAGATAGACCCAGGCACTGGCATGGGGTTTGCTGCCAGGTGAGAAGATCGGTGTCTGTTGGGCTGCATGCCAAAGGAAGCTGTGTGTGTTGCATTTGGCAGCAGCAGAAAATAGCGTGCTTGAGGTGAAAAAGGGCTGACCAAACATCTTCTGGTGTAACTCTCTGAAATCACTGGCATTATGCACAGGATGGACTTAAGGCATATGTGCCTGAATATGTGAAATGTCATTGTTTGAACGCCGAGCAACTGTTAACGTGTTAGCCCAATTCCCTCTTAAGGCAGGAAAATATCATTTACTGTCTTCATTTCACTGACTGGAAAATTGAAATTTCAAGGGCTTCAACCTCAGTAATCTTGATATAAACTGGAACTAATTCTGTTTTTGTGGTGTTAGTCCTCACTGGTGCTGATGTAAGTGAAATTTGAAAGCAGCTTTTCCTCTTTGCCAGAAAAAACTGGGACAGCTTATGCAAGCAGATGAACCTCCCAGAAACAATGGTGTGGTACCTGTTGACGTTGGCAAATCTGCTCAAGTTTCATTTAGAAATAATATAATTAATTGTTGCTGTGCTCATTCTGCTGATGCAATCTCAGCTTGTGTGATTGTTGTTTGCTGGCTTTAAAGTTTGTGGATCTACAAAAGCATCTGTCAGCAAATAAAAAGTTAGGCTCTGAGGAAAGTCATTTAAAACCACGTCTGAAGCCTACTGAAATTTGCATTAGATTCTTTTTTAGTTGCATCAGCTGGGACTCTATTGTGACTACTTGACACTTACCATTTACTAATGCTGAATGGAATGCTAATCGAGGGAGATTTTAATAGAGATGTCAACTATTCAAACGACAGCATTTGACAAATGCTGGCAAGTAGTTTTACAACAATCATTTTATATGAGGCTTTTCATGTAGACAAATTGCAAGGTGCTTTACGTTAATCTTCTGGGGGGAGGGAGAAGGTATTGTGATTTGTTCTTGCTATAATCAGTTGAACCCCTCTGTTCTGTCTGCTGTAGTAAAAGTCCACTTCTACAGACTGCTGGGAGAAAGAAGAGCTCATCTTCTAGGTGCAGGGTATTATGGAGCTGGTTAGTTTTCGCTGGGCTCCTTTGCCTCTGGCACTGATTAATGTATTCTACTCATGATTAGAATTAATGATGGATGGGGTACAGATGAATTTCTTTCTGAAGGTTTTACATGAAATGACATCTAAGCCACAACACACACTGTGCTGCTTAAATACTGGATAAAACAAACACTAAAATGAATGTAACAGTTTATTGGAGATGGTTATAAAAATAAAACAGGAATCAAATCATCATTCACCACTTCTTGGTACTCAAAAGTCACTTCTAATGAGAAACATACTTAGAGCCTCATAAGATTATGCTGTTTAAGAACAATAGAATAGTGAGATTTTCCTACATATAGCTGTGATTTAACTCACAAAAAATCCCATTAACCTACAGGGAACAGTGGCCTCAGTAGAATAGGATGCATAAGGGCCTCTGTGAGTTCAAACCCAGGGCCCTGGAGATGTACTGAAGCTGAACTTTAGCATTGTCTCACTGATAGGAGCCTCAGTGAAGAAAGCAAGAAGGGGTCAGATGTATCCTAGGAGAGAGGGAGCAACCCTGTAAAGCTTGTTACCTGCTTATCTGTCCTGCTGTTGCCTAAGGTTCTTCTTGCAGACACTTGATGTCTGTTTAACCATGCTTAGCATAGCTAAGTCAGAAGAATTTAGCAGTAGAAGCCTACTGCTTCCTGCAGAGAAAAGCAAAAATGGGTATGAAATCTCAGTTGAAGAAAAAGCTTAGCTATAGATCAGTGCCTTATTAGTATCAGCAGGAAGCTGACTGCTTCTCTGCCTATCCCATTGTGAAAGAAAGGGTTAACACAGACACACGGGTTTTAGTATTGTTAGCAGATATACCTAGGCAAAGCTTCACTTTGTAAGGTGCTGTTTATTCAATGTGCTTCAAGGCATCAAATCTTGCCAGTCACACTTAATAATTATTTTAAGGAACAGAAACAATTCCTACGTGTTGATCTTTCAGCCTTGCAGTCATGTCTAAAGCTTTTCCAGCAGAGGATTCTTAGCTCAACATCTCGTGTCTTGCCAGCTCAATGTGTAATATTTCTGTCTATTTTAAGATAAAACACTGTGTTTAAATTAGTATCTCAGTATTCTGTAGTTGAAGGATTTATTTTGGAGTTGTTCATGTCTGATGCAACAATCCATGCTCTGCTGGTGCGTTCAGTTCCTGTTGTGTTAAATCAGTTCAAAATCAGCACAATGCTGTAAAATTAGCTGAGATGTCTCGAATCCATCTTATCATTTCGGTAAGAATATATGAGTAGTTGGAGAGCTGGTCTAATCAACTACTACAGAACTGTTGCACTATCACTTCTTTTTATTGCACGGCACCTCATCTAGCTTTGGAATGGAGCGTTCCCCGAGGGTGTAGATAAGGCCTTGCTCTGTGATCTGGTGAAGCTGATGAGTCTGTTCTGCTGGCCTCAAAACAATCAAAAACAATGATGAACTGAGAGGATGCCCCGACTGTTGTCTCACTTAAAAGTACGCACAATTAAGTACCAGAAGAGACATCATAGAGCTGTATCTCCTGTAGGCAGAAATGGAAGGTCAAGCAAATCTTCTGCCGTTAGCATCTGGTCTTGTAAAGATTGAAATGTCTGCCCTCCTGGGAGGAATGCAGTGCAACTTTCTGAAATGGCATTACACGAGGAAGAGGCTACTTAAATTTTTGCGAACGCTGCGGTAAGATCTGATCTTCTTTTGCTTTTCTGGAAGAAAAACAAAAATTCAAGTTTGTATAACACCATGCTTATGAAAAAAAAAGTCCTAACTAAATACTGCTGTTCAAAACGTTTTCTTCAGTTGTGGCTATACGGGATCAGAGAATTCCACTGGCTTTGTAGCTGCAGGTTGCTTTTCTTGTGCAAAAAAGACCCCCAAAAACAAAACCAAGTGTTTTTTGAACATCTCAGCTCTTCACTGTAGGGCTGAGCTGTTGCAAAAAGCACTGAGCCTTCTCTCCCTGCTTGGGAAACGGGCCCTTCTGCTCAGAGAAAGCTAAAGAGATCCTTTTTAACTCCCAGTTTGGGAAATGCTTGTTGCTTTGAAAACAGTGATTTGACGCTATTTTGCAATATCGTTCCAAATATAAAACCATACTTTCTGAAAGGAAAATCTTCATATAATGAAACATTTGAGTTCAAATGGTTTGATTTAACTTCATCTGTTCGTTTTGACCACTGGGCTTTGTCTCGAGAAAGCTTTAGCTGAGAAGATATTGCTTCACTTTGCTTTCTGCTTTTTCTCACTCCAAACATTCCAGAGGATCAAATCAGAAGCTTACCAAGGTCCATTGCTCAGGAAGCTGCTTGGTGTGGGGTTTGTTCAACTTCAGATCTTTGGTAATTCTGTGCTGATTTTTTTTTTCCCCTGTAGAAATACCAGGGATAGGTTTGTGTTGAAATAGCATCACAATAAAATAGAAGTATCTGATAACTCTCAGCTTTCACATGGTGAAAAGGCCTTTTCCTCTTTTCCTTGTGGCCCTATTTGGCCTGGAAGAACAAAATTGCCTTTTGTTACGTTGACTTGAGGGCTTTTCTTGGATGTCCTGTTTGACCCTGCTTACTCAGAAAGAGGAAGAAATCCTCAGTAACCCTCCTTTACTCATTTCAGATGGACAATAGCTTCTGTGTGTCAGGAATTCCAGCTGAGGAGGACTGGCTGCATTACTGACCTTCATACACTACTGTAATTTTGTGAATTGCTGCCTATACAGTGCTGAAGCAACAGGACTTTTCTTATTCTATTGTTTGAGTTTGGGAATGGAGGACTTTAAAAGCTTTTCTTCTCTCTGCAGAAAAGCTTCCAAGTCGCTGAGAAAGTGAAATTAGTTGGGTGATAAATAAGCAGCTTGTATCACTGATCAGCAGTATAAGAGCCACCTTATATGACCTCAGTATTAAGTGCAGTGTCCACAGGGAGTGAGAAAAAGCTGCTCTGAGGTTAACGTAGTGTAAAAGGAGAGAGAAAATTCAAAACATGAGAACAAAGTATGGCAACTATGCAGCAAAGGTGACCCGGAAAAATGTGAAAAGAAAATTAACATTGAGAAACACACCCAAATTCACAATGAGGCATCGCAGGTGCTTATTACTTGGAGGAAATTCCAGGTGGTTTGGAGCTGCAGAAGAAGTCTCAGAGACTGTTGATAGGGTGTGCTTCATAAAATACTTATTTCCATTCATGCTGGGGAAATCTCCTTAGTGCTGGTCTATGATACCCATGTGGCTTGCCTGCAGAAGTGCTGATTTGCAGATACATCAGTAATGGAGCTATAACAGTATCCTAAGGGCAAGAGAGCACCCACTGCTCTTCACAGCAATAGATGCGTGATGCAGTTCTTTCCCTTCTCCTTTTTTGGACTAGGATGAGGAAGCAAAGGGCAAAAATGTTGTAAATTTAAATGCCTTCAGCTGAGGTGCCTATTTGAACGTGAATTTGCAAGTGTGGTCATTTCTATTGAAGATGCCAAGCCAGGTAATTAGCCTGAAACTACCTCGGGCAGTGAGTGTGCTTCAGACCCTTTCACCCGGCATCCCACACCAGCAGGGCTCTCTGGGGCCATTACAACTGGGCTGCTTAACATTCTTCCCAGGCTTTTCATGTTCCTTGAGAAACACCAGTTTGTCTCCAGCCCCCTTGGGGCCTCAGAGTGATGGAAGTGTCATATTTAGCACGAAGTCCAGTGTTTATTTCTGCTGTTATTCAGCTGGTTTCCTTTCACTCTTTCACTTGTTTTCTTAACTGCTTTCCAACTGCTCCACTTAATTAGGAGGATTAATACCTCTCTGTGAGGGAGCCTTCCCTTCCTTTCAGTTGTGTGCAATTACAAATACGCTGTCAAGAGAAAGGGTGGTCTTTATTGCTCATTCTATGGGTTTAGGAATTTGAAACACAAGGTGCTGTGAGACAAGGAACTCGGTCCCTTTGTTCCCCATCTATCAGGTCTGGATCATTACTCCCCTTTCCAAACCCTTCATTGCCTACCTTGTTTGCTCAGCTTTGAGCTGCTGGGTAGATGTGGTCGCTTCCAATGTGTTTATAAGCTCCTGAGAGGAAGCTGTCATTTAATCAGTCCGGGCTGCTGCTTCTGCAGGGGATGCTGCAGGCCACTATAATTATTTATCATACTCATGCTCAGCTATGGCAGTGTTTTTTGAGGTGGTACTGGCTCTTTTTTGTTGTTGTTGTTCACATCAGTCTGCAAAGCTTTCTGTTGGAGTAAGCACTCCAAACATCCAGGTTGATATTACTAACCATATTTATTTTCTTGTTAGTGCAATGGTAGTCATGATTCTTAGTGATGTTTAATTCTCCATCATGAGTGCAGGCAAATGCTCCTCACGTGTCTTCTCCCTCGTTTGACTTGCCTGAAAGTTGTTCAGCTTTTTCATGGCAAAAGGCATTAAATTGAGTAAGTTTTATGTGCATTTGAGATACAAAGGCTTCGCAGATTTTGTACTGAAAGGGTTATCCCACACTGCAAGTATTGCAGGCACTGTTTGCAATTGAGGATTACACCAAAAAATGCCATACGTTGAAAGTAAAGAGAGTCTCCAGCAGTAAGTTAAGTTTCTTAGGAGAGCTGTGGAGGTCCATTTTCCGTTACAACCCAGACGTGATGGGAACAGATTATACAAGGCCTCTAATTACCTCTCCTTAGCTTCAGCAAGACCTCTGAGCTGCCCTGTGGCAATGAGCTTTCTCTTTCCCCGACTCAATGGGTTATTGTGCTGTTCCCCTCCAGCTGCTTGTCATGCTGGAGAGGTGCTGACTGGGGGGGCGGCGAGTTTGCATTTGATAACTGACACTTATTGCTTGAGACAGACAAGGGTTTGAACTCTCTCTCCCTTGGGAAAGGTGATGTTTGTGAAAAAAAACACAGGCCAAGCTCCTGTCCGTCACTGGGAGATGAGCTAATCTTTTCCCTTGACGTCGTGTGAAGCTGCAAGCTGTGGCTCGGCACCCCCGTCCTCTTGCCACCCAAAGTCAGAGCAGAACAACTGCGGAGGTTGCTTTGGCAACCGTCCTGCCATCGTTTGCACTCATTTGCTGTGGTTCTTAGAGCTGGTTTCTGAGGCTGTGCTCTGTTTCGCTCTGTGGCCTCATGATATTGAGCTAATGGGATTCGTACCCTGTGACGAGCTGGGGGAGAGGGAGTGTTCCTCACTATGCCCTCAGCTCTGGAAGTGAATTAAATGAGTGCTCAGCTTCTCTGCTGGCTGCCACCTGGTTTCCATAGCTCCGAAACAATTGAATTGCATGAAAGTTTTAAAATACGTGTATAAATGAAGCTGCTTGATTAGTTATGTTTTGTCTGTTGCCTTGTTCTTTTGGATCTAAACCTGTTATTTAGCTAATGATTGGCTGTGCACATCAATTTACTGTGTTACACCATGACAGGGTTGGGCTTTGCTCTCTATTACTCGGCACTTCCCATCTTGGTTTCATGTGAATGGTGCAGACAACATTAGGCATTGTCTGATGTCCATAGTATGGTGTTTTGGAGGCGTTTCCTTGAATTCTTTTTGGCATAAGAAATAAGGCACGCACAAACTTCTTGGTGTGGACCCCTAGCAAGTCTTCTCGTGGAGTGCTGTGGACACAGGAACTCCTGATAAAGGCAATAAGGGTCTCCAGAGCTGCTTTTCTTCCTGGGCATCACCAACACAGCAGCAAATGCTCTGCAGTAAGTACTGATCTATCTCAAGACAGCATGCTGTTTGTGTGTGGTCAGTTTGCTGGTAGGTACAGCTTTCTTCTAATGACCAATCTGAGGTTGGAGGTTGCTGCTCTCAAACTGTTTCTGCTAAATAGTCAAAGCACACATGCTCAAATTCTTTTTTTTCCTCTTAATGAGGAATAAATAACTACTTATCCTGTGCATTTACAGCCTGGGTGTTTATCTACACAAAACCTCTCATGCTGACTCAGAAGTTTGTGTTCATTTCAAACTAGAAATTTCCTGGTAAGATTCCTCTAATAGAAAAGCTCATGATAAAAACTGTTCCTGGCTCCATGCGCTGTCACCTTGCTAAATTGGTCCTCGCTCGTGCTGAGTAACTCTTAAGAGTGGAGGATCTTTGAATCAGGTCAAGAAAATAACGCAGTGGGCTGTGTGTGGGTGGGAAAGGGAATCACAGAGATAAGCAGTATGGATTTATGCACTGCTCTATGCATTTGGTTAATTGCAGATCGCATCACAGACCTGGTCTGAAGCAAGCACAGTCACAGGAAGAATTGCATTACTATAGCTGAGAGCAACAAGCTTTGCCAGTGGCATTAGAAACAATTTGCTGAGGTGGGAAGTGGGGAATTTCATATGGAATTTCCCAATGAAGAAATGGAAGGCAGCTCAGAAGGGCTTCCTTTGTTTTGCCCTAACCTTGTTAGGGCAAAATTAGACATGAGGACTCTCTGACTTCTGGTGCAATGATGCCGTAGTGGAGCAGAGACATCCCAGTGTGTTACTCTTCACTGTAGCTTTCAGAAGGGGTCAGCATCGTTAACCACGCTTTGCATAGGAGGTGCTGAGACACCCACAGCCCCCTGATACCTCCATTTCCATTTCACAGCTTCTGTGGAGCTTCTGCTCCTAGACAGTGGTACAAAGAATAACAGGCATTGAAACATCTTACTTCTTGGGAATGGCTGTGAGCATAGCCGGGGGTGAAGCTGCAGATGGTTCCTGCTTTCATATTGAAAACGGCTCATAACATTCCCATTCCAGAGCTGCAGAAAGTATATCCACTCTTGTTATATCAGCAGCCACTGTTTGACTCTGCTGTCCTCTTTTTGTACCACATGGGATTGATTTGTTGGTAAGCTTAAGGGTTTGGGCCACGGGATGGGATTAAGGATATCTTTTAGTGGAATTGGACAGTTGCTTTTTCAAATTGGAGTGTCCGAGGCTAAGAAGAAAAAACCTATTTTATGCAGCACATGTATTAGGCCAACTTGGAGATCTAATTACAGAGTGAAGGAAACAGCTTTTGCTGTTCCCAGAGTACAAATTTCTTCTTTCCAATTGCCACATGTTCAAGCTGACACTGATTCCTGTAAAAAGCATGGTGTCCAGTGAAATGGGAGGAGTGAATGATGCATTGATCGGGTCAGCAGTTGGGCAAGAAGATCCATGAGGGTCCCCAAATTCTTAATGGGACAGTGCTGTGCAAGAAGGAAGGACACAGCCCATGGCTGCAGGCTGAGACAGCTGGACCCGTGTGGGGGGGAGCTGATAGAATGAAAGGAAATCAGGAGGGAACTGTGAGTAGGGTATGGAGACAGAAATGGGACTGGAGGTAAAAGAAAAAGTGCTTTAATGGGGAGCAAGGTGAATTAAATAGATGAGATATCTGGCCAATTAAATGCCTATTTCTTCTTGGCCCATTCTCAGGTTCCTACTTGACTCAAACTGTATTTTAATATTTTCCATTTCTCTCTGGAAGGAAACTGTCCCTTAATAAACTTGTTTTACTGCAAATAAAATATTTTGTGTTCCTGGCATTTGGGCTCTGGGTAAAGAAAAGCTGAGAGCCATAAAAATGACATTCCTACTTTCTCTATTGGACTGACTGACTGTCTTAGTCTCCACTCCAAGATTCCAGCTCATTTTTCTTTCTTTCTTTCTTTTTTTTTTCCTGAAAATATTCAAACCTGTATCTTCTGCATCCAACGAAATACTCTAATTATCCATCTGTAATTTATTTAAGGCGAAGAGCACAGTTTTCTTCCTGCTGGAAAGTGGAAGACTTTTGAGCAATTCCAAGCGATGGTGGCATTGGAGATCTGAGGGACAAGTGTAGGAAAAGTGGAAATAGATGGAGAGTTTTCTAATTTCAGTGGTTTTGAATATTTCTCTTCATTTTGAGATATTAATCTGGGAGCAGGAATCAACTGGAGAACACAGAAGTCTTAGAAGGGAGGAAGAAACTCAGAATGGAGCTCCGTTGTTACTGTTGAAATGTCTTAGGAAATGTGCAGGGGTTGAGAATGATGGGATCTGAACAGCTGCAAAACCGAAGCACGACAAGCTGTGTGTCGGATTCTTGAACAAACTCCCAGTGGTCTGTAGCAGGATTACTTATTTTTGTTAAATTCAACTTGAAAGATGTCTAATAGAGCCCTCGGGCCTCTGTTGCATTTCAGTTTCACTGAAAATAAGATGTGAAAAATATGGAAGGAATTGAACCAGAGTAGAAATGGAGTTACGTTTTGGGGAATGGAGCTCTGGAATAGTAGGGAAATGAAGCATTTTGTCTTGGAGAGGCTGACAGTGATCACACCTGCATGTGGTCCTTCTCAGGACAGCGTGACCGCAGGTCAGGAGGCAAAGGAGCCTCCTGAGATGGGGACGCTTGGGGGCACCGTCCAGCCCCACTCACAGCTACAGGCACAGTGTAAGTAAGCAGTCTGAGCTCCTGAAGGGAAGCGCTGCCTTGCCTGGAATTTGAATCCTCCATTTCATCTTTCCAAGCCCTCAAAGCAGACCTTATCTCAACCCACCACAGCCCAGGGAAATCTCTCTGTTATCCCTCCTTGTCTTGCAGCCCTCGGGAGTTTCTCCCTCCTGCCCTCTGGCAGCTGGGGAAAGCCTGCTGGAGCCCCTACAAAGAGCACTCTGTGCAGGCCACTCTGCTGACCTCCCATTACCCAACCCAGCACAGTGCCTGCAGGGTGAGAAGTGCTACATCTGCTTTGAGGAGCCCTGTCGGAGGTCAGTGCCTAACAGGGCCCTCTCTCTTCTGTAGCCCTCTTTCCTTTCTGTGTTTCTAGCATTTCCTCCTGTTGCCATAATCTAGCATTTTCCCTTCTGCTTCCTCAGCCATACACCAGAAAATTAATCTGTGCACGGCCCCCATTCATCCAACTCCCTCTAGGGAATACTTTTCCCCATGGGATCTTTACAGATCAGCAGCAGGGCTTTGCTGCCTCAAACTTTTCTATTTTTTTTTCCCTCCTTCTTCTCCATCTTCTGAGAGCTCATAGAAAAGACAGACGTGTCTTCCATCTGCTTGCATTAAGCGTATGGCACAGTCTGGCTTGTACTTAATCCAGAATTTATTGACTCGCTTACTGAGCCCTTTGTTTTTGAGAATTGCTTTTGTATTGAAAACAGACAAAGAAAAAAGGAGGCAGAGGAGGGGATCGGAGGGGATTCCAAGGAAGCAAAATCTCTCTGGTAGCTGCAGAGAGATCATAGAATCATTAAGGTTGGAAAAGATCACTAAGATGATCAAGTCCAACCGTCAACCTATCACCACCTTGCCCACTAAATTGTGTCCCTATGTGAACAGTGCTTGTTTGACAGGGAGAGAGTCCTGAGTGGTTATAACCAAGCAAAAAGCTATAAAGAAGCATGATATATTTCCTGTTTCTTCCTGTGGTCAAGAGTTTGCAAATTAAATTGGAAAATGCTGTAGCAAAGCTCTGCTTGTGCGCACTGTAGTCCATTCAGAATGACAAGATGGTTAAAGGAAGGAGCAGGGTATTACGATGCCTAACTTTTTCCTAATTCCCACTAATTAAACTCCAGATGTCAAAATAGCAGGTGTTACCTTACAACTTAATCATTATAATGGTCAGTTGCACTATGTTTGCTCTTCAGTAGCTCAAATAAGGCCCAGAGTTTGGTGTGCTGACGTGACTTTGCTTTTAGCATAGTAGAGACAGAGATGTGTGGTTGCATGGGCAAAAATGAAGATGTGTCACAAGATGGAATTGGGTTGTTGGAAAAACTTGCAGCGAACAGCCTGGTTTAGCCTCTCATCTTCTATATAAAAATATGAGTTGAATAATGTCCTTAGTGAAATATCTTCATAATGCCTTGATATCTAGAGCATCCTGTGGGTACTTTATGTCCCTGAGAGAGGGCCAGGCTTGAAGAGTCAGATGGAAATTGCAGAGAACTGCAGTGGGGAGGAAAAGAAACGTTTGAGCTTTCTCACATGTAATTCTTTAAAGATTTAAGGGGGGGGGGGGGGGGGGGGTAGGAACCCAAACCATACAACTATCTTTCAGTTGTAACAAGGCCAGCATAGAGGGGAAACCCTTTTCTTTGTAACAGCAATCAAATGATTTGATGGCATTTCACAGCTTATCGGGAAACAACTTTCATAATCAGATCTTGTTGGAATGTGACTGTGTTATGTGTTGCATTTCTAGGCTGGAAACCAAAATTCAAATGGGTTTGTTAGTTAAGCAGTTATGAAAGGTATAAACAATGCTTTTGGGGACAGCTAAGAAACACCCCAGTGGCAGCTTCTGCCTTTATCCAGATCAGAGATATTCTGCCCGATACAAGGAGAGCACCTTGTTAAAGATTTAGGCTCTATTTCGGGGCCAGTGTTTGTAACTAGATCTGGTTTTTAACACCTCCTTACAATCCCAATGAAAAAAGTGGTGCAAAAGTGGGTCATTTATACTGTACTGCCTCATTAACTGCTGTTTACATATGAGTGCACAAGTGAATACTCTGCTTCCCTCTAATGGTGCTGCCTTCCTCTACTCAGAGTGTGAAGCACAGAGCCAAGATTTGCCTCTTACAAAACTACACCTCAGCAGCCTCCATGGGGACCAGACCATGCATGAAGATATCTGCTGTCTCTTCTGTGGCTGATGTCATCTTTCATCATTTGAGGTGCCCGATGGAAGGCCCTCATACAAGTGGCTTTTTGCCCCAAACCCACCATGTTTCATCATCTTGTGGTACTGCTACTAGCATTACGTTTGACTGACTTGATTTTGCCAGCCCTGCTTTGGGATTTATCTACACACAGGCTTGTGCCCTTTTGTTAAAGCTTTAAACAACTTTAGCTGAACTGCCTTGTGGCTGTGCCTGATACGCAGTAATTTACTGGTGCTGAGTATAACCATGGATGGTTACAGTGAGGCTCTGTTGCATTCTTTTTTTTTTCTGTGCATACTTCAGCTTAATTCACGCTGGAGCTCTTAGGGAAGATTGCATTTTCCAGTGAATGGTTGGCATTCTTTGTAAGCCTTTCACTGTGTTAAAATTGTTTTGCTTTTATCTTATGTTTAGCTTCGGCCAATAACACTAAACAACATTTTGACTTAAAAGAACCAGTTGTTCCCCTCTACCCACCGAGTGCCAGCTGAGAGATAACATGCGAGTGTTGAATTCAGCCTTGTCTACTGAATGTTCTCAAGTGATATGTGGGATTGCATATATATAAATGTTATAGGAGGTTTCCCTTTAAGGGGAGCATTGCAGGGATCTGTATCAGGACCAGTTTTTCTCCCACCAAGTGAGATTTTGAAACAGAGAAACAGATCAGCCTGCAGAAATGCAGAGCCTGGCTCCATGGCTTCATGGGTGTATTGAAGTGTCTGACCCAGCTCCGTGAGTGTCAGTTGACATCTGTCTGCAAGCTGTGCAGCCACGCTGGTGTGGCAACAAACCTGGGGTGTTGGGGCCATGTAAAAGTGGCCCAAGTGCTGATTAGCCTGTGATCAGATCTTGTCTAGCTCACCTGGAATGCAGACAGAAGCAGGTGTGTGCTTGCAGGGAGGGCTTGGATGTGCCTACAAGCAAGGAGGTGAGCACTGATGCCAATGTGTAAGGCGCAGGGTTGCTCTGATCCCCTTCAACTTGCACCAGCTGGGAGAAGCAGAGCTTGGCTACCTCAGCCACAGCAGAGTTCAAAGTGAACACTGCTCTGCTTTGCAACCCACTGGGATTAAAAAAGGAAAGAGAAAGCAGCAGATCCCAAGTTACAGCTATCTGTTAGTGAGTGCGTGCCGCAATCTTGGCTTAGGGTTCTAGCTCAAGCTTTCGCAGCCAATCTTTTCAGCTTTGAAAGCTGTGGGTTTTCTCTCTGGAGGAATGATTTGGATGGTGTTTTCCAAGCAGCTGCTTCTGTGGAACTGAGTCCCCTGCAAGGGGCAAATCCCAAAGTCCAGGCCCTAGTGTAAAGGACCTGGGTCACACTGTTTGCTCTGTTTGATCTCTGCTCCTCCATCCATGACCCTGTTAGTGAAGGGCTCTGGCTCCTGCAAGGACAGCTCAGACAGAAAGGTGCCTGATTAACATCAGACCGATAGGGCTGATGAATCGTTTAACCAAAATCCCAAATGGCAAAGCTTATAAACTCATTTTTGATTTAAGTGTAAAGAGCAGGGAGTAAGGAGGGCTGGTCTGTTTTGTTTTGTTTCAGTTCTTTTTTTTTTTTTGCTTTTAGCCTCAAAAACACTTGGCATGGAAAAGGAATTCTCCAAAGACGCTGAAAATAACAAATCTGCATGAGCAGAATGTTTTGCAAATTAGGTATCGCAAGCACACGCGGTATCCCAGAAGCAGAGCTCAGAGGAAGAACAGCAGTCACCTCTTGGGAATAAGGGCATTCATCTCAGGAGCAGAAAATGAGGGGGAAACACTGAAGCAGACACCTAAGCATGACTCATTACGCCATTTGTCTCCATTAACATCCTGAGACAATGGACTGATTATCTCAGTAACATGGGGTCGTGTAATACCCACAGCATGTGCTAGGAGGAATTAGCCTCTCATCATGGAACAGTCTCTTGCACCCTTCTTAAACAGTAGCTGACTCATCTGAAAGAGGAATAAATCCTGAAGAGGAAAAGTGTTTAATTGATTAGAGCAACGGAACAAGAGCTGGGGCTGCCTGGTCCAGCCTCTGGCTTTAGAATGACTCACAGTGAAGCTCTGGGCAAGCTGTTAACCTCTGTGTGCCCCTATTTCCTCAAATTGAGACGAATTAGACGACCTGTCTCACAAGGAGGGCTGTCTTTTGACTCTTTTGTTATTGAACGGTCTCTCTTGGTCATTATTGGATGTGTTTCTCAACATTCCTATGGGGATCCAAAGTTTCTGATGTGAAGCTGCAGAACTGACAGAGATTGGGTGACTGCAAAGAGGGGAAGTGGAAAAAAGACACAAATTAAACATGCAAGAAAGGAGGCAGGGGGTCCCAAAAGCAGGGAGGTTCTGAGAGTTTGGCCATCGGGGCTTTTCCTCTTGCACCTTCACAGTATCAGATATAAAGGATGTTAAACGTGTTCTGCATGAGAATAAATGATTCTTTTAATCAATGAGGCACTGATGTTGCAATGCAGTAATTAATGTTGTTGACTCATAATTTTTATAAATACCTCTTTCCTTTCCAATTCCTGTTCTCAGTTTTCTAGAAACTGTAGGAAAAGGGATTTATAAGCATTACTGGTTTTCTATTTAGTAAAGACTGGTTTTTCTTTGTGGAAAAGATTGAAAAGGAGAATTGTCCTTGCTTCTCAAGCTAAAAAGTGAGATGTTGCGTCTCTGGTTTGCTGTAATTCTGTATAGCTAGGAAAAAATCAGTGTTTCAGCTGAGGCCAGCATTGCTTTGAGAAGGGATTTTTAGTGAGAAGGATTTGCAGAGACAGAACTGTGGCAGAAAAGATATCTTTGTTTTAGTACTTAGTGAAGACAGGGCAGCTGTTTGCAGTTTGTTTCTCCAGTGTAGACTTTTGTAAAGAACCTGATGGATCCTTTCTTTTTGTATCATCCTTCAGACCACTTTGGGTTGTGCATCTTTAAGAGCAGACATAACCAGGCTGGCTCCAGTTACAGCAGATGAGGTGAAGCGTTTTAAGTCACAAGTCAGTTATTGCTACGGGTGTCAAAGAGCTTTGTCCACAAAAGGTTGTATTTGCTTGCCAGATGTATGGTGCAGTTGCAGATGTTGATGGGGGTTAATCTACCATAGGAAGTTAAGCACAAGTGGAATTGCTAAAAGGCCAGTGCACCTTCCTGTTTTACGCTGCATGACTTTTTGAGTCTTTATTTTACATGCAAGTTACCAAGAACAAATTCAAGGGTAGAGATGTGCTGCTAGCTTCCATGCTCTTTGCACCTTTCCCTTGGATCATTTTGCTTCACCACCACTGAACAATGGTGGCTGTCGCTCAGATTCCACAACACCTTCTCACTGATGTCTGTTCATAACACCTCAGCTCTCAGTCCTGATTTTCTCCTGTTTCCAGAACATTTCCTCTTCCTTAGGAGACTCTCCAGAAACTCTGCACCAACCCGAGTTTGTGGCCTTTGCTAGATATCCCCTCGAGATGACAGGATGTCCATTAAGATGCCACCATCTAGAATTAGGGTTGGCATTTGCAGACCTTCCCTGCCCTTTCTGCGCCCCAAGAAAGCCTGGCTTTTCAGATCCACACCACCAGAAAAGCAGGACGGGGGGATATGTGCTCTGTTAAAACAGCTGATCAATGTCTGGCCTGCTCAGAGCTTGGGTAAAGGAACTTCCTCAGTCTGTTAGGATGTGATCTAGTTCAGCTGTAGAGCAAGATTTTTTAAGCAGGACTTGCTGCCTGTGTGGTGTAGGGTTGGTAAAGCACTTGTATTTCCTATTTCTGTGTATATCCACAACGTTCTTGGCAAGTGTCTTCTATCATATTTCTTATAAAAATGGTAAAGCTGGCATATTCTGACTTGTGTAAAATAGTATAAAACAGTGTGTTTTATCCTACATCTCAGTGAATATTCACAGAAAAGTTTGGACCAATCTCTGAATTTTTGGCTGGTTTTTAGAATCTCCCCATGAATTGGTGGTGGACTGTGATTCTCTTATTGACAGAGTTGCATCTTGCTCCAAAAAACTACTCTCTTGCCAAAAAGTAGCTTACGTAAGGGTGGAAAGTCAACCAACCAGTGCTGGCAAAGATTGGCTGCTCACAGAGAGTAAGTGAAACACACTGCAGCGTTGCCACGTAGGGCTCTGTATGTGCTTGCTTGCTTCCCTTGTGGCTTACTTTGCTTAATCTTTGGATACCACCAACTTTCTTTTCCCATTGGAAAGCGGGGTATTTAATTCACAGCACAAACCAAAGCAGCTTTCTGAATGAAATGGAGATGTGAGCAGGTAATCCAGAGGAGTGGATTGCGGAGTGCTCCAATTTCCTGGAGAGCTGCCTAAAATGAAGGAACCCTTTATTCAGTGCTATTTTTAAAAGAAACAAGGCAGTTCTAGTCTGTCTGCATTTTCCAGCCTGTGTCAGTGGGGGTGTTTCTGTGTGGTCGGTCCCTGAACAGGCTGCCTTGCCTATACAAATAGGTAATGATCTTCCTAGCTTAGGCTTAACCTTGAGTTTCGCTTTTGATAGCGGTGTGACCAGAAAGCATGAGGCAGGTAGTGTATGCATGGAAAGTAATGAATTCCTGCGAGGCAGTAATGTATTTAACAGGAAAATATTTCAGGAGGGAGCAGGATCGTGGCAGATAGTTGATAGCTTTTGCAGGGATTACTGTTGTTAAAGCAAACACCTCATAGAGTGTTTCTTGAAAAAGCAACTGCAGACGTGAAGTTGTGCATTGTGTATGGATTAATTGGGGGGGGGGAGGAAGGGGGGAGGAGTTGCCCAACATTCAGATGTGGTGATGGATTGGGAAACTGAAACACGTTTTGCAGTGAAAAGCCAACACAGCATGGCACAGCTACAGAAGCCCTCTGGGTCCTGAGTTTTAGGCCATTGCTCTGGAAGGCAAAAGGTAATGAAACTGGGGTCTCTGGGTGGATTTGTTAGCCCTTTTTTGGGTGTTTAAACCTAAGTAGAGCAGGAAGGGAAAGGCAAATGGGGAGTTGCTGCTTGGTCTTAGCTTTTTCACCAGGGTAGTTGTGGATCAAACTAGGAATCAGACACCATTTGTAGCAAAGAGATAAAAGTATCCCTGCAGTTAATTGTCCCCATGGCTTTCTAGGAAAAACAAACCAACCAACCCAAAACACTCCAGTTGAGAGATGCTTTGCAATTTTTGGGCTTAGCAGGTAATTTGTAGTTTTTCTTCAATCTGTTCAGAGAGCGGAGAGCTGCTGTGTTCCTCCGTGGCTGCACTTGCATGCTCAAGTTGGTTGCTGTTTTCCAATTGCAAGCAACCAGCTAAAGAGATGGCAGTGCCAAAGGTCATGCAGTGTACTCTCTTCCCCGTTCCTCAGGTTCATCCCTGCCCAAACCCAGGGCTGCAGCCATGGCTGCTGAAATGAACTGGTTCCTACAGTGCTGCCCGCCTCAGAGCCTCTCCTCCAGAGACGTTGGGCTACAGCACAGTGGGCAAATTGCTGAAGAGCAATGAGATGAGCTCTGTGTGATGACTGTGCTTCCCTCTTCTCCTCCCTCACCTTCAAAAGTGGCTGCCATGGCCTTTTGAGCAACATCAGCAAAGCCTTTAGACAGATGATGAGAGGCTCTGCAAGCATGCTGCTCAGCTGGCTGAACGGAATTGTGCTTTTCATTGTCACTGCAGCTTTCTCTTTAACAGAAGCAGATGGAAAAACAGCAGCATTAGCAAGGAACGAGAGGTGGGATGAGACAATGCTCTGCCATCTGCCGTGGTATTTTGCAGCCCGGTTTGCTAAAGCAGTGACTCTTGTAGATCAGACATCTGTCAGAGGCACCCAGGTAGGGCTTAGCAGTTCCTGCGATAAGGATCAAGGCTCACAACATTAACCTTCCCCAGTAACATCTGTGCCTACAAGTGTTTGCTGACTGAACTATTGATGGCACAGGGCTTGGCTTTGCTTTGCCTCCATTCTTGTTGGTCTGGTGAAGCTCTAAGGGTAATGAGAAATACATTTATATTTTTAGTGGTTTGTTTTGCAGCTGATGATCCCTCAATGAAGCATCTGCTGCTTCTACTAAAGTGCAGGCAAAGCATCCGAACTTGCTTGTGTACAAATCAGGGTGCAAGATGAGGCACTTATTAAACGTCTTCTCCTAACCTGTGAGTGAAGAAAAGTGATGATCGGAATGAAATGACCATTAAGAGCAGTAGATCCTCAGGGCAAGATGCTGCACTAATGGGTTTTTGTTTGTTGATGTCATTTTTTTTTCATTTTGAGGGGTAATAAACTCTATTTTGTACGTACGATAATACATTAAAAATGTTTACAGATTGACAAATACGGCTTGGATCTTTTAAAAATAGTAAAACAAAATTAAGCAAACTATAATTCAAAAAGAATTTGTCTTTAATTGCAGCAAGCTTCGCATCTAATCTTTGGCTTCCTGATTTCTCAAGCTGCGTGGTCTGATCCACAATATCAGTGTGACCTGTCCTTCATGAAGGCATAAACTGGAGACCTAAGGGCTGGAAGCAGCCTGCCTTCCATGGGTGCTTGAAACAGGAGACAAGGAAAATGAGCACAAAGCACATTAGCTGGATGTGGGAACTAAACTAAACGGATAGAAGTTTGAAGCAGGGTTGATCTAATGTAGGTATTTTGCAGCATCATTGTTCCATTTGGTCATTGAAATTTTCCATGTGTAAATCACATATTCAGCATACAGAAAACCCATGTGGTTTGTGTTGCTTGACATCCCTTCATACTAAAAGCAGTGTCTTCAAGAAGCCCCGTTCATCCACTGACTGTGTTGGCAGCATTGGTGCGGGGTTTCTCAGAGTCACTGCCAAGAGTTCTCTCACAAGCTGTGTGCTCAACTTTGTGCAGAAAGTCATTTTGCTAACAGAGGCTGAGTAGATGAATGGGAATTTCTGAGACTGTTGGTGCCAGTAGATTTCCAAAGCTGTTCTGGGAAATGGAGCGATTGGGATTGAATTTATCTGGGAGAGTTTTGTCTCCCTAATTGGAAACAGTGGCGAAGTTTTAGGGGAAGTGTCATTGCTAGCCAGCTGTCAACTGTGGATGAAGTCGGGTTCAAGTCATCTTCCTTTTGCAGAGGTGCATTGCAGTAACTCAGAAGATCCCATTTAAGAAGGAGACCAAACCATCAGAACCTGTGCTCAATTACTTACCTGGAAGTGGTGTAGTTCTGGTAGGAAAGGCTCTTACTGTCTTGTTGATGAAGTTGTTTTCCTGAGATGGGACTCTTTGAGCAGTAACTTGAAGTGACTTTCATGCTGTTCCTGGGAGCATACTGGGCACTCATTCCTGGATTTTTATGGCCATTTCCTGGACTTCAAGTTTCCTTTTCTGTGTAGAATGAAAATGTTCTGGTTTCATTCTGACACCATGAGAAAAATCTCTTTTGAATTCTTTCATTATTATTATTATTATTATTATTATTATTATTTTAATAAAGTGGATTTTAAAAAGAAAAGATAAATCATGTTCATAGAATGCCTTTGGTTGGGAGGATCATCCAGTTCCAATTCCCCTGCCATGGGCTGGTCACCAACCACCCAGTCAGGCTGCCCAGTGCCCATCCAACCTGGCCTTGAATGCCTTCAGGAATGGGCACCCAAAATGTCCCTGGGCAGCTTTTCCAGTGCCTCACCACCCTGAGTAAAAAAAAATTCTTCCTAACAGCTAACATAAATCTCCCCTCTGTTAGTTTAAAGCCATTCACCCTTGTCCTATCTCTATCTGGCAGTGTAAAGTGTCGGTGCCCCGATGTTACTCAATTCTGCTACTGTAATACAAGATGTTGTACTTCATTTTCATTGGTATCGGTCTGAAATATTGCTGGTTTGAAAGTGGACCGTGGACACAAGTTATCCTTATTGCCATGCACGATTTAGAATCTCAGAGAGATTTGAATGTCAGTGAGATTCGTGTCCCAGCAGCAATGAGCCTCTCTCCTATGCAGATGCAGCGCTGACTTGTTTTAGCCCTGATGCTGTAATGTGTCAAGAATCTTCATGTTGGCCTGACTTTAGAACTGAGTAGAACTCCAGCTGAGAAATTTGCAGTGACGTATTTTACCACCACAAATCCTTTTTTCTTTTTTTTATGCCTCATATGGAAGAATGGGCCAAAGCCATGCTCTTCATTGCTAGAAATGAGCAGAACGTCTCAGAATGTCTCAGAGAATGACTGCAGAGTGATTTGTAGATATTGATGTGTTTTGCAGAATGTTTTTCAGTGTTGCAACAGTATTCTTGGATCTGCCACCATTATTATGAAAGAGGAAAAATTCTTCAGCATCTCGCAGAAAGGAAGTCGAAATAAATCGAGGTTTTCTGCTCGGAACTTTATGAATAGAGCCTTAAAACAAACATACAAACAGGCTGTAATGAGTTAGAATTGTTCTCCTTTGGAGATTTCTCTGAAAGTCCACAACCATCATGTCTGAAGAGTGATCTGGGGAGGAAGATGTGTGCTGAACTGACTAACAGTAGAAGTGAGGGAGAATGATTAACACAAAGCTTTTTCTTTTTTTTTCCCCCTGCAGTAACAAAGAACATTTTGTTTAGGAGAAAAGGGTACGGCATCCAGGCATGCCAGAGCACCCCTGAGCTTTCATTCTTGTGTAAAAGCAAATTTGGAGGAGGATTAGTAGTCATGCAGGACAATATGAAAAAGAAGAAGAAATGGTATGCCTTTTATTCAGAAAATAAGTGGATTAAGGGAAAAAAAATATCATATTTGAGAATCACAGAATTGTAGAATGGCCTGGGTTGAAAAGGACCACAGTGCTCATCCAGTTCCAACCCCCTGCTATGTGCAGGGTCGCCAACCAGCAGACCGGGCTGCCCAGAGCCACATCCAGCCTGGCCTTGAATGCCTGCAGGGATGGGGCATCCACAGCCTCCTTGGGCAACCTGTTCCAGTGCGTCACCACCCTCTGGGTGAAAAAAAGAAGTTCCAGGATTGTTCTTATACTAAATCAAGCTTATTATTTAGTCGCTGAAAGCTTAAACGGGTTATGGGCTCTTGAACTGTAACAGCACTGAATGAGATGATGGTGAGTTCTGCTTTCCTGAGTTCAAATGGAACCATTGTGTGTAGGAGGAACTGCCACCAAGCAGACACTGCGTGTTTGAAGGCTACACTGCAAATCATGGTAGAAGCAGCTTTTGCTTTATGCTCACAGAAGCGACTTTGATAACCGGTCCCTGGGAAGTAAAACTTTACTGAAAGTCATTTTTTTTCCATTTCTGTGAGGCCAGAAGTCTGGCTTAACGCATGTCCTGCTCTGCCGCTCCGAGTTTAATTTATGAGTGACAAGGACCACTTTGTCTTTCTGCTTCCTGCAATGCATGTTTTCCTACACGTCTTCGCTCCATTTCCTCCCGTAGTTTGTTCTGCCTCGTTATCCTGGGTGTCACAGCACCAGCAGGTGGTAAGAGCTGCTAAGAGCTGCGCTCTCCTTTTTCCAACCAGAAGCCGCCTCGGGTGTCGCTGAGGTTTCCACGAGGCTTGTTTTGAACTTTTTCTCCTTTTCAGAGCTGTTTTTTTTTCCCCCCTCCAGAATACACCACTTTGCTTTGTTAACCTTTCAAATCAAGGATTTTACGAGAAACTCGGCTACCTCTCAGCAACCCTCAAAAGATGTGATGGAGTCCTGTTGTACAATTTGCAGACCACAGCTCTTCACACTGCTAATGAGTCTCACTGCTGAAGCCAATATCATATCCCTCAGCCTTGGAGCTTCGTGTGCTCCTCTGGCAGCAGCAGGGCTGGAGCGAGATGGGTTTCAGGCTCTGAGTCAATCAGCTGCTTAAAATGTAATGCTGCTTTCCCAATAAAACCAAGACTGGTGGGTGACACGAGGGGAAGTGCCCAATTTAGTCTTTGCTCCTTTTTTATTTCCTCTGTGAAAGCAACCGTGATCTGTGCAACTTCTTTTAGGTTTAAACAGGGTTGGTGAATGTAGAGCTGCTTGGGGTAAGAGAGTTAAAAACAAGTCTAGCTCTTTTTGGAGCAAATAAAAGAAGAGGCTTTATGATAGGAGAAATTTCTGTTCCACTTTTACCTGTTCTGCATTGGATGATACTAAGGATGTGCTTTTCATGCTTGCATTTTTATGTGAAGCAGGAGTTGAGTATGTTTTAATGGACGAATATGACTCCAAATTTTGATACTGTTATAAGAGTAAAGAATTAATCCTACTTTTAACACTTCTAATTGCGCAATCCTGAGAAAGCTGATTTTGTACATCCCAGAGGACTTGATCTTACATTTCCAGGTGTGGGATGGGAGATAACAATTAGCTGTGGGACAATTAGATGAGTCCCCTGCTGTCCCTCTAAGCGTGCAAACCTATCTCATAGGCACTGCTGTTATTTGTTCTCACGCAGCTAACTGCCAACTTGCCTTGGTTTGCACCAAAACTTTGCAACTTAAATTTGCTACTGCAGTCACCAGTGGTTAAACTTCTGCTCGTGTGTTCATCCCTAACAACACTACGGAAGCCAACAGCGGCTTCATGGCTATGCTGTAGTAGTTTTCTGTAGTTACAGCTGGCTCTGCCCAGAGCCACATCCAGCCTGGCCTTGAATGCCTGCAGGGATGGGGCATCCACAGCCTCCTTGGGCAACCTGTTCCAGTGCGTCACCACCCTCTGAGTGAAAAACTTCCTCCTAATATCCAACCTAAACCTCCCCTGTCTCAGTTCAAAATCATTCCCCCTTGTCTCCTCATTCAGAGGATGAGGAATGAAGTGTGAGCAACAGTGTCAGTGAAGAAGGATGGGGGCAGGTCCTTGCAACCCTTAGAGGACTCATGCTGGAGAAGCAGGATATTTCCTAATGGGAACTGTGGGGGACTCGTGGTGGAGAAACCTAAAATGGACTGAAGTCTGCTGCTGAATGCATACACTTGTATGCTTTATTGAATAGGGTGAAGGCTGAATGAGGATTCTGCAAGTCAATTTAAATAATGCTCTTAGGATCCTGATTTAGCGCAGGTTCCAGGTCTTTCACACCTGGACATGTTCATTTAGGATTAATCTGTCAATTTTACTGATCCCCGCTAGCACATTTTATCAAGATCCTCCTAACACGTTACCAAAGGCTGCAGGAGATGCAATGCCTCGGAACAGCTGGCTCTGCCCACGGATTTGGCAACCACTGCTCCTCCTGGAGCCCAGGAGACCCAAGAGAAGTGCCGGAGGTACCACACAGCTGGAAGCTTGGTGAGCACGATTTAAGAACATTTACTAATTCGAGACAGGAATCTAACATTACCTTGGGCTAATCGTTCTGGAATTAATCATCCGAATCCATCACCTGCCTAGGTAATCACCATAGCGATCGCGAAACAAACAATAGCAGTGTTAAAATTATCAAAGCAACCTAAGGGAATAAAGACCTGAGTTGGAGTTTTGGAGAGTGTTTGGGATTATGCATACGTGATGTCTTGCAGGAAAAGATGAGCTGTCTGTCTGCCTGTCTGTGGGTCTTCTGTCCCCAAGCTGTCCAGGTTCCATGCTGTTCAGTGGCTGTTCAGTGGTGTTCAGCCCTTTAGGCTGGTTGAGGAATATCTTTTATTGAAAAAGTCATGCTGCAGCCAACTGAACTGCATGAAATCATCATTTGGATTGAAGTAAAAAGCAGTAAACATGATTAAATGGATATTAAAAGGAGTCTTGGATATTAAAAGGAGTCTGAGGGAAGGAAAAGGACACAGGCACCCATATATCTCATTACAGGGTATCTTTATCAACAAAGCCAGAAAAGCAGCTGTTGGAATTGTCAGCAAAAAGCTCTTAAGTCATGATGTCTTTATATGAAAATGTGCAGTTAGCATCTTGCTGTGATAGTATCAGCAACAGTTTTGAGCTTCAGCCATTCTCTGGAGTTCAAGCTCCATGCAAACCAGGCTGAACTCTGTCTGTCCCTGTTGAGGGGGGATACCAGACATTTAGATTGGCTTCTGACAAGAGCAGAAATACGTTTCTGGATCAGCAGGTCCTAGAAATACCTAGCCCTACACAATGATTGTGATTTTTAACTTATTCCAGGCTTCTTCCAAATTGACCAATGACTTTGCCCAGAGACGAGATGTTTGGTAGATGTGTGCAAGGATATATAGATTGGAATCATGCTGTGAGCAAGTTTACAATAAGAAAATACAGATGTTTATGAAAAGTGGGAATGCTGTAAGTTCTCCAGTATGTTGTCAGATAAAGGCCAGGCCTAACAACGTAAGGAACACGATAAAAAGATTGTAGAAGAAGATATTTTCTAACAGCAGCCACTGCTTCTTTGATTTTTTATTTTGGTCAGATGTAGTAAATTGCAGTACAGCATCCAATGACTGAGAGTTAATGAAAGTGATCAGTAATTGTGATGTGACAAGCACGCGTTTATGAAGCATGATGATTACAAACAGTTGCAGAATCTGTTGTGGAAATGGTCTCTACTGTTTTCAACACACTGGTGTTGTATGTGCCTACAAAGGACAGCATCTTCCAGCTGTGCTGTAGAGAAAATTTCTCACTGGGGCCAAATGCTGTCTCAGGTTATAAAATGGCAAGATCTCGTTTTGTGGACTGTTGTGTTTACATCACAGCTTTTCACAAGGGCTGTCCCAGCTCTGACAGTGTTCTTTTCATATCCGCTCTTCAGCCAGCATACCAAACAGCCCTGCATGCATCTCAGCAGCAGCTCTGTATCTGCACAGCTTCTTTGAGGCTGATAACCCTGCTGACTTCCCGTCTGTAAAAGAAAACACGCAGGAGGTTGTTGCTCCTGCTAAAGAAGTCTTGTTGTCTAGCTTTACAGTTTCACATGGCTATATATCTAGACACCGAGGTCCTAAAAGCCTGACTCTCCTGAAGGAATGCATGCTGCACATACTTGATTGCCTGACTCATAAGACTGGTGCCAGGACTTCGGCTTTTCATTTCTATTTATTCACCACGGGAAACTTAAAGTACAAATAGACTGGTTGAAAGCCTGGCTCCACTGAAGTCAAGGACAAAATTCTCATTGATTTTTGTAGGCAGAGAACTTCACTTCTGTGCTTTTGGTTGTTCTTTACTGTTTCTGGCTTAGGGTTAAAGTGACGTTTGGAAAGGCTCTGTTACCCCTGGTGATGATGAATTCCAATATCGTTCCCACATAGGTGTGTGTAAGAAGCATCTCCTTCTATCCTGAAGTGCTGGTAGCTTATGAAGTAAGACAGACTTGAAGAAGAGCTTGCTAAATAGTTGTTCGTGAAGCACGTACACAGACTTCAGGTCTGTTTAAATCCTTCCTACCCCAGGACATGGGGAAAGGAAAACAGGGAAGCGTGGCTGACCTGCAGGTTGGTTAGCTTCAGCAGCACACAGCTCTGGTAAAGGACCTGTAATGGTCCTTTACAGGACCTTTACAGGACAGCGCTGCGGTTACTGTCATTTATGCTGCAGGTACCCTTTTTTTGTCACTTCTGTAGAGCAGTGAGAACAATTATTTCAAATTTATCCCAGTGTTAGGGAGCAGGACTCCACTGCTGCCTCATTAACACGTTACAAGAGCTCGCCGCCTTTTTGTCTGCTGCGTCAAGTGCAAATTCTGGTAGATCTTTCCTGAAGCACATGCATTTCTGTTAACATACAATTCCAAGGGGAAAAAAAAAAAAAGCAGAGTATTTTAAAGCATTCAGCATCTGAGCTGAGAAATCTGCTGGTTTAAAAAAAGAAAAGAAAAAGAAAAAAAAAAATACCAACAGCTCCCCAGTGCCCAATTAATCATTGGCTTTTAACAACAGACTCACAGGCAGACACAAAAGTAGAACAGGAAAGCAGGAGAAAAGAAATGCTCCTTTGTCTCGTGGTTGAACTGGTTGCCCTTGCTGGGATGCAAGCAGTTCATCTGGGCGGAGAAACCCAGTGGCCCACTTGGCATCCTGCGGCTCTTGGCACGCGTTAAACAGGTCGGTAGGTGGTCTGGCACAGACCTCTGGACGTGCTTTCTCACAAGGCTTCTTGCTTCGCAGGGGGAAAACCAGTTCGATGGAAAGATCTTTTCTGCAGGGTTCATCAGTGGCTTCACGGCACTTAGGGAGTGGTGTTCGGTGTGTTGCTGAACACTAAAAATCAGACTGATTCTCTGAGGTGCTACGGTTAATTTTGTTGGTACCGTCTCATTTGGAAAGAAGGAAATTCCTTTGTTCTGTCCCAGTGCTTTTTGCAGCAGTTTTGGTTGAGAAACTGGATTTAGAGATCGCTGACGTTATTGGATGAAATAATCCTGCTGGAGATGTCAGGAAGGCTGACCAAGAGTCAACGAGCTCCTCTCTGCCAGAATATCTATTTTGGCTCTGAGGACTGTGAAACACCTCATTTGCTCACCCCAAATCTTGCGAGGAGCTGATTATGCTGACAGTCTTTTACTAATTGTTGTTAAATCATTGCTGCAGGAATAGATTCATTCTTATATAAAATATGCCTGATTTACACTCAACTCTTGGAAGAACTTTCAGTTTCAAGTAGGGATGCAGATAGGAAATACGAGGAAGCCAGTAGAAAATTCAGGATGTATTGGACGAATTTGAGACAGGCTTATTTTCTATCAGCTTAATGGTGTTTCTCAGCCCTTCTTTTTTGCAGTTTGTTCCTACAGCAACTGACCATTACCTGAAAGGTAACAATTTTCCTTCATGATCTTAGGTGCAGTGGGGGGACATTGGGCTGTGACTGCTGAGGCAGTGGCCGTGACACATCACTGAAGCTGATAGCTACAGCCTCAGCAGTGTCATCAGCTGGATCAGCAAAACTGACCCTACAAGGAAGATGTGAAGTTTTATGTCTTTCACTGGATATTATTAATCCATCATAATCTTACTCTTATTTCTTCTCAGTGGTTTTTACTGTGACTTTTACTTGTAGTAAAGAGGGATTATCTGTGCTGATGACCTCATGAGAGGGAAACTCCTTCAGCAAATGCAATTGTATTTCATTTACGAGAATTTTTGCTTTTAAATATGTGAATTCACTTCAATTACTGCTTGATATAAAGAGCATTAACACGCACACCTACATTTTGTTCTTCTGAAAGGCCTTTATGGCTGGGCTGCAGTTACTGCCCTCCCTCTTTATTCACCAACCACCCAATTCTTTTTTATGAACTGACTTCACATGGATTGTTATGGGGGAAAAGTGTCAAGGACTACAAAGGGGCCTTTTGAAACTGTTGATGTTGCCCAGATGGTGACAACGTCTCACTTTCATCTCCTTTAAAGGTGTCCAGGCCTTAGTTTTTGTGTTTTGTGTCCTTAGTGAAGGCAGTAAGCTGCCAACTTTCACAATGAGCGTGGAGTCTACACACACACTCCTCTCAGAAGCTCTCAGGTGAGTGGGTAGTACAGGTAAGGGAATGGTAAAATAGAATGAGAGCAGCTTTTAATTCAGATACTGCTCTCTCTTCCAAATCAAGAACTAAATGTGTTACACAACAAGCTGAAGAACACTTGGAATTAGAAACTTCTCTTAATAGAAGGGGATGCAGCAATTCAGTTGGTGCCTCACTATCCAGAACAGTTGTCTCCATGAAATCACAACACCCAGACATTGCCAACACTGTCTAATGAGATTTTGACAGTTCCATCAGCAAACGAGAAATCGAGTCAGACAAATATTTTTAGGAGTTCCCACATCCTTTCCAGCCACGTGTGCCCATCTTGTTGGTCTGCATTGGCCTCCTGAACCATAGAGTGTTTGCATCTGCTTCCCATTACTGTCTTTCATTGTGGATTCTGTGATGTCAGCAATGTTTCTGCCCTACTGGTTTTTGTACAAGTAGATAACACACTTTCTTCCTTAAGAATTTGTTCCTAACGAGGAAAAAAGTAGTTCTTTTCCAAACAATTGTCGAGAACTCCTAAGCCTTCTGGTGCATCGCACAAAAGCAACTTAATCCTGCTCTCTGCAAATGTCGTGCTGCCTTGATCTCTCTTAACAGGAGTTTAAATGGTTGCTACAACATGAGCAGCAGTCACGCCCCGTGTCATTGCCGCGTGCCACAAATCACATGCAGAGAGCTGTCGGGAGTAACAATAACACATCAGGGATGAAACGGCTTAAGTCTTGTGTGAGAGAGAGTGTCATCGTTCCAGATTGCTCATTGGTTTTTTTCCTGTGTGCTTCCACTGGATGCTTTGAGACTGAATTGGGTCGTGGATCTGTAGGGGGGTAGAATTTGCTGTGTAAAGGGAAAAAAAGGAAGTTTAGTGTAGCTAGGGCTACATGAGGATTTACTGAAAGTAGTTTTGCAGTGCGACCTATCAGCTGCAGTGTAGAGAAAAGGGGATTGTTACTGCTGTGCTGCTGGGCGGAACAGTGAACAAACTAGCTCAAGATTTGCCTGCAGGCATAAACTACTCCATTAAAGTTTATTCTTTTATTTTTTGCACTAAATCCTCCTAAGAACATTCATCTGTGTACATTCTTGCAGTTTCAGCTTCTAAACTGGATTAAGGTAAGCCTTACGTAGGCTACACAGGCAGGAACAGACAGTTGCACATTGCATAGTATGAGCTCTCAGCAGGTCAGATGTGCAGCAGCTCTGTGTTAAAATGGCATTAGCATCCCAGATGCTGCTGAGAAACATGTAACAGCTCCGTTTTAGTGCTGTGCTGTCACAGGTGTAATTTGCTGGCTTGCTACCTGCTTGCGTGTATTGCAGCTGGAGGAGATGTGCAGTTCAGTTGCTTGTGCCCTTTAAACCATTAGTACAGAACAAGAGAAAGTCACCAGCTGGTTTGTAGTAGCTCTTGTGGACTCTTTCTCCCTCAAGGCTGGAGGCCCCAACTCTTCCTTTGTTCACAATAGTCAGTATCTCACTTCCAAACTCTCTGCAGGATTCCTCTCTGTCTCTCTGTGCACTTCCCATTTAGAAAGGGGACTAATGGAGAAACCTTATTTCTTCCTGATGTGCATATCTCGCCCAGGTGCACGTTTGATGATGAACACGATCTTTCTTACAGTTGGATGGGGGGTGTAGACCTACCTGAGCAGCTTGGCTTGGTCGTTAGGTTTATCTGAAGGTTCAGATGTTGTTCAGGAGAATAATGGTGGTTTTTGTCTGTAGTTGTACAATACTTCTGAGCTCTTCACCCTCCCGTGGAAGTTCTAGGCAAAGCCTGGTTTCATGCAGTTTAAAATAGCTTTATTAGGCAAGACTGAAAATAGTAGGGCTCGATTTAACCCTCATACAGATCAGCTGTGCTGAAAAAGAGCAAAAAGAGAAATCATTCCAAACCTCCTCCTTTTCCTTTTTTTTTTTTTTTTTTTTGGTCATTTATAAACTTTATTTTTAGCATGGTTTTTTTGTTTGTTTTGTTAGGGAATTGGGACTCATATAACTAAAATATTTGTCATTTTATCTGCTCAGCCTGCTTGGTTTGTACCCCACACTCGCCTGTAGGCTCAACACATTATCAGGTTCCAGTTGGATGTTTGAGGAGTGGAAGCCCTGATGTTAGCAAAGCTCTGCACATCCTTGAGTCTAGCAGCTGTGCTGAGCAAAATAACCAAATCTGATAGAAATGCAGGCAATTCAGACGTTACACAGACATGAAAATTCAGCTGTTACCCCCACGGTTGGTTGCAGCCAGCGAGTGAATACACACACGCTGACTGGTCAGTCAGGCTATATAGGTCTTAAATAGGAATAGAACATGATGTCTTACGTTTGGTAGGAGTGTTGTGGCAGGGAAGGGCAAAGGGGAAATTTCAGAGGCAAAGGACGCAAATCAATAAGAATTCATTCTGTTCCACTGCTTCCAGAACAACTTGTTTTGTAAGCAGTGCGGCTGGGAGCCGGGTGTATATATTTGGGAAGGGTAAGATACAGGGCAGGCTCAAGTCCTGATTCTTATTTGAAATAAAGCTTGGTCATACCAAACTGATGGCATAAGAAGGCTTTAATAAAATCATAAATTTCAATTGCTCTCCCTCCAGGGCAGGCAACTCGATGTGCACGTTAAGGCAATCTGGAGGCTTCAGTTTATATGGCAATGTTTTATTCCCTTCCTGTGCAAGGAAGGAGATTTGTTTGTATAATTTCACTTTTTGTTAGCATGTAAAAATAGGGTGAGAAGAACCAAATGTTCATCTTTAGATGATGACAAGGTGTTCACAGGCACAAGGTGATGGTGAGAGAGCTACTAGCATCAGACCAATGTGACCTTCACCATGAGACTTTATGAAAACCTCTTACTGATGCATTTTTGGCACCGTTATCCTTTGCCAGCAATAATCTCAAAAGGTTTACAATTAGATAGCATGCTTTTGTACATCTGCACCTCCTTTAACTACATGATATATAGTAATATACTATAGGCATTGACTCAGCAAAACTCTTACGTTGATGAACTTTAGGTACTTATTTGTCCTCCATGAATTTGAAGTTGGATTAGAGTGTGTTGTTTTTTTTTCCTGAACATGGGTAAATTCAACTTACAGTGTGAATTTGCCTGCAGTTCAAAATGACGCCATATGGCAGGATTTGGGGTACAACAGAGGCACTGTAACTTTCTTTTGGCTTTTGGGAATATCTTTTTTGTGTTCATCTCTGGGTGTACATTTTGTGATTTCTGTTTGTCTTTCCAGTCAGGTTTAAAATCTCTGAGCACTTCTCTAGCAAGCTCCTGGTAAAGCCCTCTGTGGTATTAATCAGCCAAGAAAACTTTCATTTGGTGTCTTTCATCTGAAGAACATCTTTGAAGCCCATTCCCATTTCTACTCCAAATATTGCTTTCCTAGTGGTCTTCACATAGAAAGCACTTTCAATTAGAGAAGAAAATCCTCTGGAATTAATTTTCACTTCTGTATTGTCATTTCCAGTAATCAAATAGGACTTTGTGACCTTTGAGGGGTGGGGGTGGTGAGAGCCAGGCACCTGAAGCAGCCTGTGAGCATCAGAGTCTCTTGGTGGACCTAACCCTGGAGCCTTGGCCAAGGTAACGAAGTGTCAGTGAAGGACATCCAGCTGACTGCAGAATACAACTGAATTTTTGCATCTGTATCCTCTGCAAGTGAGAGCCCTACAGAATATTTAAGCCTTCCCCCTACAGCTCTTTTATTTAAGAAAGCGATTTTTTTTGCATGTGGATCCCATTCATTTTCAGTGATGACTTTCATAGAATCATAAGGTTGGAAAGGACCTACAATGACTTCACCCAAATCAGTTGTGCTGTATCACTGGAATCTTCCCTGGAACACTCAGACTGTATAATAGAAGCACAACATTCTCAGACTATAGGATGTCGTATCCTTTTGAAAACCAAATCCAAGCTCAGTCTTTTCTGGAGGGCCTTCCTCATATGAGCTCTCTATACACGAGGCACCAAATTGATTATCCGCTTTGAGATGAAGATCTGCCCCTCTCCATCTCCCTGCAAATCAGAGCAGGGCTGGAAGACGTGAAGAACAGATCTGGAGAGTGCATGGCTCACACAGCAGCGCTGTGTGGGTATCCACGGGGTTTGAGAGAACTGCACATCCTTTTCATTTGTCTCTGTGCAGTGCTGTGTATCAAACTGGCATTAAAGCAACGATTCCCTCATCCTCCGTGAGGTCAGAATGCACATAGAGAAGCACTCTTCCACACTCGAGTCCCCCTGCCGCTATGGGGGGTTGCACTGGGCTGAGTGCTTCCTGACTTTGATGCTCTCCATGCAGAGCCCATATTTGTTCATGTTTACACATTTTGGCAGGAAGGGAGTTGCTCTGTTTAGTATCCTCTGGGTTTCTTTGCAGTGGTTTTAAACACTGCCGCGCATATAACAAACCCAGCAGGTCCTCCAGCAGCCTGCATCCCACAGGGCAGAGCTCGTGTCTGGCAGGAGGCAGGAGCACAGATTGCTGATGTAAACCTCAGCCCTACAGCCTCGCCAGCATGCAGATATGTGGAAAGCTCCCATTCCCTCCAAATAGGGATAGGAAAGTGATGGAGATACTGCGATAGGCCATTCAGCTAGCTCCCTCCTCCTTCCTCCCACTTCAGTCCACCTCAGCACGCTTAGTAAATCTCACAGCAGCTGAGCACTGAGGAGTCATTCAAAAGCACCTGTTGCTGGGATATGCTGGAGCTGTGCATCCAGTTAGTAGAATCCTGCCGACCACAGCGTAAGTGAATGTGTCATTAAATTCCAGGCTTGTGGTTGGGTTTTATGTAGTTGATGCTTTGACACTGAATTTCATTCTATTTTGAGCCTTTTTGGGGGCTAACTGCTGAGCATCCTTGGTCAAATTTTGTCTTCAGCTGTGTTGCTTTTATTCAGTGCTTGTCTTGCTGCAAGCACTGCTTTAAACCGCTGTGTTATGTGCAGAGGGCCCAGAAAGTCAGGCAGTTTCTGCCCTAAAAAATGGAAGAAATAAAGGACTCACGGGATTTCTGATGAGGAAGCTCGGGCACAAAGACTGTTAAATGATTTGTCGCTGTTGTGGGGGTAATCAAGGCATTTATTGCAAGGCTATCCTCATGCTTCTGAATTTTGATCACGTTTAATATCTCTTAAAATGATTTTTCTTTTGAGTTAGTAAGGAAAAGCAACAAAGAAACCAAAAGCAAACCTGAAAGGTGTAAAATTTATTGTAAACTGAAGTAATAGCATGCTTTCCTCTGAAGGACCTTTCATCTACTGCATTTATCACCACAGGGAGTAACAAGGAATTACAGTCATCTGAATGACTTCATAGTGCAGGAGGGAAAGCTGGGAGTACAAACAGGCAAAGAAATGAATGGCTTAAATTGGGGTGAAGCTTTCCTCCCTGCAAACAAGCAGCAAATAGTGCTCGGTTCAGTGCATTCCAGCACTGGCCTCCTCTTGATGCTCTTTAGAACAGAGGGTCACGTTTCAAGTTGATATCCAATGAGCTGAAATTTCATTTATGTTCAGGATCAATGAGGTTAAATGCAGTAAGCCAAAACTGTCATTAAAAGGCAATTTTGTGGATTGATTTGGGCTGGAAGGGAATCTTCTACTCATTCCAAAGTTTCCTTCGGTCTGTAAATAAACTCTGGGGTGGAAAAAAAAACCAACAGAGCACTGGGTCCAAAAGCCAAACCTAATGCTTGGGGTGCTCTCTGCTTCTTAAGGAAAATGTGGGAAGCTGTTTCTAGCAGGGAAGATGAGCCTGGTAGTCTGGATGTCTGGTATTATACCAAGGAAACAGGTGGTGTTATAGGGGCCTAAAAGTAAACTGTGCAAAACCAGATCTGCAGCTGATGAAAACTGGCTGAACTCTGTGCAAAGTTGAACCCTATTGCTTTGTATTTTGTGAAGATCTCTGTGCTTGGCAGTGGAACAGTTTAGGCGCCCCGACACACTTGAGTGTGGATGGGTGGATGGAACAAAGTACAATTTCATTCAGTTGCTGTAAATATTTATGAACATAGCCATCATTGGTGGGGAATGTGTTGTTGCTCAGCATTAATAAGACAGAATGAAAAGGGCAAACATGCCTGAGGCTCATGAGGCCAGATCTGGAGACCATGAAATGTATATAAGCATCTGTTCCCCTTTAGATCTTAGATACGCTTTTGAAACTCCAGACAGGTAGGTAGATAGCTATGCAGAGTTATAGGTGCCTATAACCTATAGGTGCCTTCAAGCTAGGAATTATTCCTTTGTTGGTGTTGGTGTATTGAGTTCTTAGAGGAAGTTCTTTGGTTCTTGAAGGCGGAAGCATGGAATCAGTAGTGAGTTCCTTCTGTGCTGGCTCTTCCAGTCCCTCAGCTTTGTTCTTCCCTGTGCTTCTGATCCCACTGATTTCAGGTTCAACTTTCAAACTTAGCCCAATCTTTTTTCAGAATGGATTATATTGTGGTTTTCTGTGCCACGAAGAACAAGATCTGTATCATGGAATACTTACACTTTCTCCTTTATGAGACTATCCAGACAAGTGTTTCTATCCCGCCCTGTACTGTTCTAATATGCCGATTACTGTACAGAAGAGAGGAAGTGCCGCAGTAATCATAAGTAGATAAAGCTCCAATCGAACATCTTTCGTCACTTTTAGTGCTAGCCTGACACCTTAGGGACCCGTTTTGTAGGCGTGAATCCATTTGTCAGACTTCTGGCTAACACCTCCACACAGCCAGATGTGCTCAGCTCGTTGGCTTGCTGTCCTGTGGCTTCCGACCTTAATCCCTGCAGCATCACTTGGGAAAAAATGCCTTCCCCCTTCACCTTTTGCCCAGCCATCTCATTTCCAGCCTGCCTTGCGGCACCTTCCTCAGCAGCATGTGATTCCTGGAAGTCTCTAATCATTCGTTATGATGGTTGAGATGATGTTGTTGGCCGGATCCTGGCTTTGGAATTCAGTGGTAAACGTTCTCACAAAACACTTACTGTCTGTCACAATAATTTGCTAATCTGTTTATAGCTGGGATTCTTACAAAATGAAATCAGTCCCCCGCATTGCCTTTTCATCCAAATGTCTCCAAGAAACAGAATTGGTGCCTTTGATGACATCGCTTTTCTTGCCTCTGCTTAACTCAACATTGAGCAATAAGCATTCGGGATTTTTCCTGCTTTGGAGCTCTCAGGGTATAAGAACAACTGAAAGGGTTCTTCCATCCCCTGTTTCTATCGAAGGGAAACCTGAATGGAAGATTATTCAATATATTTGCTGCAAAGTCTGTTGTGTATGTTGGCAGACGGTGTGAATGGAAGCCGAAGCAATGTTTATATGTACATTTGAAACTTCAGTGTTGTTTCATTAGAGAAAGAATATTGTGCTATTTCTGTTATTCTGTGCTACAAGTTGAGGAAGATGCTGCAGTTCCCAAACGTATGGATATCATTTATGCCGTAACTTTGGGACTCTTTAGCTGCTGTGAAAGGCTGCACTGAACTTGCTAAGAATCCACCTGTCCATTCCATCCCCATGCATTGCCAGCTGAAACATTTAGATGTCATGCTGAGGGACATGGTTTAGCAGGAGATATTGGTGACAGGTGGGCGGTTTGACTGGGTTATCTTGGAGGTCTTTTCCAACCTTGGTGATTCTCTGATTCTATATGCTTATCTAGCAAAACAAAGACCTAATTGTATTCTAAGTATAACTTCCAAGGAAGTTCCAGATTGGGTGGCATGAATGCTAAGGTCTATGAAATACATGACAAAGTTTAGTGCTGGTGAGATGTTTCATTGAGTAGCTGCAGACTCCAGTAGGCTTTGGAAGCTAACCTCAGTTCCTCCCATTGCAGTCATTGTGTTGCAGAGGTGCGGATCAAACCTACCTTAGCTCTAGAAGAAAACACTACTTGATGATAAGAAGGATCTCATGTTGAGGGAGAATGCAGAGCTGCTTTCTTCAGCATGTATAGTTAATGACATGGGATAAAGCACGCTTCCCAAGGAAATACTGAAATAGGTCTTCACAAGACCTACAAGGCCTGGCAGTGCCCAGATGGGGAGCAGAAGGTGCTGAGGACCTGCACCTCTACTGCCATTTCTGCTGTGGGTATGAGGAATGAAAGGATCTTAAAGGGAAGGCTGTGCTGATTTCCAAGGCTGCCTTCCCTCTTTAGCACAGCCTTTTGACTGAAGGTCTTTACACCTGGCTCAGCCTCATTTCCAAGCTGAATTTCTGTGAGGGCTTTTGGTGAAAGCTTTGTAGAAGTGTCCACGTTGTTGATGTTTTGCCCAAATAGACCTATTAACCTGTGAAGGAATTGTTGCAGTCCTGTGTCACGAGGCTCCCTGAGCCACCCTTTCAGTGACCACACTGTTCGTGTTCTTGAGGAAAAAAAATATTCTATTGACATATTCTGTCTCACCCAGTGTTTCCTGATACCATATAGGATGCTGCTCCTCTGCATTTCTGGTGTCAAATTCAGCCACTTTCAGAGGCTTTCTTCTTCCAGATGGAATATAGTCTATTGCACAGTTGGCTTTCTACAGCATGTTGAAACATTAACCACTTCCTCTCCTCCAGTCTTTCATCCCATCATTTAAGAGGTGAGTTCACTGGCACCAGCTAAAGTTTGGAGGAATGTCATTTGTTTCTAGGAAGCTACTTTGGCTTTACACCTTTTAGGGTCAGGATTTCCTCTTGAGTGCCATCCTTCCTCTCAGCCCCTTTCTCCACAGCTAAACCACTCCAATGTTTTTGAAGGCTTGCACATTCACATCCCACATTAAATCCACAGTAGCCTGGAGGTCAGGCAGTCCCATGGCACTGTGAATATATCAACTCTCTGAAACAGAGTTGCCTTTCATCGGATTCTTCTTTAGTGGGGTGAAGGATTTAATTTAATGGTTAAAAAAATAGAATAAGAAACGTGATACACGAGCAACTCCATCAGACTGTGTAGGAAAATGAGAGTTGGCAGGTGGAAACAGCAGCCCAGCCTTTCCATAACTCCTCTCTGAAAAGGCTGATTATGGAACGAGCACTCTGCTTAATGCTCCCCAGTGAGCCCTGTCTGTCAGCATCCAGAATCCACTCGTGTTTGAATGCACGCTATTGTAATTGTCTATTGGTTTTTCAAACACTGCTTTTAGAGGACGGGTCTCCTCTTCAGAGCACATCTCATACATTCTCCCTTAAGTGAATGCGTTGCACCTAGGCAAAATGTAAGCATAAGGGTTAGAAACAAAAGGGCAAGGGGAGGAGCAAGCCTCTGTGTGAAAAATGCATAGGTATAACCTTGGTCTGCTTTTAGCAGAGAAAACCTGCAAAGTGTCTGCAGTCTGTTGTTCCCTTCAGTGTAGCTCTTACACCAACAGCGTGCTTTGCAGTCAGCTTCTGGAAAGAGCACGGGCTAAGTGAAAAAAACTAAGAACATTTTGTGTGTTCTCTGCCCTTGTTACTGAACTGCTTGCTCTTGTCTGCCAGTAGATGTTAAAAATGTATTTTCCTATTTTACTAAGGGTTAACTGCTTCATCTTTACCACTGTTGGAACAGGCACTGGTGCTGAGGATCACTTCCAAGATTGTCTTTAAAAACTTCCCCAAATGTCCATTAGCCCAGAGATGTAAATTGCTTTCTATTCTCTGCTGTCTGAAGCAGCCACTGAAAGGAGTAAAATCAATTTTTCTTTCCTTCCTGAATTGTAATGTGTCTTTATGTATATGCAGTTCACAACAGAGGGCTCTGCAGAATAAAAGCAGGGTATTTCTCCCCATTTTTTCTCGCTATTGTTGTCTGGTTGCCTGAGCATTTGATGTTCCATAGCAGTGCTCATGAGCTTCTTAATGAATGTTTCTCAGTGTATGTCTATGATACCTCCATTACAGAGGCTGTAATCTTGCTTATACCAGTCCTCACTCTTGACTGGTTACCAGTGCCTGTCAAGCCACTGCTGTGTGAGTTTTGACATGGGTTATGTTGCATTGATGTTATTAGCACAGAGGCTCTGCTCTAGGAGGAGAATCAGTGCATCAAGGGTTAGTACTCACTCTGCAACTCTGTCTTGAGAACCTGAGGTCTGGGCGTGTGGGTGGGGAGATGGCACAAACAGGGAAGGTTTGTTCTGGTTCCACAAAGCCTCTGTGCTACCTGACCCAAAGGCACAGCAGTCTCAGAAGGGGCTCTGCCACATCCCAGCAGTCTCTTGGTGTGACTGAGCGTCCTCTACCCACAGAGAGCAATTTATTTGACTGCTTTCACAGAGCAGCGAGATGCCCCAGCTCACTTCTGCAGCTACGTCATGGGATACTCTGAATGCAAAGGAAGTTATTTGGCAGCTGGTTTTAGCAGACAATACCGTTGTTACTGCCAAATGCTTTCTTTCTGGCTTGCCTTGGGGTGGGCAGGGGGGGAACAGCCACAGCTAATTGGAAACAGGTATTTGTCTGCAGGTAGTGCTGCCAGACAGAAGCCCTTCTGCATCTCGCAGAGTCCACGCAATCTGCAGTGTATGAACAAGCCCCATGGGGAAAGGGATGAATTTTTCACACCTGTTTCTCCAAATTTAATAATAATAAAAAATTCCATGCAAGCTGAAGGAAGGCAACATTCCAGTAACGTTTTGCTTTTACTGACTGAAATTTCCCGTAAGATGGGCGTCTGGCTATAGAATGGAAAATCTGTCCTCACTCACTTCCCCCTCAGTGCTGGGCGGACGCATGGAGTCTGGTTGCTCTTTTCATTCTTGCCAGGGCTGCTGCAGTAGCTCCATCCTTGTTAGTCCCGGGTGCTGTGAAGTCAGAGCCACGAGTCTGCCCGTCACAGGAGGCAGAGAGGCCTTGGCGGTTTGTTCCAGGGGACGTTCCTAAACCCTGTGTCACTTCATTACACAGCAAATTGAGAACAGACACCAGTAACACAGACAGAAAGGAAGGAAAAAAAAAAAAAAAGGAAAAAGGGGAGTCATGATACCATCAGAGAAATATGTGTAAAGTCCAGAAGTGCTTCTGCACTTTGGCCAAAGGCCAAGTGGAAATCCAAGATGCTTGATGTACTGAACTCCGGGTTTCCCACCACACTTCAATCATTTACCAGCAGGTATTGAGATACACAAACTTCTCAGGGCAGCTATTAAGGTGTTGAGGTGGTGGAAAACTACAGAGGGAGGATGTGGGCTGAATGCAGCTATAATGGACTGGAATTCGTGACACGGAGTAACTTGTTGGCTTTGTAAAATGGAATCACTTCCGAACTGTAACGAGCAATCTTGGACATGATCATTTTGGGATACCAAAGCACTGGCTGCTACATGAGTACTTGTAATCCTCATTGCATAATAGTGTCTGTAAAAAAGCTTTTAAAGGGAAATAAAATGTTTGGAATTTGATAGCTGCATAGGTCCTGCATCCATCCTCTCTCTGTTCTCCAGGCATCAATTTTAGAAGTCAGCCTTGTGGGAGTCATTGCCTTTGCCAGAATGAATGTGATTGAAACTAATAACATTAGGAAAACGCTCTCATAATATAAATATTTGCCCTTAAACTTGTTTTAGATCAGAGAAACCTAAATGTACTCTAGCAAAATCAGGGCTGTTCTGGAGATAACAGATGAAAACGGAGATCTAAGGCAGGAACTCTTCACCATGGTTGTGTGCATCTGTGTGTTCCTTATTATAGACAGCGACTGGCATTCATTTGGGATAACCAAAGAATTGAATTTACCCACGTGTGCAGAAACAAGACTTTTCTGCTCTGTCTTGATTGTTCTGAAAACGTAGGTGTTATTAAATGATTAGTACTGCTAGTGCAAGAAAAGAAATGTCCATTCTTTTGTGAATTGAAGTTGTGTATTGAATCAACTTCGTTTTGGAAGAATATTTGCACAATGGTGTCCCACAGATTTTCACTCCAAAAGCATCTGGATGAAAGAATTGTACTCAGAATAAAAGCAGTGGCACACGATTCCTATTGTTCCTCTGCCATATAAATGGGATGCAAGCAATTTTATTTCAATATGGAATGATGTAGGTTGTTCTGTTGTGGAAGTTATGTCTTGTTTGTTAGCTTTGAAAGGGCGATGATCTTAAATCTGACCATAAACTGGGAAACTGGGCAGTAATAATGTTCAGGGCTCAATTACAAGCTTGCAATTCTTTGTCGAGTTTGGGGCTTCAGTGTTTCTGACAGTCACTCCGACTTTCCTTTTTGGTTCAAATGAAAGCTAAAGCCTGGATTTCTAAAGATAGAGAAGCTACGTAAGAACTGAGCTAACCTGTTTGAAGAAGTCTGGGATTACAGCTGTCTTTAATGAAATTTGAGTTAGCTACAGAAAACGTAAGTAAGCTAAATCCCATCTGCTTTGAGGTTTCCCTTTGGTCCCAGAAGCAGCCAACTGCAGGATATGAGGAGAGGTGTATGGGCTCCTACCGGAAACGCTGGGGGAAAGGCAAGGCAAGAAGGGGCCTCCCTCTGCTCCTTGGGTCTGCGTTTGTGATGTGACCTCACCACTCCCTGCCCCACGTAAAGGCACAGTGCAGCGTGTTGTGAAATGCAAGGAGAGAGCAGAGGGAGCCTGTCTTCCCCCTCAGCACCAAATGGGATCTGAGCTAGCATCACTCCCCTTTCCCATCGCTTCTCTCTGTTCATAGATCACAGGGAAAATGGGCAGTGCCTATCCTACCTATCAGACCCCTTTTGCCCCCAGGACGTTGCTCTTGAATCTGTGGTTCAACATCCAGAGGTCTTCCTTGGAAGTGAGCACGTTTGTTCCAGCTCACACATCAAGCATTTGGTTGCTCTGTAGAAAAACTTTGCAGTTTGAACAGTTCTGTTGTCTGGCTCACATTCCCACTCCTTCAGTGAACCTTTCACCTCTTCGGCTGCTTGCAAAGACTGAGAGTTACAAAGCAAATGATTGGTTCTACATCAGTCAGATTCTTGGCTTTATAATGATCTGCTGCTCAGACTGAAAAGCAAGACGGAGAGGTTAAATATCCCTATTTGCTAACTGGTAACTGTAATTAATCATTTTCAAACAATTTGAGGATATGCTTTGAAGACCGGGAACACAAGTGCCTACCACCAGGGCAATAATTTGTCTATATATTTGCCTACCTCCACTTACAGGAATGGCAGCAATGATGCAGGTGTTTATAAAAGGGGTTAAACTGCAGCTTTTTCTTAATTTCAAAAGGGTGTGCGATTGAAGGGCATCCTGCACTGTCTTCCTTTGCGTTAGGGTTCAGCTTTTAGCATTAAGACAGCTGTGATGACAGTTTTCTGCTGTAAAGGCTGAGCATGGTTACCTTAAGACACTGAGTTTTGTTGCTCCTGTAGCTTTCCCCTCAGGAAGCTCTATAGTCATCATCAAGCTAATTTTACTAAACTGTGTTGGTTTTGGTATAGTTTGTTGTGCCAGAGAGAAAGTCTGCATGGCCTTTGAGGTCTCATCTCATTCTTTTTCTTTGTAAGTGCTTTGATATATATATGTAGAGATAGATATATATTAATGAAATGTGCAGTTGGGATTCAGTATTTCTCTTAAACTCATGAAATCATTGTTCCAATGTCTTTTAGCTGGGCTGTTATTGGCATTAGGAATCTCATCACTTGAGGACACATACTGATAGCAGCTACCATTACATTTGAACATTTTCCAGCTAGAATGCATAAGCACTACACATTTTGCTTTGTTGTTGTTGCTGCTTAAGCTTCAGCGTGAAAACAGTTCCTGCAGAATACTTAGGGGTGTGTTTAACGTCATTACCTGTAATTTTGGCATCAATAAGCTTGAACACATAATTATAGTGAAGGGTACTTATGTTTATTGTGATGGATAGAAGCATGCGCCCGAGGTTTTCTAATGAACTCAAGCACTTAGAAATGCAAGTTGGCATGGCAAGGTATAAAACCCTTACTGGCAAGCAGATGAGGTGCTTTCCCTGTGCCATCTACGGCTTTACAACGTACGTGTAATTCTGAGATGCGGATAAAATCTTTATGCCATCCCAAATAGTAACCTTTGTTTTCTGTCTTGGTCCTCAGCACATTGGAATATTCTTGTCTCTCTTCCTATCTTGATACATAACAAAAACCTTACTTTGCCTACTATAAATTTAATTTACACCAAAGATATTTATGAAGATTTGACGTTACTTTGCCACAGAGCCTGGCACCACCAGTATGGGTGGAAAATACTTAAACACTGGTGTAGTTTTTCTTCTCAATTTGCTCCTAATTTCTTTCAGTGAATCTTTGATTTGTCTTGACTGAATTTTTCATAGGGCTGTCTAGATTTTGTTTATAAATATTTTGGATACCACTAACAATAAACTCTTGTCTAGTGTACAGTATGAGTATGTTGCTGCCTACCTTTGCATTGAATGTCTATTTCGTAGGCCAGGGGAAGAGGTGTGAGGACATGACCAAGATCATCTTTCAGAGCATGGCAGTAGGTTCTGCCATTTAGGTACCAGCAGGATATTTAGTAGTTTATTGGGCATTATGGAGCCAAACTTTACTAGAGCTCTCAGCACTGATGATCTGAGCATCAGTTGCCAACTTGCACCATCAGATTCTGGGTTCATCTGCTTAGGTCAGGCTTCCCTCGGAGTAGGGATACATTTCTGCATTTTCTAATATCAAAACAGTGCCGTTCAGCATGGGTTGCAATTATCAGAATCAATCCAGCCTCAAAGCAATGTAATCGTCAACATTATTGGATTAAATGTAGTCATACTGTTTACACTGGGAAAGGATAGTCTGAATAACTATATAAAATAGTATTCTCATTCAAACGTATGTACTGAACAAATAGTCAAGAGTTTTCAGTGTGTTTAAAAACCCATATTATATTTGAGAGCCATTGGTTCAGGAAAGGAGGATATTAGTATACAGGCAGCATGAATTGTTGCAAGTATCAGATATCTAAAGCAAGAGCTTAGCTATTTAGATGCTATCTGAAAAAGAAGTTAAGCTATCTTCTTGTGTATCAGCACGGAGTGATTCCAAACAGCATATGTAGAGGATTGACCCTGTGATATGACGTCTTTCTTTAAAACCTGCTCTTTCATCTTTCTCATAACATTACATAAGAGAAACTGTAGTTGGTGGGTTCTGTTTCTCAGGCTGCCCATTCTGAATCTGGTGTGGCTGTCTCTGCTGCGCTCCTGTGCTCTGCTGTTGAGCCTGGTGCTGCTCTAACATCCCTTTTCTGCGAGAGATGTGCTTCCTTCCAGCTACAGGCTCTGAATGCTTCCCCTGGCTCCTGAAATTGTCCAAATTGAGAATGTTTCCCTGCCCCAAGCTATGATCATCTGATCATTCGTTTCGTAAGTTATATTCCAGTGGCTCAGTGCATTCCCATCTGCATACTATAGAAATCAGCTTTGCTATGTGCATGGCAAGATGCATCTCAGGCTGTGCTCATCTCTGTGCCTTCAGGGCAGCTTTCACACTGCCTGATATGCCGATACAAAATAAATTATTCCTGGGACTGGGTGGATCAGACCAAATTTTCAAGCTGAACTAAGTCTAATTACCTGTGTTGCAACAATTTTGTCTCAAGGTAACGATGAGTACGTAGTGTGAAATCCACTGTTTTCCAGAATAATGAGTTGGGATCTCTTTCATACCTTCATGCTGTCCTTGATTTCATGCTATGTCCAGCTGTTCCTAGATTTGTCTGTTATGATTATCCTTATGTGTGTGAATGCATCTCCAGTGTGAGCTTGTGTGTAGAAAGACAATAAACTCAGCTGCATATACAAAATTTAATGCTCGTTTACTTTCTCCTTTTCATTAAAACAGAAATCAACTGATATTGACAGTTATCTAGTGAAAGAGAACAGCACGGGGCAAATGATTCAGTTGTAATCCTTCGTGTTTGACATCACAACCCGAAGCTATCTTTCTGATTAAAATACGTTTTCCCTGTTCTTTCGTGTTATCATTTGCTTCTGACTCAGTGTATCACTCACAGTTCTCCACAGAGTGTATTTAAAGGTGGGTGAGCCAGAAAAGATAAAACCAGGACAGGCCTGGACTCTTACCTGACTCTCATTCACCGCATCACGGCATGTTGTTTGAAGTCAGGTAAGTGGGTGGAGAAAGATAGGAGAAAAATCTGGTTTAAATTTCGATTCAACAGCTGTTGGCAGAAGACCTGGTGTTAGCAAACACTACAAAAACAAATCCCACAGATTCCTTCCTCACAAGCTTTGTGTCTTGCTTAGACTTGTGGTTGTGGACAGGGAAATAAAGTGTTTCTCAAATGGATCTGAAAGGACTTCTGAAGTAAGAGACAGCAAATGGTGCCTTGTATGGGAACTGTCTGCTTCTCAGTCCCCATCAGATTTTACTGGGAAAATCTCACATTGGGTTTTTACCTTTGAGTACAAATTTTAATTGAATTTCACAGGACTGTATAAGTGGGGGAGAACTGAGGTGGGCTGGCACCACGATCACCTTGAGAATATTCTGGGGAGAACAGCAGACAAACATTGAGTATTTATTGGGAGCCGCATACGGTGACCTTACTGCCTTTGGAATCAATGGAAGTGTTCAGAACAAGTTCTAAGAGGTGTAGTGTTAAGAGGTCCCTCAGAGGTGTTCCAGAACCGTGGAGATGTGACACTGCAGGACGTGGTCAGTAGGCATGGTGGGATGGGTTGGGGTTGGACTTGGGGATCTGAGAGATCGTTTCCAAGCTTAATGATTCTAAGCCAGCAGAAAGAATCCAATGCCTTTATTGGGGAGCAGGCAGCAGTTCTGACACTCTTTCCAGTAGGATCTCATTTCTGCTCTTATGGCATGACTGCTGTGAAACACAGCATGCCAGAGAATTAAAGCAAAAATTGAAAATGAGTGCTCATGAAAGGCTGATAGAGATGCATCCCTGACTGTACTGAAGCATTTGATCTCAGTGTTTCTTAAATACTTCTGTAGTTGCTCGGAGAAATGGGATCAGTTTGTTGTAAAAATCATTTGTAAAAACGTCACCAAGTTTTGCTTGCTTTTTTTGTCAGCATCTGTTTAGAAATGACTGGGAGTTGTGCTGTGCGTTGAAGAAGGGAATGAGCTCAGTGACATTGTTACGCATCAGAAAATAAACCCAGGGATCACTGGAAAATAGGAAATCCCCAGCAAAGAAAATCTGACTCGTGTTGTCAAAAGAACTCTGTTTTCTGTCATGATGATAATGATTCAAAAATGGCAGTCAGAATTTTGGGGCCAGGAATTCCCCATTCTTTCCTGAGGGTGGAGGATGGGCCAAGTTTTCCCGATAGTGCCGTGCCTGTGAAGCAGGAAAAGGAAAAAAATCTTAAAAGTGATGTGAGTCCATGGAGGCTGGGGAAGGCCAGCTGGGAGGAGATGCACTCAGAAAGGGAGAATGCTCAGAAGGGCCTGGACAGTCCCTCTTAATTCTTGTGAGCATCCTTGTTGCTGAGTACGACCCCGCTGCTTTCTTACTGGGCTGTCCCATGGCCTCCTGAGATAGGTGGATAATGTTTAAAGGGATTTGGATCAGTCCTGCTTCTGAAATGGTGAAGGAATTTCATCCCTTCTCCTAGAACATAGACATGACAGAGCTAAACTCTGTATTTCACCCTGCAGCTCCTCTCCCTCTAACTGCCCCCCCTCCTATGCCCCCCCACCCCACCAAAAGTAGTGTCAGATAGAAGGCATTTGAATGCTGATGGTAATTCTTGAGGTGTGATCACAACTCTTTGCCATGAAACTGAGATCTGGGGGCAACCAGCGGACCCTCTCTTTGGGCAGCACTGTGCATTACCCACAGCTCCAGGACTGACCAATGGACTCACGGAGTGGTTGGAAGACCTTTCCAACACCCAACTGCATGGACTCTCTTTAAAAAAAGGGAAGCTCTCCCGTGTGCTTCTGTGGGCTTTTATCTCTCTCTTTTTAAGAGAATCAGCCCAGGATGCTTCTCAGCCCCGTTGTCCCCCCAGCTGAGGTAGAGCAGAAGCAGCACGGGGACGCAGAGATCACAAGCCTGGAAAGACCGATGCGTGCCAGATCAGCAGCTTGTGTACATCTGAGCTGTTCTGCTCATCCCTGCAGAGCAGTGCCAGCCTCACTCGCTGCCCATCAGCCTCAGCACACTCCGAGGGACTTTCTGGAATGGAAACCCTGGGCTTGTGGTCCGCCTGATTTCAGTTTGCTACTCTTTCGCAGTGTTAAAATAATGGGGATGGGGGTTTAAAAGTCCTGATAATGCGCTCTGCTGATGCTGTAAGGAAAATATTCCTCTTTCTGAGTCATTTGCCCTGAGCTGGCTTTTTTTGTTGTTGTTTGAATGGTTCAGGGGTTTCCTTCTTTAGCCATAAACTGCATGCAAATTCTTTGTGTATGTGTGTGTGTGTATGACAGTGTGTGTCTGTGAGTGCGTGTGTGTTTCTTCAGAAGCTAAGCCAAAGAGAGAGGCTGTTCCTTTAAAGCAAAACTGAAAAAAAAAAAAAAAAAAATGCCTTCAGGCATCCTATTACAGTGGAATGAGCCAAGGATCAGGATTTGCAGCTCAGCTATATAAACCCAGCAGAATCTGGCTGATCCGAACAGTGTGCCGCACTGTCAAACGCTCCTTTCGCACACGCGCTCACCAAATGAGACGGCACAACTTCTCCGAGTTCTGACGGGACGGCGAGGAAGTCGGGAGCCGATAGCTGGCTGCAGGACCTCTGCTTCGTGGAGGCTGCTCGCAGCGGGATCTGATCTGTCAGCCCACACGGTAAGCCTGCTTCCTTCCTCAATTAAAATATCAGGAGCTCTTTTCCCACCCAAGTCTGAAGTTGCGACCGTGGCAGATTTGACTTTGTTCAGTCGGAGCAGGCAAAGGTTTTGGGAGGCAGCGTTTCTTCTTTCGTCCGTCTGTGCTCCCTGATGGCATAACAACGTAGGAAAGGTTTCAATGGCATTGATCTGATCCAGTTAATGAATGGAAGATGGGTTGGTTGAGCACTGGTAGTCGACAGGTTGGGCAGAAAGTCGGGTTTGGAGTTTCCTCTTGGCTCATCCAGGTAAATATGTCCCCCATTCTCACACTGTGCACTGGACAAGATCCACTTGTGATTCTCAGACCTCACAGGTGACTCTTCCTATGCTCTGCCGTACAACCTGAGACAGAGTCAGGCCCTTTTTCGTTTGCTGTCTGCACGCCTAATTGCACTGAAGCCTTTGTCACCTTCCTCCCTGCCCCCGCTGAGCTCCAGTTTCTTTTTAAAGCCCACCAGTGTCTGAATCTGCATTGGGGAGCCAAAGACAAAGGAGAGTTCAGCTGGTAGCTTATTTCCAAGTGCTGACATGGGTGGGTTCTGGGCAGCGGGAGGGTGAAATTCTCCATCATCATGGAAAAATGAAGACCCTTGCTTTACGGTGTGCCTCAGCTACTTGCTGCCTTGTGCACTGAGCTTTTCTGCATGACTGTGTCTGCATTTAGGCTCAAATTGGCTTAAAATAGAGAGGCTGACCGGGAGAAAGTCATTGCAGCTAGCTCTGCCTGTGAGTTAAGGACACTAACTCAAAACTTTGTGTTCAATCACCTTTGCAGAGTTTCCTCTAACTCATTTGCTCTCTCTCTATTGGGGGAGTTTTTGGCAATCACTCTGAACTGTATCATGTCACACGCATGGAAGGTGTGTTCAGATGGTTGTGATGTGTTCCCTCGCACAGTGGAGACATGAAGTTAAAAAGCAGAGTGAGGTGTTTATCAGATTGTCCTTTATGTAAACGAACGGAAATGAGTGAGTTGTGTGCTGTTTGTTGTATAGACAGGGCGAAAACCTTCCCATCGAGCTGTTGCGTGTGCGTGGTTTTGTTGTTGTTGCTATTTTTTACCTCGTTCTTTTAAAAATTAAACAAAAAAGAAGTTAAATAATGGCAATTCAGAACAATGTCTTTGGTTTGTTATTATGGCGAGGCTCTGCGTTCGTTCGCCTTTTAGAGCTGTGAAGCCTTACAGGTGCCGCAGGCGGTGAATGAGATGGGCAGCGGGGGGCTGTGGCTGTGCATTGAATTCTAGGAAGACTGGCAGAAAAGGGTTAGGGGCACTCTTTTTTTTTCCTTCCTCGCTGCTAATGGAAGCTTAGGAGCAAATGAAACGTTTAGCCAAAGTAAGGGGCACAGCCTGCCTGCAGCTGGCCTTCCCTGGCATTGAGTTTCGAATGCACTTGAAGAGTTATCAGGGAGTTCTGATGAGTCCCCATTGCAGCTGCTGCCCCTGCTCCATGCTGGGGAGAGGATGCATGCCTGAACTGAGCAGGGGATGGACAGCTGAAGGGGCAGAGCAAGGAGGGATGTTGTGCAGGGCACTGCTTGCCTCCCCATCACTGACCCTATCACACCACCATCCTCAGCAAATTCATTTGCCCCCTTTGCTTTTTGCTTATTACTTTTCTCTTCTGGTTTCTTGCAGTCCAGGGAAAACTCTTTCTAAATTCCAGTCCTTAATCTTGTAACTACCATTAATCTAACAGTGTTTTCAAGGCTATAGAAGAGCCCTGTGATCTGCTGAAAAGCATGTAATCTGCAGGTCAGAGTGCCCTGTCTCCTTCAGAGGGGAAGCTGATATGCTGTTGCAGAAGTCTCATCCAGGTGCACTGTGGAAATAGATACATGATAAGAGAACACAAGCCAGATCCAGTCCTCCCAGTGGAATAATGGTGCTTAATGATGATGGAGCTTAGCTGAAGCATCCCTGAACTCACGCTAAAAAGTGCTCCACGGGGCTACCAGTAAATGTTAGCTGGAGGTTTTTGTTAATAGAAATTGAACCATTGTGCTGCCAGAGCAGTATTTCTGTAGGTGTTCAAAGTTTAGGCAGGGATAGCATATTTTTAATATTACTGCTTTTTTTTTTTTTTTTTTAATAAGAATATCTATAAAAAGCCAACGACTATTCACAAGTGAAGATGTTCCGACTTGCTGTAAAGAGGCTGTCAAAGTGTTTTCTTGGGCATTGTTTCCCTTTTTTGATAAGGTATTGAGATGAGGTGGGAAGGCGTGTGCTTCTTGAGAGCTTTTCATCCTTCCATTCCCAAGAGCAAAGCAGAGGAGCAAATGTGCATTTGAAGCAGCGAGGTTGCTTTGGAGCCAGAGCTCCAACCTTTTCATCCCTCTGCTAAAACCACTGAAATAACAGACCTCTCCACAGGTCATCATCGTCCAAATGCAGAAATGTGCAAAAGCAGTGCAAGGAATTGTAGGATGAATAACTTTCAGTTCTGGACAGAAAATACCAAAACTGGAACTTGAGCCAGAAATTAAGGGATGCTTACGGGTCAGTTTTGAGTTTATAAGATGTGATTTAAATGGTTAAACTGCTTGGTGTCAAAGTGGATTTGCTGTTTGTGGCTTGTTGGTTTTGTGTTTATTAGAGATTGGTGGTGATGCTGCTAGTGCTACAGCGCATCAGTGTGTCATGGTATTGCAAAGGGTGAGTTGACATTGTAAGTGATGCTCTCTACCACAAAAAGCTTACAATTGCTATCATTAGCAGCCCAAAAAATTCTTTGTGTTGTGAAAAGAAGAAGGAAACGGGACAGTTCTCTGAGGAATGGGAACACTGGGAAGAAGATCAGATGGACAACCCTGGGACACAGCGTTGAGCTGTCTCTGTTTCCACTGACCTCTGGGTTTTATACAGGTGTGAAACGTCCCCCAGCTCAGTGCTCACTGTCCGTTCGTGCTTTTGACCCTCTGTCCAATCTGAACTGAAGTTAAATGCCTTCCACATATGGGAAAAGTTAAAAAAAAAATGCAACAAAAAACCAACAAACTGGGCATTCCTCCAGAACTGCATGAAATCTTTCAACGCATGACGTAACTGAACTGGAGTGGGCAGACTGGGGAAGGGGAGGCAGAAAGGAGTCCTGCCTGATGTGATGTCTTTCGGTTCAGCAGGCAGCGTTTGGGCGCTGAAAGAAGGAATGTGATAGGGACCTTTCTGCTGAAAGTACAAATTTTGAGGTACTTATTATCTCTTTTTAACATTCATGAATAGGAGCAAGCTCATTACACAGTGCTGGGAATGATATACAAGGGTTGCTCTGAAAGTAATGCCTCCTGTTTAACCATGTTGGCTCACGAGGTCAGAGTCGGATGTTGGTGAGACGGCAGCAGAGGCTGAACTTACCCACTAAGAGCATCTCAATAAGCTCATCTGCACAAATCTGATAATCATGATGACCGTGTGGAAAAACAGTGTTTTGTAGCTGAGAATGTGCTCTATCAAATAGTGTCATTGTGCTCTTTGTATCTGTTGTAGTTTCCATGGAAATAATAAGAGGCATTACTTTCAGAGCGACATATGCACGTACAGTTATAACTAGACATGGCTTTAATGTTGTATTTTACTGAATTTATGTGTGCATCATTTCTCTCTCTCCTACATACTGCATATCCTACTACTGACAAAATAAGAAAAGAACCCTTCTAGCTTCAGTCAGTCTATCTGAACGTGGTTATAGTGCCTTTAAAGAATACCAGTTAATATCTGGGCTGACATTATATCGCATGAAGCACTCATCAAAAACAAATGTGAGATTTTGAAGCCCAGGTTATGGAGTCAAAAAGAATAATCTTCCATTTATGTTTTTGTTTCGCTTCTGCATGAGTCATTCCCCAAAGATAAATTCATCCTGAGTTGATCCCGTTGCAAGCAATTTCTCCAAATTCACATCCTTAATTGTCTTGCCACTGCAGATTCAATTAAACTGAGGTGGGATGTTGCCAAGAACTTCCAACTAGAGAGTCCCTGTGTACAAATAGCCTGTGGCATTTTGTATTCTTTGGGGAGCGGAGAACAACGTTGCCAAGTTTGCATTCAGTCATCCATCACATATTAGCCTACTGGAGGTCCATTCTTCCCTAGCAATAGGGGAGCTCTGCTTCCTACTTAGAAAGATTACTCACTCAGAAAGCTCTTTCCCTGTAACCAGAACTGCACAGGGAAGAGAAAGGAAGCTTTCTTCAATTCATATAAGCTCTCAGTTTCCAAACCCTTGACAAAAATGATATTGTTTCATGCTTAGAAAACATATTCTTTTTAGTAATTGAGTAGAAAGTACAGGGTGGTGGAACAGATTTTTTTTTGATACTTTCCAAAAACAATTACTTGAATCATAGATGTGACAGAGGTCCATTGTAGTAATCTGCCTTTTCCCCATGCTGGGCTGTAGCATGGCTATATGTGTACAGATATTGGCCAAGGTATTCAAAGGAGTCTGAAATTGGGCGCCTGGGGAAATTCCATTGCAATGGGTTTGTTTCCACTAAGTACTTGAGCATTTGTCTGTACTTTATCCCAGGAAGCACCAGAACATCAAAACTTCGTGTCTGCAGTGGGCAGTGTCTTTGGTTCGATGGAAAGCCTTTATTTGGATGGGGCAGTTGTACATGGCAGTGCCAGACCTTAGTGGTTATCTTCCTTCTGGCATGATCTCATTTTGTCAGAAGTCAGTTTGTCAGGCTTTCTAAAGGGGTTTAGCATCCACTTTGCGCCAGTTCTTTGTTTTGACTGGTTCCTTTGGAGAACCAGCTCCTTCTGGATACAGTGAATCCTCCTAAATGGTTTCTCTGTGCTGTGTGACAAAGGTCTATGCCAGGAAAGATATAAAGGTACCCTGTGATGTATAGGCAATCCATTCCACTTAGTGAACACAGTGTAACGCATATTTTTCCTTTACTTGTGGCTTGTACTTCCCTTCTGCATTGCTTGTACTGCAGTAATTCAAGGCTGACTCAGAATGAATGCTGCACACTGTGGGCTGCAAGTGAAATGAGAACAGGATGCATATTAAGGGAAAGGTCTCAGATCGTTTTTCTTATTGAAGTATTTTGGCAATGTAAATAGTTTCCAGGAAAAAATGCTGGCATTTCCCATAGTGAGCGCTCCTTATGAATGTCCTATCTATTTTTCCAGATTGGTGGCCAAGTGAAGTGTTTATATGAGGATATACCATCCACAAGCCAGGGAATTTATATTTCCACTGCCAAATGTTAATTAGCATATAGGCTTGCACACTTCACAGGTTAGCAAGGCAATCACAGTGATGCAGCACCACAAGTGCTGCGGCTCCAGGTTTGATGGAAAGAATGAAGGGCCTAGAGGGAGAGCCATTCTCAAATAAATTAGACACTATTCATACTTTTCGTTCTTAGGCTGTTGTTTCATATGCTGTTTATTTGCCTCACTAGTACACTGGGATTTGAGAGGGTCACTGGTAGAAGGTAGGAAATATGGTCTTCTACCAGCCAACACGTGTGCTTGTCCAGGCCTTCCCCATCAGTGGACATGGGGCTCAGCCCCATGTCTGTGTTCTCCCACCTACGTTCTCATAGCCCCGTGCTTCTGCTATGGTAATGCCATGTCAGTGCCTTGGAAGGTTATTTTGGATGAGGAGTTCATTTGCTTTGATTTCACAGAATCATACAATCACCAAAGTTGGAAAAGACCTCCAAGATCATCTGTTCAACTGTCTACCTACAACCAATATTTCAACACTAAACCACGTCCTGAAATACAACATCTAATTTGGCTAGGATCTCCCTAAATTTGGCTGTGAATATATTTCCAGATCACTAATAATGTCACTGTCACTATTAATGTGGGCGAACGCTCCTCTGTAAGAAAAGGGAAATGATCCAGAATGAACACAGTGCTCTCTGGGTTGTGGTTTGATTCTCATTTGTTCAAGTTTTGTTTCTCAGAACGTATGCAGGAGACCTTAAATTGTGTTTGTTTTCTCTCTCCAGATATATAATTACATCATATTTGATGTAAGAAACATGCAATTCTGACAAATATGAATACGTCTTTCATACCCTATAGTTCTATATCATAATGTCCTATAAACGCACCCTAATTGACTGATAAATAGAAGGCCTCAGTGCAAATAAAAGTCAAGTTTACTATATAAAACTCCAAGTGTTTCACTGGGGGGAGAGTTTGTTCTGCTAACGTGAGCAGCTATTTCACTTTGATAAGGGATGTTGAATATGCATATAGTCTACCTGCTTGTCGGTGTCTTAATTATACAGTAGAGAGAGTTCTCTTTGCAGAGGATGCCTGAGCCTGATCTGATATGGCCTGTGCTCATTTAGGTCAGAAGTGCTGCTCGTGCAGTTACATGGGGTTAGGACCAGTCTTGACAGAGAGGAAATTAGAATCTGAGCCTTTTTCATGCATAAAGCAGCACTTTATTGCATTATTCCCTGTCTGTTTCATTTCAGCATGCATTGCTGAGGGGATGGTTTTCTGCTTTGCAGACCTCGGAGACTGCCAGCCAAATTCTCATGTGACACAACTGCATTGATTTCACTGGAGATCTGTTGCTGGATAATTGAGCTCCACATCCTTTCTTTTATTCCACAGCTCAAATTGCTGTCAGCTAAGCCTTTAACACAGGCAGGTTTCAAGTCACAATGGGTTAAGAAAAAAGAGGTCAGAGCGTGGAGGTCTCTCAGGTCTCCTATTAGTGTAACAGTGCCCGATTTGTTGACATCAAAGCAGCAGGGCAGAGTTTTGTCTGGGGTTATTCACCGTTGTAACTCATCGCTTGCTCAGAGCTGTCTATGTGACTGTATTTTCCATTACATTGTAAAAGTGCTTCTGCTTTAAATCAGAGCACTGAGAAAAACCCTCAGACCGGACCAGTTGAGAACAGCCTCCTCTCTGTTTCCAACTGCCTCACACTCCATTTGCTTCATATTCTGTGAATCTGATTCGTACTTCGTCCTGCCATGCCGTGGTTGCTTTCACCCCATCTTCACTCCTCGTCACATACTTTGTTCTACTAAAATTTGCTGCCCTACCCTACTTTCCCAAACGTGCGGATTCTTGATGCTACAGCAGCTGACAGAACTAGGCCAGGCAGACAGCTCGCCCGGGGCTGTTACTGGAAGTCAGATTTCAAGGAATTCCTTCGGTGCTCCCGCAAGTTAAGAGAAATTGTGTGCATTCCCACACATCTTGGATGTTAGTACCAAGGACAGAGGAGCTCTGGTGGGGAGGAAAAGCCACCCGGACAAACTGAAAATTGCCCGAAAAACAAAGAATTAACCTGAGGATGAGTTACGTATATGCTTCCGCGGCTCCTATTAAGAAGACCAAAGCGTGCTAATGGCAAGAGGCACGTAATAATATTTCTGATTGCCAGGAATAACACAGAGTTTTAGGGCTGGCTTCTGAGGCATTTCAGAGATGGCATTTGCAGTGCTTGAATAAGTATATGGTTAAATTGAAGTGAAATTACAGACTGCATGTGAATAAGCACGATGAATTCTGAAGATACCCTGCTGACCGGTGTCATCTCTAGCATTAAACATTTCTTGTTATTCCAGACCAATACACATGCAAATTATTTGTCTACTAGTTAATTATACAGAGCCACTAAAGCGTGATTCCACTTCACTTGCCTATGAACATGTATTCCTTCAACTGAACTCACTTGAAATATGGAAAAGTCGGGTGTGTGGAGCAGATTTTTTGGCTAACCTCCTCTTTCTGACCTCCAGGAGCAAGGGTGCTGTCTCAGTGTGCTTCACCTGTTCACTTGTATGCTATGTGTGTACTTAGTATGTCAGTGGCTCGTGGTTCTTATTTTCTGCTGCATAGTTTCCACCAGCATCTTTGGTAAATAATGAATTTGGAGTTTTGGTTTTATAGCTTCACCTGCCCACCCATTTACTCACCTATTCATATGATACTCATCAATTGTTTTCGTGACTCATTTCCTACCTGTCATTATCAGTAAGAAAAAAACCTGATGTTTGATTCCCCACTTGTGAATTTTAGGTACAAATGAAATTGTCCACATTTGTACTCCCAGAACTGTCTGCTGCTCTGAACCTCTTGCTCAGCTTGGCACTGGGGTGCCATTCTGAAACCCCACTCAGTTTCTCTTGGGATTCTATGGTGAACATAGTTTTTTGTTTCACCTCTACAGATTTCATTATGGAGGTCAGGAGGCATAAGATTTCTTACCTCAGCCTTGCAAAATCCGGTCTCTTTCTTTCTGCCTATGGAGGTGGGGTCTGTTTAACATGGTCCAACTTGCGTAGGTCTCACTGTCAATCAGGGCAGCTCCTTCGAAGTGTAAACAAAGACAGAATTGTATGAGTGTGTCTCACAGTCAGTCTTGGTTTTGATGCAAATTTGGAACAGAGAGAGGATTGGCACCACATAGCCAGGGAGGGAAAGGGGTAAGGAAAAAAATTAGAAGTCCTGAATTTCTCCGCTTCCCATCTTATCACAAAACCACTCAGTGAAATGGGCTGTGGAAAACCTATGGTGGTTTTGGGAGAAACACCGTGGAGAAGGGTCTGGGAATGAAGCAGAACTTTGTATATGGAATGAGCATAAGTTGCTGTAATTCATGCATACAAACCTCATAGTCTGAAACTGCATCAGCGAGCCCGCAAAATGATTCAAAGTGAAGTCTCTAGTGTCTACCAAGAAAATAATGAGCTCCTGACAAAGTGTAACTTGGCAAAGAAACTTTCCAAAGACAAGTTTAGAAAACTGTAGATCTTTTCCAGTTCTACATACGTCTTTGCTGTGGGGAGGAAAAAGCCAAGAGAGCGAGCAAATGCTTTTGCTATTAGGAAAGGCTTCATTAAAAGGTACAGTACATACTCAGAAGGCGAGAGTGATTTCTGCTGTGAGATTATGCACAAAAGTTGCTTTAGTTATGAACGGTGGATTTGTGTTTTGTTTTTAATAGGTTCTAATCTGCTCTGCAATGGACCACGTTCAATTCCATGTTTAACAATCCAGTGCTGCACAGAGACTTCTGCTGCTGCTTCAGAGACTAAAGGGTGAATCACTTCTGTGCTGTAAGTGCAAACATGGGGTTCAGAAGGAAGCAAAGCAAAAGAAGGTGTAAACACATCCTTTTCCATGGAGTCTTTCTGAGATGACCCATTTCTGCAGTTCTGCTTCTGTTTTCAGAACAGAGACGGTTTTTCTGAATCCACTGCCTTTGTTGCTGGTCCCATTGCTGGTGCTGTGCTGTTTGTAATCCATAGTTTTTACCTAGGCTGTATCTGCCTGAGGCAGATTTCTTCAGCTCTGAAGGCTACAGTAAGAGCAGAGATTGCTTCGCAGATGGGAGAAAAAAAAGTTTCGTAGATGTTGTAGATGTAGAATCCTTTCCTTTTTCTAATCTTTTTTTTTAATCTGTTTGTAGCAAATTGCTCTACTTGGCTGATTGCGGTGCACCCTGCCATGAAACTGAGTGCAGCTCAAAGGCACCCCACTGACCTGCTTGTTTTGTTTCTCTTTTTTGAGCTCTTGTTTCCAAAAATTGATGCTCAGGTGTCCGAGCTCTTAACAAAAAAAAAAAAAGACTGAATTCCCTGTTGACTTGTGCCTCTGTGAGTTGGTGCTAGCAGCCCTATAGTTACCTCTTCTCAGTTAAGATATAAAACATCTGAGTATTCTGCCCCATAAAAAAAGTAGCTTCTTTCTTGTGGCTTGTACAAAATTCCTGCTGTGGTTTGAGCTGGATGTAGAATTCTTCTTTCCTTCCTGTCTGAAAGCATGAATCATTTCAGTTGTGCAACAGCAGAAGACGTTGCTACACTACGGTAGGTACAGCTCATCATGGAATAAGGTTGCATACATGTGTACAAGAATGATTCCCCTGGTGATTTCATAAAATGTCTTGAGACTTTTACAGATGAAGGGATGCTCTGTAGATATGTGGTACTTCTTCTCAGTTACAGATTTTTTCTCAAATTCTGGTGTGTTTCTCTGTGGCTTTTACTAACCTTATCATTTATTTCATCTTCTTATTCTGGTACTGGCTTGGCACATCCTATGGTTTGGCATCAGATTAAGGATTCAACTTCTTATTGTTACCCTGGAGTTTCAGGCAGCCATGTAGTTATCCGTATATTTGCTGCTCATCTCTGGTCAGACTTTCCCCTCCAGTTCGAAAGATATATCTCTGAGATTCTTTTTCTTCCTTATAATGTAATGCTGCAGTTTTTTATTCTTTGTATTTTTCATTTCTGAAAATTTAATAGCATTTTTCAGGTAAGTTTCTAATGATTTAAATGAGGATTTAGCAGTACCATACCACGAGGTCCTGGAACTATTAAGTTCACTGAGACATACATTCTCCCACAAGATTTTACCAGTGAATAAACTAAGATATACTGGATGATTTATATGATAATTTAATTGCAAAAAAGTTTGAGTTTCAGTCTTTCTGACCACGAGACCACACCACTATTCCCAAGGCCATGAGCATGTTCTGGAATCTCTGTCGAGAGCCCTTTGTGCTGTGGGAACCCCACATCCAGTCAGCTCATTTAACTTCGTTTCTCTTGTCATGGTTCAGAGGACTCTGAGATGGCTGACCTTTGGTTTTGTCTCAACTACTGTTGGGAGGTAGCTTTTCCAGGCCTGGGGAATCCATTCAGTGGGAGTCCTGTCCATTCTTCATTTTGCAATAATTCTATCTGGTTACCGTGCCATTAAACTATCACGCACAGGTGAACATTTTCCTTGGCTGCCCTATAGGTTTGTTCATCTCAGATTTTATTTCCATCTTAATTTTCCCATCAGTCAGCAGTCAGCTCCCTAATAAGTCCATCTGGCAGTTGGTGTTCCCTAGTTTCATACAGGAGGGTCCTTATTCTCCAGAATGCCCATCTCCCAGCACCACAGGCCTGCATAGCATGACCCAAATCACACCAGCAAGCCACTGTTGTACATGGCTAAAATACATATTTATTCAAAATTTTTCATTTATTTGACTTTTTCAGCTCAACACTGAGTTTCACTTCTCTACATCATGAAAGGAATAAGCTTAATTTGGTAAAAAAAAAAAGAAAAAAAAGAAAAAAAGAAAAAAGAATCCATTTTATAGATGGAACATTTTAATTTCCTGGGCTTTACAGCTCTAAGGTTGAAAGGGTTTTGCAGCATCAACTACACGAGACATTACTTCAGTCAACTCACTACAGCTTGCATTATTCCTTGGCATCTTTTTACATGATCTTATCCTCATTTTTGCCTCAGACAAAACCTATGGTTTTTTTTTTTTAAAAAAAAAAGGATTGCAGGCAGATATTTTTAGCTGCTGTGAGTCACTGGAGTGCCACAGGCCGTGTTCACCAGCTGGTCTTCCTGCTTTGTGGGGAAAGAGAAAGTCGAGCTGGCTAATACACCAGAACAGCACAATCAAATTAGAAGACAGAAATGGGAGTATTTGAGCTGTCTGCTCCCCCCACATCCCCCCTCAGCAATTCTTTCCTCTCCGTTCCCAGTCTTTCAAGCTTTTTTGTTTCAAATCTTCAACCAATATCCTTTCCTGCCAAACCTGATGAGGCAGGGGAGAAGTATTATTGGCCATCAATCACGGTAGGGTTTGTTGTAGAAATAGCAGACCTTGCTTTGCAAGTAAAGGATTCAGCATCTCCAAAAATGATTAGAAACAGGCAGGTAATAATACAAGAAGTCACCAACAGTAAAAAGCTTTCTGCTCCTTGTACCACTAATCTTTAATAATTTGCTACCTGAAAATTCAGTTTGGTGTCTCACGGTGCTCTGAAAGGCACTGGCACACCTTACATCCCTGTGGATGTTCTTCTGCTTTTAGAGCTGTAGATGAACATAAGGTTCATATTTTTATTCCTTCCCAGGGATGAGGGAAGCACGAGCACTGTAGCTTTTCCTCTGTAATACTTTTCATGTAGTAATTGAAGTCCAGGTTGCTCTGTGTTTTATTAGAAGGATAAAGATGCAATTGAGGCAGCTTTTCTTTCAAAAAGGCCATTTTGTTCAAAGCAAAAAAAAATTACTGGTTTCAAAGATGACCTCCTCAGAATGGTTTCTTACGGGTGGGATGGCATTTCTTGTGAGATAAGGAACTCCTGAAATAATGCTGATATTTTAGTTTTCTTCTTGCTGAGTTTTCAGAATTGAGTGAAAAATGACAACTTTCAATGGCCAAATAAGCGTTGTGAGCAGTTTTTCAACCAGCCGTATATCTTTACTGTGTCATCACTTGGTCACAGTGGTTTTTTAGTGCTCTTTTCATATAGCCAACTTCTATACAGCTCTTTGTTTGCTCAGAGTGCCAGTAGGGAGGAGGGGGAAATCCTAAGTGAAATAACCCACAGGCAGAGGAACTGAGTTAATTTTTCGTTTCCCTAATGTAGCCAAAAACTGATGCTACGAAATAACAAATGTGCATGAATACAATTCTAATAAGTACAGGTATTTAACAGCAAGGATCTTAGAGCTTGTTGACATCTTTGGCTGCTTACAGATCAATCAGTGCCTAACAACTTGAGCTTCTCTATTCTTAGACTTCCCAATCTAAGGTGACTTTGGATGCGTGTCCTGTGAAGGAAATTAATGATGATATAGTTATAATTCCCTCATTCCCTATTGTCAGAGCTAAAGTGGTATTGCCAACACATGGTAAGGGGCAGTACAAAGCACAGCAAAAGCTGGCTGAGCTGCTGGGCAAAATTCTCACCCAACGGCTTGAGTCTTCAAGCCAAACAAATTGGGGCTACATTTTAATTTACCTTCAGGGGTTGGCAAGGATTTTGGTGCTGCAGAAGGTAGGCTCTGTGACACTGAGTAGTATAGGATGGCTTCTGGGAGGCTCTTTCTATTTGGATACTGCATTGTGGTCCTTCGTGGTGAAATATGCCACATGGACGCACATAACTATCAGCAGCCACAGGATTGGGTGCTTAGAAAATTTGAAAACAGCCTCAGACCTTTGTTTTGTCATTTGAGATCAATGAATCCTTCTCTTGTACCCCTTCCCCATCTTTTTCCCCTCTCCTTTTTCCTGTCAGATAAAATGAAAAGGAAAAAAAAAAAAAGAAGAGAAAACAATACAGCAATTTATTTGTTCGCTTCTCAGTTCTGCCTGAGACTGTTTTTTAAAGACCCTTCTTTTGTGAGTTTAATCAGATGCTTGATAACAGAAAAAGCGTTGCTAACTAACCCAGGGTACAAAGAAGCCCCTTCAGAGGAACACATGACCTCATCGACAGGATTACTCTATCACATGAATTCAGACTCCATCGCACACCCAAAATAAATGTTAGGCTCTGCTTGCAGCGAGGTGTTTTATTCGCCTGCCTTCAGCAGGGCATATGCCTTGCCAATGTCTTCCTCAGTCACTGGGATTAGAAGTGTATGGAAATTCAGCACAAGAGGCAGATTTTCCTGGTCACAAACAGCCTGCTGTGCACTCCAAAGCTGACGGCTGGCCCAGGCCTTTGGGCCATTGCCCTCCTGGAACCAGCGAGCTCTGGCACAGGTTTGCAGGCACGAAACAAGTCTGGTTTTCGTTCACAGCTCCCATTGTCTGAGCTGGTTTTGTTGGGTGCCCAGAGCCTCAGCAGCCAAGAGCTGACTCTGGGAATGCTTATGGAGCCGAATGTAGCTCCCAAATATGGCTTTTTGCCAAAATGCATGCATTCCTCCCCAGAATATAAGAAGTGACACCATTGTATTGCCTCAGCACTCTCGGGGTTTCTAGCACTAACATCTGACAGCACTGATGTTCCTAGAATATCCTCTTTACAGCCACTCTCAGGGCGGATGTGGATGTTTTCTAGCCAGGTGCTTTGAAACCTCTGTGCGAAGACATGGTGTATTGCCCCCATGAATGGTGAGGAGAAGGCAGGGAGCAGTGCAACCTTGCATGCTTGTACTGGGAAAGGTGTAGAAGATTAGACCTTGTAGTACCCAAGAAAAGGCAGAAAAGATTTCTGCTGTTGCTTAGGTAAAATGAACTGAAACGGCAACATCCTGTCAAGTCATGAGCTGGTGGCATGTTTGGTGAAAGTCACATTATCCATACTCAGGAGCCTGGGAGCAGGCTGCAGGTCAACATATACCGAAGGGGACCGACCGAGATGTAACCACTATTTGTTTCTAATTATGCACAATTACCAGTACATCGCATGAGAAATTAGACACCAAGTTATGAGCATGGAGTGAATAAGTCTGCATTACTCATCTAAGTCACTCAGCAGTTGCGTTCATTCAGTTTGCACTTGGATAATTTTATTAAGTCCAGTGGTACCAAAAACGAATCATTAAGAGCTTTTAATTCCTGTGTTTAGTATGGGTCTCTTCCTGAGTCTGGTTGGCTCTACATAACTATGACATAATGCCACGTTGGATGCTTCTTATATAAACACTGACTATAAAACAACTGTGTTTAAATAGCCATCAGGCTCTAACCCAAAGCCAAGAGAAACTGTGATCTTCTAGAATTCAGTAGATGTAGTTCCCTGAGGGTCTGATCCCATAAGTGTGAGTCCTGCAGAACACTTGTGATACCTGTTGGTAGGACAGCAGATGGTACAAACCCTTGTTCTTCAGGCATTCCAGATGTCTGTGGTCTTTTTGATTAAGTGAGGGGCTCAGGCCATTATGAGTGTGTCATTTAATGACTTTTTTTACATTTCTTGAAGGAACGACAAAGTATTTCCAGCATGACAGCAAGAATTTACGGCTTTGGAGTTACCTACAGGAGGCAGCGCTCAGGGAAGCGACCCCATGTGCATCCTGCAGGAGCTGTGCCTGGGTAGCAAGCAGTGTGGGAGGGAAGCAGGTTCATCTTGTGCTGCCTGCAGTGCTGGCAGTCCCAGTTGGGGTTGGGGGGTATTGCTGCAACTGCCCCCACCTTCCATGCATTCCCCTGTTTTGAGATGGAGCATTCCCATGTTGCAGCTGATATTCAGCTTGTGTGACTGTGCCTGGGAGCTGTTTCTCCCTGTTCTGTGGGATGTGGAGAACACATTCACAGTGTAAACCTCCTTCAATAACACAGGTCGTTGATATGAGGCTAATCTTCTTTTAATAACATTAAACACAGGTCTGCTACTTAATTTCCTCGCATTGTGGCTGGCCTCTGGAATGGCTCCAAAAGAAGCACTGAGTTTATTCTGTAAATAATTACATCGGCCTGGCCTTAACAGGACTATCTTATATCCAGCAGCCCTAAACAACATGGTAGCTGTCTCAGAGCAGCTCTGCTCTAGCCAGAATGCATAATATCCAAAGACATCTCATTTGCCCTTTTCACCACCAATCTTATCTGCTGTCTATCTGTGGCCTATTCAGAAGGTGATTGTTATCAAATCTCCTATTAAGAACTGTAGCCAGTTGGCTGCTATTGCTTTACACATTTGGCTTCCTCTAACACTACCTAAATACACTAAAAGACAACTTGTGGCACAAGGATCCCAGAATTTAGGCAGAAGAACTGAGAGGAGAGAAATTCTTCTACGTAGTAGGTTGTAGAATCATTCCTGTAGAAAAAAGAGATATTGAAGGAATTAAGTTATTTAGTTATTTAATTTCAGTTATTTATACCTTGTTTAGGATGCAAATCTCCTATAAGCTTATCAGAGATCAGAATGTTAATTGACTTGAAGAAAGAAGAAATTAGCAACAATCTCAATCTCAGATCTCACACGTCCCAGCATACCTGCCTTTCCTCTGAGTTCCTCCTCCTTTGCTCTTGGTGGAACAGCAGAAGCAGAACATTCAGGCTAAACTTCTTCGCTTTTCCCATCATCAACTAGGTAATTCTTAAGAAACATGAATCAAAAAAAGTCTTTGGGACTACAAAACTGGAAGGCACCTCGTAGTCGTTGAGTTCAATATCCTGTTACTGCAGGCACAGCATCGTCCGATCTGTTTTTCACTTCTGTTTAATTATTGCGTGTTTTCAGCAGCTGTTTTCTCCCAGCTGTATCTCTGCCAGCTGACTTCATTTCTCATTTAATTCATGAGGTTTGCTCGCTAACACCGAACTGATCAAAGGTGTTACTGATACTGGAAGGAGACCACCTCTGAACTCTGAACTTCTGCTCTGCTTTGAAAATCAGCCAACCTCACTGTTTAGCTTAGCTCAGAAATGTCTGTTCTCTCTCTGAGATCCTGAACGAGGACAGACCTAGGGAGATTTTTCATGGCTAAGAATACAGAACTGTTGTAACAAAGTAGTTTATAATGGAATAATCATGCTAATTTAACTCAAAATAGTCACCGTACAACTGAAGGTTTGGGCTCTCATGGGGCTCCCTTTATGCTTATCAGTCAGAATTTACCGTAGCTCTTTCACATTTTTTATGGATGTTGGCTTCAGTGGGTTATTTTTCCTCCCTCTTTGTGGCACTGTCATGCTGATGCCTTTGAAATATGAGCCTTTGCTAAATTCTAAACTGTACACAAAGCAATTAATTAAAATTCCTTCTAAAACAGCCTTGGCAAAGTCCTGTCTATATGCTGCTTTTCAGCCAAGGTAGAATGGGAGGAGGCTAAAATGGATCCAAATGGTTTTATTTAAGGATGACGTACAGTAGGATCCATGAACCAGAAACTGCACAGCTTCCCAAAAGTAGAAATGTAACATAAGAGCTGATGAAAAATTAACTGGAGTGAGGAGTTCAGGCTTAGCTGAATGGTGATTAATGTGGGACCTCAGGGACTGGATGGGGCAAAAAACAGCTGTTTGTATTGCTTCTCTTTCAAACAGCCCAAGGTATACATCTGATTGCAGTTCAGATGATCCTCAGGACGCTGTGAAGGATTCATTTATGGTCATCTAAAATCTGTCATATTAATATTAACATTAATAAGTACAGAGGCATGATGAGGCTCCCAGAACGTATAATGGCTTCATGTGACAACTGTAATCCATGAGAGCCCAGAAATCAATTCTGACTTCATTGTGAAAATAGGTTCCTATCTCCGCATGCCCATGTTTTTGTTCTTAGCCCTGAGAACGGGGTTCCTCTTGGATGCACAGTGCCAGCCCCAGATGAGACCCAGATGGCTGCAGGATGTATTTAAGCTGAGTTGTGGAAGCTCAACCACATCAAGCACAAACTGCCAGTGTGTTCTCAGCTAAAAGGGATGGAAGTCCTAAAGGCAGAAAAAAGAAGAAGAAAGCATGGTACTAGGGTCTGGGCTGGGAGGTGCTGAATGCCTTCGGGGAGGTGCTGGTGTTTGAACTGCCGTGATGGGATTCAACAAAATTGGATCCTGTTTTCAGCTCTGTGGGTCTTGCCCTGGTTAAAATGCTTAGTCCTAAATGCAGGGCTTTTAGGAGCCCAGGTGGCCCAATGCCGGCCTCTTTGTGTCTCAGTTTTCCATACTTAAGGCGGAGGAATGAGGTTTCATGTGTCCACTCTAACTGCTAAACCTTTTGGAACGGTTTCTGCCACCCCACAGCACACATGGATACCATGGGGCCCTCATTCTGAAGTTATTCAGCATTACTGAATCATTTCTATAGCAGTCAGTCCGCATTTGGGGGCTGGAGCTCGATTCTCTTTAAGGTCCCTTCCAATCTAAGCCATTCTTGGATTCTATGACTCCGATTCTGTAAGTACCTGTGTATGTTTAGACGCTGTGCTTCTCTAATTATGTATATTTTAAAACTTTTGAAACTTGCTTCCTTTCTACCTCTTTCTTCATGCTGATGGCCAGAGAATGTTTTCTCCCTCTCTTCACTGTTGTTGAACATCCACTGTGCAACTTGGAGACTGCATGGATTGCAATTTATCACGCTGCATTTTATCTGACAGAGCATTGGAGAATAAGGGAATTGGCTTCTTTCTTTCTTCCCTGATCCTTTCCTCTGTTTATGCAGCTGATTTAAGACTTTGAAGAAAATTTCTGAATTATGAGTATTTCCCTTTGGAGCTTCACATCCTGAAGTCCTATTTGTATCCGCGGTGTCCGGTTGCTGCTGAAACAACTGCAGATTCTCCCTGCATGCACTCTCTGTGTAAGCCTCAGAGAAAACAGTGGATTTTTTGGAGTTACTGCAGATTTGGCTGCCTTAAAAAAATCTGCTCCTCTGACTGACTGCAATGCAAAAGAAAAAAAAAAAAAGGGAAAAAAAAAGAAAGTAATTATTTGGCTTTGGCTGTTCCTACTGGAAAGATTAATTGCTGCTAGTGTAGAACTGTTACAAATTTCAGCTCTCAGATGTGATATAAAGTAGTTTGACCTGAAGTCAGTATCCCTGCTGAGTCCTTTGCCCTTGTGCAATTGGGAATGGAAAGAAAATGATTTTCTATAGCTATGAATGCACGGAAACGGCAGTGAAAGGCAAAGTCAGAACCGTTCGTGTTTTGGCCTGCTGTGTCAAAACTTGCAGCCCTCACCAGTCTCTTTCTTTAAGAACACTTCAGTTTACTTCAGACTTAATCCATCTGTTTGAGGAGACGCCTGGAGCCTCCACAGCCACATGCTCTTGGCAAAGCTGTATTATTAGCACTTTTTCTTCAAAAGGTTGCACCTTCTGAAAACCTTCCTTATAAAAACAGCACTCTTGGCGGTCAGCTTCCATTTATTAATCCTCTGTAATAGCGCTGCTTTCCTTCCTTGTAGAGAATGTGCAGGTTCCCCATGTTTGGCACACAAGGAGCATCCCAGGTCTGATCGAATTCCCAGTGTGACTCTTCTGCCTGCATGGCAGTGGATAAAGAGAAGAGCACAGTGCTATCGTGGTGTCAGTGCCCACGCAATGGCATTGCTGGATGCCCGTTCTTCAGGGAACAGATGGCAGGATCCCACCTTGGTGGAAATTCTTGAGACGTGAAGTTTCTTCCATTAACAAATTACAGAAAGCTGTTGTGAGGTTAGCAATTAACAAACCCTAAAGTACACCCGTCTGTGTTTTTCTACAGAGGACCATGGCTCTTCTCCAGCTGAGGTCTTCCCCTCTGTCAGAATCCATCCCCTTGCAACTTTTGTCCAAATGTTAGCGAGGTGTGTTGGAATCCAATATATGTTGACATTATTTTATCCTCTCCTGATGTGATGTTGGAAGCATCTGTCAGGAGAGGAATTGTATTCTTTTTTCCTCTCTTTTTTTTTTTTCCACCTTCGCTATGTCTCATTTCTCAGTCATGGCATGTACAGGGTGCCTGAGCAAGGCTAATCAGCCTTCTCCCTCCTTTCAGAAGGACAGCTGAGATATTTTTTCAACACCTCTTCCTTCGCAGCTGCAATCTGTTTTGATTAAAATCACACCAGGTTCTCATTTGCATCTTTATCACTCCATGTGCCCACAAACAACCTCACAGCTCTACCATTCCTCAATTTGCAAGAGAGACCAAAGTGGTACACTAGAACTAAAAACTATGCAAAAATTGATTTAGCTTCTCACACCTGCTGGTTTCCAGCAAATCTATCTCTGGGGAAGGAAAATATTCATACACCACCTTTGCTGACTGTTCCCCAGGCGTCAGGATTCCCTGGGCTTCCAGGCTTCCCTGGAAATGATTGACATTTTCCTATTAAGAAACAAATTTATAATTAAATTGAAAAGTCCTGACAAAGTTATGATGTCAGCGGGGGAGAGGAGATATCTAAATCAAAAAATAACCCTAATATTATCTTGTCTTTGACAGCTAAAATATGTTGTACTTTCAGATGCTCAGATGAAAGGGCTTGTAGTGGAAATGAAAATTGTTCCTTTTCTTTGTATGGTCCATCTTGCTTCTACCACATGTTATTCATGATATTACTTGCTAGTGATCAAAATTTTAAGGAGTGTTTTTCTAGGAGTAGTCTTTCATTTTTTTTTTTCCTCTTTAAGTGTCATCTAATGTTTACATTTATGATTTATACAGGAGTTTTTTCCCTCACACCTTCTGCGTCAGCTGGTACTGTATAGATGCCATGATTACCTTCTTAATTTTTAGCCTCTATATTTCTTTCGTAAGTCAAAGAAATTTGCAACATGAACATCATCCTTTAAGACAAAAGGATAGGGAGGAGATGGCAAGTTTTGCATGTGGCTGGGGTGAAAAAATGTCCATTGTCTTAATTCTCTTTTGACTTAAACTGATGGGTGTTTTTGCAGCCTCTACCAGAGCAAGATGCTGGTTCTGCACAGTGCTCCTGTCTCACAGTTGCTCTGGAAATAGTGCTGCTCTTGTTGCATTAAGAACTAGAGCCCAGGTCATGTCCTCTTCCATTTTTCTTTAGGAGAGCCTTCCTGGGTGGTCCCTCATGGCCTGAGCTGTTGCATAGACACGTTTGAAGGATATTGAATGGAAGGATGTCATCTTTGTTCTTCCAGCCAAAAATACAGCTAACGCATAAATAATTGCATGAAGGTGTCTTGTTCTTTGGGTCTCAGATCTAGCAGTGGAGCTCAGTTTATCGTGCTGGGTCCTTGGCAGATTGGATGAGAAACACCTGATCCAGATTAGCTCAGACATGGCACTTGGTTTCAAAACACAAAGGTCATAGATCAGATGCTGTGGAATGCTTCTTCCAGACCACCCTTCATAAACTTCAAAAGGGTGTCAGACAAGATGTATTACATCTCCCAGTATCATCAGTAGGCTGAGATATTTGGCTGACTCTAATGCAATGAATACCCAGTGAAAGTGATAATGTTAATGTGGCTTTCATCCGCAGTGAAAGTAAGCGTCTAGCTTTTGTCACTGGCAAGGTTTTCATTTTCCAGGCGTATTCAGAAATCATAGCTTGTATCATCATAAAATAATCTGTAAGAATCATAGAATCACAAGGTTGGAAAAGACCTACAAGATCGTCTAGTCCAACCGTCCTCCCATTACTGTTGCTACCACAAGCCTCTAAACCATAAACTCACATGATAAGCTCACAGCAGTCAGCAGAAAAAACTACCATCAACTTTCTAGGTTTGGACAAGACCCATATTTCCTCTGGGCTGGAAATTAAAGAAGCCATAAGGAAACTGACGATCACCTTTTACTGAAATTCACTGAGAATTAGTTGCATACCTTCCTCTTGTTTGTTCTGCTAGGTGATACATCTTTCAAGCAACCTGTCCCTCAAATAACTACTTGAGGCCTAGGCACCCATTTCAGATATACAAACTTGTCTTGGGGCAACAAGTTATAGTACGTGGCATCTCGCTGCATGGAAAGCAGTTTGCAAACTCCAGGTGGGTGTGCTTGAAGGTTAAATACCACTTCAAATATTGTCCTGAATGTGTTTCATGAGCTGCAGTCCTACTTAGGGGTTGAGTCAAATGAGCCCTGGACCATGCTTCTCTCTTACTCTTTATTAGCTATCTTGTGATCTCTCCTGGTGCAGACAGAGGTTGTAGATATATCTGAACAAATAGGATAAGTGTTAGAAATGGCTTAAAGCTTAATGCTTTTCCACAACAAGAAAAAAGCCTCCACTGCTGTGTGTTTACTTCTGATTTATTCCCCAATAAAAAGGGGCGAAGTTCACTCTTTGTGAGCTCAACATTGTCTACACAAAAATTACTTCAGTGAAGTGTGTGATGTATGACTGTTATCCTTTACAAAACAGCTGGGATAGTATGGGAAAGCGATCCCATACATTTTATGGGAAACAGAGCAGTGGAAGAAGCTAGTCTCTCATTTGACAAATGAGTTATCATCAAAATTGTGGTGTTTAGAGGTTAAACTGCTGTTTCCTCTGTTACTGGCACAAAGAAAGGAACTTACGATTGGGAAAGTCCAGTCACCAACCTAACTATTTAAATGAGTAGAAAGAAAAACAAATGCTAAGATGACATTTAGTAGGTGCGCTTTGTTTAGTCTGCTCATTAGCTGCTGTAGGTTCTTGCTGTACATGGTAACAGGCTGATTCTGCATGAAGTCAACAGAAGTCTTTCATTTCCCGTGGCTTGTGGCATTTGAAACGGAAGGGTTTGGAGTGAGAAGGAAGAGGAAATGTTGAGGCAACCTGAATAGAGTGAGTTTTGGGAAGAGTTAGTATAGCCCAGCCAGGTGCTGGTAAGCAAGGTGTCATATCTGATGAAAGATAAGACACTGTGAAATGTTGCCTAATGAAAAGGCGTATTTGTTGCTAAGAAGACTTTTTTTCTTACACCTCTGTTGGTAAAAAAAATTCCTCTTTCTCTTGAAGAACTTTGATGATCAAAGGATTTCATTTCCATTTCTTCCTTCTCCCTCTCTTCCATCCCCAGTTTGGTGTATATGCATTTTTTCTTTTATCCTGGTACTGTTTTCCCTCCTGCCCACCTGCCTGCTCTCCTACCCTTTGAAGTTTGCTATAGTACACTACAGTTCAATAGATTTCCTGTATTTCTATTAATATTTCTTACAGTCTGTCTTCCTTCTTGGATCCTTGTCTGGGATAATCTTTTGTGTCTTATTACTTTTGTGCTAAAATGTCCCTAGATATGATACAGGCGCTGACTCCAGGATCTGCATCTGCAGCGTTCTTCGGAGCGCTCTGTTTCTCTTCATGCTGTAGAAAAATTATCAGAATATTAAAACCTACTATTGGGCTACAAGCCCCACAGATCAGATTCCCTAGAAGATGAAATGCAATGGGTTTATTAATGCTAATAGGCCTTTTGACAATATCATGAGTTTTTCATATGATCCAGCTTCTAGTAGAGTGATCGAGCATTCAAGCAGTGGGATAATGAGTGAAGGAAATTAGACTTTCAGCTTTAGCTTACTTAAGGATGTGAGTGAGTGTCCCAGGCCTGCTGTTGGGTGGGGAAGCTGCAGTTCATCCCTTACACTTCCTTCTTGTTTCAGGGAACAAGCGTGCCAGGAAACTCAACTCAACTCAACTTAGTTTGAACTGGCTCTCATATTTCTCCTCCAGTCTACAAAGGCCGAACAAATATAAGACTCCATCAGCTTTGAAAAGGAACTGAACACTACAATGGGACTCCCTTCCCAGGTTTTGGCCTGTGCCATCTTAGGTTTGCTGTACCAGCATGCCAGCGGTGGGCTCATCAAGCGAATTATCCGGCAGAAGCGGGAGACTGGGCTCAATGTGACCTTACCAGAGGATAATCAGCCTGTGGTTTTTAACCACGTCTACAACATCAAGTTACCTGTTGGCTCCCTTTGCTCTGTGGACCTGGACGCAGCAAGTGGGGATGCAGACCTGAAGGCAGAAATTGAACCTGTCAAGAATTACGAGGAGCATACGGTGAATGAGGGGAACCAGATCGTCTTCACGCACCGCATCAACATTCCCCGCCGGGCCTGCGGCTGTGCGGCTGCCCCAGACATCAAGGACCTGCTGAGCAGACTGGAGGAGCTGGAGGGGCTGGTATCCTCCCTCCGGGAGCAGTGTGCCAGCGGGGCTGGATGCTGTCCTAATTCCCAGACAGCAGAAGGTAAGGCAGGCTGGGGAGCCGCGTGGGGAAATTCTCATGCTGGCAGCAGATCTTGTTTAGAGTAGATACTCGAATCTGTTTCAAGAAAGAACAAAAGTCAACCTGTTAAATTTGAAATGTAATCAATGCGTTTGCCAGCTTGGTTCATTCACAGTTCTAGTTTTATGGATCTGTGGGTTAGATGTTTGTCTGGGCCTTGTAGCTGTGGCATTGAGCAAGTATGGCACTTGGACAAGGTGGCAGTGTCGGAGTTGAGATTAAAACTCACACAGCCCAAGGTTTTGGCTCCACATGTTGTCCCTTTGAGCAGGCTGCCAATGTAGCTGTTTTAATGTCCGAGTTTTCTTTAATAGAGACCAATAAAAATACAGCGGGACGTAGGCAATAGATTAGAACTAGTGAGAAGAAATGATTTGAGAGTAAAAAAGAAAGTATCCCTCCTGCTGCTGTTTGAACTAGAGAAAGAGGTTGGTCATACGATAGAGAAAACACAGGTGTGGTCCATAGTTAGGTCCTCTCTGAGCACAGAGCTGGTCTCACTGTTAGCGATACAGCGTGCTGCCTGGCTTTTTGTGTTCTGGGTGAATTGGTGAATGATGCTTCATGGTGCGTGCCCTAATGAAGCAGTCAGGAAAGCTGCTCAGTCAGTGGAAGAGGGATTTTGAGAAGAGCAGAGGAATCCAACGTGCTCATTTTACCTATCAGTTGGCCGGGGTGCTCCTTCACACCCTGGCAGTAGTATGAATTAAAGCATTCCTGCTAAGTTTCATGAGAGAAAGGAAGTGTTTCATTCAAAAATGCAGGCGATTCTGTAAATCATGTCCCATAGGGAGCTGGGAATACCAGTCTCCTTTCAGATTCCTGTTTGCCACGCTGGCCTGACACCCCTAAGCTAAGGGTTTCCTGACTCGTTGGTGCAGGTCGCCTGGACACGGCCCCCTATTGCAGTGGGCACGGCAACTACAGCACCGAGATCTGTGGCTGTGTGTGTGAGCCAGGCTGGAAGGGCCCCAACTGCTCCGAACCGGCCTGCCCACGCAACTGCCTCAACCGCGGCCTCTGCGTGCGGGGCAAATGCATCTGCGAGGAAGGCTTCACCGGTGAGGACTGCAGCCAGGCTGCCTGCCCATCTGACTGCAACGACCAAGGCAAGTGTGTGGATGGGGTATGTGTCTGCTTCGAGGGCTACACGGGCCCGGACTGCAGTGAGGAGCTCTGCCCCCATGGGTGCGGCATTCATGGGCGCTGTGTGGGTGGACGCTGTGTGTGCCACGAGGGCTTCACCGGCGAGGACTGCAATGAGCCCCTGTGCCCCAATAACTGCCACAACCGTGGGCGCTGCGTGGACAATGAGTGCGTCTGCGACGAGGGCTACACGGGAGAGGACTGCGGTGAGCTGATCTGCCCCAACGACTGCTTCGACCGCGGGCGCTGCGTCAACGGGACCTGCTTCTGCGAGGAGGGCTACACTGGAGAGGACTGCGGTGAGCTGACCTGCCCCAACAACTGCAATGGCAACGGGCGCTGCGAGAACGGGCTGTGCGTGTGCCACGAGGGCTTCGTAGGGGATGACTGCAGCCAGAAGAGGTGCCCGAAGGACTGCAACAACCGCGGGCGATGCGTGGATGGGCGCTGCGTGTGCCATGAGGGGTATCTGGGGGAGGACTGCGGGGAGCTGCGGTGCCCCAACGACTGCCACAACCGCGGGCGCTGTGTCAACGGGCAGTGCGTGTGTGATGAGGGATTCATTGGGGAGGACTGTGGGGAGCTGCGCTGTCCCAACGACTGCCACAACCGCGGTCGCTGCGTCAACGGGCAGTGTGAGTGCCACGAGGGATTCATCGGGGAGGACTGTGGGGAGCTGAGGTGCCCCAGTGACTGCAACGGCCATGGGCGCTGCGTCAACGGGCAGTGCGTGTGTGACGAGGGGTACACGGGAGAGGACTGTGGGGAGCTGCGGTGCCCCAACGACTGCCACAACCGCGGGCGCTGCGTGGAGGGACGCTGCGTGTGTGACAACGGCTTCACGGGGGAGGACTGCGGGGAGCTGTCCTGTCCCAATGACTGCCACCAGCATGGCCGCTGCGTCGATGGGCGCTGTGTGTGCCACGAGGGCTTCACCGGGGAAGACTGCCGGGAACGGTCCTGCCCCAGTGACTGCAACAACGCAGGCCGCTGTGTCGAGGGACGGTGTGTCTGTGAGGAAGGTTACATGGGGATCGACTGTTCTGATGGTAGGTGGCAATGGCCCTTTCAAACTCCTTCCTGTGTCATCCATTCTGTGTCCACGCATCAGCCTTAGAGGCTCCATGGTGTTTTTCATATAGCAGGGCTATGTGTTTCTGCTCTTCTTCATCACAGTCCAAACAGCTGAAGCAGTGGAGTTAGTGCGCACAGAGCAAGCACTTCCCCTCCCTTACTTTCCAGGGTTATGTACTGTAGTGGTTGCAGGTGACTTTCAGTGGTCAGCAAGCCAGGAGTCCAATAGTGGTGACAAAGTTGATCTGTCATCTCCAAGTTTCTTCCCTTCACTGGAGCTAGCACTGCATGGAGATTTGTCGTGATATTGTTTGGTTTCTCATGATACCTCTTGATGCTAAACAGTTGCATCTAAAAGCTAAGGAGAAGAGGGAGGTGAACCCAGAAACTACTTACTCATCTGGAATAGTCAAAAGAATATGAACATGATTTTTACTAAAAAACAAAACAAAACAAAACAAAAAAAACAAAACAAAAAACCACTGTCAGGAATGAGTTAATGTGGATAATAAATTCAGGGAATAAAGAGCTTAGGTATGAAATGTTTCTCACAGATAGATTCTAGTTCCCAGTCTCACGCTGGACCAGTAAAGAAGTGATTTGCATTTGCAATGCTATTGCTAGAGCCAAAAAAATCCAAAAGGCATAGCTCTGAGATTATATACTGACAGACCTCAAGTGCCCTGTGATTTTGCTTTGGTGGTAGGCCTTCGAGCTGGAGCCCTGATGGAGGCAGAGGAGGCAAGGCGTATGCAGAAAATATGGCTGTCCTATCTGAGGATGAGAGAGCCATCATGATAGAATTGCCAGATGTCACAGATATTTCTGTGCAAGCTTTCAGAATTATTGCAGGGGCCCTGGTTATGCCTCAACAGACCAAACGGATTTTTCTAACTGAAAACATTTATATATATAAATACATACACAATTTACATGTTTATATATATATATATATATATGGAACACTATACAGTTAGATTTGACAAAGCTTAGATTAAAATAATGGAATCAGCTGGAGTGGAAACTTAACTTAGCTATAAAGCCATGTGTTTAGTTTCCCAGTACCACTGACTCTATGGAAATGGACAGAAAATGCTGGCAGCTAGATAATGACAGGCATTACACTATAAAGGAGGCAGTTTTCTTTAGGAGATCCCAGGGGAGGAATTTTGGAACTAAGATCTTTGTAGAGTAATCAGAGAGTACTTTGGGGCTGGGAACATTGTAAAGGACAATGAATACCTTTGGAAAATAATTCCCATTTTTCATCTCCTCCTTTTGGAAGGCTCCCAAGCCACATTTTGGGCTCCTGCACGTGCAAACACGGAGTAATCTATTGAAAGTATTTACAAAAATAATCATGTTTTATTTTACTGTGGAAAATCTGTGCAATTCCGTATATCCAAACCCCAGGACTTCCAACTATAAAATCATGTGTTGCTGGCAGTTGAGTTAAAAGTCTGATTCCTTAAGGTCCCAGCTGTAGTAGTCTTGTGTCGTGGCCATGAAAGAAGGGGCTGGAACACAGTCAGCTATAGGTTATGTGCAAGCATGAAAGCAGAAATTGGCCCATTAGTACTGGAAACATCTGTAGTCTTCATCAGCTGAACATTCCTTTCTACGAGTGGCTAATTTGTGTGGCACGGCTTCCCCATTCCCTGTTTGTTAGGTGATTCTCATAAACTGCTCCTGGGAAAATGGGAAACTGGGTAGGTCATTATTTTCTGAGCCTTGAGAACTGACTTTTGTTTTGCTCTTCCCCTCTCTAGTGTCTCCTCCAACGGAACTGACTGTAACGAATGTAACAGATAAAACTGTAAATCTGGAATGGAAGCATGAGAATCTCGTCAATGAGTACCTTGTCACCTATGTCCCTACCAGCAGTGGTGGCTTAGATCTACAGTTCACGGTACCAGGAAACCAGACATCCGCCACTATTCGTGAACTGGAGCCGGGTGTGGAATACTTCATCCGTGTCTTTGCAATCCTTAAAAACAAGAAAAGTATTCCAGTCAGTGCCAGAGTAGCGACATGTGAGTTTAATATTCCCTCTATTCACTCATTTGTCTGTTCTGTATTATGTTTGTGTTGGGGTTTTCTTTCTTTTGTATTTTCTATTTTCAGTTCATCTTCTGTTCTCAACAAAGACAGCCTTCACCACTTTCCTTTTCTGTTCTGTTTCAAAAGCGAGGTCAATGTTAAAAGCAAAGTTCATTATCTTGGGGTCTTTGTAAATTAAGGTCCTCAATTCCTTCTTAATAAGGTATATTTTTAAACTCTGGTAATGCTTCCTGAAAATATGTATAAATATAGCAAGTGTAACAGAAGAGCAATATGAAATCATTTGGATTCAAACAGTTTTGACTAAAGTGGAACTTCCATTTGTTTTGTATCTTCAGTGTGTTTTGCCACAACTTACTCTGTCTCTTTTTCTGTTGATTTGTAGTCCATTTGCCTTTTTGTACTGTGCACGTCACAGTCTAATTTAATATCCCAGTCTCAGAAGATACTCTTTGACTTCAGTCAGGGTTCTTATTCTGAGAGACCTGGCCAGGATTCATTTCACCTACCTTCAAATGTCCACACTAGGCTTCTTTCAAGAGGGCAAAAATAGGCCTTTGTAGGACACAAGTTGTTTTATTCTTTGTCGACATCTGGAATAGGTCAGGCGAATGTCTTTCCAAAGGCAAAATAACAGTTGTGAAGAGAGGTTAAACATCTCTGATGATCCTTGGAGTCCCTTCTAACCCAAGCCAATCATATGATTCTATGATCTCAGATGCAGATCCCTGCATGACAGACAGTTATAGCTGCGGGAAGATGTTCCACCACAAGCATCCTCATTTATTACTTGTTGCATGTGTAATTATCTTATTTTTTTTATTGTCACAGATCTGCCTGCTCCAGAAGGTCTGAAATTCAAATCTGTTAGAGAAACCTCTGTCCAGGTGGAGTGGGATCCTCTGAGCATTTCCTTTGATGGCTGGGAGCTGGTCTTTCGTAACATGGTAAGGAAGCATCGTTCCTGGTGTCAAAGCCTTACTTCTCATACAGAAGTGAAAGATCCTGAATTGTTTATGTTTGTATTAACTGATTGTTCCGTGTGTTACAGAAAAAGGATGATAATGGAGACATAACCAGCAGCTTGAAAAGGCCAGAGACATCGTATATGCAGCCAGGTTTGGCACCAGGACAACAGTATAATGTATCCCTTCATATAGTGAAAAACAATACCAGGGGACCAGGGCTATCCCGAGTGATAACCACAAGTAAGCACAACCTGTATAGCAATAGTACAACCAATGAAACAACTGCTGGTTGATGTAACCTGGGGAGTTTTAAAACAAAGAGAAAATGTAACTCAATAAGGTTCATTCTTAGGGAAATAGAAGAAAAAGGTATTGGAGCTTTTAATGACAAAGACATGCGAAAAAAATATTTGCTTTCTAAATCACCTGTTTAATGAGGAAAGGGAATTCATTTTTGTCTAGAAGGTAGTTACCAGCTACCAGCACACACTTTTATTCTTTCCTAAACGGTACATCCACAGAAACTAGAACTTCTTTCATCCCGCTGATATTGGCATGATGAAATTGCTTGGGAAAGAGTTTCTATTGTGTGGAACTCAGAGTTTCTGATTGTCCTTGTTTTGGCAACCTCAGATGTTAATGAATTTAATGAATTTGTTTCTGATGAATTGGCTCCACTTGGCAAGTAAGGAAGAAAGTAAATGAAGACAAGCTTCATTTTGTAGAAGCCAGTCGTGTTAATTTTGTTCTGAAGCAATTAAAAGCCCAGGTGTTATGAATTTTCTGTTAAGATTTATTTAAAATTTTTAATAACATTTTCCTCTCATTAAAACAGAACTTGATGCCCCTAGCCAGATTGAGGCAAAAGATGTCACAGACACCACAGCTCTGATCACATGGTCCAAACCCTTGGCTGAAATTGAAGGCATAGAGCTCACATATGGCCCCAAGGATGTTCCAGGGGACAGGACTACCATTGACCTCTCTGAAGATGAAAACCAATATTCTATTGGAAACCTGAGGCCACACACAGAATATGAAGTGACACTCATCTCTCGGCGAGGGGACATGGAGAGTGACCCTGCAAAAGAAGTCTTTGTCACAGGTAAGAAGGTTGGATGACAATCCAAATTTCTGTGAGTTTAGTGTAATCACCATCAGTCTTCCTGTGCTGTTTGCATCGTGTTGCTTGAGTTGATAGTCACTGCATCAACACAGTACCTATATGAACGTGGAGAAGGTTTTTCTGTGCCTTACGTACTTTACTGGCCCACCAAAACATTCAGGCCCTTCAAGTCTCTAAATATTTGCTGAAAATGGGAATTATACTGTTAAGTCACTTAGAAGCTTTTTCTCATCATACCCTAAATCCTTACTCTTCAAATCAAATTCGTCTGGATGCTCATCTGTTTGCTGAGCTAAATATCTTCCATGGTTCTCCTTCCATCTAAGACCTTACTTCTCCTTGCCTAAATCCATAACAGATTGGCAAAGAACACTGGTTTTTTCTTTTTCTTCAAATGTTTTTTGTCATGTTTTTTTTTAAGATTACTTTGTTCCTGTGTCATCCTGGGAATGCTTTATGAAGGCATGGGTCATCATGCTAAAAAGAATCTGCTTAATGTAGTTAAGTGATATCATACAAGAGGGAACAATGTCAGCTTCGTGGGTCATGTTTGCCTTCTAAAATGGACTGTTGTAAAAGACTGTTGTCATAAAACAATTATTCCTGTTACTTATGTCTGATTTTATTTATTTATGTGTTTATTACAGACTTGGATGCTCCACGAAACCTGAAACGAGTTTCACAGACAGACAACAGCATTACTTTGGAGTGGAAGAACAGCCATGCCAATATTGATAATTACCGAATAAAGTTTGCTCCCATTTCTGGTGGAGACCACACTGAGCTGACAGTGCCAAAGGGCAACCAAGCAACAACCAGAGCTACGCTCACAGGTAAGGGAATCAAGAAATTGTTCCTAATGTCCTCCTGCTGCCATCAACATGCAGCATGGGACCAAAAAATCCTTTTGATCGCTATATATAAGAGCAGCAAGTAGAGGTTGCACATTGTGAGCGGAAGCAGTTAAATTAAAATGCAGGTGATATATATTTACAGACCCACAGGTGGGTCAATAGCCATTTGACTTTCATATGCATCTCTGAATCCCACTGGTCACTTGCATGAGTTCTGGGTCACACGTCTTAGTGGAGATCATTTGACATCTGTAAGTTCAAGAGGCTTTTGAATGTACTAAGGATGGTGTTACTTACACTAGCTTGCAGCTTTTCCATGTGTATACAAATGGCCATACTGTCCTGGTACTTTTCCCATGTAATGTGGATGTCTGCATATACCTAGTATAGCATACATTCAGACTTTATTTAAACAAACATACCCATAGGCATCTCTCCTGGGCAGGGACTAATGTCTATTCCTCATCTCTTAGGTTTGAGACCTGGAACTGAATATGGCATTGGAGTGACAGCAGTGAGACAGGACAGGGAAAGTGCTCCTGCTACCATTAATGCTGGCACTGGTGAGCAGCTTGATCTTTTTTGCTCTGGAGGAAGAAGTAAATCTTTTCTCACATCTCCTTTTCCCTGGGTAAATGCTCTGAGGGCTTAAATTCTTTTTCTCCCTCATGCAGTGCTAGCTGAAGTGAACATAAGTGATGGAAATTTAGATTTAGCGTGTTTTGACTATAAATAAAAACTTCCTTTTCCTCTACCTACATGAAGCAATGGGACTTCTATAATCCATTCTATGATTCTGTGACTTCCAAAGCTCAGAGTGGCAGATGAAACTCTGATCTGTCACTGGACACTCAGTACAGTTGCTGCTCTACAGATGTCTGAAAACTTGTCCCAGGGAACTTCAGAGACATCTAAACTTTACTTTTTTCACCTGTAGATCTTGATAACCCCAAGGACTTGGAAGTCAGTGACCCCACTGAAACCACCCTGTCCCTTCGCTGGAGAAGACCGGTGGCCAAATTTGATCGTTACCGCCTCACTTATGTTAGCCCCTCTGGAAAGAAGAACGAAGTGGAGATCCCTGTGGACAGCACCTCTTCTATCCTGAGAGGATTAGACGCAGGGACAGAGTACACCATCAGTCTGGTGGCAGAGAAAGGCAGACACAAAAGCAAACCCACAACCATCAAGGGTTCGACTGGTGAGTAACAGCTTTCAGTGAGTGCCATGCACCAGGTCCTTGGTCTGTGACTGGTCTGAGTGCGCCTTCACCTGATTTTCTGAGCCGTGTTAAAAACATCCACTGCCTGCAAAGCAGGCTTAGCTCTGTCTAGCGTGACTCGTTAATTGAGGAACAGTTGTGTTTAGCTCCATGTTCTCAATGATTTCTTTGCTTACCCTTTGAGAAGGCTCACAAAGAACACAGCTATTTGTTCTGCAGGAAATGCAGACCTCATCGTTTGTTTGATGTGAGGCTGCTTTTTTGTACATTGTCTTATAACTTGTTTTATATTCTACAGCCAAAATCTAGGAGGAAGAGCAACCAGAATGTTTCTAGTATTGCTTGTTCCTGCCTAATGAGTTCTCTTCACAGCATGCCTCCACCCGTCATGCTTCAGCAGGGTCAACAGGGCTCTGATGTTGCCCTTCCTCAGTTTTCTCATCCAAAAGCAGAAACAGGCTATTGTCACAAATCTGGTCACAGTCACTCTTTCTACTGGATACATGACTATTATGTTGGTCTACAAAGAAGGAATCCATTTCTGCCCTCTCCATTTGTACGAAGCACTCTACTTAACTAGAACCAGTGGACCATTCCTTGAATGAGGTTTTTCCGTGAAACTTTATGCTCCACAGTTTGTTGCGTACGGATCGTATCTCAGTGTAGATCATAAGTGAGTCCTGAATCTTTAAGTGCCTTTAGCCTAAACCTTGTGAGGCTCAGCCTCAGGTGCTGTGAGGTAGCAGAGGCAGTGAATAAGAATCAGTGGGGCTAGAATTATTCTCCTTAGCACATGTCAAGGTTTTTAACCTTTTCCCCCAAAGGGGAAACAAGCTCACAAGCTTTGATCAAAGCACATGTCCTGAAACGTTCCCCACCATTGGATGGCAGCCTTGTGTCACTTCTGCTTCCTCCTATGGATGAAGTGCAGCTCCAGTTAGAAAGTTATATTGGTGTCTGTGATTCTGCATTCAAGGAATGCTAAAAATTGCATAGTGAAAAGGAAAGTCTGCATGTTTCACACTGTAATTTGCTTGTTTGCCTCCTTGTAGCTCCACATAGTCTAACCCTAATGCAGGCAGTGACTCCTGGCCCAGAGAAGCGTTCTGCCCCTGGGAGCTGTGTTGCTCCAGTGGCCTTAGGGATGCAAGAGGATGAACTGAGGGACTTTGTGGTTACAGACCACAGTTTTAGTGTTTCGTGGTATGCAAACACTGGAGCCTGCACTAGTACTGTTGTGGAGTACAAGGAGATGCCATTGGCAGCTGAACCCCCTGCAGAAACCTTCCTGCCAGAGAAACCCCTAAGTGCTGTGACTGAAGGCCTCCAGGTGAACACTTCCTATAAAATCAAGGTGTATGGGCTGGCTGGAGGATAACGCTTCCCTCCTCTGGGAGCTGTGGCTGCAACAGGTACCTCCTTTCTGCTATTAACTAAGGTACCACAAACCAGAGCATCTCCAATTATGAGGTCCTTCCCAGCATCTCATTCAGTTTTTGGTTTAGAACCACTTCAAAACCAAAGTGAGCCATTTCGCTGGCTCAGGGGCAGCATGTCTGGAGAGTGTTACGTGAGATTGACAACTAATCTGCAGAGTGAGCACGTAACCCAGCTCTGAGAAAGCTGAGCAGTCAGACTGCAGCTTTGTTCCATCTTCTTCTGGTTCTGGAGCCCTGCATGCATAGCACAATGTGGGTCCTGGAGGAGGTGGAATGGTAATACATCAGCCTGTGGAAATAAATGAGTGCACATTTGCGAAACCAAGTGCCAACCTCACATTCCTCTGCTGAAGGACCCAGATTGTGCAGCAACTGCTGACAAATTGTGGATGTGATAGTGCCTTGCCACTGGGAATGAGTTACACATAGGAGCGTGGCTTGGAGAAGCAAGTTTTCCATTCTGTTGAATGTTTTTAAGAAGATTTATGCTGTTTACTGAAGACTTCTGTCTGTGTTGTGCATCATACCCTCTTCCTTTCCTGGCTTATTCTAGTCTCAGATGCACTGCTCCTTTTGTATGTGGACTCAAAGAAACATTAGGAAGAGTGATTAGGTGAGACAGCTCGATGGGAAACTGCAGTGCTGACCCCTAGGAAAATGGATTTACCAGTAAAGGTTGTTCATTTGTTCAGCTGATTCCTCTATCGAGAGAACCTGGAATCTCAGATTTTCAGCAGTAGTTTCTGTAGTATTTCTGGACTCTGATATATTTCAGTGCTTTTCTCTGTGTTTAAACAGCTGGTTGAGAGAGGGGAAAGCCATTTAGCCAAAGTGTTCTTAAAAGAACACCAACACTTTAGTGGACCGTGATTCTTTATTCCTCCTTCAGGGAACTGCAGTGATACCCTGCAGTGAAGCTGAGCTGATTAGAGATTCTGCAGTGAAACTTGTTGATAGCCTCTCTTGGAAAATAATGTGAGATCCAAGAGACGGAAGCGAGAAATAATACAAAACACTCTTTGCTCCATCCCGAGTAACCGGGGAAATGTCCTGGCAGGATGTTAACATTCTTCTGAATAAAACTCCAGTGAAGCATTACAGTGGAATTCCTCAAAAGGCCAGCAGCAGCAGTGTGGACATATTTTGGCCATATTCAGCCTGAAGATTTTACTAAGAGAACGATACTAAGAAGTATTCTAGTCTGAGAAAGAGCGTATGTTTGTTGTCCATCAAATTGCATTCCTCTCAGCTTTCAACTCTTTGGCATCTGCTACTCATTCATCTCACCACCGTGAATCAGCCTATCTGGCTGTCATCCACCCACCTAGAGCTCCTACAGCTCTGTTTTCTTCCCATCTATTCCCCTACTTTCTCTGTCAATTATTTGATTTCCATCCGTGCTGTTGTCCTACGGTTCGACTGTAATCCAGATTTTCTGTTATCCATTCTGTAGCTAATACTTTGACTGCTGAACATTGAACACTGATACTATCTATGGCATCAGAGTGCTTCCCATGTGTTCATATCATTTACATTTTCCTGTCTGTTATATGTTACTACAAAAAGCCACAATATTCCTCTATTACACAACAACATGACGTGCACTCATCTGTGTGCATGAAGAGGGTAGACCATTCTTTCTCATCCGTAAGTTCATTTGTGGAGTCAGTGATTAAACACGAGGTAATTATAAGGGATGATGTATTTACATGCCATTGTAGGGATAATGTGTACATGGCAACCTCCTGTGCGGTGGCAAAGATCTCACAATAAAGTTAACCCACATGTGGGAACCTGGGATCAGTATCAATGGGGATGGTCGAACATAAACGAGGAAAAATGAGAAGCCAATTTTTAATGATATTTCATGGGGTTTTCTCAAGGATTCTTAGCATATCAGCTTAAGGACACACAGCCTAATTCCTTCTTTTTCCCTTGTATTTTTGGACATTTTTTCCCCCCTTTTCCCACTCAAGATGTATGGCACTTCCCCAGCGGGACCATCCATGGCATGGAGCTTACTTTTATAAGATAATGATGCTTTTTCCTCCCCACTGGTCTGTTCACTTTGGTTCCGCATGGCTCCAGCAGAAATACTTCACAGTAAAGCCCAGCTGCCACTATGCATTTTTTTGAGTATTTGTAAGTATTTCTGAGTATTCCTTCGAGTCAAAGAAACTTAACGAATGTGCTGCATGTCTTCCTGCTTTGTTCCCTGCGAACAGTCCTCCGTCACCCTACTGTGGTCAGATAACAGTTCTGACAGTGCAGTTACAAAGAAAGAATGAATTACATCAGCAGTTCTCATGGCACATACATATGCTGATGTGCTGACAACACCGCTGTCTTCAGGCTGCACCATATGTAGGGCCTGGTTCAGGTCACTTGCTGGTGGAATTCAGAACAACCTTTACCTAAGTCAGGAGTGTTATTAATATGGTATGTGTATTATATCATAGATGTAAGTACAGGTCACTGTTTGCCTCACAGACTTCACTCCTTCCTGCAGAAATGATGTTTTTACATCTGTGCTTGTTCTGAGAGTATATTTTCGAGATAAAAATTCTGCATTTATTTGAAAACATTTTAAAATTGGTCTTTCTCTTCTGAAAACTTATTATTATTTTTTTTCTTTTTCTGATACATGTGTGAATTTGGAGACAGATAACTGAATCCTGAGAACATATTCCTGCTGATCTGACTGATGCTGGTAGATGAGTTGCTTTCTCTTAATTGAATGCCATGGAGCATGAAAGCTAAGCAGTCACTGAGGTGTGAAATGATGTGGTTTTCCACTAATGAGGAGATAATTCTGCATGGCTAATTGAAGTGTCAGAAAAATCACCTGCCTGTAGCCTTACAGCTGTGATCAGAAATGTATTTGCAGTTTTCCACAGCTCTCAGATTTTTGGAATCTGACTGTGCTACAAGCTGTGTTCATAGATCTGTTCAGCATGTTGAAGGCCAAGCCGACTTCTCTTCCACCCTTCTGGATCTCTTTAAAGATTGCTCTAGTTGGTTTTAGTTTAGGGTCCCCTCCCCTTTCTTCAGAATTCAGCATGTATCAAGGTGAATAACTCCTCCAAGCATGTTTTTACTTGGGTAGGAGGAGGCTTAACGTGTTTCTATGTGTCATTTCTCAGCCTGGATTTGATATTGTTGCGATAATTGGCATGCACTCCAGCTCTGGTTTGGATCAGTAGCAATGACTGCTGCGCTGTAGTCAAGATAACAGGCATGGTTGAGAGATGTAGAGTTCAAACGCTTGCCGATGTAAATTAGCAAAGTTCCTTGGAGGTAGCTGACGTGGACTGATTTACATCAACTGAGGATGAATCCATCCATTTCTCCACTGAAAGCACGTCGGCTGAACCCTGTGCTTAATGGTTGTGGCTCTGGATCTGCTGCTTAGTGTGGCTCTGTGTGGGAACCAGGTGCTTGGTGATGCTGCCTGTGCTTCTAGCTTGGATTCAGTCTCCAAAAGAGAAGCACCCATCTGTCTGATCTTAGAGCTCTTTAATGAAAGCACAGAAACTGTTTTGTAGCAGGTGTTAGCTGTCATGTGCTGTATTTGGGGGGTTATTATCAGGAGATTTTAACTTGCAATTTACCTTTGTTTAGCACATCTAGTCACAACATCTGGAGAACCAGACAGTGCAACATCATTTAACTCTACCAGTCCTGCTCCTACAGAGCTAAGGCATTTAACAGACCCCAGCACTGGTCCCCATGCTCTGCATTCGGTGCCCACTGGCTTTCCCATCTCAGAAGTCACTGATGCTCTTCGTGACCTTAACATAACCCACAGGACTTTCAGTAGTTTCACCCTGTCTTGGGCAGCACAGGATGAGGTATTTGATCAGTTCCTTATCACCCTGAAAGACCTGTCCAGTTTAAACAGAACGCAGGAAATCTTTTTGCTGGGAAACCAACGAGAAACAGAAATTACCAATCTCACAGCTGGCACTCAATACCAGATTAACCTCCGTGGAAGCACTCAAGGCCAGCTCTCTTGGGCCCTGGAAGCTCTAGCTGCTACAGGTATTTTCTATGGATTCATTAGCCATGTATTCCTCTTCTGCTTTGAAATACAGAACTTCATTTTCATACAGCTGGTCCACTGCAGAAACACAAAGCTTTGTGAGGGATGCCTTTCTTCTTCGTTGTGGTTGCTTATTTATTTATTTATTTATTTGATTGCACGGGATAAAACGTATTGCTATGGAATGAGAGCCTTGAATTATATAGCATGGACAGTGCCCCGTGAAGCTTTGAAGGTGACGTAGCATCACTTCTCTCTTTTCAAACTGCATGCGAAGAGAAGCATTGATGCATCTGCTATTTACAAGGCACATGAAAATAGCAAGATATTACAGGGATTTATTGGGACTGTGATCCAAAGCACAAAAGAAAGACCGCAAGGAGGTTGGAGCTTGCAGCACTGGCATGGAAGTGGTGATGTTAGAGAAAAAAAAAAAGATTGCAACACATTGGGAGTATACCCTTCTGAAAACTTCTACCTGCTATCCCCATTATGTGAATTTCACGAGGAAACTAGGCTGTAGCCCCAGACCTCAGTTCAACTGTCAAAGTTCACACCTGAAAAACTGTTTTGGGACTAATGACCATAGCAGACCACCTGCAAAAGAAATGCAATTCGTGATGTGAGATAAGACATGCACATAGAAATACAAAGATGGTTACTGCACACCTAGAAAATAGTTAGAGCAGCCTTATCTCTCAATGGTTTGTTCTCTCTCTTTTTTTTTCCCTTAAGTTAAGAAACATCATCCTTTGATATCATTTGTGATGACGCTATGGTTGTTTTGTCATATATGTTGAATGCTTAACGGATGAGGTTTACAGAGGTCTTCAACCATCCGACTTGGTGCATGAGTTTATATGAGAAACTGTCAGCCCCTTGACAGCATGATGGGGTTGAGTGCACTTCTGTTTCAGACATGCATGAGACGTAACTGGGAGGCAAAGGGGCTCTGCATCTTGGATGGGAATGAAACTGAGCACTCCAGAGAAATTGGAATTGCTTCTAAGCTGTTATGGTTACTTATTATAATCATGCCTTAACTTGAAATGTTTACTGTGCTTTAACTTTTGCTAAACTTCATTTTTATTTGATGTGTTTATTTTCTTTCCACTGCCACCAAAAATCATTATTTCTGATACAACCAGTTCTTCTTCTGTTCCATTTTCTCTTCTTTCAGCTAAATGGTGCTATCTTGACGTGATCCATGTTTTAGCCCCGTGGTTGTCCTCTTCCTGATAAAGCTAAACAGCTCCGGATTCCTGTGTTCTTTTGCTGAACATCATTGTGTTATTTCATAAACAATCTCTTCATTTCTGACAGGATGAGAAAACCTCATCAAGACTTTGAGTCGTAGTAGTAATTTACTGTACATTAGTGAATTGCACTAATGATACCTGACTGTCATCCATGAAACTGTCTGAAACAGCTCTGAAAATATAGCTCCACCTGCCTATGTAAAGCTATGCGAGAGTATAGGCTTAATGTTTTTACAGGGAGATTTATATGAGTAAAATTAAGCCTAATTCTCATTTATTTCAGCACTCCCTTACGCATCAACTCAAAATATATGCAAGGCTTTACGATGGAAGTTTAGAAAAGAAACATCAGATCCATTTCCCTCTGTGCATCACTTCTTATAAATGCTCAGGAATGCAGACTGAGGTTACTTAGCTAGACTTTGTTCCTATTATAATGCTGATATGTCAAAAATGCAAATAAATACTAAAAATGCTGGAAGTGCCAATGGTTGATAATGTAGCAAGTCCAGGAGTTGAACTCAATGATCCCTGTGGGCCTCTTCCAACCTGGAATATTCTATGATTCTGAGATTTTCCATGTAGGAAAAAAAAATGACTGTGTTTCTTTTTCCCATGAAACTGCTAATTTTAAGGAATCATTTGTATTTTCTCAGCATTGGAAGACTTGCTACTCTTGCTGGGAAAAAGACCTAAACTTTCAGATTTAACAACAGCTGAGAGTTGGCTCTGATGGCTCCAAGTTTCCTAAGCCACGCTTGTGATGGCACATCAGAATGCTGATTTCTGTGAAGGCAGATTTCAATTTCAGATTAGTATCAGTATCTCTGAAAATCCTAGCTACTCTGCCTCTGGGAAGGCTTTGGTGGCAGAATAATGCAATATAATGAAGATACATCTATTAAATTGAAGACATGCAGGCATAAAGAGATTCTCCCTTCTTTGCTGTTTTGGATTAGAAAGAGTTTGGAAGAATAAATAACATCTTTCAATTAAAGGCATAACCATCTGAATCCCAAGTACTAGAAGCTCAGAGCCTTGCTAACCTCACAACAGGCATTACTGCAGTATTCACAGTCACTTCATAATGTCAAATGCCAAACTCTTAATAGCTGCACTAAAGTGGTTATGGTAATACTTGTATCATAGGGAGTTGTAATTAATATTAGCAAAATACATCCAGCCGTAAGATGGTCTATAAACTGCTTTCTGTGAGCAGTATTTCAGCATTAATGTGATTATTATTTATTATTATGGTTCTTTTCTTACTGTTCTGTCTTGCCAAGTCTCCGAAGAGACTTTATGAGTTACCTGGGGCAGCTGGGAAGGTAAATGTGCGTGGGGGTGCATCTCTGTGCCACTTGCTTCCAAATGAAACTCATTAACTCTGAAAGTCATTAAGTAATACCTCATTGCCACCGGTCTGTAATCTGAGTAACTGACTGACTCTCTGTCCTTATTCAGAGGAAGAACCTGAGCTTGGAAACTTATCAGTGTCAGAGACTGGCTGGGATGGTTTCCAGCTCACCTGGACAGCAGCCGACGGGGCCTATGAGAACTTTGTCATTCAGGTGCAGGAGTCTGACAATCCAGAAGAAACCTGGAACATTACAGTCCCCGGCGGACAGCACTCTGTGAACATTACAGGCCTCAAGGCCAACACACCTTATAACGTCACACTTTACGGTGTGATTCGAGGCTACAGAACCAAACCCCTTTATGTTGAAACCACGACAGGTATCTTTTCATCCAGCCCAACGGCTCCCTTTCGTTGCAGACAGGGACACGAGCCAGAGCTATTGCAACTGCTTGACAAAGCTTGCTCACTCGGTCTGCTTTGCATGGGTGCACTGAACTCATTAAAGCTTGGCTGAACATCTCTGGCGTGGAAATGTCTCATGATCAGACTTTCCAATAGGAGTCTCAGTGCCCCCATGGAGCCATTTTGCTTTCAGGAATGCTCTTTTTACCCCTTTCAGAATGGCTTGTTTTGTTCTCTTTATTCACTTTTCTGCTAGCTGACGCTAACTGCAAAACCCAACTGGCTGTTGCACATGCTCAGGAAGGTCCAGGTTGCCTTGTGAAATTATATTTATAGCCCAGATAAGCAAAGCCCAAGGGCATGTTTGAGTTTTGCCCTTCAGAAGCTATTTCTGAAGTTACACACCAGCTTCTGCATACATACAACATCGAGGGCATAGTCTGACTCAAGGGCAAGGCCCTTCCATGTGCTCTCACACGGAGAAGAACACGAGCAAATTTCTACCAAGAACGTTTTCACATATTGAGCCACACGAAGTTTAAACAATCGGATTGTTCTGAGAAAGATACAGTGCAAGAAGGCCACATCTAACCAAAATACTGTGGCATTTTGAGAAGCAAATAGAAACGTCTGTCCTACGTGGCTCAGTGAATCTTTCAGGTGACAGGAGCTCTGTAATGGGCAGGATGCAAATCGGCAACAGAGGGGCAGCAGTGACTCTTCCTTTGGGTGATTCCTCTGGGCTTCCTTACAGACCTTGCAACCTCTTGCCATTGTGGGACAGCCAGAGCTTGCTCATATTTACTTTTCCCAAGCACATATTGCCCAGCACAGAAGGGGGTAAAAGTACATGTAAGAACAAAACAAAAAGAAAGCATTATACTCAGCAGAGCTTGCCTGTTTCAGTAGTGCTTTAAGTGGCTTGGCTTCAGTAGTAATGTGTGTGGCACAGGGCACTTGCCTTGGGCTGCGTCCTGCTGCAGTCTGGGAGCGCTGTGCTTTGAGGGTCTGGTAGCAGATTGCCCATTGAAAATAGACAAACGTGGCAAGGCAAAGGAAGCTGTAGAGGAACAAACAAGAAAACAGACATCATGGGTGTCCTGCCCAAACACGCAGCGTGCTCTCCCTTTATTAACTTAATGAAAACAGCTGAAGATTCCCTGCTGAGGTTTTCCCTTCCATTTCTGGGTCATTCTCGGCATCCGGCTTTTCAGAATTTTCCCTTCTGGGGACTTTCAATTGTCAGAATTTTCTGAGCCTTCCTGGAGCATGTCAGGGATGTCTGCAGAGAGGAAGAAACCCCAAGGCAGCTATCACTGCTTTGCATTTTGGCTCCAGCTCCCAAATTACATGCCAGCTTTCATAAACTTAAGCTGAAAGGGAAACTAGAAGAACTAAAACAAAACACAACCTTTTCCTCTGGATGCAGCTTTTCCTCTGGTTTCAGCTTCTCCTAAAACTGGAAGCTGACTTCTCCAAATGCCCCGGGGCGCTTGGAAATGTTCTTTTGGGACTTCTTTCGTGCTCAGACCTCAAAGATGCATGGCTGCAAAAGGAAATAGCTAAAGCTTTTAACCTTTTTTTCTTTTTTCTTTTTTTTTCCTTTTCTTTTTCCTCTTCTTTAGCATTTTGAGTTGCTGTCATTTAATTTCTTCCCTTTTAAGAGCTATATTTCGCTTGTAGCAAGCTTTTACTTAAACCCTTTTCTCCAAGGGCAGCTTGGAGTGCTGTCAGCATGAGCAGAGTGAAGCAGATCATTTCTGAGCAGGACGGGCTATGGGGCTGTCCCCTTCTGACCAGTGTTGTTTCCCTCCTCAGGAGCACACCCTGAAGTTGGTGAGCTAACCGTTTCCGACATTACTCCTGAAAGCTTCAACCTTTCTTGGACGACCACCAGTGGGGACTTTGACGCCTTTACTATTGAAATTATTGATTCTAACAGGTTGCTGGAGCCCATGGAGTTCAACATCTCAGGCGATTCAAGAACAGCTCATATCTCAGGGCTTTCCCCCAGCACTGATTTTATTGTCTACCTCTATGGGATCTCTCATGGTTTCCGCACACAGGCAATAAGTGCTGCGACTACAACAGGTACATAAAACCTACCTCAGTGCTAACTCTCCTTTCTTCTAACTCTTCCTTGCAGGTTGTGCCCATTTCCCTGCCCTCAGATACCCCATCAGTCTGCCCACTGCCAAATTCTCTACCTCACTGTTTGACACCTTCTAAAGAAGACCTGCTGCAGACATTTTGAGCTGTGAATGTTAAGCCACCGTCCCATCCAGCAAAGTCAGTCAATCACAGTGTGATGTAATCTCATTCACATAATAATGTATTAGCTCTTGTTCAAACATTAGGGTAGGGACAATCTCTGAGACCGATGAGAAGCAAAATAAATTTCCCAAGAAGCAAGTGGGAGATAATTCATTATGTTAGCTTTGCAGTGTGTGCTTTGCAGCATTGAGGACACACTCCTTTCAGATAAGCCAATTTATAGATACAGCTTTTATCCTGATTCTCTAACCGAGTTTCAGGAAAATTTCAGTCTGTCAGCAGATTCCTACAAGGCCAATACATTGCTTGAATTCGGCTTCAGACTTCAGTTTTGATTTGATGTTGGTAAATGGAATAGGTAGGCATTTGGCTGTTGGCACATTGCATGTCCTGAGGTGTTACTGTTGATGGTGTGTCCAGAAAAGGTTCTTAAAGAGAGGGAAGTGTCAAATATGCTTTAGCCAATCATGGTGTGGAAGTGGAACAAGAGAGGGCTAGGTTACCGAAGCAGAAGGTGCTTCTTGCAGCAGACAGATAATAGCCCACGTTGTGATCATTTAACATCTCTACCAATTTTCACCTCCTGACATGATCTCAAGAAAAGTTGTCATAGCAGTTTGTCATAGCGGGAGATTAAGGTGGTCAATTATGTCAAGTTTAATATCAAATATCAGTGGTCAAGAAAATACAGAGTTGCATTTTCTAGCATCAGTAGATGTGAATCTCCTCAGTGAATCATGGCAAAGTGACCAATGAGGTCATGGTATGGAAAACTTCAAGAAGTATATGGCTAGATGGTCTTTGTGATATGTGGCTCATGTAAATTCAAACTTTTATTTTATTTTACTGCTTTGGGTTTTAATAATTGCAACGCATTTCCATTTGTTTTTCTTCCCATAGTAGAGGAACCTCTCCTTAGCAAACTCACTGTATCAAATGCTACCTCAGACTCCATGTTGCTCATGTGGGAAGCACAGGACAATGCCTTTGACCATTTTATTCTAGAAGTCAGAAATTCTGACTCCCCTTTGGACTCCCTGGTGCAAATAGTGTCAGGGGCCTCCCGGCACTATGTAGTCACCAACCTCAAAGCTGCCACTAATTACACTGTCCAGCTCCATGGTGTAGTTGATGGGCAAGGTGGTCAGACCTTGACAGCACTGGCAACCACAGGTATTTCATTGTTTCACCTTCTAGGTTTGCTTTTTTCTCTTCTTTCTTTTTCTGTCCACCAAACCACTCTGAAACATGGCTCCAACTCATCATCTTTATACTTCGATAAAGTCTAGGAAGATCACCGTGAGGGGAGGCTGAAATAATCTGACCTTGTGAGTACTTGGAAAGAGAGATATCTGAGACAATGGAAAAGGCTGGAAAAGTGCCCCCAGCATTAAGGGAGCCAGTTGTAAACCATGATTGGTTTCATTATATATACACTTATCAGCAAGTACTGTGTATATATAGCTGACATGCTCCAGATGGTTGATGTTTTTCACAGAATATCTTTGCACTTGATCTGAGTGATGTGCCTGTTCATCCCATCCTCACTTCCTTCCTTGTGGGCGGGAGGGCTTCGTAGCTTTGTCAGCCAGGGAGGCACCTGCATGTCATTTTGGTTCTTTGTTCTTAAAACCAAATGTCTTCCAAGACATTTGCATCTCTTGTGGGAGTTTCGTGCAGCATGCTCAATGACCAGCCAAAATTGCATGGAGTGGTCTAGCCACCTTCTGCTGGTTCTGGCATTCTTCTCTGCCCAGCATTTGTAAGCGTTCCCAGCAGAAAACTGGGCTTAAATAGGAAGCCCACCCTTTCTTGATGGACAGCCCACCACACTAGCACTTGCATTGCTGTCTTTCAGTCCTTGATACCTGTCTGGTTTCAACGTGTGTCAGAGCTTTTCCTGTGGTGATGGTGATTCCAAGAGCTCACCGAGACTCTCCTGAAGAGAGAATTCCAACTTGTTTTGCATGTAGTACCCTTTGGAGTCTGGGTGTCATGAGCCTGCCTGACTGGATGCAAATGGCATGTGAAGGAATGCAGCCATGTTCAGAACCAGACTGGAAAGGATCAGTTTTGTCACCTCTGAGCTGCATGCGGGGCTGATGGCTCCATGCTCGGTCTCACTGGGTTCTCCACCCAAACCTGTCTGCACTGTGGATATTTTCTCATCTCCTCCCATCTTCAGAAGTACTATGCTTACATGGTGACATCTTCATTGTCAGCCATGAGGGCATTGATTGGCAGCATGACAGTGGCATGTGTCCTTAATCGGGGCCACTTGGATTCACCTCTTCCAATGCTTTTCCATGGAGGGAGGTTGACAATTAAAAGCAATTGGGGACAGCTGGTAAAAACTGGAACATCTTGCAGCAGTTCTTGTTTTAGTTAACAAAAGGATTTCATTCTTTCACTCTTCTTGGTCAGTATGATACATCCTTCTTGCTTTTCTCCCAGCATGTATCACTTGTACAGATATTCCCCGGTATCACACAGGCTGCATTTCCAAAGGTGTTCTTGGTTTATATTCAATCTTGGTTTATATTCAATTGGCAAGAGACAAAGAGAAATTCAGCCCTGAGAGCAGACAGGATTCCCAGGCCACCTGACTGCAGGGTCATGTTTGTGGTCCTTCTGGGTTGTAATCTTTAATGATTTTACACTAAATGGAAGAAACTAAAATAGGAATGGTCCCTCTTCTATAGCATGAAGGCCAAGTTTCTGAATAGTCAAAAAGAGGGAGAGCAAAGCATTGCTTAGTTGTTTTTGTCCAGTCCATAAGAACATTAGATGTTCTTTGATTGTGCCTAATCAGTGGACAAGGAACACCTTAGCCACTGAGTCCAGAGAGGTTTTGGCCTGAGATTAGTGCTGAGGTGATCTCTGCTAAGACTAAAACCCCAGTGAACATCTGGGTCCAAAAATGTGAGCATCTACAACGCCAGGCAACAAGAACACTAAGCAGAAGCTGAAGTCAGTATTCAAGGATGTCTGTTTTGATCCTGATTTCTGCCTGAATCCTACTTCAGAATTGCTGTGAGTCTGGATATTCCTGTTAAATTTCCAGTGCTGAGTTACTGCAGTTTCTATGGTTGTACCATGGGACTGTTTGCTGTTGGTGCTTCTGTAAATCAAACCCACATTTCAATAAGAAAATTTTGAGCATTTAAGAAAACTGAACGGAAAAAAAAGAAAAATAATAATTAAAAATCAGCACTAATTTCACTGGCTTCTTTCCAAAACCTTACAAAATAGTTGTTACGGTGCTCCTCCTTTCCTCAACTGCAAAACAAGGCGAAACCCTTCAGCTTTAGCTTTAAGTCTCTCTAACCCCCCCACTGCTAATTCTTCCCCCCAGCCCGAAGTAATGCTCTCTCTTCACGTGTGTTCCTCTCTCCTTCAGAGGCTGAGCCACAGCTGGGCACGCTCACACTCACAAATGTCACCCCCGACAGCTTCAACCTCTCGTGGACCACAAGAGATGGGCCTTTTGCCAAGTTTGTCATACACGTTAGAGATTCCTTTGCAGCACACGAACCCCAGGAGCTTACGGTGTCGGGAGGTGCTCGCAGCGCTCACATCTCAGGCCTGCTAGATTACACTGGCTATGACATTAACATTAAGGGCACCACTGATGCAGGTGTTCACACAGAGCCCCTCACTGCTTTTGTCATGACAGGTACCTGCTAAAAGGTTTGGAGTATGTTTATCAGTTGATAATATATATAAATTCCCGCATGGATAAAAGTGTGGACTACGGTACTGAGTATGTGTCCAGCACTGATGCTTTCATTTGAAGCTTAGCGCAAGCATGGGTTGCAGCGGGCATGTTGACCTTAAAAAAATTTTAGGAGGAGTAATAGTTTAAAGTTATTCAAGAGCTCTCTGGAGTCTTTCTCTCATGTGTAATGACCTTTTCTAACTCCCGATGATTAAGGGAGAAATTCGTCAGTACTTCCACCTATGCATCCCTACGCCTATACATCTTACACCTACACATCCCTGCAGGCATTCAAGGCCAGGTTGGATGTGGCTCTGGACAGTCTGGTCTGGTGGTTGGCGACCCTGCACATAGCAGGGGGGGGTTGAAACTAAGATGATCATTGCAGTTCTTTTCAACCCAGGCCATTCTATGAACTCATCTGTGTATGAATAATTTGGCCAGATTTTAGCTGGGATTAGTGAACATCACATGCTGATATAGTCAAATAAATACTACGGTGTTCAGTCTGTGTATGACATGGCCAGTGTGCACTGCTAGGGCTTGTCACACAGACCTATGGAAGCCTAAATAGGATTAAAGCAGAAATTGAGGCCTTTTCTTTTTCCTTCTCACTTCATTAATGCACAGTGGGTGAACTCCTTGAAGGAGCAGCATCCCTTGCAGCAATGGGGCCAGCGCTTTCTTAGAAAAATCAGTGTCATGATCCCTTCCCTTAAGGAACAAGATTGCATTTTGCACCAGCTTTGACCTGCCATCTGATGAACGTTGTTACAAGCCAGGAAGTGTTTGCTTCCAAAACTCTTCCGTTTTAAAAACAAACCATGGGCACTGGTGTTTTGAGAGGAAGCTTCCCACAACAAAGTAAACACGTGGCACCCCATACCACAGTTGGATGTGCCAGCAGTTTGCAGAAGCCTCCTGGGTTTAATATATTAGTGTCACTCCATGCCTATCCCAGGGATGCTCAAACAGAGCATCAGTGTCTTCAGCTGTGAAAAGTCAAAAAACAAACCTAAAACTCTTAACCAAAGAAAATATTGCGTTTAACTGACTTCTTCAAAGTGAGTGGAATTTGAGCAATGGAAGATTGGATGAGTTAATTCCTAGGCCAACACAATGTGGTTTGTCAAATTGTTTAGAGAATTCTAGCAACGCCTGGGATGCTGCGTCAAGGCCAGGGCGTAGCAGAGCCAGCTGATCTCCTTGTTTGACTCGTCAGATTTTGGGTGAGCTTGACTGTCTTGTGAAAATTTGGCCTTTTTGTCTAAGAGGTGGCGGTGGGAAAGTCTTGAGAAATTGGTCCACAGCTCTGAACTTTGACAAACGGATACAAACTGATTACAGCTGATGTGAAAGGGGAAAAAAAAAAAAAAAAAGACCCCTCACTGGAATTTCTTTAAGCTGTCAACATGCTACATTAACAGCTGCCTGCGAAGCTCTTTGAACAGGTTATTGCTCTGTTCTGTGACCATTAGCCCCTGCCCTTAGCCCGAGCAAATTCTTGCTTCTCTCCTATTGCCCACAAAAGCAATTTTGCAAGTGTTCAGTCCTTGCACTGGCTGATGGATGTCCTGCTTCTTGCATCCTGCTGGCATCACTGACCCTCCACCGCTGAAAGAAAAGGCTGGAGATACTCATGTGAGGTAGAGAGAAAGGAATGCAAGATACAGGAACTGTGAATATCAAGGTTGAGACTTGTCCCTAAAGCAGCCATGGTGGAGGCAACTGAAAGGAAATGAAAGCTTTATGCATAACAATTTTAAAACAGTTTTGGTTATAGCTACCTTCTAGTGCATGTGCAACAAGAGTAATGCGCTTTCCCGTTGAGCTTTGAAGGAGTTTCAAAGGAGCTTGTGAGATGAGCGGTTAAGATGTGCTAGAGGAAAATTAAGAGTTGAACATTTAACTTTTGGAGGCTCCATTGAAAATCCTGCTCTTGTGATCCGGGCTATACACTTCAATTAATTCCTTATTTGGGGGAAAAAAAAAAAGTTGTGATTTATGTCTGGTGGAATCGATGACATTTTCTAATTTGCAATGTTTTTTGTTGTTTTTTTTTTTCTTGCTTCTTTTTTTTTGTGTGTGTGTGTTTTTGCACCTTCCCTTCTTTTAGAGGCCATGCCCCCACTGGAAAACCTAACTGTCTCTGATATTAACCCTTACGGGTTCACAGTGTCGTGGATGGCATCGGAGAATGCCTTTGACAACTTTCTTGTAGTCGTGGTGGACTCTGGCAAGCTGCTGGACCCACAGGAGTTCCTCCTTACGGGAGCCCAGCGGCAACTGAAGCTTAAAGGCCTTATAACTGGCATTGGCTATGAGGTTATGCTTTATGGTTTTGCCAAGGGGCACCAAACAAAGCCCCTAAGCACTGTGGCTGTTACAGGTATTTTAATGTGAACAAATTGTTCTCTTCCACTTTTTTTTTTTTTTTCTTTCTCGCTTTTCTTCTCACACAGAAGTTGTTTTATGCAATCCGTTTGCAAAACAAACCTTGGCTTTTGCATCCCTTTCTGCATCTTGGCTACACATAACTCCTCGTGGTTGATCGGTTCACCAATGAAATTCCATTCCTTTTAACTTGATGTTTCCTTTTTCTCTTTGTGAGGGATCCTGTAGAGACGCATGACGTGGGTTGAGGGGTGAAAGTTTCTGCTATGTTCATGCAGGTACTTCTAACTGGAGTCTTTCAAGAGAAATAGCTGCATGCGGGAGCTCGTCTTGTTAACAGCTGCTGGGCACCTCAGCATTCTCCAATTTGCCAACCATCGGGATCTTCAGGAGGAAATCATCCTGGTTTTCCTGCCTGTGGCCTTGTTTCTTTCACTCTCTCTGTGTTCCACACACAGAACACAGTGTGGTCACTGCCAACCATAACGTTGGCATCTCTCTCCACAAAACCTTAGCTCGTGTTCTAAGCCTCATCGTAACTGCTGTCTTCCAGCAGCATTTGAATAATTTTCTTGAAGAGTCATTGCAGACTGATTCTCTAGCCCTATAAACCTCAAGTCTCATCTCCACGTTGCTGACGATGCAGCAGTAAAGCTGGGGGTTACCTGACTGCAGGTTCATGAGAAGATAAATAGGAACATCTTCCTCTGGAAGACAGAAGTGCATTGGAGATGCTGTAAGACAGTAACTGCTCCAACAGCATTTCTGTTGTTAGAGATGCTTGACCATACTGAGCTGAAGGTGTTTTGTGGTTGTTTAATAACTTACAGCTCCTGGGATCCTCTTGAGTGGGTTTGTTCACCAAGGACAGCAGGTCTTGCACATTGCATTTAAATGTATGAATTTTCATGATTCCCTATTGCTGCTTCAGCATTTGTTTAACATCAAAGTGAAGGGTTCTTCTGATCTAAAGCATCACAGAGGCCAGAAGTGCATGGAATAAGGGTTTTTGCATGAAGGAAAAGACTCTTTCAAGCAGTTTCTATGCTGTCTTCCTAACAGACAGAGACCTGACCATGTTACAGGCATGCCTGCAGATCTATAACAAGAGCTTGTTTTTATCATGTATAAAGGTTTCACATGCAGTAGGTAACTCAGTGAAAAGTAAGGGACAAATGCACTTCCAACTTACTATCAGCATGTGTAATTTTGCATGGCAGAGGCAAATGATGTATTTCCTTGTAGTAGGCTTATGATAAGAGTGAAAAGTTTGAATGAGCCCACATGCACCCTCCTATATATTCTTCGGTATGTGTAAAATGCTAATGTTCTTTTTTTGTTTTTCTTAGTAGCCAGCAGATTGTTTCCCTTTCTTTGAACTGTGGTTGGATGCTTGCAGTGTGCTATAGCCAGACCTCAGGAAGGTCACTAATGAACTGATTCAAACAATCACTTTTTTTCCCCTACTGCTATCTTCTCCTTTTTTAGAGGCAGAACCCGAGGTCGACAACCTTCTGGTTTCAGATGCTACCCCAGACGGCTTCCGTCTGTCCTGGACTGCAGATGATGGGGTTTTCGACAGTTTTGTTCTAAAAATCAGGGATACCAAAAGGAAATCTGATCCACTGGAACTCATAGTACCAGGCCATGAGCGCACCCACGATATAACAGGGCTGAAAGAGGGCACTGAGTATGAAATTGAGCTCTATGGAGTTAGCAGTGGACGGCGCTCCCAACCCATAAATTCAGTAGCAACCACAGGTATTGTCTTTGCAGTAGGAAAAACGTGTTCATGTCTAATTCTGTTAACATTTCTCCTTTTCCTAGGTGGTCTGAGCGGTTACTGAGACCTTCAAACTCTCTCCTGCATGTCACCTACACAAGTTTTGATTGTTCTTATTGTTTTTGCATGAAAATGTGCAGATTCTGGTCATGTAAAAAGTTCTTGAGGCTTAGTTTGAATTCTTGAGATTAACTTAAACAAAGAATGGGTTCGTAATCTGAAGCTTTTCATTTGGGCACTTTTGAATGGAACTTTTCATTTTTTCCCCCATCAATATCATGATGTCATTTTGAAATATTTAAATCTGAAAAAAAAAAGATGAAGCAATGCCCTTGGATCCAAATTCTCCCTTTAAAAAATGTGGCTCTTGCTGATTTGAAAATACGATTTCAGATCAACCTAATTCGAGGAGGAGGGGGATGAGAAGAGGATGGTTGAGTTCAGTGCATGAGGAAGCCAACAGAAATGTGTAAAAGATTTTGTGTCCAGCTATAACCCACAGCAAAGGACCAACAATCACTCAGTGTGAAACAGCTTGCCCTAAAATAGCATGACCTCACGACTCACCTCAATGTCTGCAATGGCAGTGAGCACGGAAAGGCACGTTTCTGAGCAGCTCCACAGTCTGCCATCACAGCCCTTGAATAAACACATACCCACTCACCCGAACGTTTACATGCATCCATCACAGGGCACCTTTCTCCAGGCTCATGTGGGCTGTCTCATAATGGAGTAGGATGCTTGAGGTCAACTGCACTTACTGGCGGCATGTCCCCATTTTCACTCACTTCAGGATATTTATGGTAAACCACTAATTGTTATCGTCTTCCTCGTGACTACGTTCTAGTTTGGTCCTTTCAGAGAGATTTAGCACACATCACCTCATGGTGCCAATAGCCCCAAAGATGTTTTTCAACTGTAAATAGCCCATGGATAATTGATAATAGAATTGGAGCCACAAAAATCCAGCTAAACTGCATGTTACACCGCATCAGATAGCTGGGGCCACCAAAGCATCTAACTAGTTTCTTATTTAGGAGTTAGCTATTTGGAGAAACACGTGAATATTTATAACAAATCCAGTTTAATGGCAAAGTAACATTTGCTGCCTCTGCAATGGGTGGCTCGGACAGGTTCGTGTGCAGCCTTGCTTTATTCTAGCCTGTGTACAGTGCATGAGTGAGCAAGAAATAAGTGTCAGAATGTCTTCAGCCTTAGTAAAGGAAGCTGAAAAATCCTGCTAGGAACAAAGACTGCCAGCAAACAGACCAGCAAACCTAACCCAAACATTACCATGGAAATGAGGTCATGAAAATGAAAGCAGAAAGGATTGAAAATCCCACTCTGTATTTATCGCTCACACTTCTCCCTTCTTCCCTACATGGGCACATGCCCTTGTGTAAACATATGCAGTCATCGCGGATCAGATCTGCTACTGGTGTAAATCAGTGCAGTTGAAGACATCTGCTTTAAGCATCACTAAGCAACCCTCTCCCGAGGTCTGACCTCGTATCTCTGCATGCAAAGCCATCCACCCACTGGAAGAAAGGAGGAGGAGGAAAGGCCTTTGGTGTTCGCCATTGGGTGCACTGTCCTCCTCTGTGGTTTCTTTCCTTACTTTCACCAATTCTACTGTGATAGAAGACATCATTAACCATAAAACATTGCAGAGCAAGGCAGCATCGCGCAGAGCTGCAGTGCCTGATCGAGTTGGCACGAAGGAGTTTGCACACTGATGCTCTCAGAGGAAGTCAGTCTCTCTTGGAGATATAATATCTGTGGAGATGCAGTTCAGCCCTCAGCAGGGGACTGGTGGTTGTGTGCCAGTTAATATCCTTGGTAGGAAGTGTGGGACTCATGCTGCTCATTTCCTCTTCTTTAAATGGCGTTTTGCCACATTCTGATGGGATTTTTTCATCTGAGAGGATCCCAAAATGCTCTTTGTACATGACAAATGTAGTCTGATGCTTCCTGATTCTTAGAAGAAAGCCAGTGAACATATTCTTGTAGTGTGTTAGTGACGAAAGAACATTTTTTTAGCAAAAAAAAACACACAAAAAAACCCCCACAGATAATGGACCTCACAGGCAGTCCTCAGTCTCAGGTAGAGTTAATGAGGAGTGGTGCTGAGGATAATGCTAATGATCTGTGTCTGTCCAACAGCTGCACTGAGTTTTTTTGTGATAAAAAAAACAAACCTCACGGAAGCACACTGTCCTGCTTTTTTTATGCCTGCTTAATTCTGGCTTTCAGGTGACTCAAGGTGGTATCACTTGCTGCTATTTCATTTCCCTGTGCTCAAAAGAACTGCTCTGTTACCTCTCCGGTACTCATTCAAGGATTGGTGCTTGCCAGGAGGGTCCCACATGCTTTGTTTCCATGTTTGCTCCTAGGAAAGCAGATGCAGTTGGGGTAGTAGGGATGTGGGATTCTTGTGTAGGTAAGGCTTTTCTTACTGTTATTTGCTGTGCAGCAATTTACCTGGTACAGCAAACGTGCATGAAGTGTGAACCCATGGAAGTATGCACAGCAGAATTCAAATGGCGTGGTTAGGTGCTTATTTTCTTGATAATGCTGAAGTATCCGTGTGTATGAAACCCCTGAATGCTGGACCAAAGAGGGCTGTGGCCCATGGAATTACCCTTCAAAATTTAGATCGAGTAGCCAGTTTATGTGTCGTGTGGCTTTGCTAACCCTACCTTGCTTTCTTCCTTCTCTTACTCTTTCTTCCTCTGGCTTTTCCATGTGATCAAACCCCCGCAAGCCCCAACTGTTTTGTGAGAAATGATTTACATTTCTCTTGAGGGCTCGGCTGTTTTTCTTTCCTTGACTTTCGGTTGATTTAGTGCATTGCTGCTGGAGCTTTGGGGACACATGGAACAAACAGCCCTCTTTGACTTCTTTCCCACAGACACGTTCTTTCCAATCTGTTCCAAGCGCAGTCACTTTTTTTCCCCTTCTTTTGCCACCTTCCCGTTGCCCACAGCTTGTTTCCACCACTCTTAATGTGGTTTCTGTTTGGGATCTGTCGCCTTTGTGTTAATGCCTCAGTATGTGTGGGCTGTTTGTTTCTTTTCACATTTCAGCCTTGTTTTGGTTACAGTCAAAGAAGCAAATTGGAAGTGAGATGCTGAGTGTAAACTTAGAAGTGGCAGATCCCTTCACCGTGTCCTTCCAGAAGCCCTATCAATCATGTTTTGCAGTAGCTTACTTAAGCTTTAAAGTAGAATGTTTCAGATTGCTAACAAGCCAATTGCTACACGTTAGTTTGCATCTTCAGATTGGGTCATTTTGGCAACACTCATTAGACTTTGTTTGCAAGGCTAAACAATGAGGTCGTGCCAATGAGTCTGTCCCAGCTTAGTGATGTGATTTTATACAGGCAAATGTCATGCTCAGGTTTGGAGGGCTGGGTTGTATGGTGGAAAGTTGCAGTGATACCACAAGTGCCTTTCCTATGTACCTAAGAAGAATCATGGTCTCTAATCGTGTTGCCAAGAAGAAAACCTAATATTGTAGGGTTAGGCCAACAGAAATTACAGGCAGGCAGTGCTTGAGAAGATGGTTCCTATGGGGGGAAATGAGCCCAGGTCTCTCCTTGGCATCCTATGGTAGAAGCTTCATGCTCAAGGAAAGGCATCTCTGCATTGCTGAGGGTTGCTGTGTGTCACAAATAGGGCTCCAAAGTTCAACAGAAAGACTAAAAATCATTCAAGTGAAACAAGGTTAGAAAAACTGATAAGTACAACGGTAATAAGATGGTACTCCTGTAAGTGTTGCTCCATACACTGCAATCTGTTATTTTGTGGACACATCTGTGGTATTTTTAAGTTAGAAACAACTGTAATATTACTGAAAATGGAAAGTTAAGACTAAGTAGATTATTGCTTTCAGTGTGTGATAAAACCATTAACTGGTACTGCCTGCATTCATGCTGCTTTGTAGAGCATTGATAGCATCAGCTCCTGGCATACAGGACTAACACAAGTCACAGCACCAAGGACTGATAAACAAATTAATGACCTTTTCTCTCTCTGTGATGTTTGTCCTCTCTTCTCCACTGACAGTTGTGGGATCTCCCAAGGGAATCTCTTTCTCAGATATCACGGAAAACTCTGCTACAGTCAGCTGGACCCCCCCCCGCAGCCGTGTGGACAACTACAGGGTCTCCTACGTCCCCGTCACAGGCGGTGAGTGTGGGGACATGGAGGGAGATGGGAAAGGGGAGAGTGAAGAGTGTGTCTGAGAGATGGCCCTCAGAACAACAACCGTAAGCCATGGTTATCAGCATTCACAAAGGTAGTGATATTTCTTAGTAATCCCCACTGTTGTTTCAGTCCATTTATTATATCCCCATTTTAGCGTTCTGCTTAAACAATTCCTTATACTTCAGTGCATTTTTAGCATAACTTAGGGACATCTCTGGAAGGGAACAACCATTGAGCAAACACTGCAGATGCCAGGATCATAAAAGAAGTGCTCTTAAGTGATACAGGTAAAGATATAGGTCTCTGGACAGTGTAAATGTACGTGTATAGTAATCCCACAAAAGAAAAGGAATGACCTACAGTCATGATCAAGCATTTGCCCATGTGTTCTGCTGGAATAAACCCAGAATTTGAAAGAAGTATCTGTCATAAATCTTCACAACTTACAATAATATACAGTATATCTTTATTTAAAATGAGATGGGTGAAGGAGAAGCTCATCAGACTTGGTTTATCTTTGTCCATCCTCTGCAAGAAGCCAAGCAGTTCTAAACTAGCAAGTCCTATCCTTGCAGGTGTAAGAACTTGTCTGCAAGTAGTGCTGTTTTCATCTCTTTTATTAAGTCATGATATCAGAAATACTGATTTTTTTTCCTTACTGTTGGCATACCAGTAAGAAATAGAAACCACTGTCTTAGAGTCAGGTGTTGTGGCCACAGTTTGGTTTCCCATTAGTAGTGGTAATGAACTGGGGAAGCATTCAACTCGTGTACATGTGCATTCACATGGATCACAATGTGTTTAACCTGAAACACTCTTCTTTCAAGCATTTATGGAAAACTGCCATTAATCCATTGACATTTGCATTTGTCCTAGGCACTCCCAATGTTGTTACAGTTGATGGAAGCAAGACAAGGACAAAGCTGGTGAAGTTAGTCCCAGGTGTAGACTACAATGTTAACATCATCTCCGTGAAAGGCTTTGAAGAAAGTGAACCCATTTCTGGAATACTGAAAACAGGTAATATATAAATAGCAGGTTTTTATATATGTTGTCTGCATCACAGAACAGACTCAGGAATGAAGGGCTTTGATCCTGTCCCCTCTTCCTTTGTGTATTTGTACTTCAGGTGAGAGCAGAGCTTGCAGGTTTGATAAGGCTCCCACTCAGCCAAGAGCTGACTTGCACTGGGGCAGATACTTCATGTGTTTACAGTCCTAACACACGGAAATGAAAGGAAGTTTAATTAATACCATTCTGCTGATGTGGAAGCAATGAACCAGCTCACTGGGCAGTTCAGCCTGCTCTCTGTTGTGTTCTCCACGTCTCCCAAGTTCCAGACTGTGTCCTAAGCACAAAAGCATCCTCTCTTATTCTCTCTTTTATCTTTTTCCCTACAATATACCTTTAAATATCCGCATGGGAAACGTTTTTGCCACCGTGAAGTCTCATTTGTTCATTATTTTTGGAGTCTGACAAGTGTTCAGAGAACTGTGGCAAGGACAAGATGATGTATATTGGATAATAAAGTGCAATTTATAGCCTGTTCCAACTGTACTGGGGGCAGGCATCTCTCCCGGCATAGGGAGAGCATAAAAGGAGGTGCAAAGCAGAGTCCCACAAGGAAGTAAGGCATGATGTTTGGATGGTTAGCTGGCTGTTGGATTGGTTTATTTTTATAAGTGCAGGGCGAGCTGTTGGAAGGTCACAGTGGCTATCAATTGCCGTCACATTAGTTATTTTTCCCAAGCTCTGTCTCCTGAGTTCGCTCCAAGAAGCAGTCCAGACTTGAGGGTGTTGAGAGAAACATGTCAGCTCTGACAGAGCTGATAAGATTGATGTTATCGGGACTGATCTGAGAATGCAGTTAGTTATGTCTGTTCCCAGTGTTTAATCTTTCCACGCCTTGACCTCCCATCTCCAGTGGAGGCATTTGGTGTCTCTTTATAGGCACTGATGTTTTTTTTCTGCAGAGCTCCACTATTCCAAAGGGAGCCACAAAAGCTGCTTCATCGAGCAGTAATGTTTGCGCATTTTACATTGTATGGTTGCAACAGAGAGTTGCACAGAGCTGATAGTAATTGTCAAATTCCTTCATCATGTTATCGTTTCTTCCAGCTCTGGACAGCCCATCAGGACTGGTAGTGATGAACATTACAGACTCAGAGGCTCTGGCAACCTGGCAGCCTGCAATTGCAGCTGTGGATAATTACGTTGTCTCCTACTCTTCTGAGGATGGTAAGAGTTAGTGGTGCATTGGGGAGCTGTGATTCCAGGAGGACAGGCCCAGGAGGGAGCGGGTGGCTGTCACTTAATGGAGACGCCTTGCTGGAAGCATGTTAAAACCCACCAATTTAGTTAATGCTTTCCTAATTTAGGCATGAACAAAGATATTCTTGAACTCATGAACTTCTTGAAAAGGTGCTATAACTCATACAAACACTAGAGAGTGCTAACACTCCTAGAGAGGGTTCTGGTGTTAAGCCAGGATCACCTAGAGGAGCTTGGAGCTGAGCACACCACGGCGAACCTGAACGACTGCCTCTCTTCTGTCTTTTCTTCTTAGAGCCAGAAGTCACACAGATGGTATCAGGAAACACAGTGGAGTACGACCTGAACGGCCTTCGACCTGCGACGGAGTACACCCTGAGGGTCCATGCAGTGAAGGATGCACAGAGGAGCGAGACCCTCTCCACCCAGTTCACTACAGGTGCTGTGTCCCACTCTGCTTGGGGAGGAGGCAGGCTGTCATCTCCTAGCTTGTATTAGTATCCTTCCCGTAACCTCTGTGCTAAACTGTATCAGTGTGTGATTGTAATTTCTCTGCTTTCTCCTTCAGGACTCGATGCTCCAAAAGATTTAAGTGCTACCGAGGTTCAGGCAGAAACAGCTGTGATAACGTGGAGGCCTCCGCGTTCTCCTGTCACTGATTACCTGCTGATCTACGAGTCCATTGATGGCAAAGTCAAGGTAGAGCACTTGTATCGAAACCTGAATAGTAAAGATTACTGAGCAGTAAAGATGCTCCAGAAAGGGTTCTGATGTTCAGGGAAGCAGATTGCCTGAGCATGCTGAAAATCAGTGCTTTAAAGTCACACACGCACAAAAAAGCCTTTTGAGGTCTGGAGAATGATATTTCCAGATTTGTCCTAAAGGATGATGCTGCTCAATTGTTCTGTGAGCTGCACAGAGTCACCTATACAGCGTGTTTATTCAAGTCGTGTAAACTTTTGTGCTGACCTCCTTTTAAACCACACAACTTACAGACTACGGCACGAAACATTCACCTCCATACAACTTCCCTGAAGAAAGTGAGCAGGACAAAAACCTTTGAGGAATACAAGTTTTGCATGAAATAACATAAATGGTTAAAGATACAACCATAATCACCACAAAAAGAAACCGAACTATGTTACGGTTCTACTTAGTATGATTTTCTCACTGAGATTTCCTTGTGTTGTTTATCATCCCCATAGGAAGTCATCCTAGACCCTGAGACGACCTCCTACACCCTGACAGAGCTCAGCCCATCCACTCAGTACACAGTGAAACTCCAGGCACTGAGCAGATCTATGAGGAGCAAAACGATCCAGACCGTTTTCACCACAAGTAAGGATCTTAGAGTGTGTAAGCAGATGAAAGTGCAAAAGTCCCATTCTCCCAAAGCTGTAGTATCATCTGCTTCCCCTAAACCAAAACTATGACCTTTGTTCCTTTATATCCAGCCACATTATCTCTGTAGTCTTCTTTCTGATGAAACTTCCTGCCTTTCCCATGTAAAATCCTGATTGGGATGTCGCATCTTAAAATCCACACTGACTCCTTAAGTTATCTTTATCTTGGTGCATAGCAAGCTGTTAGAACAAATCAGCTTTTTAAATTGAAATGAAGCAAACCACACCCAAACACACAAATCTGTTCAGCAGTCTTCTGAGCTGAATTTCTGGACAGGTTTTTTTCTCCTCTTTCTGAGGTCAGTTTGTGTACTGTCACACTGGTATGTCCATTCCAGCTCTATTAGGACAGCCCTGTGACAAGCTGAATTCCAGAATGGATTGGGTTCTTTGAAGGGCACTTCACAGTTGACATATTTGGCAGTCACTGGTCTCATTGACACATCTTTTGATGACAAGGAAAATATAATATTGCTTAGTATTGTAAAACCTTGCTTGTCGTTTGTCTCCCTTTTCACAAACCCAGCAGCACTTTCAACCATCTCCATTTCTCCATCTGCCCCCGTACCAGCTCAGCCCAAGGACTCGTGGAAGTCACACAGCCCCCATTCTGCTCCCAGTCAGTCCCTGTTTCCCAGTCAGTCCCTGTGTAAAGCAGGATGACACCAGAAATAGGAGAATTCATCTGTGTGTGTTTAAGAGACATTCGGCTAACTGACATGGGTCGCACCATTTAAACATTGAGCTGGTAGGTGTACTCCCCTCATAACAGGGAGTAGTTATTTGGCATCCATGGTGCTCCCAAAAGTGTAGACTGATGTGCAAAACCTTACCCAAAAGAAAAATGCACGTCATCTTATGTTTATTGTAGGTTTTTTTGTGTTTATGATAGCAATTACGAGCCAGTTTCCGGACTTAGCACGTGACTATGCCATTGATCACCATGAGTCATTTGAGTTCAACAAGTTAATTATAATTGCTGATCTCTTAAGGACTGTTTTCTATTTTCTTTTTTTTTTTTTTTGTGCAGCTGGTCTTCTTTATCCTTATCCTAAAGACTGCTCCCAAGCTCTCCTGAATGGAGAGGTCACCTCCGGGCTCTACACTATTTATCTGAACGGAGACAGGACACAGCCTCTGCAAGTCTTCTGTGACATGGCTGAAGATGGAGGCGGATGGATTGTGAGTAAAGGGGGGAGCCCATGGCACCCTGACATGTATCTGCCTGTGCCAAGAACAAGGGTAGTGGGTCCTGTCCCTGCTCTCCTCTGCTCATGGAGCTCTGTTACCAGATTATCAGTGATATCTCTTCACTGGATGGAGGGGAAGTTGAAACGACCATCCTAGATACCTTAAAAACAGGCAGTAAGGTGAAATGAAGGGAAACTGACTCAACTTTTAGGTGGGAATGAGAGTTCAAAGATGCAGAGAATAGAAACTGGAAAACCACATTGCCTGGGGGAGTCTGAGTACGCAACAGAAAAGACTTACTTAAAAAACATAAGGAGTGTTCACCAGGCCTGGTGAACAGGTATGAGTGATAGGGGCAGGGGAGCAGCAATGCCAAGCTCTGCATTGGAAAAAGCTACATTGCCAGCACTTCTTCTGTCTAAGGCAGTTTGGCTGTAACTCTTGCATGCTGTGGCTGTAGGTGTTCCTGAGGCGCCAAAATGGAAAGGAAGATTTCTACAAGAACTGGAAGAATTATGTGGCTGGCTTTGGAGATCCTAAGGATGAATTCTGGATAGGTAAGTGGCAAGTATTTATCTTATTCTAGAAAGACAAAACAAGCAAACAAAGCCCAAAAGACAAGGAGCTATTCTGAAGTCTCTGCTCAATTGGCAAGAGTAGTTAAAGGGGTACACAGTCCAGGCAAATGAGAAGCAAGCTGCAGGGGAGGCTGAGATAGCCAGGTCCAACCCAGTCCCCTTCATAAATGTCACACCTCTTGGGTGACCAAATGTACCAAACCACTGCTCACTGGTGTGCTGTAAGAAGTCAGAACCTGAGAAGCAACTGCAAATGCTCTTCTTGCTGTACTCCAAGGATATCCCTAAAGAGAAAAACACAACGATTAATGAAGTACGGTGGGGTAAAAAGCAAATGTGCAGAGGCTGGACTACATTTTATTTGCTCATTGATGGAAGACAGTGACGATCACACAGCACTGGCTTCGGTTACTTTTCCCAAGGCGCTCCATGCTGCTGTGATCTGAAGGGCTGAGATGGTCTCTAAAACTCTTTCATTTTGTGCTGATATTACCCTACAGCTTAAATATCTTATCTTCTAAACCGGTGTTATTGTCCTGGGGTATCTGTCTAGGCCAGTTTGACGTCTTTTATAGGACAAACGGATCATTCTCTTATTTCCACAGGTCTGGAGAACCTCCACAAAATCAGCTCTCAGGGGCAGTACGAGCTGCGCGTGGATCTGCGAGACAGAGGCGAGACGGCCTACGCTGTGTACGACAGGTTCAGTGTTGGAGATGCCAAGACCCGGTACCGGCTGAGGGTGGATGGCTACAGCGGCACAGCAGGTGAGCTGAAATGTGTTTTTCTTCTGTTCTGCAATTTCCTCTCAGCAGAGTCAAGCTTCCAGCGTGTGCATGTTGCAGGCGAGCATCACAGCGGGTCCCTCTCTCTGGATGTCAGGCGTTTGAAAATATGAATGGATCCATAGCTTTTATGTTTCCGTTCTAAATCCTCCAGTCATTTAGGTGCCACTTTTTATGGCATGCTTGTGACAGAATATAAACAAGTATATTAAGCAGCCACATATCTCATTTGGTCAATACTTGGCTGTCATTTACGCAGCTAATAATAACATGGCGCAGTCTCGTCTCCTGAGTGGAATATGGAGCTGAGTTCTGCTACGACATGATTTGTAATTTTGCTGAACGAAGTGGTTTGAGTTGCCTCCAGGAACAAAAAATTGTGTGCTTTCTTCTGAAGTAAAAGAAGTCGATGTCGAAGAAGCTTAGATACACAGCCACATGCGTGGTATAGCCCAAATGTTTTGTGCAGGATGATCACTGCCATGTAATCTAAACCACACAAGCCACTGACTTTGCTTTCTCTCTTGTCCTTTCCATCCAGGTGACTCCATGACCTACCATAATGGAAGATCCTTCTCCACTTTTGACAAGGACAATGATTCTGCTATCACCAACTGTGCTTTATCATACAAGGGTGCTTTCTGGTACAAGAATTGTCACCGAGTCAATCTGATGGGCAGATATGGTGACAACAACCACAGTCAGGTGAGTTTGGTGTCTGAAGGCTTCTATAATGTGTCAGAAGGAGAGGAATTGCAGTTATCTGTCTGGTGGTTCAGCTAGCCAGAAACCCATCAGCTTAGCTCACGCTCCAGAGGAAAGAATAATAGGGAAAAACAGGGACAACTGCTCACAAAACAAGAATGGCATGGAGCTGGAGAAGTATTGATGTTTTTGTATGACTTTCCATGGACATCTCAAAAGTCTGCAGGGAACAACTGTAGTTTTCGAGTGTGAAACAAAATGCTCTTCCTGCTGTGAAGGCCAGGCAAAAAGAGACAGCTCTGGGAAACAGCTTATGACTTTGTTTGTACAGGCTGTGTGTGCTAGTGAACAGAGACCTGTGCTTCCCAAAGTCCCTTTGATTTGCTGTCTCTCTGTTACCAAATTGGAGTGGTAATGCATTGGCACAGGCTGCCCAGGGAGGTGGGGGAGTCACCATCCATGGAGTTGTTTCCAGAACCGTGGAGATGTGGCACTGAGGGACGTGGTCAGTGGGCATGGTGGGGGTGGGTTGAGGTTGGACTTGGTGATCTGAGAGGTCTTTTCCAACCTTCATGATCCTGTGATTCTAAAAGCTGAAACAAACAATAAAGGCTGACAACAGAGGGAGAAGTGAAGTGGATGTGTGACTTCTCACGCTTCATCTTTGTTGTTGCAGGGTGTTAATTGGTTCCACTGGAAGGGCCATGAATACTCCATCCAGTTTGCAGAGATGAAGCTGAGACCCTCCAGCTTTCGAAATCTGGAAGGAAGACGAAAGCGAGCATAAAGCCTTGGGGTGGTGAAAGGGCTACAGGCAGGGCGACGTGGGGAGGGACAGAGAGTGGGGGTCATGGGGGGGGGATCTCTGGCATCACTGGGGTGATGGGGGTGAGGAGCTGGTAGTCGTACCAAAGCACTGCAACCCTTGGCACAACAGCCCAAACAACGAGCCTTACGTGTCCCAGCAATTCCAGCAGAGCAGCTCCAGCTCTGCCCACCGCTGACGTCCTTCGCGCCAAAGACAACGATCTCAAGGGTTGTGTGCTGTTTTCTTCATTTTTCTCAGCCTCTGGGATGAAGTTTTTCCACGGTCTGACTATCACTTGGGTGGCCCAGGGTAGGGGAGGGAGAACAGCTTTGTATATTGGTAGTTTGTTTTAGAACCAGCCATATTTTTTACACACAGAAATGTGTATGATTAATTATCATTATTATTATTATTATTATTATTAGATATAATGAAATCCTTTGGTCGTTGGAAAGCCTTTTTTTTTATATATATATCAAGTACCACAGAGAAGAAGGGAGGGGAGGGGGGAAGGGAAAGCAGTACGTTTTTAAACTTAAGCAAAAAATTAATATTATTAATATAATGACAAAGTAATAATAATAATGATAATAATAAGCTAAGTTGTTGGGGTTTTTTTGTCATTTTTAAGAGAACAATGCTTTTGGGAACACAGCAGGACAGTGTCTGATTGTAAATTTCTTTTTTAAATAAAAGCACAATTACTTTTAAATGAATTTCTACCTTTTTTTTTCATCCTTGTTGAGTTGGTGCATGTCCAGGGTATCTGTACGTACATGGGGAAGTAAAAGGCTGAAAAGGCCGCTGAGCCCGCACTGAAAACTGTTCCTTTTGTTAGTGGTTGGCGGTAAGGATTCTGCTGGGTTTCTTGCAGTGAAAGGTCCTTAAGGATTTGATTTCTTTTAGAACACGTTTCTCTCTCTTTTCATGCCTAAAAGCCTTTACACGTTTTTCTCAGTGTTACTGACCAACGCTTGCTCCATCTAGGTGGGAATAACTAACAGAAGAAAACAAGGAAAGCACAGAGTTGTTGTTAGGTACCATTGGTGACTTTGAACACTTGTGTAAATAAAGGGCTCTCTTTTTGTATGAATGAAACCTATGTGTAGTTCCTCTGTATCATGCTCTTCAGTTGAAGACAATAAAAGATCTTTTGTTTTAATCCAGTCTCTCTGCCTTGCTTCAAGGTTGTGCTCCTCAAACAGAGCAAATGTTTCGGCCCCTTCCTTGCCCAGCTGCGAGGTAAGCTCAGATAATGCTGTTTTCACACCACGAGAAGAGCACTTTCTCAAGAGGGAAGGAACTCTCAACAGGGAACACTTCACCACTGGGTTCTTTCTTCCGAATTTCTCTTCCTCCTATATGCATATATTACTGCAACCCTTCCATTTCAAAGCGTCAGCTGAGCGTTAGCCCTTGGGAATGGCTGCGTTCCTGGGCCTTCCTGTCCACACCTAGAGGGTGTGCACTCCATGCTGGGGTTACTGTCTGAGAAATGCCCAGCTGGGGAAGCAGGAGAAGGCCCTCATAGATGAGGCACTGAGGGCCTTCTTATCACATGGTTTCTATGCCAGAATCTCTTGGCACTCTCCTCCCCCCATCATAAGCACATGACTGTGGTTGGCTGCCAGCAGATGGCAGACAGAGTCTGTCTGTCCTGGTCTGTGCTGCTGTGTTTAGAAGTGCTTGTAAATCCTGCAGCTATCCAGGTCCAGACATTGCCATCCTTGACTGTCGTCTACTGAATATTGTTTGTTTTGCACAGGAGACACGAATCTCCTTTGACCTTCCAGAGCACTGCAAAGTCTCTGATCTGCTGCACAGTATTCAATTCATTGTCAGGGACTAACAGCTCTTCTTTGCTGTTTGTCAGAGCGAATGGTTAGCACCATAAAAGAAAGCAAGTCCAGTAATGAAGAAACACGCTCTGCTCTCAAGATGTTCTTTGTGTTATTAGGAAATTGCACTAAATTTATATAACTGAGACTTGAAAGCTTTTGCAGTCTGTTTGCAGACGTTCAGAGGAAGATCTGACATTTACAAAGCAATTTCCTTCCTTCTAGCATTATCACAAAGCTGAGTGTGTCTGGCTGTGATGTCCTCTGGTGCTTGGCAGATCCCAACAGGACTGCTGGAAACAGGCTCAGATTTGCACCTTACTCTAGAAATGACATGTGTACCCTGCACAGAAAAATGATGGTATTTCCTGTAATTACTCACTGACAGATGCCCTGCTTGGTATTTTTCATGGTTACTACCAAGAGAGAGAAACTGGCAAACCTTTAAAGTAACTCATACCAAAACACCCATCTGAGCTGACACAAGCTTGGTTCAGTACCAGAGGGCTCCACTATAGGCCGTTGTGTGGGTTGCTTGCTGTCTGCTTTTTCTCTCCCCTCTCTTCCTGATCATCACCTCTAAGAATGGCTTAAAAATGCACTGAGGTTTGAAATTCATTTATAGATCCACTAAGGGTGCTCCAAATGCCTGCCTGGTAAACCACTGTAGCACTGGGGTGAATGCTTCTCCATCAGTTCCATGCTGGAGCCCGAGGAGGACAGAAGGGGAACAGGTTCCAGAAGCTCAGACAGTGAGATCCAAGAGCTCAGAGGTACTGAAGGAGATATTTTGGGAAGGGAACAGGATTCATGGGTTACCCAGAAGGGGTAGTTTTGAGACGTGCACGTGGCAAAGCAACTTTTCCAACCCCCGTTGGATTTAACCATGCTCCTTCACTCAGCGTGCCTGCCCAGCTCTGCAGAAACCTTTTCTCAGACTGTGGCCCAAGCAAGACCTCACATTTGGAGGAGACACTCTGCAGGTGCACCACCTCCAGGTGCAGCTCCCTGAGCTCTCCTGACTCTGCTCTGATTCATTAATCGAGGGAATGCATCTCATTTGTTGCTGGGCTAAACGCAACCACAAAACCATCTTCTCTGAGCTTGCATTAATGAGCAAGCAGCTCAAACCCTCACAGTGACCTGTAACAGATGGCAGTTTGTTTTCCATCTTTCCCATACAGGGAGTCACTTCATTTGAAATTAGAACTTTGCTTCAAGAGAACTTGTGTGTAAGCAGGGCTTGAGCAGCATGTAAAACTAGCAGTCAGGTGTATCCTCTCTTCAGGATTTCCTTATCATTTTCTTTGAAATAGTCTGCTCAGAAACCTGACTCTCTTTGTTCGTGTGCCTTCTTCTTAGGTATTTCCCCAGCAGCCTCTCCAGGTGAGGAAATCTCAGCACACGGTGCCATCACGGCTTTCTGTGGGCACAACAGGTGTTTGCTCTGATAAACAAAGGAGCGGTTGTCACCAGGAGACTGCAAGCAAACATCAGCAGGAGCTGCACGTGTGATGTTTGTTCTTGGAAGGCTGATCAGCCTCGCTGCAAAAAACACATCTTTATCAGACCTTCCATCTAGAGAATAACATGACCTGTCTGTGGTGAAGATGTCAGTTTAGGTGAGAGGGAAACAAATAAAAGACAACAGAAGAAGAGCTCTGGCTTTCTGGGCCATCTGCAGATGCTCACAAACTCTCCCAGGCTCCAGCCCTCAGCTTTAGGAGCAGCAATGCAAAGCTGGTGATTGCACATTGAGGTGGGTTTCACTTCAGTGGGTGAGGGATTTCCGCAGGGCTCCATCTGGGCTGGTATCGACCACGTTCCTCCTGCAGGATGAATCAGGCCTATTTCATTCTGCAGTAGGAATGACATCCTGATGGAGCAGGAAAATGAAACCACCTGCAAGCCTTGCAACACCTCTGTTTAAAGGAAGGTTCTCTGCAGCTAGGAGGAGCTGGAAAAGAAAGAGAGAGGAAGTCGGTCCTTGCAGATAAGCAGACAAGCTGATGTTCTACTCAAGCGCAATCTCTGTCCTTCATCCCTTCTGCTCCTACATTGAGATACATCCATCCATAGTTCACTGCCATCCCCTTTAAAGCATGGGGAGTTTGTGGTCTTTACTGAGATGGCATCTGGGAAGTTTTTCACGCATGTCCTTTTTGGATGATATAGAGGATAATGCAGCGTGTTAATGGTTGAGCTGGATATGACGTGCAGCCCTGCCAATTGCTGCTGTCATTCCCAAATTCAAGCCACCTGTGCCTGCATTGCAGCAGGGAAAGATTCACCCCTGCTGTGCTTTCAGGGGCTGGAACCATCGGGAACATATGGGTAAGGATGAAGGTTGAGGGCCTGGTGATTTTACTCGTTCACCTCTTTATCAGGTACTTTCCTCAGAGGAAATCATTCAGCTTCCTGTGTCTTTACTGTAAATTACATGCTGCGAAGAGGAAAGAGAGAGCAAGACAGACAGACAGGAAAAAAAAAGGCACAGCACAGGGGTGGTTCCAGTGCAGACCATCCCTTTTGCTGGCGCTTCTGTGGCTCCCATGGCCTGAGGTTGTGCGGAGGGTGTTACAGACAGCAGCTAGCCTGAAATTTTGTCCACTGCTTAAAGCGAAACTGCTTTGAGACTGAAAGTGCTCGCTTCCTCCCTGCCCTTCCCCTGCCTCTTTACTTTTACTTTACTGGCTGCCTTGCCCTTCTATTTCTGTATCTGGCAGAGAGAGAGAAGCGATGTGCTTGGTCCGAGTGGAAGGAACGATTCCTGCTTGTGTCACTAGAGAGCAGAATTATCCAGATGGATTCCTGCGGATCATTTCCACTTCTTCATCAAACCCATTGCACAGCGCTGAGCTTTGGGAAGGGCTGGGGCTTTTTTTTATTTAATAAGACATTGCAGGTTTCAGTGCAAACAGGATGCTGATCGCAAAGAGGGCATTTAGCCAAAAACGTTATCTTCCCTAGAAAAAGGTTTTGAAGGGAAATTTTGAAGCCCCCACAGAGAAGTTTCTGGCCCATTATGACAGATCCACAAAGTGCAACCGGCTGAGATAAACCGAAAAAATTCCAATCCTATTCTGGGTATGTGTGTACCCTGAACCAGTTGACTTTTCTGTAGCAAATGTGTAGTGGCACGGGTGGTGGGCATGGTGGGGATGGGCTGGTGGTCGGAATGGATGATCTTAGAGGTCTTTTCCAGCCTTTATTATGTGATTCTATCTAAGTAGTAAAAACGTATTTCAACCCCCAAGACGTCAATTCTGATGTTTTTAGCATCATGCATGTCCTCAACCGTGGTAAGTGGCATCCTTGTGTTTTGGCATCCACCCGTTGGCCCAGAGGTGCGTGAGGATATCCCAGCCATGGACATACTGGGATTCCCAGGAGAAAATACCCCAATTTCATGTGTGTGATTGGAGTCAGTGCTTCCAAAAGGCTTTCCAAGCAATCACAGTGTCTCTGTGTGTGTCTGCCCTTTAGCTTTGCAGCCATACAACTGCCATCAGTGCAAGAATTCAGGCAGGAAACTCCCTGGTAAAACCCCAGGTGCCAGAGGATGTAAAAAGTCACTTGAGATGACACATTGCTGGTCACTTTTGCACCACCCCACACTGCTGTGCTGCAGGGTGCCATCCCTTTCACTTGTTTGCTTTCCTGTTTGCCTTGCATAGGCTGTTGGGGTTTGTCAGGGCCCTTGGGCTGCTGGGACAGTGTCCTGTAGCTGGGCACCATCCCTTGCTTCAGCCTTGAGGAAGCTCCATTTCATCACCCGACATGTATATACATGTGTAATGTATGTTTGTGTGTCCATGTGTACCTATATGTACATAGGAATTATCTGTCTGTATATGGATTTGCCCACAAGCACATCCCCACTAGTGTATACTCACTGTTCACTGCAGTGTGTGTGTATGAATGCACATGAACAACATGCACATAGACGTATAGAATATAGGATATCTTCAGTTGGAAGGGACCCATAAGGATCACTGAATCCAACTGGGACAAAGGGAAATAGTTTTAAACTACAAGAGGGGAGATTTAGGTCAGATGTTAGGGGGAAATCCTTTACTGGTGCAGAGAACTGTGGGTGCCCCATCCTTGGTTGGTGCCCAAAGCCATGGATGGGGCCCTGGGCAGCCTGAGTTGTTGGGGGCAGCCAGCCCATGAGGAAATAATTGGATTATAATGAGACAGCAGGTGTCCCCTCCCAAATCTAGAGTCTCCAAGCCCCATAACACACGTGTACAACAAAGATGAACTGGAGTAACCAAGTAGAAACTGTAAAGGAGCAGAGTTTTGTGAAGAGCTGTCTAAATAACCAGTCTGCTTGCTTTGTGAAATAAAGAACTTAGTGTAGATTCCGACGTTGGGTGCTCAGTGGCTTTTGCACACCAGGCACAAACCCTATAAGGGATAACACCATCAGCTCAGCAGAAATCTCAGTATTTCTTGCAGCTTATAAAGGCAGCAACCACCAGCGTGCTCTTGTTCCTGCCGGCGTGCAGTGCAAGAGCTCAACAGTTATAGCAGGCAGAAATCACCAGTGCTCTGAAATAGCAACATTTTGATGGATACTTCCTTCCACTCAGCTGTTAGTGTGTGATAAAAGCACATTTGTTTTTACTGTTGTGGCTTTTATTGTCATTATAATGTGTTTATGAGTAGGAATTCTGATTTCTGTAGCAATCACTTCATTCACTTATGTATATGCTTCAAAGTACGTTACAGAAAAAGAAAGGACCAAACCAAAGGAACAATGATTGTAATTCTGGCTTTGTTGAATGCTCCTTAAATTTTGCTTCTCCTGGATTTAACAGTCCATAATTTTAGAGCTTCTCTCCCTGCTGTGGTTTGGCAATTCTTATCCAACTTTCCATCTCGACAGAGCAAGGATTTGGGAGGCTTTGCAACACGTTCAGTTCTGGAGGAGTCTGTTTTCTTCATCATGGCTGATCTCTGAATAAACACCACCTGATCGCGTTACCTCTGTGGCTGCCCAGGGAACCTCACAGTGCAGCAAAGATGGAGACCTATGGCATCTCTGAGACAAGAGACCAACTTTTTACTTCAATGGGAGGCAGTAAAAATGATGATATCCCACTGGCTCTATTACAAAGGAAACCAAGTGCAGCTGCAACTAATGGGCAGTCTGGAGCTAGCACGGAGCAAAGCGTGGGCATGCTCCGCTGTCAGAACAGATAGTGCCTGAATCGAGAGTGGTTACATCAGGTGTAATCCTGATTTGACCATGGATATGGGGAAGAAATAGCAGAAAGGGTAACTGATAGCCTGGTTCCTTGCAGAGGAGGTTCATGGTCCCTTCCAACTCAAACAATTCTATAATTCTTTGATAAAGCATGGTTAAAAAGTGGCTTTGATTCCAACTGAAAACCAAACTGAACACGTAACGAAGTCTCAGGCTTTCGTAGCAAAGAGAACTGAACATCATGTATATTACTGGCCAAAGAAACCTCAGCTGCTCCATCCCAGCTGAAGCCAGGATGTTGGTTTCTAGTGGAAGGCCGTGTGATGATCTGCAGAACCTATTGCTAGGGCTTTGCTCCCTCCCTGGGGATCACATTTCCAAAACACTGAAGGTACAGCAGATTCTGGTGGGGGCTGTTGTGCATTTGACATTTTTGGAACTAAGAGCACTTTGCTAAGTGACTGTCTAGAGATGTAAAACTCTGCGTTGGGTCTTACTTTGTGTCAGCAGTGTTGAGATGAGTATGCATGTGCTTACAGATTAGGAGTGAGATTACGAATATATATAACATGGATATATTATAATAGCAGGTGTCATTCCTGCTAGGAAATCACTTCTATTTTAGTCAAATAGGTGTATAATTATAGTTTTAAGATTTTCTATTGGTGATCTGCATGTGTGAATATGTGTGGGTAGGTGCATTATAGATATATACGTATATATGTATGTCCCAGCAAGATGTCATCTCTGTAAGCAGCATGGCAAGAAATAACCCGTCAGCACAAAGTATTGTGAGTGATCCCTTGGTGTTAACAACAGCTTCTAAGAGGAGGAGTATTGAATGGAGCTTTGTGTTTGAGCACAAACACTTTGCAGAACGCATCTGTTAGTACCGTTGCTGCTTGCAGTGCAGTGTTTCCTGGGCTTTGCATGGGCAAGGCGAGAAATAATAAAGGGAGGCAGACTGTCACAGAGGATTTTTAGCAACCAGCACTCACGTTAATCCTCTGACCTAGTTTCTGAAAGGCCTATATAAGGAAGAACATCGTGAACAGCTAATATGCAGTGCCCACATTTAAGACTTTGGAGCGCATCAGTTCTGAGATTCATCTATCTCTTCCTGGAAAAAAAAATAAAGCACAGAAAGCAAACCGTCTTCAAAGAAAATCCCCCCCGCCCCCCATCGTACAAAAACTTCAAGTCTTAGCAGTGTTGTGAGTTGGCACCAAGACCCCAAAGTCTGTGCTGTGTTTGCCCACCTGTGTGTATGTTGCCAGATGGACTTTATCGGAAAGGAAAATTAAGTCCCTAAAATGACCCCAGTGCATTTCAGTGGAGTTACTGCAGCGTTGTGTCACAGCAAAGCACATACAGAAAGATCCCTGCAGCTGTGAGTGCAGTCTGGGCATCAGCCTATGGCATACAAGCATAGAATCGTGGAATGGAATGGCTTGGAAGGGACCTCAAAGATCATCTAGTTCCAACCACTGCCACGAGCAGGGTTGCCAACCACTAAATCAGGTATCAGATCACACTGCCCAGGCATCTCACCTGACCTTGAACACCTCCAGGGATGGGGCATCCACAACCTCTCTGGGCATCTCCCTGGTAGACTCTTTCCTTGCTTTATGTTTTGATGCAATTGGCAACCTGAAGTCTACAGTCTCTTTAGGTCCAAACCAGACGGAGACTGCTTACTTCAACCGAACTGACCACCTGAATTCACCTGAATCTGGGGCCACTCCATTCCCATGTGGACAGTGTGAGAGGTCTGGCGGCTTCTTTATTCTGCAGGACATTCCCTTTGTCTCCCAATGGGGCTGAAGGTACTCAGCAAATCAGTACAAAGTTTAACAAGTTGGACTTAAAAAGCAGGAAACCTAGAGCTACTGTCCATATCTGATCCTTTCTGGCCATTTTTTCACATCTGAGAGCTCTTATTCCGCTGGTTCTAGCTGAATGTACAGCAATACATGGCACTGGTGCTGTTTTTAATTTAAGTTGAAGGATGTGCAGTTAATCCTTGTAAGAGACATGAATCTATTTCTCATGTCATTGTCCTTTCAAGAGCTGGTTCGTATGCTCTAGAGTAAGAGACATGATAGTGTTTTAATGCTTCTCACCCATCAGTCAAGAATGAGGTATAACAGTAATTACAGAGATGTGTATTCCCTTGTGAGGGCTGCAGCCTGGCTTACAGGCTCAGGTACAGAAATGTTAGCTCGAAACAGGCTGCTCCTCAGGCTGAGGATGTTTTCAAGGCCACTGGGAGAAAGTGAAAACCCGTTGCGCAGTGCTGTGGTTGGGGGAAGAAAGATGATTTGGTTCATAGATCACCTATTGCAGTTGATTTGATAACTTTCTTGCTTTCTTCTTAGAAGAACACTTATGGGAGAAGGCTGTCCTTATATCTCTGCTTGCATAACTGCAAAATAGCACAGCCACTAATGGGCGTTCTCCAAGGGCACGCGCGCATGGGGAAGAGTGCAAAAGAAGAGCTACTCACTGCCACTCTGCATTTTAAATGTTTTTGCACTCTTTCTTCTTCTTACATTAAATTTTTCATCTCAAGGAGAAATCTGATGGAAAATTTTTCCTGCTGGAATCCGTCAAGCACAAGGGACAGCAGCCCCACAACAGACCTCACTCCTGACTATTTCCATTGTGTGTGTCAAAACCCAAGCACAGAGGCATCAGATGTCCAGTTCAATGCATGCAACTACCAGAGCCAAAAGCATCACCTTCCTGCTGTGTCTGCCATCCTGTTGCCTGGACCACCCGAGCATCTCCTCTCAACCTCAGCTCTCTCCTCCTCTGGGCAGACAGATCAGGATGAGCTCAGCGAGAAAGCAGAGCCTGCCTGGCTCTTTTCTATAGTGCTGCTGTAATAATTTCCACTGAATGTCCTCCGTGAAAATAGAAGGGAAAAAGAAAAAAGAAAAAGAAAAAAAAAAGAAGATGTCTAAAGCATTATTTTAAAAAATAAAATAATGAGCCCCAGGGGAACATATGACACCACCGCCTCTTGCTCCGTCTGCACCGTCATGTGCGAGCTGCCCCGTGGGAGGGCCTATGTGAGGAATTTGCCACAGGTGCTGGTGGCATTGGAAAATGGCCAAACCCATTCTTCTTGCAGCTCTGCAACCCTCTGCTCCACCAGCGCGTGGCGATGCCTGCATGTGGCTCTGCTCAGACCCACAGGAGGATGGTGGATGCTCCGGTCATGGCCGCGCTGCTAATTTTTGCCCTTCTCTAACCTTTCTCACCACCCCTCTGTTTATAAAGGTCTTCACAGCACTTGCGGGTTTCTGTAAAACTGCAAAACAACGAATGTCCCCTGGTTAGCAGGAAGCCCTACAAAACCACACCAGCAGCCTGACGGCACGACTGAAGTGTGGCGACACCGGGCCCTGCCCCTTCCTCCCAGCCCAGACAGGCACACGGCTCCTTCACCCATCAGCAGTGGGTCAGCACCAGCAGTTGCCCTGAAAGGTCTCACTGCCCTGCAAGTTTCACGCTGAAGAGCACTTTTGGGTTGTCCTTGTTCTTCTGCATTGGCTGAGCCTTCAGGCTGCTCCTCCATACATTTGGGCTCTACCCAGACGTTCCAATGCCCCCTTAGCAAGAGCTGAATCACTGGGGAGAGACAGTGGCTTCCAGGGTTTTCATCACCTATTCCTCACCTACTCCACCCCTTCTGAAAAGTCCAATTTCTCACCCACTGTTACAAGGTAAAGAGCATAATGTGAAGACGAGTCCTGTAACAGATGTCTGTTCCACTCTGGTGGAGTGGAATGGGCTGAAAGGAGACCTTGTAGAGGGGACAGTACGGAGAGGGTTAGGGGATGCAATGGGTTCTAGGCTTCATTATCATCCTAAAAAGGGAAGAATGAAAGAGCATTGTGAAACATCGAATGGATGAAGTAAGGCAGGGACGGATCCAGTTCTTTAAACAGAATCATAGACTTGTGGAGTCATAGAATCTAGAATGATAGAATCTAGAATTATAGAAGAGCCCAGGTTGGAAGGGCCATTGAAAGATCGTAAGGTCCAACCTTGTGTGGGAAAAAGGAGACTAGATGAGCTTAGCTAGCCTCTAGATAATCTATCTAGATGAGTATATCAACACAAAACCTCTCTTGATAAACTTCTGCTCATTGCCTCCTGTTTTCTCCATGTGGGTCCTTGTGTAGAAAGAGCTTCCATCCTCTTTGTAGACTAGATTTAAGTACTGGAATACTGTGATGAGGTCCCCACCCTGAGCCTTCTCTTTTCTGGAGTGAAAAGACCTCCATGGCCTTCCCTTGGACCCTCTCCAGTCGAGTCTAAGGGTCACTCCAGTAAAACAAGTCCTTCAAAACAAAAACTAAATGAAAAGCACATTTGTTTTATACATTGCACAATTAAATTATGGATCTCATGGGCCTCAAATAGGAATCAGATAACTCAGATGAATGACTGCTGTATTTTGTCTGCTGCTTATACTCTCTCCCAGAGTATCTGATGACTGTGATTGCAGATGGTGTGTTGAGCTAGATGAATATTTGGTCTGACTGTCAAGAGCCACTTAAAAAAGCATTAACAGAGGTCACCACCCACTGTCTTTAGCCACTGTAATGAGTCAGAGCACCGTACTCAATCTGTGTCTACTTGCTCCAAAATATTTGATGCGCGCATAGGTCACATTTTCTAGTTCCTATTGTCGCTGCTGTTTCTGGGGTAAAAATAAAATTACAGCTTCCTCCTTATCCAGCTCATGCTGAAAGGATCGTTGGTCTCTGGTGAGGGCCGAGCCAGGCTGAATTCACACTTATTTAATAGGTGCTCTCCTGCTAAAATGAATCCCACAGAGGGGATTTTAACTTGCAGTTAATTGCAGGAGATTATCATCAGATATTTTCCTACTCTTTCATTCTTCTTATGCTATTAAGATTTGTGCGTGCTATTTAATAATAATTTATTGAGAATGGGAGAGTGTTACCCAAGTCTGTGCTCTGAATTAGTCAGAGAGGGAGATCATATCTACAGACGTTTACAGTACTCATTAGTATCTTCATCACCAAGTTAATGAGTGAGGAAAAATGTTTCTATCGCCCACCTCAAGCTTTGGCAAGAGCCAAGCCTGTCAGAGGTGTCAAATCTATTCATCTCAGCTTTGCTCATAACGCTATTTAATCCTGCTTACTTCCAACGCTTCCAGAAGTTTTCAGCACTTTGTGGTTTCACCACAACCATTCAGCAAAATTCAACTCAAATTCATGAACTGACTCGGCTGGCCCGGAAATGCCTTTTCCAATGAACTGATGAATCACTGACCCATCTTCTCCCAGCTTCAGAGCCGCAGCATTTAATGGAAGCTCTTTGCTCAGAGCGATGACTACCACAACCGATTCCACCGTAGGAGTGCTGAAAGCATAGGAGTGGGCTGAGCAGCCTCTAGGACTATCTTCTTGTGGTAACCCAAACACTCACGGCACCTCCTCCACTACCTCCTTTCAATTAATCTAACAGATTTATTGCCATCCAGCCACTGCCGGGTGCCAGGGTTAGAACCGCCAGCCCTCACAGTCTCCTTATGATTGGGATGCGCTTTAATTTGTGGGTCCATCACATGAGCTGTTGTTTTGCCTTCTGCCTGTCTAGTTTCCTTTCCTTTACACTGCACAGTCAGCTGTAGTTCGGGCTAAATATTCAGATTTTGACATTATATAGAAAGGCAGGGAAAAATTCTCCTCTGCGGCCTACAGAAGTTTCTTGTTTGCACGGAGGAGCTGTTACAGCCAGCTCAGGGCACACAGCCTCAGCAGCCCCACCTCGCTGCCTTCATCCCCACTCTCTGCTCCTCTTCACGTCCCCCATTTTACACGTGAATGTCCTGCCTGGCTCCAGACCATGACTGTATAATATCTTCATCCTTGGTTTACCCACCTTGAGGCTCAGTGTCAGGCACCCCATAGACCCAGCTCCCCCCTCCAACTCTCTGCCACTCCCACGTGTTGCATCACGCAAGAAAGAAGGCAATCTCTTGCTAACAAGGCAGCCTCATCCTGTGATGCTTTAACACAGCCACCAACAGTGCAATGTGTGGCTGTACAGTGGATATTCACAGCCTTCTACTGGCCCTACACTCAATTTCCACTGTGTCCCAGTGCATTTGGTAATGTTACCGTATGAGATTTGGTGGTAGTAGAATGGAGAAGCCCCATTCCCAGACACTCAGGGACCGAATCTTGCAAGCACCCAACCCCTCACTTACAGCTTCAGCTCCTTATTTCTCCTCCAGCTCTTCACAGCTCTGCCCGCACCCCACCTGCTTTGCCTGGTGGTGGTCCCGCAGCACTCTCCCCATGTCCTCGTGCACTGCCATCTGATCCTTACTACACCGAGGTGTAGAAACGTGTCACGAAGCAAAAGTCCCTTTCTTCACCACCAAAATGTAGCAAGTGGAGATCAAAGGGCTTAATTTTTCCCGTGGTTTCAAGCTGAATAAATACATAGAATAAATAAAATAGTATCAAGTCGAGTTTTGTTCCAAAACAACTTATTATTTTTCTAGACAAATGAAATCATTCTATTCCCCAAATGCTGAAATGATATTTTCAAGCTTATTAGCATTTAAAGTTTTGGGTTTTTTTCCTTATGTTCTGAGAAGTTTTATCAGAACGGCCACTTTTCTGTGAGAGGGTTTTGTTTTCAATGAAACAGCATTCTTTAATGGTGGGGAATCCACCATTCCCAACTCACTGCATCTGCTTCGGGCTGAGACTCAGGAGAGCAGTCCCAGTGTGCAGTATCACTGTCACAGGTCACATCCTTCAGGCAAGACTAACCCTGATACTCAGAGTCACCATGAAGACCACTCTAAAAAAGCACTCTAAACCTTGTGCTGGCTGGTTACATCCACAGTAAGCCCCAAATATGCCATGGCACCATGACCTTTCCATGGGATTAAGTTTCATCTTGGGTTTGGTGAACCTCGTGGCACTTATCTACTGCCTATCGCTTACTGGAACTCTGTGCCACACCTGAAGCCCATATGGACGTGCAGAAATGTCTCTGGGTGCCTCAGGAGCACCACCTCCAGAGTCCTCGCTCATGCCATCCATCCTTGTCCTTTCCTCATGGTGCTGTTCTTCATGCGCTGGCATTGATGGGCTTTGCTGCCCAACACTGGGTGCTTTTCAGGCAAGCAAGGACAATTCATGCACTTCAGGCTGGAAGATAGAGTCTTAACAACATGATATAAACCGAGCTCAGTGCTTTAGCTTCCTATCAGGCTTTGCATTGCCTGTTTAGTCTGCACATTCACGAAACTGTCTTGCAATATGCTTGTACAGCAACCAATACTGCGTTTTTCCATTGCTGGCTTTTACCACAGGACAAACAGGGCTTTGCTGAGGCTAAAAAAAAAATTTTTATACAAGTGCAGCAATAGCTCCGTTCAGCTGCTTACCAAAGCTTTTGTGTCTCATTGCTATTTTTAAGACTATGCGGTCTTTTGTGTCTCTGTTTATCTTTTGGCAAGAAAAATGCATGTAGCAGTGTAGATCGCATCGCACAGCAGCAGCAATCACAGCTACAGATTAGTGCTTGGGCTGCACTGTCTCCCCTTCCTCAGAGATGTGCCTGAGCGAATGACCTATATTTGGTTTGTGGCTACCCCATAACTGATACGTCTTTGGATTATTCTTCATATTGACTAATAATAACAACAACAACCTCTCTGTGAGCTGTTTACCACCCACTTGTATCTATCCCCGAAAAAAACCCAGAGGAAATAACATGAGGTAACATTCTGCTTCTATTTATAATCAGAAGAAAAAAAAAAAAAAAAAAGTGATTCCCAGTAATAAAGCAAATAGATGTTTATCTGCTGCGACAGAAATGTTGAGTCGAGTTTTTGAAATTCCAAAAGTGTCAAAGCTGTTTCATCTTCTCTCACAGCCTACACCTCCACCTCCTCTTTCTCACTGTCCTCACCCGACTCCTTCCCTCATTCCCTGGCTTTCCTGGCTGATCAGACACCCAGGCCATCAGGTGTCAGGCACTTCCCACGGCCCTGGTCTGCGATGCCTTATCACCAAACTGGTTGATATTGTCGTAGAAATCTACGGCACCTGGCAAAGGCTTCAGAAAGACACTCCATTAGTCAGCTCTCCAGCCCCTGCCTCAGATCTTCTGTCTGTAAAACAGCAGAAACTTGGTAGATCTTTCTTGTAAAAAAGATATGAGCTGCAGGGAGGAAAATGCAAAAGACAGTCATACTGCAACTGGCCAAAGGCATTAGCGTGCCCTGCTCAGTGCTAGGTTCAAACATGTCGCTTTGCAGCACAAGCAGACAAGTTCAGAGCAAGCACCGCTGACTCCTCGCAGAGCGGTCAACCTCTTTCCTTCCTAACTTCTTCCCTGATGCTTTTGGCCTGTGAAACTTAAGGCAAAATCATCACCATCTCGCCTGAAATATGTGTGTTGACGGGCACGGGGTGATGGCTGGACTAGATGATCCTAATGGTCCTTCCAACCTTAATCATGGAGTTGTAGAATCCTTGGAGCTGGAAGGGACCTATGAAGGCCATCTAGTCCAACTCCCTTGCAATGATTCTACGGTTCTATGATTCTATGATTCTTCTCTTTCAAGGGATGCTGACAGCTGGTGAGGCCGTTTGTTGGCCCAGGGCAGTGTGCTGCTTTCTTCTCTGTGCTGCAGGGGAAAGCAGGACATGGGGAGGGATGTGGCCCTGGACAGGCATCAAGGCCACTGCACAGCGCAGACGTGGAACCAACTTTCGTTTCCAAGTGAGCTTGACTCGTAGGCCAACCCCCTCCAGCAAATGGCTAAACCAAACCAAAACAAATCAACTTGTCAAGACACATCCTGAAACTACCTAATTACACTTGCAGTGGCCGCAGAGGTACAGGATATTTTTACATTTTTGTGGGTGTCTCTAACTTTCAATTGTTTGCTGCGCTTTTTTGTTGTTGTTGTTGTTGTTCACTCGAAGCACTGTTTGAAGTTGCAGTTTCCCATCCTTCATATTCTGAGAAAAATCCTCCGTTACAGATCTTTCCTGCTCAACAGTTACACGGGCATGTGAGAAAACGATTCAGCATCTAGAAAAAGCCCTTCTGTGCAGAAATCTGAGCGATTGGTTCTACCTTTTTTGATCAGACTGAGGGATGAAAATAATCATGTCCATGTGAATGTAAGTTGAGAAAACGAAGATTTTTACCAGTAGAAGTGAGAGTTAATGGATGAGGTGAACAAGCCCCAGGGCTTTCCTCTTTTCTGTCTTCCTGTCTGACTCTGTTTGTTCCATAGAAATGAGAAACAAATCCATGAGGATGAGGTTAATTAAACATTGGCATGACTCCTTGAAGGAAATGGCAAGTCCATCATGACTGGAAGACCTTGAAATGAAGGCTAGCCGTCTCTTATAATGAAATCTTCAAGCCTAGTCAGGTTTCTTGGTTCAGCTGTGCTCAAAAAGATAATTTCTATGGAATTCAACAAGAGAATTACTACTGATATATTCTGGATGACAGAACTGGTTCAGTAGGTGAAAGACAGCCTTCAGATTTAACAACAACAAAAAAAACAACCAAAAAACGTGTTTGCTTATATATCACATAAAATGCATTATATTCCATGAAAAAATTTCTACAGTAAAAGATATGTCTCTCATTTGTGCACCTTCCAACTCACCATTATTTTCATTTATCTGCTATTTGACTTGCATAAGCTTAAGGCTGAAGCTATCACAAACGTGCATAGTAATTTGAACTACAAGCGCTTGATTAATGTCCTGGTCTCACTTAGAAGAGATTTCAGTTCTGTTCTCTACCAGAAGAAGTCTCTGTTAATGAGAGAGAATGCCAACAGATTCTCAGTATTTTCCTGTTCTCTTTAAACCCTGAAATATTCTTTACTGTAGAAAGAGTAAAAGATGCAGACGTCTCTATGCAATGCCATAGCACCTGTAGATATCCCACCATAAGAATCCTTTGTTTTTCTCTGCCAGGCATGTATCCAAAGCTATACTAACAAGATCAACACAAGGACCAAAGTCAAGTCCAAAGTTCAGGAGCCAAGGAGGACCAGTCAGACAATTTATTTGTACTTAAGGCAAACTGGTGTTGAGATGATGCAGAGAACTGTCTCTGCAACCAGACTTCTTGATGCTGGCTGTTAGAAAAGACGTGTATTTTTAGTCATTTTATTCTCAGAAGGCAGAAGGGCATAGATAGCAATTCAAAGTGCTTCTGGGACATTAAGGTTCATATATTTTTTTTATGACTCCATGAAAATTTCATAATGAAACTCCAAAAAAAAAATGAGATGAAATATACGGTTTAGTCTGGAAACCATGAGCAATTCTGTGGTTTTGCTTGGGTTTGTACTGAAACTTGTCAAAACTAGGTAGTTTCTTCTCATTGCATCTTACCTAAAGATTTTGAATTCATTCATACCTGAAACTGAGAGTGAAATTCAGGGGGCATGAACCCATGTAGGGAAAAAGGGTTTGCATGAAACCGCAGGTCAGGTTTGCACAACTTTGAGTTGCATTGTGTTTGCTGCTGACTCATTAAACCATGGCTGGTGCTTGGTGGACTCCGTGACTCTTTGGCTACTTGGGAATTGTCAAGCTGCTGTGAAAAAACACCTACCTGTGTGCTACTGTTCAAGGCTGACGCACTGGAACAGGTTGCCCAAGGAGGTTGTGGACGCCCCATCCCTGGAGGCATTCAAGGCCAGGCTGGATGTGGCTCTGGGCAGCCTGGTCTCGTGGTTGGTGACCCTGCACATAGCAGGGGGTTGAAACTGGATGAGCATCGTGGTCCTTTTCAACCCAGGCCATTCTATGATTCTATGATTCCACCTGCTGTGTTTTTATCAGCTGGATACTCTTGTGTTGGTTGACAGACCTCTGCTGTGGAAAAATCGGGGGAAAAAATACGGAGAATTGGTATTGGCAGAAAAACCCATGTTTGGTACAGCACTTCGTGTGGATGGGTTGTCCTCATCGTCCTTGGGACAGACATCTCAGTGTCCAGCTCTTCTGAGAGGGTGAAAAACTTGCTTTCCCTGCCCAGTGTTGCGGACCAGAGGCAGTACTGTGTGACATTTGCATAAAGACATCAAAGGAAAATAAAGCAACCAAATTTCATGAAAAAAAAAAATAATAATATCAGGAACAGACAGGCAAGATTAAAATTTTTAGCCTAAGCCTGCATAAATTGAGACTGACATTGCTGAGGTTCCTGGGTGATATTAATTCAAAGGAAGCTCAAGTAGAAACGACCTGAATATCAATGGAAATGCACAGAGCTTTTGTATGCAGTGATTGGAATCAGAGACAGAAATACCAAATTTTATTCCAAAGAGGGCAGAAAGAACAGGATCCACATTGGTGATGTCCTTCTTGTGAATAAGAAATATGGCTTTGATAAAAGCTCTGGGCATTTTTAGGGTAACTGTTCTTGTGAGAATACTGACAGTACTTTGCCTGATATTTACCTTTTTAGGTGCAGAAAAGGACAGTAGTCAAGGCTATAGCCTACTTGATTTTGCTTTTTCATCCTCTCGCATCGGCTTTATTTCCTTTTTACCATCATTTTTTTGTGCAGCTTTGAACACATCACTTAAGCTACAGCTGAGGTGCCCTGGGCTGCATCTTTACTGTGTGTGCTCAAATTCCTGAGCCACGTCATGTCAATGCCATAAAGGCTCTTCAGCGAGCTCCGGTTGTCAGATGTTTTAAGTCGGAATGAGCGTGGGCTTGGGGGAGTCTGCTTTAAACTGCCTTAAGCATGAGCTATAAGGACAATCCCACCTCAGAACGGGAGGTGACCCGAGAGAGCTCCATCACAAACACTGGAGTGGAGCAGTGGCTTTTGCAATCCCATTATAGGGATGGGAAAAATAAACAGCTTCCCCAGCTCTTCTTTGAGAGGAAGAGTGATGGTGTTTCATTATTTCGAGGAGGATGAACTCATGAAATCTTTCAGCTTGCCAAAATTATAAATATATTTTCACGCTGCGTTTGTGCTCTTGCTGTGATGTATGGACCATTCTTCAAGCTGAATGTGACTTTGACTTTTCCCTTGTTCACATATTATTTCCCAGTAGGGCTTAATGTACAAATGCCACACTGAACAGGTTATGTGTATTTCCCTTTTTATAAGACAAAGGGAGATTTATTAGCCGACGAAGACCAGCTTTCAGCCGTTCTTTATTTCTAATTTGCATACATTCCACCACCAGCAACATTCAGGTGCGATGCAGTTCTGCCCTTCTGGCTGAGTTCAGCCAGAGAGGATTCGGTCCCCAGAAAGGTTTTATTATTTTCCATCTGACCTCCAAACCACTTCTCTCTCTCCTCAATCAAAAGCTTTCAGTCCACTCCCCATGCGCAAGGAACACAAATAACAGGTTTTGACACAACTGAGACCAACAATTCTTTACTTCAGGACCCCGCTTCTTACCATAGGCGATTACTAAAATTTCATGTTCTGAAATAGAGCTCTATAGCACAGTTTTGGGTGGCTCCATTCTTGGATATGCTGCTTGAATCACACAGAAATGGCCTATTTTCCAGCATGCGATGGGCACCCTGATGGACACGGAGATTCTTCCCGTGTTGTTGCACTGAATTTCAGCTACGCAAAATCTCCAAACAGGTCTCAAAAACAACATTCTAAGTAAAATTGCATTTCTTTATTTAACAATGTTTCTAGTTATCCTATGTCTTATAGCTTTGTGACTTACGTATTACCTTCTTCATCTCACTCCCAAATCATTAATCAGAAATCAGAGGGAATTACTATTTAGGAAAGAGCATTTCTGTTGACTCATAGCAGCAAATGCTGCTGAAAGATAGCAAAGATTTTCCATAAAGTTGGGCATCTCCTTCTTTGGGGTGGGAGCTTCATGGGAAGGACTGGTACTACCTGGGCTTCCTGGGACTCCAGTTGAGCAAATGCACTCTCTGACAAATCTCTGGAAGTTATTGCATTTTTACAACTGCTCCATTTGTCCTACTTTATTATTGCATTTTATTATCAGTCTTAATGCCTCTGCTTTCCACCTTGCACTTCCAGGGAGGTGGATGTTACATATCACACCCAGTATAAGAAGATGTCTTTCCCTCTGCAGCCAATTTTCAGCTAATTTAATTTACCTCTTTTTCTATTGCCTTACAAGGCTGAGTGATATAATTCTTTTGAACAAGGAAAACAGTTGCACAGCATGAATAAACACTGCTTAGCTTCCCAAGGAGGTAATAGTGTGCAATAGCAGCTCTAACCTATCTTTTTCTCTCTTATTTTCCTCCTGTCTGGTGTCTATTTTTATTCAACAATTTCATTGGAGAAGCAAAATGAGAAAAGAACATTGCTATTCTTGGAAACCTTCCAACGTGTTGCAAGAGCAGAAGAAGGCCTGGATGAGAGACACGCAGAGCCTTCCTCGGAAGACTGCTTTACAGCAACCGCCAACCATATCATCACAGCAGTGTTGGGAGTGTGATACTGGAGTGTCATTTACTTCGTGCTGGGACCTACCTTGGATCAGGAGGAAATGAATAGCCACAGCTTCTAATAAATATTATATAGAAGTAATCTTTGTCACAGCCGAATTGCTGATCTTCAATGGGAATTCCATAACAACCGTTTCACCCAACAGGAAACATTCCCTACCATGCAGCAGTAAAGGTAAGGCAAGGTGGATGAGACCTCTTTGTTCCATGGTTGCAAGCTCATGTGCCACTCGTATGGGATCCAATGCCTCAGTGTTTCTGGCTCCTGCTCAGCAGGAGGACCCTACCCCATCTCCTTCAGCTTGGGCTGAGGCGTTGGGGACAAACACAACAGCGAAGCACAACACAGGAGAGTGATTCATCGGAGGAAATTCAAAAACCTATGATTCATACCCTGAGTGCCAATGATGTTTTGCACTAACCTCAGTTTACTGAGGTTGCATTTCCATTGCAAGTGATTTACAAAGCATCTGCGTGTGCACTTGGGTGCAGTTCAGCCTCTTTGAAGGCAGGAGCCTGACCGCCCCATGTTTGCTGCCTGAGACCCTTAATTGGGGCACAGCTAGGAAGAATTCACAGTAATTAATGATCCATTGTGGTGAACATTCTCTGAGCTCTCTTAGGTCTTGAAAAGCTCAGGACGGGGCGCTGGTAGCAAACTGTATGGATGTAAACATGAAGGATAGTTTAATAAGAAACAGAAACTCCCAAAGGCATCTGTTCTCTTCACACCTCTGGATTTCAGTGTTGCTGGGCCACACGTCTCTGAAGAACTGGCCTTTAATGTCTGCCAGAAGGGTTTTCAGTTCTCACAGACTTCAAACAAAGGTGAATTTCCATTGACCACATGGATGTGTTTTCAGTTCTCAGCAGTTTGGTTCCTTTCAGCGAAGAGGAGATAACTAAATATTAATAAGGGGATGGGATATTTTGTACTTTTCTGCTAAAGACACTCTCTTGATAACTCTACCAAGAAGTCATTAGAAATGCTGGTTTTGCGGTTCACTTGTTTTCTCCCTCTCTGTCCTTTTAAGCAAAGCTCTTTGCTGCAGAGGATGCAGCAGGTGCATCATATTAAGAACCAATGCTATTTGTCCTCTCAACCAGGACTTGTAAGAATGGATGCAGCACTGGTGAGAAGGCATGAAAGCAGCGGTCTCAGCTCTGGAAAAGGAGCATAATCAGGCAGGTAGTGTGGTAACTCTATAGAGAGTTGTTGTTGGATGTAAAGGGTAACAGGGCATTGTACTGAAGTTATGTGCATCACCACCAGCTTGATAGGGAGGTGAGGTGGTTAATTACTGCCTAAGACAGAACTGCAGGAGTAGAAGCACTCGTTCATCCTGCGTTCTTGTCCTGCTTGAAAATCACCATCTGCCTTAGCAGCACACCTGCCTCAGCTGAGCAGCATTTCCCTTCTGCATTTCAAGGTATTTCACCCTCCTCGAAGATGGGACTAATCTATTCATCCTGCTGTTACTTGGGGCAGTCTTAGGTATTTCCTGCCTTAGTAACCTCTATTGTACAAAGTTGATGTGAAACAAAAAACTGTTGCTTTCAAATGCCATGCTAGCAGTCTGACTGAATTTATTTTAGAAACTAAATCCAGATTTAATCTGGATTGCACCTCTTAGCACAGGAGCTCATTTTTTCCATGTTTTTTCCCCCCATCCCCGTCTTTCATTGATCTATTTTTCTTTTGTGGTTATCAGCACTGTAACATCTGCTTTTCTACTTATATGCAGGTTTAGCATGAGTGTTCTGCCCTTGTAGAAGGAGCTGACCATGCACATCTCTGTGCAGCCACAAAAACCTGCAAGCTCACAGTGCTCTCTTCATGACACCAAAGATGATGTGACATTCTTAAAACTACAACACCATTATCCTCTTGTAAGTCATTTTCCTTGCTGAGTTAAATACCTGCTCGGCTATAAGCTAGAGATGCTTAAGGTCTTTTCAAGCATAGTAGATGCTGCCAGTCACTGCAGTTAAGAAGAACTGGATTAAATAGAAAAGTCCTACCTCTGGTTTGAGGCTCTTATATGCCAAAGTCAGAGGAACCTGGATAATTACACTCAATAAATAACTTTCCCTGCTTTTTCTGTTCTGATGTCTTTCACAAGGCACCTCTAGTTGAGCTCTACTGAAGGCAAGTTGCTAGGTTAGATGGACCATTGGTTAAGATGCTGTTTGGCTATTTCGGGGGTTCCTGAAAGTCAGGTCCTGGCTGACCAACCCAATCTACAAGGTAACAGCAATAGGACAACAGGGAATGGCCTTAGTTCCATCAGTGGAGGTTCAGGTTGGATATTAGGGAAAAATTCTCAGAAAGAATGGTGAGGCACTGGCACAGGCTGCCCAGAGAGGTGGTGGAGTCACCATTCCTGGAGGTATTCAAGAAACACAGAGGTGCATTCATGTAAAACATGAATGGCATGTTTTAGTGGGGATGTGTTGATGGTAGGACTTGATGATCTTAGAGGTCTTTCCCAACCTTTATGATTCTGTGATCTCTGAATGCAGAGTAGTGGAGATCACAGTACTGGGATGCTACGGAGGAGAACAAGAGGTTGCTCTGTGCAACAGGAAGGCAGTGCTCCAGGCAACGCACTGCACCGAACTATAGCTGCACGGAGTGTAAAATGAAACAAAATTTGCATAGCTCTCTTTTTCACGGAAAGCCAGTAGCAGGGAGGGGGCACTGATCTTAGTAACTATTCACCTTCTGACATCAGAAACCTCCGATGCAACACACAAGACTGCTGTCGCGAAATCCCTGATCACGAACATGAAGCTCCTTCCCCTCCTCACAGCTGCGACCTGCTTCACGCCCCCAGCTCCCTCGTTCTTTGTACCACAAGTGATGAAGTTTTTTTTCCAGATCACATGAGCCAGGATGAAGGGGAAAATCCTGCCAGGAACAGAGATGGGCTGCGACCTGAACCTGATCAAGGAGAGATACAGACCAAGTACCCTGAGAGCTATATAAGGTGCTTGGCACAAGAGCAAACACTTTTTCAGATGAAAGACTCCCATGAATCAGCCATGCATGTGAATGAAGACACCGTTTCAAGGAGGCTTGGAGCCACTAACAAAACTTTTCTGTATTTCATCATCGCTACCCTCGTTGCGCTACTTGTCTTTGCGTTAGCCACCATCATGGTCTTAGTTATCCGGAGGACGGTAAGCAATTCTCACTTCACTCATTTTCTTTTTCTTTTCTTCTTATTGAGTTATTTTTTAAAATATAACCTTCTACTCTAATCCAAAAATTATCCCATGGCTGGAAGGTCAGTCTCTGCCCCTTGTTGTGAATACACACAGGAATTAGAGGGAGAGAAAGACAGAACAAGAGGGAGATGGAAGAATTTAATAACAAAATAAATCCTTCCTCCATGGGTTAATTTCTAGCATGTGGTGTCTTCTCTGAGAATGGAAGTGGCAAGCCCATAACACAAGAGTCAATCTGCCTTCTGTCCAGCTGGTTCATAGGAGAAGTGGAGCAGAGGTACATCAGTGCCTCAGTGTGTGACATCTGGTTTGTGTGTTGCCTTTGTTTATGGGTCTTCCCTGGAGACAGGAAAGAACTTTACCGGAGCAAAATACCACATTTGAAACTTTATAGCCTTCACACAAAAAAATCTGAGTGCTGAAGGATCTCCACAAAGATTCAAAGAATGAAAGCACCAGCATGGGGCTGCTGAAGGGAACTGGCCGTGGAAAACAAAATACGATCTCTCAGTACAATATTTTCTCTTACTAAATTGATCTTATGCAATTTGTGTGCCTGTGTATGCACATTACCAAGAAATTAAGCCATTAAAGCTTGACTGATGCTTCTTGAAGTTGTACCAGTGAGGAGTCATTTACCTGAAATCAGTGCTCTTCCAAAAGGGAAGCAGTTTGTGCACAGTTAGAATGAGACATGGGGGGTTTCAGGTGATAAATATTGGGATATTAAGGGAGATCTTTAGAATAACAGCTTGGATAATTACAGAATTGCCAGAGCTTTCCTATATAATTAAGCTTTCATTTGTGCTTATTATGAAAGTAAGCATTAAATTACCTCTCCATCAGGATAAATGCAGTTAGACCAGTTGCCAGAGGAACAATATTACTGAAAGAGTTGAGATTTTCATTTAAAAGAGTAATGACATTACTGCAGCTGCTTGGGAAACACAGCTTGGCTGAACGAGAAGGCAGGAAGCTGAGGGGTGAGAGAAATGTGAGAAACAGAGCTGCAGTTTTACAGTATGAGGGGAACTGGGCAGCAAAAACATTGCTCACTTCTTGTTCTTGGGGAACCAAGAGATCCTCAGTCCAGAAGCAGCAGTCATAGAATCATTAAGGCTGGGAAAGACCTTTAAGATCATCTGGTCATTCTCCATCCACCTCCATCTCGAATTGATGGACCAGGGAGTACATGTGAGATTCTGATCCTGTGTGAGAGGCTCCTCAAGAATCACCAGGGCTTGCTCCAAAACAGATTGGCTCCTGGTGACAACAGCGGTGTAAGGCTGGGCAGAATCTTCTCTGGGGAATGCAGTTATGGCTGGGCTGAGCATCCCAGGGCTGGGGGTTGTGTGGTTTGGGGAGTCCAGTGAGCAATGAGTCCAGTTGCTGTAGGGAATACGCCAGCACCAGTTGGCTTTGTTACTTCCTTTGTATCTTTGAAGAGAGGAACAACATTTTACATGATCAACCCGTTAGGGTGATCCTGTTTTCTCTCCAGATGTCAGTTGGGTTCTACGAGTGGACCACAGTCACAGTGCTGGCCTGGTGACCCATGTCTTGGCTACCACTGCATTAAGTGGAGGCATCTGGTGGCATGCAGACCACGCAGCCCTGTAGCCCCACTGCAGGGACACAGAAGGTGTCTGCTCATCTTTCTTCACCTCTTTGATGAATTTACGCTCGCCTAATTCAGGGTGAAGGAGGATGAATTGAGAAGGGGAAAATCAAACTGTGTAGACCAAGGCTCTTCCCTCACCCAAAATCCAGGTGTTCTGAGTAAGAGAACTATATGTGTAAGACCAGAACAACAACAAAAGCCAGTCATTATTCCAAAGCTGTTTCTTTGAATCAGTTACATCAGTTACAACACACGTTATTCGTTGCCCAACATCTTTCAGCACCCCAGGAAATTTTCTCTTTGCTATTTTGTTTTCAAGAAAGGCACTGGGGCACAGCGTCAGACCTGGGAAGCGGCATTATTTGGAACAACCTTCAGAGCTGAAGTCATTTCAGTTCTCAGCTTTCATCCGCAGAAGCAGCTGGCATTGGGCCATTCGCTGATCTACATCTCTCAGAACTGACTTTTGTTTTTCTCTCAGATAAGAACAGTTGCTGCAGAGAAGACCTTAGCTTGCGTTTTCCTTCTTAACGCTGTTAGAAGGGCCCCAAAGCCTACACATTTCTGCCTGCTGCAGCCCACTGCTCTTGTGTGTATCTATAGATGTATGTACACATACACACATCTTTGCAGATCTCCCTATATGCAGAGAGAATATAGATATAATTTGGTCTCTAGAGTGAAAATCAGTGAAAGATTAAGGATGAAAGTAATTGTAGGGCACGCAATCTTAATGAGATCTTACACTGTACTGCAAGCTATGCTGTATTGGACACCCAGCCCATGGGGTGCAGCTCTGGGAACGGATTTGGGGTGAAATCTGGGACAGCCCATCACCGCTCTGCATTTTGTCGCGGTCCTAATTTCAACCTCCCCACCGTGCACTCCCTGCCATGGGCTGTCCCATTGGAGCCTGCTGGCCCCCTCTGGTGGACAGCCCTGACAAAAAAAAAAGAGAAACTGTCTCAGCTTGGGAAAATTACTTGTAAATATTTACGGGAAGGAAGAAAGAAACGACTTTCCTTTGCACTTGATTATTATTTTCTCTAATCAAGTAAACTCAGATTCTTCTGTTGCCAAGGGAAGACTGAGATCCTTCATTGCCAACACACAGACAGGGTGATTTTATTGTACTGAATTGTTCCTGAGCTGGGGTTGTAACTTCCTTGAACTCCAAGTGCATGTCTTTACATTCTGCATTACACCATTACAGCAACCTGCTGTTAGAAAACAGCAATGCTGAGTGGTGTTTCAAAGAAAACTCTAAAGCCTCATCAATTGCCACTAACATAAACTGCATTAGTATCTGCTGTTTTCAGCCGCGGGGGAACATCCCAGGTGAGGATACGATACGTCAATTCATTTTAATTTTTTCTCCTGTTGCCCTGGCTACAAAGCAAGCTGTGAGCTACCAGCCCCATCCTGCACGTCTCTGAGGAAGGGCTGCTGAGCCAATGCCTCCTGATGACAACATCTCTCCATCACCATACCTTGGCAGGCAGCAGTGGATTTGCTGCCTGTTATCATTCCGTGTACTCTAGCTGGGGATACAGCATCTCTTTGTCCCATTTATAAAGGCCTTTAATTCCTTGCAGAGTACAGAAATGCTCACAGATTGCATTGGAAAGTAACATTTCCCCAAGCTTTGAGTGTGTGTGACAGAGACAGCCCTATACGAGGGTCCAGGACATGAGCAGAGAGAATCGAGGAGGTTCTCCTTTGCAGTACTGTCAGTCAGAACTGCTCTCAGCCCAACATCTGATGAGATGTGTGTAGAGGAACCAGGAGATTTTTGGAGGGAGGATGTTGTACAGAGGACCAAGAGGCCTGTAAATGCCAAATTTGCCAGATTACAGATCTAGGTTCCTATTCAGCTCCTAACCCAGCAGCCTTCCTGCATTCCATGGGAAGATCACCTGGGGGAAGTCTTTGGTTCAGTAACAGATAACAGTTCCCCGGTCTGACATAAGTATGAAAAGAGAAAACAGGGAAACAAACATGAGATACACAAACCATGCAGCAGTTACACAATCTCTATCTGTGGCACACCATGTTTTGCTGTTAGACCAAACGATCACCTTGCTTTGCCTGGAGCAGACATGGCTCTGCACTTCAACTATGGTTAGGCCAAAGTCTAATTAAATGTATTCTTCAGCATCTAAGGCCATAAGATTGAGTATCAGAAATGGTCACAACATGGCTTATCTCACTGTTCAAATATCTTCTTTCTCCCCGTACCACACATTATCCTTATACCCAGAAATAAAGTACTCTTGTTTTACGTCCATTGAGATCTCCAGCCTACCATGGATGGAGCTGTCTCCCACATTTGCAATCTGCCTCGTTTCTGCCAGGAGACCTCAGAAACAGAAGCAGGACCACACATGAATCCCACTGGCTCTGATGGGTGTCCAGTCCCACTCTGTCCTTCTCCAAGGTTTGAAAGCCACATTGGAGCTTTCAGGTCTTCTGCTTCCAAAAGAACCTCAACAGAAGCCACACATTAGAGAATTACAGCATCAGAAAAACAGATTTCTATAGACTGGGATAAAGAATGAGTGAGGAAGGAGTTTTTCAAGAACCGTGGAGATGTGGCACTGAGGGACATGGTCAGTGGGAATAGTGGGATGAGTTGATGGTTGGACTTGATGATCCTAAAGGTCTTTTCCAACCTTAATGATTCTGTGATTCTAATGTGGCTGAGCACAGAGAACTTGCTGGAGGGCTGTGCTCCTCGGAAGTCCCTGCCCTGTGATGCTCCAGCGATGTGATGGAAACTTGTAGATCCAACAGTAAAGCAGTGATCTGCTCAAACACAGAAGTGCTCCACTCCCAGAATAACCACCCCCTCTCCCACATCTTTTTCAGGCAGCTGATCCTGCCACAGAGGGCAGCACAGAACGGATCCGCAAAGGTAAGGCACCTAACCTGACAGTCTGTGCAATTCATTCCACCTGTAATGCAAATATTGCCCAGGATAATGAGCAAGGCAACTGTGCACGCTGCACATAAAGGCATTTCTTGGTGAAAAGCCAAGGCAGTGGAAAAAAGGAAGAAGAAAACAAGATTTTGAATTACTCAGTACCTCAGAAAAGCAGGGCATGGCTGAGGAAGGCACAAACGTTTCTGAATCCGCCCTCAGGTGTCTTTGCTGGCTCTTGCACGTGTGGGTGTGATGTCCCCATCTGTGCAAGGACATACTTTAAAACAACGGGAGATCCTCCTGAACTCCTCTGGTCTGTCTCCCACAGAGGCAGAGTTACGTATTTCTTACCCATTTGTGGGGAAAAGGAAAGAGGGAAGGGGCAGATCTAATAGCGGACAGTGCAGAAATGCAGCAAGAGGCAAGGAGCAGGAATTTAAACAGGCAGAGCATGGACACAGGGAGCCCAAAATAGGAGAAAGCTTTCTAACCAGACAGCAGAGACAGTGTACCCAGATTCTGCTTTTCCCCAGTGTAAATCAGAACATCTCTAGCCATTTCCTTCTTGGCTCCACAGCACTCAGCATTCTGAGTTCTTGCTGAGATGATTCCTGGTTGGTGCTGGAGGAGAGGAGACAGCATCACCTCCCACTCTACAGATGGGAAAGCTGAAGCACAGGAAACTGAAATTCAAGGCCTAGAAAGCCTTTGTCACATAACCATCTTTTTCTCCACCTCCATTTTTGCACACAGGTGACATAATGCCGAATTTAGGCAACGTGAACTCAAACTGGGAGAAGTTTTGAATCCAGGGCTCTTCTGCACACAAAGCTGTCCCTGCGCATCACACTGCCCTTTCAGAGAACTTCTCAGCAGCCTCACCATCATCTGTTGTGTAGTAAAAGTCCAGTAGAACTGGAGGGGTTTTCTTTTCCCATTAGGGTGCCCACAAAGTGCTGCTAGCAAGGCAGCGTCCCACCACCAGCTGGAAAGAGGCAGTGAAAGCCATGGAGTGGTGGCCAGGGGCTGGCAGAGGGGGGGGCAGGGGTCATCTCCTAGGTTCATGTGTTAATGTGAAGCAAAGCTCAAGTGACACTGGCGTTCCCAGAGTAGAAAGGAGAAGTCTCACTAGCCCAGAAAAGCATCTCAGCATGTAAATACATAGATACATTTCCAAATCTCACAGTCTATGCCAGCTGCTCCTTCTCCCCATTAAGGCAGCAGGAGTCTGTTCTCTCCAGGAATTTACAAGGTGTTGTTTCATTAGGCAGAAACCGTTTTGCCTTTGGGTCAGTATCAATGGCAGGCTCCCCGTCGCTCTGAATTCTGCTGTCGAATCTGAGATTAGCATAAAGACAAAGGAGGGGAATGACAAAGAAATGCCATAGGGCAGGAAGGGCTGCTGGAAGCTGTCTGCAATGGGTGCAGGTGCTCTATCAGCCTATCAGGTTCTGTTTCACAGCTCTGGCGGGGTAATGGAGCGTTAAAGTGTGAGCAAATTACAATGGTCTTTTCTTTTTCTCTTAAAATGCATAAAGCAGAGCTAATTGATTAATAGATCCCAGCGGGTAATTTACAGCAGGGAGCTCTGCCAAGCAGTGTTTGCTGACTCCTAAGCAGGAGCAGCGAGGCCCCATCCAGCAGCTGCAAAGCAACAAATTGGGACTCCACGCTGCAGGACAGGGACTGTGCTGAGCCCGGAGTTGCTGTGGATTTGTTTGCTGCTTGGATTTGCCTCTGCGCCTTGAGCAGCCCCAGTGTTGGCAGTGTAATTTGGTGCACAGCAGGACTTGAAGCCCTGTGCTGAAAAGTGGCCAAGGTTGGGTGCTGAGCCTTGCTCCAAGCCCTGTCTGTACTGTTGGGCAAGGTGAGGGTGTCTACTTGAGCATCTCAGAGATGCTCATGGGGATGCAGGATCATCCAGTGTGCTGATGGTGGGAGCAGCTGAGCTTCAGCTGGCAGACTGACGGGGGACTGAAAGCAGACAAGGGGGGATGGTATTAAACTGAGACAGGGCAGGTTTAGGTTGGATCTTAGGAGGAAGGTTTTCAGCCAGAGGGTGGTGACGCACTGGAACAGGTTGCCCAAGGAGGCTGTGGATGCCCCATCCCTGGAGGCATCCAAGGCCAGGCTGGATGTGGCTCTGGGCAGCCTGGTCTGGTGGTTGGCGACCCTGCACATAGCAGGGGGTTGGAACTGGATAAGCCATTCTGGTCCTTTTCAACCCAGGCCTTTCTATGATTCTATGATTCTATGATGGCATTGCCAAGCAAAAGGACAGTGCTCCAGACAACCAGGCACAGCCACTTCCCAAATTAATCTGTAATCCCCAAACAGGAAAAACACTCTGACTGCATTAAGATTTCCAATGAGATCACGCTCTATTCTTAGCTATACACCAGTGGGCACTAAGGCAGACTTACAGAAGGTCTGTGTTCCTGACTCAGCTGTCAGCCCTCGATGGATGGGTTTGCAGCAATCTGCAAGCAGTAGCTGAGATGCAACGTCAGCTAATTAAGTGTCGGTGTGAAGAAACGATAGCAACTTCCTGCAAACCTGTGTCACTGTTGGTGGAGTGCCTGAGCAACAGGGGAAAGGAATCAAAGCTGCCACAAAGTAAATGTTTGTGACATGTTCTTTCTGTGGAAATATTTCTCTTCGGAAACTCATCTCACGTTTCATAAATACGGAATCACATATTAATGCTGGCTGGAAGGAAATTATTTGTAGATTAATTTTATAGAGGAAAATACAAGACAAAGAGAAATGTGGAATCATAGAGTCATTAAGGTTGGAAAAGACCTCTCAGATCACCAGGTCCAACCCCAACCCATCCCCCACCATGCCCACTGACCATGGCCCTCAGTGCCACATCCCCATGGTTCTGGACTGACTTTCAACCTCTGAAAATACTCCCTTCCAGCCTGGAATTATCCAGTGCAAACCACTGAAATCATGGGGTGTTACTGATCCCTCTTGAGCTGTGTTTCTCATTTTAACAAAGTTTGGCAAATCTGGGCTTGTAAATGCCAGACGGTGCCCAGGATTCCTCCTGAGCAAGTATCCAGGGGAAGCTACACCTGGACTGCTGCCAGTTAGTCAAAATGAGGGCTTGTTTAATTAATAATGAGCTGATCCGTATTGCTAAAAAGTGCTGAATGTGAGAGCCCCAACCCAAGCACAGCATCTTGCACTTGGCCATGTTGAACCTCCATAGGGTCACATGGGCCCACTTTTCAAGCTGTCCAGGTCCTTTTGGATGGCAGCCCTTCCTTCTATTACACCAACTGCACCACTCAGCTTGGTGTCATCAGCAAACTCACTGAGGGTGTACTTGATCCCACTGTCTATGTCATTGATAAAGATGTTGAAGAGCAATGAGCCCCAGATGGAACCCTGGGGGACACCTGGGCACAGAGACATTGATCACAACACTCTGGCTCTGACCATCCAACCAACCCTTTATCCACTGAACAGACCAGACTTCAAATCCATACCTCTCCAATTTAGAGACAAGAATGTGATGTGGGACCACATCAAAGGTCTTGCAGAAATCCAGGTAGATGGCATCAGTTCATCTTCCTTTGTCTAATGATGCCGTCACTCTATCATAGAAGGCCAACAGAGTGGTCGGGTACTACATGAATATATGTATATATACATATATGAAGAGCTCATGAAATTAAGAAAGAGATGTTTCTGAAGTTTCTGTTTTTGGAGATGAGGAGGATCCTCCAAAACACCATCTGTGGGGCTTTTGCTGCTGGGTTAGCAGGCTCTGAGTAGATGATTTGCTCTTTCATGCCACTTCCAGCTCTTGACTTCTCTGCCCTGAATCTATATTCACATCACAAGTGGGGAGACTGAGGCAGCAAGCAGTGAGGAGGGTACCCAGTTGGATCCGCTTCTCCTTGGACCTGGCTGGCAGCATGTCCAGCCCTGTCCTGGAGCATTCAGATTCCTCCTGGCCAGCAGACACAGCCTGCTTCTTCAACACGAGGTTCTTCCCATTTTGCACTGTGGGTGGGAATTGTGGAGATGTCAGTGGGGCAGCAGCACTATCAAGCCCCACTGGCATGGAGGGGAAGAGCTGTGTTATGGGCACACTAGCCTGTCCCTTTCCCTGTGGGCTGCCCACTCTGGATGCTCAGCCTATGGTAAAAGGCTTCAGGAAGGCAAAAGTGAATTATCTCCCAACAGTTTCTTTAGGATAAAATAGCCTAGATAGCTTCCTTTCAGGCTCCTTCTTTATCAGCAGGTTTCCTTCAAGCAGTCTGATGGTGGACGTGCAATCAGTGGGGCTCCTTGGTGCTTAGACCCCGCTAAGGCTTTGCTTTTCCTCCTTCTGACTGCATTTATAAGCTGATATAATCCTATTGGCTTCAGCGGGATCACTTCTGATTTACACCGCTACCAGCGCAGAGCCAATTAGGCCGATGTGATTGAACACATCCATCGATCAGTCCTGCAGCTCTGGCAATTTCAGTCTCTGCTGGCTTGTGCTGAAATGATTCGGATAAAAGGAGTAACTCGAGAAATAAAACTAGAAAATGGTTATAAGCTGCCCGAGCAGAGCAAGGACAGGAAATGTCTCTATACCTTTTCTTTCCATAACTTTGCCTTCTCAGAAACACAGCTGATGTCACCAAATAAACGCTTTGAACACACACACACACACACACACATATCAAACTTGCTGACATCAATGAACGTAAGTACAGCTTTGAAAGTGTGAAGCTCAGCCACGTCAGTGCCGGCCGCTCTGAAGAGATGCCATGAAAACCCTGCAGCAGCTCAGGGCTGGAGGGGCTCCACGCAGCACCGGCTGTGTGTGTGTGCAGGCACGGTGCTGTTCTCACCTGGCAGAAGCTGCCAAGGCTGCAGCTTGCACGGTTTGCTTGAGCAGTAGGGGATTCTCTGCTTTACAGAGTAAAGCCCCCACACGGCACCGTGTTTCTGTATAAATATTGCCTTTTTATGAAGGATATCAGTAATGCAAGTGGGCTCCAGGCCCTGGCTGTGCATTTCCAGTGGCTCTTGTTACCAGTGCTGCTCTTGCTGCCTGAAATAAGGACCAGAAGGGCCTTTTTTTTTTTCTATCCTGCTCCACATCTCTGCGCACTAACACACTATATTGGTATGACTGTCATCAGGAAAGTCGGAGTTGGTTTTTCTCTGGGGATTTCCAGCAAAGCTAAGGGAGTTTGAGACACGACTTACTCATTGTTGGAGGGCAGGGAGCACCTGCTCCCCTAAAACTGCTCCAGCCAACGGAAGCAGAGGAAAGTTACCGCTCTTCCAAGACATGCACAGACTGCTTTTCCAACAGAATGAGTGCAAAGGGTGCACTGTTTCAAATCACCAATCAGTGGGACTTTGTGGGACCTGCTTCTCCCTGATTTCTCTATCCTCCCCGACCAAACGCCTCCTAAAATCAGGCCAAGCAGACATTGAAGGGTCTGAAGTTCTTTCCCGTACCTTCAGTTTCAGGAATGAACGTTGTGATTCTCTGCTCACTTTGGATTCGGTAGACTCCTGCTATGCCGTATGTGAGGAACAAGTATTGTGACACCCCGTGCCATGCCATAGCATCACGATGTAGCAGAGTTCAGTTCCGTGTGTTAACTGCTCCTTCAGGAGCCCCTGGAGGTGGGGGGACTCAAACCGATTTTGTGAACTGTCAAGAAAATAATCTGTGAGCCCTGAGATAGGAGTCTATCATTTGGCAGGACGCTGCTGAAACTCCTTCATGCTTCGTTCCTTATATTCAGCTGTAAACTAAACCACAGAAAATTCCCAGTCCCCCATCTGAACTGCTACGACAGCAGACAGCCAAAGTCAGGCTGGACGGGGCTGCGAGCACTGATGGAGCTGTGAGTGTCCCTGTGCATTGCAGGGAGTAGAAACAGACGGCCTTTAAAGGGTTCCTTTTGACTCAAACGATTCTGATTCCGTGCGGCTGGAAGAGAGGTGAAACGGGGAAGGAAGTGGAGGGGTGCACCGGAGCCGCCCGCAGTGCCGGTCCCGGCCGTGGGAGGGAGCCGTCACCGCGCGGCCGCCGCTCTCGGCCGCTGTGCGATGGGGCAGCCCCGGTACCTCCCCGCCCCGGTACCGCCCCGCAGCTCCTCCTGCTGTGAGCCGGGCTGGCCGGGCGCCTCTTGGGGGCAGCGGTCAGATCGAAAGGTCGCACCGGAGTCCCTCTGGAACCCGCGTTGTAACGGAAGGGGGCGGAGTACCCTGAGAGCCATTTTGAGATGCAAACTTTAGTGAACCGAGAGCATTACGGTGCTGTGAAATCAGCGTGCAGGTCAGGTATTACCAGCCAAACAGAAGGAAACAGCTCTCAGGCCTATGTGGGCTGCTGCTTGTTGATTTGGATCTTCCATTGTGCAGCTGTGAGGAATCATAAAATGGCTTAGATTGGAAGGGACCTTAAAGGTCATCCGGGTCCAAACCCAAGAGGATGAGTGAAAAGTGACATGCCCAGGCTAGTCAGTGCCCAGGAGAATAGAACAGTCTCACATCACCAGCCTAGGTGCAAATAAACACAGCTCTGATGGTAGCACAGAGCAGCATTCCCCGCATCAAAGCTGAATTTGGTTGCTCAGCTCATCCATCATTTCAGGGAGCTCAGATCAGTGGGCACAGCACAAGCAAGCTCTCAGGGAGCACAAAGGAACAGCTCCTAAAGGATTCCATCGCATCCCATCCCATCCCATCCCATCCCATCCCATCCCATGCTCTCCCATACCCTCCTAATCCCCTCCCTTCCCATCCCATCCCATCCGATTTTATCCCATACAGCCCCATCCCACCCCATCCCTTGGTGTTTACCCAGACTGGTGGTACTGAGTGTGGTGCTGGACTCTGCTTGACAGCACAAACAAATCAGGAGTGCTCACCTACGTTGTTTCCTTCAGGGAACACCTCTGAAGACTATTTAAGACTCCTACGGAATGTCCCAGCCAAGGGAGCTGCTGCATATATGAGAGGTCAGTGGGAGCTCTACCCAATCACATAAACATTTTCTTTAACTTCAAAAGAGACAGTAAATAATTAGATACCTTCCCCACACAAACATGTAAATACGTGTCCCTGTTATTCCCCCTAAATACTGCAGAAGGCCATTTCTCACTGCACCTCCCTGTCTCGGGTTTCCTGAGGGGCTGCACAATCCCTGGGACGTTTCAGTGCCCCAATCCACCCGCGAGTGCTCAGCCACCCACTGGGGCCCTCTATGAGATTTTCCACTGGGAAAACTGCAGAGCACTTGTCTCCATTTACCATGCTGCACATCCATAAAACTGGATTTAGGCCACCAGAGTCCATCGTCTGACTTTACAATATCCTTCCTTTTCTTTCTAGTGTCAAATTCAGTAAACAGCTCGAAGCTGAGCTTGGCTGGGAAGGGTATATGTGACAACATCCAGTGCAAGAGCGAGGAGCTGGTGATCCGCGAGCAGGGCCTCTACCTGATCTACTGCCACCTGAACTTCCACTTTGCCAACTGTTCCCACAGCCCCACAGACCTCAAGATAGAGCTCCTCGTCAACGACGAAGTCAACAGGCAGACGTTATCCACGTGGTGTGCATCAGACTCGTGCCAAGAAAAGAATTTTAAGACCTTGTTCCAGCTCCATTTGACATACTTGAACGCGGAGGACCGGATATCAGTAACACTCAGCCATCCTACATTCCTGAATGAAGTTCACCTTCCCAATGATAACGTGCTCGGGGTCTTGAGGTACAGCGATGAGATGTGAGGAGCTCTCTGACTCCCCACTGCTGCACAGACTTTCTCTGTCTTCCTCTGATGACAGCAGCCTGCTTTTACTAGGCTACACCTTGTTTTACATTTCCTATCTTACCTCATCGCTAGGGTAAAAGAGGAACTTTGTGTCCCAGAATGAAATCTTACAACACTGCAATACCCACACCTGGCAGACGTTGGGTCGCTCTGGTTTGGTCATGGTAGGGTTACTGTTGGACAGCAGATAAAGCAGCACAGATGTGGCAGCGGGTGTTCCAAGCAATGCAGTGCAAACACAGCCCGAAATACAACCAGATTATGGGAAGAGAACACATTATCAAGACTTCTTGGCTAAGGCACTGCTGGCAGAGTGCCTGTGCTCAGGAGACGGGGAAATCCTTTTGATCTGAATTTTATGGAATAGTATTTTGACGCGGTCGTTCCAAAAAAACCCTAACAACCAACACTCGTAATTAAGGCTTTCTTCTCAACTGGAGCATGCAACCACAACTCTGGAGCGAGTTTATGGATAGATCATACCGAGGAAAGAGGAAATTGCTGACTCCCAGGCGGGTAGCTAAAACTCTGGGACAGGGTGTAGGAGACTGGGGACTCACCAAACGTTTCTGTGCTGCATTCTGCTACAAACTTTATGCAGTTTAGTTCCAAGTGTTTTCCTTTTCACTATTTATCCAATCTTCTCTATTTAATATTAAACTCTTTGGGGCAGAGCCTTTGTATACGCACCATGTTCAGCCTCTGTTCTCACCTGGAACTTCTAGACCTTTCCGTAGTTAATATTAAAAAATGATCTTCTTGTGCCTCGTGACAAAGGAGTTTGTTATGATCCTTTTCCCCCATATCGTGCTCTGCCTCTTTGGCAGTCCCCAGAGTGACACAACAGCGCAGTGCTGTGTAAACACATCCCAACGTCTGAACTGTTGGAAAATCCAAGATTTACATCTGAGGTTCCAACTTTCCCAAGGATGATTTCAGAGCTGGCCCTCAGCTACAAGCTGTGGCATTCGGACAGTCCAGATTTCATTTGATCTTCTTTGAGTTATGAGGTAATGAATGATGCAAGCAACCTCAGGCCCTTGTACTCTGTGAATTTCAGTAACGCAGGCTTTTATTTAAAATCTGATTCTTACCACGCAAGAATGTGTGAAAAAGTTGCCAAGGATTCAGGCTTTCCTCTCCTTCTTTCATCACTGGGGTTCTGCCGCGGCCTGTTGTTGTTGGCATCCAGTTTTTTCCCTTGGGTACTGTTTATTCTTCCTTCCACATAACTAAGACTGGGTGAACTGTTCACACCAAAACTTTTAGTCATGGATTTAGCTTAGAAATCAGTTTCTGGCTTCCAAAACCCCGGAAGTCTTTCATTGCTCGGGCTTATCTGATGATCAGTTTGTGTGAGTGTACCCAAAGTGTTTCTCGTGGAAGTAATTTTTGGCTTTTGATATTTCCTGGTGCATTCTTGAGAGTTCGATCCATTGACCAGGTGATTTCAAAACCCAACCCCCCAAAACAACCTTTCAAAGGGTCAGGAATAGTCAGGCTGACTCACTGCTATGGATATCTACTTTCTATTCTGATAAACAGTGACGAAAACAAAAATTCCTTCTGCTATTAATGACCAAAAAGAAAAAAGAAAAAGAAAACAAAATTTGTGTTTTCTTTTTTTTTCTTTCCACATTAAAGAAACTGAAAAGAATCCCCTTGACATGTCCATGTCGTCATCACCTCCACTGCCATCACCTCACCCCTCTGGACCCTTATCAATCTTTTCCCATCTTGGAACGGGGTTTTTAACTTCTATCTATCTGCCACAGCCTTGATGAGTACCACCAATGTCCAGAGAAGAGTCAGCAAGTCTGGCAGTTGGCAGCTGTGGCTCCTGAGTATTGAGAAGGCAGCTAATGAATGAAAATGTGTCTTCGCTCACACCTTTCCCTGAGTGGTTTGAATTAAAAGAGAAAGCCCATTCTTTACAAAACTAAAGGAGCTCTCTGCATAATTTTATTCTATTATTTTGCCAGATGGAGAAAATCCTGACCGAGCAGCACTAAGCTTCTCAGCCCGTGGCTTTTTAATACCGAGGGATAAAACTATTTGGCCTCTACTCCATTGCCTCTGAGAACTGTGGATAAATTAGAGCCATAAAGAGGGCCCGTTAATTGAGTGCAGTTTTGCCATTGGTTGTAAAACTGTTAGATAGCTCTCACTGAAGCAAGGCTCCAAGCCAAGCAGCAGCCTCCTTGCTTTCTGGCGTTCTTTAAGTCACTTCACTCTCTCATCACTTTTCCTTCTTTTATTTCCTGGTTCTTTGGGGCAGTTTATTTTCGACAACAACTCTCTGCTAAAAAAGTAAATCAATCCTTTGCACAATGCCACGGCTCTTCAGCACCATCCATGGCAGCGCTTTGGGGAAGGACCTGGTCCCGTGGTCTCAGCTTCCCACTGGCTTTGCTCACCCCAACCTGCCCTTCCCTGAGCCCTGGATGCTCCAAGGAGTGGACAGTGACAGAGCTAAAGTGACGGATAAAACCTGAAAATTCCTCCCCTGGTTCTCAGATGTGGCAAATGTGCAGCTTTATTTGTGTCTGCTTTATTGCTAAGGGAGGAAGCAGCAGCATCTCAACCTTCTCAGAAGGGATCGCACTCTTAGTCTGTATTTTGCTTGAAGAAGAAGCGTCTGCAGGCGTTGATATATATGTATTTCTGGCCTAATTCTGGCTGTTGTTAAGTGCCCTAAGAAATTTTAGTAGGAAACTTAAAAACAGAAGTCAAGCCAGTGCAATTCACTTCCATCCAAGCTCACCCAGGGGCAGCAAATCAAAGTCAGATCAAGTTTGATATCAGAGATTGTAGAGTTGGAGCTGAACTGCTCCGAAGCTTCAAGGCTTTGAATCCAGGATGGCTGCACTTCAGAAGGCTCAGCGACACCCCCTGTGGGATTGGCCTGAACCCAAAATTCTCAGAGCTCGGATCTGAAAATGAGGTCACGGCTTATCTGACACGCATTCGTTTGTCAGGCTGCACGAGTGCTTACAGAGGACATGGAGATTTGCATTCGCTTGGCTCGTGGTTTTGTTTCATGTTTTTCCACGTTTCACAGACAGAGGAATTTGCAGTCACTGAGAGGAATCCGTCGCTGTGCTATAAGCCAACCCGGGGGCTGTGTGCTACCCCAGAATGAACACTCCTAAAGATCCCACCTGGATCCACACCGCTTCGGCCACTCACCCACCTGGTTCTGTGCTCCTCTCTCACACGCAGATTCCTTTGGAGAGCAAACAGCATTCTTGTGGAGCCTCAGCCATTAGCCCATGCTCTTAAATTAATCTGCTTTTTTAAATCTTTTTCAGAATGTTGGTCCTCATAGTTCGGTATGAGATGCAGTTTACTTTCAAGCACTCATATCCCGAGGTTAAAGGGAGAAAGGGGCTAACTGGCATAAATAACCGATTAAAAAGCAGAGTTAGTGAGGAGCCTTTTGGGGACCTCTGGCTGATGCATCTCCTAAAAGTGGAAGTGATAACAGTGCGTGTTGGGTGTGAAGAGCATGGGAAAGCCTCAAAGCAAAGGCAGCTTCTGTAGGAGGAAGAGCTGTAGGACACAAATTCTGACAAACAACCCTTGTGACAGCATGGGTCACACTCCGTGACCTCAAAACCCCTTTTCGTGGTGGCTGTAGGACTACTAGAAGAAAACACTGAACTGTAAGGAAGCAGAGTCTTGGAAAAGTGTTTTGGCTGAGTCTGTTCTGCAGCAGTGCCCCCACCCAGATGAGCTCATGTTTAAAAATTCCCAATGACCGTTTTCAAAACAGATTTGGGGAGCTTGAAGGTTTGGGGTAGGTGAGAGTAGAGACCGAAGCAGGGTGGCACAGCGTGTTCTGAAGTTCAAATGTCTTCAAGGAGAGTGAAAGCCCAGAGCTCCTGGCACACAGTCCCTGCAGTGGGGCCAGAGCTTCCATCCCCTCTGCACTCAGCATTGCCTCCGGGCTGCAAGGGCTGCTCACAGGCAGCTACTACCCTCCTCTGTTGCAAGATGAGGATGTCGTACACCATGAGTAAATTCATCATGTTTTCCTGAGATGCCATATCCTGCAGGTATTGGCACACCATTTCCCTTCAAACACATCCACGACATCTAAATTTAGGATGACCATTTCCCTATACAGCCGGCTTGAAGCAAGAACTTTCGGGAGGTGAGTCACAGCACCCAATTTAGCTGCCTATATTAAACACTGTCAGCTGGTGACTGAGTCTTCACTGAGTCCACGAAGCCCTGGCTCTCATCAACTCCAGTCAAGACAACCGAATTCAAGGATTTTTTAATCTGTGGCCTGGTCACTGATGGGCACTTTCTACAGCTTCCTATGGAGCGCAGTGAGGCTGTGAGACTCCTGGAAAGCCCATGGCTCTCCAGCAGAGGACAATTGTACAGACACCAATGCCGAGTGGGAGAGTAGTTGGATGTATGGATGCAAGGAAGTCTTTCCCGCCGTGGGTCGTTTCATTCCCAGCACTGCATATTGCTTGGACTCATCCTGAACTGATAGGGGGAGAGCAACAGCTTGTAATTAAGCACCAATTGAGTACTAAGAGTTCACATGAAAAGTTGGGGTTTTATTTTCACTCTTTCAGTTTTATGAATCTCCGTTTCTTTTTTTTTTTGTGGGGTGTTTTTTTTTTTGTTGGTGGTGGTGGTTTGTTTTATTCTGCTTCTTCTTCTTTGCTTCCATTTGTCATTCTTACAAAAAATGAATGGAGAAAGAGAAATATAAAGGAGAAAAAAAAGAAACCACAGAAATGCGAAGACTTTGGATGAAACCCAGTTTGAGGGGCCAAACGAGCTCTGCTTGATGCTCTGACTCCAAGGATGTGAGTGCGCTTTGACATAAGCAACCATCTGAAAATCAGTATTTCTAAAGCTTATGCTTAAGAGGAAGAATGAGTTGCGTGTTTAAAGATGAGAACGTGATTCGTTAATACTTTATATGAATGTAATTCCAGGGGCTTCAGTTGAGGTCCTCAGGCTTGACAGTGGGTAGAAGAGCAGAACTTCTGCCTTTGGCAAGCAGATTGTGTGCAGAATATCAGAACCTTTATATGTAAAGGGTGTTTTTTTCATATATAAGCCTGTGTTGTGAGACAGTGCATTGGGGGCTTTAGCAATAGACACATGTTAAAGTAATTGTATCGTGTCCAATAAAAAATATGTTGTTAATTATTCCAGTTTAAATATTGAGGTGGGGGTGGGGAGGCAGTGTTTTCCTGAATAAATACACTCTGATTCATAACACAGTGAAATGTGTCTTTAATCAAACACATCCGTGTGAAAGATGGCCGAACACAGCCCAGTGTTAAAGGGGTGATGGAGGCAGATTTGGCTGCTGCGAATGTGGAATTCTGAGCTGGAAAGTGCTCAGCACTCAGCAGAACGCTGCAGGGGACACTTCCCCTCTAGCAGGTGTTGAGATGCAGCCAAGAGGCCCTGAAACCACACGGCCACGTAAATACCTCAGTGTTTTTAAACAGGAAGAGACACAGTGCATGAGAGTGTATGAGAAGCCTGAACAATTGGGGATCATGTCACTACGTGCCCAGTTCAGAAATGTGCAGTTGGCTGGTGCCAGTATTCGTAAAGAGCCACCTGAGTTATCCTTATCTTTGATTCTTCATTACGTGTATGTCTATATGTATATATATATATAACTCCAAAGAATTTCAAACCAACTTTAAGTCTAAAACTCAATAAGCAATAACTTCAGTGTATGTTTTGCTTGGGTGTTACATAAAGCCATTCAAAGGGCAATGGCAACTGAAAAGTCAGGGATCAAAAGAATTCTTATGCTGTTTGTATTATTGTTTTAAATTAAACTAATAATGACAACTATAGCAGCTATAATTTTGCGTAAGGAAACAAAATAGAGATGATTCCTCCTGCAAGTGCTCTTGCATTCTTTGCAGATAAAACGAAGACACTCACTTGTAAAAGATAAAGAAAACAGAAATTACCTTTCTAAATAAGACACCACAAGATGTGGAATCCAAAAGGTGATGTTTTTGTCTTAGTGAAGTCTGAGACTTGCCACTGACAGAACTGCAGTGAAACGAAAACGTGTTTTGTTAGAGCAGATTCACCTGGAGGGTATTTAATTGTCAGGGATAGACTTCACCCATTGCAACCACTGGAGACTGCCACATCGAAATCTTGTAACTCACAACCATCCGGATGCAAAATAGCCACGGACCAATAAATTCTTTGGAGATAAGAGGGAAAAAAAGATCGATTTGTTTGCTTGTTTTTAAATGATGCCCTTTCTTTCAGTGACACACTACTGTTTGGCTTTCCCTATGATGTGTCCAAGGAAGACATGACTCTGGTAGCCCTCCATGGAAGTGTTGTAGGTGGTTTTAGGGGATTTACAGTTCATCTCACATGTTCCCTCTCCTGTTGCTATTTAAGCTATCCACAAAAACAAGGAAAGTGAGTAAACACTGAGTAACTGAAGTGTACGCGGTGAAAACTCAAGCGTGAAAGTCCAAGTAGTTACCTATGGAATGAAGAAAAGCCAACACGTACATCCTCCTATTTATCTGGTGAGATAGTTCAGCTATTCTGGTTTTATGCATTGTCTTTCTGCAGAAATGATCTGGTTTTGCCACACAACCCAAATCCTGTGAAACTGACATAATGTGTGCATCAAGCAGTGGTGGCTACAGCACATAACCATATAATCGAAGAAATAATGCTTAAGTCTGCTCCTGTTCATTAGCAAATCTTCTAATTTTTAATAGCAAAACAAGTTTTCCCCTAATTGTTTTCAGAAGTTGATAGGATCGGGTTGGTTTGTCCTTCAGAATTCTGACACATTCTGAGTCCCCTCAGACCAACTGTGCATCCCTGCTTGATGGGGCCTGTATTACAGTACACAGAAACTTGCATCATTCACACTGGCTTCTTAGAGAACAAGCTCCAAGGGAGAAGAAAACAATTTGTTTCTCAATTCTGCATGAGCAGTTGCTACCGGAGAGAGCAGGTGAAGTTAAGGCAACTGGCAGTATCTCAAAAAGAAGATTAAATTGATTTTTCTCCTCTCCTCTCCTCTCCTCTCCTCTCCTCTCCTCTCCTCTCCTCTCCTCTCCTCTCCTCTCCTCTCCTCTCCTCTCCTCTCCTCTCCTCTCCTCTCCTCTCCTCTCCTCTCCTCTCATCTTCCCTTCTTTTCTCCTTTTTTTCCACAAAGATAAACAACATCCCAGAAAGTGCAAGCCATGAATGTTTCACCAAGATCACACTTTTTCTCTCTTTTTTGTTTTTTGTTTTTTCTGGAAAGTACCAGTTTCACAGCAATGCTTGTCAGCAGAAGTTGTTAAGACCAGGCTGGAATTTCTGATCGAAACCCCAGTAAGAACAAGACATGAACACAAAACATCCAGGTGGCCTGCCTGTCTCCCAAGGCAGGTGGCAATGGTAGCAAAGCCTCATTCCAGGTCCCCTGTGCTGGAGGAGGACCCCAGGAGTCAGCCTAGTGCTATGCTCCCCATTACAACCAGTGAAGAAGCCCCGTTGCTCGACTATCCGTAGCTTGCTACAGGAAATTCAATGGGGAAATTCAACTCCGCAGTTTTAGTTGGGATGGGAGAAGCTCTGAAATGAGTCCTGGAGTCCTGGAGTCCTGGAGTCCTGGAGTCCTGGCAAATGCTTTCAAAACTCAGGAGTGGTTTAAAGCCAGATTCAGCCGTTGCAGTCTGGAGTTGTTGGACTCATCTGGAAAATTCTGTGTAACTCCCCGGTAGGGGCAGCCCCTGTCCCCTCTGGATTAAATCACTCCCTTGAAAGAATGTGTGGAACAACATCAGTCACTGAGCAGCACTGGGACTACTCACTCTCACCCACATTCCTATGTACATTCCAGCTCTTCCTGCCTCTCCTTCTGACATCAGGCAGTGATTCCTCTCTTAATAACAAAAAAATCCACATAAAACTTGTGCCAGGCCTTTTCTGTGCTATTTTCTTTCCATGCAGAGGAAGAAGGAAAGTGCAAGCTGTTGACCAGTGTTTCCTCTTTCCTTTTCCTCGAGTACGTCTCTCTTCTGTGCCTCTCTGTTTCTGCCAGCTACGCTTCCTGCTGCCTTCCCCTGGGTGCTCCCAGGCAGTGTCATGCAACCGAGAGCTCCTGTGTCTCAAAAATGGAAGCAGACAGAAACTCGTTAGCAGAAGGGCACTGGGACCCCATTGCCCCCTTCCTTTTCTTAGGGATAAAACCACATTTGTAGGTATTAAAGGAAGAAGAAAATAGTTTTGCAAGTTGAACACGATGTTGTTTTGACTTGCCAGAGCTTGGGATGGATTTTGGCAGGGGATTACTGGAAAGGCTAGAAATAATTGGAGCAGAACATGCAGCTTGCTTAAAAATCCACTGGCATTTGATTACCGGCTCGCTCAGATCTCTGTTTGTGTCTCTGACTCAGTATGGCTGTGCTCCACCAGCACCAGAGTGGTCCAGCTCCAGCACCAGCTTTGGTGGTTACTGTGTCTGGTGCTGGTGGTGCAACACTCATGGTGTCAGGATGACAAATCCCACCGTCCCACACATCACAAGGTTGGGGCCCTCCTGGGCAGGATGCAGGGCAGGCAGCATGGCTAACCAGGCTCATCTGGAGGTGGATGTGTTCCCAGCTTCCTTTTTCTTCCCTCCCTTTACCACATCTCACATTGTATCCCAGTGCTTGGTTCTGGTTTGTCTCAGATCATACAACAGAGAACAACAGGACAGCAAGTCTGGACTCAGGATCCCATTGAGAACCACATTCAGCCTGCAGTTCACTTGGCATTTGCTCACATTCATTCTTCAAGCTCTAACAAGTCAAGGGCACCATTTGAGTCCATCTCTATCTTCACAAGCACTGTTGGAGGTGCACCCGTGCCCTCACCATCCTCCAAAAGCACTTGCACAGAGTGAGCAACCATCTATGAAAACATTGCCTTGTATCCCATGTGAGCCTTATGCCCCCTGACCCACAATAAAGCACATCTATCTTTATGTCAGCTCTACATCATAGGGTGGGCACTGCAAAAATTACAGCGATGACCCCAGTGGGGAAACTTGTGATGATGATGAATGTATTTGTAGAAGGCACAGAAGTGTTTATAAGGCAAAATTTCCTTATTGGCTGTGCGTGAACCAACCCCCATGGAATACAGCACCTGTGACTGCAGTGGTACAGGCAGCTCCTGCAGTACCTTTGATTGAGTTCCAACTACTTCCCATGAAAACACAAGATAACTAATGCTAGTAGACTGAAGATATCTGGGAGAAATTCCAGACATACGTCACACGCAGGATTATGTATTTCAACCACAAGTAAGGGGATGCCTTCCAGTGAACAAATTACAAGGAAAGGTTTTGTGACATTTAATTTCACCAATGTATATTCATCTCAAGCTGAATCTCATATTGCACTGCATTCCTTTTCAGAGTGTTGCTATTTAATCATATTGGAGTATTGGAATATTTCAGTCTATTGGATATTTGAGTCCTGAATATTGAATATTTCCAATATTTGGAACATTTCAGTCTGTTGAAACAATTTAACCTTGATGTATGTGGTATCAGAAATTAGGACTCAGTAAAAGCCTGGACCAGGCTCTGAGCACTGATGGAGCTGCGGGTGTCCCTGCACTGTGAAGATTCCCACAAGCTTAACCTGGAACTGCTGAATTAAAACTTGCAAGCAACATCTATGTATTTATTCATATGCTTCATTACAAGCATTACTCTCATGACTCTCCTTGGCCTCAGTTTTCCCTCATTATTCAGGGAAAGGAAAAGCTCTCCTCCCTTCACAGTCACAGACTGTCAGCCACACTACGCAGCTCAGGAACCATTTTGATTTTCACACTTCCCCACACCAAATCCCTGACTCAGTGCAGCCTGAGTGCAGTGTGAAGCCGTAACAACCCAAGCCACCACCAGATCTGAAAGAGCCATTTTTGTGGCTGATTCGTGGCCGTGACACATGCTCACCACATTGTTTGTTTCTGGCAAGTCATTAATGAAGTCACACAGCATGATCTTCATTGTAGTCAGGCCTGGACATCCCACAGCTGGTGGTGAGGAGAGGAAAGCCTCTAGGTGCTTTTCCCTGCTGAGCCAGATGTCATCAACTGGAACACTTCTTTGAGAGTGCTGACATTTCTCCTGTTGCTCTCATGTCTTTCCTTAACAGAGTGGGAAGAGATCTTTCCAGCCTTAGTGTTTGCCAGCAGACATAAATCAGAGAATCATAGTATGTCTTGGGTTGGAAGAGACCTTAAAGAACACTCAGCTCCAACCACTGTGCCATAGGAAGGGTTGCCAACCACTAAGTAAGGTTCAGGCTGCCAGGGGCCCCATCCAACCTGTTCTTGAATACCTCCAAGGATGGGGCAACAATGACTTGTATGGGCAGCCAAAGAGGTTGAATACCAAATACAATATCTGCTCAGTTTATGGAGTGATTTTGTATGTTGCCTTCACTGAGGAGACAACAGTGTAAAACACACCTTACTCTGAGAAAAGCTGCATTCACCCAGTCTTCTTCTCCTCTGACATCAGGCATGGTGCTGATACAGTGACTGACTGCAATGATGGCAACGAGCGAGATTGAAGTACAAGCAAAGGTCTTTCCTGGGATCCCTGAGTGAGAGTTCTCCACCATATCCCCGAGCTTTCTCATGTACAACTTAACCAGCTGTTGTCCCAGAAGGCACACTGCATCGTTCATTGAACACCATCCTGCCTTCATACTGCCTGGTTTCAGATGGAACCACAAGAATAAATGGCAAATACTCAAAGCTCGAAAAGAGACTTGGTAAGATTCCAGATGAAAACAAAAACAACCACAAAACCCCAAACAAGAAAACAAAATTAAAAACAAACAAAAACAATCACACACACACAAAAACCCACCACAAAATCAAACAAAGGCTTCCAGGGTCTGATTTCTACAGAAAATCATTTGGGTGAGGAACGGGAGGAAATCCTTTCTACTTTCCTTCTCAGGCATTGAGCCAGCCTAATTCAACAGCCTGTACAGCATGCTGGAGAGGATCCTGGGAATCAAAACTTCCAGTCCCCTCTGTGATTGAAAGCAGGGTATGACCAAGCCCTGGGCAAGTGCAAAATGTGTTCAAACGAATGCACTGAAACATCCCACAGCCTCCGAGATTGTAACACTGTGTCCTCCCAGGTGCCACTGCTTAGAGAAAAAGTGACAGGATAATGAGTGCATCTTAATGAGACATGAGCCAGCAATTGCTATTCGGTCTGTTAATTGGTTGGTTAAGTGTGTAGTCTTTTTTTTCCAGGCCTTACTCTGCGGTGATACAATCCTTACCACTTTTTATCTGAAACTGAGCAAGGAGCTCCAGTGTGGAGGAAGGGAGGAGCATCAGCAGGGAGACCACAAGCCTAGAAGATAAAGCAGTTTGCCTTGCATTTCCACGCTCCCCTTATATGCCTGGCTTCTTGCTCAGAATTGAACAAACAACTTACGTAACTTCCTAATAGCACAGCGATGTCCTCACGGTGCAGATCTCACCCTTTCCTCTTTCTCATGTGTCTAGACATGCCTGTGAGGTACAGCACCTAACTGCTGCTGCCTTCCACCACAACCCTCATGCCCTGAAACTCCTTCCCCCCTTTTCACAGGGCTTGAAATATTAAATAGGAAAGAATCTGAATCAAAGGCTAAGGAGAATAGCCACCTATCCACTGGACATTCTTGATGCTATCAGTGCAAAACCTTAAAGTCCTTTTATATTTCCCATCACCGTTTCCTTTGTTGGCACTTAGATTTGCACCATGCGCAGCAAGGAGCCCTGCACACGTCTCCTGTTGCTCTTGTCCTTTTTCAGAAACACACTGAGATTGGATTCTTTAACCAGAAACACATTTGACTGGGCAATACCAGACATTGCAAAATGAATGGCATCTTTCCAGGCAACTGAGCGAGCGATTCAGGGCTTGGGCCAATCCCAGCAAATAATAAGCTAGTTTTTGGCAGAGAGGGACAACTCTGCTTTTGGGAGACAAACTTTAATGAAAGAAAGACTAAACATTATTTGGAGAAGCTATATGGGACAGCCCTTCATTCTGGATCCATCCTAAGCAGTGAGACATAACTCAGCATGCTCTCATGTTTGACCCACCAAAAGGAGAGGGTGAGGGGGGAATGGGAATAAGCATACACTTCAGCTCAAGGCATGGCTTTGCTGCCTAGCTCTCTGCTAAGACATCAGAAATGGCCACCTTTTCCCACACTTGCTTTTCCACTGAAGGAACTTTGATTTGCAGGTAAAAACAGCCACAGAAGTGCCCTTGGAAGCACAGAATCACTAAGATTGGAGAAGACCACTAAGATCATCAAGCCCAGCTGTCTGGGGTCCTTTCAGGTCCTTGTTCTTGTGCTTCCAACCACATCTGGTATGTGGGCTCCAATGCTGGGAAATCCTATTGCCATCACACAGCCTGCATGTTCAGTGATGTCCTCTGCCTCCTTGGAGCTGTATTGCCCTACGGGAAAGCTGGCTGTGCTTTAGGTATAGTTCAGTATCTACACAGTGAATGATTACTGGCCTCAAACACGTCAAGAGGGACGTGAGGGACTCCTTGTCCTCTCAGTAGCATTGCTCTGCACACACAGCCAAAGGCAGAGAAACTTCATTCTGTCACTGCGTGCCCTCTGCATGCATCAGCGAGTCTCTGCAGGGCTGCTTGAAAGCTGTGCAGGCAGGGCTCCACTAATCTCAGGCTGGATATTAGGAAATCATTTCTTCTCAAAAAGAGTGGTAAGGCATTGGAATATGGTTCCCAGTGAAGTGTTGGAGTCACAGTTCTTAGAGGAGTTCAATATGGCACAGAGGGACATGGCTCAGTGGGCATGGTGGTGATGGGTTGATGGTTGGACTTGATCTTAGCAATCTTTTCCAGCCTTAATGATTTTATGATTCTATGAAATCTATGCTTCTGGTGACTCAAGGCAGCTGCTATTAAGTCTTCCTTCTGCTTTCTCCACTTCTGCTCGTGGTCATCATTTCAGAAATGAAAAAAATAACAATGAAACAATGACGTCTGTGGTGTTGCTTATTACTGCTTACCCTGATGACCACTATTGCTTCATTCTCAGCCTTGTGCTCTCTTAATGGCATGTGGCCATCTCTCCTCTTACACTACACACAGAAATCTCCCCAGAAATTCTCAAATAAAGCGAGTCATCTGGTATATAAACTTTGATGCAACGGTAACCAAACCTGTCCCAAGGCAATCATCAGAACAGTGTGCTGAAAAACTGTTGTTTTGCTGGTAACTTCTCACAGTTAAGCTAAGCAAAGCTGGCTCTTGCTCAGGAAACATCAGGCACTCAGCTTTATAATTAAGACTTGGTTTTCACACTGTACAATATCTGAGACATGAGCACCTTCGTACTACAATTGTACTATTTAAAGGGTTATTAATAATATTCCCCTTGTTGATTAATGAATTAAAGGGTTATATATTTATATCCTGGCTAGAAAGGATCCTTCAGGTTTTCTAATCCAAACTCTTGCTCAAAGAAGTAGATCAGGTTGGCCATGGCATTCTCCAGCCAAGCCCTGACAGCTTCTCAGGGAAGGAATTTGGACACCTCTCTGATGATCTGTTCCTCTGCTATGTCAACATCTGAGTGGAAAAGATCCTCTTTACATTCACCATCAATTTCCTAAAATACACTTCATGGTTGTAAATAGCTCTTTGTTGTATTATCTGCCCATTATCAAGGCTTTTCACCTCCTCTTTGCCAGGCTAAACCAGCCCAGCTCCCTCAATCTCTCCCTATCGGTCATGATGCCCAGGACCCTCTCTGGTTTTCCACAACCCTCTTGAGCCAAAACTGGACACCACATTCCAGATATGGTCTCATCCTCACCAGGCAGGGTGAGTGGGTCTAACATTGCCCCTTGGTTTGCTGGCTGCACTCTTCAACACTTTTCTCATGATATAAAGAAACCACCCTGTTTTGCCATCCACACCTACAATCCCATACCTTAATTTGGAATAACGAGGCCAAATCCACTAATTTCAGTGGATCGGGAACTAATATTTTACTGGCACTGCCACAGATTGGATGACATTGATAGATGCTCCAAGGGCATGAGTTTGAATTTTTCCCCTCCCTGGGACAAATGAGCTGGGATTACAGAGAATGTTATCTCTCACTGCATTCCTCTCAAGCCCAGGCACTTGGAAAGAAGTTTATTTAAAGTTCCCTTTTTCCCTTGGCAGCTTCAAAGCTCTCCGCGGCTGCAACACCCACACCATTTTTTGGTGCCTTATTTATCAGGCAGACGCAGAGTAGTTTCTCTGCCTGGAAGTGGCCTTCTCAGCCACCTCCGGGCATGGTGGTGTGGAGGAAACACCTCACAGAGGGTGTGTCGAGGAGAGAAAGGGACTTTCATCCCATGTGGTCACAGGCACGGGTTTCCAGATTTTCATTCTTCTTTTTTTTTTTTTTTTTTCCACTTTTTCTAGATCATAGAATCATAGAATGATGCACCCTTACACAAACCGTACGCGGTGATGGAAGCCAGAAAGAAAAATGTGAACAATAATAGGAGAACTTAAAGCTTTGCCATATTTCTGGGATTTCCCTCTCCTCCCTAGCAGAAACAATGGGAATTTTTCTGCCATGGCTGAAGATGTTTATGAAATACAGGGGGTGGCCCCTCCTTTTTAGGCTCTGCTGCATCAACCGGGCTAGAGAACTCAGTATGGTCTTTCAGAAAAACAACAACAAAAATTCTTCTTAAACCTTTTCTGACCTAATTTGCTTTTAGGGGCCAAGCGAAGTCCTGGAGGCCTGTGCTCATCGGCTTCTTTCCTCAGAGCATTCCTTCCAGGAAATGTGCAATGAGTGGCTGTCATGAGGTATCCTCCCTCTAAAGGTCAAAGGTTCTCAAAATCACTACAGGGACATTACTTAGGCACTCAGGTTCTGATTCAGCTCGGCCATACCCCACCTCCTGGATGGTGCTGAGTGGTGATGGCAGGAAGAACTGATGTAGCCTTGTGGCACAGTGGCTGTTGAAGGGCACTCTCACACTGACCTGAACCACCGTTTGTAATCCTGGTAACAGTTTTAAAGCTGGACTGACCAGATGTGGTTTGCTTCAATGCAAGACCACAACCAAGAGCTCCTGATGCTCCTGGGCTGCCTCCCCTTGATTCTCCTGAGGGCCAGTTGTGAAAGAAGATGCAGTGCTGTGCACAAGCAGAAAAAAACACGGTTTTTCTCTTAGATTTCTTACAAGTCCCACCGAGGACCACTGTGCAAAGATGGACACCTGTTGGTACAAGCAGACATGCTGAGACAGCAGGCTGTGCACCACCATGCTCCTGCAGCTTGCCAAGGAAAGCAGATGTGCTTGAAATGGGGGCAAAAGGCAAAGCAATCCGCCTCTGCAAAAACTGACATGCAGAGAATCCATCAGCCTGATTTCAAATCCCAGCCCCTGAATTTCTGCGTTTAGACCTTTATAATTCAGGTCTTTCTGGTTGATGATGGATGGGGAGGTGATGGGTGGTTAATGAGTGGAACCTGGGCCTTGCCCTAGGCTGTGCTCCAGTTCTCCCTTGTAACCTCAGAGGATATTTGGAATAGTGCAGACTATCTAATATAAACCAGGATACATAGAAAAAAACAGTACAGCAGCCTAGACAGAACTATACCATTGGGTGCATCTCATGAACATCTGTTGATTGCACCATACTCATTCCAAATCAATAATGAAATAGTTTGCTGAAAAACAAAGCTACTGCAGAGGAAAACAATGCAACAGCTGCTTCTGACCAGTGAACTAAAGCCATAGCAAACAGCTGGAATTGTGGAATTGTGTTTACACACTGCAGCTTGTACTACAATAAATACTCCTTTACTAGTGGGAACCATCAGGTCCAATTAAGTGAAAATGAGGCAATCAAATATCATTGTAGTTAAACCTGTGAATGAGTGTTCTTGAAAAGAACGCTGCCGTCCCTCCAGGAGCTGTCAGTTAATTCAAGCAAAGTTCTCTTCCAAAGGAAGAATAATTTTGTTAGAAATATTCCAGTCAGATCTGACATGGCATGGAGTGACAGCCCAGGGGATGGATGTGCCCTGGGGATGATGGCTCACATCTCACCCTCTCTGCAGCAATCCAGCAAAGCTCTTTGAGCCCCGTAGCACCAGGTCGTATCTGATATTTTCAGGGTATAAATTCAAAACCCAGACAATCAAAGCAACCAGTCAGTGCAGAAAGAACGCTCTTAAACTTTGGATCAGTTCTTTGTCCTTTTCCTGTTCTCAAGGGCAGTTTATGTAGTACCTGAAGCTTTCAAAGAAGCCTGTAATCATCTTATAGCCACACGCTTAATCTGTGTTCATGCCTCATTCTGTTTACACTCTCCACGCCTCTATTAACCCTGAGTTCCTAGAACACCTTCAATTACACCTGATGCTACACAGGTGCTTGATGCAGCCAAGCAAACTCGAACCCATGAACAGGGAAAGGTCTGGATGTCTTGACACCCTCAAAGAAGCCTTTTTTGCACCATAGCGCAAAGCATAATTTGAGAAAGCATACAGAGGAAAAAGTAAGAAAAAGCAAGAAAGGACAAATCAGCCTTAGATGAGTGCGAAGCCTGTCTTTTTCCTGTATCTTTGTCTAAAAAGTGTACGTAATTTCCATTAAATACAAGAGTTACTCATTCCTTGTAATGATACCTTTTGACTCAAATGTTCTTTCGTTACTTGTTCTAAGAATAAATCCCAGATAATTTTTCAAGGGAAATTTTCCCTTGAGTTCCCAAGACTTTAGACTTTTTCCTGCAAAATCCAGAGGGCTTGGTGAAGAGACGTCACACTGGGAGATGAGGGCCAAGGTCCGAAGGACAGAGGAAGGAACATTCAGTGGTGTATAAATCAGTTACTGGAATGACCCAGAGGTCGAGGGAGGAGGATGGAGCAAGGAAGGGAGGAGTTTAGGAAGACAAGAGAAATGGTGTGACAAGAAAGTGGCGGAAGGGTGAATGGGAAAGCAAAATAGAGGAGTTTGTTAAGCTGGGCAGATCAGCAGGAGCAGCTTCGTGATTTGGGCCCATTCCTTTCCCCCCCTGCGTCTGGGCAGGCAGCTCTACTAAAGGCTCAGAGGAGCAGGATAAAGGAAGCACAGAGGATCGTTCATCCAGCACCTGCTTGAAATGAGCACATGTTGACAATTTATTTCTACTGAAAAGCTGCAGAAGTCACTACAATAACCCTCCTGCGGGTATCTGTAATTTCATTGCATTGAGATCACTGCCTTTTCTCAGCATTCTGCTGTACTTCAGAATGGTACATAACAAGAAATATTCCTGAGAATTACATGGCAGCCTGTATGGCATTTGTGCAAATGGAAGAGCTTTATTCCATTTGTTAAAGCTTTCCACAACGCTTCACCAGCCAGCAAATGAATAAGAGATGTTCTTCAGTAATAACTACAAATAAATGGGCGTTAGTCCTTCATCTACAGCCAGTGACATGCAAACTGTGTATAACATAAGGAGTCTAAAACGTAGGTTAAGATGATTTTTCAGATTTCAGAAACAAGTGGGGCACAGAGGGAAGCCACATTAATCCTGCTTGATCCATGTATGATAGCATAACTGAAGGAGAGAGGATGTGAATTGCAGCAGTTTTCTAATTCCAAGTTGTTTAACAAGCCCTAAACATCACATTTTTTTTCCAGGCTCTTCAGATTGATCCCCCACATCTGAGTTGCTCAAATTCTCCAGGTATTTTCCGAAAGCCCTGGTCCATATTTTTCAACTTGGTAGTAGAGAGACTTTAAGTCAGAGAAGGAGAGGCTAAGGAGATGAGACTAAAATTCTTCTGCCTGCAACACATTTAATTTACCATGGCAGACCTGCAGCCCTTTCGCAGCTCATTTGCACTTTTTCCTCTTCCTCTACCCATTCCCTACACAGAGCATGGCATAGGAGGGCTCACCACCCAGCTGACGAGGAAATAAATGTCCTTGGGAAGTCACTTCTGTGCCTGGGGTGCAGGATATGGGTCTATGGTGCCTTTTGGAGGGCCACATCACTGCTGTTGTATAATATATTCAGATCATCCCAGTGTACCTATGTATATGTTGCATGCCATTTAGAAGTAGCACGGTGTGATTAGACGAGGAACACCAAACAGTTCTGTCATGTTTCTTCTCTCACACCACAGAGCAGCATTTTGTTCAACAGAACTTTTACTTCCTGTTGTCCCACCACATTTCTAATCTTAGATTACCATGACTAAAACTTTACAGATCAAAATAAAAACAGAAGTGATTTGCCTTTAGCAATTGAATGGGGGATGTTATTAGAGAGCATCCTTTCGTTATGAGAGAACTGCGTGCTACCCTTGGAAGACCTACCTCCCTTCTGGCCCTCCTGCAAGTGTACTTTCTCTACACTTTTAAGGCTCAAAAAGCAAAAAGTATACATATCATCAACAGTAGTTTGTTAACTTTTTTGGTTCAAATCCCAACATCTTAGGTAATAACATGTTCCAGAGGCTGGTCATTTGAGAAGCATTTTGGTATGACATCTATATGTCTGTAACAACGACTTTAGACAAAAGTATAAAAAGAAGTTGATGTTTAACCTGGGAAATGAGGTACACTTAATGATATGAATTACATAATTAGGTACAATTTTGTGATAAGGCATAGACTGTGTCATTAAGTTGAGCAGCTCTTTCTCAGAATCTTCCTCAAAGAAAACCTTTGACTTCCACTATTGTCCTTCAGTTTTGACATGCCAGACAGGTCACAGCTGTAAACAAATAAGAAGCTGTCATCACATTTTGCTTTTCAAATAATTTTTTTTGGTCCCAGCTACTAAAAATGGAGCACTTACAGTTCGATTTCTGCATAGGTTAGCCTATTACTTCCTGTTGTATCTTTAGTTAGTGTTCAGCTCTGCAGAGGTAATGCACTTTAATTAGGTACTATCAGTCTCACCAGATAATCAGAAGGTAAAGTTTGGGTTATGGTATAGTCACATCCTGTTTCCAGAGACAGTGATCCTTCCAAGGTCCTCTGCTATTCTCCATTACCCCTATTATTTCAACCACCGGAAATCACAGCTCCAGTGCCCTGTGTAGTTCATTTCTACTCTTTCCCAGAGGCCACTGACTCACTAGCTTAGCCCACACAACAGGACTGAGAGATGAGGGCTGTTGCACCACTCGTCCAGGCTCATGGACATGCTGGAGTACATGATGGCTCTGTCTCTCCATTTGCATGCCCACACTTGCACGTGTCAAAGGACTCAGAGGATGCACATCCCCAAGGACTCTTGCTCTGGCCTGCAGCAGGAGCATGGGCTGAGAGAACACCCACAATCTGAAAGTGGAGCAAATAGCAGAGGGCTCCTCATCATATCGGTGACATTCTGCCAAGAGACCCAAAGGTAAGAGATAAGGGATTCAGATCTGTTGACAAGTTTCAGGAATTGATTCACTGACTTCCTTGGCACTTCGGAAATGCTTAATTAATAAGTGGCAAACTTCTGACCTCAGAAAGCAGCCAGAAATGTTAGACTCACATATTCCTACCAGGAGCCTGCTTCTGAAGCTGGGCTGTTGCAACAAGTCTCCCTCCTCACCCACTCAAGATGTAATTCAACCAATGAGGCTGACAGAGCAATAATGCCTTGCAGTGAATTGCATAATAACCACACCCCAGCAGCACTCTGTTGTGCTGAGGTGAATTTCCCTCCTCTCACGCTCTTCTATGTTCCATTCCCAGATAGATAGGCTTCAGAGCTGCATCTTCATCCTAATTCCACTACTGTTTTTGCCAAAACCTGCTCAGTATTGGAGCAAACTCTCTGATTGCATTCCATCCTGCTCTAAGCTGGTTTCTTGGGTATGGTCTATCTGCTTTCCCAGTTCAGGCCCACTCAGCAAAGATCCCCTCAGCCTCCTCTTCTTGGGGCCAAACAAACCAAGGGTCATCAGCTGCTCCTCACACACCTTGCTGTTTAGACCCTTTCCCATCTCCATAGCTCTCCTTTGGATGCTCTCTGTTTTATGTCCTTCTCACACTGTGGTGCCCACCCAGAACTGCACGGTGCTCGAGGTGAAGTCACATCCTCTGGAGGGAGATAACAGTTTCTCCTGACTTATCATTACCTTCAAACTTAGCATTCCTTCAAGTCCTGTATCCAAGACACCGATGACAACATTTAAGTGAACTGGCCCTAAAATGGGACCCTGCAGATCCCCACTAGTGACCGGCCACCAGCTTGATGTAACCACGTTTACTATATCCCCTTCAGCCCAACGTGTCAAAGAATTGTTCACTCATCTCGTTATTTTTTTTATCTATTAATTGCCAAGTTCCACCAGGTCTTTCTGCACAGGTTGGCCAAGAGATTTGGCCACGAAATCTTCCACAGATCGAGTATTTCCTGACTGCTCTCTGAGCTGCTTCTCCCACAGCTATGTAGAAAACCAGATACGTCCGTGATTCAAACCTGTCTCAGTCCCCATTTCAGCCCTCTGCACACACCACAAGGTTGTGGCACTGCACTGTCCCAGCCTACTAGCTCGCCAGCATAAGCTGCTGCTCTTCCAACAAATCCCGGAGGGCACCAATTCCCAGTTCATCAACCAGTTCCAACCAAATCAGAAATCTGAAAGCAAAATCTAATTATGGATTTTAAAGAAAAAAAAACAAAAAAACACCCTCAAAGCAAGAAGATAAGTGTAGCCTATCCAAGAAAAGCAGATCTTGAACCAGGGAATGGTTCATGTGATATCTGCATTTCATGAGTTCTGAGAGGCCCAGTGTGTTAACGCTGACAGAGCACTTCAGAGTGAGAAACCACGTAAACACTCAAGGTAAACGCTGCAGAGAACCGATCTGATTCTTCTGGTAATTCTATAAGCCCAGATAAATTCGATCTTCTGTTAAAATTTTTCCAGATGTTTATATCAGCCCTGAAGCATGACTCTGTTCCTCACTAAATATAGCAAAGCTTTGGTGAGCAAAGGCTTGAGTCAGATGCTTGGTTCACATTTATGTCACTTCTTTGAAGCCATGACAACACATTCTGTGTAACATGAAAATAATATCTTCTCTCTTATTGTAATTTCCTTTCCCTAGCCCCTTTCATCCTCATATGAGGTGATCATTTTCCTGGCTCACTGCAGACAGCATTTGTCCACCAACAACAGCGTCGTCTCAGACATTACAGTCTGCAGTCTATGCCTCTTGATTTGATTCCCATGCCTTGCATTCTGGACTGAAACACCCACATGAGCCACAACAAATGTTATTACATATTAATTCAACAGAGCAGCTTATGCATTGCCATTTCCAGGGACAAAAATCAGTGTCAACTCTTCACAGACAGAAAACAAGCTCAAAACAACCCATCTCATATCACAAACCAGGCTACACAAGCTACACTTATTGACAGTTCTGCAACAGAGAAACGACATCTTCAATGAATCCAAATATATATCCACACACATCTAAAGGCTGACCCTGAGGTCTCACTGACTCCCCCAGAGCTGAGCATCTCCTGTATCTCTGGTAACACTCCCAGTGTTTGTCAGTCCGTCCTGAGCAAAAAGAGGGAGAGACTGAAAGCTCTGAAGCACAAAAAGTCACCGTGCTTTGTTGTACATCTAACAATCTGCTGTCTCTCATCACTACAAAGTACGTGGTACTTGGGCTGCACTGCCATGGGAGATTTGCTTTCACTAACAAATAAGCACATCTTTTTTTTACTGGAGGAGAATCAATAAACAGCAATTATCCCACTGCAAGGTAAACTATATGAGCCCAAGCCTGACTGATATTAGTGCCTACATCTTCTTTTTAGCGTCACAATAAAATGCTACAATTGCTTGTCTCTACTTCCCAGCCAACAAAAAGGTACCTGTGGCAAGTTCGTATTCTCTGTGTCATTAGAAGAAAATCCCCTGTGTGTTCGTGAAAAGATCATGAGATGATGTGGCTTCACACAGGACCTCGAAGAGAGGGGAGCTGAAACGTTAAGAACAGACTGAAAAAATACAATATACAATCTCCATGCTTTTTTTTTTCAGCCTATTTCAGTTCTGAAAATCTTCCCGGATTCAGAAACATAAAACTGCTCTGAGAGAACTTTCTTATTCTATTTCCACCCTGGATACACGAGATCTCTCAGGTTACGTCATGGTTGGAAGATCAGCTCCTGAGGAAAGGACATGCAAAACAATTATCAAGCTGACTCTCCATCCTTTATTGGAGTGCATTTATTTCTCAATCCTGAGCATCTGCATTTAATTTGAGTTAAGGGAAGAGTTTTGTGTGGGCAAGGAGGTTCTTTAGAATTGCAGCCAACACGAAGGGTGTGCCAGTGGGAGGGGAAGAGCGATACAAGCGAGGAGTCTCCCACACCAAGAACACAGGGCAGCTGCCAGCAACCCACTTGGGGATACTCTTCCGCAACCCACCTGGGGAAACTGTGAAGGTATTACTCAAATGGACAAGTTTCTATAAAGGACAAACAAGTGGGATGAAACACTCAGCCCAGGAAATGTCTAATTTTTACTAATACAAAAGAGGGAAGCGTAAGCCTCTTTTGATGTGGGTGCCTACTATCTGTTGGTCATGGAGATATATCTGTAGTACTCTGTAGTTATAGCCTCCCTGGCGCAATAACTCCATGTTTTTCCTCCCCTTGAAGTGATGACAGGGCACTGGTATCAGGAAGCCACATGGAGTTATATCCAGAAGTGTCCCTGTGCTGCCTGCAGCTTGAGATCTTCCACCGGGACGTTTATACAGGCATGTCCCAGCTGTCCCCAGCCCTGATGCAGATGTGGATGTACAGGACAAGTATGTACAATGATTACCCAAAACATTCCCCCAGCTTCCAGCAATTGGAGGCCTAGAGACAGATGCAAATTCTGAGTGTTCAGCATCCACATAGAACTTCTTTTCTGTAAACACATCTAAAATTCCTTGAAGCCAAGTAAGTTTTTGATTACAGGATAGTACCCTACAAAAAAGAGGTTCTACAGCTTAAACATGGAGGGGCAAATACTTTTTTTCAGTAAGTTGTGGCAAACCCATCCCAACTTTAATGAAATCGTTCAGGTGACGGTGAGCACAAAGACCTGGCAGTGAAGGCTTATAATGAAATACATGTGCAAGGTTCTGAGATTCACACAGATCCCAGCGTGAACCAAGCTGTAGATGTCATCACCAGCAATATGACTTCTAAAATTCTCGTTTGCTGAAGACTGAGCATCGTGCCCCAAATCAGAGAGGTAATAACCTCACCGGGGTTTCTTCTCATGCAGTTACTGCATTCTCTCCAAAAAAAACCACAACCAAGTGCTTTTTCTATAAAATAATGCTCACTAACAGCATTTATATGGTGACAGGACACAGGTCTTCGCATCAGAAATCTCAGTGGTGGCTGAGCTCGGCCAAAGACAAGTCATACATCTCTGTCCTCTGCTGAAGTCATGCGTGTCTAATGTAAGGCTCTGATGTAAGTCTCTTCCTCTCACACACATCTCAGGACCATGGGGGAAGAAGAGCTCAGAAATGAGGGCCAGTAAATGGTTCAGGTCCTCTGTTTGTTTGTTTACCTGTTGGGGTAACGAAGGGCCATAAAGTCTCCACCAATGCTAATAGAGACAGATATGAAGGACAAACTATTTGATAACGGAAGTGTGGCATGAGATGTGTAAATAGGAATCAAAATACCCCCCAGTTCATTTCAAGGGAAGAAAACAGGGTCATATCAGCACAAGGAAATTGTTGGTACATGGAGAAACATTAACTACTCTCAGATGCAAAAGGTAAGGATTTGCTGTGCTACCACATGCGCATGAGGACATAAAAATACTGACGTCAATCCACGCTGACTTCTGTTTCATGCTCTGCCCTTGGTCCAGGCTTGATGCCTGGGATGTGAGTGTATATTTCTCTTGAAATGAGCTGGGGGGTATTTTTATACTGCCCATGTGGCTCCAGAGAGCAGGAGGAAGGGCAGCAATGGCAATGGCTCCATGTGCGTGGCTGGCGTGCAACCTTGCTGCTTGGCGCAACTGGCAGCATCCTGCATTTCAGTCATGTCTGGGGCCATTTCAGCAGATATTTTCCAGGGGAAGAACTGGCCTTGACTAAGGAGACATGGGGACATTCCTACAGTTGCCCCTATAAATGCCCCTACATAGGAAATTACTCAGAGGGCTGTGAGGTGCTGGAATAGGCTACCCGGAGAGCTGTGGATGCCTCATCTCTGGAGGCATTCAAGACCAGATTGGATGGGATTCTGGGCAGCCTGACCCAGTGGCTGGCAACCTTAACTATGGCAGCGAAGTTGGAACTAGATGATCCTTAAGGTTCCCTTCAACCTAAGCCATTCTCTGATTCCATGATACAAGAAAGACACCTCCATCCCCAGGTTTCTTTGGCACGCTGCATCAGATCTGACACTTGGGAAAGCAAGCACTGTAACTCCTCCCTTTCCCCAGCTTTTATTGCTGCACATGACATCAGCTGGGGTCAGCTCTCCTGGCTCTGTGCCCTCTCAGCATCTTGTGACCTCAGCCTGCTGGTCCCCAGGGCAGGGTGAGAAACAGAAAAGACCTTGACTATTTGTAAGCACTGCTCAGCAACAACTAAAACATTCCTGTGGTATCAACACCGCTTTCATCACAAATCCAGTACATGACACTGTATCAGCTACTATGAAGAAAAATAACTCTATCCTAGCCAAAACCACGTGCACTTCATATACTGGTAACAGCCTAAAAATATAATCTCTGTCTCAAAAGTGAAACAGGCATCACTCACAGACACGTCTTGATAGACTGAGCCACAAGGGTTAGGGGGGCATATTAGGGCAATACAGGCCAAGATGTCAAGTTGAGGCTGTGTTGCTACTGCCCTGCTTGCAGAAAGCTGGAGTCTTGAGCAAGTGAGTTGCAGGATACCCTGATTCCATTGTTCACACTTGACACTTTCCCAAACAAAGCAGCAAGAAAGGGAAAGTCCAGCTGTGCCTGGCCGTGACATGTAAAAGTAAGGTACCAACAAGTCATTCTTCCGTCAATCCAAGCCATACAATCCATTCTATAAATGTACCAGGAACTGCACTGTGTAATCTGATTTTCTTCATTTGTTTGCACTTGCCACACAAATATGCATCGCTGATGCTGTTCTGTGTATCCTCAGTAACCTCTCAGTATTGGGACAACAATTGCTAGCTGTGGTTTGCTTCTGAAGTACTAACAGACACGTAGAGCGATAAAGCTGGTGTGGAGCAGAGTCAGAAGCTCTGCTTCACTGCATCATCTGCTAGGGACTGCTAGCAGCAGGGAGAAAAATACAGTGCTTCATCATGAAAGGAATACTTCATGGAGAGAGCTTCCTTGTATTAACTGCGGCAGTTGGGATAATGCCCAGCTAACCTGTCTCTGACTATACAAATTCATTCTGGAAAACCTTGAACAAGAATGTGCTCCAGCAGTAGACAGAAGTAAGCAGTGCCTTTGTAAATGCATCTTGTACTCAGTTCAGGAGGAGAACTTTGTATGTCTGACCTGATTATTTTATTTCCTGATGATACTGTCTGTTCCCTAAACATCTTCCTGAATGAGAAGCTGAGCTCAATATATGTTTTAGTGCACAGGTACACTGTGTGATTCTCACCTGGACAACAGTTCATCCTGGACTGATGCACGCTCTTTTCATGCATGAACTTTAACTCATCTGTACAGATGTGGCCACAAGTAGAGTACTTACCCCAGAGCATCTTTCATAGAACCTTGCTTGGTTTGGCTAAGAATACTTCCCATAGCCCTGTAACTGTTTTTACCTGGGCTGCTGCAAAAGCTAGGAAAGGCTACATGAGCACCAGAGACCACGGATCTACTTTGCTTGGGTCTTACCTGGCGTCTCGCTCCTGTGAGCATCCCTTGGTGGCACAGCAAGGTGAGACAGTTCAGCACAGTCACAAGCTTACATCATGCTGACAAGAATCATGGTTTGCCACAGCACACATTTGGGGATAGACCAGGATTTGCTCTGGAAGGCTTTCCCAGAGATCCTGGCACGGCACAGCTCCCAGGAGCTGGTAGCAGTTCCCATCCCACCACCCCTGCCTCCTCCACAGCCATGTGCAGCCAGGGATGTGGGAGTGGCATTCCCCGGGGCCATGGCATTCTTGGTGCAGTTCCCCACACTGGGAGAACCACCTGGCTGATTGTCTCCCCGCTGATCTCCTTTTTAGGGTGCGTGGGAGGGAAATGTGCTTACACGACATGCACGGGACGGCAGCGGGAGGCTTTCGGCAGCAGGGAGATGGGAGGTCATGGCAGGGACATGGCATTGCAGGTAGGAAACCATTCCGCATCCTCCCACTCCTTCCCGTCTCACGTCATCCCCTGGCAACGGGCAGCTCGAGGAGCAGGTCCACGTCTCTTCTCTGGAGACAAACCCAGTCTAATTGGGTGATACTTCCACCGATCGGCTGCGTCCTGCTGGGAACAGTGTTGTGCAACAGTGAGGACTGGTGTGAAAAGCCCCTCCTGACACACATCCATACCTGACCATGCCCACGGCAAAGCCCTCCCACAGATGTGGTGCATGAGGGAAGACACACATCCTGTTCCATAGTGGTGGTGCTGGGCACACTAAACTGAGCCCCAGCCCTCTGCCTTCCCTCCAGCCCTGCTGTTTTCAAAGACAGCAGTTGTAACCAGCAGCACTTGAGTTCATGGGTGTCCATGGGGTGAGCTTGGTGGTGCAGAAGTCTCTACACCAGCAGCACATCCTGCTTTCACCCCTCCCCTGCCTGACTCAGGCCATGGGCCACCAGAAGCACACACTGCATGTTCTCCTCACACAGCCCCAAGTGCTGGAGGGTATGGGATGGTCACAGAAGGGACAGTAGGGAAACCACAACCAAGAAGGGGCCAGCACCCAACAGCCATGGCACTGAGGCAGCAGCAACAGAAGGGAAGGACAAAATGCCAACCAGGGATGCCAAGACCAAGACCAGAAGTGCTTGGTGAGCAGCTGCAGCCTGTCCATGCTGTGTAAATGGGAGACTCCAGGTGAGCGAGTAAAACACTGAGCAGGAAGGAGATAGCAAGACGGAGAGGAGCAAATATCACACATTGCTTCCCCCTCTCCTCCCGAATGAAGGACATTCTGTACTCTGTCTTTCTAAAGGGAATCTCACAGGATTAAATCTTGCAGATAAAATTTACCAAGATGAACCAAAAGCACTTTGCAAACTCAGAAAATCATGGAAGTATGGAATCGTTTGAGCTGGAATGGACCCTTAAGGGTCATTTAGCCCACCAAAAAGTGTGAAATGGTCTTTGAATGCTCATTTTTTTTTGTCTCCAAACTTGCTGCAGGTTTAAAAACTAAACCCAACAGCCACTGCTTGATGTAGATAAGGAATGAATAAAGACACCACATGCAAAGTAGCTTCCAAGATGAACAAAATGTGCCTGCAGTACCATCCCTTTGCAAGCAGCTTCATCCTTATCATATCTATGATTCAGCTTACTTATCCTCATGTGCATCATGCACAAGCTTGCAGAGAGAACAAAAAGTACTCCGGGAAGAAAAGACAAGGCAGCAGCATGCAGGTAACCTGTCCCGATGACAGGATGCTCCTTCCTCCTCTCAGGGTTCTCTAACTCCATTTGTGCTTTTTCTTCTCCTAAAACATCTCTCAGTCCCATTATGTTTAACTCTACAGTAAAGTATTTCCCCCCTTTAGAGGTTGTTAAACTCAGGAAGGATCCCGGCTGGTGATCGCTGCAGACTTTCTCTCATTGATACCAACTTGTCAGGGGTCTCAGGTAGGAGAACCAGGGCACTGAGGGGAGCAGCACGAGGCGTTTGGAGAGCACCAGGATGGACAGACAGACAGACAGACAGCCAAGCAGGGCTGCCCCTTGCTGCCCAAACCCAGTGCAGAGTGCTGGGACCTCCATGAGAGGCGTCCTTCAGATGTGCATTCAGCATTTGTGGGCACTCTCAATGAAGGGAATGTTAACTTCACAGTGTTGGTGCTAATTTTGTAATGCTGTGCCCTAGAGTAAGCATCTGGGCTTCTAGCAAGCAGAACATCGCATCTCAACACGGCACATCCACAGGACGATGGGTTCTTGTGCTGCTGCTCCCAGGAGCACATTCTTGCCCTTTGAAAAAGAAATAATAATATGTGACTAATGGAGCCACACTGAAATCAGCTCTGGATGCTGTAAAGATAGGTGAGAACACTTGTCCTCCTTTTAAAGCCTGAATGAAAACAAACATTGAATTAGAGAAGGAAACAAAGTCAGTGACTCGTCCGGGGTCACAAAGGACTCACATGGCTCAGCATGGATTGCAGCACAGATCCCTCGGTGCTTCAGCAGCTCTCTGTCCCCTCTCCCTGAACCGACCCGGTTTTCAGCATTTCCTGCTCCTGCCTGCATACTTTGTGACATACACACAGAGCTGCACCAGAAGGTATTGTTAATGTATGCTCCGATAAGAAGACTTCTAATGGAGTTATCAAAATGAAAGTGATAAGGTTGAACGTTTATGGACTACTCCTCTGCAGGTAACTGGGGGGCAGCAGGCAGGTCGGGATACGAGCAAATGCTTTCATTGCTCAGATGACATTTTCTAGTAGCAAAACTCTGAAACATTTTTTGATGTGGAAGTCGGCGGGAACCAAAACTTAATGCTCTCTCACTGGAAAAAAAAAAAGAAAAGAAAAATCCACACTGAGGGAAAAAGAAGAAGTTTCCACGCATCAGCATGCGCGAACGTTTCGGTTTTGAGGAGACAACGCTGCTGTAGGGAAACCTTCCCATTTCAAAACTTGGGCTCAGTCCTGAGGGCCCCATCTCCATCATCTCCTGCAGTGTGGCACACGGAGGCCCTCTGAGAGCAGCAGGAGCTGCTGCTGGAACGTCCTTGTCTGAACCACGCCGTGCAGCACCCTTCTCTCTGGGATAGCTGCTATTAGCGGAGCAGGATGACGTGCCATTTTCACATTTCCCCAGGTGCACTGGGTTCCCAGCTTTCCTCTTTCCAGGCAGTGGGAGCAGACTCCTATGAGAGCACGGTGATGAGGGCACCGCTCTCTGGGCCTGACCCCTGGCTGCGTGCTGCAAAAGGTGCACGGAACCAACCTGGAGCATCCTTCTAACACCTGAGAGCTAAACCATATATCAGGGTCCAGGACCCCTCCTCGGTGCTCCTTGCAGCCCCTCGCCTTTCCTGCAGCACTTCCCTTTCCTCTCCATGCCGCGCTGAAACCTTGCCACGGCCGCTCGCCCTCACGCTCCCCCTTCGCTTCTCACTTTCCCTCCCATTGGTTTCACGTTCCCTTCGCCACGTGGAAAAGCTTTCAAGATCATCCAGCCCGGCAGCGGAGTTTATCCTGGTTCCACCCACTGGGACTTTCCTAGCTTCCTCCTGCACGGCGAGGGGAAAAAAAAGGCAGAGGCAGGCGGCAGGCATCCCGGGGAGCTCGGGGAGCCGCGGTGCTCCCTTCCCTGAGCTAGGTTTCTATTGTAGGCGGTGCATTCCTCGGGAGGGAGGGTGTGTGTGTGTCGGTGCCTTCCCACACTCCGTGCAGCTCTTATTTAATGGGGGTCTCCATGCAGGGCAGAAGGCAGAGGAGGTTTAGCCGTTGCCAGGCTCAGAGGCAGCTCGGATGCCAATTGCCGGCATGTGTCACAGGGCTGAAATAACCCTGGAGGAGGCTTCGGCGACCGGCCAAGCCTCCAGGATGCACATCAAGGAGGACCTGAGGAGGATGCGCTGCGCCGTGCTGCTCTGCCTGCTGGCTGTGCTGCTGCTGGCGCTGCCCATCGCATACCTGCTGGCCGGGAACCTGCGAGCACCCACCTCCTGCCCCCAGGTAAGGCACTGCCATACCTCCACCTTGTTGCAGCGTGGGGTCCCACCTCTCCCCTTGTCGTTGTGTTTTGTTGTTGGGTTTTTTATGTATTTATTTATTTATTTTCTGGGCCTGGTTCTCTCTTTGAGTTTATTGTGTTTAAGGGAAGGAGAGAAGCACGCTGTTACACGCTGTCATCCTGATGCAGAGCCAATCTGCTGGGATATATCAGGTGTTTGCTCAGTCCCTGCTCCTCTTGTCTTTCTTTCATTCTGGTCACAGTACAAGATATGCCTTTAAAACTTTTGTTGGCATGCTGCTTGAAATCGTTAAGGGAAAGCTCTATTTGGTTGAAATCTGTGTCTCTCCACTGATTTCAGCCAGATTTTGATACTCACTTTCCTCCCTCCTTTCTGATTAGCTCTGAGACTTCCCCTCCCACGTCCTGTTTCAGCAAACATCTGCTGACCAAACCCTGATGTCAGTGGGTCAGTGCCCATGGTACATCACTAGGCAGACAGCAGCAGCTCTCATATATTATTAATGTATAGCCCTGCACAGATACTATTTGGGACAACTGTGGAGCCTGACCCTAAATTTCCCACTGTGTGATTTGCTCCCCATCAAAGGTTTCTCTACATCTGGGCAACTTCTCATCTCCTTGATAGACAGCTGAGCTCTCTTTGCTCCTGGGCTGGCGAAGATGGTCACAACTAATGCTCTTCTGTGCTACCCCACTCCTGCTTGTGCCAGCCTGCAAGTGCTTCTTTCCATTCTATCCTATGAATCTATCAGGACTGCCCTATGGCAGGAGGAGAACACACGCATATAGCTCTGAAGAACGAAGGTTTGAAGGAATGTTAGCTACAGGTCTGAAATTCCACACTCAATTAGCCTGCTCGTCATGTGCTCACTTAGGAACAGCAGAAGAAAGCAGTGCTAATAAGTGGCCTCGAGGGTAAATTTTGGTGCAGCAAACATTTTGCTTGTGTATATTTAGACAGTCTGACAGCTGTGCCCGCGGCTCTGTGCCTCTGCTTGTTTGGCTGCATGGAAAAGAGCTGGCCCTGCTTTGAACCTGAGTTTGTACCCAAGCAGAGGCAGCTCCTGGTGCAGCATCTTCCATGTTAACTTTGCACACAGCTGGCAGGAGGTGCAGTGCCCTGGCACAGAACCTTATACTGCTAAACGTGCTGATTTCTTGCATGTGTGGAAGTTCTCACTGCTGTGCTGACCCTCCTGCTGCTATTTATGGAGTGGGTGCATGCAGTGAGAAGGCATTTGGGACTGCCTTGTTGCTTTTCTGTTCCCACCCTCTGAGGCTCCAAGCAGAACAGTTCAATTCCTGAGATGACCTTAAAGAGAATTAGTAATACAATGAATTAATGATAGAATGCAGGCTGTTAGGTAGAATAGTGTGTTCCTGGTCCCTGTTCTGCTGGCAGAGTCAACAAAGAACAGTGTTTGTGAGAGGGTTTGGTTTTTTAAGAGGAAAAGTGCAATGTAAGCCATTAGGTTTACTCTAGCCTATACATGCCCTCCACAAGCATGTACTTCTATGCACATGCACTGAATTAGTGTGTAATAATCCCACAGTGATGCAATGAGGTGATGAGTTGCTTTGCAACCTTTGCGTCTCCCATTGAGGCAGGGAAAGCATCAGGGCTGGCTGCGTGCCCGTGGTACGAGTGCCAAGCTGGGTGGGGGTGTGCCTGGCAGCACTGTGCTGCATTTGCTGAGCTTTCCGTTCATTCCTCTGAACCCTGAGTGTGTCACCAGCTTCGTCCAGCAGCAGAGTGCGTGGGGTGAGTTTGTCTGCTTGGTGTTCGCCCCTCTGAGCTCAGCATGTCTGCTGGATCCAGAGAAGCATTTCTGGGTATACAGGCTCTCAGGACCAGGTCTTTTTGTGTATCCAGCTGCATTTGTAGAATTAGAATCGTGTTGCTGGAGGATGCCTTCTTCACATGTCCCATTAATAGAGAACTTAGCTGGGAGCAGGCATGTCCTGCATTTTGGTCACAACAACCCCAGGCAACCCTACAGGCGTCGGGACGAGTGGCTGGAAAGCTGCCTGCTGGAAAGGGACCTTGGTGTGCTGATGGACAGTGGGCTGAATATGAGCCAGAAGTGTGCCTAGGTGGCCAAGAAGGCCAATGGCATCCTGGCTTGTATCAGGAATGGTGTGGTGAGCAGAACCAGGGAAGTCATCCTGCCCCTGTACTCAGCACTGGTGAGGCCTCACCTCGAGTTCTGTGTTCAGGTTTGGGCACCTCAGTACAAAAAGGACATGGAGGTGCTGGAACAGATCCAAAGAAGGGCAACAAGGCTGGGAAAGGGCTTGGAGAATATGCCCTATGAGGAGAGACTGAGGGAACCGGGGCTGTTTTGCTCTCTTCAAATACCTGAAAGGTGATTGCAACGAGAGTGGGGTTGGTTTCTTCTCACTGGTGACAGGTGACAAGATGAGGGGAAATGGCCTCAAGTTGCACCAGGGAGGTTTAGGTTGAATATCAGGAAAAAATTCTTTACATGAAGGGTTATTAAGCACTGGAATAGGCTCCCCAGGGAGGTGGTTGAGTCACCATCCCTGAATGTGTTTAAAAACAGTCTGGATGTGGTGCTCAGGGACATGATTTAGTGGTGGGTTGTTAGAGTTAGGGTAGGATGGTTAGGTTGTGGTTGGACTTGATGATCTTTAACATCTTTTCCAACCCGAGCAATTCTGTGGTTCTGTGTGTTCAGGAGCCCTCGCAGCAGTGCTTTCGGGCTGTGGCTGCCCTGAGCACACTGGAAGCAGGTGGGCTGGCCCTGCTTTGCAGCAGACATGAGTTCATTCACTGACCCCCGCAGCAGTGAGCTCACGGGAGGAGCCGTCACAGTGCCGCAGGACCAGAGCTCAGCCCACGTAGGATTATCTTTTTCCGCTGCACTCGGGGCCAGTCCTGGGCCACAGCTCCTGCACCAAGTGGGAGGGACCGGTGCAGCAAAGCGGGTGAGGAGCAGACGTAGTAAATCCCTGAACCCGTCCTTCCTGGAGCAAGGAGGAGGGGAAGGGTTGTGCAAGCGGGGTGTGCCTCTGCGGCTGCAGGGTGAGACGGTTGTTCATCTCAGCTTCTGTGTGGGTGCATGTGGTGTCACACTCTCCTCGGAAGGGACATAAGCTCACCTTTTCCTCAGGAAATGCCCCTTTTAGGGAAGAGCAGGGTAAGTTATGTCATCACAGCAACACGTGCAAACCACCGGTTCTCTTTCTTGTGGTGAGCTGCGTCTTGTGTGAGTAACTGAGACCTGATGATGGGTTCCCTGGACACCTTCCAGGCTCACACGCAGCTTCCCTGCTGGAAGTAGAAATCACTTTCTTTTGTTCTTCAAGACGAAGCGAGGTGAGGAAATAGGGTTCTCTAAGCACTGACACAGTTCGGGCTATTAGCAGGAAATTATAAAAGGCTGCGGGGCATCCTTCCCCGAAGGAAAGCCAAGTTTCAATCTGAATGCACAAATCCACTGAGGGGAAGCCAGGCAAGCATCTCCATCCGTCCTAGCAACTCGTTCCACTTGCTCCATAAAGCTGAAAGTCAAGGCCTGCCCTGCAGATATTGGGACCTGGGCTTGTGCTGGTGGCAACTTTAGCATGGCAGGACCACAAGCACAGGGCACAAGGGAGGCTCAATCTGAAACCAGTCAAAAAGTTTGCACGTGTACCTGTGTGCCATGTCAGCCTTGATGCACTACGGTACAAGAGCAGCTCAGCCTGGGTTTCCATCCTGTAGTCCAAAAGGATGAAGCAGCAAAGATCAGAATAGGATTGGCAGATCTGTAACCCATGCAGAGCCAGATGCCCTAATGGCCTGCCCAGGTGGGAAGGAGAACCCCAAGGAGGTGGTGGAGCCACCGTCCCTGGAGGTTTTCAAGAATAGGGTATATGTCACACTGATGGATGTGGGTAGTGGGCATGAGTTGATGTTTGGACTAGTCGATCTTAGTGGTCTTTTCCAGCCGTAATGACTCTGTGATTTAAAATATCTTCCTGATCCATAGGGATGGAGAGGTGCCTGGGGAGCAGCAGGGAGCCTTGTGCCATGTCCTGGGTGTGGGGGACTCTTCAGAAGCCATAAAACTGTTCTTTGATGCTTACGGTCTTCACGGACAGAACAGCCAGTATATGCCACAGCCCAGCCAAAATGCACCCAGCATTAAGGACAGTTTTTGCCCAGCTGCCCAGACCGTGCAGCACCCCTGGGCTGAGCAAAACTGAGTGCAAGCACCATATGTGCCCTGCAGGGACCTGCCATGAGATTGCACCTTGTGCTAAAAATGGAGCTGGGGATGTTTGGCCGATGAATCCCCCAACCTCCAGTGCCAGGCTGCCTTTCCCAGGCAGTTCTCCTGGACAACCCCAGCCCTTCCCTGAGGTGCAAAGGGGATGTTTTGTGTTTGCCCTCCTCCTGGGCTTTAGATGTAAATGCAGCGGTGCTTTGGGTAGTGGCGGAGTTTTGCATACTGCTGCTTTCAGGGTTACCATAGGTGCTGGTGATGCCCTTTGCTCCCAGCTCAGCTGTAGGGCGGGATTTTCAAAGTTGCTCAATGCTGCTTACATTTTCTGTGCTGTAACCAAAGGGAAAACTGTGGCCATTCAGTGAACTTTACAGAAGCACAGCTAAGCAAGAAAGGAGAATAGAGAAAAATGCTAATCGTGTGGTTTCTCTACTGCCTTGTGCTGCTTGGCTCTCCCTCACCCTCCTTCCTGAAAGCTCTTTCTGCATCTCATCCACGCCCCCAGTGTACATCAGCAGCACAAATATTGCTAATGCCAGGCTACTGTGCAGCATTTTGAAGCACTGAAATATTTTCTGTGCCAGTTTAGGTTTGTGCCCTTATCAGACAGCACAATTAGGAGAAAACTCCACCTTTGCCACGCAAAGAACACATTCACACCATGCAGCACAGTGCTCTATCTGCTGCTCAGGGGTGCCCATCTGGCATTCTCTGGAAGCAAGTAAACAGAGGTTGCATAAAAAGCTTCTTTACAGCTGGCAGACAAAACCACTTTGATGCTTTTGACAGAGCAGTGGGATCCTTCCCTCTTCCCTCTCACCTCTGCTTTTATTGCAGTGCCTGAGTGTACGTAAAATACCTGAAGTTAGGCTTCAAGCAGACAGCTCCACTGAAGTTACATGATTAAGTGTAGGCCTGTGGTTGATTTGTAGCTCTTTGTGGTACTTAGCATTGTTTGAATATATGCTACTTGATAAAAGGAAGTGCCGCATCAGTACTGCTGTAATTCTGCGCGTGTGCAAATGGCCAAAAGCATGGGAGTGTTGGAGGGAAATCCTCGCACTGACCTCGTGCTTCCCATCAGGAGAAGGGCTGTGGCTGCGTGCCATGGAAGGGACAGCAAGCAGGTGGTACCTCAGAGCAAATGTATTTATTGCATCAGCCCACGGTGCACAACATACCCCAGCAGGCCGCATTCCCTTAACCACTCGCTTCCAACCACACTGCAGCATCATGTTGCCATGCACAGTGCCTGGCACAAGCACAGTGGACGATGCTCCCTGTATCCCTGGGATGCAGAGCCCGCATCCCGCAGCTCTTTCCTTCCCCCTGCAGCCACGCTGCTTTCCAAACTGCTGGAGGAGGGCTGGCTCCTGACGAGGAGCCATGGGAGCATGGCAGGGTGTGAGCTGGGAGCAGCCTGTCAGAGCATGGCATGCAGCCAGAGGCCCCTTCTTCTTTTTGCTGCTCAACCCAAAGGCTGGCACTGCTTGACACAGGCACTGTCACTGTGGGGATGTGCTCATGCTTAGGGCTAGGGGAAGGTTTAAGGTGCAAGCAAACATGAAATAGCCCCGTCTTGCCCTGGGCTCCCCACAATTCAAGACATGCCTAAGCAGTAGACTTGCAGCCTGAAACAATGCAGATGTAGAAAGGGAAGCCACAGATCTGAAGATGGTACACCTCTTACTCTCTTTACTGATGTTTCAAATGCACCGTGCAGGTGTTTGAAGCAGGGAAGAGCATCTCATGCTGTGCTGCATGCTGCATTTCAATGCACAGATGGAGAGAGCAGCCACCAATACTCCAGCACTGCTTTGTGGAGGCACTGGCCCAGGACTGATGTTCCCTACCCACAGTGCTCCTCCAGCCATGCCAGGGGTTTGTCCAACCCATGAGCTGAACACAGCCACCACAGCAGCCCAGCTCCTGCCCCAGCATCTGCCTGAGATGTGGGTGGCTTCGAGCAAACAGCAAGAAACTCATGCACTGAAGCAAAGCTCTGTCAGGGCTTGTCCTTTTACATAAAGGCTTTAACTGAGGTGGAGGATATCAGTGCGTGTGTTTTGGGGGGTAAGCAAACTGGACGTGGTGCAGGAGCCCTGGAGCTAACTGCTTGCACATCTCTCTTGTAGGTCGTGGATGAGAGGAGCTCTCACTTTCTGAAGCAGCGAGCAGTAGCTGCTGGTAAGTGTGCCAGCCCTTTTCCCATCCCCACCATCTTTGTTTGCCAAGGTTTTGCAATTGCTGCCGCAGCCCCTGGGGCAGAAAGCTCCCTGCCTGCCCTCACCAGGAGGATCCAAGCATGTCAGGGCAGGGCAGGGTCACGGGATGTGGGGAGATGGGTACAGCTGGGGCCATAGCGAGGGACGAGCATTCCCAACCCCAGACAGAGCCAGCTCTATTCCAGAGTGGGCTCATCTCCCAGCACCTTGCTGGGACCAGCATAGCTCCCTTAGCGGGCTGAAGCATGGATTTGGGAGCCTGTGAATGCATCCCTCACACCTCCCCTCCACACACTTAAACCTTTTTTTCTCTTTTTCCCTCAGTTACAGACACGCTTCCCAGTGCCGAGAAGCCACGAGCACACCTGACAGGTAATGCTTGTTCGAAACCAGAGTGTTTCCTTCGCGTCTTACAGCTGTTGCAGTGCAACAACCGCGGTTTATACGGGTCTGATAGGATCGAGCTGCAAGATGCAGGGGAAGAAGTCACCAGCTTTGCCTCATTGACCACAGCAGATTTACTACAGCGGTGTTTATAGGAAAGGGCCCACAGAGGAGGCAGCTGGCAAACATTGCCACTTCTCTGGGCTGTTGGTGCCATTGTGCGAGCACTTGGGTTCCTGAGCTTCAGTGCTGCCTGCCATGTTAGTGATTTGCTGGGTCTGCTTTGGTGGGAAGAGCCCAAGCGAGCTGTGATTTAGGAAGATCTATCAGTTTTGGAGTAAAATAAGACCGAATAAGGCCGGTTTTAGGGCGCTTATTTTTTCTGCAAGTCCAACCTGAAGCCACACACACCACATTCCCATCAGTAGCTTCCTGGTTTTGGTGAGGTCATATGTAACATGCATTGGAGCAACCAAGGGAAGAGCTGTATGCGGCTGAACCTCTCAGCTTGTGTCTGTTAGGAAGATGCCATCTCAAAACATCACCACATCAGCATCGAAGCTGGGGCTGTCACCACATTGAAGGGAACTTAGGGAATAACAACTGAAGAAAAGGTTTGTGGTTTCCTGAGTGGATGGGACTGAGAGCTGAGGAGCTCTCCAGCTGCTCTGAGCTCCCCCCTTACGTTCACTAAGACAGTTTATACCTCCCAAAAATATAGCTCACTGCAGAGGCTACCCCAGTACCCTGTATGCTGTCCCAGGGGAGCACTGTAGTAACTTGAAGCGTGCAAGAAGTTACACGAGGCTTAACACGTGTATGCATAGGGTTATCAGTGCTTCAGGGCTGATTTGTCAACCACCATAGTTTACTTTCCCTAACCCACAAGCTCCTTCCTAATGCACTCCTACGTCCCAACCCTTCCTACGCACAGGTGGATAGAACTGCAAAATGGATCTGTGCTTGCTCAAAATACACAGAATCACAGAACGATAGAATATCCTGAGTTGGAAGGGACCCACAGGGATCACTGAGCCCAACCCAGCTCCACACAGCACCACCCAACCCTCAACCCTATGGCTGAGAGCGGTGTCCCAGTGCTCCCTGAGCTCCAGGGCTGTGCCCGCTGCCCTGGGAGCTGTGCAGTGCCCACTGCCCTCTGTGGGGTGCAGCCATCCCCCAACCACTCCTGACCCACCCCTGACAGCTCCATGCCGTTCCCTCTGGTCTGCAGAAGAAGGAGAGCTTTGGCTGCTAATATAGGTCCCTTTGTTTCCCAGATCTCCACATGACCAAGACCAGGAGGCTCTCAGTGCAGCTGACTCACAATTGCAGCCCAAGTGTTGCTCTGCTGATGGGAACTTCCCTGGGTTGCACAAAAGTCCAGCTGTCACAGGGAAGCACCCAACAGTTTGCTTCAAATTTTCTCAGGCCTCTGTTTGCAACTCCTCCACCGTCACTCCTGAGCATCCTGGGATGGGGTCTGTCTGCCTCCTGCCTCAGCCCCATCAATGTTATTTGGGAGAAGGAAAAAGCAAAGGGAATTTTCTCACTCCTTTTCTGTGTGTAACAGAATCAGGAGCCTGAGCCGAAGGCTGCGACCAGGCTGCTGTGCCACTGAGCCCCCAGGAAACCAGGCTTCCACGAACTTGGCTTTAAGCTTTTTTTGTTGGGTTCGAGCACTTCTCCTTTGCTTTTCTGCACCCTGCAGCAATGATTTCCTGAGCTCAGTGCAGAAGTCTTTGGCATTGTTCTAAACTCATTATATAATAATTTCCTGGGTGTCCTTCTAGTCTTCACTTCTCCAAAACCACGACTTGTGCAGGGAAAGTGAAAAAGGAATAATTATTCTTCAGATCTTTTGTACATTGCCCCACTTTGGGTGCCTGGTTCGCTATGCAGATAGCAGACTAGGTGCCCTTCCTCGTGGCAGATCTTCTCCAGAGCTCCAGCTGCCCCTCTGTCTCTCCTGCTGGGCTTAGGAACGTATGTTTTAAATGTAAAAGCAGAGTGAGAGGAATGAGAACTAACCGGAGTGCTTCACGTGGGAATGCACCACTGAATTAGCAGTAGCAGGATGACTCAATGTTTGGGTCTCTGTTCCTTTATGAAAGTTTCTCCACCTGTTCTTGGCCTCTGGAAAATACACAGAGCAGCTTGGACTCGCCCATACTGACACTGAGACCTCCTCTCCCTGTCTGCTGGTGAAGAACAGTCAGCGTGAACCCCAGCTGGGGCTTTTCCCCACCCTCACTGTGTCCCATACATTAGTTCAGACTTGGTGCTGACCACCACCATCCCTGCAGCCCTCATGGGGCCGTGCTTCAGGTCAGGAGGCAGACCAGTGCCTGCATGGGATGGCACGGCACGGCTGGATGAAGCGTGTTACAGACACCCACCGAGGACCCGTCCAGCACTCGTTGTGCTGTGATGCTGTCTGAACACCTCGCTAAATAGGGGTAGCAAATAATAACTTCCTGGCTCCACTTGGCTGTTGGGCATTTTAAGATCAGTTATTACATTTCTTGAACAACAGAGACCCTGCAGCCTCTGTGCTTTGCAACTCGTGCAGCACAAGACCTGAGCTGTGCAGGAGACATAGACCCTCATCTCCTGGTGTATTTCAGTGTCACCAGTGAGGGCTATGAACTGTAGAAACCCCACAAGTTCATCAGCATGCCACCAACGCAACCAAGTGACAGGGATTCCCCAGAAAGTGACTAAACCAGAAGGGATTTTAGGAAAAGAGAAGAAATTTCTCTAAATTTCGTCTAAGAGATGCCAAAAAAGCAAAAGTGAAAGGGAAACTTGAAGGAACTGCAGCAGCAAATCCCATAGTGAAAGCAGATTTTATTTACTTCAAGGATTAGCATAAGATGTGTATTTGCAGGAAGTGCAGCTCCATGTATTTAAGAAATAAATGAATAACAGGTACGGCTGTGCTAGGAGAGGAGCCATACAATATTCAAATGCACTTCAACACGCATCTGTCCTGATATATCTCTAAATCATGGGAAAATTTGACCAGCTTGAAAACGGGGAGTGTCAACATAGTGAGTTTTAACCTACAAGGAAGGTTAGGGCCATCAAACTTAGAATTGCCTCATTCCAGAAGTTATGAAATATAATGTACTTCATACGAGACGCTTCACAGTTATTAAAAACACTGAAGTATTGAGTGTCACTGACATCTTAAATGCATCACTGGATACGTAAAACAAAAATATTTCTCATGAAGCTTCTCCATTTTTTCCCAAACTACCCAAGATGGAAAAAAGCCCAAAACTCTTACACAAAATTTTCTCATCTTTTCTGGTCTTCCCCAACTCAGACCAGATCTCCTCTGCCACCACCCTCTCTCAGACAGCCCTTACTCCTTAACCACAGTGACCCCAATGCTGCGTTAGTTTTTGCCAGGCCCCAAGACAGACGAGGACACAGACCATGAGTACTTTTGCTTTCTTTTGCTCCTCTCTTTCTGTATCAAGCAAAACTCCCTTTCCTCTAAGCCTCACATTCTTTATAATACTTCTACATTTTAGCTTGGCTTGCTATCACAGTCCCTGCCTATCGTCTTCCAGCAAAGAAATACTCCATGTGCTTTGCCTTCTGGGAAAAGATAGAGGGATTTAATTTTTCCGAGCACTGACAGGCAGGCTGGGAAAAGAGCCATTATTTTGTTGTGCTACTCGGGGAATACGCAAGAAATTGCACTCCTAACAGCAGCTTGTTTTCTTATGGGTTATCTATTGTCAGAAAACAGGAAAAACAAAAAGATGTTGCAGAGGGCTGAGGGTATTTGTTTTCCTGAATCTCATTTCCCCCAGGATAAACCTAATAGACATTGCCAAGAGCATTTCTAAGCTCGTCCCCATCCGCCTTCAGTTTGCTTCCCTGCCTGTGCACACGCACTCTATCCCCAAATGCTGAATCATAATCGACCTTAAGCATTAACTTAAGCTCATGAAAGCTGCTCCCCGGTTCTTCCCCCTGCTTCCTGAGCTTAGATCCTATGCTTAGATCAGACCATTCCGGGGATGGATTGGAGCTCTGTTTGTCATCGGTTAACCACAAGAGCATTTCTGTTTGTTGGTTGTTCTGTCTGAAGTAAAGCTGAAGATAACACCAAGCTTAGTGTTCTGTCCCAAACGTTTTCAAAACAGAGTTAAAAATGGGTTTTATTACGGCATGTCCCTTTGGAAGTGGGTGTCTCAAAGCACGGTGGGGTTTTCTAGCTCTATGATGAAACTGAAGGACGGTGGTAAAGGAAAGGCAGTTGTACAGCAGAAGATCTCAGTGCAGCACCCAGCAGCAAACCTCAGTGTGGTGGCTGACAAACCTCATCTCCAGCCTCCAGAAGCAACCTGGCAGGAAGAATTCAAGGCTCTCAGTGCTCAGTGATAGATCACAATGATCGTTGTGAAGCTTCTGCAAGCAAACAGAGCCTGTTGTCCTCAGTTAGCACTACTGTGGCACAAACACAGCTTCAGTCCATCACTGCTCATGAAGACATTGCTCTCGTGTCTCTGACTGCTGTTCTGAGCCATTAGATGCAGGCACGTAGCCAGCTGTACAACTGGCCCAGAACTGCTTTCACTTAAGAACAAAGTTTGTGCTTTGCAAATGGGTGAGAGCGCTCCAGACCTATGAGCTAAAGCCACTTGTCCTACCCCACAGTGAGACAGCCTTTGGGAAGGACAGTCCCATCATTTGGGATGCCCTGTCACCTAGGACACCCAGCTGTAACCGAGCCCTGTGGGCAGCATGCTCCAACCGAGGTTCTCCATCTTTGGCTTTGGCTCTTGGTTGCTCAGATCTGGATATCCTATGGGCAGCCTCCAAAAGTAGCTCTTGACAGTTGGCCTGCAGCTGACTGGCTATAAAGGAAGAACATTTCTCTCCTAGGGTTTTGATTGCCTGGTGGAGGAAAGATCCTGTATTTCTCCAGCTGGAACAAACTAACACATCTCTTCTCCCTGTCTGTCCCGCAGTGAAGAAACAAGATCCCTCCAGCACCGTGGGAAGACATCTGCCCATCCTGCAGTGGGAAGACAAGCGAGGCTTGGCCTTTACCAAGAACAACCTGAGTTATTCCAGCAACGCACTGGTGATACCTGTGTCTGGGGATTACTATGTCTATGCTCAGGTCACTTTCCGAGGGCCCAGTGACACTTCAAGTAAAACCAGTTCGGTCACTGCAGTCATCACTAAAGTCACTGACAGCTACCCCGAGCCCACCCAGCTGCTGACCAGCACCAAGACCCTCAGTGAAGAAAGGAACAACTGGTTCCAGCCCATTTATCTGGGAGCTGTGGTTTCCTTAGAGATAGGAGACAAGCTCATGGTCAACGTTAGTGACATCAAGCTGGTGGATTACACTAAGGAACACAAAACCTTCTTTGGTGCCTTTTTACTGTAGGTCTCTGGCAGCAGCTTTGTGGAGGGCTTGGTTTGGTGGTTGCGTGTCAGGGTGCTGGTCTCTGTGCTGTCCTCTGTGCTTCACTCATCTGCTGCCTTAAATTAAGGGGTGGGGAGGGCTGGAGCTGCAGGGTGAATGGAAGCAGCCCAAAAACCTCCAGGAAAATGAAAGCAGACTTCAAGGATGATAGGGATTCTTGAAAGCTTTGTATATTGGGGAGGAACCTTTTTTTATGGGTCAGGTAGGGATATTTATCATAAGTAGGCTAGGCTGCATCACTAATTCCTTTTCCAATATACCATTTCTTCAACTGAAATGAAATGTTCTAAATTTTCTCCAACACTCCCAGTGTAATTTTGCATGACCTTTCTTCAGATTCTTAAGGGCAATTACAATTAATAATTTCCTTAAACATAGTTCAGTACTTTGCACTAATATAAAGCCTAGATTAATCATTAACTGCTTAATTAATCACTTTCAGTTTCCCTGTAAAGTAGATTAAAATCTTATCATGTGTTTTGCAGAATCCACCTGATTTTCTTTTATTTTCCAGGATATTGTTTACAGATACTTAAGTCAATGCATAGGCTTTAGCCTTCATTTAAAACTTCTAGGGAACATGCAGAAGCATTTTTGTTTCAGCATGACTGTGGAATCCCCCCGTCAGATCCAAACATTAGGAAAGCAGAAAAAAAAAAATCCCAACCAAACAAAAAAAGGCAGGGAGCTTTCCTCTGTGCTTCATGCAAAGCAAATGCAACTAAAGACATCATTGCCCTCCTAACCCTTTGCGACCACTGCTACAGCAATCTGCTGGCACAAAGGTCTCCCCATCCTTTGCCTGGGTGAAGGCTGGTGACCAGCAGTCCATGCAAAAGGTCTGAGGATCTAAAGAGAAGCTCACAGCGTGCCATGGCCAGCTACAGAGCTCGGGAACGCTTAGCTTCCCATCTCGTGCTTCTTTTTCTCATAGACATTACTATCTCAGGGAAATTCCCCAGCTTTCCTTCTCCTCCCACAATAAATACATCACTGTCAGTGACTCAAGTCATGCTCTAGTATGTTCAGGCTTTACACACTTCACTGTTTGGTGGTCCCTCACTTGAATCCATACCAGGCAGCTGTTTGGCAGAGTCTGTCCAATGGCCAGGCTGCACTCTCTGCAGCTCTCCCTCTTTCTTCCCTTTCCCCCATTGGGCTCCTTCCTTCTTGGCCAGAAGTGTCATCAAGATGGCCTAGCTAACATTTCCACCCAAAGACACGGGCCCCAGAAGCATGCTGGTAGCACCAGGGAGGTACCCAGCACACAATCCAGTCTCGTTACTCTCCAGGAAGGGCAGCTCACCATCACCACCTCAGCAGGGCTTTTCCCACTGCTCAGAATACACAGCTTTTCTCTTTGCACCAATATGGTAAAATCACAAGTCCAGGAAAAGTTTATTCCTCTAGGAAACCCTGAGACTTCCCATTTCTTTTTTAGCTTTTCTAAAACATTTTCTCGACACTCCATTGAGTCCTTAGAGCTTCTGATCCCTCCGTTGTGTGCCCAACATTGGATCTGCATTGTTGCAGACCAGCACACCAAAATTCATTCTTTATCTCACAAAGAAAAGAGTTAAAGTGATCTGTCCAGGACAGGGGATTCTCAGCCACTAGTTAGAAAAGCTTCTGTGAAGTTACATAGGCCAAACTTGGTTTATCCTCGGAGAAAGTTGAAATGGAAATTCTAACTTTACTGAGACATTTACAGAAATCCAGAAGGGTCTTTATTTCTACAGATGAGACAATGCGACACTCTTAGGAGGCCATAATGCAATCTTAGTAGGCTCGTAGAACAGATTTCCATAAGAACTACATTTTTAGTTGTCATCCGTTACTGCTTGTTGCACTGAATTATGTTTCATATGGGTTCTAGGGGAGAGGAATCGTTCACGCAGCATTTGGCTCACAGTAAAAGAACCTTCTAGGGATACGTATATGTACATACGTAGGTTTTGCTTATATATTTATGCATACTCCACGTACAGGTTTTAGGAAGTGCTTTGGCAACGATGAGCCTTTTCTATAACAAGACACATAATTTGTGCCCACTGTACACTGACGACAAATTCCACAAGCACAAAATCTCCTGCTGCTGTAACAGATACGGATGTGACTGTCTTGTTCCATTGGCCATAGCACAAGCGTATTTATTTTAGTTCATGCCTTGCAAGCTGTCCCACCCCATCTCACAAACCAGCTTCTAGCACGCTTAGCATGGTAGCACGATTTATAGAGCATAAAGTAACATATCTAGCATTACTTGTTTTAAAGTAGTGCAGGCAGATTAATCCAAGCACACCTACCCCAGTGGAAATTTCTATTTCTCCCTTTTTTTTCCTTCCCTCTTAGTGCTAACAACGCTTCTGTAACAGTGACCAGCAGGTACAGCAGGGAGCACGCAGGGCTGGCTGTGACCCCACTGACTGCAGAAGCCAACGGTACGGCATTGGGGTAAAGCTGCTTAAGGGGAATAGAGGTCAGGCTCAGAGGGGAAGGTCTCAGGCAGACTGAACCCAAGCTGTGGGTGATCAGATTTTCCCAAAGCTAATTAAGGAAGGAAGCGTTCTCAGAAAAATCGCCGTTCTTGGGTCAGAAAAGAGTTTCTTTAATGTAAATCATTTGTGGAGTTGTGAAAATGGCCATCGGTCAGCATTTTCAGTTGAATGAGGTGACGAAATGGGGCCTTGTCAACAAAGCGACCTTTCAGCCCGCGGTCAGGCTGAAAATACGTTTTGTTTTGGGTGGATGTGAAACTGAGAGAGTTGGAAGAAGCTCTCCAGCCTGGAGGAAGAGCTTCAAGAAGGCAGCTTAGGTTCCTGAGCTAAAAATAATGGTACGATCTCTGGATTTGGCCCTTTCATCTTTCAGAAAGAGACGTTTAAGCACTATTCAGTACAAAAACATTGACAGAAACTTCTGGTTTTTGTTGGCTTTCTTGTTGTGTATTTTTTTTTTTTTAATGAATATTTATTAACAAAAGAATTTCTCTTAGGAATTCTTCTCTAATTTCTTTGAGCTCTGAAAACTAACACTAAGTATAACCCAAATTCCTAAAGCAGTTCACTTGCCTACTGCTTCCTTTCCCTTTCAAATCTGTGTGTTAGTAAATGAGCATTCTCTCTCTGTGTATCAGTAAGTAAATCTAAATCAAGCTATAAGGGATTACAGCTCCAATCTTACCAACACATATGCGTGCCTCACTTAGTCTTAAGCTTGTGGGTAAAAAGAGTGCCATTGTAAAAGGCAGCTCAGTTTCCCTTCTTGGCATCCAGGAGTAAAGCCAATTAAAAGTTGATTGATAGAATGTTTTAGCCATGTTTACCCTGAACAACACCATTACAGGGGTAAGCCCCCAGTAAGGAGCACTCACACGGACCACCTTCAGCCCAAGTGTGTTGGCAAGATTGGGGTCTAGGGGTGGGAAGTTAAAGGTCACGTTTCTGAGTCAAACATCACCCAAATAGCATAAAGTAGGCTGGTGGGAAGATTTTGGACGTGCCAGTTTAGTGCATGTTAGTTTGAGCTGTCCCTCAGAAGGAAGGGATGCAACCAGGCTACATTAACCAAAGGGAATGGGTTAAAGTGTTGTGGTTTTCAGTATGCACACACACACAGAAAAATGCATTTGGAGAGAACGTTGTTATTCAACTCTGTACAATCCAACTGACTGCATTGTGTTTTGCTTTTATTAATCTCTCGAGTGGCCCATCATTTCAGATGGGAAATGAGGAGAAAATTCATTCTTTAGAAGAATCAGACAGTGTCAAGAATTTTTGCCCAAATCTGGGTATTAAACGCCAGTATAGCATTTTGCTACTGTAATGTATTTTCGTATAAATGACTGTATATTGTTTTGTGCTTCAGTACCAGTGTGGGTCTTCAACAGCAGAACTGACTCAGTGTTTCGTTTCCAAGTGTTCCGATAATAAAAACACAAGTTAACTAATTTAAAAGCTTCTGATCCTGGTCTCCATCCAAAACACATTGATGAAATCACACACAAGAGCAATCAGCTCATACAGCCAGAGAAACCTCCCCTGCTGTGCATCAATCATCAGTGCTTCCAGACGCGCACGGTGAGTGATCCCCCACCAGAGTGAACTCAGACACAGCCTTTTTCCTTTGCCATGGGGTATGTAGGACTCCCATTTCAAAACAAAAAATGGGAAGGTTGAGCAATGCCCCGCTGAGCACACGAGGAAGATGAGAACATTATTCCAGCCAACTTTGAATATCATCACCTGGTCAAAAAGCCATGTTTTCCCTCCCTGTACATGAGAGTATCTCGGCAGCTTGGGAACTGAGTGTGTCCAATTGCTTTCCTCTAGCAGAACCCAGAAACCTTCTCCCAGCTGGCATACTGTTTCATATTTGCACTACTGTTGATATATCCCAGGATTGAACTCAAAGTACCATTTCTAAATTGTTTTAGAAGAGATTTCTGGTTGAGGGCTACATGCTCTGGCTTCAGTGAGGTTTTCACCTGGAAACTCAGAGGGAGGAAGCAGGTTCAGGCACATTTACCCTGGCTTTCAGCCACTCTCACATACCTGAGATGTTTTGTTAGGCTGTGGGTGAAAGCCTCGACAGATCAGCCAAAAGTTAATTAAACAGTAGGCATCAGACTTTCTCCTGTAGAACATCCACACCAAAGAAGGTGGTTTTTTTCTTTTAATTCAATAGTTATCTCAAGTTATAAGCTTTTTATTATTAAGATATTTGTTAACAGCAAAAGCTGTCTCCAGCAGATACACAGCACTGCACTTAAGCTGCCCAAATACTTACTACCCGAGTAGAAGATAGAGCAGCTATGTATATAGACTTGAATCTCGATGGAAGGAAGAACTTTACCTTCAAATGATGAATTTGCTACACCATTAAGTAAGTTCTTCCTGGAGAGCAGAGCATAACCCATGGTAGTTTAACTTCCTGAGATGCCCAACCACAGCTGAATCTGTTGCTTGCCAGCTTTGTTCATGCACAAAGACCCCTTTTCCAGGCTGGGGATACGTTCCATATCACAGTACTTCCAGTTTTTGGGGAGATCACTGAGTTCACTCTGGCAGGGTTTGGAGACTTTGTCTCTTCAGCATCTTGCAGGATGGAGCACAAAGTGGAAGCAATCTTCACCCCCAGGAACAGCATGGGCTGCACACTTTCCAGCTCATCAACAATCAGCTGAATAAGGGCCGTGTTTCCTAGCGCACTCAGCTGCTGTCAGACAGGTTCTCAAAGGAAATTAGGGCTCCACTGATGCCAAAGACAGATAAGAATCTCTTCAAAAGTGTGAAAGCAGAAGTCAAGTTTGTCAATGGCAGCAGTTCCAAGTTTGCTTTGCCTTAGAAGTAGTAGAAGCACCAGCTTATATACAACATTATCAAGTGCCCTAACTCCAATTATTTTTATCAGAATTATGAACTAAACTTGCCTCCAGACTCCCTCATTGTTGCACAAATCAAGCTGTGTTCTTCCACTGACTGTAGATTTTTATATTAAAAAGTCAAAAAGGCACTGGAAATATTTTTGTGTGTGTGTGTATTTATTGGCACTGTACATATATATGTCAATTTTATGTAAGAGACTGTAAAAATCAAGGTACAAACTTGAGTATTGTTCTCAGCAGCTTTCTCCTCCAGCAGATTGCTTCGATGTCTTCTAGTGATGAAGTTTATCGACAGTTTATTTTTAAAATCACTTCACATCTTAAAGCAAAAATAAATAAGTAAATAAAAGCACTTTATTTGATTCGCCTTCGTTCCTGACTCGTTTGTACTTTCATGAGCATCCACCAAAGGGTCACATTTACAGGAGTTTGTTCACCCACGGCAGTGTGGTTAAGTGCGCTGTGTTTTTCACACCATGTGTGATTTCCCAGATCACAGAATCACAGAATTGTAGGGTTTGGATGGGATCTCTGGTGAGAGATGGGCACAACTGCCCAGAAGGTGGTGGAGTTACCATCCCTGGAGGTGTTAAAATGGGAGATGTCACACTGGGTGACATGATCTACAGCAGTCGTAGGCATGGGTTGATGGTTGGACTGGATGACCTCAGTGGTCTTTCCAACCTGAACGATTCTATAGTAAGTGCAACTGTCATGGGAAGACGTGAATGTATTTACAGCTCTCATACAAAAATCCCCAAGCTTCAAGCTGGTCTCTGCAGGCAGGGTACAGAGGCACAACTGTGCATGTAGAGACCAAAGTGGAAGAGACCATTAAGATGTAACCATGCAAGCCGCTGCCAGAGAGTGATTATCACTCAAAATAGCTATTTGCTCACTACACTTCCTTTCTCTTGTCAGTTCCTAAAAACAAAGCATGAAAAATGGTATCCTTCCAAAGATATGGCAAGGGCTGCTCCTGCCCTAACCCTCTGGCAAGATGACTTCACTTTCTGCAGATACCCCACTTCCTTTTCTTCATGTAAATCAGGGGAATCTCTAGTACAAAAACAAGGAGATACAAAACAACTTTTTGCTGTAGTGGTGGGACTGTTCCTCTTCGCTACAGAATTATCCGGCAAGTAGGTAGAAAAGACATTACAGCATTTGGAAAACTCCCATGTTTGTACAGACCTCTGGGTCCACTGAAACTACACAGTTCTGCTCTGCTACCACCCCCATACGTGTGCTGACATCTCATTAGTTTACCTTTGGGGGTTATCCCTTCATGCTTCTTTGATGAAGGATGTTAAAAGGAGAGGTGAGATTGGAAAAGGACTTTTTCTTTACCCACAGGCTGCCACCACTTCTGACTTCGACTAGAAATGTAGGACTGATCACCTGCATAACCCATTACTGCTACCCCCCTACAGTCATAAATTTTGATGCCTATTCATTAGGCAAGTTCTGTCGAGCATATTGCTCCTCAATTACAATCCAAATTTCAGGAAAGCATTTATGCATCTATTCGAAGCCAAGTGCTTTGAACAAATCATTTTCTTTTTTTGGCAAGCACAGTTTTCTGTGGAATTGCTTTCTTGCTTCAGTGGGGCAATGCTGGGATCGTGCTTTAAGGCTGCGAATGTAGCAATGACAACACAGTTCCTTAAAGCAGTATTAGTTTACTCTTGCAGACAGTTCTCGAGTGGTAGTTGAGGAAAAACCACTATTTTTCCAGCAACGAGGTTGGATAGAGAAGCTTGCTGGCACAGCTGCCACAAGGATTTTTCTTGTCTCATACTGTCACAGGGTGAATTTCCTAAGGGACAAGGCTGACTGCCCTGCTCCAACAGCACCTTGCTGAAAAACCCCCATGGAAGGCACACATGCTATGAGCAAATGTGAGTCAGCTGTGCCCTTGGTGCAGCCGGAGCCCTGCAGCCATGCAACCCACACTGCTTCCACCTGCACTCAGACAGCACTGCTAGACTGCCTTCCTGTCCTCCTGCACCCACATTTGCTACAGCAATGCTTTGACAAAGCGCTTCCACACCTAGGACATTTAGGAATAAACTCAAGACTGAGAAGTCTGTGAACGGAATAATCGCTTTGCAAACAAGTTGGGGTTGTTTGTTCCTTCCGTTCCCATCTCCTGTGGCAGATTCCTCACACTCCCTGCCTGCTGTCTCAGGGCACTGCCATCCGTTTCAACCTGAGGATGAGAAAAGCCCTTGAGCCGGGGCAGTACCGCTCACCTGGAGCACAGGATGTGTGAGATCAGTCTCTCCTTCTTGGCCGAGGCTTTGGAACATTACAAATCTGTGACAACATTCATGTTTCCTGTTGTTTGTCATACAGCAACTTGGGTCACATCAAAGAAACCTCGTCAGAAGCCACTCATCAGAAGTCTCCCTCCCATTTGGGCCTACCTGTGGCCCTTCTTTGCCACCAGAGCAGTTCTGGAGACACAGGAGTTAGTGTGGGTGCTGATAACCCAGAGGCTGCACACTTGTACCATACGAAACCATCCTCCAGTGATGAGAGAGCCCTCTACCAGGGCTCACTTCAGTCAGAGAGGTCAGGACTAGATGACAGTCTCAGACAGCTCCCAGTCTCTTATAAGAAACACCACCAAGAGAATAAATCTTTTCAGCCTGCCCTCCTTCCCCCATCGTTATACACCATTAGTCTCTGATCTGGAAGACAGAGAGAAAATATATAGATCAGCCAGGATATTGCTGGCTTGCTAGTGTTTTCCCTTTTTCAGTCTTTCCCATCTGGCTTTTCAGCAAATAGGTAGTATTTCTCTCTTCTTTCCCTATCCACTCTAGCTCATGCAGTCCCGGGGCCAGGAGCCCACCCTGCAGTTCTCTGAAAGCCATGCTCCAAGGATTAAGGCTGCTCTCTTCCACAGCACAGACTTCCACACAGCAGGGCTTCATGAGGAATTTCAGAAGCATGTCAGCAGGCTCAGACAGCAGAATGACATCTCCTCGCTTACCCTGTAGTCACCACAGTCGATTCTTTCCATGGGTAGGGAGCAGAGAAAGCCTTTGGCTGAAGAAGGGAAGGTTCAATTCAATCACATGCAACAGGAAGCAACAGATAAGCATCAGCCTGAGCTATTGCAATACTTAAGTGCTTTCCACTCACACACTTAAAGGAGTACTTTACAGAATTGACTAAGTAGCTAAATATAGTGAAATATATAAATTAGTATCATAAGCAGCTGATCTGTCTCAGCTTCCCACTGCAACCTTCCCAGATAACTCATCATGCCTCACATTCCCTCTATACCTTCAGCAATCAGCACACCCAGACACCTGAGCCCCAGTACACACCACCACATTACCCTCTGCAGAGCCCCTCCTGCCCTGCATGCAGCACCTCACAACCCCTTCCTTCACCACTCACACTTTCACTCCCACACAGCTACAGGAGCAGGGCAAGGTGAGGCTAATGGGGTCAACTGGCCCTCATTAACGCCTTGATCAAAATCAGTGCCTCTCGTTCAGCTCACCAGACCTGGGAGTACTTCCTCTACTCAACCCAACCCAGTTCAATCCAACTTAACTCAACCCAACCCAACTCAACCCAACACAATACAACCCAACCCAACTCAATCCAATCCAACACAACACAACACAACCCTATCTGTCTCTGTCTCTCCATACTGCCTCTTTCTCTTCAGGAAATTACAACAGTCAAAAAACCAAAATCCTCAAAGACTGCCCTGGTGCCCTCAAGAAGAATATTCATTGTGTACGTGGGAGAATATACTATATGTAACTTTCTTTCTTCTATCTTTACAGCCTTTCCCTGATGTATTCATAGACCTAAAGCAGAAAACTCCAATGCAGCCAAACTACAGTGTCCTATAAATACCAAACAGGATTAGTTATCAAGAAAGACTTCCAAACATTACTGTGTGCTCTGATGCAGTCATTCAAAGTATTACTCGTTTTCATAGGAATAACTGATGTCTTCCCAGAAAACCAGGATGTTTTGTGTTTTTTTACTCAGATAAGACACTGAGTTAACAGGATCCAGTTGGCCTACATCAAGAGGGCATCCAAGGCTCATTAGCATATTTATCCTTTTATTATTCCCTATCTGTGAGGTAGGGAAAACCCATTTTTGCAAATGGGGAACTGTGGAGATACTAAATGACTCGTCTACAGTCACACAGGAAATCTGTGTGGGGGGAAAAAAAGGGAATCACAGAGATCCTCCAGGGACTCCACTTCTCACCTCTTCTCATCCCTGGCACCTGGTGCGAGGGCTGCTGGTCGGGAGACACTGAGAGTTGCCATGGAATTGGTCAGGCAGGGGCAGCAAAGGCTGAGTCAGTGGTGGTCACTTCTGTCCACTGTGCTGTGACATGAGTTGTGCCTCCCTGCCACTGCCACCAAGGAGATGGCTTGGATGAGCACAGCATCAAGAGGGCAAAGAGCCACAGAAACATCATGCTCAGTCTCCTGGGTCTCTGACAGCTGGCCATTTGCAGTGGAAATGTATTTGGAGATACAGAGTGGAAGTACAAAGGAACGGCACCCCTCTTGGGATGAAAAAAAAGAATGCCCATCTGTTGCTATCTCAGTGGGATAACAAAGCTAAGGATGGCATTTGTCTCTAAGGAGTTCATCCATCCCCTGCTAGAAACATGACATTAGATTAAAAAAATACATAAAAGAAAACGGATGAGTTTTCAAAGGCAATATTTTCTAGCCACTAAATTCCCAGTCCAGAGGGCTTCACTTTGAATTAATATGGGCTGTCTCTGCTCTAGAATTAAAGTTATTGATCCAGTCCTTGTTTACTGTCATCCACCTTTGTTCCTGGACTTATTACCACCTGTACAGGGTGAGAGCCTCTAATTAGCAGCTGCAATTTATGGGCTTACTCTGGAGAATCACCAGCTAGGAAGCCACCCAAAAATCACCGCAGAGGAGCTGTGGCAGGACACTCACCTCCCGTCCCCAGGGAGCTGTGTGCAAGCTCTTACACAGACTTCTATGCAGCCCCTTTGAATTTGCCAAGTGAATCCTTTTACGGGAAGCTTTGTAATTGGGCATTCAACACATTTTTTCCCACAGTGACAATCATTTGCTTGACTAATCTCTCGGAAAACAAAAACCTCCTAAATAATGTCCAGCAGTCATAAAGCCTGCACACCTCTAACACGGCATGAAGGTTGTTCCTTTGGGAGGTCGGGACATTGGGCTGAAGGTCTGGATTTGGCAAGAGCTGCATCAGAGCAGGCTGAGCACATCAGAGCAGGCTGCCAGCTGCTGTGACTGATGGTGGGATGGCTGCTGGGGTCTGGCTGCATCGCTGCGCAGAGGATGCTCTGCTCCATGCCAAAAGCCTGAACTGACTGTGCTCATGCACAGAGCTTCTTGGACATGATCTCTCCTTGACCAGCTTCTCTCTATCAGTTTTGTTCTTGAAGTGGTTTCTTTTTTTTTAACAGATGTTAAGTGTTTGTAGGTATGCCTCCCAAGGTTGTTTGTTCAATGATTGTCACTAAATAAACAAAGCATGCTGACTAAAATCACAAAAACAAGGACGTGGCAATCTGGGGACCTTGGCTGTCTCCTGTGCGCAGACAGACTGACAGACAGCCTCCCTGCAGCATCCTCAGGGGCTGAGCACTGGGGTAAGCAGGGATCCTCATCCAGAACCCCATGAACACTCCTCTTTCCCCAAACTATCTTCAGCAAAATTAAGGACCTGTTCTCCAGTGACCAACTTGCAGAACACGTGTACAGCCCCGACCTCACGATTTCCCATCAACCAAAATGCAAGGGGCCCTGGAAAACCCAAGGTCTGTGCTCACCTGTGAGCCCCTGAGCACTGCACGAGCATCACATGCTCTGGTTTCCCCGTCTCTGCTGGCAGGAGGTGCTGGCAAACACTGCAGAATCCAGCATCTCCTCCAGGGAAGTCACCTCTGAATCTCCCTGACATGCCCAGGGGTGGTTTGAGCTCAAACCTGACATTTCAGAGTCTTAGCTTTGGGACACTGTCATGTTCACCCATAGGTACCAGAAACCCGACTGTGCTGGTGGTGAAGCACCAGGATCCCACATCCTTTCCCCAAAGTAAAATCTGAGGGGGCTTCTTGTGCAGTAGATCCATAGCAGTGGGTTTCCTTGCCCTCTTTTGAGCCTGACTAAAAACACAGGGGAAAAGAAATCTGAAACAAACACTCCCTTCGGCTTTTACTCCTCAGGTAAAAGCCCTCTGCTTTGAAACAAGTAACCTTCAGATGTACAGAACTATTAACTCAAGGAGGGAAGGGCAGGATGCATTTCTACAGACCACAGTTATTTTCTGTGCGAGTTTAATGATGGGAACACAGGGTGACTTGTGGCCCTGAAGCCTCCATCTGCAGCACTCGAAACCAGAACTTCCATCCCAGGGCAATTTCTGACATTTGCAGTTTCTACCCTCAAGGAGGTTGAAAAGTGAAAATATTAAAGTTCACTGAATAAAGGCACCCAAGAACTTTGGTCTTTGAAAATAATAATAATAATAATAATAATAATAATAATAATAATAACGAAGACCTCTGTAATTTCTAAAGAACTATTTCATTCCCAACATTGGTGTTTCAAAATGTAGATTTTTTTTTCATTTAAATTCCTTATCTTAAAACCAGAATTTTTGCCCTAAAGCATCACATTCCCATGATAGATACCAAACCCAGCACCCTGGTATCATGACAAGATTATTGCTCCAGTTACAAATGTTTTATTCAAGAGTTACTCAATCTAAATTTCAAATCTGGGTCCCGAACCCCATGTAATGGCTTTCTTTCAAAACCCATTTTCAAGCCGCTGAGCAGAAACACTTAACATGCCAGAGAAAGAAAATGTACGTGGAATGATAATGGCTTTAATGCACTCAAAGGGTGTCAGTGCTTCGTACCACCCCGCCCATTTGTTACTGAACCACAGTGGGCAATCCTTGAAGAAAACAGCATTACACAGTAGAGTACATATTTGTTAGCTCTACGCATCCTTATACTGCTGACAAGGAGCCAGAGAGTGACTCATGAGGTTTGTTAGAGGGAGAAGCTTGAAACGGAGGGCGCAGAACATAGCAGTGGGATGAGAAATGCTCAGAAGATGGGAAATAGAGCAGCAAACAACAACAACGATGTTCAAAGTGCCTCTGAATTTTACAAGGTAGTTTCTTCCCAACTGTGTTTTAGGTCATCAAGAAGGAAAATAAAACATAGAGAACCCTTTGTCAAGGAGCAGGAAAAATGCCCTGGTGAACAGACTCGCAAAACCAGCTCGGTTTTCTCTTTCTTCTTGTTTTGCATCGGTGTGCCAACCAACCACAGCAACCTCCATTAACTGATGGGAACCACGGGTTACATTTTGATGAACACAATCAGGCAAGCATTAGCAAAACATGCGCCAAGCTGACGTTTGGGTCGAGTCCAACTCCAGCAAATTACTGACCCGGGCTGGAAAATGGAGACTGCCTTTCCCCACTCTTTGAACATCAGCGCTGATGGGCTCTCCGACCTTTAGCATGTGCCATCTCCAGTCACAGAGCAGCCCTCTGACCTGCAGGGAGCACCCGGTGTCACAGCCAAACTCTGCCTTCTTCTCTCCCTGCCTGACGTAGAAGCTTGCAAGACAAAGCTGCTCCGTGCACCAAAGCCTCTACACAGCCATAAATAATTCCTTCTGCTCATGTTGGTTACCAAATCCAACTGCCCTTGGCTTGCAGAGGACTCTTGCCTTGTTTTGTTATTCCTGTCTGCCTTTTTTTTTTTTTGCTTGGTTTGCTGCTGTGAGATGTTTCTGTGGAAACGCAGCTGTAGGAAGAGGGGCCTTAGGGGAAACCTGGGAAGTCTGGGGATTTTGCATTTACACTCATCGTTGGCTTATCTCATCAATAAAACGGAGCAGGATATTGTAATTACAGATTATGAAGATAAGAAAAATCGCAACCCCTTTTATTTTTTTAGTCCCATTCACAAGGGCTGGTGAGCCCCTTGGCTGGCTGCTAGTGACTTGTTTGCAGCCTGTGAAGTCAGAAAGGCAAGAAGCACTGAACCAGAAGCGAAACAGAAGAACACAGAATGCACGCATCCCAAAGCCGGTGGCCGTCGTGAAAAAGCAGTGCCAAACCTCCCAGGAAGATCCGATAGATAAGTGAGGGCACACGGCTTTGATCAGCTGCAGGAAAATTTATTACATCAGCAATATTGCAAAACACAAATAACTTTGTCCTAGAACAAAGAAGAAGGAAATGAAAGCAAATGTACACACAGAAACTTGACAAACCCCAAAAGCTAATATCTCTTCCTTAGGAGCGTAGAAAACAAGCACAGATGTTTTCTTGGTGAGGAGAAGCTGAAACTACTCTCCAGTGGCCCTTCCAGAACACTACATAGCACCATGCTAGCTGTGTGGTGCCTAAGGAAGCCAACGAAAAGAGCCTTTGCCTTCTATGGCACTAAGAGAAAAAGCTTAGATACCAAATAGACCTTCATTTCTCACAGATGTCATCAAGGAACCAGACAAGCTACATGCATACAAGTTAGAAGTAAACATTCCCTATTCAACAGTGCAATATTTGCAGCCAGCAGACTAGGCAGCCTCTCCCTTCCTGTTGCACAGAGCACTCCACGTAATTAATCACAGCTCAGACATAGTATAACCAATGACATTTAGCCCATCTCACCAAAACCAGGGAACCCTTGACATCATTTGAGTCATTCTCCTGGTAGGTCTTTTTGAGCCTACATTCATCAGCTTGTAAGTGAGCAGATTTCCAGCTCATGTGCCTTTGACCTCCCCGCTCCAGGCCAGACCAAGCAGCCCACAGAGTGCAAATATCTGGCTGTAATTTAGTGGAAGCCCGACCCCATTCCAATCAGCCCTGCTGATCAGAGCACAGCAAAAAGCAATTCAAGGATTCAATAGCAAGTTCTGTTCAAAGATTCAATAGCAAGTTCTGTTCACACTTGTAACCTCAGTCAAGACCTGCCATAATGAAACCCCTTGCTGGTGCCATTACTCAAGGAGGTCATCGTTTTAAAAGCTACCTTGTACAAGCAGAAGTTCCTCATGGCAGATTTGTGTCTGATCATCCCTTGTGTTCTCTCACATTAACCAACTTGTTTCCTTTGTCTTGGTCTGGCTCTTGTATTACTGCTCTTATGCATGAGCTTGAATCCCTTCCAGATGAAATTACAGAAGGCTGCATAATGAAATTTCTAGCCACACTGAGGTTTGAGCTCTAAACATCTCTTTTATTATATTATACCTGCACCACCTTGAAGTTCTTCACTGAAACATGGAGATGGGTGGAAGAAATTTGTATCAACTCAGATATCATTCTACCTAGCATGGGAAACTGCCGATGTCCTACTCCAGAATGCACCAAATAAACCCATTCTGGAGCAGTAAAGACTTTTCTTTTAGACCGTAGGTCAACAGTTCAGCATTCTGATTTCAGAAGAGCTTTCATTGCTTCCCACCTGCGCTGGGTCCTGTTGTCTACCTGACTCCAAGACACCAGCAGAGCTCTGCAGCAGTGCTTGACTCTGCCCCCATTTGAGTGAGGGTAGCTGAGAAGAGTTTTCCAAAATCAAGCTGATAGGTTCCGTGGCTTCTGGTTTCACGTGTTTTAATGTTAGCAATACCAGCAATAACTGCTTTTTTAACATCGAAAAAAAGGATTCCAGATTATGGGAGCACTGGGCTTCTACTCTCTGTGTGCTTCTGGGCATGAAGCAACAAAGCACGTCTTCTATCTGTGTGCTTGTCATAAAGGCAGCGTTCCTGTTTCAGTCCTGCACTAATGAGGGAACCAAGTAGGGCACAGTTATTATTCTCCAAGCGTTTTGCCAATGCCAGCAGATGTCAATGCCCCATCCCTGGAGGAGTCCAAGGCCAGGTTGGATGGGGCCCTGAGCAGCCTGTTCTGGTATTAAATGAGGAGGTTTGTGCCCTGCCTGTGGCAGGTGGGTTGGAGCTTCATGATCCTTGAGGTCCCTTCCAACCTGGACCATTCTGGGATTCTGTGAAAGGGTGTACAGTCCTTCCTTGGAGTCTTCCATCTGGCAGGAATTTGGATGTGAGCTCAGCCGCACCAGGAATCCCCTTATCAGACAGCAGAGAGGAGCTGCAGGAAGGAAGGAAGGAGACTCCAGGCCGATAGGAAGCCACATCCACCTTCCCAGAAACACTTTCCAAAGAGGGACACAGAGGGGAATGAGAGGCGTGGAGACAGGGCCAGAGAGGAAAGAAAAATGCAAAAGGGAACTGAGAATCCTGTGTTAGCAAGAGAGCCTACAGTTCTGTAATACAAGTTACCTTGCCCTTCACCTTGCCCCAGTGACGTCTATACCCGCTGGTGTAATGTCCGTGCTCTTTTCAAATCAAGAAGTGACTTGAATCCTCAGGGCTGAGCCTGCAGGAGAAAGTACAGGGAAAAAAAATCAGGTTTTTGCCCATAAGGAAAAGGAGACTTGTTTCAGAAGGGAGTTTTTGGGAACTAGATGGACTTGTCCAAAGCAATGACTGATAAGGAGATGACTCGGGGACAAGTATTTTGAGCCTCTCGAAATCTGAAGGACGATTCCATATTTAAAGTGAGGAGGCCTGCTATTATTTTCGCTGAGATTATTTTCACACAGCGCACAGTGCACTGCGGAATATCCTCTGAAGTGATCAGATAAGTCAGAAATTGCCTGTTTTGTTCTTCCATCCCTGGAGAAACGAAGGCATAACAGTGTTTGTCATCATCCCAGCCTCCATGTGCTGCCACGTGAGAGCAGGTTCCCTTATCAGAGATATGGAAACACAGAGACAATGTAAAATGAGTGCCTTCTGATCCGCAGTGATTAAAGACAGCATGGCACTGGGCTGGAGCCACAGCCCCTCTCTAAATGACCTCTTCCTTCTATGGGCTGAGGACCCCAGGTGTGTGTATGTGAGTACAGCTTTCAAAGAACCCTCAGGTTTCCCGTGGACTGTCAGGAGAAAATAACAATCCTGGGAGATGGGAATGTCACCTGCCATGCTGACCAGAGAGCACAGCAAGGTTGGCCAGCAGGGAATTTTTGGTGCAGGTCTGCTCTCCTTCCAGCCGTGGGCTGGTTTGGGAGTTGAGGTGAGATGAGACTAAGAGGCACCCAGCTGTTTTCAGCATCTCTAAGCAGTAGAAGCTGCAGCAATTAGATGTCCCAGGCAGAATATCTGGATGCGGTTTCTTTGAAGAATTGCTGGAAGGGAAGTAGCACGGTATAGTAGAAGTGATCGTTTATGTAATGGAGTCATTACTGTAACAAGATTACAAAACAACCCATCTGCTTCTTAACCTTTACCCCCAGCTGAAGGAGGAAGCCAGACTGTGATGTCTGCCTTCAGCCGGGCAGTCAGGGTTTGTGCTCAGGCCATGCTGTCTGGGAAGAGACATGCCAGAGGTTGCAGTGCTGGCCACACTCCATTCTGCCTCTGCATGGGGTTCCTGAAGAGGTATCCAGCCCACGGAACGCCCTGGGGAGAAAGAAGGGAGTGCTGCCGTGGTTGACACAGCACTGATGTGGGTGCTGCAGGTGGCCATCCCCTTGTTCCCCAGGGGGATAGAAATGAGAAACCAAAAAGGTCCCTGATCTCTGGTATGATTCATTCACAGAGCAGAGACATCACCTTGCCCTGGCTTGGAAACAGTCAATGAGGCGCTGCTCTGCCATGTTTACATAGCTGTGCTGGAGCTATCAACAGCATCGCTGACATTTCCACTGCTCTAAGAGCACTGACTGGCTGACCATTTGGCCACATATGCCTGGAAAGTTTCAAGGAAACTGAAGAGTGTTAAGACTCAACTGCTGGAAACGATATCCCCTGCTTAGCTGAACCCAATTGCAACATCTTCCAGGAGATGAGAACACAGCAAACAAAAGCAGCGTGTAAAGTACGTATGAATTTGTTGTTTTCTGCCTTTCTAGTGCCAAAGAGAAGTCAGCTCAAAGTCCTGACAAAAGCAAAAGAAGAGGTCAAGATTCTAAAGGGCAGCACGCAGAATCATAGAATCATAGAAACATTAAGGTTGGAAAAGACCTCTAAGACCACCAAATCCAACCCCAATCCATGACACCCTGCCCACTGATCATGTCCTTCAATGCCACATCACATGCTGCAGTATGACTAAGATAAAAGGTGCTTAGGGAAACTGGATGCAAACTCCCACAGCCCAGTGCTGGGAATGGTTTGTGGACAAGGCTGGGACACCTCTGATGCTGGCCACACTTGTGGCTGATGCCACAGCACTTTACACCTCGTCCCACCCTGCAGGAAGGGAAGGGAAATAACTGCAAGGGCTGTAAGGAACACGAGCCAGAACTGCAAAACCTCAGAAGCAGAACAGCTCACTTCCCGAGCACATCCAGCAGGCAGCCAGCACAGAAAGGGGAACGCAACTGCAGCACCGGGATGGGGCTGTGCAGAGAGGATGCAGAGAAAGGGGGGGGAAGGCAAAGGCAAACCCTCACTGTCCTTGGAAGTTGGGTGTCTGAAGGGGATAGCTGGGCCAGAAGCATTCTTGGCTTTGCTGGATTGGTTCAACCTATGATGAGATGTTGGAAACATGATGCCCCTTCTGCTGCTGACAGCAAAGGGATGAGGTTGGTACGTTGGAGGAGGTACAGCAAGAGGTGCAATGTGGTTGTCCATCTGCTCTAGAGCCAAGAAAAAGCTGATGGAGCTGGATGCTCTGCAAATAGAAACGAGATTAAGTCACCCTGACGCACGTGAAATGACTTCCTCAGTCCTGTGGGACAGACTGAGTGATGCAGCAGGTCTGGCCTGAATTTAGAGGCAATGCTGGCAAGAGGAAACTGCCGGGAAAAGGCAGAGTAAATGCAGACGCACAGCCCAACCACAGGACTGGCACTGCAAGGCAGTGGCTTTCCAGCTGAAACAGGAGATGTTTGATATACGGATGTCAGGAGTATTGCTCAATGCCCTCTCTACTCCTCACACCTAGTGGGTGATTCTTCCTTGCAGCACTGGGGACATCCCAAGGGATAAACAGACCTTCCTCAGACCCAGCCTCAAGGAAGCCCCCTCTGCTTGAGTGAAGAAATGTCATAAAACAAATTTCATAAGGAGCAGCAACGCACATCTGGAACAGGATCTGGTGAAGGCTGCCCGTAGAAGCTGGGGGTGCCCCATCCCCGGAGGTGCCCAAGGCCAGGTTGGATGGGGCTCTGGGCAGCCTGAGCTGGTGCCTGATTGGCAGCCCTGCCATGGCAGAGAAGTTGGCATATAATGAACATTGAGGTCCCTCCCAACCCAAGCCATTCTGTTCTTCTGTGTTCTATAAACTCCTCTTGGGTTTGGGCACATGCCTGGTGATATCCAGGGAGAAGCACGGGGATAAAATCACACACATCTTATTTTTAACTGATGTGTCCATGTTGGTCCTCCTAATCTGCACTCCTTGTACTGCAGATGCCTTCTGTGGGAAGGAAGGGGAAAGAAGTAAACGCTGTGGTTGTTTCTTGGGAATGAAATTGTACTGTATTGATTAAGTCAAGAGGCTGCAGAGGGCAGCTGCAGCTCCTTCTTTTGCTCCCAGTGCTCATCTCAGCTCATACATTAGTTTCAAAAAGATTTTAATAATAAAAAATGAAAATATAACCAGGGCATCGATTCCACTACTGTTTTTACTGAGCAATAAACCTACTGGTTGCCACTGAACAAAAAGGAAAAAGCAATTGTAAGAGATGCCTGGATGAATGCCCTGATCTGTCAATGTTTCTGATGGAGATAAATTTTGTTGGTAAAAGCAAAGTTCCAGCCCCGAAATAAAAGGAACCCAGGGCCATTAATATCAATAAAAATCGGTCTGCCAGACTTATTGAAGGATCGGTGCAGCTGGGAGTGGGGAGATATAGAAAGAATGCAGAGGGGAAGATGCTGCATGAGGAACTCTGTGGGTCTGCAGAGAGAAGGGAAAAAAAAATAAGAAAAAAGGGAGGGAGGGGGGAGGAAACAGAGTGGGGCAGTCCTCTGGACACCTGAAATCTCATCAGGCACCTGAAAAAGGGATGGAGTTAATGGAGAGCATCTGTAGAGCTTGAAAACTGTCTCTTCCGTGCTCCAGTAGTTGGCCTGCAGGCACTAAGCCTCTCATATAAACATAGAATCATGGAACCATTAAGGTTGGAAAAGACCACTAAGATGATGACGTCCAACCATCAACCCCATTGTGCCCACCAAAACCAGGAAGAACTCAGCCCCAGGGTCTGCCAGCTCAGCCCCACAGCGCATGGAACAATGCTGGCATCCTATCCCTTGGGAGACACAGCAGGTAAAGCCAAGTTCTGTGGTCTTGGTTCATTGCTCACTGCATGCAGATCAAGAGCCAGCAAGGGAGGTGACTTCAGCTCTTTGGCATGTCAAGCCATTGATCTTATGGTGTGATTCCCCTGCTAGGTTTCCTCATGGGTACGTTTTGCTGTTGTCCCTGGGAGTTTTGCCAACTAATACCGAGTGAAAGCCCGTCCCACGGCACGCTTCTTCACTGCAGCTTTGTGGGATGTGCCGGAGAGTAACAGGGTCATAGTGGAACAAGGAAGAGATGCTGGGCAATATCAAACAGCCCGGTGTAGTACTGAGTGCTAGGGCAGGACAGAATTTCCTGGGGGGATATTTGGGACCAACATTTGCAAAACTTCTTCAGAAATGCAAGGGCTGCTCTGAAAGCAATGCCTCCTATTTTATCATGATGGCCCACGATGTCAGACGCAGATGTTGGTGGGATGGCAGCAGAGGCTGAACCTTCCCAATAGTATCCCATTCCATTTTGTTGCAGTGTGACAGATGGCAGCAGAGGGGCACTCCGACAGACAGGGGAGCGCGAATGAAGCGAAGAGGTGGAATTGAATTCCCCCCTATGGGAAAAACGGCACCTCTTGTTATTCATCAACACATACTGAATGTTCACAGAGACCAGCCTTTCTGAAGGCTCTCAGCAAGGGAGAGCGAGCCTTGGAGATGACCTACCCTGGAGGCAGCCCTTGGCCAGGCTCATTTTAAACATTTCATCTTTCTAAACACAGAATAGAAACTGGGAGAGGCTGAAGGAGAGGGAAGAGGTTTGACTGCATGTTTTCATGGGAATTCATCTTTTTGTCTTTTTTTTTTTTTTTAATCAAGAAGTGTCTAAATTTAACGCTGAAGCCTCGTTTTTAAGCATAACTTTGGTACACGTTGTACTGAAAGGCGTTGAATGGCAGCACTTTGGCTTCAAAAGAAAAGAAATGCAGAATTTGATCGATCGGGGTGTTGTTTTTTTTTTGACCTAAATATGAAATTTCAAGAAGCACTGAGTAAACTGTCTTGCCCGGTTCTAATTAATGCTGAGTGTCACCATCAGCCAGGCAAAATAATTGCAATCCCAAGCTTTGTAAAAACTGCAAAATTCTTCAAGTGAAATAACTGCCAATGCAAAGAACTTTAAACAGCTGACAGAAATCTCCATGCCAGGACGTCACCGTTTCATTAATTCTCCATCTCTCTACTCATTCCCTGAGCGAAAGAGAAGGCTGTGGCAAAGAGGAGAGCAGGAGTTGCTGAGAGCCCTTTCAGAGCTGATAATGAAGCAGAAGGGGCACGAGTCCTCAGGCTGTCCTTTGGTGTGTGCTTTTAGTGGCTGTGGAAGTGCTGACGGAGGTGGGATTCTGTGCGGGCTGGGAGCAGGGTGCAAAGCTCTGGCTGATGGAATTAAGTGGCCACAGCTGCTGGCGTGGTGCTCTGTGATCAGATTTAATCAGCCTTATGCTGCTTGTGCTTAAAGCAAATTAAATTAAACCTCGTTTAAACTGATGAAGCCCAAGTAAGCAATAGTGCTGGATCAATGCAGGAGGGAGAGCAGACTGTCACTGCTGGAAATATCACCACTGACATCGCTGGAGTCAGGGCTTCCTTCAGAGGGACTGAAAGGGATCACAGGGCTGGTGAACAAACCTACTGAGAACAACTGGACCTTCAGCAGGGACAGATGGAGAGGGACATCCTGAGAAACTCCACATTGGGTGTTCCATACAGGACAAGCACGGGAAGGTCCCAAAGGACAGGGAGACGTTCCTCACCAAAGGGAACCTCTCTCGCTTCCATCCTCTCTCCTATCTAATTAATCTGGACTCAGGTTCACCATAGTACCTGTTGCCCAGAGAAGTTGTGGCTGCCCTATCTCTTGAGGCTGCGTTGGATGGGACCCCAAGAAGCATAATCCAGTGCCTAACTTATTGTTCGGCAACCCTGCCCATGGCACAGTGATTGGAAACGGACGATCTTTGAGGTCTCTTCCAACCCTAGCCATTCTATGACTCTACGGTTCTAGCTACACAGGACTGTTATTTCCCACATTGTTTTGCACTGGTGCTTGCTCCTGGCTTGTGAGAGGCAGAGTTATTTAGATCAGAGGTGTGCCAGCCCTGAAAGTCCCTCCACACTTCTCCCAAAGCACTGCCAACCTTCCCACAGGTTGCTAAAGAAAGAAAGCGACAGGAGCCCTCCAGCCTTTGCAGCCTCCTGCAGAACCAAAACCTGATTCTTATCTCCAGGATGCCTCAGAGCAGACAGTCACCAAACCAGTTCACATTTCCTCTGGCGAAGAGCACAAAGGATGACTGGGAATGGGAGAGGTGAATCGCACACCTTTAGGTTCATTCATGAAAACATTTTGGGTCATTCATCAGATGCCAGCAAAAGCAGGAGCCCACCCCATCCACGCTGGTGAGATGTGCAGACATGAGGAAGGAGTTCAGGTGAAATATGCTTAGATGGCTTCCAGAACGCTGTGCTCACACTGGGGCAGCAGATGGGCCGGGTGCTCTCCTGTGCAGTGCAAAGCCCTGCGCCAAGGGAACCCCCATCACCCACTGCCAAGAACTGGGAAACCGAGCAGTGTTTGCCTGCACTGCCCTTCAGGAGCTTGGCTTTGCATTTTTGATTTATTTATAGTACGAGTGTGTAATGCCATGCTATATGACTGCATCTGGCTGCCACTCACTTGCACAAGAGTAAATTTTTGTCATTGGTGATTAAGATTACTGTGTTGTGATCAGCAGTTATCTAGAAAGTCCTAGCTGTAAAATTAGGTTAGTAGGTGTTCAGCATGACAGCAGGGTAGGCAGACACCTGTAGGAGCTGTCTCTATGAAGTATTATATTTTTATGATGACCTGTTATTTGCAGAGTAGTGACAATAAAAAAAGTTCCTGACGGAAGAAATGTTGGGCCTCTCACTACAAGAAAGACATGGAGACCCTGGAGCATGTCCAGAGATGGGCATGGAGCTGTGAGGGGTCTGGAGCACAAGTGTGATGGGGAGCAGCTGAGGGAGATGGGATGGGTCAGTGTGGAGAAGAGGAGGCTCAGGACAGACCTTATTGATCTCTACAACTCCTTAAAGGAGGTTGTGGTGAGGTGGGGTCAGCCTCTGCTCCCAGGTAACAGCGATAAGACGAGAATTGTTTGCCTCACGTTGTGCCAGGGGAGGTCCAGGTTTGATATTAGGAAACATTTATTCTCAGAAAAATGCACTGCAACAGGTCTGCCCAGGGAGTGGTGGGGTCACCATCCCTGGAGGTGTTCCAGAACCATGGAGATGTGGCTCTGAAGGACGTGGTCAGTGGGTTGATGGTTGGACTTGATGATCTGAGAGGTCTTTTCCAACCATGATGATTCTGTGATTCTAAGAAAACCCACCTTCCTTTTCAGACTATAAAATAGTAACATAAGAGAAAGCCAGACCTTGGGATGCACTGAAAGCCTGAGATGCTGAGACCCTGAGGAAACCTGCCTTGCTTGTCCAACCCGACAAATGCAACCACTGAGCTTAGAAGTGAAAGAGCAGCACCCACGCTTGTTCTTGTGGCTGGGGAGCACAAACAAGTCGTTAACTGATTCCCCACCCCATGCTGTGCCTTTGGGAGCTGGTGCTCAGCTGCTGCTGTGTGAAACTTCTGCAGAGAGTGAAGCATCCGCGCAGAGCTCGGGGCTTCCTGCTGCCACCACGCTCACCCAGCGAAGGACAGGCTGGGACAGTGCTGCAAAAAGGTGGTTCTGTGCCGAGGAATGGCTGCAGAAAGGACAGCTGATGCTGGAGGGGTGGCTGCAGGAGAAGATCCAGGCCTAGAGACCTTCACTCTGCACAGCACCAGGGGAAACCGTAAGCTAATGTAACCATGGTACTTTTATAGTTTTTCCAGTGGGCTTTATGGAAGCAGGGCTGGCTCAGCTTGCTGCTGCCAAGAGCTGAGGTGGGTTTTGCAGCATTGCATGGCTTTTGGAAGAGATGCATCTGTGCAAAACAAGTGTGGAACAGCACCAATTCTGTGCTCCACGCTTCCACCAATGCATGTGCTTTCTGCTGGTTGCATTCACAGCAGATGAGCGAAGTGCTGAGAATCAAGTTTAGTTTTCATCTAAGAATAAGTTGCCTCCAGATTACCTACCAGTCTCTAGATCTCACCCAGGTGGTTCCCATCTGACACTTGCTGTCTGTGAGGAGTGGATGGTGTTTCTGCTCCCTGGATAAATGATTGAAAGCATGTAAAAAAGCTACATTGAGATAGATGAGAGACCAGTGCCTTGTGCTCCTGCTTGTGAAGCATTTCCAATTTGCACGTAGCTGCATTGCAGGAATCCCAGAGGCCACTCAAGAGGGAGCTGCGTTATGTGAATGGCAAGTGCCTTGCAATGGAAAGGATATTCCTCTAATTGCAAGAGTTTCCTGGCTCTGACGTAATGAGAATTATTTCTCAGTGTGTCAGCTTTACAGTCAAGCTGCGGCCGCACATTCAGCACAGGCTCAATGCCATCAGCCTGGAAGTTATTACAGCTGGCATTAGGCAGCTGCTGCTCTGGGCATACCCAAGGCCACCCTGAGCTGAGGGCAATGCACTCTATTGGGGATGCAGCCATTCTCTGTGTTTTGCAAAATTAATGTTTAATTTTTGCTTCCATATGCTTGGGGAGCATTCATTTCTCTTGGAAGCCCCACGTGGCATAAAATCATAGAATCATTTAAGTTGCAAAAGACTACTAAGATCATCTAGTCCAACCATCAACCCATCGACACGGTGTGCTATAACACATCACCAGGTGCTGTAAGAGGCTCTGCAAGGCACAGAATGAGCCACGATGTTGGATCTCTGAGTTTGATCCGACTACTCAGTCTACCCCAACCAAGCATGATCTGATTAGATCTCAGTAAGTGACCTAAAAGTACTTCAAAAATCTGTATATCTCCATATTTCAAGTAGAGATTCAACATCTTTAGCTGTAGGAACATTCTTTGGAATTCTCTTGTAGATAGTGCAGAGTGAGCCGAGCGTTTTGGAGTTGTTTGGGTATGGCCACGAGCCGAGGCATGGCTCTTGACTTTGAGCATGGCACGAACTCCTTCCAGTTCCCATGTCCCCAGTGGATGCGACTCCATAGATATGAGAGCTGCACTCAAACATGCACATGCACACACACCAAGCCCCATTGTGTTACTTCCACCAGCCCTTCTGGAGCTCTTCTGGGGCAACCCCACCATGACAGAGCACATCCTGCTTTCTGGTTTGGGACCTTTTGCTCCAAGCTTAGAGCGAATGAGACTCACACACGGGCTGAGTGTTTGGTTACTGCTCTGCACTGCGTGACGGGAGCCAGAACCGAGCCAATTAAATGACAAGCACATTTCAAACAAATAAATGGGGATTTATCTACGCAGACTGCGTTGTCAGCACAGTGGAAGGAGATAAGGCTCAGCTCCCGTTGCAGAGTTTTCACACAAATTGATCATTGTAAACCCTCACAGTATCTAGCAGAAGTAATTGTATTTCACACCTTAGATAAATAGAACACATCCTCCAGTAAGTCCTGCTGTCTCAGCAGGGTGAGGATGGAACTGCAGCTTCCCTTGGAACAGGATGTGTGGTCAGGGGTAGAAAAAATACCGGATAAGGTTGGAATAACATGCAGATGCTGGAATTGCTCCACTTTCTACTTGTTTTCTGGTCAGTTCTGAGCTGAGAAGGAGATTTAAAATAAACAACACTCATTTCAATCAGTGGCCAGGAAAGTGTGCGAAATCAAAGCAGCTTTGCCTAATTTCTCTTTGACCCAGCGCCCAGCCCATGTGAAGAGCTTCCACCTGCAAGGCTGGAAGCTCCATCCTCCCCTGGTCAACACCAACACCATACTGACAATGCACCAACACCAATGGCATTGCCACAGGCAGGGCTCCGGAGGTGGCACTGCAGTGTCACTGCTGGGATACTTCAGTAATGCATCAATGAAATAAAATAAAATAGTGTAAGGAAATCAGGAGAATTTCGGAGGCTGACACCCCTTGCCCAGTTACCACAAACGACCTCAGTGGCACCTATGAAATCATTTCAGAAAACTCCTGGAAACATTAACCAACAAAAAAAATTCCACCTCGTCTTTCCATTCGCTCAGATACATGCATTCAACCGTATTTTGAGAAGAAAAAAAAACCAAAAAGCAAACAATGAGTTGAAGTGTCATTTGTACCTTTGCGGTCCCTCTAAAATTTCCCATCGCTTCTCCGGTCGCGAGTTCAGAGAGAATAGGTACATGGGGCGAAGCTGAATCAGGAAATAACAAAATGGGTAGAGGGGAAATTCAACAAGCCGTGTGCGATGGCGGAACTGAGGCTGGGCTCTTGACTTGGGCCTGATTCCCAGCACATCACACCGGTGTGACCTTCAACATAACCGCATGAGAGAAGGCTCTTCAGCACTCTGAATCCTGAAATGACTGACTGCTTACTCAGGCAACATCCTCCTGGGCCAATTAGTCACTTGTTGTCACTTGTTCTCGTTTCTTTGCTCTCGCGTTGGCTCTGTGGCATGGCACAGCTGTGTCTCCATTACTACTCGGGTGCTCTGCTCAAAGGGCACTTCCATTGCTTGGGCTGAGCCCAGGGCTCCGCAGGGCAGCTCTGTGCACCTCAGGCTGTTTGCTCACACGGTTGTTCTTCTAAAGATGCTTTACTTTCCTGTCTGCGCTCGAAAGGCTCAGATGCAGTTTTGAAGGTGTAAACAAAAAATTATTTACCTCTGGCTTCCCACTGCTGCCCCACAGACACTTCTTCTGAGAGGACAAGAGGTGATGGCTTCAGGCTGTGCCAGGGGAAGTTCATGTTGGATATTAGGAAAAAACTTCTCCAAAGGAGTGGTGATGCAGTGGCACAGGCTGCCCAGGGAGGTGTTCCAGAACCGTGGAGATGTGGCACTGAGGGAGGTGGGCAGTCTTGGTGGTAGGTGGCTGGTGGGACTTGATGACCTTAGAGGTCCTTTCCAACCTTAATGATTCTGTGATTCTTGGAAAACTTAACGTTCAGCCCCTTAATTAATTTATGCCATCCTTGAGCCAGCCCTGTAGCGGGAGTCCTATAGCTCTCAATTTCCCTCTCACTCAATTTTTGTGCTCTTAATTGTCCAAATTCAATGCTGAGCCCAGCAGGGACGCCCTGCCTCATTCCTCTGTGCTGAGGAGGAACTTGGGGGGGATTTATGTGTCCTAGCAGCTATTTCCAGTCCATCCCCTGTTCACGTTATCACCACGCTGGCATCTTGTGCTCTCTTCCCTCTTTTACAGTAATACTGTTTTGCAAGCAGAAAGGGCTGGTCAGGAGGATCTAGTTGGCTTGCCTCATCAGCCACAAGATCTTCCTAATTTTGCTGAGATTAAAAACCACCCAACATACTGTTTTGTTTGACTCTATACGCCAGCTGAGACACTCCATCAATCACCTTAATGTGAGCCAGAGGTGTCTGAGTACAGCACGACTGACACACAGATACCTGCTGAGCTCAGCTGCAAGATGCTAATCGCACACGTGTGTGTCGTTACTGTACAACGGCAACTGTTCCTCAGCTAATCAATTATGCTAATAGCCCTCATAAATAATGTTCCTCTTTGTTACGGTTAGATAGGGATGTGAATACAAATTGCCTCACATGCTGATGTGCAAGGCCGTTCACCTGGCACAAATAGGGGCACAGCTCTTAAATCTATCTTGTGTAAACTGGGGATAATTCCATTGATGAAAATGGAACGTTTTCATTCATTTACATTTCACCTGTTGTAGTTTTTTTTTTTTTTAAAGTTTTTTGACTGTGTTTCCTCTTCTGCCCATTCTGGTCTTCTCCCAAATGCTGCCATGGCACGCGAGGCATGCGGATGCTGAGCCAAGTGCCCATAGGAAATCTGCTGCTCTGAAACACCATCCCTGGCTGCAGACCAGAGCTGGATTCCTGCTTTCATCATCAATTTCCCCTGCAAGCATAAGGCAGTGACTCGCTCTTCTCACACCTCACCTTACACAGAGCAGAGGAAGGGTGATGATGACATCTTTTTCTCGCTTGGGTGATTCACGTGTGATGCAACCACTTGGGACAGGGAATCTCACGATCCTCCAGCCCAACCTGTGACCTGCATAGCTGTAGCTGGCAGTTTGGCCGTTGGTCCCTCCTGGCTCCAGGGATGGACTCATCACTGTGGGGTCTTACAGATGGGAAGGCAACCAGCCCAGCTTACGGAGAGACTCCATTAATAGCACAGGTAAGGCTGATGTTTAACTGGAATCAAGATCCAAACAGTTCTTGAAGCTATGGTGCCCGCAGAGCAGCAGGACCAGGACCACAGCCATGGGCATGGTTGGTCCTACAAGACCTGGATATGTGGCAGCATCTCAAGGCAGAAAGCCATTCCCATCCCCTGGCACTGTTGCCTAAACAGGCAGGGGGAAAGGCCTCATGGGAAGACATCCATCCAGGACTGGAAAAAGAACTGGAAAAACATAGGGTCACTGCTTTAGAGGGTTTGCAGGTGGGATACAGCAGAAGCAGGGGGGGCTGTTTGCATGCATCCCATTTAGAAACAGCACAACGGAGAAGAAGAAACCACAGCAGCATTTGCAGAAACATTTCATCCCTGCAATCAGCATGGGCAGAGAACAAGAAAATCAACTCTAAAGTGTCCTCCAGGAAACCAACGTTGGCAAAACGCAGCAGAACAACACTTAGTCTCAGCTGTAGTGTGTCGTTCTTGTATCCTATTTCACAATCTTTATTTATTCTTGTTAAAAGAATAATAATAATAGTAGGATAAGGTAGGCATGAGGAAAATACGAGCTAGCTGGGGGTTATTTTTGTGAACAGATGTAGAAACAGGTTTTAACACACTGTGAAAGCAGATGAGATCATAACTTTTAATGGGAACATATTTAATAAACCAAAGGCGGAGAGGAGATGATCCATTGCCCTCATCAAGAATTATTCATTACGATTTATATCAAGGAGGAAATGGCACTTTCCTAGAATCAATGCATCTTCATCAGTACGTTTAAAAAAAAAAAAATGGGATTAATGATTTTTTGAGTGTTTGACAGAAGCCATAACAGCCCAGGGAACATCAGCTATCTTGCTCCCAGTATGCTCCCAGCCCAGCCCTGACCTACCCTTGCTGGGCAAGGAAGCACCAGGGCCCTGCAGAGCGCTGCTCCTGCACTGACTTGTGCCAAGAGCAGCAACAGGACTGCAGCCCAGCCTGCTGGCATGGCCTGCTGGCACAACTTCACCCTTGGAAAACACCAGGAGACGATGCTGGTCTCTGCCAGGGGTGACTCCCGAAGCTCTTGTGGCCCTGAGCCTTTGCATTCCTATCTGGGGAAAGAGATTTTGGAACGTATGTGAGAATGAGGTAGCAGTGAGGAGAGGCTGCCTGAAAACCTTCAGCTGGGACAGCAAGGAGAACGGATGTGCTGGCAGGAAGAGGAATTACCCCAGTGATACAGTGCATTCCTGAGACAGCCGATGCCAGCCAGCGCTGAGCAGCTCTGATCTGTCTCAGCACAGACCTCAGTGCTTCACTCAGCACTGTTACCTCTGGCGGTGAGAATTCTGCTGTTAGAGGCTGCTCACCAGGCAGGACCTACAAGGCCAGCATCTGCCACGCAGCATGAGTGCCCCAGGCTCGTTTCTGAAGCAGCCCTGAGCAATTTCTCCATAATGTTCCATTAACGTGACAGCTAAAGCCCTGGCCTGCTGTAAAAACATCACTCCCATTTACATTAATTGCAACCATTTTCATGCAATTTGCTTCCAAAAGTGACCAACCATATCTTCAGTGGCTGTGAGCTGATGAAGTCCCGTTGAAGTTTATCACATTTATCACCCTCTAGCTGGAGTACAGTTATTAGTCTGGCTAAGGACGTGGATCTGCACCGTCCCCTTTCAAGGTACTGACCAACAGCTGGCCAGAAACAAAGACAGAGTGCAGCTCTGGCCCATCCTGCTCCGTTTGCTCGAAGAACCCATCCCTGGAGGTGCCCAAGGCCATGGATGGAGCCCTGGGCAGCTTCAGGGCTGGGGGTAAACCAGCCCATGGCAGGAGGCCAAAACAAGATGATCTTTAAGGTCCCTTCCAATCTGAGCCATTCTAGGATTGGATGATCCTGCACCTCACAAGTCTTTGGATTTCTTCAGCCCCTGACCAGCCACAAGGCAAACCACCTGCCCCCAGAGCAGCAGCATCGCATGGCTGAGGGGGAATGAAATATCACTTCATGTAAATAATAGCTGGTGACTACAGCGACATCGCTGTACTCTGACCAACTTCTGTAACAACACGGAGGTTCCTTCATATGCCAGGGACATTTTTGCTCCAGTTATTTGGTATCTGTAGAATCGTGGAATGGATTGGGTTGGAAGGGACCTTAAAAATGGTGTAGTTCCAAGTCCCCTGCCATGGGCAAGGACATACTTCACTAGTATTTATCAGGCAACCATCATCTCTTTAAACACAAATCATTTCCATCTTGGGGATATCTTAAGAAAAAGGCATTTTTCCATGTGCCTCATTCACTGTTCAGGGTCCCTGAGGGTCCCACTCATCCTGCTGCCATTGATGCAACTTTCTCCTTGTTTCAGCCTGGAAGAAATATCCTACAGCCCAGACACGTAACAGCACACAGTGTCATCAGGAGAGTACTTCCCTTTCCATGCAGCCTCTCTTTCGTTACTGGAAGCACTGCTGTGCCTTATGAGCCATAGCTCATCACTGGAAATGAATCTGGAGTTACAACAAAACCAAAAGTCAGAGTCATGAGTCAAATGTCCTGGGCTCATTGGCTGCCTGACAGCATTGCAGCATGAGTTAACCACAGCTGGGATTCCTTCCTGATAAAGAGCTGCATCACATGAGGTTATTGCACACACATCAGTAGTAGCCAAGGACGTCGGACGAAAACTTTCAGCTCGTATATTTAAGGATCCCGATACTACTTTTGGAATCAGGCAAAAAATATTCCCTCTCCTGAAGTTGGGATTTCTCACTCGTGGTGAGATGTGACGCCGGACGAAGGAAAGGAGTTTGTATCACATTCATTGCGCGCTCCATGCAGCCAATGGTGAGGGGGTGGGGACTCCATCTCTCACCCAGCTTGGCGCTGGTGCATACTGGTGGCTGCTGATGCCCACGCTGGGGGAAAACACAACCACAGCTTGGAAAGAAAATGCAGATTCGCATTTGCAAATTGTTTCAGCAGCCAGTTTTAGTTTGCATCGTGAACTCGCTGGAAGTTGGAAGGTAACCGAAGAGACGGAGTGGGCAGCAGGTAGAAGGCGAAGAACAGCATAACACAAACCTCCTCCTGCAGGAAAACAGTGTTGTGAAGAAGAGGGACAGCTCCAACTAGAAAACAGGACTGAGTAATGAGGGCTGGGAAAGGCACAGCCAAACCGTGATGGGGGTTTGCCATGCAAGGTTGGCGATCACCTTCATCTTTGTGTGACTTACAGATGTCAGGACCAGTTCTTCAGAAACCTGCTGTGCTTTCTGCCACTGCTGCATCCAGGCTGCTAAGAAGAGCCCTGTGCAGCTGCTGGCATCGGCCTGCCACAAAACAAGACCTGTGTCCTGGCAAAGAGGTCATCAAGGTGCTACGTGCCAGTCCCACCTGAGGAATGTTTGATTCAGCAGGAATCCCCCACTGCTGATGCCAAGAATGAAGCATCTGGAAAAACACCGTGCCAACTTTGGCTCCAAAACGCCTTCTCCTGTCTGGCAATTACCATCTCAGACAGCCTCACCAGCTCCGGTGCACTGCGACCACCCCGTTCCCTGCATGCTGGGCACTGGGAGGACAGCTTTGTTTGGAGTAGCTGACATTTGCTGACGCTTCCATCTCTGGTGACGCCAATGCAGTTTTCCATCCCGGCCTGCTTGTGGCTGCTGTTCAGAGCTGAAGTAAACAGCAGCAGCCCTGTGTTTACAGCTGCACGCTGTGCCTCTTGCTGCTGCCACATCACAAGGCAGTGTGCTGGGGTCATGGTCAATGTCAGTAGCTTTGAGAGCTTTGAGGGTCATTAGGTTGTCTGGAGGATGCCCAAGGATTAACATGAAGGCAACGTATCTCAGAGGTGCTGGCCCTTCTTGGGAAGGAAAGAAGAAAATGAGGAATCTCACCTTCAGAAAAGCTCAGGTCTCCCATCACCACGGATCACCACCATGGTTTTCCCACAATAGCAGAGTGCTGGGTGCTGAGCTTTACACTAATCGTTGCATTTTATATCAGGAAGCTCAAGGCAAAGTGCTGAGCTCTTATGGGCATAATTTACCTTTTACAAAGGGGCAGAACTGTTCTGAAAACCATATCCAGATAATGGATTTCAAATACTGGAGCTCTTAATGCAGTTTCTGGGCTCGTCGTGAGTGGAAACAAGCCATTCTTGGAAGGGAAACTCGGCCAAAGCTTTCCTCCTCTGTATGAGTACAAGCTGCACTCACAGCTGACACCAACAGACCTATACTGGAGAGCAACAAAACCTGTGTATGATACTGTTCCCAAAGCAGCAAGTTGTGCATCAATGGGACCAATGGGCACAAACGCCTTTACCTCTGCAGAACAAGGAGCTCAGCTCTCCTCTCCCCACAGTGTTACATCATCACACTGCTCTTAGTGTCAATTGGGACACTCCTCCCCTATTTGCACTTAGCAAGAAGAAAAGTAGACTTGAATCATAGAATCAAAAAAACCCAGTCTTTTCTAACAATAGCTCTATTTCAATAGCATGCTCACTGCCCATCCAAAACAAAATCTGTTTGCTGACCGCTGAGTTCTCCCATGCACAGCTGATATCCCCCACTGCTGTTCTCTGCCAGCCAGGCTGTGAGCTTTTGAGGTGGCCTTCCTTTGGGAAAATAGGCATTTAATTCATGCTGTAGTGGCCACACAGCTCCTTGTAACAGCTCTCGTTACCTTCACTCCAGGGATATCTTCAGGAGCCACAGGAGAGCACTAGAATGGATGCATGGGAACACGCAGTGAGCAGAGATGTTCTCCCTCCCATCCCAGGCCTGGCGGTGTCCAACATGCAGAGGTGCGCACGGCAGGACAGCGCTCCAAGGCGACCCTTTTCTCTTTAGCTTAGCACCATCTAGAGGGATGTGCCTGCACAGCCGGGACAGCGGGACACACCAGTTCTATGGCACGCTTTGGGCAAAGGGCAACGCCTATCTGCATTAGTTTTGGAGTGGGGGAAACCAAAGGCTTGGTAAGCAAAGCTTCGGAGGAGAAGCTCATCCCTCCAGCTCTCCTTGCTAAAACACAAAGCTGTGTTGCAGCCATTCGCTCCTGTCCTGGCAAAGCACTCTGTGATGGGAGGATGTGTCCCTCCAGAAGGGAGTGGTGGCTGTGGGTTTGGGGCAGGACTGGGAGGGTCAGCAGCAGGAGGATGCGGAGGGGTTGGGTTTTTTCCTTGACTTGAATTTTACCACACCTACAGATCTTGCATCACGCATTCCTGCAGGCTCCAGTGACGCCTGACGATGTGATGGGGAGTTATTAAGCATTAAGAGCAGAGATTGTGCTCCATGCTTTTGGGGGCTGGAACTTGATGACCCTTAGGGTCCCTTCCAACCCAAGCCATTCTATGATTCACATCCATTCAAGCCCTTGCCTTTCACTGGCACTGCACAAAAGCACAGCAGGGCTCCCGCTGATGTAAATCTCTCTGTGCCAAATTACAGCTTTCAGCCCTGTGCATCAGAGCTTTCTCAAACCTCCCAACATAAAACACCGGAACAAGACCACGTGATGTTATCTCCTTTCTATCTCACACCATGATCTTGCACTTTCTTCCGCAGCAGCCCCGGCCGTGGGTTTGCAGTGCTGTGAGATGCAGTGCCTGCTTCCCATTAGCCCCGGGGCAAGGTCATTGAGGTAGGAGTCCAGTTCATTTAGGAGCAATTGGAGATAGGAAGCACAATGATCTGGCCAAAGGAAACAGGGTTCAGAATCCACCTGGCTTTTAGGTCTGCTCAGCCCTGCGGCTGATGCTCCCTGAGCTTCCAGCTCCCTGGAAAGCACAGTGCTCCCAGCACTGCAAACACGTTGCATATTTTATGGCCTCAGCTTGCCTGGGGAGAAAGTCTGATAATGGAGTTGTTTGAATCGCAGTCAGGACCCCTGCCCAAGCACCACTCCTTCAGCCCATTAGATGAACTCCATTTCTTCTGTTCCTTTTGGCTGCGCTGTACCACAGACCCAGCACCTCCTGGCAGATCCTCCCCAGCAAGGCTCCCATCTCACAGAGGTGGGCTCTGGGCAGCCTGGGAAGGGCTATTGGTACAACCCCTGTGATGCACTGCTGCCATTCGCCAACTGTCGTCCCCTTCCCCTCAGCCCACAGCTACATGGCCCAAAGACTGGGGACCCTGTGCTGCCAGCAGCACCCAGAGCCACCCATGGAGCAGCCCAGAGAGTGATTTATTCTGGGGCAAAAAGCAGGGCCATGCAGCCGTACCCCACTGTGGCCCTGATACCTCCTAGCAACATCTCCCTGGGAGAATCTTTGTGACCTCACATCACCTGGCACTCTGCTGGGTAGCAGAATGCACTGACATGAACGAGGGAGCTGTGTGCCTGGAGGTCCTGTAAACTCTCCAGAATATCACATTTCCCATAGAATAACAGCTGGATCCTTGGGAGGGGGGAAGGGATGTCTCTCATCACTGATGTTTTAATTAAGAGCATAGGAAGGAAAAGCAAGGCATTAACCATCTGCCTTGCAATAAGGCCAGAGCACAGCAGGTGCCAGGGTGCATTAGCAAGAGGAATCAAACTCCTCCTTTGAGTAAAGTTAAGCTTTACTCAACGCTTAACACCCAGTTAATTGCTGGGTGCTTATTGCAGTTAGGGAAGCTGTCTCAGCTAGCAGTAGTGGAGGGTCCATAGCAACCCCCCAGCACTGTGGATAAGAGAGGCTGCATCCACCCCTGCAGACACCACGTCCCTCCCTGGGGATGCCATGTCCCTCCCTGGGATGCGGGAGCAACACTGGTGTTCAGATCGCAGCATGGAAGCTGCTGAGCTTCGTCCACTCCTTGGGCTCTGCTGAAGAGCTTCTGTGCTCCAAGTCTGGCCTGACTCCCTCATGCTGACCCAGCAGGAGGTTTTCCAAGCAGCACTCCATAACAAGAAGCACTTCACATGGCCAATGCACAAGCCATTGCGTCCCAGCAGTGAATCCAATTTGTATACTGTAAAAACAAACTGTGCTCCCACTGAGTTTGCATTCAGACTGTTTCCAAGAAGGTAAAATCAGCCAAAGCATAGAGTGTGAGAGCCTGGTTTGTACCACCCCTGTGCCCAGCGAACCGGTGACACCCCAATGTGATGGCTTGTGGGCTTACAGCACAGCAATAATGAACGCATGGCAAGTCTGCATGCTTTATTAGAGTCCTATTTCCACTCCTTCTTCCAGAGGAGTCCAGGATGAGTGGTGACAGCCTTCTCTGCTTCTTCACACTGCTGTGCTTGCCCTTCAGCCCCCCGCAGCCCCCTGCCCGGCAGCCAGCAGCGCTCTGTGCTGAGCACAGAGGCCTGGATGAACTGGCAGAGGCAGGGCACGCTGCTGCCCTCCATGTGCCCTGTGGCCACAGGACGGGGCAGCCGGCCACTGACCAGCAGGCGCACATAGCAGGCACTGAAGATCACCAAGAGCTGCTGGGCCATCACCTAGAATGAGCACAAGAGGGTCAGTGTCTGCCTCATTCAAACACTGCTCTTGGCCAACAGAATCAGGACAGAAGCCAAGGACGGATACATAACTGTTCCACATCCCCTTCTGGTCAGCAGCGCTGGCACGCCGTCCCCCAGCACAGTGATATGTCAGGCTGGGGGCAGGCAGCAAGGCCAGTCCAGGGCTAGGATGGGGTGGCTGGGAGCCAGGCTGCTAGGGGACCCTCTTGTTCTGCCATCACCTCCTCTTGGGTGTGTGGTTTTTTTTGCCATCAGATGGCTGGAGAGCTTCTACCAACAGGGATGTCACCTGCACTGAATTCGTTTAGTAACAGCAAGCAGAAAACTGTGAAATAAATCAAAATAATCTCTTTCGAAGCTTCTTGCTGAGCAGGAATGAGGACACATTTGGCACTCAGCATGGCACGAGCATTTGAGGGCATGCTCCATGGAAAAGATGGGGGCTCAGCACAGCCATACTCAGCCCAGACATGGGCACCAGGTGCTAGCAGACATCTATTTCCAAACAGGGACCAGAAGGCCGTCTGGCCCATAGAACAGACAGCATCAAGGCCGTAAGCATGAACTGCTTAGTACTGTCAGGACTGGAGAAGGCATGAGGGGACCTCTAGGTTTGCAGGTGTTCTACCCCATGGGCGACGCCTACTGGGATGAGCTTTGGAGGCAACATGCCCAGGAGGTGCTCTGCTCATAGGGGGGTATTTCTCATTACCTCTGGGGGACCCTCAGGGATCAGGTGGAGCAGCTCATTGCACATCATGGGCTCTTTCTTGACACCCTCCCCACCGGATAGGAGAGGTGATTCCTCACACGAAGTATCCTCTGCTGCAGGAACAGCCACCTCCATCACCACACAGAGCTGGTCCAGCCTGTGCCGCCAGCGCAGCTGCAGGAGAAGGACAGTTTGGGGGACCCAAGGAGACAAAGAACATGATTTCCTACCAAAACTACCCTCCCAGGAGCCAAGAAAAGTACAAGATTTGGGGGTTGTACCCCCCACCTCCCATCCTGCAGGCACAACTGGCTAGCAGAGTTTAGATATCTATGCATCCACAAAGAGGAAGACTTTCCAAAGGCCAAGAGGACAAAATTCCCATCCAGGTACCCGGTGCTGTACTTATTTATTCCTCAGGCTATCTCATTATTTCAAGAGGACAGCTCAAGGTGTCAGCTATTTCAGACAGTAACACCTGCCTTCAGCATTTACCCTTGGCGACCTTCCTTTACCACAAGTTGCACAGTTGATTACCCAGCTATGCTCACACCACAGGGTCTAAATAAATTCGTGCCGCACTGGGCACCAGTAGATGCAGTTTGTCCACCTCCCAGTTTGCCCAGCTCCCAGTTTGCAGCAGAGACAGGCCATAGAGTGGCTGTGCCACCACAGGCTGAGCCTGCTGTCATTTACCTCTTGTGCCTGCCGCAGCTCCGTGATGTGGGCTGACAAGGACTGAAGGCAGCGCTCGGGGCTGAAGTGCACAAACCACAGCTGGGAGGAGCAGGTCAAGAATCATAGAATGGTTTGAGTTAGAAGGGACCTTAAAGGCCATCTGGTCCCACTCCCTGCAGTGCACAGGGACACCCACAGCTCCATCAGTGCTCAGAGCCCCAGCAGCCTGACCTTGGGTGTCTGTAGGGATGAGGCACCACCACCTCCTTGGGCAACCTGTGCCAGTGCCTCATTGCCCTTACCATAAAAAACTTCTTCCTTGTATCCAATCTAAATCTCCCCTCTTTTAGTTGGAAACCACTTCCCCTTGTGCTATCATCAACAGCCCTGCTGCCTCCTGAGAGCAGAGGCACTCGGATGCTGCTGGCTGAGCTCCTCTCTGCGAGGAACAACACAACCAGGACTCCGCTTTTCTGCGGTTTGTTTGTTTGTTTGTTTTTGCCATAGGCACACTGCTGTGATTCTCATAATAAGACTCATCATCGCCACGTAAACGTAACACAGTTTCAGGAATAATTGTCTGCCCCAAGGACTAATTTCACTTCAGTCATTTAGACTCTTCCCAGAGGCCTTTGGGTATATCTCAATGCCTATGGATGGGAGAAGAAAAATACCCAGTTCTCCACAGCACCCAACAGGAAGAAAAGAATCTTAGAAATCCCACCCTCTAGAAAGCCTTACGGATCACCGCATCAGTAAAGATTCTCCCCATCACAGAATCACAGAATGGTTGGGTTGGAAGGGACCTTAAAGATCATCCATCCTGCCATGGGCCGCTTGCCCCTCCCCAGATCAGGCTGCCCAGGGGCTAGGAAAAATTCTGCACAGAAAGGATACTTGTAGGATGCTGTGTGGCCCATCCAGGACATCAGTAATCCCCAGAATTAAGCTGTGTTTGATAAAGAATTCATTGACAGCTGCCAGCCGCACGTCTGTATTCATATTTATCTAGGAAAGAATGTACCAAAGCTGCATATCCCAACACTTCAATGGGAAGGAACTCACTCCCCACGCTCCCTGGGTCAGCTCACCTTCCTCTGGCGGCAGTCAATGATTAGGATCACAACCACAGTGACAGCCACTGCAGCCAGAGTCACCAGCACGCTGGCCTCCCAGTAGCGCCCGAAGGAGCAGAGCTGGACCGTGGTGTAAATGTTTGTCCAGAGAGACATGTAGAAAACCTGTGAGAACCCAGAGAGATGGATGGCACTCGTAAAACTGCAGAAGAAGTGAGAGAAGTCAAGGGAAGAAGAGACCTTGCCATAAATTAATGAAGTCGCCTGGGATATTCAGAGGGTGAGGGAGGACACGAGCTCTTTGCAATAATAAATCGAGGGGAGAAGGGTCTAGAAGGACTGAGAACTAGTTTATCATAAAAAGTTACCAATCGTCAAAGACAAACCGAATTATTAATGATGATTCATATCTAGGAACGTTTTCAGTTGAGTTCTTCCATTTAGATAAGCTGTGCTCTCACTGAGGAATATTGATAACGCTTCTGATAGTCCCTCTCTTTAGGAGGCTCCTGTGTCAGAGCACTCAGGGTGGTGAAGGGACTGCTCAACTACAGGAGATGGACATTGAGCTCAAGGAGGATGCCAAGGACTAGCAAACTCAGCCTTTGCATTAAAAACAAAACAAAAACCAGGGAAACGGAGGGAGAGCCCAGCATCCTCACCACAGCAATGGCTATCTGGAATGCTCTGGAGTTGTAGAATAGGTACCGCCTCACTTCGGGCTTCAGGACTGCCTCCTCGATCAGCCTCCTCCACTCACCCACTTCCGCCTGCTCAGGGAGACAGGAGCAACAATCATGGACTGCCCCGAGTAGGTAAGGACCCAAAGGATCGTGGTGTCCAACTCCCAGCTCCATGCAGCGCTACACAACCCTATGGCTGAGAGCTGTGTCCCAGCACTCCCTGAGCTCCAGGGCCATGCCAACTGCCCTGGGAGCTGTGCAATGCCCACCGCCCTCTGAGGCACAGCCATTCCCCAACCCCACTGGGCCCTCAGCTCCATCAGAACAGCTCAGACAGGCCTGGTGGGGCCCAGCCCACACTGCAGACCCGATGTGCGCAGAGGGCACAGGCTCAGGCTCCAGCCTCATCTCTACAGCTGTCACTGACCAGAACGCTGTGTGCTGCCTCATTTGCAGTGAGTGATGTCTCCCTGCAAAGGGCAGGGAAAGTCATAAGAGAAAAGTGTGTTTTTATGGCAAAGGACAAGATGAGACAGACTGTCCCAGGGATGTTCTAGCACATCGGAGTGCTTTCATGCTCTTCAGCTGAACCTGCACTGAATGGGTTTCTTCACAGAGCTTTAAGCCAAGGTCATTACAGTTGTCTCGAAGTCAATGAGAAATAGACTGAAATTCAACTGAAACAAACCGACCTTACACCAAAAAAAAGAAAGAAAGAAAGAAAGAAAGACAGAAAGACAGAAAGACAGACAGACAGAAAGAAAGAAAGAAAGAAAGAAAAAAAGAAAGAAAGAAAAAGAAACTTAAAAAAGCTCTCTGTGATCTGGGTGCAAACGGTACCAACCCAGCCAGCATTCACTGCAATGGGCTGCCAGGGGAGATGACAGGTGAGGAGCTTACCTGAACCCCCAGGGACTGGAGTTTCTCTGCACAAAGCTCCATGTCAAAGGAGGCGGCCGAGCAGGTGTTGTCCATGCTGAGCACCATGAGCACCTGGCCATTGTGGGGCTCTGTAAAAACCCAGAGAGCTCAGCAGCATGGCTTTGGCACGGGTGTTAATCCCAGCAGCTCAGGAGCCTGTGGTGAAGGGAAGGCTGACAACACAGAAGGCCATGATGTGCTCTGAATGGATGGCATTCCCCTAGAGCTTACACAAGCTGAGCTATGCTAAGAAGAAGAGATCAGGGCCAAGAAAGTGATGCGTTCACGTGGGATCCTGTTTCACCAACACGTTTCATCCAGCTTTCCCCTGTCTCTGCAGCTCTGGGGACAGCCCCATGCCTTGGGGCTGTCCTATGGCACAGGGTGCAGTGCTCCCCCAGGCTGCTGTGCTGGCCCAAGGGCTGCGTGCACTCACCTCTCCCTCCTGTCCTGCTTTCATCCTCCATCCTCACCATCTCTTCACTGCTCAGGTATAGGAGGTGCCAAGTTAACTGAGGCAATTGCATTACAATAGGGTGTAACTGCCTCAAGTCAAGAAGGGAAGAACAGATGCATCTAGAAACTCCAGGATAATAATGTCCTACTTTTTTTGCTGAAGTTAATCCCCAGATTAAGCAGAGGAGGATATGAATATGAAGCAAGAATGAAAACAAATGGCCTCAGCCTTTGGGCTGGGCTGTCCTGTTCTCCATAGCTTTGGTCAAGGTGCTTGGCATTAGAATGTGCCAGGGTACAGAGCTCAGATACCCAAGATCTGCAGAGGGGCTCAGGTTGGGACCTCTGCTGGAGCAACAAGAGCTGCTTCAGCGCTGTGAAAGCAGAGCACAGGGAGGTGCCACAAGCAGAGCTGCTGAACACTCAGTGCAAAAGGCCATCCATGGCACCGCGCTCAGTCCCTGCACAGCATCCCAGGCAGCTTCAGAGGTACTGCTGCAGAGGCAGCACTCAGTTAATGGGGAGGAGAGGCATTCGGAAAGCACGGCTCAAGCCTTCCAAAGATTTCTTCACTTGCAAAGAACAATTAAAGGTCTTGATTGGCACTGTGCTCAGTACTGCATTTCTCAGTCACCAGCAAGTTCACAGACCCACAGAACAGCCAAGGTCGGAAGAGGATCTTGAAGGACCCTCTGGTCCAACCCTGTTCGCTTACCTTTCACCCACTGCAGGGATCCTTCCTTTAAATCATTCTTACAATACAGGACGGAGGAAAGTGAGCTGTTTTCCTCAGTCCCACCAGCCTGGCTTTTATAGGCCATGCTGAAGGCACCGCTCCTTGAGAACTTTGGGACGAAGTGTCAGCAATTCAGCACTTCCTGATCTCCCTTATCTCACAGCACCAGGCAGCAGGCAGCTCGCTCTCCTCGCCAGGGACCAGGTTGTGAAATCCTCATTCAGACTCCCACTGGCGACTTCCTTGAGATCCTGCTTTCCATGAGCACGGCAGCATTTTCTAGCCCCGAAAAGAGGAAGGCAAAGAATCCAAAAACCTTGCAGAGACAGCAAATGAAGGCTGAGAGCGCTGAGCTCTGTGCTGTTACCACCACTCAGGTGCTAACAGTGCAATATGCAAAGGCTTTCCTCTTGCTTATTCGGATTATAGGAATTCCCTATCACAGGAAGGAAATGGTGCAGATAGGGAAGAACTGTGCCCCCGTCGAAGCAGAGGAGAGCAGCAGCAGAGCAGGAAGCTCCCCCAGCCAAACTAGCCCCACTGCTGCGTCCTGTTTACGGATAGCCCACCAGAGCCATACCTCAGCCAGCTGTGCTCCCGGGGTGCAGACTCTGCCCCCTCCTCCTCCTCACTGCCCCGCACCGCCCATCGCTGTGCCCCGCAGGCTGGGGAGGTCCCTCTGCTGGGACGCACAGCGCAGGCGAGCTCCCGCACCTCCGCACTCCCATCACCCCGCGCCACAAGCACCGACTTGCAAAACCTCCCTGGTGCATGTGACTTTTCCCCCAGGCTCGTTTCAGAGATGTGGTTTTTTAACCCTCTAGAGTTCCTCAAAGCTGCTTCCCCATCGGGGGCAGACTCCGCTGCAGGAGCTGGGGTTGCCTTTTGGAGGGTGGGGGTCCACAGCCAGACTCAAGGGGGGGCTTCGGATGGAGAAGTGGTACAGTTGGAAGGCTCTGCTCTTCCTCCTCCATCAGCCATCAGGGTTCAGCAAGCACACATCCTGAAGCTGCATCAAATGAGTCGTGGTGAATACCTGAGTCAGAGCTGTGCATCAGCAGCAGGGCTGGAGGAATCCAAAGGGGTGAGCAAAGATTTCCAGGCTGATGTTGAGTAAACGGTCAGAGCAAGACACAGAGACAGAGATAACGGGGTGGGAACTGCAGCCCAGCTCTCAACAGGAGCCTGCTCTGATACAGAGGGCAGAGAAGGCTTCCTGTTTGGTACTGTGCTCCAGAGAATGGAAGCAGGATGGGATTCACAGCCAGATGGACCCTCCCAAAGCACTGTGTGCCCAAAGCCAAAAGGGATAGGTTTGGGAGACAGCACAGGGGAGAAGGCTGGGATGCACCTTCCTGGGTCTGACAGCAAAGCTGGAGGGACCCCAAAGGCTAGGAATTGAGTCAGTCAAATATCAGAGCAACTGCTAGTGAACAGTTAAAAAAGAATAACAAACCCTGCCATGCTTCATTGCGCCGTCTGTGCACACTTCCTGGAGAAAACCCCACTCCACTTCAGGAGGGCTGAACTTCTGCAATCCTCCTGGCTCCAGACATTGCTGAGCAATGTGTTCATTAAATCACGTGGCTGCACGGGGAGCAGCACTGCCTTCAAACTGCTGATCCACGTGGGATGTTATTTCCCTGGGAGCTGGTAGCTCACACATCACATCACCCAGGTACTGAAAAAATCAGATCCATCTTCTCACCGATGTTGGTAGCTCGAGGCTCAGCTCCCATCCCCACCCATGCCAGGCGCTGAGTTCTTTGCAAGCACTCCTCACCAGAAGATCTGGCTTTGCTTCCTCCTTCTTGCCCACGCATGACAGAATTGGGTGACCCAACTGCTGGGAAAGAACACCGTCAGCTCCCTGCAAAGCACCCGAGGCACAGCTCAGTAGGGGCAACAGGCTTGGGAGCAGCTGCCCTCCTTACCTGCACACATAGCATGCACCCCTGGCTTAGCAAGGAGTGCCTCTATGTGTGCACTGCACTTGGCATCGCCATGTCCTACCAACATTACCCTGCCAGGGTGGGAGGGAGCAAAACATTAACCCAAAAGCAGGTGTTCTGCTGAGCTCTGCAGCCATCCACATCCCTGAATGCGCTCATCTCATTGCAGAACAGCCAATAAAACATTCAGTGAGTAATTTATTTCAGTCAACGGCATGTATATTTCATACACAGGCTTGACAACAAGTTAGGCATTGTGCAGATGTCTTTATATCAGTGCTTCTGAAGTGCTAAGTGCCTGTAACATTCCTGTGCCTCTTATTAATGGTCCCACCAAAACTTCAGCGCTAAGCAGCCAGGAAATAGAAACTCAGCCCTCTGAATTATGAGGAAAGGTTGACGGAACTGGGCTTGTTTAGCTTGTAGAAGAGAAGGTCCCGGGGAGACCTCATTGTGGTCTTCTAATATTTGAAAGAAGTGCATAAACAGGAGAAGGTAAGGCTGTTTATGAGGGTGGGCAGTGACAGGACAAGGGGGAATGGTTTTAAACTGAGACAGGGGAGGTTTAGTTGGATATTAGGAGGAAGTTTTTCACCCAGAGGGTGGTGACGCACTGGAACAGGTTGCCCAAGGAGGCTGTGGATGCCCCATCCCTGCAGGCATTCAAGGCCAGGCTGGATGTGGCTCTGGGCAGCCTGGGCTGGTGGTTGCACATAGCAGGGGGTTGGAGCTGAATGAGCATCGTGGTCCTTTTCAACTAAGGCCATTCTAGGATTCTATGAAACCAACACCGAATACTTGCAGTTATAAAGCAAACACAAAGTCAATCAGTAAACCAGGAAGGTGCTTGGAAAGCTAGGAAAAGGAACAAGAAATCAGGAACTCTCTGCCTGTAAAGTAGACGGAAGGCACTGGCAGTGTCCCAGCAGCTCTGCTGCTGCACAGAGCACAGCTGACAGCCTCTAGAACTGCCCCATCTGCAAAGCAAGGAGCAAAGTGCCTGCACCCTGCAAGTGCCAAAGAAGACCACAACGAATCTCTTCCTCACTTCCATCTGCCAGAAGGGCACCTGCATTGCTGTGCTGTGCTGTGACAACTTCGATTCAAAAGTAAAGCATTGGCCAGCTCTGTGCATGGGGGGGTTCACCCAAGTTTTCACCGTGTTTTACAGAGGTTATCAGCTGCTTTGTGCACTTCATTGCACTTTTAGTTCAGTTTTGCACTTCCCTTTTTGGGAGTTTCATGCTATCCGTTTTAGATCATTTAGCCCATTTCTCAAGATCATTTTAAATTGTAATTCAGCCCTTTGTGCTGCTTATATCTCTTCCCAGCTTGGTGTCCTGGAAATATATTATAACTGCACTCCCTATTCCATCGCACTGCATTAATGAATATATTACAGAGAACCTGATTGCAGGAAGGCTCTGCTTGCAAACGGCAGCTGCAGTCTCTGCCATGCAAGTTGCAGCTGTGAGCAGCAGCCAACACAGCACATCTCATTCTATTTAATGAAACTGCACTTGCAGCAGGTAACTGCTCCATCGGTTTGTTGGGGTTTTTTCTTTCCAATGAGCCTTAATTAGGTGAACAGAATTGCTGAGAGCTTTCTCTTGCCTTTCCCCTCTCCCTGCACACGGCTTTCTCCTGCAGGCTGCGTTCTGTCAGACGGCTCAGCAAAGCTGACAGATCTGACAGTCATTAAATGCAAAGTCTTCGTTTCCCAATATTCCTAAAATACGCGTTTCAAATGAAGAACATGACGCCTGCACCAAGTGTGGCTCTTCTCTTCCTGCCTTCTTCCTAGGAAGACTGCAAGCGCTACGCTCCTTTTTATCATGCTAATACAAAAAGCTTGTCCTCGCGCTTCAAATTCAAGGGAAAAAAAACTAAAGAAGCAAAAAAAATAAAAGGAAGCTTGCTGTGTGCCTTGGATAATGATTTGGCTATTGATTCAGCAGATGCTTTATTAGATTACTTTGCGACAGCCAAATGTAATTTAATACCTATTTATTTTCTATTCCTATGCCGGTCTGAGATACAATCTTTTCTGCAAGAAATTACTGTTGTCTCCTTTCAGCCTCAAAGAAAGATGAGACTCTCCTTCTTTCTTGGAATATTTTGGACCGCTTTTTTTACAGCAAGATGTTGATCTTGAAGGTTCTCAATAGTCTTTTCTATTGAGATCTGCAAGCCAAAGCCTCAGTTGCAATCAGCTGGATCAGGCTTTTCCATCTTAATCTGCACCAGTGCAAGAACCCCTGGTGCTGGGCAGGGGATGCTGCTATTGGGCAGCAAATGAAGATCACAGCCCACTTGCCCACAGTTGTCACTGCCTCGTCCCTCCCAGTTTGCCTGTGCCAGACAGGAGGTTCTCTATCTGGAGTACCATAGAATCATAGAATGGCCTGGGTTGAAAAGGCCCACAATGCTCATCCAGTTCCAACCCCCTGCTATGTGCAGGGTCGCCAGCCACCAGCCCAGGCTGCCCAGAGCCACATCCAGCCCGGCCTTGAATGCCTCCAGGGATGGGGCATCCACAGCCTCCTTGGGCAACCTGTTCCAGTACTCCTGCAACAGGCAGCAGAGAGGAGATGCTGACCTTCAGGCTGAGCACCGCAAGCTGAGCAGGGAGCAAGCTCCATCAGCACAAGCAAGCCTTGAAAATTGAACTCTGGCTTCAAGCAGCACAAATGTGTGTCCTAATTGCACCTCGTACTGCACGTTAAGCCACCCAGATGACGCTGGTACTGCGCTGTTAATAAGCCATTTGTCCATCTGGTGCTTTCCCCATGGTAAAGATGACAAATCTTCTCAGTGGTGTTTTAGAAATTAAAAACATCAACTATAAATACATGCACAATGTCTGAAAAGAAATCCCACCAAAAAATCCAAGTTCAGACCATTGCTGATGAACCTGAATGTGACCGGTACCAACCCGTGCTGTGTTAATCTCCTGACGTGCCAATTTCATCCAAGGAAAATGCTTATTTGCCAGTTGAACCCTCAGAAAACAGCCACAGTCACCCACTTGACACTGCGTGAACAGAACAGGACATGCACTGCATGCTCTTTACCTCCATACAGCACCAGGAGTGAGCAGGATGGCCATTTGTCCAGATTTCCAGGGGTCAGAACTCAAGGAATTAGTTTTATACATGCTTAAAGCAGCTTCTGGGCCCTTTTTGAGGTACAAGGGCAAGCTCCATCTCCTTACATCTAGGGTCATCTGCATTTAGGGTCACATCTGCCAGGGACAATGCAGACAGCAGGACTTTGGAGACAGATTTGCACTAGCAGCTAGGATAAGCCTCGCTCTTCTTAATCAAACTTGTTGCAGAACAGGTGAAAGCCTGGAAAATCAGACTACAAAGGCAAGAAACTGAGCAACTCCAGACCTCTGCCAGTATGAAATTGCTCCCTGCAGAGTGTTTTCAGCACAGTCTGGCTTAGACACATAAGGCCTCCTTTCCCACAACACCTTATTGTAAGATTAAAGAACTTCAATTTAAAGCAACTTATCTTGATCACAAAGAAAGCCACATTTCCCAGCGAGCAGCAACTGGAACTGCTTGTTTCTGTGTGAATTTACACAGCCAGGTAATTGTCAACAGGTAAATTTCAGGGAGGCGTTACAGCAATTTGATGCTCTTGCAAGCATTGAAACTTCTGCATGTCTGAAAGGGAAGGTCTTCGCCAGCTGCTCTGCCAGCGAGGGAATAATCTGGGGAGAATTTTACATGTTCTTTCCTTCTGGCTCTTCCTCATTGCAGAGAGCAAGAACAGAAAGTGCTCATTTAACAAAGGGAAACTTCTGAACGATGAGAAAGTGGAGGCACGCGCTGTGCTTGTTCCAGACAAAGTAAGTCTCTTTTTACTGATAAACAAACTGGATGAAATTGCTAATTACAGCCTGGAGCTACGAGGACTTTTACAAGTACCAACGCGCTGCAGCCCAGCCACCTGTTCTCAACAGGAGGAACTGTTTCATCTCCGAAGGACAGACCAGAATTAGCATGGCTGCAACCTTTTATGAGGCCATAGCACTTCTCCGGCCATCAGACAAGTCTGATTAAAAGTGCTTTGATTCTGTTCTCCTTGCACAGACCTGGCAGGTTCCCAGCCTGGCAGATTCTACTTCACAGGAGCTTTTGTTTCAGTTTTACAATCCATTTAATAGCCTCAGTTCCTAAAGAGACCCTTTAAGAACTACAGTATGCTAACATAAAATATTACTACAGGAGACAACACAGCATTCTCTTTCATGGCACAGCACAACTGCAGGCAGATACTCGTTCCTTTGTTAAGACTTCCATCCATCCTGCTTTCCTCCCTCCCAATTGCAATCTTACCCTGCGGGTCTGAGAGGTTTTTCATTGCTGCACTGAAGGTCTGTAGAAATACAGGATGTTTTGACTAAGGAACAGCATCAAGGCTTCCTGCTTAGACCGGCAGCTGCATGAATTACAGCTCTGATCCACTTCACGCTGGCTGAGGTCTCTTCTTTGCAAAAAGTCTTAAACCAAACTCAAAAATAAAAAGCAAAGCTGTATTTTAATATTCTGCCGGGGTGGAATCAATTGCTGAAACACAAAAGCTCATGATGTATTTGTGTGTATTCTTGATTAAAGAGCTAGGAAGCAAGGCATGGACGGCCCTAACGCTTATTTCACACTGTTCTGGGAATAGCGGGATGCTACATGACCTTGGTATAAACAAGCAGCCACCAGGGAAGGATAATTACTGCACAGTGCCTGGCTATCAAACTATACTATTGAACTGGCAACGTTTTATTTCTCCTAATAGTCCAAAGAACATTTGTTCCTGAAGGCTTTCAGAACAACCTGGCAGGTAAAGCATCAGACTGGAGCCAAGAGGAGGAGATCTGTAATGGATTTTAAACTTACCTGCTGTGACCTTCAGACATTTGTTTTATTTCTTGCTCTCTTATTAATGCTTTATATTCGTTCTTCAGAGTCCAGAAACTTCATGCAACAGAGAGTCCTGCTGGTACTCTCAGAACATTTTTGTTGCTACAAGAAGACTGATTAGAGACTTTTGAATTAAATAGAGGTTTTTACTTTCAAGGGTCATAGTGCCAGACTCGTAACTTAAGCTAACAGCAGAATATACAGAGGATATTCAATACAGAGAAACTCAAGCACCTAACATTATCAGCCAGCACTGTACAGCCAGAGAATTGTTACAAAGTTTAACCTTGCACGAATGTTAACAACATGCTGAAAAAAATGCATTTTAGTGAACAAGAATACATAGGTCCAGATTACCGACTCAGGTCAGCATCCTTCCCCTTTCTGCTTCTCAGAGAACAGCCTTTCTTTGAATACTATCCAGAAAACAGGGAGCATTAATCCACCAACTTGAAAAAGCTTAGCACAGATTTGAGACATGCCCATTTAATATCTGGATAAGCTCTCAATCTAGAAAGAAACTGACAAGTCAACGAAATACTGATGACCTACAACTCACTGAAATAACTTAACACCTTTACAAGAAGAACGGTTACAGTATGGCTACGAGCTGTACATTCCACCTGAAGCTCAAATGTTACTGCCAGCATTCCTGGTATGCTTATCCCTCCTTCCTGCACTACCCATTGATGCGGTAATTCACGTGGATTTCAGGTTTGATGTCACACACCAGAGACAACAGCTGGTTGAGGACCACCTCACGGTTCTTCTGGAAGTTCTGCTGGATGACACTCATCTTCTCTTGGGTCTCTTTCTCAACTTCAGTAGTACAGCTGCCATGAGATCCAAGTGCCTACAAACAGCAAAGGGAAGAGAAAGCTCACATGCAAGCTGTTTGACAAACACTGACTGGTTCTATCTTTGGGTGTTCTGTATTGCCTTCGTGCATCTCAGCTCTCTCTGCCGAGGGAAGAACTGTGTTGGAAGAAATAGGAGTACACCTGGATTGTCCTCTCAGATTTCCCACAAAACCTGTCCTAGCTCATCATGACAGCCTACATCTTTCATCTTCTCCTGCTCAGTAATTACCATGTTTGGAGCATAAGCTTCTGAGGAATGCCTGAAGCGAACGCCCTGCTGTACCGGTAACTGAAACTGGGAACCCCTGGGCACTACTACTGTAGATAGCATTAAGTAGTACCTGTGATTTAGTTTAAGCTCAGTCTTCAGATCACCCGGTTGCTTCCATATTTTGAGAATCTTTCAAGGAATCAGACTCCTAAATATGACTGTGATCCAGGCCATATGCATCCCAAGGAGTATCTTACAGCTTACAATGTCTCCCTTGCCCAGTAAGCAAGGGCAGAGAAAAGTCCTGTTATAAGTGGGCAAAACATGGGCACGCAAAAGCTGAGACGTGATACCCTGGGACTGAACTCAAAAACTCCTCTCTTTGGAGAAGAACAAATAAAACAGAACCAGCTGCCATGCAGTGAAGTCCACTTTTTAGCTTGGAATTGCTCGGTATCACACACCTAGTGAACCAAGCTAACAAAGGATTTTAAAAATACTAATCTACACTGATTGGCAAGAGAAGTGATTACACAGGAGAACAGAGGACATGGTGCACCAACCAGAAGAGGGACAGAGGGCAGTTGCCAGATCAACTTCTGAAGATTTCGGAAGAAATGGCAGAGGTACATAGCAAGTGTACATTCTGCCTGCACTACAGCCCTCGCCAAGGAAGGGGCCCTTGGTTCTGCACCTCTGAGGAACAACTCTTCTTACTCAAAATGAAAGGAAAATGGGAAACAGCAAGCAAGGCTGCTGAGCAGAGCATAAGCCTTACAACTTCAGGAAAAGTTGTGTCTCCAAAGTAAGTTTCTACCAAGTTAGCATGATGGGAACCAGCTTGTCAGACATGGAATCAGCTTGGTGCTTTTTGACATTGCTGCACAGAGCAGGTCTGGAGAGACAGAGACCCCATCAGGGCACCAGGCAGTATATGAGTTTATTAAGTTAATTCATTGCCAGTCGATAATTCCAGCTCTTGAGATGCAACACACCACGCTCTGATTCACTTCCACCAATCTCTCCAACATGTGACTGTGTATCAGCAGAAGGGAAGTAGACCTCTGGCAATACGTTCCACACTGAGGGCAGCTCTCAGGGCAAAGGGGCAGGACAGTAACAGGGAGTGATGTAGTGAACTAACCGCTGCTTCCTTCGCTTTGAATTCCTTCTCCCTCTGCAGGCGGTACTGCTCAATCTCTGCCTGGGCTTCTTCTTTTGCCTGCTTCAGCCTCCGATTCTTTCCTGTTTCCAAAGAACACACCATATGAAATAAAGAAAGTACTGACAGCCTGCTTCCCCACACTGCTCCAGCAACCTGGTGCACAACTACGACACCGTCAACCCAGCAAGCAATGAGCTTCCTCCAGTCAGAACTGGAGGCTCATCCAGAAGACACACGAGCAAATCCATGGATCTGGCTTCGCTCATGCAAACATACAGCATCTCATGGTGACCCCAAACGGCACAGCAGAAGGAATGTGAAATTCCAGCTCTGCCTCAGTCCAGCTGCACAAGAGTGAGAAGCAACCGGCTACCACATGAACCTCCCTTCTGAACGCCCCACCACACCCCGCCCTTCAAAGCGATCAACAGCGTCTGCCACAACAAGCAGCTCCTGCACGCTGAGGCCCAGCCCAACGCCAAGCCCTCGGGAACCACTGCGGGAGGCCTAATGCGTCCCGAGCCGGGCTTCCCCCACGCCGGAGCCCCACAGGCCGTACTCACTCTTGCGGGCCTCGGCCACCTTCTCGGCAGCGCGCTTCTCGGCCTGCAGCAGCTGCTGGATGCCTTGCGACTGGCTCGCCATGGCGACCCTCCGCTCCCCGCCGGCGTCTGACGTCACCACGTCACCGCGTCACGTGCCCGAGCCTCTAGGCCACGCCCCCAGCACGCCATTAGGCCACGCCCCCTCCTTTTCAAACTACGCCCCTCCGCGCGGAGGTGCCCGAGCGCTTTTTTGCCCCATTCATTCTGCGTGAGAGACGGAAGGTGAGAGGCAACGAAGGGATCCATTTATCTATTTTTAATGGCATGGCTTTTAACCAGTGTGGCAACTCAGAAAGCACATTGCAGTGCTTAATATGAGTATGGTTAATATATCGATGTAATGCTTACCTTTGCAATGAGGGTGATGAGGCCCCGGCACTGCTGCCCAGAGCTGTGGGTGCCCATCCCTGGAGATGTCCAAGGCCATGGATGGGCTCTGGGCATCCTGAGCTGGGGGTTAGGGGGCAGCCAGCCCACAGCAGGGGTGGAACTGTGGGGTTTATGGTTCCTTCCAACCCAACCATGCTGTGATTTGCATACGGGATGCTCTATGCGTCCTATTAACCCACTGGGAAGCTCTGGCTCCCTCTGGGCTGAAGCGTTTTCTGATCAAAGTAACTGTTCCCACCCCCACCCCCCACACTGAGCATGGTGACCCATGGCCATCCCTAACATCTCAGGGACACCTGGTGGCCCCAGCCCGCCATGATGGTGCTGGCTTTGCCCCATCCCAGCCCTCAGTCATCACATCCCAGCAGCAATATAAAGCCCTGAATGCGATTCCTTGACACTTTTCGGAGCATAAATCACCATTATTGCCAGGGTGGAAGTGGCAGCTCCGAGGCAGTGACTCACATCCCCGCAGGGAGGGATTGGCGGTGGCTGATCCACTGCTCCTGTTCCCCGTGATGGAAGGGACGTGAGACAATGAATCAAATGTGTATTTATAGAGTGGGATGAGTGCGTGACAGGGTGACCTTCAACAGGGCCTGGAGATTAACAAAGTGGGGCTGTCAGCCTGGCCTGACGCTCACTTCGGTAGGAGATAAAGATGGGGAAAGAGCTCTGACCATCAATCTGAGTTTACATCAAGCCTGGGGATGGGCAATGTGTGGCCGTGGAGCAGGACCAGGCTTCTGCAAGGCAGACTGCACCACAGCAGAATGCTTGGAAGCCCTGCAGCTCATTGGTTGCAGAAATCAAGCCACCAGGATGTCATTTTCCTCCTGAATGATTGGGATTTTCAGACTCACTGCTCCCAAGATAAGTACACACTTTTCTGCCACCAGAAATATACCCTGGCTGTAATTGCACAAAGTTTTCAGGGAGAAATCCCTCCATCAGAACAGCTCTGGGTGGGCAGAAACCACATGATGAGTTTTTGACGGTTTCACTTTGATGCTTAACAAGTGAGGCGAGCTGTTTGCATTTAAAACAACGCTTCCTTTGGCTGTGCTTCTTTTTGTTCCAAATCCAACTGAAGCCTCATGGTGTGGGTCACATGAAGCGCCTGTGAATGTCGGGGTGTTCTGATCCACTTCTCACTTCACATTGCAAACAACAGTTTCTGACTGCGAAGAATGGATTCCCAGTTCTCAGACCTGCATTGACATTCGGAAAAGAAACACTTCTATGACTCCAGCTACCGGCAATGGCTTTATAATGAAGCAGCACCACGAGTACTTCTGAACTTGTCTTTTATTCCCTCAAGATTAATTGTAACCAGCTTGTCACTCGCCATTACAGCATAAGAGCTGCTGCTGGAGCTGGCACCCTCATCCTGCTATTTGCCTGGTGCTGGTTTCTTACACCACAAACTCAGCTCAGCCTTATTTGCTTGTACCATTCAGTGGAGGTCTGGTGAAGCAGCACAGGGGAAGTTTAGTAGTATTTCAGAGATGCAGCAGGTTGGTGGGGGGGGGGGGGGGGGGGGCTGGGAAGCAGGGAGCGCCGTTCTGCATGGTGTGGACGGGGCAAAAGCGTTTCATCTCTCTTTGGTACCCCCACAGATCACTTTAATGACATTAAATCTATTTTTCGCTCAATCCTTTTGGTTTCTTCTTCTTTTTCTTTTCTTTCCCCCTAAAGATTTGTTTTCCTGCCAGCCTGGGAGGCTGATTTTCATCTCGGAGTGCCGTCTGCTGCTTTTCTACTTTGTTCTGTGCGGGATTCTATCTCCAGGCATGTGCTAAAGCGGGTTCTGAATCAATAACTCAGGAGATGCTTCTGGAATTGGGAAGGAAAGAAAAGCTGATCTCCCTCGCCTTTGTTTTCCTTTTTGTTTCTAAACATAAAAAAACCATACACAACGTCTTCTGATCCTCCAGCCGTGCAGCGTGCCAAGACATTTCGTGAGGAATGAGATTTTAAGCGGTGTGTTTGGCTTCTTTCCACATCAGGTAATTATATTTCTCCTCTTTAAACTCCCCCTGCACTTTCAGCTGGATGCTCTATCACTCTCCATTCCCCAAGTTTTTTGGTTTTGCTCTGCAATTGTCTGCTCTTTTAAAATGGTTTTGTCTTCGTCACCTGGGAACTGATCTGGTTTCTCTCTTCTGAGCTTTAATTCATTAACAGAAACCACTGAGGCACCGAGACGTCACAACTGTTCGCCGTTGATAAATGATTGTTGTTGAGAGTTTAGAAACTACCCATGAATAATTAACTGTGATTCATAGTTTGAGGGCAGTATTTCAAGTTTATGAGCTGAGTACTACAAATCCAAGCACAACAGAGTGGTGGAATTTACAGAGAAAAATCGATCAAAGTGTACAAATCAGTGCCGCCCCACTGTGCCTGACTTACACCAAATGCTTGGCCCCAACATCCCAAAATAAGAATGAATAATTCATTTTGGTTTGTATTTTCTTTGTGATTGAGAGCAATCCAGAGCCTTCAATGGCATGGTTGTGGTGATAGACTCATAGAATCATAGAATGGCCTGGGTTGAAAAGGACCACAATGATAATCTACTTTCAACTGCCCTGCTATGTGCAGGGTCAGACCAGGCTGCCCAGAGCCACATCCAGCCTGGCCTTGAATGCCTCCAGGGATGGGGCATCCACAGCCTCCTCGAGCATAGAATCATTAAGGTTGGAAAAGACTGCTACAGTCTTCCAGTCCAATCATCAGCCCATCCCGTGCCTGCTGACTGTGTTCCTGCTAAATCATGCCAGGAGAATGGCCTTAGAACATAAGAGTATAAGAGCAGAGGAAGCTGGGGACTCTGATTCTGTGTTTGTTTGTTGTGATGGAATGTCAGCAGAATGTATTCTTGTGTGCAAGAAATCTCAATTCATATTTCCTTGACATCTCCCAGTGTCCATTCTACATCAGGGCTTGAGTGTCCTCTGCAAGGTATGTGACTGGGAGACTCAATGCGTGGGAAGCAGACAGTGCTCTCACCAGAGCTGCCACACCTGGTGCTTGCAACTCCATTTGCAAAGTGTCTCAGCATTGGGAGCAGCCATGTCCTCTTGTCACAGCAGCCACAGCCACACAGGCTGCCTGGACCAGGAGCTGAGACACAGTGACAGCAAAACGATGTTATACATCGATAACATGCAGTGCCAAAGCTTTGACTGCTGTAAGAACACAGGTGTTATCAGCTGGGAGGAACCCCCTACTCAGTGATTTCCCTTCTCTAAAAAAACCTCTCCCCACTCTTTGCAATCTGACTTCCTCTGTCCCAAATCACTGAGCGATGTCACTGTGGAGCCACTGCTTTCAGGTTCTACATTCCAGTGATGGATTAAATAAACTCAGTTTGTATCTATTGCTCGGTGCTTTGAGAGGCATTTGAATAAGTGACAGACTGCGGTGTAAGTCCCATTCATTACCAGCTTTGCTCAGAAACATCAAGTGTCTGAGGACTCTCTTTCATTTGGATGCTCATTAGAGGCTCTGGAGGATTGAAAGAGAGATGCTGTGATGCCAATGCAAACCTGTGCAGCCTGCTGATGCCAACGCTGAGCCGAGAGGTCTGGGTGCTGGGGGATGCTTCTCCAACGAGGGACTTGGAGCTTCTGCAGCTCCACCAAACAGCCTGCTGCTCTCACTTTGCAAAGCCCTGCAACTCTTTTTGCCTCCCAGTTCCCAGTTACTGCAGAATCAAATCCATTCAGCTTACCTGAGTTACCCCCCTGCTCTCTCATTCCTCTGCCCTCCCCAGACCCAAACTCAGCTCCGCTCCACTCACTTTAATTGCCATTTGCTGGACAGCTCTCAGCTGCAAGGCAAAAATTAAAGTCCATCTATTTTCTCTGCACCTCATCCATCAGTTTCTCCCAGCGACAAGTTTGCTGCTGCCCGGAGGGCTCTTCAGCAGCTGGCAGCCATGGAGCAAGCCCAGGGCCATTTGGTTTGCTGCAATCATCTGCTTAATTGGGTAATGGGCAGGGCATGAGGGCTGAGCTGCATGCCATGTAATGAAATTGGAGTTCAGGAGGTTTCAGGACATTAACAACGTGATTAACCTGCAACAACCACAGTAACAACTTGATTATCCAGAACAATAAATCATCTCACATAGGTGGCCTGGGGTTTGCCTTGCTTGGGTGTTGTTTTGTGGTGTTTTTTTTCATCTTGGAAAGCCATGAGTCTGTCTGCGAGATTATAACAACTTCATAGAGTAATGCCCAGGAAAAGACCAAAGCACTTCATTAAACTCTATTTTAGGAACGCAGATGATGGAGAAGGGGAAGCCTGCTGTCTTGTAGGCCTTTAGGATGAGGACACAAGCCATGTAACAACTTTCATTCTATTTCCCTGCCCCTCCCCACCACAACCTACTGGCCAGTCCTTTTTCAGAGGACTCTGAAGCAGACATTGCTGGGTCTGGAATCATATGGCTCCGGGCCTGAAGGGCATGGGCAGGAGCACCCTCCAGTGCTGAGCAATGCATGGGGTGAGCTGAGCTGCAGACCCCCTGCATCCCAACAGCCCCATCAGCCTAGCTGGCTCCTGCACTCCTCTCCATGCAACCCTCTGAATGCAGACTCTGGGCTATTGCCAAAAGCCCAATCCAGCCACCTTTGCACTACAGCATCTGCTCTTGGCACCTTTTGTCTGGAGATGTTCGTTAACCATCTGCTGTGGCACTGCAGCACGCATACCGACATCCGAGGAGCTGGTGGTGAACCTGGCTAAGAGGAAGCAAGCACACTCCTCTCAGCTATTTATAACATCCAGGACCATTTTGGATGACAGTTTACAAATACCATTCCCAGGCACAGAAGCCGCAGCAGAGCGATAGGTTTGGGGTTTGCAGAGCCCTCTGCTGTGCCCGGGCACCATCTGCATGCAGGAGTTACCAGTAGGGCTACATCAGTCTCAGGGCAGAGCTGACCTTGCTGCCAGAGTGCTCTCTGTAGGGTGCTGTACTCCTGTCCATGCCCTTCCATTGGCTGATTCGCACCACAGCACAGCAGATACAACTCCAGGCTCTCTGGTGCCTAAGGAGAGGTGCAGCTGCTCCTTGGACCGAGGTTAGATGCTGAGCAGGAGCCTGGATGTGGGCAGATGGGACAGGAAGCACTAAGCACCACAATCCAAAGGCCATAGATCCATAGACCTGGGTCCAGTTCCCCAGCTCTTCCCTGGGACCCTTCCCAGTACAGCCTCAGCTCACTGCCAGGAGCAATCCATTATCTCAGTGACGAGACACGGGCTCCCAAGAGAGATGTTACAAATCCATCTTGCAGATAATAACACGATAAACGAATACAGGGCATTACTGAGAGCATTCCTGGGCCGTCAGCAAAGTGAGCAGAATGGCTGTGGCTGTGGTGTAGCTCTGTGCTCACCCCCAGCCCCACCTGAGCTCCAGCAGTGCAGATCAGCACAGCCTATTGATTTCAGCAGGGTTCCACAGCAATCCTAAAGCCCACGGCAGAGCAGTGCTCCTGTGAGAACTCCTTTGCTGGCTTAAGTCTTTAGAAGCATCACTCGTGGTTTGCCAGCATGTGTGTGCTCTGTCCCCACGTCAGGTTTTGCGTGGATCTTTTCCCATCCTTTTGCAGTCAGTATGTCTGGGCTTAGAAAGGTGATAGCGATGGAGTTCAGCAGCCAGCTCAGATGGCAATGCTGCAGCACTGCTGTTTGCTTTGGGTGTACCTCTCGTTAGAAGAACAGACCCCAAAGGTGTGCATGCATGTGGTTTTCAGTGGCTTTGAGGTTTCCCCTTTGAGACAAAAGGATGCAGTAGTATCAGATGCCTCCACTGATTGCACCTTGCAAACAAAGCAGAATTTGCAGCCTTTTGCTTCTGCGGCTGGAGACCTTTATAGTCTGGACGTAACACTGATGGGACACCAGTGTAATAACATTGGGGTCTCAGCATGGTAAGCTGTGTATTAAAGGATGGATGGCCAAGTTATCCACCCTTGTGTTAGTGGGAGCTGATTTATGCAGCAAAGAGGCGCAGCCAAGGGGAGGTCAGACATGCATAAAAATAGAAACTCTTCCCACCTTCACTGCATGCATGGAGCATTAAATAAGGACTGACCCTCAGAAAGACGCTTTGGGTGTTGCTGAAGCTTCAACAGACAAATCTATTTGTCTGCAGCTTTTGCATATCAATTCCCCTGTGTTTGAACCACGGAAAGAAAAGGCACCCAGTGCTGTGAGGAGTGTGTCCTTGGGGGTGAGCTGTGCCAGCAGCCCTGCATTGCCTGATGTTTGGAATTCCCTGCCAGGGCAGAGCCCAACAGTACCAATGCCATTCAGCCTCAGCCTCAATACCTCAGGTCTCAAATTTGCAGGCTCAGCTGATGGAGCCTGCAGAGCACACAAAGCCCACCTGTCTCCAGCAACGCAGCCCGGCTGGGTACCGCCACGCTGGGCTCTTCTGTCCGACAGAAAAGACAAGAAAGTGAATTTGTGATAAAAGGGAAAAAAACATGAGAACTTTGGCTTTGCAATCTCATCCTGCTGCAGGGCAGGACTCTGCCAGAGCCCAGGCTCAGCTCTGTTTCAGCTGGCCCAGCGAGGAGGATGAGATCAAAGTACCAACCCAGACAGGGCGCCCACGGCTGCAGGAAACACGTCTGGCTGCCGTTACTGATACTGAATAACAGCTGTGGTGGGTAAAGCATCCCCTTCAGTTCTGGTCCAAGTTTATTGGTGTACGATGCCTAAACACTGGGATTGTATTGTTCGTCTGCAGTGCTCCAGGAGATCAGCCTCCGAATTACAGATGTGCACATCTCTGCTACATGCAAACTTGGAATTGTGCTTAATAACGGGCAATTTAAACCCTGCATGTCCTTCATTTCACATGCTGGGATGGGAAGGGGACTGCTCCCACGGTGCGTGGTTGCTATGTAATGTCCTCCATTCTTAATGAAGCAATTTGTTATCAACTCCAAACATTTAATATATACAAAGTTTACCTATGTATATACACACATCCATCCCCTTCCTCCTCTCCCTTTAACTTAGGGAGCATCTCATTCGGGGCTGACACACTGAACAGATTGCATCTGCCTCACTGAAATACCGCACGTATTTCATTACAAAACACTCCGACTCCCCTCCTTAAGTCCCTTTCCCATGAATGATGACTGGTATTTAAATGAGCACAGAGCATTTTCTGGAGCGTTCCGTTCACTTTAATTAAAAGCTAATATTTATTGAGCCGGGCAGATGTGCTCTAACACCAAAAGTCGCCCGTTCTGCATTGCCAGTGTGTTCCGCAGCAACCAGTGTGTAATCACCACCAAACTGGAGTAAGTAGTATTGATTGTGCCTCTAATAGAGGATATGATTCTAAGGGACTCGCAGGAGCGAGCTATTCAAGCTCATTTTATTTATTGATTGAGGCAACGGAGGCTATAATCACACGTGGAAACACGCGGCCATTTGTCACGCAGCGCTCATTAGAAAGGCGTACCCAATGGCACAGAGTGGAACGAAGTGAGTGCATCCCTTTGTCATCATCCCATGGCACATCCCCTGTGCTGTCCCATTACCTCCCACTGCCACCTCCCCCTGCACGCTGCCAATCACAGCCCCTTGGTGGTGGCTTTGGCTGTTCCTCCTTTCACCTCTCCATGCTTTGCTCCTTGGTGCTCTCTCACCTCGCTGTGAATTTCCACCCACAGGTGCTTTAGTGCAGAGCACCTCTGCAATTCTGTGCCTTTCTCTTCCCCATTAAATCAAGGACTACTCAATCAGTCCTGCGTGCTCCTTGTCAGATCATTAGCCGTGTTGACTTTTATGCTATTTCCCACTTAAATCTGGGCTTCGAGTGTTTTCTCTCTCCAATTTGCTCTGAAGCAGAGCGCGTTGTGTATCGAATAAGAGTGCCACTTCAGGAAGACACGGGGTGCTCAGCCCTGCTGTGCTGTGGGAGCTGCAGCCTCAGCCCTGAGTGCCCTCAGTGATGGCTGAATGTGCTCGTGCCAAACTTGCTGCTGTCGGGAGCTGCACTGATTGATTGAAATTAACCCAGGGGAGCGTGCAGGAAGGGTGCATCCTGAGCCCAGCAGGCTGTGGGCACCCCCAGAATAAAGGAGAAAGGGGAAAGGGATGGTGGTGCTGAGCGCTTGGCATCTCTGCGCCCCCAGTAACACAGACAGGAGCTCACAAACTGCAGAGGGAGATGGACCTGAGATGAGTTTGGGCTAAATCCCTGCCAAGGTAATGGCATGCATTGCCACCTGCCTGGACCACGCGGCTTCAGCAGCTGCTTGCTTCTGTGCAATGACTTCCTCACAGGGCAGCAGTCCTACACACACAGCACATTCTCCTGCTGCTGCCCCGGAATGAGAGAAAGCAAGAGGAGCCCAGGTGGTGGAAAGCTGCAGCCCCTGGTGGGCATTGCTTAGCAAGGGGGGGATGAATTCGGTGCCTGGGGAGGACTGGAGCCCTGCTGCTGGGCTGTGCTTGCTCTGTGAGCCTCCTGCGGTGCATAGGGCAGAGGAAGGATCAGGAGCTGCCTCTCTCCCTGCCCATCTCTTGGCAGCTCTCCTCCTCCATCATCCCCAGGAGCTCTGGTGCCAAGTTTTTATGCAAAGCAGGGACGGCTTGTTAGCCCATGTCCAAAATCATTCTCTCTCGGTGTTAAAATGCAGCAACTGTGTAACTGAACAGAATGTTCTGGTCGGGTTAACACTTCGTACAGGTACAAACCGGCTGCGAGCTGCAGAGCACTGAGGAAGGAACTGACTCCATCTGCACACTGTGTCAGCCCGAAAACTGGGAGAGGAACCCGGGCATCCTCACCTGAACAGCTGCCAGCAGTGCAAAGCAGGTTGGGCAAGGACTGTAGCTTTATATTTTTTGCATTTCTTTTAGGTTACAGAAGCAGCACCTCTGCAATTGAGTCCTGCACTGGGAGCAAGGATTTGATTGCTTCTCTTTTGCTTATGCGATGTAGATTGTTTTCGGCTGTCTGCTGATGGGCTGCTGTGGAAAGCAAAGCACAGGATATATAACTGCAGGATTTATCAGATAGGGCAGCACTTAACGTATCCCTGCTCGCTGCATCCCATTACATCTCCTCTCCCTGCTCCCTGCCTCATTCAGGGTACCATTAACCCAACAGCATTACTCCGGGCTCTGCTCACAGCACAGTATTAAGTCAAAGCTGAGCACCAGCTGCTTGAGATGCAGCAAAATTCATCTCAGCTTTCCATTAGCAGGGAGCCACAAACAGGAACGAGGCAACAAGTAACTCACGGAGGAGAGCTAGAAAATTAAATCTGTTGTACCAAAGAGAGGAAGATTTAGGAGAGAAGAGAATGCATTCACTGCACAGGCCCCCACTGTCATCCCTAAGCTGCAGCAAGGGCGAGGTGATGGGGAGAGGCTGGAGGGCACAGGGGGAGCAGCTGCCATGCAGCTGTCCAGGTGAGCAGCTGTTCCAAACGCTCTGCAAAGTCTGTTGCCCTAATATAGCTCAGGCTGAATGAAGGTGTTTTTATTCTGGGCTAAATGAGGCGTTTTCATGTCAGCCGGTAAACGATCTCGTGTAATCTAGCTGCTGCCTCCTGCTGAGGCAATGGCTGTGCTTGGAGGGAGATGGGAGCATTTCCCAGCTATGTCTGCAGAGAGGCTCCAGCTTGGGGATGCAAGAAGTGGCCACCAGTGGTCCCCCATTGGCTGAGCCCAGCTCCAGCATTTGGCTCAGGTGCAATGGGCAACTTACCAGCAGCAAGCCTGGGGCCGAGCCCTCCTTACTCTCCTCCCCAGATGGCAGCGTCTCCTTCTCCTTCAAAGCATCCTACACCACTTTGTGGATGCAGGTTTGGGAGCAGAAGACCCCAGAGGCTGTGCCTGCTGCTTCACACTCAGCGGGGAGACTTTATTCTCTGGCTTGTGTATAAAAAAAACCTAAAACTAAAACTAAAAAACAAAGCCACAGCATCCTTTGGTATAACAGCGCTGGTGGTTTCAAGCTTGGCACCAAAATGCATATAGATCAGGTGCTGCCTGCTGTAAGCCCATTCTCTCAGTGCAGATGTGACTCCATCCAGGTTTCGGTTATTCCCTCCTTTCCTTGCTTTGGTGCACAGGATGTAAAATCCACTGCTGCTGTAACAGAAGTGATTTGGGTGTTCCCACAGCGGACCCTGCAAGGACTGAAGGCTGCAAGGGCGGTCAGCAGTGCTAACAGGAGGGAGCAACAGTGCGAGAGCCCACACCTCAGCACCTCTTCTCCTCTGCTTGGCTCACAAGCAAAGTTGACTCCTTGTGCCTACACAGGTTTTGTGCTGAGCAGTATTCCAGTGGGGTATTTCAGTTCAGGCCCTGCCCTTGTCACACAGCTGCTTGTCCAGTGCTGCAATTCTCCATCCTCGTGCACGGGTGACAGAAATCACGTAGTTCAATGCTAGCCTGAAATAAAGATTCACGTCGAAAACGAGTGAAAGGTGAAGCCGATGCACCGAAAGATTGCACCAAGGAAACTCCGTAGGGGGAAGGGGAGGGGGATCCGTGCCTGGCTGCTGTGTGGGAGCAGTGCTGGCAGCAAGGCTGCCGGGCTCCATGGCACAGACATCCTAGCACAGGGAAGAGAACAAATATTTGAAAATGTAATCAGTCACCGGGGAGCTGTGACAGGATTAAACGATGACATAACACGCTTGTCTTGTCTCTGCTGCCTGCGCTAATGAGCATGATTTGAGAGCATTAGAGACGTATCCACGGGCATTACTGCCTGTGAGTCGGGGGATCACAGCCTTAATTAGTCTCATTCCGTGGCAGCTGCCACTTGCCTGCCCAGTGCAGGCAATGCTGTGAGTGCTCTGGGGCTGGGCAGGCACTGAACTGTGCTGCGCTGCGCCGTGGGGCACACCTCTACGTGGGATGCTGCTGTGGGAGTGAACATGGCAGAGGTCGGCATGGAGAGATTTAAGTGAGGAGATGCAGAGGAGCATCTCGCAGTGTGGCCTCAGATGGCACTGCATTCACTTGGTAGAAGGAAATAAAATGACCGGTGTGATGGATGAGATGCCTGTGCCCTGCTGCATTTAATCAGTGGCAGTGGGCATTTATTGCATTATATACTACCAATCAATAGTGATTAGTACCTCATTAACCTTTTCTGTTCTTTGAATTGTCTCCTTGCAGTGCCAGAATGGCACCGTCCCTCTGCAGCTGATAGTGGTGGCTTTGAGGGCTGTAGGAGATGAGAGCTGCTGCTCCTGGGGAGGACTGTGGTCCTGCAGAGCCTTCAGAGAGCAGCAGGCAGCAGCTCCCTCCTTCCCCAGCTCCCACCAAAGCAACAGAACTTTAAAGCAAATGCTTTCCCAAAATGGAATTGTTTTCATTCGAATTGCTTTGACTTTGGGTTTTCATCAGTGGGAAAGCATTCGGATAGCACCGAAACCAAACACCTCAGGTAATAGAGTGAAGCTATTGCTTTGTTTGATTTGGGTAACTTTTTACATAGGCAGTATCCAAATGTAATCCTGTGCAAATGGTACGTCGTGGCAGTCTGGAGCAGAAATATTCATCTCTGATCTTCTGCACAATGGAAAACAACAAGGCTCCCACCTGGCTGACTGCTTCGGGCTGCGTTTGCTCACAGCAGCTTCAGCAAAGCACTGAGCAACGTGAGCGCATTGATTTCTAGGCATGCAGCTGCTGAAGGCTGTAGGAAGCATCCGAGCTCCTGCCCCTCTCTGCCTGAGTGCCTGTCGGTTGGGATGCATCAAACTGAACTGCATCTGATTCAGCGTGGCACTGGCCTGCTGTGAGCAGAACACGTCTGTGCTCATAACAGCCCTCAGAAAATCCCCTCGATGGGGACGGAGCACACGTCTCTGCTGCTTGTAGCACCCAGCACAGAGGGAACCTGTGCCCGAATGGTGCTGGGTTCAGCTCCCGCAGTGCCGAGGAGCTGCTGCACCACGGTAAAACCTCACGGGACTGATTCTGTTGCCCAGAATGAAGCACTCGGTTAATTCTTGTCTGTGCTGACAAGAGCACCTGCTCGAGCCTTTCAGACCAGTGCAGGGACAGGGGATTGGGAGCCCATCTGCTAAACAGGGATTTAGCCAAGCTGAGTGCCAGCCATCCCCTGGTGTTCTCTTAAGGAGCTGGGCAGCACAGCAGTTGCCGCTCCCTCTCTGCCCCTCCAAGCTCCATCCAACTCTGCAGCAAGGAATTGCCAACCAGAGCTAAGTTTCCTCCTCTTCTTGCTACAACACCTTTTAATTAGAAGCACAACTGCACTGGGAACACACGGCTCACTGCTCGGAGTGCTGGAGAGCGATTACGGTGGATTAAAGTGGAAAGGTTAGGCAATTCATTCAGCCTAGCAAATGCTTTGGATTATTTGGTTCTTGAAAAAGGAAATGACACCTTTTCGGCTCTCGTTAGCTCCGTGGTGCCCTGCTGTACAACTTGGGGCTGGATGCAAAGGGGATCCAGTGGCGTTAGCTCAGGTCCTGCTGAGCCAGGGGTGAGCATGGATTCATCCTGCCTTTGTCACTCCCAGATGCTCCAAAGCACGGCTTCCATGAGCCATGCTGCCAGTGGTTGTGAGCCCTGCTCAGTGCTGGGAGCTCTGGGAGGTGTTACCCAGCACCAAAGAGCTGCGCCCAAAGGCTAGATGAGCCTTTTCCCCTCTGCTCCAAGGCTGTGTGCTGCCCTCAACTGTGTGGCTTAAGTGCTTAAAGCAATGGGAAGGATAAAGCCCCTGGAAATTAATCTGCCTTGCTTCAGGGTTCTATGGGAAGATCTCCATCTCTTCCTCCTCCAAGGAGAAGCAGCGGGTGTCCCCAGCTGGGCAGTATCAGGTGAAGGCCCAACTTGCACAGTGTCTGAAGAGCACCTGGGAATCAGTGGCAGTGTTTTGTGAGTACCTGTCAGCAGAACTGGAGGAGTATCACATTCAGCCCTGTTCCGGAGTGCTGCCCTCGGGGCTGTCCAATGCAACAAGCAGTGGGATGGGCGAACAGCCCCCAGCAGAACCCTCACAGCTGCAAGAAAATGGAATTCTTCCCAAGTGCAGCTCCTTGTGTTGACTGACTTTGCATCCATCTCTTTTGGGTAGCGTTGGGTTCAAGTCTTCAGCTTGGCAAGGCAGCTTTGTGATAGATTCCAGACTAACAGAACGCCAGAGGGCAAATCCCAGCACTGGGGAGCTTTGGGTCATTGCATGGCAATGATTCTGCAGTGCCAGGGAAGGCCTGGGCTGATGTGCTTGGTGTCTTGTAGGACCAAGCAAGGTTGGAGGCACTCAGGCCCTGTGCACTTACACAGACGAGCCCTCAGGGGGTTTGCTAAGCATTAAAATCACAATTCAAAGACATGCAATACCTTGTTTGCCCTTCTCCTCTTGTTTGGCTGACGTGGGCGTGTTTTTGTTTTTACTCTCTTTCCTGTCATATATTGTCCTCTTTTTTTTTTTCCAGCAATGTTGACTGTTCCATCTGCTTATTTATCACCCACAGTTAGAACCTGAATTTCAATTACCAATCTGCTCTGTCGGGTTCTCTTTTAAGCAAGGCACTGAAAGCTCCAACAAAGCCTTAACACAGAAAACTGCTTGTAAGGCAGCTGTGAGAGCTTCTCCATCATATCCACGAGGAAAACGAACACTTCTGCTATCAAGATGCTGCTGATACATTAGGTTTAGCCCTCCTTGACAGCAGTGGGTAGAAGGCACCTCAGCAAAGATGATAGAATGATTTTGAATGACTGAGATGGAGAACGCTCTTTGCTCTGGAGATGCAAAAGATGCTGAGAACTCACATAGTGAGAAACAATTTATATAGAAAGTGGGAAAAACAGCCTCTGGGGCAGCGAGGTTGGGTTGGATGCCAAGCTTGCCGTTGTGGGTTGTTTCAGTGCCAGCTACACAGCGAGTCCATCTCCATTCCACAGAGCCCTTGCCCAAATCCCACTGATATGGGATTAAAATGAAGCTCCTGCCAACGTTCTCCACTGAATCACGGCTGAAGGGATGAATTCCAGTGCTGCCCACATCTGGGTAACATCCTCCTGCCCAGAGCAATGGAAAAACCTCCAGGCAGGTCAGGTAACGGGGTCAGCAGGCTGAGCTCAGCCTGTAACTGATCCCACAATGCTGGGAGGGGTGGAGGTGCTGGGGGAGGCATCTCGTGCTGCCCCACAGCTGAGGAATGCTTCTATCCCATTCACCCCAGAGCAAAGGAGGTCCATCCATACAACGAGCCGCTCACCGGTCTCAGCCTAGCACCAGCCACCTCGCGGGATGGGGGCGGTAATTAGGGCCGCACTAATTGCCGCGGGGCGGGGCTTGAGGCTGGGGGGGGGGGGGGGGGGGGCGCGGCCCCGCTCTGTATAACCGTCTCCCAGCAACGGCGGACGCGTCACTTCCTGGGGGAGCGGGTGGGCAGGTGCGGTGCGGTGCGGTGCGGTGCGGTGCGGTGCGGTGCGGTGCGATGAGCGCGGAGCCGGACGGCGTCTCGCTCCGTTCCTCCTCGTCCTCGTCGGGCTCGCTGGGCTCGGCGGCGGGGCCGGCGCTGCGACCGCTGTCGGCCAACGTGCGGCGGCTGCACCAGGCGCTGACGGCGCTGCTGAGCGAGGCGGAACGGGAGCGTTTCATCCTCTGCCTCAATGCCTACCACGGCCGCCGCAACGTCTGCGATCTGGTGCGCTCCCTCCGCGCTCTCCTCGACGGGCCCCGACGGCGACAGCTGTTGCCTCTGCTGCGCCTGGTGCTGCCGCGATCTGACCAGTTGCTCTTCGACCAATACACGGCTGAGGGGCCATACCTGCCGCCCCCCGGACGCCCCCCGCCCCCTCCGGGCGAGCTGCGCCAGGTGACGCTGCGCCGGAGCAAAGCTCACGAGGGTTTGGGCTTCAGCATCCGCGGCGGAGCCGAGCACGGCGTCGGGATCTACGTGTCGCTGGTGGAGCCCGGCTCGTTGGCTGAACGGGAGGGTCTGCGAGTCGGGGATCAGATCTTGGGGGTGAACGGCAAGCCGCTGGACAGAGTGACCCACGCCGAGGCCGTCAAGGTAAGGCAGGGTTCGTGCTCGACGGGTGTGCGCGTCCCGGAGCTTCCCTCTTCCCCCCCCCCCGGTCCTGCGTGGCCGCTCGGTGACGGCTCGGGCTCGTCCCGAGGTCGGGGAGCGGTGTGGAGCTGCTCCGGAGTTTTCGGGGCTGAGCGGTGCTGCTGTCTTCTGCCGCCGTCTCTGTGTGATGTGGCAGCACCGACTGTGTTGCTTCCTTCAGTCTGAGAAGCGTTTGGAAGTTGGAAATTTGCAGGAGCTGCACTTACAGTATGCAGAGCCGCTGAACTGTGCTGCCTGCGTTCAAAGGAGGAGAAAGGGAGGCACAGTGTGCCCAAAGTAGACCAACGAGGAGGGGTGGAAGCTCTAATGTGAAGGCATAGGGCTGCTGGCAGCTGTGCGTTTGGACCTGGTATTTGGTATCCCGTGGCTGTGTTCGTGTGTGAATGACCCTAAGCCATTCCCTAACGGCGTAGCTACCATCGTGTGACTGCTGGGTTCAGCAAACCTATGGAGCTGGGGAATCAGCCTTCAGGGCTGCAGCTTGCAGGCAGTGCATGGATGGTCAGTGTGTGGGGCAGTGAGACCCTTCTGTAGCTGTTTGTGCTTTAACTCTTCCATAAGATGCTAAAGCATTTCTGTCCACAGCCTGCTCCGTGTGGTGTGATTCTCCAGCAGTGAGTTGAAGTTGTGTGGCTGTGAGCTCCCCACTCTATCCTTAAATCTGTGTTCCATACAGGGACCCATCTGCTGCCTGGCAGCAACGCTGGCCATCCTGAGACCCGAGGGAAAGTCTGTACGAATTCTTTCTTTCACTGCTGTTTTGTTCTAATAACAAAAAGACAAAGGCAACGTTTCTGGAAGTTAGCCTTGCAATTCTGTGCTTCTTGTAACTGTGAGAAAAGCCCCATGCATTTTGTCTGCAGCGATGGGGAGCCAGGTGTCAGGAGTTCTCACGTCTGCTGAATGATTTCATCTCTAATTCAGCCCACTGCACCGGGTAATTCACATAACAGCTCTCAGTTTGTTCTCTAATACAGTGTACGTGATGCCTTTTAGACTCTATTAAATGTTGTGTGAAGCTAAGTGCTTCCTGCACAGAAATAGTTCCCGTAGGAAGCAGTTTGATAAGGGCTTGCTCTGTGACGAGTGCTATATTTTACCATTGCTATTTTAATAGGAAAGCTTAAAAACTGTCTGCTTGGGAGCTGAACTTCTTTCAGCTGTTGTGTCAGTCCTGGAGCTGTGTGCTGGAGTGCCTGCGTCAACTCCCATCCGGGTGCTGTGACCATGGGGAGCTGCAGGGCGACCCCGGGACCTCAGCTCCTGGTCAGTGTCTGCTCTGCAAGACACTCCTGCTCCATCAGGGCAGTGCAAACTTTGTGGCTCGGTGGGGAAATGCAGGTTTGGGCTTCCTTGATACAAACCCCAGCTGCAGAGCGCTCTCCCAGATGCCACCTGCCTGTTTCTCTGCCGTGATGCTGTGGCTCTCTGAGAAGGAGCACATTCTGGTGCTGTGTTTCCACCTCAGCTGTCCTGCAGCCCGAAGCTGTCCATCTGTGGCAGCCTCGCTGGGCAGAACATCACAGTGCCGTGAGGGAGGCTGTCAGAGCTCATTGCTTGGGGTATGAGAGGACGGCTCAGGAGCTCCTCTGCGCCCGATGCGCTGCAGAGCGATGCAGGGATGCTCTGCTGTGAGCACACACAGTGCCATGGGGCCGCATAGGTATTTCAGTGAAAATTAGATTAACTTACAATTTTTATTTTTAATGACAGGATTAGCTGAGCACTCCAAGTCAATTCACTTAACGACTGCCTTCTTAACCTTCATGCGAGCGGTGGAGTTTTATGGCTCGGCTGCTCGGTGCTTTCTCTTTCATCCAACTCCAAATTAAATGACTCCATTACAATTACAGCTCCATCATCCCGGCGTTCGGGACTGCACTTCAGACAGAGATCACTGTCGTTTGAATTATGGCTTAAGAGACAGAGCTTGTGTTGTCTGTTGTGTTTCTAGCAGGCAGTTGGCGTTCATCAGCCTCGCTACAGTGTGTGGTTGTTTGTAGCAGAAGTGCTGAAAGTTTGTGTTAATAAGCTCTAATACTGCATCCGGAGCAGCTGAGGTGCTTGCTGATGATGCAGAGACATAGCAGAGATGTGCAGCCCTGAGCAGGGAACAATTCCACCTTCTGGGCAGCTTACAGGAAAGCAAATTGTGTTTTCAGTGCTAATGAATTGATGATCGTTATGGGACTTATTTGCTGCGGTCGGTGATCCCACATCGTGCTGTGTGCACGATGGAGCAGCTGGCAGTCATGGATGCAGCCCTGTTTTGTGGGGTTTTAACCCTCTGAGCACTGGGAACTGAGTCCTAGGTGGAGAATGGGGAGTAAAGGCAGTGCCTCAGCCCTTGGTTCTGTAAGAGAATCAGCCTTGTTGCTTTCAACAAGGGAAAAAAGGGGAGGGTAGGAGCTCACCCTGGGACTTGGAGGCATCTGCATTTCAAATCATCGCAATGCTCCATACAGGGAAGGGCTCCTGGTGGTGTCACAGTGGCGCTGATGGTGCCCTGGGCTTGAGGGTTGGGCTGCAGGTGATGAGGTGCTGCTCTGTTGTGGCAGCGTGCTAATTGAGCCTATCTAATTAATGCTGTATGTGAGGTAGCTTGGGGTGAGCGTGTGCATCTGGGGCATCCCTGGCCCTGTTGCAGCAGGGATTTGTCTGCTGTACTGCTGCATTCCTCAGTGGGAAGTTGGTGGGCTTCCCTTCATTGCACCAGCCCTAATGAAATGAAGTATTACACCGATGCAGAAGAATTAGGTGGAGGTCCTTAATCTCCCCACTCATAGTTTGAGGACGCTGGCACCTGGCTCTGGCATTGGCTCCTTCAGTGGGGCCAGTGTTGCTGGGGTCATCCGTAGCTCTCAAAGTACAATGAATGTGATTTGCTGTGCTCCTTGTAAATAAGTAGTTCTGTCTCGGAAAGATAACCTGAAGGACAAAGCCTGTCCCTCCGTTAGAAGAAAACAAAAGCACTGTTGTGCTGCACAGCCAGCAAGTGGAAGTATCTGTTACTCTGTTCCTCTGTCCTCGGGGAAGATGATGGATTTCCTTGACACTTCCCTCAATGCCATGTCTCCTCGAAGAATTATTGGGCTCTAAATCCCTTCTACTGAGCTGACAGCGTGTCTGCTGGAGCGATGTGGCTGCAGTGAGTGCTGCTGTCACCACTGCCTGCAGCACCTCTGCTCCTGCCCAGTGCCTGGGTGCTGTGCTTAGGAGCTTTGTGCTTGCACTGCTTCTCGCCTCGTTTACCCACATGGATTCTTTCAGAGTTTGTTTTTCACCGGGTAACTGACCGTCTCAAGGCAGTATGGGTTTGTGGATCCTGCTCGCGTTATTTATTGCTTCTTGGTGTGCAGGGGAAAGAGCAGAAAGGAGTTAGCTTTTATCTGGATTGTTGTTCAGGAAGCATGGAGCAGCGATGCGGAGCTCCTGCTGCCGTTAAAGCCGCCTGGGGCTGCGCGAGGGATGCACGGGGCAGTGCCCGGCTCTGCGGGTGGGAACCGGGGGTGTCGGGGGGTCGGCAGCGGGGTGTCCCTGGAGCTGAGGTCTCCTCTGCCCTTCCCAGGTGACAGGGTCACAGTTTCCTGATGCCCCGGGGCTAACTGCCTGCAGTCACAATTACGCATCCATTTACATCGATTTGCATAAGTACCTCTTGTTGAAAACCAAACTGCTGTCTCCTTTGCCTTGCGAGAGGGAGAGAGGTTGGGCTGATCCTCCTGCAGGTCCCCTCTGTTCTGCCGAGGAGTCCACCTCACCCCTCCATCCTTCTGTGCCCACTTCTTATCCCGCACTCCGCCGAGAGAGCCTCTGCTCCCCTCCTGCCCGTGCACCGCTTCTCTTCTTCTCTGCCTGCAGAGAAGCCGTGCACCCAACGCTCCCCCGTGCAGGGTCCCAGCCCTGCCCCTGCAACCGCCACCCCTATAGCGCACACAGGGACCGCTCCATCCCCGCTGGCACGCATGGGAGCCAGCTGAGCCGAGCAAAACCGAGTTTAGAGGCTGGGGCGCATCCCAGCGTAGCTCAGGAGACAGCATCCAAACTTCTGCAAATCGCTCCCTCGGTTGTGCTGGAGCTCGCACAGCTCCCTCTGCCTCCCTCCTGTGGCATCTTTGCGTTCCTCTCCCGGTAACACTTTGCTCACTTTTGCTTTTTGGATGGTTTTTTACCTTACTTTCTCTTGGAATTGGTGCAGCGCTGTGCATTGCTTTGATGGATAACCCCCACGCTGACCTTCGCAGCTTGCAGATGGAGCGAGTGCTTGGATGCCCGCTACCCGAGCAGCCCCAAGTCTTTTATTTTTGGAAGCGAGCAGCTTGCTCTTGCAGTGAGGGGGAGGATGGCTCTGAGTTAATGCTGCTTGTTTCGAACTGCGATCTACCCACTAAGAGAATGAATTGGAATAGATTGCTCATTTCATTAGCGGCGGAGGTAAGTGAGTGGGCTGCGTCCGTACGAGACGTGTGTTATAGTCAGGCTGCCAGAGGAGTGCTGGTGATTAATTGCCATTCAGTTCTGACATCTGTGTTCCTACTGGGGGATTTCTGAAGGCCTGGAGATGCTTTTTACACAGCCTTCAGCCTTCCAGCTCCCCCAGAGTGGGAAGAACATGAGGAGAAGGGGAAAGTCCTCTATAGCGTGAGAGCAGCGTTGCGGTGCCGGTGTTACAGCTTTCACACTGTGGTCTTCTTCATATGAGTTATAGCTGAGGCAAAGCCAAATCACTCTGAGCTTGTAGCAGAGTGCAGCGATGTGCTGCAGGGCCCTGGGGAAGTGAGGTCTGTTCTGATGCCGCAGAGGGATTAAGGAGGTGGAATTATTTTATTTAATGGTCCACTGCAAATGGGTTCAGTTTAGTGTGCCCATCAAACAACGTGCTTTGCCAAGAGCTCGCAAGCTGGATGGTGCTGCTGAGGGGACGTCTCTGCAGTGGCTGGGCTTCAGGATGTGCATGTCTGAGGAAGAAGCTCTCCCTGTATGCATCCCATCCACAGCCCATCCTTTCTCTCCATGAGCCCCACAGGGCAGAAGCCTGATAGTTTCCTGTGCCAAGGGCTGGTGCAGCTGGCCAAACCCATGCTCAGGTGGGCTTTGGAACTGTGTGCAAGCACATTTCAGAAGGCCCAGGGGGGAGAAATGAGTGTGGTTGGGCTGGGCAATGGTTCCTGCTGGTTGCTTGGCATTCATGGAGAGCAGCTGGAAAATGGATGCTGTCCTCTGCCATGGATACACGGTGCCTCAGCACTCCTTTTCCTGCTGAGGAAGCTGCCTGTGTGGTCTATGAGTAAATTGGTGCCTTTGGTCCCAGATTAATTCACACAATATCCCTACACCCAAAGCACTTTCTGTTATCAGAAGCCTTCAACCTCCACCTCATCCCAAAGCCGTTTTGCTGGGGTAGCCCCACATCCGGCTGGGAGCTGCAGTGCTGGGGTAGCCCTGGGGATGCTGCTTAGTGCTGGGGGTGGAAGAGTGAAGAAGAGAGGTTCTCCACATGCATGAAGATGGAGAGTTGCCTTGTTCACTCACAGCTCATTGACAGCACGGTGCCTCTGTCTCTGGCTGTGCTGTGGGAGCTGCTCCCATTTGGTTCACAGATGCCTCATGTTGCAGCTCTTCAGGAGGATGAATATGGCCACAAATCCTCATGCTATGGGACAAATATCAGCACTGTCAAACAGAGGCATTCTGAGCAGCCATCCTTGTGTTCCTGCAGAGTCCCAGGGCCCTGCCAGATCCTGTTCTTATGTCGCTTCTTCCACCCGGGCTGCTCTGTCCTTGTGGTGCTCAGCTGTCACCTGCATGCATAAAATATCTCCCTGCTGCAGGAGAGCCCATCTCCTGTGGCCTCATCAGCAGAGCTGCAGGGGGGTGTGAGAAACCCCGTGTAAATCTCTGGCCTCTCATCCCTGGAAAATTTGCTGCATCTGTTTCTTGGATGGCTCCAAAGGCAATGACTGCCACCTCCATGGGCAGCCTGTTCCAGTGCCTGATCTCTGCTCTGGGGAACAAATTTTTCCTAATATCCAACCTGAACTGCCTCTGGTGCAACATAAGGCCATCACCTCTCATCCAACCCCCGCATCACCACAAACTTGTTTCAGGAGTTGTAGAGAGCACAGAGATCTCCCCTGAGCTCCCTTTCTCCACACTGACGCATCCCTGCTCCCTCAGCTGCTCCAGACCCCTCATGGCTCCATGCCCATCTCTGGCCACGCTCCAGGGCCTCCATGGCTGAGCTCGCTATGGAGCGGCTCAGCTACCGTGGCTGGGGAAGCTATGGGAAATGGAAGTGCTCTGTTGGGGCTGCTGGTTTCACAGCCCTCGTTCCAGCTCTCCAGGCACGTGGTGACCTTGGGAGCAGGTGATGGACTGGCAGCCAAGTTGCTGTATGTGATGGGGAGGTGGTGAGCTGGATCCTTCAGCTCTGGCAGGGAGGAACAGGAGTGATGCCAGGCTGGAGCTGGGACCTGGCCAGCCCAGCATTTCTGATGACATTACATTTTGCCCATGAGCTGCCAGAATTGGTTCTTCGCTGTCACGAGCTTTGCTCGGCAGCTTCTCTGCTCAGTGGGGAGAGGAGACCTTGCAGGGGCAGCTCATCGGAAGGACACGTGTATGGAAAAATACAAAGCAGCTCCTTTCTGAGGGCAGATCCTGAGCGTTGATATTCTTGAGGCCTCAGAGGGATCAGCACTCCCAGCTGTCCCCAGAGAGCTCCCATAATGTTAATGTTATTTTAATAAAAGCGATGTCAGCTCCTCGCAGTGAAAGTTGGGGAGGCAAGGGAGCAATTGCAAACAGCCTTATCTGCATCTCAAGGCCATCTTGGTGCGTGCTGTCCTAAATAGATTTATGTATTTGTTAACGGCTGTGCTCATTAATTGCTGGCTTGTGCTGGGAGGGCAGCTGGTGAGATCATAGAATCACAGAATGGCTTGGGTTGGAAGGGACCTTAAAGATCACCCAGCTCAAACCCCTCTGCTGCAGGCAGGGTTGCCAACCTCTTGATGGCTGAATTTCTGGGAGTGCTGTCAATGTCTGCTGGACATCAGGAGCCTTGATAAAGATGGAGCTTGGGACCAGGCTGGGGGGTGCAGAAGTGCTGCTTTCCTAAGCACTGAGCCCATTCAGAGGCTGCAGAGAAGGCTCACTCTGGGATTCAGCCCACGCTGGGGCTCCCTCCAGGTGTGTCAGTGCCCTATCCATGGCTTCGTCTGCTGGTGGGGAGAGCTTATTTCCTCTGTCATCGACAGCAGCATGGCCTGGGCGCTGTGGTAGTTCAAGAGAATATAAAAATCTGAGCTGTTTCACTGGCTTTTTCTGTCGCTCATTACATTCTGTAGGGGTGCGGAGTAGCTTGACATCTTTCAGCCTCGAGGAAGGACAGAGCCTGTCCTGTCACTCCAGGGCCCCAAGGTGGATTGTCCTTCCCCATCCGTAGGCATTCACTCCCTCTTCTCTGTGGCTTCTCTTCCAGGTCCTGAAAGGCTGCAAGAAGCTGAACCTGTCCGTCCATTCAGTGGGACGCATCCCGGGGGGCTACGTCACCAACCACATCTACACCTGGGTGGACCCGCAGGGCCGCAGCGTGTCCCCACCGACGGGGCTGCCGCACCACCAGAACAGCTCACTGCGCAAGGATGGCGAGAAGAGGAGCCACCTCCAGCTCCTGCAGGAGGGAGATGAGAAAAAGGTGAGCAAGGGGGAACACCACGGGCCTGTCCTAGGTTACCTGCTGCCATGCAGGTGCCAACCATCCTCACTGACTTTGTGGTTTTTGCTTCCTTGCGTACTGCGAAGGCTTAAGATGGAGGGGTAGATGCTCTTGGAGGTGGTGGATAGGGAACCTGCTGGTCCTGTGCAAGAAGGAGTTGCTATTGCCTCTCTGCTGCTTATTGGATATCCAAGTGCTATCATATGAGTAAGCAGCCTGAAGGCATGGAGTTACCCGAGCCTCAACATTTCCATCTTGCCATCTAGAGATCATGCTGTCTGTCCCCAGCACTTAGACTGTGTGCCCTAAGCTCAGCCTGGAAAGGCTGTAAGGGATCTGTAAGCTGGAGGCTCCCACCTCAGCCAGAGAGGGGAAAATCTAATACAGGATGAGGCAGTTTGCTGTTGAAATATTCATGTTGGCCACAAGGGAGAAGGGCCTATTATTTTTTACTTTAAAGAGGAGAGAAAAGCGACTGCTACTGGCTTGCTAGTGTCCCCCACCCCCTGCCACTCAGTGTCACCTTGATGCAGCCCCAGCAGAGCAGATAGGTTCTTTGATGCTGCAGGAAGGAGGTGTTGCTCTGCACTTCATTCCTTTGCTTCTTGCTGGGTATCAACACGCACGCCTGCAGCTGCGTGAGCCCCTTTCCAATGTTGGATGTGCGGGGAGATGTGGTGCAGGGCTTGGATGCTTTTGCACAAACTCACTCCTGAGGTGTGAGGGGCACCATCTCTGGGTTGCCCTGTTTGACACATTCAGGCCTGAAGCTGGCTGGAGAGGCTGTCCCTGCTCCAGGCTGTGCTGCTCTGGTGCCATTGCTGTGATGCCTTTTTATGTGGCAGAGCACTGGGGAGATCTGCCAGGCTGGAATGCCCATGCTTTGTGGTGCTCCCAGCTCGTGGCATGCTGCCTTCAGCAACTCTTTGCCAAGCTGTGAGTAGCTCCCTGCCTGGCTTTCCCCAAATCTGTGCTCATTCTTCCACTCCCTGGCATGACCCATAAATGACCAAGGCACTTCTGTATCCAAAGCATCCTGCTTTGCCAGCTGGCAGTGAAAGGAAACCCCACCATGATCGTGATCCGTGATGGAGAGGGGTTATTTGGTGTGACTGCCTGTGTCATGGGGCAGAGCACGTGCTTCAAGCACTGATTAGCAGAATCATTTTGTCCTGACTTTACCATGCACCCCTGAGAGGTGAATCCATCCCGTAACAGGATAATGGTCTGCCTCTGGCTTTTTTATTATTATTATTATTATTTGTTTGTATGTGTATTGCTGCTGTAAATGGGATGATTCTGTTCATAAATATCATGCAAATAAATGCAGTGTATCCCTGGTTAATTCAGTGCAGTCAGCTGGAATTGACAGGTACCCCCGAGGGCTGTTTGATTTCTGGATGTTTGCACTTCCTAAGGGAGAGGCTGGGGATTTTTTTTCTCCACCCTCCCTCCCCCCCCATCCCTCCCTCTGCTATTTCTAATTGATCTGAATGTCCTGGAACACGCAGGCCAAAGCTTTCAAGCTGGTGATGTTTGGGGAAGTGCAGCGGATCGGATTTTAGCCCTGCAGCAGAAGGATGTAAACCAGAAAGTTTGTTAATGCTTTGCCACAGTTCAGCGAATCTGCTGTAGTTAAGGTGATGTTTCCAGTTTTGGCAAGGTGAAATTGAAGGTTGGTGGAGGCATCCCACATTCATCAGGCAATAGAGATGTCCCTTGTCTGCCTCGGGCCCCACAGGTTCCCACTGATGTTTGTGATCTGTCCAGACTCAAATCCTCTGGATTTTGACAATAGCAAAAACCACTTAGGCTGTGAATTGTCACTGTTGTGCTTCTGGGATTGACAGCTTATTTCATTAAAAGCACTTTGGAAGCCATCAGCCGGCAAAAACCCATAGGTGCTGCTGAGCTGGGAGGAAGAAGAAACGCTCTGCAAATGTTGGGCTGCTAATTCCCTAAGAAATGCCATTTCATCGACTAAATCCTTGCTCTAATGTGCTGATTGCCAGGGGAACTGCTTATTCCTTTATGTTTTTGGTGCAGGAGAAGAAAGAAAAAAAACCATATGCATAGAAGAGAATGTCTCCTTGCCTCCAGGCAGTTTTGTACTCAAAAGTAGCTATATTACAAAAGAAAAAAGAAAATCCAGAAAGGAGAAATACATCTGTGATATCATTGCACGGCTTGGATGTTATCGAGAGCCTAATGGCGACTACTTGAGCATGAAGGATAATAGAAGCAGGCAAGATGAGGACGGATTTCTTTCTATTAGATGGCAGTGATGTTTTCCATGTGGATCAGTGCTGCTCCCCACACCTCTTGCAGTTTGCCTGATCTGACCTTGCTGGGCTTTGCAGCCAACCCGGGCTGCTGAGGATGTGTGGTCACTTCTCCATTCACCTGCAGTTTTCCTGCTGCTCCCAGCCCTGCAGCTGATGGGTTCTGTACTGGCCCTGTGGGGTGGAAGGTCTTTCAGACCTGGGTTGTTTGGGCTCTATGTGCTGCTTTCCACTTGGTGCTCCTTGAGTCCGCGTTTGGTGTGTGTGCAAACAAAGTGGTGGTGACGCACTGGAACAGGTTGCCCAAGGAGGCTGTGGATGCCCCATCCCTGGAAGCATTCAAGGCCAGGCTGGATGTGGCTCTGGGCAGCCTGGGCTGGTGGTTGGCGACCCTGCACATAGCCGGGGGTTGGAACTGGATGAGCATCATGGTGCTTTTCAACCCAGGCCATTCTAGGATTCTATGATAAAGCAGCTCCTGCAGCACCGCAGCAGTGCTGTGTGGAGTATCTCTACTCCATCTGATGATAACAGGGTGGGGAGAGGAGCTCGGCTTCCAAACCCCTTGGGGCAGCATTGAAAGGAAATGCAAATATTCAGATCAAGCTTAGAACAGTGCTGGCAAAAAGGTGTTTATTGTTCAGGGATGCATAGAAAAGGGGGGAGTGTGGTCAGTGCAAAGCTATTTTCACACTGATCCGTGGCTGTGTGTGCTTTGCTGCGTTTCTGCTGCATGGATTGTCATCAGAATTGGGGAATTATTGGAATGCACGGCAAAGGCATGGCGAAGAAATTATAGTAGGAAGGAAACCTTGAATGTTGTTTGGGCAGAGGGGGAAAAAGGAGGATTTTGGAAAAGCTGAATGTTTTTCTGCTTTAAAAAAAAAAATAGTCAAACTTTTTATAATGTAGTTGTTCAGTGAGAGCAACGTGTTAATGCAAATAAAGAGTTAGCTGCCCTTGATCTGTATGGGCAAATGCTGTGCTGGATGTGGGCAGCCTGCTTGGCCCTCTTCTCTGCCCTCCCTAAAAGACACAGTGCCCAGAGCACAGGGAAACCGAGCTGGGCTGCTCCCATCCTGGCTGGATGTGGGTAATTACTGGGTAGATGGACAAGCCCAGGGAACCATGGCAGAATTAGCCCTGCTGTCATCCATGGGTGGTGGCAGCACAGGGATATGGCTGTGCTCAGAAGCATGGAGCTGAGATGCTGCTGTGCAGCTCTTGGGTGCCATGTAAGTGTCTGTTCCTCCTCCTCTGCAGGTGAACCTGGTCCTGAATGAGGGGAAGTCCCTGGGGCTGATGATTCGAGGAGGGGCAGAGTACTCCTTGGGCATCTACATCACCGGTGTGGACAAAGGCTCCGAAGCAGAGAGCACTGGCTTGAAGGTAGGAGTGATGCCGAGCAGGCTGGGAGGGATGGTGAGCTTCAGCTGTAGCATGGGGCAGTGCTGGCACACAGCTGCGAGGCTGCCAGTGTGAGGCCACTGCTGCATTTCTGGGGATGGCAGGTGAAGAAAATCACCGAGCTGGCAGGAAAGCATTTTCCATTCAAGTTCTTGGTCTTGCACCCTCTCACATCCAACCCCGTTAGGTTTGGGGCCAGCGTGTGCACGAGGTGCCCCGTGTGCCTGCAGGGCTGTGCTTGGCTGCTCAGTGTGAGGAGGCTGGGCTCACCGCAGTGCAAACAGGTGTGTGCTGCTTTCATGCTGCAGCGCTGGCATTTGTAAGGATCATGTCCTAACAAGCAGAAGCAGCACGACCACCCTGGGGGGTGATCAATTAGCAGCCTAACCTGGTGTGACATCCACCCTAAAGGATGCTCTGTGCAATCGCACTGTGTCCTTTTGCTTTCTGCATTGCAATCCCGTCGGCTCTGAGTACTGCCTCCTTCCCTGCTCTTTGTGTCCATCAGTCTGGATGGACACTGAACTCCGTGGTGTTCTCTCAGGGCACTGAAATGGTGGTAGACTGTTGACTATTGAGGAGATAATCCTGATATTTAACAGGGTGGGCACCTGGTGGCATCAGGAGGTTGCATCCAGCAGGGCACTGAGCTCACTGCAGTCCTCTTTGTAGACAGAGGAGAGAGAGGGAGATGTTTGCTGGGGGAATTCAAGCAATCCCGAATTTACTTGTCCTCTCCAGGCTCCTGCTTCTCCTACGGAGGGGAGAACTGGTGGTAAACATGGTTGCCAGAGAATGCGTTGCCGTGTTCTGCTGTGTGATCTCATTGAATTGGGGTTTTGGCAGTCCCTCCCATTGCCTTGCCCAGCACATTAAGGAGCTGTGGGAGATTTTTTCCCAGCCTCACCACGCACTCATTGGGCAAACAAGAGCCCTTGACTTCTCATTGTTGCCAGCATTGCTTTATAGAGCTCCATCAAGTCCCGACACGTTATCTCTTCTCTAAATTTAACAGGCCTAATCTTTTCCATCTGTCCTCTCACCTTCATCACCACAAGGCATTGTTTCTCTTCTTCGGAACGAGGTTTTCTTTTCTTTCTGCTGGGCAGGCAGGGCTCTACCCAGGGAATGCACTGACAGCAAGGTCATGCCTTTGGGTATCACCATTACGCTCATCTTAGAGCTGTTCTTGAGACGTTTCTTGCCACAGTTTCCTATCACACGTCTTTTGCCTCAGGTTTACTCAGTCCTTCTCAACTCAAAGCTGCATGCTGAGCCACAGATCTCCTTCAGATGCATCTGCTTGGGTTGCTTCAGAAGCTTCCTCACATCTTGGCCAGTCGCATGGTGCTGCCTGGCTCTTCAGAGCACCTTTACCAGCTCCTTCCTGTCTGAGCTTACCCAAATAGTTGAGTGATGCTGGTAGATCTTGACTCTCTGTTGAGAGTGCCCAGCGCCTTGCTGCCTTCCTGTGCCCCTGCATGGATCACAGCTCCAAGGGCTTCTCCAGCAAAGCTCTGGGTAGTGCCAGCAGGGTCAGTTGCCCACTACAGGCAACTGTGAGTCATGCCCTACTGGAACAAATGGATGAGTCTGGAGAATTAATCCCAGCCCTCTGAGGCTTCCTCAGACCCAGCAGCAGAATGAGACAGACTGAGCTGCAGAGTTTATATTGACTCTCTGTGTTATTCCTATAGCCTCAGAAGCTCTTCCCCCCTCCCTCTTTTCTCCTTTTCTCCTCCAAGATGGGGTGAGTTATTTAAAGAACTGTCTTGTTCTGCTTGCATTGCGGCATAAAGAAAATAAGATTGCATTTTGACAGAGCTGAGCAGAAGCCTGTGGTTAAGCAAAGATATGAAAGAGCGGTTTCAAAGAGGTGGCTTATCAGAAACAGGGTGAATTTTGATAGGGGAGTGAGAAGTGTGCAGAATGCCCTAGAAGCACAGAGCACTTGGGACAAAGGGAAAAATGCCAGATGCGTGCTGTGCTTTGAACACAGCCTGACTATCAGGAAGCCCCAGAGTACAACAAAGGCCCTGGCTGCAAAATGGAAAGTTCATGGGAGCAGCTGGGAAGGAAATGGGAGGAGAGGAGGGGTGAACCCCCAGCTGTCCCACATCCCACAGCGTGCAAAGAGCTGGAGGCTCTGGCGAGGATCTCAAGTGAGTCCTCCATGCTGTAAATGGATGTGAGGTTTGGAGCAGGAAGAAGTGAGGCTGTGTATTCATTGGGGGTTGTTCCTAACCAAGTGGGTCTTCAAATCCTTCAAATGGAGAGGACTTGGCAGGTGAGTCTGAATTGGGATCCTAAATAGCTCCTCTAGGCTTCACAGCCAGGTCCAATACTGGCTGTTGGCTTGGTCTCTAGCCAGCAGCACTTGGATCCTCTCCCTCATCTCATTATTTCTCCAGTTGCTTTGGTCCTAATTTGGTGGGGCAGTGGGAAGGAAATGAACACGGTGCCTGCCAGGCTCACCCTGTCCTTGCTCCGCAGGTAGGAGACCAGATCCTGGAGGTGAATGGCAGGAGCTTCCTCAGCATCCCCCACGATGAGGCAGTGAAGCTGCTCAAGTCCTCCCGCCACCTCATCATGACAGTGAAGGACATTGGGAGGCTGCCCCATGCCCGCACCACTGTGGATGAGACCAGGTGGATAGCGAGCTCCCAGATTGGAGAGACCCTCGTCAGCTCCACGGGGTGAGTGCTTGGTACAGCCCCATAAGGGTACAGAGTGCAGAGCTGGTTCAGAGCTCCCATAGGGGCTGTGCAGATGTGTAGGGTGGGTGGAGAACAGCAGCACGTCCTCTGCCATGAGATGCTGAGAGCCCTGTGCCCAGCCAGCTGTCTGTGGGAGCACCCTCAGTGCTTAGAAGTGTGGTCCTCATGTCTGGTGCTCGTAGGCAGCACCTGTGTGTTGGATCAAGGCTGGACATCGTGGGAGCTTTCCCCATTAGCTTACAGGCATCCAGGGTGTAGAACAGGTGATGACTGATGGGCACGCGGTGCTCAGTGCTGACTGATCTTCTCCCTCCTCACAGGGTGGTGGGTGATCATGCTGCGGAGGCAACAGCCAGGGTAAGAGCTGCTACAGCCCTTCCTAAAAAATCAGCCATCATCATCTTTCCCATGGGAGGGAAGCAGCCAGGCAGACCCTGCCCAGCTCTGTGCCTGCAGCTCTGCCTCAGCCTGCCCTGCCCAAGCAATCCTTTACAAAGTGTGCTCCTTTTAAATGGAAATGAAGCCATGAGGTTTCACGGGTGGCTCACACTGATAATGGATTCATTCTATTTGCTTGGCAAAACACCTCCCCAGCCTCAGCTCTAGTGTCCTGGGGTAGCCCACCTCTTGTCTGGCCTCATACCCCTGCATTGTGACAGTGCTGCCAGGGATGGGAGCAGCAAGGACCTCCTCTGTTAGATAGAAGTCCCTCCCAGAGGAAAAAGCCTTTTGTCTGCAGCCAGATGTCTCTGGGACCCCTTTGGTGTTGGTGACTCTTTCTTCTTTTGGAGCTTGTGGCAGGGACAAGTGCATGTTACACAAGATAGGAAGCTCGCCCCTCTCTTACAGCATAATTTCCCCCAGCTCTGCCAGGGAGAAATACAGCCTGCTGTTCGATCAGTGGCAGCTCAGGGGGCAGTGTCTGTGCCTGCCGAGCAGAGCTGGGAAGCTGTTTATTCAACTGATGTGTAATCTCCTGGCTGAGTTACGCAGACACGGAGCAGGTGGCTGTGCTGGTGACTCCTTGGGGTAACCAAAGCATTGCTCTTTCCAGCATCGCCACGGGTGATTTGAGAGCAGCAGACAGCTTGGGAGGCTGGTGGGCATGGGGACCACTCTGGGCACTGCTGTCGGCCGTTGACTTCTCAGTGTCCCAGACCAAAACCAATCTCCTGTCTTCTTCCACAGCCCGTGTTCTACCGGGGCCTGGCTGGCTCGCAGGTGACGCTGAGCAGCATGGTGAACCAGACCCGTGTCATGCTGGAGGAGCAAGCGAGGCACCTGCTGAACGAGCAGGAGCGGGCCACCATGGGCTACTACCTGGATGAGTATAAGGAAGGCCACATCTCTGTGGATGCTCTGGTCATGGCGCTCTTTGAGCTGCTCAACACGCACGCAAAGGTGAGCCCTGAGCAGTGGTGATGGGATGGGTCGTCCCATACTGGGTGTGTGGTCAGGTTCTGACTTCTCTCTGCTTGTCTGCCTACCTGGCCCAGTTCTCACTGCTCTCAGAGGTGCGGGGTGTGATCTCCCCACAAGACCTCGATCGCTTTGACAACCTGGTGCTGAAGAGAGAGATCGAGTCCATGAAAGCCCGGCAGCCTGCAGGACCCAGCGTCGGCACCGACTCCTACTCCATGATGTCCTACAGTGACACCATCTCTTCCTCCAGCAGCCACTTCACCTCCACGACCGTCAGCTCAGCCCGGGTGAGCCTCTTCCAGCTGTTCCTTCACCTTTCAGCCCCTGCTCCTGGCAGCCCTACGGCAAGCTCACATCCCTCGAGTGCTATAAAGGCATTTCCCCAGCATGGAGGGGGTTCTTCCAAAGCTTTCCTTATCTCCTTACAGGTGTGTGAGGGGCTCACCTCTCCTGGCTGCAGGCTGTGTCACAGCACCTGGCTTTTAGAGACAGGAGAAAAGCAGACAGTGTCCTAGAGTGGCAGGACAGTGATGATTTTGTGCTGGCTTTGAGAGTCCTTTGCCCCATCCATTTGCTTTGCAGCAGAGAGATGGGGGCTAACCCAGCTGGAGGGAGTTCTGGGAAGAGTGTGGTTTGTAGGGTGGCACTGCAACATGTGCTCCATTTCCCCCCAGATGTGATGCCCCCAGGGGCTGAGTCTTGCTTTGTCCTCAGGGAGGGAGCAAGTCTGCTTCCACCCAGGACTTCCACTGTGCAGTGTGGGCTGCAGCCGTGCAGGAACCTCAGCAGCGTTCTGCTGTCACCCCATGCCTGCCCCTATCTGCCAGCTCTTGGTTTCCCATTCTAAACCTCTGCTGAGGGGCTGGCTGCCTGCTCCCATCCCAGTGGTGCCCAGCACTCAGGCCAGCTGTACCTTATCCAAGCCCCTGCCCACATCCCAGCACTGAGGAGCAGCACTCCCACGTCTCGCTGCCAGGCCCTCGTCGCACACACCATCTAATTAACTTATCATCATCACCCCGGAGCGTGCCGGCGCACAGACCCAAAATTAATTTCCTCACCATAAAACGCCTTTCATCATAAATGCATTAGCAGCCTTGGAAATTAAAACCTTCTTGAAAAAGAACGGATGATGAGGGGCTTTCTGCTTCTTTGGCAGCCAGCAGAGCAGCCCATGTGCGGGGCGGGCGGAACTGTGGTTCAGGGGCCCATGAAACCACAGCCAGTGGGCAGAGGTCTGGTGAGGGGCTCTGGGTGGATGGATGCTTATCTCAGCTAGCAGGAGGGAGAGAAGAGGAGCTTGCAAACTTTGCTCTGCTGCTGCTCTCCCTGGCAGCCTTCATGTTCAGCGTGGATGCAGCTGGATGTGGGTTCCACAGGGTGGGCATGAGGGAGGAGGGGTGCGTTGTGCTGGGATTTGCTTGCGTGGCTTGTTTGTTCTGCATCCTCCCTGATGTTCTGTTTTCGCTTTTGTGCTTGTTTTCATCTGCTTTTCCCCTCGCACGTCCCCAGGAGCGGCTCTTGTGGCTAATAGACCTGATGGAGGTAGGGGCGGCCGGCGGGGCGGAGCTCTGAGCGCTGCGGTTTGCCATAGCAGATGGGCTGCGAGTGTGTGTGATGTGCATGGGGTGAGAGGGGGGGTACAGACCCCTCCAGGGGCCAGCACACATCTCAGCCACGTCAGCAGCTGCCTCCTGTCTCCCAGCTCTGCTTCTCCTTCCCGTGGCTCTGCTGGGCTGTAGGTCTTAGTGCTGCAGTGCAGGCAAGGCTCAGCTGTGAACCAAACCCAAGTGGTGCCAGCATCCTGCTTGGCAGCTCGAGGCCGTGCTTTTGTAAAGCCCAACAGCACTGATGTCTGAGAGTTTTCCTTACAGACCTTGTAAGGAAAAGGTCTGTACGAGCATCTGTGCAGGGGGGATCCTTTGGGACACCGGTTAATTTGGTTTCATGGGCAAAGTCAGTGACACCAGAGCAGGTTGGTGGGCAAACATGTCAAGAACAGCCAGGATGGGGCTGATCAGCATGGTGACTTAAAGTGATTTTATCACAGGATTCTTGAAGGGTTCTCGGAGATGAGGCAGAGTGTTGTTTGATTGTGCCACCCACTGGTTGGTTGTCTGAGTATCGTCACCACCTGTTGTAAATGGAGGATTTTGATCTCAGGATGAGACCTACAAAGCAGAGGTTAATTGTAGATTACAGCAATGTGATGCAGCTTGTCTGATCAGAGCAGCATGAATTTCTCATTTCTTTGCAACCAAAGCAGTCCTTAAGGGACTTTGTCCCCACCTCCTGCCTCAGCCCTCATTGTTAGGATTAAGGAATTGAGATCTCTGTTGATTTCATTTTTCTTTCTGCTACCTCCTAACAAATACACTGCCATCCAAGTGCCTTATCCTCCCAGGGCCTGACTCCATAGGTGCTGGCTTGCTCCCAGCTCCATGAAGCTGCAGGTCTGGGTGCACTGCAGTAACTCAGCTCATTCGCCAGCCTGTCATTGGGCTCCATGTCACCAACGGTAAGGAGAGGATGGTGGTGTGGAGTCCTGAGCTGTTCCTCTCTCTGGAAAGTGAACCATAAGCACAAGTCAGCAGCCTCCTTGGCATCCAGCAGATGGTTTCCATGTCCCCAGAGGGAGCAGAGTGGGAGCAGAGGAACAAGGGCCTTCCTGCACTTGCTGTGGGTCCAGCACCCATTTGCCTCTCCAACCCCACCTGTCCCATTACAGGGCCGTGCCACCTCCCCACTTTGTTTTGACCCCTCCAGGATAGGTACCATCATCCCACATGGATGGCTGCCGTGTGCTTTGTGTTGTCGTGTCTCCCCCAGAGCACTCAAAGTCTGAGATGTCTGTGCACAGCACCTGGGGCTTTTGCACACCTGGGCTCCCAGGCTCCTCCATCTTCAAACCCTGCAGAGGTATGGGAGAGGGGGAAAGCTGGGCTGCTGCTCAGGCTGGCACAGTTATTTGAAAGCAAAACCCTGTTGGAGTCGGGCTGTGTAGCTCTGCTGCTGGAAAATAAGGGACTCGTTTGGAGTGGTGAGGTTAATTAAAGGCTGATCTGTACTCCCCAGGGGGTGGTGGTTTCTCCACCACGTAATCTGCAAATGGAAACTGTTGGAGGCAGGGGAAGGCAGAGCTGGAGAGGGAAGAGTTTAGGGACAGAGATGAGGTACCTCTGAAGCTGATCGGTCCTGCACTGCCCTCATGCCAGGCACTCAAACCAACGTGGTCCTTCTGGGCTTGCCAGAGCCGTTCTTAATCATTTTAATCAACATAAAGTTAGGCTGCTCTTGAAATAGCCCTACATGCCTCTTCCTCCAGCCTCAGACACGTGGTATCACAGCAGAGCTTGGATTTGCACAGACCTGTGATGTACCGGGTCTGGCTGAAGCCTGATGGTTCTATTGCTGCTGGCAGATGTTCCTTCAGCCCTGGCTTAGCACAGTAACCCAATGGGTAGGGGATTTTTCTCTTTCAAAAGCCACGTACCTCTTCATTGGATTGAATCGGCGATGACATCCGCCCTCATCAGAGGAAGGAGCAGACTTGCAGGCTGACCTCCCTGTTGCTCTTGGAACAAGCCATTGCTCTGAGCTCTCAGTCTCTGGGGTTCCTTCTGAAGCCACGGAGATAAAAAGCACTTTGCATCAATGCTTTTGCTGCTTCTCTAATGCTTTTAATTGTCTCCCGCATCTATTTTGGGACACTGACATCTTACAGGCACAGCAGTAGCCTCCAGCAGATGGGCAAAAAAACGCAGATGCACCAGCTTTCCAACTAATCAGTTGTTTATCCTGCAATAAATAACGTGCAGTTGAACACAAACTGTACCCTGCCCGTTCCAGCACAGATGAGCCAACAGCCCCATGTGATGGGAAGGCACTCAGCCCTCACTGAACAGCAGTGGTCTTCTCAGGACCGGGACCTGCTGCAAAAGCTATTGGGGACCTGCAGCATGCTGGATTTTTTCTGACTTTCTCTGGCCAGGACGCATTCTGAGCTGTGTTCTGATACTTTCTACTGACATTTTGATCCTTTAGCAGCAGCAGCAGCTTCTGTTCTCATTAAGACTGACTGACTGCTCTCCTTTGCTGAGGGAAATTCTGTCTTTTTTCATGGCTTGTCTCCCAGGAAGATCCAGGTACTGAACCTGATGTCCTCAGAGCTCGTTCCTTCCCTATCTCCAAACTAAACACAGGGAGCTGAGGTTTGAGTTCAGAGGAGCCCACTGCCCTGCTGCAAAGGATAGTTCCCCGCAGGCCAGGCTCACAGCACACTTTGGGCACTTTAATAGCTTGGGAGAGGCTGTTTCCCAGCTGAGTTGTTTGCTTGTATGGTGTGTGATTCTCCAGGAAATGAATACCTTTGGGTGAGGGATGCTTGCAGGGGGTTTAGGCAACACCCTTCATCACTCTGCATGTTCCCTGTTGTGCTGGCATTTCAGTGATCTCCTGTTGCTGCTGTGACCAGGTTTTCTCTGCATTTGCCTTGCCAGAACACATCAGAATTGGAGGGAGGTGAAGACTGCCAGCAGAGCAGCATCAACACCCTGCCGGACATCTCTCTGGTAAGACAGCACACCTTTGGTTATTGATGATACTGAGTGTTGCCCCAGGTTCTGTAGCAATTTGCTCTGTCACCAACCCCTGGTGCCACTGCAGTTGCTGATGTAAAGCAACCAAACTGCTTTGGAAGAAGGATTCAGGATGTCTGAGTAAAAGTAGCATCTGTGCTTACAGTAACCAGGCAAAAGTTGGCTGGTTTGTCCTCTAATTGTCCTCATTTGTGAGTCATATTGCCAATACTGTCAGAAAGATATTTCTGTGCAAATCAGCTGCTTTAGTGGTGCCCTGGGTGCGTGACTGGCTCTGTTCTTGCTTTGGCAGGATGACCTCTCGTCCTTCCCGGAGGAACCCCCCAATTTCAAGCCTCCCCCTCCTCCCACAGCCCCCCAGATGCTGGACCCCTCCTCTGCCCAGCACAGGAACCCGGGGAAGGACAAACCCAAGCGCCCTTCTTCCGAGTCCTCCCAGTCAGGCCTCTTCTTCGTGGCCCCCCGAAACCCCACACCCCCTCCAAGCCACTCTGAGAAGGACACCATCAGTGTGGCCTCCACCACCACCACCTCCACTGAGGAGTCCTCCCCGAGCGCCATCTATGCCACCATTTCCCCAGCCCCGCGCGGTTCCCGACGGCAAATGGACCCCCAGCTCTCCCTGCTCAGCCATCCCCCCATCGGCCCCTTCCCCAGGGTGCAGTCCCCCACCAGGCTGACCAGCTTACCTGCAGATGGCCCCGCAGCTGCTGGCTGCCAGAGCCCTGCATCCCCATCCCCACCTCCGCCCCCAGCCCACCCTGCTCCCCCACCGCCCAGCCCTCAGGCCAACCAGCACTTCATCATGGTGGAGGTGCACCAACCCAACAGCGAGCCCGATGTCAACGAAGTGAGGCCCTTGCCCCAGGCTCGAGGTGGGTGTGCTGCTGGGGTAAAGTTGGAGGGTCCCCATTGCTTTGTTTATTGGGGTGCTGGCTGTAAGTCCAGTTTGGCTTTAGCCTGGGGATTCATCTGCTCTCGCAGATCCAGTGCTGGGCTGTGGGGTGGGCGTACATCCTGCAGGAGGCAACTGGTCCTACTGGCAGCTTGTTGGAGAGAGATAGATGAGAAAGCTGGACTGTTTGGTAGATGAAGAGTTGGCTGGATAGTCATAGCCAGAGGGCTGTGGTCAATGGCTCTGTGTCCAGGTGGAGGCCAATCAAGAGCAGTATCCCCCATGGGTTCATCTTGGGACTGGTGCTTTTGAACATCTTTATCAAAGACCTTGGCAACGGTATCAAGCTGTACCCTCAGCAAGTTTGCTGAGTGGCGCATCTGACACCATAGAAGGAAGGGATGCCATGCAGAGGGACCTGGACAGGCTCACCCACGTGAACCGAATGAGGTCCTACAAGGCCAAGTGCAAGGTGCTGTATTTAGGTTGGGGCAATCCCAGACAGACTGGGAGAATAACTCCTTGAGAGCATCCCCGTAGAGAAGAACCTGGGGGCCCTGATGGACGGAAAGCTGGACATGAGGCAGCAATGTGTGCTTGCAGTCCAGAGCCAGCTGCATCCTGGTCTGCATCAGTAGGGGGCTGGCTGTGGGCAAGGAGCAGATTGTCCCCCTGCCCTCCTGAGGCCCCACCCGCAGCGCTGCCCCCAGCATAGAGAGATGTGGGGCTGTGGGAGTGAGTCCAGAGGATGCTCAGAGTGGCACTGCCGCCCTCCCGTGGCATCGCTCTCCCACTGCAATTAGTTCATTAATCACGGTAACGAGGGGAACGAGCTCGGGCGGCATCCTGCTCGAGGGGCGTCAGCGGTGGGACCCCAACGCTACCAAAGGGACATTCCCAGGGCTTCAGTCCTCCCTGCAGGGGTTCCCGATGCCCATTCCCAGGCTCCATCTGCACGCACATCCTGCATCCTCCAAGGGGAAGAAGCCTCAGTCTGGCAGTTCGTGCTCCGGGAGCAGAAGGGGAAGGCTCTGGGTTGGCTCGCAGTAATTCCAGCAGGATCTTCGAGCTCACTGTCCTCTCTCAACCACCACCACAAATTCACGACCCAAACTGAATCCTGAATCCAAAGCTGGGGGCGCTTTGTGCTCCCTATACACAACTCTGCTCTTCAGGATGGGTTCACTTGGGAGCCTTGATCTAAAAGGAGGTCCAAGCACTGTGGACCTGCCCAGCCCTGGGGGCAGAGGAGATGTCCTGGCACCACGAATCCCATCATCCCCTCTAACAGCCCACATCTCTCCACAGCCTCCACGCTCTCCCAGCTGTCAGACAGCGGGCAGACCCTCAGCGAGGACAGCGGGGTGGACATCGGCGAGGTGGAGGTGAACAGCAAGGACAAAAGCAGGCAGCCAGTCCCTGGGAAAAGCCGAAGCCTCAAGGAGGGCACAAGGAGTGAGGGAACAGCAGAAGGAACCTCCAAGCCGGTGAGGATGGGTCCCGGGGATGCTGGGGTCAGGGACCGGGGGAAGAGAACATCATTGATAGGACAAAGGGGAATGGTTTTAAACTAAAAGAGAGGAGATATTGAGATTAGACTTCGGGAAGAAATTCTTCACTGTGAGGGTGGCACAGTGTCTTTCCCTCTGCCCTTGTGTGCTGTGGGATCGCAGTGGGTGGCCAGAGCCCCTCGGCATCACTGCCCTTGTGCCCACAGCCGGGGCTCCTGGAGCCCACCTCGTGTCTGATCCGGGTATCCAAGAGCGCGCCGACCTTGGGAATCGCCATCGAGGGCGGAGCGAACACACGGCAGCCGCTGCCTCGCATCGTCACCATACAGGTAGGGGGAGTTGAAGACGGGGTGAGCTCAGCACACGTCCCAGCCCTGCGCTTCCTGTTGGCTTAGGAAAGCCCCACAGCCCTGCCCAGGGGGGATTTCCGGGATGCCCCCGGAGGTGGCATTCTGTTGGGGCTGGGACTCGAGGAGTGGAGGGTTGCTCATGTGCTGCGGCTGATCCCATAACATAAAGCACGTCCTGGGAATGGAGGGACCGGTGCAGACGTGAAGGGGATGCGGGCAGCCCCAAGAACCTGCCTGCCTCACCAAATGCAGGGATTGGGGAAGGGAGGATGGTCGGATGAGGGCTGGGGAGCAGTGCTCACAGCCCTGCTCTCGGGAGCTGGCTCCTCTGCTCTTCGCTTGGGGCGAACCTCCTCAAGTTACAGCAGCAGAAGGGCAGAGCTGAGCCCGTCCCTCCTTGCAGCGCGGGGGCTCAGCGCACAACTGCGGGCAGCTGAAGGTGGGCCACGTCATCCTGGAGGTGAACGGCACGGGGCTGCGGGGCAAGGAGCACCGCGAGGCTGCCCGCATCATCGCCGAGGCTTTCAAGCTGAAGGAGAAGGACTACATCGATTTCCTGGTCACAGAGTTCAACGTCGCCCTTTAGGAGCCACGTGGGACCGGGGGCACCCGGATGGGAATGGGAAGCGACGTGGGGGCAACGGTGCCCCCCCCCACTGCTGCACCGCAACGCACACGCAGAATCCCACACCGTCCCCAGATGTCCTCCACGGGGCTGAGAACGGACAGACTCACAAGCGCTTTGGGGCAAGGGTGCCCGATGCCGGGGGGGGGGGGGGAGGGGGTGAGGGGGGAGCTATCCCAATGTCCCCGCGGTCATTCTGGTGTCAGGTGAGGGGGAGGAGGTGGAAGGGTGAGCACGCAGAGAGCAGCCGGACGCCTTGTGACTTGCTGCCGCTGTCATTGTATTTATACACAGAGCTTGGCTTTAGTTTTTCAATAAACGGGCGGTTATAGGGCGGTATTAGGGTGCCTATGGGGCGGGGCGGGGCGCGGCGCGGAGCAGCGGCCGCCAGGGGGTGCTCGCCCCGCATAAATTATGATGATAAGCAACAGTTTCCGCGCTCCCCATTGGCCGTCTCGCCCAGGCTATGCAAATGAAAGTCAAGAGCGGTCTTTATGCTAACGAGCTCTGGCGGAGCGCTTCGATTGGCGGAAAGAGGCGGGGCCGGGAATGACCGCGCGGCCACGCCCATCCCCACCGCGGGCCACGCTATTGTCCGGCGGGGCCGGGAGTGGAACGGAACGGAACGGAACGGAGCGGAGCGGGGCTGGGGGGGCGGCCGTGCCCTGCAGGTGAGCGGACGGGGACTCTGGTGGGAAGGGAGGGGGTTGCGGGGGATGGAGCGCTGCCCGGAGCTGGGCGGGCACTGGGAGAGGGATCTCTCCGCGCAGCGCCGCTCCTCCCTGTACGGAAGGGGGGGGGGGGGAGCACGGCCAGGGGCCCCATCCTGGAGAGGTTTTGCGGTGGGAGGCGGCCGGGGACCCGGAGCCGTGATGGAGCTCCGAGTCAGCGATACTGCATGAGCTGCGCGTCCGGAAGGGGCTCGGGGTGCGCCCGTGGGTCGGCCGCGGGAGGGGGGGGCTGGGGCTGCTGCTGCTGCTGCGAGGAAGTGGCGGGGGCCGCCGGCAGCTTCAGTTCCTGGTTTCGAGGAAGGCGCTGAGCTCACCCGGCTGCGGTCCCGTTGGGGCTGTGACATCCCCGGGCCGCCCCAAGCAGCGCTGCTTCGCTCCCAGCCCGACCCCAGCGGGCATCGCTCCCCACACCCCATCCCACCCCGGGCTGCGGGTCACACAGCCGCGCAGTGACAGCGACCGCTGTAACCCAGCCGTGGCTGTCACCGCGCCCACCCTGGTGCTTTGGGGTTCGTCTCTAAAGGGACCCGCAGCTTTAAGGGTCGGGAGGTGGGAGCGATGCTGTCCCACTGCGGCCGGTGGGGGACACGGGGGGGTGAGGTTCCGTCAGGCAGTGCCACGGGACCCCTTTCCTCGCTGCGCTGTTTTCCCCGTTGTTATTACGAACCGGGAACGACTGCCCGCTGAGCTGCAGATGTCCCCTGCCGAGCGTGAGGCACAGCAGCACTCTTTTGGCGTGTGTGACCCCCCTCCCCCAAAAAGAGGTTTGGGTGGAAACGTGTTCACACACAAAGACGCTCTACCCCCAAACCCGCTCCCTGCAGGCAGCAGCCGGGACTGAGCCGCCAACCCCCCCCCCCCACCCCAGGCTTTGAGCCCTGCGGGGCTGTCGGAGCGCTGAGCAGTGTTCCTGCAGTGCACCGGGGCGTGATGGCCGCTTCGTAGTCCGGGAACCCGCTCTGAAAGGCCTCGGCTGCAGCTGGGGCTGCGGGGACTGAGAGACACCCCCTCCTCCCCGCCCATAGGGATGCTTGCTTCCCATCGCTCTGGGGATGGCATTCTGCAGGGTTGGTGGATGGGGGTTCCCCCCTGTTCTGCCCCCATGGCTGTCACCGAGTGGGAGATGTGGCACAGCCTGGCGTGCTCTCAGCAGGGTAATTAATCCAGCCCGTTAGTGCATAATTAGCGGCACGCGGAGCAGAGCTCGCACAGCTCCCGGCTGCTATTGAAACTTCAGCATGGCCCCATGGTGGGGGGGTGTTCGGCCCAGGGTGTATCTGGAGGTCCCCAAGTGGTGCCCTGGGGGTGGCCCCAACCCTGCTGCACCTGCATGCTGCAGGAAAAGCCTCTAATCCACCCCACAGCCCCAGAGCTGCAAATCCCTACTTAAATCCCACTGTTGGGGTGAGACCTGCACGCAGCAGGGCTGCCCAACATCGGGGGTGCACGCAGTGCTCCCACCGCACTGCTCTGCTTCCCTCAGGCATCGAGGGCACCGAGTGGACCCCAAACCCTCCAGCAGGGCCCCAGAAGCCCCAGAGGCAGCAGCACGAGGCTTTTCCTTATACGCTGCCCCAGCAGCACAGCTCTCCCCACCCCGAGGCTCTTCCCCATGTCTGTACTCCTCGGGATGCTTTGGGCTCTGCATCTTCTCAGTGCGACTAAAGAGCAATTTTGGCTCCGGTCCCTGGCTGGGTTGGGACGCATCCAACCTCAGATCCTGGCATGGAGCAGAGAAAGCAGCCTCAAGCCCTACAGCTGTGCTCCAGCATCAGCCCCGGGGGGCAGGGATCCCCAGAGTGAGATTCTGGGGAGGGGAGGAGGGGAAAGTGGGTGGCTGACCCCCAGTGCTGCTGCTTTGTGGGCTCAGCCCTTACTTGGGGGGCCAGGAGAGCTGTGCATCACCTGCAGTATCCCCATGCAGCAGGGTTCTGCCACGTCTATCCCTTTTCCTGGGAGTCCCTCCACCAAAATGTCATGATGGTAAGAGGGAAAAAATCCTTTTTTCTTTTCTTTCTTTTCCTTTGTTTTTTTTTTTTTTTTTGCTTTTTCTCCTCTAAGTGAGCTGCTTGCCCTTACGGTGGCGCAGGAAGGCCTGAAAGAATAACCCAAGATAGCTGTGTGCTCAGAAACCACAAAGCAAAGGAAAACAATCCCAAATGTGTGTGTGTGTGTATGAGTATGGCTTTTACCCCTTCTCTTGGAATGCTTGGGTTTTGCACTGGGGTTGCTGGGCAAGGAGCTGCACAGAAATGCAAAACTTCAGCGGGGGAACATGCAAGCCCCTGACCCCCCCCTCCCTCCATCTCTGTGTGCCACTGGGGCTGCCCCAGTCGTGCCTGGGGTGGGAGTGATGCAGGGTGGGATTGGCTCTGCCCACCCCGTCCTGTCCCACATCCCCCCCGCAGGGTGGAGGTGTGGGGCTGAGAACCCCGCGCTCATTGCACGTATGGGGGCACGGTGCCATCAGTGCTCTCATGTTTATCGGCAGTGACAGCTCAGGGGCGGGGGGGACGGGGCTGCTGTCACACTGCCTTCGCTGTGTCAGCTGTATCCCAGTTTTCAAAGGGGGTCAATTTCTGGTGCCCATCGGCAGTGCCAGGTCCTTGCCATGCCCTGTGGTCGTCTTAAAAGACCCTCTCTCTGTGCCATGCTGGTGGCCTTGTGGTGACATCCTGGGGATGTGTTGGGGTGGGGATGGGCTGGGGGCTTGTGGAGCCCTCAGGATCAGTGGCTCAGTGCCATTCGGCACAATAACCCCGCAGCGCTCGTCCCCGCCCCATGGCTGTGTTTTGTCCCTGGAGCTGCTGCTATGGGAACCCTGGGGACACAGCTCCGAAGGGCAGATCCTGCTCGCAGGGCACCCGTCCTGTCCTCCAGCCCTGGTTCTCACCACTGTGGGCTCGTGGCTATCTGGGGTACATCGGGGCACAGCGCTGGGTTTGGGTTGATGCCCTTGAATAGAGCCTGTTTAGCACCCTCCTGCCCTCCCCCCAGGATGCTGAGCAGTGCTGTGAGCCACGCTGGTGATAAGGAGGGCCCCAGCTGCCACAGTGCTATGGGGCGACACAAGTGACGAGGACAGCACAGGACACCATGGGCAGCTCCTCACCCTGGCTGCGCTGGACGCAATCGGAGCTGGGCAGCCAGGAGCCCAAGTGCTGGGAGGAGGAGGAGGAGGAGGAGGAGGAGGAAGACTTTGAGAGACACATGGATGAGAACGGTGTCATTGGGCTGGGGGATGCCACTGCGGAGCTCAGCGACCCACACGACTCAGGCTCTGAGTGGGGACAGGAGGTGGCTGGGAGCCCAATATGGGGTGAGTGCCCTCTGCTGCCCCTGAAGCCTTCGGGAAGGGGCCCTCATGCTGGGGGGGCGGGGGGGGGCCTGGGTGGTGGGGGCCTCAGGGATGGTACGTATTGGTGTCAGTGCTGCTTTGCAGGGGACGGTGAGGACCTGGATGTGGGGTCCCCAGCAGAGCCACGCTGGTATGAACAACAGGACCTGACGGAGGAGGAGGAGGAGGAGGAAGAGCAGGGCAGCTCTGAGGAAGACGAGAGGCCAGAGGGGCCATGGGGAACAGAAAGTGATGGGGACCCCCATGCTGAGACCCCCCTGAAAGCCCCGGGTACCACCACAGATGGCGGTGGCACCTCGGGGCCTTCAGACTCCAGTCCCATCCCCAACACCCCACCACGCCAGCACCGGGGCTGGGGCAGAGCCAGGGACCCCAACCAGAGCCCCCAAACCCTGCAGCAACCCAAGCCCAGCCGGCTGTCCCCAAGCCCCCGGCATCGCACCGACACCAAAAAGCCAAAGGATCCCGCAGACATTTGCCCATACGGCCGAGGGCGGCTCAACCACCCCCTGCCCGACCTCTCCAAGGTGGAAGCACGGGTGAAGGTGGGGCAGAGCTACCGCCCGCCACCCAGCAGGGCCCTGCCTGCCCGCACCAGGCCCCTCAGAGGTCCCCTTATCCCCAAATCCCCTGCTGAAATCGTCCGGGAGGTGCTGCTGAGCAGTGGGGAGGGGGCCCCGCCACGGCCCTCCGCCCCCCCTGGGGTGCCACAGGAGCTCCGCTCCCCCAGGCAGGCCACCGCACTGGTGCAGCAACTTCAGGTAACCCCAGAGCTGGACTGGGATGCTCGTACCCTCCGTGGGATGGTCATGTCCCCTTCTAGGGATGCATGTGTACCCCCTTTTATTGCTTATGTCCATACGTAGAGATGCTCCCATCCCACCCCCCAGGATGCTCATGTCTCCCTTGGGATGTTCATGTCCACTCTGTGATGCTCGTGTCCGCCTTTGTTTTCTCCTGTCCCCCCCCCCCCCCCAAGGATGTTCCTGTCCCCCTCCATGGCTTAGGATGCTCATATCCCCCTAGGGATGTTCCTGTCCCCTCCCCAGGATGCTTCTGACCCCACGCAGTGCTCCTGTCTCCTGATGCCCTTCTGTTCCCTCGAAGGAGAGGGGTGGTCCCATCAACCCTTGTGCAAGGCTACATCCACACCAGCTGTGAAGGTGTGGTAGCTCTGTGCACCCCGGGGTGCCCCTCCCCGTGACATGGTGACATATGCCCCCCACAGGACGACTACCACAAGCTGCTGACCAAGTATGCTGAGGCTGAAAACACCATTGACCAGCTGAGGCTGGGGGCCAAGGTGGGGAGGACTATGGGGATGTCTCCAAATATAGGGGTGGGGGGGGATGGGAACAGACACGTTGCTCTGCAGGGCCTGGGGCATCCCTTTGTCCTCCTGTGCTGCCCCATTGCGCAGGTGGGGAAACTGAGGTGGCTCCAGGTGCCAAACCAAGTGCCACCATGGCTCTGTTGCAATGGGGCTGAGGTGCCCCTGATGGGGTGCCTACTGTCTCTGCCCCCAGGTGAACCTTTATGCCGACCCGCCGTGTGCCAGCCGCAGTGCCCACGCCGGCACCATGAGCAGTGGCTGCAGGGTGATGGCCTTCAGCATCCCACGGGCCAGCGCCGCAGCCATCAGCACAGCCCCAAACCCACAGCTCCCCATGGGTGGAGGTGAGCTGAGTGCCAGGAAACCACCTGCTCCAAACCCAAGCATCCCACAGGTGACCCCATAGCAGGGGAAGCAGTGCTGGAGGTCGCCAGCCTTACTTCTCTTTTGTGCCCGATTGCAGCTCCAGCACCACAACCAGCAGAGCGGGGGGCATCATCGCAGCCCTGCTCGCCTCGCTCCCCCCTGGGGGGCTGCCCCACATGTGTGGGGCCATGCTGCTGCGCAGGGCCACGGCTCACACAGACACTGGCAGAGCAGACACGCAAGTTGCAAGTGCAGGTAAGTCAGGGGGACAGCCCCCAGCGGGAGCAAGCAATGGGGTTCCTACCCCTTCTCAGCCCCTTCTCTCCCACCCAGGTGGATTCCTTTGAAGCCTGGATCCGGGCAGGGAGCTCTGTGCCACAGGAGCAGCTCCAGGTACAGCATTGTGTGGTGCCCCATCCCATTCCCAGGTGCCCTATCCTATCCCTAGGGGCCCCATCCCACCCTAGATGCTCCATCCTGTCCCCAAGGGCCTGTTTTGTTCCCAGAGTGGCCCATCTCATCCTCAGGTGTCCCATTCTGTCCCCTCAAGCTCCCATCTCTTTCTGCATCCCTGACCCCAGAGGGTGCAGACCCGGTGCTGTGGGATCACTGCAGTGTAGGGGTTGGGGTTCCCTTTGCACTGCAGCGGTTCCAGAGGCTGCGGGATACTCAGGACGCACTGGAGCGGGCGTACCTGGAGGCACGGGAGGAGCAGAGCCTTGGGGACACAGGGAACTTTGACCCGGAGCGGTGAGCACAGGTTGTGCATTCCCTGGGGATGCAGCGCTGCTCAGAGCCCTGCATGGGAGCAGCCCCAGCCCCTCGTCCCTGATGATGGGCACTGCATTGCAGCACAGTGGAAGGGGACATCTTCGGCCTGGGGATGCGCCTGGAGGAGCTGAAGGAGCATCTGGAGCGGGCGGCACCAGGGAGTCCTGTGGTGACAGAGGGCCCCCCCGGCACAGGGGAGGCAGAAGGGGACAACGAGGCAGTGGCAGTGGGGCTGCCCCAACCCCTACGGCACAAGCAGCTCCAAGCGGAGGAGGACTTTGGGGATCTGCTGCAGCAGTGAGTGTTCCTCACTGGGGGAGGTGAAGGGTGTGGGGGGCACCCCAAAACCTGCCTATGCCCCCCAGGTACCAGCGCCTCAAGTCACTGCCGGCATCACTGAGCATGGAGCAGCTGAGCCTGACGGGGAGTGCAGCGCTGGAGGAGGCGGGTGGCACCATGACAGGGGACAGCCACCCTGGGGGGGTCCTCAGTGGGGCACCGTCACTGGAGGAGGGCACCGACCTCGAGACCTCCCCCTCGTAAGTGTGGGTGCCTCTGGGTGGGTTCGGGGTGAACAGCCCCCGTGGCACACTTGGTGCTCACGCTCACTCTTCTCCTCACAGGCCCCCCCCACAGAGGAAAGCAGTGCCTCTGCCCCACTCTGAACCCCCACACCTGCAGGGGACCCACGGCCACCTGTCCCCTGTCACCACCCCGCTGCCACCAACCCCCTCCAGGCTCCCGCTGGCATTCCCTGAGCCTTTGCCATCGCGCACAGCCCCATCCCGCAGCAGCAGTGGGACAGGGAGCACGGCACCTCAGCTCCGTGCCCTCAAGCCCTGCCACCAGGTGAGTGCTGGGGGGGGGTCCCTGACGCCATCCCTGTGCCTGGGGAGGGTGCACGGTGCCCCAATCCCACTCCCTTCACAGGAACAGCGCATGGTGTCACCGGAGACGGACAGTGGCTTCGTGGGCTCAGAGAGCAGCCGAGTGTCCCTGCTGGCACACACCCCTGAGCATCGGCCACGGGGCACTGGGTACAGCACCAGCACTGCGGGCTTGCTTTGTGCCATGGGGCAGTGGGGGGGAAGATGCAGGGGGTGGTGTGAGTGGGCGGTTGGGGCTACCTCACTGACACATCCCTCCCCAGGACGCATGGTGTGCTGGACCACCCTGTCCCCGCTCCCCTCCATCCACAGAAGAAGGAAGCTCCGTTGCTGCCCCCCAGGAAAGCACTGAAGGGTCCCTACCCAGCCCCAGGGCACGCCCCCACCCCGGGCCACAGCATGCCCCCCAGCACCCCCTCACCGAGCAGCTCCCCACTGCGCTGGGCTGGCAGCCAGGGCAGTGAGCTGGGACCCGAGGGTGATGGTGGTGAGTGCTCGGCCCCCGGCTGTGCCCATGCCCCACACTGCCCTGCTGATCATCCCATCTCTGCCCCCAGCTCACTCTGACTCAGAAGGAGGAGACAGGAGCTGCACCAGTGGGCACCCCCCCGGTGGGACGCCTGCCTCACCATCCCTAGCTCAGACTCACTGCGACCTGCTGGCATCCCGCATGGAGCGCGAGTGAGTGCCCCCAGCCCTGCCAGCATGGGATGTGGGGGGGTGGGGGGTTCCTGTGAGTGCAGGTGTCATCCTTGGTGGCTGTGGGTTATCCCTTTTTTTGGGGGGCTGACTGGAAATAGAGGCTCCTGAAGAGAGCTGAGGCTGCCAAATTCATGACACATAATCTAATCCAACTCTGGGCTGGCTGCGGGTGACCCGCTCCATAGGTTCTTATGGAAGGGCCCCCAACTGTGTCCCGCAGGGACAGGTTGGGGGACCTGGGGCAGTCCCTGCCCCTCAGTGTCCCCTCACCATGCCCTGTCCCTACAGCCGGGCCATCCGTGCACTACAGGATGAGGTTTGGCGGCTGCGCCTGCGGCTGGAGGAGAGCCTGCACCGGTCCCACAGCTACCCAGAGGGCAGAGCCCCCCACACCCCCAAGGGCAGGAGGCAGCCAGTGGCCGGCAGAGCTTCATTCCTCCAGAATGCAACACCTGTGGGGTAAGTGGCTGAGCAGAGACCAGATTCTCCCCAAAGAGTGCTGGGTTGGTGGGTCTGGAGCTCCTGTCTCTTCCCCTAGCCCTAACTCTAACCCATTTCCCTAGCTTTAACCCTAACTATTTCCCTAGCCCCACCCCCTCTTCCCCGCCCCCTTTTCCCCGCCCCCTTTCCTCCCTTCCCGTTTTTCCCTACTCCTTTTTCCCCTACCCCCTTTTCCTCCATCCCTTTTCCTCTAACCCTTTTCCCTCCGACCTGAGCAGGGTTGGCTCTGAGGGGATCCACGTGCCCAGCCCAAGTGGGGGCACACGAAGGGATTCCCAGGACACAGTGGGGTGGTGTCCCTTGGCAGCAGCTTGCTGGGGGTCTCACACACCAGATTGCTCCCTGTGCCTCTCTGCTGCCGGCCGGGCCCTGCCGTAGTGCTGTGCCCCACGTCCTGGTTGCTTTAATGTCTCCATGCCCTCCACAGGGAGCAGAGCCCCACTGCACGGGGCAGGGTGACCCCAGGTGGCCCCAGGGGCAGATGGGCATCGCTGCCACAAGATGGGACACCGCCGGACCTCAGTGAGTGGAGACAGCGGGGACCTCTCCAAACGGAGAGGGGATGCGGTGGGGACCGGGTGCGGGGCTCAGGGATCCTGCATCCTTGCGGGTCGGGGTGCAGAGCCGCTTCCTTCCCTGCAGCCTCCCAGTCGGACCACTCGCCGCGTGCGCACGGTGACAGCCGTCCCCGAGCCGCCCCGTCCGCGCACAAACGCCCTCGCAGCCCTCTGGGTGCGATGTCAATGAGGGGACAGCAGGCGGCTGAACGCCAGGAGCCCGACCTTGTGGGTACCGCACACGGCCGCTCCGACACCGCGTCCGCGGGGACGCAGCACAGCCTGGAACCGCCCCGTGGGGAGCCCAGCGCTGCGCCGTGTCCCCGTTGCCACCCCGACAGGACAGCGGCGGGTGAGCATCGCGGCCCTCGTGCTTCCCACCGAGCCCCCTGCTTCCTCCATCCCCTTCTCGCTGTGCGTGTTTCTATAAGCATTTGCCCCCCCCCCCTCTCCCTGTCCCCGCAGGTGCTCCATCAGTCGATGCCACGCGGCCGCAGCACAGCAGCACCCCCAGGACCCCCGAGCGCTGCCCCACGTGCCAGGCACCCCGGGGTGACACAGACAGAGCCGTGCACGGTGGGTGACAGCTCGGGGGGAGGGGGGTGTGTGGCAGGGAGCAGGGAACGTCACACCCACCTCACCCACCACCTCCACCCCATAGCACAGCGCAGCACCGACGGCACATCCCCGTCGGAGCCCCACAGCCGTCCCCAGGCCGTGCAGCCGGAGCAGCCCGCAGGGTGTTGGTACCTGGCGGGGGGACCTCCCGTCACCTACCTCGCCCCCGTCCCCGTGGTGCCTTATGTGCCCTCAGTGCTGTAAGGATGCTCAGCGCTGCGGGAAGGGGTCGGGGTCAGCTTGAGCTGGGCGGGAGGGGGAGGGAGAGGGACTGGTGAGCTGGGGGGGCCTAAAATGGCGTCATGGAGGTGGGGGAGCAGAGCCCGCCATGGGCAAAGCAGTACAAAAACTTCCTCCTTCTCCTTTCCTCCTTCTCTTCTTTCTCCTTTCCTCCTTCCCTTCTTTCTCCTTTCCTCCTTCCCTTCTTTCTCCTTTCCTCCTTCCCTTCTTTCTCCTTTCCTCCTTCCCTTCTTTCTCCTTTCCTCCTTCCCTTCTTTCTCCTTTCCTCCTTCCCTTCTTTCTCCTTTCCTCCTTCCCTTCTTTCTCCTTTCCTCCTTCCCTTCTTTCTCCTTTCCTCCTTCCCTTCTTTCTCCTTTCCTCCTTCCCTTCTTTCTCCTTTCCTCCTTCCCTTCTTTCTCCTTTCCTCCTTCCCTTCTTTCTCCTTTCCTCCTTCCCTTCTTTCTCCTTTCCTCCTTCCCTTCTTTCTCCTTTCCTCCTTCCCTTCTTTCTCCTTTCCTCCTTCCCTTCTTTCTCCTTTCCTCCTTCCCTTCTTTCTCCTTTCCTCCTTCCCTTCTTTCTCCTTTCCTCCTTCCCTTCTTTCTCCTTTCCTCCTTCTCCTTCCTTTTTCTTTCCCCTCTTTTCCTTACACCGTTACTCTTTCCTCTTTCCCCCTTCTCTCCTTCCCTCCCTCAGGTATTGCCCACCAGCCGCAGCTACCTCAGCCCCACACCATGCCCGGTCCCCACCACTCTCAGACCTGGAGGAGGACCTGGACCGCTCCCTGAGTGCAGCAGTGGCAGCAGCACGCCGTGCCCGCGTCACCTCGCGGCGGTTGGGCCGGGCGCTGGCAGCAGAGCTGGGCCGGGCACGGGCAGTGCGGGGCTCCTGCCTCTTCTGAGCCCCCTCCCACCCCCTGCCCATCCCATCCATGCTGCAGGAAGGGGCACCAAGCCGGGCTCATCCTGCAGCCCCCACGTTTCTGTAGGTCCTACCAAAACACCTCTGTGTTCACCTCAGTGCCATGCCGGTGCAGAAGGAGCCATTTCCCCAGCCCATCTCTCCCTGCTTTCACCATTTTGGTGATTTTTAGGGTTTCTCGGTACGCTGCATCCTCCCGTCCCCACCCCGCAGCTCCAGCCAGAGCCTGACCCCATGGATTGGGGCTGAGGTTGGGGATTGTGTACTGTCCCTGCACCCTGCTGTGCCCCAGGACCACTCTCCTCTCTGCACTTCTATGTGGATTTTTCCCCAGGGTACCGCTGGCAGAGGGTTGGTTGGCCATATATAATGCGTGTGTGTATCTATATATAGGGACATACAACATACACGTGCTTTGTTTTACATTTCCAGCACCAACCCTCAGGGCAGCTGAAGTTATCCCTGTATCTTAGTGCTGCACGGCCCTGCAACGTGCGTGGTGGTGCTGGGTGAGGTTGGAGGGCTGCAGTGAGGGGGGATGCGGGGTCCCTCCCTGCACATGGCTTCATGGGAGGGTGTCCGGGCAGAAAAAGAAGAGACTGGTAGCGTTTCCTTTGGGATTCCCAAAGAAACTGGGAGTTTTTGCTTAGGAATGCCAAAGAAAACACCAATTTCTTTGGGAATACCAAATCAATATGACTTTCCTTTAGGCTGGTAGAGTAAAATCAGCCGCGGGCACGGGCAGATCTAGCCTTGTGGTGATACCCAGCACTCCTATTCCTCCCTCTTTATAATAAATGAATGCCTATTTTTGTAGCAGAACTGCTGTTGCACACCCATAGGGGGCCATGTCCCCACATTGGGTTACCCAGAACCCCCCCCCCCCCCGTCCTGCCCCCAGCATCCTCCTTACTTAGCAGGGGTGTCCGTGTGTTTCTGTAGGTCCTACCTAAAGCGCCCATGTTTGCCATCGGACTTTTTCATATAATAACTTATTCTTGGGGGGGTAGGGGGAATTCCTAATTAAGACCCACCCCCCCCATCCCAAAGCACTCACACTGAGCCCCGGGGGGGGGGGGGGGGGGCTGCATTCAAGCAACGGGGAAGAGCAAAACCAATGCTTTTCCCCACCTCTCTTCTTTTATAACCACCCCCCCGTTTGGTACCGAGAATAACAGCCTATTTTTTAACATGAAATAAACGGCGTCGTTTCGCTCGTGGCTTTTTCTCCTCCTCCTTGAAGCGAGAGCCTCTGTGCACTACAGATGGAGATCGCGTTTATTGAGTCACCGAGTGCTTTAGTACAGAACAGATATACAGAGATGATACATGTTTGTGCTTCAACACTTCCAAACATTTAGGTTTCCAGTAACTTCAAGGTAAAACAAGTTCCAAGACAAGACTTTTTCGTTTGGTTTTTTTGTTTGGGTTTTTTTTTTTGTTTTTTTTTTTTTTTTTAGTTTTCCTTTTTGATAAATTATTTTTTTTTTTTATATATATAAATAACTGTAACAGAAAAAAAAAAATAATAATAATAATCAGCATCGTCATCATCATTAATAACAACGTCCAACGTAGGGGATCCTGAAGCATCGCTATTAAGGAACTCAAAGAAGGGCAGGGGGAACCGACGGATATCAGTGCAATGATACAGCCTTTGCCCTAAAAATATATCTTTAACTTTATGGGCAAGGAGCAGACGGGGAAAGGAAAGGGGAAAGGAAAGGGGGAACCACCACCGAGGCAATGAGAGAGAGGGGTTGGGGGGGGGGAAATGGGATAAAAGGGGGTCACAGCCTTCAGGGGGAAACAGAACGAAATGAAGAACCCCAAAATATCGCAGTGCGTCTTATTGGCGGGTTGGGGGAGGGAGAGGGGGGGGAAGTACAAAAGAAAAGGAGTTTTGGTTCAATCACCATACACCAAGCTGTAAGAACGGCACGAGACACATTGAGTCATTACACAGAGTCCGCTGGGGGGGCGGCACTGCTTGGGGGGGGTTTGGGGGGGGGGGGCACGAGCGGGGCGGGGGCCTCATAGCTTCCTGCATGGGCACACACATAGCAGGGATATGGATGTATGTGTGTGTGTTGTAGGGAACCCTGGGGGAGGGGGGGGGAAGAGCAGGGGGAGGGGGCCGTGCATGGAAAGGGTCCCGGCGCCGGGTCTGACCCTTCTGGTCCCTTTGTTGGGGTTGGGAGAGGGGGGGCGGTGCATGGGGAGAGCCCCTTTCCTCCCCCCCCCCACACACACCCTGTGCCAGATGTTGGAGCACATCTGGTGGGGAGGGAGGGGGGGTTTCTGCCCATAGTGAGTGGTGAGAGAACACCGACAGTGGCACCACGACCCATGGGGGGACTGGGGGGGGTGTAAGGCCATGGGTCTGTCTGTCCGAGGAGCTCACAGGGAAAGGAGGGGGAGTGGGATTCTGTTTTTTTGCCACCATCATTCACTACAGCGATGGGCGGGTGTTGGGAAATGAGATCCTCAGATGGGCACGGATGATGATGATTTTTTTTTTTATCTTTTCCTCTTTAAAATGGGATGCATTGGGTTTTTTCCTTAATAATTTTGCATTCGTTGTCTCTTCCCTGCGGTTAAATGAGATTTGGAGGGTCAGGAGAGGGGGCGGGGGGGGGGCTCAACACAACAAGAGAAAGCTCGGCCGGGCCGGGATGGGGACAGGGATGGGACAGGGGTTTGCCCCAGGCCGGTGCCCATTGGGGGTACAGTCGGCATCGGGGTTGGGGGGGGGGGGGGGGGGGTCTGGCGGCGTTTTCTTTTAACTGATGTTCTCCTCCTCTGTTTTATTGAGCTTCTTCAGCGTGTCCAGCAGCTTCTGTGGGGTGAGGATGTGCGTGGACCCTGCGGGGCAGAGGGGGCCACAGGGTCAGCACTGTTGTTGTATCACCCTCCCCGCCAGCTCCATGCCCCGCTCCCCATGGGGTCCCTGGTCCAACCCCCCCACCAAGCGAGGTCTTACCTGGAAATGCTTGCAGAGAGATGGACGCCCATGGGGGCTTGGAATGGGGAAAGGGAAAAGTGGGAGGGATGAGGAGATGGATGGAGCTGGGGGGCAGCGGGATGGGGGGAGGGATGATGGGGACCCTCCTGTCCCCTGCCCACATGCAGTAGATCCTGCTGAATGCCACCACAGGCACTGGGGAGTGGAGTGCACTGCAAGGGGGGGCTCAGTACGATGAGCATCCCACGGTAGAAGGGGTTAAGAGAAGCTGGAGAGGAGGAGAGGGGTGAGGGGGTCCTGCCTGCTGCAGCCCCACTCCTTCATGGCTGCCCCCCCAGTCCCTTCCCTGGGTGTCCCCATGTTCCCACTTTGCCTGGGGGCTGCACAGTGTGCTCCAGCGCTGGGTCATGGAGCAGGACCTGGCTGGCAGCCCCGTGCACAACGAGATGTCATCGTCCCTGCATACCCCGCTGGGGACAACACACAGTCCTGGCTCCATCACAGGGCGCAAAGAATCCAACAAACCCATCATTTCCTACAGAACCAGAAGCTCACACCCATCTCTCCCTGAGCACGAGGACACCGCTCCGCACCTCCCCAAGTGGGGGGACCCCATCTGCACTATGGGGAGCACATGGCATGGAAGGGCTGCGGGGCCGGGCATGGCAGCGGTGAGAACTGCAAGCATTTTCTCATCCAAAAATCAAAATCATCAAAAGGTAAAAAGCAAAAACCCAAATTATAACGAAAGAACGGAAGAATCAAAGAAAGCCCTTCAGGGAGGAAGAGTTTCTTTTTTTCGTTAGTTGGCTGCCTTTACTTGGTTGCTTGGGCTCACTCCATTGCTGGAGCCTGATCCTCAAATGAGACCCTAGTGGAGTCCCTGAAGTCGGGGTGCCTCAGGTCCATGAGAAATTTGGTGGGAGTGAGAATGTGAGTAGAACCTGCGGGAGAACAGAGCAGGCTGACGGCCCGGCTGTGCCCCAGGGGGAGCAGCATGCACCGGGCCGGGGGGCTCAGGTGTGGGTTCTGTTTTTGGGGTGCAGACAAGGGATGTGCTGCCCACCCAGAGCACGCAGGGTCGGTCGCGGAGCGGTGTGGGATGAGATGGGTGAGATGTGGAAGGGGTTGGCACATGGATGGGGCACAGCAAGGGGCTGCCCCCGCCTGGCCCGGGTCTGTCCTGCTCCCCTTTGGGGCCTGGGTGGGTGCCCCCAGCCCTGGCCCTGCTGTGTTATGGTGCTGGATGCTTGAGCCATGGCTGCACCCATAGTGCTGGGCAGAGGGTGCTGGGAGGGCACTGCGTGCACTGCACATCCTGCACGCCCCATTGCTTGTGCAATGCATCTCATTGCACATACAGTGCATGCCCTGCTGTACACATGGTGTGTGTTGTGTTGCACAGGCGTGCACAGCCCGCTGCACACACAGAGCGCACTGTGGTTGGTGTGCCAGCCTGTACACCAATTTCTCCTTGCAACAACCCCCACGACATGCACACAACAGCTCCTGCAACAGGAGCAACTCAAGCTGCAAAATGCCCTCCTTCCTCCCCCAGCTCTGCCCGTGCTTCAGGCAGCAAAACTCACCAGGGAGATGCAAAGGGGGCAAAGAGAGGGGCAGCACGGGGGGCACTCCATGTCCCCGGGGGGGGAGAGTGCCACCAGTAGGACCCCCCCTGCCCTGCTCACGTGGTCACCTGGAGGTCAATGCTGCAGGGTGAGAGTGGGATGAGCAGCAGACAGTAGGGCAGGGCCCCCCACTCACCTATTAGCACCTCCCACTTGCCACTGGCTTGCGTCACCTCGTAGGCGCAGCGCATCTCGTTCATGCTCACCCCCCCCAGGATGAAGATGATGAGGCGGGGGCCGCTGCGGTACTCGCCGGGGGCCTTGTTCTTGTGCCAGTGGCCGTAGCGGGCACTAGAGAGGGAGAGAGGGGTTAGGGAAGGAAACCGAGGCACAGGAGGCTCACGGGCCCATGTGTAGAGGGTGATGTGTCACAGCCCCCTGCTCATCGATGATGGCACCAGGGGGACCCACCTGACAGCTGTGGTGCTGAAGGAGGCGGAGGAGCGGGTGGAGATGTACGGGTAGTGCTTGGTGTCCAGCTTGTCCTCGATGGCGTCCTGCAGGGATATGGCCCCGTGGGGCTCAGCTAAGTGTCCCCGTTCCCAGCCCTTGGCCCCTGCAGCACTGACACTAAGCAGGCAAAGCCCTATTGGTGCAGTGGGATTGGGTTCAGCTCCAATATGGGAGTGAGCTTTGGGAGGGGGCCCTGAGCGCAAAATGAGGTGAGTACATTTGTGCAGTTTAAGTACCATTAAAGCTGGGTCAAGCAAGGGCTGGGCTGCAGTGATGTCCCACCAAAATATAGCCCTGGGGTTGGTCTGTCTGTTGGTGTGAGCAGGTGGAAGATGCTCACATCACTGTAGTGTACACTTGGTGGCTGCAGAGCCCCATGAGGGTACTCTGATCCAAGAGGAACCCAAGGGAATGCAGCAAGGATGAAGAAGAGGCAATCCGTGCTTTGGCCATCCCAGTGGGTTGGTGCTCTGTGCTGTGGGTGTGCACAGGAGCTGTGCCAGCACCGTGCTCTCAGCACTGTGCAAGCCCAGCTGGGGCTGTGCAATGTACATATAGGACCAGGAACGCCTCTACAAACATCCCCACCTTGCAGCAATCACAACAAAACTGCAAGCACTGGCATGCTGGGGAGATGTGCCAGGATCTGGGCTGGACCCCAATGCACAACCCCATCCCATCACCATCTCACCTCCATGATGTCCTTAATGACGGGGGTCCACCGGGACAGCTGGTAAGTCTGCTCACTGATCCGCTCCTTCCGCTCCGGCTTGCTCCGGCGCCGCAGGGTGGACTGAGGACAGAGGGGATGGGGACACAGTGGGACACAGAGCCACTCCACGGGGATGTGTGTAGATGGGGGGAGTGGACACTCACGTCTGTGATGATGGGCACCCCGAGGTGGGCCATGTTGGTGATGATCTCGCTGTCGTCAGGCGGGATCTGGGCATGCTGGATCAGTTTGTTCAGGTTCTCCTCGGTGATACCTGTGTGAGAAATGGGTGAGCACTGTCTCCTTGGGACACCCACGGCGGCGGCCATCACATTTGACTCATCCTGGCCCCCCCTCTCACCGTTCTTCAGGAAGATGTACAGCAGGATGATACGGATCTTGTCATAGGTGCTGACGTTCCCATCCAGCAGGATGGGGACAATGGCCCTCATGGGGTCTTTGATCTTCTCACCTTCAGCATCGGTGCCCATGGCCAAGTCCTGCAGAGCACATGCCCGTCACCAAGGCTCAGATGCAGCACTGAACTGCTGTCCCCACGGGGTGTGGGGAGATGGCAGGGGGACAGTACCTGTTCCACTCGGCACAGCTTGTCCACTGTGCCCTGGTAGTGCTTCATGCAGTCCTCGGCCAGGTGCAGGTGAGTGGAGTACTGCAGAGACACGAGTGGTGTGGGCGCCCTCATAGGGGAGTCCACACCTCAAAGCCACCTCTGCTGCTGCCCACGTCAGCTCAGCACCAGTGGCTCCACCAGGACCCTTCCCTTTGGTGTTACCTTGCTGAGCTCCTTCTGGTACTGTGGCATCTTCTTCAGCATCTGGGACAGGTCCCTCATAGTGGTCTGCAAGGGAAGGGGATGTGGTCACCCACTTGTGGGGACACCAAAGAGGGAGGGCACAACCCTACCAAGCACTGTCCAAGCGTCCCCTTCTTTAGGGGTCTTGTTCTCATGCTGGGGGATCACTGTTCCCTGTTTTCTCAGCCCCCCTCTAGCCTTCCCCCCAGAAAGGGACCCATGGCCCCAGCAGGCTTCACCACAGCCCTCAGTGGTGTCCCCAAGAGCCTTGGCCATGCACAAGCTCCCACTGGGAGATGTCACCTTATCGCCCGTGTTCATCCTCTTGCTTGATGAGAACTCCTTCAGGGACCGGGTCACCTCCCTGGGGACAGGAGGAGGACACAGCCATCAGCACAGAGGGAACCGAACCACAGGGCTGGGTGCTGTGGGGCAGCCCATAGGGACACTCACTGGGACACCTCAGCGATGTGTTTGTGGCGCAGAGAGACCCAGAGGTCATCATCTTCATCCAGGAGAACCTCCTTCACCCGTGCCTCCCCGATGCCACTTGTCTCATATCTGGGAAGGGGAACAATGCACGTCACATGTGGGTCAGGGGGGCATGGAGAGACATGGGGTGACACAGGACAGGGTGACATGGAAGGATCATGGAGAGACCACAGATGGATATGGTGGGACATGGGAGAACAGGGAGGGACCACGGAAGGACCATGGAAGGACAGAGGTGACCATGGAAGGACTACAGGGGGGATGGGGTGACATAGGATAGGGCAGCATGGAGGGATCATGGAGGGACAAGGGGGTGAAATGGGGTGATGCAGGGAAACCATGCAGAGATACAGGGGGACATGGAGGGACCACAAAGGGACACAGAGGCCAACAGCTGAGTGACTCTATAGTTTGGTGTCACGTCTCGCCACCTTCCACTCAAAGGTTGGGAAAGGGCAATGGGCTGAAGCTGGGAAAAGCTGCCCATGCCAGAAGGCTGCCAGCGCCTGGCTCTCCACCAGTGGCACTCACTCACTTGTAGACATCGTTCTCGATGGGCAGCAGGTCATAGCTCATGGCCTGAAAGGTCAGCTCGTGCAGCACTGGGGAAGCGGGGTCGAAGCCGCGATCCAGGATGAGGAGCTGGGAGCGAGCCTTGTCCGGACCCTACAGAGCCACCAGCAGGGCCATCAGCAGGTGTCGAGGTCCCCAGTGCCATCCTGAGCTGATGTACAGCAGTGAGATGCCACCCCATCCCCATCCCCACTCACCTCACCCATAGTGGGGTCATCAGCCTTGTAGGCATCCAGCTTGTCCTGGATGAGCTGCGCCAACATGGCGTTGTCCTTGTAGTCCCTGGGGAAGGAGAAAGGGACGTCAGCCCCTGGCTGTGCAAAGGGTGGGGAGGAGTTGCTGTGATGTCCTTGGCTCAGGGGAGAAATGGGACCTGAGCACTATTTGCTGCTCCTTTCCACCTCTCCTTGGGGAACATGATGCTCTGCTTTCCCTTCGTCTATCCCACAGGTAACAACCCCTGCATTTCAGGTTCCTGAACCCAGCTCTGCAGGGCATCCCCTGGCTTTAAGCCTTCCACCTCCCAACCCTGCAGCCTTACCCGCGATACCGCACGGCCGGGTACTCCTTCAGAGTGGCACACAGAGTGGCAATCTGCTCTGCCAGCCTCTCCAGGATCGGGTTCTTCATCTGCGCCTTGTGCGGGCTGTAGAAGCTTTGGAAGGAGTCTGCTGAATCCAGGGAGTAAACCTGGGGAGGGCAGCAGGGGGTGGTCAGAGGGGACAGGCTGTGGGGACATCCTCATGGGCTGGGACAACACACCCCAACCCAAACAGATGTAGGGTCCCACCCCAAACTGGAGAGCTGTGGGACCCACATTTAGTGATGCTTAGGGTGCCGTGACCCCCTGCCCTTCCCTTGCTCTTGGACTGCCAAGAAGCCCATCTCCCACCCACCCTCACCAGGATCTCTCCCGGAATCCGATGCCATCTGTCCCTCCCCGTCCCCCTTGTCCCCACAGCACCCGGTGCCTGTGGCAGTGCAGCGCCAGGAGGCAGCACGGCCACTAAATCCCCACAGCGGATCAGCCCCGAGACATAATCAAAAGAGACAGAGCGCAGGGAGCAGTGCTGGGATGGGGATCGTGGCGTCTTCACAGCTCTTACAGAGGCACTGACGGGGTGGAGGACCCAAGCAACCCCCTCCAGCTCACATGCAGGTGACATCCCCAGCCCTCACCCACCTGGGACTCAGAGGGCAGGAAGGCGATGTTGATCTCGGTCAGGGTCTTGATGACCTTGGCAGCACGGGACTTCACCAGCTCATTGAACAGGGCATCGGGGCAGGCTGCAGGGAGCAGGAGGAGGAAGCAGCGCTCAGGGCAAGGTGGCCATGCTCCGATGGTCCTGCCCTGCTCCAAGCATCCCTCCCACCCTGCTTTCTTGTGCACGTTTCAGTGGCAGCATCATCTCCTCTCCTTGGTTTGCATGATGTATTTGCAACAGAGGGATGCGATGCCCTGCCCTTGGGAGCAGGGAGCCCAAATCCCACTTTTGGTATGCAGAAACCAGACCACGAGCTTCTCTCCTTCCACCTGCCAATGCCTTCAGTGCCCTGCGGGTACTCACAGTCGGTGAAGAAGACGTGGGCTGCTCTGTACTTGGAGGTGGGGGGGTCCTTGAAGTCACTAATGAGGGAGTGGACGGACTGCAAGAGAGAAGGGAGAGTCGGGGCCGGGCAGGTCAGCCCTACATCCAGCCCCATAGAGAGCCCTGCAGCCTGTGCCACAGCCCACGGGCACCGCTGCCCATCCCAGTGCGGGCATCCACCCCTTCACCCCAGCTCACCTTCTCGGAGGGTGTGATGAGATAGACAGCCTCCAGGCTGGGCAGTGGCTCCCGGCGCTTGTTGATATCCTCCACAACTGGGGGGAAACACAGGGACCGTGCCAGGGTACGTGAGCCCATCCCATTGCAGCAGAGCCCCTGGGTGTCCAACGCACCCCCTGCCCACCGCAACATTACGCTGCACCACAGAAGTAAGGAACAGCCCTGGGTGGAGCAGTGGGTTTGTCTGTGTGGGAGCAGGGGACCCACAGACACTGCATGGGACGGAGAAGGGTGGCTGCATCCCCCCCACAGCGAGACACGCACGGCACTGGTACTCACTGGTGATCCCCTCCGTCATGATGTCGGTCATTTTGCAGCAGGAAGACAGCATGCGCATGCTGAGCTGGTCCACCACCAGCACCTGGGGACAACAGCCATCAGGTAGGGACAGGGCAGCAGGGAACTGCCCCACCTGCTCCCAGCCCTTCCCAGCTCCATCCTCCCCACCCTCCTTCTCCTTCGGCAGCCTCGCTCACCTTCCATTCCCCCTTCTTCTTCACCTTCCGGATCACATCGTGCATAATTTCTGCAAGAGGAGGAGATGGGGATGGGGTGAGCACCCTGAGCCCACCCACAGCACCCTGGGATGCTCCATTCCCTGGGGATGTATGGTGGGGATGTTTTGGACACCGGGGTGGGGGGATCACCCCCAGCACCCACACACGGCACTCATGGGCACAGTGGGGAGCACTGAGCAGAGCCCAAAAGTGGGTGGTGAGGGGGCGGGGGGGGTTCCCTTGGGCCACCCACGTGCCTCAGCCCTAATCCGAAGCACCAGGACAACAACTGCGGCTTAAGGGCTCCTTTTAGAAACAAGAATCAAGCGGCCTCAACCCGCTCCTTGTAATCCCCCACAATCCCATTTCGCATCCCAGCCCTGCATGCTTACACAACCAGCTGGGGGCCGTCCCCGTGCTGTCACCACAGGGCCACCCGGGGTGCCAGGGCTGCACCTATGGGATGGGGATGTCACTTCTGGGGCAGGTGTTGATGGATCACTCAGGCGTGCAACAACCTGAGCCTACAGAGCTGTGCCCAGCGGTCCCCTTTCCCTGGGTTGCCACCCCCTATAGAACAGGGATGTGCCACCAAACTGCCCGGCCAGATGGACGCGAGTCCATCAGCTGCAACGTCACATCCTCAGCTCAGCGCTGCCCTCCTGCAGGGTTTTGATGATCCCAGGTCCCCAGGGAAGGGATGGGTGCCAGCAGGAACCAAGTTCAGTGATGGACATTTCCGGATCCTGCTGAGGACCTTGCTCTCTCCTCATTACTCATGTTTGGCTCCTTCTCCTGAGTGAGGATCCAGGAATAACAGTGCTGTTTACCAGCACGTCCCACACCCTGCAGCCAGCACCCAGCCAAACCCTGTCTGGGGGAGGGAGCGTGGGGCAGGAATCCCAGCCCTGAGAACACAGTAGTGTTTGCTGCGGGGCAGGGAGGAAGGAGGCTGGGATAGCATCCTGCGTGCAGCCACGAGCCATGGGGAAGGGATGATCCCATGTCAGCAGGTTGGAGACTGCAGGGTGTCCTCATCAGCCGGTGATGCTTACAGCCAAGGTTTTCGTCTTGGAGATAAACCAGGCTCCAGGGGAAAAAAATACATCCTGATCCGGTGCCTTCAACGCTCGGCTCGTCTGAACCTACCACGGTGCATCTGCTTCCTTCAGGGTGGAAGGATTTTCATCACAACTTCAGCTGAGAATAGATCACACAGACAGCTCTGGGTCTATCCTTCAACACAGATAAGACACCAACACCTGCGGAGGAGGGAGTGCATCCCACCTGCAAATGGACCTCCATGCAGCACACTGAGCAATACAGACACATGTGTGCCATCCTGGGAAGAAAGCAGGCTCCATCTCACTCAGTAGGGCTACTCCTTGGGGTGACAGTTGGCACAAAAATGACCCATGGCATTGTCTCCACGCCGAGCCAGGTGCTGGTGACACGGTGGCCTAGTAGGACTGCAGCCCATCCGTCACTCCAAGACACTTAGCCTGGGCTGCTGGCACTGAGCTGGTCCCACATCTCCAGTTGGCCACGGGGGGAATGGCTTGAGCCCACCACAGCTTGTGGACACATAGATAGCTTCATTCTGAGGTGCCCTGAGCCAATTATTCTGCTTCAGAACGAGCCTGAAGCTTAACAAGCAGTCCCAATGTCCAATGAAGAAGTGGCCTTGCCCCATCCAGCACCGCAACCTGGAGTATCTCCAGGTGAGGGATGTCTCTCTGAGGAACATCCCATTACTTTTGCCTCATTCAGCACAATCCAGGACTTCACATGCGGCACATCTTGACCTTAACGGATGGCAAAGATCGGGAACTGCCCAAGGCCCTACAGGACAAGGGTGGCTTTTCCCCTAGCAAGGCTCAGCCTTTCCGTGCCCTCCATTTCGGGATCCAAAGCCCTAGAGCAGCATCCCAGAAATCTGGGTCGGAACTGGGTGAGATTTGAGGTCACTCCCAACTCAATCCATTCGAGCACTCTATGAAATGTGCGGTGAGGTTTGCTCCAAACCCACTTCTCTCCACGAGCTGTCACGACGCATCTTTGAAAACGAACGTGTTTCCTTCGGGTTGGCCTGGCAACTGCTTTCTGCTGGTTCATTGACTAATTGCTTAAGACAGTGTGAGCATTCCATAGACACAACCACGTCAGAACGTAGTAGGCAGCACATCGACCTCCTCATCCAGGCAGCTACAGGTGCCAGCGCCATCCCCAAACATTCCTCAAGCAAACAGACTCCATGGATGGCAAGGAGGCCACCAGCCCCAGCCAGGGCATAGAGAATAACTTCATTTATAGGATGCAAAGCCTACCTGGCATCTCTCCCCATAGCCAGGAGCCATCTTGACGTCAACGGGATGGCTGGAGAGCGCTGTGTCCATAAACCAACAGCTCCAAGTGGCCTTTGCTGCTCCCATAGTGGGCTCCCAATGGGCTGCATGGAGCCCACGCAGCAATGTGCCTTCAGCTGCTCTATTTTTGCTCTCTCTGAGCTCTCTCCCGTGCCGGTGAGTTGGTGGACACAGCATCTGCTCCTCAGCGTGCAGCCGGAGCCACGTGATGATGACTCTCTTTGCAAATGCTCAGCGACGAGGGATGATCTTGGAAGTCTTTTCCAACCTTAATAATTCTATGATCCCGCGATTCCTCTCAGGATAGTTTTTATTTTTTAAGGAGGAAAGGCTCCAGGTTAGTGCCCTTCTCAGCCTCATTTCACACACACACACACACACCAGTGACTGGGTGCAGATCTGCTGAAGCGAGGTCCATCACTGTTGGGACATTCCATGGGGAAGGATGGATGAGTCTTTCCACATCAGGGTGCAGACCGTGCTCCATGCTGCATGCATGTGAGCCCTGATGGCTGTGCGGTTGTGCAAGCCACAACCCAACCCAGAGCCAACACTGCAGGCAAGGATGGATCCCAAGAGGAAAGATGCTGAAGCCTCAGAGAAGGCTTGGCTTCAGGGCCTGCTCCGACCACAGGGATGGGGCACAGAGGTCCCCTCCCTGTCCACCTACTTGAGGAGCACGCCAGGAAGGGCTGGAGGCAACATCCCCCTATCCTAGTCCTGAACTCTTTATCATCTTCTGCTTGGCTACAGGGCAACACATTTGTTTGTTGTGCCCCAGAGCATCCTCAGCAGGCAGCATTTGTGCCTCTGGCATCCCCCTGTGCCTTAGCATAGGCAATGGTGCCCCACACAGCCTGGCTGAGTCACGCTCCAACCACGCATACCCTGGGGCCCGGCCATGCCCTGCAGCCAGCAGTGTGCCCAGGGAGGCGCGGTGTGACCTGAGGATGCTCCATGGGGGACCAGCTGCTGTCCTGAGGGCAGGAGGGTCCAGGAGGGCTGTGCTTCTCCCACCCTTGGAGAGAAAAGAACGGCTCTGGGGATGCCTCTCTCCTCCTGCAGGCAAAGGTGTCCCTGGGCTTTCAGACCACAGTGTAGCCCATTGCTGCTGGAGACAGCTCGGCGCAGTGAGCCCACCCTCCTCCTCCTCCAGGCTGCAGGAGTGCAGGCACTGAGCCTGGCACCACCTCCTGCAGGATTTTTCCTGCTGGCACTGCCTTCCCAACAGCACTCCCCAGGAGCAGCAGCTCGCCAGGATCCGACGAGGTGTAGGGACAGCCCTGCAGCACTGCGGGGTGACAAGCAGAGGGCACAGGGTGACAACCGGGGGACACAGGGCACCTGTGGCAGCTGTCTCCTTGCTGCCAGCTCCCAGCTCAGGGCCCTTCGGAGCACAGTGCACTGTGGCAGCAGCTGCTCAGGGGAATAATCCCATCCTGGAGGGCTGCCAGGGCAGAATGCAGTGCTGGAGGTGGGGCCGTGGTGGTGCGCAGCATCCTTGCCTCCTGCCCTCCTCCAAGGAACCCCCAGAGGGATGCTGCCCTCGGGTCAGCTGCAGGGCACGGGCAGGGACCTCCATCCTCAGGAAGCATCTCTTCCTCCTTCTCCTTTGGGGAATCCATGCCTGAGGGATGCAGGGCTGCAGCGGTGCGTGGGTCCCTGCAGCAGTGAGGAGCAGTTCCAGCACCCCAAGGTGGGAGCAGACCACCGCAGCCCTCAGAGCCCTGGAATCCCACACAGAGGGTGGGGAGCTCTGCAGGGTCCGCAGTCCTCCATCCTATGCAGCATTCTGCTGGCACCTCCCCGACACCCCACGGCAGGGCTGCTGCCGGACCCCTTTTCTCCATCAGGAGGGGTATTTTTGGGGAGGAGCGGGTGGGTTCATTACAACTGCAGAGGGAAGGACTGACAGATGTGCACACACACATACACTCCCCACCCTCCCCCCCCCTTCCCATCACACTGACAACAAATGGAAGCGAAGGGACACGCAGCGCCCCTGCTTCAGCTCTGGGTGGGGGGGGGGGGGGGAATCCAGCCCCACTGAGCTGTTCTGGGGGTCCCCTCTACCCCCCTCGAAGCCAACCCTGCATCACAGCAGCCGGGGGGTGGAGGGGGGATGGGGGAGGACACATCTCCCTGCATTTGTCCCCGCAGCCCCAATGCAGCTGCGGGCGCACAGCAGGGCAGCACACCCCGTGCCCCCCCTCCCCCCCCTCCATTGCCGATCACACCACCAGCTCCGGCCGCACCACCCGCACCACTGCGGGAGGGGTCGGCCGCCTCCGCAGCCATCTCTCAGCCTCGGGGATTGCTCCCATTTCTCACCTCCCTTCTCCCGGTAATAAACACCGACAGTTCCCCCCCCCCCCCCGGCTGGCGGCGGTGCTACGGCAATAAACCCAACGGGACGGGCAGCCATGGCCGAGGGTAGGGGGGTGGGGGGGGGGGAGGGGGAACGTTCCCACCGCTTCCTGCCCCTTTTTGCTCTTTTTTTTCCTGCTTATTTTTCCCCAGTGAAGGTTTCCCCCCCCCCCCCCCCCACTTCCAGCCGCCATGGGGCGGTGCAATATCAGCTTGCAACAGCCGGGGAAGGAGGAAGCGAACCCCGCGTCGCTCCGCTCCCACCCCGCGGCCAAAAATAGCGACCCCGAAGGGCACCGAAATCCCCCCCCCGGGGGGGGGGGAGGTTGGGGGGCAAAGGGGGGGAGGTCTGGGGTGGGAGGAGGCAACGGGAGGAAAGAAAAATAATCATCATCATTGCGATTGCAGCCAGGCAAGGTTTGGTGCAGACAAAGCGGCCTGGCAGCTCAGAGGCATTTCCGCACAGCCCCGTGCCTCCCCCCCCCCCCCCCCCCACCCCCCGCAATGCTCAGACCCCCCCCCTTCAACCCCACCCCCCCCGCAGTGGGGCCGCACGTCGCGCCCCGAAGGGGCGACCGCTGCAGAGAGCTGCGGGCACCGCGGCTCCACCGCTTCCCCACACCGAACCCCCTTTTTTTTCTCCCCCCCCCCCCTCTCCCCCATTATCCAGCACTGCAGAAAAATCCCGATAGCTTCAAAACACCCAAATATATTCTATATGCGCATACGTATAAATAAAATACAGATGGAGGCGGCGACCCCCCGCCCTGGCCGGCTGTTTCCATGCCCTCCCTCCACGCTCCCCCCCCCCATACGGCTCCACCATCCGATGCCGCCCCCCGGGCTCCGTATTGCGCATCCGCAGCATCCCCCACCCGCGGGCATTTCCCCGCAGGAAGCCCCCCCCCCCACCCCGGGCTCCCCCAGGTCGCTCTAAACCCCCCCCCCCCAAATCATTTCTCATTTCTCAGTCCATCCCGTCCTTTCTCTCCCCGCCTTTAGTCCAGCTCTTACTTTCTCCGACCACAGCCTTCAGTCCGATGGGAGCCATGTCGCCTCGCTGGGAGGGGGGTCCTCACCGATGCACGAAGTACGGGGTTGGGGGGGGGGGGGGCGCAAACACACGCACAAAGCTGCGGGCGGTGGGCACAGCGCTCCGCCGCCTCCCCGGCGCTTGTCCCCGCGGCTCCGCTTTGGGGAGAGGGGGGGTGGGGGGGGGGGGCGCGGAGGGGGGGGGCCACACGGCTCCGCTGGCCGCGGCGGGGCTCAGCTGACTGCGCGCAGGGGGCGGGACCGGGATGCGGGGTGGGGGGGTTGGGGGGGCGGGCGGGAGGGATGCGCGTCACTGCGCTCCGCCCTCTGCCCGCCCCGCTCCGCACCGCAGAGCCCGCCCCCTCCCCCAGCGCCATGCCGCCCCCCCCCCCGAGAGGTGCGCGCCACCCCCCCCCCCCCCCCCGCCCTGTTGTGCGCTGTTTTGCTATACTTACCGGCACTGCGTTTTGCAATCTTTTTCTTTCTTTTTTTTTTTTTTTTCCCCCTCCATTTTTTCCGATTTTTTTCTGCCATATTTTGCAATATCTTGCGATATCGCGCAATATTTCGCAGTACATCCTCCCCCCTCCCCAGACTCCCCCCTTACCCTCCCCTTGCTTCATAGGGCAGTAGGGAGCCTTCACCCGTTCCTCCCCCCCCCCCCCCCCAGCCCCCGCTCCCCACGCTCTGGCAGTTCAGGTTGATTTTGCAGCAAAATATCCTCCCCCCCCCCCCCCCCCCAGCGCTGCAGGGGATGCAGACACTCGTGTTTCTCTTGCGGCCACCCACACATGATGGGCAATGAGCAAAGGCTGTGTGCTCATCCAGCGCTGGCTCTGTGCTGGAGTGGGGGGGGGGGCATTGTGATAGTGGGAGGGATGCAGGGTTCCCGTCGCCATGCCCTGTGCCCATGACCATGGTGGTGCCCATTCCCATGCTCCATGTCATGCTGGTGCCAGCGCCAGTGCCCGTGTCCCACATCCCATACCCATGATGGTGCCCATGCCCCGTGTCCCATGCCACGTTGCCCAGGCCCATGATGCTGCCCATGCCCCATACCCTATGCCTATGATGGTGTCCATGTCCCATTCCATGTTCCTCACACCCATGATGGTGCCATGTCCCATGTCCTATCTTCCATGCCCAGATGGTTCACCACCCCACATTCATGACAGCTCCCATGCCCCGTGTTCCATGCCCCACCCCCATTCTGGAGCCCATGCCCCGTGCCCATGACAATGTCCATGCTCAATGTCCCGTGCCCCATTCCCATTTGGGAGCCCATGTCTCGTGCCCCATGCCCATGACAGTTCCCACATCCCATGCCCCATTCCCACTCTGGAGCCCACATCCCATGCTCGGTGCCTGTGGTGGTGCCAGGTAGGATGCACCTGCAGGAGCTGTGATGCACAGCATGGAGGCTGTGTGGGGATGGAGAGTGCACAGGACACAGTGCCAGCTGTCTGCTGCATGCCCACACATCCACCTGTGGCCTTATTTCTGCTCGCCATCAGCCTGGAGCTATGCCATGGGCTGATGAGCAATCATTGCTCCAGGCTCTCACCGTGTTTGCAGCAAATATGGTTCAGAAGGGGCCGTTAGGTAGAAGAAGCTGAGCTGTAAAGATGCTTCCCTCCTGTCACTGCAGGGCAGGATGCAGGACAGCAGCAAGAGGAGGATGCAGCCCCACAGGTGAGCAGCAGCCCTGGGCCAGGCGGGCGTCTGCATCCATCCTCCTCTTCCAGACCCACTCTCTTCCACACTTTGTTAAAAATAAGCTGGAGTTTGGTTTGTCAGAGCCACTGGACTCGCTGCCAACCACCCGCTATAAATACCAGACTGCTATTTACGAGCGAGGTATTTATATGGCTTTCCCATCTCGCTGTCGATCTCCCCGTCAGGCCAAGCATCATCCGTCTGAAGGCAGAAACAACACAGGGCAGGAGCCCTGCCCTCGGGGACCCTCCTCTCCTGGGCACAGAGGGTGGATGGGGTGGTGAGGGCTGGGGGTTGTCCTGCAGATGATGGGTGCAAGGATGGGAAGGAGGCTCTGGGTGCTGCACCCAGCACTGCCACGCTCCTGACATCTGGGATGTGCTGACTTTGGGGCTGGATGTGGTCTAAGATACCTGTGTGGAGTCCACGGCCATGTGGCCCCAGTCCTATGTATTGGGTATGGCAGTGTCATCAATGGGACTCTGCCTAAAATCCGGGGTGAGGGCACAGAGCTGAGAGCAGGGGTCATGGTCAGGATCATGAAATCGGGATGAGCGAGCTCACACTGGTTTTCCTGCAGGACGGCTTTGAGCAGCTCTGTGAGGCTGCTTCTTCACCCTTCCTGGTGGCTGTGTGGTTCCCCACGCTTGTTTGGGGACTCTATGTGTACCCACAGAGCACGTATGGAGAGTGTGAGCATCTCCCATACCCCCGCAGCTCCCTGCTTCCACCCCCACCAGCTGCACGGGGCGAGGCTGTGGGCTGGCAAAGAATCTCCAGTGAGAGGTGATGGAGCGAGGGGAGGTGCCAGGTCCCTGTGTGACCGCAGCCCCAGTGCCCTTGGGACACCCAGCAAGGATTGGTTCCCGCACCATAACCCAAGTGCCACCTCCCATGCCCGTGGTGCTGCCCACACCCCGTGTCCCCACGCCATGCCCGTGCTCATGTTGGTGCCCACGAGCACGCCGTGTCACGCAGGCTGTCTCACCCCATTACAGGCTGCGCCGACCCCAGCCCCTGCCAAGCCCGGTTGCCGGCGACCAGTTATCCCAGTGCCGACCAGCAGAGGGGACCGGAGATCCACATTAACCACCAGTGCCTCGCACCAGCCCCAAGCCCCGTGGGTGCCATTAACCCCGCACAGCCGCGGGCCGTGCGCTCACCTGGGGCTGTTCACCACTCCCCCCCCCCGGCACCCCGCAGCTCCTGCGCTGCCCACTGCACCGCTGGAGCTTGTCTGTATGTTTTGCAGGGCCCAGGCTTGCATTCAGCCAAAGCCGTGCTTGGAGCTGGACATTGTGCCACCACTGTGGCCTATGCCAACGTCCCACGCTCTATGGGGGTGCCCCCTTCCCACCCCCATGCCCCGTACCCATGGCCATACTGATGCCCATTCTCACACCCCATGCCCACGCTGGTGCCCAGCTCCATGTCCCTGTGCCCATTCCCTGTGCTATGCAGATGCCCATGCCCCATGCCAGTGTCTTGTGCCCTTGTCCCACGCTCAGTGCTGGTGCTCATAACCATGTCCCATGCCCTGAATTCATGTACTGTGTCCATTTCCTGTGTCTCTGTCCATTTACTGTCCCACGTCCCATGCCCATGTCCCATGCTCTGTCCCCATGCCCTGTCCTCATGCCCAGTGACCATGCCCTGTGTTCTGTCTCCATGCTCCATCCCCACACCCCGTCCCCATACCCTGTGCCCATGCTCCATTCCCAACCCCATGCCCTGAACCCACAACCATTGCAGCACCCACTCCCACACCCGACACCACGTTGGTGCCACACCGGCACCCATCCCCTCATCCTACATCCTCTGCCCCATGCCCTGTGCACAGGCCCCATGCCCATGTTCAAGCAGCATGCTGTCACAGAGGGCTCTGTGCCCAAGCTGCAGCCGCAGCTGGGGGGGGGGGGGGTTCAGTCCTGCCCAGGCTCCAGCCCTGAGTCAGCGCAAGCCGGAGGCGCAGCAGCCCTGATTCAGCAGGCTTTAATCACGGCGTTATCTCAGAGTGCTGCTCCAGCCCCATAAATCCTGCTGAGGCCAGAGGGACGCGGGGTGCCCCAGCCCACGGGACCTGTCCCCGTAGCCAGGGACACAGCTGGGCAGAGCTCCCTGAGGCCTTATCAACACAGAGAAGTTGTATTGCAGCAATTACACGGCTGTTAATTATCACACCAAGGCCAGTTGCTGTGCAGCAAGCAGTGAGCAGCCCCCACAGCACAGTCTGGGAGGAAAAGGAAAAAACACAGCGCTCGCTTCTCATGGCAGAGAACGGGAAATCAATCTTTGCTGCACTGACAGCCTCACCCTGCAACGTACTCCTGCATGTAATGACTGCAATAACTCAGCACGTGGATTGCAATGCCAGTCCCGCAGGCTGCAGCCTGCGTGGGGAACACAAGGGGAGGGCACAGAGGGGTTTGTCCCCATGGTGCTGAGCTGGGTGTCACGCTGAGCAGATGTCACCCATGTGATGAAGGCTCCGCTGGCTCAGGGACTCTCTCGGATGCTGGTGGTGAACGTGTGGTCCCAGCAGCTGCCTGGCACCGGAGTGCATCCATCTCCCAGGCTGAACTCAGAGGGAAATCCTTCATTCCCAAGCCAGCCTGTCCAACTGATAATTTAGGCAGCTCCAGACAGATAAGCATTATTTACATCTGTTTAGTGAGATGTAATTAGCTGCGATGATTAGGCTCTATCATGGTGCCAGTTTTAAAAATGTCTCTAAGTGGAAGGAAAGGGGGGTGGGGGAGGGCACACAGGGGACAACATGGGACTGGGGTTGTGTGCATCATCCATCCCTTGGCTCCCCAAGGACGCCCACCCCAAAAGTGCCCAACACAGAACCTGGGACTTCCCTGGCACACGGGGGGGGTGGACGCAATCACCATTCCCTGGAGCTCAATGGGAACAGGCTGCAAGTCCTGGGGACAGGTTGGGGATAGGTTGGGGACAGGCTGGGGTTAGGTTGGGGACAGGCTGGGAGTAAGTTGGGGATAGCAATAAGACACAGTGGGGACACGTTGGGAGCAGGCTGGGGACAGGCTGGGTGGGCATCTGGGCTGCGTCTGCACCTCTCACCCAGCCATCGTAAGCTGGAGCTCAGCACTTGAGTGCTCCCAGTGCTCCTCACTGAGCCGGGCAGCTCTCCCCATCCCTTCCTCCTCAGGCACCAATGGGACCACAGGAGCAGAGGAAACCCGGACCAGAAATGCATGCAGGGACGATTTCCTCTGCAGACAGGAAAGCTCTGAGCGGGGCTTCAAGTGATGTCGCTGCGGAGCTTTGAGCCTCCAGACGCTTCCTGAGATGACAAAAGGCTTCCAGCTGAAGTTCCTTCATTTCGGCCCCAAAGGCTCTGCGGCTGAGCGTGTCCCTGCCACTGCTGTCCCCTATGGGGCCGTGGGGCAGGGTTTGTTCTCGGGTGGCTGTCGGGACACAGAAATGCCCTTTGTGTCTGAGCTGAGGCCTCCAGGCTCCGTCGACGCTCTATTTCTGCAGGCAGCAAACACAGCCTTCCTGTCTGCAAATCGACAATATCACTGCTTTCTATTTCCCACCCTTCAATTAAAGGGCTTTTTCCTATTTAAGAAACACACCAGCGGGTGAAGGAGACAGGTAAAAGGGCTCAGTGTGCAGTGCTACACTGGTTACCTGCATTGATTTCTCAAAAACCAAGTGCTTCGTACCACTTTCTGGTCTATCGGGCAGGACGCCGTGTGCTCTGCCGCAGTTACACGTGTTGCACGCTGCATTTCCCATGAGATTTCAACATTATGGCCAAGGAAACCAGCTGAAAGCAAGCACGTCGATGAGGGTAAAGCACCCTTATGGGGCGTTTCAAAGGGAAAAAGGCAAGGCTTTGTTCCCCCGGGTGCCAACACAAGCAGCGGGTGCCACGTGGGACTACGCTGGTGGCACGGCCATGAGCATCCTCCCGTCCTGCACAGCCCGTGGTCGGCCCAGAGCTGCTATTTCGGGCCGAGTAAACAGGATGCATGGTGCACGGCCACCTCCTCTCCTCCCGCTCCTCCTGGGTAAACGGGCAGGGAACAGCCCGAGTGCTACACCTTGGCCTCCTCCTTTTCCTCCCCACGGCACAGCTGCCCGCTGGCTGCACCCAGGGCCGAGGGGTCCACGCACACCGTCCCACGGCTGCACAGCGCGTCCTGCAACGGGAATCCCGCACTGCTTCTTCCGCCTCCTGCTCCGGGAAGGAGCGGCAGCGCAGCGGCGTTGGAAGGAGGAGCTCCGCACCGCTTCCTCCGGCTGCTTCGTTCCCTCTGCGGTGTGCGGCAGCCTGGGCCTGGGGCAAAGCATTGCCCAGCCCCACTGAGGTGTTCAGTGGGGTTTTGCTGGGCTGGTGGGGCGTAACCCTTCCCAGAAACCCCAGTTTGATGTTTCCTCTGGTCTGGGTACCGCTGTCACTTTCCTGGTCATGCCCCCGCGGCTGCAAAGCGTTTTGGAGCCATGCATGCTCTGCGTGGAGGCATGGAGGCTCTTCCCCCGCTCTGCCCCCCCCCCCCACTTCGCACCGAGATCAGCTCAGGCTGAGCTCCACTCCGAGCTGGGTGTGGGCGCGCAGGTAGAGCGCGTGTTGTAATCGCCCTCTGAAGCAATGTCAGAGTGGAGGCCGCTGCCAGCAGAGCTGGTTTACCTGGCGCCAGGAGCCGCAGGAGCTGGCACGGGGCCTGCAGCGCCGGGGGGGGTGAGGGGGGGAGGAGCGGAGGGGCACAGAGGTGTTATTTGGGGATTAAAACCTAGGTGGTGCCCCCCCCCCCCCCCCCAAATCCACCCAGCACCGAGCAGCGCGCCCTTCTCAACCTCCCTCTCCGTCAACCCTCCTCCAGCCCATCCCATCGCACACGAAGGCGGAGTGGGGGGGTGTTGGGGGCAGCGGGCGCGGCCGGGCGCGGAGCGGAGCGGAGCAGAGGGAGTGTCCGGGGGCGGCTCCGCAGAGCCGCGGCCGTCAGAGCCGGGACCGCACCATGGGGCTGCGCTCGTCCTGAACGCCGCGCTGCCCCACTGAGCACCCCCCCCCACCCCACCCCACCCCCCGGCCCGGCGCCATGGGCGATGTGCTCTCCTCTCACCTGGACGAGGGCCGCCGGCAGCACATCGCAGGTGAGAGCCCGAAACTCGGGGAGGGAGTAGGGGAGGGGGGGGGGGGGGGGGGGAGAGCCCGGAGGTGTGCGAAGGGCACCCCGCATGTTGCCACCCTCAGCTCTCCCCACCCCCTCCCCAAAACTTTTCTCCAACTTGAAACTTTTCATTTCTGTTCATTTATTCTTATTATCCACTATTTTTCCCTGCCTCCCCCCCCCCCCCCCCATCCCTCCGCCCCCCAAGCTATCCCCGCGTTCTGCCCCTCCCCTGCCCTTTGGGGTGGGTGAGCGGGCTGGGGGCTCTCCCTCCTCCCGGCTGAAAGGCGCAGTTGTGCGCGGTGTTTGTGTTGGCCCCGCTCGGTGGGAAGGACGGGATGCTGGTAGAGCGGTTGTAAGAGGGGTTTTGCTGATGGTTGGGATCCCGAAAGAAACTTTTTGCTCCCTACCGGTGCTGGGGAGGAAGCGGGGAGGGGGGGGGGGGTTGGCAGAGAAACTTTCTGCTCCTTGTTGTGGTCAGGGGGTTCCTCGGGGGCTTTGGGGCGGCCGGGAGCAGGAGGGTGACAATGGGGTCATTGAGAGACCCTACAGCTGTGCAGTGGCTGATGGATGACACCAGAGCCCCGACAAGCGTGGTTTTGTGTGGGGCTGCCCGCGGGGCTGTGTGTGACCCCCAAAAACAGGGTCACCCTCCCACCCCCCTGCACTGCCCTCGCCGTGCTCCAGGCAGGGCTCACTTCCATCACCGCAGCTCAACCTCCATCCCCTTTGCTCCCAAACCTCTCCCCCCACAGAGCACCCCACGTGCCGCACCCCACTCAGCCGTGTGACCTCAGGGTCCCCGTGCAGTGCCGGGCAGCAGAGGAACGTGGTTCTCTCTCTCTGTCCCCACATTTCACTGCGTGATGGCCCCGAAGTGGGGATCAGAGCCCACCCCGCCTGCCAGGCCCCGCGGCCGGCTCGCAGGAATGCTTACGTGGTATGTGGAGCAGCAGGACGCCAGCAGGTTTGCAAGCTTTGAAGCTGAGCCTGCAATGAGCTGTGTGTGCGTTGCACGGCTTTGGGACTGCGGGCTTGGGGCTTCCCAGTGTGCCGTACCCCAAAGTATGTCCCATGGCACCAAACTGTGTCCCTCTCTCAATCCTGAGGAGCACAGCCGGGGGATCCCACCGGGAACCTCTCTGCAGGACCACACGTGGGATGTCTGCGAGGCAAGCAGCAGCACTGGGGTGTTGCACTGTGGGATTCGGCCCATGCGTGGAGGTCTGGGGGCTGCGGGTGACTTGCTGTGGGTGTGAGCACTACAGCTCTGAGGTTTGAGGGTGGGCAGACACCTGCACTGGGACCCCCCCAGGAGAGGCTGGAGCCCGCCTGCTGTCTGCACAGTGCACCTTTGGGCTGGGCTGGGCGCTGGGTGGAAGGGCTGCGGGCTGGGAGGGGCGGCGGGCAGGCAGGCAGGCAGGCAGGCAGGCAGGCAAGGCACGACTTGCTGTGAGGCATGCAAAGCAATTGGCGGGGGAAACGCAGGGCTTTCCTGCTGGCATGGCCTGTTTGCTGCTTGCTGTGCCGGCACCCAGAACTGGGAGGGGGCAGAGGGGTGTGAGCCCTGCCATAGGAATGGGGGCTCTGGGGACCCCACTGCTTTTGCTGTGTGCCTGCAGCCCCGTTGCATTGGGGATGGTGCAGGGTGGGCATGCAGCAATCAGTGGGGAAGGGGTGAGAGCTGGACCAGATCCATCCCTGCTGCTGGGAGCAGGGGAGGGTTCTGAAGGCCTTTCTGCTTTGGGTGCATCTGTGCAGGGAGCAGCAGTGGCAGCAGGACTGTGGTTGCAGTGGGATGAGTTTTTGGCCTCTCCCATCTTCCTCTCTGGGACCACAACGATGGGGGCCTGTGGTGATGGAAAGGACTTCCTACTGCTCCCCGTCATCCCAGCCTGAGTCACCCACACTTGTTTGTCAGCATCCTCTGGCTGCCTTCCTCCTCCTCTTCCACCACTCTGTGGGTGGGGACACGCACCCACCCTGCTCACGGGCTGGAGCAGGCATCATCCCCTCTCCTTGTTCTAGCATGCCCAGCACGGGCACTGTCGCACTGGGGACACGAGGGTGGGGGGAGCAGCGTGCCAGCAGGAAGGGATGTCACAGGGTGACCACAGGGTTCCGTGTCCCCAGCACCATGCAGATCTGATGGGCTTCTGCAAGAGGACCTCAGTGCCTCGGCAGCTCTGTGGGCTGGCAGGGAGCAGCTGGGTGCCCTGGCCTTGGCTTGCTTAAGCGCAGCACTTGGTCCTTTGCAATGGCTTTGGAACAACTCCAGCCAGCACTATAAGCTAGGGTGCTGGGGCTGAGCAGCCAGCAGCAGTCACAGCCCCAAGGTGCATCAGCTCTGCAGGTTGGGTGCTGAGCTCCCCGTAGATCCAGGGAGGTTGGGAGGTTTCTTATCCCAAAGTACGTCTCCTTTCATCGCTCAATAAATAACTTCCCTGGCATGCCAGGGCTGTGCACCAGTGGGGATCGGCTGGTTCTGGCATGCCAGGGCTCACCTGCAGCCATCATGTTGGAGCATGGGATGTGCTTGGAGCCAACGTGTCACAGCACAGGGGAGCCCAGTGGGTCCCCTCCCATGCAGGCAGGTGCTGACAGCCCTGCTGCCCCAAAACAGGAGGAGCTGAGCCCGTATCACAGCTGAGAGCTCCCCTTGGGTGCTCAAGTCAGCCCCTGAGCACTGCCGTCAGCCACCCCTGCTCCTGTTGTGTTGCCCAAGCAAGCAAAGCACAGCCAAGGGCTGGCACTTCCCAAGCCTCTGCCTCCTTCCTGTCCCCAGAAGTCCCAGCCATGGCTCTGCATAGGGCTCCCCTCCCATTCCCATCCCCTACAGCATCTGAGCGCCCAGGCGGTGCCCAGCTATAGGATCCCAGCATGGGGGGAACCTCACTGCCTTGCATCTGCCCGGCTCACCCCACACCTGGATGTCCCCGTGCTGCCCTATGGGAAGAGCCAACGGGAGGAAAGGCCAGAGCACGGCTGCTGACAGAGAGCAGATTTCCTGCAGAGCTGCTCAAGGACGGAGCAGGAGGAAGGAGCAAAGCTCCACCTTTTCCCCTTTGTAAAGGGAGAGGGCAGCGGCACTCAGTGCACTGTGGCAGAGCACAATGCCCATCCCAGTGCCCCATAGCTGGGATCTCCCCTGGGTGCTCAGCTGTGTGGGTGCTCCAGCCCCAGCGTGGGGTGTCCCCATCAGGGAACAGGAAACCGTCCAGCAGCCGGGGCAGAGCCGAGAACAGGCTCAGGGCTGTTTTGTTCAAATACCTCTTTTTTTTTCCCTTTTCCTTTGACGTACATAAAAGTCTTTGTTTGGTCTCCTCCCCCGGTGCTGGATTGGGTTTCCCACTGGCACTGAGAGCATGCCAGCTCTAGCTCTTCTCCTTGGGGCTGGGAAAAGGGGGGGGGGGGGGTGTGGGCAGGAGGGGCCACCTGCTCGTGTACCCCCTGGGACCATCCTCCTCCTTCTGTCTGCAGCACCAGGAGCACGAGAGGAACAGGAGCCCTGCAGACCCCTGGACCCTCTTGGCCCCACAGAGCTGACACGTGGCTCCCAAGTGCCACCAGACACCGCGTGGGTGACCACAGGGTGGCACAGCTGTGACTCAGCCGAGGGCGATGGGCACAGCCTGGAGCTGCCTGTGCTCAGGGAGCAATGGGCTCTCAGCTGTAGGGTTGGGGTTTGGCTGTGCTGTGTAGAGCTGGGGTTGGGCTCGGTGATCCTTCCCCAGCCCCGCAGAGGCCCCAAATGCCGTTTGATATTCAGATGCACATTCCTTCCACGCAGCTCCAGCTCACGCAGTCCCTGGGCAGCAGCAGGAGGCAGGCAGGCAGCCACCCACCCCAGCAGTTCCCAGATCACAGGGCCGTGCTTTGCTTGCTGTTTTGCTCTCTCCCCCGTGGATTTCATGAGCTCCTCCCGCTCTGCACTGCACAGGTTTATTTGCTTTGGGCTGAGAGCACCACTGGGAAACCACCTGCTGGGAGCGGCACTGGGAGGGGGCACAGCCCCATGGGGACACCACCGTGGGGACAGAGGGCTGAAGGGCCACGATCCCGTGTCCCCATGCACTGTAACCCGTTTGGGTGGCTGTTGGGTGACCGCTGACTCTCATCTGTTGGCAGAACCCAAACCAGCTCCCTGCTGAGCCCTGCTGGTTTCTGCCTGGTTTCCCTGCCCCGTCCCTCTCACCCTTCAGAGCGGTGAGTCCAGGCTGAGGGCGTAGGGCTGAGGTCACTGCTGGGAACACAATAGCACCGCTGTCCCACTTCCCCCACCTGGGCTGATTTGTCTCTCTTTCGTTGTTCTTTTTTCCCTTTCTTCTTTTTTTCTTCTTCTTCTTTCTTTTCTTTTCTTTTTTTTTTTTTTTTTTTTTTTTAATTTTCCTTTAAGATATGATTTAACCCCAAACTTCCAGCATGGTTTAAGGGCCGGTGATGCTGTCCTCTCAGGGTTATCGGACCAGGGCTGCTGGGTGCAGCCCATTGATAGAATGAACAAAGAGCTGGGGCAGGCCCTGCCAGCTGCCTCCGCCCTCTGTTTGTTCCCCAGCAGCTCCGGATAAACTTAATCTAAATCCTGATAATGCCATGGGGCAGAGAGGGGCGGCTGGGGGGGGGATCAGGCTGGCTGGGTGCCCCAGGGATGCGGGCGCAGGGATGGAGCGGTGCAGGGGGTGCTGGACTGGGGCTGTGTCAGGCTTATGAGCACCAGTTTGTGTTTTCTGGATGGAGATTGAGATTGGAATCCCCAAAGCTCTGACCTGCAGGCTGGGGATTAGCCTGGATCCCTGTGCTGGATTATTGCAGCAGGGAGGTGAGGTGCCCTTGTGTTGCTGCTGGCACACCTGGCCCAGCTCTCCAAAGCTCATTTTAGCTACCAGCTCATGCTGCCCCGTGCCCAGCTCCGTCAGGGCAGTGCAGTGACACAGCAGTGGGGCTCAATGTCCACAGGCTGTCCCCAGCCCACCTCCAAGCTCAACGGCAGCAGCAGTTGCTTGGGGCTCATGGGGTGCTGCTGGGTTAAGATCCAACACACCATGCACCCAATCTGTGCTGTGCTGGGCACCCCATCCCTGGTTGTGCCCCCCCATCCCCATCATGCTGTGCATCCTTACTGAGGCTGTCCCCACATAGCACTGGGATTTGGGGCATGTATGCATGTCAGGTGGGCTTGGACCAGACGGTGATGGAGGACTGCTGGCACAGGGATAGGGGACCTGGGCAGGAGTACCCGCTTTCCCCTGGAGGACTCAGAGCAGTGGCATGCAGGCAGGGCAGCATGGGGGTGCAATGGGGACACAGTGGGGACAGCTGGGGGCTGCCAGGGAACCGGTGCCCAGCAAGGGAGCCCTGCTTCTGGGCTGGCTTTGTCGGGAGGAAAGCAGAATCCACCCATTCTTCTCCTCCCAGAGGAGCACACTGGTTGGGTGGGGATGCATCCCTCTCCCTGCTTGCTGATCGTTGACCACCATGGGGACAGTGCAGGGACATGCAGGCGGTGGCACAGTGCTGGGGCTTTCCTCAGCCTGCTGCTGACTCAGGCACTGCGGGCTCCGCCTGCCCAGGGCTGACTCAATGGGCCTTTTTATCCTTTATTTTTTAATTATTATTTCTTTTTTTACCCTGCGCCGGGAGGAAAATTCCTGCCCTTCAATGAGGCTTTGCTTGGGTGCCCCCTGCTCCGCTTTCTTCCTTGTGCAAAGCAAAGCCGGAGGGGGGGGGGGGTTGGGATTTCCAGGGCAAACCCCGATGTGGTTCAGTAGTGAGGAGGGGGGTGGAGGACATGATCCGTGGAGGATACATCTGGCACAGGGTGCAGGGCTATGGGCTTACGAAACGGGATGTGGGCTGAGGGAGAGGTTGGGGCAGCGTTCCTGCTCGGATGTGTCAGCCCATATGTGTGGGGGCAATGGCTGCATCCCTCTGTCCGTTCCACCTGGGACTGCTGGGGGACCCCACAAATCTTTGGGGCTCAGGCACAGCACGCTGCTCCTTCCCCATTGCTCCCAGGGGTGGGAGCTGAGCAAACCTGGAGCAACCCTACTGCAGGCCCCACACCTGGCAGAGGGGAACACTGGCTGTACCCAGCTGGCTGTGGGGCAAAGACCTGCCTGGTGGCTCTGTCCTCACCCTGTCCCTGCTGCCATCCTGCTTTTGCCGCAGTCAGATCTGACCTCCCCGCTGCTGGCCCCGCTGACTCTGCAGCCACGGCTATTTATGGTGTCACTCTCATTTTCACATGATTTCCAGGGGAATGAGGCACACGGACTCTGGCCACACATTGGTGCCTCGAGCATGGGGCTGGCACAGCATTCAGCCCTTCCCCTCCCATCCCTTTTGCTCGGGGTGAGGATGGAGAGGGTCTACAGTGCTGCGCAGGGCTCTGCGTGCTGCAGGTGTTGCTGCACACGGAAAGAAACAAAACTCAAAGGGTAAATGTGAAGTGCTGGGAGGGAGGGTATGGGGGAGTTGCGCCGGTGATGGCAGCAGGCAGCTCTCTTGGGGTCAGTCCATGCGTTGAGCTCCGGGATGCGGTATGCACTGCACTGTGGCCAAACCGTGACCCCTCTGTGAGCGAGGCAGGAGCTGCACACACCCCTGGGAGTGCCAGCACTGTGGGGCTGCCCCAAGCACTGTGCCCCTGCCCCAGGCTGGCACTGGTCCCAGCATGACCAGTCCGAGCAGTGGGCAGGGCCGGTTTCGCCAAGACGAGCCCTAGCAGAATGCAGGAAGGGAAGAGCTGAGCTCCATGCATGTGCTGCCATGGGGCACCCAGCATCGTGCTTGGCCTCATGGCACCTTCTGTCTCACAGCTGTGCATCACCGAGTGCTTTCATGCCCACCAACAGATCCCCTTGAGCTCAGCCCTTAGGAGGAGACCCAGGGGCAAAGCAGTGCTGGACCCTCTGCTGAGGGCCCAGAGGACCCCAGCTGGGGCAGGGAGTGCATGCCATAGAGCCCAGCACCTTCTGGGCCCCCCCCAGTGCACCCCATCTGGAGGAGATGCAGCGCCGTTGGCGGCTTCACTGAGAGCCTTTTGTTTCGCTATCTGCAAGTAATTGACTTTTGCTTTCCCATTTGCTTAAGACCTCTTAATTGGCCCCGCTGTTAATCGGAGAAGAATGAGTGACTAAGCCGTCTGGACGGCCGGGGGAGCGGGGATGCTTTTTTTTCCCATGAACTGAAAGGAAATGAAACCTCAAAACGTCCCTCTAAATCTCAGCTGTCAACATCGCCGCCTGGAGCTGCAGCCAAAATAACGCCGTCCCGCAGCCTTGCACTGCAGAACTGCCCCATGAACACGGGCACGGTATGGCTGCACGCTGGGTTGGTGCCAAGAGAAAAGGCCAAAAGTTGGGTGAGGAATTTATTTCCTTGCCCAAGCTGGCTCCTTGCTGTCAGAGGTGGTGCGTGGTGCATCCTTGGTGCCTCCTTCCAAAGCGCCGGGGAGACGGAGCAGCCCATTGCTGGCAGCCTCAGCTCTTCCCCCGTGACACATCCAGGGCAAAGTTGAGCAGAATTCAAACTGGAGGCCCCGTGTGCTCAAGGGAACTCTGGGAAAGCCGTCCTTTTGCTGGCAATCTCTCCCCAAAATGCTTGATGCTTTGCAACGGGCTTTGTTGTGGAGGAGGCTCCGATGGGGTCTGGAGTTGGGCAGGGTGCACGTAGGGCAGGGTGTTGCATGGGGCCAGGTACCCATGGGGTGCTCACGGTGCAGGGTGCTCGTGCAGCAGCGTGCCACGCTGGTGCCAAGTGGCGTGGGTGGCACAGGGCTGGCTTTTGGGTGCTGCGCCAGCACCTGGTGACTCAGACCGTGGGAGTCCCTCTGGCACCTCCAGATTCCATCGTGCTGAAGTCAGGCAGGGTGGGGGGTGTGGGGGCAGCCGGGCTTCAAGGGGTGCAGGAGCTTTCTAAGCACCACGGTGGGTGTCTACACTTTGTGGGGTGGGGGGCACCGTTTGGGTTGTCTTTCCCCTTGCTGCACTCTTGGCCCTGAGCGTCTGCAGCCCCATATCCCTTATGGGGCATTGCGGGTCCTGAGCATGGGGCCGGGGGGCTGCCCCCATCCTCAGATGCTTGGAGTGGTGGTGGAGGCACAGCCCTTCCTGTGGGGCTGCAGTGGGACGGGCGCAGGGCTGCACAATGCGCAGGAAGCGCCGTGGTGCCGGAATGGCCTTAATGTCAGGAATTTCCTGCTTGGGAGAGGAATCCACGGCACTAACGTGAAAGGCCAATAATAATAATAATAAGAAGAAGACTTTGCTAATCCTGGGCTGGATGGGGAGGGCAGAGGGCAGCAGGCTCGGAGGCGGCCCCATGCTGAACCCTGCTCCTTTAGGCACGAGGGCAGCATGGAGGTGTTGGCCGGGTGTGAAAATGCAAATGTGGCTAAATCTGTGCTGTGGGATGCCAGAGTTCAGCCTGTGGGGCTGATCCCCGTTGGGCACAGAGGTGCTGGAGGCCCCACAGTGATATGGCACCGGGGACACGTCCCCAGGGTGCACCCTGTGCTGTGGGTTGGGGCTGCAGGGAGCATGGGGTGCATCCTAACTCTGCTCTCCCTTTGCAGAGAAGACCGGGAAGGTGCTGGGGGAGTTCTCCCGCTGCTACAGGGAACAGTATGGGGTAGCACTCTTCAACAGCGTCCGCTATGAGATTGAAGGCAATGGGGGGCCGCAGGCACAGCTGCTGCACCGCAAGGTAGGAGCTCAGATTCATCTTCCTCCCTCTGCACTGGGCAGCCCCATGGGGATGGAGGCACCATGGGGCTGGGAGAGGAGACCCGAGGAGAAGGTGATGAAGGGGGTCTGCAGCCCATGGGGGTCCCCTGAAGGCTTTCTGCTCCGATCAGTGCAATGAGCACACCCAGCAGCTCGGTGTGGATTTGGGTCTGGCTGCAGGCACTCCTTTCTGATATGGAGCACCTGGGAACTGCTCATGCCCTATAAATCCCTGGGTGAGGCTGCAGCTGTAGGGCATGGCTGGGTTGTTCTGGGCTGTCTGTCCTCTGCTGCTGGGTGCAAGCCATGCTCCAGCACTGTTCCTGAGCAGCTGTCAGCCTGAAATGCCTCCATGGCCCTACTTGAAGTGCCATAAAGCAGCCAAAAAACATTTCCAAAACCCCTCATAGGACGTTGGCATCACTGCAGCCTTTGGGATGGAACACTGGGCACAATAGGGCAGGGTGTGCAGGATGGGCGCACAGCCACAGATGTTTGCAAAGTCACAGAACGACAGCATACCCCATGCAGGAGGAAGTGATGGGGATCACTGGGTCCAATTCAATGGGAGAGGGACAGCTTATGTGAGGACTGGAGTGGTGACACTCCTGGTGTGTCCCGGCCGGTGCGGGTGTTGCAATGTCCCTGCCTGCCCGGGTGTGTCAAGCAAAATAAAGGTGTGGAGGGACGAGTTCTTGAGCAGGAACAGGGAGCCCAGTGTCCGCAGGGAGGAAATAATCGGGTCATCATTGCTTGGCTGATGCCTTCACCGGGTGGTGCCTCCTGAAGCAAGCCCAGGAATGTCTGAGAAGTAGCAACAGCATGAGGTCAGGGGCATGGTACAGCACCAGGCCACAGGTAGGACCAAATAGGAACAAACTGGGCCAAACAGGACCAAGTAGGACCAAGAAGGGCCTAATAGGACCAAGTACAATTAAACAGTACCAAGTAGGACCAAACAGGACCAAATAGGACCAAGTAGGACCAGGTGGGACATTTCATCCTGCAAAAAGTCCCCTCTGCAGAGAGGCACGCATGTTGGCATCTGGTTTGGTGACAAAGCTATGGGAACAGCACCTGGTGCAGGCACACCCGCACGTGGGAGCACTGCAGGGACAGCCCCTGGGGCAGAGCATGGCTGCTGCAAAGTTCTCATCCACCCCAGGAATCCATCCCTGAGCATCCTCCTCCACGCTCACCAGCCGCCTCCCTGCCCCTCCTTGCAATTTGCCACATTCCTGCATGTCCCAGATGTTTGCTGGGTGAGGCAGGCTCAGGGCTCTGGGGTGCAAGCCAGGTCCTTGCAATGGGCTGATCCCTGTTGTTTGGGATGCCCTTGAGTGATGCTGATGGGAGCTGGCATCACCTTGGCTCTGCTGGACTTTTGCTGTCCCCATCACTCACTCTTAGGGCTGTCACCCCCTGCTCAACATCCCACTGCTTCTTCTCATCTAGCTGTCCCTTTAGTCCGTTGGGAAACACTTTGGAGAGTGGGGCTGTGCTGTAGGGCTGTCGGCCCCAAAACCAAAGTGGGTGCTGCTTGGTGTAGGAGTTCAGTGTTTGGGGAAGGAAACGAGGGGAGAAAAGTCCATCATCAGGGTCGTGCTGGGTGCTCAGTGTGGTGCCTGCAATGGCCACCACGGTGGGTGGAGGATGGAGAGCCAGTCACCAGCTGCTCACACTGTCAGGAGTGCTCTCAGCTCTTGTTTATATTCCTGGGGTCATAAAAATTCCTGGGACGCATTCTTGGCTGGCTCATGGCTGGTGTCAGCGCAGCCTGTGGGGGATGCAGGGGCTGTTCGGCCCCGAGATGTGGAATGGCCTCATCCTACTCCATCCAAGCAGCCTGGGGCATTCCAGCACCATCCAGAGATGGGCTACAGAGGATGGCCACCTCTATGGTGACTGCTGTGTGAGCATCCCCCCGGAGCTCTGTTAGGGCTGTGCAGGTGGGACCCCTGCAGAACATCACCCAGAGGCATTATTTAGGCACCTGCATTTGAGGGACAGTGGGGTGGGTTCTCACCATTGCCCCTGTCCCCATATCACAGCACATCTCCTCCCGGCAGGTCCCGCTGGAGGACCACGTCATCTACTCAGGCAACCTCTTCCAGTACATCGAAGAGAACAAGAAGTGGAGGAACCGCTTCTGCGTGGTCCCACACAACTATGGGCTGGTGCTGTATGAGAACAAACTGGTGAGGACGGCTCCAGCATCACCTCCTTGCGTGGGGCTGTCACCTGTGGGTGATCCTGCCCATGTCCTCCCTCTGCCCCCCATCCTCCTTGGGGCTGACTTCCCTGCAAGGATGGACACCCCGTGACCATTGATGATGTTTCCTGGTGGCCCTTGGTGTTTCCAAGCTGCCCTTTGAGCTTTTTTTCCCCCACCCATCCTGTTGGAGGAGGAGGAAAAGACCCTTTCACCCATCTCCTATGGACTCTTCCCATGCCATACCTATGCCCCACATCACCACCCCGCTCTGACCAGCTCTTTCTTCTCAGGCTTATGAGAGAGAGCTGCCGCCCCGTGTGCTGATCAACAGTGCGGGCTACAAGGTGCTCACCTCAGTGGAGCAGTACCTGGAGCTGGTGAGCAGCAGCCTGCCTGGTGAGTGGGGAGGGATACTTGGGGTTCCCCCGCATCCCCATGCTGCCGAGTGTCCCTTGGGGATAGGTGAGCAAGGGTGGTTTTGTGGTGTGGGGTTACAACCCTGTAGTCCCCCCGGTAGAGCCTCCACTGGGATGCTCTGCCCCTCATAAGCCCCTGGGATGCAGATGGGGACGAGCAGATGGACCCCCCCACCCCCTGCAGCATCCCTTGTCCCTATCCCTCTGCTCTTCAACGCATCCTTCCCCCTGCAGGCGTCACCCCTAAATCGGGGAACACCCCCATCCTGAAGTGCCCCACGGATTTCCCCCTCATCCTCTGGCACCCCTACGCTCGGCACTATTACTTCTGCCTGATGACAGGCAAAGAGCAGGAGAAGTGGGGTGCGGTGTTCCAGGACTGCGTGCGGCACTGCAACAACGGTGAGCGGGGGGCACCTCGGTGGGGAGAGCATCGTAGTGTTCTGGAAGCCCCACAGCGGTCTCTGTTGACCTAAAGGGGAAGATAAGGGGGTGAAGAGGTGGGAATCGGTCAGCGGTGGGGGTGAACACGGGGGTCTCCATACTGTGCCCCTGAGCAGCGTGATGGCAGTGCCTGCCTGCAGCCAGCTGGACGCCGGCGTGGGGAGCCCTAATGACTGTTTACCACCCCAAGGCAGAGAATATTCAGTAATTAAAGTTATCCAAACTGCAGGCAGCCGCCATCCTGCTCTCCCCTCCCTCCTCCTCCCACCCTCTTTCAGGCTCAGGCTGCATGTGAACAGGACCGGCCTCCCACGGCCCCGATACTGTGTCAGGAGAACGTGATTTTCCTGCTGAGCGTACCCAGGCGCTCCTGGGGTGAGACGGCATCCCGGGGAGGAGGTGCTGGCCCTGCAGCCTGCTGCAAAGCCAAGAGCTGTGCTACCTGCCTGCTCTGCTGTGTGCCTTTCCCTCCCGGGAGCTGCCCGCAGCCCTGTTTTCAGGGGGCAGCTCAATGGAGCTGGGTAATAATCTGTGCTGTGCTCTGGGTCCATTCCTCCTGCTCTGCGCCGGCGCAGAGATGGGCACAGCCCCAGGAACAGATCTGCTCGGGTAGATTTCTCCATGTGTGCAGGCTGTTTTTCTTTGTGAGACGTTCCTTCCCTTCCCAGCTCCAGATTTCTGCCCGTTGCTGTTCTTGCCGTGTTTTCAGATACTGTTTCAAATCCAATGAAAGGTCTTTTGTTGCAGTTGAGCAACTTTTCTTTCTTTCTTTCTTCTTTTTTTTTTTCCAAATTAGAGGCTCTGTGTCTGCCTCCAGCTGTAAACAGTGTGGGAATTTTCACCTCCCTTTACAAGCCCCTGGTTTTGAAACACCAGCTGTTCCCTAAGGACTGAGGATGAGCGATGGGACCCCTCACACAGCCTGTCCAGCTGGGTCAGCCCCTGCCCTGTGCACCTATGGGACCTCTGCCCATGCTGTGCTGGGCACAGCATCATTCCCTGCTGTATGGCACCTCACTACATGGCGCTCTCAGCAGGGGAACATTGCCAAGAGAGCAGCCAGACCCCTGGGGAGGGCTGAGGGTGACATCCATGCCCCCCTTGTGTGGTGGCCCCATGCTGTGGTGAATCACACCGCTGACATCCCTGGGACAGCAGAACCGGCTGGAGCACGCTGTGCCTCCTCGTGACTCATCCCCGCTTTCCTCTTCCTCCCAGGCTGTGCTGTATCCTCAGGGCCCTCCTTCCTCCAGCCCCTCCCAGGCAGCCCCTTGCACCCGTGGGGGCTTGCAGTGCCCTTAGGACTGACTCTATGCACCAGTGGGGCTTGCAGAGCTCCCCCAGTCCTGCTCAGCCCCTGCTCCACCTGTGCCACTGGGACTTTGCAGGGCCACCGTGCTCCCTTGTCCTCATAGACCATTGGGCCACACCAAGACCCTCCTCTGACTGTGGCATCTGAGATTGCTGTATCAACAGTTCCCCATGCATCACTGGGGCATACTGAGCCCCCCCGTCTTGCTGTGCCTTGCTCCTGCTGTGCTTCAGGGCTTGCTGAGCCCACACAGGTCCCCATGCAGCACTGGGGCACATTGAGCCCCCAGTCCTCCAATGCCACCGAGGCTCACCAAACTGGTGGGCTCACCATGCACCATTCAGTGCTCACTGAGGCCCTGGGTCCTTCTGAGCTGTTCTCTCTTGACTGCTCTCTTGCCCTCCCCTTTTCACCTGGACTCTCTCCTGCCTTGTGCCCTGCTCGGGCAACTGTCTATGGGAGCTCCCCATCCCCTCCTGTGTATGGGACAGCATTAGGGACAGGGTCCCCCCTATCCCTGGGCACTGTGCAATGGCTCTGCAGACACGGGGAGCTCCTGTGACATGCAGGCTGGGGATGTGTCAGTGCCCATCCCCCCCATCCTCATGCTCACTCATCCCCTCCCCACCAGGGATCTCAGAGGACTCCAAAGTAGAGGCCCCAGCCTTCACTGATGCTGTCCGCATGTACCGCCAGTCCAAGGAGCAGTATGGCACCTGGGACATGCTGTGTGGCAACCAGACCCAGGTGAGGGCTGGCCCAGGGGCTGTGTGGGGCCGGGGTAGGGCCGGGCAGGGCCCCCCATCACCTCCTCCCTTTGCAGGTCCTGAGCAACTTGGTGATGGAGGAGCTGCTGCCAGAGCTGCGGAGCACCATCGGCCCACGGCTGAAGGGCAAAACACAAGAGCGCCAGCGGACCTGGATCCAGGTGCGGGTGGTGGATGTGGGAACATCGGTGCTGACCCCCCTGCTTGGGCTGTCCCCACTTTGGGGCATGTCCCATCTCACAGGCTGGGTTGCCCCGTGGCTTCCTGTTGATGTCACCCTGCCCAGGACCTTGTTGTCCGTGCTGCAGCCAGCCTTGCCCAGCGCTTTGCTTCTGAGAATGGGGGAAGCCGACTGGAGGAAGCCCAGCCCACGAGCACAGCCCATCCAGCTATATTTAGCGAGCCATTTTTAGGGTAGTGCAGGCTAAATCCAGCCCCAGCCCTTGCCAAAAAGACAGAGCACTCTTCAGAACCGCCTGTTGCAGCCTTCATAGTTGCCACCAAGCTCATAACGTGAAGCCTAAAAATGCTCAAATCTTCCTTTTTTTTTTTTTTTCCTTTCATTGGCTGCCGTCTCCATGGCACAGAGCAGAGTTAATGCTGCAAAACTGGGAGGAAGGAGGGAGGGAGGGAGGGAGGGGAGGGACTGGTCTGCCGCCTGCTGGTCCCAGAATCACAGCATCAGGCTGCAGTGTGGGCTCCAGCAGCCTCATGGAGCTCGTGGGTCCTGCCCATTTCTTAAGTTCGTGGACATCCTACAGGCTTGTGACCATCAGGGGCCTCCTGTCACCCCCCTCTCCCTCCCCAGATCTCAGATGCTGTCTATAGGATGGTCTACGAGCAGACCAAGGCACAGTATGATGCCATGGTGGCCAAGTGCGAGCTGGAGCGGCCCCAGATGGAGAGCAGCATCCGGACCGACATGGACCAGATCATCACCTCCAAGGAGCACCTGGCCAGCAAGATCCGAGGTAGAGCCCCGTGGGGAGAGGGCACAGATGGGGGACAAGTTGGGCAGTGAGCCCAAAGCAAGGCAATGGGACAGGAATGGGTTCAGTGCAGGCTGAGGGCCACCTTCAAGAGCCCATTCCATTGTCCCATGGGTCTGAGAGACTTCTGGAGGGATTTGAGGAAAGGAGCATCCTCTCTCCCAGGCTGGGGTTAGGCAGAGCTGGAAGGGCAGAGCAGCCTTGCCATGCTCCCCGCTGCTCTCCGCCCAGCCTTCGTCCTCCCCAAAGCGGAGATCTGTGTCCGTAACCACGTCCAGCCCTACATCTCCTCCATCCTGGAGGCCCTGATGACCCCGACGAGCCAGGGCTTCGCCGAGGTGCGGGAGGTCTTCTTCAAGGAGGTGACGGACATGAACATGAACATCGTCAATGAGGGTGGCCTGGAGAAGCTGGTGGAGGTGAGCTGTGAGCCGGGCAGGGTGGAGGTTGGGGGTGGCGTGGCCAATCCCACTGCCATACCCAGCAGGGGCGGAGCTGGGGAACCACAGGCTGGGAAGACACCTGGGGATGGAGCCCATGTGGAGGTGTGGGCTGTGGGGTGGCACGTCCCAGCCCTGCTGAGCTCAGCTCTGTCCCCAGTACATGGAGAAGCTGTCCCACCTGGCCTTCCACCCGGTGAAGATGCAGTCATGCTATGAGAAGATGGAGCAGCTGAAGCTGGAGGGCCTCCAGCAGCGCTTCGACGTCTCCAGCACGTCTGTCTTCAAGCAGAGGGCCCAGATCCACATGCGACAGGTAGGATAGGCACTCCCTGCCTTCATCCCCATGTCTCCCCAAGGCAGAGCTGCTGGAGTGTGGGGACAGATCCAGCCCAGCCCTTTTGGTCCCCTTCTGCCACTGACCTCTTGGCTCTCGTCACAGCAAATGGATGATGCCTTGTACACCTTCGAGACGCTGCTCCACCAGGAGCTGGGGAAGCTGCAGGGCAAGGATGAACTCTGCAAGTCCATCCAGCGCATCCTTGAGAGGGTGCTCAAGGTGAGGGCTGGGGCTGCTCCTGTGCCCTGGGGGCTACTGATGTGAGGAGGACAGCAAGGACCCTCGTAGTGTATGCCAGAAGTTTTTTTGGCAAGTGCTTCTTGCTGTTGGGACTTCCATGCCTTTTTCTGAGACCTGGGGCAATTGAGTGAGGGAGGAGGTGGAGGACCCAGACCCACGTGAAGGCATGCATGGATCCAAGGGAAAGCCACTCGGGGTTCAGAGTGGCCCTAAGCCTTCTGCAGAAAGTGGTGACCGAGGATGCGAGGGACAGGGGAACCCATTTAGCCCCATGCAAATAGATTGGGAACCCAAATGCGTGGGCTGTGCCTTTGCCACCGTGCAGCCCTCATGGATGCTGACCCGTGGCCACTCTCACCTGCCCCACAGAAATATGATTACGACAGCAGCACAGTGCGGAAGAAGTTCTTCAGGGAGGCCCTGCTGCAGATCACCATCCCTTTCCTGCTGAAGAAGCTGGCACCCACCTGCAAGGGGGTAAGCTTATGGGAGGACCCCTCTGTGGAGGTTCAGTATCCCTGGGGATGAGGAGCTCCTGCATCCCACCCTGATCCCTCCCCTCTGGCAGGAGCTAGCCAAGTTCCAGGAGCTCATTTTTGAGGACTTTGCCAGCTTCATCCTGGTGGAGAACACATATGAGGAGGTAGTGCTGCAGTCTGTGATGAAGGACATCATGCAAGGTAGGGGGCTCCGGGGTCTTCAGCTGCCTGGGTGGGTGCTGGGTGGGGAGACCCCTCATGTATGCAAGAGTTTAGTAGCACAGGAAGCATCTAGGGGGTCCAACTGGGTGCTGGGATCCACAGGAGGAAAATCCACAGAATGCTGGGGGTTGTAGAAGGAAGGAGTGACCCCATGCAAGGAGCTGAGGTCCTTGGGTGACCCCGTGCAGGGTGCTATATGAGGAAGGGTGACCCCATGCAGGGTGCTGAGGTTTGTAGGAGGAAGGGTGACCCCACAACAGGTGCAGGGTGCCGGTGCTACCCCATCTGATATCTCTCTTGGTGCCACCAGCCGTGAAGGAGGCCGCCGTGCAGCGGAAGCACAACCTGTACCGCGACAGCATGGTGATGCACAACAGCGATCCCAACCTGCACCTGCTGGGTGAGGGCACCCCCATCGACTGGGGCGAGGAGCACGGCGGGCAGCCCGATGCTGAGCCGGCTGCCGACAAGCGCCGCAGGGCCAAGCAGGTGGTGTCAGTGATCCAGGACGACGAGGGGGCCCTGCCCTACGAGATGGGTGCCGAGATGCTGATGTCCCCCAGCTCACCGGAGCCTCCAGAGCCCAGGGTGCCACCGGGGTCACCGGATGGGGTGGCGGAGATCCGGGAGGCGCTGGCCAAGGAGAGCATTGAGGCGCTCACAGAGGAGCGGCTGACGAACGGTACCCACAGCACTCAGGACAGCGGTGCCACCAAGGAGGTGGTGGTGGCAGCGGGGGCTGCACCAGGTGATGTCCCCACAAAGGGTCCGGCCGGGGATGGGGATGAGGATGGGGTGCGGCGTGCTGCACCGGCAGCACCCTCATCTGGAGCCAAGGTCCTGTCAGAGGATGGGGTGCGCCATGCACCAGCAGCACCACCTGCACCTGAAGCTGAGAGCGCAGCAAGGGATGAGGTGCAGCATGCCATGCCTGCATCGCCCACAACTGGAGCCGAGGTCCTGTCACAGGATGGGCTGCACCGTGCTGCGCCTGCATCACCTGTGTCTGGAGCTGAGGTCACATCTGGAGCTGAGATCCCATCTGGAGATAAGGTGCCTCATGCCACACCTGCATCGCCTGCACCCAGAGCTGATGTCCCACCCAGCGATAAGGTGCACCATGGTGTGCCAGCATCACCTGTACCCAGAGCTGAGATCCCACCAGGAGATGAGGTGCATCATGCCACACCAGTATCCCCTGCTCCCAGAGCCGAGGTCCCACTGCCGCCTGCTGGGACCTCTTGCCATCAGCGCAGTGACAAGGAGACGGGTGAGGAGGTGGCCCTCCCAGTGGCATGCAGCCCCCCACAGCCCACAGGCACAACGGAGAGCATTGAGGGGATGCAGACTGAGTTCTAGCCCCATTTCTGCTGCAGACTGGCCCTGGTAACACCAGGGATGGGAACTGGGACCAGGGAGGGGATGGGGAACACCTAACTGGGAGGAGCCCCGTGTGGTCCTGCTAGGTGAGGCTGGGGGGCCCTGAATTGGCACAGGGCACCCGCTGCACTCTGCTCTGTCCTTTTTCTGCCTTATTTCCTTCTTTTCTATTGGAGAGATGCTTTACCCACCTAGGGCTGCAGGATGCTCCCACTGCCATCCCCATGCCCACAGCTCCTGGGCATCCTCTGCTACCATCGAGAGGAGGTGGAAAACATGTCCATGAGGGTTGGGGTGCACAGTGCTGTGTGGCATTTGGTCCTAGGGGGTGCACCCCACCTCGCTGGGCACAGGCGAGCACCCCCTGTGTTCACACCAGCAGTGATGGGGCACAGCCCTGGGGCTTCAGCGTAGGTCTGGGGTTCAGACACAGGCTCTGGGCAGGGATGCACTAAAAGCACTGGAGAGATGGTTGGGGCTGGGGCATCTGCATGTACATGTGTGCACACCTACACCCCACTGCAGCTCACCTCGACCCTGCTGTAGGTTTGGTGCCGCTGTTTCTGCCGCTGCAGGGGGTGCCCAGCCCAAAACACTGGGGGAGGCCCCCCCGAAGTGCCTTGCTTTGGGAACTTCAGACCTGTCTCTTCCAAAATATTTTATTAAGAATGTTATACAAATGTTTTAAAATATATATATGCTTATAATAATTAATAAAAGAGGAAAAAAAGCTTTATTTAAAACCAGAGGAGAGCATCCTTACTCCTAAACCCTGCTGCGAGCCCGGAGCTCCCGTTGCTCTGCAGCATTCAGCAGCCAAGAGCTGAGCGATGCGGTGGTTTCATTGCCATGGGCATCCCAGCAGCAGCATGCCCTGACTCTAACCCTGAAGTGCTAAAAAAGAGATGCATGAGCCAGCGCCCTGCACCCACAAGGCACAGTGTGAGGGGGCATGAGCAGGGCTGAGTCCTGCCCAGCACATACCTGAAGCATCCCAGTGCCCCCCAGCCGCCATCACCCCCATCCCACACCTACAAAGCTCCCTGAGAGCACAGGGATGGCCGCAGCAGTGGCAGGGCAGGGGACAGCCCCAGTGCCAGCCCCATCCTGCCAGCACCGTGCGTCCCAGCATCGCTCTGTGTCCTGCACAGCACAGGGACAAGGATAGAGCCAGCAGAAGTGACAGTGCTACTGGATGGGATGAGAGGTGACGGCCCCGTAGCCCACCCAGAGCAGTGGGTACACCACAAAGTAGCCGATGGCAGAGCCTGCAACCACCCCGAGGAAGATCCAGGCATTGTAGGACATGACAGCCAGCATCAGTGTGTAGCCCACCACCACCTGAACCACGTGGAGCAACGTCTGGCCCACATGGTACTGGAACCACCTATGGGGAGAGACAGAGACAGTCAGCATGGGGACAGCATAGGCGTGACCACTGTGGGTGACCAGGATTTGGGCACTGCTTTGCAGCTGAAACAGCAGGGCAAGCACAAACCCGGCTCTGAATGAATGGGGAAGGGATCACAGAGAGGGTGGTCCTTCTTTCCACCCCCACTTCCCGGCCCTCCCAGCACCCCCAGCCCCATACCTGCCCTCCACGGCCTCACGCTCCTGGACACCACTGTCCTCACTGTCCCCACCACCGCCATCCCCGCCGTCTCCCCCGTTGGGTCCCAGCAGTGTGTCCTGGCTGAAGCTGGGGGGCACGGCCAGCAGAGCCCAACGCAGCACTTTGGCCTTGCCCATCTTCACCACTTCGTACAGCACAGAGAGCAGCAGGATCACCAGCACGGACAGCACCAGCCCTGCACAAAGACAACCCCAACAACGTCACCGGCAGCAGTGCTTTTTTCCCCCAAAAGAACAGCTGTGCTCAGCTGAGCAAATCGTTTTCAGCAGGGACAATGGAAATGCTCTCCAACTATTTGCAGGGATGGAGGGGTTTGTCCATTTTGGGGGCACAGCCTACCTGTGGGGCTGTGCACGCTCCAGAAGTCAAAGAGCAACACCAGCCTATCTGAGAAGAAGAAGGTCATCTGCAAAGGAGACAAGAAACAGCATTCAGGACCGTCCCCACCCGTGCATTTGAAGGCAAAGCTGTGCTGGCAGAGCACCCAGGGAGCAGTGTGACAGCTGCCCCACGTGGCTGGGTGACACCACTGGGAAATCCCACAGAGCTGGCAACCATTTGGGGTTTGGACAAATGCTGCAAGTTCTGTCTGGTTCCCAAAACAGGAACTGTGTTTGCAAATCACAGGCATGCAATGCAGGCTTGGTATGCAGTGCTGCTAAGGGAAGCCCTGACCTACCCCTGTCACAGACACCCAGCCATGTCCCATCACCCTGCATGCACTGCCAGGACTCCAGAGATGGGAGTTCATGGCAGGCAGGCACCAGCTGCTGGGTGCAGTCTGGAGCCTGCAGTGAAACTGGCGTGACAGCAGCACCTGGGAACCCGCTGCGCTCCTCTGCCTCCCACGGGCTTCTCTTGCCTTGCCTTGCCTTGGCAGGCTGCTCCAGAAGCACCCACAGATGCCAGAAGTTCTCCATCCAGATGGAAACCAGCCATGCCCTTCCATCAGCACTGCCCCAAATCTGCAGCCTCTGCACCCCGTGGTGGGGGTCTGTGTTCTGGGGATGGGTGGAAGGGGGTATCACAGCCACCCAATGTCAGCACCTCCAGCTAAGAACATCTGCGCCGGATTTGCTTTCAACCTGTGACTAAATCCTATTTGGGGCCATTTTGCAGTGGAGCAGAGGATCCAGAGAGCTTTATCATGCTGAAATAGGAGAAGGAGCTTCTAGCCCACGGCTCTTCCCTAATGAAACCACCTCCAGAGCTGAGGTCACAGCTGCCAATTCTTCTTTCTTTGCCACAGCCACACACTCCGGGTTTTCCTCCTCCTTGCAGGAGCTCTCAGCACCCAGCTGTCCCCAACCATCCCCAAATGTCCCCCTCTGCTCAGCCCCAACCTGGCCCATCCACGGTCATATTCTTGGACCAGCCTTGGCCAGGAATCCCATCCCATAAGCAGAGGTACCCGCGCTGCAGCCAGCCTCTAATGACACACTCCTTCTGCTCATTACCAAAGCACATTAGGACGTGTAATTGCCTTATGCTTTTAAGCTTCCTTTGGCAACGGATTTATGATAATTAGCCGTCAAATGAAACTACTTCTCCTTCACACACCTCAACTGCCAGGCTGGGCAGGGAAGAGGCAACACTACTTTGGGGGCACCAGGAACAGAAGAGACGTGCAGAAGGTCTCCACGCTGCTGCCTGTGAGCTGTTGCTCTGTGCCATCGGGTACCCAAGGGCGTTTATGGGGCTGATAGGATGCTCCTCGGGTTGGCAGCCACAAACACCACATGGAACGCAGGGTGATGGCACAGCCACGCAGCGATGGCAGCTCCGGCTGCGAGTTTCTGCTGTGAGCGCTGCGTGGGGACGGGATGGGGACGGCGAGTGTGGGGCGAGAGGGTTTTGCAACCCCGCTATAGTCATAAACACAAAGCACGAGGTTGAAAGGGGAAGCGGGGCAAAGCCGTGCAGCGCTGCAGGGAGAAGTGTCCGAGAGGAGATGGGGGTGCAAAGGGGTCGGGGAGGTCGGGAAGGAGCGGGATGCGGCCGTGCTGCGGGGTCCAGCCCCAAGGGAAGGGATGCGCTGCACCGCTCGACAGGGTGGGCGGACAGAGCTGTACGGGCTGGGGGGAGAGGGGGGAAGGGGGGAGAGTGGAGAGCTGCTAGAGCGCGGACGCTGCGAGGGGCGGCACGAGTCAGTATAGCACGGCATAGCACGGCACAGCTCAACACGGTGCGGCCCCGGCAGCAGCCTCACCTCCATGGCGGCGTTGAGGAGCGCAACCCGTCCCGGCTCAGCACAGCTCGGCTCGGCTCGGCGCGGCGCTGCCGAGTGACGAGCTGTGCGGGGTACGTCGGGAGTTGTAGTGCGGCTGCGGGACCGCCCCGTGCCGTGCCGTGCCATGCCGTGCCGTGCCATGCCGTGCCGTGAGCACGTGTCCTTTCGCACCCAAGCCAGGCCGGCCACGAGGAAGAGCCCCCCACAAAGGTGGGCGCTGGGGCTGCCCCTGCCTCAGTTTCCCCAGCTGTGAACACACCTCCCAGCACTGGGGAAGGAAATAGGGGGGTGGATGAAATATCGCTTTTAGTTCCTGGTGTGTTTATCCTGTGGCCAGAGGTAGCAGCACGGTTATTAAGGCTCCATTTGCTGCTTGAGGTAAGGAAAAAGAGTGGGTAATCCCCCTTCCCCATCCAGTGGTGTTTCTGCCCTTTGTTTCTCCTCTCCTACGATCACAAGACCCCCACTTCCTCCTCCACTCATTAAATCAGCACCTTCTCACATATATATATTACATATATATATATATAATTTATAGAGAAATGACTTTGTAAACAATGTTCTTCAGAAGAAAGTGTAGTCCATGGCATAACGCAGCTACAAACACAGCATCCCACCCCGGGGCCAACCCCGCCTGACTCCCAGCGCTCAGCTGAAGCAGACGGGGCCGATGGTGAACCCAAACTGGTGCGAGGCATCACCGTTGTGGAACACAGCCAGGTCCCGTAGGGGCAGCAGGGTCAGCTCCTCCGTGACAAAGTGGAAGATGGTGTCAGTGATGGAGGAGTCGTTGTCCGGCTGAAAGGAGCGTGAGCAGCACTGAGACCCTCGGCTGGGCTCACCCTTACCCCTGCCCCATCCCACCTGACTCCAATGGGATGCTCAGACCCAGCGAGCAGCTCAATCCTGAGCCCTGGGTTGGCAGTGCTGAGGATGCTGTCATGTCCCAGTCCCGCTCACCAGGCAGCCCTGCAGTGTGGCCACGTAGCTCTGCTCCCGGGTGTCAGCCAGGAAGCGGATTTCCTTCTGGGGCTGTCGGTGGTGGGGAGCGGGGCGACAGGAGTAGGAGACCTTCTGGGCAGCCCTATGGCTGTGCAGGCGCAGGAAGCGCAGCTGCACCACGCTGGCCCCTGTGTACTCCAGCTGCGGGGACAACCAGAGAGACATGGGGTGGAGGGTCACCAAAGCCAGGACGGGATGCAAGCCTATGGAAGCATGGGTTGGGATCGTGTTCTGCAACATGCAGCCATTGAGGAAGGGGGGACCCGGGGAAGGGCTCTGTACCCCCCTGAGGGCACTCACCACAAAGCCCCCAGGCAGAGCACTGAACCACTCAAAGGTGTGTGTGGAGGTGTAGGAGCTCAGCCAGGCTTTGATGGGGACCTGTGGGGATTGGGGACCTTGTCACTCTGTCCCAGCAAGGGATGGTGGCACTGCTGCGCTGCCAGATCCTCCCCCACCAGCTCCAAACCAAGTGAGGTGTGCATCCACCCTGAAGCATGGGGATGCGGAAGCACCATCCTCACCCCAAACTGCTGCCACCACTCTCTGCAGTGAGAGCAGTCACAGCAGCATGGCACTGGCATTACTGTCCCTCTGCAGCCACCCCAGCACCTGGGCTGAAGGTGACACCCTGGGACTGTACCTGGTTGTGCACGGGGGGTATGCAGGTCTCACCCCCTGCCGTGAAGTTGCAGAAGGCCACGAGGGCGTCCCGGGGGCTGCCCTGGTTGGGGTCGATGTAGTAATGCCCTGTGGGAACGCAGAGTGGAGCTGATGGTACAGGGGGGGAATCATGTGGGTTCCCAGGCTACAAACCCCCAAGCTGGGGCTGTGCTGTGTTATTTCTATTCCTTGTACCCCCACACCCTCCTTGCATGCACGTGAGCACCCTGAAGTGCAACCCCCACTGAGCATCCTGGGGCCAGAGACCATAAATCCTACTGAACTCAAGCCCAAATCCTCATTCCCTCTTAAAGGCATTTATAAAGGATATCTGCTCCCCTGCCTCGTCCCCTGGCTGGGGGCACAAGGCAACCCTGTACCATCGGGGAGGTCGGGGTGGGCCAACAGCAGCTCCTTGCAGGTGGCTGCAGGTTTGTCCTTGGTGCCATCGGGGTGCTCAATGAGCGCTCTCAGCTCGTGGCTCAGGGTGTCCAGCAGAGCCAGCACTGTGGTACGGTTCAGGCAGTCGGCGGGATAAATCAGGTGCTGGAAGGTGATGGGGAGGGATAGCCCCCTTTCCCCCCCACCAGGCAGCAGGGTGCCGGGGGTGGAAGACCCCAGACCCGCACAGCATCACGCACCCATAGCTCCTCCTCAGATAACATCAGCGCTGGCCCGCTGGGACCGGGGGGACCAGCCAGCCCCTGCATGACAGTGATAACAGCAGTGACACTGCTGCCCTCGCAGCACTGCCCCTCTATGTGGCACCAACCACCACTTCAGGTCCCCATGGAGGGCACAAGGGACACTGTGGCTCTTCTTACCGGTGGTCCTGGCTTGCCCCTGGTGCCTGGGTGGCCCAGGAAACCTTTCAGTCCCTGTCAAAGAGCAGGGAGGAGGACGAAGGATAAGCAAGGAGGTGAGGCACTGCCTTGCATCCCCAGATCAGACATGGGGCTGTCCTTACCCCACACTCACCTTCTGTCCTGGCAAGCCCTGGAAGAGAAGAGCAAAGGGGCTCTGAGCAGGAGCTGCTGTCTCTTCAGACCCCACACACTGGGGGCTGAAGCACTTACCGGCTTCCCAGGGAGCCCAGGAAGTCCCCGTGGGCCGGGGGGGCCAGTGTCACCCTGCAGAGGGACAGGGACACAAACTAGCCCTTGTCCCAAGTTACTCTTTGCTGGTGCATTCTGCACCAGCCCCATTGCCCCACAGTACCTGCTCTCCCTTGGGCCCTGGTTGCCCAGGAGTGCCCTGGGGTCCGTGCTTGCCCTAGGGGGCATGGAGAGGTGTCACAGGTTGTTACAAAGGGTGACATAGGGAGCAAGGGGGAGAGCTGTGAGCCCCCCACACACCTTGAAGCCATCATCCCCGGGCTGCCCCAGGTGGCCCCTGCTGCCCTTCTCACCCTATGGGGAAGAAGGAAAGCTGTTGCAGCAAGGAGAGGCGAGGAATGGCTGGGGACATTGGCTGGTGCACTGCAGCACCATGGCACATGTCAGCCTGGAGACAGCTTCTGAGGCCATACGTCCCCCACGTGGAGATGGGCATGGCACATGTCACCCACCTTGGGTCCTTTGTGTCCAGGGTCTCCTCTGAAGCCCTTCAGCCCAGGGATGCCCTAGGAGAGAAGCAGCAGCCATCTGGCCCTGCACACCTCCCTACCACAGAGGGCCCTCGGCAGCCAGGAGGATCTGGTGAATTTGGGCAGTTTTTAGGGATCTTGAGGCATTCCTCATCACAGCATTGGCTTCCCATTTTGGCAAGCCCTCCTTGCCCTTAGGAACCACTGCTACCGATGCAGGCCAGCTCTCTTGGCTTCCTGCAGACTTCTTGCCTCTGTTTGCATTTGGTGATGTTCCCAAAGCTGAGACTTTTTTTTAATAGAGAAACAGCAATCCCAGAAATTCAAGTAACTCCTTGACTGTTTCTTTTGCCTGTGCTTTGGATGCTGATTTGGGAGGAGAGGGCAGGCTGAGAGCCATGAAACAATGGGAAGCTCTGCTCTTTTTCAGGTCCTTCCTTTGGCTTTTGGGGCTGGGCAGCAAATGGAGAGCAGGGGACATGCTGAGCCCCCCCAGCTCAGTGCCAGTACTCACATATAGTCCTTGTAGGCCCTGGGGCCCTGCCAGCCCCTCATCACCTTGATGGCCCTGCAATGCACAAGCATTAGTGGGGGACACAAAGGGAGGGGGAGGCAATGGGGACAGAGCCCAGGCTCCAAGACATGGTGCCCCTCTATCAGCCATCCTTCAGGAATGGCACCAAAGTATGAGTACCACAGCATCCCTGGCACTGATGGGATCACTCTACCTTGGGTCCGCGGGGGCCCCTGGGGGCCCGGTGCCCCACCTTGCCTCGCTTGCCCTGGGAACAGGAGGTTGAAGACTTGTGAGCAACTCAAGCAGCTCAAATGAACTGACCTGACTGCCCACATCCCCTCACTGCCATTCTGGGGACACAGCCCAGCTTTCCATGGGGACAACAGTGCCCTTTACCCGTCTGCCAGCTTCTCCAGGAGCCCCTTCTGGCCCTTCCTGTCCCACATCACCCTGGGGAGAGAAGAAATGGAAATGTGGGTCACCAGCACTGGGGAGCGAGGGGCTGCTGCCTGCGTGGACCTGGGAATATCACTGGGGTGGTGCTGCAGAGCTGACCCCTGGTGTCCCCATGCAGGATGCTGTCAGCATTACCTTTTCTCCTTTGTGACCTTTCTGCCCTTGGGGACCAGCTTGTCCTGGAGAGCCCTAAAATCCCAAAGGAGAAAGAAATCCTTCTTTGAGGATGCCGTGCCCAAGACACTCCCTCCTTGCTCTCACCATGCACAGGAAGAGGGCTTGAGATGAGGACTCTTTTGGGTTTCAGCAGGAACAGAGAATGCTCCATGTGAACCTTTCCCATGATACAAAGAAATCTCAGCCACCCACTCCAGTACAGCCCCCTCACCATGTGCCCTGGTTCTCCCACTGTGCCTGGCTCCCCTTTGGCACCCACGAGGCCCTAAGAAGAAAAAGAACAAATAGATCAACCCTACTCCTTGGGCATCCTGGTGGCAGTGCTCAGCTTGGAGAGCTGAGGATGGGGATGACACAAGGGCAGAGGGTGGCACTCACCTCAATGCCACCAGACCCCGGGACTCCAACATTGCCTGGAGGCCCAAGAGGACCCTGCATTTGTTGGGAAACAAAGCATGGGGCCCTCAGCTCTGAGTTGTTCCCCATGGGACCCCAGGATGGGTTTGGTTCCCCCCACTCTGTGCCTCAGTTTCCCTGCAGAGCCCCACTCACCTTTCTTCCTGGCTGCCCCCGTGTGCCTGCTGCTCCCCCAGCTCCTCGGTGCCCAATGTAGCCCTTGAAGCCGGGGCCTCCTGGCTGCCCACGTGCACCCACTGAGCCCTATGGGACACACAGATGGGGCTGCTCATAAGGGCAGCAGTTGCTGGCCCTTAAATGCATGCCTGACCCATCACAGCAAGCATCTCCTCCTGTGCGTCCTATGGAGCCACCCACCATCTCCAAACAGCAATCCCTGAGCTGAGGAGCAGCCTCTGCGTGCTCCCAGCCTCCCCCCAGCAGTGACAACAGCCCCAAGGTTAATCATCAAAAGCCCTTCAGCCTGTTCCATGCTGGGAACTCACCACAGGGCCAGGGTGGCCACGGTCTCCCTTTGCTCCATCCTCTCCTGCGGGTCCCTGTGGGGATGTTGGGCACTCAGCATAAACCCACCCCACCATGTGCCTCATGCTCAGTCCCTGGCAAATATTGGGAGCGTCCTCTCCTCCCCACCACACTCTGCCAAGGGTAGGAGTGATGCCAGGTGACACCTGGGTGCCACAGGGACATTGATGTGCTGATGGCAGCAGTGGGTCCTGCACGAGGCTTCAGCACCCCAGGTGCCAGGCTGAATTTTGGGGCTGGGAGTGTATACACTCTCAGGTCTTCGAACTTCATTTCTGCCCCTTTCCTCCTCCCTTCCCCCCAACAGCTATGAGGCAGAAGTCCTTCAGCTTCACTTTGTGCTGGAAGCAGCATAGCCCCTGCGAGATCCCAGCTCCACCAGTGCACACACAGCAGTACCTCCAGCCCAGCTGCTCCGGCAGCTCCATCCCTGCCGCAGGGTCCTGCATCACCCTGGTAAGAAAAAGGAACACTTCCACCTCTGCCCTCAGCTCCCAGCCCCATTGCCCTTGGGTGAGCTGACTCAGGTGGGAGCCATCCACACCGTCTTCCCACCAGGACTTGGGAAGAGAACAGGGATGGGAAAGGGCTGCAGCATCATCCCACTCTACCTTCACTCCTTCAAGACCATGGTGCCCAGGAAGGCCTCGCAGGCCTGTCCCACCCTGTTTGGGGCAGAGAAAAAAAGCCACTGACCCACTAGAGCCATGCTGCAGCCCAGCATCCCGCTCACAGGTATCCCATTGCCAGGGTCTGCAGCCACCCCAATGGGATGGGGACATGTGCTGACTCACAGAGCGTCCCCGGGCTCCGACGGGTCCTGCAGCACCGCTGACACCAACCTGGCCCTGGGGCAGAGATGGGGACGTGGTCAGAGGGGGAAGGCAGTGTGGACCCAGTGAGATGGGTGCAGAGCACATGGAGATAAGAGCAGTGGCCCCGGGGCTGCATGCACATGGAGAGTGAAACCCACAGACACTGCCAGTGGGAACCAGCGTGGGTGTAACGCCCATGGGATAAAGCACTCCCTCAATGAAATTTGCTAGTTGGCATTTTCCACAGCTCCCAGGCCCAAGATCTGCTGGGGTAAGTGTTGCTCCTCATCACCCTGCACCCAACCACATCCCCGCAGCTGTACTTGCCAGCAGCCCCTCCTGGCCCTTCTCTCCTTTGCGGCCTTTCTCTCCAGCCTCCCCTGGCGCAGCTCCCAGTCCTGGTACTCCAGGAGGGCCCTGTGGGCCAGCATCTCCCTGCTCCAGAATAGACACGAAGGAATAGCGATTAAATGAGTTTCCAGATGGAGACACATCAGCACAGAGGTTCTGATGCCAGAACTGAGCCCCCACATCTCCTCTGTCTCCGCACCTTTCGTCCCCGTGGTCCTGGCTCACCCAGCTCTCCAGCATCACCAACATCCCCCTGCCAAAGGGAGAAGCATCAGCATCCAACTCACCAGCCCCATCCCAGCCCCATCCCAGGGGATCTCTGCTCACACCTCCTTCCCCTGCTGCCCAGGCCCTCCTGGCAGCCCAGCTGGCCCACGTTCCCCTCGCTCCCCGCAAGCACCGCTGACACCCGGAGCTCCACGAGGTCCTGCATCACCCTACGAAGGATGGAGACCACCAGGATTACTCTTAGCTGGCTGATGCTGCCCCACGGGAAGGGATCTGCTGGGCCCATGGAACTGACTTGCTGGCCCTTGAGCCCCTGCCGCCCCTCAGCTCCTACAGGTCCTGGTGGTCCCTGCAAAAGAATCACACAGTGGGACCAACCTTGTCCCGTGCTCCAGGGCTGGATGTCTCTCCTGGAAGGCTGCTGCCTTCATATCCCCACATTGCTCAAAGCCCTTCCCTTGGCTTTCCCCCTGCTTTGGCTCAGGGTCAGAAGGAGGTGCAATGGAAGAGCACAGCATCCCGCACCTACCTGCTCACCATCCAGCCCACTGATGCCAGCTTCCCCGGGATCCCCCAGGACACCCTGCCAGGGAACACAGGGACAGAGAGCTGCAGCGTCCCTCCAGCCCAGCCGGTGCTAGCTGGAGGGCTTGCAAAGCACCATCTCCTTGTGTTGGGCAAACCGGGGGGTTCAGTGGCGACCTGGGGATCAGCCCCAGTGCCAACGAGGGGAACAGCCCTGCTCTTCCCATACCTGCTCGCCTCGCATCCCTGAAGGCCCCTCAGGTCCTCTCGGACCTTCTCGGCCCTGCAAACAAGCAACCCGTATTAACAGCACTATACAGTGCTAATCCAGCAGGCCCCTGCAGCCTGGATGCTGAGGACCCAGCACCCCCACACCCAAACCTGCTGTACCTCCCTCAGTGCTGAGCAGCCCCATCACACTGGCATCCCACTCACCGGGTACCCAGGAGGGCCGGTAGCTCCTGCTGCTCCAGGTGCTCCCATTTCCCCTGCTAAGCCGGGCTTTCCAGGCATGCCGTGCAGCCCCCGCACACCAGGAGTTCCCTGCAAGGCCAGGAGGATGTTTAGGATCCCAGGAAGTTTGTGGGCCTTGTTCTCCATCACCTCTCTCCCACTCCATCACACAGCTCCAACTCCGCATAGCGCAGCTCCCCACTCACCGGCAGCCCTGGGAGCCCCTGAGGACCCGGCTCTCCTGCTCTTCCCTGAAACAAGAGAGACCCCAAGCAGGCTGCAGCAGAGCCAAAAACCCTGCCCCAGGCCATCCCCAACATGCAGCAGCAGGACAAACCCCCAGCAAACAGGGCTGGGGAACACATTGCCAACACCATTGGTATTGCATGCCATGTAGTGCAGGGTGCTGCATGGAATGCATTGTGTTGTATTGCATGGCACATGGTGCAGGGTACTGCATGGCATATGTATTGCTTAGCACATGTTGCACCGTGCTGCATGGCATATGGCACAGGGCATTGCATGGCTGCGGGAGCTGAGCAGCCCAGAGCAGAACCAGCCCTACCTGGGAGCCAGGAGCACCTCGTGGGCCAGGGGGGCCTGGTGGGGCCTGGGGGAAGACAGAGGCATCAGGGCCCCGTGCTCAGCCCTGACTGCAGCCCTACACACCCCCTTTCCCTGAATCTGCTCCTTAATGCTGGTAGCAAAGATTTCCCATTTCTCTGCATCCAGCAGGGACTTGGAGCTGCCCAGAGGCAGCCAACAGCCTTCACCTTGGGACCAGCTTTTCCAGGGAATCCTGGCGGGCCTTGGGCTCCAGCTTCTCCCTGTTTGAGGAGAAATGATAAGTCCTTTCTGCCACCTGTTTTAATGTAGTAGCACCTTAAGAGGGGAAAAAAATAGCAATCCATCATCTCATACAGGAGGCACAGCAGGTGAAGTGCAGGGAGAGCTGCTGGCTCATCCTGAATGGGTCTGGGTCCTGTCCCACAGCCCTATAGGATCAGAACCCCATTCTTGGCTCTACCTTGTCTCCCCTGTGCCCTGGCTTTCCACGGTCGCCAGCAAGTCCTGGGTAGCCCTGGGGAGAGGGTGGTGTTAGGATGATGTTAGGAGGCATTCAGGGCTGTGCAGCAGCAGTGGGGTTTGGGGGAAGCAGTGGTGATGCTCAGGGCTCGGTGCCTTGCTTGGCTTTGGCTCACTGCCCTTATCCCAAATGGATCAGACACCCCCTCCCTTGGTCCCCATGCCTCTCCTGGGCAGCCGCAGCACTTACATACATGCCAACCGGCCCCTGCGGTCCCTCCAAGCCAGGTTTTCCAGGCAGACCCTGCCAGGAGACAGAGCCCTCAGCACCCTGCTCATGTGCTGGGCTCTGGGCTGGACAGACCCACGGGGTAACAGAATGTTGACCCCCAAGTGCCTCCACAAGGTGTGCGTGCCCCTTTGTGCCCCACATCCAGGCAGCCTCTGAGCAATCTGTGTCCCTCTGCGTGTCCCCAGTGGGGATGTGGGTTTGAACCTCATGCCCAGGAGCAGCTCAGATCCCCCCACCCTGCTGCCAACCCTGGTGCATCCAAAACTGAGCAACCACCTGGATCCTCCCCATGCCAGCCAAGGGGCACTCATTGCCACCAAGTGTTCCCTAGGATACCCACACCCATCCCCACCCCCAGCTCTCACCTTTGGACCCATGCAACCCTGGTCTCCATCAGCTCCAGGTTTTCCTTGGGGCCCCTTTGGAAGTGTTTAGGGAGGAGATTTCAGCCAATCTGACTCTTTGCTGGTTCCCCAAGGAGGGGGCAATCCCAGCCCTCCCCTGCTGCCTTCCCACGTGTGCAAGTGCAGAACAGGAAAGGGCAGGGATCCATGCAGGTTGTCCTTACTGTGGGTCCAGGAGGTCCTGCATGCCCTCTGCCCCCTTGCACACCAACCAAGCCCTGTAGGGAAGGGCAGAAGATGAGCTCTGGAGGAAAGGGAGAGGAGCATGAGGATGGCAGACAGAGAGGGTGATAGGAGAGCAAAGGCAGAAGCACAGGGAATGGAAAGGCTCCCCAGCAGAGCAAGTGATGGGAAACCTTCGGAAGGGAAAATTTGCCATCAGTGATAAGGAACATAAATTTTGCAAAACCTATTTCTTAAATGCACCCCTCTTCTTTTGTCTCCTTTGCCCTTTGAGGGCACATCCCCAAGGGCAGAAAGCCAGGAAGGGAGCTGTAGAAGGAGAACACAGGTGTGGATAGACAGAAAAGAGGCAGAAGAACAGGCAGCTCTACTCACTGGTGCTCCCATCCTGCCTGGGCTGCCCACAGCCCCGGGGGGACCCTGCAGGGTAAGGTAGGGGATGGTGAGGATGGAGAGGCAGGGGCAGCCATTCCATCCCATCCCATCCCAGCAACCTCAGCCACATGCAGGCAGGTCTGTATACAATATATAGGATGTAGTGTAGAATGGGAACCTGTATACCAGGCTTTCCTTCTGTGCCTTCTGCTCCAGGGATGCCTTTTGAGCCCTGGAAAGAGGGTCTCACCTCAAAGCAGATCCTAGTGACAGACACCACAGCTTCCCAGCAGCTGTGCCCTCCCACAGCGGCCAAAATCCCCAGCCCCATGCACATGGCATCGCCTACTTACAGGTGCTCCTGGGACTCCAACCAGCCCACGCTGGCCCCCACGGCCCTGGAAAAGATTGAGCACTGAGAAAAGATTCTTTCTGGCAGGATTAACACTGATGGAGATTCAACAGGGGTCACTCAGACAGTGGTCCCTGTGCTGTTCCATCTCCATCCCCCAAAGATGCTCCAAAATTCAGCTGTAGGCAACCCCAGCCCACAAGTTACCCTGGCACCCCGCGGTCCTGGCATTCCCTTCGGGCCATCGGGTCCTCGGCCTCCCTACAATTCACCCAGAGAGAAATGCTGTCATTTTAGGCAACACTGAGGGTCCCCCCAACCCTTCCACCTCAGGGAGCACTACAGAGTGAATACAGGGTGCCATGCACTGGGGACGGCGAGGCTAGGGACCTTCATGCTTGGCTTCAGCACTGAGTGGCAGTGTGACACTGTCCCCCAGGTGCTGGCACTTGTGCTGGGGCTCCAAGGCATGGTGGTCACACCCCTGCTCCTCTCCATAGGGGAGAGCCCATGGGGGTACCATGATGCAGTGCCAAAGCCATCACTGACCTTTGGTCCTTCACTGCTGTTCAGCCCCACCGGACCCATCTGTCCTTCTTCTCCCTGTGGGAAAAAAACAGAACAGAAATGACTGAGAGGATCAAAGAGCATACAAAGGGTGGGTGTGCTGAGCTCCCATGGGCTCAGACACAGCCATGGAGCTCCAGCACAGGTGACTCAGACCAATGAATACTGCAGCAGTGCAGAAGGCAGCACAGCCTGCAGGTGGGAAAGGCAGCGAGATGAGCTGTGCTGCATCCCCATCTCCTGGGGACGTGGGAGGATTCATTTCTCATCCTGAAGAGTGATTGTGAGGGCAGATCTAGGGAGGCACCCCAAAAGCCCTTTCATGGTTGCCCAGGCTGCACAGCCCCTGCCTGATGCTGCATCTCCTCCCTGACCCGCTCACTCCAGGTGGCAAATGAGAGGGTCCAGAGCCTTCATCCCACAGAAGGAGGAGGAAGGATGTGGCTGGCAGAGCTGCCCATGCTCCCTTCACCCCTCCAACACTGCCTGCCCACCCCCAGCCTCACCTCAGGTCCCTGGGGTCCTGCTGCCCCACGGGGTCCAGGGAAGCCCAGTGAGCCCATCTGGCCCCGCAGCCCTGGGGGACCAGCAGCTCCTGGTGCTCCACGCAGACCCTGGGTGGGAGGAGGATGGGAATGGATCAGCAGCACGGTGTGAGCTCACACACAGCATGGTGTGAGCACACAGCTGGGTCTGGCTGCTTTTCCAGACAAAGGAAGGGAGCAGCTCCCAGCCACAGCCCTGTGCACCGTACCTTGCTTCCTTTAGCTCCCAGGTCTCCCTTGGCTCCGCTGGGACCCCGGCAGCCCTGTAAGAGCAGCAGAGGGGAGGGCACCCTCAGACCCTCTTGGAAACCACAATCAAAGCTTGATCAGATCCCATGTGGGGCACTGATGCCTATTTGGGTGTCACAGCACTGGCTCTGCACCCATCAGTGACCCCATCCCATGTCAGAACCTCATCCTCATTAGAGACTTTCTTTAACACAAGCTGAAGCACTCCCACTGTCCTTGTCATCCTCAAAGCGAGTGTCAGAGCACACTGCTATCTCTGCCTGCTCCTCGTGGTACAGCACTTCAGACAAATCCAAAACTGCAGCGCCACTTATTCCAATGTCAAGCCCAAACGTGGATAAACTGATGAAACTGGTGCTTTGGGCTGCTTTATCATGACTTTCCCATACCCTGAGCCATTCACAGTGTGGGTGCCATCACTCACCCTCTCTCCCTGGATGCCCTTGGATCCTGGCAGGCCAATAAACCCCTTCAGAGAGAGACACAAAACCTGAGTTAGACAAAAAGAACACAACGCAGAAAGAACTCCGCCAGTGGGGGGTAGAGGAGGGGGGGGAGGGGCATTGGGGCTGCTGGGCATCACCCCACAGTACTTTGGGGTGCTTCAAGGTGAGGATGAGACACCCCCCACCCTGCTATTCACCCCCATGGACTCACCACAGGCCCCTCCTGTCCCGGTTGGCCCCTCATTCCAGGGACCCCCTCTGTGCCCTGCAATCAGAACACCATCATCTGCCACCCCAGCACAGTGTTTGTACAGCCAAAAGCAGCACAGCCCCCAGGGGAGAGGGGATGCCTTGAAGGGAAGCTCTTGAGCACAAGTTCCAGCCCCACCAGAGGCCAAAACTGGGGGAGAAATTCTTACAGTGTCTCCTTTGGGACCAGAGGACCCCTCCATCCCAGCAGAACCCTGCAGAGAAGCACGCAGGGATGGGTTTCAGCAGCTCCTTTCCCAACTTGCATGTATGCACCTCAGCAATGCAGGATGGCACCCGCACATCATTTACCTGCATACCCCCCAGGCCGGGGGGGCCACGTCGCCCCTGCAAGCCCTGTGGCCCCTGAAAAACAGCAGAGGGGTGAAAAGCTCCCAGCATCCCCAGCTGCCCCCCAACATCCCACTGCTGTGAGCTTTGCCCATCCGGACGTACTTTGGGTCCATGGGGTCCAGGCAAGCCAGGAGGACCCATCTCTCCCTGTGGAGAGAGCAATGAAGGGATGGGGTGGGCCCAGCAGCTGGAAAATCCCAAAGGATAGAGAAGGGAGCCAAGGCAGCCTCACCTGAGAACCATTGACTCCTTGGCACCCAACAGAGCCTGGCTGGCCTGGCTGTCCCTGCAAGGCAAAAGCAATGCTCAGCCCTGGGGCTGTGGGAGCTGAGTTGGAGGTGGGGTTGGAGCCCCCATAACATTGCCCACTGCTGTGGGAAGTGGAGCACTGTGACTTACCACGGGGCCAGCAGGGCCTGAGGCACCCACTGAACCACCTTCTCCCTAAGGCAGCAGAGAACAGATGCCGTTTTATGGTGTGATTTTCTGCTTTGAGTCTTCACATCCCCAATTCCCCACTTCTTCTTCGCATCATGCATCAGGAACTCTCCAGGCATCCATTATCCCTCTGTCCCTACTCCACATTTCTTCCATACTCCATGACCAAACCACTTTAATTTCCCTTTTACCTCTCCTACAAACCCCATTCTCTCTCACTGGGATGCCTCCCAGTGACCACGCTGCCATCATGCTGAGAGCAGCACAGAGCCCAGGTGCTGCCACAGCCTGGGGTTCACCCCAGGGCTCCTTGCTCTTTATGGGGCAGGGCTGAAGACCCAGAAGAAGAACACCCCCTCACCTCTGGCCCTGCAGGGCCCTGGAAGCCCGTAGCACCCTTCAGACCTGCCATCCCCTAGAACAGAAGGTAGAGGGCTCTGAACAAAGTGCTGCTGTCACATCCCTTGCAGTAGAGTGGGAGAAGGCATGGAGATCCCAAAGGCTTTGCCCAAGGGCTGGGACACGTGCAAGGGGACGTGACCTCACCTCTCCAAAGCCAAAGGCATTGATTATGGAAAAGGGGATGAGGATGCAGCAGGAGGGGAAGGAGCAATGTGCAAAGAGAAGGACACCTCATACTCCTACATCAACTCACATGAGCCCCAGCAGGACCGGGCAGGCCGCTCTCCCCTTTCACCCCCTAAAAAAGCCAAGAGATGGAGGGCAGCATGGCCTCAGGGCAGGAGGCACAGGGAAGGCTGTGCAGGGCAGGGACAGGCATCGCACCTTCATTCCCTTCTCGCCTCTCTCCCCAGCAGGTCCAGGGTCACCCAAGAAGCCCTGGAAGGGATTAAGGTCAGATGAGCCACAAACAGAGCATCGGGAGCTAAAACACAGCTGCTGTGGCTCGAAGGAGCTCTGGTGTGGGGCAGGGGATGGGGACCCTCCACGTTGTACTACATGCACCATCTCAGGAAGAAAAGAAATAGCCACAGAGGTGGTCCCCAGCACACTGTTACCCAGCTCCAGTGACCCACACTGTCCTGGCCAGCAGCAGCCACATGCAGTGAGGTTGAGCCCAAGGGCAAGAGATTCTCCATCTGAATGATGAGACGATACTTACAGGGGGATGAATATAGGCCAGGAAAGCATAGGCCAGCTCACCTCTTCTCCCTTCTCACCAGCCAGCCCCCGGTCCCCACGGAAGCCCTGCAGCCCCTGTGGAGACAAAGGAAGGAATGGGCCATGCATCACAACAACTCCCAGCCTCAAATTCCCTGGGGTCACTGCAGGGTCTGGGCAGCATCACACAGCACTCACCTGCTCACCAGGCAGCCCACATAGTCCAGGTTTGCCCCCCAGGCCGGGGGACCCATCCAAGCCAGGCTGCCCCGCATGACCCGGCCAGCCCTGCAGCCCTGGCTTGCCCTGCGGAGAGAACCAGCACGGTGAGCCCCGCTGTCAGCTGGGGGACTTGAGAACAGGCTGATGGGTGGGGACAGGAGAGTTAGAAATCCATGCTGTGATGAAATGGAGAAGATGAACTCTGAGCTCTTGTTCTGACAGCGGTGCCTCCAGCACAGCTGGCAGCACTGTCCCCATGCACATCCCTGCTGCACAGAGCAGGGTGGGCAGAGGACGCCTTGCAGCAGGCAGGCAGCAGGGAGGGGATTTGCTCTGGCACCCAGAGCTCTGCAGTGTGGCTCCATTTCTTGCTCAAGATCTTAAACTCTGAATTTCTCCACCAGCTTTTGGAGCTGCGAAGGTCCAACACAGGCACCAGCCCCTCCATCCCATCCTGCATTTGAGCATCCCTAGTCATGGTGTGGGTGGCACTCACCATGTACCCCCGTTGGCCCTTCTGCCCCGGCTCTCCCGGCTCCCCACACAGCCCCTGTGTGCAAACACAAATCAAGTCAGCAAAAGATGGCTGTGCCCCCAGATCATATTGCAGAACTGAGAGATGTCGTGGCCTTGTAGGTAAGGTTACTTGGAGAACAAGGAACAATGCACAGAGAGCTGCGGAAATTACATCCAAGGATGGATTTGCATCCAAGTGCCCTGAGGCTGCACCACACATGCCCCTCTGCCCCACTGCCAGGCACCACTTGAGCAGCTCCTTGACTTCTTCTGGTGGCTCTCTGAATGAACAAACACTGTCCTTATCCAAATAAGTGGGTACACACAGGAGCAGCACCAGGAACCAGACCCGCAGAACTAGGGGCTGGCAGAGGGAGGTCCATGTCACAGAGCTGAGACATCACCTGTCCATCAGTGGATCACCAACAAGCAAACCCCAAGGTTGGAATCCCAAGCCCTTGAATTACAGCTGATTTTGAGGGAACCCAGGATTGCTTAGGAACCCAAAGTGCCCATGGGAAGGCAGGGGCACCTGGAGGCGGCTGTGCTTACCGGCATGCCTGCTTTCCCTGGGTGCCCTGGAGGGCCGGGGGCTCCGGGTTTTCTCTGCATTAAAGAGAAGCTTTGGTAGAGCAGATCTTGCTGTCAGAGTGCTTGGGTAGAGGAAAACCCCCCCAGCTGGTCATGAAGAGGGAAAACAAACCCGGAACACTACTCACCGGCCAGCCAGTGTGCAGCAGCTGGTAAAAGGATGATTGCTGAAAGAATGGGAATAAACATCAAACAAAATTCTCCCTAAATCCCCATTCCTTTTCTGCTGGTAAAGAAAACCAACTTTCAAGACACAAACTACAAGGTGTATCTCATGTGCGGTGGTACCACACTGTACTCTTATCCAGGTTGCATGTGCCCAGGCTGGGAGATGAGGTTCTCTTCCTCCTCGAGTCCATTGAGCTGCCTGGGAATGTTGTTTTTCAGCATAGCAGGGACTTATTCTGTTGCGTTGCACCTGCTGCAGCCCTGCTATGTTCCCACCTGTACAGCCCAACGTCCTCTCTCTTTCCTTCTCTCCACCCCTACCAGGGCTATTTTGTCACAGAGAAGGAGACCAGGTTGGTTCAATACAAATAAATCCTGTCCAGCACTGCTTTCATAATCCCCAGCACATTGCTGGTATCAAATTCAGCCATTAATAGCTGTTTGGGGCTGTGTCCCTGCACAAAGTTGTATCTAAGGTGAAATCCAGCCTTTTTTCCTCCCAGCAGAACGACCTACAGACACTCAGGAGGCAAAACTCACCCCCCCCCCACCCCCGAACAGCAGGCTCAGCAGTACCTCCAAACCCAGGAGCAGATGGGAAAGTTGGAAAAACCCTTTGGAAGCATTAAAAAGGATAAAAAAAAAACCACCCAAACCCATAGCTGGGTATCTCAGTGCACACCCCGAAGCCCTCCTTCAGTTCTCACCGTGAAGCTCAGCCAGTCCTCATGGGAGTTCCTCCAGAGAACAACGGTGGGGATGCCAGGGATGCCTGTGGGACCCGGATCCCCTGGGGGTCCCATCCGCCCCATGGCTCCAGCATGACCCTAAGAAGAAAAAGGCAGCTCTGTAACTCAGCCTGGGGTTTGGACACTTGTCACAAGTTGGGCACAGGTCCTGGCTGGGATCCTTTTTGCTTTGTCATTGCTGGGGAAGCAGGGGCACAGGGAGGTTGGTATCACATTGCAGCATCCCTCCAGGTGACCCGAGCTAAAAGCTGCTTCATGGGATTCAAACACCCAGCAAAAAGAGTGTTCTCCTCTTCCAAGCACACATAAGGGGCCACCACACTGCAGCATCGGATGCTCGCTTTGCTATGTTGATTTAAAATAAGCAAGATGCAAACCCAGACCATCAGTGGTGTTTCCCTGGACCCTTGGCCACATCTCACAGCTTCACCCATTTTTTCTGGATACTCACTTTGTCTCCTTTGGGGCCCACCGGTCCACGTCTCCCAGGGCATCCCTACAAGGAAAGAAGAGCTGCGTCACCCGGCCCTGCTCCCATCCCCAGCAGAAAGAGAACCAACAAACTGGATATAAGGAAGAAGGTTTTTACACTCAGGGTGCTAAGGCATTGGCACACGTTGCCCAGCAAACATCCTAGGTCAGGCTTGAGGGGCTCTGAGCACTGATGGAGCTGTGGGTGTCCCCGTGCACTGCAGGGAGTCGGACCAGATGGCCTTTAAGTGACCCTTCTGACTCAAACTATGATACTATGACCACCATTCTGCCCTGCAGGCCGCCCAGCTGAGCCCTGCAGCCTGAAGTCAGAAGCACTGAGTTGCCCCAGTTAGCATGGATGCGACCACGTGTTCATTGTAACCAAGGCAGCCCCAGCTGTCACCAAAGGGACACTCATCCCCTGCAGTGCCCTTGGCAGGTCTCATGCACAGTCACCTTCCCAACACATTTCTGGAGGTGAAAATGCCTGAGGTGATGCAGCACAAGGGTGTGCTATGGGCCTGACACGCATCACACCACCAGCCCAGCAGGAAGGAAAAGCCATGTTTCCAACAGAAACATCCTGGTTTTCTTTGAACGAAGTTTTTGGGTATTACAGCAGCGGGGAAGCAAAAGACGTGGACCATGGGCTGACATACTATGGGTACTTCTCCTCTCCATCTGCCATGGAGCTGCAATAAGCCTACACCACCCATCCATCCATCCCCATTGCCCCCACCACTCACTGGCAGCCCTGGGGGTCCTGGCAGCCCAGGGGGTCCTGGCTTTACACGAGCCCGATATCCATACACTGATGGCAAGACAGGGTGCACCAGGGGGGTGCGAGGATGCTCTGGATCCCCTGCAGCCATCCCTGAGGAACCCTTGGGTGCAGCTGCCTGGTGTCTCGATGGGGACACTTTGGAGGAGGCAATGGGCTTGGTGGCACTGCCAGGTTTGATGGGTGGGAGGTGAAGGTGGGTGTCTGCATTGCCCTTCAGCTTCTCCGTGGTGATGCTCTCCTGCCCAGGGTCAGAGGCATGCTCTTTCTTAGCTGATGGCCCTGGGAGGACAAAAGCACCATAAAGGACCAGGCACTGCAATAATGCTTGGGAGAAAGGGAGGAACCTGCTGCAATGGACTCACTGGGGATCCCAATGATCCGTGGTCTGCTCCTGCTGATCCCTGGCCTGCCAGGGCTGGTGATTTTATTATAGGTGGAGTTCAACAGCTCAAAGCCTTCATCCTCGATAGAAAGGCTTCCCTCTTCTTCCTCCTGCTCTTCAGCTGTTGGCACCTCAGCAGCAGAGAACAAAGTCCGGGCACTCCCATCCGGCTGCAGGCTAAGGGTCTCCTGGGCATCCTCCCATGTCCAAGGTGGGCCCAAGGTCAAATCTGAATGGGAGTGCTTGGAATCCTGAGAAGGAAGGAGGGAAAATAATGAAATCTGACGTTTTCTCTCTTTCTTTACCCTGTAGGTTGTTCTATTAGGGCTCTAAGTGTCACCTTTACACCAGTACCCAGTACTGGACCAACGTGTACCATAAGCTTCTCTCAGCACCCAAAGCAGAGCAGGACACTGAATGGGTTTCACGCAGTTCCCCATCTTTGGGGCGGTTCATCAGTGCCAGGTGGGTTAGTTCATCTGCCTGAGTTAATTATTTTAACACGGATTTGTTTGTAAGTGTTTCTCTTTGGCCCACACCACCTTCTCAAACCACACGTTGTAGGGCACACGTAACCCAACACAGGGCACCAACAAGAGCCCATGGGAGCTCAGTCCTGGCTGATGCATTGTTGGGTCTGGTGCAAGGTAGTTGATGAACAGAGTCAGTGAGAAGTCACTAGAGGGAGACACAGGTCCGTGATTGCCTTGCAGGGCTAGGAAAGGGAGCAGGGAAGTACAAGGAGACAGCAAGCATCCTTCCCATCGTCCTTCCCTGGGCATTTTCTTTTGGTTGAACCTATCGCTTGGCTCTGATTCTGCTTGGCACCATGGACCCAAGGTGCATGTTCTGTTAGGAGTGAGTTGGATGGGTAGCTGATCCATCCTGGTGCTCCCAAGCACCACCAGCAGCAATGTTGCTGCCAAAACCAGTGGCTCCGAGGCAAGGGCCTGGTGGAATGGGTGGCTCTGGCCAAACCCAATTCAGAAGGACAACTGGGAAGCAGAAGGGCTCAAAAGGCATCATAACATTCTCAAAACTGGAATGCTTTGCATTCGATTGTGAAAACAATTGGAAGGAATTCACCCCAGGTCACATCCATCCCACATTATCTGGCCCCTCTTTGTCCAGTTGCTGCAGCCACAACTGAATGGGGGTTGGGGCCAATCCTTGGCTCCACCTGAAGCCACAGCTCTCACCCAAAGGACAATATTCTTCTGAGCCAAAACGATCACTGAGCATTGAGGTTCTGGGCAGAACAGGAATATTTCTACCTTCACCTTCAACATCCTGGCTATAGGTAGCTGGTGAGAGGCTGCCTGCTCCAACACAGATACATACCACACACTGAAGGTCTGGCTAAGCAGGACCAAGTCCCGTTCTTTGAAGCCACCCACCTCACACTTCTGCTTTAAGCAGAGCCAGGAATAATGCCAGGAGCTCTGATCCAGGCCCCAGTCGACTCAGAGGCAGCGAGCTCACATTTTGGTGCTGACACTCATCTAACCCCCCCGGTCTTGTGCACAGCCCACACACAGCAATGCTGGCTCTGCTGGGCACCATTCAGAATCCCCAGCATGAGTAAAACTACTCAAACCACATCCATAACCATATTTTTAAGAGTAGAATCATAGGTTGGAATTAGGTTTGAAGAAAGACCTTCAAGAACGTCAGGTCAAGCTGACCGACCAAGTCTCATCACTAAGCCATGCCCCTCAGTGGCACAGAGCTGGCGCTGTGTGGAATCACAGCATCATTAAAGTTGGAAAGACCACTGAAATCACCTGGTCCAGCCATCTAGTCCAACCATCAGCCGTCGACCTACGCCTGCGTAGGCAAGGGGCAACCTAGCACTGAGGAGCAGGAGTTGAGAGAGGTTGTGATAAGGTCAAAGTGTAAGAAGCAAAGAGGGCAAGATGGAAAGCAAGGTCTGGAGCCTGGTGGGAGGAGCTCCTCAGTACTAACATCCTAGCCTATCAACACACTATAATTAGCAGCCACTAGCTCAATTTCCCCCCTGAACAATGCAGCCTGTGGGCTGTGTAATTTGTTAGCAAACCACAGCAAATTGGGGTCAGCCTGATGCACGCTCTGACATCTGCCCAGCAAAGACTTAATGCTATTTGTAAACCTCCACCCCCAGCACCTGGCAGTCCAAAGGAGAGCTAATAAATAGCAGAGGGGATGGGAATTCATCTCAGGGGACGAAGGAGACCTGGGGGAGCAGTGGCACCACGCATCGGGTGATCTTCTTCCTGCAACCAGGCACAGTAATTAAACCCACAGCTTCTGCAATCACAGCTCTGTGATTCAATTTGGGATCTGGCATGCAGTAAATCCAACCAGAAACGAGAGCTGGTCTGGGCCTGGCATCTTTGTAAGTCCAAATCAGAATAGTTTTAGCGTTGGCTACTTTTGCATTTTGGGGTGCAGATCCTTCAGCCTTGGCCAGAGAAAACGTTTCTTTTGTAAGTGAAATGTCATTAACGGGCAGACTATGCAGGACATTAAGAAAGAGCTGTGCAATCTGACCCTCCTGGAGGCCACAAACACCATCCCCAACTCCCAGCCCAACTCCCCCCCACTGGGCTGTTGAACCCCACCAAGAGGTGGGGCAGGAGACTCATTCAGTTCAAAACAGCCCCACTCTTCAGGGGCTGTTTCCTTCTAGCCAAGGCCTTAGCTAATAATTAAAAGTCAGTTAGGGAAATAAAAGCTCCCGTCAGAGCCATAAAACGGAACATTCAGGCGCTCATGCTGCCTTTGCTCACTGCTGTTTCCAGACACATACTGGGCAAAGAGCACTGCTGGGCACACAGTTTGTTACGTGGGTGACCCACTGGCTTCTGCTGTTAACATATCAAAAACGCAAAGCCACCCGATGCCTAAATAACCACAGAATCTCTGAGATTGGGACTCTAAAGGTCACCAAGTCCAACCATCATCCCATCACCACCACCACAGTAGTTTCAACGTTGCTTTGGGTGCTTCCTGATCAAAAACTGTTTTAAAATACAGCATTAAGGGTGAGAATTAAAGCACTTCAGCTTTCCTACAAGACCCCTATTCCCCATTCTCACTATATATATATATATGTAATTTTTGATCCAAACCAAAAGCGTTCATTTCCTTAAAACACTATTTTTTTTTTCAATAAATGAAACCACAAAACGTGCCAGCTACAGCCAGGAGAACTTACACTTCGTTCTGTACGTCTTACAGAGGGGGAAATTGGTGAGCTACGATGCTTTGTGCTGCATCACGAGGAGGGGATGATTCAGCCCGTGGAGCACATGGACATCATTAGCCAGAAACCCCCCAGCGGGCAGAGGACAGAGGAAGGTCGGACTTGAAGAGATGCTGAGATCCTGCCTCGCAAAAACCTGCACAAAGCCTTGAGTTTAAAGGCAGGTGCTTCAAAGGAAAACTGCTGGTTTGCAAGGGCTGGAGGAGGACTGAATGGCAAACCACTAAAATAAAATCCAACATCATTTTTTAAGGGCAGAGGAAAGGCATCTAGGTGATGCTGGATGGCATCAAGGGAGGAAAAGCACGGTGGGAAGCCAGCGCTGGAAGTCTGAGCTCTGCCTAAAGCAGCAGGTTTAAAGGCTCTAGATATCAGGTGCACACATTAACCAGGAGATCATTGGCCTTCCCCTGCAACACACCAGCTCCACCGGTTCAACCATGGCAGCATCCCATCCATCAGGACGGGAACACAAACCATCCCTAGGTGCCCAATGGCAGTGCCTGGGAGGGCAATAGAGAGGACTCCTCATTGCTCAGTCACACACACAGAAAAATCCCAGTTTGCATTTGCCGGCAGGCTTTTCCTCTCAGGATGTCTGTTTGCATGAAATGGGACAACAAACCATGGCTAGAAATCCCAAATGAAACAAATAAATAGGGTGAGACACCAGGAGGGTAATGCAGAGGGACATTTCCTGCAGTGCAGAGCCATACCTGAGCCAATGAGTCCTGGATCTCCTTGGTTTCTTTTGGTACCTGCACAATTGGAGAGAAAAAGAGACAACACGGGTGCTGAGTTCAGAACTTGGCCAGAGGGTGAGGGCTCTCCCTGGGCAGAGTTCTGAGGACAGCCTGGGTGCAATGGGCGACTGATGGGGGCTGATGTACTTCTGGAAAGATTACTGAGCAGGCTAATATTCAATATTCCACCAATGCTGACAACATAGAAGAAGAAAACATCTGAAAGGATGATGCAGTGCAGCAATCTTGCTGGGTGTGGGCAAGAACTTCAAAGTGACACCCAGCTCTTGGTGACAGCTTTCTCCTAGTACCATAGCAGAGCTCCAGCTGCATTACTCCACAGCTGCACTGAATTTCCCTGAGTTTCACACATGGCACACACAACCATGCACACACCCAGGCTTGCTTTGGCTCAGAAACTCTTCCTCTGCCTCATCCTCCCCTTTGCACCAAACCCAAGTATGACATCAAGGGACAGCCTCCATCCCACATACTGACCACCACCACCACCAGTTTCCATCATCCCAGCCCACAGCAGGCACCCAGCTCCTTCCAGGCTGTATTAGCTCCCAGTTTGCCAGCTGCCCCCCACCTCTGGCCATGTTGCAGAGTGGTCCCTCGGAGGAGGACTGAGGCCAGAGGAGCGTGCACAAGTCATGGTGTGGCTGCGGCAGTGCTCACCAGCTGCTGCTGCATCCCCCATCACAAAAGTCAGCTGCTGCAGAGCACCCTGTGGGGGAAGGTAAACAGAGATTTACTTGCATGCTTCCTCCAGAGGAGAGGGGGAAGCCTGTAGAGCTGCCAGCATCCTGCAGCCAGGGGCTTCTTTAGGTTGGGGTGGGCACTCAGCATCAACAAGTTCCCCACCAAATCCACAGCACGTCAACTGCAAAGTGACTCCCAAGTCAGGCTGGACAGGGCTCCGAGCACTGATGGAGCTGTGCGTGTCCCTGTGCATTGCAGGGTGTGGGATCAGATGGCCCTTACGGGTCCCTTCCAATTCAAACAATTCAATGACTCCTTCAGATGGAGGTACAACCACATTTCATGTAGATAAAGCAAACCCCATCCCCAAACACAGCCCTACCCAGCCCTCACCTCAAAGGGGATCTCAAAGGACTCCACCAGACCTCCAATGACGAGCAGCCCCTCGGTGCCCACACCCATCCCCAGGTAGCCGGGCCAGCTGGCTCTCTCCACCAGCCTACAGTCCACGTGCAGCTCCAGGCTCTCCTGGGAGATGCTGAGAGCAACTCTGTGCCAGCGCCCATCACTGAGCAGTGAAACGGAGAACCTGCATCCCACAGAGGGAAAGGAAGAGGCAGAATATGAAACTTGGGTCCTACATAATGCAGAATGAGGCATCACCCTTATCAGCTCCCAGGGCTCCTCCATCCTTAGTGTGGATGCTAAGGATGTTACAAGGCTATTGTTACAAATAAACACTGTTGGTTCCTTCCAGCTTGGGGGAAATGGAGGTTTCCAATGGATTTGAAAGCTTTGGTGAAAAATGATGTTTTGAAAATTATTGCTATTTGTGTCTTGAAAACCATGGAAAATTGGCGGTGTCTTGGAAATTATTGCTATTTGTTTCTCTCGCACCTTGGCTTATCCCCAGTCTTTCTACAGGGCAAACTGCAGGCTACCAAAGCAACAACTAAGGTAACATCGACCCAGGGCATCCCCTACCAGGATGTCAGTGCTGTGGGCAGACTGGCTTGGCTCCAGCAGAGCAGGTATGGCCCAGGAGGAGCAGGTAGAGCAGCAAACAGCACCTAAGTGTCACTTACTCATAGTGCCTCCTCCTCGTGGTGACAAAGACCAAGCCATATGGGCTAACCCGGATCTGGAAGAGCACATGGCTCCGAGGGCTCAGGATGGTCACCAGGCTGGTGTCCTCCTGCAGTGAGTACCTGAGCTTCATCAGCACGCTCAGCTCATCTGCAAACCTGGGAGAAAGAAGTATGGCATCTTGCAGCATAAAACATGTCGCAGTACAAATGAGCTCAGTGAGAACATGGAAGAAAACCCAAGAGCAAACCAGTCCTTCAGGCTGTAAGGTTGGATACCCAGCAAGGAGCAACCAGGACACAAAGCACTGTCCATATAACCTTAATACCTCTGTCTGACGTGCAATCTCAGCACCCACCTGTCCCCAAACACCTCCTGTGTAGGAATGCTGAGGGTGGAGTACTGCCCGATCTGCAGCGTGCTGCAGTTGGCCTCATCGTAGCTGAAGGAAACGTTGCTGAGGTCCTGTGCATGGGAAGTCATTTTGTCCAGCAGGTTCACTTCATCTGCATGAGAGGAGAAGAGAAATGGTCAGCAGCTGAGCCGCCCTCACTCTGCTCACTTCATTCTTCTTATTGGGAGGGGCAACACAGATGAAACCTCATCAAGGATGAAAATACCATCTGGGGACATTGAAAGTTCACAGATTCAGCCAACAGCTCTGAGAACATCAGCAGCAGCCGGGTGATATGTCTGAAATGGAAAGTGCCATCTGAGAGCAGTGCCCCAAAACCACAGAGGGCCATTCCCAATCCAGCAATACCTTTATGAAAGTAGAGTTGAGCATTGTGAAGCAGAGCGTAGGACACACATGTCCTAAAACACAGGTCCCAGCTTAGCTGGAAAGCTGCTCAGTCCTTTCCCAAGTTTCCTTATTGAGGTTTGCCCAGTTTCAATACAAAACTGTACCAGGCATAGAAATTATGCTACTGCACCCCCTAGAAAAGAAGCTGCACTGGCCAGGCTGCAGGGCATCCACTGCCCAGAGTGCAGCTTGTTGATGGTTCAAGAGTTACACTCTCCTGGGAGCTGTGCAACACACAGATCCATTTCCCAGCAGCTGAGAAGTTGGGAACATCACAACATCTTCAGACCAGCAAGAGCACGGGGCTGAGCTCCATGGAGACAGCAGCTACGGGCCCCAAAGAGGTGCCAGATCTGCAGAGCTCATCTGTGCCAAACGTGGTGCACATGCGTAGTGCTGGGAATTAACCTGGGACCAAACACAGCTGAGAGAGAAAAAAAAGAATGGGGATATTGCTCCTTTCCCATTCCTCCCCATGGGTGCAAGTGCACCAAGGCCTGTGTGCTCCATCCCCAGACCCCCACCCCTGCAGGTTACGAGCAGATCAGAGCGAAAGCAGGGGATGCTGTTGGGTGAATGGCTGCCCCACACCAACCACAGCTGAGGATTCACTACAATAAATAACATAGTTAAATGCAAGCTTTCCCTGGGAGAGCATGGGCTTAACGCATGACCTGAGCATGTGATGGATGTTAACCACATTCCATGAAAACACACAGGGTGAAGTGAAGCACGTGCATTCCTAAATAAAGAGCAGCAAAGCCTCAGCACCAAATCCTCTGTTTGCAGCTTCACGACTAACCCGAGGTCATTCCCACCCTGGCACTGCAGGGTTTCTGCTTGTTACAGGAATGTCATGGATTCGTTCTGTGTTTCAGAGCAGGTTTGGTTTTTTTTGCTCCCTGGATTACACAGCACAGCCCAGAGGCATGCCCAGAACCAGCATCACTTTCCCTGCCTTCATACAAACACATGAAAGCGCTTTAAGAAATGGTTGCAAAGCTGAACAATAAACCACCAGGAAAGTACACATCCCTTCTACAAAATGAAACCACCTGAAAAGAAACACATGGAAACACTCTAAGAAGTTATAAACAAATTCCATCTCCAATATTAAGCACGAGCATGCCTAGAAAGGCAAGGTGAAGAGAGAAAGGCAAAAGGTCTGCATGCACCCCAGCACTGGTTGGTACCATAGTCTTTCCCAATGTACCTGTACCACTGTAAGCTCCTGTCTTCAACACGGGGCTTTCCTTGTTCTTTTACCCCCACACAGCTAAACCCTCCTCACAGAACAAGAGGAGGAACAGGAAACCCAGAGCATGATTTGGTCTATTGAGGAACACAGAGGACAACGCCAAAGGAAAGCTTCAATCAGGGCTGAAAGATGAGTACCCTCTGCTTTGCCAGCATTGCTCTTGAATGGGGCAGAGGCTGTGGGGTGAAGGTCCCAGGTGAGGCTGCTTGGGGTCATTAGGGCCCATTGGTGCTCTCAGGGCCCCTCCAGTCCCATCCCATCCCATCCCCTCCCCAGTGCTGCAGCACAGGTGGCAGAAATTGGAACACCCATCCCTTCTTGGCCCATCTGCACACACACGGAGCTTCTGCTCAGACTGAAGTTCTCCCCAAGGTGGGGGAGTGAGAGGGAAAAGAGATGATGCTAAACATTGGAAAACATAATTGGAGCCCTGGGAAAACTCATCATAGGATCTGTCAGAGTCAATCACTTCCTCGGGACGTGGCACCGCTGCTTGGGATGGGAAATGACAGGGCTGGATGAGGCCTGCAGACAGCCCTCTGCTTGTTGGCCGGGGCACAGAGTACACAGTCCCACGGATCTTCTCTCCAATTTCTGAGTGCCTTATGGAAATACTGCACTAAAAGTCTGCGTAGGCTCATGGTCTGCGTACTTCTGTAGCCTTTCCAAACTCTGAGTTGGAGAAACTTGCACATCACCACTAAAACTTAATAATAACGTTAAATGGAAATGGAAGTGATGAATTAAATGATGGAAGAAGAGGCATTTGTGCCAGGACAAGGCTTTCCTGGCCCCTCTCACCACCAACACCACCACTCTGGCACACGCAATGCCTACCACCAAGGGCTCGAAGCCAGGTGGCCCAGTGCGCCTCCACCGCTTGGCATTTCTGTTTTGCTCTTCAGAGCAAACTGCTTGTGCTGGAGCTGTGACCTGAGCAGGGCTGTGTGCTGCACACACACTGCTGGGCTGGAGTGAGCCCTCATCTACCTACTTGGTCCCAGTGCCATACAGAGCTCCCATTTCCACACACAGAGGCATTGATGCCCTTTACTTCCTAAAAACCCACAAACAGTTGACCTTGTGAAGCACTGAATGCCATAGCAAAAGGGGGAAAATAAACCCACAAACCAACCCAACCAATGAAAAAATACAAACAGAATGGCATCTTTTCATTTGTTTGGACTTGCTTGCTGACTGCCCACTGCGGGTGGACAAGGACACCTCTGCAGTAGTGCATCCACAGGACACCAGACCTTTGGTAGCTCCTCCCTTCTCTCTTTACCCTAGCATTATTTGTGCTATTGAAAGCATCCACGGCAGCCATCCATTCTGCACCACACTGGTTTTTCCTACCATTTCCAGTACCCTGTTTGCCCAATAATTTCTTTCTAAGTGCAACACAAGCCACGGGAGAAAGGTTTAAGCTGAGGGTGGTGTGTGTCCACTCAGAGGGTTATGCAACAGGACTTCAACCTTCTCCTCCCTGGTCTGGGGAGCAAAGAGAATTCGGTTGTGACTCAGTGGCTGCAAGTTGGAGGGGACAGAGCCAAGGCAGGAAGAGAAAGAAAGAGCACGCTGCTCCCGGGAGGAGTGAATGCCTCTAACCACCCATGGAGAGGACAGAAAACATCAGGGAAGCGAAACCTTCTCGGAAGAAAAGCCTGATGCACACATTGTTCAGACAGGAAAAGCTGAGCACGGGCGGGCATCCAACACATCGCACACTGCTGCTGCTTTGTGTTGGGGTCTGAAGAGGGATGGGGCTTCTGGGGACAGCATCTTGGGAGGAGGAAGGGCTGCTGGGAGCACAGGGTGACCCTGAGTAAGGACACGCTGGCCGCAAGGGAAAGGAGGCAAGGCTGGATGGGGCCCTGGGCAGCCTGATCTGGTGGGGGGCAACCAGCCCACGGCACAGGTTGGAGTGGGGGGCTGTAGGTTGCCTTCCAACACAAGTTATTCTGGGATTCTACAATTCCATCTCATACAGTTCCTCAACCATCTCCTTCCTGAGCACTGACCTCAAAGTGAAGCTCCTGGTCTCTGGGAAATGGCCCTGAGCTGTTACAATTCACCTCAACCCCACATACCTTGTTCTTCACATATCCTTCCCAATAAACACTGTGGAACTGATGTTTTATCTATAGTCAGGGCTTAATAGCTTAAGCTGGAAGGGGATTTTTAAATGGTTTGCATTTAAACCTGTGCAAATCCCCTCAAGGCCATCCTTCAATCAGTTCAGGTCTACCTTACAGCAATTAAACTTAATTACTGAATTGCAGTGAGTCAGCATAAACCAGATATGAGCAGTCTACAACATTTACGCAGAGAATTTGGTGGGATTAATTTGAAAAGACATAAAACACATTCTAGTAAAACTTGCGTGACAGCAAGTGGGGACAAGTCCCAAAGACGTTGGCCCTCACTGTTGCTCGTAAATAAGCTTCTCTTTGTTGCTTCCTGGCCAAACTAAAGTAGTGAGTTCTGCAAGCCAGGAGGTTGTGTTGTTGCCCAAGGAGGCTGTGGATGCCCCATCCCTGGAGGCATTCAAGGCCAGGCTGGATGTGGCTCTGGGCAGCCCGGGCTGGTGGTTGGCGACCCTGCACATAGCAGGGGGGTTAAAACTAGATGATGGTTGTGGTCCTTTTCAACCCAGGCCATTCTATGATTCTTTGAAACTATCGCCCTCCAGGGGCTCATGTCCCAAAGGTCTTTCTCTGTTTTATAGAGCTGGGAGGTGTCAATACACACACACTGCAGAGAAGCAATGATGGTGGAGATATCCTCTTGCAAAAGGAAATGCAATTGCAGAGTTTGGGGTGGAAGCAGAAGTTTGATGGGCAACATCTACTTTTGGAAAGCCTCCGTCCCCTTCTTCTCCATTAGAAGTTGATCTTCACAAACAACCCCAGCCTAACTTCCCAGTGTGCCAAGCTAGTTATTTGAAAGCCTGGCAGAGATCAACCTGAGCTATTATTCAACAGTGTTGAAAGTGTCTCCAGCAGCAAGGGGAGCGGTCAGGCTAGTGTTATCATCTGCTGCAGGCACACGCATTTGGGAGAGATAACAACCTGAGAACATGAAAATCAGTGCATCCAGGCCCAAACTGGGAATCCCTCATTTCAACAAAGGAGGACTCAATGAGAGCCCAGAAGCAGATCCTGCCCCTGAACTCCTCTGGTCCTTCCATCAGCGATGTAACAGTTCATTAAGTTTAATCTAACAGCCCTTTTAAACTTCCACCTAACGTCATCCGAGGCCGAAAGCGAACCTTCAACCTGAGAACACTGGAGATGTGCAAGGCACGGCAGACCCGAGATGGCACACCCAGCTGTTAGTCACTGCTGAAAGGCAGCAGGAAGGGTCTGATCTCGTGCCAGCAGCCATCTGTCGCACCGCCATGGAGCCCGTGTTGGATCCGATCCCTGCCACTCTAGTTCTCCAGGTTCTAATCAAAGAACAGAGACCTGCAAGAGAGGAACAGCACTGTGCTGAAAGCTGCTTTGTGCACCCAGCCCTGGGGCTGTGAGTCCCGGCACCGTGCTGCCCTGTTGGGCATGGTCAGACCATGTTAGTCCATGTTACCAAAAGCTGCTCCATTCTGGTAGAGCTAGCAGCAGAAGGGAACAAGAGCAAATCTGCACAGCCAGCATGAATAGAGGGCTCTGCTAAACTCTACCTCATGCAGCCTGTACTAACAAGCATTGCACAGCCCAACACAGGAGTAGGGATGGTGTTGTGTTATCCACAGCACGAGAACACACCTACTGCAATAAGGGCAACATGTGCACATTTGCAAACCCCATCCAAAGAGAATTTCTCATTTTTCCAACCTAATTCAGATCCAGAGAAATTCTTACAAGGTCTTTGTCGTCTTCCCCCATGCCTGTGCTCCCCACTCCCTCCAGACCCTGCGTGCTAAGCAGAGATCTCCTGCACCTCATGCACAGCAGTCAACACTGCAGCTTTTAACCCCAACAGCCCCACTGTTCACTCCTTGCCTTGACCAAACCGATGGCTATCTTCTTCACTGCAACCCAAAATAATAAACAAAATATCAGACATATTTGTTCTAACCTGGCTGATGTTCCCCTCAGACTGCTGCCAACAGATGCAAGGTGCAGGAGTCTTCAGCAGGGCTGGAGAAGAGCAGGCAAAAGGGCAACCTCCATGCAACCAAAGATGCCCTGAAAGCCTTTGTCCTTGGCCTTCATCATCTGTGTGCTTCACCTGATGGGCAGCAACGAGGTGTTAACTCTCCTTGTGCACATCATCAATTTTTAGACAGCAGTAGTGGCACTTGTGCTTCTTTAGCCAGATGGAGAAAGGACATCCTCTACTCACTAAAGAACCCAATGCTTGAGCATCTTGCTCTGTAGGCCATGGTCATTCCTAGGGCTTCCCCTTCCTAGGGCTCTCTGTGCTCAGCCCAGTGTGCTTTATCAAGGACCCAGAAGGCAGCTGAAAAAGGCAATGGAGGGAGATATAGCACAATTTTCCAACTGTGATAAGAGCCAATGACTTCAATGGGATGTGATCAGATTTGCAACTACAATGGCTTGGCTCAGGGCACTGCCACCTCCCTGCCGTGGATCCAGAGAGGGGATCCCACCTGGATCTGGAGCAGGGATCCCACCCTGGGTAGCCCATGCTTTCAGGCCACACGATCCCTGCAGCCCTGCTACACACAGTCACACTCAGAGCCATTTCAGCTGATGAGGATTCACATTTCCAATGGTGACAAGTGGGGTTGGGGAAGCAGCTGCAAGGACTTCCCAGCAAACTGCCAAACAAAGCTGAAGCTTGCAGGGGACCAAGGCAGAGAAGACAGATCCCACCTGCATGGGGTTTAACATGGGAGATCTGCTGTTGCAAAAGCATCTGGCGAAGGTGCTGCATCTGTCCAAACCTGTCCTAGAGTGGGGAGATGTTCCCAGCCACGTCTTCATTCAGCACAGCCAATTTTCCCCTTGAAAAGAATGGCTGCAGGTCAGCACATGGCTCACCTCTGCCGAGACATGGCCACGTCAGGCTGCAGTTATTCACTGTGGAGACAGTGGAGTTCCCTGCAAAGCACCAAGCTCTTGACCTTCATTTGATGGGGACAAATGTTCCCAGCCCTGTGCATCCTCTGCAATGGGGGATCTTCAGAAAAGAGAGAGGAAGGGGAGGGATGCTGAGCAGACAGGAGCAGCCCTTCCACCCTGCTCCCTGCAACACTGCTCACAGCAACACTGAGGGAAAGAAAAAATACAGAAAAGGAGCATTTCCCAGGCTAACAAGCTGACATTTCACAGCCAAAAATCACTCCGCTTTTCACCTCGGGCAAAACATGTGCACATTTGTGATTCATTCTACAACCACGGCTGCCAATTTTCCTGCACAAACCGTTGAATCGTTGAGGTTTCAACCCTTACCAAACTCTCAAATGCTCCTCCAAATTCTTTACACTCCCTTCTGCAACCCAGCTTCCCCATTGGTACATTTGGACCCTGTGGATGCCTTTAAGGCTCATAGCCACACTCCAGCTAGGAATGGCAATGCCTGCATGCTATCCAAGGATGCCCCAAGCTGTGCTGAGTGCCCTTCTTCTTCATGGCCCTCCCATCCACTGCAGCTGTCTGAGGTCTTGCGCCTGACCACGGCTCGCCATGGCCATAACCTGGACCAAAGGGGCTCTGCAGATGGCAGATTTTGACCTTTCGAAGCTCATCAGATGAGAGGTTGGTCTCAGGGTTGAATGAAATTGCTGGGAAGAAGTCGGTGTCATGCAGAAAACTTTCCCAATCTTGCTATGAGAAAGTAAAAGGCTGAGTCATTTTGAGTCAGCCTCATGCGAGGCTTTGTCTCTGTGGGCGATTCACCCCTTTCATGTTTTGGTTTCTTTTATATTCTGTGCAATCTCAGTCCTTGATGGCTGTTTTGACAGTGAAAGGGAGACTTTGTGCTTAAACCTGAGATATCAGTGCAGTTCCAAAAAAAAAGAAAACAAAAACTTTCTTTCCAAAGCACACAAAACCTCCACCAGAATCCCCATTTCGGGTCCACCAAAGCCCACCGTGGCAAATCCCCAAATCTACCCTCCCTGTTATTTACCTGGGGGAGGCCAACCTGAAGAACATCCCAAGCATGTTTTTCCTCTGTGTATACCTGCCTTCTGTTTTAGTGCATCACATCCCATTTTGATAACCCCTAGAGCAAACACTTCACTGCAGCTCTTGTTCCACGTCACTTGCGGATCACTTCCAGTATGACATAGTCTAGAACTGGACTCTCCCATGATGAGGACTACCCAAATCACCACCCTTTCAGATACGTATGGGTTGGAAGGCACCAGAGCTCCTTTAGCCCAAAGCCTGCTTCTCCTCTGGCATCTCCCCAGCTTCATGAAGTGGGAAGTCCATCCAACTGCCCTGCCACCTGACAGAGCTGTGAGTGTTCATTGCAGGGAGATGGACCAGATGGCCTCTAAGGTTCCCCTCCAACTCCAACCATTCTGTGATCCTATAAGGGAGGAAAGGAACCAAGGAGCAGAGCTCCCACTGGCCCTACATGTCCAAATCCCTCCTCACACCCCACCTGGGAGCCCCCCAGGCCCTAATAAGGAGCAACCCAATGGAGGCAGAACAACCTCCTTGCTGAGGTGCTGCAGACACCACCAGATACTCTCCCTCTCTCTGCACCTGTCTCTCCTAAGGGCAGAGCACATCATTTTCCTGTCTAACTCCTGCAATACCTGCTAGATTTATCTGCAGAACAACGTCTGAGTTGCTGCAAACACAGCCCCCTGCTAACGGGGTGAGCGTGCTTTCCAGCAAGCAGATGACACGTCCTGGAGACTGCTGCAGTAATCGCTCACGCTGGGCTTGCAGCAGTGCTTCCAGCCTTTGTAATGCATTTCAGTGCTCGGTCAGAGCTATGAGAAGAACTGATTTTCCTTCTTCTGATTTTTATTTATCTATCTATCTATTTATTGATTTATTTTAATGGCTTGGAAGTGAAGCAAAGTAAAAATCGTGTATAAGTTTGGTCCTTTTCAACCCAGGCCATTCTGTGATTCTATGAAAACGCAAAACTTGCACAGTGTAGATGCAGGGCCTTGGATGCGCTGCTTTGCTCTGGAGATCTGTTCTTGGTAGACAACAGAACTTTATGGCACAGATAATAAGTTGATGTTCAGCTACCAGACTCATGAAGAGCTCTGGGTCTCTCTTTAGTTTGCCTTCCTGAGTCTCACAGCTGCAGAGAAAAGCGTGCAAAACACAACCTTGGTGATTCTGTGATTCTACGGTCTGAAAGAGACTCTCTTAAGAGATGCTCAGGGCCTGCACGTCCCTGCAGAGGGATGGATCATCCATATATCCAGCCAAGAAAGAGGGGCAACTTCTTTCTCCCATCTCACATGTTGGTAGGAGAGGGTCATGCCATTGGGTTGGACTGGAGCTCAGAGCACACAGCAGCATGGCAGCTGGCAGCATCGGGAAGCGATTAAGCACTATGAGCTGATTCCCTCTTCCAAATTGCCCTAAAAGAGCTGCCGTCCAGCTCCCTGGCTGGGATCCAGGAGCACACCAGAGATCTGTCTCACTCCTAATGGCTGGAGTCAGTTTGGAGCCCTCCTCACCCTATGACAGTCAAATCCTTGATAACTTCCAGCGTAGCCACCAGGCCCTTTCCCTGGAGGAATCCTTTCCTGAACACCATGATAGGATGCGTGAGCCATTCATCCCCTTGGGGCCGCTTCCAAGTTCACGATCTCCCCCTACCAGACAGATCCCAAAAGCACCAGCAGGGCCAGCTGTGTGCCAGATGCTCCATGTTTGGGAGGTTCGGAGGTCAAGGTCACAGCGAGGGCTGACGCTGTTCCTGGTGAAGGGGCCGTGCAGGGGGGGAATGAGACAGCGGAAATACCAGCCTGGGTGTGTTAAACATGCAGGGTGGGATCCATGGCTGTGTCTGCACATGTTTGGCTCAGGGGAGGCAGGAAACTGCACAGCGTGGAGGTCCCACGGCCACAGTGGAGGGCTGGGGGAGGAGGGTGCCAGGATGGAGCAGCTCCGGGCAACTCTTTATGCCTCCAGGAGGGCTGCAGGGTTTAGGACAGGCTCAGCCTCAGCCATGAGGGAGGCCAAAATTAAGCAAATTAAGTGGTGCATACAGTCAGCATAAGGGTTGTTACAGCCAACATGAGAGGTTACAGTTGAAACCAGCAGAAGAAAACGAATGGCACTTTCACTGTAAGGTATAGGGTTCTCCAAAGTCCATTCACTTGGAGAGCAAAGGCACGAGCAAGGCATTATAATGAAACCATTAATAGGGATTCAGAGTACTGCTTAGGGCGGGCAGGCGCCTGATCCACTTGTTAGAAAGACCCACAAGAAGAGGGGATTGCTTAAAGTGAGTTTAGCAGCTTAAGGGCTTATCATGCAAAGTGTGGGTACCACTGCAGTGCCTGCTCCACACTGGAAGCTGCCATTGAAATCACAGCCCTAAGGGACAAGGGCTCAGCAGCAGGAAGGCAGGCAAAGCCCCAGCAGTGGGCTTCCTCCCTCATCTATGTTTTTCAGCTCTGTCACAAGGATGGATGTGTCGCTTTGCTGCCAGGAGCCAGAGATGACAAATGTAAAGCACCAGCCTGGAGATGACAGGGGTGAGAACCGGCTCTGCTTCAGGGGTTGAAATGGGGGACAAAATATATTTTGGCTGACCTCACACTGATCTCTGTGGGCATTGCTAACCCACATTTCTCCAACGTTTTCCTGGCTGCAGGACTCCCAGTGGCTGCCTTCCCGCCTTCCTTTTTAAGGAAAAATTCATCTCAGCCATTCATTTTGAAGTGCATACTTGGGAGAAAAATAGAAATTTCAAATTCCAGCTGAAGCTATTTCCCATACGCATCACCAATTCCAGATCCAGTGCCCACGCAGAGGACCACAGCGTGGCATTCCTCCCAGCTGCTGGACATGCTCATGCACTAACACCTCCCTCCACCCCCCCATCCAGGGCTCTGTCCGTGCTGTGCTGGGAAAGTGCTGGCACTTCTGGGGGTAGGGGAGGGAGTACATGAGCATGAGACAGAGCAAGCTGGTGAAAGAACAGCACTTCTTCAGAACGTCATGTCTAGCAAGTTAAAATAAGAGAAGAGCTAATGGAGCATCATCTGCTGGCTGCACATTGTCTTGCAAAGATATCTCACAGCTCAGAGTCAGTACACACCGGGACTCCAAAGGGCTTTGAGAGGTCTCTGTGGTAAAATTGAATCATAGAAGAGATGCAAGGGACCTTAAAGGCCACCTGGTCCCACGCCATGCAATGCACAGGGACACCCACAGCTCCATCAGTGCTCAGAGCCCCAACAGCCTGAGCTTGGCTGTCTGCAGGGATGGGGCACCACCGCCTCTCTGGGCAACCTGTGCAGTGCCTCAGCGCCCTGAGTGTATAAAAGAGACCTTTTTCAACCTTAATGATTCTACGATTCCATGAGCAACCTCTGCCACACGCTCAGAGCTCACCCAACCCAGCCTGGATGGGATCCCAACACCCAATAACCTCAGCGTAAGAAATCCCACCCCAGGAGCCACATCACTACCTCCACCCGCGCCTCAATGCCCCACAGTGATCAGACACTGAAACGCCTCGGCGCCATCCGTCTTTCCTCAGAGCAAAGAAAACCTGCTGGCAGCAAAAGTGATGCTTTAAAAATAGCCAGGCAGCTTGCTGAGACATTTGGGAGCAAAAAGTAGGAGATCCTGACATTCCTCCCAAATGAAACGTATCGGGAGAGGTCTGTGGCAATGGATCGCCATATTTCATCTGGATGGGAACTCATTCAGTCACATTCAGCCCTGGAGTGGTCAGAGCTGCCTCCTGCCTGGACCTGGAGGTGACAGTGGGGTGACACAATCATGGGACAGCCACGTAACACTACGGGCTGCAGTGCAGCCTTCTTGGGCTGGCAGCAGTCTGCCTGGGGTTGGCCTGAAGAGGAATGCTTTCGTTCACTTTCCTCAGCGGAGGACTTAAGACACTTCTTATAGGGAATACTGTGTGCAATCTCAGCATCTCAACTGATGAAACAACATTTTTGTGTTTGAAAGAGACCGGGAAGACGTGGAGGAGACACCGTGAGTTAGCTCTGATGTCTGGGGCTAGATTCACTTCCAACACATCCACCATTGTCTGCCAGCTCAGTCACCAACTCATTTACCAACCACTTCCAGCTTTCAAACGATGAACTCATTTACAAAGACCTTGACTACACTAATAAATCCCATTTTACACCTCAATTAAAGAACCTGTCTACCACAGAGACCCTACACCCTCCTTCTCCCAAGTCCTGGGAGGATCATTTTGGAAAGAAGACCAAACTCCCTTCACCACATTGCTGGGGCTTAATGCATTGCGGATGGGCGAGGAACCCCAGAGCACAGAGCTGAACCCAACATCTCCAAACAGAAACGTAAGGATGCTTCTTTGTCACCAAGGACACCCAGCCAAGGAGGAGCCCAGGGAGCCAGGGCGCTGTGTGCAGCCCTATGGCCCTCCCCAGCCAGAAATCCCACTGCAGAATCCCCCTCACAGTTCCACAAGCACTCCATACCCAGCAGTGGGCACAGCAGAGCCGGGCAAAGCTTGAGACTGTAATTATCACAGCACTAATTACCAGCAGTGTGGGACTGAGGCGCGCTGTCAAGGTTGACGTGAGCTAAACAGAAAGTGTTCTTTTGTCACAGTGTTGCTCCCTTGAGTTCTTGGGGTGGGAAAGGCGGGGAGGAGGATGCTTATGTCTCAGATTTTCTCCCACTTGATGGCCAAAGCTTTTCAGCTGAGCGCTGTCACAGGGGCTGCAGGTTGAATGAATCCCTCACACAATGAGGGGACGCTGGGGACAAGGAGTGCCTTTGCCACCAGCTGGCAGCCACAGCTCCACACTCTCTCACCAAGGGGATGGAAGGGCACAGAGCCAGCCCAGCTTGTTCAAAAACAGGGAGCAGAGCACACAAATACACACACACATTTTGCTATGAGTTGGAGAAGCAGCCACCCGCTCCCAAGGTCCGGCTGTGATAATAAAATGGTGCTCACCAGGGAAGCCACCACTGTTTGCACTTCCCATCCACCCACAGCCTTACTCTGTCTGTGTCCCCTGGATGTGGGTGGATGGGGACCTGCGGGGTACGCAGGAGCTGAAGGTCCCCAGGATTGAATGCTCCCAATGCTGTAGCAGCACTCAGAACACCACTCCTTTATGGGCAAAGCATACAGTGCAGGTGCTCCTTCCCATAAGGACATCCAGGCTAAGGGTTAATGCAATTCCTGAAGCCCTGACTTCCCCATCTGGTTGGGTAAACAAAGAGCCTGTTCTGCACACAGGGTGCTGGGACACAGCCCCCCCTTGGATGCAATCTCCAATGGAGCTCCCAAGCTTTCCACCCCATGCAACTTCAAACCCACCCAAACCCAAAGGAACGAGCACTCCCTCTGTGCTGCAGGGAGGCTGAGCCTTAATCTTTTGCAGCCATCAAAAGCAGAATTCAAACCAGCATCCCCTGCCTGGGCATCAGCCCCACAGCTCTCCAGCGCACACATGGCTTGTGAGAGCAAAGATTGATGCTACAGATACATGTAGCGCACACTGAACATATAGAAGCAGGCTGTCTGCTTGGCCAGAGGAGGAGGAGGAGGGAGGCTGTGTCAGCCCAGGCAGTGTGCTGGGGGGCTGTGAGGCACTGAGCAATGTTTGACACGCACAGGTGAGGCATTGCAGCCCTGCTCTGAGTGTTGATGTTCCTGCAGGCACAGCACATACATCATCTGGCTGCGCTCCCCAGGGCAGTTTACACAGCCATAGACCTGCAGCACACAGACTATCCATTACATTTCTCCTCTCAAAAAGCCCTCCCCCCTAGGAAATGTGTCTTTCTGCCCTTGAAACTCTTCCTCAGTGCAGTGGAATTTAAAAAGCATGGTGCAAAAAGGAGGGGATAATGTCACATAATGGCAAAACTGAGGACCTTGGCATGCATTGGAGAGTTGAGCACATGCACCATGAGATCTGGCACGCTGGGAGCCCTTTGATTTGTGAACTTGCTCATATTCACATTGTAGAGCATCACATCTCCTGGAGGATCAGTGACTGAAGGACAACTCCCACCAGCCCTCAGGAGAGAAGCACCATCCACACAGCCTCTTCACATGCCACTCATCCCTTAATTAAGCAGATTTTAATTGGGTGACTCTAAGCTTTAATTAACTGCAAACCATGCACGTTCATTTCTGAGTTGTATTCTCAGACAGCCCTCTCCCTGCCTGGTATCACCCAGCTTCCCCACTTCCAATCCCCAGTGCCTTGTCCACCCTTTGGATCTCACTCTGGTTTCAGCCCCTGGAATGCAGTTCATGCTCGGTTCCCAGGCTGTGAGCTGCACCACCTCAGTGCTTCCCAGCCAACGTTCAGGCAGAGTTAAGCCCTACTGAGATAACAGCACTTTCCCTCTTGAAAACGCATTCCCAGTGATGTGGCCATGCAGCAGCCCCTGCCATGCTCCAGCCTGGGCCTAAAACCCATCTTTGGGGCAGGGTTTGTGCTGTGTGCCATGGGGCCACTTCCTAGGGCCAGGACCTGTATGTGTCAGTGCAATGCAAGCGTAGCAATGCCCACCTTACAAAATCCCTGCCAAACAACCGCCTTCTTTCACATCGTTATCAGAGTCCTCGCCATCTGCCACACAGCCCAATGCCTCCCAGGGTAAAGTCCCAGCCCCATCTTCAGAACTTGGCTTAAATTTCATTCCACGCAACTAATCCTGCTCCCTGTTCTATAGGCCAGGTTCCAGGACCCCGCTGTCCCCCATCCTGGTCAGGGCCAGCTGATCCCAGGAACCCGGAGTTCCCAAAGGTTTCATGGCACTGGGAAAGAGGAGGGACACATGCAGGGATTTCAACTATTGCATGCACAAATGCATTATATTGTGTGATACATCAGAAGAACCACCCACAGACCCGACTACTCCACTCCTGCAGAGAGACCCCCACCTCACTCTGCCCCAGCATCACCCTACCACCGAGACCACGCCATACAATGACCGCCCCATACAAATCCACTCTCCCGTGGCAGCAGCCCAAAGAGAAATCCCCCCTACAGCCCCCCTCCCGGCCCCAGCAGAGGTGCGGGATGCGGCGCCGGGGCAGCCCCTGACCAACGGAGCCCCCCCAGGCGCAGGGCAGCCCCGGGGCTGCGGGCGGGTCACACCGAGTTGCCGTGCCCGCAATGCTGGCTGAACAGTGCATCCTAGCGGACACCTCCTCGAGCATCCCCACCGCCCGCGAGCGACCCTAAGGGAGTCTCCCCCGAATCCCCCCCACCTTATCCCATCCCCACCTTTCGGGGAGGCTTCTATCCTACCTGCCTGCAGCCCTGAGCCCGTTTCGGGAAGCTCCAGCCCCGCCGTTCCCAGGGGCAGCGCGCAGAGCAGCGCCAGAGCTAGCGCCCCGCAGCGCATCGTGCGCCCGGTCCCGGTCCCAGCCCCCAGCCCCGCACCCGGCCCCGCACCAGCCCGCTCCGCCCCGCGCTGCGGGACCCCCGCGGGGGGGGGGAAGGGGGGGGACAGAGGGAGTGAGGGGGAGAGAAGGGGAGGGGGTGAGGAGGAGCACCCTCCTGCCCTCCCTCCGTTCATCCCTCCGCCCCCAGCACGAGAGGGGTGGGCGCGGATGTTACGGGGCGGGGGGAATCGCGTGGCACCCCCCCCCCCACGTGCTAAGCGGGGCCGTGCCGTGCACACACACGGGTTTCTTGTGCAACCGCGGGCTGCTGGGGGTTACCGGATTTCCTCCCCCCTCACACGCCGGTACGGTGCCACGAACAACCCCAGAGCCGTCCCCACCTCGTGGCTCTGCCTCGTCGGCGCACAAAGCTCAGAAGGGCCCAAGGAGCCCTTTGCTTTGCATTCAGAGCGTGTGATGTGGGTTGGGCTTTTTTTCATTCTCAGGTGTTGCTGATCCCCGTTGATTCGCACAGCGCTGACCTTCTGGCCCAGCAGAACATCCCCTGCTACATCTCTTTATCTTGCAGTGGGTTTCTTCTGGGGGGGCGATGTGCATGCAATGCCCTTTGCTCTCTTCCTGTAGCAGCATCCTGCTGCTACGGGAGCTTTCAGGTGGATCAGTGAACAACCACCTCCTCCAGAGCAGTACCAGGAAATGGAGATGGGGATAAAATGTGGTTGCTGGCACATGAACACAGCTAAACACCAAGGAACCTGCTCAGGTGACCTTGTCCTTGCTCTGAGCTCGCTGCTGCTGACCCCAGGCACTCCGCTGCCCTTCACATCCCCCGTTTCCCGTTGGATCAAAGCATCCTCTTTGGCTGAATACCCGAGGATCTGCTGAAGGGAAGCGTTAAGTGCCCTGTCTACCATCAGGCACTCCTGGAAGCGGCATTTCTCAGAGCTTTGAGGATGGGAGCACCATTCACGAGTGGGCTGGGGGGTGGTGCACCGTGCTGTGGGTCGGATGTGGGGCACTCACCAGCACCTCCCACCCCCTACGGTGAATATTTTGGGGGGAACGACCTCAAAGTGCAGCGGTGGGAGGCGAATCGGCCCTTTCCCAGTGCTTTTTTTTCCCCTAAGAAGTAGAAAAGGACTGAGAATGCTTCCCCCTAACGGCAGCACGAGGTGTGGGGAGTGGGAAACGCTGCTCCGGAGCCCTGATAGGATCTGCAGGGCTGCGTTGGAACTCAGCAGTGCGCTTGCAGTGCCCATCGAGGGGACAGGCCTGTGCAAAGCCCAGCAGCTGCGCAGCACGGATGGCATTGCTGCTCTCCCCACGGATGCTGCTCAGGAGCACTCAGAAATCTCCGCGTCACCCCTTGGTTCGGGGTGTCTCAAAAACCACAATAAAATCCTGCTCATCTTTATGCTCTGCTGCCCCCTGTTCCTAAGGAACCCAGAGCCTGCACAGCCCAGACAACAGCCAAGGGAAGCGATTCTGCTCCACGCTTTGCCAATAACTCCCTGGATGACCTCAAGCCAATCCATCTTCCTCCTGTGCTACATCCCGACCTGGTGACCCAGAGAGAGAGGACCTTCTCTGTGCTCACACAGCCCCTTCAAGTGCACAGGAACCCCAGGTGGGACCTCATCACAGCAAGGAAGAACACAAGACCTTGGGTTCCAAAGAGCACTGAAAACTGCAATGCTCCTCCCCAGGGGTGCTCTCCAACTGCCAATAATTATTTTAACTCCACACCGGGGAGTCCTTGGAGCCATCAGAAGGGTCACAGCAGCAGAGCCCAGGGAGGAAGATCCACACAGCGCTCAGCCCTGGTGGGGAATAAGGTAGGTAAAGAAATGAGAAGTTCCTTCCTCACGTGCCAGCAGCCCTTGGGGTTTGCTCAGGGCAAGAACTTCAAGGTCTTAACAAGCACCATCATCATCATCCCTAGTAGGAGCAGTGTGCTGGCCCCCAGCAGACCGCACACTGCTGATTTCCATGCTCACAGTGCCCCAAGGTAGCACCAAAACATCCATTCCATTTCTTACAGCACCCAACCAGGGCCCTACATGCAGCTTCCTTCTCAGGCTGCCACTGGGAGCGATGGCCAAGCTCCGGCTGGAGGCGGGCTCCCACTCAGCACTGCACACACCGGCTGGGACTTTGTCAGGTAGAGTTTGGTTGGTTGGTTGGTTTGGTTTTTTTTTTTGCTAAGTTTTTATTTTAATTCAAGGACTTTGCTTCATACAAAATGTAATTGTAGAAACAACTGCAGAGTTCAAAGTTTGGCTGATAAATGGTACTCAGGCAGCAAACTAGGCAATGAAGAATCTTTGTTTTCTCCCTTTTTTTCCCCTTCCCCTTCTTTTTTTTCTCGGGTAAAGTTCCAGTTGTGTTGCATGGTTGGAACTTCCATAGCTTTTAATACTGGTTTTTTTTTTTTTTTCCATTTTTCCTTTTCTTTAAATAGAAAGTTTTGCAACAAACCCCCGATTTATATCAAATATAATTAAAAATTAACAACTGATGAATACATTGTATCAAAAAAGTACGAAGATAAACATTTTCCATGCACATACTTTTTATATATATGTATATATGTATATATTTTACATGCAAACATTACTTATTCAAAGTACAGCCACTACGAGACTGGTTCTGGATGCAGAAAACTGATCGGTGCAATTCAAGTTTGGCAACTCACTATGAGGATCCTTGGAGTTATGACGTATGCATTGAAGAGACAGCGGAGAGGCTGTAAAAATAGAGGGGAAAGGGTTCTGTGGACAACCGTGGTCGGGCTCCTCTGTCGCCGCCATCGCTGGAAGCAACGACCCCTGTGGGGAGGGCGGAGGGTCGGACCAGTGGAGCTGCTGCTTTGTGTTGTGTGCAAGAATCGGAGCAATCCCGCACCCCTGTTGGGCTGTGCGCTTCGGAGGGGGAGTTGGTGCAGGGTCGTGGGGGCTGAGGTTGAGAATGGCAGAGGAAAGGGCAAGGCAAAGGGGAGGAAAGGCAAAACTGCTTGGTGCGGAAAGACGGCTCGTTTGCTTTGCGGTGTGGGTGCAATGTTTGCATGCAGTGTTGGAGAGGTTCCACTTTGTCCTCTCCTCCTTGGAGTAAAAGAGTAACGTTTTCTTTAAAATTTCAAATAAAGCCTTTGTGCCTTTGTGTAAGGAAAATGTAGAAAACATTTGGTCACAATCATGCTGAAGCCTGAAACAGGAAGATCCAGCAGATAAAGCTACAGAATGGATGAAGGTCTCACTGACTGTGGTGTGGATGTGTTTCCTTACGTGTCATCTTGTTGCATAGCCCTCCGTTTGCAAATTACAGCCATTACCCATAGAGGACCTCTGGCTACCGCACTTCCTTTATTCAAAGTGCACATAAATACAGAGACAGAGACAGGAGTTATCCTTTAGCAGAATCCAGGGATGAGATCGGCCAGAGATTATTATTCAGTAACGGAACAAAAAACACGCAACGGAACGCGACAGGTTGAATTTCTCCAACAGAAAAGCTACAGGAGATGTGAAGAACCATCCTACAGCAGGATGCTCCCAGCACTAATCCCCAGAAGGACCTTGCTGAGAGCATCAGAGACCTCCTGAGTGTTTTGGTAGCCTCCAACACCCTAAAACCACCCTCGTGTCCAAACCTATCAGCAGGTCCTCCGGGATCTCCACCCGGTTCAAGCTTTGCCTTGAGAAGTTCCACAGTTCTGGGGCTCGGTTGATCCTCTGTAGTAATTCAACTGTCCAACCGTTTCCTATCGTTACTTTTAGCAACGTTCTCTACGGGCACCTCCCACCCCACCTGCTTTAACCTTCTGCCCAGGAACTGCTTGGCTTCTGGCCTCCCGTGCACCAAATTAGCCCTACTGAGGTTCTCCAAAGCCACGGACACCAGGTCCTGCCCAGGCGCTTCTTTTGGTGCTTTCTCCCCATCGCCATGTCAGCTGTGCCTCCTTCCCAGGCTCAAAGTGCAGAAATCCACACGTGCAACAAAATAAAAAGTCGTCCAACGTAAAAGTCATTGCAAGAACACAGAAATCTCATCCCTGAGAATCAGAGTTAAGAGGTTTTGATATTTTTGTTTCGTTTTCTTCTCGACAGGCAATTAAAAACAAAGACTCTCTCCATCTGCCCCCAACACAAACGACGCACCACGGGACACGGCCGCGGCTCTCGCGGCCCAACTACAACTCCAGACATGCAATGGGAAAGGCGCTGCTCCTCTGGGAGCATCACTGCAGCTCTCCCACAGGACCTAACGAGACAACACCAGACAACGAGACAAGGCCAGTTTCAACTGCTGCAGTTACACCCTTCCCGCTCTCAACAACGAAATTATATTTAAAATAAAAGAAAGGAAAAAAAAAAAAGAAAAAAAAAAAGAAAAAAAAAAAAAAAAAACACCAAACCAACCCCAAAGCGTGTTTGCCTTCCCCCACTATCATCTTCCAACCCAGCCCAGGCAATGTGCTCGCCATGGGACCTCCATCCCTGGCTCCTGCAGGCACTGCCCCGGGCCCCGCTACCCCCACGTCCGATGCATCGAAGCAAGAGTTTGCGTCGTTGTTGCCGTGAAAGATTTCAAAGGTTAGGCACTTAGTAGTGAACAACTGGAGCATTCGGTAGAAACGGTGGGACCTGGAATGACAACTGGACTAATTCTCTACGTAAAGAGTAACTTTTTTTTTTTTTTCCCTTTTTTTCTTGGTTTTTTTTTTCCCTTTTTTTTACTGTACAATTTACAAAAATGCACACAATGAAAAGTTAAAGTTCTATCTAATAGCTTGATATAAAACCAATAACATTTCTTCTGCTCAACCCTACGCTTTTTTTCCTTTTTTTTTTTTTTAAAGTTTTTGTGGGTTTTGTTTCTTTTTTTCTTTTTTTTTTTTTTTTTTTTGCTAAATCAAGCTTATATTGTAAACAAGACAAAACAGTGAGGGCATGTCGCAGTCAACAGGAGAGAGGGACAGGAAGAAAAGTCTCAGCAGCAAGGAAACAGTCCTTAGGAAGGAGCTCTCAAGTGGCTTTCTGGTGGGCGTGGAGGACCCGAAGTGGTGATGCACGTGAGAGGTCCGGGGCGAAGCAGCGAGTTCCTGGGAAGGGTCGCTGTGGCTGAACATCAAGTCCCAGTGGACTGTCCTTTGTTCCGATCTGTGGGGGTTGTTTTTTTCTCCTCTCCCAGTTCATTAGGTAGATCTCTTCCCTCTCAGCGGGGAATGAGCTAAAACGCAGGGTCGAGCTTTGTTTGCCAGTGTCCCTTTTGCAACCCCGACTCCTGCCCAGATATGGGTGGGGAGAGGAAAAAAAAAATAATGAAGCAGTAGCCCAACCAACTCGTTGACCAATCAACTGGTCAAACAAATTGGCACCAGAGGGTGCCAATCCCAAAAAGCATTGATCGTCTACTTGTCTGCCGACAGGGACGGCTCCTTGCAGGCCTCACGGTTGGGCGTCTGGTGCACGTCTTTGAAAGCAGCAGGGAGGTGGGGAGGGGTGTGCTGCCCCCTGGGAGGGAGCCTTCTTCCTTGGTATATTTTGGTGGGGAAAAAAAAAAAAAAAAAAAAAAGAAAAAATAAAAAGAAGAGGGCAGGAGAGAGGCTGCACAAGTGTCTCCGGAGGTCTCGGAGTGGGGCAGAGCAGTTCTGGCAGCAGGGGCCACCCCCCGGCACTGTGTGTCTGAGCGCACAGCCTTCCAGATGATAAAACTCATCGACTTTCCCCGTGTGCGCCTCCGAGGGTTTGGCTGTGCCGCTAGCACCAGTCGTCCTCGTCGGCTTCGTGGTAGTAGCTCCGTCCCCTGGTGCCAGTGCCGGGCCCCGTGTTGAGCCCCAGCGTGTAATGGTAGCCATTGGGCACCCGGCGTGCTTGGTGAGACTGGGAGGTCAAGGAGGAGACGTAAGAAGTCCTGGAGGAACGCCCCGAGTTGGTGGCCACGGCTTCCTCGAAGGTGAGCGTGTCCTCGGGCGCTGCGCCCACGGGGCTGTCGGCGGCGTCGCGGTGGCCCAGGTAGGGGTCGGAGCCGATGCGGGCAACCGCGGCCGGGGGCGGCTGCTGGTCCCCACGCAGCAGTGCATTGTGCTCAGACAGCCCGCGGCTCAGGCGGCCCGGGGAGAAGGGCGGGAGGCCGCCCGGCGACGTGCTGAAGTGTACAGGCGAGGAGTTGGCGGTCTTGTAAGTGATGCTGGGGCGTGGAGTCAAGGGGGTCTGCGGGAGCTGCCTCCGACCCCGGCAGGGGGTACTAGCACCAGATGTCGACAGCAAGGGGCTCCCGTTAACCGAACCACTGCCCTACATCAAAATTGGAACAGAGCGAATGAAGAAAATAACAACCAAAGGGGAAAAAAAAAAACCAAAAAAAAAAAAAAGGAAAGAAAGAAAAAACAACAACAAAAAAGAAGGAAACGCCAGAAGAACACAAAGGCAGGCAGGCGTAAAACAGAAGGAGAAGCGACAGGAGGGAGAGACAAGTCACAAGAAGAAAGAGAAGGAAAAAGAGAGAGTTTAGACACGCACAGTTAGGGGAAGGAGGTTCTCGAGAAATAATTAAACAGGAGATGAGAAAAGTTGGAGAACTGAAGTTCTGCAAGCAGTGGGTAAGGACAGAAACGACTGGAGCACCGGTAGGATGCGAACTGGTAGATGGCTCCAACAGAAGGGGACACTGCGTGGGGAGAGGACCCACAGCACACACACCCCAACATGCCCTTACCTCAGCGACTCCGTGAGCGGCCCAACAACCTGCTGTGCTTGTTGGCAAACCAGCGCTCTGCTTTGGGGCAAAGCTTTTCTCAGCTTCAGCCAAGAGCTGTGAACATTGGCACTGGGGGGGGTCTTTTTTGTGCTCAGAACTGAATTACGTGGGAAGATTTTGGGGATGGTTTTAATCGGAATGTATCTTATTCCTAAATAGGCACTCCCTGAGAAACAACAACAGAAGGATTTTTTTTTTTTTATGGGCTCTAGCTTTTTAGCAAGAGGGCTCCTTCAAGAAGAACACTGAAAACTGCGTTGTACTTGTTAATATTGCACCCTCACTACTGGAATGGAAGAACAAACTGGCAGCTCCCTTGGATGGAAGGAGGTGATGGGGAGGATCACCACCACTCGAATTTCCAAAGGAGGATACCCAGCCTTTTTCATGGTCACACATTACAACGTGCAAACGGATGCTCCAGCGCTGAAGGTGTTCAAAGTCAGGCTGGATGGAACTTTGGCCAACCTGATCTGCTAAAAGACATCCCTACCCATGGCAGGGGATTGAACTAGATGATGCGTCCCTTCCAATCCAAGCAATCCTATGATAAGCCTTAAAGGCTTTCCCTTCCATGGTCTTCCATCTCCTCTGTTTTAAGAGAGGTATAGAAAATGTACATCCCTGGCAGAAGTTAAGGCTCTCCTCCCACCCTGCATCTCCTCACCTGTCTGTGGGGACCTTGCTCAGGCCCGCCGTTGGGCGAAGTGGGCCTGCTCTGATCAGCAGACTTGGGCTGGGACCGGTCCCGGCTGCCATAGCGATCACAGGAGTAGAAGCGTTGCTTTTCTGAAGAGGAGGAAGAATGCTGCTTCCTCTCCTGGGACCGTCCACGCTCCTGCTTCTTGTCCTTGGAAGAAGATTCACCAGACTGGGCCACTGAAAGGAGAATATTAGTTGGCGCACACCAACGTGGGAAGAACATTGAAATGTGGAGCAGGGACCCCAAATCACGTATAAAGACTGTTATAAAAGAGAGGGACTAATCCTCGTTAAACACAAAGCTCTTACCAGCTTCCCCATCGGCCAGCTGATGCGTGGTCCTGTCCAAGGACTTCTGCTTCTTCTCTTTCCGCCGGTGGCAGCGGTGGTGGTGGTGGTGATGCACCTGGTCCGTGGGCACGCGCTCCAGGGAGTACTCGTAGAGGTGCATGGGATGCGGGCGCTGCGGGGTCAGCGTGGAGATGGAACGCTTCATGGGGCTCGTGTCCGGGATGGGCTGTGGGGCACAGGGGGCATGGAGCAGGGTCAGGGGAGAAGCACCTCACCTTACTCAGTTGCTCACATCCCAGCACAAGGGTGGGTTTTATAGCGATAGACAGGGGTGAGGAGGGGCAGGAGAAGAATTGGCTCTAATCGAAACGGGCAGAAGAACTCGGAATGGTGGACTTAGTGCTAAGTTTGAGGAGCAAATGAGATCTCCATTTGCTGAAATGGGCTTTACTTTCAGTTTTTTTGCCAATCCACAGGTATTTCGGGCGCAGAGCAGGATGCAGCATGTCACACCACACACAGCCTCATGGGAGTCAACAGTAGATGAGCAGGGGCATAGGGCAGCACAGTAGCCAAGCGTCTCACAAAGGTTATTCTCCAAGACCAGTTCCACCCAAAGCTGCTTCAGGGCCTGGGATCATCCCAAAGCAACTCCAAAGAGGGGAAGCATGAAAGCATTTCTGGGCATCACATGGAAAGGGAGAAAAATCAGAAATAAAGAAATGGGCAAGGTAAAGGCCAAGCCACCTAAGAGCTACGACTAAGAGCCAGCAGAGCACTGCAGCCGGATGGGGAGGGAGCTCAGGATGTCCTTTGGTTTGAGGCTTGTTTGAGTTCTCAGTCCAATAGGTGCTTCAAATGACACTGCCAGCAGAACATTTACTTTGCTCACGGTAACCTTTCCAGTGAGCCTTGCATTATTTTTACCATCTATGCTCTTCTGTTTGCTTTGCCTGAATTTCAGATTCTCTGCTGCCCCATGATATTTACATAAAGCAGAGCCAGTTGGTTTGCAGCCCTAGTTGGTATTTTGTAGAGGAAGAGCTTCTGTTCCTCCCAGTGTACCACCATGCATGCAGAGGTGCAATCTCAGCTGAATTTTTAGTTGCTGCTCTCTCTTTCAAGTTACCCAAGTGTTGGTGTTTCCTATCGAGGTGATATGTTAGAACTGGAAAGCTTGTCATGGACACGAGGAAGATATGGTTGGGCAGTCGAGGTGGGGACACAGCATCACACTGCTGTTTGCCCACCAGTGCGTAGCAGTGCGTAGCCTCATTGCTCTCCTCCCACAGTCCTTCCTATGTACACTTTTTAGAAGCAAGAAATCGTATTTAGGGCTTCACTTTTGTCCTCCTTGCTTACCGTTGAGCCTAAAGATGGAGGAGGTGGGAGAGGACCGTAAACTGGCGGTCAGATTTGGGAGTTGACTGACGTGGATAAAAAAGCAAAAAATACTTCCCATTAAAAATATTCACCAGGGTTTCCTAAGTCATCCTAGGAGCTACCAGAAAGACAGACATTTCCCAATAAAAAGCCAGCCAAACCCATAAGAAATGAACATTTCTCTTTGGACCCAATTCTGCGCTTATTCGTGGGACAAAAGTCCCCAGTGGCACTAACAGGAGGTGGATCTTAGCAAGGCAAAGCCTATCCTCCCCAGAAATCCCAACAATGCTCTCAGTATGTTAATGGAGCACACACACAAGCCCTGGGAGACCACACCATAACCCTTCACAGAGTTACTGATTGCTTCCTCATTACTGGGGCAGTTTTCACTTCCTAAATCCCTGTGCAACAAGGCATTCCAAAGAAATAAAGAAGCAAAACAAAGAAAATCCCTGCTATTACAGCGTGCAGCGTGCAGTTGTGGGTCGAAGGGATGACAGCAAAGTGGGGAGAGACAGCAGCTGCATCGGTGCAACATTGTACTCCAAATGAGAAGGGAAAGAAGTAAAGGGTTAAGGAAGGTTAGTTATTTCTTAACATGGATTTAATAGGATACAACTTAGTGCAAACTACATACTGCTAGGTAACTCCCAGGTGACCGTGCTTTGCTCCTCTGCAAACAATTCGGACAAGATGAGAGACATTATTTGAAGCAGCCCCACAGTACAGCCATGGTCAGACACCGCAGCAGATGTGCAGCAGACACGATGAGGGTGGGAGGGGAGGTGGTGGGGAGCGGGACAGCAAAGAGGCAGGGGAATGGAGGACACAGGGGATTTGTTTTTAAAAGGGGAGTGTAAAAAAAATAGATGGGAGATAAACGAGATGTCCGGAAAACAGAAGGAAAGGGAATGCGTCGCAAATAAGAGTTATAAGGAACTCAAAGATCGGGGGAGAGGAGCAACACATGAGAATCGGGGCGGGGGGAGGGGGAGACACACAGAGAGGACATTGGTTATTTGGCTGAAGCTACAACACCAGAACATTACATCATTACATGAGGTTAGATCTGCTCAGGTATTACGGGCCTGATTCATCATAAGATTGGAGAGCTTTGGTGAGGGCAGTCGTGCCCTGGGGGACAAATCCTGTGCTCCTGCAAGCAAACACGTCTGGAAAAATGGAGTGGTGGAAAGTGACAGGCTTTATCTCTGTGTCGGAGCATATCCCAGCAGCGTGGGACAACACTGCTGAGGACTGCTCTGGTCTGGGTGGGACCAAGAAGGCAGCACTGGAGAGGTCACAAATCACTGAGGTTGGAAAAGACCGCTAAGATCATTTAGTCCAAGCATCAGGTGCATGAAGAAGCAGCCGAACCCTTCCTCTCAGAGAAAACTGTGGCTGCAAGGTGCAGTGAAAGCAACCCAGAAGGTTGCTAAACCCTAAATCAGCCATACCTGCCGCAACAGAGTGGAGTTTCTGGTGACAAGGCTTACGCTGCTGGCTTTGCTGCTGGTTCCTGCATTGCACCGGAAGGCTACTGGGGGTCTAGGATAAAGGCCAACTTTGTTTTCGGAAGGCTGAAGGGAGGGAGTGTGGGTTTGTTTGGGGGGTCTGTTTCTTTCCTTAAGCATCTTGCTCAGTGTTGCTGATAACTCAGAGAATCCCAGGAGACAAGATCCCATTCAGTGACTTGCTGGAGCTCTCATACAAAGAGTGGAGTTTCTGATGTCAGCTGGGAAATTTGTTAGCCAGCGAAAGCACAGCTTACATCAGCCTAAGCACACTGGCAAAAATTTTCTATCTGTTGGAGCCATTTCTGCCTATGCAATACATGGCCTTTGAGTTTTGAGGGGCAGCACGTCTTCCACATTCTGCTTCGTATGAAGAGCAATGGGGAATGGCCCACAGCCGTGGGCTGCTCACTTCTTTCTGCATGAATCAGGCCCTTTGAACAAGAGACACGACTATGAGATGTTCTGACACACAGGAGGAGGGATGGTGTCTGGAGAGCACCTGGGTTAACAAGCAGTGAACACATACAATGCCCAAAAATGGTCCGTGAAAACCATGACCTCCTATGCACTGAGGAACGTCCACAATTCATCACCGAGTTGCTGTAAAAGCCAACTCCAACGATGAGGTTTCTTTACAAGAAGTTAAACAAGGAAAATGAAATCCTCAAGGACATATTACCAATCAAAATCGCAACACAAGGCATACGAATAACTGTGGGAAGAGGAAAACACAGGGAGACTGCTTAAAGTCTCAGTGAAGCCTTCCAGGCACAGTCTCCCTGGTATTTTCCATACCTCCTGCATTTATCAAAGAGAACCACAGGAAACCTCCAGCTTATTTTATGGCTGGGGCATTGGAGCCTGCTTCAGCTGTCTGTCTGGATAGACGGCAGACAACTGGCAATGGGATACACGTGCCTTTTAGGAATAAGGGCTGGCAAACATCTTTGTCCCCAGTTAATCAGAACAGACACTTTTAGGCAGGCAGTCACCATTTAGCAACCCGAAAGGAAGGTTTTCTCTTGCTTGCTTTTTGCAAGAAGCGAGTAAATCTGCAGACAATGCTGTGCTTGCACATGAATGCCTATCATCCAAGCAAAAAGCCTGGTTACCTGGCACCAGGATCAGCTTCCAAAAAAACCTCACAGGCAGCTGACAACAACAGCTCCAATCCCTTGCCATGCTCTCAGCCTCCCACCCCGAGCTTCCCTCGCTCACCTGCGTTTCGGCAGCCAGGCGCGGCATGGAAGCCGCCCGACCCTGGCTCTCCAGCCCTGGTTGGTGCTCTCCATTGGCAAGCGTGGGGCTGATTTCCCTCATTTCCACCACCTGATCGAAGCAGGAAACAGTGTTAAATAGCAAGATCACATCAGCTTCAAACCCACTGCCTTAGCTGCATTCTGCTAGTCGGTGTGTGAAGAGGTGCTGATAGGGAAAGAGAATAAACTGGGAGCATCGGAGCACTCAAGTTATTCTTATCAGCAGGGTTGTTTTCAGCAAAGACAACAGTGAGCCACGAGCCATGTCAATGAACCACAGCTCTGACCCGTGACACCTCTCCTCTGGGCTTACACACTAATAAGAACGGGACAACAAGGAAGACAAAACCCTTGGAGTCCTATCTCCACAGATACGTAGTGTTATCAGCAGGATAAGCACATCTACTAACACAGCTAACAGACTTGCTTTTTCTCCGTAATGTTCAAGCAAGTTTTGGGTGGTAAGAGAGATGCTGCTTGTCCCAGAGGGCAGTGGACCTCTCCAGCTCTCAGAGAAGTGTCTACCCTGACATCTATTAAGGTCTGCTGCATTTCATCCAGTCGTCACCTGTTTGCTTACCCGTTCAATGGGGATTTCTTCTGAGTGGCCTCGTTCAAAAGCTGGTGTCCTGGTTTCATAAAACACATCCTGGGTGCGTTGGGTCCCCCAGGAACTGGACTCTTTGATCCCACCCTCTGGGGCTGGCCTGACAGAAGGTAAATTGGAAGAAAAGATGAACTCTTCTGCAAAAGGGTTTTGCTGACTTAATCGAGGTAAAGGTAAAGCATCCGAGTAACCCCTAACATTTCACTTCTGAAACTGGGCGAAGGATAGCTGGTGAACCAATTAAGTCCTGTAGGCTTCCCCAGGGACACTTCCTTTATAACTCAAAGATCCCTTCAGCAACCAGGAGAACAAACAAATCAGCGCATTCTTGTTCAGTAAATGAGGAAATCGACCTCTGCAGCAAAAGATCTAATGAAGCAAAACGAACTGTTTTGGAATTCAGGCAAATTATGTATGTAAAAACAGACAAATAACCCTAAATGACATTGGACAAGCACATCTGTGCTCAGGCTAAACTCAATTCACTGCATGTACGGTGGCATACGCAGCCCTAGGTTTTATGTCTGAGTCTGCAGTTGGTCTCCTGAGGTATTCAAACCTCAGATCTCTATCATTAAAAAAAATCCATGGCATTTGTGACCCTGAAGAAAGTCACCTGAGGAACAGGAAATGGGGAATTGATTAGAGACTGCCATTACTGTAACTCTTTCTATGAGGGTGTCAATTTGTCCGAAGAGAAAGGATCAGAGATGCTGTTCCAGATAGCCTTCAGGAAGCTCTTGCTGTTATCAAGTGCCACAAGCTTAAAGGACTTGTCTGTTCCCAAGGCCTTCTGGTGTCCCAAGAACTCACTGCATTAGTGGTCCATTGGTTGGTTAGCTTGGGGTTTATGTGTCTGTTTTGCAGCGTTCTCAAATTTGTATAACCAAACTCACTCTTAAAACCGGCCACGATGGAAAACACGATCATTAAGTTTCAGAGACCACTAGGGAAACACCTAGCTTTGGAGAACCCACCAGTACCACCATGGGGAGAACTGCATTGGCGGGAGGCATTTCGATAGCCACCAGTGGAAAGCTGTCCTAGCCACATGTGAGGAGGCTGCTGCACTTGGAGTGACTGTAGATGCTCTGCACCACCACAGCAACTGGATCAACGGGGTCAGGATTGATGTTTCTGCCCTTGGTGCCCCTGCTCCGTATCACAGATACTCACAACGTGCCCCCGTTGTTGAGTGAGGCTGAGCTTTTCTGGCGCAGGAATGCCTTCGCATTGCTGAATGCCGAGGGCTGGGTTTGCTCCAAAGTGGCCTTCAAGGGGTGGAAAAGTGACACTGGTCCGGGCTGTGAAGAACAAAGGATGGTTGTAAGAGATGGAGCTGAGTGTAGAGAGGATGCACTGCGCTAACCAAGCATCCAACTGCATCCCCTGACTTCCTGAGTGCAATGCACCAGTGACTCCACTGAGAACTTCCCACTGCTCGAGAAGCAGCTGCAGGACAGGGAGGACAGGGAGTGGCATCCCCAGTACCTGGCACAGGCCCCCAGGAGGCTGGTGGACTTGTTCCCTGCTGTTCTTGTTCTGTTTGTAGAAGTCAAATATCATGAGCGCTGCGTAGACCTTCCCCACAGTCATCTCATCAGCTGTCCGCACGTGGTGAAACACAGCGGAGGGTGGAGAAAGGGAAAGGACCAGGGGAGGGATGGATAAGTCAAAGTGCGTGAGAAACAGCGACATCAAAGGGGTGTGAGAAACAAGGTGAAAGAACAGGTAACGTCAGAACATTGAGGCAAAACAGACACGGGGAAAAGGAAAGAAAACAAAGCAAAAAAGGTTATAACGGAGCTCTTCAGGTCTTTGCAAGTTGCTGCCTTTAATGCCTGAGGAGGATGGCCCCTTGTCCCTAACTCCCTACGGCAAACACTCCCAGAGGCTGGGTGGAAAAGAAACAGGCAGGGAAACTCCACGGCGTTGTAAGCATTGCCAACAAAGGACCACTAAATTAACACCAGATCTGCGGCCATCTTTTTTATCAACAAAAGAGCCTTATTCCAATTCCTGTGAATTACTGTCAACTGGGGCACAGCGGGCTAACATCTATCTCAAAGTATTTCATTTTTCCAGATGTCTTTTGCACCCTCCCAGCTCTGCTCCCCTCCCTTCCCTGCACGGCAGCTGAACGAGGAGTTAAAAGACACAAAGGCATCGTGAGGAGCGGGGAGGAAAAGAATTCTGTCGTTGCTACCCACTGATCTGCACCTCCTCAGTTCCCTCATCTGTCTTAATTAACTTTGCTTTTATTGCTCTGCACTGTTTCTCATTAATCAGGAATCCGAGCCCTTGCTTTGGCCAATCCAGATAATGGCAAGCTTTCCATTTTCTCAGCACTTTCTCTCGGGATATCATTGAGCAGCACGAGGTTCCAAGATACCCCAACTTCTGATTCTGTAAGTTCTCAGCAAGCTTTTAATAATTTTCTTCTCCTGGCTTTCTGCAGCAGACTGAACCCAGATGGCAGAAATTGCTCTGCTGCCCTTTGAGGCACAGGCTGGAGGCAAACAAAAGCTAGGAACAGTGTCTGGAAGGGGCCACACAGCATTGGTCTCTTCTCAGCACGGTGCTTTTTCTAAGGATGTGAAACCTACTGTAAGGTTAAGCAAACGCGGGCCTAAATTTGACCTCAGCCTAGCTGCTCCTTAGGTGGTCATGGACTCATTAAGGTTGGAAAAGATCACCAAGCCCAGCCACCAACCCGCCCCACCATGCCCACTAATCACATCCCTAAGTGCCAGACCTCTGTTTTTTGGAAACCTGCATGGAAGGTGACTCCATCACTTCCCTGGGCAGCCTGTTCCAATACCTCTGTGATCAGCAACAACTGCAAGCTGATCTACACTGGGTTTCTTTGCTGCATCCTGTGCACATTAACTGTGTACCTGGACAAGGCTTAGGACAAAGCAGGCAGGAAAGGGGGAAAACCCAGGCCAGGCTTCTTGGAGGGTTGGGTGCTTACGTTTGTGAGGAGGCACCAGTAGATCCAGCGTCTTCTGGGACAGGTTGGGCCAAACCAGAGAGATCTCCTTTCTCAGCTCAGCATCACACTGGTGCTGCTTAACACCCCCTGAGAAAAGGGAGAGGAAACGAGGAGGCACGTAAGTGAAAATCCTCATTCATTCAGCACAGCAAGCAAAGAAGGCACATCCCCCACTCTCCTTCCTCGACAGCACCAAACCAGGACCAGCTGCAGCAGGGAACTACAGACCACGACTACAGTGTGTGAGCTCAGCAGGGCCAGCCCCAGCCTGCTGACCTGTGCTGTCACCTAAGGCTTAAACTTCAGCTCCAGCCTCCTCTACCTAATTGCAGCTGCCGCCCAAGTAGGTACCGTCAGCAGAAGGCAGCAGCACCTGCAGGGTGCGATGCAAAGGAGGTCAGCAATGACTAGAAACCCTCTCCACCAACAGCCCTTCCTGAGCTGTTTGGCAGTGAGACATAAGCAAACACTCAAAGCACCGTGCTGTTGATACAGGAGCGATGGAGCAGCGTAAACCAGAAGGAGCTGAACACTGCAGCATTATTCAAACGGCCAAAGTGAGGTCTCAATACACAAGTGGAAAGTGATTAAAGTATATGTAAGCCAACAGGCCAGCTCCCAGCTGAATGCACCACACAGCAGGCAATTAAGTAGTTCATCTGAATGACAGAGATTATTTTTCTAAGAGGAAAGTAATGGGAGGAGGCTCTGGGTGCTCTGCTACATGGCAGCCTGAACTCCCACACTCGGTCTCATTAGGGAGGGTTTATTAAGGGCCTGTTAGCCTTACTAAAGACTCAATTAAATGCAGCACATGAAACCTATTCAAACCAAGCAACACAGCAACAGAACAGGTCGAGAACTCACAACTCGCAGCAGATAGAGGCCTCTGAGCAATGCCAGCACTATCAGCCACGCTGGCTCCCTGCTTCCTCTGTAGTGCATGGTTAAAAAACATTGGAAGGGGAGACTTTTGCAACTGAAAAAGCCTGCGTGAATTACCCTTGCTGACAGCCAACTAGAACCCTAAAATAAGACAAACTCTCAGGGTTTCAGTGGCTTTGTCCAGATTTTATTACTAAAATACGTTGTGGGCCCTAAAATCCCAGATAGTCCTTATGCTATTATATGAGCCTTATTAGGGAAGTCCTTCCGGGGCCTCAGAGTTTTTGTGTTCTTCCAGCATTGCCAAAGCATCAAAGATGAAGTTTCAGTAACAGGCTGGGAAGGCAATTAATGCAGAGAGGTGGAAAGGCTGGCCCAAGGAAAAGCAAAGCATTCTAACCCAGCCCTGCCCTTTGCTCACTGTTACCTCCTGTTAGCTTCTAAATTAGGTAAAACAGCGTGTTGGCCCATTGTGCCTTGACTGTGACCCCAGCCAGCCTGATTAAACAGCATAACGACCCATAGAAAAGGCTGGGGTGTTTTACTACCTTGCAGTGTTTAATTGGGAAGTGAAGTATATGCCTGACTAAGCACTTAAATAATACAATTTTATCTCAGGGCAGCTCGGAGTGCTCTGAGTCACTGCCTCACCACAAGCAGACAGCAACACTGCTTGCTTCTTCTTTGTGCTGGGATAATCACAAAGTGAGGTGCAGAAACTCTTGTGTCTATTACAGAGCACGCAGGGGCTCCCAGTTGGGATGGCCAAAGCTCTGCACAACTCCCTAACCATGGTGCCAGCATATGGCTGCCCAAAGGCAGAGCAGGACTTAGGACTCCCCTCCGCTGCCTGTCCCTGGAGCTCTCTTGTTTTTGGGTACAGGGAATGAAAATGGGATTTCCACCTGGCTTGGCACCGCTGTGGTTTCAGGACAGCTGAGCAGCAGGCAAGCTGGGGTTCAAGCCATGCAGCTGTCATTCCCTCCCTCTCACCTGAAGCGAGCTTGATTTCCAGAGCAGTGCGGATCAGGGCCATCAGCGTGGAGGTGAAGTGGACTGTCAGATCCTCGGGTGAGATGGGCATGTTCATCCGCACCAGGCGCTGCGGGAGGAACACGGGCACTGTCAGCTTTGGTCAGCATTTCTCCCCCTACCCCTTCCCTTCCCTCCTGAGAGTCCCTAGAAATAGCCCCATTGCAAACACGAGCCCTTCTCCTTGTGTTAACCTTTTGTGCACTGAGCTCAAACCTCTTCTCCATGCAAGCTGGCAGCTCCTTTCCTGGAGCAGGGCTGAGCTGCTAATGTTGGCTGTGATGGATTGCCAGCATCTGTACTGCAATCCTATGAAGAGATTACTTCCAAAAGAAGCTTGTTTGAATATCCTCATCCCATTTCAGAGCCTACTGCTCTGTTCCTGATGGTCTCCAGCTACAGTCCTACCTGCAGCCTCGACACGAGACTCCGCAGACCTTGCAGCGCACCCATGATGATGCTTTTTGCACACAGCCTGAAGCACACTTGGGCCATACAGGGCCAGCGAGCCTTGTGGCTTGGCCCAGTTTTCTGGGGCAGTTTGGCTCCGGCTGCCAATAGGTAAAAGGATAAAAGGTTCATTTTTTGGAGACACTTGGGTTCTATCTTGGACCTCCTTTCCCTGTAAGCATTCCAGGAGCTGTGAAGATCTCCAGCCAATGAGCTACATAGCTCCATCCAGGTCTTACCCTTAGGGGAAGGAGCTGGGTGAGTGAGAGTAGGACTGTAATTTCCTTCTCCCACATTGTTTCAGTCTGGACACAGAACAGTCCCCCAGGATCTGCACGCATCTTCCAAGATCTTTAGACCTGGTGGCATCTCCTTCCCCACCAGCAATCAGGACCAGTTCTGGTGGGGCAAAGTCATCCCTCCTATATGCAGTACAGACCTGAGATTGCACCGAGCACGGTGCTTCAGAGGCTGTGGCTCCCTTAACACATCTGGCGTCTGAGTATGGAAATGCAGACGGGTGGAAGCATTCTCTGATAACCTTAGCAATGCATTTAAAGGATGGATTTCTTCTCCTTTGGCAATCTCCTCGTTTCTCAGCTCCTCAGCTTTCAAAATCTGCTGAGCCTCGCTCGGAGCCTTATCAGAGCAGCCCCTGCGTTTCCGCTCCCAGATTGCTCCTGCGCCCCAAGGAAGTCACCGAGCATTAATCTTCGCTGTAAGCCAAGCAGGAGCCTGGCCGGGGCCCCTCGCTCGGGAGGGAATTTCATCCAAGTCCAAAAGCTGCTTAGGCTGTGGCTTTGATCCTTATCAGTGTGCAGAACCCTCTCTTTGTTCAGCATCAGCCAGCGTGCTGCTGCAGCACCGAGCAAGGGTGCGTAAGAGAGCGCAGCGCCTGCCCTGTGTGCCGTGACACCATGCAACACCAAGGGCTGCTTGGAGAAACCTCCAACACACAGGCATTGTGCTGCCGGTGCTGATGGGCACAGGGCATTAGTAAGGTGAAAAAAGTCTGCTTGTCAAGTGAGCTGACGTTTGGCAGAGCTGAGATTCCCCCCCTCCCCCCCCCCCCCCGCTTTTTTTTATCTTATTTCACATCTTTGGATTTCATTGCACGGTGTACAAAGGACTCATGTAGCCACCGACCCTATCTCCTGAAGGCTGAGACGACCCACTGCAATCTCAAAGAGCTCTTAACGCGTGCCCAGAGGTTATCAGTCGTGTCTGACAAGCCCCTGAGAAAGTGAAATCAAAGCCAAGGCTCCCCTCCCTTTGTAACTCAGTGACAGCAGCAAAGGCTGGCAAAGCCACAACCATTTTCTCTGTTCACTCGTCTCCAGTGAAGAAGCATTTTAATTCGGACTTTTTTCCCTCAGTGCACAAAAAGTTAGCACAAAATTTCTGCATCGCCGTGAGCCCAGAGAACGGCGGTCCCACCACATCCCACTGCAGTGGGACAGGGAGAGTAAAGAGATGGAAAGCGAAAGAAGATGCACGGCAGTGAGGAACAAGCAGATGAGAAATAATCCCTCCAGGAGAGCTCTATCCTCGCACAACCCAGCTCCAAAAACTATTGTGGGACTGCGATATCCCAGTCCTCTCCCCCAGTTTCCCAGACTGAATTCCCCCAGAAGCGTGCAGGCAGAGCACAGCAAGGCTGCATGAAGGTCTGTCCTCCTCAACTGTAATCAGGGAGGAAGGATTTAAAGGGACATTTTCAAGAGGTAAAAAGAAGGAGGTTCAAGCTTTCATGTGCAACTGCTCAGTCGCTTTGCTGAGCAAAGTGCCTGCACCCAAGCCAGTGCTGGGTGGGACTGCTGAGAACAGCCACCTGGGAGTGTCCTCAAACCACAACCCTCTCATCTCCCTGCTTTCCCTCTTTCTAGATCCCAGAAGGACCCCAATAAGAGCATGCTGATGGGGATGGCAGGGGAACTTGCACCGCTTTGGGTTGCTATGGGAACTGAGGGCCACAACCAAGGGGTGTTCAGGTGAATTAACAATTTGGGGCAGTGAAAAAGGCAGACCTGGCAGGACGGTGCTCCCCATGCTGCTCCTCTTCCTCCCTCTGTCTCCCATATCCAATAGCATCTAAGAAAGAGCAGCAGCAGTAGATGGAGTCCCTGTTTCTTTTCCCAGTGCATGCTTGGGGACCCATCTCCAGCTCTGGGATTTAATCAGGTTTGGGAGGGATGCAGAGGGAGCTGGCATGAGGGATCTCATTATGTTTCTGCAGGAAAAGGCCCCTTTGGGAGGAGCTGCAATATTGTCTCCAGAGCCCCCTAATTAACTTTGTGCACCACAAAAAGGAGAGCAATAACAAATGGTAACCGATTATAGCTGGGTTACAGTAGGCGATGCTTTTTGCTGCAGTGGTTTGTATGGTCAGAGCAGCGCAGGCGTCTCCCAGCACCAGCAGAGATTTTGTTGGAACAAAAAACCAAAGACGTGGGCAACGAGGAACCAGAGCTTTGCATCAAGTGGAGCTGGCAGAGTTTGTGCCTGCTCAGTGTTCAGTCTCTGAATGTCTTCTGCCTGGACACTTCTGGGGCAGCGTTCACATAGACAGTGAACATGCCGGAGAAATGGGGAAATTCATATTGGTGTCAAAATCCAGGCAAAGGTAAAGCAGCACCTGGGTGAGGCTGAAGTCTTTTGCTGGTTCCCAATGTGACCCAGAAAGTGAGCACTGAGCTCAGGCTCAAACGTTTGCCCAAGTATTGGCAGAAAGAAGAGCTGGGAAAACCAGCTGGCACCCTGATGGATTTTAATTATTAAGAACACCTCATCAGCACCTCCTGAGCAGCCTCTGGGACAAGAACTGCTCTGGGAATAATTTTCATATGTGAATAAATTCAGGACAATGGAGCACTGCTTGCAGAAAACGAGGCTGAATTTGGTGAATAAATTATTTGCTATGAATAATTCACTCCGACCTAGTTGTAATCATTGTGCTCTGCTTTAACTCTTCTCTCGGCTTCAGAGAGGCTGCCCAAGCCTTCCTCCCTTCGATGGCAAGGGTGGATTTAGATATAGGGGAGAAATTCTTCGCTATGAGTATGGTGGAATAATTTCTCAAGGAGGCTGTGGATGCCCCATCCCTGGAGGTGCTCAGGGCCAGGCTGGGTGGGCCCTGAGCAGCCTGAGCTGGTGGGAGGTGTCCCTGCCCATGGTGGGATGCTGGAGCAGGCTGTAAGGACCCTTCTAACCCAACCATTCTATGATTGTATGCTTCTATGAACACTGACCCTGTCCTAGCACGCAGCCAGACCACTGCATGCAGAAGTCCCATCACACTGCAGAGAATTATTGCAGCAACACAGGCATTTTCTGCACCCATTTTACAGACCTCCTCTGTGATGCAAAGCATGGTCAGGGTGCATAGCTGGGACTTAGAATCATGGAATCATTAAGGCTGGAAAAGTCCACTAAGATCATCTAGCCCAACTACCAACCCATCCCCACTAAACTGTGTCCCTCAGTAGCACATCTCCACGTTTCTTGACAGCCTCCAAGGACTTGCACACCTCAGGTGTGAGGTCCTGCCACATCTCTGTGCAACAGGAACTCACTTCTCCACGATGTTTCCTCCAGTGGAGAGAGGCCAACAGCCACAAAGCACGCAGATGCCTGCCGAAAATATTGCTACTACTGAATAGCACATAGAAACTGAGGGCCCTTCACCATAGACGACCTGATGCTAAAGGGTCTCCAAGTCTCAATAAGTGAGAGTAAACGTACCCAAGAGTTCCCAAACTGAGTAAAACCAAGCAATCCCAACCAGCCGATGGGCCAGAGATCCAATCTCAAGGCACTAGAGTGAAGTCAAAAAGTGGTTTTCTCCCCCTTTTTTGTCATTTAACCAGACAGAAGAGATTTTAAAATGTATTTCTTCCCATTTCCCCCACCCTGGTTGCAGGATAGAGCTCTCCCGGTGCCCCAGGACCCCACATGCACAGCCAAGCTCCGGCCGAGGCTGGGCACACAAACCCAGGAGGACAGCTGAGAAAAGGGAACCACAAAGCAACAGAGAGGAAGGACAGCAGCCAACAGGGCTGCAAGGAGGAGAAAACCCAAACGAAGCAAACGCAGACATACTGAGAAGGGTGACGACTGGGGAAAAACACACAAAGCCTTTACAAATGGAGAGGACTGGGAAAAATTACGTATATGGAAAGGAAAAGGATGGAGGTGTGGGGCAAAAAGGGCTTTTTCCGGACGGAAGAGGAAGTTTCAAAAAAAATCTATGTTGTTTCTTTGAGAGGGAGGGAGCAGAAATGATGCAGAGACCGTAGGAAAAGTTCAGAGCTGGTCTCAGGTTCATATTGCTGTGGTTTGTGGCTCTGGGATAAGGGACAAAATGAATCAGGTTGCCTTTGAGCTCAGAAACCTGATGTACAGTCGAGGTTTGAGCCGTTCAGTTGGAACCCATCTCTGCTTACGGTTCAGCCACACACAGGCACCTTTCAGAGGTTTCTAAGTAGATGGGTAAAAATTAAACATCTCTTTATGTCTCTATCTTAAAAACAAACCATCCATGTGTACCTAGCTTCTGTGGATTTTCTCTGTAAAGACCAATTAAACCAGAGACCAGCTAACTCAGAAGGAAAGGACAGATTTGGGAAGGCACAGCTGCAGTGCCTGCACCAAGGGAGTTCCTCTGCAGCAGCTGAGAACCATCACAGAGAAGCACAGAGACTCCTCACTATGGAAATCAGCCCAAAGCCTCGTTTAAAATGCTTATTTTAATAGGTGTTATTTATATATTCCCTTTTTTCCCCCCTTCCTTTTAAAGATTGGGAGGGGGAAGCGACAGCTTTATGCTTCTGGCACACGCGTGTGACCTCAGAGCTGTAACATCTCCAGCTCCCAGCAGTGCCTGCTCAGTGTGAACTCAATGGGAACTCAGAGGTGCTAAAAGGAGCCACTGATTGCTCGAAAAGCTTCGGGGTTTCTGTGCATCATTGGTACCTTTGCAGAAGCGTTTAACTATGGGTATCCATCTGAAATAGCTAGGAGGGCGTTAAGGCAGCCGGGTTTCTCAAGGGGATTCATGGTAAGGTGGGGATGAGTTGCTCAAACGGAGGTGCTCCTTTAAACAAGCTACTATTGTAGCACCAAACTCATCCAAATGAGTATGGAAAAGATATCTAACTGGCCAGTTTTAGGGTTCTGCTCTCTTTGCTCTTTATATCCCAACACGCTGAGGAAGGATCTTGCAGAAAGCCGCATCTGAACCTCTTCCTGCTGTTATGTGTCCTGACATGCCTGGGGGTTTTGGCTTAGTTTAAGTTCCAAAACCTGGCTTTCATACAGGCTCAATGGAAAGGGAAAAAAAAGCAGCACCTTTGGGAGGGACACCGTGATCTGAATCCATCGTGTCCCACTGCACCAAGCACGGTGAGGGGTAAGAATGAGGCTTGGTGGTGCTGGAAATGAGGTCATCGGCAGACAAAAACCCACCCACAAAACCAACATCCCTGTCGAGTCCAGGGACACTGAGTTGAGCTGAGCAATTCTAGGTGCTTACGGCAGAATCCTTCTGAAATACACGGTGAGGTTTGGCGTTAAAAGATCCCAAGGAGTTGGCCCTGTTTCCATCTGAATTAACCACCGTGCTCATCAATGCAGCAGCAGTTAGCAAGCAGCCTGTCGGCTATAATGCCTTTCTGTGGTTCAATTAAAAAGTTTTTCAGAATCAACCATCAGTTTGAGTGATTTCTTCATCTTAGCATCTTAAACGCTTTGCATTAAAATGATTTCTTCCATGAGGGTATTTAAGGAGCCCTTCTGGCGTTGCCTCTGTTTAATAGCTCGCTAACTCCTACAGCACTGCCTACCCTAATTACACCAATCTAATTTAGAGGGGGGAAAAACCACCATCATACTGATGGGCTAGTGAGAGCGGTGGAAAAACAAATGGGGATTGTAGTGGCAGGGTAATTTACTCATTAGCACCCTCCCCAGAGTAGCCTAAATGGAAGCAGGATGAGAGAGAGAAACACTGATAGAAATAGCAGAGACATAGTAAGAAAGACAAACAGACGTGCCATCGTTTCAAAGACCAAAAAAAAAAAAATGGTTACAAAGAAAAACACCAAAAAAAAAAACCCAAAACCCCAAGAAAAAGCAGCAGATCCAAAATCCAGTCTGCTCGGGAAGCAGAGAGAGCACTTAGAAGGAGCCCAGGAAAACAACACTAACGTCACAGAAATGGCACCCGCTGCAGCCACGGCACAAAAAGCTGGTGGGTTGGCAGGAGCTGCTGGGGTGGTCTACCTTATAGGCAATGCGAGCAGGGCATTTCTTTCCAAGGCCTAGAGGTGGGGACATGTGTCTCAGCATCTCATACATGTCTGTGTAACTGATGCGCCCGCTTGGAGTCACAGGGAGAGAGGCAAAAGCGAGAGGAGAGGGAAACCAAAGCAGAGCAGGATGGGGAAAAGGGAGGTGGGGAAGGGGGAGGGCAACACAACGGAGCAAATGAAGAGGAGAGAGAAAGGGGAAAGCAGACAAGAAAACAGAGATCCGGTTAATCAGATTTCTCAGGAAAACAAAACCAAAGAAGGAGGTGGGTCAATCAAAGGTTCTCCGCTTCCATTCCTGTGGTTCGGCACCCAACGTCTCCTCCTCGCCATGGGGAATCCCCACATCCCCTGCAGCCGGGAATGACTGAGGTCTTATTTGGGAAGGAGGGCTTGGGTTTGGGTTGGGTTTTGGGGGCAGAGGTGTGCTTCCCCTGCCTGCTCCCCAAACAGGTCCAAGAGGTTGCGGTCACCATGCCAGGGAGAGCTGGTAGGCAGAGTTATGGGACAGGGGGCTTTCCCTCAGCAAATGAAGAGCTGGGTTTTCAGGTTAGCCTATGGACTGCCAGAGAAGAAAAAGCCATTCCTAATCCTAAAACTCAGTGGAACAGACGGGGACTGCTTTAAGTCAAAGGTGCAAGTCTGCAGAACTACAGCCACACTGAATCTGGGGTCGGCAAAACCGGAGCCCAGCACCCAACCCGCAGGATGGCGGTGGAAAGAGGATTTGTTTCTGCCTTGCATTTGATGGGCCCCCTCTTTCCTCAAACCAACACCCACCACCTGCCTTCATCACTGACGTCTGTCTGCCCTGTGTGCTGTCATGGAAACCCTTCCAAGAAGGACAGCTGCAGAAGCAGGCACTGCATGCCAGCCTGCTGCCCTGACACGGGTCTCAAATCCTATGGAAAGCACTGACGCAGGAGTAGGCGGACGAGAGAACTTACCCCGCCAAACCCATCTATTCCTGTCCTTAGTAACTAAAGCATTTACCATACCAGAGTTAAACTGAAGGCTGATGAGAGACACAGATTGTAATTGCAGTCAATGATTTCCCCCTGGCTTCCCTCCTCTGCCCCTGCTCCTGGCAGAGGGCTCGGTGCCTCTGAATTCTTGGCAAGGCCCATCCTCTGCTCTCCACCTTTGCTCCCAAGTCTTGAACACCTTCAGTGGTCAGGAGGCAGGAGGTTCCCTGCTTTATCTAACATTAACTAACTTACGAGCTCAGAGACACGAGTGTTGCTCCCAAGGCAATCTCTGGCTCTTGCAGTGGGGTGGACACAAAGCTCATCCGTTCATCTCTCCCCTGCCTGGACAACCAGTCCTACAGCCCCATTCCTAAATGCCCTTCCAGCTCAGGAAAGGGAAGGGCTCAAACCTGAGTCACTCAACTAGAGGGGCAACGCTTCAAAGCTCCCCCCCCCTCCAAAATCGTGCTGCTCCCCAGAAATCCTGGGATAATCTCTCCCTCTGGCATATAGATGTAAAGAGAAGCACTTAAACACTGTGCTGCTTTTCCCTAACACTTCCCACCCAGCCCCTGTGCAATGCAAGCTCGAGGGTTGGCTGTCTCATAAAGCTGCCTGGCCCCAGCCAGCTGGGTGTGGGAAGGGTTGGGACAGGGATGAGATGCACAGAGGAGCGAGGAGGCAGTCCATCAATCATTCCTTGGTCAGGCAACGAGTTTGTTACGTTACAGTTTCTTTTCTGTACCGTTTGCATTTGCAATTGGGGGTAAATAAGAAATGAGAACAAAACCGAAAATGCTGGAGGGAGTCTCTGAAGTTGCAAACCTTGTATGCCACCCTATGAGGGCACTTCTTTCCTAAGCCCAGGGGTGGAGCAATTACACGTAACAAATTGTACATATCCTTATAATGAATCCGGCAACTGGAAAGAAAACATCAGAAGTTATGACAGCAAAAACATGGGGAATCAGCCTTTCCCTTGCAAACAGAAGAGGCTGGAAGGACAAACCACGCTGAAAAGCAAAGTTAGCCTGATAACAACTGGGTTTGTGATGAAGAAGTGACTTCAACACACAGGTGGAGAGAGAGAGAGAGAGAGAGGGAGTGCTTCCTGCTGCTCAACAGAAGCTTTATATTCATATTTCTTCCACAAAACCTTCCATGTCATAAGGTAGACTTCCCATCCATTGCATGTAGTTACCTGTATCACTGTGTTTTACCTCCCTATGCCTGAGCATCTGCCTACAGAAGGCACCTACCCACTGCCCAGGAACTGAGCAGCCCAGTAAAACCAGGGCCCGCAGCACACAAAAGGTCTATTTAATGGATTGTTACTGGGATTCTGATGAGCAGGTTCAAGAGAGCTTGGGAACCTCCACCTCCCACTGTTATCACCTGCATAGCCTCAGCTTGCTACGTGGACTGTAAGCAATGTGCTGGAGAGACAGCAACTGCATCTCAAGGTCCACCAGCACTGGTTAAATGGAATCTTCAACACCAGAAGGTGAAATCAGATGCCCTGAGGCAGCTTTATGGTCGGTCTCGTTAACTCACAGCAATACTTCCAGCCAATTTAACAGTAGGATTAGATTTCTTCATCTTCCGCAAGTAACCAAATCGTGTACAAAAAGAGCTGTGCTGAACTTCAGAATGACCTCTAAAGAAAAAAAATGAGATAATGTGGCTTCACCGTGTTTATTTTTGTACATTATATAAAGAAGGCTGGAATATTTTGGAAATGCTCCTTCAATATTACTGCTTTTTTGGATGTGAAAAATTAAGGCCTATTCAAAACCTTCACAATCAACTCAAAACTATTAATTTAGAAGCAGATCAAATGGGGCTGTGCATGTCTTGGCTGCAGGCCTAATCGTAGTTACAGCAAGTATATTGGTTTAACTGAGTCAAGTAGTTCAGCCCAATTTTAGAATGGCTTTGCAAAATCTGTGTGCAGCAAAAGCATTTCCCTGCTTTCTCCATGAGTCCATGGGACTCCTCCTTGGCTGTCCCTTGTCCACCGTCCAGGAATAAGGAATGGGAGGGCCGACCAACGCTCCCAATAGCTCGACGGTTTGTGCACTGGGGAGTAGGGCATCAGGGAGGAAATTCTCACTTTATATACCTTGGATGTAAAGGAAATTCCCTTTCCCAGTTCACCCTTCAGTTCAGTGTAATCCTGGTTAACTCACAGCCTCTGACCTTGTGTGCATTTGCTCTCCCGCTGTGCTGTGCTGTGTCAGACCCCGTTGCTGCAGCATTGGAAGGGATTGAAGAATACAAAGAAATAGCTTGGACACAGCACAGAGCTGCTCCTGCGGGGCTGAGCTGCCAGCCAAGAGGTTTGGCTTTCCCAGCTGCTGCCTCGGAGTGGGAAAAGCAAAGACAAAACAGTAAAGCCAAATACATCATCACCAAGTTGGGAGAAAAGCGTTTTCTTCTTTACCATGATCACATATCAGGACCATTTCATCAGAGGCTGACTGAGATCTCAAAATGTTTCCAAAATCAGGCTTACTGCATTTTCTTCTTCTTATTTCACGTGTCTTAGGTTTCAACTGCATGCCCAAAACTTAAATATTATTTTTAAGAGGAAAAATTTCCCTCTACAATGATGCTGTCACCAGAAGGAGGCTTCCAAGACCAAAACATGGGGTTTGATGAGAAATGTCTGTTTAAAAACCCAATTTTCAGCATCAGCACCCTCATGTTAACAGGCTTTGCATCACGCCCTGCTGTCTTACGGGTGCCTAAAAGATCCATTCTGGGCCCACAGTACTGTGTTAACAGAAGCCAAGCAGTGGAGTTTGTCATCTCCTCTCAAAGGAGAGAGAGCATCTCAAAAACCTGAAGTTTCTGCGTGTGACCCCATGTCTGTGCACAGCATTTGTGAAGCTGCTCACGTGCTTCCCAGCTAGGACAGGAATGCTGCCTGATTAAGGAGCAGCGAGGCTTAGCTTCACAAGTCAAGGAAAGCATTGCCAATGGCAGCATGTTCAGCTTATCTTTGGCCTGAGATGCAGGAACCAAAGGCAATCAAAGCTGCTTTTGGAAAGGCTAAACATCTTTTTTGCTTGGCCATTTGGCCAAGATTACTTGAACTTATCCTATTATTTTTTGGCCTCGTGTGTGCATGGGGTGACAGTGGTTGTGTTAACTTTACTGAGTTGTTGGTTTATGCCTATCTCACGTGCACTGAACGGAAATTCTCTTGTAATGACATCAGATAAACTCATCTCCATTACACAGTGAATTTAAAATGGATCATTTACCTCTAACATCACTTCAGTTTTTACACATTTTTCTTTCTGGAGTTGCATTCACATTCGGAACAGGATGTGTGCATATATATGATACCTATAGGCAACATAAATCCTTTTCTCCACGTGCAAGTGTAAGAGCACACATACCAGGCAGCTGGGTCGTATTCAGCCCAGACACGAACAAACTCATCCAAATGATGGGGCCCAAGGATGGAGGAGTCTCTTGTCAAGTATTCAAAGTTATCCATGATTACAGCCACAAACAGGTTCAACATCTGCAGAGAAGAAGCAGTCATAACTGTAGTTATGTAGTTAAAAAGTTAGGCGGAATAGAAATAAAAGCAGGAAGGTGAAGAGGGCTATGAATTTCTTAGCAGGATAATGTGATTCCAACCCTGTGGTTGTTGTTGATCAGGAATTGTCTACATCTTCCCCAGGAGCTGCTTTTTGCTCACAGGGTAGCAGCCCAGCCCTGTCCCCCTCACTGCTCTTTCCTCACTGCAAGAGCCAAGTGCTGTAGGTAGATGGGGAAGTGAGAGGTATCCTCGGGTCTTCCAAGTTCTTGCTGGGAACGTCAGCCCCATCCCCACCTGAAACCCACACCACAGCCTCACACCAGAAAGATTTAGGCTTGCAGGAGGCCACTGCAAAGGCATCAGATTGGCTGCTTAGAGGACCTTGAGCAGAGAACCTCTAAAATTGTGTGGGTTTTAACATACTGAGAAAAAACACTACGATGAGCAAAGTTTCTTTTCTTCTTACAGGTGCGCAGCGAGGCACCTGATTTTCCCATTCTCAGAGTAGGGCCACTTCTTTCTGTATATCAGCCCAAACCATGCAACTCCATCCAGCACAGCACCATGAGGTGTTACCAACAACCTGAAAGAGACCTCAAAGTTCATATACCCTTCAGAATGAACCTGGCAATGCCAGGACTGGGTCCCTGGGGCCCTGCTGTCCTCCCTGCCCTCTGCAAGTCAGTTCCAACTCCATGGTGTGCAGCAACTTTGCATGGCTCTTGACCATGGAGAGTCTGGCAGCACCTCTATCACCAGTGAGGTTCTACAGCCTGACCACAGACTGGTGGAGCAGTGCATCTGTCACTGTTTCAACAACTAGATGGTGCCAGCTCTTCCAGCACTTTGATATCAAAGCAAATTGAGACAAAACACCTGGAAGAAAAGCCATTCTTCAGCCTGAACATCCTATTTTAGGCTTGTAACAATTCAAACCTTTACAGCTCCCCTGGAAGACAAGGGCAGGACACACAATAGGCTCATCTCCCTCCTGGCTGCTAACAGAGCCCAGAAAAGCTTTTAGTATATTAAGAGCTTCCTCTTATTAAAGCCAGAGGAACAGACACGAGGATTTCAATGGGAAAAGATCAAGCCACAGCTGGCGGGATGGAAGAGCAGGAGGGAGGATGGAAATGGATGCTCCTGTGCCAGATGAAGTCCTGATGGGCACGAAGAACATTTCCATCTTTTCGTCCCTGCTGCTGTGAATGCTGCTGCTCTACCCCATGGCAGCAAATAGCAAAGATAAGCTGAATGTGGCCACCCCCAGCTGATCAGCATCTGCTGGTCATTAAAAGAAAATCATTGGAGGTCTGGGGCTTGTGCAGTTTTCACGTCCCTGAGCAATCTGGAAAGAGGAAGAGGTCTTAATATTGGAGTGGGCACAATTTACTGCTGCAGACAAGCACAGTCCATACCAAACCACCGTATCCATACGCTGATGCAAAGACATCCAAAATAGCTCTGGAAAGACCAGCAATGCTACAAGTACCCCACACATATTACAGTACCCCCAGAGAATCAATAGGTAGTAAAACCTGTGCGAATTTTCCCCTTGATCCCAAGCTCCTTGCATTGCTCCCAGCTCCAGCTGTGGCTCGGTACAGTTTTCCCTTGCTTGCATAAAGCTGCTCCTAAAGTTTCTGTATTTTTTAACTTCAATTTCTACTTTTCTACAGCGTAAACTTAAAGGAGAAAAATGATGTCAGGCTGGACATCCACAAAGCGCTCGAAGCCATGTTAAAAAGCAAACACGTTACCCAATTTCCCCCCCCAAAATCCACGGTGTAAGAACACCCAACCAACCATAAATATGCTTCCTCTTGGCAGGGCTGCAGCTCTGTAATGCTTTAATCGCCTGTGGGGAACCACACATTTCCTTGCAATGAAGTGCTGAGCACATTTTAAGAGATGAGTTCCAGCCCTGACTGCAGCAGTTCAGCTGCTTGGCATGGAAGCTCCTGGTTTGGGAGCCGGACATCCTCCCTTGGATCTTTTTGGGCTCCCCACTTGCTCTGCCAACAAATGAGGTTTCAATGGGAGTTCCAGGAGCTCACACAAAGCCACGTTCAGAGTTGTGTTTCACACAGATGTGCCCCAGCCTTCAGGCCTGCTACTGAATCTCAGGGCTGATGGGAGCCAAGGAGGCAGAGCTGCTTTTTTAAATGATTATTATTGCTATTACTGTTAGGAAATAAAGAAGTTTAGGAGCAATGACATTCCTGAAAATACCAATGGGAACACCTGACTTTTGGGGAAGGATTTGTACGAGGAAGGATTTAGGCTTTGAAGCGTAGAATACAACCTGTAAATGGAGCATTAACTTTCAGGAGCTTTCAGGGCTCCGTGTTTTTTAATATATGCAGAAGAAATAATCCCCAGGATGTCAAAGGGGCAACAGCAGCTGGACAAAGGATCTCAATGGGGGCCATTGAAGCTGGTCTGTCTATACAGGACATCAAACTGCCACGTGCACCTCGTTTTCCTGGGTAAGGGTTTCTGATGATGGCAGGGATTTGCCGCACAAAGCATCAAATCTTGTATTTTAAAGCCAAGGCATGAAGCTGAAAGCAGGTTTGATAGGTAGCTTTTGGGGACCTTTTCAGAGCCACGATTTTTATCTCTTGCTGCTTGAAGTTTAATTGGGTCCCTGTCCCTGGTTTTCTATTCCTCTGTCCCAGCAGAGCAGGAAAGATCCAAACCCTGAGAGCTGAGGGCTTTTTATGCACACAAGCGATTAGAAAGACATCGGTATGTATCAAAATCTTAAAGCCAGCCCCTTATGACAGCCACGGGCGCAAACAGAGTACAAAAGCTCCATGTACTTTCATGTCTAAAAGTTTCTTCGCACTGTGTCAGAAGAAAATGCATTTATTCGGTAAAGAAAACAAAACACGCCATCAAGCAAGCACGGTGCTGTCAGCTGCCTGCTCCAAGCACTTCTCAACCAATGTTATCTTGGCCATTCCCATCCTGCCCTCCCCATCCCCTTCTTCAAAGGACCAGGTTACAAATCAAGACAAACCAGATTAATGCTTAATTCCAAATATTAGATCCCCGGTGGGGAAGGAAGATAAAACCTTTCCCTTTAAACTAATGACTAAATGGTCTCTTTGGGGATTAAAGGGATTTTAGCACCAGGATGATAAATAGTTTTTAGCAAAGCGGGCGCATAACATTGTATAAATCACAATTAGGGAGAAGAAGGAAACAAGGGAGTGGGGATGGCTTGGAGCTTCCCCAGCATCTGCCTTTTGGGGACTGGCTTACCAGGAAGGAGCAGAGGAAGATGAATGACACGAAGTAGAAGTAGGCGAAGTCGCTGCCGCACTCGTTCTTGGTGAGGCCGGAGAGTGGGTCGCACGCCCTGCTGCTCAGGCATGACAGCATGATCTCGTGCCAGGCCTCCCCTGTGGCACTCCTGTGGACAGGTAGGCAGAGGGGTGTGAGCTCATCCCCACCTATTAACTCAGGTCATTAGGAGGAGGGGTGCGCCCAGGTGGGGAGAGAGATGTTGGCATTAAGAGTCTGAGCTGCCAACCCGCTGTCATGAGAAATAAAGCAGAATATTTCCATCTGTTGCATGGAGGTGAAGGAAACCAAACAGGCACGGCCAAGCTAGGTTGGTTTCAGGGAGGATAAAATCAGACCGATTTAAACAAGTCAACAGCAAAGTGGAAACGTGAATAGGTGCAGTTTGCATTGCCTCCTTTTGGAGCTCCTGATGTTTCTGTCCTAGCATTGGCTGCAAGCCCTGCTGAGTTGCTGGGAAACAAATGCAGCCTTCTTCACTGGAATCCCTCATTTCTCTTGTCAGAAGGTGCAGAAGCACCAGGGAAGTCTGGTTTGTCACAGGGGTCTTATGTCCGGGTCTCCCAGGTTTTCTCCATCCTTTCCCTTCTCCCCCTCATTTTGGGTATGAAAGCTGAAGTAGCAGATAGGTGTAACCCCAAATAAATCCTAACTTCTCCGTTTTACTGTGGGGGAAAAAGAAGTAATCAAAAGGAAAACACTGGCAGGCCCAAAGAGTCTGTCCTCAAAACAAACCAACCCCAGCAACATGCATGCATAGATCAGAGGCAGGGGGATCCCCACGTTTGCTGATGTCAGCTTTTCACATAAACTCAGGTTTTCCCCCAGTAAGTTCTGCACTCATGCTCAGAGGTGCCTTCAGGGCCACCCCACAGCTTCATGAAGAGCCTAGCCCATTGCAGTGCTGCCCACAGCTGCACAAAGTGGGTGCAAAGCTTTTCATTCTGCCGCTGAGATTTCAGATCTGAAAAACACCCTTACAATCACACAAGATGTGAACCCACTTCCAAACACAATGAATTCCAGTGAGCAGCAACACTGGGCAAAGACGTGGGGCTGAGCCTGGGGCACGGAAATCCTTATTTACCCCACAGGAATAGCAATGGGAGTTAAAAATTTGGACATTGAGCCTTGCTCTTGGGCTCTGGGATGACCTGGTGCTCACTGCAAACTGAAATAGCTCCTAGATCACTCTGGTTTATATAGCTTAAGATATCAGCAGCATTTAGTCCTTAAACCTCACTCCCTCGTGCAGAAACCTGCTTCCCATCACAGTCCTGCTGCCCACACCCTCCCACTGTGTGGCATTCAGAGTTCTGGTTGGAGTGGTTATTCTGAGCTGGAGAACTGCATTTCCACTCGGCTTCACAGAAACTATGCAAACCCAGGCCCGTGCAGGATATCATTACCAGCACCAAGACACAAAGACTTATTTGCTGTCCACCTGCAAGCCTTGTGGTATTTGATACCTGCTTACCTGAACAGAAGCATCAAGGCTTGAAGGAAGGTACGGAAATTATTGTGCCGATTGATGGAGGTTTCGTCATTCAGTGCAATGTTTCCAAATACCTGCCACAGAAAGCAGAAGGGGTTCAGGGCAAATGCAGCCTGCTGTAGGATCATGTGGGAGTCGTGAGCATAGGTGGATCAAGTGGAGTTAGGAGAAAAAGTAGGGAAAGGATTTGCCCTGCTTCAAGGCAGATAGAAGTGTGTCGGGAAGATCAAATGGTAGCAAAAAAATCAGATCAATGTTCTTCATCTTCACGCTGACCTTTTCCAACACCACCGTTCAGCTCCAGCACAGGCCAGGAAAAATTCTTCATCTCTTTATAGGAGGGAGCGGTGCCTGAAGAGCTCATTGGGCACAGCCTTGTGGCCTGCTGTCACCTGCAGAGGTGTCCATCAGTAGGTACCCACAGAGCAGGACCAGGTCTGCAAGCCCATGCTCTCCCACTTTACACCCAACACATTTGGGTTGGCATTAGGTTCGAGACTTGGCAGTAAGGGCATAAAAAAGCAGCCCCTTTTTGCTCTTCCAATTCCCCGATCACCAGTCATGAGGTGTTGGTTTGCCTCATCCTAAGCCAGGTACTGATGCTGCTGCAGGGACAATAGCACACCCTGTTCCCATGGGACAAAACCAGGTTACTTACAGTCAGTATTAAAGCCAAAATTTTACCTGCATGCCAATAATGGCGTAGATGAAGAAAAGCATTGCAATGAGAAGACACACATAAGGCAAGGCCTGTGGGAAAGGAGAAGAAAGGATTAACATTAACCAGTAGCATTTAATTCCTGGGCAGCACTGTGCTCTGCAGCATTTGTCCCTCAGGTAAAGGAGCTGGGGAAAGAATTGGAACAATCCTGGAAGCCTTTGGCAGATGAAGCCCTGGAAGCAGGTATTCATCAATCACAAACCAGACTGTGTTTTCCAAGAGCTCTGTACACATTCCTGCAGGCAGATAAGCAGTAACCAGGGAAAACACAGTAAGAAGCTCTGCAGCAGGCACTGTGACTACCAGCAGGCACTGGCGCTTCCTATGCATAAATGCACAGGGACAAACCTTAATTTTTAATGACCTTGCTGTAAATTTAGTATGAGAAAACACATGTAGCCAAGGAACCAGTTCCTGCTCTGAATTGGGCACAGACTGCACCCCAAGAAGGTAAAAAGGTTCTGAGATTTCATGAGAAATCAGTGAGTGCTGCAACGTAATTATATCGCATGAGCTGGGAATAACAGCTTCTTTGCACTCAGGCTAGATGAAGAAGTAATTAATGCCTCCTAATTAGCAATAGTTGCTATATATATAATAGTTATATAGTTATATATAATAGTTGCCTGGGGCTGACCATGGGAAGCCTGGAGTCGGGAGGGGTTACGCAGCCCATGGCCAAGGACTGCTTGGTCTCTGCTGGGAACCTTTGCACATGAGCCAGAGATGAGAGTGCAGCTTAGAGAGTGGATGAAGGATGGACAGACAGATCCTGCTCCAGACAGACAGTTGTGGCCTGTCAGACCAACACCACCAGCCCAGGTGCTGCAGTCTCGGCCTTTGGGAGACATCAGGTTCATGTTCCCTTGTTTGGCTCACTGTTTGCAGAGGGGCAGAGCAGGACTGCAGCCTATGCCATGTGCAGTTTTGTTAGTAAAAGGCACGTCTAGAACAACATACTTTAGTTTTGAATCATTACCAATGTATTAAGGACCTGGCACCTGCCCAGACTACTTAGAGACTGAGAGTTGGCTGAGCCCCCTCTGTCTGATCCACCCAGAATTATACAGTCCAAGAACACCGTCCTGGGTGGGAATATTTCATATCCACAGACCCCATGTCTCAGCCTCTGGTGGAGCTTCTTGGCTGCAGCAGACCTCATTAGTTACCAGATGAGAGCAGCAGGCATGTTACCTCCCTCCACGCTTACCAAAAACATGACCTAACAAATCTCACTGCTTGCGTCCTTTAAGGCATGGCATACTCCCATCCCAGCCCCTTCCCATTAATTGTTTGATGGGTGAAAACGTAACGTAGAAACTACATGTGAGAGCACCAGTTGCCTCTCTGGGGTCTCCCATGGGCAGAAAAGTGTAATATAGCACTCTCTCTGATCCTGGCCATGGGACGGCAGCATGGATGCATTTAGTTCTTCTCCAGGCCACTCGTGGAATGAAGAAATTACTACATTCCCATCTTCGCCCTCTTAAAACTGTCACCTCTAAGGTTTAAAAGTTCTAAGAGAAACTTCACTCCCACCAGCTCCAGCCCTGAGCTATCGTCACGTCCACGCTCTGAGTGAATTTTGGTAACAGCAACAGCTTGGGTTTCTCTTTTGTTTAGTTCTACCAAAACTGAGACACTTGGACAAATTACTCTGGTTTAACACGTTACCACACCTCTGCTGACTGGGCACCATCTCTTAACCCGCACAACGGTGAGGTCAGATAAACTCACTTCATTTGGAGCTCGATGCATGCAAATAGCAGGCATGAGGGCCCCCAGTGGTCGCACTGCATCTTCCTTACGCTAAAGCAAGAGAAGGTTTTGCCACGAGGATTTTGTGGGGGTCTCAAGGACAAGCTAAGCTTTGCTTACTTACTAAGTAAGTAGTAATACTTGTTTTGCACAAGTATACAACTGCACCGTGGAGACAGAGAGAAGCAGAGAGCTCTTTGATACTCAATGGCTGATGCTGGAGAAGCGCAGGGCATCTCACACGCCTTTCCCCCGTCTCCCACGGGCCCAACACTCACCTTAAATGACTGCACAAACGTCCAGAGCAAGATGCGGATAGTGTAACCCTGGCGAAGGAGCTTGATAAGTCTTGCTGCCCTGAAGAGCCGCAGGAAGCTGAGGTTGATGAAGTTGTCCTGTGGAAAGTAAAGGTTTTGTGTCCTTCAGAAATTAACGCGATGAGAAACCACAGCCCGCAAAAAAGAAATTAAAATTACCAGCTTCACGATCTAAGCAGCAAATCGGCCACCAGAAAACCTTCCAAAAGAAACATTCGTCAGTGCAGATCACTCCACATGCAGCAAGTATGAGAAAATCCCTCTCCACAAGAGCCCTCCCCTCTATCCTGGGTCAGTGACAGAAAAGGAAATGGCCCTTTCACGCTGTCCATGGAGGTCCTGTTTTCTTTGAGTGAGGCAGATTTTCTCCCCTAAAGACTCAGGGAGAGCTAATGGTGCCATATTATCATTTTGTAAAGAATGAGATTGAAGTCTTGGTCAGCTTGCTTTTCTACCATGAACTGAACTTCAACCAAGACAGCTGCGACAGACTGCGCATGTAGCCTCCGCTATAATAGAGAAAGGCATTGTCCAGTGAAGATTAAAGCTCCCTTGAAAAATAGGGATGTTTTCTAACCTGGAGATTTAAAGTATTTATATCCAACTTGTGACTGGACAGGCTCATCAAGGAGAAATGGCACCAGCAAGACTTTGGAAGATGGATCACTGGTAGCAAATTGGTTGGGGAGGTCGAGTGTACAGCAGCAGGCAGGTGCCTTAGGAGCCTGCTGGTTTTCTCGTTATCATTAAATGTGCTTTCACAGGTGGATCAAAGAACTGCTGGAGATGGGGTCTGATTTCCATTCGTTTTGTGTGATTCTCCCCACCCCACACCCCCATCTTTTCTTTCCTTTATGGAAAAGAAGGTTGCCTGCCCCAGCGAGCTAATCTAGAGAGGGTTCTTTCCAAAACAAAACATGCAAAAGCCAGATCCCTCTTGCCCTCCTGTTTGAAGGAGACGAAAAACATCCCCACGTTCTGTACCTATTCCAGTTCACTTGTTTGTGAATCTCTGATCACAGCCACTCATTTGACTGAGGTAACTAAAGAGAGAAAACAGCTCGCTTTCAACTGTCAAGCAGTGGAGGGGAAGATACAGTCATAAGGAGCTCTCATTGGTAAAGATGAGCAAAGCCAGTCTTTCTCTCGTATCATCATTTTACCAGTCATATTGAAAGTGACCCACATTTCTTGCTCATTTGGCTACAGAGCTCATGCTGAATTTGAGGGGGGGGGCTTGTTGGATCTATTCATTTATTTAAATGCCAGCTCAGTTTTTGGGCCATTAGCATCGCATTCCACCAATCCCATCAAAGAGTTCAAGAAATCAGGCATGCACTTGGTTTCTCTCATGTTAAAAAGGCAAGCAGCTCAGAGTTAGGCACAGACCATATATCAGACTTAATCCTCAAATAAAGAGAAAAGAGTAAAGCACAGGTATCTTCCATGAAAGAGCAGACAACACCGAGCTCATTCAAGTCAGCAACAGAAAGCAGCTCTGGCAGGCAAAACACAAGCAAGGATTCCCCTGGGTTGGTCAAGGTCGGTAAAACAGGTGCTAAAATTCAACACCTGTCTCTCAGCATCAGCATCTGTTTCATTTTTATTGCATTGGTTACAGTCCCTTCACAACATACTGGTTGAACTCACCTTGGGTAAGGGCTGTACGGAGCCAGGGACAGAGTGTGGCTGTGTGACCGAGGTGCCACCAGCAGCCTGGCCCTTACTGTCCTGATGGGGTGCATCCAGACCTGGGCTAAGGCTTAACCCAGAGCCCACTGCAATCCCAGGAATTTTTCCCACCTGCAGGAACTGGATCAGGCCTTACGTGATCCTGTTTGTGGCACTATTTCCAGTCAGGCAAATTATTACCTTCAGAGCATCACTGGAGCCAGATCTTCCCCATCACAAATCTAAGGCTCCTCCCCTGGCTCTCTGTGTGTTGTTGCCTTACTTCCCTCTTCCCATATTAATCCAGTTTAGCACCAAACCTTTACTCTGCTCAGACTTTGCTCTAATCTCCTATCACAGTTAGCGATGCTCCACGTCTGCTTTGGTCACACCTCACACAGGACATCCCCGTGCCAATTGAGACTTCCTACATGACAGTTTTTGTACGAGCAGTACAAAATGAGGGCTTCAAAACCATCTATGCATGTCTACAGATTTCCACTGCCTTTTTTTTTTTTTTCCCCAAGCTTCAAATCTTCCATTTTTGATTCAACCACTGCCATTTTCTAAAGAGCAATGGAAGCCTCAGCTCCTTTGCAACCCAGGAAAATCCAGCATCACTCGTGTGCACAGAACTTGCAAAGAGGCAAAACCACACACGCCTGTGACGGGCAGGAGGGCTCTGCGTGTAACCCTCAGCACACCACGTAGAAAACCCATCCTTGGGCTGCTCAGCCCTCCAGGCACTATCAGAATGGCATGCAGTTTTAAAGGGGAAACTCCACATTGCAATATTCCTCGTGGATAGCGGTGTTTTGCATGGATTCTCCACCCATTTAGCTACCCCTGTGCAGCACATGGCACACACATGATTGTCTTCTGGATTGCCAGGGTCTGTCTTTCCAGAGTTTTGTTTGTGTTTCTGTTGCACAGATGTTAAAGGCCGCCGGGTGCTCACGTGAGGCATCACCGTTCAATGATTCTGTGATCCACCTGAGGACCAGCCAACTGTGCTTGAAATATGTTTCCTTCTGGCCTGTTGCTATTACCCCAAAATAGGAGGTGGATGGGACTCTGGTACCGAAGGCATCAAGGGACCCACACGGGTCTGTGCAATGCCTCCCCAGAGCTCACTGAAAGCAGGAGAGGAGGAGAGAGTGGGGAGAAGTCATCACAAGGACAGAACCAGCCTTGATTGCTGCCCAGCCATGAGCAGGCTGCTACTTTATCCTATTTTAGGGTGTTTTCCATAGCAAAAAACAGAAAAAAACATGCTGGACAGGGCGTACAGCCATTCCCAGGATCTATTTCTCCAGCATCCGCAGTACTTGATTGCTTTTCTCCTAGATACAGGATCCGTGCTTGCTGTCCAGAGAAATGCAGACAGAGCTCTGCAGCAAAGCACCGCCTCAGGGGATTGATTCTTTTGGATTTTTAAACCTGAGGTGGGAATGAGTTTGTCACGTTACAGCTGGAGGATTTAGCAATAAACTCAGCAGAAGCTGGGTTGGTCATCCCTCCTTGTATGGCTGCCTGGCTGAGGGACGCAACCCAAAACAACATCATGGATCCTCACATTTCTGTCGGCAGAACAAGAAGCTCACCCAAAGTGGCCAAGCCACCCCAGAGGCATGGAAAGGAGGATCCAACCAGCCCAAGAACTCGGGAAAACGTGGCAGTTCTCACGCGGCTGCAAGAATTCATCTGTGCTGCTAAGGAACAGCAGCAGCTCGGTGCTCCAAAAATGGAACCTGTGCTTTGGATACCAAGCAATGGAAAGAGCCTTGGCCTGGGCTCACGACCGTAGAGGCTGCAATCCAATGACTGCAGGATGAACGTTTAAATCTTCAACTTGCAACACAGACAGCAACAAGGCCAACATTTGGAGAAATGGAGGCGGGTTGAGCTTTTTAGTATGTTATCATATGAGCAAGCCAGTATCGGAGCAGTTCTCAGTGCTGCTTGGGCCAAGGGAGCTGAAGTCGAATCTCCTAGAGCTGTCCTCAAAGCTCCCACATACCAGCAGTGGTTCCAGCCCATGGTACAGTGCAAACCTCTGACTTACACAGCACTGTATCTGTGTTTGCTGTTCGCTAGCAGGAAGTTTCCTCCTGGAATGTCCCTTAGGCAAGCACAGAGGCTGGCTGCAGGTTATCAAAAAGCCTCACACTCGTTTGTGAGCAGCAAATGTGCAACAGAAAGTCCAAATGTTAAGTTAAAGTAGACTGGAGAGCTGCCGCAAGGCAACCAAGATTTTTTGATAAGCTCGTGGCCTCATTTATGTTATTCTTAATCGTAGGCAAGATAATTAACAATAGAATGATATTATTTTTGAGAATATTTCCAAACACAAAGCCTCCTATTTCCAAAGACGCCTCTGGAATCAGGCACTATAATTCCTAACGGGACCTGGTGCCCAGTACTTCTCAGCCCCATTCACAAGGTGGCTTCTGCAATTTACATGAGATGTTTGCTTTTGCATCCAGGGACTCCGTGTCCCTTGCGGTGGCACCGTGCTTCCATATGCCAGCATTACAGAGTTTTCAAAGCTGAATAAAAACCAGTCTCTCCCACAATTTCTCTTTTGATTTGAGAGAAGCGAGCCTGCAATGGCTTTAATAATTTCCTTTTTTTTTTTTTTTTTTGAGCCTTACAATAACCACAGGCTTAGAAACAGCTGTAAGGCCGTCCTCTTCGACACTCTGCTCAAGGCATCTTATCCAAAAGGAAAGTGATAACAGCTTCTGAGAACTGAATTTGGTGCCACCGCTTACAAATGGAAGGGTTTCCCATCCAGGCCATCCAGAAGCATCCTTCCCTCTCACCCTCATTGGATTTTCCATGAAAATAAAGCAAGTGGAAGCCTCCCCTTTATCAGAGTTGGGTGTAACAAACAGAGGAGAAAGGGCTATTGGTAACTGCATTTGCCTCACGTCACCAATTAGCCAAGGGGAAGAAGGTGCAGAACAGAAGCCAGTTTTGAGGCACGCTGCAGTGAGGCTTTTTCACCAGTGCAATCGGAAATCTCATCAAAAACAAATTAAATTAAAGAAAAACGAGAGAAAATAAAAGCAGAGAATTGAAAGAATTGTTTAAATTCAATGAAACCAACCGTGTCCTATATGTGATGTTTTCATGGATGGATATTGGCAAGATTATTTACAAATTTAGGTGTTTGGTTTTTTTTTTTGAGCAGCAGGTGCACAACATACAGACGGAGACATGGTTTTCGCATTGTATGTTGATTGGATGGCGTGATTCAGCAGGTAGATAAGGAAAATAAAGAACAAAACAGGAAACAAAAGAGAAAATGAGTAATCAGGACAAGCAAAAAAGGAAACTCTGAAAATTTCACTGGGAAAAAAAAGAACTGTCGGGCTTTTGGGGGTGTTCTTTTTTATGGCAGTTCTATAAATTAAAGAATGCTTCAAACCAAAAGAGGTTCTGGGATCCTAAAGGTAACACAGACAGTGCAGTCGTTATTTGCATTTCTTTCCGTAATGCAAATCGGGAGACAATTCACAAACACTTCTCATGACGCTTTTTGTATTTCCAGGCTCAGAAATAGATGTCAGTTTGCCATTACACCCATCGGGCCTCCTGGGGCCAGCTGTGTGGCTGCACGGGTAGCTTCTCCTTATTGCCACCTCTTTGCTGTTTTACTTCAATTACCGAGAGGGTTAAAAAAAAAACTGACATGCATGCTTTTGCCTAAGGAAATAAAAAATATATATATATATATGTATATTCCACTGCATTCACAAAGTAAATTGCGTATGAGACCATTACCAAAGTAAAATAAAGCTATTGGTCAATACATTTCTTTTCCTTTTATCTTAAGTTTTCGGTGGATCGAAGTACCGACCTAGCAAGGCTGGTGGAAGCCGAGTCTCTCAAGGTGAGACCGCCCAGGTGAGCAGGGTTAGTTGCTTCAGAGGACACTTACACTTGGAAAAACACAGATCATCATGTAGAAAATGGGTGCTCCTGCACCTATTTGCTAGCCTGACGTCAAAATCAAGTGAAAGATGTTCCTGTCCGTGGCAAAGGGGGTGGACGAGATGATCTCCAGAGGTCTCTTCCAATCCAAACCACTCTGTGATTCGTCCCCAGCAAGCATCCCATCACAAGGATGGTGAAGAGCTGTTTATTTTGGGAATAGATCCACGGTACCGATTGCATCAACATTCTGACCATCACCTGAGCTTCCCTCGGTCTGAGAAACCTTGAGATGTAAATGGACAGCTGCAGGGCTGAACACATGGGGCAGGGCTACCTGCCACCCAAATATCTGCATGGCTGCCCCTCAGGCAAAGAGAGAAGAGAGAATCTTGTGGTGGCTCTGGGTCACGGCCAGTAAAGACCTGATCTCTCTGGTAACTCTCAGCTCTGGGACACAGTGCAGAGCTGCTGTATTTCCATGCAGCAAAAAATGTGCTTGTGCTTCCCAGGCAGCTCTGGGGCACCTTGGGCTTCCCAAAGTGCCACGGGTCAGAGCTGCACATCCTGTGAATTACTGTGGACCCAACAAAGTGGGACCACAGCAGCACTGCCTCATCTTTCTGTTCATCTTCCAGCCTAGGTCCCATCAGTGCCCCTGGGGCTGGGAGGGGAGGAAGGGTGGCACTGGAGGGCCTGATATAGCTCTACCTACAGTACCTACCTCTGGATGAGGCAAGTGCTCCGTGACAATCAGCCTGAAAGCTGCGATTATTTGCTGCCATTAACAGTTGTGTTCCAAACATAATCTTTGGGGCATTGTTGCAAGTCCTCACTTCAATAGTTGAGCAGTAATTCAATGCTTCAATGTCACCTTTAAGCTAACTAAGCTCCTTCCTCATGCCTCTTCAGTACTCCGCTCACGACGCATTTGAACACCCAGCCCATTGCCCTGGCTGAGGCTCATAGATGGATGCACACAGCTTAAAAAACAGCACACTGGTGGCTACAACAGCTATTCAGTGCAGGTGGGTGTGCTGCTGCAGACAAGCATGGACTGGAGAGAGATCAGAGAAGCACCATATGAAAGAAGTTTTGAGAAACAAGTCTAGCAAGAAGGCAGGGGGACCTCTAGGTACTCTGCAGGGGGAAGAATGTGGGCAGGAGACATGCTGGCTGTGCAGAAATGCTGAAGAAAGGGAAGATATAGAGACAGCAGAGCTCTAATTAGTCTGTGGACTGAGAGGCAGTACTGAGAGGTAAGGGGCTGGAAAGGCAGCAGGGCTTATATGAAGGATGTCTGTGAACAGCTTCGTATTGGATGCCCTGGTGAACTCCATCAGGCAGTCCTTCCCAAGGCTGGCTTGGTGGACGTAATGAGTCAAACCAAGACGCTCAATTATCATGTGGGAGGATAAGGGAAAAGTGTATAGATGCTGGGGAGCCTAACTCTATTGGATTTTGCTGTTTTAGAGGTAATTCCTACTCCTCTTCAGAGGCATCCCTGAATCACTGCAATCCTTGATGCTGGAAACCAGAGAAACCAGTGCAGAGCAGAAGGTGATGCAGCTCCAGCACTACCAAGGCTACTGCATCATTGACCCCTACATGGGGATTTGGGAGCACATTTACCCTCCAGCCTGAAGACCAGGAGAAGATAGGGAACCTCTATGCACTAACTCTTATTGCTTCTCTTCCCAAAGGAGCATTTACCAAATTCTGAGACCATAGGCTCACGTTCATTGTGCTGCTCTTTCCTCCTGGTAACATCAGCCAAAACCCAAAAGGTGGTTTGAAAGGATATGTCAGTCTCTGTGGCTGACATGCAAGATTTTCAAACCAAAGCAAAGGTTTGGGTGCCTGAGAGCATCACAGCGTGTTCCACTGCAGAGGGAAGGAAGGCAGGCATCCAGTGCTCACCCGCAACACTGCACATCTTCCAAGCTCTCAGAGATGGCTTGATCTAATCATTTTACCCTGTGTACCGAGAACAAAAGATAATGCCAAAGTCTATGATATTCACCAGCTGAATGTCCTGTAAAGAAGCCTGGGGACCGTAGTACTTAGCACACACAAAGCAGGTCTATAAGCAAATCTCAGGAACTCAGAAGGAAGAAGTATGGTAAAATTCAAATCTGTTACGTACAGATTTAGTATCATCAGCTGAAACATGCACTGGGAGAGAAAAGGAGCACCTTTTTAAATTGGATAACATCAGACTGCAAAAGCTTCAGTCAGTTATTCGCTGCCCGTATGGAAAAATCCTCTAGAATTTAATGGCAAGTTTGTGTGCTTAATGTAATCACCAGGACTCATTAGCAGGGAGACTGAGGACATGGGATGGGTGGCCAATGAACACTATGGCATAGTTACATCTTATTTTTTTATTAGTAATTGCCCTGCAGAACTTTTGCATGCAGAACAGAAACCAATGTTCCCCCAGGGCAGGCTGTGCAGGCTGGTGAGCTTCGGGCTGGGTTTATGTTCCTGTGCTCTGTCCTCTCATCTCCTTCTCCCCGCTCAGTATGGGCTAGGATCCCCAGAGAACAGACATGATATTGGGGTATGTGTGCGTGCCCTGCAAGGCACCTCACTCTACAAGCCAGCAGCTTTCATTAGACTCCTTTTGACATTGTCCCTCTATTAAATTCAACAGGATTTTTCCATTAATAGGCAAAAACAGCTCGGGGTTAGAGCCTTTTGCTGAATGAGAAGGAGAGCCCGCTTCCTGACAGTCGTCAACACCATCGCTCTCATCAGAGCTTTTGGCATGAAAATCTTTGGGCCAGACAGCATCTCTGTGCAAAGAGCAGAGCTGATGGAAGCAGGCTGCCAGGTCACCCAAGGACTTCAGCACACCGTAGGGCTGGTAGGGTGAAGGTGCAGTGTCCTAACAGGGTACAGCTTTACGGGTAAATGAAGAATACTGAGCAAACCGTACTTACCGCAATCTCTGTTACTAAAATATCAGTAATACTTCCCAACACCGTTACAAAATCAAAGACATTCCAGGCATCTCGGAAATAATTCTGTCAAATGAGAACACAAAGGGATAGGGAGATACAGGGGTTATTATCTCTCTGCAAGACAATCTCTTTGGTTGTTTGCTTGCTTTTAAATCATGAAATACAGGCATTTTAGGTAGAGAGGGAAGAGTTAAAGGAACTGAGGAAGGCACGTACCAGCACACCAAAGGCAATGATCTTCAGCACACACTCCATTGAAAACATGGACGTAAAGACAATATTCAGGCATTTCAGCATTTCTTCATATGCTTCTGGAGCATCGTAGAACTAAACCAGGATGGAAGGAAGGCCGTTACTGGAAATCATTTATGATGGCAGAGTAAAACCTTCCCAGCTGACTCAACTGGCTGCAAGGAGTTGGAGCATCCCCAAGGAGTGAACCAACTTTGTGCAGGCTGAACCAGGAGCTGCAGAACTGCAGAGCCCAGTTCCCGTTCACAGCGCCTCATCACAACCAAACCACCTCCCTCTGGGGATGGATGGAATCCCACGTGGCCTCTAAAAATCATATGAGGAAGAAGTGACAGTTGATCCTGCCAATCCACCCAGCTCTCACGTTGAGAGCACAAAACCTCTGCAGCAAACACCACGTTCTCTAGCCTACAATTGCAAAGATTCAGTAACAGCTCACTAACCTTCATCATGAGAACAATAGTATTGAGTGCGATCATGACCATGATAAAATACTCAAAGGGAGGGGACACCACAAACTTCCACATCTTGTACTGAAACGACTGCTTGTTCTGAGGCATGTAGCGGGTCAGTGGCTTGGCACTTATGGCGAAGTCAATGCAGGCCCTCTACAAAACAAAAGCAGGATGAAAAGAAGGCAAAAAAGGGCTGGCAGTTCAACCAGTCAGAATATTGCTGGGAGCAGAGCTTTTGCTGGAGGATGGTACTTTTAAGCGCTTCTTACACACGGTGCAAGTACTGATTACTACTATAAAATGCAGCACGCCAGCCCCAAGTTGTGGTCACTTCTCAATCCTGATGGATCTACTAAACCCCGCAGCACTGTAACCCCCCACAGCCGGTGAGATGGCCTTGCATCACTCAGCAGTGATCCCTTACTGCTTAAAGAAATGAGTTTTAAATTCACAAGAACACTGGGCCATTTCCTCCTGGCAAAGAACTCCAGAAAAGGGAGGGTTCATGGAGATGCTATTTGTGTTTTAAAAAGGTATTCTGAAGCTCAGGTCTGTTCTAGCACACAACCAGGTAATAACTTCTTTGACAAGAGAACCAAACTCAACCAGCAAATTAGCCAAGAAATATTAATGGGTGAACCCTCAAAGATATCTCTAAGCGGGAATTCCTACAAGAAGAAAAGCGCATCTAAACGGTGTCAATCCTGAAGCAATTTCTCATGCACGACTGAGATAAACACCTCCAAGTCTGTCATACTGCAAATCTGAGGGATACAGCTGAAAAATAAACAGAATTATATGAGCAAATCATGTCCCCTAAATATTCCACTTTGTTTTGGACTTTTTGTTCAAACAGACAAACAGTTGAAACGCTGCAGGATTGATTAAAAGCAATCTCTTTTAATCAAAGATCAGGTTCCAGCTTCACAGTTTTTGAAGGAAAAGAGGGCTTTCTTTGCAACCGCAGGCAGACCAGACAAAGGATTTTATGAATACTAAAATTCTACCTGGGTTCATGAAGGAACTGGATACGCTCGCGGAAGAGCAGTACACAGTGAGACCACATCTAACTAACGAGGTTCCTGAGTTGGAAGCAGTGCTGTTTGCTAGAGTGTGGAAGGAAAGCATTGCATGTGCTCTTCCTAAGGCATCTTTTGGCTGCTGTAGGAGAACACTGTCTCAGCCAAGCACAAACAGGCTGGTGAGGGCAGCTTTCCGCTGGGGAGCAGCAGCAACTTTCACTTTGATTTCTGATGAGCAGCCACTGAAACGCCAAACACTCCCGTCTCCTTTTGCACATATATGCTTGAGCTAGCAATCAGCACTGTCTCCACTTTGCAGCAGAGGTGTGATCCGCAGGGACACGGGACACTGCTTAGCTAAAGTGCAGCATTTGGGGACTGTCCCTGGTTTTGCTTTTAAGCAAAAGCCTGCAAGTGAATGTCTGATGTCTATAGATGCCTATAGTCTTGCATTCGGCACGTGACACCACATGTTCTGAAGCCCCTCCTAGCGCAGCAGGGCTGCAGAGACTGTCCCCTCAGCATCAAAGTGCTCTGAACCCCCAAGGTGCCACCTCCCACAGCTGCTCAATCCATAAGATGCGGGTACCTCATTTTTCTCTAGGCTGCATTCTGACATCACTTTATCTCCTTGCTCTTGGAAGGTGATGATGATTAACGCCACAAAGATGTTCACAAAGAAAAAAGGGAAGACAACAAAATACACCACGTAAAAGATAGACATTTCCATTCGGTAGCCAGGGCTGGGACCCTGTTCCTCGTAGGTAGCATCCACTGAGTGCTTCAGCACACTGCAAGCAAGCGCAAAGAGAGAAGAAAAGTCAATGAAATCACTGTGAAGCACCAATGATACTTTAGCAGTCATCCACCGGCCTTCACTTGCACGGAGGGTTTTCCACATATGCTCAGGTCAAACCTGTTCCCATCTCTGTGATTAGGAAGAAGTTTTCCTTGAGGATATTTTTAGGGAAACCCACTCTGTTTCCAACATTCCGATGAATGGTGGCGATTTATTACATACAGATCCACATATCCACCCTGGACAAGTGAGGGGAGAGGATATAGTTAGATCTGGCTTCTCTTCTGCTCTGGTCAATATGAATGAAATAAGAGTGGGAAGAGAGGTACTGATGGTCTTTGAGTACCCAGGGGAACACAAGGGTTTGAAGAGTGGAGACTGATGCTGGTTTAATCTTTATTTTAGTGAATAGCTGAATGTGGGGGACAGGAAAGTCCAGACGCATAGAGATCCCTAATCATGAACTGCCATCTGTGCATCCCAGCAGAAATGTCTGCCAAAATAAAGTCATATGTTGAACAGCACATACAATCTGTGGGCTCAAATATCCAATACACGTTCAGCTTGGGCACAACGCTTTCCCCCCTCCTTTTCTTACACCTCCATGATAAATTGTGCACCTAAGGAAGGTGTGTATGTCCAAGAGAAAAATGCCTAAGCATCAGTGTACAAGAGGGGCATTGAGAACGCTACCCACTGACTCACTCCATGTTCACACAAGGGGAAGTTAACCTTGGCTGATGAAGACTATTCTTGTTGCCCATGTCACCTGTTCTGTACATGTCCCCGAGCCACGGAAAGCTGCGGCTACCTCTGACCAAAAGCTGGTGGTCCCTGCCAGCCCCATGTACTCACGTTGGCCACCCTTCTCCTGTGGAGACAGTGAAAAGCGTCAGCAGAGCCCACAGCACGTTGTCGTAATGGAACTCGTATTTCTTCCATTCCCTGGGCTGCGCCTCCACCTCATTTTTTTCATAGTCAAGGTACTGACCCCTAGGAACAACAGAGATTCACACCAAGTGGGAGAGTTAAACCAAATCAGTCATGCTATAACCCAGCGAGAGCATTGGAAAGCCCCAGTGACAGACTCCAGCCGTGCAGAGCCAAGAAAAGGCCCCAGGGTTAGTAGAATCACAGAATGGTTTGGGCTGGAAGGGGCCTTAAAGCCCTTCTAGTTTCAACCTCTGCCATAAGAAGGGACACCTCCCACCAGGTCAGGTTGTTAAAACATGGGTAATATAAGTAAAGGCTAGAGGAGCCTTAGGACTGGGCCTGAGGTTTAAGAACAAACATCTTCAGTACATTGGGCAAGGCTGGCAGCTAACAGCATGGTGACCTCCAAATTGTCTGAGCTCACAGGATACTGTGCTGGTTGATGGGGAGCAGTCTTTGATTCCTACTTGAAAGCTGTATCTAACTTCAGAATTGGTCCTGATTTGAGAGTCAGAGGCTCAGACCCAACATCTGGAGAGTTCTCCTCCACCCTAAAGTCCTCCATAATTTCACACTTTTCTGCAATGCATCTGCTTTGCAGCAAAGCAGAGCTGCATGGAGAGCCCTATGGTACGTGGGTGCCAGCAGAGAGTGATGCAGGTGAGCAGAAAGAGACAGCGCTCAGCTTGGGCACCAAGGAAAACATCCATAGGGAGAGCAAGCATCTCCACAGTCTGCTGCAGAGGAAAAAGTATGATAGGGCTTTTATCACAGTCAAATGCAGCCCCTTCTGCTAGTTAATTGGAGATCTTTAATTTCCTACTGATTCTCTTTTGATTATTTATTCATTCTGTCTTCTTAATTTGTGTGAGCAGTGCGAATAAAGGCAGCAGGTAGAAAGAGTAATCACACCACCCCTTCCAAAGCACTTCTGTGCTTTATCTTGAATTCATACCCAGTCCTAAACGGAAGAAGGAACCTAAACTGTTAGCCACTTGAGTAACCATTTGCTAGCTACGAGCTAGGAATGGAGAAGCTATAAATAAAAGCAAAAGGGAAAATTCACCTCTATGGTAACTGTACTGAAGCACCACTCTGACTTACAGGATCCCTCACCAAGCCCAGCAGATACCCAAGTGATGCAGGTCCTGGACAGCCAGGGGAACCTTGGGGTCCCTCCACAGCCCCTGCTCCTGCTATACCTGCAATCCTTCTCCAGCTCTTTCGACTCATCGGTGCAATAGAAGAATCTGCCTTTGAAGAGCTGCACAGCAATGACAGCAAAGATGAACATGAAGAGCATATAAACAATGAGGATGTTGAGGACGTTCTTCAGGGAATTCACCACGCAGTCAAAGACAGCCTGGGGGCAACAAGACAACGAGGTTAAGGGGTCAGAAGAAAGGCAAAGTGCGTGACCTTGGCATCTAGCATTGGCCCACGCATGAGAGCAGTTACTGAACGCCTAACCCGTGTGTGCTTTCATTGGCTTGCACACCAAGTGTTTGGTAGGAGAAGACGTTGGCTTCCTACAACTGCTTGCACGATGAGTTTTGGTGCGCCACTGAATTGGGGCTTTTCTTTTTGGTGCTGCCCACAAAATCAACAAAGGCAGAGCAATATTAGCCCTAAGCAAACATTCCCACGGCAAATTACGAAACAAGAAACGTACCCGTGCTTCATTTATTCTCAGTGGATAGGGGAAAACCTCGTGAAATTTGCCACTCGCTGGCTGTTACTCGAACTGTTTGAATAACAAGGAAAATATAACAGATGCGAAACGGCCAAATGCTTTGAACGGTAATGAAGCGCCTATCAAAATTAAGTATGAATAATCGAGTGAGCATATGTCACTTCTGAACTCCCCGTGAATAACTTCTCATACGTTTATTATTTGGCTATTAGTCACCGATTCGTTGTTACAAGTAATTTGCAGCTTAATTTTAGTCCGAGGAGTTTGTCGTCATAATAGAAACGGAGCTGTGCTGCTGCCCGAGCACAGGGCTTGCACAATGCTGTTTCTGTTTCTCTGAATGGAAGTGAATAATTCCCAGAATTATGCTCCTAATGCAACACAGAAACCCAAAATTAAAACACTGGAAGTATCTCTAATCACTCTATTAATCTTGCTGATTGTTGTGTACAAGATCTCATCCAGGAAAAAAAAAAAAATAAAAAGAACTTGGAAAGCAAGCCATGTGAATCTGATTTCTGCCTCACAAGGGTTTCTGAACACTTTAGAAATGGTACAATTGCTCTGTAAAACGACTTGGAAGTAAGGAAGTCATTCAACAGAAAGCAAACGGTCTGCATTCTGCACTAAGACTGAGCTGCTCTCGACTGTTGCACGACCCAAGCATCGTGCATTTCAGCTTTCTAAACAAATAAAGGCCATTTGCTGCATCGTTCAACGTTACGCTTCCTTACCTTGTGAGGTCCATTCAGCACACGTAAAAATGCATGAACTGAAAACTATTTAGGCATGAATTGCTGGTAAGGACAAAGGCAAATCTGTATAACAAGTAACCCTGATTTTTACGTAGCGCTACGTGAAAACAGGATTTGTCAGACATTGTTTCACCAGCGCAAAAGCACCCTTCGTTTCTCCCCCACCTCTCCCAGAAAAGAGCCTGAGAGCACCAATGAGACACGAAGACATTCTATCATAGATATCGCAGAGTTCCAAAATGCAGAAATGATTAAATTTTGTAACATCTTCCACCCTCCTTCCAAGGCTGGCTCAATCTCAAAGCGTTCTGGAGATGGCGCTGAATAAACAACCGCAAGACATTACGTTTATTTCACTTTGCAGCTTAGCATTCTGGAGATGAAAGGGTACTGCTATAAAACCCCACACCACACATCCCTTAATAGAAGAGATGAGCAGATTAGAACTCCTCCTACAGCAATGACATTTCTCTTTAGGCGGACTGTGGAAAACCTATTTTCTGGCGTATCATTTCTAGGAGCATCACACGTACAAGCAGTAATTTAATTTGCGTGCAGCTTTCCTTCCTTTCTTCACTTAGACGTTCAATTTTTACACGGATTCACAATAATTCGTAAACTGCGTACGATGTTTGCAAAATTAACAAGTGTTTGACATGTGCCAAACATCTGCATGGCTATTTTTGTAACTCTGGCAAGGGGACTAATTGCAACGAAACAAAAGAAACAGAATTAGCTTGGATGAAGCCAACTCCATCAGCTTCCACTCAGATCTGCTGCAGAACTCCAGAGGAAGAAAGCTTTGGGGGTTGTTCTCTAACCTTTAGTTTTGGCAGCCGTTTAATGGTCTTCAGTGGCCGTAGGACCCGCAGAACCCGCAGCGACTTGATCGTGTTGATGTCCTTGCCTTTGGTTCCTCTGCAAGGTATGAAAGGCACAAGAACAACAGAGGGAATAGTTTGGTCCTCGGGTCACTAGCAAACCACCCAGTGCTACCCAGGGGTGTCATGTTTTTATGTTGGGTACCATCCTCCCCTCGGATCAGAGGACTGCAGGCGACCGCTCACTTGTGATGTGTGGAGGGAAGCTGGGGCAGGACATGGACATGGCCAGACTCGGCCCCTCGTGCTCTCCAGCACTTCCCACCTTACTCCTAAGTGTCCCCAAGGAACCAGTGTCCTTCCTACCCCAGTTCTCCTCCGGCAGCACTCACAGCTGAGCAGCACGTGCACTGATGCCACTGGGAGGCTCACTTCAAAAGTGAGGAGGTCACACTGCGTGCTCACCCCGCCCCAGGCAGCTTGGGAAGACAAGAGGACATTTCTGTGTGCTTCTGGTACCCCTCTAGCAGGGAAGCTGTGTTGGGACCAGCAGGCAGTGATCAGAGGGGACTGGAGACTTTGTGGTGAGAGACAGTGCTGTGCTCAGGACCAGAGCTGCTCTGTGTGCCCATACCCTTGTCCTCAGGTCTCTTTTGGAAGACATGCTACCAAACCCATGCTGGACCATGTAATATGATGGCATATTACATGCCTGGAACAGCACCAGGGCAACTCCCCACTTACGCATGCAGGCACTGTAAGCCATACTATTTTTTTTAGTTTTCATATGTGCATGACATGAGACCATTTCTCTTGTCACCAGAAAGAGGAACCAGGGGAAGAAAGGAGCTACTTTTCTCGTGCACTTCCAAAATAAATGGAAAAGAATTATTTCCCTCCCCACATGGTTACACCTTCTTCCAATCCAACTGCAAAAAAATAAAAAAGATAATGGCATTCTCCTTCATTGAGTATGAAGTGAAAATGGGATGGAAATCTTTAACGGAGTTTAATTCATGACTGGAGGTTTGGGTCTGAGGCTGAACTGGAGTAACACAGGTGGGAATGAACAACACGTTGAGCAGATGCTGATATACCTACGCTAGTCTTGAGCCTGCTAACAAAGTTTGTCTAACAGGAAAGCAACACAAACACAAACAACACCAGAGACCCCTCACAGTTTGTGTGGGGAGTGAGTTGCAAAGCCTACCCACAGCCTGTTAGCAGCCAGCCCTCTGCACCGTGCTGGAGAAGCACGGAGACTGGGAAGAAAAGACCTCCTTCTGTGGGAAACTGACCTTTCTGAGCCCTTTAGAGTGGCTTTTTGCCATGTGGTCACTTCTAACATACTAGAAATTGAACACTAGGACTGCGTTACTCAGTACAAATACTGGGCTAGAATCTGCAGCCTAGAAACACGCATTCCTGTGTCATATCCAGGCTTTTTTGTCACAATTATCCATAACTGCTGTTGTCCTGAAATACAATTAGAAGTGAGACATAAGTAGTTTTTGGAGGGCTATAGGTTGTCTCCTAATGATCTATACATAGAATATAACCCGCCTCAGCATGCGATTTAGGGGGAATGGAGAAGAGGAGAAGAGGAAAGGAGATTTACCCACCCTCTCCCTCCCAGTCTTTCAGGGCTGTTTTAGGGCCATTTCAGCAGCAGCAGCAGATGGAAGCTGCCTGCTCACAGGGCTCTAAGTCCATGTGGTTGTGCTAATGCTCATGGAGTTGCAGGACCGATTTCATACCATGGAAGAGCCATTACATATTTAAAAGAGCCCTTTAATCTGGTCTGCCTGAAGCAGACATAGACAGCACATTTAAACTGGTTTTCTCTTTAGGTTTGAAGATAAATGAAGATTTGCTCCATGTTCGGCTTTGCACGCTTGCTTTCAAATCACCAGCTACTACTGAGCAAGAAGCAGAGCAGGAGTGAAGCAGTAGGAGCTGGGGGATGCAGAGGTGAGAGAAAAGCAAAGGAGAGAGGGTTGAGGGGCAGCAGGAGGGGAAAAAAAAGCATATAGTAGGAGGAAGGGACACCTTGGTCCAGAAATATATTAAATCCTTGTAGCCACACTTCTGGTTTGTAGATATACTCACAGCCCAGCTTAGCAGCTCTGCCTCTTGCAGGTAGCAATTGAACCTTGACAGTCCTCAACAGGTTCAAGGCTGAACCACAGAAAATTTCCATCCTGTATCTCCCAGTATTCCTGATCCAGGAGATCTGAAATCCTATTTGCTGTGCTGCTGTTTATTTGTGTCAAATAACAATTGCAGCAGTAAGGCCTCCGGAAAGCGAAGCCTGAGATGGGAACAGAGATGATTCTTGGCTCTGAAGGAGCCATCTCAGGTATTACAGGGCTGGCCCCAGGCATGGAGCAATAACCTCTGTGGATTTAATACTGGGGGATGGTTAACCCAACCTTGTGGGGACAGCAAATCCTTCCTCTTCGCTGCATGATGGATTAAGTGGCTTTTTCTTCACCCAAGGAAGTGTGCAGACTGCCCTGAGAGCTGGGAAGTGACGGAAGACAGCTCCAGTCCTAAGAAATTCCTTCTGCCTGAATGAAGGACACTAAGAAGGGTTGATTTTTATTTTTCTTTCTTTCAGGCTCCCAAGCAAATAAAGAGTATGAGCTGATTAAACGTTAATGGGATTTATGATCTAAGCCATACAGAGGGTCCTGAAGAATCTTACTTCTTGTCACTAAGAGCTTTACCGTAAGAGAAAGCTTTTCTGAAGGACTGCTGCTCAGAACCAGAGCACTGCAAGCTGCATTTTGATTAACTGTAGCTGGGTTTTTTTTGCAACTATTTCAGCCAAATAAAACCTGAAGAAATGGTTCTGCTGTTTTTAAGAGTTAACCATAATGGCTTTTCATGCTGCGCCGGTACAAAAGCCACAAATCCCAAAAGAAAAGGTCTAGATGGAGCTAAAATTCTGTCACAAGGTCTATGCAAGGACGTATCCGACCAGAGCAGTCACGACGACACATCTATCACCACAAAATTAAATGGGTACGGAAGGAAAAGATCTGCAAACACTACCAAATTCGTAAGAACTACGGATGAGCGAGCAGGAGAAAGACAGGCAGCAAACAGACCCAGTGACCTGTAGAGGGAGGGAAACAGAAAGGAAGAAAAGAGGAAAAAAAACAACCCCACCAAAACTTATACGATGTCGGTTCTGGTTGCACTAGGCCAGTTGAGCTTTCCTGGAGCAGCAGCATGGATGCCTCAGTGAGGACGAAAGGAGGTCACCCTGCCCTTGCTTTCCAAGAGCAAAACCACTCCTTGACAATTAGGTTTTACGATCTTTCTGAGCTCACACATCAGCAACGCAGCCACTAAATGGCGCCCTCAAGTATTTTTGGTGCTGATCTCTTATCTATTGTAGTTGCTGACATTCTGGTCAAGCGCAGCACCAGTCACCCTGGCTTTCTAGTCTGCTTTTATCCTGTGGTTAAAGGAAATTGGAATGAATGAGTTACTGTTAAGGGTTAGACAACGTTAAGATAACGTTTCACGGAGTAATGTGACAGAGGGGTCAATGCAATGGGTGTAACATGGACCATTTCCACAGTGGTAAGTGTGTGTACACACATTTGACAGGCATAACAGTGCAGCAAGATACAGGAATAACATATTACCCCATGAAACTCCTAGAGAGAGATTCCAGCAAGAAGAAGACAAAGAAAGAGCAGAGTCAATGACAAACATAAGGCTGTACAGTGCACCCCATGCAACTGCAGACACGTGTTGGCAGAGAAGCCCATCCCATCCCACTCCCATCGAGTCACTGTCGTAAAAATAAACACGCAAGAAAGCAACAGAATGGCTGTGCAGCAATACCCACACATCCCCCCAGAGCTTCAGCCCCTCTAGACGTGGTACTTAGAGACAGGGTTGGGTGGGTAACATTGGTGATAGGTAGGCAGTTGGACTAGATGATCCTAGAGGCCTTTTCCAACCTCAATGATTCTGTGGTTCTATAAGTAGGCAGGGCAAATACACCTCCATCCCTCTGACACTGTGGGAGGTTATATCTTGGGTTGTTTTTCAGGGAGTAGTGTGAAACTCTCCGTGTCTCAGCCACCCTTCCAGCGCCAAAAATGGAAAGAATGCAATCTCTTTGCTCCTATTCATCAGCTATTTCTGTGGAACAAGTGGGCTTTCCACCTAGGGCTGGTAAATTTGGATGACAGATTTACTAGCTTGCTTTAAGCTCCTCTGCCTCTGTTTCCCTAAAGACTAAAACATGTCTGTGTGTTTGTGGCAAATTTATCTCTAGAAAAAGAGAAGTATTTCCCTTTGAAACGCACTGCTAAATGGAGGGCATTATTATTATTATTATTTTATCATCAGTATTATTACTCTTTCTAGCATCTCAGTGGGGATCTTGCTTTCAAAAACGTTTAAGCTACAGCAAAGCATGGAATATCTTCACAAGCTGCAGGCAGAAAGGCTGGCTTGAAAGACTGAGTCGAACGTCGTGTACCTTGCAGCAGTGACTGATACCATCTCATACGGCTAAATAAACAGTCTGTTGCAATATTCCAGGTAGAGGTAGGTCTGTTTTTCCTAGGTTTTCAGGGACGCATCGCATCACCTTGACTGGACCCCCACCGGGTCAAGAACACATTAACTCACACCATCTGGATGGCAATCACAGACTCCTGCAAACGGAAACTACTAACAGCTACATTAAGTACATTCTTACAGCGACATCAGTGATGGGTGTCAGGACTCTGGTATTTGCAAGAACCCACTAACAAAACGATGAAAATTACCCAGTTCATTCCCCAGAAGCTCATTTTCAGGATTATCAACATTCAGCAGGGTCAGAGCTTTTGTTTGGCTTAACCAAACCACACAGTTGAGCTCAGGAGCTCGCTATCCATCCGAATTTCATCCGAACACTCTGATAGTTGTTAGCATTCATAACTGGACTAGCAGGAACAGAGAGCGAGCCATCTCCCCATGAACGACTGGGTTTCCTGCTTTCAGATTAGAGCAGAGATAGCAGAAGGGTTCTCTCAATTCTATATGTCAGCACTCTCCCTTGCCAGCTGAAATATGGGCACGTAGCAGCAGCTACAGTGATAATAAAAATCACAGAAGAAAATTCAAATGCTTCCAAGCCTCAGAAATAGGTTTGACTCACTTTAATCTGGAAGATAGTAAATAGGCAGACAGGTTTTATGCATTCACTTTCGTAAATCCCTGTTCAATAATTGCTCAAAGAGCATGTAAAATAGAAACAGCTTGGGGCACACTATTATGAAGCACAGTCAGGGGATGTACAAGTAATTTATTTAAAAGCCGATGAGGGGTTGTTAGATATTCATGGTCCAATGTGAGCAACGGGAAACCAGAGCACAAAAAGATTCAGAAGGATTAAAAATTATTCATTCTAATGGATAACTTGTCCAAAATAAAATCTTTCTGAAGAGAAAACATTTTAGAGGCAAACCCCGATGTTCGGTCTTATGGCTCAGAAGAATTTACCCGCTATCCCTTCCCCAGTCTGTCTACAATGTTTGAATTCCTAATGGGAAAAGGGAAAATCTGAATGAAACAGAACTGGGTAATACTGCTATGCATGCCAACATGAGGGCTGCTCCAAAAGTAATGCCTCCTATTTTGTTGCATCATCCCACGACGTCGTAGGTAGATGTTAGTGTAGAGGTTGAAACTTCTCACCAATATTCCATTGCAGCTTGTTGCTGTGCAACTGATGGCAGCAGAGAGGCAGTCTGACAGAATGGCGTCTGAGATGGGAGTGTGTATGAAGCAAAGGGGGGGGGGGGAGGAACTGAATTCCTCCATGCAGAAAAATTGACACCAGTTGACATCCCTCAAAACTTGTGGAATGTTTATGGAGACCAAACTGTGGACGTCAGCACAGTGAGAGGTGGGCGGTGCGTCCCAGCAGTGGTGATGGGCTGCGTACCAGATGGCCATGCACAGCTCTTGCTCCACAAAATGAAGAACGCTTCGATCAGCCCTCCTATGTGAATCAGCGGATTGCCACCAGGTAGCTGTGTATGCGTATATCAGCTTCAATGCGTTGGAAATGGGGGGTGATAAAGTTGGAACATGACAAAGTTTGTGCCAGACGGGTCCCACAAATGCTCATGCAGGAACAGAAATAACACTTTAGGCAAGTTTGTCAGGTCCTATTGAACTGATATAAGGTTGAAGGTGACTGTTTCCTGGATCACATCATTACCAGTGACAAGACACGACGTCACCACTACTGCAGTCAAAACAGCAATCATGGAGCTGCAACATGAATTCTCCACTGAAGGCAAAGTTCCAGACACAACCCTCAGAGGGTGAAGTGATGTGCGCTGTCTGTTGGGATAGGAAAGGTGTGATTCTTCAGGATTTTCTGGGACTCAGACAAACCATCAACTCTGATCATTGCACTGCAATGCTGACTAAGCTGAAGGCTCGAACTTCCAGAGTCAGGCCAGAGAAGAAGACAACCTTCCACCTGCGACACGATAACACCAGGCCCCGTACCAGTTTGAAGACCACGCCATGGAGCACATTGCCAGCCTTCGTAGGACTGTCCCACCACAGCCACTGATTTGGTGCCTTCTGACTTCCATCAGTTTGGGCTGATGAAAGATGGACCACATGGGCAACCTTTTCCTTGGAATGATTCTGTCACAGCAACTGTGAAACAGGGGGGGGTCACCTCTGCTGGTGCAGATTTTTACGAGCGTGACGTTGTTCATTGCTGGTGCACACGCACAGCTAATGGTGGTGAATACGTTGAAAAACAGAGTTGCATAGCTGAGGATTTGCTACATCAAACAGCGTTATTGTGCTCTTTGTATGTGTTTCAGTTTCCATAAAAATAAATAGGAGGCATTACTTTCAGAGCAACCTATGTACCTTTGACTAATATTACTTAACTTTTATTTCTCTCTTCAGCCTTCATATCTCAAAACAGCCTACCTTAAAACAGAGAAATCATTTTTCTTCAGAGGAGATGAGCGACGATCAATAATGACAAACTCTCTAACAAGGGATGAGGATGGCAGCCTCCTTTCAACCTACTGTACTGGGCACAACTTGGTCCCAGATCAAAACAGTTTTGTAGCATAGGATTGGGCACAGAAAGCCCAGACCCCAGTATCTCTATTCAAAATACTGCTGTCAAATACAAGGTTAGGATTGAAGAATTTGTGCTTATATGACTTAAGGTCTGTTTTTTTTCTGTTCTGTCTTTAATACATTCTACTTGGTAAAGCAGAAGTGCTGTTTCTCAACTGATTCGAGTCCACTCGTAGACACTTCTTGGTTATCCAGCATTCACTATGAAGAACGACAGATCTAAAATACAAATGTTACAGCTCTCATGTGAAGGGGATCTTGACACCTCAAATAATGAAAACCTCTTGAGAAATATTCCAGACCAACACTACCAGAAAGATCCCAGTATCCTTTCATACTGGTAGCAACACATAAGCATGTCAGAAGAGCAGCAGATACGGCCATCTGCCCCAAAATTACTATCAGCCTGAAGGAAGCAAGACACGCTTCCACAGTTCCCTGGCAAATGTGAATGGGTTTTCTCATTAGCAAGTAAAACACTGCTTATTTCTTCATCTTCACTAATCATCGTGCCAACAAACAGGTGAGTGGATTTTGGGCTTGGGCTGCTAATCATTCACTGCAATTATTCAAGTCTAATTTAGCAGAAAATTAAACTGGCCAATTCTCAAAGCTTATTTCCAGGTCAAGCCCTAGAGCTTCTCAGGAAAAGTTTTGCACTACTGTGACTCTGTGCCCCAGAAATACAGGGTAGGGGGTAAATTTCTTTCTGCCATTCAACTCTGAGCTCCCCAAACTTTGAGGAACCTGCACGGCTCTTCCTCTGGTCTGTCCTGAGAAAAAACAAATGTTCAAACTAAGAGCTAACCTTCATTTTATAAGAACAAATTGCTGTCGAAAACCCTTTATGACACTAAAGAAGCACACGGAAACTTATTTAATGTCATAAATAGAGGGAGCAATTAGCATGAAGGGGAAACTCTCTGGAAATACAAATATGCTGAAGGAGAGAGGAGGAGCAGAAATACCAAGGTCTATGAATCATAAATGTGAATCATAAGTATCCATAACTCTAGAAATAATGTTCTGTAAGAAGTTCACTGAGCTCTCAGCTCCGTTTGTCAACTATTTCTCCATCGTAACGACAATTTTTAATGCAATTCCCTGAAGAGAGAAGACCGCCACAAACTGTTGTGATGCTTCCTTGAAAAGAAGGTGGCCAGAAGGTCCCCAACATCTTGGCTCAACCTCTGAATGAACAGTGAATAAACTCAATCCCAAGGCTGGGAGAATTTCCAAGAGATCAAATTTAGACCTTTTCCCCCCAGCTGTAAAACGATAAAGAGCAAAAACCAAACATTTTTCTGAGGAACTGATTCACAAACACTGCACCCGAGCTAGCCCTGCACCACACTGCTGCCTCCTCCGCAGTTTATTCCCTTAGAAACCTGGATGATAAGGAAAATGCACTTACGAGAATGCAAATGCCACCAAGGCCCCACTGACCACAATGAAGTCCAAGATGTTCCACAGGTCACGGAAATAGGAGCCAGGGTGGAGTAACAGCCCCAGGTCAATCATCTTAGGAGAAAACACATCAAAAGAATGAGATTCAGCAAAACAAGTGTCAAATTAACGTTAATGAGGCACAGAGAAACATCCTCAACCAATGCCCTTTCACAAACCCTTCTTCCCAGTTTGACACCAGCAGGGCAATGTTGAGATATTGAGTCAAGCTGTGTATCTCCATAAGCACACAAAGAGGTCTGTCACAGCCAAATCTGAAGCCCATAAACTATAGCCAAATTCATGCCAGAAGACCACGCTTACTGTTGTATAAATTCTTTTCATAGACACATTAATTTACATGAACAGACGTCTGAGTGTGATGATAGGTTAATTTTATACTACCTCAGTCCTACCAGCTTAGTAGGAATTAATGCTGGGAATAGGATGTTATGGTAAAACACAAAGAGAGGATGAGAAGACCCACAGCCAAATACAGCAAAGAAAACACCCACTCTGGATCACTTGCTAAAGGATGCTGCTCACTGAGCAGCCTTGCTTGCTTCTGTATGAGCCTGATTCTTCCTTAAATGCTGCTAAGGATCTTCTAAAAGAAATGCTCAACTTGAAACTCGATAAACCAAGCATCAGCTGCTACTGATATTCCTAATCAGCATCAAAAGAAAATGGAAGAAGCAGACGTGTCTCAGTGAGGTTCATCAGCTGCTGAGTCCTGAGCCACGCACAGACATTTCTGCATCGTGCACCCACCTTTCTCAGCCTCTTACACAACCAAAGCTACTAAAGATATCTTTATTTTCCTCTGCGAAATGTGAGACTGGAAAGAATTAGGAAGGCGGCTACAGAGAAGCATCTGTTACGCATTGGTTACCTCTGAATGCTGTTCCTGATTTAAAGCTTTTCATCACCAACACCCCCAGCAAGCTCTGCTGCACTCCACCCTCTTTCTGCAGGTTCCCAGAAATAGATGAGTGTGAATCTGATAGGCGAGGTGAACATTTGTGTGGAAAGACTCTTACCTTGATCACCATCTCGAAGGTAAAGACACCCGTAAATATATAATCCAAGTACTTCAGAGCCTACATCGGAAAGAGAAATAAGCGTTAGGGGAGACTGCACACTGAGATGATCCGCACGTGAGCGAAGTGTGAAAGGTCTCTTTTAGCCATGGTCTACCAGCCACAGTGCTGATGGCTAAATACCCTCTTCATGGAAGCTGTTGGACACTTTAGGCATAAACTTAAATCATCCCCTTTCAACCCTTAGCATTTTTTCCCAGTCCTTGTCAGACCACGGAGTGCGTGCCCGTGGGTTGCTTCAGTGCACCTGCATACATAGCACGTTTAATAAGGCAAATTGGATATCACAAATCAAAATATTTGAACAGATTGACCTTGTTTGCCAGCATCTGTGTAGTGGTCTGGGTTTTTCTGCTGTAACTGATGATAACAGTAAAAGGAAGACTAGGGAGAATGTGGGTCCCCTACTAAGTGAGGGGGCTGTTCTGGTAATGGGGGATGCTGAGAAGGTGGAGATACTGAATGCCTTCTTTGCTTCTGTCTTCAGTGAAAACGCTCTCCCTCCTAAGTGAACTGGGCCTGTTTAGCCTTAAAAAAAGAAGACTGAGAGGGGACCTGATCCAGGCCTATAAATATCTAAGGTGTGGGGGGCAAAGTGGCGAGGCCAGACTCTTTTCAGCAGTGTGTGGAGACAGGACAAGGGGAAAAGGCCAGAAACTGGAGCATAGGAAGTTCTGCACAAATGTGTGCAAGAACTTCTTTACGGTGAGGGTGACGGAGCACTGGAACAGGCTGCCCAGGGGGGTTGTGGAGTCTCCTTCTCTGGAGATATTCAAGACCCACCTGGATGCCTACCTGTGCGACCTGCTGTAGGGAACCTGCTTTGGCAGGTGGGTTGGACTCGATGATCTCTCGAGGTCCCTTCCAACCCCTATGATCCTGTGATTCTGTGATAACATTATTAAAGACACTGGGAGCATAAGAGAGTGATAAAATCCCTTTGTTAAAGCTCATTGCATGGTTATTAAGGATGTGGAAGAAAGATCGCTTGTAGATACTTCAGCTCATTACCTCTATAGGGATTCCTTGATCCTTGTTGGAAAAAGATGATACTGACAAGACTCAAAGGCAGGAGGCCAGCTGCATAGCACAGATAATTACGTTGAAGATTCTAAAATCAGGCAACTGCATCGTGCAATTTGTGAACTTAAACCCCAGCTCTGCATGCTCACAGGTGCTCAAATAGCAGGCTTGGGTATGCTCCACTCCCTGCTGCAATGAGCAATGCTGCACTGGTGGGGGCCACGCTCCGACTTCTCAGAACACGAACCTCCTGAGCTTGGCTTCATACCCATGCATAAATAGACTTTTCTACTGATTCTACCCATTATGCCAAGGCAACAAGCCTCTTTCACACCACTTCTTGCTTCCTCGGATTCTGCTCCTTTGGAGATGGGAATGGAAGTTGCACGTGTATAACTGCTGGGAGAAGCAGCACAACTTTACTCCGGTCATACTGGCCAGTACTCACATCGTTCCTCGGTGATTCTGCTTGGACGGGGTCTTCTGCTGCCAGGGCAATGCTGCTGAGAGCGATGACGATGAGGATGACCATCTCGAAGTAGCGCAGGTTGACGATGTAGTGGAACAGACGCCGGATCCTGCGAACAACAGAAGCACACGGAGGAATGCTGCAGGTGCTGGAAGCAGTGCCCCGCAGCAGTAAGCACAGCACGATGGCAGAAGGACAGTGTTCAACAAGAGCAACATCTTTAGGATTCCTATCACTATAACGATAAGAGGATACAAACCAGGATTAACGGCTTTCATCTCGAGTTTGCAACAGTTCTGTGGTGAGATTTATGATAAGACATTTAACATCTCTGTACTGCTCCTTCTGCAACGCAGTGATGTGCATCTATCACAAGAGCGCTATCAGAGGAAAGGAACCAAGTCTGAATGCCTGAAAGACAAATTATATGCCCTCAAACCTATTCGCTTTGAACTCACAGACAGAAGTCCTGTGAGTTCAAAACAAGTTCTGAAACCCTCCTAATATCAAATAATCCCTTTGAAATTGATATGTTTTATGTCGTTTGAGACCCTTAGCTGAATCTGGCACTGTAACCATGACTGTTAGTTCTCGTAAGCTCTCTCTTGCCAAGCACCTCCGCCTGCATTTTATTCTAAGCTATTCCTTACAAGCTGGACAGATTCTTTAACATAACATATTTGATGAGTTCAATCTTCTGGTTCATAAATTGTGTCCGAGAAAAGTAACAAATGCTTCATTTTCTAAGAAAAGCAAAACGATTCACACATCTCAGCTCATTTGAACCCAGTTCACAAACACTTCACAGCAAACGCAGAGAACTCTACATTAGTCCATTGAACACAGGACTTCAGTTCTGCCCAAGAATCAAATTATACGTGCAAATAACCAACAACCCTGCTACGGGAGAATGTAATTCAATCACTGTATTGCATTTTCTCTAAGCAAACCTCTGAAGAGTCAGGCTTTACTTTTCACATCGACTTACACCTTCCTTTTCTCTGCATTACTAATGGATGCAGAATGAAAAAGAATTACAAATATCAAGAGGGTACAGATTCGATACGAAACAACATGAAGGAAAACGTTGTGGCTTCCTGAACTCCTTACTCTACTCCTTGACAGTAGCGGGTTACCATCTATGTTCTCTACGAATCCATACAAACGAAAACCAACATTTTCAACAACGTTTGTAATTGCAATTCACGGCATCAAATTCCATTCATCACAGAAATAACATCTTTATTTTTAGATCTTCATCATTCATAACAAGTGATGAGAAGCAGAAGTATGAGTAAACCCGCCAGCGGTGCTGGAGAAACCACCACAATGCACGTGTGTTTTAAAAGGGTGGGTGGCACTTGGGAAGTGATACATCTCATTAATGTTTCCCAAACGTCTTTTGCCTTCTGGCAGAACCTGGATCATGTATCCCCCGTGGGGTTTGGAAGGGAGCTAGCTAGAAATAGATGGGGTGAAAATCTTCCCAAGCCAGAAAGCAGAGTTCTCTCTAGAGAGCTAATCAGCAGCCACCACATTTAGGGGCATCCAGTTGGGTTTGCGTCTTGCCCAGAAAAAGAGAAACAAATTTCTGGTGTTCCTAGGGCTGGGACTTGGTCTTGTTATTTCTTTTGGGTCCTGTGTTATAATACCTCTCTTCCAGGCAAGCTTCTTTCTTTTTTTTTTTTTTTAATGGTCTTTTCATAGAACTTCTGGTGTGGAGAGCAAGAGATTTAAGCAAGAAAACTCAACCACCACCAAATCCTGGAACACGAGGCTCAGAACGAGGTGAGAAAAGACAATCACATGCAGCAAACGACAAAGTTTTGCTGCTTCTGTGTCTGCATGTCCTGCTGCTCAGCTCAGACCCTTCTTGACCTGGGGCTTCCCACTTCCAGCTCTCAGTGCTGCCTTTAGCAACACTTGTGTAGCTAACACTCACTGTTGGCAGTCAGGTCGCAACAAAAAAGAACTGAGATCCCAAGTAAAGGGGAAATCCTGTTTCCTTACCCAACCAGAGTCCAATTTCCACAATTCAAGACTGTCCCAGACAGCTTAATTTTCTGCTGCACTACGAGTGCACCCCGGCTAATGCTCTCCCTCCCATTAGCAGCATTTTAGACAAATTCAAAGGAAATTATTTGAAATAGTACAGCACGATCACAGCATTCTGGTAATGGAAAGCTTTCTGCACTTTCAGCTCAGTTATCCTGAAGATTTCTGAGGTTTCATTGGCAGGTGGCTGGAGAAAACCAAAGAGAACAACTGTCTCTTTCATGAATCTCACACAAAAGGGGTTCTTGTCTTCAGTTCATTTCCTTTGGAGATTAGATTAGCAGCAGTTTGGGTCATTCTCTGTCTCTTACACCTGGTATTGAGAGATAGGCTCCAGTTTTCCCCATTGATACAGCTGCACAGGCAGAATGTATGACCCCAGAGCAGGCAGTGAATCACAGAATCATAGAATGGCCTGGGTTGAAAAGGACCCCAAAGATCCCCCTGCTTTGTGCAGAGTCGCCAACCACTAGACCAGGCTGCCCAGAGCCACATCCATCAGCCTGGCCTTGAATGCATCCAGGGATGGGGCATCCACAACCAACTTGGGCAGTGGCACAGACTGAATTACTTTATGGGTACTTGCATTTAAAGGAGAGATTCTGCCTGCCTCCTACATGAGGCTTCCAGACCACAGCTTCCACCACAGATGCATTTCTAATATCAAAGATGAGCACATGGAGCAGCCCCTCTTTGTTCCACTGACTACACAGGTATCCAGGATGTCTCACCGGGACAGTGTCAACCACTGTTGCCTTTAATCAGTTTGCCACGGGAAGGGTCTGAGCCTACTTCTGAAACCTGAGCATGCAGAGGACAACCTCAGAGAACAGCAACTAAGATATGCAGCACATCTACCCGGGCCAGAGAGAAACAGTCACATCTGCTCCTGGCAGATATCTGAGTTGACAGAAGTTTCAAACGCCCTCTGTTGCCCTAAGTTACTGCTTTAAGTGACTCACAGGCCTTTATGCTACAATTATTACAACCACCACTGCACTTGTCTAGTCCTGCAGCCCTTCAAAACGACACATCCTCTATTTACAGCCTTTGCGTACAAAGTGCCCCATGAGGCAGAGATGCCTGAAGCAGAAGAAGTGCTGTAATCCCAACAGATCCCACAAGCTGTACTCTCAGCCTTAGAAAATGAAAAAAATATATATATATTCATGTCTTTCCAGTTCAAAGTTTGAGGTGATAAGGGAGTAACAGGATGAAAAAATACAAATTCCAGCAGATGATCCGACAAGGATTTGCTGCCATCAGAACCACCTCCTGCCTGCATCTCCTGGAAGCATCTTCTCCCAGTGCTGCCCATTGCTCTCATCCTTGGCCGGCACATTTCCTGCAGTGATCTACAGCTGAGGAAGGGTTTGCCTAAACCATCATCGTTTCCCTTTACTGGCTATTGATTCTCCTAGGAAAGCTGAGCTGAACAGCAGCATCTGGTTTGCAGCCTCCATGAGCCTTTATTTGATTTTCCAGTGCGTTTGATAGGCAGAGATGAAGATTGAGCTAATGATGTTTGTCTGCATACCCATGCTTGAAGTACATGTAACCCACGAGCACCATTTAAGAGCCAAAGGACTTACGGGTTCGTAGGACTTAAGATGAACATGGAACTGTAAGGCAAGATTGGTTTAGGCCCATTTTTCGTCAAGTCGTCAACGTCCTTCTTCTCTTCCGCTTTGCTTTCGAACTCAACGTTGTTCACTGAAACGTGAATTAAAGGGAACAGAAATCAAAGAGTTAAAAATGTATCTCCCCTCTGCACAGAGCAGGCTGCCTGCAACAGCTGGATATGCAAACAATGCAGCTGGGATACAAAACAGCTTTGAATGCGTTGATTAAATGTGATGAACAATCATTTGATTATTATCACTGCTATTTACTTACAGTACTGCAATTATACTTCTTAACCGCTGTACTGATGAGCAATATAGCAGAAATGGGCAGGAAATGAAGATGCCCAGTGCAGACAAAGAAACCTTGCATTTATTTGTACAAGAGCTGCCAAACTGGGGATGGAGAACCCATCCCAAATATCATAAACCACCATGGAGAGATCAGCTAGGGAGCTTTGGAAAGAAAAGGAGGCGATGAGTCTGACCAACCTCATGATTCTGAACCTTTTCCCATAGATGAGAAGCAGGATTGGCTTCGGAGAATGTAAAAGAACAAATTCATAGATGAGCTTCAATAATATTTGGGCTAAGAGTTGGAAAGGACTTCTTGGACCACCAGGTTCCATGTCTGCATCGTGCACCTCAGTTTTGGCATCACTCCGCATGTACAAAAGTGCCATATCCCATCTCACACCAGGCTTTCAACTTACACAACCCCATTTCAGAAGATCATTCTGAGATTCAGTCCCAATAGGTTGGAAATACATTCTATAATTTCCATTACAAGTTTACCTGCAGTGGCTTTATAAGATTATTTACTTAAGATGATGTTCAATATATGAACTGGAAGGCATTTCAGACCGCAAATGCTTTTCTCAGACAGACAGGTTCACTTCTCTATTAACTCACAGGAGCTGGTATCCAAAACCCTCACCCACTTATAATGCCTTAGAAGCAGGGTTTTTTTAATTACCTTTTATTTTGCACCAAAATGACATTTCATTGTGTGTGAGTGACACGTTCAATAAATCCCTTACTGTATCTCAAGCTAGATACACAGGAAATGGCCAGGAAGGAAAGATTCTGATCAACTTTGATTGACGGGAACTCAGTATTGCAATAGAGCAAAATCACCAGTTGAGAGAAAAGAAGAACACAATAAGACAGGTTAAGTCTTGTGTGGTTGACAATGGAAAAGCACGTAGAGCCTCAGCTCTTGGGACTTCTCCATGCCATGCCTACACGGCTCGGGATGAGCCACAAGCTAGTCAGCGTGTGTCTGGATATGGGGTCTGTCTGCAAAACAGTGTAAACCTGCCCCTATAGACCCGTGGCTCTGGAAAAAAAGGACAATAATAACAAACAGCAGGGGGACAAAGCACTCACTGGGTATGACGGTGGTTTCTCCTGGCGGGGCAGTGATGGTGACAGGGATGTTCACAGTGGTGGTTTTGTCCAGAGGCGGCTGAATCATGCGTGTCACGTTCTTCTGGTTGTCAGCATCTTCCGGCTGCTCCGGCACTTTCTGCAGATAGGTGCTGGGAAGGGTGTGCACTGGGATGCTCACACTCCCACTGGCTTCAATCTCACACTGATTCTCCCTAAGGCAGAAGAGCGGATGTTATTAAACACGCTCTGACAAAGATTCATAGAACATATGCTGCAGCTCTTGCTAGATTTTCCCAGACTGTTCTCTACATAGAAGTCCTTTGCAGAAAATTCACAGGCTGCAGGAAAACTTCCTGGCAGCACAGGGTGTTGACCTTTTCCTCTGAGACCTGAAGCAACATCCAAATACAGCATTAAGAGAAACCATGCCAGTGAAAGCAACTTTATTCTAATTAACGAGATTCATAACTGTGTTTCCTGAGTAAGGACACATGGCACTTGCATGCAGCAGTGACATTAGCTCTCCAGCATCAGCTGCTTTCTGAATCAAGTCTGACATTCTGCTGCTTAATGTTCTCCCGAGGCCTTATTTAAATGTGGTGATTCTCTTTTCCAGTCCTAAACCACTCTGTAACGTTGTCATAAATGGCTTCTGCAGCTTTTCCTCTGCAGCAGTGACTATATTTCAGTGAGCACATGATCAAACGAAACACTATGCAAAGTGTTTTGAAACCCATCTGAAAGGAAGATAATATAGACAGGAAAATGATTATCTCAGTGCCACTCACGGCTCTCCATGGTGACATGAACTCTATTCTAAGGAATCCCAGTGCAATTTCTTTTCCATCAAATTAATAAAGCTGAAAAGGCAATCTATCCTTCTTTATTAACTACTCTAAATGCCTCACCAATACTATTTTTCTCACTTGACTTACACAAAAATTAAACAGAATGGGATACGTCATTGTTCTTAATGGAAGAACCCACTCTGCTCATAGCCAAGTGCTGTAGCAACTGCTGATGCAGCCCATAGGCTCCAACAATGAAAAAGAGAAAACCCAGAGGTTTATTAGCTGGACTGAATGTCCCATAAGAGTGTGTCACTCAAACATCAGCTTCCTTCAGTGGCTGTGAAATTCTCTGCTTTGTGTCATGTCCTGGTTTATCTTCCGTTGGTATATACATCTGGATGATTTGTTCCTGAAACCTGAACCACCCTATGGGCAAGCACGGATGAAAATCATCTGTGTGAGCCTCTGTCTATGATGGACTGATGGTTGGACTTGATGATCGTATTGATCTTTTCCAACCTTAATGATTCTACGATCACAGTTGATTTAGGGAAAATGGAACTGCAGGTTATAGTGGCAACTGGTGCGAGTGCAGGAGGAACAGCAGGAATGCCACGTGGAGGGGAAATAAGCTGATTTGTGGAAGGCATTTGGGGTCTCAGTACCCTGAGCTGGCACAGGAGCACATCCAGTCGCTCACTTACTTGGGCTGATGATTCTGATGCTCCTTCTCAGCAGTCTCCCCTTCCTTCTCCCTGTTTTCCTTCTCCACCGAATCGTATGTCGACAACGCCCTGCTCCTGAACCGGTGCCGTCTGTGAGGCTCCTCTCCATTCTCGCCCTTGGAGCCAGGCTCTCCTTCCCGGTTTCCAGACCTCGACCCTCCACGGTGGCGGGTCCGCCGCTCGCTCCTGGACCCGTTGATGGTCCCGTTGCCCTCCTTGCCTTGCCGTTCCGCAGAGTGCCGGTGCGTGCGGTGCCTCCTGTGCTCCTTCTCAGCGCCTTCTTCTACCGACCCCCGGCGATGGTGCCTCTTGCCTCCTTCCTGGCCCCTGGTGCGGTCGCTTTTCCCTTCCTTGCTGCCCCCTTCCACCTCCTTGCTGCGGCTTCTGTGCTGCCTGTGCCTCTCCTCCTTATTGTTGATGCCAGATTCCCCATTCTCATCTTTGGTCACATCACCCTTCTCTTGCTCTCCCAGTTTCTCCTTATCCCGATGCCGGTGATGCTTCCGCGGAGCTTCTGCTCCATCGGTAGAGCTGACTTTGGTCTGCTCCACCTCCTGCACATCCCCAGGGCTCAGCTTGCTGATGTTGTTCCTCCCTTCACCCCTTGGCTCCACCACCAGTGGCCGATCCAAGTGGGTCTTCATGTCTGGACGGATGTGTAGGGTCGTGGCGTAGCGCACCCGCTCCTCAGGGTCCAGTTCATTGTACAGAGCCTCGCAGCTGGCTCGGAAATTGTGCATCCGGATCTGGCTGGTTCGCTGCTCCCAAACCGACTTGGATTTGGAGGAGTTCTGCTGCTTGCTAACAAGAGGAGGAAGGAGATAAGTTACCATTCAGCTTCTGGCATTAATTCCCTACAAAGCAAGCACCAAGAAAAAAAAAGAAAAAAAAAAGAAAAAGAAAAAAGAAATTTCAGCTGAGACGGGGGATTAGACGGTTAAGCCAAAGAAATTATAGGAATGGAGAGAGAACATGAGCAGGGAAAGCCAGCGGGATCATCAGTGTTAGTTTGTCCCCACACGCTTCAGGCACTTTGAAACAGGCCCTCAGGAAAGGAGTTCTCTTGGTTTCTAAAAGGTGGAGACCCCCCTTGAAAGCCTCAGGCATAGTCTGAAGGATTATAAATCACTGCCCACCAAAACTGTGCGGCACAACTGCAGCCGTAAAGCAGCCCACAGGGCTTCTCCCAAAATCACTGCACCTTTCTGACCCCAGGGACTGGGAGAGCCACACGTAGATGCAGACATGATGAGAACACTTTCATTCCCTGGAGCACTTGCTCTTTTCTGTCTTGTTCTCTGCCAGAACCAGAATACCACCACTGACATTACCTTACTTCTTTGATTTTCCAGCACAGCACCTGGTTTCTGTCCACCCTATGTGAATGTCACATTCTCAGCCAATGCAGGAAGAGAAGATTTGCCTTTCATCCTAAACGCTGCAAATCACATTCTGCTTTCCCATAAAATCAAAGTAAATCCACCAGCTTCCATGGAGGAATTCCAGATCTAGCTTTTTTCTTCCTAAGTGAAACAACTTCCAACAAAGAGAGGAAAAAACATTTCCCTTCCACCACGCTGCTCTGATGTCTCCATTTGCTACGCATCAGCCTAGGCTCAGTGGCCGGAGGCGCCACGCAGGGCTCACGAACCCCCATCACTTAACACACACCCCACAAGGCTGCAGGAATAGGGCAGCAGACGCATTTCCCTTACATACACTCCGGGCTCCCCTGACAATAGCAGAAAGCAGCTTTTGCGTGTGTCTGTGCTGATTCAGAGTGTCAGGATCTGTCGCCACGCTCAGCCCCGGGGGAGGCAGCGTTCAGATGGGCTCACGGGGCACAGCGGGAGCTGTCAGAACGGCTTTGCGTCTCAAATGCTCCGCTGGGTTTGGGGTTTGGTTCTTCACTGAGGGTGCTGCTGCCTGGCTCTGCTAAAAGAGGCAAAAAAAACACACCGACTTAAATGTTCACTGCAGATGGGAGGAGGGCACGCAGGCAGACGCGAAGCGATCTTAATCCAGAAATCAGAGTGAGCACAGCTCATCACCAAAACTACAAATCTAAGCCTCTCTGCTTCCAGAGGGCACATCCTGGGCAAATTTCCTACCAGCTGAGTACCCCATTGACACCACAGCAGAAGAATGAGTGGCAAAAACCACGGCTCTAAGTGTCAACGCAGGGCACACAGCTCAGATCCCACCTGAATGCCACGTATCACGCAGAGGGCTCAGGGTGCACAGCAACCCCAGGCTGCCCCACTGATCCCTGGTGCATGAGGTAGACAGCTGGCAGTAACCTGGTTATCTGCTGGGGTTCAGTGATGGGAAAGGTTCAGCTGCTATCACCTATCAGCACATTTACTTGGTTTCAGAAAGAATTAGTGGGCAACGTGAAAGCCTCCTCTTCCTTGCTGCCTCATAGGGTATTTCCTATGGGAAGACACATGCTCCACATCTACAGCTCTGCACCATCAGGGATGGAGCTGCTTGGCACAGCTGCCCCTGCACATCTTCTGGGATGGATGTGTGAATGGATGGAGGGATGCCTTGCCCTGCAGTGCTCCAAATCTAGCATTGCCAAACTATGGGCAATGAAAACAAACCTCCTCTGTAGCACACAGGGAAACAAGGCAGCTTGGCTCTGTGCACATGCATGTCTGAGCTCCCCAGCACTGTTCTGAGGGGACATTCCTCACTTCATAATGAAAGTCCTCAGGGTGAGGACCAGCTTCTGCTTAGTGCTTTGCACACCCAGAGAAAGCTGCCAACACCAAAGGGATAAATAGGAAAAACACATTAAATTAGAGTTGGGAAAGTGCCTCTATGCTGACTGAGGCCCTCTATCCCTCAACCTCCTGCTCCGCAGGTGGGCACCATGCTGGAGTGGGATGCAGAATAACAAATTCACGGAGGATTTCAGAGCCCTCCTATGAAGGTTGGGGTCATTTACCTCCGAGTGAAGGAATGGGATGCTGTGACAAAGAGTCTCGCTTCAGGAGGGGCTTTTTCATTGTTTCACTTACTCCAAGAACTCAAATCAGCCTCAGAGCTATCTCTGTGGTACAAAGGGTCCAGTTGTGCTTGACTCGGAGAGCTGGCTGCACACACCAATAAGAACCTGGAGAATCCCAGCAATTAATGTATTAACTAAGCCTATTTTGCTAAAATCTCTTCTTTACAACAGACACCAGCATTACAGGCTCCAATTTCACAGAGTCTAGAAGAGAGATACACCCTTAGCATTGACCCAACAGTGGAAGTGATAGCCAACTGACAGCACCACGCAGCCACTCGCTGGCTTTGGTTGCTAAGTCCCAGATTGGGAGGCTCAGAAGTAATGGCTGCATCCTTTCTCCTTTCCACATGAAAACTCACCAGAAAAAAAAAAAAAATAATAATAACGATGAGAAAATTATTATAGAGTGCAGTAAAATAGAAATCAGGAAAGCACACAGCCTGCCTGCAAGCTCATTACTGCATTCAACCCAGTCGAGAACATCTGGAGCAAGTGACAGCACGCATAAAGCTGCTGCAGGAAATGGGAGCGAAGGAACCGAGCAAGTCGGCCCCTTTGGGGACAGCATTTAGGGTTTTTCAGAGCGAAAGCAGCAGCAACTGGAGGGAACGTGCTGCCTGCTTGTCCAATTCCATTTATCGGGTTTTTGCTTCCTATATGTTCCCACAGCAACTGAGCACGGCCATGTGCGACCGCTTCTCCTTTCCTGTTGCTCTGCTGCACTTCCTCTCCAAGGAGAGCTTTTGAACTTTCTGTGGCACAGCAGGAACGTCACCTTGCAGCAGAGTGGTCCCCCTACAGCAGCCTGTGCACACACGTCTGCAGACGAGGTGGAAAAACCAAGCAGGGGCAAAAAGAAGATTGCACTGATCACCTCCGATGTACTGACACGATACAAAGCAGAAGCAGAAGCCATTCTATGCTGCTGCTCAGTGTACAAAGACTGCCATCATCACCAGTTTTCATACAGCTCTGCAGGGATGCAAGATTCATCCACGCCAAAGCGTTCTGGAATTCACATTGCAGAAGCTCTGTTGCTTTCACTAAGGAGGACAGAATGATTTCACTCCACCATAGCTCACCTCACTGCATGCTGCTTCCTATGTCTCTAATAGGAAGAGTTTATGAATATATATATATACATATTTAAGTACATCACATAATAATGCCAGTAGCATAAAAGTAAGACTCAGCTTTCTACAGACTCCGATTTTATGACAAGCTAAGGCACTATGAGGTGATTTTACTACAGGTGCACCTAGGTTAAATCTATAGACAGGCATTAAGTTCTCCAAAAATTCAGTCTTGGGACATTTGTTTATTTTCTAATTATGATGATTATTTTTATTTCTCCTTGGCCTCTGACGTGTGCACGTTTCCTTCTCTAGAGGACGTTCTGACAGTTGTACCATAATCACAGAACCGTGGAATCGTTACAGGTGGAAAGATCACTAAGATCACGTAGTCCAACCATCGCCCCATGCCTGTGACTGCTCTGACCACGTCACCCAATGTAGCATCTCCCCTTTTCTTGAACACCTCCAGGGATGGTGACTCCCCTCCTCCCTGGGCAGCCTATTCCGATGCATCACCACTCTTCCTGAGAAGAAATTTTTCCTAAGATCCAACCTGAACCTACCTTGAGACCATTGTCCTATCACTGTTACCTGGGTAAAGAGGCAGACAAACTGTTACGGCCAAAGTCCCACTGCGAGCTCCAGTCTTCTGATAAAAACCAAGACAAAACACATCAGGGAATGAAGTCACAAACCCTGCTTTGTATAATAACGATGGAAATAAAGCGGGTGACACAGACGTTGGATATACAGAAGCAACTGATATGGATGAAGAATGATTTGGGCTCTTGGGCAACAAGTGACAAATGCATCCTGGTAGAAGACAGTCAACCATTTTCATTTCCCTCTGCATGCTATCAGCCTCCCTGCTGCTGTCCTGCTGGAAGCTGCTACGGCTGGTGTGGGAATGGGCTACTCAAAGAAAACCAAATGATGGGCTTTAAAAAATAAATCTGTGGCAGGTGCCGACATTCAGCGCTTCTGGAAAGAAGAAAATCCCCAGCACTCGTTCTATTTAACATTCTGGAAAATGCCTGAAGAATGTACTATTTCTCACGACCAAGCAATGACTAACATCTCTGAATCCTATTAGAAACAAATAATAAACAATAGCAATACAAAGGAAACCTCAAATGCGCCGTTTGGGATTTCGTCACCCACTGGTATATAACGATGATTCATGTGAAAACCCGCTGCCCCATAACTCTCAAATACATTCAGTTGGAAAAGCAGAACATAATCACTCACTTGGCTGTGCATTATCGCCTATGTACATAGAAATTAATTGCTAACTTCAGCATGGATTTTATATGCGCGTTGATTTAATTAAAGAAATAGAGCATGTCTGCACAACATTCTCTTCAGTGAGTAAAAAGAAGGTCTTCATACCGCTTGCAGTGCTTGAATCGTGAACTTGTTATAGCATAAAATCTTGGAAATAGGATCAGAAAGCGGCTCACCTTGGGGTCTTCTTGGGCGGCTGGGTGGTTTTAGTTTGTTTGTTTGCTAAGGAACCAGCTCATGTAACCAGCTCACGAACTTCGCTTCTCACCCATTTATAACTTTCCTTCGGAGAACAGTTAAAGAAAGAATATAGAAACAAAATGCACTCCTTTATTTCAAAAGAGTTTTGAATAAGTTCTGTTCTTTTGGAAGAATGCATTTCCGGACCTTGGTTCTTACTGATGTTGAAGGCAGAAGGAATTTTCTGCCTCTTTAGCAACCTAGAGAAACAGAACTGGGCTTTTCCTTTGAAAAGCCTTTTTAAATGACGAGACCTCCGCTCAACTTTCATCTTGAGCAGGATTTCAACCACTTCTCTCATCAGTACAGCTACAGTAAGAGCACAGATTGACAGAAGGGCATCCAGAACCAATACTGACCTTCACCCTGGGACACGGGGGTGCTTGTGCCTGAAAGGAGTTTATCTATTTGTATTTATCTATTATTTGTTTATCTCTTTGTAATGTATTAGAAAATCCATTTCTAACAATGACATTTATACCGAGTGTATGAGACCTTTGGATGCTTTCACACTTTACCGGGGGGCTCTGCTGATGCTCAATAGCAGCTGGCACTTCCACATATCGCACATGGTTATGGAGTCCAGACATTGAGCCAAAACAAGAATTTTTACAGGGAAAATGCAAGGGAAATGCTGGGGAGACCCACAGAGGGGAAAAAAAAAGCACATTCAATTAATCTGTCAAAATGGCCCCATTTTGCATAGGAAATTACAGATTACTGCCCAGGCAGCACATAGTACTGTTACAGATAATACAAATCGTATTTGCCCATAAATCAGGCCCTCATCCCATGACTGAAGAGAGGTAAAGTGTCTCTACGTGTAGAGAAACATGGTTTTAAGCTGTAGTCATTCGCCAGCTTGGCTGAGACAGAAAAGTGCAGGCAAAAGAAAAGAGTCTTTAGGCAACATATACTGACAACAGAACTGAAAATCCACCCTAGCAGAGGCTCATCTACACATTTTTGCAGTAAAAATTCAAATATCATAGAATGGATGCAAATCATAAGGTCCAAGGATGCCCCTTCCTAATTTGCACTGTCTCTGTCGCTACTGGGCAGACAGCAACAGATCTCAGTGGCCAATGAATGTGGGCAGATCCTCCTTCCAAGGGGATTCCAGTGCCTGCAGTTTGTTTTAACAATTTAAGTGACAGCTCCATCTCTGGAAGTTTGGAAAAGGAACAGAACTCCACTCGTTCAGATTTCATTCCTAATTTGCAATCACGGCCTTGCATCAGTTTGGTGCGACTTCAGCTGAAAGTGCACCCAAGCATCGGGAGGGAAGACAACTGGGCAGCACTGGGCAGCACCTCTCCTGCATCACCACTTGAACCAAGCTCTCCATTCCCCCTCTTCCCTTCCATCCTACCAAGTGCAAGGCAAGGCGAGAGACCCAAAAGACAGCAGACCTTTCCCCCATAACGCTGTGATTGCCTGGAATCCCAGCAGCCAGGCAATGCATTGCAAGGAATGAGAACCTGAGATCCACCAGTGGACAAGGACCTCTGGAATGCCCAAGGAGGCCGGGGACAAATAAGATATTGAGAAGCTGGTGGAAAACCTTTGCTTCACTGCATCTTCGGCGTGCTGAACCCTCCTACGGTGCACGTAAGGACAAACCCACAAGTAAATTGCACTTACTTGTCTCTCCAAAAGCATTAAAGAAGAAAGATAACGTCAAATGGTAACAGTACAACTCAAAGCAAAGGCGCTAAGATGGGTCGGTGACAAGCTGGTGACAAGTTTTGTCGTATTAGTCAGCAGGGAACGATGGTATATTCTACAAACCTGCACTGGTGTCAAAGCACACCTGTGATTTACAGCAAAGCCAGCAAGATTTGGTTGTTAGGAAGTGCGTGGAGTGAATGGTCTACCACTGTGTTTGCTCAAACACGGATACATAGGAGCTCAATGAGTGCCTCGTTTTTGCAATATCTCAGGAAGGTCAGAAAGCAAAGGTAGAACCCATGCTCTCAAGAGTACGAGTTTCCAAAGGAGTTTGGTCTCACTTGGGCCCCAATTCCAGAAGTTTCTTTCAGGCTCTCCTCCAACTTTCATTCATTTAAAGAGCGCACTCATGGTGGACACCTGTTCTCCTATTGAACCCTAAGCGCAAACACTGGTGGAACATCAAAGCCATCAGCCCAGTACATAATAAACAGAGAACAAGAGTACAAGTGAGAATAAGATGAACCATCAAACGAGGGCAGGGGAGAGAACAGGGACGATAATTAAGGAAGCAACAGAGGGAAATAATTAGGGGGATGGGAGGACAAAGGAAGGGAGGAGGAAAACTCACAGTCAATATACAAAACACTACAGAGTTGCTCACGATCAAATCACAAGCATTGCATGGCAATGTCGCACACTTTCCAGTCCTTCCACCATATGTTGGTCTGGAGGCTTTCCACAATGATGGGGATGATTGTTGGAAAAAACAAGGTGGGGAGTGAAGGCGTCAGGAGAAGGGGGGGAGAGGGAGGTATAGAAATATAGATATCATAAATCCATTTATCGTAACAGAGAGCAACTCACGGTGAATTTACGCTGGAGACTGACGAGCTGCGAGATACAGTACCTCGAGTTTGCTTTACAAAACTGCACATGCAAAAACAAAACAAACAAAGAAAACAAAAAGTGAGAAAGAAAAAAAAAAAAAAAAGAAAAGAAAAAAAGAAGAGAAGAGAAACTATAAGAGACATTGGGAAGAGACTCATACAGGCTGTGTCCTATCGAATGCAGACCGCAGCGTGCATCTTGGTAGGAGACCAGGCAAGCTTCAGAAAGTGTGGAAGCCAGAGACACATCACCTTCTAGTTAACAAGGAAACAACCGAAATGGAACCAAAAGGGAAACAAAAATTAAAAGGTGAACCAAAAGACACACAATGATACCAGGAATTTACGCCTCCGTATGTTATACTCACACAAGGAAAGTCCTCTGCAGGACTCATCTTTAGGACCTCAGGGCAGAGGCCTCTGTAGACACAGGTGGTGATTGCTGTTACAGCTGTGCTGCAATCATTAGTTCAAGTGGGAGCAGGGTGCAAGGCTGCTCATTCCCACTCGTGACATGAGAGGAGGAAGTGCCTGGGAGCAGAGAGGAGCCCCAGCTAGAGGGAGGACCCTGGGCTGTGCTTGGAGAACCCAAATCCAAACCCAAATCCATCTGAGCCGCAGCAGCTGGTGCCAGGCTTCATCCGTTCCATCTTGCATCAGATGCCCTCTGCAGAGGCACCTACCTCTCTCCTCAGCCAGATGCAGGTGTGTGTCTGAGCTCAGGCCGTCTGAATATGGCTTGCCATGTCTAGAAACCACAGGTCTGCTGCATCTTAGGCACGGGACTGCATGCAATCCAAAGACTGTTTCAATTCACATCTAATTTTGTAGATTCTTCTCCATTCAGTGTGTGCTTGTGTAGACTCTGTTACGTGGAGGTACCCAAGGCCATGGATGGGGCCCTGGGCAGCCTGATCTGATAGGGGGCAGCCAGCCCACAGCAGGGGTTGGAACAGGAGGATCTTTGAGATCTCTCCCAACCTGAGCCATTCTATGATTCTGGGGGGGGGGGGGGAAGGGGGGGGTTCTGAATACAGAAGCAGCTGAATTACATTGAGTTAATTCTTTCTTTGGTAGGGGACCTACTCAAAAGCCAAGGTTTCTCAATATCTTGACACTTCTTGGCTTGAGGTGCTAATTTTTCACGGTTACAAACAAAAATTTTTATAGATCCACGTCACCTGAAGAACTCTCTCAGATGAAGGAATGATAAAATCCCTTCACCTCCTGAATTTGCCTTTTGAGTTGCAGCGTTTTTTCCTTCAATCTTCAAACAGCCAATGTTATCAAGCCAGAAGGTCCAATTAAAAATCCAACGTTCTTTGGATACCATAGGAGTAGAATTTTAAATACAAATTTCCTTCAAATTACCAGAATATCTTGAACAGAAGCATTGGCCCAGGTGGAGTGTATAACACAACTACCCAGAGGCCAAGAGAACTGCAGAGTAGAGGCATTATGAAAGGTGTTTGCAAGAGTTTCACTTGGAGCAAACAATCTGGTAAACTGTTCTGCCCAAACTTCAGTGTTTCTACATTCCACGTTTCTATAGCCCCTGCCTGCACAAACGCCTTAAGCATAGGAAGGGAAATACTGAGCAAAACAGGTGGGAAAGCTGTGATAGAGGAGAACACACTGGGCTGCTTTCATTTACCTGGGAGTCAGCACCGACGCTGCGCGACACCTGTGGCACTGTTGCTTTTAATTGCTGAAAGCAGCTCTCGATGTCACACGGAGGAAGGCTTGCTTTTATCTTTGCACGTATCCCTGCCTCATTTGGTGCAGTGCAGGGTGGAGGCCGTGCTGTGATCCTGCCAAATATCCTTGTAACCTGGCCAGACAGCGTTATGCAAGTCCTGCAGCATTCCAGGTTCATTCCTGGACTTTTTTGAAACCGTGACCCACTAAATATTCACTAGAATTGCATCGTGGAAAGCGAAAACAAAGACAGCCTCCTTTTCCAAGTCAAAATGACAAAGTACTTGAGCTTTACTTACCATTGAGGGGGACACAGAGCACGAGAGTGTCTTTCTGTGTAGCTGTTAGGGTCACTGCTACACCAACAGCAAGGGCAAAAAGGAAAGCTACCGGGAGGAATCACAGTACCCCACACATCCACACACATCAGGAGAAAAGAAAGGGAAGGAGTCACACGCCAGCAAGAGAAAAAGAACACCTCTGCTAGTCTACGCACTATCAAACACAGGAACTGTCGTGGGTGTTCAGGCATACATCTTGCTGGGTTCTGTTGGGTACCAGCAGCCCAACAGGGATTTGGAAACAGACCACGGTATTCCCGAGACAAAAGGAAAACATGGAGCCTCTGAGATGGTAAAACGTCCTAGAGAAATAAAGCAGCTCCCCCCTCCCTTTGTCCCCAGACCTGTACAAAAGGGACGGACACCTCTGAGAAATCACTGTGAACTGCCACCTCTGTTTGCTCTCACAGTTCGTTAATGAGTAAACAGCTCACTCGTGTTACCAGGCACTATTTACCTGTAGGCGTTCAATTAACACATCAGCTGCTTGGATCAAACGTGTGAGGCACCAGTAGAAACCAGACAGGACCAGGAGGGGTCTTTGGGGTTCGGTTGATGCTGGGCAGTATGTCAAGTTTTGGAAAATTCTAGTGGTCGACCCTATAGACAGTGTTTGGCTCTGGTGCCTTAACAGCCTCTACCGCTTCCTACAAAGTTTCATCCATCATATCTGAGAAATTCTTCTCCCACAGAGAACTCAAACCCCATAGCTTATGCGTGGATCATTTCCTCGGGTCTGGCTACCACGATGACACAATATTACGTAGAATTAAGAAATACTAAGTGGGAAAAAAAAAGAGGCATCATTTTTTCTTAGCATGACTCAGACATGACTACGTAGCAGGTTCCTTCAAAGCATTTGCTTTCTGTTGTGAGTGCTATCTTAAGACTCTTCCCAAGGCAGGCCAATGGAAAATGCATAGAAATAAACAAATGTGGAGGCAGTTATAGCCGACAGTGCAGGGTCCCTGGAGCGGCTGTGGGCAAGACTCGTGCTGGGCTTTGGGCTCATGAACTCTCCCACTGGCCTGCTGGCCCATGCCCGTGCCCTGTGTGCTTGGTGTGGCCCCTTTTGTACGGGACATTGGTGCAGCTCTGGCCAGAATAGAACAGGCAGGGCGTTCAGGCTTTGGGTTGGCAAAGAGACAAGTTCATCTACAGAATGTAAAACCATTTGCAGCGGAGTCTTTGTGCTGCCCGTGGAAATCAGCCTGGCAGCTCTCCTTCGATTGACACCTTGAGGTGCTCTGCACGTTCATTGCCCCATCTTCCCTCCTCCTCCATTCTCACCACCAAGGAAGCTGCACCAATGGCTTGCTCAACCCATCGATCCATACAGCTGCTCAGTTCCAGAGGCTGAGTGGTTTCAATGTTGTACAGAACAGAGGGTCTTAAAGACAATGCTGGGCAAACTGGACAAACCCAGAAACTCACCTCCAGAAACAACAAAGCAAGGAAAATGCTAAACAGAAAACAAAAGTCACAAAAATAAGAATGAAATAATGGGCTAAAATCAAAGCACAATAGCTTACGTTAAACAAATACTCTGTTTTAAACCAAACTGCAACAGTGACAGAAACAACGTACCATCCCAGCTTTTAAACCTTGAAAAAAAAAAAACCCACAAAACAAAAAGGCCCATTTGGGATAGAGTTCACCAGGTGAAGAAAGAAATTGTGGTCAGAAGAATCCATTTGTGTAAGTCCTTTGGTGGAGCAGAAGACACAGACATCCTGGGAGAGCACTGAGTTATGAGGTACAAACCAAGTGCAGGTAGAATATTGTAATAAAGCACCTTGAGCCAGCAGCAAGACAGCTGATATCTGGATGCTGCTGTAATAATGACTATTTTATCAAAACAGACCCTTTCATATAGCAGCACTTCACCACATATCAACCAATAAGACAATTCCTGGATCACGTGGAGCTGTGAAGGTCATAGACTCTCCAAGCAGGTTGACGCAGTAAATTAGCAGCTGGGTTCTTAAGTCCAGGAAATCGTATTTTGCAACTGATGCAGTAAACATTTCCCAGAGCTGAGCTGCTGAGAGGCTTCAACAGCAGAAAGCAGAACAACCAACGCAGATGGACTGCAGGGACGTGAGCGTGCAAACCACAACTGTGCTCTGTATTTGCATAGCAAAAATGCTAGAGGTGGAGAAGCAGGTACAGGACAGAGTATGCAATGGCCTTGAAGGAGGCTTACAGGAAGGTGTACTCTCGCAGTCCTTGATGTGGGACTGACAAAGGAAAGAAGCAAAACAGCAAGCACAGCACTTCTCTGGTGAAACAGCAGGATGAGCAAGAGGACTTTCACCAGCCTGACCCCCAGGACATCTTTAGCACCTCTTCAGGAGGTGGACAAGCATGGGGGACGTGAATATCATTGACTGAAGAAATGCAAGTCATGGTGCCCTCTGTTTCAACACCTGACAGACCTGGTTTTGTTGGTGAAGGCAGAGAAAATGATGCTCTCAGAATACTGACCCACGACACAGATGCCCACTGCTGTAGAAAATCATTTTCCTACATTTTGAAAATAAAATTGAAGTAGAAAAACCAAAACCAGCATTTCTTAAGGCAAACTGGTTGTGTAGATCCAGAACTGGGTTTGCAGCTGGATTTTAGTGTCTGTCCCAGCTTTTCCCTGACTTGTTCACCAGCCACTGTGTTATCAACACTGTTGTTCTCCTAAAGCCAAAGCACAGCATCATAACAGACACCACGAAGAAAAAAATCAGCTGAAACCAGGACAGGGTACCCGATTTCTACAGGGCTTTGCTTTTGACAGTGATGTTCCCATATGCCAAGAATCCTGTTTCCAAGCATGCCCAGTGCCCTTCCATTCTCCGTGAGCCATTCATGGTACCTCATACCAAAGCCATGGTGGGATCCCATCAGCATGGCCAGACTTGAATCACAACATAGTTTGATTTGACAAGTCTTGCCATCAACACAGCATCTGCTCTGCCTTCAGGACCACAAGTGAAGAAGTAACAGGGTACGTCTTGCTGTCAACCATGAGCCCCTGTCATCAGCCCTACTGGGTAGGATATATAAGTCATCAGAGCTGCAAACCCTAAAGCTGCTACGTCTCTTTGGTGATCCCACTACGGATTAATTTCTTTATTAAATATTGCTTTGGCACGCAGTCATTAAACACCTTTTGGATCATCAGCCAGCAACCCATCTGTATTTCTATTTCTCTCTCACAGCACACCTAGCATCTCCCTTGCCTTCTGTGGGTTAGTATCCATTTGGTCATCAACCTATTGACTCTGAGTAGGGTTTTTTTTTCCCGAACTAAGGCTCAGCACGCTTTGCAAGCGCCCATGTAAGCACCTCACTGGCACCACAGAGAGATAAATAGAAGCCACAGGACATTTGTTAGTGGATGGCCTCCAATACAGGACACATGACGTTGCCATGGTTCGTAGATGTGGAAGGAACAGACTGCACATCTGCGTGTTCACTTGTGAGCCTGAATACCTGCTTGTACACACGGCAGGCTCTAGGCAGATACAACTGCAAGCAAAAAGAACCAGAAATCCATAATTTTGTACTCGCTTTCAATTTTGGTCACAAATCTATCCCTGTGATATAGAAAACCAGGTGAAAACCTGGTGAAAAAGTCAAGGAACGAGGTTATTTTAACTAACTAACAACATGGCGAGAAATCTTAGCTCCATTAAAGTGCTTTTTCTGGTTTCTGAAAAATCTTCACTCACACTGTACTGTTGATTAAACATAGAAGAAAGTTAGCATCGTTATCTTGTGCTATGAAATAACAGCTCCAGGAAATTCAAGAAAGAACAAAAGCAAATGTCCTTGCGTGACTTCTTGTCTAGACTGGACAGGAAACCATTGTAAGAAGAGGATTATATTTAAAACCAACAAACAGATATGGCATAAAGAGATGATTAAAGCAGTAATTGCAAAATAAAAATGGGAAGAAGAAGACTGTCAGATGAACAATATTCTTTTCCTTCACGTGTACCAAACTGACTCCATTTGGCTCACTGACTATGATGAAGTGGATTAAACTCCCCCTCAAAAGGGTCCCCTGGGAGAGCTTCATGCTTATCATACAATAGCTTTAATGTAATATATGTACGCACACCTCCCAGAATTACAAATCCAGAGTTGATGTTAACACTTCACCTGGTGAAATCTACCCTAGGACACAGCTTAAAAACAAAATCCTTCTAAAATACAGTTCTAACAAGGCAAAAGATGAGACATCACAAAGAAAAAAACACAACAAACTGAAAGAAGAACTGCAATCCACGGTTAAGTGATCAGCACAGAAGTGTTCAGTCAACCTAAAGCCCTATCGGTAACAGAGGTGGTGTAAAGCATTCACAGAGTGCTTACAGGAAGCTCCAGTTGAACAGACATATAACGGCACTGAGAAACAGAAAGCACAAAAATAAAAGTCTCAAAGAATAAAACAATGCTTACGCGGCTATGGAAATGTTTGCTGCAGACATGGGGCTGACTTCTGCTACCTCCTTGGCCTTCTGCAGGGCGAGCTTCTGATTGGTGGCTTCCTCCATCTCCTCCTCGTCCTGGTGAAGAAAATCAGATAGGTCAGAGCCTGCATCGTGCAATGCAAATATCTGGAGTTCGCCAAGGCATGGGTGCAATGTGACCGGCCCTGCTCTGCCATGAGAAAAGTGGAAATTCATTAAAATAAGGCAGAATCTCATAACTTCTTGCAAGGACCTCTAGGTAGGGTTTTGCTCTCAGCGAAGAGATGGGAAACACGAGGTTTGGTCAGGTGCTCAGTGCACCTTTACTGAGAATGCATCATCTCCCTTGTGAAGCTGTCTTACCTCTTTTGGGTCTCTTCTTATCACTCAGTGCTTTGGCACAGCAGGGAGAGACCTGAGCAGAACTGTGACACCTCTGGGGTAAAGGCAGCCCCATTCATCACACACTTACGTGTGCAAAAGCATTCAAAAGCCCACATCCTACCGAAATGGGACACTCCCAAAGCCTTCCCTGTGGTTCTATGAGTTCTTGCCAACGTGACCTGTCTGAAGCAGTAGGCCCAACAGACAACAAAGGGTTACACTGACCCTGCTCACACCAGTTGTATCCCAAATACTACCACTGATCTCAGTTGTATCGTTGGGGACACAGTGAGGGAAAACAGAAGGGAAAAGACAGGTAAGAGTGAAGCAGACTAAAGGGAGAGTCAAGCACAGCTCAGAAAGTTGGTCATGTTTGTGAGTTCTACACGTCCCTCAGATCACCTATGAGGATTCTTATTGGGATTACAAGTTCCCACAGGGTAGAACTGTGATTTATTTCCTCCCACCCGCTGTAAGTACAAGAGAACACCGCTTAAAATCAAACTAGGTAGGATCTTTAGGACTGGAGTGAGAACAAAAGGCAAAACAAATAGCATCCCATTCAACTCCAGTAGTCACATGGCTTGAACTTCCTTTGAACCTTCCAGCTAGTTATCTTAGATAGGAAAATCAGGCCAAAGCACAGACACTGTGCCAACGTCCACAGCACCATTCAGGGAAGAACTGCACATCAAGATGAGTGCAGTCACCAGCTCCTTTGCCAAAGACCCCAGACCTGCACCTGCCCTTCAGAGGTAAACTGTGAAACAGTTATGTTTAAAACAATGAAAACCAGCAGTAAGACATCCAGCTTTGAAAGAGGAAGGCACATAAATTTATTGCAGAACCGTTTGAGTTGGAAGGGGTGCTTAAAGGTCCTCTAGTCCAACCTCCCTGCCGGGACCCATCCTGAAGGCCTTTTCTCCTTTAGGAGGAAAGAGAAATGATAGGTAATTAATTAAAAAATATGGTTACAATCTCAAGCTTTTCAGGCTGTCTCCTTTCCAAATATTAACAAACCTATAACAAAAAAGTCTTACTGTGATGAATAAAGGATGAGACAGGCCACCAACAGAAGCCTTGCTGAAGCCTTACACCAAGTCAGCAGTCCATATTTCTCAATAGCTGACTTCCAGTAAATCTACTGATGGTTTAAAAGTGCCCTGTAAATCAATGTTACCATCTGCAGAACATGGATCTTTTGAGAAACAAAATCCCCAACAAGGAGTCTTCAGGAGTTTTTCTTTCAGCAGGTATATTGAAGCTGTTTCTTATGTTGGGGACTTTCCAGGGCTCTTTCTTTATGTCCACCCAAAGCACCAGGTGCAGATTTTACTGTCTTTATAAGATTTCTACTCTATGCTCCCAGTGCATCCATAACACAGCGAAATATTCACTGCCATAAAGGCAGCCATCCCTAACTCAGAGCAAGCTCACTCTTTATCAGATGACTGCTTAATAATATTTCTGTAGCTCCTTCTACGCAGAGATCTGTGATCACTTTACAAATGTTAATTAATTCCCTGCCTGGTACGTGAGCTGCAGTGTCTCATGGGGGCACGGGATCATCCTGCTCTGTTTGAAGCACACAGGGGTGACGGTGCATAACTGAAGCGAGCTCTGAACTGTGACATTAGAGCCACCTCTGGGAGCTCCATCATCACCTCACTGATAAAGGCACTGTCTATAGGGACCCAAGAAGTGTAAGCGGGAGCTGAGTTCTACATCTTCATCAAAACCATAGTTTATCACATGGTAAAGCCTGGCTTCAGTGCTAATAATAATTATGTGCATAGTTAACACCCAATTAAAGACCTCTCCATTGGGTTGGAGGAGGAGTCTCCATGGCTGCTATTCTCTTGTCTTCAATCTATAATTTCTGGGGAATTCTGAACAAATTTCATGTAAAATTCACACATCCCTCCTACTGTATGTTTTTATCCAGCCTTCTCCAAGAATGCATGGAGCAGAGATCAGAGGACAGACCCAGAGCTTTCAGGTGTTGGAAGGGACCTCAAGGATCATCAAGATCCAACCCTCCTGGTGCAGGCAGGGCCACCAGCCTCCACATTTAATACCAGACCAGGCTGCCCAGGGCCCCATCCAACCTTGAACACCTCCAGGGACAGAGCACCCACTCTGGTGGGTGCACAGCCTCTCTGGGCAGCTGTTCCAGCACCTCACCGCTCTCATAGCAAAGAACTTCCCCCAATATCCAACCTAAATCTTCCCTTCTTCAACTTAAAACCATTTCCCCTTGTCCTGCCATTATCTACCCTTGTAAAGAGTTGACTCCCTTCCTGTTTACAGGTTCCCTTTAGGTATTGGAAGGCTGCAACGAGGTCACCCTGCAGCCTTCTTTTCTCCAGGCTGAACAAGCTCAGCTCCCGCAGCCTGTCGAGGGATTTGTTACATACTCAAAGCAAAGAAGGAGATATTTTTTTTTGCCAAGATGCCTCACTCCAAAGTATCAGTGAGTTCTGCAACAGCCATTGGATGACCAAGTCAAATACAGCTTCAGCTCTGGTGCTCCCTGGTATGGGTCACAGGGCCCAACTAAGGCAACCAAGTAAATGTCCCAGAGTCACAATAAAGGAAACCCAAATTCACATCCGGAACTGAGAACGCTGGTTTAAATGCTTCAGTCCTGACGTTTGTCTGGGAAGCTTTCTGTCTTCCCAAAATAGAGGCAGGTGCAAACTGCTTATGGTTCCCCCACAGTATATGCAGCACTGATCTTGATTAGTTTTACAGCATAAATGTCAAGAACGTCTCCTGAGATCAACTGACTCCTGAGTAACTTAATTACAACTCCAGGCCATTTTTGGTTTTGCATGATCATATTTACTTAGCAATAAATCTCTCACTCTCCAGGTATGCTATACAACTGAATTGCTTTTATCTCTTTCCTCCGCTTTTGAAAGCCCTAGAGATTTTTTGTTCAGATCATAAGTAAAATTAAAGCAAAAAAAAAAAACCAACCCCACGAAGTTTCTCAAGAAGCTTTATGATTTTGCAATGCCGCTGAATCCATCAATATTTAATTGCCCTTTATAAACATAAACAAAGTCAGGTTTCTAACCCTTCCAGTCAGCTGCTGAAATATTCAGAAGAAAGTGCTAAAAGGATGAAGAAAGAAATAGGATGAGCTTCATTACCCAGCTATACAAGCAGAGGTTTGTAAAATACAGCTGCTAAGGTAAATACAGGGCTTTTGCACCTGCAATCACTAGCTTAGGGCAATGGGCTGTGCACCTCCACCTCATGAGAGCAAGGGAAAGGTGTGCAAACCAAGCCTAGTGCTGCTGAACCTCACTGAGTACACCACAGTGAGAAACAAAAAGTGTGCAATAACACAAACGCAAACTGCAGCATTTGGAATCCTTTCTGTGCTGCACAGAGGCTGTACTTCTTGTTTCCATAGGGAACGCTGAATATAAACCTAAGCACACAGCAGAGCTCCAGCAGTGTCACTTCCAGCTCATGCCAGGACCCGGCTTTCTGCCTATGCTGTGCCTTGGATTGCTCTGCACCTGGTGGGAGGTGGGAAGGTTCCAACATTTGGGTTTTAAACTCACAGCGGCCTCTTCAAGTTGTTTTCCAGAGTTGATTGGAGAATATTAATTCTTTGATTCAAACTCCACAACGCACGAAGCACCAGCATGAGACAGCAAAGGCAGCCACACACCACCTGCGACTCCCCACGCCGAAGCCTCAGACACACAAGCAAGTCAGCCAAAACCCATTAATTCGTTCGCCTCTGCTCTTGAAAAAAGCAAAAGCTACAAAAGTGTGTGCACCTCCACACAGCAGCGACACCAGCAACGCCAGCTGCCTGCCCTGGCATGAAGAAATGGAACAGTTTGCAGAAACAAGCCTCGAGAACCAAACGGAACTGAATGAGAGCGGACCTCTGGGTTCTTATCAGCAGTGCAAGTTGGCACACAGAGGGACAGCACGAAGGAAAGTCTCTGCTTTAAGTCCAGAAGCTGTGGCCCAAGTTTGTAGAACCCGAAGTCACGTACTTACCTTGGTCAGCTCTTGGGCATTGGCCAGATTGTCAACGGCGATGGCCAAGAAGACATTCAGGAGTGTATCTGTTGGGGAGAAGCTGAGGAAAAATCTTCACACAGCATACAGAGAAAACAATTCCCCTTCTCCTACACTACAGCGTTCTTTCTCCACTTCCAATCATGGGTATATTACTGGTGGATCCCTTGCAACATCACTCTGTCGTCTTTATTTCTAACTCACCAGGACCAGCATGTGCTGGACACCCACCTGACTTCACCAGCACAAGTGTCCCAAGGGGATACACACACCCATACACAAAGGATTTCACCATCATTTATCCTTCTTGCTTAACAGAACAACTGGTAGCTCCTGGAAACTGGCTATTTTAAAGACCATGTTAGCACATAGCTATGTAAGGACATTGGGCAACGTGAAAACGTTGAGCTGAGATCAGTGCTGTGCCATGTGCCATTGGGAGGAACTCTCATGGCTTATCACAGCAGAGAGGGAGTGAGAACTGCACAGCAGTTGCAAAGCAGCCACAAAGAAATTGTAAATCAGATATCTTTGCAGACAACGTGAGAGCAAGCAAACCAAATCCAAGTCTTAACCAATGCCCAAGAAGCAAAAAAACATTTGCCCCCATACGCTGCCTGGTGACAGGACCCCATGGCTGTGTAAAGCTATGACTACTGCCCTAAATATGAGCATACGTGGCTTTTAAGTTGATCTAATGTATTTACCCTGTGGTGATTCACAAGGCATTGCACTGCTGCTGCATTTGTGCTGTGTTGGCCTTGCCAGAGCCACATATGAGCCTGGCACCCTGGCTGTGAGTGCTGCATGCTGGGCACCACCATCTCACATTGGCATGGCTTCAGGAGACTTCCCAGGACAGCCAGTGAGCAAAATTTGCTCAGACCCAAAAGCTCATCGTTTCTTATCTTTCCCTCTCAGGAGCCCTCATCAGACTTGAGAACGTTCCAGGCCTCTCATTCCCATTGAGATGAGTGCCTCCAGAGCCTAAACACTGATCAAAACCCAATCCTCTGCTTGGGGCAGTGGAAGTAGCAGCAGTGTGTACTCCTTTAGGATGTGTCTGCATCCTGCAGGGAATGGTACAAGGACTCCTGGGTTTTCTCCAGGCATCCATCAGGATTTCACCACGACGAGCAGCACAGGATAGTGGGTTTTACCATGCACAGATGATTCCACGAGGACAGCAAGAGCTGTGAAATGTGATGCACATCCACTGTGAGGCGTATAGGGCAGGAGCTCCTCGCCCCCACTGAGCCCAGCAAATGAAGAACAAGAAGGGAAAGATGATAACCAAAAGGATCATCTCCCTCCCACGCTGGAGAGAGAGCCCAATCAATCTTTCATTTGCAAATGTCTCCATTTCCTTTTACCTGGTGAGTGGCCGAGGGGCCACCCTTGGTGCTTCGATGTTGGAAATGCCTCCATGGCTCTGGCTGGGGGTGGGGGGTGGGGGGAAGGAATGTCTCATAACAAAGTTGTCTTCCTACCTCTGCCTCCTACACACACATGCTGAAAACGCCTCGTGTAACATAATTGGCCACTGGAAAAATCATCACTTTGTTGGTTTTTTTTAGCAAGTGGGGATCTTTTGATTAATCAGGCAGATGCGTTCTGCTGAAATTGAGTGTTTCTTCCCCCAAAAAAGGTCCCTCTGCCCCTTTTGCAGAGCTTGGGAACTCTGGCTACATACAAGCTCTCTGCAGTTGAAAACGCAAGAGAATTCTGTCTTAGAAAACCAATGCTTCTAGATCTTCTCCTTGCAACATGCTTTGAAAGCATAGATTCACAGAACAATTAAGGCTGGAAAAGACCTCTAAGGTCATCAAGTCCAACCATCCATATAAACTGACTCAAAGAAGCAACTGAGCTACAGTGAAAGCAAAGGAAGCCAGCTCCTTCCCCCTTGCCTCTTCCTGAAATGGAATGAGTACGGAGCCCACACCAGTTAGAAGAGCAAAGGAGATCTTGGTGTTTAAAAGGAGCGGGTTTTGCAAGCTGACCCAAAATCGCCCATTCTCTAAGACTGCATAAAACAGTAGATACTTAGAGCTTTCTGGAGGAGATCTGTGGAAAAAGGAGAGTGGCTGCAATGTTTAAGTTCCGAGTTATAGAAGAAAAGACATTTGACACTAAGCCAATCCATAACTAAACTAACCAGCAGTTCAGGATTGTTCCGTGCTGGGCATCCTCCCACTGTGCCGGGCTCGGGCTCTCAGCAGGAAGCTCAGCTCTCACCCACAGCTCACACCTGTGCTTGGCCCCACACTGCAGCATCGTTGACATTAACAGCTGTTTTACTTCCAGCAAACATTCAGTTCTGCTATTTTCTGGCAAACTGAACTTTATTTTCAGACCTTCCTGCTTATGTTTTGACAGCTAAGAATAACGTTAAGTCCCTGCTAAGTCACACAGTTCAGCTTTCCCCCAGAGATAAATGACTGCCTGCTGCTTGCTCTCAGCATCCAAACCGTAAGTACGGAGAAGCGGGGATAGAGCTGACCTCCCTGAAAACCTGCTTGAAATACCAGCATGAGCATTTGTGGGCTTAATGCTGCGACTCCTGTGGTAAACACACAAGGATTTAACCCCTTGTCCTCCACTGCCCCCTCTCACTGTGCTTCAATGCCAGTAAAGTCACACATGGTGCAGAATTGCTCTTTCAATTCATGAAAGCAACTGACACCTCTCCGACAAAGTCTTGGCCATGGCAAGGGGAGGCAAAGGCGGAATTCAAGGCAGTCTCAAGGGGTGAGCAGGTCCTCGTTGCATCCACGTGAACAACCCCTGCTGTCTGTTGAAGGAAACTGAAGTACAAGGGAGAAGACCTCCCTTTCAAGTGAAGGGGCAAGAAAGAAATTAATATCCTGTTCTTCAACACTGCTGTATCTCAGCTGCTCTGAGGTTAAAAGTCTCTCTCTCTCCTCCTCAGCCTTTCTGTCAAGGCTGATTACGACTTAATCTCATTTCCAAATGCCAAGCCCTGAGGACTGAGAGCAATCCCAGCTCTCCATTGACCCACTTTTCAGACGCAGCATGTTTCTGGAAGGAGCACACTGAGGCGGGTGCCTGAGTGTAGCTGCTGAACCAGCTCACGTGTCCTGGCTGCTATTGCTCCAGCAGTGCACATTAATGGGACAAACCCCACAGACAGCCCTCTGGGACACACACAGCTTGCATGCTGCCTGCTCTGCTGTTCCCTGCCACAGCTCCTCATGCCAGTGGAGAGAAATCATGCAAGGCAAAGGGCTGAGCCTGCTTCATAATCCATGAGCTCAGATGTCCCATGTCCCACCGCTGGCTCACGGTCACCCTGCTGGCCACCAGGACACACACATCCTTCTCTGCAGAGCTCCTCTCCAGCAGATCAGCTCCCAACCTGCCAGTGAACATCTGGTACCAACAAACATGCAGCAAGCCAACGTGAGCAATGCAACGCAACATCAGCCCAGCAGCAGCTCCATCACAAAACAGAGAGAGTGCTATCACTAATTCTGTGCTCTGCAGGCTCTCCAGTCCCACCAGGTCTGAAGATCACTTTGCTTGGTTGCACATAAAACACAGCCTCCTGCTCCAAGCCCTTGCTCCATGTGACAGCTACTTCCAGCAGACACCTTGGGGCTCTTCTGGATGACACAGACTCCCAGATTCCCATTGTCCTCAGCAGGTTTTCACGACAAAGCGAAACAAAACATCTTCATGGATGTATTTCTTGACTTGGAACAGGACCAAATACTCTCAGAGCCCAAAATTCAAGAGTTAGACTCACTATTTAAGTATTATGTGGAGACAAGACATTGTCAAGCATTTGAAGTAGCACAGCCGGCTACGCTGTCATGGCACCAAGAGACCAGAGCCTGATTTACGTGCTAAACCAATTTCAGCTCTTTCTCTGCCTGGTTTAATGCAAACAATCCATGAAGCTAATCAAGGTACAGATGTCCTGCTTTGACTTGAGTTCCAATATTTTTCCTACAACACAAATGAACTCAAAATAGGACGTTCTTAATCTAAATCCATGAAAATTAAAATGAACAAAGACCATGCTCACATTGCCATCAGAAGTGTGACACCAACAAGGACAGCTTGCCTACTAGTCTTAGCTCAGGTACTGTAAGGAGCAAAGCCATAGCAATAATCTGGTTTTAAAAAGCACGTGGTTGGGGTGGGTAGGAATTAAACCATATTAGATATTTCTGGCACCCTACTGTAGGCACTAAGACGAGGTAGTATGCAAGGATACAGTTACCAAACAACGTCAGGACGATGAAGTAAATGGAGGAGAACATCCCCGAGTGGACACCGCCCTGAGACTCTATGCCATGGTACATCACTGCATTCCAGTCCTCCCCAGTCAGGATCTGCACAGAGAAATGCGAGAGAGAAGAAAATGACACAAAGGGAAGACAATGAAGGTACAACGTGGGGGAGGTGGGCAACTGGACACAGTCCTGGACTGGTCTCAGGCTGTGGAGTGGGACACCAGCCTTGCAGCCCTGGATGGTCACAGCTCATGCATAGCTTTCTCTTCTGTTGCCTCTTGGTTGTGTGCATGCTTTCTACCTCTAGCATGGGCTCCCATGTAGAAGTCACGTTCCAACACATCTTCCAACAAAACTTCTGACCCATCTCCATTTTTAAGTCATGCAGAGATGTCAGGTTTTAACAATTCCACGTGTGGCTCATTTCCCCAGAGAAAATTCTGTCATCCAAGCCCTGAGTTCTTCATCTCCTCTCATTTCAACTCAGGGTTTGCTCAGTCATCACCCAACACAGAGTCTATAAGCACTGGGTTACTCACATAACAGGAGAAACACAACTAAACTCCTTCCCACTACTGAAAACCCACTATTCCCCAGACCCTCAGGGCTGCAAACAGCCCTGCTGCAGCTGATTGTTTCTCCAAATGGAAGACCCTCTAGCACAACCACTGCAAGGTTTGCCCCACAATGGTCCTTCTTCCCAAGGTCACAAGGATCCTCAGTCAACCAGGCATCCAGTCTCCAGAAAACCTAAGCAGAAGCAATATCCAAATGTGTGTGAGGATAGCAAAGGGCATTTTGAAGGAGTCTCTGCTCCTCCTGCATCCTTGTGCATAAGCAGAACCCTGCAGAGCTGTGTTGGCTGCAGGATTGGATGCTGACCCCAGGCTGATTAGCAAACATTAATAATACAAAACTCGTCTTACTAAGTGGAAGTACCTGAGCCTTCAATAAGCCTTATCACTCCAGATGCTAACTCTGCACCATCCTGAACCCACCTGCCATTCCTGTTCATCACCAACACAGAGCAGCAGATTAGATTTTCATGTGCCCACCACGGCCAATCCTATTGATAGTTACGCTCAGTACATTGAGAAATGCCCAGTGGAATTCAGAGCTCAAATACCTAAACAGGAAGCTGTCTCTGTGTTTAGTATAAGAAAAAGGAAAAACAAAAAAGAAAAAAAGAAAAAACAACCAACCAGAAACCAAAAAACACCCTGAAGCACAGCGTGAAGAAGCAATCAATCCCATGTGCATACAGTATGCTCCAAACAATTACAAATTCTGGACTATCTGCTGATGGAGAGAAAATGTCTTGCTGCAGGGCTGGTGCTGATGACAGCATTAAGGCAAGAAGAGACACAAGGCTACACAGTGCATATACAAGGTTGTTTCCCAAATGCAGTATCTGGTCACAGATGATAATTCATTGCAAACCCAGAGCCATCTGCACCACTAGTGTTGACCTTGGCTTGCAGCAGGGAACGTGAACCAGACCACTGGGCTTCAAGCTCTGGCATTCAGTTACACTGAGCAGCGTTCACAAACTTTGAGTTCACATCATTCCCATGAATTCACAACTGCTCCTTCTGTCTGGAGATGAACATACAGTGATTGCTGCTCATACAAACATTCATGGGAAGGGGATTGGTGAGAGTATTTGTGTGACCTGCACGAGACCGGGGCTTGCAGATACCACAGATTGCAGGCTGCACAGAAACCCAGCAGGACTTGGGCTTCAAAAATCCAGCCTGTATGTTTTGAAAAGGAAATGAGATAATGAAGGAAAGAAGTTTCATGAAACTGGTACAGAGAGATAACTGGTCTAAACTCAGCAGGCTGCGTGCAGAGCTGGGGATGCTCTCAGAGGCCCTGGTGAGATGCACTCTTTGACCTGCTGTCCTTCCCCAATTTTGCACCATTGCTCCTCAGCTGCAGCAATTACTCAAGCAATTAGGTAGCAGCCCTCAAGGAGCAGAGCACGTGGAGTTAATAAAAGCCTTTCTGGTCTATAAAGTCTGTTTTTACGGATGCTGAGGTCTGGCTGCACCCTGCCGCCTCGGTTCCTCACCTCCAGCAGCCACCGGGGCTCCACTCCTTCACAGCATGTGCAGCTATTTAAGCAGCAGCCCTCCAGGAGCAGGGCATGTATGGTTAATAGAGGTGTTCCTTCTTTATAGAGTCTCTATGTTTATGGATGTTGTAAACACTTGCAGCTCAATGACTGCTGCAATAGAAGCATGTTGCTATTTGTCACGCCTATATATGTGAATATATACATATATATATTTGTATACACACTGATCAGCATTCAGCTCACAAAGACTCTTCTTGAGAGCCAGGAGGTGGGGAAACATGTGATGCTTTTCCAAGGGAATTGAGGGGCAGTGGGACTCAGTGGCACACAGCGCTGGGCTCAGCCAGGTGGACACAACACATGCTGGGAGTCCCATGACAGAGGCTGTGACCAGCCTTCCAACCTCAATGGTTCTATAACTCCATGTTCAACCTGAGCTCTGAAGGAGCTGGCTCTGAGGGAGGTCGTCCACCTCCGTCTTAAAGCCTCTGCAAAGGAATGAGGGATGGGCAGGGTGTATCTGGCTCTATGATATTTGCTCACTGCGTCGCATACATTCACTGGATAATGCCACTCTGCTTATTGGAGCAGCATCCAAATGGACCTTCTGGCTGGTCAAGGAGGATCCAAAGCCTCTGTTGAAGAAATGTTGACACCATATCTGCCATTCAAGAGAGGAGTGGGATGGGCTGGGAGCGAGAGGTTACTGAAAAGCCTCTGCGAGGTGTCAGTGAGTTAATTTGGTGCCAGTGGTTTTGCTGGTTTTAATTCCTAGCTCTGATGCTCTAATACAGATGCCATAAAATAGCACTGTTTTCCTTCATCAAACAGCCACTACACTACAGGGACATTCATCTTGGAAACAGAAAGGAAATATTTCAGCAAAGTATTTTCAAGAGAGAGCTGTGGTCCCAAACCAAAATAGCAATGAAATCTCCTGATGCTCATATCCGGAGACCGACGGGGGCTCCGTTCCGGCTCTGTGGCAATACCTTTCCATTTCTGTAAGCCCTTCCTTTGATGAGCACTAAAATACTATGCAAATATTAATCTACCATGATTTGCAATATCCTGCAAGGTAAGTACTGCAGAACCTGTTCCACATCTGGAGAGCAGCAATGCCCATATGAAGCCGCTTAGGCAGAGGTCACGGGAGACATCTTCTTTAAGACTATTTTTCTCTTTTAATCCAAAACTTGTCATCCACCCAATCCTTTTTTTTTTTTTTTTCTATCTCTCTCTTTTCTCCTCATTTTTGGGATGTGAAAAACATAATCCAGGTCTTGCTGAGCTCTGGGGAAGCTTGGATAAGGGTCAAGTCTCAACCTGAACTACACCTAGCAAGGAAGGGAGGTCCTCCATGGACCTGCTACCTGCATGTTGAGCAGGATTGTGCATCTCCACCTCTCCACTTCTGTACCTGAAATGAATGTTTAAAAATGGCATGCAGAGAACAGCTGCAAAATGAGGCTCTTAAATCTGTGCATTGCATCCCCCCGAGCTGCTACCTTCCCCTGCCATCACACAAACTTGCCCAAGGCTGATGCCTCTTTATGCGCTCCCCCATCGATTGTAATTCTTATCCAGCATTATCTTATCTTGAGTTATTACAGTGCAAAATGCTACATTACTTCCTTACTGCCTGGAGCTAGCTCAGGCAGCTCTCCTCATTAAATTACAGCAACTGCAGGAAGAAGTGGGACAGGTCAACCCCCACGGGCTGTGATTTTTGGCCACATGGTTTACGCGGTGGGCCACAAGAAATGCTACCATTGCAGTGTGCAGCTGTGGGCAGGGGCCTTGAGGAGAACATGGACACAATATCTTTGAGCACAGAAACACCTACTTGATCTTTTTTTACCTAACAAGAAATATTCTGTTCTAGCTTTCCTTAATTCTACTTTGATCTGCATTGATCTTTAATGACGCATCGATTGGTCACTGAGGCCAAAGCACCTAAGAAGGAAAGAATTCACCTTTCCTATGTTTGTTGGAGACCTCTCTGCTCACCAGAAGCAGGAAGAGATGCCCAAGAGTTTCTTTTCTGACCCAAGACAAGGGATGGCTTTACCTGGAACACTGTGAGGATGGCAGCTGGAAAAGTATCGAAATTCGTGGTTGGTGTTTCGTCTCTAAAGTTGAACCTAGAGAAGAGTCAGAAATAAAAACAAGAGCAATAAGGGGACAAGCAAACCTCCTGCAGTCCTGTAATAAGCTGTAACCTGACTCAGAGACCAACATTGGTTCCACCTGGACATAACATCCCAGTGACTGCGGCAGAGAATGTGATGTCACTGGGAAGGGGGCTAACAGAGCCATGAGCAGAAACTAGATTTGGATCCTGGAGAAAAAACGATGCTTCAAAATTAATTACATCCTAAATCCAAATGAACCACCAAAAGGTAAAACCATTTTGCAGAAGAAGCCATTCCAAGCAGCCTTCATCCATAGGCGTAAAGTCAAAATCGAAATCGTCTGCCACTTCTTAACAGAAAGGTTGGTGCAGGAACCATTGATGTCAGACTTTCCTGCCCTGCTGCCCCTCTCCTGTGTATTCCAAGTGACTGAAAGGATAATGATTAATCAGACTTACTGCCCTCCAAAGAGCTGCATCCCCAGCAGAGCAAACACCACAATGAAGAGGAACAGCAGAAAGAGCAAACTGATGATGGACTTCATGGAGTTCAGCAAGGAGACCACGAGGTTCCTCAGGGAGTTCCAGTATCTGTGTTGGAGATCAGAGCACAGAAACCATTAGCGGTAGAAAAGCCTTCAATTTAGAAATTAATTAGATCCATTCTTTTATTAAAAACAATCCTAAAAGAATGGACTGTTGGCATCTTTAATCTCCCCCTGCCTATGATTGAAGAAATACATCTCGAAATCTCTCATAGCATCACATGGGCTGAGACGATCACCCCAGTGTGTACCAGTGCAGCTGACTGCAGGGAAAGTGCTCAGTTCCATTTCCCAGCAGCCCCCTTCCTGGTGTAAATCTCACCCTTTCTGCATATACCCCCATGTGTTTCTTTTATCTAACAACACAAACAGCAGGGGTGTGAAAAACAGGGATGTATCAGTATCACCAAAGAGCTCTTCGACACTCCTTTTGGACAGACAGGCACACAGAACAATGGGGACAGACAGTGTGAAACGTGCATTTCAAAGCTATGTCCCGTGTTATAAGTCTTGAGTTTGGGACTGAGGATTTTCGAGGCAGGAATTTTTCCCAAACTCCCTTTGTTTTCCTCTTCTTCCTCTCCCCTGCTGCAGCTGGGAGGACCCAACTGCCCCACACTGCTCTGGGATCACGCACCCGTTCCAAGAGAAGTTATGGCCATAACACAATGACTGCAGGTTTCAGGGGGATATGTTGGTCTCATTGCGGAATAGCTTTAGTTTTGACAGACAAAACCAAATCTCTCCTTGAAGGAGGAGGATGGAGTCGTTGGTCGCGAGGGTTTTGCCCCACTTGGTGCAATGCCTTCAGGCAAAACCTGCTTCCAGCACCAACTCACAGTTAACCCTGCTGAAGCAGCTCCAGCTCATCCCAGAATAGCTCAGCACCAAACCCTGCCTGATTACAGAGCACCAGGACATAACGAGGGGCTACATTTCTGCAGCTGCCGGACCCTATTAACTTCAAACATGACAAAGGGAAAAACACGTTGAGCTGTCCTCTCCTTGTCTTCCTCTCTGAATTTTAGTCCCTCTTGGGCTGTGCTCCTCTTAGTGCATCCCAGTGTCACCTTTGGGACTGACGCAATTCAGCTTTTAACTTTCACATCGCTCCGCCATCAGCAGTCACACTGATTTGGGCCATAGGAATCAAAAGTCCTAATAGCAATCCTCCAAATCAAGGTAGACTATCATCTTCATCTAAATGCAGGGGCAAGGAGCCTCGGCCTGTGGTGGGGGGGTTGGAACTTGATGAACGCTGGGGTCCCCCTTCCAACCCAAGCTATTCTGTGATTCTATGATTCTATATGGAATCTATATGGATCAGGATGTTTCCAACAGGGGAAATCTCCTTAATAGGGCCAAGGGAGTTTCTGTATCAGTGGGGTGAAAATCTGACCACTGCCCTGAGAGAGGGAGATCACTCAGCCTGTTTCACAGCTGCTTTGTTAAGTTAAACCTCAGGCTTCAGCTCTTCGTTATACCAGCTCAAATCCTGAATAGTCGCAACGGGCAAAAGGATCATTTTTACCTTGCAAAAATGTCCAAATTGTTAAAAAAGCACCACATGCAATCAGATACATTCCGTCTCTGTAGCTCTGCTGACAATTAATTGCTAAACATTCGCTACAAAATGTGCCATTTTCAATAAGTAAGATTAGAGCGGAGGTAGACTAAGTGACATTTTTAGGGTAAGATCCCACTTCTTTTACTGGACATTTACAGAACTTCATGTTCCCAACTCCCACAGTGCCTCCAATTGCAAGCTATCATGCAGGAATTTTGAGTCTGCATGACGATTAGCAGATATAAACTGGCAAATCCTCCAGCTAACAAAAACCATGCAAGGAAATAGCAGGGAAATACCTGCTTGCTTCAACCTGCGCATTTGGTGTCAATGAAGGTAACGGCGTAGGGGAAAAACAACAGCAGGAGCACCCAAATATTTCCTCCCATCCCACAGCGCTGTTTTAAAACCACGTAGAAATTGCTCTTGGTGGATTTGCAAGTTGCACAGCAGCTGTTGCTAACAGCAGCACATATTAACACAACACCAGAGCACAAAGACAACAGAGAAGCTGAAGCAACTCAACCCCAGTCAACGTTCACATTTACAGGCTCCAAAGAGAAACCTCAGACATCCCCAGACCAGACAGAGCACAGACAGCAGCAATGCACTTGTATTTGTGTCAGCACTGTGGTTTGAGCATCAGGATTTATTATCCGGCAGTAGCCAGAGCTCAACTCAGTAGATCTAAATACTTAAATACTACCAGCAGCAGATAAGGGCAGCAGGCACTTATTGAGATTCTTGTTTTAAGCAAGTTTAACAGGTAATGAAGAAAAGCTGGATGAAGCTGCCCCAAGCAGGATGGTTTCAAACTACAAGAGGGGAGATTTAGACTGGATATAAGGAAGAAGTGTTTTACGCTCAGGGCAATGAGGCACTGTACAGGTTGTCCTGAGAGGTTTTGGTGCCCCATCCCTGCAGCCAGCCAAGGTCAGGCCGGATGGGGCTCCGAGCACTGATGGAGCTGTAGATCATGCAATCATTATGGTTGGAAAAGACCACTAAGATCGTTTAGTCCAAGCCCAACCCATCCCCACCGTGCCCACTGAGATGTCCCTGTTCATTGTAGGGACTGGACTAGATGACCCTTACAGCTCCCTTCCAACTCAAACCATTCTGTGATTCCATGAAAAATGGCTGAAAAAGAGTCAGATCAATGTGCATGGAAGGGTGCAGAACAAGCTGTTAAAAGACCTCAAAGGTGCAACTAGGAACAGCCTAACTTCTGGCTGCCAGAAGCTCAGGCTGCCCAGCCAAGGGAAGGACAACTCTGCACCTGCAGTCCCCTTCCTTCCCTTACCCATGGGGTGGCTTTGCATGGTGCCTAAGGTGAGTGAAACAGGAGCTGGACTTACTTGGTGACTTTGAAAATCCTCAGCAGCCGCAGAGCTCTCAGCACGCTGATGCCAAACGAGGTACCAGGTTTCACTGCAGCCCAGATGACTTCAAAGATGCTTCCCACAATGACCTGGAAGAGGAGTTCATTTTACAGAAGGGAAAACATCTGCTTAGTTCCTGGTGGTGCTGCCAGAGGGGCTGGGGGCTAAAGAAGAGTGGGAACTCACTGCTTTCTTCTCTAGCAAGTGAATTACTTCAAAATGGCCTTTACTAGAGGGCACAAGACTTTTTTCACTACTGTAAAGTATGATTTATTTAACTCTAAGTGCCTCCTGTACAGCTACTTCATTTGCCCACCCTGCATGGTCCAGGCAGCCCCCAGAGACGTGGGGATGTCACCCCATCCTCCTCACCCCTTTAGAAAAGCACCGTGGCCGCATCCCAGAGCTGCAGAACAGCCAAGTGTCAGCTCCTCACTAAATGCCCAGACACTTCTGGCTGCTGAGTCTTTGGGAGAGTGATTAAGATAATGGCTATGAAGAGATCCTAAAGAGTCTCTCATGCGCACATCCATCATCTGCCTCAGGTTATGCAAAATAAATTGTCCTCAGTTGAGGGGGTTGGTTTTGTTTCTAATTTTCCCTCATTTGTCTTAAGGTTCACGGAGCATTAACCTGGAGGGATAAGTATTTTTTCCCTGAAATCCCCTATTACAAAAAGGACAAAATAATAATGGGCTACGCACAACCGGGTAAGGGCAATTAGATCAACACGGGTTACTGCATGGTTAATAAGAGAGGATGGGCATTTCTCTGCTGATAGCTGTCATTAGCTGCATTAAGCTGGTATTCCAGAGCTCACACAGACTGTGGTCCCATGGCATGAAGCACGCCATAAACATGCTATGAGCAGCCCCAGGGAGCAGCTCGTGCCTTTGTGCACGGCGGCAGCAGAGCAGTGCTGGGGACCTGCACAGCGCCGTGGCACTCAGCAGCTTGCAAACCATTTCAACAAGCAGAAGCCTGTCTGTCTTTTGAAAAACACAGCAGGACCTGCAGCTGCTCTGCAAGAAACATTGTACCCTGAGCTTCAAGCAAGCACAGAGGGAAAAGGGGAACAAACAGCAGTTGCTCAGCCAGTCGCTCCCATTACAAAAGGAAGGAATTAAGATTCCTCTCCCACAGCCTATCCCTCTTGGGAATCCCTTGTGAATCAGCAAAAGCCTTTCCTCAGGCACTCCACACATTACACTGATCATTAACTTTCCTGGCATCTCAGCAGGGCCTCCTGGGGGCGGTTGCACATGAGACCCCGCTGGACCATTTCTCCCAAGACTGATGTTGCTCTGTTTTGTTGTTTCTCTCTTTGCTTTTGAACTGTTCTATCAGGATGGTTTGTCAGACTAAACTGGTTTCAGAAGTCCCAGTGTGGGTGCAGGAGCCAAATTAGTTCTGGGGGGTGGAAGGTGGGTGAGAAGAAAAACACAGACAGAAGTAGGATCCCAGCGGGTTCTCTAAAGGGTGGAGAATTAGGAACATATCAACAGCTTTACCTCCTGGGAAACCCTCTGCAAAGCTCACTGCCAGGGCTGCACTCACTACAGCACGGCAGAAAGCAGAGAGTCCTGATGGATTTATCTCATATTGATGTCAAGCTCCTGTATCACCTGAGCTTGACTGGCAGGTACAAGCTCATCTTGGCACAAGGAGCATTCTGGATGCAAAGATCCACACCAGCTATCTTACATTAACCAGGTTATTTATGCACTGGTTTCATTCCGTGGCTGGCTGTGCATTACTGGGCCATGCAGCCAGAAAGATCTGCACAACACATTTCACGGCCCTGATCCACTGTCAGCTGCTACGGACACCTGGGGAGAAAGTCCCACATGGAGGGATTGGGTGCAGCCAAACCAACCTCAGCCTCTTGGACACAGATGGCTCTTGGGTTTGATCTCAAGGTCTGTTCAGCTCCAAGCTTTCACAGTGACACTGCCAAAAAAGGACCATGGTAGTTCAAGGGACCATGGTAACTCTACCTGCAGAGTCTGCACATCAACATTAAATGGATCTGAGTTACAGCTTTCCTGTATTATGTGTTCAGGCTTCGGGGCGCTCGTGTCTGAAAAGCACTGCCTACGTATCTCAAGGTAATGGCCGTGGAATGGATGAGAGGGAGATGAGCAATAAGATGTGTGTTTTTTTGTGGGTTTTTTTTTTATCTTTCAATCACCTCATTTGAATGGGAGAGAGACTCTGCCATTAATCAGAGCACTTACTGGTGCTGATGCTGTGAACAGCCTGTAACTCACTGAGGAAATGAAACCCTCGACTGTCACATTTCTTCAAGAGGAATGATAACCAGGGGAGCCTTAATGTGTTTCCCTGCAGCTAATTTATATGACAACCACTCCCTGGAAAAGACACCCTGTCGGCATCACTTCCCATACTCACTCTGAAATGCCCTACTCAACCAGGGGGACCATGCAGCTGAAGCCTACTCACCCCAAAGTCAAAGCAGTTGAATGAGGAATGAAAGTAATTTCTTGGCCCCAGTCCATACATCTTCAAAGACATCTCAGTAAGGAACAGACCCAGAAAAACAAACTCGGCGAAATCTAGGAACCAGAGAAGAGATGACATCAGTCCACGAGACCTCGATGGGCAGATCTCTTCATGCAGGGAACAACAGTCGTTTTTCACAGCGCAGACTTCCTCCTGCCAGAAGAAAATCCCTTCGCAAAGGCAAACACGACCCTGAGGAGAGTTTCACATGGTTATGTCTACGTGCACATGAGCTGCATTCAGACTTGAGGGGCTGGGAGGTCAGTGTTGCACGTGTATTGTGGGAAGGTCCATAAGAGCATTAAATAACACCCTCAAATCTCTCTGTAAAGGAATTTCAGGAGGAAAGTTCTGGATCTAAAATTCCCAAAGCTCTGATTTAATTGCACAGATTACCTTTTGCAGAGGCTTGCTGGGGACGTCCGTGCCGACGTGAGACGGGCAATTTTGGAAGTGGGGTGTGAGCTTTTATAACGTTCTCTCATGATAAAAATACCTCCTTACCCAACAGAGCTGCTGCCTCTGTGAGCTCAGGCTCAGAGGTGTTGGGTCTGCTGTTAGCTTTGATTCCTATTACGCCTGCACAACCACAGTTCTGGAAGAACAAGTTCAGTTTCCTCCTGCCTCGCATATCACAGGCAAAAGGCTGCCATGATTTTGGTGGAATGAATCTGATGAAACAAAGGGCAGGAAGAATGTAGTTGGAGTTTTCTATTTCCATAAGAGGTTTTTAGGATTTGAAGCTACAGGAAACATTGTGTTCGGTGTTATAAGTTACCAAAGTTAGATTGGGAATCCAAGGAACAACAGCAACAGTGGAATATTATCAGTGCTTTTGGCCCGGGCTCATCTCACATTGCTGCTTGTCTTGTGCAATTGCCTGAAAAAATACAGCTTCAATTATCAAAAAATAAAAAGGGGTTTTACATTTTAAAATCAAAGAAGGTCATGAAATATCATGGGCAAGATGTTAACTGAAATCCAGGAAGCATCAGCTAGATGAGAGCGGTCTTATTAATGCTTCAGCAGGGAGCCTACGAGGGCACTTCTGCCAACGTTTACACTAAGGGAGGGCACATCATGAGGGCATTAACTACCCCATGTAATGGTCTCCTTGAAGCTAGGAGTAATTGCCTTGAAGGAGACTACCAAGGGCAAAGCATTCAGATTTGAGGAATAAGATGGCAAAGTGTGAGGTGTGGAGACTTCTCAGCCCTCTTCCTACCAACAGGTAGGCCCCATCGGTTGGATCTCCATGCTCACAGAGCATCAACATGGCATGGAGATGAAGGAACAGCACTTCTGCCTTCCTTAATGCATGGAACCTGCTAGGAGAAACCTGCTACACCATGCCTCTATTCTTCTCCCTGGCAGATCAGTGAGCAAAGAGGCATTTACAGCACAAGGGATCCCAGTGGCAATCATCCAGTTACACTGGCAGTACATCTCACAGTCCAAGTGCAGAGGGTAAGGAAGGGACCAGACGAGCTAAATCTCAAGCGTGACATGAGACACCAACAGTATAAGAATACAAAATTGAAACAAAACCAAAACAACACCTGCAATGGTAACAAATTTTCTTGAACACAATTAAAAAGACAGCAAATAGCAAGAATGTTTAAATTCTTAACTATTAATATCTGGCTCTGTAAAGTAGATGCTTAGACTGTAGCTTCCAAGCCAGACTCTCCACTTCCACCCTGTGCTTCCATTCTATGTCCTGTAGACTTTGGAAATGGTAATAAACAGGAGGTAAAACTCCCTTAGCAAAGCAGATGCATCTTCCCTGGGTGAGGAAGAATTGATGCTGCTCCTGTCACCTATTCTGCTCATTAGCCCGGAGGGAAATCTTGCAGCAGTGTTTATGCTGTTTATGGAGCTGCTCCCTTGCTGGGAAGTTAGCTCTTGTGCCTTAGGTTTCATGCTCAGCAGAGCTCAGCGTGGTGTTTATTTGAATGACTTCCATGTAAAGTCCCCCTGTCGTGAAGACTGACGTCAAACCCCTGCATTGAATCTGGTGGCCTTGCTGGCAGAGCAAACTTAGAACCTTTGCACAAGGTTGTAGAGCAGGTCCACAGAAAGCACTGCACAGCCTTCGAATGCTTTTTGTGTCTCCCCTTCGTAGGGAGTTTCTCATCTTATTTATCCACAAGACCCGATCAGCTTTCAGGCAGGCCCAGTATTCTTCCACAAAATAATGTAAATACGAGGTAGCATTTTATTTGCAATTTTCACCATCAGGTCTCAGTGCACTTTGCCAAAATAACAGCAACCATTTCATAAGAAGAGAAAGGAGGAAGGAAACAAGGATTAATGTTCAATCACCCATCCACTGAAGCATGAACGAAAAAGCAGGTATTACCCAGCGTGATGTTTCATCGCTGGACTGACACATCCTGAGCACACGCACATGCAAGAACAGATTACTATGGGAGAAAATCAGCCAGCAAACGGCCAAAGAAAAAGAGATTCAAACAATATTTGATATAAAAACACAGGAAACTCAAAATATCCAAGAAACAACTTCCTTCTGTCACCCTTGAGAGAAGAACCCATCTCATCCTTTCACAGCCGTTGACTTCCACCTGGAGCAGAGCTCAAAAGAGGCAGGATAGCCGTATTTCATCACACACCACAGCAACGGGAAGACAGGGGATGGAGGAAAACGTGAGCATGGTGAGTTCCTTGGACACGAGGAGTTCACGCAGAGTGAATCAGCTCCTCCAGCTGACGGGTCAGATACGTGATTCCTTCTGACGCGGCCCTGCCCATTTAATTGAAAATGCAATTTTATTGTTTGGACCGCCGGGTGTTCAGACCCCTCCAAGTAATTTAATCTGCCTTAAACAGAAGCATTTTGTAATGTAATTTTAGTTTAAAAGTTTGATATAAAGATTCTTATTTAATTAAAAATTTCTACCATTGGCAAAAGCCATGCTGGTATCTTTTTGCCCCAAACTTTTGAATTAGATATTCAGTGGCTCTTTTTTGTCAGTCACCAATGGATTAATTCCATTTCTGCCCTGGATCAATCCAAGTCCGGTGTCATTAAGAGCAGGTGTCAAGCCTGCCACTTCTGTTTCCTTTTCTCTTCCTCCTCGTACATTAAACCAACCAGGAGGAGAACCTCAGTGAATTACAGCTTCTCCCTCTGACAAGGCAGACGTGAAATGTTCAGCAGACATAAATAAATATGCTCGTTTCAGAAAGCCTTTTCTCTGCAACCGCACATGCTGCATATTTATATCCAGAGGGAGCTGGCTATCTACTTCAAAGGCAAACACAATATCATCAACAAGGCATAATTGCATCAAACACGGGGTTCAACACAGCACAGCACACTGAGAAGCTGTTCTCAAGCCGTAATGTCTAAAACACTGTTTTCAAATATTGTGCTTTTCAGAACGGAGGAATTATGGAACTCATTTTTAGACAAATTGAGAAGCAAGCAGAAGATCCCTGCAGCATTAGCCAGAGATATCCAGAGAGAGTTGCTTCATGGAGGGCAGCCATAGGCAAAGAGAATCCTGGTGAGAAGGCTCCCTCCTCCCAAGGAAAAACTTGCTGATTTAATCCAAAATCCTGCTCACCACAGTTCCTAAAACGTGACTTGGGGATGTCAGGGAGCTCCAGGTCCCTCACGCCCTGGAGGTGCCCAAGGCCAGGCTGGATGGGGCCCCGAGCAGCCTGATCTGCTAGGGGGCAACCAGCCCTTGGCAGGGGTCAGGACTGGGTGATCTTTAAGGTTACTTCCAACCCAACCATTCCTTGACTCTGTGATCTGCTCTGTGTGCCCACATTACAGATTTTATGTTTTGTTGTCCTTACTGATGAAGATGCATCTTTTCTGCAACTAAACCTCAAGTGACGCTTGTCTATGCTAGATGATAGAGATCTTTTCTGTCAGAATTCTCCTGGTGGAAACAAGTGCAAACAAATGATGATCATGATCACCAATTTATGGGAGATAGCCTTCTATAGGGAACTGAAACTTATTTAATTGATAGCCCATGCTCTGGGGAAAGGCACATACCATGTATCCATGTGCAGTATAAGAAAACTCACTGCAATGTGGCACTGGAGTCCTTCTCATACAGGGAAGGAAAACTTTCAGTTTAATTTGGAGATAACCACGAGGGCATGAATTATGTCCCGTTATTCGCCATACCTCAAGAATACCAGAAGTTTCTCATCAGGGTGAACAGCCAGCTCTTTTAATAAGACTGAATAAATTTCAAGCCCCTTTGTAAAGCTCCTACTGTTCCCTTTTCAAAGCAGTCGCAGCAACATGGAATATCAAGCGGAGAAAGCTAATCAGAACAACTCGACAGCAGAAAAGTTAAAAGAAAAGACCACAGGAAAAATAAATCAATGCATACCTGCAAGGTTTGAACCCACCGTTCTTTAAGTAAAATTAATCTGTAATGTAATTAAACGTTCCCCCAGAGGGACAGGTATAATTGAATTAGAGGTGCTTGGTAGAGTTGCAGGGTTTAACAGATCTTCTCAGACTTCACCACACTCCTCTCTTTCTGCCACAGTTCACACAGTTCCTCACTGGCCCATTTCTGAGCACTTTCCATGGAACAACTTCATTAGCATTGGCTGCTTCAATCACTCTGCATCCGATCAGCCAAGCCTTGCTCCTCTGCAGTGAAACTCCCTCACCGTGGATTAACTCTAAAGCCACTCCTAAACTCTGTCGCTTGTACAGTTAAAGGATTTAGCCAAGTGCTTCCAGAAGCTGTTTAAAATCCCCTGGTTTTGTAGTATCCTGTTCTGCCAGTATCTAAAGGATTTGTGAACGAACCTTGGGCAGAAGAGTGCTTTCAAGGAGTGCTCCTCAAAAGCTGAACTGCAGATGGGCTTGTTCACAAATGTGTTTGGTGCCAGGTAAACCAGGATGGCTGTGGTCAGTGTACACAGGAGGGAGAGGAGTCAAGCCCAGTCTTAGCATGAAAGCAATAATGAGACAACCAGTTAGTCCACACGTGGCCTATTGAACCTCAAGGCATAAAATTCCTTGTATTCAACAATAAACTTTAGATTAGCGGAAAAGATCGTGCCAAAAAAACCACTAATATCCCCCACGAAGTTGAGAACAACTCAACAGTAACGCTTGCTCTTGGGTGGGTATTATCATTGAATCCTAGAATGTCTGGGGTTGGAAGGGACCTCAAAGACCCAGTTCCAACCCGCTCCCATGGGCAGGGTTGCCAGCCACTACATCAGGCACCAGATGAGGCTGCCCAGAGCCCCATCCAACCTGACCCCCAGGGATGGAGCACGCACAACTTCGCGTGGCAGCAGTATCCTAGCATCGAGAAATTCAAGTATGCCACCCACATTCTTCTGAACGTAACTCGCAAAGTGGATGTTAGGGAAATTCCACAGCTTCTGAAAGATGGACCCACCCCAGTCCCTCATTCGAGGCACGACATAATTTCAACATTCCCTTCTTCTTGTCTGCATCTGAGGTTGGTCAGGAGCCTAATTAATGGCTGCTGTAGCAAGTACAATTCCCACCTGGAGGGAATTTCATTATAATCAACACGAGCAACCCTAGCAGCTCCCAGATGAACATTAAGCAGAAGTTGCTGGCTCACAACTTTCTTAATGTCCTCTTAGAAATGCATTCCCAAAAGAGAGCCTGGAAATCTGTATTCTTCCTTTTTAAGCCGAAAGACTGAAAGTGTTACTTTTTCCCAGATATTTAGTCCTAATTCAAAAGGAAATCCTAAGCTCCACGCTGCTAATTACTCTGCCAATCTAGCTTTCCAGTGTTAAATTTGGGAAATGAATGAGCAAGACTGATTTCTCTGTGTGGTCTCTGTCTTTTCAGTCTAAGTCTTGCAAGAGAAACAGTTGAAAGGAGCTTCTGTCCTCCTTACGCATTTCATTATAACTTCAGTTACCTGTCGGTGTTAAATATTGCAGCAAATATGAACAGGGTGTTTTTTGAAGTCAGAGCAGCTAGCACTCCTGACCCCTTAGCTCTACAAAAGAAAAACTTCAAAAGTTTGCTCCTTTATAATAACGTAAGACCTGAAGATCTGGGTCTAGAAATAGCCGAATGTGTAATTTGTATAGAAATCAATGAAAATTAGGTAGATAAGTAACTTTAATGATCTAAACCACACTTATTAACTCAGACTGTTTGAAATATTTTTTCCCCTGGCCTTTTTTTTCTCACTTTAGCAGTTTTACTCATATTCTCACCTTGCTCCGTCTGAATAAAGATGTGTTTCCGGCTGTTTGATGGACCCAAAGATGGATGATGTTATGTTATAGCTCTGCCTTCCAGAAACAACCCTTCCATCCCCTGCCTTCCAAAGGCAAAGCTCGTGGAGTCCTGCTCTCAGTGTATCCTAATCTGACCCAATACATTCAGGCAAATCTTCCAGCTCTAGTAGTCACAGCCTGCAATCTTCATCAAAACGAAAGCTCTATCCACCATACTCCTCTTTAACACCACAACACGTACTGGCATCCACTGATTTTCTATCATAACACAGAACTATTGGCAATTAAAAACTAACAAATCATACCTCAAAAGAACCTCTAACTATCCGATGCCCTATACTGATAGGTGACCACAGGAAACAAGCTAAAAATAAGGCTTTATCACAAGTGTAATAAATCCATCCTATGGTATTATTTCTATCGCTACTCCATGTCCTTTCGCAGAAGGGCATCCTGATGTTCATCCATTTATTTAAGGAAGACATAATTATCAAAAAAGCTCTTCCATAAAGTTGCAACCGGTTAAGGAATATAGAAGAAATTGCTAAAAGTGCCATAAATGAGCATACGATTCTGTATATACATGGAGATGGTTTTTCCTCCCAGGTAGCCTTGGTGATGGCAGATACGGTCATTCCAGCACTGACAGAGCTTTGGGTTCATCCACAACAGAAATACCCATGGATGCAGATCAAGCTGCAAAGTGGCACAAATTCTGCAGCTCCTCCTACAGAGCAAACCCTCCTCTGACATCACCAGATTAACACATGGTTGAACCCAGAGTCTCGGGTACGGTTTAAGATCACATTCCCACACCATCTCAAACCATGAGATGAGACTACTGATGTAGTCTTTTTCTGAAAGACTCAAACGAAAACACGACTCGGTAAAATACGACTCAACAAACCTACCAGAGCCATTCATTAACGCATTTGCCACCCTAATCTAGGGAGACCTAGGAAGCCACAAACAGACCTCATGAGGATGCGACACCAGTGCTGTGAGCAGCCAAAACACGAGACCCAGAAAGGAAAGGTGCAGGAGAAGCCCCTGGTACTCACACAGCGCGGTGGTGAGTTTCTCTGGCTGATCATAGTGCACCATCGCGACGCAGAGCGTGTTGAGGGCAACCACGCAGAGCACGATCCAGTAGAAGCTCTGGGCTTTCACCATGCGCCGGATGAAGAAGCGGAACATTTTCTCTTTCCTCCTGAAGTAGGATGAGCTCTCATTCTTCCCACTCTTCAAACTGGCACGAGCAAAAGGAGACCCTGGGCAGTGGGGCACAGAAAGAAGAGTCACCACAGCACATCCAGGCAGGAGAAAGGCCAGAGGATGCCCATGGGTACACAGACCCACTCCCAAGCACCAGGCTGAGCACAAAGCTGGGCACACCGAGAATGGGCTGAGCACAGGCATCTCGCTTGCAATGACTTTGCGAGGGATGAAGGGTGAGATTTTAGAACCTCATGGCTTAATACTCAGTTCCACCATCAGTAGGAACCGGGCTCCCAACTCCCTGAAGCTATCCTGAACGTCCCAGCTGAACTCATAACCTTTAGGATCCCAACTGACTGTAGCAGCAAGGTGTTGGGCATGGTGGTGTTTGTGCGTGGAGCACATCCCCTTGGAGCTTTGCAGCTGCCAACAGGTCCCTACATCCCCACTCAGAGCATCAGGCACAGCCAAGCCCTAATTACCAAACTAAGATTCCTTATTTTACTCTGACTTCACATCTCTCTGCAGCAGAGGGCTCAATCTGCCTCCATGCATCATGTTCTGGGCACAGCTTCCCATTTGTATCCATTCTACCTTTATCAGCTACATTTCAAGTCTGCTCTGAAACCTTGGAAGAGAATCAAATGTTTTAATAATAGCAAGCTGGTGGAGGAAACAATTCCTAATGTAAGCTCTCCCTCTGAGGTAGAAGCACTGTTGAAAGGAGTGATGGAAAAGCAATCTCTCGTCAGTGCTGAGCACGTGCATCCGTGGGAGTTCTTCTGCAACAGCTACAAGTGCTGTTGCAAGCAGGGTAACTGGTGATGGCCACAGGCTGTCTGCTACCTGCTTCACGCTGTGCTCACACTCCTCTGATTGCAAACCTTGTCTCTAGGCAGCTCAAGGTAAAGCAGCATGCTGTTGGCCTTTGCTGTCATCAGCTGTTGCCTCCCAGTGGGTAGGACTGGCCAGGACACACATTGACCTGCTTGGACCAAGCACTGTGACAGCAGGTGACCCACACGGGCTCTCCTTGGAGATGGCTGAGTTACATGAACAAAGTGTTCTGGCCGGGGCAGCCAACTGATCCAAGTGCTCTCGTCGGCATTTCAACACCTCCAGTGATGGAAGGGGTGAGGATCTCACCCTGTGTCATCTTGCAGTAACACCAAACGCTGCAGTCATAGACGGGTGGTGACAGCAGGGAGCTGTGCCGCACCACGTCCCTACCAGCAAGCTCTGTGCTCCTTTGCTCAGTTCTGGCCATCCACCAATACACCAAACGCAGGGCTGCATAGGCTGGAACTCCTTGCTGGAAAGCTCAGTGGGCTGTTGTTCTATTCATTTGATAATCTTTCCTTTCTCAGTGTAGAGATTACCAGTAGTAGTGCTCATCTGTTGTTTTAAGGTGATAAAATGAAATACAGGTTAAGAAATTTTACTTGCCACTGGTGAGCCTGCACCTCAAGTGTTGTGCTCTGCATTGGGCCCCTCACTACAGGAAAGACATGGTGGCCCTGGAGCATGTCCAGAGACAGGTAATGGAGCTGGGATGGGTCTGGAGCACAAGTGTGATGGGGAGCAGCTGAGGGAGCTGGGATGGAGAAGAGGAGACTCAGGGGAGATCTTAGTGCTCTCTACAGTTCTCTGAAAGAAGGTTGTGGCGAGGTGGGGGTCAGCCTCTGCTCCCAGGTAACAGTAATAGGACAAGAGGAAACGGCCTCAAGTTGTGCTGGCGTTGATGGGAGGGATGGGGTTCAGGTTGGGTATTTAGAAAAACTTCTTTAGAGAAAGAGTGGGCAGTGGCACAGGCTGCACAGGGAGCGGTGGAGTCAGTGTCCCTGGAGCTGTTCCAGAACCATAGAGATGTGGCATTGAGCATCATGGTCAGTGGGCATGGAGGGACTGGTTGGGGTTGGACTTGATGATCTTAGAGGTCTTTTCCAACCTTAATCATTCTCTGATTCTGTCTTCCAGGAAAGAACATCAGGCCCCATTGTGTATTTAAATTGATTTAAACATGGAAAACATCCTCTTTCCTAGAGATGTCTCTAGCATAGCATGGAGAGTAAGGAGCCAGCACTGACTGCTGCAGGCTGGTTAGTGCAGAGGAAAGTCAAAGAGTCAGGAGAAAATGAAAGAATAAATCTTAAGATTAACTCCAGAGAACACACTGGGAAGTGTTTACCGCTATCGAGCTTTATAATGCAATTATAAGGCTCATTGAGGTACTTGTATTTGAATTAAAGTGCAACGTATGCAGGCAACAGCCAGCAAGAGACCTGTCAGCATCTCTGCCCCTCTGGTCTGCATCACTTTGCACTCAGTAATTGCATTGCTAGTTCTTCCACAGTCCTTATGCTCTCATCAGCAAGATGCAATAGCACGAGGAAACCATCCAAAAAAAAACCACACCCTTTGCTCAAAAACATATTCTTCATGCATAATCACCCATATGATCTGTTTGTTTATGTTATGAAGTTTCAGTCTTTCCAGAGCCTGCAGAAGGATCTGCTTGCTTTATCAGGTTCTTTTTTGACTTGTTCCGCGAATCAGAATCAAACCTGCTTTTCCCCAGTGGATGAACCGCTCGCAGGAGGTGGAAAGCACTGCTGTTATTTTCCCTGCCATATGCTCCCAAGACAGTTCCCAGCTCTGCACCAGATTATGCACGAGCCCAGATGCTCCGTCATCCGCTGCCACCTGAAAGGCTGAACTGAGAGATCTGTTTGCATGGCATGGGTGCCCAGCGCCTGGAGGGACTTGGATGTGACTGCGAAGATCTCATAACAGTTGCAGCCATCAACAAATGTTCCAGAAATGACCATTGCTTGTTATCCATGCAGGGATCCGAGCAGCTCAGAAACAAAACAAAACAAAAACCACCCACGGCTGCTGCAGTTTCGCCTTCCTTCATCAGCTTCTCTCATAGGATGGTCAGCAGTTTAGCCACAAAACCCTGTAGCAGTTCAGCAGAGGGTGATGGTGTCAGGAACACGCAGAGCAATGCTCATTTACAGCGAGTAGGTCTTCATTTAAACGGGGGGGAAAAAACAAATCCAGCAGCAGCTGTGATCTTCTGAAAGGTTAATGCCAAATTTCCAAAGAGCATCTGAGGCACTCATGCTTGCAAGCATACATGGACACCTACTCTCAAGTGTACTGTTTGTGCTGCTACCCCTTATGCATCCAGGATTTGCTGCTTCGTGGTATCTGGGGTGCCAAGACATTTCTTTGGAAGATAATGAGAACATCTGCTACTTCAGCAGCAAAACAAAATACAGACTCAAAGAACAGGGAGAGGAGTAAGCAAAACAACTCCAAAGCAGGCAGGGAGATGTCTCTCCAGCCAGCAAGGAAAAGCCACAACTGACAGACGCCCACAGAGCTCCCCTTCTCTGGAGTGCCAGGAGCTCCCATGCAGACACCCATTGGCCTCCCCTGGCAGTGCTGAGTGGGACCTGGCTGCCCAACAATTTGCAGGAGAAGTAGGACCACAGGAGCCTGAGACACTTGTGTTCTCTGGAGCTGAAGTGGTTTGGGTAGGACAAGAGGTTTTGATAGAACAAGAGAGAGCGGCCTCAGGTTATACCAGGAGAGGTTCAGGTTGGATATTAGGAAAGATTTCTCCTCAGAAAGAGTGGTAATGCATTAGCACAGGCTGCACAAGGATGTGGTGGAGTCACCATCCCTGGAGATGTACAAAAACCTTGGAGATGTGGCACTGAGGGACACGGTCAGTGGGCATGGTGAGGATGGACTTGGTGATCTTAGAGGTCATTCCAACTTTAACGATTCTGTGATTCTATACCAAATTTGCAGCAGCAATGGCAGACTTCACAGGATGCCACCCTCTGTACTGGAGGTGTGTGGGCAATCACTTGGCTGTGCGTCACCATATCTGCCTTTAGAAATTGGAAAACTCATTGAGAACCCTTCCTAAGGCAAGAATGAGGAGTCAAGGGGCCACTGTCCAGCGCTTCCCAGTGCCCATTCCTCTTGGCAAATCCATACACTGAGCTGCAGTGGCAGGTGTAAGTAAATGTCTGTCCACTTCCTCTCCCACCCCCCCCCCCCCCACAACAGCTGAGGCTTAGCGGGAGCGTTTGACATATTTGGGTTTCATTAGCATAAATGAGCGAGTTCCAAGCAGAACCACGGGGTGCCCAGCATAGTGTGGTATCTCCAGGCATTCGGGCTCTGTTGGAGGTGCAGCATGCAATAGCAGGGCAGCGAGGGGAGTGGGTGAAGCTGCAGTGCCTTTGGCTCTGGTCAATTGATTCATTTCCCTTCTGGAGCAAAAGAGCCGCTCGGAAGAAACGGGATATAAACGTGTTTAGTTTGAAGGTCTAAACCTGGGGGAATGCGAAGCCAGTACTCACCAACGGAGCAAATGTCTGTGAAATGGTCCTCACCTTCTTCAGCATGAATCAGGTCGTTTTTGCTCTTCTTTATTGCGGCTCTTTTCAACACTGTGTACAAATTAAAGAGAAAATGCCCTGTGAGCTTTCAGAGTGGGTTCTCTCTCCCCCTCCCTTTTCTCTCTCTCCACGGCCAGCACTTACTGCCCAACACCAGCTTCAAGCTCTCGCACAAGGGCAAGCTGGAGCAAATCGGCCAACCCACAGCCTTGCAGGGCCTCTGCATGCCTCGATGCAGGGCAGTTCTTCACTTAACCTTCTAGATCCTGAAGGCTTGCCAGGCACAGTTCTGCATGCTTACACAGAAGCAAAAGGATGGGGGGCGGGGGGGGGGGGAGTCACTGCAGCTGCTGGACCTTCTAGCGCAGCAGAAAGGCTTGGCAGGGTCACTGAACCTCCCTGAGCCCCCATGGGTCATGAGATGAGTGCTTCCATCCATTAAAAAACATTAATGCTGTTTACAGTGTGCACCATTAAGAAGTTTACAGGGCTTGGGTACAGCTTACCGCAGAGCGATGCCTTAAGCAGCAAAAACACTATGGTGAAAGCAACCGCTGCAAATCAGTGCACGCACTCTGAATAGCACCCACTGCACAAACCCCTTCCCTCTGGGAACGTCCTAGCTCTTTGAGAACACACTTTGTTCAACTGCATCTTTTATCGGGAGGGCAAACATCGCTGCGTCGGTTTACACGAAGGAAGGAGAACCGCAGCCTGAGGCTGGGAGAGGTCTGCACTGCTCACCCAGCACACACGGGGAGACGCAGGATGCTGGGCCCACCACCACCTACCTGCAAACCTCGAGAACTAGCAGAGAAAAAATACGTTGACACGGTTTTGTCACAGCTTCAAGACATACAGGAACTAAGCACCGCTTGCTATCAGCAGTAAGACACCCCACGGTGTGGTGATACAGACTGGTCAGGAGGCACACACAGCAAGCCCACGCACTCCACAGCGACTGACATGGGGGTGGGTTCGTACAAGAAGACCCTCTCACCCTACAGAGGTTTTCCTGCCTTGCAGATGGATTCCTTCCTTCACAAATTACCGCTCGTGTCACCTCGAGGGAGCCCCCAGAACACCTCCCGGGTTCAAAGACTCAAAGAACAGAGACCGCTCTCCACCCGCTGTTGTAACTTGGATGTAATTTTTACAGATAACCTCTTCTGTTATTTCCTTCCCCACCCAGCAGTAGGGCTGGATCCTCAGTCCAAGCAACACCAGCCTTTGGCTCCTTCAGGCTGCATCTCTCCCAGTAAATTCCAGTGTGTCCAGGGCCATCCCCAGCAGTGGAACATAACCAACCCTGGGAGTAAAGTTTTACAGCACTCTTTGGCATGAAATGAACACCACCTCCTCTATCTTCTTTCCCCCCCAGAAAGTTCTACATTTAACAATTAGAGCACACTATAGAATCATAGAATGTCTTGGGTTAGAAGGAACCTCAATGATCATCTAGTTCCAAGCCCCCTGCTGCGGCAGGGTTGCCAACCAGTAGATCAGGATCCAGATCAGGCTGCCCAGGGCTCCATCCAGCCTGGCCTTCGACAGTTCCAGGGATGGGTCCATCCACATCCTCTCTGGGCATCCCGTGCCAGCACCTCACCACCCTCTGTGACAAACTTCCCCTTGACATCTAATCTACATCTCCCCTCCTTTAGTTAAAACCATCCCCCATCCCTACAGATACTTTGGATGCAACATTCCCATGTCGGAGGCTGAGACCATTTACTAGCAGAGAGGTGGGCTGCTCCATCTCAGTTGCCCTCGAGGCTGGCAACACTGGCTTAAGCGTACCAGCAGGGATGGAACCTTGGTGTACCTCTGTATTCTACGGCCTGCACCCACCTCTAGTTTGCTTAACAGCACTCAACTCTCCAGCTCTTCCAGACGCTCATTGCAGCTCAAGACCACAAGCCCTGGCTATACCCACACACCACCACACACACTCACACACACACACACACACAAAGATTTGCCAAGTGCACCTCAGCCCTGACCTCCTTCCAGCCCCAGGTCCTCCTGAGCGCAGGTCACGCAGCCAAGCCAGCAGCCGGGCATGGGTTGCACCGGGAGCCACCGAGCTCAGAGCAAGGAGCCAAAGCAGGTGGGAAGCATCGCTGGTGACCTGGGTGCTCGGGGCGAGGGGGATGCGCTGCCCCGCTTGTGCCGCCTGAGCCCCTGATGATTTGCAATCCACTCACTGTTGTAGCTGCTGCCGCTGCTAGTCTCTGCCGGTGCCGTGCCTTGTTGAATCGGCCCTTCCGAGGCGGCCCTCCCTGACAGTGAATGGGAGGAGAAAAAAAAAGAGGGGGGAAAGGGAGGGGAGGGGAAAGGAGGAGACATGGGAGGACGAAAGATGGTCAGAAAAGGGAGAGGGAAGAATCTTTAACTGAACTTTGTCGCACCCTAAGAGCTCATCGGTCTCGAGGCACACAGGGAGAGCGGTCCCCGCGTCCTCGCTGCACTGTGTCCAAAGCTCCAGCCGGCCTGACAGCTAGGGTCGCACGTCGGAAGATAGGATCACCACACCCTGTTATGTCTTACTGCTTACAAGTAACAGGGGTCTTAGTCTCTTTGTCACGTCCGTTGGAAACCTCGGTTCAGAGCCCTGCCTTCTCTCGGTCAATGCATTTCTCTCCTAGCATCGCCCTGCAGCCTACCCCCAGGCACAGCTGCCTCTGCTCGGGGCAGGTGCCCCCACCACACTGTGGTCCCCCAGGCAGTGCAGGGACCGACTGACCCCAAGGGCAGATCCCCATCCCAGAGTGGTGTCACATAACTGCTCATCATCCACCTGCAACCTCAAAAAGGCCCGGTACGGGAAAAGGGACTCTTTAGCCCAACTTATTCCAAGTGCATGCAAGAGCGTGTTCCTCACACCCTTCTGGTTGCAGCAGAAAGCCATGTCAGCATACAGCAGGTGAATCTCTCGTGTTGCAGGAGGAAAACCACACAGCAAAACGACCTACCGTCCAGAGGAGATTTCTCTTCTGCGTTCTTGTCTTCCTCGGCCAGCATGACCTCCTCTGTAAGGAGAAAAACAGCCAGGCTCAACCTCAGATTTATCACGTCCCCAGTCTAAAAACAGCTGAGTTGTGTGCAGCAGACCTCTGTCTCAGTTTCTACCAGCCTTATCTCGTTGTATTACCCTGTTACACCAAACCTGTGGAGAAAGGATGGTTCACAGAGCTGTTTTTGTTCCCCTGTGCCCTTCTTGCACAGGGATGGAGGTTAGCCTACACTACCTACAGCATTCCTCCACGATCTCCTGCTTCCCAATGAGCCACCCACTCCAGTTTCTTCACCAAGCTACCACAAACGAGGGATTTCTGTAGAGCAAGAACACTTCTCCACCTCCAAGCAAAGCCAAAGCCAGAGGAGGTCCCTCTTGCTCATCCAGATTGGAGACTCCAAGGAGTGAAAGATATTCTATGGCTATTACCACACTTATGTCTCCATCAATAAGACCAGGACTTAACCTGAAGGGAAGGGATCCATGTCTCACGGCACAGAGTAACACAAGTGGGGCGGTGCCACATTGCAGGGGATACAAGTCACCAAACAGCCACTGGATCAAATATCTGTCAAAATAAAATCAATGGCAAGGCTGCCATGGCAGAGCTCAGGCTAGCACAGTTCAAAGTGCAACACATGGGAGATGCCACCATTGGCTTCCCATTCCTGTATAGTCTCCAGAATATGAGTTTATACTTTCCTACCCTACAAGAATTCGAAGAGCACTGAAAAAAGAAAACAAAAACCCATCACCCCTCAATCGGAAATGACTCATTTCTATCTGTGTGAAGAACGACCAAATTTCCCAAGGTTTCACCATGCAAATGTCATCACCCAAGTCGGTGTGCAGCACACACCACACACTGCACCAACACTTGAAACCTCACCGTTCGTGCGGTCTGAACGGCGGATCTTAGCTTGCTGCTGTAAAATTATGTGAGGGTTTTCCAAAGGATGGTCTGAACTGTGCAAAACACTGAATTGGCAGCTGGTAAACTGTATATTTCCATTATTAAAAATGACAAATTCTTCCATGTTTGGCAGAGACGTAATTTAGGATCTTAACTAAGAGATCTGACACTGCATTCCTACAAAACTCTACTCAAAACCCCATTTAAAACAGCCTAGATGGAAGGCTAACTACAAAAATAACAGCAAACCACAGCCTAACATCAAAGTGTGAAGCTAAAAGAGCTGTCTGGAGGAATACTGGAGGGATCAGCACTACCACACAAGTCTTATATAATCTCTTTATTAATCATCTGGGGGAGAGAGAGAATGAATGATACATTAATAGGACAGCAAACTGAGGCGGCTGGAAAATAATATTAAGGACTCGGGGAGACAAGAAACCTAAGCAGAAGAGGACAAAACAAAATAGAAACTAATGCACCAAGGACTCAGAAGAGGGGAGGAAATCAGTGGTGCTGGGAGAGGGTTAAAAATGTCAGCTGAGCTGTAAATCTGCACTTTAAAAGGCATGAAATCCTTAAAAAAATAGAAAACAACATAATTTATTGGGTGTTTTTTTTTTTTTTTTCCAGAAATTCCTTGGTAGGTTTGGACAACTGAAATGGGCTGTTCTTTTTTAGATGGCTCAAGAACCTTCTCTCTCAAAGCTCAACATCAGAAGGCACTTCTGAAGCCTCGCCTAGGGAAAAGCTGCAGTGGTGTTCTGAGGTTAATAATACAGAAAGAGTTAAACAGAATGAATGACAATTAATAACAAACACGGTTGCCCTAAAACAGAAACTCACTGTATTAGTTTCTTTCAGAGATCTCTGACTAGGTAGGAAAATAAATTATCATTTCTCCTGCTGCTGAGCTGCCTCATGTTTGGTGCGTTCCTGTAATAACCAGACATGGCTCTTCCATGAGCCTTCTCAATCCCGAGACTCTACATTCCCTCTAGGGCCTCTGAGCTGCACAAACATGGTGGTTTGCAATGTGTACTGGGACCTTCTGACGTTCCAGTGTCACCTGTGCCCCTACGGGCAGAGAGATGACAGATTTCATCACACTGAGGTTTCAGGAACTGGAATGGCACATACCAGTGGGACCTGAGAACTTGCAAGTAGCAGTTTGATATCAGTGTACTTTCACCTATGAAATGCAGAGTCCTGAGTTAACTCTGCAGACCCGACGAGCCCTTATCCCAAATCCAAGGCCATGATTTGATCCCTGACCTATCTCCCCCCACAGACATTCCTCATCCAAGGCTCTGCTCTGCTGTCACTTTAAAATAACCAAAAACTCCTTCTCATTGTCTCAAGCCTGACTCCTCCATTCCCATCCTCGACAGTCACTCCCATCTGCTTTACATCCACCGGGGAACTGCAAGATCACATCCACCCCAGTGGGGCTTTATGAGGTTTCAAAGCCTGCTAATAAGACAATTCAGCAGAAAGAAATCACACTGTTACCAGGATATGTTTTTTTTTAACCAGGGAGCATCCTTAGCAGACGCTCAGAAGTCGCATTGCCTTTAGTCGTCCCTGTAATAGAGACTGGCAGAAGGTAATTAGGGAGCCTGAAAAACCTCCAAAGAACAGTTCCTCTACATTAAAAGAAATATTCAACAAAGCCACTGTATTGTATCAGCAACTTCTAGCCTCCAAACAAAGGCACGGGGCCTTCACTAGGGTATCAGAGCAAGAAATGCCTCAGCTGCAAGATTCATTGCTGGTCATTAAGCACTGACAATGCTCAGCACATTGAAGGACCGGGGATCAAGGCAGGCATCTTGTACTGAAGAAGGGAAGGGAACTGAATTCAACCACTGAAGCCGCAAATTTCTTAATCAGATAAAGCAAATCAAATGCATCCCTTAGAAAAAGGCCTCATGCTTTCACTCTAATTATGGAACCCTAATTTATCTTTCTATCAACTATCCTCTCTGGCAATCTCACACGTTGCTGCCAGTTCTTAGGGATGTATGGTTACTTTCCCCAGCTGTATCAAGGGCTTGTTGCTCTGCTTCTTCTACAGAAAGCTGAAACCTGAGGTTTGCAAAGTTTTGTTGTGTCAGGGAATGGCATGGATTGATGGCGGTCACAAACAAGGGTTGACAGTTGGACCCAGTGATCTTGACTGTCCTTCTGACCTTAATCATTCCATGTTACAGAGAGCCAGAAGAGAGAACTGTGACCCATTCACGAAGCCTGCTTACTCCAGAAGAAAAGAAATGCTCAGAATCAGTGCTGTGTGAAAGAGATGGACTGGCAAATAATTAAAATGCAGAAGACAGGCGACTTTCTGAACAGAAAGGCTTTGAGTCCCTGAGCAGTGTGTTTCCAAAATGATGCATGTCCTTGTAAGATAAGAGAAACACCTTCAAAAGAATATTTGTGGACCCATAAGCTCTTTACTCCGTGCAGAGAGCCCAGTTCTCTGCTCTCCGATAGAAAGGCAGTACGACAGCCTCAGAGCTGCTACAGTTTTGAGGAGTTTAACTGAAAAAGCAATGGTGGCAAAAAATCATTTGCACGGATTACATGGTTTGATTTCACCGTGTTTTAATTCCTCTGAAAGGCACAATTCCAATTTGACTTGTTACCTCTTTTTCACAGAGCCAAAAGAACACATAAAACAAAGAGCACAAGGAGCAACCCCATCCTGACAAGGGGGGTGGGTCAGGACAGGGCTGCTGACCACCAGCAAGACTTCATTTGATATTGGTTGGACTGGAGAAGTTCTGTTTTACGAGCATGGTTCACCTGTGCCTGGAGGAATGGCACGGTGGGAAGCATCGCTCTTTGCACCTCTGTCAGCTGACTGCTGGCATTGGGAATCAGAATTGCTCAGGTTGGAAAAGACCCTCAAGATCATCGAGTCCAACCTCAACCCAACCATACTACCCTAACAACTCTCTGCTAAACCGTGTCCCTGAGCACCACATCACTGGAAAAAAACAAAAAGTACTCCTAGAAAAAAGGGAAAGATATATAGACAGTTATTCAAGGTCCAGGCTGCTAAGGAGTTTCTTTCTTACAACATAAGTATCTATTAAGATAACTCATTAGACCAAGTCAAGAACACGATCGAGTCACATAGCGTTTAAGAAGTAGAAAACGAAGACCTATTGTTTTCTTTGGGAGTACTAAACGGGCTACAATCTCAGTATAAAAAGGAGTTAATAGTGTCAACCTCCAAAGTTTATCAGAATCACCTGCTTAATGCAACACGTGCAGCAAGAGGTAATAAAATTTTATTCACTTTACAAATAAAGATGACTCTAAGAAACAGTAAAAGTGACTCAAAAGCGGTCAATAAATGATGAGCAGAATGCTAAATCAAAATCACTGTTGGCAGACGGGAGGTAGCATACAGATGAAGGAATATTTCAGTCACTCAAATACTTCCCTTGGTACTAAACGAGTTACAGCCCTTGAGGTAAGAACCTGAGCATGACAGAGAACAAGGAAACCTCCCTTCCAGCTCCAGTAACTACTCAGTATATGGAAACTGCTACAGACCAAAGTCAACCAGATTAAGACTCCCCTTAAGATGCTGGAACACAGCTTTCTGTGCTTCCTACCTTGCATCAAAAATAAATGAGGGAAAAAAAACTGAACAAACAAAATGCTCAGAGATAGATACTATAAATATTAGAAGCCTGGAGAGCCTTCCATGGGAAGGGAGGAAACAAGCAGATTGGCTCTGCATGCTTTACAGCAGAAAAAAAATAAGGTGAAACAAGGTAGAAATGCAGCAGAAAAAGAGGAGTAATAGAAAGAAATATACTCCCGTGTAGGAAGAAAACACGTTTAAAATTAAGGAAGAAAATATTTTTTCTTCATTCAAACCAACTATTAATGAGTGGAACTCCTTGCTACAGGATACTCTGAGGTCAAGGATGCTCGAAGGATTTAAAAATCACCATATATCTACATGATTAATAAATAAAAACCTCCACAGTTACATTAGAGTAGGACATCAAGACCTTTTGCTCTTCCATTTATGCAAATATTCTGTAGCATGTCTATGAGACGTTTCTGCTTTTCCCACAAAGTAATCTGGTTTTGCTTCGGCCACTGGCCCATATACAGTCCTGAACAAGGAGTCTGGTTTGGAAATCCCTGATGCACAGCATCATAGCTGAAATCCCAGCCTCAGAAACAACAGAAATGGGAAATCCCAATTGATGGCACAGTTCCACATTTCAGTGCCTGACTTCCAACCACTTGGTTCTCTCTTTGGTCTAGCCTTCATGCTATATTTTGCAGTTAAAGATTTACTGGCATGAAGTTGATTTTAATTATTGTTATTATTCGGCTGTACTAGAATGCATTTTTATATTCCTATCATATTTTCAACAGTGCCTTAGCAGGACAATTTTATTATTCCCTAATTCAGCTTGTTTGCATACACTGCTTGTTCTGGAAGACCTTCTGAACCTCGTGTTATTAAACAAAAAAAGAGATGGGTATTTTAGAGCAACTTCACTGTATATTCATGTGGCATTTATTCAGCACTGGCAACAGAGAAATCAAAAAGCCAGTTGTTTCCACAGGGACTCAATGCTTGGAGCAGAGTAGCTGTGCTTCATAACTTCTCCACCTCAACTTTCAGACCTCGAGGTCAGAAAACAGTCTTGAACAGTCTCCAGAATGAAACCAAGCAATGCACACCCATGCAATAATTCTCATTTTTATCGTGTTAATGGAGAAATTGGGTGTTAGAATCCAAGACAAGACAAAATCCTTTAAAGCAAGATGGCAGCAGAGCCAAGGCAGAACCACAGCACTCTGCTCCAGCTAACCAATAAGCCATTAATCAATTTGAATTTGGGCTAGCAAAACAGCTGTAAATAAATGAGAAGACAAGTTCCAAATTGAAAGAAAAGCAAATGGTCCTTTATTTTTCAACCCTACAGTCACAGAATTAAGGGGAGATAAAGTGTGGTTGCTTAATTGAGGGCAGTTGCTGTTGAACAGGCACAGTGATAAAAGTCAATACAACGGGCACTCAGTTGTCACTGTGGATAGTGCTTTGGGGAATAATGGGTTCAAAGCCACCATACAGTTCAGAGCAGAGACAGAGCAGCAGCTCACAGCTTTGGCAAAACATCACATGCCAGTTCTGCCACTGGCTCATCAATTGGTGTCTAGCGAGTCACCATACAGTGCTGGACCTCAGTTTCCCTGGTCACAGTGGGCAGGGATTAAGTTGACCTGCCTACAAGGGTGCCTGAAAATCTATTTGTGAAGCCACCACTTCTTTTTCTCTCCATCTTTTTTTTTTTTTAAAGGCATTTTCACTTCACTCCATTGTTTAAGCTTTGCAGAAATACAAGCGAGGAAGCAAATGTTAACGAATTGCACCGTGGTTATGTCAATGTATATCAGAAGGATTATTGGTAATCTTTACAGAAAAAGAAAAACACACGCTCTTTTTTTTTGCTAAATTGAAGTATTTAGGTCTTTGTCAAAGTTGATCACTGCTTGCAATAAAGTGTAATGTTCAGTTGTAATTGTTACAAAGCAATGTTAATGTGTGCTGGGGTAAGTTTAATGAAAGCCATCTTTGTAGCTCATAAAAATGACATTCCAGTGTATTTTGCTATCATAGCAACAGAGGCTTATGAAATAGCTGCAGTGGAAAGTAAATAAAATATAGATGACTCATGTAAGGCAATGGTTTCGCCACAGTGGAGACTTAGCACCACATTGCTTATTGTATTGTACTGTTTTAAGACAATTAATGCCTTAATGTTTTGCTCTCAGCAATAAAGTTGGACCGAGCTCTTTATTTGTGCTTAACCAACCTGGGATCATCCGCAATAACTTCAGTGCAACTGCTCAGAAACAATTCCAACAAAGCCAGTAAGCGTTGGCTGGGCCATACCCAGTCTCAGATGGTCAGGAGCACCAAGGAGAGATCCTTGCCATCATCAGACTCTACATGCCACACACCTTAGTGAACCAACATCAGCAGTCTCCACTTACCTGCTTTGAAGATCCACTCCAAATATCCATTTAGCTCCCGTTCTATTTGCTGTTGCCTCCGGAGTTTCAGGAAAGCTCGACGGTTTTCTACCCTCTCTCGTTCTTTGGCAAATTCACTACAGAGAGAGAAGAATGAAAAAGTACATCACACACTGTCAGGACAAATATGCAGCTTCTCCTTCATTTTGGTAGAATAACTTCACAAAGACTGAAGTCAGCAGCAGCGGAAAGAGGAAACCATAGCACGCTACGCATCGATGTCCAACAAGTTACCACTTTGATTCCACTGGAAGCAGAATATTTGTCATGGAAGCACCAGCAATCTTTGAGTTTTGGAAGAGATCTGCTCTTCCCAGTTTGCTTTCCTCAGAGTTTTCCCAGGCTTAAGCCAGCTTTGACAAACACAAGTCCAACAACAGCTGTAGGTGAGGTTGGGTATTCTGGAGTAAGGAGAAATACCCCAGATGCTCTGGGTTGAGGGTAACAATGACCTAGCTTTGCTAAAGTCATACGGAAAGCATCAAATCACCTCAATGGGACTATGTATAGGGAGTGGGTCAGGAAATAACCAAATAATGCAGGCTGGAAAAAGAGAAAAAAGACACTCAACCACTGCCAAAACCTTGTCCAAGCACATCCTACAGCCTACTTTGAAATGATGCTAAGACAACTGTTCAGCCACCGCTCCCAGACACCCACACTGGAGCTTTCTCCAGACTAATCTCTATCACCTCTAAGGAGCACCTGATGCTCCAGCTGAGGTGACCTCTGCAGGTACACGTGCCCATCTACTGCTTACACAGCTGTGAACCAGCCCCTACAAGCCCTTGCTCTGAGCACACACCAGTGAGTGGTTACAGGAGTGAATCCCACAATAGCTCAACCTATATGGATAACCTCAACAAGGTTTTGTCTCTCACAAATGCCAGTGCCCTACTCTTCATCCCATTTAACATCTTAACACTGCTGTGTCCTTCCCTACAAGCCTTACTTCAATTTGCTCTTTGCTGAAGTCTCCCCTCGTCACATATTTGTTATCCACAAATACTTTTCAGTTAGAATCTAACAAGGATCAGGAGATGGGAGGGAAGAGGAAGGAATTGCAAGTTCCAAAGCCAGCTTTACATTCACAGCCTGCATTTCAACCTTCAAAGCTGATGTTTCTGCTTAGTTTGGCAGGACTGACCCAAGGAGAAGGGGACTGCAGGAGAACTGGGCTCAGCACTGCGGCACACACCACTATAGCCATGATGTGAGAGCTGCAATTAGCTGTGATGTGATCCTCATTCCCCTCTCCTGTCTCCCACTGATCACACACAGCCCATGACCCATCCTTGAAACGGAGGAAGCTGAAACATCACTCTGCACTGGCAGCTAGCTGCTCCTTGGCATTCAGCACATGTCTGCCTGGGGACTCAGCTACCTGCATGTGTCAGCTGGGATGCCCATTTTCTCCCTTTTCTATTTTAATGCTCTCATTTCTGGTTCAGCACCCACTGGTCGGGGCCACGGGCCTCCTCCTGAGTGGTGCTCCTCAGTGGTTGATACTGGGACTGGCGCTGCTGGGAAAGCAGCTCTCAAAAGAAGACCCAAACACTTTGGGTCTCTGCTCACTGACTGTCTTCTGAGCACAGCAGAGCTCTAGCAGGTTGAAGACTGGAGGCTCCTGAGGTATGGTCTTCCTAGTGGAGGAAAGCATCGTGCACCTTCCTCCTACCTCACGAGATTCGACTAAGCTGGAATCTGTCAAAAGATTTTTTCTTGATGAAATGCATTAATAAAAGCACGCTTCTCTCTCCTCCACTGCGCTCATCATCATTCAAGAACTGAGATATTCCCCATCTGCACTAACTGGAAGAATCTCAGAATTTCTTTATGAGAGATTTTCGGCAAAATTTCTCAACGATTTCAAAGAAGAAGGGAACAAGTCATAAAAATGGCATATTTCACCCAGAAATACTTAAACTGAAGGTTTTCTGCCTGTCCCAACAGAAGCTTGGAAAACCCCATAGGAACTTTTCGAAGCAGTAAATAGATCTCCTTTTTTATCCAGCATAATTGCTATTTATGCCACTGACTTTAAAAATGAAAAAAATCACCCACATTTTTTTTGGAAATCCTAGCAGAAAATAGGCTGCCTCCTGCCCAGCTTTACATCCAGGACGTTCATTATAACAGCTAATTCTGGAATGAAGAATATTAAATAACATTCCTCCATTCTTGTCCTTCACTTTTAACAGCCACCGTGTGCCCCAAGATGTCCCCCAAAACGCTCCTCTTTCAGCATTGCCTGGAGAGGCGTTAGGAGGTGGAGAGCTGGAAAGGTTGGCACTCCCACACACAGCACAGCATCAGGAGACACTGCTTAGGATGAAGATGAGATCTGCCTGGATAGATGACTACAGTGCATTTTAGTTAAAAACATGACAGTTGCGAATAACTGATCCTACAGAGACAGCCGGAGTAGACATCAACGGAAGGGCATTCATCATGGAAACCATATGCCATACCAGTCAAGCTCAATGTGTCACATTTTTCTTCTCAAGAATGGTCGGTGCTTAAAGTCACCGGGAAAATGAATGATTGTTCCTTGTCACGTTGGTGGGAGGAAGAGTGAAATAAATCATGGCGTAAATATGCACTGGAATGGCCACTTCAAGGAAACCTGAGAGTTTCCCAGTCACAAGAGAGACAAGGTCAACTCACGAGTAACCACCAGGGTCTATAAAATATTATACTCCAATGACATTCTTACAATTAATTTATCCATGCCATTCTTAAGCGAAAAACGCTGTCACACCAATCGAAAAGGAAAAGAAAGAGAAACCCTGATCTGCATCTTCTGTTCAATTTTCCCGTACAGCAGCTGAGACGAAGTACTGTGCAACAGGCTGCCTGGTCTTGGCTTTTGTGGCACGCACCCAGGCTTGCTGCAAGACTAATCACATCATTCAACATCTGTAATTCATGCTTTCTCAGTAGAAAGAAGACAGAAAACTTCCCACTCAAAAGAGAGAGGTAAAGAGAGACGATGCAGCATTACTGTCATTGCTAGCTCTAATAGTGGTGGTGATTAGCGATTCACGATAATGACATAGGTAATTAGCTCCTCATTCAGAACAGTTACCACTGAGCTACACATGATCTCATGGAAACTCATCTCTTATTCTGAGAGAAAAGCCTTCCTCTACTGAATCTAAAGCACCGTTCGGAGCAAGCAAAAAGAAGCACGAATCTCAGGAGGACTTCAACAAGAATTCCCAGAAAGGAGTTTAAAAAGCCTTCCGAATTTTATGTCTAGAACAACAACAACAACAACTACAAAAACGACCTGTGAGTTTAAGAACCGGCTTCATCTCTAGTCCAAGCATTTCAAAGGAATGAGCAAAACTGAGGCGCTGGGGGACATGAGCCCCCCAACACTGCCAGAGAAATTCAAATGGGTGAGTTGCTAGCTAAGGAACCAGCCAGGCCTGCAGATGTTTGACTGCCTGAGTCACTCGCTGGCCAAAGTGAATTCTCCAGGTGGAGAAAGAAAACTGGCCAAGACAGAAGGCTTAATTTGTGAGCTTTGTTGCTTGAACATGGAACAGTGCCCAAGAAGAGACTTGTTATTTGACAGCAGCCTGTTAAACAGCCCACATCACTCGGGAGCAGTGAGGGACAGGCTGGAGACAGCTGATGGAATACACCAACTCCTCTGGCTGCTTGACATGCAAGTTGGAGGAGCATCACTGTAGGGGACACAAGCCAGAGGAGCAGCAGTTGCACAAGCTCACTTGTTTTGTGCCACTCAAGGGCTATGTGGATGGGGAGAGACCATGCAAAGAACCTCAAAAAAAGATTCGGTGCCAATTATCTGCCTGTCTGCAAGCCTTCAACAAGAACAATGCCGAACTATAAACTTCCATAGGAAGTTCCAGCAGGAACCCAGAGATGCACTTGCAGGACAGCTGACAAACAAACATGCTGGCTGATAAAATGTATAAGATGGACATGAAACTACCAGCATTTTTTTTTCAGTTAAACCAGATTTCTTGTGCTTCTGCTCACTCAGGGGCTGTACTTTACTCACCAGACCCTCCAGAGCCCTAGGATAACCTCCCAGCACAAGGGAAGAGAGAATCTACATGCAAGCAGAAGTACTTAATGGGGTTTTAAGGGTGGATGTCCACTTCCTACCATTTGTTCTGGTTAATCAACCGTGGGACAGAACTATAGTTAATTTTTAGTTTCATTCTCAGGTCTTTGCGATGAAGGGGTTTGCCACCTTTTCCCAATCCAACCAAAGCCCTACTGTCCTTCAATAGGACAAGAGGTAACGGCTTAAAGTTGAAGCAGGGGAGGTTTACATTGGATATTCAGACAAATTTCTTCTCAGAAGGGGTGGTGAGGTATTGGAACAGGCTGCCTAGGGGCGTGGTGGACTCACCATCCCTGGAAGTTTTCAAGAAAAATGGGTATGTTGCACTGAGCAGCACCATTTAGTGGTATGGTGGAGGTGGGCTGATGGTAGGACTTGATGATCTTAGCGGCCTTTCCAACCTTGGTGATTCTATGATTCTACCTCTTGGGTGAAGCTTGTTATGACAGCACAGCAGGCAGAGTCCTGCAGAGCCCCCCCTCCTCGTGCTCCTGCCATCCTGCAGTGCTTCAAGGCTCGTGTGATTGAATTCCCTGCCTCACCCACACAGTCCTGCAAAGCCCCTTGCAGCTTGCTTTCAGCAGGGCCTGATCTGGTTAAAAACCCCAGCATTTCATTCACTAACCACATCAGCACCCAAGTGCCTACAGAAAAGCAGATTCTCGCTCCAGGGAAAGAATTTGTTCTGCAGGTTCATATCTCTGTCTTTTGTCTTTCTGAAGAACAGTAAATCCTTTATAAGGGGAAGTCTCTGCTGGATGTAGGAAAAAAAAAAACCAACAAAGGACACAAAGCCTTGGCAGTGCTAAACATTTATCTTAACTTCTGCAAACCTGTACTTTGAGAGACGAAGACACCGAGGGAGGAAGAAAGGGGGCACATGGAGAGCCAGCAGGAGAAAGATGGACAGTGGGGCTGAGTTGTTCATGGCAGCACACAGGAGGTCAGGAGCCAGGGGAGAGGATGGGGGGGGAAGAAAGAAGTTTATTGTTCCCTTCAGTGCAACCACCCAGGGGGGTGCCAGTATGTTAAAAAAAGAGGTGGAGAGTAGAATGGGTAGAACTGAGGTTTCTTAGTGCTGAAGACAATAAAACTGGCCCTCACCTGCCCCACACTGTCCCATCAGCTGCATGAAATCCCAAATACACTCAGTGTTATCTGTTTCTATTTCACCTGGGGCTACAGCCAATGAAGATGACCTTGGGAATGTTTTGAGGTGGAATGCCTGTCTCCCCCCAGTATACAGACCCACCTTGTTGAACTGGTTCATCCACCCTAACATCCTCCACTTAAGGATAAGGACTGGCTGGATCAATCCTGCATGGCCAGAGCTGCTGCTACTTCCTCCTCATTGCTCTTAAGAGGAGGACAAAATATCTTCCCTCAACCAGCTGATAAAGGATGAAAGTATCACGGTGAGATTGTCTCAGCACTGAGCTAGGCTTCACAGCCACTTTTATCATTGAACACAGAGAAAATGCTTCAATTGCAAGCCAGGTATGGGATACATCTTGTATTTCTAGAAAGACAGTGCAGAGGTGAAGCCTTCAATACATCTTCCTTCCTTTTGTCATTACATCCAGCTTACGCCAGTTTCACTTTGATTCCACCTATCCTGATTTGAAATGCTGTGAATGCAAAAGCTGCATGTTTTAGGGTGGAAAAAAGAGGCATTAAAGGAGATTTGGGGCCCTAAAATGAGACCTTGGCCCCTAGAATAATGCTTTGAACACTAAAAAGGAGGATTTGCCCTGTCAGAGAAGACCACGGACCCCCATTTCTACCCTAAAAATAATGCCTTGGGCTCTAAAATAAGACTCTGGGCCTAAAAAATTAGGCTGCAGGTGATAAAACAATGACTTTGGAGTCCAGGTATAGGCTCCAGTCCCTGAAAATAAGGGTTTGCTGCTTAACGATGAAGCTGTGTCCTGTAAAATAGAGACATAAAATATCCTGAGTTGGAAGGGACCCCCAAATGACCAGTAAGGTCATCTAGTCCAACCATCAACCCATTTGTCCTGTCATTCTCATCCCTTTTAAACACGGGTTGGAGAAAGGAAACTGCCTGCTTTCTCATAGTTTATTCTATCTGTTAAGGATAGCTCTTCCAATGTAAATAGTTAACAGCAGCCAGTGTCAGATCGCAGCAGGTAACAGCAGACTTGGAACAAATTTTCAGGGAAAATGAATGATTGTCTCTGTAATGAGGGAGAAGGAGGACAGAAGAATGCTTTGCCATTATGACAAATTAATCAGCCTCATTCTCTTCCAGCCTCTGCACATCTTGCAGGCTGAAGTTTTACGATCTCAATCTGGCAAAATTCCTCAGGCTGGGAAAACATGTCACGAAACCCAGCAGAGCAAGTCATCAGGACAGCCAGTTCAACCGGGTCCAAACAGGGCTGTGCTTCTTCCCCTCGAGCTGCTTGAACAGCCCCAAGGGCTCAGCGACCCCAGGCACCGCTGTCAGATGTGGAAGCAGATGTCCCCGAGGGAGACCCGAACACAGGACAGCGTTCAAACCGACTGCCCCCAGAGCATCATCTCATACTATGGACTACTCAGAACAGTGGGCAGCAGGGAAGAGTGAAAGCACCATTTACCTGACCCTCATTTCACCTGCAAGGTGCCTGCACAGTCTGTAGCCGTGTCCCTTGCCAGGCTCCTGCTGTTACAAAGATGCTACAACCATAGAAAACATCTCCCTGCCGTTCTTACAGCAGGTGGTCCCATACAGCACGAGGCCAATGTTGCACATCACGGGTCAGAGCAGCTCTGAACAACACGAAGGCAACACTTCAGCAGGGAAGATGCAAACTGGCAAAGCGTGCCACTCCACACTTTGGTCATGGCAGCCAGATGAGTAAACCTAGAGAAAGATCATTACTCTTTATTGGCTGCTCTGGAATCACCTCAGGCTTCACCATAAATATTTGAGGACGTGACAAGCAGCATTTTTCACACTCACAAGGCATGGATTCTGTATTCCGACGCATCATCCCCAGCAGGCTGCCCTCTCCGGACCATTCTCCCACTGTCTCATCACCCACATCACTCCCCACTGCTGCAGGAAACGGTGCCAGAAAGCACTTAGACTTGAAGTAAGTCGAATTGTCTCCATTGCAGCATCCCATGATAACATTTATCCTCTTTGCACTGTGTAATCCAAAACGTCAAAAACGGTAACAAACGCATTGTCCAGAATCATTCAGCTCATTGCCAGGTAAAATTAATGTCCAATTCAACACCCAAGCAGTAGGAAACTCTGTAATCCCTTCAGCCCATAGCTGGGCTGAGAGGGGAACAGCACCAGAATGAGAAAAACAGCTTTTCAAGTCACTGCAAGGTAAGGGAAACCACTGAGAAGATAATGGTGCTTATGGAGATGAGTGGGAAGAGCCACCAGATGCCTACTAGCATCCTGATAGTAAGGAATCAATGCAAAGGCATACAAATGAATAAGCATTGGTCAGAACTTTCCACTTGTATACATACGTGAGCATCACAAAACACAGGGAAAACTGCACATCTTTCCATGTCCATAGGTTGAGAACAGCACACTCATGCTCATGGCCCACAACCTGGCCCGGGGGGGACGTAGCTCCCAATTTCCCAAGGCAGATATCCATCTTAAGGACTGTGGTGGGCAGGCATGACCTGTTATCCACCTCAAGACATCCTGTAAAGATACAGGAGAACCCAGCACTCCTATTGCACCATCAGAAAAATAACGTTCCCAAGAACTCTGCACCCCGTATCGTTGGACCGTTGGGGGTATCTCAATATTTGCTGGTATAAGGAAAGCCAAGCTGTGCCAGCAGTAGCTACAGAGCTTTTGTTAGGGATAGGAAAGAAATAGAAGGCAGAGAGCACCTTTTGGGGAGGGTGCTTAAATATTAGCTGATGACAAGAGCACCAGCAGGGCTTTGATCAGCATGCTGGAGGAGGACACTCTGTACAGCAGGAAGAGTCTCATTTAATCTGAATGATAACATCCACATGCTTCTAATTACCTCTTTAGCCATGTACTCAGAGGATTTTGACATCTCATCAGTGGCCTGAGATTTGGGGTTATTTTTATACCAAGTTTTCACTAAGACTTGCATATTTCCAGTCTCCCTGCCACTTCCCTGTCTTTGCATTTATTATAATTCCAGTAGCAGCGGCAGAGGGGAAAGGTTGTTTGCTCTTTACTTTCAAACAGGTATCATCTCTTCTGTTACATTTGCATTGCAAACGCTGCCATATTTTGCTAGCAGAGGAGGCTCAGGATACCAACCAGGCCAATCTATCTCCTTCCGCCCCACTGCTCCCTTTGTAAAGGGCAGAGAGGGAAGAGGGCAGAGCACTGTGTCATCCAAAGGCTGTGAGGTGATCAGATCATGAAAACAAGCAGCAAGAGAGTGAATGCTGAGATCTCCTGGGCTGTGGGCACTCTGTAGAAGCCCTAACCCTAAATTAACCTTCTTTTATAGAAAGAAGGTGGGACGCCGCTGAGGGTCCCCACTGCAGGAGCCGCCAGCTGACGCTGTTGCTGTAATGGGGATTGCGTTACACCCTTAAGTGAAACTCTACCCTGTGAAAGTCAACATGCATTTACCAACAGCTCCTTCTCTGTAGCAATCCTTCAACGATCAAAACCACGCACAGAGACTTGTGCAAAGAATGACCTCCAGCTAAAATGCATAACTTTCTAAAGTGCTGTCTGGGGTTTTCTGTTAGTAAATACGACAACAGCCTGAGCCTTCAGAAGGTCTTTTTGTTTCTACAGCGTCTTTTCCTCTCTGGGCCATTCCAGTACACACAGGTTTCTTCATTGCTCAATAGCTGCAAGCCCACCAGGAGCCTGCTGAGCAATGTGGTCAACACCTGCGCTGCACGGTTTATTTTCTTCAGTCTCTCCCCAGGAATTATTCTACCCAAGGACATCGAACCACAATACAGAATAGAGTTTAGAAGCTTCCCTCTGCGAAGAAAATATCATTATCCTTACAACTAGCAAAGGGAAACCAGACATGCACGACTGCCTCCTTGCTTTTTATCCCCTTCAGAAGGTACACATCTGTATAATAGTCATATCCTGCCCCGAGCAACAAGAAGCTTTCAGGAGAGCCAGTCCGAGGTCCCCATCTTTCAGTCACCAAACACTGTTGAATCAGATGAAGGAACAGGAGCCTGCAGGCTCCCAGGCTTTGTTTTAAATCACAAGCATCCATTTCAGCCCATGTGGGCTGACCCCACCGTGGAACAGAAAAGATGAACTACCTAATGAACCACACTCAGCCCTGCCTCTGGTTCTTGCTTTAAATCGTATGTCAAACGCACACAGCCACCAAGCTCTCCTTTGCAGAGCATCTGATACGATAGGATGTCCGAGGAAATGCTTTGATTCAATGGCTTTCACTGATCGTGGCCACTGTTGCTGGACCAAAGAATCAGCGTGTTGAACCACTTGGCCTTCTCCATGACCTTGTCTTGTTAGATAGCGCATATATCCTCATCCTCAAACACAACTGCCTTCCTGCTTCCTACTCCTCACCTCTGCTCATGCCCCGAGGATGAGGAGCCCTAACAAAATACTAAATTAAAGCACGAATCTGTTCTTTGGAAAACGATTTTCTTTCTCTAGTAACCTAAAGAGCAAACATGCAGCACCAAAAGGCATTTTATCAGCCAACAGCATTAACTCTTTTGTCTCTTCCTCCGCTGCCAAGAGACAGAAATAAATCTAGGTCTTTACACATCTGAATAATTGAGATCACCTGGATGAGCAAAGAAGAAACTGTGTGCAAAATGAGGTGCCACAGTCTAAGAGCTCACAAATCATTCAGATGAGTCAGATTGCTAAATGCAGATCAAATTTCCACAGACGCTGGGGGCGTTCCAGCTAGGCTTCAAACCTGGCAGCCTGATCTCCACAATGGCCCATACCCAACATTCGTGGCCAGCAAATGCCGAATCCTTGGCTGACCCCTGGAGTTTGAGTATCAAGAGACCAGGATGTTCCTAAAATCCAGACACTGGCTTAAACTGCTAGAGTTTATAAAAAAAAAAAAAAATTTAAACCGATATCTTTTAATTAGCTTTTGTTTGAGCTTCTTATTTCCCCACGCTGCACAGATAGACCAAAGGCAACGTGAACACTGATTTTTCAAGGCAGCACAAGGATTAAGCAGTGGCAGAACAGGCCCAAGTCTGTAACTAGAGGGAGATCACTTAACGCATGTCTGGATTCAGAATCATAGAATCGTATCATAGAATCCTAGAATGGCCTGGGTTGAAAAGGACCACGATGCTCATCCAGTTCCAACCCCCTGCTGTGTGCAGGGTCACCAACCACCAGCCCAGGCTGCCCAGAGCCACATCCAGCCTGGCCTTGAATGCCTGCAGGGATGGGGCATCCACAGCCTCCTTGGGCAACCTGTTCCAGTGCGTCACCACCCTCTGGGTGAAAACCTTCCTCCTAAGATCCAACCTAAACCTCCCCTGTCTCAGTTTATCATCTCAACAAAGGATTTCTTGCCAGCTGATCCAGTGACCTACAGTTCTATAGCGTTACAGAAACCATCCACAGCAAGTGAAGCACAGGCTACGAAATGTGCACACGGGGACAGTGTACAGAGTGATGGATCATTCATCCACTCTTTTTCACCTACGTCCTCTCCACAGTGCTAAAACCAATACGTTGTTCCTTTTGGTATCCAGGTAGAGACAAAGAAGTCATTAGTATCTTACCCTGATAGGACACCCAGCACTAAGTTGAGCATGAAGAAAGAGCCGATGATGATGAGAGGGATGAAGTAAAGCCAGTTCCAGGTATTTCCTGCAGCATCGTTTGTCTGGAAAGCAAGAGAAGAGGAGAGAGACAAATAAATATTAATGAGCCTCAAAAACAAAATACCATAAAGTGCAGAGCAGGGGGCACAGGTGATTCCCTTCAGTTTTCCTTGGGGATGTCTACCACTGATACATTGGGTAGCTGTGTCAACCAATTGAAATGCCAACAGGTGATGCAATGAACCACTGCCTGCACCACAATTTACTGTCAGCTCCAGCACAAGGGTTCATCTCTAACTCTGGAGGGGGCCAAAATGGATCATGGCAAATTTTAGCACCCTAACTCTGTGTACCTTCTACAGCATCCTCATCCCTACCCCCTACTCTGTGTTCCCTCATGCTGAGCATCAGTGCAGTTTCTCCATCTGGAGCATGGGAAGGAACCACAGCCTTCCACTAAACTGGCCTGCACGGCACTGTGCCCAGGGTCTGCACACGCGGAGCAGAAGACAAGAAGTCTGCAAGAAAAGCATCTTCAGAGCGACTGCAATGCCACAGCTGCTTGCTCAGCACCTCGGGATTGTCATCAAAGCTCTGTCTGAAGCTCCCTGAGTAAGCAGCAGCCCAGATTAGGGGGGAGGGAAGGGTGGTTGGGTTTGTGACAGTTTCTGCATTCACCAAGCACAAGGGAGCTCTTTAAGGAGCTGCTGAAAAGTAAAATGCCACACGGCTGCATACTGAGAAAAACGCCAATTCTGCTCTTGTGAGTGAAAAATGCAGCAATCTGAGAATGTCAGGTGGGAGGGAGAAGGGGGAGAAATACAGAGACCCAAATACATTCCTGCTGCTCCTGCCTCCTCCTGCAGTGGGCACGGAATAGCATGACCTACCCATCCAACCAGATTAGATGCAGCCAGGACTATTCCAGCCGTGTGTGCTCAATGCCATCTCAAAGTGTCTTCGCATAAGTAGAGTGCACCCATGACACGGGGGACCAATGTCATCACGTTTCGTGCGGGTAATAACGCTCATAACGCCGATGCAATTCAATACCTTCTGAGTTGTTTCTAACACGGTGCACAAATCCCTCCTCAAGGAATCTTTTCCAGGTCAAATGAATGACAAGCCTTTCTCCAAACAGCTCACATCTTCAGAAATACCCACGTGAGTTGGCCAGAGACTCACCCAAGAGGAGCAAGGACTAACCAACCCAGCCACCTACCAGCCCTGCCAAAGGCAAAACTACCGCGAGACAGAGAAACCAAGAAAAAACAGGCTGGGAAAATGAGAGTAGAAAGGCAGGAAAACTCTGCTCAGCCCGTTGTCCCCTTACAGGGATTTTAATGCCTTTTCCAATAGTTGTCATCACACTCCAGCCTCCATTCTCATTTTGCTGACCGTGGTGGCAGCCCTCACGCCACCCATTGCACAGCAAGGCTGGGAGCTGCCATCAGCCAGGCAAAGGGGGCTGAAACCCAGAAGGAGGAGCTGGAAGGAGGGAACAGATGGGTGAAGAGAAACCACATAAACACGCAAAGAGAGTGCAGCAGGTTCATTGCTGCCAAATGATCGTTTATCATTTATTTATTCATTTGAAGCCCAAACTTGGCGACAGATCCACAATTCCATGCCACGATCAAAGCCCTTAAAATGAAATGTGCTGAAATACGACTAATTAACCACCCTCCTCTGAGCTCCTGCTAGACTGCCTGATGCTCAGGGCAGGGCAGAACCTTGCTCTGTCACTTCCCTCTCACATAGGGATCCAGGACAACCCAGAGGACAAAACATCAGCAAAAAGGTGAGCAGAAATCTCCCGTGAAAGCAGGGCCTTCACAGACATGCAGTGTCTTTCTCAGTGCTGCTAAACACACTTGAACTCAAGCAGAGTTTATGGCAGCAGCTCTGCCACGGTGAGATGCTCCATTGAATCAAACCTGGGAGCTGACAGGAAAGCCACTCTCCTCTCCTCCAGGAAAAGTCCTGCAGGCACCTCCTTGCACACAGCAGCTGGGCCTTGGGCTATGGCCCAGCTCCAGACTTGCTCATTAAGTAGAATGAGCCAAAAGACAAAATCAATTTCAATGTTCCAGCTGACATATTTCGCCGGAGTAATGCCTGGCTGACTGTCAGTGCCACTTGATCCTAACTGCAGGCCTAACCCAACAGGGAAGAAGTTGAAACAAAATACTTGTAACGATGTGCCACCATTACACCAGGATGAAGCACCGGCTTGCAAGAGGGCTCCCTTGTTGCTCACCCACTGCTTTCACCAGCAGCACCTCAATAGTGCCCAAAGCAAAGTGAAGCCTTGCTGCAGCAGTGCCCCAGGCACAGGCATGAATAGCTCATGTCCATTGAGCTTGGCAGCATCCAACTCCGGAAGGAGATGCGCTGCATAGAGGGAAACTGAGGTACAGGAATGCTAAAGGACGATGTAGGGTCATGGTAGAAACAGGGACACAAAGATCTGTTCCTCAGGCACCTGAACAGTCCAGCTGCTCGAGTGCTCTTATCAATGAGCCCAGCAGCCACAGCTTCCTCTGCCCAACCTCTGCTCATCTGCAAGCTGCTTCTCACCCAGCATGAGCAGCCAAATGCACCCTCACAGATGTTTCCTATCTTTCACGTCTCAGCCTGACCTAAACCCGCCCCTGCGCTTCTCTAGGCTTCTCCATGTGACTCTGTTCTATTGGCCACCTCAGAGCCCAGTGCTCAACTGGAGAGCCCAGGTCACAGCTGGGTGCCAAAGGACAACCTTGGCGTTAATCTGGGAGCTTTCTTCTCCCTGTCATGCAGCACCAACCAGACTGACAGCATCCTCAAGCAGCCACCCCACGGCCACCTCTCGGCAGAGATGAGTGGATGAATATTGTCATCTGTAACAAATGCAGGAGGTAAAAGGTTTCTGTCATGCAGGGAGATTAATGCCCTGAACTCCCAGTAAAGCCAAGAGAACAGAATGTACCCCAGCCAAGCACGAGGTGCTTCTCACAGCCAGGCCTCATGCAACCCGTCTGAGAGCAGGGGAAGGCCAGCACTAATGCAGACAGTTGGGCCACAGCCTCATTATGCTAACAAGATGGCAGCTGTGTCTAACTATTAATTCATTTAGAGGTATCTTTTGAAATAATCACTACTGCTCGCAACAGGCTGTTGAGAGCAGAAATGCATTTCTAATACCTTTTGCCTTCCTTTTTGCAGTCCTGGCCACATCCCTGCCTCCCAGGACACACACAGAGGCAAAACCCCAAGATGAGTTTTTCATGTCTCTGGAGCTCCTTGCCATTGCAGCAGCTCTAGCCCAGCCAGCCCCATCCCATCCCCATGCACTGGGACTCCTCCAGCCAACAAATGCCAGCAGAGCCTTGCTCAGCCGATCCCATCCCAGCAGTTAGTGCTCTGGGCACCCTAATTCTGGCTCCGTGCTCCCCATGGAACAGGCTCCATGGTCCATGGAACAATCTGGTTTACACGCAGCCTTGGGAACAGGGGAGCTCCTGCCTTTGTTCAGTGGATGGCAAACCTGAGGCTTCAGGAGATTCACAGACAGAAAATTAGAGCAAGTCAAACAAAGAACAATCCCCCAAACCCTAACCCCCCTCTTCTCTCTAAGCAGACAGCACAGCTGCCCACACATTCCCACACTCCTCCAGCTACTTTACAGAACACTTCTATATTCTGAAACACAGAACTTAAATCTGTATTTCACGTAGGAGGTGACTGGGGGATTCCCACATATCTGGGCACATGTGCCACCTACCAACAGCCAGCAAAGTGAACACTGAAGCCACAGTCCGGGTGAATCTAAGAGCTGAGGGATGTGCAGTCTGAGCTGGTGCAAGCAAAAAAGCTGCCACCACCCTGCACTGCCCACAGCCCTTTTAAATACCACTAGGAGAGGAAAACACCTCCCTTTTCCAAACAGGGACCCATTCTGCTGCTTACACCTTTCTTTTCTCAGCCACTTTAGAAAGGAACTACAACCCGGAGGCAATTTTCTCATCTCTCCAAGGAAGACGCTCTTTGTCCATCTCTCAGCATACGCTGTTGATGTGAAAGACAAGCAATTAATGGACCAGCACACAAATCTTTGGAAAAGTTTTCAAAGCAGGGTTCAATAAAGAAGAGATCTAATTTGACAGATACAGCCCAAGCTGAAACAGACCTCAGCTCCCTACTATGATTTTAATCCAAATGTGAGGTACATCTAGAGTTCACTCACTTTAATTCAACCAATGGCAGACCTTGGCTTATTTGGGGCAATTAAAGTGCAGCCTTCCCTTAGATAAGTGCTTTTGCTTTAGGGGAATCTCTGGGCTGTCTTTGGGAGATGAATTTTATTTACCTTTCATCTGATTTCTCACAATTCTTTCCTCTCCGCTCCTGTTAATTAGCAACACCATTTATGTTTGATTCATTTCTGTCCGTTCCTATCTTAGGATTAGGCAAACATGGAAATTACCAGGAACAAAGCAAAACCACAGCGATGAAAAGCATGCACAATAAGCACACGGAGCCTCGCTCTATCCAGCACGTTTTCTCCAGGCACCAAGTCCCTCCTGCTGAGCTCTTTTTATCAGAGAAAGACCTTGCACAAGACACTATAAGGGCAGCAAACACGAATTTGCTGAGAAGGCCATTTTCAGCTCAGCCTGTGGAATTAATGACTGATCTACTCACAAAATCATCACAGACTCAAATGAAGTTTAATCTAGTCGTTTCTCTGGGATGCTGTGTGGTCCACATCATACCCCAAAGCACTGATCTTCTATTACAGAAAGTAACAAGTCCTCCCACAGGTGGACGATGAGTTATATAGGCTTCATATGAACTTAAGAGGTCCCAGTTCAAATCTAACCATCATCTGAAGTCCTTAAAGGCATACCGATGGACAAGCATAAGCTTTGCCCATCCAGTGCAAGAAGGTCTGCATCAAAGTCTAGATCCCATTCTGCTGAAATTCCTACAGAAAGCACACCTGCCCCCAAATCCACCCTAAAATGTAATCTCAAACCTAAAGCCTAGCAGGACATCTGATATCGTATTCCACGTTTTATTTTCAACAAAAATGGTCACAAAATGGGACGGAAAAGATCTGTAAAAACCTTTTTCAATACTGCAATCCTCAGAAATAAGAGTTTTCACCCAGAAACATCACCACATCCTGCAAAGGGGAAGCATATCCTTGGGTTTATAGCATGTGGAATGAGATCACAGGCAGGTGAGAGGAGTGCTGCTCCCAGATTTCCCAGTAGACCACTATGAGAAACAGTGAGATAAGTCCTATCTCTCAAGTCCTGACCCCACATTCTGGTTTATCATATGAAAGATTAGAATCTGCAAAATGGCTGCATTCAATTTCTTTTAGATTTTTATTTTTTTTTTCCTTTATTGTCAGTCACAGCTTAAATAAAAACCTTGGCACAAAGTCAGTCCAATAACTTTGGTTACTGACTTTCAGATGTTACAGTCCATTTGCAGAGAGCATCTGGTATTGAGCTCTGCAGGAACACGACAGCCAGGGATGGGGAACTGCTGGCGACTGACCCTTCCAAGCAAAATTAAATTGGCAGAGAGATGCACGTCGATTGATGCTCAGGGGTTGTATGACCCACAGGAAGCAGATGACAGAGCACCTGCCTGGTGTGCTCGTCTGTGTGAAGGAGAAAAGTAGGATGGGTTGGTTAATGGCATTAGGGGTCAGCCCAAATCACATTCTTGCATGCACTGAGGCAGAGGTGGATTGGGATTCAGATGGTCCCCTTGAGCATCCTTCCATTCGGGAACTGTGGGTTTAGGTCCATTCAGGTCCAGCAAGATGGAGGGATATTTGGAGCCACACACCAGCACCAACTACACCTTGTCATTTTGTCTGCATACACATGTTCTAAGGCTAACTCCTGAGCTGGAGGTCTCCACACATGTCCTGGGAAGGACAAGATCTCACGAACCCCAGAGGTCCACCCAAGGTCCAACTAACAGCAGATGACTGGACAATGCCCTCCTTCAATACATCCTATTTGCGCCTTCTGTACCTTCATGGTAATTCCCAAATGGATTTTGGACTTTGCAGCAGAGTGCTTTCTGGAGGCTCTTTGGCTTGTGGAAGCACTTGTCCTGGGGCTCAGCAGCTGAAAGAAAAGCATTCCGAGAGCCCACTGGCCTTCACTGCTTTTTACACTGACTAAAAGCAACCAACCAAATCCTGAACACGTCTGCTCAGAGTGAGCTGTCGGGGAAGAGGTTCTCTGTGTACCCCTGGTCCATTTATACCCAAATCAATGTTTCTGAGAAGTTCCTCTCTCATCACAGAAGACCTTCGAGTTACTCCACTCCAACTTTTTACCTTCAGGACATGAGTCAGCCTGCTTCACCAGGGTTAGAAAATAACAATCCGCCTTGTTCAAAGCCTATTGCTACTACCTGGATCCACCCACAACTCCCTGTGACCAAGCAGGCATCAGAAAAAAATATCCACAGATCTTTGGACTCTCATAACACTAAAATCCGTGGTGTTCTGAAACAGTGATAATCCTTCTGCCCCCAAAAGGAGCATCCAACACCTCGGTCACTGGATATTTAGAGGAGCAGAAAACAGAGTTATTCACCACTGGGTTCAACTCAAAAAGCAAAAGATGACTCTCGGTAAAATCCTTGATGCTGGCAGCGTTTACATTGTCCTAGGATATTGCTAGCCATGGAAGAGCGTGCTCTAAGCACAGCCGTTGCACGCAGTAATAATGTTAATCCAACCAAATTAAAACAGAAGCCCAAACCCTTCCCCTTGCTTCTTCCCTCTTCCAGCCTTATGCTTTCCAATGAAGCACAGAGCTGGTGAGACGGAAAAAGCAAAAAGCGCTGATGTTTTATGCTTTGATCTGCAGGCTTACGGCTCCAACAAATCAATACGTAAATATGCTAACAGGACCTCTCGATAAAAAATTCATCCTGTCCCCTGATAGTGTGGACTCACTCAGCTGCTTTATTCATGAGCGCGCCCGGCGCTGTGAAAACTCTCATTCACCGTCAGAAATTACAGGCAGGCCGAGGGAATCTACCTATTTATTTTTGCTAATCTCTCCTCTTTCTTATTTTAAACAGCTTTGAACTTGAATTATGAATGTAAACTAGGTCTAAGCAACTCCTGTAGGAAACAGGCGATGTTTGTTCATGCTAAGGAAGGTCAGATCTATGATGGGGTAGCCAGGAGAAAGCATTACCCAACGATCATGCAACCAGTTACCCTGGGAACCACACTGGGCAGTTACAGCACAGACCTAGTTAAGAACAAGCATTTTACACATGTGAGCACCTTCTACCACCTGTACAAGGCTTAAGCAGAGACACCTCAAAGCAGCTCACAGGCTACCTGCAACCTCAACACTCCTTGCAACTTCTGTTCAGCCATGGATGACAGGAAACCATCGCTGATGACCCACAGACCAACCCATGGTCTACCCAGCAGCACCACGTGGCACCTGCACCAAGCCAGATCCCTTTTATTTCAAAGCTCTCAAAAGCAACATCTAACAAATGACAAACCTTCCCTCCATGCATTTAATATTCATCATTTAAATGCCAGATTACAAGTAAAACCAAGTACTTTTTTCACCTAAGTGTGACTCAAACAGTGATCCTAACGGGCAGCACAACTCCAGCTTAATCTATTACTAAAACTAGCACCGCAGTGGCCATCGTTGCCTTCAAGCTTCTTTTCTCTGAGCACACAGCCAAGACCTGCTTACTGGGAAGGGAGAGACCTTACATTGCCAAGTGCCCCTGGAAGGTTAGCACAGAGCTTGTGGAGAGTTTGAGGAAGGGCTGCTCCTTGGAAAACAAGCGCTGCTCTTGAGTTTGAGATTCTTGGAAAGTGAGAGCTCTCAGTATTTCACTCATTACTTGAAAAGACTCGTGGGTAAGTAACGTTACACTGAGAATTAAGTCCAGGGCTTCCTTGATCTTTTTTCTTTTACCGCATAACCAACCATCGAGGCTTAAGGAACACGCTGTCATTCATCAAACAGACAAAGTTATCCCCAAAATTACTCCTAAAGTCGTAAGGAGAGAGGAGTACAAACACACGCGCACACAGACACAGTTATTTATGAGCTGCACTTGCTCAAGGATACATGCAATATTTACATCAGGATAAATGTACACTCAGACTAAAATATGAATTTTGTTGGCCTGGTGTGTAGATGCAAAATAAACCTGTCTTCTTGCTGAGCAGCCCCCATGGCCTGTACCCCTAAGTCAGCAAGACAGAGCCACTCACATGGACAGATTCCCAGAACACTTAACAAAGAATTCAATACTCAGTCGCTTTCTGACAATGACCATGGGAAACCGTGGATCGATGCCCAAAATCATTGCAGATAATGACAGTCCTAAGAATAATGCACTGGCTTGCTCATCATCTTAAATGTAGGTCTAGACTTTTCCTGAAAGAAAAAAGCCTATATCCTTCAAGCAGAGATTTTCCCTCCCAACACTGTAGGCAAAAGCTTCCCATGAAATTTTCAGTAGCAGAAATCTGTTTAACTGAATTAAGTTCTTGATTTTGTTGCATAAAATCTGAACAATAGGCTATTGTTATGTGCGTTCCTCAACAGAGAATTAGGTTTGTGCAGAGTATGGATCTATTTAGGTCAGGCCACCTTCTCATTTTGACTTCTAATGAGAACACCTCCAGCTGTACAGCTATCTCCTCTAGTCAATTATAAGCAAAAAAATACCTTTGTAGGCATTTCTACAGGCTACAAAACAAGCTTGAGCTGAGAGCTCAGTCACACAAACTTCAGAACACAGCAAGACCCTCAGGTCCAACAGTCCTTTGTCAATGCACGCTCTGCTTCTCAGGACAGGAGCCCAAAATTCGTTTCTTACCACCATTTTCCCATTTCAGACAGAAAATACAAAAGGCAGCTGGTCAAGATCCTCCCAGCTCTACCTAAAGATGTTTCATAAAGGTTTTATGCAACGTGCTAATTAGAGCAGCAGCGCAAGCTTGGTTTGTCAGGTCTCAGTCAAGAACTTGGTACAAGTCTTTGCATGCATATCCTTCCATATAGCAAAGATATACTTTTATCCAGGCCAGGATGACCATCCTTGAAACTGCTAATTAGATTAGAGCAGAGCAACTCTTCATCACAGTGCCACAGCTAAACTTGTCTTTAAAGATAGGAGAACCTTGAATAAATTAGTTCATTAGCACGACTAACATAGCCTGCAGTAGGGAGATGAGCCCTATCTTTAACTGACCAGTTTAGGTCAGAGGCTGTAGCAGAGTCAAGTGATAAAAATATGTATAAAAGAGCTCAGTGAAAATCACGTGCAGTCACTTTGTGGAAGACCACCTAGCAACCAAGCTTGCACAACTTCACAATTAATCAATATCTCATCTCTGTGTGTGATTGGATTACTGCACACCAAGTAACAAAACCACCTTTCACACAAGTTGGCTGGGCCATCAGAAGCCCTGCACAGCAGAAGTCCCCAAATTTACACACTTCCCTGCTGGGAAACAAGTGAGTGTGTGTTTTTAATCCATCTACGTGCCAATCAGTTTAGTAGAGCTAAATGGCAGCACAGCAGCCAATTCAATGGCCTATACCCTGTGCTCCTGTGTGGCTACAAATCCTTGCAGATCCGTGCATCTCTCACTTTATTAGGACTTTTCAGTCTAGACAAGGTGACTTTGATCTAGAGCATGTCTTGTTTCATGAACAGTTATGTTGCTTTCCTTACTTAGTGGACAATTACCTCCTGTAAAAGAGTAGCTGAGTGCATGCTTGACTTTGATGCATGGATCTACAAGCAATAAGGGCAATAAGAGCATTGCTTGAAGAATCATAGAATCATTAAGGTCAGAAAAGATCCAACCATCAACCCATCACCACTACGCCCACTGAATGATGTTCCTCAGAAGATGCATCTGGATTTAAAAAACAACCCATTTCAAAGTCTCTGTAACTCTAGAAACTTTACCTGTTGGAGGAGAAAGAAAAAGAGAGGCTTTGCTTGCAAAGAAGAATGATGAAGCTCCTGCCAAACAGCAGCCTCAGTTTGCACCTTGTAGCAGCCTTAAGATACGTGCCAACGTGCTGAGCACAGAGGACCTCTGCCCCAGCAGATTGTTCCTTGCCTCCCTATCACTGACACAACACAGAAAACAGACCCATGATCACCATCTGTGCAGGTTCCTAAACCCAGCATCCCACCCACACACCCAGCATCCCACTCATCCCACTGCCAAGCTGCCTAACAACAGCACAACCCCATATGCCAGTACTGCACCTCTTGGCGCAGCTCATCTGTGCCCCAGGGCCGTCCACAGATCAAAGGCATCATCCTGAATCCCTTGCACATCCAGCCTCTCCTGCAGGAGCACCTAGCATTTGGTATTCCGGATTGCTCTGGGAACTACAACAGCAAGTAAAGTCTTCACCTTTTTTTCTTTTCTGTTCCTCTCTTTCAAAGAAGTTTTCTGTTATTCTTTTCCACTTCAACCACAGATGTAGCAGTCATGGCTCAAGCAGGCTGGCATGCTTCTGAAAGCATCCAGCTGCTTTTATTTCCCTTTGTAGGAAACCAATTGCAGGGCATGTAAGAGAGCTGCTTATACCCTCGCTGCTGTAATGTTGTCAAGCTGCAAGCGAATTTCTTCAGCTGGAGTTTTCTTTTCTTGGCAGGCACTGGTGATTAAGCTGTTGTTTGGAGAGATTTTCATTTCTTTTCAGAGAGCAATTGCTCTGTTGAAAGGGCTCTTTAAGTTTGTATGATGTATGTCATTCTCCGGCTGTATACGTTAAAGTCTCCTATCAAAGCCTAGAGGTGGCTGCCCCACAGTCATTCTGAATATACCTTCATTGAGACATTCAATAAAACGCAGAAAATTCGGTGAGGCACTTAAACACTTGCTCAACTTTACATTTCCATTTGCTCAAGTGGTTTTCTGAGCAGGGCAATGTGCTGAATCAGGGCTGAAATGCCCTATCCTTTCAGCTTTACTGAGAGCTTCCAGCAGACGTGGGGGCAGACGGTCTGTTTTGCCAGACAGATGGAGACCCGGGCATGGCCAGAGACATGCATCAGACCCGTCTTAGCGTCCAGACATTGCAAAACTACTTCAGACCTAGACAAGCTCCCCATTTGCTATTGCAGTATCTTTGGAAGCACACACAGCGTGCCATACAGCACAACTGCATCTCTCGGGGGGTTGTGAGGAAGGAGGGGACGGAGTCTTTAGCAGTGTCTGGGGACAAAGGGAAACGTTTCCAGCTAAAAGAGGGGAGATTTACGCTGGATATAAGGAAGAAGTTGTTTACAGTAAGGATGCTGAGGCACTGCATAGGTTGCTCAGAGAGGTGGTGGTGCCCCATCCTTGCAGACACCCAAGCTCAGGCTGCTGGGGCTCAGAGCACTGATGGAGCTGTGGGTGTCCCTGTGCACTGCAGGGAGTGGGACCGGATGGCCTTTAAGGGTCCCTTCCAATGCAAACAATTCTATGATTCTAAAAGATCTGGGACTTCACTCTTTGGCAAACAGACTCTGTGGCGCTCCAAAATCCAGGAGATGGGGGAGGAAGGCATGAATAAATGGATGCTGGCCAAGGCAGAATTTAGACTGGTGAAAATCTGTTGTGCAGGCAGGTCATCCTCCCACACAGGACCCATCAGGGGTGCAGATTCCTCCCATTTAGATCTGTCTCACAGGGGCCAGAAGAGAAATTCAGCCGAGCAGGTGAAGGTTGTGCTGCTCATTCGTGCTTATTTATTATTCTGCTGTATTACGTACAGCCAACCAAGCCTCATCAGTAACAGCGCTATTTCAAAGCCTGTTGTTAGATGTCCAACCCAAGTGAGAATTCCAGTCCACCTTCAGCTCCATAGCAAGGGGCTCAGACAGGGCATGGAGTTCTGGGGAGGGTTTTAAGGCATGGAGAAAGCTTGTTATTTTCACGTAGCCATTAGGTTGGTGCCTGGAGCAGGATACAAGTGGTGGGTTGTTCTGTTTGTACAAGAACTTTTGAAACTTGGGAGAGATGCTGAGGGCTACACGACTGCCACAAACAAGCGATTATAACAATTTAAATGAAGGGATGTCAGCCTCAAAGATTCGTTTTTCCACACAATAATGATCTTCCCTGTTATTCGAGCCAAAGGCAAGTTGCAACAGCACGATGGGGATGCAGCAGGCTGAGAGCCAGCATGAAGTGTGGGTGAAACCCACACCTCTGTAACCAGGTCTGTGTACCAACCCATTCCAGACATCTCTGCTTAATTTTCCTGTAAGCAATTGGTCTTACCCAACCACCAGAAACCAACACTACCCCTCAGCAGCAGCAAGAGGGATTATCCATCGCCCTGTGTGCACATAGGAGATGCCTGACTCTTATTAGAAGATTACAGTCACACTAACTGGATCGTAAATACTATTTAACACTAACAGCATTCAGGGATTTTTCCCTTCTTTATGAAACTGCCGGGAGCAAAAGAGCATCATCATTCACATCCGTGCAGCAGCACCTAACTCTGGTACAGGTGCTGAGCTGCCACTGCTCCAGCATGCATTATATGTGCACTGCCAGCTCTGTAACCAGTGCTTGGACACGAGCATCTCTCATCATGCTCAATGTATTTCCAAGAGCAACCTCATTGTGACAGTGGTGGTGAACACCAGATCTCAGGGATTTGCAGTATATGTTCTCCCTGCACTCACATCCCAGGCTTTAGGCAGACGCCACATTCCCAGAGAGCATTTTGGCTTAGGCAGCACAACATCAGAAAGTCAGAAGTCCCCAGAAACACACGCGACCTCTCCAAACAACTGGGAAAAACGGATTTTCTTCTGCCCCAATAAATTCCAACACATCCACCACGTCTGGGCTGGGCATGGAACAATAATTACATCCTGACCTTCTCTTCCTGTGTCTTTGTAGGAATCAGGAAATTCAAAGACGCAAAAAGGAGTGAAAAAATACCAAGTGAATCATCCCGAATTCAGTGAGGGTATAGTTCTAGTTGAGATCCAATTTAGGGCAAACTTACATTTTATTTGAACTGTTCCTTTCTACTTACAAGCATATTAGAGGTTAGGCCCAGTCCACGCTCTTGTAATACCCACTGGACACTAATATTTGACAATAGAAAATAGAAGAAACAGGAAAATCTTTTTGCCATTAAGATCAAAAGAGAGTGAGCGTACACTTTGACATTTCTCCTTTCCTGCAAGGAGTCCCTGTTTTGCAAAGCAAATTCCACCATGTTATCCTTGAGTTCCTGCAGAGGAAAGATAAAAGGTGAAAGTCTGGCTCTTTCAAAGTCAACATCCAGCTTCCTACCAGCTTCAGGTGAGTCAGGTTTGAGCCATGGTTTCCTGTAGGAGAAATGGGACCACAAAGCTCCAAAGCACCCTCCTCAGCTCCTTGGAAGCTCAGTGTGCATCTCAACTGCAAAGGCACAACTGCATCTCCCAGAGGGTTATGTACCAGGTAACTGCAAGAGCTCAAAATGGTCCATCAGCCTGCTGTAGTGGCCCGAGCATCCCGAACAGCATTGCTGCTCATGGTGAGCTGGTGCTCTAAAGAGGTTTTCCCTAATTTCCCTGTCCAAAAGATGCTCTGCCTCTACTTCAGAAGACAAAAGGTACTTTCTTGTCTGCAGTCCTTTGCACACAACGACCTCCCCAAATCACCTGCTGCTCCTCATGTCTTTTTGGCTATAAACAACACCGCAGCCAACAAATCTGCAGCCCACAGAAGTGCTCCTGTGGAGATATTGCTCTGGTGCTCTTGTGCTGCTGACTCAGGAAGGAGTTTTCCCCAGCTTACTCTTAACTCATTTCACCTGATTAACGATTCAGTCTTTTTGCTTCGAGCATAAATCACCCTCCAGATAAAGCCTTGCTAGAAAGCTTTCTTTGGCCCCAATTAAAACAAAACTCTGTGGAAGTATAAGCAGAGAATCAGCAAGGAAAAACCGGGCTGAGATTTGTGAGCCAGCATTCTCTCTGCTCTCGTAATTCCTCAATTTATCACGGGAGGAGTGGATACTGGCAAGGTAATTACTGAGTGCAAAGCCTTGCCTTTGATGGCAAGGAATGTATGGAAGTTGCATCTGCACACCATGTGAAGTCATGAAGAAATGACTCAGGAACCCTCAACAAAGCAGCTCTCATTGGAACCTTTGGAAAGACCTGAGCCAAGTCATCGGACTCGAGCCCAAGCTCCCTCTTTTCGTGAGCATCAGTTTACATCAACCTTCAGACACAGCCCTCATTTTTCTGTCTTGAAGCTGCTTTCAGGGCAGACAGCTCTGTCCCCTGGTTGCGTCAATGCAGAAGTGGTAAAGCGGTCTCACCCTGCGACTGACCCCATCCTGACTGCAAAGACAAATTCTAGCTCTTAGCACCCCATAGCAGGAAGAGGAGCAGAAACAAAGCCCCATTCATGCAGCGCGATCAATCAATCACTATTTTGCAGGAGGAAATGAATGGCCCATTAAGGAAGCAGCCGGTAACCTCAGCTTCCCCGTAATTGCACTCAGTTCTACGCTGCCTGGCCTCCCAGGGATTTCAACACTAAGGACGGATCCGAGGTGGGGCCACCTGCTTTAACATCAGGAAGAAGGAGGGTGTGCAAAAGTAAGGCAGCAAACCCACTCCAGCCAAGCAAACCCAGCGTATGGCAGTGGTCAGATAAGGGCTGGGGGAAGGGAAGATCAGCCTTCCTCGGTTTCTGCTTGGTGGGAGAAACACCAGCTTTGTTCCTTATTAATGCATAGTCACAGTTTACGCAGACTGTATCTTGTAGTCTCACAGACATTTGCAAATCTTAATTAAGCTACACGTTGAAAGTAGGTTCATAGCTCCGACGAGGATCCTGCACCTGGGGAATGCAGCTTTCCTTCAGGAGAGCTGGCAGAAAAACGCATTCCACCACTGCAAAATTGTCCTGGATGCAAGAGGCAACACCTCCTGATAATCCAGTATGGCTGCAGTAGGAGCCCAGCTGATTGCAACTGAGATGTGGGGACAGGTCAGAGCTGGAAGGACTCTGTGCTCTGCTGTTAGCCACAGACACTGCATTGCGTGTGCTGTCATACCTGCAGCAAGGTTTGGGTTTTTACTTCTTTTTTTCTTTTTTCTGTTTTTTTTTTGCTTCTCCTTTTGCTTCTTTTTTGACAAACCCAGGGTGGGCATGGGAGAAACCAAGATGAAAGCCAAGCAGCCAGACAACAGCCAGTGACTGAAGCTGTGAAAAACTTAAGGGTGCATCTTCTCCACCCACATCTTTTCTTGGCTGCTAACCTGCAGAAGGACAGCCAGCTCTTCAGCAGGCAGAGCAGCACGGGAATGGGGCTCAGGAGGAGTTGCAGAGCTGGCTGCAGGCACCAGATGTGGGAAGGCTGCAAAGTGGTTTGGTAGCACTGCACACACCACGCTGCAAGTAAACCATCCAGAGATCCTCCAATCCAACAGAGACGTGAACCCATCAACCATTAAAACCTAACCAGGGTTGGGGTCTAAGGCAAGGCCTGACATTGTACAGCAAATACATGCTGCTTCTCATCCAGGCATCTATTTCCAATTAGATTAAGGGACATCTGAAATGATACTATAACAGTATTCAAAGCAACCCCCGCAATCAATGCCCCAGTACTAAACTCTGTTTTTTGCATGTGGTACAAAAAGCAGTTTGGGAGAAAATGATCTAATACACCACATATTGATTAATCAATCCCAGCCAGGACGCTAATGGGCTTTTCTTACAACAGTTGGCAATAGAGGAAGGAATGGGATTGTTGAATGAGAGTGGGAGAACCCGGTTGTGTGATAAAATTTCAGGGCAAGGGGAGGGCATGCAATGGGGAAATAGGCCCTTCTAGAGATCACCTTAAGCAGGTAAAGACTTGGAAGAAACGGAGGAACCGAGCTATGAATGGTAAAGGTGATAAATCAGATATATCAGCTTCAAGCACTGACGATTTGTACCTTGCAATTTACTGTGGTTGGTATTAATAATACTTCCCTGTTGCTACAGAAACCCTCACAGGAAGGTCTGCATAAGAGCCCAGCGTGGGTCCAACGTCTGTAATGAAGTAGATGGAATATTTTGTAGTCCTACCAGTCAGGGAAATGGTCTATTAATGCCTGCTATGGTTTATTTTCCACACTGGCACTTCTGCCTAAGACAGGACATGGTAATTCAGATCATCCACAAATAGCTGTCAGACCATCCTTCCTACTACAGTCAACAGAAAGAAGCAGCTGGTGCAGTCATACATTGCTAAATCATCCCCATTCCTAAAGCGAGTTGAAAAGTGCTGTCTCCTTTGTGCCGATGCTCTGGATAATGTCCTTTACTGTCCTAGGAAATGGAAGTACAAAACACTTGAATCATCCTTCAGACCTGTTACACCCACTATGGAAATACGGGAAGATCCTAACAAAGCACGATGGTGGGGACAGCTCTGCAACAGGCACAAGGCCCCCGTTGATTCTCAAAGACTCAAAAAGGACCCCCCAAAAAGCTGAAAAAAGACAAACAAATCAAGCACAACCATTCGCTAATTAGAGCAATGCGTACCAGCACCCAGGAGCCCTACAGCCCCAGCTGCAGACTCACATTGTAGAGGATGTCGGTCCATCCCTCCATGGTGATGCACTGGAAGACGGTGAGCACAGCAAAGAGGATGTTGTCAAAGTTGGTGATGCCGTAGTTTGGCCCTTGCCAGTACTCCCTGCAGGTGGTCCCACTCTCGCATTGCCTGGCAGGAGGCTCCTCTCCGCAAGGAAAATCTCCCACCTCTTCACCTGTACAGAAGAAGAACAGAGGGAGAAAAACTTACTGACCAAAGCCAGCCAAAGCAGCTGGCATTGCTGGATCCTCCTTGCACCATCACATGAACCTGGCTTGCATTTCATGATTCCTTGGTGCCACTCTGGGCATGTAATGGATGTTACACTCATGCAAGCATTCATATACGGCCGTGCTTTGAGGGGCAGTTAAATGGCAGAGTGGAGCAGAACTACCTCTGAACTGCCCACAGTTCACCCCAGTGCTCAGCCACATCATATACAGAATCATCATCATCTGGGTTAGAAAGATCTTCAGGATCACCGTGTCCAACCTGACCTACGGAGTCCCATCACTAAGCCATGCCCGTTGGTGCCACCGATCACAAGCACTATGAAAAAGAAATAGTGCAATAAAATGCAATCAAAGGTTTGGAAATGGTTGCGTACAAGAAGACGCTGTGAGCTACGGATGCAGCTTCACACAGCATAGCTAATTGCTCAACTCCAGTCTCACTGTAAGCTCCGTGTTTCTGGCCCAAGGTCAGAGACAGCATCCAGCAGCAGGGATGAGGCTGCTCCACTGAGCTTTGGTTCAGGGAACGCAAAGGGGAAAGCAGTCTGCAATGGCTCAGGGCCACTGGGGATGGCCAAAAGTGTCCCATGTCTTCCAGGGCCAGCTGTGAGTCATTGCAGCCCTCCAGAGACATCGTAAGCACCGGCAGAGAGCAGTTTGGAAAAATAAAGTGCCGGGTTTTGAAAGTAAATAAGTACAGCAAGCAACGTCCCCTGCTTACACAGAGTTGCAATTCTGGAAATATTAAATGGTTTTAAAAGCGACACGTTATGGTGGTGGAGCAGCAAACTCCACAAAATCCAATTCACCAGGGGGAGGAAACAAAATCAGCGCTAACAATAATTAGGAATAATCATTCCACAGAGCAAAGCCTGCAGGAGGAAAACAAAGCCATCAGCGTGGCTGCAGGATGTGGATGCGTGTGCATGTGCAGCCTTTTCCTGTTGACTCAACACCTCAATGCGGGACATCGCTCCCCAGCTCCCACCTGGGTCACTGCAGGCTTTGGGAAGGGGTTGGTGAGACAGGGCTGTGCAAAGAAATATCAAACCTGGCTCTTGCTGACCATCTGTGGGCTCTAACAGAGAATCTCTCCCTTTGGCCTTTTGCTGCTCTAAAAAAAGCAGTGAGCATCGTTTTCCTTTCGGAAAGAAAGACACTGACAGAGCAGAATTGGTCCCTACCCCTATAGCTGAGGTAAAGAGAGGAGGAAAGGAAGCACACCAGGGAAAAATGGGAAGTAAATGTGATGTCCCCTGTTTTTGAGAGCAGGTTCAGAGTGTTTGGCCTGGGCGAGCTGCAGCGGACATCTGCTTAAAAACTATCCTGTGTCTGCAGAGCAAGACTGCACTGAGGCTGCCAGGAGAGGCAGTCTGGCACCCACCAGACAATACACAGCTACTAATTTTTTTTATCCATTTTTCATGCCCGGCTGAGTGCTGACAGCCTGGAATGAACTTTTTGCCATATTTTGGTCCCCAGCATCCCTCTGTCATAGTCTGTTCCTGCAGGGCTACTGGGCTCGCAGGGCTACAGCAACGTTGACTGCTGACACTTCCACTTTCTTCCCTCCACAACGACCCGAATTCATGACTGATACCCCCCATCTGGTCCCCAGTTCCAGGAAACAATCTCCAGAGATTTCTCACTTTGAGGATTTGAAGAGACACCAATGTGAGCAACTCCTCATCCACCGAACTGTGACCCTTTGACACGGGCATCTTTTTAACAAGGTTCCCATTCCCATGCTGAAGTCAGCTTTCTGAGCCCGTGGTCTCAGGCCTGGGCTCGTTAATGCACCTCTTTGGAGCTGATGAGCACTTAGGGTTTAAAAGGCTGCGCTGACAGCATTGTGGGATGCTCTGCTGCTCCGCTCGGGGACTGCAGAGCCAGGAAGCCTCACTGCCTTTCCAGAAGCATCATTTCCTGCAAAGCAGGTGGCATCGATCCACATAACTCACCCTACAACGAGTGCATCAGGAGGGGAAAAGTAAGGCTCAGTGCCCGTAAGCAGAGCCGCTTTTTGCACTGCTGAGATGCCGGGTGCTGCGGGGCAGAGATGTGACATGCAGCATTTTCTGGCTGCGCTCCCAATTCCTGGCTGGGGGGTCACTCAGCAAGCAGCAGTCACTTGCACACCATGGGGCGCAGTGGCAAAATCTGTTCTCAGCCCCCAGCTTGGCACTGGGACCTCTCAGTCATCACTGATGTCAGGGTTGTTTGCAGAGGACACAGTGCTGGGTTTTATTTTTCCATTCCAAGCTAACTAGTTTTCTGGGGAGGAAATATGAATATATCTATATTATTTTGCCCACTGGCTGCAGCCATCCCAGCAGAGAATGAGCTGCAGAGCCCAGTGCTCCCAGCCTGCAACCACCAGCTGCAAGCTGAGGATGCAAGAACTCACCCACCTCATTCTAGGGCTGCAATGCAACACATCTGAAAATGCTCCTCAGAACTGCAAATCTTTTCTTCCTGTTATTCTTAATTGCTCTCTCCTTGCAGTCTCAGAGAGAGCACTGCTACTTCCTACACCTCCGTGGTCACCAATATTGCGACCTGCAGTCGTTGCAGTGAGCTGAGACCCCTCCAGCTTGGCACCAAACACACACACAGCACAACAGTTTTCCTCTCCTACCAATCCAGCCCAAATACTTACCTGATAAGAGCGGTTGGACACCAGCACAGGCTGCCCAGGTGGGAGGTGGAGGTGTTACGGAACTGTGGAGATGTGGCACTAAGGGACGTGGTTTAGTGGACAATGTTGGCAGTAAGTGGACGGTTGGGTTGGGTTGGACGATCTTAGAGGCCTTTCCCAACCTCAGCGATTCTATGCAACTCCATCTCTTCTAGGAATCACTCTGTGCTGCTCACAAACAATCTCCAAACCCCCAACTGTCCTTTACAAGCTGTGTTCTGTTTTGATCACGTTTCTTAGGAATATAAGCAAGAAAACAATTTCCCCCTCTTTCTGCTAAACTCTGTGTAAACTGAATGTATTAAACTGTTTCCATGTTGTTTATTATAAATCCTTGTGAAGGATGCCCAGAGATTTGGCTGGGATGTTCTTTTATTACCATTTGAATGCACATAATAAATCAATATGAAGACCTATTAGTTATAATCACTGAAAATACAAGACCGTGCTCTAAAGACAGTCAATTATACCTTAAATTGCAATCTTTTGGAGACAGGGACAATATTTTCATCTGTGGATAGTCCAGATAATCAGCACCTATTAGCGCTGTTATAGCAGGAATGTTTAAAAATTACACGGGGGGAAAAAAAAAATGGCTTCTTTATTTTAATTGAAATGAGTTCAGTGAAGCTGAGCACCTGTAGCACTGCCAATGCTGTATGGTGCCTGCTCCTATCCACCTCATTCACCTTCATGAGTGCTCCCTGCCCTGTTTGAAGGGCATTTTTAACCTTTCTCCATCAGAGGGCTCCTTGCTTTTCATCTATTTACCTATTATTATTTTTTTCAATGCTTGGGGTTGCTTCTGACCTTTTCAATATTACCAGAGGCACTGACATCCTCTGATACCCATACAACTTGTTCAAGAGACCTTGCAAGGAAATTTCCCTTTCGCAGCAGTTTAAAGAGCTAAACCCACTGATAACAAACAGAGGCCAATTCTGTATATCTATTATATGCCTCTCTGGAGGTGGCTGTGGCCATGGATGGAGCCCTGGGACTGCCTGGTCTGGTAAGGGGCAACCAGCCCGTGGCAGGGCAATTGGAACTGGATGATCTTTCAGGTCCCTTCTAACCCAACCACTCTATGACTGTGAAACAGATCTCTCATGGGATGAGGCTTTAAACACCTTCATATCACTCTTGAGTAGACTGACAGCAATCCACCAGGAAGAGCTGGTGTTGAAGTGGCAGGAGGATGCATCCCAGGGTGCATGAGGTGAACAAAAGTCTGTTTACTCAGTAAACATGGGAAAGGAAAAGCCATATGAGAGCAGGCTGGGGAAAGGAATCTTATGGAGGTGGAAAAGATGGAAATGGAGATGGAAAGCATGGGATCACAGAGTGCCATGAGATACACTGCGATGGCAGCAAAGCTCCAAACTCACCTGTCTCGTTAGAGAAGCAGGTTTTGTGAAACTTCCCCATGTAGAACTCCAAACCGATGATGGCAAACATCACGATGGCAAAGAAGAGGAGCAGCCCAATCTGAAGCAGAGGCACCATCGCCTTCATGATGGACTTGAGGACGACCTGCAGGCCTGCAGGGACAGGGAAGTACAGGTCATCGGGGAGGGAAGGAAAGCGAGGGCTGGGGAAGGGGGGTGAGGCAGGGGATGCAGGGTATCTAAGGGACAGATTAGGACTGGAACGCCATGCAATGCTGCTTTCCTAGGGCGCTGTAAAGCCTTCACACACTCAGTATTTCAGACACGCAGCCAGGAAAGTTATCTTTTTCTGATCTCCTTTCTTCAGATTCTAGATTCAAAGGTGTCTTAAGCTTCAGAGACTTAAAAGGACTTTAAAAGGACGTTCCCTGCAGTTGGTGGAGTCCCCAAATTCAGCCGGGGGCCAAAGCAGACCCCTAGAGCATCTCCCCTGACAGTGCCGGTGGCCTGAGTTCTGCTTCCACAAGACCAGCACAGAAGCAAAAGGAACAAAACCAGACTCAAACGCCCTCCTCCCAGGGCTCTCCATCTCTAGCTTTCTCACAGGCACTAAAACTCATTTTCAATTAAAACCAGGGGAGATAAGGCTAGAGAGGCTGGCGAGATGGAGGTGTCAGATAACGTCATGCAGACGCACATAACAAAATAAATTCAGCGATAACTGGCAGCTGAAAGCCACCTTGGTGGCCTACTGTAAGGTGCTGAGAAGGAAGGGTCATCGCTGTCTCACCACCTTGCACTGCTCAGCACCGCTGAGGGCACTCTGAGGGCATACAGGATTTAAAAAAAAGCATTAAGATCTGTTGGAAAGGAAAAACTACCTAGAGTGTAGAAGAAAAGCATGTAAGATGATTGTGTGAATGAGCCTCGAGTTTTACATTTACTACAGGGGGGATAAAATACACAATGAGCAAAGCTTTCACTCAATCAAATAATGCCATATGGGAAAATATCATTGCCCAGAGAGGTGGTGGTGCCATCTGGCCATTCAGACACCCAAGGTCAGGCTGGACAGGGCTCAGAGCACCTAATGGAGCTGTAGCTGTCCCTGTTCATCACCAGGGGTTGGACCAGATGACTTATAAAGGTCCCTTCCAATTCAAGCAATTCTATGGTTATGATTGTGCAGGTCCAGGGCATGTCACCAGATGGGAGAGAGCATCCTACCCAGACAACGACACCCCAAGAGATCACAGCCCCTAGCAGGGACACCAAGGCCTGGTGTTTCTGTAAACATTTATATCATCAATTCAGCCCTTTTTTTTTTTTCCTCAACACTCAGTGAGCTGATGCTCATGTTGGCTGGAAGTAATTGAAGTCAAAATTCCCTGACTTGAGGCCCTTTTCCCCATAGCAGTCATCAGCAGAAGCAATATCTTTTATTGAAGTGACTGCAGTACGTGGAGAAAGCAGACAATGTTTCAGGTGCACAAGGCACATCCTGAGCTACCTGAATAAAAAATATATCAGATAATAAAATAAAAAATCAGCTTTTCCCCAAGCCTTGTTTCTCCAGCATCCTTGGATGTGGACAAGACAAACATACAGCATCTCCTTTTTAGATATACATTAGTAACTAGTGCCTTTCCCAGAGCTAACCAAGGACCAGGCCTATATGGGCATTCAGACTGAAGCCCTGCCCATGAAAGGATGCTGATTTGGGGAAATTCTGCTGTTAGTGCATAGCATAAACCTTTGCTTCATATCTACAGCACTGACATTTTGATCCTGAGGTAGCAGCTGGCCAGCAGGCAAGGAGTTAATGCAGCGCAGAGCATCCCCTGAGCTAAGGGGTTTCCTTTCACTGGCTCTTGCTAGAGGGAAGACCTCTCTGTTCCACATCCAGAAATGAAATACGCTCCTGACAGCCAACTGTGCAGAGCAACTGGTGAACAAGGACAAAGAATCATAGAATCACAGCATCTCCAAGACTGGAAAAGACCTCCAAGAGCATCCAGTCCAACTGTTCACCTCTCACCAATATTTCCCACTAAACCATGTCCCTCAGTACAACATCTAAATGCTTCCTGAACGTCTCCAGGGTCGGAGACTCCACCACCTCCCTGGGCAGCCTGTTCCAGTGCCTGACCACTCTCTCAGAGAAGGAGTCTCTCCTGATTTCCAATCTGAACCTCCCCTGGCGCAACTTGAGGCCATTTCCTCTTGTCCTATTGCTAGAAAAGAGCAGCAAGGAGCAGTGTTGGGGCTGGGTGGTCTCAGGCTATAAGCAAGGCATGATGTACCATTCACACCAGCATGTAAAATAGACCAAGTTGCCAATGAGGAGGTAAGTCTAAATCCTGTCTGTTCCTTGCCTTAGGATTTTCCCCTCTGTGAGTTGCTGGGCTGGTAAATGAGTCAGAAGTTCCAAGGTCAGAGCAAGGGGTCTGAAAGCCGTAAAATTCTGTTCTTGGAGCTTTGTATGTGAATTGAAACAATTCAAACCCAATGGCAAAGGAGTCCCAGGACAACACCCTGCCATGCACCAACAGAATTCAGGAGCTCATTGCTACATCGGATGGCTGTACCAAAACCGGGACAGCAAAAACCTGAAGCCTTGAAGGGGAAGAACATATTGTTCATAAAAGCATGTTAGACCCCAAAATGAATAGAACCAATACGGCTATGAAGGTGACAGGTTCACAGCACTCACTTGGGATTCCCGACACCAGCTTCAGCGGCCGCAGCACACGAACAGCTCGCAGGGTCCTCAGGTCAAAGTCGGTCCCAGCAGTTGCTAGAATCCTAGAGTTCAAGAAGAGAAGAGAAAGAGGGGGGAAAACGGGATTAAATGCAAATTCCTGTTTCCGAAGCTCGGATTGGCATTTTTCAGGCTGCTTCAGTTTTTATACCTGTCATGAATTGGATCTGCTGAAAGCCAATAATTTGCGCGCTCCTCCTGAACTGCCGAGCTTTACTCAGACATAGGAAAATCCACGACACCTACTTCTTTATGAGGCTGTTTGCATTTAGAGTGAGCCTGGCTCTGGCCCTTATAGAACAGCACCCTGTACTTAACACGTGCCATTTTAAGACAGTCAGAGGGAGAGATCCCCCTCAGCTGTGCTAGAAATTACCAGCCATAGCCTTTTGCAATAAATTCAGAGATCCCTCAGGTACCCATGCCTGGTGTTTCTTAATATTTAGAGCAGTTTCTGGTTATCCAGTTTATCTCTGCAAAATGAATTTTTGCTCAGAGAATCTTATTTGAGGAGAACACCCAGAGAGTAGGGTGCGTTTCCTCTGATACGCTCACGTGGCTCTGAGAAGAAATACGGATCTAAAACCAACTGATCCTTAAAAATGGAGTATTTTCAGAAAACGAAATGGCATTGGTGTTTCAGGGTGCAGTAAAGGAAGAGATATCAGAATAATAGAATCACCGAATCGTTAAGGTTGGAAAAGAGCTCTAAGATCATCCGGTCCGACTGTCCATCTATCACCAACATTACCCAGTAAACCACGCCTCTTGGTACCACATCTACAGGTTTCGGGGACATCTCCAGTGACAGTGACTCCCCCACCTCCAGGGCAGCCTGTGCCAATGCATCACTGTTCTTTTAGAAAAGAAATTCTTCCTAACATCCAACCTGAATGCCCCCTGATGCAGCTTGAGGCCGTTCCCTCTCAGCAGAGAAGATCTCCTGTGATCCAGAGTGGGGAGCTGGGAGGAGGTTGCCAAACATGGGCATCCACCCAGGAAGCAAGCACTAAGACATAGCAGTATTGGGTCACAGAATCAATATCATAGTTTGAGTTGGAAGGAACTCTTACAGGTCATTTGGTCCAACACGCTACAATGAACAGGGACATCTACAGCTTGACTGGGTGTTTGGAGCCCCATCCAGCCTGACCTTGGATGTCTCCAATGATGGGGCACCTACCATCTCTCTGGGCAACCTGTGCCAGTGCTTCAATACCCTCACTGTAGAAAACTTCTTCTTTACACCCAAGTTCAATCTCCTCTCTTTTAGTTTGAAATCATTTCCCATTGCCCCTTTCCCTCGCAGCAACACACAGAAACACTCTGAGAGGTGTAGAGCACCCATAACGTGCACCCAAGTTCAGCCTCCACCTGGCCCAGGAGCCATTTTGCTCAATGCCTGATAATGCATAGCTGAGCTCTCAGCCTAAGTGGCCAGCTGCCATAAAAATGCAAAGAAAATCAGGGTTATTCAGAAGGAGACATGTAGATTTACTATGTAGTATGTATTATGCAGGATGTCTGGCAAAGTGGGCCACGGAAGACGTGGCCATGGAGGATGGGGCTGAGCTCACAGTTTCCAGAATAAAAGCCCTGTCCTTGACTTACTGACTGACTTAGTGCTGCTGCCAAGTGTGGGCCAGGGAAGAGCAGGCTCAGCATTGCTGTGCGGAAAGGGCCAGACTCAATCAGCAGGAGGTGCTGGAGATCAGGAAAAAGCATGCTGAGATGCTGGATGGCAACAGAGGCAGCAGCAAGCCAGAACCTGAGGAGCAGAGCATCTATTCTATAGGACACCTGTTCCTACATTTCCACAACCTGAAAATTCATGTTACATCAGCTCTATGGGTGCAATTTGAACAGAAGCAACAGGAGATGATTTAAACCAGGGGCTATTGTATTCAGAGGCTTTAATTTTACTTTCCGCGCTCATGCCAATGATTTTGCTCCTCTTTTCTCTTCCTTCCATCCTCACAACGTAATTGCTCGCTTATAAACCTCAGCAGCCAGGGAACTGTGCACACTTCATGCTGAAAGATAATCTTGAACATCCACCTCAGGTGCTGCTGCTAAAAGCACAATTAGTCTCCAGCGAGCTAAGATGGATTTGTGCTGTCATCAGGAAGGTTTGTGCCACGGGCTGAGTGGGGGGGATACTCTGTATGTTCGTTAATTTGTTTCTGAGCTCATCAAGGACGAAACAGGACTGAGTGTGGGACGCCATGAAACAGTCCCAGGGCATCGACAGATGAAGGTTTTCATTCCAGTTCTGTCTTCTTCAATAGTCTTGGTATTAAAAAAGCAACCTGTGGCAACCCTCCCTAGTCAAGAACCCTAATTATTCATTAATTCCTACATCACTCGTGCTGTAATTCCCTAGCTAAATAATATAGGGCACTCTATGCCCCAGTGTCTCCTGTCGTTGGAGAGCTGGTCCATGGATCATGTCAAATCTTAGTCCAATCTTGTGATCTGCCCGTGCCTACATGGCTGAGCTGTAGCTGCCAAGTCTGTTCATGAATCAACCACACTGAAAAGCCATAAAACCCCAGACAGATTTTGCCTAGAGAAATACACAGCAGCAAGCTAAACAATGCCACTTTCAGGGAAAGATATGGATGAACAAGGGTATGAAGAGGTAAAATAGACAACAGCTCTGGGTCTAAAAGTCCTCATTTTAGACTTGCAGGTAAGTGAGGCAGGTGGTGAGAAAGCCCAGATGGGAGTCCAGCCTTGAGCAATGCATTCTGCACGAGGAGGCCAGGTGCTGCAGCCTTGCAGGCTGTGCAGATAGTGGCTCTGGGAAAGAGGCAGGTAGGATCTGAGGCTGACTGCAACAACACGACTCATCTGGCCTGGGGCTCCTGAGGCATTTCTGGAACTGCTTTACACTGACAAAAGGCTGTTTATATCAGCAGTCACTTCTTGCCAGGTCCCCTCTTGCAGCCTGTATGGTGGGAGCAAATGGAAACCGCTGCTGGCAAAGGCAGGTGGGGAGGGTCTGCTCCACACCAAAGTCTGAGGGTTCACATCTCCTCCAAAACAGTGCAGCATTTGCATTTCTCTGTTTGAGTGCAGCGGTTCCTCTGTGCCATTTACCTTTTGTAACCGGCTGGCCATCAGACCTTTCTTCCTCATATGCTACTGCAGCTCTAGGGATCTGGGCACGCATCCTGCTAGCTCAGCAGTGCTCAGGGCCGGCTGCACGCTGCTCCTCGCTTAGATGCTAACTCGGCTACACACAGCGCTCTGTACCACCACCTCCACACTAACAAGCTCTGACATCTGCTCCCAGACACAAGGGCCAAATTTGTGATAAATGCCCGCTATCTTTTGTTCTAAGAAAGCCTGGAATCAATTATAAAAAGAGCTCATTCCTCTGGGTATAGAAGGATGCAAAGAACAGAGGGGAAGTGTCCTTCCTGAACGTTATGCTAACATAAATAATTAGCAATCCGCTTCTGGAAGTACCTGGGAGCTCAGTGTTTCTATGCACTGGTTCCACAGGACACCTTACCATGCGATGCTGCACGTTTCAGAGCTGCCCAATATCACCGCTATCCCCTTTTATCACTGTCCATAAATCACACTGGAGGCCACAAGAGATGCTCACCAAAGAACTGGGGCTGGCTGCGAGTCCAGCAGCTTCAGTGTGTCTGCTTGCAAGCAGATAACACAAAGCTACAGCAAACAGCAGCAAGATAAAGAACAGAATTATTAACACTTCCGAGCAGGTGTCTCTGCTGGAAAACACCGGTGCCAGAGCAGGTTCTGCTAGAGGAGAAATCACTGGCATAAACACAGGTATTTTTTAATGGAATCTTTTTGTTTACTATAAACTCTGGTCCTAGAAAGTAAGTGGAAAGAGCAATTTTCTTCAGGCATCTTATCAGGAAAAAAAAACCCATTCATAAGAACTGAGTCAAACTCTTCAGTGGGATGAGGAGAGAGATTAAATACTGATGAGACAGCTTTCGTGGAGGGAAAAAGAAGAAAGGAAAAAGATCCAGTTTGCCAGCAGCACAGAAGCCGCCTTGCAAAGAGAAATGGCAACCACCAAATCACACCCATGGAATCAACCCCACCTAACACAGACACCTTGGCAGCACTGACCCCAAAATATGGGGCCACGGTGATTTCCAGGTCCTTCACCGACACTGAAACCAATGGGAAGAAGGAGAAGAGGGCTTATCCTCCCTGCCTGTGGCTTGAAGGAGTCAATACTGATGGCTGTCGGCTCTGATAGCTCTTCAGAAATATTGGCCAACCAGTTTAAAGACGTTTCCCTTTTCTATGGGAGGCCCGTGGCTGATTGCCATCTCAATCTGTGGTCTTTCCCTTGCACTTCTGTCTGATTTCTCCTTCAGGAGGCAGAGACGGACCCTAACCCTATGGCAGCTGACACCACCACCAGGACCACTGTCACAGTGCTTGCAGTAGATGGGTGCTTCCGAGCTGGAGAACCCACAAGCTATCATTTCAATGCTTGACAAATGCACAGCTAAAGTTTGTTGGAAAGAAATACACACGTATTTTGAAAGGAAAGGTTCTATCCAAAAGTTTCATTGCCTTAAGAAAAAAGTCCTTTCAATTCATATTAAACAGACAGGCCTTTTATCGGGTGCGTTTCCTTCAGCAACACAAGCAGAGCATTAAAACCATACGAAACTACACGTTCTCCATTTCTTCTTTTCCCTGCAGTGCTTCCCGTGGCAGGCAGCGCTGATGGCTGCTTTCCCCAACAACTGAAGTGTTTCACCCCAAACCAGCACACAGAACACTTCTGGCTCAGGCTGGCAGGGCTGCCAAGGTTTGGGAATGGCAGCAGAGCACCAAGCAGTGGGGGATAACCACCAGCCTTGCCATGAACCTGCTGAGCCTTTGAATGAATGCTCTTTGTTTGGAAACAGGAACAGCTCTGATGTCCGTCCTGCACAGCAAATGGCTCTGCTCTGACTCAGGCACCAGCCCACTATCATCACATTCCTGGACTGATTACTTCAGATGCTGTAGTAGCAACTTGGAAGGGAATCAGCCTTATTTGGGGTCAGAATCAGGCCAAAGGACTCCTGGCTTTCTAGGTTTTAGGCTCTAAACTAAAGGAGCACTGACGCATGTATACACCAGCCAGTCCAGAGTGAGAAGCATACACTCCTGAAATACCCACAGTTCCACAAGGAGTCACAAAGCACACCTTTCCAGGTGTCAGGAAAATTAACATCAGCTTCATCCACAGGAAAATGAAAAGCCGTGACAACTGATTGAAACTGGCTGTAACATCCACAGGTGCCATAAAAGCTTATTACCCAGCAAATCTGATTCTTATCATATTTCATACGACGTTACAGCATTATAATCCTATCAGCTCTGTGGCACTCTCCAACAAGCAAATCCTGCTGCTCTGGTCTCCAGACTGCACAACCTCTGTGTTTGCCACTGGACCACTTTTCCTGACCTTGGAAGGAACAGATGCCTGCAGTTACGGAGGAAGATGGAACATCTCCATCACTGAGCTGAACACTCAAGCAGCACCTCTTCCCCAGCCTTCCTTTAGAGCTCACAGCCCGAGCTGCAGCACGAGCCAAAATGAGATCGTGGGTCCCACTGCCAGCCATGCTTCTCCCAGCTGCAGCACAAAGCTGCATGGGGGCAGGGCTGAGAGCTGCTGGAAAGATGCCCTCTTTCACTCCATTTGATTTCACGGTGTGTACGTTTTATCTTGACTACCAATGACACACAGTCAACACCAGGTCGGAGCCGATAAGTAGATGTGGCATGCTAATTGCACTGATTAATTCATGGCATGAACAGGTCCCACTGTTGGCTCCAGCACTCCACATTGGTGACGTCCCCACCAGCTGTCCCCGGGCCTTTCCATATGGAAGGACCCTGCTTGCCAACTTGCTACCTCATAGGATGGCCAACACCAATCTCAGCATCCAAATACCTACATGTCTAAGCTTATTCCTTCCCTTCAAAGCACACCTACAACAGCATATAAAACATCCCAACTCTTTCCTTCGTAGGCGTCACTGAATTTGCCCACCAGCCTTCAGCGTACAGAATGCAACCTGGAAATCAATGCAACCTCTTTGCATGGCAGACATGCTCCAGAGTCCTAGGAAGAGACACAGCAAAATGAGAGCAGAATTACCACTCCCCTCCCCGAAACCACCTGCAACCTATTTTCCCGACTGTAATTCGTGAACCAGGCTCCAGGGAGATAAAAGGGAGAGGAGCATCTGTAGGCACACACTCCTCTGCTATAGTGAGACAGTCTGCAGCCAAGCAGCGTGCAGCGCTCAAACAAAAAGAATGAGGTTTTGCAGAGCACAGGGCTGATGGCTTGGCGTCTGCCCAGGATGAAGGGAGATATTCTGGTTACAAGGATGCAATTACTCAAATAAGTCCTCGTTGCTTCTAAGCAGGAAAGACATCAACACACCATGGCACGTAGTATAAAAGGAGGCTCATTTGCTGTAAGCCATGGCAGCTGGCAGGAAAATGCGTGTGTCCAAATCATTTTACTGAGCATACACTGGGAAATCTCAGCACAGAGGAGTTAAAGCCATCCTGCACTTCATCGTGGCTGGAAAGTAGGTCATACCTTGAGTCTTGCTAAATTAACATTACAAAGGAGAGATGACTGCTTTCTGTCCTTGGAAATGGGCATCCGAGAATTTTGTTCCTGGCACGGGAGGATGAGGAGAGCAGGAAATGGGAGCCCACAGCACTTTCCTGGCGTCCCACAGTCTTTTGGGTATGGGCAGGAAAACAGAGGGGGTTAGCTTAGTAGCTCACAATCATAGAATCATGGGATGGTTGGGTTGGAGGGGACCCTTAAAGACCACCCAATTCCAACCTCCTGCCGCAGGCAGGGCTGGCCAGCCACCAGGTCAAGATTCTTAAGCAGGAGAGGGAGGGAAATGTCAGATTCAACAGAACGTTCAAAGTGTTTTTACTTCATGTCAGAGAAGGGGGGAAAAAAAAAAAGAAAAGCAAGCAGTGAAACACCATTTGGGATCATTTGTTCCACTTGTCAAATTCTAAAACGAACTATTCTGACTTCTAATGTGTTTTCCTTTTTAGCAAAAGCAATTCATGTCAAGCCTACAAATATTTTTGACTTGATTTAAAGCTGCCATTTGCTTGGGGAAAAAAAAAAAAAAAAAAAGCAGAAAGAAACACAAAACCTCCAATCCTGTGTGCATGAAAAATGTCTCCCCAAATAGATGGTAGATTTCAGTAAGTCAGGAGGAGTGTGACTGTGCTCTCTACTGGGCAAAGGGCAGAGGACAGCTGGTAGGAGGATGGGGGATGTGTTTTTCTGCCAGGTGGGCTAGCAGGGCAGCAAGGACACTGCAGGAGGGAAGAGGTCTGAGTCACTAAAGGCACATCTCAGCCCTCCAACATCACAGGGCCCACCCAGCCTCCTTGCCAGGCTGCTCTGGGAGCAGTGACAAAACCCGCATTGTTTGGAACCAGAGCCACAACACCCTCCGCATTTGGCCAGTCCCCAATGATAGCTGTTCAGGAGCTGAGCAGAAAATATCATCACTGTCCAATTACACTGGTGTTGGGGGAAGGAAAAAAAGAAAAAAAAAAACCATACGCAAAACCAGCCAACAGCAAAAGGTTCAGAACAGAGCTCAGCCTTCTCTCCTGGTGCAAGCAGAAGAGAAACGGAGAGCAACATCATTGAGGGGCAGGTGCAAAGGAGAAGGAAAATATATGGCAGTGCTCTGCACACCAGTCAGGATGAACAGGACATCCTTGTATCGTTACTGTCTTTTGGGCCTCTTTGCACAGCTGGATTTTCTTCCCAAAGAGATCCTGCTAAGCCGTGCACTGGTTTCTAGAGGGCATGCATGGAAGGAAGACCTTCCTCTGCATCCATGCGCTCCACCTTCTCATCAACCAGAGATCATCACCCTCCCTGCACTGATTCACTTCTGAACACAGTGCCAGGAAGCAGCACGAGGAGGTGGCTGATCTTGGGAGCCAGAGCCACCTTTCTCCTCCCTGCTCTGCCACAGTGCAGCCCTGAATTCCTAAATGTTAACAGGTGTTAATGCAGCACTTTGCCACTGCAAGCTGTGAAGTGGCAAAAATGGATCAGCATCAGCATCAAGCATCAACTTGATATGCCAGTCAAGCACCAAATGGGGTTAGTGGGTGTATGAGCACCCACCACTGCTTTGTACTTCCTTACGTCTCCTCTAGCAGCTGGGAAGGTCTTCTGTGGGGACACAGCCTGGGTGCATCTGCATGCCTGGGTCTAGCTAATTTAATGACCTGCTTTTGGCACTGTGCTCATGACTTCTAGTTTAAGTCCATTGCAAGCAGATGAGATGTTGAGCATTTAGTTCACTAGCTAGTTCACTCATTCTTTTAGCTAATTACTTAAAGAGTGGATAGGAGCCAACACTGAACTCAAGAGTGGTTGCACAGCACACGGTTGTGTCATTATTCCCTAGATACATGTCTAATGCCCCAGGCTGCTGCTCATGTTACACCATCACATCACACCCCAAAGAGTGTGCCAGCTCCCTCCTGGCCTGTGCCTTCCCAGACATCCTAGCTTGAATCGATCTTGGAGCTGAATTCAGTCAGACTACAACACAAATGCTCCTCGTGCATTTCACATCCAAATCTCCTTGCTCAGGGCTAAAGCCTGACCAGTGTTCACAGTCCAGAAATAAGTAGTCAGGCCCCAAATCCACAAAGCTAGATCGATAATTACTAGTCCCTTTAAAGAATGCTAATTATATTAAGGCTATTTGCATTGAATCCCATGTTTTGTAGGCAGCTGGGGTCGTGTTTTCAAGCTTTTATCTACAAGACATGAAAAATATTTGCTTTCAAGTGAAATCTCCTCTGTCACAGGGGTCGTGACGATGAGGATTACAGTAAGGCAACTGTATGAGAAACTGCTAATCACAGCCTGAACCTCTGATTAACCATCTGAGGCAAGTGATGGGTCAGCTGTGGGATCACAGGTGAAGGTAATTCAGCTGTGCTCCCAGAAGGGGTGGAGCTTGACTCCACCTCTCCTAGATCCCATTTAAGGACTGACCACCACTAAGACAGCATCTCCTTTGGAGGTTGCTCCTGTGTGGAGGTCTGTGTAGTGAGCCTCAATGTTGGTGAGCATCCATCTTAACTGTGAGCCTCAGCATTGGTGAGTTATTCCTATATAACCCCTGGCTATCCATCTATTTTGCTTTGTATAATTACAACTATACAGCAACTGATACCAGAAGACTTGTAAGGTAATACCCCTTCCTTAGTGCATACCTGATTGCCACTCTCAAAAAAACACTGCTTTTCCTCTTCCATAGAATTCTTTTCCTTAATTATTATTATTTTCTGTTTTGGCCTGAACTATCACAGCAAATATGTAATGTTGTTCTAAGGAAAACACAGTTTGCCAAGACATCTAAAATATTGTGTATTCCCTCCATCTGCTTCTCCTAAATAAACCCGGGGCCTTATCTAATATAACGAGTAGATGTTGGCAATAATTGCATAGCCATCTGCACCGTGCTTTAAACCTGTTGCAAGCTGGGCTGTGGACATGAGAAAGTCAGAATTTATTCCTTCCATACTGCAAACAGAAATTGTAACTTCCCCCCTTCTGTTTTTTAGGATCATTTCACTATATCAGCTCATCTGCTTGGTGCCTGGGGAACTGTAATTCAGGACTGTGACAGATAAAATCCCTCTTTTCCCTATCTGGCATATATAAAGCTCAAGATTTGAATCTGGCGAAGGTTGGAACAGTCCCAGGTGAGTACTGCCTGTAGCAGAGCAGCCTGATGAGGTTCTGCCCAGCGTGGTGCAACCACGACACAATATATTTCAGTGGTGACTGCACAACTGCAGTGCTCTGCCTATACCTGAGCTTTGCTGGGAAGGACCAACGCAGAGGAGACTTTCCCAGAAACCTTTGTGCCTGATTAGAAGGTCTCTTCTGGTTGCACCCAGCTATTTCCACCATTGCACACAGGGCTCCATTACCCAAATTTAAGGGGGAATTACTTGTATTGTCATCCCAACTCAAACTGTGTCAGTTGTAAAGTTTAGTTGGGTCTTTTTTAACCTTGTTCCACTGCTAAGTGTGAGATATCAGGCCGCTCTTCACAGATAATGCCACAGAAATAGGGATTTCCTAGCAAGAGCAGCTGCTGGGTCGAGCTGTGGGTACTCAAGAGTGTAGAACACCAGGGTCCTTGGATAGAAAGAACTGGGGTGAAGACCACTTGCTGCCAATGAAATCTAATCACCTGGAGACACCAGGTATGCACTGGCCTGGTGCCAAGGTTTTTCTGAGAAGACAGCATAGCTCCTGCCATCCTGCATGCAACAACTGCAGGAACCCCCACCAATGCCAACACACGCCATGCCTACAACCCCTCCTTTGCACCTCCTCCACCCCACGCTGCAGTTGCCCGCTCTCTCCCCGCTCCCCCTCCCCTTTTCACCCACCACAACATGGCAATCCGCTGCCTGAGACCAACATAACCACACCAAGGGTCAGCAACACTGATCAGCATTGCCAGGTCGCACCAAGCTGATCCTGCTGACCTCGGAGGCCAGAGCAATGTCACCAATGCGGAGAAGTGACATCTTTACATCAGGAGAGGGGAACGTGCTTAAATTAATTGGCAGTTCAGATAACGGAGGCTTTTGCTCTCCACTGGGCTGTTAAGAATGCTGGAATTGCTGCAGATAAAAGCCTGGTAGTATTTCCATCATGAGCTCAATGTCTCTGGACTGTATAATCCAGCCATTAAAAAATATATGCTCTGGGCTGAAACTTGACATAGAAGGTCCCTGTGCAGCAGCAAACATTTGTGTTTTCCAGATTTCCAGGGCAGTCCCCTTGGGCCCATCGGGTAGCTACAAGCTAGCAGAGATGGAAGCTGCAGTTTTCCAGATGAGGCTGTGCTGGCACAAAGCTTTGCAGATTTGGGGTTTCATTTCACTGTGCTGACCACGCAGGCAAGTTTGCCTGCAGCTTATGAAATACCAGCAGGGCTGGGTGCTCATCAGCACCACTGATTTGCTGCAACGAGTTCCCCCGTAACGCAAAGGCAGATCTGAATTATGGGGTAGGAGAGAGAGAGATCTGTGGGGGGGTTTCTCAGCTGCAGAAGAGGCAAAGAAGCATCCTGCAACCCACAGCAGCTTTCTGACAAGGCGGTGCATGAGACTATAGCACAAAGGACTTTGGGATGCAGGCCAACAGCATCAAATGCTTTTTGTTGATACAGCCTATTGCTGTGAAATGGTCCAGAAATCCCTCCTAGCTTCTCAGCACCGGAGTTAAGTGTCTAGTTAGGAGCTAAATCACCTCAACAGCCAATGGAGAAGAGTGTAAGTAGCAAAAAGGAAACCAAAAGCAGCACTGGCAATTTCTGGCATCCAAAATGCATGGGTCAAGTTTACCAAGGAGTAGCGAGAGTGGTTTTAACATCTGACCTGAGTTTAATCACTGAGCGAGCAAGGAGAGACAAGTCACTGCTTCATCTCATGCTTCTATTTTCTCTTTATAATGCACCTCGTGTGCATTTTTAAGAAGGGGGAATGCTGCACATTTGAGTGGGTCCCAGCCCTAATCTCTGCCCATTGTACTCCCAGCAGACCGTCGTCTAGACAGTGCTAAGCTCCAACTGGGGAAGGTGCAGGAGGACGAAGCGTGATTTCCAGAGTAAGCGTTTCTGGCATTTGCTTAGTCATCCCCTTCCCTCCTGGTTGGTGTCTGAGCGATTCCTGGCTCCAGTAGCCCTGGAAACCACGGGAAGAGGCAGCTCCAGATGCACATGTGGCAGCTCCAGGTGTGGACTGCCACTATGAGGTGTCGCTGAGGGGGATGTGGGACTTGTCACCCCTGCCTAAATCCTTGCTGTCACCAAGGGGACTCTGCAGTTGAGCTTTGGATAGGGCCAAGGTCAATTTGAAAGAGCTCTAGAAACTTTTATCCATTTTTTAGCTTAGGAAGGTGACAACAAAGCAGGGCAGGGAGATGTGGCACTCTTCAGCTCCAGCAAAGAAAGGGTAATTAAGATGTTTCAGCTAAAATCTGGATGGAGATAGCAATCAGAAGCCATTCTCCCCACATCCCTCCTGAAGGAACCACTTACTGTTTTAGACCCCACACAGCATAATGTTTAAACACATTGGCACAGAAGGAGACATCCCAACATGAACCTAAGCCTCACATACAGTCCAGATCAGTCCATACAGCAAAGCAAAATAACCCGACACTGGGTCTCCATGGTACCCCAGCTGGGAAACCCCATCACACCTTGGACTTCTGTCTGTTTCCACCACCCCACAAGCAGGGGCAGCTGAGAGTATGCTGAGAGCAGAGGATGGCATGCATCCATGGCAGGTCTGGGGGGGACAACAACAGAGATAGAAAGACCCTAAAAAATTCAAACCTTACTTCAATCAGTGTCCATAGCTGGTTTTGGGACCTGATTTCATTTCCTTCTGCCCTGATTCTGTTTTTTCTCCAGCTTCACTGGAGCATCCATAGCTCTGTGGACCACCAACAGCTCTGAAGAGCTCCAGCACAGCATCATTACCATCTTATTCTTAGCACCACCTCAATTAAGAAACAGCAGAAGAATGTACAAAACACTGCACTGTGTAACTCCTACATTAAGAGCAGCCACATAGCAAATAGGTGGCATCTTAGAGGCAATAACTCAAGCAAATCAAGAGGTGTTGTTGGCTCTTTGAAAAAGCACTCAGAAAAGAGGGTTTTCGAGCTGAAAAATACCCTTTTTCCACCCGAAATAAATAAAAAAAAAAAAGTATGTTGTTAGAGAAACATCAATTTCAGTTTTCCAGAGGGAAATAACAAACCATTTTGATTTCATTTTGTCTTCAAATATGACTTCAGATTTTATTTTTATTTGGTTGTTTCTAACTGCAGTGATATTGTAAAGCTGGCTGAAAGTAGGCATTTTCACTTTTAAAATCAGGCTGAACTCTCCCAGGGGAAGCTCTGCGTTTTGAAAGAAAACTTTGGGAACCAGGAATTTTCCTCTGATATTTCTCACTGGGGAAAGCCTGAATTTCTCAGCAGCCGTCCTGCAAGGCTGGAGAAAGGCAGCCCTCACCTGAAGCAGCTCATACTGCCTTCCCATTGGGACGTGGTGAGATTTTGAGCATGTGGGATGGAAGCAGACATGGGATGTGAATGCAATTTTGGGACAAGGAAAAGCTTGCTTCAGAAGGAACAAGCACATCAAGACACATCCTCCTTCTGGAAGGCAAGACCATGCAGGACACAGATCTCCAACAAAGTTTCCAGCAAAAGATGATGAGTGAGGCTGTGGGAGGAGGAAAATAGCAAGGGAGCAAAGAGAGGGGCTGGAGGATGCCAAGCAACATCAATTTGCTTGGGTTTGCCAAGAGCGCAGGTGGAGCTGGAGTGATAAAGTTTGCATCTGGGTTTTGCAGATGACTAAATTTACAGGCTGGGGTAGAGTCAGAATTTGGCATTTTATCCCAGGTCCCACACTGCTGCAAAAACTGAAGGAGCATTTCAGCCTGAAACTTCCCAAAATCAGCTACGGAGATGCTTGGGTGCTATCAGCATGCATCTCCCCAGGGCACACAGGTACCCCCTTCCCATTTATTCAGCTTGCATCAGAAAGGAGCCCAGAGCTCTGCTCACTGCCAGCAAACAGCTTTTTCACTGTGATCTGAGTGCGGAGGTAAAGACATACAAGTCTAATCCTAACTTCTGTACCTCCTGTAGAACCTGAGACAACCCAGTTTGGTTGCACCAAAGAGTTCAGATCCCACTCTATAGGGTTAATCCATTCTATAGAAGCAGCTCAGCTGCCAGTAGAGAGTATGGGAAGCAGGAGGCTGACACCAGTCCCTGTTACTTGTCCCCATAGCAAGCGGTGGACACGTCAGCATGGCACAAGAGCCTCAGTGGGGAAACTGCTTTGGAACAATCAAGGCAGACCTGCTCTGTGCTGCAGATCCAGAGCCCAATTCACATCAACCACAGATGGGACTACCTCCAAACACAATCTCTCCTCCAGAATGCTACACCTTCCTTGGAGATGCTTCAACAGCCCAAGGGGTTCCTCCTCTTCCAAAAATCACCCTGTTCCCCGAATGCCAAACATGAAATCCCCTCTAATAAATTCCTCTCCACTGTGAGGAGAAAGCAGCCCTGCCTGCCACAGGCAAGCTATAGCCTAGTAAATTTTAATCCTTGCCTGTTATTGTGCTACCACTAGAAGTACACGGATTGAGATAAAAGGCTCACCAGCCCAACCATAATTATATTAGAAAGGTAATTATCTCCTCTCCCACCCAACTTTGTGCTTTCTTTCTGTAACGAAGTTTCCAGCTAATGTCTGTAGCGACAGGGCAGCCGCCACGAAATCGCCGGGAAACGTAAAAGCTAATTGACTGTTTAGTGCATGAGAAGCAGTGGATGAAGGCTGTGGAGGAAAGAAAGGGGAGGGAGAGCCCTGAACCAGAGCCCATCAGAGCTCCTGGCTGTTGCTGCTGCTCTCGCAGCACCCAGGAGCAAACAGATTTCTTTGTTTCAAAGCACTTGCCCCGTAGATCTCACTCTTTTGTATGGTTTCCGAACTGTCACAGAGGTTAGAGATATATTTTAAAAAGAGATTTTCATCCCATGCTGGTTGACTGACTGACTTAAGTAATTAAGGAGAGTGGGTGCTCTCCCATCCTCACCAAACTTTGCTGTGCTGTTGGATGTATCGGGCAGGTTATAAGTGAAAAGGGAAACTGAGGCACGAAGAGGGCATCCTGCAAGGTTATCATAGAATTGTTTGTTAAGGTCAGAAAAGACCTCTAAGGTTGCCCAGTCCAACTATCCAGCTACCAGCACTATTGCCCACTAAACCATGTTCCTAAGTGCCACATCTAATGGCACTATGGGTACCCCAAGCCTTCGTCCACGTGCAGTTCCACCCAAACACACAGTCCACAGCAATTTGGGCAGCAGCTGCCTCTGTCCTCACTCGTGTTTGAAAGTATGGAAGTAACACAAGGGCCTTTCTTGAGCAGATAAGAAGTTATCTGGGACTGAACGAGCTAAATATAATTCTAAAGAAGCACGTGTTGTACAGATCACAACACGAAGATGTTGGCTGTCATGCACTGGATCCATTGTTTCACAGAAGTTTCTTTGTGTTTTGTACCATTGCTGAGTAGAATAAAATTACCACTTAAGATGCTTAATTGTACTAATTATAATCTTATGTGGAACATTTTGAAAAATTACTATCTTTTACCAACGCGTAACTGACCAAATGGTGCCTCCTCTATGGAACGGCCACCAGCTTTTCTTCTGGCTTTCCAAATTATAAGGTTACAGCTTTTTGCAACACTCCCAACAGGATTGAGTCCCACCCAACACATCAGCTTCAGCTTCTGCATGCCATTGCAGAAAAGGATATTTTTTTTTCCCTTAAGTGATAAATGAAGCCCTAATCACTTGGAAAAGCTTCCAGTCAGTGGTCAAACTTGCATTGGTTTGGCAAGGGCAAAAGTTTGGCATCTTTGGGCTACTGCTCCCCACTGCCAGCGCTCCATTTTTAAGATGGACCTAAACTATCCCAAAACTTTGGTCTCTGCTTTAAAAACCATTCAACACCTCCCAGTGCAACAGAAGAACCAGCACAGGCAGCCAGTTCATGAAACTGGCTCGAAAGTGGCCTTCCACCAGCTACACACAGAGGTGGGGCAACTGGGAGCGGAGATTTGGCTGGAGATGCTGTTTTATTGTCTTCAGACTTCCAGCCTGTAAACAGCTCTCCCTGCATAGCTGCTGAGTGCAGCTGGATGGATCTGGATGCAGCAGAGGAGAAGTAAAGGCAGATAAAATCAGTTGTGCAATCCAATGCCAAGTTCTTCTAACGCAGCAGTTTAGAGACCTTGTGTGCTTACAGAAATACCGCTTTAATCCTTCATTTATCTTAGAGATCTGTCCCGCTCATCATTTCCAGGGGGGCACCAACAGTAGTGTAGGAACAGCAGAACTCATTTGGGCAGTGCAGACCCCTCCAGGCCCCTGCCAGCTCCAGCCTCCCCACAGACACAGTGCTCTGCACTGACACCAAAGCCAGGCATGGGAAAGGCTCGGGGCTATGGAGCTGGTGTGACTTAATCAAGTAAAAAGCAAGTGTATGAGGTGACCTCCATGAGAACTTCAGCTCAATACCTGCAGAAAAGCCGTGACAGAGTCAGCACCTCTGTGCAACACAGCCAGTGCCTGTTACCTCGACCACAACTGCACAATGAGCAAATTTGAAAGGGCAAACAAGTGGCATGCACTTTGTACACCATCCCTCCTGGGCCAGGCTCTCCTCTGAGCAGCAGCCCTGAGGGATGCTCCCCTCCCTGGTCCCACCTCAATGACGGACCATCTTCCACCACACCACCCAACCTCACCGTAGGGTGCAAGGCCAGCAAATCCTCCTCCACAGCTCAGCCTGCAGGTCACTGGGCTCTGCAGCCCAGATAATTGACTCATCTGTAGGCTTTCATCTCCTCCCTTTGCTGGAAAGATGAAGTCAAATTGCACCTTCAGCGTTCAAGCTGTTTCTTGCCACCCTGGCCAGTCAATAAATCCCTACCACTCTCACCCTGTGGTTTTCAGCACAGCAATGGAAAGATCAGGCCAAAGCACTTGCAGAAACATCCCTCTCATCTGTCACACAGCTTGCTCTGAAACATGAGCATCCTTTAACCCGCCTTTACTTATTTATTCAGGCAGGAAAGGAGGGAGAAAAACATCCCAGAGTAGCCTGTGTCAGCAATTAAGAGCATGAAATATCTGGCAAGAACAGCTTTATAATTAGAGCTTTGTCTTGTCCTTCTCTTCTCCTCCTGCCAAAAAGAAATCATTGAAGCCTCCCCACAGTTTCCTCTGGCAAAGGAGGAGGTGTGGGGTACAGACGAGGAGGCAGTTGGCTTTCTGCTAGCAAGTGGTGAGAGGATAGAGGGGGAAAAGTCGTGTGCCTCAGTCCCTTGTTCTAAGGTCCCTGTTTCACAAGCAGAACAGATGTGAGTATTAGGTTGGAAGCTTTTTCTGCTGGGGGATCTGACTATCAGCCTTTTCTTTGAGTCCCTGAACGCTACAACACCCGGGTGTTTCAGCTTGTGTTCTGTCAGCAGCTGCTGCCCAGCTCAGCAAAGGCCCAAAGCTCACAGCCAGCCTGCTTCCTCACTCCCTCGCCTCCTAAGTACACATTTCCCACGTGATAATGCAACAGTGCTGGCCCTCAGGTTGTTCTCACCTTCCCCCTGCCTTCAGACCACTCACACAAAGGCACTGCACACGTCCGCCCCCATCTTACATCCCACAGTGTCCTACAACCCCTTTGAAAACAGTCACCCCCAGTCCACCACACCAGCAGCCTTCCTGCACTCCACATCCACTGTCACTGTTCGTACAACATAAAGCCTTTCTTTCCACACTACTACTGCCTACTTGCTCCACATCAGCTGTCTCTGGTCTGTCTTCTAATTCTGAATTCATAAACTGCAATTTCTGGTGTCACATACTCCCAGGCTGGGATAAATACATGGTCCCCAGCATGTATTTACTAATGAGATTGGCTCCTCGTAGCCAGAGCCTGATGGGTGACTGCCAGTGTCCTGACAGCAGCAGCAGCAAACTGAGTGGCAGAGCTGTGCCATCCCTGGGCCACACGTATTGACATCTTCTGGGCCAGGCCAACACCTGCACACCATTCTAGCTCCCATGTCCCAAGAGCACAATGGCCAGGGCCACCCCATCTCTCCAAAGGGCTCCTTCACTCCGTCCTGATGAATCTGCATGGCTTCAGCCTTCAGCCGCACCTCAGTGCTGTGCTCAGTGCTGGGCCCCTGACTGCAGTGCAGACATGGAGGCCCTGGAGAGCATCCAGAGATGGGCATGGAGCTGTGAGGGGTCTGGAGCACGAGTGTGATGGGGAGCGGCTGAGCGAGCTGGGATGGGTCAGTGTGGAGGAGGGGAGCTCAGGAGAAACCTCAGTGCTCTCTGCGGCAGTGGGATGCACCCTGCACATCCCTCTGTTCCCTGAACAGCAGCTTGGCACACAGTTTCTATCTGAGAGAGTTTTCATATTAAAGAAGCAGAAATGAGGGCAAAAGGCAGCCACCTGTATATCACACATACCTCAGTGCTAACAGAACTGCAGCTCCTGGGTCTGCAAGCCAGCACAATGCTCCTGAGGTTGTTCCATAATTCCTCACCCGTAAATCAGCCAATGAGTTTCAGGAGCAGCTGGATTCCCATGCAAAGAAACCCCAGGGATGGAGCAAAGGGCCCAAGGAGCCACAGGACACGCAGGGATGGGAACGCTGGTAGGTTACATCCTGCACTGGGAACGCCGGCTGCATTTGGGAGGCAGCCACATATCAGCACTGCCCAAAAGCAAAGTCTCAGACAAGGCAATTCCTCACCAGAGCTTATCAGAACGACACCAGAATATTCCTGCTGACCACACAGCCAGCAGAGTGTTAAGTTGCCCGAAGCCCAGAGACATCACTGCCAAGGCCAAACCCCACACCCAACTCTTCTCACCCCAGAGACAGCTAATGCCTTAACACACGCTTTTCTACTACCTTGCACCAAAGGAACAGGAAAAAAAAAAAGGTCTATAAAATCAGAGCAGCTGCCAGTAATTGCGAGAGCCTTTGGAGATTTGCAGCATTGGTGCAGTAAGCGGATTTCAATTAAGGCCGTCCATGAAGAGAGAGGGCCCCCCTTTCTTTCTAAATCACAGCGGCACATCAGAAGGAGTTGAAAATGTATTTTTAAGCGATATACCTCAGATGGTGGAGAGCTGCATCCTCTTACATGGAGGCGGGAAACAAATTAATAGATGCAGGTCAAACCAGAGCAAGAATCTCAATTATTCTACAGTAATTACCCTAATAAAAATTTAAACACGCGAGCCAGCTCAGTAGGTTTCAGTCTCAATATTAGCTACATGAGAAATCCATCATCTACTTTTGCCTAAGGAAAAAGTGGAAGCTGAAACAGATCTCCAAACCTTTGGATAAGTCTCCTCCCCACGAACAGCATTCAGCACGCATGGAAATACATTGCCAGTGCACACACAAGTGCAAATTCCTTGCTTCTGTACAAACACAGCTGTCACTTGAGGAAAATAAAACACTTGTCACATAATACAACATCTTCAAGCCACAAACTCGTTTTCCCTTACAAAAGGACTGATGTGCATCCTAAATAACACGAAATTTCACATCCAATAGAATCACAGAATGGCCTGGGTTGGAAGGGACCTCGAGGATCACGAAGCTCCAACCCCCCACCCACCACAGGCAGGGCTGCCAACCTCCACATTTAATACCAGCCCAGGCTGCCCAGGGCCCCATCCAACCTGGCCTTGAACACCTCCAGGGATGGACGGGGCATCCACAGCCTCTCTAAGCAGCTGTTCCAGCACCTCACCACTCTCAGAGTAAAGAATTTCTCCCTGATATCCAACCTGAATCTTCCCTCCTTCAATTTAAAACCATTTCCCCATTTATATTTCTCAGACTGCTTAACAGAAATGGAAAAGAATTGAGCAAGCTCTCAATTTCTCCTCTTACTGTTGCATTCCTTGATGCAGACAAACCCGTGTTGAGAAGGCAGCAGCAGGGTTGGTGTCCAAGGAATCAACCACAGACCTTTCCCACTCCCTGGCACCATGGCTGCTCACAAAGCTGATGCACAAGGAGGAAAGTTGCTCCACCAGAAGGGACTCCAAACACCTGGCAATTAGGTAGCTCATCTCTAACGAGTTTGGGATTCCCATCCTAAAAATCAAGCAAAGCTTAGCTCTGAAGTTTTCTCTCCTCAATCCAAAAGCTCTGAGCACGATGCAGTGAGGAGCTCTTGGGCAAGCTGTGCCTCTTCACTTGGAGCTGTTCCACTTCATATGAACACTCCTAAACTCTCAGGGAGGCCGTCAAAGAGAGCAGTTACAGTTTCACCCTTACAGGAGGACATCCATCCTTCTGTTTTCCATACATCACTAAACTAAACACAATGTCAGGTCAGGTCAACAGCCCTAAAACTGCTCAAAATGTTCTTATCTTGCCACTTTGAGACACAAACCCTTCAGCTGCCCACTCTGGGCACCCAAAACAATTGCTACCCCTCATCTCCCAGCTGGTCCCATATCCAGGAAAGGTCATTCTGCTCCAATGTTCCTCTCATCAGTAGCAACCCTTGAGACAGATAGGAGGACACTCCTGTCTGTTGGGAGCTCTGCTAGTGCAAACTAAAAGCGATGCTGCCGCACAACCAGCTCACACCGTGAGCCACTTTTGCAGCTCTTGGTAAAGACTTTGCTGCCCTTAGGCAGCTCAGTTCTCTCCAGAGCATGTACAGCTCCCGGGGGTTTTAATAGCTCCCTCCAGAGCCTTAAGGAGGGGCAAGGCCCCAATTACAGTGGCAAATTCAAGTATTTTTCATGTTATGTAAGTGCTGGTGAATTCCTGACAGATGACAGGTGGGAACAGCAGGGCTAGCAGGAGAGGCAACGTCTCCTATTAGGCCCTCTGGGAAAAGAGAGAAGCTTTCAGGAATTCATTTGCCATTAGATGATTGCTTAAAAAAATAAGAATAATAATGCGTGTTTCTTGTAGCTGCATCGTTTGGTCTAACAGGAGGCTACATCTCATGAAACACCTGTGCAGCCTCGACAGCCCTCACTGCTCAGCTCCAGCCCTGAAAATCTGTGTACTCAGCCTGGGAGTCACCAGGCTCAGCCTTTATATGGGAGGAAAAACAGCAGACGTTCAATTAGAGTTGGTCCAACCTCATCCCCTTCCCATCACCACCCCACAGGGATGCTCCCCATCAGCCCCACGGTACCACTGGTGCTCTGGGGCTCATTTCTCACCATTCCTTCCAGCCTTGCTCCCGCATCCCGATGTAAGTGGGTGAAAACATTTCCTGCAGCAGGGGATGGGGACCAAAATGCTTCAATATCTGCTGCAGAGGGGTACAGCCTGCCTACGTGCCCCACAACACAACCCCTCGCAGCGTGTGATGATTTCTCCCAGGATTTCCCAGCTTGGTTTCCAGCAGTGCTGGGCTCCAGATGCCTGTAACCAAGCCAGGGTGTTCGTGCTGCCAGAACAGCATGGAAAACCCTCTCCAGAGTCAAGGATCAAAGAGAGAAAAGGAATTCAGGGAGCACAAACGTTCCCACTGACTTCTGTAACTGCTTCCACATGCAGAGAGCCACGCTCAGCTCGCACCTGAATCCTCTGCTCTATAACAGAAGGCTGCAGCTTTTCACTGCAGAGAAGCCCTTGGCACAAACCTTTCCCACCCTGCCAGGTTCTGTCAGCTCCGGGGTGCAGCCAGTCCTGTAAGCCCCCTACCCACAAAACAATGCAGCGGCTCTGGGGTTGCGCGTAGAAAACCAGGAGGGGTTCACTGAAGGATTTCAGCCCAGGCAGGGTCCAACTTTGTGCCCTGCTTCATGCCAGAGAGGCGCATTCTGCTGAGCTCAGCAGCCTGCGGAGGAGGCAGCTCAGAGGCAGGGAAGGGGTTAAAAACCCGCCTGTGTTGCCAGGTGCCATTTAGCTCAATTATGTCACCAGGAGAAGAAAAAATATTGCAATGAAGTGCACCAAGATATCCATTTCATAGGGTGCCCGGGCAGCGAGAAAGGAAAATATTGATTAGAGCTGGCTGCAGATTTTCTGGGAGAACAGTTTTCTGACAGAAAATGCCAACTTGATCATATCAAAATATCCCACTAGAATGGGTCAACCTCATGAAATTTTCATTCAGGAAAACAGCCACAATCTGTCTTATCATTAGGTTGAACATGTTTGTTCTCGTTTTGAAACCGCATTTAATTTCATTAAGACTCTCGCCCGAAATAAACTCCAAAAGCAAAACAAAAATATTTTGATCTATCACCAAAACAAACTATTTTCGCTTTGCTGGTAGTTTCACGTTTTAGCTTTCCAAACAGAAGCTGGAAAGCCAAGGGGAAATTCCAACAGAACCATCCGAGGATGCTGTGGGGATACCTGACCCTATGGTTGGGTGCTGGCAATGTCAGGGATGTGGAGCATCGACTGCAGGTCTTCCAGATGTCTACAAAAGTAGAGCAAAGACCTGCAGTGCCCACAGCAGCGAAACTTAAGCAAAACGCTTGAGGTCCAGAGTCACAGCAGCATTTATGCTTCCAACTCCTGATTTCAAAGCAAGCCAGGAAGCAAATCCTTCATGGATCCACGCCAGGGATGGTATTTCTCACACCTGTTCCATGCTCTTTCATTTCCCCCTTCGTTCCTGTCATCACACCATTTATTTCATTCTCCATTGCCTTTGCCTTGTTCCCTCTGGTACTCCGAAGGCATTCCTTTCATTCCCATTTCTCAGACATTAAAAGCATTTATTTTGAATTCTGGTGCCTCCAGCATGCGAAATCAGCCCCAGCTGCACTCAGAACGCCAGCCTGATCTCATTATATGCCTGTACTTCATATGGAATTAAGGCAGGGAGGAAAACCCAGCCAGCCTTCAGATAACCCTGTTCATTCACCGCACTCCAAGTTGGCAAGGATGTACTGTGAGGTCACATCATGTCCCTCTGCAGAACGGGCTCAGGGCTGGGCAGCAGTGGTGGAGCTGCACCGACTTCTTCCAGAGCAATGATAATGCTGTATTATTTTAAAGGTGACCAACAGCAAGGATGGAGATGGGTCTGCAGAGCAGATGAGCCACAGGGCCATCACCTCATCTCCCTCCTGTGAACACTGCTGTTGTGTAGAGCCTTGTCCTGGTGGGAGGCTCTCATCTCACCCTGGGGATGCGGCTCAGTGCCGCTCAAAGCACAGGACAGGGTGAAGGCGACCTCCCCTGCCTTGCTGCAGCGAGCTGGGTGCATGCTTTGGGTGACCTTATTTCACCTCCCTCCTTTTGCCCTGTAGACACAGTGCATTTTCCCACAATTTCCCCCAGTGTTACCCCCTAAACAGGACTGGGAACCTGCAGTGGAGGGCAGTAATTTCTTACCCCAACCCATCCCCATCAGCACTTAAAGCAGCGTGCTGTGCACAGCCTCAGCAGCTCAACCTGCTTGCAGAACAACCCTGCTACTCTCAACAGCTTAACACCAGACAGCCACGCTCTGTGGCAGTGATCCCCTGGGGCCAGGCAGGGGCTGCTGGAAGGTCCTCCAGGGACCCATGGGCTGAGCATCACGAGCAGTTCCTAATCCAGGCAATGTAAGCAGCACTGTGCAAAACCCACAGAGCTCTGCCGGCATTGTTCAGCCAATGCTGAGTGTGAATTCTTCACTAATGCAAGCGGCAGCGTGAGCAGGACCTGACTTAGCATGGATCCAGGGAAGCAGACAGCACCTATGTTACATATACAATAAACCCAGCCAGCTTTTGTAGGCTTTGCCATTCAGATCGCTCGGTGCTGGCTGCACACACTAGCGTGCATGAGCTGTGCAGCCCTCTGCTCCATTTTTCCCAGCAGCTTTGCAGGTTGATTGGGATTTGTGGTCATTTTTAGGCTTTATCCCAAAGGGAAAATGCACACAACCAAAAAAAAAAAACACAACAAAAAAAGTCCAAACTCCTTAGGCTGTGAACTACCAGTAGTGGTTAGCAATGAGACAAACAACAAACTGGCTCCCAAAATGCAGGAGTGGGAACGATATAGGGGATCTCTCTGAAAAGAAAGCTTTCCATCAGCCTCGGGTTGCATCGAGCCATTCCTCTGGCATACCATCTCCCCTCCCTGACACATGCAGAGCACCCTGGCATAAGGTCTGTTCTCACTTGCAGCACTGAAAAGCACACTGGATAACCTGCTGTTGATGTGACCTGAACAGAGCAGGGGAAGCTGCACCACCTGAGGGCGATGCTCATGATTTCCCCAGATGACAACTTGAGCACTCAGTTCTGGTTCCACCAACGGCCCACCCACTGCATCTGCAGCCTTCACATGGCTACCAGGGGACCAGCATCAGCTCCCATCTCCCAGGCAAGCAAGTAGCCTGGAGAGACATCAATTGCCTTGCCCAGGGTCATGTAACAAAGCCATCCAGGCAAGGCAGAGCCCAACAGCCCCAGCTGGAGCCCTCACACGAGGCAAAAAACAGCATCCCCCTAGCCTGGATCCTGCACCCATCTCCAAGCTCCCTCTACTGTTCCCAAATGCATGTTACAGTCCCTCATTCTTGTTACTCATTTTTCCATCCACAGCAAGGCCCCGAAATATGGATGAAATAAGTGGGGAAATCACCCCTGCCCTCAAAGGGCTCTGAAGTTGTGCTGAAAAAGAGAAAGCAGAAAAACAGCTGCATTAAAATAAGCACCTGAGCTGCAGGTGACCACCCCATCTGTGGCTCCTCTCTCTTCTTCTCCCAAGGTGCAGCCCATCCTTTCTTACTCATCGCCATCCACAAAACCCTCCAGCAAACATCCAGGGCATCCCAGGGTTAGCATGAACTCTAGTTCTTCTCCCGCTGGCCCTTGACCTTACACCCATCTCAGTGACTTGTGCTGATGATCCTGCTTGGTGGCAGAGGCAGCAGCAACCCTCCAAGGTCCACTGCAGCCTTCAGCAAAGACTCAGCAGAAAATGAGCTCTACCACAGCATCCCGAATTCCTGCAGTTTTCCCAGCTACTAAGAGGTCAGTTCATCCAAGGTTGACCCAAATGACATTCGTTGTCCCCGATCAGTTTACAATCCACCACGCGCAAAGACCAACCTCATAACATTCAGTCTGTTCTTTGAGGAAATAACAGCATACAGCCAGCCTAGCCTAAATACAAATAACCGTTTGCTTGGATCAGCTGTCTCCTGAGTGGGTTGCAACTGCATTTTCATATGAGGAGAGGCATGAAAGGAAGCCACAAGCTCTATTATGGAGGAGACCAAAGGCAGCAGAATGCTGTTGCACGCACTCCCAGAGCACGCAGGTTGCTACCAACGTCTGCCTGAACTGGTAAATGATTCATCTTCGTCTCTGGAGGATTTTTCTGGTAACTGCTGCAGATCCACCTTGGGATGACAGAGCAGAGCTAACAGAAAGCCCATCTTGTCACTTCTCTTTATTCAACCAAAAAGGACAATTTCAGGATTGGGAAATCGCAATAAAAAAATAATCTGATTCCTTACAAAGAGATTTTTTTCAACCTCTTTTCAGACCATGCGATAGCTGATGCTCATGGATTTACTGGTGAAACCTATGAGCCAGTGAGGAAAAACCACCAAAAGAGAAGGAAGCACAATCGATTCCAAATCTCAGGGCGAGAAACAGCTTTCAGTAGGATTCCAAGGTGTTAAAGTCAGTAAGCCAGAGAAAAAGGAGTATGAAATAAGTACATACACCTCCTAATCCCCAATGTTTTTATCCGGAGGACATGGAACGCCGTGCTGCAAACTAAAAGCAATAACTGAAGGACAGCCAGGGAGTGTTGCCAGGCAGACCACGCACAAAGCATCCTACATCTGTGCCCAAGGGAAAGGACAGTAGTCACCACCCTTCTGACTAAACCTGTCTCCCTTTGGCTGGCAGCTGGCACTGGAGAAAATGTCCCTCTGCAGCCAGGACAACAAACACAGCCCTGTGCTCCCCCAGCTACCCGAACCCAACCTCTGCTCCCAGCCCACCATAGCATGGCCACAAACCAGTGACAAAGAGGGAAAAGAGAGGAACAAGCCTTTAAAAATGTTGTTAGGTCCAAGAGTCACATCTCCCAGTTTCTTGGATGCTATAAATATGTAGATGCATATACATGCACACACACACACACCATTTTTTGCATCAGCCCGTTGTCAGTTGGCACCTGGGGGAAGCAGGAGATTGGCTCTGAGTCATTGCTGCCTTCAGCAGGAGCACAGAGCTCAGCAAGAGCCGGATGGGCTGAGCTGCAAGCAGCTTTCACTGCAAAAGCCTCCTCCTCCCAACAACCCATTTGGAAACTCCTAAAAGGATGCATTTGTGAAAGGAAACGTGAGGTCACGGAGAACTACGACTGTCAGAAAGGCAGCAAATGCAAACTGCCAGGGCTATCAAAGTGATAATTCGAACCATTGCCACAGCCATGAGAGCAGAGCACCAATGGGAGAAATTCTTTGTATCCAACCTCAACCTCCTCTGATACAACCTAAGACTGTTAGCTCTTGTCCTATCCCTAGTCACCTGGAAGAAGAAGCCAACCTCCACCTCACTGCAGCCTCCTTTCAAGAGGGAGCCAATAAGGTCTCCCCTGAGCCTTCTCTTCTCCAGACCGAACAATCCCAGTTCCCATCCCGGTATTTCAGAGTGGGGACGGATGGTGGTTGAGCAGGAGGTGTGGAGGAATGGACAGGGATAGTGAGAGACTGTACTAGACTGACTCAGCCTTCCCAATGGGATCGTATCTACCAAACTTCATATTCCAGGAGATTACAGTGCTGAGCATGGTTTTCTCCTGCAGCAACACAATGATTCTTTGCACCTGGCAGCGTGAAGAGCTAGAATTCTTTCTAGAAATTTCAGCAGCTCCCTAAACTAGTCCCTAAACTTTCCTTATATCCATCATCTCTGCTCCCAGGAATTCTCTGGGGCTGGGATTGAAACAAAGGGCCGGAGAGCGCAAGCTGATGCCCAGCAGCAAAGCAGGTGCCATCCATCTTTCCACAACATCTACTACCTTGTCTAGCACGAAGTTCTGGAATAAGATCACCAGAGAAAACACAGAAATCTTAATGGGACAACTTACCAAGTGAATCCCGATGGACAGGGGCACTTGAGGCACCAAACAACGGCTGGAGCTGAGCTTACTGAATAATATAGTATAATATAGTTTTCTAAGGATTATTCATAAAGACACAGGCATTTCCTGGAGTTGTCACATCACCTCATCAACATGTCTCATTACTTATTAATTGTCCCTTCTTAATATTAACCTTTGAGAAACTGGTTAACCCTCCAAATACAAACATCTCAAGGGTCCTTCCTGCAATAATCATCATCTTTGGCCCAGAAGGGATAATTCAAAGCACATCATTCAGGAGCTTGCTCTTAACTTAAACTTCCAGGAAGAATGGAGCAAGATTCACAGCTGCAGCAAGGAGTTGCTGGATAGAACTGTGAGGAGTTGGAGAGCTACAGTAAGAATCACCCCAGTGATCCTCCAGGCACCTACATGGTACAGTGCAGTTCATAACACCTGCAGAAACACAAGAATTTACCTTCTAGATATGGACACAGCTGACAGCAGCTGAATTTCTCAGGCGTGACCACAGTGTGGGCTGCCGGGATGCCAGGGAGCAGCTATGCCAGCTGGGGTTGAATTCTCCCACATGCATCATCACCCCATGTTGCAATATCCAGCATCGCTCCAGAGCCAAGAACACATCACTACATGAGCACAGGCCTACAGATGAACCATTCAGTTTTGGTGGGAGCAGGGGCACCTCAGAATGGTCCCATCAGTGGCACCCAGGCTGCTGCCAATGGATGCTGTCACAGCCGTGTGGTCCCTTCTGGCACAACATCGCATCCCACAACGTCAAAACATCCCCTGCTGATGCCACGGGCTGTGCTTCCGGCCCCTGCAGCTGAACAAACAGCCCTGCTGCCTCCTACACATCGTTAGCCTAATTAAAGGGGGAAATGCGCTGTGCTGCTGCTCACTACAGGAACATGGAAAAAGAAACATCAGAGCTCAGCAGGAGACCTCCCGCTGATCATTGGTCTGATACAGGGCAAAAGGAGAGACTGCAGTGAAAGAGAGAGAGATCAAACACAAAGCACTGAGGGACAGACCCAAGCTGCAGGGATCCAGCAGTTAATACTCGCTCTTTGCTGTTGCACGAGCCATGCAATGGCTACAAGACGCAGCAAAACACTCCAGCTTCTACCCCTGCTGAAGGCCAAGAAACAGTTGTAGCAGTTGTCCAGCTGGTACTGGGAATGTTCCAGTGGGGTGCAGGGGTCTGAGGTCTGCAAAGCTGCTTTACATCCTCAGTGCGTGCCCAAAGGCAGGCTGGTGCGTACCGTGGTTTTCAGAAGGACACCACAACGTCCATGCTCAAAGCTTGGAGGAGTCCAGCTGGAGCCCTGCTACTTTTTCTCTGGCCTTGAGGTGGGAGATGAAGAGGAAACAAAAGCACAAGCAGCAGGTTTGAGTGTGGGAAGGAGTGCAGATGGCTGAGACTGACACTTCGGGGAGGAATGTGGGATCTTGGCAAGTTCCTAAAATATTACCTTTGTCTGTCTGACAAAAACTGGGTGAGCGCTGAGTGTGCCCTAAAACAAAATCCATTAATGAGAGCTCTAGCAGAGTCAGGGAAAGCTCTAAGGTACCAGAGAAAAACTAAAAAGGAAATGATGACACAAGTCTGCAAACATGCCTGTATGCCAGGTTAAGAGTCACGGGTCGAACTTTAATATTTGACATCTCACTGCCTCTGTTTGTGTCAGGCTCACAGCAACGCAATGAATATGGCAGCAGTTCTCATGCGGCGATGACACCAAGTGACAGCCAGTCATCAATTACCATCCCCCGGAGTTCAAAATCCACTGCTGTCTTCAGGGCAGAGAGGAGAAAAGAAGACATAGCAGCTCAGTGCCTTAAAGCAAGGGCCAGCAGTACAGGCTCTTAAAGACAGGTAGCCACGGTGTGCCTCAGTTTCCCCAAAGTACAAAGAGGGATTAAAGCATTCGGGGTTTCCAGAGATATTTGCAAGGCTGAGTGAATAGCACTGGATATTTCAGCAAAGGAAAGTAGAAAACACGTAGCGCTGTTCACTTAACACCTGAATATATTTCGCATATAGCTGCAGTGTGTTGTTTTAGAAGGATTATTTCACTAAGCACAGCTATCCTGTAGGAAACAAAGCATCCTCAGTGCCTAGAGTGACCCTCCACTGGTAGGTGGGACGCAGCAAAGCAGCTGTGCCAGTGTCTGTCCTTTCCTCTCCTCCTCCCCAAGCAAGGGCAGTAGCTTTTAATGTGAGAAATTAATAGAACAATGCTGAATATGAAGGATAATGCCAAGTACACTTGTCTATAAGATATTGGCAATGCGGCTGCCTCCTCAGCAGCACCCTGAGCTGCTCCAACAAGAAACATCCAGATTGCCACTGCACCAGTGTTGTCCTCTCATGGATTAAACACACCTGGGGGTGGAAGATGATATAATGGCCACTTCCATTGGGAAAGCTGAGCGTGGGTCAGCTGGCACAGGCCAGGGAAAGCCTTCTCCATCCACCCAACGGGATGTTCAAAGGATCTGTGGATGCCCCATCCCTGGAGGTGATGGAGGACATGCTGCATGGGGCTCTGAGCAGCCTGGTCTGGTAGGTGGCAAACACGTCCACAGCAGAAGGGTTGGAACTGGATGATATTAAGATCACTTCCAATCTAAGTCATCCTATGATCCCGTTTCCTTCTTTCTAGGTTTGGTCACTTTTCATGTCTCAAGCAGGAAAGCAGCAAATATCCACACAAACACACGGGCTGCACTGGATGGTCAAAGCTATACTGAGATGGTCTGGTCAGCTCTTGGTAGAGGAAACATTCTCCCAAGAAGGCAAATAAAAAAGTGAGAGAAACCATGTCTTCAAGAGGACAAAAAAGATCTGCTGCTTTAAGTGAGGACAAGCTTCCCCAAAGCTCCAAATGCATTCGGTTCCTTTTAGATGTTAAAAAGAGAAAAAAGAGGATCCCTCTGAGACCCATCAATTCCCTTTTTTCAGGCCAGTCAAGCAGTACCTGCACACCAGCTCTGTCCTAGTGTCTGCTGGCAGCACACACCTGGAGGGGATGGACTCAAGGCCAGCAAGGCTGTGCCAGTAATTAGGCTGTTTCACACAAGCTCCCCTGTCTGGGTGTTAACATACAAACCGGCTTCTGGCCAAGACAGCTCAGCTCGTGGATCCTCCCTACTCATTTCAGGGGCTTTCAATAATTTCCAGCCTACTCTCAGGGACCTTAAGCACTATTATTTGCTAGATGGTGCTAATGAGCTCAGCATTATCAGCAGTGAGGCCGCTGTCTGTGAGTGTTCCTGCTACCCCTATGAACCCAACCTCAGTGCTCTATCAGCCAGGAGCTCAGGCAAGTTTGGGCTCCAAAAGCATGGCTTTTCTTGGTCTCCATGCTCCATCTAACTTTGTCCAATAGAGAAATAAACACGTTTTGTGCCTTTTCTGCAATGGGTTGCATATGCAGAAGGAGTAGTGCACTTATCCAGCATCCAGGAGAGCCAGGTGGACTGTGTTCCCAAGGCCATCAGCTGCAGGACCAAGATCTAAGGTTACTAAGCAATGTCTCTTGGGAACACAGGTCAGCCACAGGTCCTGTTCCCTTCCAGAAAACCTAATTATTCACCTAATGGGTAATTTGCTGCCATCTGGACATTGAAAGCTTGACTTGCAATATGCCAGACGTCCCAATGAAGTCAGTGTTTGGCACCAACATGGTGCTGCCGCTGCCTGGCACTACTGGAGAAGTGGATGCTGATGAGCACAGCAGCACAAATCAAACAAGCATTAAAGCTTTTGGGTGAATGTTCTGAGAGTCTGCTTAGCAAACACTCATCCACTTTCCTTTGAGATTAATGTAGTTTGAAATGCAGGTGTTGGGCAAAGCAGTGCATGGAAGGCAGCCTATATTCTGTTCCTTTATAGAGTTATCATCAGCTCCTAACTTTCACAGGCAACCAATTACCCTGCTAAATGTCATTTTACAATGATGCACATGGAGCAGAGCCTTGAGTGGTTTGCTGGGAGAGTCGGTCCTTGGCATTTGCTCAGAACTGTTGCCAACAACAGAGCACCTCAAGGCTGTTGCAGCAAAGACCAAACCTACTTCAGCGCGAGGCGTTAGGCAATGAGAATATCAAGGAGATGAAATGGCTGTGAAAGAACCATATCAGCAGATGCCCCTTTTGTGGCTTAAGTCACACACGTTAGAATTCTGACAGGATTCAATGCAAAGAATCAGGACTTGGAACCAAGATCCCCTGCCCAAATCCGGCACTACTCTAATGAAGAAGCCCAATGCTTGCTGCGTATTTGACTTTATTATCTCTTGGAGAAGCACAGAATCCCCCTAACCCTCTTTCCATTTCAGTTGAAGAGCAGTGACAACATGTATCCGTGCAGAATCATAGCATCCTTTGAGTTGAAAGGGAACTTTAAATGTCTTCTAATCCAACTCCCATGAAGGCACACTAATATAAAGACCATGCAGAGAGGCACAAAAGTTATGGGGATTAGATTTTCCTGCTTTTTTAACACTGAGGTGGAGCTGAGGAGTTGGCAAAGGATGTGAATGAGTGCGTGGATGCAATCTGGGATGAGTGAGCCCAGTGCCTGTAACCATGTGGAGGAATGAGTACGTCTGAGCAAACAAGTGGGCTGGAGACGTGCACGCTACGGCAGCAGTGCTGCACATACCTAACACTGCTCCATGCATCTTTCATCCAGCATCCAACACGGGCTCGTTTTCAAGCTATGAATTTCAAAAGACCCACAATTATGCTCAAGCAAGCAAATAAGTAAATAAATAAAAGAAATCAAACACGGGAAAGAAGGACCAGGGAACAGGAAGCCAAATGCAGAACTATTTCCAGCAGGAATAACAGCCATATGGAAAAAGTTACCAAGATGATGAATTCTGCCTTCAATATGTTCAAGAACAAAACTATACCAGACCCAGTCTGGGGGTGGCCAGATCCTTCGAGAGGGGGGAAAAAAAAAGCTGCCACCCCAGCTTGAACTTGAACATTTGGTGTTTCATTTGCATCTTGGAATGAGGCAACTGTTATCATTCAAACTTTGCATTCTCCTCTTGGATTTCTGCCTTCCCAGGTCACATTTGTGGCTCTCACATAACCAGGAATCCCCCAGCTACAATATGCTTCTCCTGGCTCAGCCCTGAAACCAAATTCCAGAGCAGCTGACATGGAAATTTACCATCAAACAACTATTAAAGTTTTACTTCGGGCTGTAAAAACTGGTGTATGTGCTCTGCATAAAAAATGTGAATATGCACTCATCTCACGTGCTCCGTGGAAACAAGGCTGGAGAAGTGTAGCCCCAGTCCTACCAGTCTGTAACACAAAAATGATCCCTACATACAGCTGGAGACCCAATGGCTCCGTTACGAATCACAAAGTCCACCTGAATGAGCCAAGGTGGTTTTCAATTATTAATTAATTTGGCTTCAAAACCTCCATCTGAACACCACACCCAGTTTCTTTATCCAGTTCAAAGACTGAAGGGAAGCACAGCAGAGCCACAGAGGGTCAGCACAAAAGGCAGAGAGCCCAAAAGCACACCAACTGCGCAGGGATGCTCATTCCTCTCTCCCCCGTGCACAGAGGAGCTCCTGGGGTATTTCCACTGCGTGGAAGAGCCCCATCAAACTGCTTTTCTCTACAGTGCCCGATCTTCTACTGCAGGCACCTGATTCAAGTACTTGAAGCTAACTGGGATGAATCCAGACTTTGCTCCAATTAATGGCAATTTCCTTTTCTACTTTATGTCCCAACTTTATCTTCCTCTTTCTTTTCCATGCAAATCACCACCCACTTTCCTCCAAGGGTGGACAGCCTTTGCCAATACAAGTACCTAGCAGAGAATTAAAGCTAGAAACTATCAGCCGTTGTTGACGTTTTCTTCTATCACTATCAAGCTCCAATTTCTCTTCAATTCAAACCGTAAGTGGGCTGATACATCTCTTCTGCAGATCTCTGTGTTCAAGGGAGAAAAAACAACAGCAACAAACCCTTCTTTTGGCTAATAAACAGAAAGTCATTGCAGTTTCTTTCCTGCAAAAGGAACCGTGCTACTGATGGCAATGGTATTTGCACCAGCAGCTGTATCATTAGCTTTATGGTCTCCTGCTAAACCCTACCCACAAAGTAACTACTTCCCCCATGGTCACCTGTCCTGTCCATCCAATGCCTAGAGAACATACTCCCTCCATGGGAAGGATCCTTATTCTTTCCTTAGCATATAGAATCAAAGTATCATTAAGGTTGGAAAAGACCTCTAATGTCATCAAGTTCAGCCACCATCCCATCCCCACTATGCCCACTGAACCACGTCTTTCAGATCAAGCTGCCTTTCACCCGGTTGCTGGTTACCACGTAACAAAAATAAGCACAATTAGACTTTCTCCAATGCAGCAGTAGTAAGACCTTTATGCTAGTCTATGAGCCCCATGTAAGGAAAGTTATCCTGCAGCAATGAGGAATCCAAAAAGATTTTGCCATAAGCAAGGTTAAAAAAAAAAAGAACTGCTTCTCTCCTTTCTCCTCCATAAAGCAACTTGCTGATTAATTCAGAAGCAAGGTAAACAATAAACAGTGCTTTTGTGCATAGGGGTGATGATTCAGCCAAAGAAGCAGATAAGTGTTTGAGTAACAGGCTACAAACATGTGTTTTATTTTCTCAATGATGATTCTCCAGTGAGCAATGGAACGAGTTGTCTTATGCAGCCACCAGACAGCAGCATGGTCTCAATGTCAAGAGAGAATTCATGTGACTGTCAACCTGAAAGATGCACATGAAAGCCAAAACCAAAAATCAGCTCTGCAGGGGATCGTGGGTTCCAGGACCAATTTTCTCTTAATTATTTATATTTATTTCCTTCCATCCAGGCAATAGAAAACACAGACCAGCTGGGACATTTCAGCTAGCAATAGCATGGCAGCACCTAGAACACACTGTCAAAAAATGAGCTTCTGTTAAAGGGAAGGTGCATAGGGACACCTGCAGAACAACTACTTTTTGTCTGCATAACTGAGCTCTGCAAAATGTAAATGGGTAATGCAAGAAAAACACACTGGGGAAAGCTCTCCTGTAAAGCCATCCAACACTCAGCTACAGAGGGAAACAAGGAAGTAGTGGTGGAAAGCATTTGTGCTTCTGTATTATGCCTCATGTTTATTTTGCTTCATTGCAATCCTGGTTTGTTCGTGTCTATTACTTGGAAAAAGAGAAGATGGAAAAGCTTTCTGTTGCATCAACAAAAACCAGCATGAAAGATAACTGCATAGGCAGCGAGCCAGATCCAAGGTAGCTGGAGGTCAGCATCGTTCAGCAGCAGCCAACAAAACGGCTTGGACATAGAAGACTGAGATTTTGACCTGCACAGATCTGTGATCAGAGTGACCTGCACATAAGCAGTTGGCTTGCAAACCAGTAATATCCCTTCAAGTGCAATTACCTGCACATGGATGAGGAAAAAGACGATGGCAGCCAATCCTCTGGGACTGCTGCTGGGCGCCTGTGTACAACAACTTCAATGGGACTGAAGGCAAGTAAGGAGGAATCCAGAAAACTCATCCCTACATCCCTGATTTGTTCCCTACCTGAGCATACCTGATACATCTATTAGCAACTTTGCCTTCTTAAACCTCCCCTGCCACCAACACGGAATCATAGCATCAATCACCAAGGTTGGAAAAGACCTCTAAGGTCATCCAGTCCAACAGCCCACCTATCACCAATATTACCCACTATACCATTTCCCGCAGTACAATACCTAAACATAACAGGTGCCTTCCAATAACACCTGTAAGTTTTATTATGTTAGTAGCAACCAAGTGGTTAACCACTCTGAGAAATATATCCACTCTACTTAAGCAAAGCAAAGCAGCAAGGGGGCCCTGCGGTGTTGACAACTCTAACAGCAAATTAAGAAGCTGAAATAAAATGCACCATCAAGCAAGCAGCTGGAGTGAGGCCAGAAATCAGAAAAAGATGTAAAGAAAACTCTATCAAGAAATCAGCTCCAAGCAGGCTCATTGAGCTCAATTACTAGAAATTAGAAAAGGAAATGGAAAAATTTATATTGTAAGGACACAACGCATTATGTGGCATCAATGATGGTTGTTCTGTTTATTGTCTCACTCTCCTAATCTTGTTTTTATAGCATGGGATTTGCAATACCAGATCCAAGTGATATTGATACAGGAGTAAGCCTGCCACTTCCCTCTAGAACCCCACCGTTCACATTTGAGACATCAAACTAGAAGTGAGATCCAGCAGCTAAGGCCCCTGTCCATGACATTGCTGACATTCCCATGTGCTTACATCTCCCCATCCAGGAGCCCTCACAAAGCAGAGACTGGCTGAGAAGGAAGGACAGATTTCCAAAAGATTTCCAAAAAGAATTCATCTTCGAGATTTTTGAGCCAGAACTGCCCTGCTTTGAAACTCTACTCTGCACTCCAGAGCATGAAGAGATAAAAAAAACATTCATTTAAAGTGAAAAGATGACCAAGCAAACAACTCATGCAAGTAGTCATACAAGTCTAAACAAAACACAGATTTATTCTTCCATCCCTGCCTTGTGCTTATAGCCAGCCTCAGTTTGAGCTGGACCCCCAGCCCCTCATCCAGGCAGGTCAGGGCTGGGAAATGGTCCATGCCTTGCTCTGATCTGTTACTTGCTTCAGCACAATTTGGCAAACTAAAGGCATGCTAGGTTGAAAGCCAGCCAGGATCTTGTAACAGCGAGTGCCAGGTCAAACACAAGCCATGTTGTGTTTTGCTAGCTCAGTACGTCACTGCTGAACATACACTCCAGGGAGTCACGTCCCATTGAAAAGTAAGACCCATTTGATGCTGCAACATTCTCCCATCCTTTGACCTATAGTAAATAACTCAAGTCACAGGAAGACATAAAAAGGCTTCTGACCATAGCCTGAAGACACCTTAAGAGAACAAATCCTCTTTGGCTGCAGCCAGTGGACGCAAAAGGTACCCCTAATCCAGTAGAAGAAACCCACGTTATTTTGCAGAGAGCTGTTGGCAGCACTTTGACATTGGTTTGATGAGGTGCAGAGGCACACGGACAAAGGAAAAAGCCCACAGAGTCCATACCTCACCAGACTCACTCGTCTGGCTCAGCAGAATACTGGAGCAGCCAAATCTTGCTCAGTGTGTTTTTGTGACACGCAGACCTTTCGCTCCAGATGTTCCAAAGATGGGGAGGCCAGGAACAGCACCCAAGTCTGCATGTCCTTGTGCTTCCAGCTCACCACAGCCCTGCCAACAGTGTCCTGTTCATCCCATGAGTTGTCCCCTCACCTGCAAGCTGCATCTCTGGAAAGAAGATCACTGCTTTGTATCTAAACTGACTACAAGAAATGTAAAAAGTGAAGCCTATTATATGAGAAAAGGTCTGTAATATCAGAAACTTGGTAGCCTACATCTCCATCCTGGAGATCCAGGAACCAGGAGTAGAATGCAGCTGCCCTGACTTGGTAAGTGCCATAAATACATGGAAAAGGGGAATCTGTCCTCCATTCACGTCCTGCAGTCCTTTGCCTGAAAAAAAATATCTTCTCCCAGGGCCCTTCCTTTTCAATGGTGCCCAGAAGAGGGACAGCTTGAACTGGTTGCCAGATCTGAGTCCCCATCCCATATTTCAGTGCATGACAGTGCCCAAGCACAGGTACCACCATCCCCACCTGGGCCAGCCCTGGAGCCACCCTGGTTCTCCCTTCTTCTCATTCACCTTCTCATCCAGCTTCCTCCCAGCTGAGATGCAGATGGACTGCCGAGCTGTAGAGAGAGCTCACTTTTCAGCACACTGTTTAAACTGATGCAATTTCTTCAGAAACAATTTCCTTTATTACATTCCAAGGGGAAAAAAAAAAATTATGTGCAGTGACACACACAAAAGGAAGGAAACTTATTCATGGGTTTGCTTATTTAGACAACTTATTGGTATATATGTCTAGAAGGTCACTCATTTAGAGCAGTCTGTTCATCAGGGTCATATCCTTGTAAAATATTTTCTCTATTACTTTAAACTGCATTGAGGCTTCCAGTACATTCAGCAGCTGTCTGAAAAGCCTAAGAAATAACTCTGCTGTCCAAGGATATTTAGTCTCCCATTAGGCATTTAAATGAGTTTTATCACATTGACATTCCCTATCCCTAAGGAAGGGCAAAGATATCACGTTGCTGCTTCCCTGCTGTGCAGGTCCTTATGCAGCAGTGTGACACACCTGCCTGCATGTCCCCAGTGCCCCAGGTAGCTCAGAGACCACCCCAACACTATTAGGCATCTGCCTGGCCCACAGTCTGCTAGTGTGCATCCAGCCCAGAGCAGTAGGGGTGCAGAGCCTTCATCCAGCAGCTTTGTTTCAAAATACAAGAGGGGAAACTTAGATTGGATATAAGGAAAAAGTGTTCTATGATAAGGATGGTGAAGCACTGGCACAGGTTGCCCAGAGACATGGTGGTGCTCCATCCCTGCAGACACCCAAGGTCAGGCTGTTGGGGCTCTGAGCACTGATGGAGCTGTGGGTGTCCCTGTGCACTGCAGGGAGTGGGACCTGATGGCCTTTAAGCATTCCTTCCAACTCAAACGATTCCGTGATCCCTTTGGTGTAATGTAGTTCCTCACCTCTCTGCTTCCATCTTGTTTCCCTTCTCCATACCCAAGAGGACCTTCAGACCACTGAGCTACACAATAAAGAGTCTCTGAAGCCACAACCAATGCAACTCCCTTCCCGAAAAGGTGGTGAAGGGCTTACAAGGAAATGAAGCAGATACATTAACACATGGTTTTTCAAGCAAAGTGAGGACTTTTTGTAAGCAGGTGGTGTAGGCTTGAAGCCCCAGGGAAGTCATCGGGGTACATCAGGAAGAGGAGAAAAGCATCTGAGGAGAAGGGGCTGATGAGCATGCCAGCAAGGGAGACGGAAGGGAGCAGAGGTGGTGCTGGAGATGCTTGCAAAATTGCTGAAGAGGTGGAGAAATGTCCAAAAAACATAATTTTAAGGAAGGATTCTAAGTGTACAGTCTGGGACTTGGTAAAGCAACCCTGACTGTCAAACGGAAAGGAGGGTAAATGCATTCAGATGAAGAAATCTTGGCACAAAATTCCCAGTCTGTCTAGGCCAGGGCTTTCTTAGGGAGCTTGAGTTCTAGTCATAATACCAGGAGAGTCAAAAAAGGGTCAGATGGGCCTAACAAAACAAAAAGCAGCTCTGCAGTGGCCTTTACGAGAACCATAGTACTCCAAGGGCACCTAGGCAATGAGGGGTTTTGTCTATGCCCAATGAAATGCCACACCAGCCTGACCACGGAGAGCCTCCTAGGGCACCTCTGTTTAGAAATGTGAGCTTTGATGCCTACAGCAGTGCAGGATGACAGCATCGCTCCTGAGTGGGTGGTGCAGCCTCATCCTTCATGAATGAAAATTAAAATATATATATACACACACACACAAGAAAGAATCACACCGCCCACTAGCAGGTGTGCTATAAATGCCATGGCAGGGGGGTGTCTGCAGAGGAACTGAAGGTAGTGGCTTTGTGGCATACTGGCAGAGTCGTACAGGCAACTTAATTAGCATGTGAAGCTGGAGGTATCTGGCCATGCCCTGTAGGCCTGAGCTAACAGAATAGGGCTGGTTGCTTTCCTACGGCCATGCAGCCCCAGAAGAGAGCAGAAAAACTATGACCACGTCCAACTGGATTTACTAGAGAACAGGCAAAGCATCAGGTTTCTATTACAGTGGCACCTACATTCATCCCAACCCTGGAGAGACTTTGAAGCAGAAAGAGCTCTTGTGAGAGCATAAACTGCTTGTATGATCCTGGGTAAAATACGACATCCCAACCCTTTCTCGAGCACTGGTGATCGACATTGAGCTGAAGAAAGTTGGTGCGGGTAGATGCTGACCTTCATCGCAGTATGGAACATGCTGAGCTTTGCAACAGAGAGAGGAGGACAAAATTAAAATACTTGGCAGGGTTCATGCGAGATCACCTACCTGATGTGCTCGCTAGGCTATGAGAAAAGAGGAATCCCAGCAGAACCCTTCCTAGGAATCAATTTAGTGTACAAAGTTATTGCTATGCGGCTAAATCGATGCCAGCTGGGCTCCAAATCTGGCCTGAGCTGCACATAAATGACAAGAGTGGCTCATTTCTGGATTGAGACACCCTCTGTAACAGTGATCAGACCCCAGTCCTTTCATGCTTAAAGGTTCCTCCTAAAAGCCTTCTATAATGCAGATTGCAGCGAAATTTATATACAAAGCCAAAAAAAAAAGCAGATAAAAGTCCCATAAAAGCACAGAGAGACTTGTCTGCTTCAAAAAAGTGTTTGGTTCTACCGCTGCAGAGAAAGAACATTGTCACCTGGAGAATGATCCTAGAGGAAAAACTGAAACAACAGGAGCTCTTGGCAGAGGGAGGGGAAGAGCACGCTAGATGGCACACAGCAGGCAAAGCAGTCCCAAGCACAGGCAGAACCTGATTGCAAGGAGCCCTGGAGTCACATTTACCAATAGCTCTAAATAATAAACGGGGCCGTGTGGACTCGGCCGTGGTGGTGGCTGCATGCAGCAAGCTTTGGCTCTGACCTGCAGCAGCGAAGCGGGCAGAAGGAACAAGGAAGCAGGGTTTGTCTCTCAGCAGGACGCATGAATGTTCATCAGCCTCACATTTAGCCTGAGGGCATCCCAAAAGTGCAAAAGGGCTCTGCTTACACGACTCGTAAGAACCTTACTTACGGACTCATACGCTCAGTGCAGACAACACTCCAGTACATCCCCAGGCCAATTTAAAGAGAAACAATTAAGCAACTCTAAAGCTACCTGTACAGATTGTCTTCTGCAGTATCTCCAAGCTTTAACCACGTGATGTTAAGTCGCTTGCACACTTTGGCTGACTACTGAGCACTAACAGGACGTAACTTGGGAATTAGTCTTGTCTGAGTGCAAATCTACCTTGCAATCACAGCTGCTCAATCCTGCAGCCATCTACAAAGGAAAGCTCAGGTTTCCCTTTCCTCGGTGGATGTGTCTGAAAAGAGAAAGTAAGCATTTTACCTAGGCAACAGTGGTTCCAAGTACCAAAGCACACAGGTTGCTTCCAGCCAGCCCATAGGAGAGCCAAACAGAATATGCTGCTCCTCCTAAAGCACCCTTCCAAGGAGTACAGTGGGGCAGAGCTTGTTTCAAAGAAGCATTGCATATGAAATTTCCCGTTATCAAGCAAGCCACCGCTAACATTTGTGCTGGAGTTGTAACGCTGGAGATCTTCATTCCCATCACTCAGCCTCTTTTATAAGAAACATTACTTCAGCAAAAGCCGTTGCATACAGACAAAATAACAACCTCAAAATATTTTTTCCAGGGTTTTGTTTTTGTTTCCTGAAGAATATATTTTCTAGGAGGAGGAAAAGGTCTGGCTCATAAGGTGCCAGCATAAAGAGCTCAGCTCCAGCTCTTACAATACTTCATATATAAAAATAAACCACAGCTGGAGCTGCCTGACAGCTAAGACCCAACTCAGGGAGGTTTGATTTTCTCCCTTCTCTACTCTGTGTCACAGACACTGGACTCAAATAGTGTGCTTTTGATTGTACAAAACTGGATAATTACCAGACTCTACCAACACGCTGAGCACATCTCACTCCACGGTAAGATGCTTCCATCAAATGCTGGGATGTGACACCCTGCGTGGGCACACCTCTTTACCAGTACTAACAGTGGGGTTGTGGAGACAGGGACTTGCCACGTGAGCAGGATTGGCACCAATGGAAGACTGAAGACCTGGGACACTGGGTGCTGCCGGGTGACAGGAATGGACCCATGGTCTTGGAAGGAGGTTCTAGACGAGGTCTGGGTCCACCTGCTTACCCTAGAAGAGATGCTGATGAATGCTTGCCAACATCACAAAGATCCCCAACTGCCCTGCCCTTACCTCTACAAAGCCTCCCTTGATGCCTAAGCTGAATTTTGTTGGGGACGTTTTAGCTTCTCATCATAGCTACTTTGGACACAGACAGATTTTCCCCCTTACAGCAATTGTGACCAAGTTGATCCTTGCAGCATCTGCTTGCAGGACGCAAGGAAGCCATTCACAGAAGAAGAAAGAGGCCATGTTTACTGGATATTCACCTGCCTTGCACCTCTATGGATTGCTCTTCATAATTCTCACCATTCAAGCACATCATCCTAAGCATGATGGATATTTAGGACCACAACACCAGGAGAGCCATGGCTGGGGCTAACTTTAGCTGCTTTTGGTGCACATGAAAGTTGTCTTTTTATAAGACGAACTAATTACCACACCCTCCACGTGCTTCATGTCAAGGGAAGGGTCACAGCTCCATCACCCCTGCAATAACCTTATTTCTTAACTCTGCACTGGCTGCACCAGTCAGGAATGTATCTCTAAAATATTAGTGACCAACACACCCAGGTCTGACCTGAAGGCTTTAATAGCAAAAGATGAGATCTCTGTCATTCACATCCTTTAGAGGCTGGGAGGAAAAAAAAAAAAACGGGCAAGCACAGCTAACCACAGTCATCAGAGCAACGTTTTGATGCTTCCAGATCCAAAGGATGGTGTCTCAGCCTCTCTTCTCCAAAATAAACATTTGTTTGAAGAGCAACAAGACGTAGAATGAGGTTTCTCTTAGAGACCAAAACAAACATTGCCTTCCTGTATACTCACAGCCCTGCTCAAACTGCCTTTCTCGATTCTCTAACTGAAAAAGAAAGGAAGAGGGGGGGAAAAAAAAAAATTGCTTACCAAGATGATTAAATAAAACGTTAGCTATTCCAGCTACCCACTGGCTCTGGGTTTGACGTCAGTGCTGAATGCATTAACTATATTTGTCGCTCAAGATCTAAAAATATCTGAGGCATTAAAAAAAAAAATAGGGCAGTACTGGGAGAACTGTAGGTCCTTAGGAGGCACAAAAGCCCCTCCAAGCCTTCGTGGGGTTTGCTGTGCCCCAGAAGATGTCCACGTTGTTGTGCAGCCCATAGGATTGGGAGGCTATAGAAAAGCTGATGGTGATGAGCAGCCAAAGGGAAGGAAATTGGGTGCTGCTACGTGTCTGCTATTCAGAGTGCTGACTTGCCAAGCAGGCCAAAGAAGCATTTGAAGCATTTTTGCCTCAGCTTCCCATACTGATGAACATTGTAGCTGGTATGTTGGGACCAATAACCCATACTTCTAGGGGTAACTAGAGGAAAGAAAATTCTCTTACAGTGATATAACAGATCAATGTGCTGAGTTCCAGCCTCATTCTTTTCCAGTCTCTATCAACATTCTCCTCCTTTTGGCAAGCTCAGCCTGCTTACAAAGGGCTGTATGGGCACTACATGTGCGGCTTCAAAACCAAAGCCAGTCAATACAGAACAAACCCTGGAGCAAAGCTTTTGAAGCTGTTTACTTTTGCTTCTTGTCAAAGAGAGCACCTGATGAGTCAAATATCCTTCAGCCCCTCCACAAAGATTGCTAAGAGTCAGCCTGCTACTTGAAGGATTCCTACAGGGGTTGTAGCAATGTAGTAAATATCCAAGCATTGAAATAAGCTGCAATGTCCAGGCTGTTGAGAGTCGCTCCAGGCCCAAAAACTTTGACTACAAGGCAAAACCAAGAGGAAATAAGTTTGGGTTTAATTCAAGTTACGGAATGAAGTCAGCATTAACAACTTGTATTTGCACTGCTACTGCTTGTATAGGCCCTGTTTCAATAGAGCACGTATTTAACCACAGGAATAAATCCCACTGGGTTAAGTCCATTACTAATATTTCACTGATCAGGGGAGGATTAAAGCACGTGCTTTGGACTTGTTGCAGAAACCTTGCATGATGTACAGTAAAGGGTGACAAAGAGGGGCAAAAGGACCTGGAGCCTCTCCTGTTGCAGTTTCCTTGGGTCTATGTAGCACTCAAAGACAAAGGTTTGCTTCACTAGCATTTCACTCTTCTTATTCTGTCTGAATTGGCATGGGAAAAACAGCATCAGGAGACAAAAACCCAAACCATCTGACCAGCACGCTTAGAGGGACCATTATAAGAGTGGTGCTGGATACCAAAAGCAAGAACACGCACACAGCGAATCTGCAAACTCAAAGCAAAAGTTCCAAAACAACAACAGAAAGGGAGAAACCAGCTAAACAATGCTTAGGTGATACCCGGACCCCATGGGGAAACTCCTTCCCTGTAGGGCTGGAAAGGCACTCAGGAGATTTTCCCCTCCACAAAACGCCTCTGGCTCTGCAGCCTGAGTCACAGCCTTTTGTGCTTTCACAGCCCCAGGTTCTAGGCACAGGCTCCAGGGAGACAAAAATCAGATGTGTTTTTAAGCACACGCACTTGATGTATGACACGATGCAGAGATCAGCTAGTCAAAATCAATTTAACGGCTCTGTAAGCTAGTATGCATTTGGTGCAATGAGAAACACACCATTCAGGTCAGATATTAGGAAAAATTTCTTCTCAGAAAGAGTGGGAATATGCATTGGCACAGTCCTCTCAGGCAGGTGGTGCAGTCACTGTCCCTGGAGGTGTTCAAGAACACTGGGGATGTGGCACTGAGGGACATGGTCAGTGGGCATGGTGGGATGGCTTGGGGTTGGACTTGGTGATCTTAGAGGTCTTTTCTAGCCTGAACGATTCTACTCCAGCCCTCACAGTGTAACCCTTCCAAAGGGAATACCAACCCCCAGTACACGCATGGTGTTCTGGGTTGCCCGTGGGAAACAAGGTGCCCACCCACAGTAATGTTTCACCAGCGTATTAGACCCACCCAGTTAGGGAGAAGAAACATCACAGGAGTTTAATCAAGGATTAACGTACGCTGATAGGGAACAAGCACAACTGGCTTGAAATGCCAACAGCGACAAGATGGAGAACAAAATGCATTTCCCCCCATATGTGACTCAAGGTGCCTAATGTGGAAAGTGTAACAGAAGGCTAGATGGATAGACAACGTGCAGGCTACCAACAGGAAAGCTTAATTTTCTAACAGCAGCCAGGAGCCCAAAAACTACCAATTTTCCTAGCCTGAGCCCTAGCAGAAACAGTCTATCATGGTTACTTCCTCCAGCAGATCAGCAGCTTGTTCACCTCCTTCTGACACTTTTTCCTCTCTATTGTGTGAGATTAACATATGTCCAATCTGTTGAGGGCTGCGGAAAGAATTTCTCACTAAGAAAGGTTAATAAACAAAGAAGTCCTGCAGTAGCAATACAACTACTGTGTGAAAACTTAATTGGATCGGCAATACATCAAATATGTCAACATACAGACAAACCTGCAAAATGCTTGTTTAATCTCAGCCCTAGGTCAGAGTTGCAATGAGTGCTTTGCAACAGAGTCTGCTTTTAGCTGCACTGAGAAGTAGGTTACAATGCGTTGGAAATAAAAGCTGTTTTGTAGCTGTCTCCCTGTTTTTAAGGCAAAAAGTTACTGCCCTATTGAAGATTAAAACAAAAAAAAAAGCATGCTCTGAGAAATGTAAACTGTAATCTTGTTTAGAACAATGTGTTTTAGGGAAAGAAAGCTTTTTTTTTTTAATTTTTTTTTTTTTTTTCAAAAACAAAATATTTTCTCCATGTCAGATTATTTGAAAACAAATTAGATTGAAGAGTACAGGAATAAATCCATCCTAGAATCACCCAGGTTGGAAAAGACCTTAAAGATCATCGAATCCAACCATGCACAAAGCCGGGACAGCCAAGGGAAGCTCTCAAGATCATCTACCAGCACCACCACTACCACGGTCATGACACCTCCATGACATACATGGGTTCACTCAAGCCACAAAGACCAACATAAAAAGTTTTGTATCTTCAAATCAACCATGAGCTGTTTGATTTTCCACGGGGATGCAAGAGAAAAACAGCATTCTCCAGAAAACCAGTCGGTGTTGCCTAGTGAAGCTGTACTAACATTTGGCTTTAGAGTACAATTTCTACCTGCTTTGAGTCCTCAGATCTCATTTGGCACGAGAGGCCCCCGTGGTACTCAATTTACAGGATTACTTACAAGAACCCAACCTCACTTTGAAGCATAATAGACTGTCTTCATCAAAGCAGCTGATTTCAACAAGGGGTAGCAAGCTGCTAAGAAAAAAAAAAAAAAGTGTTTCTGGATATCTTAGTTGTAATTAGAAAATAATTGAAAATAAAGAGAAACTGACACCACCAACCTGATGATGTACCACAGCCGCATCTGCTTCAGCTAAATAGATACTGTTCTGCAGTTACTTAACGTCCGAAGTCATATAGCTGTCCCAAGCAAGGAGCATTTTAAAAGTGACCACAGGAAGAAAAAAAAAGCCCAGGAAATGTCATTCCCCTTTTTAATGCATGGGAAGCCATAAATTTCATAGTGATTGAGTTGGGGAGTCTTTCTTTTTTCTTTCCTATTTCTGTAGTTTACTCCATATCTGGGGAAGGAAATCCATTTTGATGTGGTATTAGCAAAATGGCAGCTTCCCCTGGGAGAAGCCATTCACAGTTACAAATACCAGAGCAGTGGCATTTCTCATCAAATCACTCCTCTGAGAGTTGAGAGGAGGAATAATGAGTTGCAGCAGGAAGAGGCTGGTACAAGCTTGTGCATGGGGAATGCTCGGCAAGCCAGGCACCGTTCCCAGCTCTCCTATGTCAACAGCAAATCTTCAGTTCCCAAGATGTGAACCCAGATACACAGGGGCCAAAGCATGGCTGAAGCATGAACTTTGCATGGATACATACCCATGCACAGCACAGCTTTGTTTTCCAACATCCCAAGGTATCATGAAGCAGGAACCCAACCCATAACCTCATATAGTAAAGCATCAGCCCAAAGTCATCAAAGCCTCTGCCCTATGGCACTAGCAATTCACTTGCCTCACCTGTCAGCCTTGATCCATTCAAGAACACCAAATTGGAGGGGCATCTAGCAAGCTCGTTTCTTGAGGTTCAAACAGATCCCATCATCCCTGATGCTTCTGCTTTGTGCACACATACTCTGTCCCATAGGGAATTTTGCTACAGTCCCAAGGATTCCCCGTATTGTGTGGCTCATCAGTATTTAACACTGTCAGAAGGTCGCTCTGGCCTCATTCCTAATCCTCACTTGTTCACACTGCTTCAGAGTAAATCCCACCTAGACATGGGAAGGTCCCATTGGAAACTCACCCACAACAACCCAGGGTGCTTTGCCTGTCCCATCCCAGCACATGCTGTCCATCAGGGCTGTGGCAGCCTAATCCTTCCCCATGCCTTCCCAAGCTCCCATTGCACCCTTTAGCTCCATATATGGTTTTTCTGCACTACACAATCCAGTGTTGCCCCAGCCACCTTGAACAGGGACAGGTTCCTGCTGATATCCAATTGCAACACAGTCCTATACAACCAACACCGGAAAGAGAAAACAGAGTAGGAACAGCAGGTTGGGTGCACGAGGGAAGATAAGGTGTGAAATTTCTGGCCCTAGCTGCAATTTAAGGCCGAGACAGAGAGAAATGGTGACAATGAGAATTCTCTTCCATGGTAGGTGTCTGAAGAGATCCCAGCACAACCATAACATCCACACAGCACCTTCCGCCCCTTCCCCCACAGCTCCTCAGTCTGAGGGGGTGATCCAGACCCCTCCCAAGACACTGCTATTTTATCTCTGTACTGATGCATGTGCCCCCATCAACATGCACTGCTGTTGACCCCCTCCCTTCCCCACCCCACAGCCATTGCAGGGTCCCTACCACTCCCTCCTCCTTTCCCAAACCCCCCTCCCCCTCCCCCCCCTTCTCCTAGCTGCACTCATCCTCCACCTCCCATCTTTCAGCATGAATTTTTCATTGGTGTCAGCGATGGTGTAGAAGCACAGGCAGAGAGGAAACCTGGTGCGGAGACCAGGCTCTCCCAGCCTCCCTGACCTGGGCTCTTTTGATTGCAATAATCAGCTCCAGAGGATCCAGCAGCATCCAGCCCCAGCAGGAAAAGAAGCAGCACAAGAGCAGCTCTCTAATGTTTCAGCACACAGGCAGTGATCAAAAACCGCTGTTGAATATGGAGGATAGGAGATATATGCTCACACATAAAACATAAATGCCATCGTGCATCAATATTGATGTTTGCTTGCTCCCACAGACCCAGACCAAGGATAATTACATGCAATTTTTATGCTGCCTCTGACATGCTTAAGTCTCTGAACATCAAAGCATGGGGAGGTAATGCTACAAGTTGCCAGGAGGAGTGTGGATCAAAATGGAACTTGCGGAGAGAAGCAGTGGGTGGCAAGGTGGGTAATTGCTGCAACCTTTCAATGCTGCAGATGCTGCCTGGGGTTACAAGGAGAATGAAGCAGGTGATCACAGGCTGGGCCATACTGTTTGCTGCATACAGCTCTGCTGCCCTTGTCAGAGCCTGGAAGTGCAGTGCAGCATGGCTAAGCACACCGTGGGACGTCAGGAAGCCTTGAGGGACCCCAGAGCCAACAGCCAGGGGACAGGGAGGAGGAGGAGGACAGTACAGAGGGATTAACAGCAGGATGAGCTGAAGGCCAGGTGCTTCTCAGCCTCCATCCCATACTGCTGCAGTGCCTCTGGGGAGCCCTGTAGAAAGCTTTTACTGGGCTGGCATGTTTCCACACCACCTCCACCCTCAAGAGAGGCACACCCCCAGCTTCAGACCGTAAATGCCTCTAAATCAGACACTGGGAAGCATTTCCCACAGCAACAGGAGGCAAAAAGTAGAGTTCCCAAGTCAACACTGCTGATACACAAGCCCTTGTTTCTCCCTCCATGAACAGCTTCCACCATGGCTGCATAAAATCCAGGACAACACACAGCACCTCATCCCGCTCCATTCAGGTTAAGTCTGCCATAGAATTGTAGACTGACTTAGGTTGGAAGGGATCTTAAGGATCATCGAGCTCCAGCCTCCCAGCTTCAACTGCCAAGCTCAGTCTGGACCAACAGCTCCTCTCCTTCTCTCAAGACAAGGAGATTTTGCAGTCAACCGAATCTCTCCATTCTGGAGACACAGATGTAAGCCACATCCAGAGTTGCAACATGCCGTGAAACTGAATGCACGATTTAACATTTTTTTCCTTGAATGACAGTTTTAATGAAAGACATTTTGGTGCTTAGGAAATCAGCATAGATGATCAGTTGCTAATCTCGTTCTCCCAGTAACTCTGACAAGTCAGAAATAGACCAGGCAGAATAAACTGGGGGCTGAAAAACGGAGGTGGGGATAGAAGCGGGGGTATGTTTTGCTCCTCTTTCTGAGAAATCACATTGAAATTACCACTGATTAAAAGCCCGCCTTCTTACAAAAGGCACGATTTGCTGTGCTGCCAGTGTTGTGTGATACTTGAGGCCACCCTTGGGCCCAGCAGAAGGAACAGAATAGACCACTTTTGCGCATCATCACCATCTCCAGCCTTTTACACTATTGCAACCACAACACAGCTTCCAAACCCCCCCCCCCCCCCCATCCCTGCCACTGCTCATCGAACCATAGCTCTGGAAATTGCAGGATGAAAAACTTCACCTGATGGATACAACCACAAAGAGGGAAGGATGAACGGGTACCATCCCGCTTTGGGACCACGGGGCACTATCCTGGCCCAGGCTGCTATGGCAGATGACATACCTCATTGTATAAAATCAACAAGATATTTTGCTTTGACTTTGTTATTTCCATCTACCCTGTTCTACCCAAAATCTTACTCTAGTCCTGTCACCATGGTATCTGAGCTCCCAGTGGCAAAGAATTATTCTTTACATCAGAAGAGCCCGTTTTCACATCAGTATAAGACTCGTAACACCTACTGCCTTCATGATGCTGCCTTTTTAGTAGTTCCTCTCATTTCTGCACTTTTTTTTTTTCTTATGAGGCTATTTTCTTTATTAGTGCACCTTAATAGCTTGCACAACACCTTACTTGCCTCCAAGAAGGTGCTTTATAAATGAAATTATTAATAAAAGCTACGGATTTAACTTCAAGAAAAAACACAGGTTGCAAAGTTATGAATCTCACAGCCACCATCACATGCCCACCATGTGAGTCAGGGTCCTACCGTAGCCAGCAGGTTATCGATTCTGGTGTCTGCACCACCGGCAAAGCAGTGGAGCCTCAACGCAACTCAGTACTCCAGGCAGATAATTAACAGGGCTTTTGGAAACGTTAAAAACAAGTTTTCTGATTTCTGTGCAATTCTGGTCTCAGTTCCAGAATTATAACATCGTTTTTTTTTGTTTGTTTGTTTCTCCTTTTTATCTCCCTTTCATAGAGGCTTCTTAAAATGTAAATGGTACACGAGCCACCAATTACCTACAGCCAGCAGGGCGCAGAAAGCACAGCCCATCGTGCCAGAAGGTCCTGGGGTGCATCAATCAATGTGCCGTTCCTATGGATGTTTTGATTTTAAATGCAGCAGATAAACAAAAAAAACTGAGAAGAGTAGAGCTAGATGGCCCCAGATTGCTCACCTGCCATTGCACAAGAAGTACAGGACGCGACCATGAACGAGCTCAGATCTCCCCCTAACACACACCCTCAAATTAGCAGGGACTCGATGCCTGGCGCAAGTGAAAACGAAGTCTTGAGCTCAGCATCCTCCTTCAGCAGGTAGACCAGACACTTCTGCTGCCTTCTCTTGGCTCATGTAGCACATGGCTTCCATCACACACCGCTCAGGACAGCAGCAGAGCCTTGCTCCCTCCACAAAGGGAGACTTTATAAGCTGTATCTATCAAGTGAATTGTCTCATCTGTTGCAGTACAGTAACGTAGTATCAGTCCAATATAAAAGTATCAGGGCAAAGCAATGCTACTCCACAGGAACTGGAAGCTGAGGTTCAGAAACCAGTCCCCTCCCAGCAACCCATCCTTTTTAACCTTCCCTGCACCCACCTGGTCCCAGGGCTGCAGTTAGGGTTTGAGCCACCTGGCAATGACCAGCTGATGGCTATCAGCCATATAGCAGCTGGGCTGGGGGCAGCCCAAAGCCTCCAAACAGAACCTTTCCTGCTGAACTCAGAGCTATTTCGTTTTCCCCATCAGTGCTCCCAATACCCTCAAAGCATTCACCTACTGGAGGAGATATTTTTGTCAGGATCCCTGGGGAAATAGGGCAAGCACTGCATGAGAAAAAAATGTTCTTCTCCAAAATCATTTCTGCACTCTGAGACTGCCTGTTGGAGTGAGGGAAGCTGCATCAGAGACCCAGAGAGGACAAGTTTGGGGGACAGATGAATCACTTTGGCTTCACAGGAGGCCAAACCAAAAGTATGGCCATGGCAACAGTAATTGGGGAATGGGTCCCAGGGCAGTAAGAAACCAGGTGAGCTTTAACAAAAGCAAGTGTAGAGCCTTGCACCTGGGAAGGAATAATTGCAGTACAGGCTGGGACATGAGCTGCTGGAGAGAAGCTCTGAGGAGAAGGAGCTGGGGGTCCCAGTGGATGACAGGTTGGCCACGAGCAGTGTGCCCTGGTGGACAAGAAGGCTAATGGGATCCTGGAGTGCATTAAAAGGAGCGTGGCCAGCAGGGCAAGAAAGGCGATCCTCCCCCTCTGCTCTGCCTTGGTCAGGCCTCGCCTGGAGTACTGTGTCCAGTTCTGGGCTCCCCAGTACAAAAACATACAGGGATCTCCTGGAGAGAGTCCAGCAGAGGGCCACAAAGATGATAAAGGGCTTAAAGCATCTCTCCTGTGAGGAAAGGCTGAGTAACCTCAGTCTGTTCAGCTTTAAGAAAAGAAGACTGAGAGGGGATCTTATTAATATTTATAAATATCTTCACTGTGGGAGTCAAAGGGAAAAGGCCAACTACTTTTCAGTGGTCTGCGGGGACAGGACAAGGTGAAATGGACATAAATTGGAGCACAGGAAGTTCCGCACCAATATGTGAAGGAACTTCTTCACAGTGAGGGTGATGGAGCACTGGAACAGGCTCTGCCCAGGGAGGCTGTGGATTCTCCTTCTCTGGACATATTCAAGACCCACCTGTGCAGCCTGCTGTAGGGGGCCTGCTTTGCAGGGGTGTTGGGACTCTATGATCTCTGGAAATCTATTCCAACCCCTACAATTCTGTGAGTTTTCCCCTACAGACACCTTCAGCTCCTCCATGCTGCTCTGCAGTGAAGTTCTCCTTCAGATCCAAACCCAGAAGTCTCCTAAAGCCACACAATGAAGCTCCTTTGCTTCTCAGAACCCACTTCCAGGCCCCATGCAACAAGCCTTCAGCTTACCACAGTGCATCACAAGACCTTCGGCCCATGGAGTCTGTTTGCAGCAGCAGCACTTTTAACTGCTTGTCAGAAAAAAAACACCATCAACTCACATTGCATTAATCAGTGCTATTCACAGAAGAAAAACAATTTCTTCCTGATCCCTCCAGGTAATTATATTTTGCCCTGAAGCATGAGATTTGATTATGTTTAGTCCCATTTTATTTAGAGCCCAAAGAGAGACCATGAAGTCTGAGATAGGAGTGATAAAAGGAAATGATGTTCAAGTCCAACCTTCTGCAAGTCAGCATCTGACCTAGGTTAAAATCGTTCAAGCACAATAGGGGGGGAAAAAAAAGTCCTTCAGATTTTAATCTATTTGCTGAGGGCAGAAATGCTAGGTGAATCATGAACTCTAGGGAATATGAATGGGTCCCTAAGGAAAGAGGGCTTTCTTGTCAATGTTCTTTAAAAAGAAAGTAATGTTTCATGCGGGTGTGTGCTGTTGTTTTTTTCCACTGGAGAGCAAGTGTCCCATCTTATTTCTCAAATGGTCTTTTCTTTGTTGATGCTTCATCTATTAATAATCCTTCACTAGAAGGGGAAAAGGAAAGTAAGCTTCTGTCAGACATACAAGCTGTTAGTCTGAGATGGACAAAAATAAACCAAAGCGGCACAATTATCTGCAACACAGGTCAGTTGTGCTGTGGCTATAACAATAACCTTATGAAATTTTCCACATAGAACAAGGAGTCAGATAGTGCTCAGGATCTGTAAGTGTCCTCAAGGCTTGGAGTACATTTAGATGGTTTCCTGAGATGTCCAGCCCTACTAGCTACATCAATGCCCTCTATTTTGGGTCCACGATAATGCTGTGCAAATCTTAAAAACAAAGAGGAACCCATGGCTGTGCTCCCCATGGTGTCAGGGCATTCAGGGGGCTGCCCTGGAGCCACATTCTTCCCTGAGGTATGCAGTATTTTTCCGTATCGCTCATTGAAAGCGGGCTCTGATCCCAACAGAAACAGTAACGCTTTCCCCCACATCCTTTCTGCACAGCAGAATTGCCTCTTCCTTCCCACAGATGGGGCCTTGGCTGCCAAAGCTGCCTGAGGATCTGGGGGGTTGCCCACAGGGTGGAAGCTGGCAACGTGGTTTGATGACATTCCACCCCCATTCACCCCAATGGAGGGAGGGAGGCGGGCAGCATCTTCAGGTGGAGCCTGGGATCAGCTTCACTTTGCCTCTCCCTACAAGAAACCTTCCTTCATTTGTACAGGTCTTCTCTACGCTGAGGCCCCTTTGCAAAAGGAACAGAATTTGCTGGAAACGTCAGCCCAGAGCTTTAGTGGTGGGTATGTTAAAATGCCACTGGTAAGTGAGATCAGTTATACTTCTGAGGTGTGAAGCGTACCAGGGAAGCAGCCAACTACCTGCGTCACACTGCAGGAGGCTTGACGGTGCCACCACATTTCCTGCGAAGGCACAGATGCCGTCTGAGCCCACAGCAGACCTGCTTTCCTGCCTGCTCACACAGCACCCGCAGGAAGAGTCGGCATTACTGAGACGCTTCTGAAGATGGCAGCCCTCAATAGCAGGCCTTGGCCTGGGGATGTGGGGATGAAGAAGTGAAGAAGTCAGCCAAGAGCCTGGTGATCACCGAGCAAAATGAGGTGGTTCTCAACACAACATCGCTTCAAAGCTCCATGAGGCAGCACAGGGTGCCTGGTCCCCAAGGTGTGAACTCAGTATTTGGGACCGCCTGTGCCCTTTTTCCTCCTGGGCAGTATTGCTGCTAAGAGGAAAACCACGATTAATAGAAGCATTACACTATGCCATGACCTCTGCTGTAATACTTCCAGTCTTCCTCTTCCCCTCAAGTTACTCACCAGCAAGAAATTACATTAAATCCTTAATATGTTCATCTCTACTTCTCGTGTCCTTACACAGGGTCACAGTCGGGCTAGCTGGATCAAGGGGTTCTATTTTCTGCACACACAACCTGGTTCATCAAGCAGTGGGACCAAGCCTTGTTCTCCGGGATGTTATTGAAGGACAGGCCCCTCAGAGATCTCAACAACCAGCATTTTCTAAGGGGTTGGATGAGCTGTAGCCCCTTCAGCCAACATAAGGGTAGGTTTGCAGTGAGCAAAGCAGGTTGGGACTGTACCAAGAGCAGAAAGAAAGCAAACTCCATCCTCCTTCTTGCATATTCATCAATTTCTCTTGCCAGCACCCAAAGCATTCAAGGCATGTTGGAGAAAACAGTAGGCAGACCCTAGTCCAAAAAAACCTTCTAGGTGTATCAGGGATGGAGGCTGCAGCAGCTCCAACGTGGAGGGAAAGTGTGAATTACTCACCTAGAGTCAACACAGATCTAACCAGCCTGAACATCTTTATCAGAACCACTTTCTCACTGCTTCCATCACTCTTTTCTCATGTATCTTTCCTCCTACCATCCTGGGCTGTATTTCAGCCTTCACCAAGGCAAAGCTGAAGGTCCCTGATCTTTTTTGCACCAGGAAGCACGGAGATAGAAAGTGAAACCGCATGTTTCCACTTGCCACCCCAGCCTTCCAGCTTGGGGTATCAAACAGAAGCAGTAAACAATCAAGCCACTGTTTTATGAGATAATGCCAGCTATTGCCAATGCCAGCAAGAGATGCGTTCAACCCAGAGCTGTTTAATTTCAGTGGTATGAACCCTCGGCTTGTTGCCAAGATATAGAGCCCAGACTGCGGTATATTAGCATAGGCTGCTTTATCTGCAGGGAAATAAACTGAGACCTGCTGAAAACAGTTGAGTGGAATATCACCATAGAAACTAGGCAAGGAAATGGGTGAAGTGTCTCTCCCCAGCTAATTTCAATGTGACTGCAACCAGAGAGGCCAACCACTTTGGACCGAGGCGGTGTGGGTGAGAAGAACGTCTGGAACAGCACCAACCCGAGAGCAGATGTGTGCTGGTGGGGACATCCCCCACCTGCCCCTGGACTTTATTTTTAGCCCCAGGCAGGCTTCCTCCTCAGCCACCCAACACCGCTTTGCAAGGCAGCATCCTCCAGTGCTGTATTTGTGCCATGCTGCTGTGTCCTGCACCCTGTTACACACGTACCACCCGCAGTCATGGGGCAGGGAAGAAGCAGCCTTTTGTTTTTCATCTACACATTTCAGTAGAGAAGGAAGGGAACGATGTGGGAGTAGATTATAGAGCTGCTGAACATAGTTTCTACAGCACAAATATAAATCCAGCCTGAGGCTGGAGAAAATCTTTGCAACATGGACTTTCCAGGAGGGAAACATCCCCCAAAAAACTCATCTTCAACTACAGCCTGGTCCAAAAACTTTGGAGAAAGAACATGAAATCAAAGAGCATTTCTTGTTTACTCTCTTCCCCTCCTTCCATGTTTGCAGGTGCCACAAAACAACCACAGCATCATGTCTTTAATGAAGCAGCAGCAATGCTGGGCTGTCTTGAGATGCCATGTGTGTAAGTCCTCGATCTTGAGAGTATCTACAGACTGAGCTCCGCAGTTCACGTCCTCTGTAAAAGGTAAAAACATCATGCTTCCCTTCCATGTGCTTTATTATTATTTTCAGTAGTTACATGCAATTCCTACTTGCGTTTCATAAACAAGAAGAGGAGTTGCTGATTCACTGGCCTATCGTTTCTTTATGTTTTACATTTCTCATGTCCCCATTTAGTCATCTCTTTACATTGAGCGACCCTAGATTTCTCATTAATATTACTTCTACTGTTTCTCATCTCGACAAGTTATATTTCTACTCCATGCACACTGTTGGATGCAAGAATCAGAGAAGAGCTCAAGACAGGTCTTTCACTGATATTATGGTAAGCTTATTTTCTATCCCACTTTAATCACAGCAGATTTATTATTATTTTCACCATTGCCATGCACTAAGCAAATGTTACACTCACTCTCCACAGCATCACTCAGATCTAACTCCCTTTTCTCCCCATAGTTATTCATTTAAGGCACGCTCACCATATCAGTAGCTCAAATTATCCCTTTCCATGGCATAAACTATATGGCTGTCAGCACAGACTTCCAGCTCCTGTCTTCCTGCCCATCATGCTAACTTGGCTCCCACCTCCTGAAATCCTTCAGTCTTGGCTAATCTCACTATTAACGTGAGACTTTGACCTTCGCATCTTCACAACCCACTTTCCTGGACCATTAACAAATACATTACACATCAGTGCTAAAGCAGATGCTGCTAGTGTTTCCTGCTAACAGAGATGCAACAATTACCATCTTGCATGCAAGCTTAATTTCTTCTGAATCCCATTTCCAAAATACAGATGTGTAGCTATTGTATTGGAGAACGTAGCAGTATTGTCTGGCAAACCAGAGATTAATGACTGACCTACATGTTTAAATTGAGCCTCTAATTGGTTTCAGATCCAATTCATATCTCTATAGGAGCTAGTATAATGGAGCCCTGGATCATGTACGGGCTTCTTGCAAATGCAGATAAATAGGTTAATAAAATGAAATGGAAAGTGATAATTCCTTAAATTAAAATATTTTCAATATGACGATTGGGAGTGAAGATTATCCGCTATCGAGCCACATTTCTGCTGAAAAACTGCAACAGGAAGAGCATTTAATTTCAGCAAACATCTTTTCAGACGCTTTGAATTCAGTAGTCTTGGGAAAAGGCACATTGACACCAGCTCAACGAAATATGTATAAACAGAAGAGGAAGTTTGTATGTGAATGTATGTGCGTGTGTGTATATATATACATATGTAGGGCAAAAAAAATTAAATATAATACTTTTCAACCTTAACAGTTCCTTTTTGGAAGATCTAATGCAAAAGGTAAGAAGAGCACTTGGTTGCAGTTGGGCAAATTGCTGTCTAAGCCTTGGAAAAAATAATATCTTTACAATTCTCAACAATAGGAAAAAAGGAGCTGCTCCTCTTCTGCCAAAGGGCCTCCTGGGTGGGCCACCAATGGATCAGGGCCACCAGGCACACTGCACACTGTTTTACAGACAGGTGTACAAACAGGCTGTAAGACAACCTTGGCTCTGCATACCGCAGCTCCTCGAAAAGACCATGCCAAAGGAGACAAGCACACGGCGCGTTTGAGGTGGGGATTGGCAGGCAATGCACTTCATCCAGCAACTACTGAAAACGGCATGATCATTTTTTGCTCAGCTTCAGCTCCGTTTTCCTCTCGGGAAGAGGCAGAGGGGACACACAAACCCTCCATCTGAGGGAGGAGTTGGTTACTCAGTGCTTTCTGCTTTGAAGCTTGTTGCCCTCCTTCCTAACCAGGGCCCCGTTTTATATGCATACAGCTCTTTTGTACAAAGAGTGTTAAATCTTTAAGGCGTTTTGTGAAAATAAGATGAAGCAAAGGCTACTTTCTCATGACTTCATTGAAATCTACAAAAAGAAAAAAAAAGAAAACTAAGGGACCCCTCCATGGCCACCCCTGCCAATGCAGAGGCTGAAAATGAGGGGATAAAAGAAAACAGAATGAAACCTTCAAGTGCCTCTTCAGAAACCTATCTATCCTGGGCAAAACAGGGAGGTCTGATGACATAAACTGCCCTTCTCCTAAATCTCTTCAACTTGAAATAATCAGTGCAGGTTTTTTAACCCTTTCCCAGTGAAAATACCAAAAATGAAAGGCTTTGGTCCCCCTGGGGCAGAAACCACACGTGCTTTTGTCTCCAGGGAGCGCTGCTCAGATACGCATCCGTGTGACCCTTGCCTGTTTTTGCCTTTTGCTTGACCAGAACCCCTTCTCATTGCCAGTGTCTGAAGACCGCCCAGCTTTCTCTTTGTAACACAAAAGCACCTGTAACACTCCCTGTTTATAAGAAAAATGCTGGTAGGGGGTCCTTAACCTTTCAGCATTTCTTTTTTGTCTGCTGAACTGCTTCTGTAGACTCTTCAGATGCTTTAAACTGAATTTAACAGCCAAGATCTGCAGCCAGCAATACCCAGATGTCACATGGACAAATCACTTGTCTTCTATGTATTTCTTCTGGCATTACAGACTACAGCACAGCAGAGATGCTGCTCTTTCATGTAACTGTATTCTTCAAATCAACATGTTTCATCAATAGAGGTTCCAAAACCATCTATGCAAACAGAATAAAGCTCTTCTTTTTCACATCATGCTAGACTACAACTTTCTATAGATCATGCTCTCAGGGCTTGGTGCAAGGAAGCAATCATGCACGCTTAACCTCATTTCCTCATTCTCCTGTGTCTACTTTATTCCATTTCCCTGTCAGGTTTGAGTGCTTCCCATTCCAGCGGGCACAGAGCCTTTCAATTCAAGAGGAATGCATTTCAGAGGAGACCAGCAATGGAAATTCATCCATAACACTAAGCTGGGAGGGATTTAAGGCCCCCCAGTTCAAACAAAAGTAGTTTTCCACCAGAAACCACATTTCCATTTCTTTATCTTTCAGATTTCCAGATCTGCATAACAAGGAGTTCCTAGTAACAGTGCTTAGCTTTTGTAAGAGCCAGGGATTTTTCATCCAGACTATGAGTTATTTTTCTCATCATTCGGATGCTAAATGATTTCATGTAAAGCTGAACTCCACAGGCAAGACATCACTTAATGATCATGAGATCCTAGTTATGTCCACTTCTTTTATCAGGTGGTGCCAGGATGTTATAACAAGATGCAATAGTTGCTTCACATGGCACGCTGACACGACCACTGGGACAGATGGCAGGGAGCCATTCCACAGCTTGCAACAGTGCTCTGCAGCCCAAGCCAGGAAGCTAAGAACAAACCAAATGCAATTAAAGGTGCAAGAAAGGCAGATGCTAAGATGTGTCATTGCCAGGATGCTGGGACTGAGAAAACCGACAGTTCAGCTCGAAGTGCTGTGTGGGCTCATTGACCTCACTGGGTTGAGGCCTCACTTTTACATCTGCACCAGGAAGATCTGCAATAAATTTCACAGCAAGTTCCAGAGAAGGAAGAATTTAGCATGCTCTGCAGCCCGCTGCCTTTCTAGATCTTAAAAAATAAATAAATAAATAAATAAAAATCAGGCAGCTGCCTAAAGCAAAAGATGACTGCATTTTTGTTCTGTGTTGCTTTGGTACTATCCTACTACATCCCCTCCTTCGTTTCCTTTCCTTGAAGATGGATAATAATTGTGTTGCTCTTGCATCTTTCCTGAGATACTCAGTAATTGCCTGCTCGCCAGCTGCCTCAGGCTCTTCAATAAAGGTTCACAGAAGACAGAAGCATGACCATCTCCACCAGGCCCCTTAAGGGCCTGTCCACAGAAGTTGTAGATGCCGCTTTCCTGGAGGCATGCACGGTCAGATTGGATGGAGCCCTGGGCAGCCTGATCTCATGAGGAGCAACCACCCCACTGTGGGGGGTTTGGAACTAGATAATCTTTAATGTCCCCTCCAATCTAAGCCATTCTATGAGGTCTTTGTGGAGCCATTTTTCCTTGCCACATGGATCACAAAAGTTTTCATTCTAGGGAAAAATCTGCCTCATATCTTAGTTCCTGCTTTATGAAAGTTTCTCTTAAGAAACGTTAGCAGTGCAGAAATACAGGAGTAGGTGCTATGAGCAGAAAGGTGATCCCTGTCCTCCAGCGCAGGCCAGTTTGTAAGACACCAACTACAACCTTAGCTTGTGACATAATGGACTTCCATTTTTACAGACAGGGAAATAGAGGAAGTTTGGCCTGAGGTCAGCTGCTATAATGGAGGAGTTCTTGCCTTGCAGCGCCTCATTCATCCTGTTTTGTCAGCCACTTAATCATCATTTAATCCAAGGATACTCATTCATTCTGGAGTCTCAAAGCCCTGCAGGGAGCCTTTCATAGTGTCATCTGAGATATTTAAGGCTGAGTGGCTGGCAAGGACAGCTAGGGGGATGTCACTGTCTGCATCAGGTTCGTTGACCCTTACTTTGAAGAGCTTCCTGCTGTAGCAGAAAAACTAGAGGAGTGTTAAAGAGCCCTCATGAAGATGGGATGACCCAACAACAGCACATTCATTTGCTTAGCTCATCAGGGCCATCTCGCTTGTGAATCAAAGCAGGAGAGAGAAATCTTTTCTGAAAACTTCTCTTAGAAGACCCGACAGATCCGCAGTCTCCAGAGATTCATGCAGACACGGGCGCCCAAGAGATTATGTTTTAATTTTTAAATAACTCTGGTTCATTAGGTCAGTCCCTGTTTAATGACACAGACTGATGGTCATTCAGGTTGGGGACGATTTTTCCTGAAGCTTCGGGCACCAACTAGTCATTATGAAATGAGGTAATTAGAGAGCAAATTCATCAGCACACAACTGGGTTCAGGTCTCAGCCATACATTGCCCAGCCTTCAGCTCCCTAGAAGCTCTGGGTTGGATAGAGAAAACTTGTCCGCATGACTTTATGTTCATGACCTTTTTCAAATAGCAAGATGTGAAAAGAAAAGAAAAAAGCAACATTATAGGGTTTGGAATTATGTAGAATAGATGGAATAGTACTATAAAAATTGACAAATTGCAGACATAACTGCACAAACCACAGAAGACACAGAAGAGCCTGTAAGATTGAGTAATCATCTTAAGAATGGTGGAGCTGGGGTCTATATTTATGTTGCTAAGGCTCCTTTCAGATACCTGAGCCAGTTCGTCATCTGTAACCAAGAGAGCAGCTTTAGACTTCAGCAAGATCAATCACAGAGCATCTGTAAAATGGGAGGAATGACTTTCCTGAAAGACAGTGCATTTAAATTTCTAGATGTTCAGTGACACCAGTTGTTTCTCTCGGTTGCACAGAAAACCGGGGCCAGATTCTGATTCATGGTGCCTCGGGCATGGAGAAATAGAAGCAAACCTGACACACAGAAAGAGATGAGTTACGTTAGCTTATACCTGGGTTAGAGTTTCTCCTCTCCTTTCATCAGCAGAAAATCTGTCATGAGGTATTCCTAGAAGAATCTATTCACAGCCACAAGAACAGGATAGAACACTTTCGCAACAAAGGATAACTGCAACAATTTGGTATTAGCTCCAAAAGGGTCTAGAATGAGCCACTGAATTGGCATGCTGTTCTGAAGACCTAAAAAGCAACAGGGTGGCTGCAAATCACAGCGGCGTTCAGGACAAGGTCATCCAGAGATGCGCTCCAGCCACTCTCCTGGCCTTCAAACAGCTCCACAAAGCCAATTAAAACTTCTGGAAAATTATCAGGGCCCAGAGAGGATGTGTATTTTTGGTTCAGACCGACTTGAAAGAGAAAGTTTGAAGGACTTTGTGGCATGAGGGGCTGGAAAAACTTATTCAGAGGTACAAAGGATTTGCTTATGGGACAGTAATTACTCGGCGGTAATGGATATTAATTTGAAGTTACTAGGGTTCAAGATATTTCATAATTCATTCTGCACCCCATTTGCAATGATATCATTTCAAAGTGATGGATTCAAATTTACGCAAGTAATGCACGAATAGGACAGAGAATATACTTTCTAATGTTTTATGAGCATGAAGAAATCCATAAATTTTGAGTGAAGAAAGACATTACAAAGATAGAAAATATTTTATCTGTCAACCCGCCTGTCTTTATTGCTGAAGGAGTAATTGGGCAGGATACAGCAGCCCAGCACACCCAACCAGCACTGCTGGCTGCCCTGCAGGCAGATGCTAGCAATCACAGGCAATGAATTCAGCAAGTAGTGTAGTCGAAAATCTTTGGGGACTGATCTGAAACCCACTGCAATCAGCAACCCGAGTTTTGAGGACCTGGTCGCTACCATCTAGAGCGCAGCGTTGAATCCCAAGAGTGAAATTTCTGCCTTTCCACTGGCAAAAAGAATGGCTGTGCAGCAGGTTGGAAGGGGTCCCAGCAAACATATCATCACAGGAGACTACAGAAAGGAAGAACATGTTGAAAAGCTCCTTTTGGCATGATGTGAGAGGAACGGCTCTGAGCTGGGATAGTCAAGGCTCACTGGGAACTCCTTCACCCTCCCATTGCAATCGTCTTGCTTCAGGAGCCTAACACACCACAACACTTGGACCTGTACATCCAGGCAACACTTACACAGAGGCCATGAGAGAACTCAGATTTGTTATTGTCAGCTTAAACATGAGAATTCCTCCCCATCACACGGATATGCTCCACTTGGGATTGTTTTCTCCAGCTCCTCCTGGAAGGAGCACACGATCTAGGCCAGCAGCTCCCTCCACTTTCCAATCCTAAAAATAAGCAGTGTTTGTTCCTTGCCCCTTTCGCTTCACAAGAGCTCAGATGTTAAATATTCAAACCATCCACATATAGAGAACTGATTCATCTCAATTATTCTTGGACATTTTCTTCCCTCAGCACACATATACCAAATAAAGAAATATCATGAAAGCCTTTTCCCCCTCCTCAAGTACAGCTACATCACTAGTGAATTTAAAACTCACTTTTCACTGACAGATGGCACAGAGGGCTACATGATGGGATGGAGTGGTAGAAGGTTTCAGATGAGCATTCAGTACAAGTTGCACAAACTGTTATTGTCAGGCTGAAGCGGCCACTAAGACAATCTTTACCACCATCACCTACGTGTTTTTTAGTTTCTGCTTGCCTCTACCCATCTTAAGTACATGAAGTTACCAACAGACTTAAAGGCAGACTCCTACTTCTTTTCACTGCGTATAGTTTTACACTTCTAGGTATACGACCGTTCTTTAGGAACTGATGAAGTGGCACAGCCCCATCCTAAATCAAGGAGGGCTGTAAGAAAACTCGTGATGCTATGAGAAGCCCTAGACATCGTTTGATTTGGGTTGTTGCCCTGAAACTTCACAGGGAAGGAGCCTATACAGGAATAACAAGCCTACTGCTGTTCCCAAAATACGCTTTGAGAGTGTTAAGTGAAAATTAATGACTACCTTTTTCTTTCAGATTTCTATACCTACCTTTCCACCATAAAATAAAAAAAAAAACAAGCCAAAAATGTCAGTCTGTCTCACAGGGGAGTTGTGAAAGTGAATTACTGTTTGCATGAAGAGTTCAGTATAGCGATGAAGTCCACAAAAAGAAAGGCCCAGAAGGAAATGAAGATTCCCCTCCTCAGCCCCCTGTATGAATGGTGAGCTGTAAATAAACCCAGGCCTGTGCACTGAACAATAAAGACAGCAAATGGGATTAGCGCGGTCCCTTCTGCAGCCTCAAACAACGCTGGAGACCAGCAAAGAATACGGGGGATGATCAAAGGGCAGCATGGAACAGACACACCACCAGACAATGTTAATTCCAATGTTCTCCAATTTCTGACCAAGTCTGCACTGAGCAGAAAATGGGTTTGTGGCACCAGGTCTGCTCTGCAGAAGTCCACTGGCTGGTTGCCCTTTGAGGAGCATCTCCATGCTCACAGCCGGCCATTCTCCTCCCTGCCACTACATGAGGATGAGGTGGATCAGCAGCCTTTCTCCCCTGTGCTGAACCCCAAGGGAGAAAAGCACTGAGATCAAACAGCATCGCAATGGCACCCATCACGTGCGTGGCTGCACTCATGGGTTGTAAAAGGCTCCAGAGACAGGTGCGTTGTAGAGAGGCACGTTAATATTCAACAGAACAAGAACATCCACACCCATCCCCACAGGTTGGTGCACCTGCTCCACATACTGCATCACAGGCACCTCCTGACCTTCTGTTGACAGGGCAACGTTGAAGTTCAGCCCTGCAGATCACCAAGCAATCAGAGAGACTTAAAGGAGAAGGCATTTCAGCAAGTGGCGGCATCCTGCAGGCCCCATCCACCCAATCACAGAGTCATTAAGGTTGGAAAAGACCTCTAAGATCACCTAGTCCAACCATCACCTACCACCAATACTGCCCACTAAACCATGTCCCCATGTACCACACACTCACACAGCTCCAGGTGACTCCACCACTCCCCTGTGCAGCCTGTGCCAATGCATTACCACTCTTTCTGAGATGAAATTTCTCCTAATATCCAGCCTCAATCTCCCCTGATGCAACACGATTGAAATCTTTTGCTCGATACTTTCTGTTGCATTGCCCCCTCTCCCCAAAGATTTAAGTCAACCACATCACTGCAGCAATAAATGCTAAGCTCACCAAAACAGCTCCTTGAAGCGAGCATAGAGAATTGCTGTTTATTTTAATTTCAACGACATCAAATTGAAACATTTCAAACTGAATCTTCTCAATTTGGGAGGATGATAAGTTTTAATTTTGCAAATAAAGTTTGAATTATTTAAAACATTAAAAGCTCATTTTTTTTTCTTAATCTAAATTGGACCAAAGAGTTACACCTCATTTTACTCAACTGTCTTTATTTTTGGAGGGGTTTGGGGGGGGGGGGGGGGAGGGGGATTGTTGCTTTTTGCGGGCTTTGTGGGTGTTTTGGGGTGTTTTTTTTGTTGGGGGTTTTTTTGGTCTTTTCATCTGAATAACAGCCATGTCATTCCTTTGATTTTTTTTTTTTTCAGAGCTACAAGCGAGCCAGAATAGTAGCTACTTGCACAGCCAAAGCGGTCATGCCACATCCATTGCCATACCTATCGGACAGCTAAATTTAACTGCTAAATTATGGGGTGAGAAGAGGGAAATAGAAATAAAGGCTGTACCTGACAGCAACCAACCACCTCTTCTTATTTCAGGAGCAGCACTGGGGCTGCCTGAATAGTCTCCTCTTCATCCTTTCATCCCCCTGTTCAGTGTTGGAACAAAATGTCAGCTCTCAGTTGCACATTTTGTCCTATCTTAAAATTTGAAGAACGACAATAAGTCTAAAGAAGAGAGCTGAGAGATTTAATTACTTGTATGTGTGTTTGAGAGGTGCTCCCATGTATACCCAGGGTTCCTGGAATCACAACCTTAGTACAAGGGAGAAAATGAGCAGCAAGTGGCAAGCTAAAAAAATCTCTGGCTCACAGATATATGCCTGAAACAGTTCATTTCCAAGAACACCATGCTGTGAGGCTGGCCAGGCTGGACTGCAGCAACGTCCTTTTAGTCAAATTCAACTCCCCACTACAAGGCTATGCATGCACTACTCCTAGCTTTACTGATAACACACTGGTGCAGCCCTTGCACAGGATGCAGTTCTGTGGACGGATACCAGGTTGGTAGTTTCCTACCAGTGATTATGCTTTTGTAGACACGCCTTATGAAGTCCTTAACTGAGGTCATGCAGAGCAACCTTATTCATCCTCAACCCATTTCTACCAGTTTTAAAGGCTTTATAAGGTTCTGTCTCTCCGCTGACAACCTGTCCATGAAATATGGCACATGGTCGCTGGATTTCACAATCTCCTTCCTTCCTACAAATACTCCTACAGATCACAGAATCATGGAATCATTAAGACTGGAAGGACCAATAAGATCATCTATTCCAACCATCAACCCATGCCTGTGACCGCTCAAGACTATGTCTCTCAGTTCCACATTTATCCTGTTCCTCCTCACTCCAGAAGCAGTGAGTACCCATCTCTCTGGGCAGCCTGTTCCAGTACCTCCTTCTGAGCAGAAATTTTTCCTAATATCCAATCTGAATCTCCCTGGCACAACTTGAGGCCATTCCCTCTCAAGTCCATGGTCATACTGCAATGTCAACAGCAAGGAGTACCAGACATCTCTAGGTGTGCAGATACCTGCAGTGCAGGGCTGGATTATCAAGGCCTGAGTGAGCTCAGAACCTCAAAATGGTGAAGACAGGAAGTCATCGAGTCCAACCCTGCTGTGCAAGCAGGGATTCCTAGAGCAGGTTGCTCAGGACCATGTCCAAATGACATGGTCTTTTGAAGACCTCCAAGGAGGGAGGACTCCACAACCTCTGGAGCTGATAGTAATGATGGTGTAATTTTAGGCAAGAAGCTCAGCTGCAATATTGGGCGAACATTTATAGCAGAGTAGGAAGCTTACTCCTTCCTCACCCAACTAGCAATAGATTTACACCAGGTTGCATGTCATTCACCACTGCTTCCTGAAGAGTTAATAAAAGAAAAGATTTCATCCATAGAGATGTGACTGGGAAGACCAAGCAGAGCTCACAAGTCTGCTGCAAAGGCTCTGTTTTGCAAAGTCACATTTTTTGATCCTATCTGTATTTCAGAACACCTCCAACTGAGCTCCATTAATGTAATCGATTTTTAATGTCATTATCAAAGAACGAATGTGAAGATTTTAACAGCCTATTAGACTGAAATTAAGCCTCACCCAAACCTTCTTCCATAAGAAGAAGGGTTTCAAAAAAAATACAGAACTTTATTCCATTCTTGCTAATGGACCAGGAGTCACTAAAGTGACCTGGAAAAAGGGACACTTTTTTTCCCCATGTTCCAGTCCACGTAACATCAGTTCAATCCCTGCTGAAGATCAGAGGTTTGCAATTACAAAAAGTGGAGTTCCCTATCACAGGGGAAGGTTTTCTCCTGCTTCCCACACAAAGACGACCAGGGGGCAGCCCTCAGGGGATCAGAAACAGTATTTGCTGAGCTGGAAGAATTCCAGGATTCAAAATAAAATACAGTACATGTCCTGCTTGCTTTTGTTCTCTGTGTTCCCTGAGAAGTCCCAGGCATTGGCTGACTCTCAGATCAGGCCTTTGGGACCCCAACACCTGAACCTGGCCAGTAGTTGCAATCAATGGCTTCAGCAGTGCTGCTTTCACTGTGAGGCTTGTGCTACAATAAAACACTGATTGCAACCTCCATCCTTTTCCTTGGGAAAGAAGCATGGGCGAGGACTTCACCTTCTCCCTTTTATTCATTCTCTGTGTGAGCCACATCTCTTCAAACTCTACCCATGATTCAAGCAATTCAAAGGCAGGACATTATCCTAAAGACTGACTTTGCCATGGCTGACATTAATCTTTCTCTACTCAGCCACTTCTCCAGCAAGAGTCAAGGCACCTCTTTATTCTCTGGCAAATCAGTGACAAATACTTGTGGACATTTTGACTCAGAGCATGTCACCTCCTCCAAAGGTCCAATCTTTCCTCAGGTTAAAATCTGACAGACACCCACATTTGCAATTTCCCCTGTGTGGCACGCCATCGTTTTAACACGTTCCCCATGGTACACGAACACCGAGCTCCATGCAAGATTCTCCCACTCACTGTGAGTGAGCATCTGCATTTCTAGAAAATTATGCTGTTACCATCTATTTTATTTCTGATTCAAATTTTCCTCACTTGAATTCAACATTTTTTAAGAATTATTTTTACTTCTTTTGAGGCATTTTAAACTCGCTTCTTTTCAGTACTGTCAACCAGCCTATTTCACTATTATGTTACGAAGACAATGATGGCACCTGAATTCATTTTCGAAGAGATGGAAATGCGGGCACGAAAGTGAAAGGCAATGGCTGGAAAAAAATCCTTCACTAGCCAATGGCATAGGCAGAAAAACACCAAGACATCCCAAAATCCTGCTCCATTGCTCTATCTGTTAGGAAAGAAAACTGAAATTATTAGCCTGGATCTTTCTCGGACACAGCAATACTATCTCTGCTGCTGTAGTCTCGTGTTCTTTCATGTCTTCCAATTAAAGCAAGTAAAATGGATCGGGCTGAGCTTCCTTTGTCCTTTTCACCTCTTGCGAAAGTCAGAGGTTACCATGATTTTATACCTGTTATAATTAGCTTTAGTGTTGTAACCTAGGAGGAAAAAAAATAATGTTCTTTTAGTAATAGACTTAGTGGTTTTATCTTTTCTGCAACTGGTAGCCAAGTATAGTCTTTCCAAATCCTCTTACAATGCATCTAACCAATTTAAGTACTTTGTTCAGTTCCATTGAGAAAGAAAATTAAACTGCAACAAGTTTAGGATCCACCAAGACAGCCCAGGCTAAGAGATTAATCTGAACACAGAACTTCAGGAGTTTGTAGTGCTCCTGCCCAGGAAGCAGGCAACCAAGGCTCGGATTTGGCTGTCGGACTCGACAACTCTTATGGGTCGATTCCAACTTGGGTGATTCTATGATTCAGGCGATAAGAACGGCAAAGTTTTTTCCAATGCATGTCTCTCAGTGCAGCAATAAGATCAGTGATGAGGATATAGGCGTTATCAGCTGGATGTTTTTTGGTCTGCTAGAGCATCACTTACTTGGAGCATGTAATTATGAGCTTTCAAAGATAATGAGATTTAAAAACAAAAACAAAACACACATTTGAGGAGTTTCCTGCACAGTTTTTGTCCCCAGCATCGCCTCCATGAAGCAGAACTTTTCACCATAGCAGCCAGAATACAATATATGTCTAACAGGACAAGACTTCAGAATTTCATCCCATCTTTTTCCCATATCTACTTCCTACAACCACCAAGAGGGCTGTTAAAGGTCTAACAAACACACCAGCCAAAACTGCTTCTTCCTTCACAGTGCACAAATAAGTCACTGCCACTTTACATGGCCTTTGACTACCACCCTTCAGCCAACTCAGGGGTCCAGAAAAGCAGCAGAAATCTGCATTGGTGTTGAGAGGTATGTTAGCACTTCTACCTGCCATGAGAGCTTTGGTGCTCAGCTTCTTGCAGCTGGATGTGTTGTCAAGTCTGACTGACGCTTCATCCAGTACAGGTTCTCACTGTGACAAGATCATTCCATCTGCCAGAACCTGCTGACATGTTCCAGGTCCTGAAAGAGGACTGCAGCTAAGGGGAGCCCTCTCCTCCCAACGCAAGGTCAAAGTGATGTTCCACAATGGAGAGAGCAGCAAAACTACAGTCCCCAGCCTGATGGTACCAGCCCTCAATGCTCTCCAAAACCAGAGCACTTTTATCAAAATGTCCTTTATATTATTCAAATAAAACACACCTTGGAATCATTTAAAATGAGGGACAGTGTTGAAACCCAGATCTTTCCCTGAATTTTAGGCCTGCAGGATATGGGTCACACTTTACACAGCGCTGGAATATCAAAGTTTTCCTCAAAGCTGAAGTATGGTTTGCAAAAGATGTTTGATCTTTAAATCAGACATTAAGTGATGGGATACTACCAGTCCTATTGATATCGTTTCATGTATAAAAAGAAAGTTCAGCCTTTGACATACACTGCTTTATTTCATGTGTCATGCTGTAACAGACCGGATTGCTGGATATCTCCAGCATGATTCAGAAGAAACTGCAAGATAAAGAAAAGGACAATTATGAAACAGCCTGTTCAAATTTCCACCTAACTCCTTCCAGAGAGCAGCAGGAAGTAAAAGGGTCTAATCGTGCTCCTTCAAAAATCCATTTCCTTTCTGGTGAATCTGTAGATGATCTTGAGGCTCTTTTTGTCTCAAGACCCAAAACAGACCAGCTGAAGCAAAGTCTTGTGACAGTGAATTCCACGAGTTAATTATATTTCCCTTAGTAAAGGAGTTCTAAAACTTCAATTTCTTTACTGATTCTTTTTGCATCCTGCCAAAATAGATAGAGAAACACAATTTCCTCTCTTTATTCTTCTTTTTTCCTCTGAACTGTATCACCCTTATGAGATTTGCCTCTTAATTTTAACTCTCAGCCTTTTCATTTCTCCTGAAATAGAGATTTTTTCTCAGCCCTTTAATCATTTTCACAGCCTTTCTCATAAACTCCTATGCTCAAACTCAAGAAAAGCTTTATTCAAGGATGCTGGTTCAAGATGTTCAAGATGGGAAACTGAAACGAAAGACAATGAAGACTCCCTTTTTCTTTCTGAATTGGAAAATAAGCTGAAGATCAAGTTATGTTATTTCAGCTACAATTTGAATGAGAACAGAGATACATCCAACTAAATATTTCTGGTTATTAGTTCAGTTTGAGAACTCTTCAGTAGAAGGACATTATGTAACTGAAGAACTCCCGGTTCTTCCAGATGTTCTTCATTCTGTCCTTTCCTTCTTTATCTCTACATCATCCCATAGGCCATTAACACCTGTCTAAATCCATATTCATGGCGTGTGTGTCCTGTTTTTCAGACCCTCGCTGGCCAATTTGACATATATTCTTAATAATAGGAATGTGGAAAGAGTTAACTGTAGCCTATCTCCATTAACATCCATAAGGAACAAACTTCACAGCATTTGCAAGCAGATTTACAGAGTAGGGGTGACATGTTGAGAGCAATCATTTTTCTTTTTCAAGAGGCCCAGGTATTCTTTCTATTCCCAGTGAAACACGGTACCACTCTCATCTCTATTTCTGGTCTCTTTCTTACACAGCCCAGCATGAACTACCTTGAACCGAGTTAACAGCTAAATTCATTACTGGCAAAATCTAGGGTTTAACTCTGAAGTTATCTGAGATTCTTGCTCCAAGGAGATGCCTTTAAAAATCTACAGCTGATCACAGGATCAGCCTATGCAACCCCCATAGATGGCTCCTGAAACCAAGACACCTTGTCTAGCACGGACAGAATAACCTGACCTGTTTCCTCAAGGTTCCACTCTACGATCACTTAGAAAGTAAGTTCATTTTATTGGAAGAAAAAAAGAAAGGAAGAAAGGAAGAAAAAGATTATTTGTCTGACTACTAGCATACAGGAAAAAGGAGGTGGGAGGAGACAAAGCTATATGTTGTCAGCCATTGATTCAGCTAATACTAACCATGCCAGGAAGGAAAGACTCAGGTGTCTGGGCTTCTTTGGCAGGAAACTTTCCACACCCTACCTCACAGTACAGGTTTGACATGTGCCACGAGTAAGAAGCAGGAATCATTTCTCAACCCAAGCTGCCAGGCTTTCTCATGGCAGGAAATTGACTTTCCCATATAGCCAGGTGTTCTTGTAAATGCGTATTCTGTTGTCATTGAGTTCATTTGCAGAGAAACCCTTCCCTTAATTAAGTTCTGTCAGATTGTTCGGTACAGAGAACATCCAGGATAGCAGAGGTAAGCAGACAGAATGTCTTGGCCTCGAGGAGCATCTGCAGGCCCCCAAATGACAGGTGCTGAGCACAGGGCCTGCAGAGACCTGGAACCATCCAAGGATTCAAGGATTCTTGTACAAACAGGTGCCTGTTGCTCCTGACATACGGGATTAGCTTACAATTAAAATTAGGCTGATTTTCTAAATCTTCCTTCTTTTCAACAGTCACAGCCAAGTTCTTGTCATCTGAGATGAGCAGACACTTTGCCACCAAAGTGCCACTTGGGAACTGGGACACAGCACCGAAAGTAGCATTTGAGAAGCACGAGCCTGAGAAATCCTGCACACTCCTCCACATCTGATCATGAGACAGCACTCAACACCAAATAGAGGGCTTGGGTGATTTGCATTTTTTTGTTTGTTTGTTTTTTAATGGGGAAGGAGTAATAAAATTAACGTTAGTGCACTTCAGAGCTGCATTTTTATTCATTGCTTTTGGTTTTCAAATCCTAACATTTATACCCAGCAGCTAGATAAGCAATTCTTTCCATTGATAGAGAACAGCAAACAGTTAAATGAATACCCACTCTGCCAGGGCAGGATCAGAGATTACGAGCAGATCACAAGGCCCAAAGTCCTCTCTTCCACACCTGCAGTCTCTGTAATTGCCTGTGCATGGTACATCTGGTCCACTCGGAAAAGGCAATATTTCCCTGCCACCTTCCTCCTTTCAAGAGCCATAAAAAGCTAAAAGCACTGTCTGGACTCTGTACTAATTATCCTGGCTGGCTTTGATGAATCCCTGGCTGTGATGAGGAAGCATGCCTCCCTTCATGCGCTATGGCCATTTTTGCTGGATAGCAGCTCAGCTACAGGGCCTGCAGGTCAAGTACACCTCAAGTCATGTCTAGCACCGCTCTCCTCATGAGCCAAAAGCTCGAGAGAAACATAGAATCCCAGAATCATTAAGGTTGGAAAATACCACTTGGATCATGAAATCCAACCCCAACCCATCCCCACCATGCCCACAGACCATGTCCCTCAGTGCCACATCTCTACCATTCTTGAAACACCTCCAGGGTCAGTGACTCCACTGCTTTCCCCTGGGCATCTGTTCCACTGCCCAACCACTCTTTCAGAGAAAGAACATAAACAAGCACAAAACATGAAAATCAGCACAAAATAATAAACTGAAGAAATGCTCCCATTTTCTCTTCACTCAGAGAAAAACTATTTGTCAGTGCCTTTTCTGGCTTACTGTGCATTACCCATCACTTACCAGACAGCATACCAGGCATTCAATATCTTGAACTCAGTTCTAATAAAGTAAGAAAGGAGTGTGTTGATCTCATTATTTCTTTGCCCTTCAGAAATATTCTGACCTGAAACGCTCAATGTGCCACAACAGGGAGAGCAGAGCCTTGCTTCAAGGCTAAATTCTGCCAGGGAAGGGCTGGATCCACCTGTGGCTTCTCTGAGGGTCTGTGACCACCTGCAACCCTTTGCTTCTTAAGCTTCCCAGCGTGGCTTCAGCTTCCCATGAGCCCAGATGGTCAAGTGACAGACAAGAGGACAGCTTTAAATTTATGGTCTATACTGAGGGATCACACGCCCTCTCCTCTAGTTACCAGCCACTTGTTTTCTCTGCCTTCCTCCATCACTGCTCCAGTACAACTGTCAGATCTCCACTTAACACTTTGTATCCAGGAAAACAAGTTAATTCCCTTTCCCTCATCCTATTTTTATTTAATTTAATTTCAGAAGGTACCCTGAGCTTTCCTGAGACAGCAAGCATTCATCCATCTTTGGAGCATAAAATAAACAGAGAACAGTGATCATCTCCATTAAAATCTGTAGAGGCTTTGTTTTTAGCATGACTCATGCATAATGCTAACAGCAATCAGGCTTGGCCCATCACCACCCCTACTTTATAACAAGTCTTACTTATTTTCCATGAGATGACTTCTCAAGATAAAGCTTGCCCCTCTTAAAACATTCATTTGCCCAACTCCTGTTGCTGCTCAGCTTTGCTTTCTAGCAGAGACACAGCAAAAGTTCCATGTAGAAAAAAAGAAATTTGCATTTCCCTGCACCCACCTCCTTCATTCCCTGGCTGTCTCGATCTAAAGCTTTAAAAAGAAAACACCAAGCGTACTGTCTAAGCATAACTGGAAGTGCTTTCAAGGCTTTTTGTTATTCTACTTCAATTTTGGTTTTCAAATTACTATCCTCTGTGGCTATTTGGAGGTGGGGGGATTCAACCATTCTGGGCAGTACATAAGCACTAGTCACGTCGGGCCCTATAATTCAGTCATCCTACTCTAAGAGCTTTTGAATTCAAATGCATGTGGAGAATAAATGTTAGAGACTACAGGCATCTATGTTGTTTGACAGCTTTAGGAATCCCAGCCCTCAAACAGAAATTCACTTTTCAAACTATTTCCCAGCCTCATTATACCTCAGTCAAAAAGATTGTACCTAAAGGGTACTCAAGCTGGAAGATCAGATCTCTGCAGCCCACTGTACAGACCAGGCTTGATTCCTGTGCTTCTCCCTTTGATAGTCATTGCCGCAACTAAGCCTGCTGCTGCTTCTCATGCACTGCACCAGAAATAGCATCTTAGACTGCCCACGTATGGAGACAACCCTGGTAACTAGCAAAGCAAATACCAGGGATGAACAGGTCCTTGTTATTAAAGGAATTACCTTCCAGATTATTAGCATCACCACAACCTATCGTCCAGACAATTGAGATAATTCTAGCTTCTGTAATTTGTTCCCAACTGCCTGAGACATCAGTAATTGCATGGATCCTTTGTACATATCTTTTGGCAGCCCTTGTCCTGGCACATGCTGTCTCTGTCAGTCCCACCCAGAGATCCAGGCAGCTGATCCAGCTGGCTCAAGGCAACACCAGGACTCTTCGAGAGTGTTCAATGCAGGCCGATTAAAAGCCAAAAGAATTAACCCTGCTCTCGTAAACGACAGATCATGAGACTTTTTTAAGTGCTCCATTTATTCATACCGGTCATCAGCCACTCTTAGTGTTGGACAAACAGTGCACACAGTTGTGGTTGTTGCCTCCCAGAGGATCTAATGGAACTGGGGAAGGACCAAAACAGCAGCACGAGTCAGTGGTGCACTCATGTTCAGGGAGGTCAGGTAGCTGAGGCCTCTGATAGGGGAAATGATAGAGACTCATAAAACCATAAACATGCAGAAAAAGGAATAAATTATTTCCCAGATCTCACGAAATCTAGGAGATACCAATGGAAATCTCAGGTAGCTAGTGAGGAAGAGGAATAAGCAGCACCACATTTTGTGGTGTGTAGCTGAATCATGAAATCTTTTACACAAGATATGATGAAGCCAAAATTATAAACAAGCTCCAGAACATGTAGGAGGAGAGTCCCCTTATAACTCTCAGTTTCAAAGCCAAGAGATCCATCTTCCCATCAGCTCCAACAAGAACAGATCTGAGCCCTGAAGGTCTTGAATGCAGGTTCATAAGTCCGCCCATGTAACCAAGGGGTCTCGATGCGAGGAGGGCTCTGTTTCCAGAGCAGCAATAGAAAGTAAATTCCCCTGACCTTCCCTCAAGAACAGTGCATTACAGTCGTACACCTCCAGGCCAGTTGGGCATTTGCCTTTTCTTTTTTTCGGTGATTTAGAGTTGCTAATGGGTGATGAGATCACAGGAGCAAACGCAGGCCCATAAAAACGTGAAAAATAAAATGAAGAGGATCAATAAACTACGTGTGTCTCCACAACAGCAACAGGCACATCACAGTAGGGCACATCTCCTCAATACTCATCTACAACTGGAGGAGTTTATAAGAAATAAATAAAAATAAATTACAGAGGGAAGAAAATCTTCCAGGAAGCAGCAGTCTATTATTTTCCCAGGCCTTTATTAACAGCAGATTCACAGGCTTTCTTGGAAGAAAATGAGAAAAAACACTGCAGCTCTGCTGTCAAAAGAAACTAGGGGAGTATTTTCTGGAACAGCAACCAAGCTTTTTAGGGCCACTATCTATTAGTCTCCAGTTTAGCTCAATAGGATATTGATCCTGGTCATATAAAACAGAACCCTGATTTATTTTCTGATTAACAAGTTGGATTGTTGGATTTCGACAAACAAGATGTCCAACACTGCAGATAAATGGAAAAAAAACAACCATATTTATCAGTAATAACAATATGAAGGCTCTGAGGAGCAAAAGCTAGGGAGGGGTGTGTCAAAAAAAGCAGGTGTGGGAAGGGTTACCGCACGATCATTTTAACATTTACATAAGGGTAAGTTCAATTAATGCAGAGTCTTCCCCCACAGCCTCCTCCAAAACACACTCAGGCACTGGCTGGCCTTCTTCCTATGGAAACAGCCAACGAGAGCAAAGATGCTCTTTGCTTTCATGGGTATTTTAGTTAAAAGCTGAAAATGAGATCAAGTTTTCTGACGTTCGCTATCTACCTTAAAAACATGCACCCAACTGGATTAGCAGGTGTACAACCCTGCGTGTGATACCATGAAATGCATTCCATGTTCTTTCATGCTTATGTGGGAAAAAAAAATAGAAATCAAAACCCCTCTATAATATTGAAGATCAATGTGAAACTGAGCTTAGGAACCGAACATCGATCGCTGCCTGCGAAACATGAAGTAACATTTTCAAGTAGAAATCCTGCACATATGGCAAAGGAAAGCTTTTGATATTGAGTAGTAAAATCATACTTCAAAACCCGATGTCCTACATAACTATATTCATAAGCATACATAAAGCACGAGTTCAGCACTGTCCCTTTTTATTATTCTCTGATAAATTACAGAACCTGGCTTGATTTTTATTTTATTTTTTCCAGCAGATCTGTGATTGCCTTCCACAGAAAGGAAAATTAAAGCACCAGTTGTGCTACCACCTCCCTGGAGAAACAGCCGGGGCTGTTAGCAGCGAGTGTTCTTCCTCAGCAGCCTGCCTTCAAAGTCTAAAAGCAGAAATACCAAGCTGCTATCTATCTGCAGTAAAACCCTCACTCAGACTTCCCCTTGAGGAGCAGCTAGCCAAGCAGGGAAGGCAATGGGTGACTGAAAGGGTTTCTGGCCACTGAAGGAAGCTTAAGAAAGAGGAGCATCTGCTTTCTAGCACAGACCCATGGCAACACAGCAGCGAGGTAAAACATAAGGATCTAGGAAATTCAGAACAAAACACAGCAGGCTGCAGAGAAAATACTGATTTAACCCTGTGTTAATCTGCAAGTCATTCAATCTTATTTCTCTACTGAAGGTCCTTCCACATCATTAGTGGATTTGCAAATACAGCCCCAGATTCGGATAAGCATTTACCCAACCAAGCACACTTCGTGCTTTCAGTGGGGCCCAACACCAACACTTGGTCACGGGCTCAAGAGCCTTGTTAAATCCAGCCCTCAGTTTACAGGATTAGAGGGCTGTGGATTTCCTCACTGGAGCTCACCCTTGGGTTTGGTGCCGATAGGTTTACACATTGCCTTCCCCACGCTGCCTGCCTGGTGGGAAGTCCATGTACAAGACAGATTCAATACAGCCCAGCTAGCATCACCATTGGAAACCAGAAGCTTTGACATTAACAGGATTGTACTTCAAAAGAATACGCATGTTTGCAGATGGCAACAGGGTTCCTTATTACAGCTGCCTAATCAAGCTGATATTCTGCAATTATACTCCGAGATCAAACAGCACTCGCAATAAAACTGGCACCAGAAGGATGCCCATGTCACGCCTATATATTGAGCATTCAATTGTGATTCCACAAGCACGGCACACACTCTCAGTCTCAGACGCTACTGCAAAACACTGACAGTTTCCATCACAGCCAGGTGTTTTTTAACTAGGCATATTCTGATCCTTGGCCTGCATTTGTAAAAAACAAAAACAAAAACCAACAGGTAAAATCCAGTTAAATGGCTTTAATTTGGGAAAGCTTTTATGGAGGACCTGAAGTACAGAACCATTGGAGCAAGCCAAGCTCAAACATGTACTTGAATGTTTTGCTGAGGGATAAATTAAAGCAAGGTCTCCCCAGAACCAGGGCCTTAGTTTTGGTGGTTGGGTGGCTGGATTTCCCATGTGTTTCTCTGAGCACACAGAAGGGCACATTGCAAACTAGAAATCAGAACATACTATTGGTGCAAATAATTGTAGCATCTATGATAATTCTTTTTTCAATCCTGACACCCTGTGTGCTACTAAGTATGTAAATCTGATTCTCCTTGTGGCTGCACTGAAGTTTCTATTGATTAAATACCCAGCCCCAGCAGCAGGAGGATCAAGCCCTGCATATTTATTTTCTTCCTCTCAATACATACAGAACTCCCTTTGGCTTCTCAATTGTTATATCACATGGCACGCTGAATGCAAATAGAATTACAGTACTAATGCACCCAATGAATATGTTTGTATATGTATGCCAGCATTCTCCTACCAGCATCCTACTGTACACCACTAAGTAGACCAAAGCATATATATTCATCACACCTGGAAGGTTTGTGAAATGAGTGCATATTAGCAACAAGAACCAGTGTTCACTCTCCTTAGAGAAAAACTGAGATTCCAAGATGAAGGCTGCAAGATCAGGACCTCACGCAGACCTTTACAAACCCTAATGTTCACAGTGAAGTACGATCTGCACACAGTAAGAGTTTACTTAATGTTTGTGTTTTCATTATCCGCTAGATAGACATAGAAACTGCTGCAATGTGTAACAAGAAAACGTAAGCATTTCCAAGAAATAAATCAGTAGTGTTTCTTCAATTAGGATACAAAATCCACAGTTGATAACATCTTCAACTATGACCTTACAAGACATGCACCCTCCTTGAATTATTTTCAGCAACGTTGTTCGACAGCAAACTAAATTCATCCCTACAGAAGCTTCACTGATTTCAGCGTTATAATACCTTAAAGATGGGATGTGTTTAATTTGCTAGCTCACTCTACATTGACTTTTGAAGTCAGCCCATAATGTCAGAAGATGGATTGATTTAAATCAGGTTCAAGTACCTAGTGGCAATTAGAACCTGCAAAGCCTGAGAAATGTCAGTGAGTATCCGGATGAGATACAAGCCAGCGTGTATACAAATAAATCTCCCCAAAGTCTCACTGTAGTTGATTCAAACAATGCTTTGAAAGTGACTCACTCAGCTCAATAATCATCATTTAAAGACAGTAAGGTCAGAAACGCAGTTTTAAAGCAACGTTTCACCACAACCACTTCCACTCTAACCCATAGTTTAAAAATAAAGGGAATCAAAACAAGACTATCCCCTAAACTTAGAGCAAGAGGAGGTCACTTACCCTGTGAGGACCACAACAAAATCCATCACGTTCCAACCATTTCGGAGATAAGAGCCTTTGTGAAAAACAAACCCCAGAGCGATGATTTTTATACCAGCTTCAAAACAAAATATTCCAATAAAGTACGGCTCTGTGTCATCCTGCAAAGAATGAAAATCAGAAGCGTCAAAGAGATACCCACACGACTGCAACTGCCTCAACTGTTATAGAAGAAATACGTGCACTAACTTCCAATTCTTTTCAGCTCTGGACAGAGTTGAAGCCAAAAGGTTCAATCATAAGGAAACTAAGCATAGAGAAGGATATCAGAATTATTCTGCTGAGGACAAATTTGGCCTCTTGCATGGAAGTTTTATCTGCCTTTATTCCAGTGGTTTCAACCCCACACTTTTCACAATTACTCAAACTCCCAGAAAAAAACTTCAATACTGAAATCTTCCTCCAGGCACACATCTAAACGTGAAATCACATTTCTATAGTTACTGACATGGAAGAAAACGCATTTCTGTTTCCTGGATGAACTGTAAAAAGAAACGAGAGTAATCTGGGGAAAACAAACTTACAAACATCATCAGGAAGTCTTTTATCATTTATTCCATCACTTCTTTCACTCTTTCTGCTTCTCATTCCACAGCTTCAGATCCATCTATTTTTGTTTCATTGTGTGTCTGATTCGGGGACAAAACCTAATTTCCTTCTGTTAATGGTGGAAGCAGAAATATTTTTGCCTCGTGCCCCTATTGAAACTAAGGACTCACAGCTTCATACCCTAACTCAATAAAGAGGAGACCAAAATTAGAGCTTTACTAAACTTCCTTTCCATCTTTGGCACCAGATCCCTCAATATCATATTGATAAGAGTTTAATGAAATTCATTTATAAAAGGAAGCATTCACAGTTGGAAAAAGAGGTGTCAGCAACAAACTAGAGCAAAGTAAAAGGTGAAAGCACCAGGTGTCCATTTCAAGAGCATATTAAGCAGCTTCAGCACCTGTATCCAATTTTCACATAGGCCTTAGATCCATGATTTCAGCTGAAGGTAATGGAAGTGAGGGAGCCCTACTTAAAAGGAAGCAAACTACCAAATTAGGAAATTAGAGAATCTTTATTACAGTAGCCTTGATAATTCTGATCAAGAGTTGAGCTGCTGGGTGCAGTTGTTTATATGTTGCAGTTCTGGTAACGTCAAAAAGTAGTTTACTTTGTGCAGAAAGAACGTGAATGTCAAGTGTTTGTGGCCACAACAAAGAAAGGAGCAGTTTTAGCACAAACATTTCTTCTATAAACATAGCAACCCAGCACTGGCACACAGACCATGCTTTAGGCATGATGCTTGTTACAGAAAACCAGCTTTTCTCTTATAGAAGAACAACATGATAGCATACCCTTCCCAAAGAGCCTTGAACACTTATCACGTTGATGTATACCCAACTCAGAAAATCAATCATGAAGCACTAATCCCTGAGGGTACCTCTAAGCTGCTGGAAATCACCACGTGTAAACAAGCTTTTCCAACAGTGGCTGAATTAAACTTTTGTTTCCTACCAAGAAGAGTCCTGCATCCCCACACACATCTCAGTGTCACAAAACCCCTATATCCTTCATCCTACAGCATCTGTAGTCCCTTCTACCTTTCTTAACCTCAGAGCTCCCCCTCCTATTCCCAGACAAGAAGGAAGAGAGGTCTGAAATTACCGTACGGGGTTTAAGGAGAACCTACCTTGCTGCTCCCTTGGCTTTCCTTTGTGTGCACAGAGCCACCCTAGCTGCCTAGTCTGCCTGCTCTTCAGCCCCACAACGCCTTCCACATCAACAAGCACCTAAAATCTTCACAAAACAAAGGCGCCCTAAGCCATCCTTCATTTCCAAAACACATCTACTAGTGGGCCTCTAAAAAGAACTTTTCTACCACGTTATAAAATACATTTTAAAATTCCACCACACACCCTGCTTATTACTCCTTCACTTCCTGAAAGCTTTGCATCTACTCTGCTAGTAGTCATACGCTCTATCTAGGTCAGATGCCTTGTGGTTACAGCTCCCATCTTTAAAGGACCAGTGTTCAGGTACTCGAGGGTTTTATAGAATATGTTTTTTCCCAAAGCTAGGAGTATACAGAGCTCTTAAGAAGTGGGTCAAAAAAGTTCTTATCAATATCTAAGAAATCAGGAAGGATTGCATATAGGCTTCGGTATTTATTAAAAATAAATAAATATAAGGAAAAACAAAAAACAACTATTGACAACATTGTCGTGAGTGAGTAGCTGAGGAAACAAGAGGGGATAGAAAGATGATCTTTTCTAAAGCCTGTCTGAATTTACACTAATTTAGCCTAAGAATCAGGTCGGTAACAAGAATAGAATTAAATACAAAAGTGACGCCCCACTAGGTTGTAGGAGCTGATGCTGAAAAAAAGGATTTGCATCAGTGCACGTGATGGAAGGATGTGGAGGGCAAGGATGTGGACGATTGCCATGAGCAACACTGAAACAGCTCTGATGTCAACTCAAAAATCCTGCTTCCAGGGCATCCTTCAGCCCCTTTCAGATAGAGTACTGGGGTCTTGCTTGAATTCAAGTTTAGGAAAGTAGGAGATGATAAGTATCAATGTGAATGCTTAGAAAGAGGGTGGAGAATTTGGGCAGCAGCCAGAGCTGTGCCAGCAGGTTGTTTGCTGTGGACACAGCAAAGCTTGAGCCTGGGCCAAACACACATTTAATCAATATGTTTCAGATCAGAAACAACTTCTGCGTCTGGGAAGTCATTACTATTCCTAGTCCATTTCCTAATGTCTTTCCTTGGCCTTTGGATGTGACAGCCTTAGTAGGTTTGGGTGTGTAAGCCTTTGTTCATGCAAAGCTTGATATGAACAGCTCACATATGGCTGCATGAAGTGCCAGTGAATAGGTTAAAGAATTAAATCCATTAGGCAAGTGAAGGATCTGTCATGCTGAATATCTGAGAAAACAATTATGTTCCATCCTCACATCAAAACCAGCCAAACACTAGGAGCCCTATAGTGACACACATCCTACAGACCCACTGATGTCCTCAAGCAGCCTGTCCACCAGAGCAGGGCAGAAAATAAATTTCTTATCCTGTGAGTTCAGATCTTGTCTCTGTCAGGCTGAGAAAAATTCATGGTCTGCAGAAGAGAAATTAGCAGGACAATGGAGAGAGCACAAGCACACCTCAGGCTGGACAGCCAAGAACACGATGGCCGAGGCATCCACTTGCAAGGTCATTCAGGCTTCGATTTGAAGCTCACCTTCCCACATCTGGAGCTCTCACCATCAGGCTCTGGGCCACTCAGTGCAATTCCCTCAGCATATTTTATCCTGGCATTGCTCCAAAGTGTATAAACAATGCAATATTTATTGGAACATGGAGAGACTGCCTCTACAACCTATTGGCTAAGGCATTCAGCTGAGATGGAGAGCAGTAAGCTTGAAGCATTCCTGCTCCGGTGGATAATTACTGATTTGAAGTAAAAACTTCCAGCAGCCAAAGAATGTCAGGCTCTGCAATCAGCATAGGCAAGAGCCTAGGGAGTAGAGCATTCCTCTTCCAGTGGGAGCGTGAGCTTATTCTCTTGTCTGAAAAACAACAACTTGCAGGCAAGGTTCCAGCTCACTTGTAACTGCTTTAACCACCAGACTGACGTATGTTCAGAGCCTTGATTTTGACTCCCATTCTAGTGTCAAGTAATTTTTTCCAGTGACAGACAAGAGGTACATTTCTGCCCAAACAATTGGGTTTTGACAAAGTTTCTAAACATTGGTTATAATTTTCCTGGATGTTATTAGCAGACTAGTCTCCCCCATCCCAACCTGATAGAACAAAAAGATTATATGCTTCCATATTGTCACGGGGTTATCCCTAGGTATAAGTCTGTGACAGGGGGGCACAGGCCCTGGGAAAAAGAGAAAGAAAGGAGAGACAAAGGAGCGAAGAAAAAAAAAAGGAAGGGGTTCGCCGCATGACCCGGCCGGACCCGGCCACGCGCTCCGGGAGAGGGGGAAGGGCAGAGAGCGAGCAGATCGTTTTAACAAAGAGAAAACACAATGGCAACGATCTGAGGAGGAACGGGGATTGACTACACGTAACCAAATCAAACAAAACGAGAGAGACGAGAGTACCCAAAGTACGAGTCAGACCACGGCAGTGCGATGGCAGCACGTGCTGCGCTCCGCGGCGAGCTGAGACGGCCTGAGGCAGAGAGCGGCTGGGTCCGGTCCGGAGTCCCAGCCCACTTCCTCTTCGCTCCAAGTCCTCCGGGAATGCCGCCCCTCCCCTCCCCTCTGGGAACCCAAAATGCCCAAAAAGGCGGTAACACGGAACCGGAACATGAACTCTTTAACTGCCGCTGTTCTGCGTGATGTTCTGATGTGGAATAACGACAACAAAAATCACAAAACCGCAACACATATAAACCTCGGTTGTGCAGAAACTCCAGACAAAAAGAGCTGGAAATTAACCAAGCCCCGAGACAAAATAGGCATCAACAGTTTTTCTGCGCTACAAACTACACACTGAATATGAACTTTAAAAGATTACTTATCACTCAGCCATTCCAGCTCTTGAAATATTGCATATACTGATATATCACTTGCTCTTCCCATGTACTCAATTAACCTTGCTTGTCAAGTAACGTGAGCATGGAAAGCAAATTGAGATTGCACTGCAGGATCGTATCTTGGGTCCCTGGGGAGTTACATTGAGGAAAATCTTGATCAGGAGAGAAAAATAATGAAAATATTTGCAAGGATTCTTCCTTCATCTTTTTCTCTTATTTAACAAACAGACGATCTTAAGATTCCTCATCTTCCTATCTGTGGTACAAAGTACCACAAAAACTGAGGGATAATTCTTCCTTCATCTCCAAGGCAGAACCAACAAGTTGGGTACTATGCATTTAATTCATTCAGTTGTTTTACACTGCTGTTAATGCCAGTGCCCTGCACAGTCGTGATATGGGCAGAAACCAAGAGTGCATGGAAGCACAGGGCGCTGAAAAACAGAACTGATGCAATGGAGAAAAGAAGCAGTAAATACCATCCAGGATCCATTTGGAAGTCTAGGGATATAGTGCAACATAGAAACAATGCGCTAACCATACCACCTCCAGCATAAAATAACATATCACCATAAGGTTACCGAGCCAGAATATTCACAAAACTACCTTTCCCCTTCACTACTGTGAATGTTTAAGAACCATGTATGGAACTCTGGAATTTTCCCAGCTCAATTATCATCCTAAATCTGTGCTTTGGTCGCAAACCCAGATTTACCTTTCTATCGGATCCCCGAACATACAAAAACACATTGTCATCTAACTCAACAAAGTTCAACACATTTTTTTTCATCATTATATCTTAACCAGAAATCACAGAATCACAGGAGTTGGAAGGGACCTCTGGAGATAATCTAGTCCAACACGATAATAATAATTAACATAAAAAGTGACTAGCGTACAATGTAAGTAGGCAGTCAGCATCAACAGATACTTTTCCAAATAGGCAGTATCAACCAGCTGAGCCTGAAATTCTTTCTAGATCGATCATTTACACACTTTTTTTTCCCCCTGTTTCCTTTTTTTTTTCTGTTTTGAAGACTGAAATTGTGAAAGTTGCCCACTGTTATGGACCAGACTTAGAAACTGTAGCAACCAGCTTTCAGAGGTTCAAGCATTAGACAAGAAGGATAATATTATCGTTGCTTCAATAATTTAATGTCTACATGTGAAACACATGGAAATACATATTTATTAATCCTTTGAACATGCACCAGGACTAATTAATTTAGACATGAAATATATTCCAGATCATTAACAGCAGGAGAAAAAAAATCAGACCAAGTATTATCCATTTTTTCCTACAGCAATGATAAGTGAAAGAATGATTTTGAAGCTATTCTTATATTTCCTTCTGAAATAAGGTAATTGAGCTCATTACCATAAAGCCTGCTGGTAAATTATTTTCCTCTGTAAGTTGGTTTCCTTTTTGGCAGGGGAATGTAATATTCTAAATCCAAAGTTTGCTTTGTATGGTCCTTAATATACAGCTGTAGCTGGAAGACAGCTCAAAGACTCACAGGCCTAAAGGTTATTCTGTTCTAATACTTCCAGTGAAAATATCAAAGATGTTCATTTGATTCTATACATAAATCTGAGCAGCTCCTTCCTGTCTTGGTCTACATACAATGTAAGTTTGCTGCTCTTCAGTTATGCTGTAAAGTCCCTCACTTTTCTTGAAATTGCACAGGATTGGCTAGCGTGATGAAGCATTCTTGAGCTTATAGAATCTGGAGGCTGTAGTTCTATTTGTTGTCAATACCTTATTTGTTCTGATCGTAAGTAAGTTCAATTTCTGTTTGTTTACACATGGATCTTGAAAATAGATACAAGTACCCACAACGTTGGGTGGCTGATTGCTTTTTGTATAAGACTAGAAGGAAAAAAAAATCTAAATAAACAAATAGAACTCACCAATCTCTCTGACATAGGTGTCTTGTCTCCATCCGGCAAATGTTGTTCCAGAGCCAGCACAATACAATTGGCTATGATTGTAGCTAAAATCATGTATTCAAATGGAGTGGGAACCAGAAGTTAAAGAAAAAAACAACAACAAGACAGCACAAGAAGAACCACAACTAAACTCGTTCCTACCAAAAGCAATTACATTAGTAGAATGCTCAAAGATCTGTCATCTCTTTTGGAGATATTTGGTCTCCTAGACTTCCTCAGTTCTTTTGGGGGTGTCTTTGGAAGAAGAACAGGAAACTAGATCTCTTCTTTGTGAAAGTTAGGGACTTACACAAAATCAGAGCTACTCAAGGTGAAGTGAAACAAGGATGAAGAAAAGAAAAAAATAAAAAGTAAACAAACCCAGAAAGCTATATTTTTTTATCATTTTTGAATGAGATTAATAACCCAAACTGCAACAAAATAGATAATATAGTTGTATGTCATCTCTGAACTGTTATTCAGAAATTTGCCATCGTTTAACTTGCTCACATCATGTAAACAAACGATGGACAAGGTAAGTTCGATTTAGAGCGTCTACACAGGTCCAAAACTTTAATTACTACTAGATTGCAACACCTGCTCCTGATGAGAGCAAAATAGTCAGTGCTCTATCGAGATGCAGGAGGGAAGAGATCTTAAAGGAAAGAAGGCAAACCCCAACACAGGGTAGCCCCTCGTCTCATGCCTTCATTCTAGCCCTGAGCCGTAACGAATCTCGGCGCTCCTAGGGCGGAGCCGCGTCGCGGGCGGCAACGTTACCCCAGCACGGCGGACAGCTCCGCTCAGCACCGCGGACAGCTCCGTACCACACCGAGGGAATTGAGCATCGGAACGTTGGGTCGAACCTGTCAGCACCGCGGACAGCGCCTTTCAGCACCACGGATGGCTCCGTCACTCCGCACCGCGGACAGCGCCTTTCCTGACTGCCCCCGCCCTCCCCGGCCGCAGCTCGGCCAGGACCCGGCCCCGCAGCTCGGCCGTGGGGACCTTCTGGTGGCTCTGTTGAGCCGGCTGGCTCCGCAGCGCCGTGGGCCCCCTCCCCACACTGAGCGCTAAAACAGCAGTAGACCAAGAGGCTTGCGAAGGATAAAATGTATCCAGCCTTGCAGGAAATGCAAAGCTTTGGCTGCCACTGGGGCTTTGGAGCTTGTTTATTCAGGCTTGAATGCAGGGAGCAGAAATGGATAAGGAAGTACAGCAATGCCTGTGGTTCTATAATTCAGATGGAGAGATCAATACCCGTGTGTATTCAGGAGGAAAGGAAGTGCGTTCACTCTACTGGTGTATTTTTTCCTGTTAGACTCCTTGGAAGTGGAAGCTTTGGAAGACTAAAGGGGAGCCAGCCTCCATGGCAATTGAAAGTGTTGCTAGGAGGCTGGGAGAAGGCCTTCCTGATGTTAGCTCACGATTAATTGGTGTGTGTTCAAATGAAAAGAAAACAACCAGTTCCCTTGAGATCGCCAGTGTAATGCACTCCTGTACACACACGCACGTACGCACACGCACGCACTACATCTACTCCCTGGTAACCTCAGTTAATCTTGGAAGAAGAGCCTACTTCCCTTTTCTCACAGCTTACAACCCCACTGTGTGTATCATGACAAGCAAAGCCTCCTTCTAAGGAAGATATCTGCAGCTCACTCGGCCTGGAAGCTGGTTCTGAGACAGAAAGCATCTGCCCCTTTCACAATACAACAGATGAGCTTTCTCTTCACTTACTGCCTTCCCCTCTCACAAAGCTTCGCTTTTTTGTTTTGTTTTGTTTTTGTTTTTGTTTCTAGGGCAGGCTAATCTTAGCTAAGGTACTTAATTCAAAGTGATAAAATTCCTGTTGGTTCCAATGGATTCAGGATGTAAGGTGCTGAAAAAACAGCTGCAATGGTTGTGTTAGTGGGATTTCACAAGGTACCTTGGCTATCAATGTCTCTCTTATCAATGCAGTTTGATGCTAAGGTGTCACCATTTTTATCTTACATTTATTCTTCTATTCAGAGTTAGAAATAAGAGTTGTAAGTCTCCAAGATGGAAATAAGAATCAGGATTCATTAGCAGAAATCTCAAAAATCCAGTAACGTTTCATTTCAATTGTAGAAATACAAATCTATGCAACTGTGTATCTCGCACCTAAATACACGCTGGAATGCATGTATACCTAGCACCCTTGGCACAGTCAAAAGCACACTCTACTGCTCCCACAGAAGCATTTTTCTGTGATACCAAGCTACACAGCCGTACATTATGTCAGACACAAGGATCTATGTCGCACACACCCATTACACACACTGGATCACACATGCACATCCATATTAGCAGCAGACACTCATCCTCAGCTGACTAGAGGGGTCTCATTCCCCATGTCTCCCCCCTCCCCAGCTTCCCCACCATGCCCACACAGCCTCCCTGAAAGGATATGGCCATTCTGTTATTCTCTTGGCATATTTCCGTATAACATTATCTTCACTGAAGATGAAGAGGGATCTGTTGACTGTGAAGCAGTTCTGTTTGACAGGGATGGGATTGTAGAGAGCCATAGTCCGGGCCCTCTGAGCCATCGACTGCTTATACATCCTTTGGCCGGCTTGGGGGCCACCTTGCCGGCTGCTCCCTCTTCCAGCCCCGGCCGGCCCTCCACCTCCATAGCGTGTTGGCAGATCATCCCCGAACCGAGCCATTCTCTCAGCGCACGGAGCCGGGTGCTACAATCCAATCTGGCAGCCGAGACGAGAGGAAGACGCATCACAGCGCGCAGCACTTCTCCCTCCGGGGGCTTCTGTTGCGGGGTCGGGATTGATTGCACCAAAATATATAGCTAGATTTTTTAAAAAATAATAATAAAAATTCCCTTCCCTTCCTCCGCCCTTCCTCTTCGCTCGCCGCTGGGGCTGCCCGGGTAGAAGGAAGGTGCCGATGCTCCGCTCACCTCCCCGCACAGGTGCCGTCTCTTCGCCCCGACCTCATGGCCGAAGCCGCGGGGCTGACGCGGTCTCTTCCGCGGCGACCGACGGGCTTCTGGGCTGGGAAGGGGCTGCGCTGCTGCCGTGCCCACCGCCGGAGCGCTCCGCCGTGCCCAGCCCAGCCCTGCCCGGCCCCGCCGCATGTGATGCCCGGAGCCAATCGGTCGCCGCGGCTCCGCCCGCTCCAGTCACCGGCACCGGGAGGCGGGGAGGGAAGGAAGGAGCCGACCCGGCCCGGCCGCCACCTCCCACCCCGCTAAATACGGTGGAACCGCAGCCACTCCCCGGGGCAGCGGGGGGAGGAGAATCGGAGTGCCCCCCTCTTCACGAACGGCTCCGCGGCAGCGCAAAGCCCCAACCCGGGAGCGCTGAGTGGAGGGGTTGGGGGACAGGCGAGGCAGCCCCCGCGCCTGCGCGCCGCTGCCCAGATGTGCGCTGCCCAGCTCCTGCACCCATGGAAGCTGCAGGGCAATGGGGCTCCAGTCCCCCCTGCTATTGAGATCCCTGGGGAAGGCTTAGAGAAATGGGGGGCTGGGGTTGAGATAGCTCTGACCCCATCCGGCCCCCGCAGGATGGAAGGGGGCTGCAAGCACAATGCACACTGATAATGTGGTGCAAAGCTGAGCATGTACAGGCTGACTTAAAATGGACAGCTGCATCCTGGAGAACTTGGTTTTTTGTGACTCTCGTAGAGCACTGGATACTTTTAGTTCCGTATTTGTGGATGAAATCCTTTAGTCCTGTTTATTCCAACACCCTTTATTGCTCCCATCCACCTCAAGTCAAAAAGCTCACTCCCTGTTCCTGAAGCACTCACACCAACAGTCACTGCAGTAGCTGGTAAGGATACCATTCTTCCACATTTAGGCTGAGCCAACAATAAAAACTGTTAATCTCTGGAGGGCCCCTTCCAAAGAAGTCAGGGCTTTCAGCAAGGGGACATTTTCACTTCCTCCCAATAAGGAAACCTTGGATTCTGCTGCTTATGTGTTTTTTGCCTTAGTCATCCAAGCTGTCTCAGTTCAAAACCAACCCACCAACTAAGCAAGACTGTAGCAACAACATCTGCTGACTTCAGGAGACAGCAAGAGGGTTTTCACAAGTAATGGCTGGCAACATCCAAAAGGGTGACTCTCCAGAAGAAACCAGTTTCTTACAGAGGACTTCAGCATCTGAAGGACTTTCTCACATTGCAGCATGGTCAGAAGATCCCCTTTGGAGACAGCTGGTAGCAACATTAACTCAAGGAGCTGTAGAAGGAAGTAGCAAGGGAGGAAGGCGCAGCATTTCTTGCTGCCTTGAGGGTTGGTCAAAGCCACCTGAAGCCCTGGGCACAAGTTCAACGAGGCTGGTGAGGCTGCAGTTTGCCTTTCCACATGTTTTAGAGAGGCTATGGGGCTGAAAAACATAAATCACGCCCCCCAATCCCAGCTCTGCATAATCTGCAGATTGAATTGAATGCTGGAGTCATTGGTAAAAGCTTTGCCTGGAGCAGCAAGATGAAGTCTTTGGAAAACAGGGCCTCACTCTTCAGCTACCACCAAGTTGCTCCGGCACCCACCAGCTCAGGACCCCCACAACACCCAAAACCATCCCTGGGTAGAGATTAATATGCATTTCCTCATGTAAGTCGTCATCCGTTCAGCATCACGCTGAAGCCGATCCCCACAAATGGACGCAGCAGAAGCCACGTCATCTTTTTACCAAGGCAGAGGGAGGGTGCAGGGAGCACACAGCTCATGGGCTGAGAAGAGTGGGAGGTGCTCTTTCCCTTTAGTTTTCCCTAAAAATATCATTTTCACCCTCACTGCAGTTTTCTATAATGAATTTAGATTTTCATCTGAAGAGCACATTACCCCCAGCTGATTTATTTTGCCTAAATTTTTTACTTCTCAGCTTCTGGTCACTGAATCTAACATCCCGTGGTCTTATGCTATTCGACAGGGGAAAAACTGGCTCTTTTTGTCAGTAACCACTGGAAGGAGAAATGCCGTTTTCAATAATCCCTCACCTCTACTGATAGAAATCAGCATCTGGAAAATTAAATATATTAGCTTACAAAAATCTTCGTGCCTGCAACCAACAAGATGAAGGCTGGGGAACAAAGCTCCAAAAAGTCAAAAAATAAAACCAAACCAAACAAAAAAAAAACAACCCATAGGAAATAACACAGCCCTTCATATCAAATGGCATTGAGAATCAGGTAAAACACGGACTCCCGTGTCTTCTCCTGTCTGCTCCCAGAGCCCACAAGCCATCAACTCCCCAGCACAGCACTGCAGGGAAGTCAGCAAACAGGGCAGTGAGGGTGTTTGTGACAGCTAGAAAATGGTGCAGTATGGCGTGGTGTTGTTCTCTTACCTCACTGCTTGCCCTTCTCTCTATCTGCATGCTCAGGATTTGTTTTGTGTTCCGTTGTTTTTTTTTTTTCCCCACACCACAAGGAAGATCACACAGATCTTAAGCTCTGAAATCCTTAAACACAAGGAAAAGGTTGCAGTTGCAGGGATTATTTAAGCTTTAGAAAGGGAAGCATCAGGATTCAGTTGGGCTTTTTAAGATTATGAACAGAGCAGGGAGTTAAGAGGCAACCAAAGGAATCAGAGCCCTGAGACAGGTCAGACATCTACGGTCTATCACTACAGGAGGGCAAAGAGCAATTTCATGGTAAATTCTAAAAATGGATTCGGTAATGAGTTGCCCCTCCTAGTAAGACCTAAAGACAAAGGTGAGAAAATCATACTGCCCTCAGCTGCCTCAGCTACAGCAATGAGATGTCCTCCTCTCTGAGCTGCTTTGCCAGGCAACCAAGCACTTCCCTGGACTTTCACCTCCATCCAGAAGACGAATCCTGAGGCAGGTAATGGGCTGACTGGAGCAGTGCTTCCATCTGGGAAGGCAGAGCTGCCTTGCTGAGACCAGACGGAGACGACAGTGTGACATTTAGGACCTTGGCACATCAGAGGAGTGAGGCACATGACTACTTGCCCTGATGATGCAGCTGGTTGGGACTCCTAGGACGGTGTGTATCCACCTCCCTGAAATTCCCAAGGTGGAGGAATACAGCAGCCACTTCAACCCTACGCATTCTGGAGCTCTGGACCAAGGTTATCACCAGATAGAGCGACTTCCAAGAGCAGAATATTTCCACAAAATAAATGAACGACACAGGCTGCACGTTGCCTTCTACTCCATAGGAAGGTCTGAAGCTCTGGGCCAAGAAAAACAGCTTACAGAGCTGTTCATGGCCACTGACTTCTCTCCTCACTCGCATGCATGCAATTTGCTCCAGCTGTGCTAGAGGAAGATCCTGCTGTGATGCAGGTAGAGAAAAATGTTATAGGTTGTGCTCAAGTATGCCAGAAAATGCCAAACGGCGTTATGAAAAAGACAGTGAGGAGAGGGCAGTGGGAAAGATGTTCTGTTAGCTTTTGTCAGCAATACAAGGATAAAACAATTATCAAAGGGAAAGAGAAGACTCATGAAGACACAGCTCCTCTTATGCACATCTCACTATCCTGGTATTGCATGTAATACAAACAGTACCTTGAGTCACTGAGACCCATTACCATCAGCTGCTGTACCAATGTAGATTAAGAGAGACCCTGACCTGATTGCACAGTGTTTGAGCTGGGAGTGTGGACAGTGAATACCAGAGCTGCCTCTGACATTACTGCACCATATCTGAGCCCCAGCAACAGCAGGGCAGTGCTTCCTCCTCAGAGCAGCAAAGCAACATGCCCACATGGACCCAAGCGCTCACAGCAGAGGGACATCAACAAGATGATGGACAGAAAGCGCTGACTACTTTTTACATTAGGCTTCAAACTTCAATTCCCTCCAACATTTCCAAGATCGTTCTTACACCATTGATCTCAAAGACAGACCGGCCAGCAGGGAAAGGCTGCAAGCTCACACCTCCTCTTCCATGGCCTGCAATTCAGCTGAGAACTTGGTCACCAGAGAGGGGAATTTGGTGAGTCAGCCTGTCTTTCAGCATGTATCTGTGCTACCAAAACGATTAAGCTCTAATCCTCATTAAGATTCAGGTCCGTCCTATGCTTAGGCTCTTCTGAAAATCTGCCTAGATGCTTCTCAGTATATCCAGATGCCAAAACAACTTTTCAAATGTGACTTCTGACAAAATAAAGTAATGTATAGGCTCAGTTCTGAGTGAACATCACTCTTGGAACCTGAGTGAACAGCACCACAAAAACTGATCGAGCACCCTGAATCTTCTGGCCCTGATCACGAGCTAGGTGGGTTGGCAATGGAAAGTCAGAGGTTTATACTGGAGGAAATTCATCAGTCGCTTACCTAGAGGTCAATGCAAGTTGAAGGCACGTTGCTCCCAGGCTTCTTTCCACATGAAAACAGCGCTTGTCCCACACAGACGCCTGCTATCAAGCTCCCAGTACAACACTCACATGTCAAACCACACAGCGAAAGCAATCACAGTTTGCCAGATTATTTTCGTTGTTCATATTGAATACAGATTGATCAAGGATGAAGAGTATGCGGTCTTCTCCGTGATCAGCAGAAGAAGATATCCAGGGATAGAGAGAAAATACAGAAAGAGGAATGTGGAACACAGGGAAATGGCTCCATGTTCTGTGTGAAGATGAGGTGGGTGAAGGAGGGCCCAGACAACTGAGGTCTTCTCAAGTTTTGAAGACCTTGAGAGTAACACAGCAGAAAACCATCTTCTCCCCAAGTTGCAGGGTGGCAGTTGTGGTGACAGTCTGTATTCTAAAAGCAAGGAAGATGACGGTATAATTTTTGGCTACCTGCAGCTTCAGTGGGTGTTTCTGCAGCTAACGTCTGCAAAAGTTTGCCATTTGCATGTACAACATCCTTAATTATGCAACTGCACGTGGAATGTGTCTGAGGAAGGGCACGTGGGGAGAGCAGATACCTCCTCAGTATTTTCTTCTACTGGAAAAAAAATAAGAAGAGCTTTTGCTCTGGAAGAGCTGGAAACAGCTTTGTGAGCAAGCTGATCTCCCAGGAGGCATCACTGTGGGTGAATGAAGCAGTGTGGAGTAGTGACAGTATCTACAGTGCTGCAGTTAAGTAGGAATCCATCCTCGTCTTTTGGGACAGACTTAGGAAAGCCTGGACTGGGTTGGTAGCACTAACCCCGCACATCTCATCCTCCTGCAACAGTGCTCCAGGAAAGGTCTTTGAATCCTTTCATCAGCACATCCTTTGTCTTCCAGATTCAATGTGGTTTTAAGGCCTTCTAACCTAGGAAATGAAACAGGTTTCAGTAACTTACGGTCAGATGACAAAGAAAAGCAACAAGGATTTATTTCCTATACAGGGTCTTCAGTTTGTATGGCAAAAAATAAATAAAGAGGTGAACAGAGGATGTCTTGAAAAAAGACAATTGGGCTTTGACTAAGAGGGATCGCAGATACGTGTCAGATGTGCAGGCAGGGGTTTAAAGCTGGTGCAGAAATAAGTTCTCTCCTTTCCCCAGATCTCAGCAGCTGCTTTGGCCAGCACTCTGTGAGCACTACAGTCTGCTGGCAAAGGGCTGAGCCAAAGCCACGAAGTGTAGGGTCCACCAAGGTTTAATTTGAGCTCTCTCAGTGACCTCATGCACGTGGGCATATTAAAGATCATTACAAGAGGTCCTTCGCTCACTTTTTTCCCTGTTTCAGTTCTCTCTGTGGTATTGAGATGCTCTCTCCTCCTTCGCAGTGCGCTGAAGCTTTGAGCTCACCTGGGACTCGCAATACTCATAACACATAAATTTAAGAGACAGACCCAAGGTTTGGTGAAGGGCTCAGTGAGACACGTGGGTTAATGGGTGCATGCACTGTCACTCTGTCTAGGACCAAATTGAGATGCAAGCAGCAAGCAAGAATAATAGGAATTAAAAGAGCGACGCACACTCCACAGCCTTCTAAGGTTTGAAAGGTTAATGCACACAAAAAGGGAGAAACACAACAAAAAGCTCTGGAGCTACGGATTAACTTGCACTCCTCAGAATCTATCATTGTTATTAGGGCAGATATTGAAAGGGAGGAAAAAAATAAAGAGAAAAGAAGCTGGGTGCCCTACTTCCACCGCGTCGCACTGGGAGTTGGGGCTTGGTTTTGTTTTATGCCTTTCGGTATCTTCCCTTTCTTTTTTTTTCCTCCAACCTGCAGTGAAATGCAAATGATGACAGCTTTGATAAGCAGCCTGAAAGCTGAAGAGCACTGACAGTGAGGGAATCCCCCAGGCTTAGGGCAGGTCGGTGCATTGCAAAGCAGCTCCCCCTTCCCACGGAAACCCTTTGTAGCTGGGAGGCAGCCCCAGTGAGCCCACACCAATGGAGATCTCTATTTATAATGGTGCATCTATTAGGAAAGCGGTCTGCTTAGCTTGGGTGCTTGTTGTTTATTCAGCTAATGGTGAAAGTTACATTCACATTTGAGCATAAATTAAGTATTCAGTTATTTTACAAGGCACGGTAAGTCGGTCAGCCTTAGCCTCGGTAATTAGGGCTTACCATTTAATTAATCTCTTGTGGTCACATACAAGATAGCGATTGCTCTCTCTGTTGGCTGTCACACTAAGGAGAAGATAGATGAAGGAAAAGGAAGAGTTAATCCGTGAAATGCATCACTTATCCCCACTGCACAACATTAATTGAAGCAGCCCCCTGCTTCCTCTCTTCACTGGTAGAAAAACATTTGGGTTACAAGGCTGCAGAATCACTCAGGTCATTGGCTCCTTGCCCAGGTGGCAGAGCAGTCCCACTGGGACTGTTCCCTGTAAAGGAGAAGGAAAGAACTGCTGCACCTCCGGCCAGAGAAACACTGAGCTATCTGGGTTGTGCTTGGCATGAGCCTACAAGCAGCTGCACAGGCTCTGAGGCCCTTGGCTCTTGTGCCCATAGAGTTCAGGAGCAGCAGAGGACATCAGGAAGACCCACTGGCATGCAGCAGCGTGGCTTTAGAAATGAAGTAGGTGACTGACTAATGCAATGCATCAAGGCAGGGGTAATTTGCAAGGGGAATTGCTGAGGAAGGCTTGTCACCACCCACCCAACATGGGGATGTCAGCGCTGCTGGGCACTGGGAGCATCTCTAGAAAGCCCTGGCTGCATCACCAGCACACAACCGGTGATGAATTTTGGGCAGCCACAGCAGTGCTATGCTACTATCACAGGTGGTAGGAGAAAGTGGAAGTAGAGCAGAGCACCCACTGCTTACCCATGAGTTCTTTCTCCTCTGCTACTGATCTCAGGCAAGCTGGGGCTCTAAGACTAGCAGGCAGGTCCATCTTCTGCACCATGACCCTAGAAATCCTCCTTCTTTCTGGGGCAGGGCAATACAAAATGCAAGCCACCATGTCAGATGGGTGCTCCTGCAGTGCAGAACAGCTCCGTTCCGTGCTCACATGCCAGACTCTGCAGAAGAGCCAGACTAAACAAGCCAGGCTGTGTCAGCAGAGGGAAACTGCTAGCATTCGTACAGAAAAACCTGCAGGTTTTCTGAACAGCAAAGAGTCTCCAGTGCTTTGCTCAGAGAGATTTCCCTTTGGAAGAGGAAAGCAGAAGCTTCACCTTTAAGTTCCCATCTGAAAGTCCTCCTGGGCATGCCTGAAACTATCCAAGCCTTTGCAATGCTGAGTGAATAAACTACACACAAAGACACGCACAGCTGCAACCAACAAGCTTCACAGATGAGGCACTTCCTACATGAAGCATTTTCAATGCTCTCATCACTGGGACGATGCATAACAGAGGCACCACTACTTGCTCCAAACCCAGAAAGCCTTCTGAGAAGGCCTAACTCAAAGTGAGAGCCCACAGATCATGTCTCAAGGAATTAAATAATAGAAACCTCTCAGAGCCCAACAGCTACTTCCCATTGAGCAACTAGCACAGAAGTTGAACCCTTCTCCAAAATTCTTAGAATCATAGTATTGTTCAAGTTGGAAGGGACCATTAAAGGCCATCAGGTCCCACTCCCTGCAGTGCACAGGGACACCCACAGCTCCACCAGTGCTCTGAGCCCCACCAGTCTGACCTTGGCTGTCCGCAGGGATGGGGAACCACCACTTCCCTGGGCAACCTGTGCAGAGCCTCATTGCCCTGAGTGTAGAAAAATTCTTCCTTGTATCCAGTCTAAATCTCCCTTCTTTCTGCTGGAAACCATTTTCCCTTGTGATAGCACAACAATACTTACCCCAGTAGCCCATTTGAGAGCCCCCTTCTTTGGCACCCACCTCTTCTCATACAGCTTGTAGGATGCTAAGCATGAATTCCCAGAAGATCCAATATTGCTATCTATATGCACAGATACATATATTAAAATACAACCTATATAAATGCATTGGGACTTCCAGGACTGCATACCACCACCTCAGCATGGATTGAGTATGGTAGCACCTCTCTCCACTGTGGGGCTATCCGGAGAATAAAGCCAAAAGCCCTGAGATGCTTCATTGCTACTAAAGTGAGGTCATTAAAACTCACGGGTTGCAGCCAGGCATCAGTGACACCACAGCATCACTGAACTCTTCAGGCAGTGACATTACAGGTGGCATTAAAGGCCAGCAGGTGATCAGTGCACAACGTGCGATAAAACCCCATTGCAATCATTCAGCATCAGGACACAAGGATGTGGCATCTCAGGAACACAGCTCTGATGATTTATGATGCACTCAAGATCCTCCAGTGACATTATTTATTTGCATTACCAAGAGGACTTAATTATTTCTCCTTACGTTAGTAGAGATACTGAGAGCTTCTATTACAGAGAAAATAATCTCAATCAGCAAACAGAGCACACACCACAACCAAACATTCATCGCAAGGAAAGTCAGATGTCTGATGAGTTCATATTTCAAAACCTCACTGCATACAGCTGCATGTGCCTGAACTGCACAGACTGACCCACAAACGAGAGAGACTAATTGTAGCAAAGCTGATCAAGCTTTTCAGTGGGTAGTGCTGCAAAAAAATGCAGAGTTGCCAAAAGAAAAGAGGAGAAAACAAGGCAGATATAGGGCAGTAAGCCAATTTTCTTGGCTGATTTTTGGTAGAAAACAAAGTCCACTGGTCAGAAGAGGAGCCCTGAAGTCAGCAGGCAGCTCCTCATGTGCACTAATCCTATTGCAGGCTTCTAGAAAACAAGCAGAAGGGTGATGGCCCATCCCCAAGCACAAAAGGCCAGAGGTGCCTGGAGGTGACCATGGCAGCTCAAGGCCTGCTGGTTGCCTCCTTCCCTGAGGGGGTCACTGGTTGACTCACACGGAGCTCTGCATCTTTCTTCATGACTGCTGTTCAAATTCTCTGCAAAACTGAAAAATTAATGCCATTGAGCAAACCGGTGGGAATCCAAAGGGATGTCAGATGTGTTTGAGAAAGTTTGAGTACACAGCCTTTTTGTTCCTTGCAAGAAAACACTCCTGTGCCTTCACTTAGTTCTCTGGAATCAGAGAAACTGCCTTAAAATAACAAAATCTTCCATTACGTGGAGAAAACAAAAACAAGAAATCCAAACCCCGTAGCCTTGCTCTTATTGGAAGCCACCCCATCTCAATCTGCTTTGGGAACTTGGCTGTTTCCTGGAGAAAGAAGTCTGCAAAACTAAGGAGGAACTGGTGCTCAGTGCCCTGCTGAGGCAGGCTGGGTGGAGGCAAGGCCATCCAGCATGAGCTGTCTGCCTTTCATGTCCAGCTATTTGATGTGCCCCTTCACATCTAAAAAGCCCGAGTGATCATCAGATCAAATGCTTCTTCCCACTCGTTATTTAACCCAGGACTTTTAGGCCAGATGCAGCAGGGACTGCTCTTCTCCCAGTTCTGTACCCTTCCACGAGCACAGAAACACAAGGACTTTCTTCCCCAGCACAGGAAAGAGGCTAGTCCCCGTGATCCTGCCTAATGATAGTGTCCACTACTCAAGCTAATCCATGGCTAAATACAAATGTGCAGCCAGCTCTTTCAGTACTGGCATCTCTACAAGTTAAACACAGTAATTACGGCTCGAAGCATTCAGGGGAGGGATACTCCGCTCTGCCAGTGAATGAGGATTCAGTATCCACTTGACATCATCTCCTGGAACACAAAAATCAGAGGGATCATCGCTGGGGTGGAACAGAAACATGCATGGGTGCCGGTGGTTTGGGTCATTGGCAACCCTGCCTCTCCTTGGGCCATTTCTCCAATGGCTCATGGCTGTACCGCCAGGACCAGAGGCATTCTGATGGCCAAAAAGGGTCAGCGTGGTGAAGACATGTCTCTTTTTGGCTGGGAAAGAGGTAAGAGCAACAGGAACTGCTGTGGGAGCAGGACTTGGTTCACTGAGCGTTTGAACCCATTGTGGTTGTCAGTACCTCTTGTATGGGCAGATGAGACTGGAGGAGCAGCTCCAGAGCATCATGGAGTCGCCATCCATGGAGGTGCTTAAGAACCACGGAGATGTGGCGCTGAGGGACATGGTCAGTGGGCACGGCGGGGAGGGATTGGGGCTGGTTGTTTTCTTGAGTCTAAAACATCCAACAGCAGGCAGCAACCGAGCAGCTCCATTCATTGTTTAGAATATTTCTCTCCTCTGAAGTTTCTGCCATTCCTGTTTCAGTCAGTTTAATAAAGGATTAGTTCTCGGGCACAGCTGCATTTCTCACTTCACTGAGAAATAAACATCGGGCTCATTTTGCTTCGCAAGCGGCACAAGAGCAAGAGAGCTCATCCTTCCCAAGGGAAGCGCTGCGTACTTCTGCTGTACCTTCCTCATCCCCCCATGAAACCTCTCCTCTCTCAAGAGGGCTGAGATGTGTTGCTGTCCCTGCAGGAAACCTGCAGACACCATGGATGAGGCTTCCAGGCCACAGGGTAAGCCCAAACATGTCTACAACACTGAGCAGCAGCTCCTGAAGCCAGAGGGCCATCAGACTGCATCCTTGTTTCCTCCCTCACTTCCTTCTCCTTCTGTTATCCACTGAAGACACAACAAAAGCATTTAAATAAGGCCCACAGACCACAGCCTATGCAGGACCACAACCCAGCAAACATTCAACATTTCTGATCCAGGGGTCTTGCTCCTGGAATGTGAATAAAACCAGCTTCTTAATTAAGTACTTGGTATAGATTTCATTTTCATCCCATTAACTGCTTTGCCCTACATGCATTTGCTAGGCACAGCAGGATTCCCCTTACCCCCACCTTGTAAACACACAGCCAGAAAAGATGAAACAGCTTCATTAGTGCTCTCCACTCTTTAGGCACCAGCTTCATTTTTGCTTTAAAGTGCTCTTAAAAGAGCCTTCTCAATGGCTTCCAGGCTGCCTCTCTCCAGCAGAGCCGAGATGCATGAACCAACATCAAGAGCAACACTTCACTGGAATCAGGAGAGAAAACTGCACAGCCCATAAGGAAACCCATCTTATGGGCAAGCCTACGTCTACCACAGGGCAGGCGACAGGAGTACGAGTCAGTAAATCAAAAGCATCAGAGCCAGTGCCACGTGTCGGACCTCTTTTTGCAGGACAGTATCATATAATGGTCTGGGTTGAAAAGGACCATAAAGAACATCTCGTTTCAGCCCCCCTGCTATGTGCAGGGTCACCAACCAGCAGACCAGGCTGCCCAGAGCCACATCCAGCCTGGCCTCGAATGCCTGCAGGGATGGGGCATCCACAGCCTCCTTGGGCAACCTGTTCCAGTGCGTCACCACCCTCTGGGTGAAAAACTTCCTCCTAACATCCAACCTAAGCCTCCCCTGCCTCAGTTTAAAGCCATTCCCCCTTGTCCTATCACTGCACACCCTCACAAACAGCCGTTCCCCCTCCTGATTAGGCACTCCCTCCAAGTACTGGAAGGCCACAGTGAGGTCTCCCTGGAACCTTCTCTTCTCTAAGCTAAACAAGCCCAGTTCCCTCAGTCATTCCTCACAGGAGAGGTGCTCCAGCCCTCTGATCATCTTAGTGGCCCTATTCCAGACCTGCTCCATGCCTTTCTTGGGCTGGGGGCCCCCAAGGGCAGATGCAGTACTCCAGTAGCAGCAGTTTGTCCTTAAATACTGAGCAGAACCAGGGCAGGATGCTGTGCTGCTGATAAGATCCAAAAGTTTCCTTTTCACACTTGGTTGAGGGAGGAAGAGTTGTAAATGAGAGGAGTGAGGCAAATCCCAGGTTAAAGAACAGAAAATGGACTAATAGGAAGGCAGAAAGATAACAGATTGGAGAGAACAAGCGGGAAAAGAGCATTTTCTTAAGAGCTAGAAAAGTGCCATGGAAGGAGACAAAGAGTTGGCACTGCATTTTCCAAGGTTATTTGCAGTAGAAACCAGGACTGAGGCTTACTCGTTCTGCACAGTTTATGAACTTACACAACCGCATGATCTTCGACCCAAAGAATTCATAACCAAAACTGAGGCTTCTCATGTTAAAGGAGAGCAATGGCAGGGAAGACATACTTAGGCACGTGAGTGGGGGATGCACATGCTTTGAAAAAAGCTGTTTTCAACTGAAAAGCATCATTTCTTCAGGGCATTATGGAAAAGGACTGAAGGAATGAGAGCTGGCAGAGACGCAGTGGCACTGAAGCCCAGCAAAGATAAATAAAGGTTTGACAGCACTTTCCAACTTTCACACGTGTAATGCTATTAGGGGGCAGAGAGGATGGAAAGTACCGCAATAATAGCAGGATGGCAAAGTCTTTAGCTGCAGCAAATGAGAATGAGCCCAAATGCAGCAACAGCAGATACAGAAATGAAGGGAAAGAGCTGGCCTACCTTTGGAAGGCCTCAGGTAGGCAGAGATCCCCAACAAGAGGTACCCTTGTTTCCACTGCCAACCCTTAAATGAGGTCTGGGAAGGGGTGGATCCTGGCTCTACCCCTTCCAGTCATTCAGATGCATTGCATGCACCTGAGCTCCCCTGGGTTTGCCCTGCCTTCCCACCAGGTGCTCCATCACTGCTTCAAGCTGTGACTTAGCATTTCCACTACAACAAGTTTTCAGCTTCCTTTTGCTTTGAGCTGAAATCCCTGGAATTCCCAACCATAAGTAAATATTTTCCACCCAAACCTGTGTACTGCAGCAGAGCTGGGTAAGGAAAGTGCTGGTTTGTGCCTTGGTACCAAGGGCAGCCGCCTGGAAGGTCAAGGAGGAATAATCAATGATCTGAGCAGTGAGTTTGACTTTCTCCAGCGTGAGTAACTGCTAGCTTGCAAAAGCATGGTTGGTTGCCAAAAACTTCTGGTAAAGCTTCTCATTTGGAGCTGGGTTGTTTTTCCAAAGCAGAACGGAGCTAAGTAATTTGCCTAGTTTGAGGCAGCACTTGGATGTTTACACGGATTTAAGAATTAGCTTGAAAATTAACTCTGTGCCAAGCAAAGTGGCAGCAACGATGGGCTGCTTGAAGCTTGTCAGAGCTCTTTGAAAGTCCGGATTTTTCTTTGTTTTCCTTCAAGAAACAGGACTCCCTAACATCAGAACAGCACGTCCCCAGGTCCAGCCCTCCGCTGCTGGGAGTCAGCACAGGCGTCACCGGGGCTGCGAGAAGAGCTCCGTTCCACAGACCCATAGACCAGCAGCACTTATTTCAACTGAATTAGCAAGAAAGGTCTGGAATGGTTAATTGAAATTATTTAGCCATAATGTTTTGCCCTTCTCCTCCTCTCCCCGGCATAATGTTTTCTAAATTGAATTCCTTTAACAGAATCCAATATGCGGCAAAACTGTTGTTCCAGAGAAATGTAACATTTCAGGTCTGGCTCGCAGCCTCCCCCACAGCTCCTGAAGGCAGCAGCTCCCAGGGACCCCATTGCTGTCCCCAGCGTCAGGCGTTGCATCTCCTCTCTGGGGCAGTGACACCAAGAGCACGCAGTGCTCAGCACCAAGGGCTTCCCTTGGACCTTGGGCAGCTGATCATGGTGGAATGCTGGGGAAATCGGTGCTTAACCGAGCCACAGCTCCTGCTCTGGTAGCTTTCCTGCATGTAATGTAAGGATAATACTGTGGAGACTTTCCAAATAATGGGAAAAAAGTTGTTTCATGTTGGCCACTACACCTCGAGATCCACGCAGTGCTGCTCCCTGCAAAGAGGAGGCACTCCAAAGCGCACCATGGAGGATGCAAGCTGGGTGGCTCTCTGGGTGAGGAACATTACCTGCCAGTACTGCCCCTCTTGAGCTACCACTTCATTCCCATTCTGAGTGAGTTCCTCATCCCCTTCCAAGGAGGGCTTAGGATTTTCCTATCCTTTTCATTTCATAGAACCACAGTATTGAGGCTGGAGGAACCTCGGGGCCATCTGGTCCTACCCCTGTTCCAGCTGGGACACCCAGAGATGTATCCAGGCAGATGCTGGGGGTCTCCAAGAGGACACCCCACAGCCTCTGGGCAACCTGTTTGAGCCTGTGTAAAACTCTGCCATAATGGATTTTTTTTTCCCCACCTTGAGTTTTCACCCAGGACCACACGCAGACTCACCAGAAAGAAAGATTTCTATGTAGAGTCACAGGGCAGATGCAGAGACAGCAAACTGTGCATCCATGCAGCAGGAGCAAGTCTGGTAAGCACCCTTCCAAAAGCAGAGCTGCAGTGGCAGCAGGCTCCTGCTACCAGGGCAGGAACAGCCTCCTCCAGGCTAGGATCTGCATGAGTTCCCAACTTCTTCCAACATGAGCCTGTCTCATAGGGATTCTCAAGGTATAAATGAGAGTATCTTCTAAAATCACCTTTTTTCTAAATAGAAAAAAACTCATTTACACAGCAGTTTTGCTAATGTTGCAGGCCACGTTTGCTGCTCACAAACTTCTCAGCAATTTATTCCAGCTATTTTCCTCCAGCAGCTGCACAACCAGAAAGGAATTCTCCTCCCAGCAGAGACAGGAGAGCAGGATGCTCATCTTATGGCTGGGGAAAGCTTATCTCCTCAGGTGCTGTTCAGAATTACATTTACAAAGACAAAGCAAAATGCACTGATGGCTGCTGCTCAAGAGGAGCATCTTCTGCCCACCCTACAATACAAAGCCCCCAGTACAATACTTCTCTATAAGTGAGCTGCACAGAAATGTTTTAACATTTACCCATCATCACTGCTGCATTCCTGCTGGGGTATCACCATCCTGGTGCTTCCACATCCCTGCCTCAGAGACTGAAGGAACCACTTCCCTAAAATCAGCCCCAAGCACCCCTCTGCACCACCTGGGCTCGGAGGCATTTCATTTCTTGTGCACTCCCATCCTTGGTGATCAGCTGGGTGCACGGGATCCATGCGTGTCCAACACTTTCTATTCCAGCAGGAGTATTAAAGATTTCTGCAGCCAGGAAGGTTGGCAATTGGATCCCTCTTAAAATAGCCAGTCCTTTGCATAATGTAATCTCGTGTCATTCCTGTTAGATAGCAGAGCTCCAAGTATTTAAACAAACTCTTGGCTTACTTTGCTGATGCCCTGCCCCTAATGGGTCAGCTGGGGAGGTTTGCTGTAAGAATGACGTTAATCCCAGCTGTAAGGATGAGTTGAATCCCAGCCCAACACCGGGCTGCAAAGGCTCAGTGATGGCATTTGTCAGCCTTAGGGCATAAACACCCTGATCCCTGCATTCCTGAGAAGGGACAAGTATCAAAGCCAGCGCCTTCCTCCCGGGGACCTGCAGGCTTGGAGATCTCCAGGGTGGTGAACTGTGACCTAAAAAGCTCCAAATGTTCTGGTAGCTCTGCTGGCACTGAGCTGATTGGGGTGTAAATGTGGTTGGGCCACTTGTCAACAGCCCCTTCCTTCCACCTCCCCTTTCATTCCAGATGAGCTGGGGGGTATTTATTCATTATAAATACAAACTTTCTGGGCACAGGAACGTTTCCTCACTGCTGGGGGCCATTGGGATCCCTTGCATTGGGAATCCCCTCCCATCGGAAATCCCTCCCACTGGAAACCCCTTCCAATGGGACCCCTTCCAGTAGGACCCCTTCCGCATCCCTGCTGTAAGAGCAGACGTGGCACAACCACGTGGCATTGAGCAATATTTGCCGTCTCGGTGCTGAGTGCGGCAGTGCTGTGCCTGGGGCAGGGAGGGCTGAGCCTGCAGCCCCCGTGTCCGCTGCCTTCAGCCTCTGGGTGGCTGAGCCCTTCCCCACCAGCAGCAGCCCCTCACCCTGTCTGCACGCTGGGGAGGAAATGAGCAGAGCGATAACAGAGCGCTTTTGGCAGCTGAGGGAATATTCTGTGCTATCTGTGAGATAAAGGGATATTGCTTCCAGCTCTGGCACAGGCTCAGGAATGAGGGGTGGGGTGAAATCGCACAGCTGTGTTGATAGCTCCTACCTGCTGCAGCCCTGGGCTTTTGGGGTGATCCTACAAATTCCAGGGGCATCAGGATGCTACGGGATGCCGTGCAATGCTTTGGGTTGCACAATCCCTCCGTGTCCCTGTCAGTGGATTTGTGTCCCCCTTCCCACCTGAGCTGAGTACAAAAATTCATCGTCCGGTGCTGGGGCAGCTGCGTGGCTTTGGGGATGCCCCGAAGCTCTGCATGCCAGGTGCCAAAATCAAGGCAAAATGAATTATTGGAGGTTTCTTTGTGTCGTAAGTGGAGCCGAGGGGAGTATCAGCAGAGTGTGAATAGGAAAAGCAATCCTCCCGTGCCGGCGGCTGCCACGAGCAAAACTACAAGCAGCAGCCTGAGAGCGAAGCCTGGATCAGATGCTCTCACCACATTAAAAGAAACCCTACTCTCAAACAGAATCAAATCAGAGCTGCAAACACATCCTCGGGCAGCGCAAGGCGTGTGCAGCAAAGGCTTCATACCCACAGTTCATAAGGAGCCATTGATTCACTCCAAAGCTTCGGGCTACGAGCAAGGTTGTAACATGACAACGGTTGCATCCCTTTGGATGAAGCAGTCCCACAACAGGATCAGCCCCTGTGGGATAATTGCTGGAGGTGACCTGGAATTTAACGTAGTATAAGCATTGTTCACGTGTCAAGGAAAGATGCAAAAGCGGAGTGCAGGTGGCGTGCAAGGAGTGCTGTGCAGGAGTTCCCTGAGCAAGCTGAGGTGAGGGCAGCAGCAGGGCAGCTCAGTGTGATGGATGGAAGGAAAATGGCACCGAGAGTGGAACCGAGTGAGGACACCACCACCAACATGGGAACGGGGTGAGATTATGGGGCTGGTGAGCCCTGTATTTTCTACCTGAGCCAGCAGACTGTCATTTTTGGACAAAACACCATCCTTTGGGTGAACTTTGCTAGTTACAATCTCATTATAATACCAGAACACACCTCCATCCTGAAAGCTGCCTGTATCCAAGGTGCAACTGAGCCTGCGCCCTGCGTTCTTTGGGTCTACACCTTCAACAGCAAAGGGGCAGAACTTCACACGCCTCATAACAAAGGCTTAAGAGAGGGGGATGTTGGGAAAGATCCCATCGGATGTCAGACACGGATCACCTCTGATTCCTGGGTTCCATTGCTGGGCTGAGCCCCTCTTCCCCCCACATGGACAGATGCCATTGGGTGAGGTTCCAATGCTGGGCTGCAGCAATAGCAGTGGAGCTATCGAAGACCTCCCCAAAACTTGGATGCAGAACTGAGAAAAAAGCTGTGGGAGCTCCCTCTCCTGGTGCTCACTGCACGAAGGGCTGTTGATGGGATATGAGTGCAAGGGGCATCCATGAGAAACCCCCAGGGCACACCCAAGCCCCACGACAGGTCCAAGTGCTGCTGCTCACTGCTGGGACATGACCACCCCAACAAAGCCACGTGCTGGGGACAAACCCAGCTCTGAGAGGCAGCACAGAGCCGGGCGATTTCTCCCTGTAACTGGCAATGACCAAACTGGGCACCAACGTGTCCAAGGCCCCCAAACTTACCCTAGAATTTGATGCCCCATCCCTGGAGACTCCCAAGGCGAGGCTGGGTCGGTCCTTGGGCAGCCCGATGGAGCTGCCGCGTCCCCGTGCATTGCAGGGGAGCTGGACCGGATGGCCTTCAGGGCTCCCTTCCAACTCCGAGGACTCCACCATTGTGATTCAGAAGCAGAGGGAGGCACCCACCGCAGCTCAGCAGCGCCACGGGGACACTCGGCTGAGGCAGGGAACGTTCAGCCCCATTCGCAGCCCTTCGGGATGGGACACCACCTCCATGCAGGAGACGGGACAAAAAAAAACCCCAAACCAGACGGTTGGGCATCATTGCATTGACTTGACAGCATCCCAGGTCTTCCTGCCCGCTTTCTTCATTCTCCTTCTCCTGTCAATCGGGAGGACGAGGGACGCGGCGCGGAGGGCAAACAGAGGCCAAACTCATTTTAAAAGCACGTGGTTCTTTTTTGTGGTTGGTTTTTTTTTTTGTTTTTTTTTTCCTTTTTTTTTTTTTTTCTTTATTTTTTTATTGATTTCATTGAAAACAGAAACAAGAAAACGATCGGAGCCAAAAGGCCGCAGCTTGAAAACTGTCAAAAAAAAACCAAAACAGACCAAAAAAAAAAAAAAAAAACCAACCCCTCCCCCCCCCCCCCCCAAAAAAAATAATATATAATAATAACAACAGACATGACGGCGTTATGGATGCTCTAGAAGAGATGAACGACGACGACGACGACGACAAACAAAAGAAAACCCCAACCTGTAACTGCGCTAATTACAGTATTTAAGATATATGCCAAAGAAAGAAAGACGTGAGGATGACGACCTGCCCAGCCGCCACGCAAAAGGCGACGGCGAATTGATTCACGCTACGACCCCAACGAGTTACAAAAAGCTCCTCTGGGGTTTGCTTTTCTTTTCTTTTTTTTTTCTTTTTCTTTTTCTTCCCCCCCCCCCCCTCCCCTCCCCCCCAACGTTTTTTATACTAAAATCGCTTTGTTCTTTTTATACAACGGAGAAGGTTCTTCTTATTCACGTGGTGAGCAAAAAAAAAATCACACCAGAATCAGCACCGTTTGGTTTTGTGGGTTTGTTGTTTTCTTTTTGTTGGTTTTTCGTCGGTTTGTTTTTTAAATGCTTTTTTTTTTTTTAATGCTTTTTTTTTTTTTGCTTTTTTTTTTTTTTGCTTTTTTCTTTTCTTTTTTTTTTTTTTTTTTTTAATTTTCCTTTTGTTTGTTTTTTTTGTTTGTTTGTTTGTTTGTTTGTTTTTTAATGCCAGTCCCCAACGTTTCGGTAATGGTTAAAAAATAAATCAGTTTATTGAAACCTCATAGAGCGTGGCTTAAAAACGAACCAATGGTGCCCAGCGTTGGAGCACGCGGATGGGAGCAGACAGACAAGCTGGTGGCATCGGGGTCTTCTCCGCAACGCAGCCCCGCTGCTGCGCGCCCAGGGGGTCTCTGCCATTATTTCTCTCATCCGCTGTAACGTCCCGAAAAGCAAGCAGTGACACCTGATCTCCTGGAGCAGTCGGTGTCTCACAACATCCCCTTCGTCCTTCCCTCTCCACAGCTGCCACAGGAGAGGGAGATCCTTCCACCGATGAACAAATGCTGGATCCGCCGCGTGGCCGGGAGCTGGTTGGAGCGGAGGGCTTCGGAGAGGGGTTTAGGGAAGCGTCTCTGGCCGGCTCAGGGACCGAAGGGGTTAAGCACGGTGGATTTCTTGTCGTCAGAAGAGTAAAAAGCCAATGGGTAGCGAGGAGGCATCGGTTAGAAACGTGTAGGGCAAGCGGGAGTTGGACTAGACGACCTTTAAGGGTCCCTTCCAACTCAAACGATTCCATGAGAGGCCCCACCGCGACGTGGGAGGAATTCAACCAAACTGAGCAACGAAACCAACCAGCAGAGCCTGCCAGAGCCTCCCTCCCGCCCTGCTTCCCCCCCCGGCCTTTAAAAAGAAAGTCCCATCAGGTACTCAGAGTTTATTACAAGTGAACTGGAGATGACTTGGCATGAGCGATCCATTCAATTAACAACGTTCAGAGGACGGGCGGCTCCCTCTGGGCTCTGACAACGCTTTGAACATTAAAAGACGGAGGCCAGGACAGCTCGCATGGAAAAAAAAAAATGCAACAGCCACCCCTCAGCACGGTAAGAACCAGCAGCTTTCCAGGACCAGGAGGGGAGAACAACACCACAGAGGTGGGATTTGCTTTCACTTATTCCTCGAGTAACAGTCGGTGGCGCAGCCCTAAGTGTCACGAACCCCTGGCTTTCCTCGAGTGGGTTTTCTCTCTTTAAATGGAAAATTCAGACAGTATGTGAATCTATAGGGTTAAAACGAGTCAGTCTCTGGGGAGCGGAGCCTCAAAAGGGGCCGGCTGCCGTAGCAGAGCTGGTGTCGGGGAGCCCGTTTTCCTGCGTGTCCTGGGACGAGGTGCTCGCCTGCCTCTGGGCCAGCGCTGAGCTCGAGTGTTTGCACTTGGGTGAACCGCACTGACAGCTGAAGAACTTGCCTTTGATGTCCCAGAACCTGTCACCGTAGTCGAAGCTGCAAGAAAGAAATGGAAACGGGGTCACCGTGATGAAGGAACACACGGGAGCGAGAAGCTGCGGTTGGCAGCACCTGAGGCAATGCAGCATCAGCACATGGAATATGCTGGGGACATGGCTTGGCAAGCAATGGGACACAGCAAACCCAGGGAAAGCAGAGCTTGTGTCTCTCTGCAGAGGAAGGGGTTTGAGAGGTGACAGTTCAGGCGTCTACAGCACTTCAGCCTCCTGCTTGCTGCATGACTTCTGCATCCCACTTAAAGTCTACCATGGACCAAATGCATTGAGTTTTGTTTTCTGTTTCAGTCCCACTGCTGAGCAAAGCCACTCAGGATCTGCTCCTGGCACAGAGCTGAGCACAACAGGCTTGCAAAAAAAACAGAGAAATTCCTACAGTGAGGACCAGAAAGCTGGAGAGGGGAGCAGAGACCCCCGGCCGAGCTGACCTCAGTCAGCCAAGCAGGCACCAGGGGATGGGGCTGCTGCTGCCACGGAGGCTCCTCCCAGCACCCTGAGGCTGCCCCAAACCAGCACCCTGACATGGGGCCACCCGGCACTGGTCTACTGGGAAAGAACTCGAGACATGAATCCCAAATCCTGAGCGTCAAAGCAGAAGCTTTGGACAAGTGCTGGTCTACCAGTGTTCATCCAACACATTCATATTCCCATGCATGGAGAACAGGAGATAGTAGAGGGGTCTGGCACAGCCTCACCACGCGCTAGCCCTGCCCGTGGGGCGTAGATGGAGCCTTCAAGCAGCCCCTCTTCTGCTTCATACTTGGAAGGCCTCACACCTCCCAGTGCTCCCAGTGGGGATGGGGGCTGTGCTGAACAGCTGTCACTGCTTGCTGGCTTTTGGTTTCATGGGATTTTGTTCTTTGGGGATTTTTTTGTGATTCCCAATTTCTGGCTGCTTCAGTGGCTATCCGCTACAAGCCCCCAAAAGAAAAAGTTTTGGGGAAAAGGGAGGCTGAGTTACAGACGTCACCAAACGAAAGAAGAAGAAACAGGAAAGTACAAAATCAGTGACATCAGTCACTGTGCTCCGGAGGAAAACTCACTGCTCACAACACACGACAGGGCACGTGAAGGTTTGCAGCACTCAGTCCTGCCCAGGCAAGGTGCAGGGAGCCAGCCCAGGTCGGTACCTACCCGATTTCTTCTCCGGCCTCTATGTGCCTCGTGCTGAAGAAGGCGATCCTGGGAAAGCGGAGGTCCTGGTGAGACATGAAGACTCGCACGGGAATGAGGTTTGGCTCACAGAGGTGGTTTATAAAGCGGCTGATGTTGCCATAGAAACGGGCATCTATGCAGTACACCTCTCCATCCTAGAGGGACAAATGTTGCACGTTTCATTAGATGAGATTGGTTTTAGAGTTATTACTGCTACCTGTTTGTAAAAAAAGAATAGCAATGACCGAACTACCAGCCCTTGCGCTAACACTCTGGAGAGCCCCAAAAAGAAGCATGGCCAGGGAGGGCTTAAAAGGACTGAACACACACTTCTACATTCAACACAGCCCTGAAAATAGTTTCCCGTGGAACACTGTGCCCCCATGAGCCCAAAGACCTTTCAAAAGTGCTCTTGATGTTGGCTGGCATATCAGAACTCCCCAGACCTGCTCTGCTGAAGCACTGGTTTGGTGCAGCGGGATTTATCTTCTGGGCAGACCAACACCTTATGGGTAAAAGCCACTGGACAGGGGAACAGGCATCTGTTCTGTCCTCTAATTGAACATGACAGCTAGGAAACACTAAGCCAGAGCCTAGAGAAAACAGGTTTTTTGCAGATAAAAGTGAAAGTGAGAACACAGAAATTCCCTTTCCAGAGAGCCCAGACAGCAGTTATACTTTGTTTTCCTTGAAAATAAAAGAACCCCCCTCAGGGCCTTTTTTATTCCAGCACAGAATGACTGTGCAAAGCAGACTTTAATTACAGAAGCTAATTTCTGTTGCAAAGAGGCCAAAAGCAGAAGGATCCATTAGCAGTGCTCAAACTCCCTTTTGGGCAAGCACCTTGCAATCTTTAATGGATGAGCTGGGTCAGATCACACTGCCCAGCTGGTGCAGGAGCCCAGGGAAGATGTCCCAATGATTGGGGAGGCATCACCCACACGGTCCCACGCCACACGGAGTGCTGCAAGCTCTGATTTCAATTACATTGAAGTCTCATCACTGCTTCATCCATGGAAATGCCACCTTCCTTTGGCAAGGACAGCATCAGCCACATCCACCCAAGTGAACATCTGGGAAGATCTGAGCTCTTCACCATACAAGCCAAGATGCTCTTCTTGAGAAAGGAGAGGAACGCAGGCAGCATTCTCACTGCCAAGGAGGACAAATCCCAGAGCAACGTGCTTCTCACCTTGCTGCAAGAGTTTTAGGAACGTCGGAGGCAAATAGAGAGAAAGAGCAGAATGGGGCAAGAGGAGACTCCCCCCTTCAGAGCACATGGATGGACTCTGCAGACATCTGCATCACTTCTTATACCTAAGATCTTCAGTGCTTAAAAAGGACCTTAGGATGTGGCACTTACGAAGGTGTTTTGTGGGCATGGTGGTGATGAGCTGACCATTGGATTAATGATCATAAAGGCCCTTGCCAATCTTAATGATTCTACAAAGAACGTTTTATTTCAAGTGGCTTTCAATGCTCAGAAGCTGCAATGCCAAGGGCTCCCAGTCAGGCTTAGGGACCACACGTGGGAAGGGGAGCTTAATACCAACAGAAAACAACCACACCAGATAAAACTTACTCTTATCTATCAGAAACAGTATGTTTTTCCTTGATCTCTAGTACAGAGACAAGAAAACGATCCCTTCAACCTGTGGAAACCCAGAAAGTATCTATTGTGCTACATATTCTTCCCAGAAAGCCCAGAACGGGCAGTGAGTTCTGGCTGCTCCATGTTTGCCCTCTTTCAGACACAGGAAGGGATGTGACTGCAAGACCTGGCACGCTGAGTGATTCAGCACACACATGGCCCCCAGTGACAGCTCAAGGAACAAAGACATTAGAAATGACGTCCCCAACACGCTTCAGCACGAACCCCATCCAGGCCACTCCTTCAGGACACAGCAGAGCCCCAATGCTGCCCTCTCAGGCTTCGCCCGTGATATTTTCCCACTGCTGGGAATGTGAGGGGACCCATAGGGCTCTGCCTGCCCTCAGCACTGCCTTGGGCTTCTCTGAATGACCCCTCAGTGACTTGCTTCCTGTTCCACAGATGCTCCACTCTGAAGGTGCTCTGATGAGAGAGTGTGTGCTCGTTCCTGTACAGAATCCAGATATTCTACCTGAAAGCAGCCAGCCAGGGGTTAACCTGAAGGCCAAGCAAGGCCCGGGCAGTCCCTTGCTCATAAATGCAGAAGCCAGCTTGAAGTCCCTGCTGCTCTTTAACCTCTTAGTTACAGTCTGACCCCTGCTTTCAGACTTGCTACAAGACTCACTACTTACCTTTTTTCAACTTTAATGTCTGTCACTTAAAAAGAAAAATTATAATAACAAAGCAAAGCTTCTTTGTGACTAGCTGATGACAGGCACAAGACAAAGACTGCTTTACAACTTCCCCTGGAAGCCGCCCCACTGCTCTGATTCCCCAGCTCACCTTTCTCCTCTTCTCCCTTCCCAAGGAAAGTCTGAAGTGACGCTCAGATGCTTCAGATCACACTTTTCAAAGCAGGATTTCTGCACTGAGTCAGCCCTCTGCAGAGCAGTGCAGGACAACCAGCAGCAGCAGAAGCCTCAAGCCCCTGCTAAGGTGTCTGTTGGATCCCTTTGTAAGGGAGCAGCATCTCTTTCAGCTTTCCAGCTCATGCATCAACATCTTTTTATGAAGAGCTTACAGAGCTGCCAATCAACACCACCACAAGCCTGCACACACACCTGAATATCAGCAGCTGAACAACTGAACTCAGGACGTTTGAGCATTTTTAATAGGGAAGCATCTTGCACTGAGCCTGCTGTGGGCAGCACGTAACGCTGTGGCCCAGCACTGCTGGGCTCTGTTACCATTTTAACAAGCCCTAAAGTCTCATCTCCACAACCTTACGTTTCTAACAAAACCCAGTGAGAAAGCAGCTCTGCTTCCAAGCTTTCAGAGCATGCTGTACATCAAGATAGAGACAAACACTCTCTGCTCCTTTGGAGAAACAAGACCTCGGGTTTACCTCCCTAGATACAGTACCTTGTTGTCAAGGTCGAAGAGGTAGGAGTCCTCTTCACGGACGTCTGCCTCAGAGTCGGATATCAGCTCGCCAACATACCTGCAGGCAAACAGGAAAGGCAGAAATAAGATGCTTGTGCAACCAGCAGCTTGGGTTTAACACCCCTTTCCAGCAACAGGGGAAGGAAGGGATGCAGCCACCATCACAATTCATAGCCTCAGCAGTGCAGGTCATTCCAGATCCGCCCAGGCAAACACAGCTTTGCCAACTCAGAACAGTTAAAATCTGGCTCCAAACTCAGTCTTTTCAGGGCAACATTTTTAATATTAAAAATGGAGTTTTATTTCCAACAAAATTCACTCTTTCTTTTTGCAATCCTCTTTGCTGGCCAAGATCAATATGTTAATCCAACTCTCCTTATGTTCACCGTTGGACTCACCTCCTGTACAATACTGTCATGTCTGTGCTGTTTACACTCCAATGTAAAGCGTTTGTTTCCCATCCTTCCTACATTTTAACTGACTACGTATGCTGTGTACCTGAAAAAGTCTTGTTTTAAGAGTCTCAAGTCTACTCAAACCTGGCAGGATGCCTGGAAGGATGTAGGCTTCTTTCTCATCCTCCTCAAACCAGACTATATCAGAGCTGTGGTCTGATTAACAATCACACTGCTGTAAAAACAGGTGCAAGGCAGATTGCAATCAGGCCCTCACAAGCACTACTGAATGTGTGCTCTGCGGTCTGGCTTGCTGAGCAGGACCAAACACAGGCACCACTTCTGACACCCCAGAAAGATGCTGGGTTTGATGCAATAACCCAAGTTACAGGAGTCTCCGCTGCACCTGCATTCCCACATCTGCCTCCTGTCTCCAGCTTACACGGTTCTAGGCCGTCAACCCACAACACTTCCTGAACTGAGCAGCCAGCAATCAAAACAAAGACACACAAGAGGAGAGGAATTGAGCCAGAGGGAGGAATATAAGAAAGAAGCTGTAGCACAGCAGATTCTGGTACCCAGCTCTCCTCAGCCTTTGACACAGCACTAATGAATTATAAGCAAAGGACTCACAAAACAAAATATTCTTCGTAACACCAACAGATGCTCTCACGATCTGCAGCCACCACGCCAGCAATTCCCCTTCAGCTTTCAGAAGCATTAACCAACCGTATCCACATCCCCTTTTGGCTCGAGGCAGCATTTAACTTCAGGGCTCAGGAAGGAGAGCCACGAAACATTAACCTGGAGCAGCCCCACGCACTCCGTGACCGGGGATCGTTTTGGTGCAGTTCCCAAATCTAAGCAATCTGGCAGAGCTGCTCCGCCAGGCCGGGAGGCTTCTGTGGCCGTGTGCAATGCTGCTGTTCACCCCCACTGCATCTTGTTATTTATTAAGAGCTCCCACAAGGCTGCAGCATTACTGGAAACCACATGCTCGCTGGTGACCTGAAGCAATAGGAAGACTGTGGCCAGAGGGAGAGAAATTGCTGTAGCGTGGCACGGTAGCCAGCAGCAGCTTGGAAACAGCTGAATAATGCTGCACAGAGAGGCACTGCTCAGTGACAGCCACTTCAGGGTTACCATTCAGTGGAACAATAATCCCACAATCTAATTAAAAATCATTGTTTCCATATTCCTTTAAAGACCATTCCTGCAACTCCTTTCCTTTTCAGTACTCCGTACCAATACAAACTTTTCTGTAATTTACCAGGTCCAAAGTTACAGAAAGATGCACAAGGAGCACACCTTCCTACTCCAGGAAGGGTCGGAGCCTTCATGGAAGGCCTGAAGTCAAGGCAATGTCCTTCTTCCCAGCAAGATGCTTAGCACATGGAAGGCAGTAACTTCACGTTGCTACTCATCACTGTGAGATCAGAGCACGTCCCATGCAAAAACCAAGAGCAACAAAACATCCCTAGCATAGGCTGTGGCTGTTTCCATGGGGTGTGGGGGATGGGGTGGGATGCCCAGGATGTCTCTGGTTGAAGGTGTGGCTGAAATACCTGGCTTGGTTCAGACGGTATCCTACTAAAGCTGTTTTGTATAGGAATTAAATACTTGGAAGCCACATAATGGGCTCATATCAAAAGGAACAGACCAGAGCGTCACAAAGCCTCTGGTTTCTGCCTCCCACTCATTCAAAGCCCATACCCACAGTACCGTCCTTAGACCAACACAATCATCATCCTTTCAAAGCAGAGGAATAACCCCAGCACAAAGGGACTGCCTGGTCAGGGCACTGCTCCAGGTGGTCAATGCAAAACACTCTTCTCCAAGTGCTGATCCTGGAAGCTGCTGTGTGTAAGCAGCCCTGAGCCCCAAAGCACCACGGCTTCTTTGCCAGAGGTGAGGAAAAGAAGGAACAAAGGCTGCACATGCAGTATGACAGAGAGATAGCACAGCTGGCTTGAGGAAGAGAAAGGCTGGGGTTGGTGAGCTGAGCAAATCACATGAGTGTGTGAGTGAGAGGGATGGGGACAAGACTCCACATAACATCGATAACCAGCCCTATAAAACCCCAGCACGTATTTTCACAAAGGGCAAGAATCCTGTCTTATTTAGAACATCTCAGCTCATTAGTACCACAATGAAGAAAACACTTTCTGAACTGTTTACTGAACAACATCAACCACTTTAAAGCCTTAAAACCACGTTGTTCAGCAACAGTTTTTTCAACCTGATATAAATCTTAATATTTTTGTTCCTAAGTACTTTATTGAACCAGGGCCTAAATTTGTGCTTAATGCCAAATGCTTTACTGTTTTGATGAATCAGACCAAAGGCAGAGCTGTGACACGGGGAAACCTCTTGAGAAGTCAGTCTTGAAGCAGAAAATGACCCTATATAAAACAACTGTTCCAAATTCCCTCAGCCTTACAGGTCTCCTACACAGTGAGCACGTGATGCACTTGCAGCACAACCCAGATCAGTTTCATTCCTGACTGCTCACGTGTCACAGGGGTAGCAGAGCCCAGAACCATGAGCTGACCACAGATTGCAGCGAGATGGAGATGGAGAGGGGTGGAGAAAGCTCCACGCTGCGAGGAAAGGACAAACAGAGCAGGAAATGGGATCAGGAAGCCTCACAGTGAGGTGAGCAGCTCTGCTCTGCGCCAATTCGATTTGCATGAAATCATGTGCAAAGCATGCCAGCCCTTGGGAAGTGATGCGTTTGCGTGAGCTAATGAAAGCTGAAGGAATAACTTACTCGCACACAAAGGTTCCCAGTGGAATGTCTTGCATCGTTCGCACACCCCAGCCCATCTTTTGTGTCCGATAGAGCTGCAACCGAGTCCTGGAAAAGAGGAAATGAAGCCACATCAATGGCAGCGCTGAGCAGAAAGGCAACGGGGGAAAGAGCAAAAAAGAAATTAAAAAAAACCCTGCAACCTCCAATCAGCACAAAGAGATTATTTCAACGTTCAAACCCTCTGTTCTCAGTCTGGTGCCACTATACACGTGCTCCAAGGACCGGGATGGCACTGCCTCTCCCTGCCCAGCTGCAGCTGGTGAGGTGCACACTTGGTGCCTGCACACATTAAGGACTGGGGAAGAGGGCAAGGCAGCAGATGCTCCATGCTGGTACACAGCTGACGATTCACACATGGGATCCCAAAATCCCATCACCACCATTTCTTTCTCTTCCACATACATGCATGGCTCTCAGGGGAAGGTGGAAAGGGACTTCAGGCTCCAAAGGGAGCAGTGCTGCAGGGGGAGGCAGGGAGCTTACAGTGAATGAAGAACACCTTGAGCTAAGTGCTCTGATCCCTTTGCCCTCTGCTGAGGCCAGTGCATTTAGCAGCTCCATCATATCCAACTCCCTGGCGGAAAGATAAGGAAGAAACACTGCAACTTGAAACTTCTTGGTGTAATAGCTGCTCTGTGGAATTTTACTGATGGAGTTTATAGGCAGAGAAACAATCCCGTAAGTCATTCTGTCTCCTGCTCAGCCAGAACTTGAGTTAAGTGCAGGATGAACCAACTCCAGGGCTAGGGAATGTTCTCTCTTTCCCCATGGGAAGCAAAACCCCCTCTCAGCAATGCTGTTATCGGAATAAAGAGAAATCCAATGCTCACCTTAACTTCACCCTGTTGGTTTTTCCAGTATTTCTCTCCTCTTCCCCCCACCCATTCCCTCTTTGCACCATCAGCTCGAACCACGCTTCCTCTCCAGGGCCGATGGTTTACTCCTATTTGTTCACAGCTCCAGGAGCCTGAACCAGAGCTAAACAGGACACCAACAGAACACCTGAGCTGACAAAAATGCAGAAGCATCAGATCTAACTGCATGGCTCCTGAATAAACACTCATATAGACACCAGAGCTGTGCAGTTCGGGTGGGGAAAAACTACAGAGGGGTGAAGTTCTGTGGAAACACATCCAGCTCCTTCCTTATTTTTGAAGTTGCAAAATGTCCTTGGAAACATAAAGCCCACAAAAATAAGTGTTGTTGGTACCATAAAAGATTTGCAAAAGTCTTTTCTTCCAGAGGGATTCCTTAGAAGTTGGTCCTAATGCATTCGGTGCACTGGCAAACTTCTCTGAAGCAGAGGTGCAATGCAAAACATTTTCATTACTGTCTGGTATCAAAATGAACAGAGCATAATCTGCAACACCTCTGAAGCCAACAGGTATCCAACTCAGAGAGAGTCAGGCCAGTAAGCGGGAAACTTCAAGCAACCAATTCTTTCTTTGCCTGCCAGCCTGTACTTCTAATATAAGCTGCTACCTTATGATGGCTTCTAAACTGTGGCTTTGCACTTTCTCTTGCTCTTACGTCTCTCAGAGCTCTCTACCCGACAAGTTACACCCAGGCTGCCCATGCAAACCCAACACCCTTTGTACACTTTGCGGTCTGGCTGAGAAAGACCAGCACAGTTCCCCCATGTGCTGGGGGCAGCAGCATGGCACAGATCCCAGCTGAGCTCACTGCCCACTGCTGCTCATCCCTACCTGCAGTGCAGAGGAACCCCCTGCATGGTGGCACCTGCCCAGCTCTGCTCCATCTCTGGAAGCTCTGCGCTTTGTGGGTCTGCAGGCAGAGCTGAGGCTCTGTGGTTTGGCCATGGTTGTGCCACAACAGGCTGTGTGGGGGTCCTCACCTGAGTCCATTCTGCACCACCCGGTTCCTACAGGTCCGCCAGCACGAGCAGGCATGATTGCACTCAAAGATCAGCGGGGGCTCAGCCATGTTGAACTCAGGCAGGAGTCGGCCGTCCTGAAGAGGAGATGCATTCAAGACAGGGGTTAGTTTTCCCTTCTTGTGAACTTTCCCAAACACAAAATGGGTGAGAGGACCCCTAGTGCAGAGGCATGCCCCGACCTCTCCAAAAACAACCTCAGAACTCAACTTCTGCACAGGCTTTGCCCTGCCCTGACAGCAGCACACAAGCCACTATCACAAACAGCTGACAAACAGCAAGAAACCATTCAGGTTTTTGCTGCCTGGCATCACCCTATGCACCACCATCAAAAGTATCTGACAGTGCTGTGGAAAAAATGGTGTGCATGATCATTATCATCCTTTAGCAGTCCTGGAGGGGAGAAGCATACGCCTTGTCTGTCTCTGGAATAAAGCCTAAACTTCCACATTACAAGGCCAGCACACCCAAGTTCTGTAAACCACATTATCTTCCCAAATAACCCTCCCAAAAAAGCTACAATCCAATTATCTACCAACCATATAGGATTAAGTAAGTGATAGAGGCAGTTCATCACACTAAGCAAATTTGGCTTTTATGGCTTTAAAGATGTAATCACCTATTAATGTGTAAATAAAATGCCTACAAAGCAAAGAAAGATGCCAATACTCCCCCTGGGAGAAACTTACAGAGATTAAGAGAACTTCTGATCTTAGCAGAACCTGTCCAAATATTAACCTCAAAACCTCCCACGAGGATTGAAGCACACTTACCCAAAACAAACTAGGCTTCTGGCAGTGATGAAGTTAAAACATATTTACTCTGCATTCATCCAGAAGGATCCCGATAAATAAAGGTAGGCAAAAATCTCTCTTCTACCCTCCCCCTGTTTATACGTTACAGCATTTTCTATGCCTTTCTGAAATGGAAGCTGATTTCACGCATGGGTTATTAAATGCTCTCTATCACATGGGTATAATTAATGGCTCAGCTGGCATGACAGCAACACAAACAAATAACACTGGAAAAAGCTTCCCCGAGTACACATTTTGTTATTATCACATACACCTCAAAGCCGAGACTGCAACTCCAGGCATTTTAAAACAAAAAGCAGAGGAGCTGTGCAAGGAATTGGTTTTAGGTCCTATTAGAAATCCTGAATTTCAGTTTGCCAACCAAACATGAAGCTGTGCATCCTCACCTTATCATACCAGCAGCGCATACTGAGTTGGCCACACATGCAGTTACTGGAGGAGCAGTCGTCTATACATACGCAATACTGAAAGAGAAGCAGAAGGGATCAGCTCCAAGCCACTCCAGCACAAGTGAAAGAGCAACTTCTCTAAGTGGGCCAGCGAGCAAAACCACAAGTCTCCACCTTCTCCTGCCTGCTGCAGGAGTGCCTTCCAAACTTTCCCAAAAGAGGCCACTGCTGCAGCTCATTAGCCAAAAAGATAACCAGACTCATCAGTTCAGTGTAATGTTTACTCAGTTCTTCAATTCTATGCATCATGAACATCAAAGGAGTCCAGCTTGCAGAAGAGGATCCCGTCATTAGTCACCTTCACCTTCTCCCCACGTTACCAGCCTTCCTCAGTGCCATATGAGCTCCATACTTGAGGACACGGAAAGCTCTGAAGTCGCTAGGAAGACAGTGTGAGGAAGGTCTCCAAACAACTGGCTAACTCTCACAGCCAGAATAGAGGAAATGGATAAACAAATGGGAGCCGCACCAGGCAGCAGCAGGCTGCTGCTGCAGTAACAGCTGAATGCAGAGGTGAGGTGAAGTCTGGAAAAGGAAGAATGGCAGAATCCCTTCTCCTGGAATTTCAGACTACAATCTTGGCTTGAATTCGATATTAGGACAAGACATTCCCGCTCTGAATGCAAAACGTGGTCTGAGGTGCAGTGCACTGCAACATCTATAAATGCTCACAGCAGAACAGAAAAAACCACAATCCCTCACCTGTAAATGGGTGATGTTTCTATCAATGTCCATTGGGGAGGTGACACAGTTCTGTGAGACATACTTGTAGTTGCTAGGACAAGGCTCACTGTCCACTGAATTGATGCAGGGAATTGGGATCCTCTCATAGCCCCGGGCAATGTCTCTGTCAGAGGCAGAAAGACAAGTGTCACAACAGTAAAGCTTCCCCAAACAAGGGGCCATTCAAATGCCATCCTTGGGTAGAATTAATGTCTTTGATCACTGAGCATTCAAAGCTTGAACGCAATTCAGACTAGAGTAGAGCTCATTTTTATCCACTCTGCCTTACAGATTGTTCTTTGTGTTTGCGAATATTTCCATTTGGAGGATGACTTTACAACTCACAGACTGAATCAGCCACGGTTTAAGTCCTGCTAAGCACCAACCGACCTTCACACCAGTTTAGAAAGCACAGCACACACTTACAGTCCTTTCTTAAACCAGGCTCCCTGCGCCTTGCCCTGGCCAGGGCTGTATTCCAGGGCCCACAAGTAAAGCCAGTGGGATTCTCACCTGCTCACTACCTTCTCTATCTGGACAGGCTTCTCAGTCGATGATTCTCTGAGTGTTTTATTCATCTGTAGAGCCACCCAGACCTGAGAATTAAGGCTGGAGCACTGCAGTGGAGTCTCACCCTCCTTGTTCTTTAAAGTGACATCCGAGCCACGGGAAAGAAACAGACTGCAAAACAGCAAGAAAGGATAAGCATCCCCAAGAGAAACTGCACAAGGGGAAAACGAGTTGAATCACATTCTCCAGCCAGCCCTTAAGGGACAATGTAGCATCTGTAGCAGTGAATAATCACCTGAGTTTTCTTCATAAGTATGGCTCAGTGAATCCTTCTACAGGAAGGTGCTGCCAGAAGCCACAGACTGGAGCTCTGGGCACATCCTGCCCTGCTCCAAGCATGACAAGTGCCTTGTTGGTGACCAGCCTAACTTCAGGCAGCCTGGAAACTCTTTCTGGCAGGGAAAGATAAGGGGTGGGAACGGTAGGCTGGAAATGGTTAAGTCCAACCAGAAACTTGCATCAGACTTGGCCCTTGTTTATACTCACCAGCTTTTGGTGAGGACACATGCTGACTTTATTCCTAGCAGTGACTAAATAAAAGAAAAGTCTCGTTACCCTACTACACCACTAAAAGCTCCGGGACTACCCCTCGTTTTGAGATCCTTTCTACACCAGCTCTGGCAGCAGGCAGTGTTTCACACCCACTGTGCCTAGATGCAGGGCAACAGAGAAGCAAGCCCTGCACCCCAATTTCGGTCTGTGCTTAAATGCCAAAGATATTTCAAAGCTGTCCCAAGCTTCCAGACAGCACCCAGCCTGAAAGGAGCGACCAGGGGAAGGGAGAGCAGCAGCAGGGCTGGAGCTGTACTTACACAACACACTCATAGCGGTTCTCTCTGGCTGCAATGTGCAGGGGGGAATCTCCATGAATATTCACCGCATGTAAATCACACTTAGCAGCCAGCAGAATCTCTGCAATGTCAACACAGCCAGAAAAAGCAGCCCAGTGCAAACAAATATTTTCCTCCTGGAGGGGAAAAAAACAGAGCAGAGGCTGTTTAGTGCATTAAAACCCTACTGCTTTGGGGAACTCCATCATCCTCAGCTCTACACCTGAGGCATTCAACACGTAGCTTCCTTCTCCTCCCCTACACTGCTCGTTCTGGCTGGGAGTCCCAAGGCAGGCAGGGAAATCTCAGCAGAGCCAAGCAGGGAGTTCTCACTCCAGCCACCTCCACACACAGAGTTGGGGAGGCTGTATCAAAATGCTCCATCGCCTTCCTTTTGCACGCAAATTGTCTATCTGCTATCCACAAAAACAATCTGGATCAATCCACGAGAGGTGACAGACAAGAACGAACACATTGGAAAAGGCCAGAAGCTGAGCTTCCCCAGCCCAGACACACAGCAAAACTCGCATGTCTCCCAAGCTACAAAATCAAAGAGAAAAAAGTGTTTGCTGAGCAAGAACAGAGCACAGGCTGTAGGGTATATGAAGGTGCTAGAAAGAGAACCATGAGCTACACAGAAAGCAATCAATCTGACTTTGGGCATCTCTTAAATACTGTATGTACTCATCTCTCACTAGCTGCACTAGAAATAGCTGAACGCTCATCTATTTGATGGGGATATTTTAAGCAATGATACTCTGTTTTCTGTTACAGTGCACAGCACACTTTAGAGTCCTTCCCCCTGACAAGCCCTAAAGATGCCCAATACAACAGTGCAATCACGGAATGGCCTGGGTTGCAAAGGCCCACAGTGCTCATCCAGTTCCAACCCCCTGCTGTGTGCAGGGTCGCCAACCAGCAGACCAGGCTGCCCAGAGCCACATCCAGCCCGGCCTTGAATGCCTGCAGGGATGGGGCATCCACAGCCTCCTTGGGCAACCTGTTCCAGTGCAGTGACAGTAATGATCACCTAACCTTTTTTTTTTATATATATAAAAAAAAGCACATCTTTTAGTCACTACAACCTAACTTAGACCTTCTCTTACACCAGGAGGCTGTTAGCATGCACCAGGGAGTTGGGGAGACCTCTTTCTGCACGGCTTCTGCCTCCTGTTACAGTAAAATCCAGGAAAAATCCTCATCAGCAACATGTACTGATCTATAAAAGATTAATCCTGTTGATTGCACACCACGTGCTGCTACTCAGACATGTTACAGACACCTAGATTTGCTACTTTGCTTTGCACTGGCTACTGCCTAACAGCAGCATAATTACAATCAAAAGCGTTTCTCACGGAGTATGATGTTTCCTAGCACAAATGACATTATCTCTTAATGGCTGCAATCAGGAGACACTGAGCTGTAGGTACAGTAACAGATATGTGATATATACGTCTGCTAAGAGGATATTTTTCTTTCAAGTGAATTGTTGACTGAGACAATTTGATTTTCAGCATTTAACGTGTGAACTTTTAACTGGCAACCAAAGGCTTCTGTGACAGCTCAAGCAAGAGCCAGTGCAGTCTGTGCTGGGGATCTGAAGTCATGCAACAACCCAAAAGCCCCCTCTCCCACCTTGACTTTGGCTTTTATGAAGAGTATCAGGTCCAGAACTGCCTGGGAACTGTTAAAGTTACCAAGGAACGGAAGCTCCTACTAAGAAAGGGCTTTCAGACTGGGCAAGGTAACTCACAGCTGGCGCCACTCTGAGCTCCATCGGATAAATGTGCCAGCACCTACCCCTGCCAGCACCCAGCAGACACCAGAAGAGGCATTCAGGGAGACAAACATGAAATAATGCTTACATCCACCAGATTCAGAAAAGCACTAACAGCCCCGGACAAGAAAATATATTGTCATGAGGTATGCTAGGGCATGAGATGATGGCAAGGTAAGTACTTCGTTGTAACATACAGAAAGCAGAGAAGCGAGTTACCCCTCATTTCTCAACTACCTCTCATCTCCTACAGACCCAAGCCTGGAGTAGCTCTTCACACCCAGGCTTCCCTTGCAGGTACTTCAGGGGTTTCAACAGCAGAGGGGAAAAAGTGAGAAATACTCTATTAAGAAAAAAGGAGCACTGCTGAGGTACTGAATCTCTTGAGCTGAAGTGTGGATGTGCTTCCCTTCTTCTCCCCCATCAACTCCCTCTCATTTTCTCTTTCTCCTTGAAAAAACTGTGATATCTGCTGGCACAGAGAGACACCCAGAGCTGCTGGGCCCACTGAGCTCCCAGGGAGTCCATGTGGGAGGAGGAGGACTGCTTGCTTGCTTGCTTGTAAAGCTTCTTCTAGAGTAAGGAAGAACATTTTCCCAGCCAACACTCACTGTCACTTGTGTATACAGACCACTGTGCTTCCCTGTACTGAGCCCAGGGTTGGTGTTCTTGGGCCGTTCTGGTTTCTAAACAGAGGTTGCGGATTATTTCTAAAACAGATTCCAGGAAGAACCTCACATTGTCTCGAATGTTGATGTCTGACCCCTTTGCAAGCAGTAGCTTCACCAGCTCAATATGCTTGTACTCAGTGGCCCAGATCATCGGCGTCCAGCCTCCATCATCCTGGGGAGGGAAAGAAAAGGGTGAGACAGTAGAAGAGGCACAGCAGTCTCCTTCTGGCTTCCACAAGCCTAGAAAGCCATGGCAGGGTGTGCCTTGCTGGGAGCCACAGACCCCTTTCCTCCCCACATCTGCCTCATCGCATTGCAGTGCTTCAGTCTATGCTGCTGCGGGGAAAGGTCCCTCATGGTCTGACAGAGCCCAGCAAGACCCAAACCAATCTGCCCCACCAGATCTGAGTTTATTTGCAGCTGAGCACACTGGAGATGGGTCTCCAGGGTGTTCAAATCTGACTGTCAACAATGCACAAAGAACATCCAGCTTCTGTAAAAGCACTTGCAAAAGCTCAGCTAAGCTCTGGGATGGTCGGTGCTAGGCAAGACCTATCCCACAGCACGTGCATGACGTCACCCTTCCGCCAGGAGGAGCACAGTGGGACCCTTTGGAAATCCAGGGTTAAGGGGAAACTGTAAATGGAGACACATGGAAGGGAAGTTTCCCTGAGGTCAGCGAGGAGAAGGTCTCTGCAGCAGGCCAGAAGGGGATATCCTCATCAGAGAAGAGCAGCTTCTGCACCTCGCAGAAAGGCCTCACCTGGCAGTTGACATCCATCTTCCCTATGGACAGAAGGTACTGAACAACGTCGTAGTGCCCCTTCTTGGCAGCCAAGTGCAGACACGTAGAGCCCTCTGCGTCCTGGACACAAGCACAGAACAAGTCCTCAGGGAACGTCCCCTCCCCACATCCCCATGTCTGCAGACCACCAGTGATGCTCAGGAACACCAGAAGAACATCAGACAAAGCAGTGAGCACCAAAAGCAGCAGCAATCAGTACTGGCACAGAGCAGAGGCAGCTTTCCAGGAAGCTCAGACATGCAGCCAGTGCAGAGCAGACGGGCGAGAGCAAAGGCTACGGGAAGAGACGCCTTTATAAGCACAGGGAAGGTACCAGCCTCACCCCCTGGGTGCCCCCCTTCCCCAGCAGACAGTCTCTGTGTTGAAGAGCCCAGAGGAGACACGAATCTCTTACAGAGACAGAGCACTGCACTTCACATCCGAAAAGTAGTCTTGCCTCAACCTGAAATACTGTTTATACAGCTTTTTGCCGTGTTTATTAGCACAAGGCTTAGCCCAGCAGCTGGCAGCAGGGACCAAGACCCCAGGGTGCCCTCGGTCATGTACCCAGACTGGGGAAAAAGAACAACAGCAATGGCTGAAAGAAAAAATGCTTCTGGGGGCAGAGCCTACAGAGTCTGTTCGATGGGCAGGCTGGGGCTGTGAGTCATGATGGAGACACTCCCACACCAACACCAAAACTCTCAGCTGGAGTCTGATCTTTATCAGACGCTCTATCCCAAGAGTTCAGCTTACAGCAAGGCCTGGAGACCAGGAAAGGAGGAGGAAATGAAAGCCTGAAAAGCAAGATGTTTCCTTCCTACTACAGAGTTTTCTGATGGAGGACACTCCCTTGAAAAGAAAACACAGCGCAGGAATGGGGAGCAATGATGGGAAGCCACACATCAGGTATTGTACTGAGGGGGCTTCCCAGGGGCAAAGAAGAGTTTTCCACTCTCCCTTGAGAGCCTGACAACTGAATAATGTCACACCTCCCTCTCAGATTAACGTAAGCCAAGTGCAGGTTCTCCATCCTACAGCGAGCTGGTGTATTTTAATACAGACTTTTTGGCAGTTTTAAGTGGCTTCCAAATCCTACAGACAGGATCAGGTGGCTTCAGCCTGGGGGCTTCATCCCCACCCTCCCCCCATGCTCAGTGCACACCCCCAGCAGATAACTGCTTGATTTTTCATCGAAATGGCTGGAGCTGATTTCAAACTGCAATGTTGCTACTTTCAGAAGATGACTAATTTGGTGCAAGAAACTAATTAACATAATAAACTAGTCTAGACTTCAGACGTGATCTCAGGCTTCTAATTTGTTTTTGCTGGCTAGGGGGTTTTTCCTTCCCTTCACCTTCAGAAGCAGGAAATCTCTTCTCTCTGACATAAATAAATCAGGTGAGTGACATCTGGATTGCTGCGAGATGCAGGTTCATAGTGGCTGCTGTCCTTGCATGCGCCTGCCCTGCCCTTTCCCCCTTCCCAGCTCAGAGCCAGCCTCCCAAGGAGCCATCCAAGGCCTGGGGTGGACAGCAGTTCTTATCTTGTGCAATCCTCCCAGCCTAGCCAGCTCCATCACAAAACGAGCATCCCGGCCCTGCCGTGCTTCCTAGCAATAGCAGAGTGAGCCAACAGCAGCAGGTTGTAACAATAAGAAGTTCACATGGGGAGGGCTCTTGTACTCCAAATAGAGTCTGATTTATGGGGCTAATAAACGATCTGTGTATTTTTCAAGACTGCAAAGCAACCCGAGCATGCTAAAGGCAAACAGACAGCTGCATTTTATTGTATTTGTTTAAATTAAGGGGTAGGGAGTTTAAAGACTGGGTCCAATTTTGCCACTGCAGCGTGACTGCAAGAAACAGCACATTAGACCTTTGGAGATCAAAGCTTCCTGTCACTTCTGCTGGCTTTGCAAGCACCTGATTACCAACCCATTTTAAAACGGCACCCCAAAAATCTCATTACTAAGAGTTTTAGAGAAGGAAACTCTGAAATCAAACTCCAAACGCAACACAATGACACCCGTGCTTCTTAGTGGCCCCATATCAAATCAAACACCCCCAATATTTGGTGCCATGGACTGATGTAGTAAGCAACTGTGCTTCTCCAGACCGCTCAGAGCCAGGACAGCCTGTCATAGTCTTTGCACCCAAGACAAGCAAACCTTCATTTCCCTTCTTCCTGGGCTTAAAACCTTTAAAAAAGAAATAGCTAACAGAGGAATAAAGTGGTACCTTAGGATCTACTAGTGCTCCAGCCTTGATAAGGTATTTCACAGTTTCCAGGTGGTTGTTTTCAGCTGCTTCCATCAGTGGGGTCCGCTGGTCTTCAGAGCAGCTGTCTATATTCGCACCAGCCTGTTAAGGAGGCCAAGGCAAACACAAGGACAACTGTAACCTTTAATGGTTAGCAAAGGAAGGATGTGGGAGTAGAGATTTAGTAGCAGGTTCAGCAGCAAAATGTTCCTGACATTCAGCCATGTTGAGAAAAAAGCAAAACCACCAGAAGCAGAAGGCAGACAAACTTCACCTGTTTTAGAAAGCAGCACACACTGCGTGCCTTCTCTAGCCAGCAACTAGAGCACAAGGAAGCAAACAGGTGTGAAACAGCTCTTGTCACTGCTGCCTTTGGTACTGAGTGACAATTCTGGGAAATGAAGGCTGATTTGTTTCAGAAGCTTGGTCTTCCCTGGTCTATCATCTCCACAGACACAAGAACAGACAAACAGCGCTTCCCAGTGTGACAGGCAGTAGGAACAACCTGCTGATCACAGTAGAGGTAGGAGGTGTCAGAAGTACTACAGATTAGCTAACTATTCTATTGAAGTCAATGCCAGTATTTCTCTGAGAACACATTAAGTTCAACATGGAGTGCTCTGGACCAAAATCTCTATTGTCTCATGCATCTTGCCCTCTTCAGCTCTTTGATGTAGCTCAATGATCCACCCACTACTTAAAGCCAAAAGAAAATCTGAGAAATAGAACAACTCTTGGCACAGCATGCATGCACCCATGCACAAAGCAAAGGCCTGCTTACAGCAGTAATGTGCTGACTCAGGTTCACCTGGCACAAGAAGATGGCCCCACTGCTTCTATGTGCCTCCCACTGCATGTATTTGTTTTGATTACTTTGATAAAGCTAGAGCAATTCAGACCAAAGATGAGGCACTTCAAGTTTAACACGCTGTGGACTTTCCCAGCCAAACACTGCACTGCCGCAATAGCCAGACATCAGGGGACAGACAAGAATACAAAGGATTCTGGAAACAAACCAGCCCTTCTGATCACCAACTCAAATTGTTCGTAATATCTTGCAAATTTTGCTCCTTTTACTCATGCAAGTAATTCCATTGTCTGTACTTGTGATAACTCAAGTGAGCAAAGCTCCACCTTCAAACAGCACTTTGAATGCTGAGACATCTCAGCAGGCTCATTATCAAAGAGTGGCCTGGCCACTTTCTCAGAAGACTTTTACAGTTTGCCAGTCACAAAGGGCAAGCAAAATACGACCACGTGCCCAAGGTGCCAATGCAAAAAAGGAAAACTTCAGCCCTTTAAAGGCCTTCTTTTTTCTTCACAGTGTTAAGGAGATTCAACAGCAGCACCGCCATGTGTTTCACCATCTTCCCTCATTCAAACTTACCAGAGCCCAAATCTCTAAATCTCACTTAACAAGTGAAACCTGCATCTTTCTTCTTTTCATGAGTGTAAAGGACAACCCTGCTGGAGCTGCTCAGATTTTGACAGAAGGCGAGACAGGGTCTGCTAGCCTGCAGGCTTTACAGCCTACCCACCAGCATTACAAAGAGCAAGTTGGCAGCAGCTTGCAGCTACCTGCAGGTCAGCCTGTGCTGCCACATCTGGCAGTGCACTACACTGTGGGGTGCGCTTAGGCACAGAGCATCCCACATGCTTTACAGTGCCCTACATCAAAGCTCCACGTGCCCATTGTACAGACAGTGAAGCTGGTATGGAGTACAGCTTAGAAAGACATCTTCAGTCACATCACCAAAGTTTTCACACCACTCTGCACCACTCCATCCTGCAGCAAACAGTTTGAACGAGGAGGTTTTTCAACGCTTGTTTTTCAACCGTGCTTCAGTTTTGTGGGGCACAGGACCAAAAAGCACTGAAAATTGCTCATACAGAAAAACGTTTAAGTAGAGACAGACCTGAATCAGCATATGGCAGATGTCCACATGGCCAGACTCAGCGGCAGCATGGAGAGGGGTTCTCTTACTCTGATGCTCCATTTTAAAATTAGGGTCAATTCCATCCACTGAAAAACAGAGCAGAGATGCCTTCAACCACAACTGAGAGAGACCAGAGAAAAGGGTAACAAGAGAGGGTCTCAACTAAAGCTTTTAAAAGACTTTCCCCTTGCCCATCCTCAGCCCTTCTTACTACACATGCAAGCCAGAAAGCTCTCAGGGTAGTCCCACGGACATCTGGTTTGCAACAGCCCTCAAGCAAGGAGCTTCAGGAACACCACGGAATATAATACTTTTAAGGCACTACCATTTCTACAAAAGCCACTTCCTTCATTCCCCTTCTCTCACTGCAAGAAGGACCATCAACACCGTGCAAGGGTAAGAAGGAAAAAAAAAAGTGCTGCTGCTGGAAACAACAGAGTGTCAGCACCACCCAGCTTTATTGTCTCAGGACCATGATTAACTGCACTTAGTATTAGTGATCCTTTTTGCATCGCTGTAAGCAAAAGGGCTGCAAAGAGGATGGAGCTCCAACACGAGCTCGGGATCTGGCCAGAAATTCTCACAGCTGTGCAAAGACTGACAGATGATGATGACAGCCAGACAAAGATGTCTGGGCATGATAACATGTTGCATACGATGAGGCCTTAGTTAAATATCAATGAATAACATTTTGGTTCTATTGAAGACAGGAACAATGAAGTTAATACTTGCTAGGAGAAAAAAAACAACAAAGAGTGATAGATGCAAAAGAACAGAAAGCATCCAAAAATGTACTGCGAAGTACTGGAGTGGAAAGGAAATGATCCCAAGTAAAACACTGTGTCCTTCACAGGTTGATATTCCTTGGGAGTATTTGTTGGTAAAAACAACCCCAGCCAGCTGAAAGTCATCTGGTGACAGTTACGTACCCCCAGAATAAAGCCCTCTGTACTGAGGTTTTCTTCTTTTCCACTTTCTTGCTGACTGGTCTTAATTTAATCACACTCCCATCTTTCTACCTCTCCACTGGATGCAAATAACCAACCATCCCACTGCACGGGGAGGCAAAGTTCTACTGGATTGGAAAAATCAAACATAGGTCATTTGGGGGTAGAGAGAGCTTCTCTGGATAAAACTGCGTCCAAACGCAGAAGCAAGCTGGGAGCAAGCCCACATTTCACAGAAAGATGGAGCCATTTCTGATGACACATTACTTGCAAAAGTGGCTTTCTCCTCCCAACACCATTCACAAGGGGCCGTGGGGAATATGACGTGCTGCCATGCTGGGAACTGGGCTCTGGCAGCTGCCTGGCAGGAGCTGGGAGTACTGCCAGACAAACCACGTCCTGGGAAGGAGCCACCTACCCAACATAAGCAGGACCTTTTGCAGCTCTCCTTGCCTCGCGGAGAAGTACAACTGTTTTGGATGGAACCGTAACTTCTTGGGTCTGCAGCAATGGGGAAAGAGACAGAATTAATACACACTGAAGAACATTCCCCAGTATTTTACCCCAATCCACACCATACGCACGAGAAAGTCTGCTCCTACGATACAGCTCCAGAGTGCCAGCAAAACCAAAGAATCAACTCTTCAGGAGATATTCAGACCTCCAGCTTTGGCCACAGTCGGCCTTGTTCTAACAATGGCCATGCCTACTCAGTGCTGCTAATAAAAAATGCCAGACCTTACTACTATAAATGGGAATTCCTGGTAGTTATAGCTGAAATTAGAGGTCCAGTGAACAGCTAAGTCCTCCAAACAAAGCACACAGCATTTAGAGCTTTAACTGCTCTCTGGAATCAGTAATCGGTTGAAGATGACAAGTGACTGAAGTGAATACAAGTACACAAGATCTGAGTGGAGTCAAAATCCACACAAGCTAAATCTCAGTTCTCCCTAGGCTAAGCAGCTCTGCTGGGATCTAGGGAGACCCAGAGGCCTTTTCCTTACTTTTCAGAGTCCAGGGCAATCAGGGCACTTTCCAGAGTTTCTTTAACTGGTCCCTGGGTCAGGCTAGTAGTAGGCTTTGGAAAAACTGAAGATCCAGCTAAGTCAAATCCCTCTGCAGCCGAACTTTCTGGCTTGTCTTCCTCAGACAACCGCGTTCCAGTGACACTGAAAATGAGAGAGCGCCAAAGCACAACCATTAAAAATATACAACACTGTGTGTATCTTATGCCAAAGAAGGAAAGAAAATTGATTTTGAATTGACAGACAGCGTAAGCAAAATTGAAACACAAAGCAAGATATTTAACAGCCTTTTTGGTAAAGAGTTGCATTGACCTACGACTACATTTTGAGGCACTCTTTGCAACAGGCAACAGAAGATTGTGGGGCTGAGGGCACTGCCCTGCTCACAGCAAGTCATAAAAGCCTCGAGAACAAGATCAGATCGCACAGGAAGCTGAAGCACTGTTCATCACAGGGATGTCTTCCCTTATGTTTTCCTTTAAGTTTTGACTCTCTGCATCTGTATCCACTGCCGGGGGCAGCTAAGCAGCTCAAGCCAGGTATACCACACGAATTTCCCTCTCGTTCACCACCCATGGCGATGTCAACTCATTCCACTATTATTTCATAGAATTTCATGGAATGGCCTGGGTTGAAAAGCACCACGATGCTCATCCAGTTCCAACCCCCTGCTGTGTGCAGGGTTCACCAACCAACAGACCAGGCTGCCCAGAGCCACATCCAGCCTGGCCTTGAATGCCTGCAGGGATGGGGCATCCACAGCCTCCTTGGGCAACCTGTTCCAGTGCGTCAGCACCCTCTGGGTGAAAAACTTCCTCCTAATATCCAACCTAAACCTCCCCTGCCTCAGTTTCATTCTTAACAATAAGAGGAAGGAGTTGTATTAACCCCCAAATCCTTCTTATCTTCGTAGCTGTTGCCCCAGCTCATCCTGTGTTTGCTGGGCTCCTCTGGCACTGTAACACAGAATGAGCCTGCAAACACCTGCAGTTGAGCTTGGCTTCTGAGAGCAGGATGAGGAAACACTTTGCTCTGCCAGGAGAAGCACAAGCATTCAGATGCAAAGCACGGTCTGGCACAAGGGTTGAGGCTGCCACATGCTCCCAAGCTTACCTCCCTGTCGTGGTGTCAGCCCTTCCCTCCACTGCTGCTGGTTTCTGCTGCTCATAGGTCAGCGACACCGTCGAAGTCGTATCTGCTTTTGCTATTGTCACCTCCTTTGCCTTGGAGGCGTCTTCCCCGCAGTGTGGGCAGTAGCTTGTGTCGTTGACCTGGGAGGCACAGTTCTTGTGGAAACGATGGGAGATGCTGCTCTCAGGCTGACACTCCATGAAAGTGCCCTAAAAAAATTACAGAGAAGACATTCACACCTTGGTCACCACGTGCCTTACCCCTTCCACATGCTTCATCCGCAGAGCTCTTAAATACATCATTCATGACCACTCTTGTCCCTCGCGCTTCCAGTACAGTAAGCAAGCACTGCCACTTCTTTAGAAGAGAACAAAACCAAGGTAATGGGAAAAAACTCACTTGGTTAGGAACTGCAAAGCAAGTTTTTTAATTGCACGTGGGAAACAGAACCACAAAGTCCCATTTTCCAGCTCTAACACTTGAGGTTCTTGCTTACGTTTCTAGAAGTGCCAGTGTACTGTAAGGACGCTCCCAATACTGGAAAAGAAAACTTCAAACCAGTCAGCACTAAAACCACCAAACACATCTGCACGCAAACCATTCAAGGAACAACAATGATACAATTACATCAGCTGTAACCCAAAGCATGCAACTCCTCTGTTTGGACCAGCCCTGTATGCTGTTTAACCCCATCTGCTGACACACATGAGCCACCTTTCTACAAATTATCTTCTCTTTCCAGCAAAGTCCTCCAAGCTGAACTGCACCCCAGAACTCACTGTTCTGTGATATCAGTGCTACCTAAAGCCCTACCGTGCTCTGTGTTATTAGTGACTGATAACACAGACAAACACTGCCGGATTCACCTTTATGAACTATGAGGTCACACAGAGATGTAACAGCATTAAGGAAAAGTTAGCTAAAACCCACTCTTCTCCTGGATTCACAGTCCTCCCAAGAAATCTAATTAACTATTTCAGCATTGCAAAATGCCTTCAAGCGTTTTGAGGATTTTATCTTTTAAATCATCTTTGACTCAGCATGAAAACTCAGGACGGTTCCATTTATTACAATTACAATAATGTTGAGACTACTCTAGCATCTTGCATTGAGTCATCTTAAAGAACGCTAACATCAGACAATTAACCCACCCTATCACCCTGGGAGGCCCTCAACAAGTGCTTCACCAGCAAGGAAACAAGGACAACGATGGCTCAAAGCACTGGGCCAACGCTATTAAAACCTCAGTGGCAGAGGTGGAAGAAGGAGCAGGAGATCTCAAACACTGCCTTGTCCCAGTGCCGTCACTCAGGTTCCCCCACCTCACCGTGCCCTGTGAGCAGCACAGGGGATAGAACCCCTCTCCTGTACGCAGGCTCTTGCAAGAAGCAGGCTAACACCTTTTGTGATGTGATTGACTGTACAGAGGAAGAAAAAAAAAACCAAACAATGTTCCAAAAAAATTCCAAAGGTATGAATTCCACCCCTTCGGTAACACCCCTCGGGGGCTCCAGGAAGTTACAGGTGAGCATTGCAGCTACCCTCACACACATTACTGTTGAAAACACCATCTGATGTGCTGTGGAACGAGGTGGAGCTTATGCCAGGAAGTCAGTAAACCCCTTTGGGTAAATCTCCACCTTCACCTCTTCCAGCTACTGCGACAAGTACCCCCTTCCCTAGATTGAGAGCACGGACTTACTGCAGTGCAAAAGTATCCACAGCCAGGGCAACACTGGTGTTTCACCATCCTCCCTCTATGGTCCTCACACAGCACCAAAAGCTGGACTTTGTTAGACGGGCGCATCAGTTCATACTTAACCACACTGTTTGTGCATCGGCCCAGCTGGAACGGGAGAAATTAAAGGAAATGAAATTACTGGAGACCAAAACACTCTCTGTGCTTGTGCGGAGGAAGATTTTGCACACTGCCTTGATGAGCCCTGGCTTTTTCACAGTAATTCAGATGTGTGCCAGATAGCATTAGCAGTGCAGCAGGAAGCTGTGAAAGCTGCTCTCACAGGAAGAAATGCATCATTTACTAACTAACATGCATGTGGACCGGACTCATTTGTTCCTTGCAAGAAAAATCGTAACTGGAAATACGCAACAGCCAAGCAGCCACAGAGGGGGCAGTCCCAGGGGCCTGACTCACAAAACACCCTCTGCTTTTGCCAGGAAGAGCGGGTGTCAGTGACCAAGAGAACAAGACCATACGCACTAAATCTTGTTACTGTTCAAAAGTACAAGTCACAGGAAGATAAAGGGAAAAATAATTGCTCTTCATTGCCAGCTATGTTATCATCTGTACTGGTTCCAGCACTGGCCCCTGCCCAGACCACAACGATGAATAGCCAGTCGCTCATGAGAGCTCAACTCCAGTCAGATTTTGAGCATGCTTTCTGAAACATTTCACCAGTGTATCATTTTGGGCTTAAGAGCTGCCTTCTCTCACACCACCTTGCTCTGTCAGTGACGGCAGGCCCCATGAGCAGGGCTTTTTCCAGCGGTGTCACTCCCTCTGCTGTGCCACAAGGACTGGGGCTTCCTTCTGCCACCCCTGTGCGTACACCTACGAGCCTTCCACATCCTGGTTGCCACCCGCCAGCGCGGTGCAACATCGCTTGGGTTCTCTAACTCCCTCCAGATGAAAACCTTGCTTTCCCCAAACGCTTGGCAAAGGACATTTCCAGCACAGAAACATAAACATGAAAAGTTCATAGGAGGAAACACCCCTACCAGAATCTGAGCGTGGTGTACTGCACTCTGCCTCCATGACCAGACCAGTCCGTAAGGAACACAGTGTCTGCTCATCACTAGCAGGCTGCCCCATCTGCTCTGTAGTTGAGGTCTGATTCACTGCTTTTTCTCAGTAAAACTAAACTCCCTCTCTGATTTATTTTAAACTCCATTTCTCCTACAATCAACACACCTACAGGAAAAAAAAAAAGAACAGTTTTCAACCTGAGCTCTTCTCCCTTAGCATCTCTGACCCAGCTTACCCAAACTCCAGCTGCAAAGCCTACCTGTGGTTGTGACACCTTGCCTGAAGTGATCACTGCTAACACACAGATCCCGGGGGCTGCAGGAGAGGACCAGTCCATTGATTTTTATTTATGAGAGGAGGAAATTTGATTAAGGCGTGAGAAGCTGCACTGTCTGTGTAAGGAAGTCCCTGCATCATTCTGTCACAACATATTATTTGTTAGAAAAGTCTAAAATAGTACAAAATGATTAACTGCTATTTTCCAGCCATTAGAGAGTGTAGCACAGCGCTCCTAACTATTTATAACATTATCCAAGGACATGACTTTCTAGAGAACCCACTATTCATACATGTAATATCCTTACCACACCTATGAGTCACTTATCCCATTACCAAAAAGAACCTAACAGAATGCACGGCCTTCACTACTCCTTTCTCTGATTTACCTGGGGAGAGAACTGTCAGACAACCACAGGAACTCTTCTGTATACTTTTTATTTATTTAGAAACCCTGGAGAACCCTCTCTCCTGCAAGTCTCCAGGGCATTCTCTCCTTAATCTACCAACTTTGTCATGCTAGTGAAATTCCTTTCTCTATAGGTACCAGCACGTACTAATAGAAGCAGAGTAGGGCTGTTAATGCGATTACCCCTTCCTCCCTCCATCCACCCTTCTACTGTGAGCCTCCAGAAGAACCAGGAGTACTCTGACTCCTTGTCCTTCTACCAATAAATATCAGAGCACTGCAGCATGGCTGCAGCTCAGCTGATGCATCAAAGAAATGCCAGTTTCTTCCACAGTAAGGAGCATCTCCTGAGTTTGCTTCTGTCACATCGTCTTCCTTTCCAGACTCTGAGAGGGAGTCACTTTTGCCACTTAATTCCACCTTCTCGGAACCAGCAGAGCCCAACTAGCCCAGCTGTGATCAATTTAGAGGCATCAAGTGCAATGTTTCCAGCCAGCCAGCCACAGGGGCTGCTCAGGACTGCCAGGACATAGGAAGCTTAGTAACACAAGCCTCTTGGGGGGAGGAGGAAAGTGGAGGGCCAAAGGAGACTGAGCTGGCAGAAGGCATGCCAAGTTCCAGAAACTCAAGAGCTGGCTACGGAAAGGTTTGCATCAACTCCGTTGTAGTCAAGGGAACCAGCTCCAAGCTTCCCCTGATTGGATTCTCTCACTTTGATGCATGCTAATGAATTTTAGCCCACTTGGCCTGAAGTGCGCCTGTTACATCCAGTTGATCCAGCTACACAAGCCAGGACAAGCAGGAGATCCACCCAGTGCCTCTCCAGCTAGCCCTGCAGACTGCACCTACTCACTTTGGAGTGGCTTTAACCCGAGTGTGCGAAACATGCAGAGTGCTGCAGTGAGGTGTTTGCCCCACCATGCCCACACCACTGGGCTCCCAATCTAGCATGTTGCAGAGCGTCTGCATGACCTGATGCATGCCCCTGGCATGGTTTTGTCTCTTTATGTCTTTGTCCTCAGGAAAAAAAGTCTGCGAGAAGCTGAAAGACAGGTTCCTACCTCATTATCCACACTCTCGGTGGCCATGCACTGGTTGTTGGCTAGCGTGGTGATCTCTCTGCTTTTGGGGGTTTCCATTCGACAGCTACAGAGGGGAACTTCCTGGAGACCATCTACTTCCATTGCTTCAGGGCCATTGGAAAGACCTAGAGTACAGAAGATCAGTAAATCAACTCTGATGTTACCTTCCAGGAGGAAGGATGCAGTCTACCAGCACCATTCACGTCTCATGGCATCTTCCAGTTCCGCGTCCTGAAATGCTTTAAAGGCATCATCTAAACCCTGCAAAAAAGACCCACTTCTTACAGCAGATGGAGTTTGCAAAAGCATACTGTACTTTTCTGAGTCCAGTGACACTACAGGTGACAGTGCTGAATTCAAGAACACTCAGTTAAGAACAGTTTATCCTGAAAAAACCCCAAGATGGAAAAGCTACAAGGTACAGATTTTTATCAGTCTGTCTCTCTTTCTCACCTGTCCCACAACACTGTGCTCTGGCACCAGGAAATCCGTAGGAAACAAACTAGAGTTGGAAATTTGAGTAGTAAGGGGAGTGTTAAATAGAGAAGATCAGGAAAGCATAAACTACTATTTGCAGAAGCTTACTATGCAAATGGGAAAACACAATTCCTGGGACCATTTGGTCTCACACAACCAAAATATAGATATAATTTTTATTTTATTTTATTTTGAAAGAGAACAAACCGAGAGAAAAGAAAGCAGCAAGATGTTCAGATTTTCCTGCCTTCTCCTCATCTCTATCTCTCAGCTATTTAACACTTCCAAACCTTTTTAAAGGTGGATAATGGCTTTTAAGTGAACACACAGCCACAGGAATGGGGGAACACTGTGAATGTTCTTGGAGCCCCTCTGGATGCAACTCATTTACTAGGTTACGTGTGACCACGAGACACTGACCCAATGACACAGGGATTACTCTTTGTCCCACACACCTACCTTAGTCCTACATAGTTGTAACACCTCTTGCAAGGTTTTAAACCCTCAAACATTACCTGCAGTTCACCCTGCAGTGTCCCAAGCTTTTCCTGCATAAGCCTGTTAAGGGTTCGAGTCCCAGTGAGAAGGAAGTGCGCTGCTGTTTTTTGAAGCTTTTGAAAGAAGAGTTATTTTGCTGCAAAATTTCAAAGACTAACTTCATTCTTCAGAGAGATTCCTCTGTAGCTGCCCTGACAAAAGCACTCTCCCCCTTTCCTGCCTATGGCTGTGACCCTATCAGCTGAGCAGAAGCTCTTTTCATCTTGTAAGGAGTTTCCTTTGGCTAAGTTGCAAGACCAAGCCCTGAGAAGGGATGAGATGTTTCAAGACACACAAGCAGAAGGAAAGCCCTTGCAGTTTTCATGTAAAATCCTGCCCAGGTATTAAATGTGTAAGAGCTTTATCTAGGACCACAAATCACAAAGCTCGTTCCTCACCTTCCAAGCTGTCACTTTCATAATCTTTCTTGACATCCAGAGGCTCTGATGAAAACATCCCTCATCCATCCTGACCCTCCCTTGGTAGTAAACGCTCCCACCCCTTCTTTGATGTGCTTCTATCAAAGAGCCACACAACTTCTGAAGGCAAAAGAGCCAACGGGGGACAGCTGGACAGATTCACACTGCAGGCAAGGATCAGCGGCCACTCAGACACCCCTGCCCATTGTTCCTCCACTGTCCTCACTGGCCACCTAGGCTGGACCCCTGCCATGTTCCTGAGGAGATGAGGGCACCAGCTACGTGTGCAGGGCGATGATTCACTGGGAGGCTGCACATGCATGGCCCAAAGACGGGGGAGTGGGACAGACGGATGGATGCAGACCACGTTAGCAGCATTCCCAAACCACTCAGCTCCCCCTCACACCTTCAGTCCCCAGCTGCTGCCAAGCCTTGCAAGAGGCCTCTCAGCCGGGCCAGGCCTGGGCTCGGGGAGCTGGCAGCCACCAGGGGGCACGCGGGGCCCCACTCGCTGCTTGGGCTGAGCGAACAAAGCCAACGTGGTCATGGCCGCGCCGAGCCAGCACTCACCTTCCACCTGCGAGGAGAGGATTCCCTTCACCCGCAGATCCAAGGAATCCAGAGACACCTCCATGTACTCCATGCTGTTATCCTGGGCAGAGCCGTCTCTGCCTCCCAACGATGATTTATAGGCTTCAGCACCTAGATTCAAACACACGTATATTTACATAGCTGGGGGGAAAAAAAATGTGCGTGCATGTGTAAAGGCCATATTTAACCAAGATGGCTGCATGCAGGCTCCTCAGAGAGCTTCTGAGTACAGATGCACACAGAATTATGGAAATGTAACATCTGGGCAGATATGGCACAATTGATCTCCCATCTCTTATTTCCACCCCTGTCTGATCCGACAGATTTTCCACTTCCACAGAGGTAGGTAGCAAAAAAAAAAAAGGAGGGGGGGGGGATAAATGAGACAAATAAGTTCTGCATCTGAACGGCACATCTGCCTGCTGCTGTACTGCATCAGCGGCAGAAGCTCAAATGGCATAAGGAAGGGCTGAAACCAGGGCTCGGCGCATTCCCCCATCTCCAACCTGCTGCAAAGGGCTCCAGGTACACCCCGGCCAGGCAGAACGAACCGGCTGCTAAGGCACGTTCTGGAGAGGACGAGACAGGTGACATTCAGCTGAATGGGAGGAGAAAACATAAAAGCCAAGTTCTGGCTCTGAGCGAACAAAGCTGCTGCTGGGAAGGGATTGCATGGGGGATCCCTTGGAGCTTTCGTGGGAATTGTCATCTCTTCACATTCCCTTGGCTTCGACTCTCAATCCTGGTTTGCTTCTCCCACTCAGGCTTGGCCAAGAGACTTGTGTTAGCCTGAAAGACTGGCTGCCACCTTTATTTAAGGGGCAGAAAAACAGCCTGCATCTCAAATGAAGAATTAGCTATTTGCTCTGAAAGGGATCAATGGCCCCCATTTCCTTTTAGGAAGAGTTTGCCTTGGGAGGAACAGGAGCAAATGAGATGAGTGACAGACGCTGAGGGCAGCCCAGGGGCTGCAACGTGGTCATTCAGAAAAGAGGCAGCAACAACTGCTGATAAAAAATGCCCTGTTTGTAAAGAACTAGCAAACAGAATGAACTCTTTGATGGCGATGCATGTGTGAAGCCTTAATAAAGAGAAGGCACAACTTCAGAGACTACCAACTCTTTTTTTTTTTTTTTTCACAGCCCATCCTGTTACTTTTCCTAAAGATGAGCAATCAGATCCAGCCTGCACCTCCTCCATCCTCATCCCACAGCTTTCTGAGGACAAAGTGCACCGTAACCTTTCAGTGCTGTGTAACTTCACTCAAACTAGACTGGCCACCTGAACTCGGGCCCAGAGATGGGCTGCAGCGCTTTGGAATAACAAGGACAGCATAGCATTCGGCAGGGCTAACACCCACACAAAAGCAATCAGGCATCACTCTGGAATGGTTATTCCTTTCCCTTCTCCCTCTAGCCAATCTCCTTAAGTTCATAGCTTACATCATCAGCTCACGAAGTCATCTCTGGATGTTCTAAAACAAAGAGAGCTCGTGAACAAAAATCATTACTTCAGCATGCCCAGGATAAAGCTGCCTCATGTTTAGTCTGCTGTTAAAAGTGCAGACACGAGCCTGCAAGCGAGATGCAAGTTCAGACCCTGGTTAACCATAAAGGTAAATCTTACCATAAAGGTAAACCTTCCCTTGTAAAGGAAGAAAGAGCTCTGCAAAGAACCACTGTCTCACGGGCCGGAGGTCCTTACCCCTACCTGGCAGACCACTTTCTGTGCAGTTAAAGAACAAAACTCAATTAGTTACCTAGCACATTGGCTTGTTTCTTTTTATTCCTCCGTCTCCTCTTGCGGGTGGGTTTCAGCCATGGGCTGTCCGTCTTTCCTTTCCTCTTCAGCAGCTTCTTCTTGATGCTGGACTCTGAGCTCTGAACAACCAGAGAGGCCATGTGCATGTAAGGCATGTCGGTATCAGCATCACAGCAGTCCTTTGCACTCATATGAAAGAGCCTTCACACAGCTTGAGAAGTGTAAAAAGGCCTTAAGGACTGAGGTTTGAAATCAACTGGTGCAAAGATGCCTTTACAGTGCAGAAAAGGAAACACCAGCACACATGTGGGCGTATTTCCTGTCATCTCAACAGTGTTCACTTCACCTTCTCTTCCACGTAGGCTCTAACACCACACTCATCTCAGGAGTAGCTGAGCATCTCTGCACAGCAGGGTGGGTATGCGTGCACACTTTTAGCTTCTCCCCAAAAAGTGGCTTTTATTTCTTTTTTTTCAAACTAAATTACTCATATTGCTCCACAGTCATGCTAGAAAAAATATCTCTTGTACCTGAAGAGCCAGCTTAACGGGGCTGGGACAGACCCTGGGGAATTTAACTGCACAGCAGAGACCAGCTCCCTCCCTGAGCAAGGTGTCACATAGGCACAACCTAATCACACAGCAATCTTCAGGCATGTGTGAATCTAAACAGAGTCTGGGTTTCCTTTCTGTTCAATATGCAGAAAATACAGGTGACTTTTCAAAGTCAACATTAAAATGGGGAACCAGGCACTCCAACCCAGCATTCAAAGCTCCAACCATAAAATTCATGTTCAAACTGAAACTCACTCCATCTCTCACTGAAGCCTACAAAAAAAGCTCCTGCTGCCTTCAGCAGAGGCTGCATCAGGGCCTACCTTCGTGGCCTACCTTAAAACTGGTGCTACATCGTGCCCTGTAACCACAGTGTGCAGCAGGACCAAGGTGGTGCCGAGCCCTGGTTCCCCGGGCAGCTCTGCAGTGGTGTCTACACTGCCCCACCAATCACTGCGCCCAAGTGTACGGCTGTGCCTCGCCACGTGGCTTCCACCAGTTGCATCACACTGCTGGTGGGTGAGAGGTTTGCATCTGAGCCAGTCCCCATCTGGGCTGCAGGCTGAATCACCACATGTAAGCGCAGCAAAAATCACAGTCTAGGACTGTGGCTAGATATGACTGGGCCGTTTGGACTTGACTGCAAGCTCAACCCTTAGTTTGATCTAGCACTACAAAAGTGCCTCAGCTGCCCAGTGAAAGGCACAGGCTGTAAGTGCCTAGTCCTCTCCGGCTCTTGTAGTGTCAGAGAACAAGGAACAAGATTCTACAGAGCTTCAACAATTCATTTGGTATAGTTGCTTCTACCTTCAGCTCAAAACATCGAGACAATGAAGTCAAGAATTTTCTCAAGGTGACTGAAGAATTGGGGTGCTTTAAATGCTGGCTCCTCAACTTGAGATGCTGTGAAAAGGGAGCAACATTTTTAAAGTAAAGGGGAGGGTGGGGAGACACAGACAATCAACGAATAGCAATTTCAAAAAAATAAAATAAAATAATAATTTTCAAGTTCCCTTCACCAGCCATCTGAAAAATAAGAAGTCAAAACAGCTGGTGAAAATCTTAGCACTACCAGACACCCCCCTGGGGAGAGTGGCTGTCTTTCTGTATGCTGTTTGCACGTATGCCTGACAAGGGCTGCCTGTGCCTCTGAGGTGGCATGTCAGACAAGGTGGATTTAGGCAGTGGGTTGGCCCAATGGATTTGTGAACAATTCCAACTGGACTCGCTCTAGAGGCAAGCTGAGCTTCAGGTTGTTAAGAAAACACTGCTGGCTCCCACCACTTGCCAAGTCTGCACCCAACGAATTTAAAAACCCTTAAATATTTCTACTAACATTCAAATGACTAAAAGCAGTCAACACCTTGTTGAAAGCAAGAAAAATAGCCCATTAATTAGCATCGGAATGCAATTAAGTGTATCAGTGTTATGCACCTTGCGGAAAACAATACTGTGTGGGTGGCTTCAGCCACTGAGTTTTGTCAGAGTCCTGAAACTACGCTGCTTGTCTCCTTCTGGCAGCAAAGCAAAGGGGAAATCATTACCAGCAGGACAACGGTTGAAAGCTGCATTTAGCAGCCAGGCTTACCAAGTCAGATTCATCTCCATCCTCCTCATCCTCTCCAGACTCTGCAGACTCTTGCTCCTCCTCAGAGTCGCCATCATCAATCTGCAGCCACCATGTGCCCCAGAACAGAAAGAGTCAGTCCCGTCAGGTCCCTCCAAGCACGGCACCCCTCCGCACCCTGCCTGACCCCGCAGTGCATCCCATCGCCGTGCTGCACTCAGCCCCAGCCATGTGAGCACTAATGCCATCTCCTCTCCAGGACAAGCACTCCAAGGCTGTTAATGCACTTCAATATTCACCCATGAGGATGGGACAGGATAACTCCCAAAGAAAGTTTTCCAACCAAACGTTAATTTCTGTGGTTAATAAGAAACCAACCTTATACCTACAATATGCATTGTGATTTGGGGTAAGTTAACTAAAACAATTTTAATTCTTTACCAGCCTGTAACAAGATTAGGAAGACATCTCCTGCTGGTGCAGTGAATACCTAGCTGTGATGGAAGTCCTGCACATACACTGGATCACAGAGTTATGTAGCGAGGCTGAAACAGGAGGGTAGGCGAGGAGACTCTCATGGGGGAGGGGAAAAGGAAGCAGGAAGTGGTCATCAAAAGCCTCACTTCCACCACTGAGCTTTCTGCCATCTTGCATGCTAAAAAAATTCCTAGAAATTGCCTCAACTGATTCCACTCCTGTCTGACGGAGATCAGCAGTGTCCCATCCCACTCTAAGTCCTGCACGGGGCATATGAATACCTTTCTGACATTGTCTGCGTCAGACGCGCTGTCTTTAGAGGTCCTGTTATCGTCTGCAGGAAATGCAGCTGCCTGTTCTGCTCCATGATCGTCCTCATCTTCCAACTCATCAGAGTCTTCCTCTTCAGAGTCTACATCTATGCTCTCCCCATTCACGTGAGGGCTGACATCACCTAGCTCCTTTTCACTCTGGAAGTTGTCCAAGCACACGTGCCACAAAGACAACATCAGTTCACAGCTCATAGCAGCTGAACCCATCCCAGACCGCCTGTGTTAAAGCTGCCAAGGGAGAGCTAGCCATATGTCCCTCCAGAGCCCTCCAATACCACCAGCACAGGCAGTGCACGCGCCTGCCATGCGTCACCTAAGCCTGCCAGTCTGAGGAACAAGGAAGTCATTCTGGACTCAAGGCGCTAAGGGGAGGGCTGCTGGACAGCAGCTTTCAGCCAGACCATGCAGACTAACTGAAAGGGCATCTCCCCATGGAACACCAAAGGTGTAAAGGTTTCTAAATAAAGGGAAGTTAAATCAGACTGGGGAATTTTTACTCCACTCCACTGATGCCTAGCGCTTTGAATCCACTTGAATTCAAAGGCCAAAAGTTTAGGGCCCAGAGTGCAGCAAAAGCAGAACCTGATCAGGAGGGAAACCCAGCCTGTGGATTGTTTTTAAGTAACTGGTTGTTTTCCCTTACAGCCTCAAACGACCCTAGACAGTAACCCTAAGGACTCCACAACAAAAACGTTACCACACTGTGGTATGCTTGAAAACTCCCCAGTCCCACAGCACTCACAGGACAGAAGGGGAACATCCACTGGAAAACATTGCAAGAGCTGCTATCTCAACAGCCACCCTCAAAAAGCCATTTTCAAAGCAGCAAGGCTGCTGTGGGCAGGATGTTGTTGCCAGAGAGAAGATGTAGACTCAGAACAGAAGATGCTGACAGCAACAATGCTCCTACGCTACCCATGGGGCTGGTGTGGCAGGACAAGGTGCATGTATGGTGACAGCAGATGTGCCCGGCCGGCTCAGCACAGCCCTCACCTTGGCACCCACAGAGGAATGAGTTATGCTCTTAAACATCTCAATCATTGTTCTCTGTTTTAACACTTTGGTCTTTTTCTTGGGAACCAGGCTATAGGTTCCCATTCTCCGTTTTTTCTTTCGAGATACTGCAGCAGCTGAAAAAAAAAAAAAAAAAGAAAGAAATAATCATAATAATAAAGCCAAAAAGCTGTTTCAGGAGTGAAAAGAAAGGACAGAAAGTAGAGGCCGTAATGCGGGAAACTGTATTTAAGGACATGATCTGGGAAAAAAGGCTTCCCATTCCAACTAAGTTATTTCAGCCAAAAGGTGACACACACATACGTGCAAACACACAAAGCTCTTTGCCAATGCTGCAAAATCACCCAAACTCTGAGTATCCCCCCCATGTCTCCTCTAGTCCCTGTATCACCATGAATAGCATCAAATCCTTAAATTAGCCTGCGTTTGGCAGCATCGCTAATGCTGCAGGAGGCTGAATAGAATCCAGCTTGCTCAAATAGATACTGCAAGGTTAATAATACCGACTTACAATAAAGCCATCCTATAATAACTAAAGAACAAACAGAGAAAAGGTACTTTAAATAAGGAGCTGTTTGCCATTTAACCTCATTTCACACCTGCTATGGAAGCTTGCTTGATTCCTTTCACCGCTTTGATTGGGTCTTAATTTGTTGCGTCTCCCTCCTGGCCTCCTAATCAAACCAGTCCTCACATCTCAGCGCCTGCTGCTGCCTTTGGTGCACGCACATCAGAAGTGTGCTCAGTGCCGGCTTTTAACAACAGCATGCAGCGGGAAACAGCCAGCTCCACACTAGCAGCTGTACAGGCTGCTCCTTGAGAGCATCTCTTCACGTCTCGCTATGACAAAGTTTCATCAAAAATCTACAAAGAGTCCCCTCAGAAACTTTCTGCCAAGCCAAATCATTTTGTTTACACAACTGTGGCTCACAGTAAGCAGCATCTGTCAAAACAAGATCTACTGCAACAGCTCTACTGATGCTGCCAGGCAAGGAAATCCTACAGCAGATTCTGCTGCAAGGTGCTGCTCTTGGGTGGGGGTAACCCCAGACGTGAGTACGGACTGGTAGGAGAACTCACCGAGAGCAGCCCTATGGAGAAGGACTTGGGGTCCTGGCAGACAAAAAACTGGACATGAGCAACAGTGTGTGCTTGCAGCCCAGAAGGCTGACTGCATCCTTGGCTGCACCAACAGAGGGGAGGCTTTAAGATCCCTTCCAACCCAACCACGCTGTGATACTACAATTCTCTGTGGAAAAGCTACTACCAAAGGGGTCAGTCCTTGCCAAGCTGCCTCGGCCCACGCACCCCGACACACACACACACACACACACACACACACACACACCTTGGAGCTGGGTGCTGCTCAGGATTTTAGCTTTGTCCTCTTACCTGTCTGCGACTTCGAGGTGGCCACATAGCTCTGGTTCTGAGGTAGTGACTGGTGAAGGCCCGGGAGAGAGGGCAACGGCAACGGCTTCCCAAACTCCAGGATGTTTTTGTTGCCTTCCTCTTTAGATTCTTTTTGATCTCTGCTGTCTCTCCCATCTTTGGGGTCTTTACTTGCATGCTGGAAAACAAAATGAAGTTAAATTGAGCCACTGAAATCAAAGAAATCATTAATTCCTTTCTTTCAAATAGAATCACCTGCATCTGAAGGTAGGAACAGACGCTCAAAGGAAAAGCACTCTGCCCCTCCTCTATAGCAAACAACATTTCATTGCCTAAAGACTACAAACAGACCCAACCTGCTGCTGGTCACTTGGTGAGGGCTGCTCCCTGAGAAGGAGAAAGCCTGCACACAGAGCAGGGATGGCAGAGCTCTGCAAAGCAAGTGCAGATATTGAAAAGCATCAGACACTATTTACGCAGGCATTAGGTTGGCTCTCAAGAAGATGAACAAAGCCAACAAATACACCTATTCACTGAAACACATCTGGACTGCAGCTGTCACCTCCCAGCAGACAAGGAACAGAGCCTTGCATAGAAGGCTCCAAGGGGTGGGCAGCAGTGGGAAGGAATCCTTCCTTCTGGCCCCATAAGGACTCAGCAAAGCTCGTGCTCTCCCACCTGCTAGCCCAGATCACAGCCAAGGAAGGTATTTGCCTGACACTGCAGGTTCACCTCCAGCACTGCCACTGCCCTAGCAAGACGTGGCCAAGCTCGCAGTAGATCAGCCAGCTTGGATGATGAACCCCTACTGTGAAGGTGATAAGGCTCAAGAGAATTGCATGCTCACACTGGTACTCTGTGCCTGCAGACAGGCTCCCAGGCTCCAACACAGCTGACACACGCTCTGATGTGAGCACACCTCACCCTGCACCTTCATGCAACGATTGCTGTGGCTACACGTGCACTGCTGAGCTGTCACAGCAGAGACTGGTTACATGGTGTCACTCCAACCTGCCATTTGACACCGGGTGTGCCACCTTCTGTGTTTAACAGAAGGCCTAGCCCCATCCATGCCTCTCCATACACCTGTCCATCAACTGGAAAGCAGGTTTGGAAGTGATGCTCCAGAAATCCAAGAGCACTGGTACCGGATCACAAGCTCTGCAGTGGCAATGTGCTGCTCCACCCCTTCTTATGGGATGTCTGAAGCAACAGCTGAAATACCACAACAGAAAAAGGAATGCAGGCAAAAGGAAGGAAGAAAAAAAGCAGCAAAAAAATCAAAATACTCTTTAAAGTCTAGGTCCACATGGGCACTGTTAGCCACTGCTTTCAAGTGATACGTGACCTTGTGAACAAACAGGGAAGCGACCGATTCTCCTAATTACAGCTCTGCCACGTGCACAGTGCTGGCAGAAAGCGATGGGTTGGTCACAGCCAGAAAAGCCATAATGATAATCCAAAACGACCCGCATAAAGAGGCCATCGCATTCCCAGTGATTCCCACATCAAGCCCATATCTTCTGGCTGAATTAGCACATCTCTTCCTGCAAGGCATCTAGTCATGGATTAATGATGTCAAAGATGACAAATCTACCATACCCTTTGATATGTTGTTCCAATGCTTAATTGCTCTCACTGTCAGATCATTAAATGCATTACGCTTTTCCCACTAAATTAAAAAGCCCTGCATCATCAGACACTCTCATTCCAAGTACTTATAGACTGTGCTCAAGTAAAAGTTTTAACAACTCTCCCTTCGATAAGCTTAACAGAATGAGCAAATGAAGCGCCCGTAGGATCACTTTCTGGACATGGGATCGCTCCTGAGACTGCTCTCCCCTTTAGAACAAGTACGTCAGGAGTGCTGGGCACAGCATGCCAATAATAGCCTCAACAATACTATTTATACCTCTTCATAGTTTACAGCTCTAAAGGTTAACTCTCAGATACAGGATTATCCTGAGAATTCCCAGGTCTCCTGGGACGTCCACTGCTTTCCACAGTTAAGTCAAAATTAGGAAGATGAGCACAGGAGGGGCAGGTCTGATGCAGAGCTGCCTGCAGCTAAACAAGTGTACATGAGGGCTTTGTCCTTTACATGCAGGTCCGTGCAAGTGGTCTCGGACAAAGCCTGCTGTTATGCGGAGCCATATGGAGCAACAGGAAGGAATTTCTGCAGAGAGGCAACCAGATGTCCCAGGAAGCCTCATGGCATTCAAGGAGGCATTCAAGGCCAGGCTGGATGTGGCTCTGGGCAGCCTGGTCTGGTGGTTGGCGACCCTGCACATAGCAGGGGGTTGGAACTGGATGAGCACTGTGGGCTTTTTCAACCCAGGCCATTCTATGACTTTATGATAATGGTATAGGAAGCTGAACAGGCCATCAGTAAAACATATTACATACAAGTTTCACAGCTATAGAAATCAAACGTTAAATCTGAGGATTGGGACTAAAAATATCAGAAGAGATCAGGAAGTATTTCTCTGCGTTCCCACCATCCTTCTTCATTCCCCACGAGCTGAAACAGTTTCATCTTCACCGTTCTCATTAAATTTTAACCTTCCACCAAAAGTATTACGAGTGCTTAGTGGATTCAACTTTATCCTTCTCCTGCTTCTAAGGTATCTGACTTATGCCGGTTCCTCAGCCCCAGTCTGCAGGTTTGGTCCCTCCTGGTCCTTCACACTGAGCTCCTGCACAGCTCTGCTCCATCGGTTCCAGATTTAAGCGCTCCCAGAAAAGAAGCTTTGCTAATCTAGCACACTGCTCTGCTGGGAAATCTCTTCTTCCTTCAAATCCCATCAGGCTGGTGAAGAGCTGGCTCAGGCACACGCACAGATGTCCCACAGCCCTCATCCCCAGGTTACATCCAACCGGCCCCTCCCAGCAGAAGACAGCGGGTAGCTGCAACTAAAAGGGGAAGGCAAAGGGGGGACCGAGCATCTGGGTCTGGGTAGACGGACACAGAACTCTTGGGAGCACTACAGACTCCTATCAAAGCAAAACAGGAACAAAATGTTACAGAACAATAAAGCTCACAGGTGTGCCTGCAAGCTCCCAGCACAACCAGAGAGCATCTCCAAATGCAAAACTCCAGCAAATTTAGTGCTGGAGAGAAAGCTGTCAAAGGCGAACGTCAGACAGAGGGCTCCCCTGCAGAACAGGGGACCTGGCAGCCACTGCTCTGCCTTGCTCTGTATGAGCCTGGAGCTGGCACGACCCAGTGCCACCTCCATGGGCTGCTACCTGATCACATCTGACTGCAATTAGTGCTTCTGTCACCTGCTGCTGCTTTCCACTTTCGTGATGGATGGGTTCCCCTCACCCTCCCTGCTCCTTGTGCAAGCAGGCCTCAATACAACTCCTGCAGCCCAGCAGTCCCCCAAGCCAACCCTTCCCTCTCACCTTCCAGCTCCCTTCCCTTCCTCAGGTTGGCAGAGGAGGTGAAAGGTATGTGTGCAAACAAAGGGGCTGCCAACAGCTGGCACCTCAATAAACCCCACAGAGCTCATCACCAATTTGCTGTGACAAATCCTTCCGATCATATGGAAGTTTTTAACAGTCCAATAAGTTCTGTTTTCAGCTGCATATCACAGTTTAGAGGACAGTGAGGAGAACCCCATGCAAAGACAGCTTCAGGCCACAGTTTGAGCTCTGTGGTCCCAAGCTTGCCTGAGCCACCATCAACCAAAAAACAATCAAAAATGATCACACAGAAACTGCATTGGCTTTGCAGCTTCTCACGTGGCATCAGCCAAATGCTATGTGACAGGTTGTGAAGTTCCTGCTTCGTGCTGGGCACTGCCAGGAATGGGTAAGAAACCGAAGGCAGCTATTGCAAGGCTTAGGGCAGTGTCCAGAGACATCTGTGGATGGAAATGGAAAAAACTGAACCACAAGTACGTCCAATGCATTCATGCTCCTTAGATTGGCACAAGACAACATCATTTTATATGCTTAAGAAAATCATATTCACATACTTACTACACTGTAATGGGATCAACCCTGTTTCTATTACTGGCACAGAAATCCCCTACAGCAGCAGGGAGAAGTTACTAAAAATGGCAAAGACAGACTATCCCACTACTTTTTCCCAGAAGCAAAGATAAAGAACAAATAAACCTTACTAATTAAATGCTGTGTCGGTTCAGCAGACCGCGCAGTGCTCTTCCCACAGCCCCACAATTAAGAGCTCTTTCATTACCAAAGCAGACGAGCTAGCAAGGAGAAGAGTGATGCTGGAAGCACAGCCATGTGCTGAGCAAAGGCTCCAGTGTCTGCTGCTACCCAGCAGGGCTGCTGCTTGCACTGCACTCCCAGCACCAGCTCCAGCTTGGCCATGTCAGCCGTCTCATCTTCCTCATTCTCAGGATTTTTATCTCCAGCAAACCATGAGTTTGCAAATGAAGCCCAAAAGGTGGAGGAGTAACCCAAAGCACCGCTGCAGCAAGGCTGCCAGGGAGCAAGGCTGGTGTCCATATGCAGCTGGATGGGAGTGCTAACAGGGTGTGTACCTCTGGGCATGGCCAAGTGTGAACGTGCCAGGGGCTCCAACAACTGGGGAATGATACTTAAGCAAGAAATAGCTGTCTGCTATGCAAAGCAGATCCCCAGCAGATCTCACTGCCTGTATGAGCCATGGTGGCTCAGCTCTCCATCACTTCTGCTCCTGTTGCAGAATTACAGTTCAGCACAGAATCTCAAGCAGCGCTCTGGGGACCCTCACTGCGCTCTTGGCAAGGCTTTGTGATGAGTCCAGCTGCACAAGTGACCCATCCATCTGCCAAGGCCCATCAGCAGGCTACCAGAAGCTTGGCCCTGTTTGGATGACTGCAACGGCACCAATGCGTATGTAGTCACATACCCACCTAAAATGGAAGAAGTCCTATGCCAATGGCCTCTTCGGTCCTAAGGGAGGGTTCCCACACAGGATATTTAACCATGGCCAAGATGACACACACGCACACAAAGACCTCAACTTCCAGACCACACGCGCATCCCTGAGCACCCCTCTGGAAAGGGTCTTCAAGGGGTGCACCTTGCAGGGTCAGAAGAGCCAACAGCAGCTCACCAAATCAGATGGAGAGCTCTTTCACTTTTCTTTTGATGATTTTTTCCATCCAGGAGACAACACCCCCATTGCTACCCCCGTTAGAACTCGCCCTTTGAGGTTTTTTTGCATACTAGAAGGTTTCATCTTACTGAGCAGCCCCAGAATCTTGCAAACCACCAGCAGCCACCTGCCTGGCCCTGAGAAGTGGCGAGACCACGAGGAGCTCCTGCAGAGCAGCCCACAGCACTGCTGGGCACTGATGCAGAACGTCGTGTTTTACAGCAACAACAACACCTGCGTGCACACAGAAAGCAAGCAGTTCCCGGTGCTGGGACTGGGCATTCAGCAGCAGACAGCAGAAATAAATACCAACATAAGCAAAGGAGTTCTCTATCTTGCTCCTCCTTCCTGCCCTGGCTTTATCCCTCCCAGTTAAAGGGTTCCCATGTTTTGGGCTCACACTGTGAAACAGAATGAGATATTAATTCCCCTGTTTCCGCAGAGGGTTCAGTGCCTCTGACCTCATTTCTCCACACAGCAAAAAACTGCCACCAGAAACACACAGCTCCAGTTACAGCCTCATGGTCACCACAGAATGACTGGAAACAACCTGGGAGTCCCAGCTCAGCCAGCTGTTGCTCCTATCTTAAGGGATAACTGTGGGACGCTTTCACCTCCAAGATCCTTCTTCCCTTACAGACACATCTCAGAGAGGTTAAACACAGAAATGGGGGTTTCTGAGCAGGAGGGGCCCTCTCAAAACACACACACACACACACACACACACACACACACTTCCCTTTTGGTCTGCTGTCTCACCCTGCAAACCTTTGTTTTCTCAACAGTTGTAAACAGATTAAGAAGGAATGGAAGAAATTCTGCCAAAGGTGCTGAGTTTGTGCTACTGCACCAACAGAAGGGGACCAAAACCAATGCTGTCAAAACTCTTTGGAGATCTCAAAACCAACTTAACATGCAACAATATCAGTTAAAATTGTCACCTGTTTCAGATTCAGCTTCGATCCCAACTCAGGAAGCAATTCCTAAACAGAGAAAAAGCTGGTTACATTTGTGAGACAATCATTTCCTTCCTTTCAAAGACCAACATGCACGTACAGAAAAGGCTACTGAGGTCTCCTGACAGCTGTAAGGTTGAAGAAAACAATTTTTTGGCCCCAGCAGGTTTCTGCAGGAGCTGAGGAATGAAAGTTAATGCATTGCAGGCAACAAAATACCTTCCTTCCCTACTACCTTCTCTTAGCATATGCTTGCAACAGGATTCTACCAAGAGAAGAGCGATGCTCTAAAAAATTAATGATGAAAACCCACTGCAACATCAAATCGTGGGTGATTTCCGCAGTTCCTGCAGTGCATCCACCTGCTCCCGTAGTGCTTTCAAAGGGGAAAAGGAACGACTGCACGTGCTGAGCTGAGGAGCTTCTTATAAGCTGCTCAACAAAGAAATAATCAGGACAGAAAAATGGCAAGTAGCAAAGACTCTGCTCCTCAAATGAAAACAGCATGTAAATTTGAAAGACAATGGGGAAAAATAGGTAGTAATTATCTGGAAGGCTGAACAAAACAGCTGCTTTATTGTCTTGCAGAAATGAGATCAAATCTTGGGGACTGTGGGCTCGCATTCAGATGCAGAGCCCCTGAGCAGGAAATGTGTGATCGGTCCCTTCCCACCACCTTGTGAATTTTGTTCCTCTCACCATTTCCAACCCAAGGAAAAGGGCTGCGCTGCAGTGGAAGAGTGGCCAAACAACTGCAGGCTTTGCCTTTTGAATCCATTGCTGCTGCAAAAGTAAAGAGTGACCAGCGGTGCAAATGCAGCACTCCTGTAACGTGGAGATGCAAACACTCCACTGTCAAGCAGCTTTCTAGAGACAAGCCCAAAAGCCCAAGGGGTTGTATAAAAAATCCTTCTGATGTATCATAAAATATGAATGATGAAAACACTCCTTCCTAACCTAGTAGTTGTTTTTTAGAAAGGAATTGCCTCTTTCAATTGCTCAGCCCCAAGGGGGTCTCTCCCTGTCAAATTCCACCAGGGTCGGGGTTTGCCCTGCCTAATTTAAGTGCACTGCAGGCTGCTGGAGGAAAGCTGCGAGGTTTCAGCTGCAAAGCCTTGTTTGGGTAAGAAAGCCTTCCATGAGACTTCCATCAGGCTGCGTGTGCTGCATCTGGGCCTCCCCAGCTGCCAGCCAAAAAACTCAGCAGGGGGGTGAGAGCCAGAGAATTCAAATGCAATCAGGGGAAGGCAGAGGGGAAATTAGTGGTTTGGGAGAATGGTTGGGAAATCGTGGCCCGTGTGGTTTCTGCCCTGCTCTGCAGGCTGCACGCCACAAGGTTTGCAGGCTCCATGTGTTTGGACTCCCACCTGCTTCCGGAGTCACAGGTGCTGCAGCACCAAGGGCACCTTTCCCCATCTGTGGCTGGCTGGGTGCCACCAATCATTTTTCTTTTTTTTCCCCCCTTCCCCTGCTCCAGACCACAGCAAATTCACAGCTTTGAGACCTTTACATTGTACTGTTGCTGTGCTGCAACATGTAGGTGACATCTGAGGATCATCTGGCATTTGCTTGTCCACAAAATGCTGGTAGCTAGCAGCAATCCACTACGCCAGCACTTACAGAGCTGCAGCAGCTTCCCATTTATTTCTGGGTGTCACTCACACTGCCAGGCAGGGCTCGCAGTGATCTGTGTGCCTCAACCTGGGTACAGGATGGTCCCTCTCCATCGTCAGATGCAGCACGATGGAAGGATCTAGTTCATCAGAGCTAAATATAAAGCGTCACAGGGTTGGAGATCAAGTGCTCGTGGTGCAGATCTGACTGTTCCCAGTATCTAATTCCCCATCTTTGGAGAATGAACCAAAACTTGGTCCATGTTTACGGCAAAGAAAGGCCCATTTCTGCTCACTCCCACTATAACTTGGGGTCACAGGATGACTTCAAATCTCCTTTTACTTCCTAAACAAAAACCAGATCTCTCTTTTATCAAGTGATGGTAAATCCACACCCAAGGACTCCGTAGGAAAGATTTCTGAACAAGCTGCATTACTGTAGGCAGCACGTACAGAGTAAGAAAGCATCATCTGGTTTAATGACTTGGCAATGCAATCAAGTTGCCTAACATATCAGCTTCTTGACAGCTTTCAAGCTTAGGAGAAGCCTCCAGTTAACACACTACGCTTAATTTCCTTTGGGTCAAACTTATAAGAAATCTAATTTGTTTCATAAGCAGCTCTGGATTTCAACAGACAGCTGATGAGCAATACAGCCAAGAGAGAAAGGCCATTTAGTGTCTGATAGATCTGCCAGAGAAGGCCATCGATCAATTGTATATTTAGAAACATTGGGGAAGAGAGCTGACTGTGGCCACATGAGTGTTTGAACACCTCCGTCCCTCTGTGAGAAAAACATCAAAAAAGAAAAAAGAATAAAAGTGGGATGTCACTGAACTATATCCATCCCTGTGCAACAAAGCGTCCCTCCCATACACCCCCAGAGAGAACCAAGACCTAGCATGGGTATATACATTACCAGGCTAGGGGTGGGTTTAGGCATTGTCTTCCGTGCTCTGTGGACCTTGACTTCAGCGTTAGCAGCAGTGGCTTTTTTAGCATCCATGTCCTTACTGCCCTCCCCGAGCTTGGCTGGCATTGTGGTTTGCATCTGAGAAAAGGTGCCCACAGTTCTCCCTTTGCTTGCTCCTCCTGGAAGGGTTTTTGCAGCATGGCCAGTGAGAGAAGCAAAGGTGCTGGTAGTCCTTAGAGGTTGCTCCTGCGCCATCTGCTTGGTTAGAATATATCCATTGCTCCCTGTTAGAGAAGTCTGTGTGAAGTCATTAGCTTTCATATGGTTTTGCTTCCCAGTCTCACCATCTCGTTCAGAAATGCCATTTTCTGCTATCCTATTTAATTTAGTACTAGAGTCCTGCTGGCTCACTTTCGTATTGTCCTGAGTGTTTTTCGCTGGGTTTGGGTGGCTCCCAGCCTCGCCGTGCTCACAGGAACCGTTGGTTTCACCATCTACAGCCATTTTTGGTTCCCCCACTTGCTTTTCTGTAGCACTTTCATCCGCAGCCATGGCATTGAACCCTGGAGAAAGAGGAAGGAGAAAGAGAAGGGAGGAGAAAGAAAAGGGTCACAGGCATCATTAAAACACGCAGTGGCTAATGACGAGTCAATGTCTCCCCCAAAGAAGCTCTCCCTACATATTTCCACTTGGGCTGCCAACGCACCTACCTGACTGGCTTGGCCAGGTCCTGGCATGGCAAAAACTGAGGCAGCTCAGCTGAAAGCAGTGCACTCATTCTGACTCGCCTCAGCTGCAGATGCGGCCATTTATTCCCCAATGATGGATATTTCAAGGTAAATATTATCTTTAGCTTTTCCAATAACTACATTTATAGGACCGTATGTCAACACTTCGCATGTCAAACAAAACACTGCCCAACCTTGCACTCGGATCTCTGGCAGAGCTCTTCCCAGTGCCATGGGAGGGCTGCTGGGAAGCTGGATGGGCGAGCTGCTGTGGCACAGCCCGGAGCCTGCAGGTGGTAACCCTGCAATGAAAAAGCTCTGTAGGCAGCATTGCTCACTGAAGATCACTCTTCCAGCAGGAAGCAGCAGCACAGGAGCAGGATTCGCGGTGTCATTTCAGAGGTAACAGCCAGAGTAAACACGGGGGTGAAGCAGGCTAAGCGCAATTCCAGACTGAAACAATTACACGGTTAAAACACAGTGAGATCTCTGCAGACCTAAAGCTCGCTCGCAGATAACACAGGAGCGTCCATGCAAAGACATTTCTTTCTCCTTTCCAAATATTTCCAAGCTCCCCCGCCAGTACTTTCGTCCCACAGACATCTCAGACCTGGGCTGACAGAATCTAAGTATGAACACCATGTACTTGCAGAAAGGTTCCCCACAAGACAAACCAGCAGCAACCCAGGCAGCCAGGGCTGATAACAATTCACTGGCACGTTCAGTAAAATGAGTAAATCAACCTGCTGTTAGGGATTCCGTGTACTGTTTTCCTTCCAGAGGCCAGACAGTTATGAAAAGCATCACAAGTACCATCGAAAGCTCTGTCCAAGCAGCCTGGAGGAGCAGGTAGGACTGATTTACAGCCAGTTGAAGTTATTTTAGCCTACAGTAGAGCCCAGAATTCAAAGCAGAAAACAGCTGTGGAAGCCAGAGCAGCATGCTGGCATCAGCACCTCGCTTCATAACACTAGTGGGGACCAATATCCTGAAGACCTCTGCTGACCTGGTGAAAACCTTCTGCAAAGCTCCAAACCCAATGCCAACCTCCCCTGGGTGCTGCCAGGCAGAGCTGGGGGGGCAGAGGCACCATGCAGCAGGCAGGCAGATGCATCATAGCTCCCCAAACACCATTCAAAGTCAGCATCCCCCATGCTGCTTCCTAGGCCGCTTTCTGTGTACTGAAAGCTCTGACCAGGTGCACGTGGGTTGGACTGGGGTCGAAAGGACTCATGATAGAGCAAACATAAAATTGCTAGTAGGTGAGAAATCTTGGGCAGGGGGAGCAAAGCACTGCACACTGCACTTTTTCAACCTTCATTTCTCCCATTCTTTACTGGGTGTCCTTAGAAGACCACACCAGTGCCATTTAAAGGGTTCTTTCAGCAAACTCAGCACCAGAAGGAAAGCAAAGATGGGCTCCCTAACCTCAGCTGCAGGCTCCCAGTGCTCAGCAGCAGGCACCTGGCAGGGTGAAGCCTACACTATTTGTTGACTGCAGTGCTGCACACTCCCACCAGCACAGCAAATAGCTTCCAAGGCTGAGTATTAGATAAACCAAATCAACCAAGAGCGAGAATTGCTCTGCCTGCCAGGAGGGCGACCAAATCAAGGTAAATGAGAGCACTGCCCTAGGGGAAAGAATAACTGCATTGGCCCCAAAAGCATCACCCTTTATGAACAATCCATGAGGCTGAAATAGATGTAATTCAGCATATGTTTACATTTTTGCTGAACAGGGGCCTGTAGAAAGCGATGGGAACGTGATCTAGAGAGAGTGGGAGCCTCGCAGTGGACAAATGCTTAATAAAAGCCTGCAGAAGCTCTTCAACAGCACCAGCTACAGAAATGCTCGTTCCTTACATTTCACCTTTTCTATACTTTCCAAAAAAAGTTTTTTTATTGCAAACCTGTTGAAATCTTGACGTACAATAGACCTCGGGACAATGACTTCCATGGGTCAGTCAACAAGGTCCTCCCAACAGCCCAGCTCAACAGGAAGCTTTTCTGCTCACGCCAGGAACAGCAGTGAATAAAAACCCAAAACCGTTTTTTTCTCTGAAACTTTACAACATTCATTCCTTCTAAACAGACCAAAACTACGCCTTGTCTGTATTCACTTCTCTCCCTCTTTGTCCTTTAACTCAAAGAAACTACAGATAAAAATAAAAAGCCTATTTCCATGGGTGTGTAGCCTCAGTTACTGGAAACATCCTGGTATCTCCAGCACTGCGTTATGCATCCTCTACGTCACACATAGCAGGAGAAGCCTGTCGCATTGTTCACCATGCTGCCTGCACCCCAACCCAAGCATCCACAACAAACTGTAAAGCAACAACAGGAAACTCTTTACTCAGAGATGGTGAGGCCCTGGCACTGCTGCCCAGAGCTGCGGGTGCCACCCCTGGAGGTTCCTGTGGCCATGGATGGGCACTGGGCAGCCTGAGCTGGAGGGCAGCCCATGGCACGGGGTTGATCTTGACAGCCTTTAGCAACCCATCCAACCCAACCATTCTGTGGTTCTATGAGTCCAACACAACCACAGGCCAACCTGTCCTGCTGCCTGTTCATGTAGCGAGGTATCTGAAGCTGCTACCAAGCTGAAACAATCTTCTAGGTGTATCTTCTAGGACCTGGATACTAGCCCTGGGATTCCACAAGCACAGAATAATCAGCAATATATCCAAACCAGTGCTCCGCATTAACGGCTCACTGTGAGCAACGAAGAGTTTGCAGCCTTCCACCTCCCAAGTGGCTCACACAGACCCTCTGCAGCAGCTTCAGTCTTCAGCTTTCTTCTCAATATCAAACACAGTTACACAAAATTAAACTAAAACTCTGATGAGGAGAATGGAAGATTGAGAAAGGAGGAGAGGAGCTGAGCCAGAGTGCCTTGAGCACAGTGCAATGGATGCTCCAACAGCACACTGCTGTTGGGACCCACCAGCTTTCCACCTGCAGGCAGACAGGGCTCTGGCCCAAGGCTCGGTAGCACTGAGAGAATCCTCCAAAAGAAATAAAAGTCTTCAATACATTTTGTTAAACCCAGATCTCCCTGTTCAGTGAGACAAAAATAAGAAAAACGCAAGCGTTAGGAGCATTGCTCCAGGCCAAAATGCAATTATCACTAGAGAAACAACCAAGAATCAAGGACCTTTAAGTGCTTGATTATCTGATCTGGAACTTCAACATGTTTTCCTGGGCACCCCAGTACTGCTGGAGGCTGCTGACGTCCTGCAGGGTCCTTCCATCACTGTGCTCCTCATGCAGGGCGCAGGGCTGAGGCTGCAGCAGTGCCACGTTGAGCCCAGCACAGCTCGTGATTCTGAACTGCACTACAGGTGAGTGCTGCAAATGTTCAGATTTATACGTATAGACATTTTGCAGGCTTTTATCTTTTATCTTAAGTGCTTGCTGACCATCCTTCAACTGCCACAGATACCACAGGCGTTCATTCCATATCCAACTGACCTGCTGGAAAAAGCATGGAGTGCACCTGCTTAAATCCTTGCCTTGTGGCTCCTCCGAGCTCTTCTTTCTCGAAATGAAAGAAAATCATGAAGCAGAGAAAAGCAATAAAAACACTGCTGAAGAGATGAGAGTTCTGACCAGTACGGAATGGGAGACTGGGATCCCAGCCTCCATCTGAAAAGAAAGCTCCACCTCTGTCATTCAAGCCAAAAATCTGAGCACTACGAAGCCAAGAAACGAAGAGAATTATAAGTTTCAGGCCAAAGTTCCTCTCTGGGATGAATTACTGATGGTCTTCACTATTTTTTGTCCCTTTTACATCAGTGTAGGCAGATGATGGCCAGGAGAGCTCAGCTTTGTATTTCCACAATGCAAGTGCTACCCTCCTACCCCCCTGAGTCCGCAGGCACCTGTGGGAGTCTGCCTCACATTTCCTGAAGGACACAGCCGTAGCCTAAACAGGGGAAAACCACAGAAAAAAAAAAGGTACACGTGTTGTTAATGTCCCACACTGAGCTTACAGGTTGGGTAAATGGGACTCGGCCTCTTGCCCATAAATACCAGTGATGACTGCAAGGTATTTAATGCCCCACATGAAATTAATTGTCCCTTTGCCATGGGATGGAGTCCCCGAGCACCGTGAACACCTGGCGGGCTGTTGGGGGGGGGAGCGACCACCTGGAGTGTGTGAGCATCCTTTGTTCCACACGGCCTCCTGGCTGCCGGGCTCAGCAGGGAGTCCCAGTGCTGAGCAAGTCAAGGCAGGGAGATTATTCTTTTTCTCCTTTTAAAGCACCTATCTCTACACCTGGGAATGCAAAGGTTGCAGCTGCTCAGTGGAAAGCAGCACGCTCCTCACCCATGGCAGCTTTCTATGTGCAATAAGAGGCAGAGGAGGGAAAAAAAAAACAAACAACAAAAAGGCCTTCCAGGAAATGAAAACCCTAACACTCTCTAAAAGCAGCTTTAAGTTTATTTGAAAACAAAATGACTGTGCGCACCTCACACGGCAATGCAGCTTCTGTAAAGCAGCTGCCTTGGGTGAAGTCTCGGGGAGGTTGAGCCTAATGGGGAACTTCGCTCCTTGCTGTGGCTGAGTGCAGCTTCCCACCTCCAGGGTAGGAGCAACAACAGGAGCAGTTTGCACTGGAAGGTCATGTGAGATGAAGCACACAGCTGGGAGCTACGGACAGGAGGAGGAGAACTGAAATTCCTTGCAGTTCTTGCAAGAAATCGCTCCTGACTCACTTCTGAGTCAGGCTAAATACAACCCAGCCTAATAAGACACTTCTGCTCATCTCTTCCATCTCCCTGCCCCTCTTCCTTGTCAAAGGCAAAGAGGGACCTAAACTACCTACATCAAAAACTGAAGTGGAATGTTTCCCTACGGATAACAGAAGGGGACACAAAGCTGAAGAAACAGCTTACACTGAGCTGGGAATTAATCCCAGAGTCAGAAATTAAAGCACCAGGAACACCTGAAGATCTCACTCCTACAGATGTACGTTAAACTTACAGTTCAATTACTTCTCTTCAGCGGTGCCAGGATGAAACTAGAAGCAGTGCCTACATGCCTTGCTTGAGGGACAGGCCGCTAAATCTCATTTAAAAATTGAAAGCTACCTGAATTTCCTTTGGATCTGCAAGTTCCAATCTCTGCAAGTTTTCAAGGGCATTTCCCCAAAGGGATCACAACCCAGGACAGACCTAGTTTTGTGTTACAGACAAGAACTCCTACCAATCAGTTTGCTTCACAGCAGCTCAGCCTAAACCAGGACCTGGAAGTGCCACATCCCAGACAGCAGGGAGCTGCACCAGGCCATGCATTCCATATCCACCCATCACTTCCCATCCCCTCAGTTAGGAAAAACAGGCTCAAAGAAACCATTCCATGCCATCCTGCAAGTCTGCTGTAATGATTTCATGTCCAGCCCACACTCAAAAATGTGAATCCCCATGCTAACTCAGAACATTGTTATTAACAGAATTTAGGGCCGCTGACTAATTGAACTGCTATGATGGCCACAGATGGTTAATGACGGTCAGCTAAGAACAATGCATACAGCACAATGACCAAGCAAACCATTGTCTTTTACATAAATTGTATGTTTGAGAAGAAGGAGAATACAATCTGACTCTCACCACAAGTATGGAAACTATGCAGTTTAGATGTTAGGATCCTTTTTCTCCCAGTAATAGAGCAGTACAGTAAGCTGAAGCAGTTGAAATTTGAGCACCTTGTAAACCCTCAGAACTGCTCCTGCACAGGGAGGGTTCCCAACTTCCTTTTCAGAAACGGCATTTCCTTTTAGTCAGAATGAGTCAAGACTTGCAAGGCATAGAAGTTTCTCTTTTCCAGACCTCATCCTCTCCTTTCACCTCCGCAGACACTTGCCACTTACCTTGGGATCAACCCAGAGCTAAATACACTAGCGTAATACTCCTGAGCCAAGCAAGGCAAGGGATCAAAGCTCAAGTCTCTTCCCAGAGGAATGCAACCTCATACTGACATCTCAGACTCCATTTCTGGTCTTCCCGGATCTGAGGTCCACGTGGAACTGACGTCAGCAGCAACACTCACGTGCTGCAAGTTAATATGCAAGCACCGTGGTCACATCTGACACAGCACTCAATATTTTGCTTGTTCTTCCTAAACAGAACAAAACATTACGCCGGGCAGAAGAGAACTCAAAGGCAATGCTGTACTCACACAGGTCCAAATTAAGTCCAAAATTCTGTTTCTAGCAAGAACAGAGTATTTTGGTGGGGTCAGTTCAGTGCTCTTCGATGTTCTATTATGGAGAAGAGAACAAAAATTCCCCAGACCCTGGCAGATCAATGAGAAGCAGCTAGTCAAGGAATAATGAAGCCATGAAAAGAAAGTGGGAAAAAGAAAAGATTAGGGGCTGTGTTGTTTCTTTTTTCCCCCCTAATCCCACCGACATCTATTAAGCTCTCAGATCTGTGTGTGTGCAACTCACAGACAACCGCAGAGGAAAGATTTCATCCAACTAACATGTGCACTACAGCCTGCAAGGTAAAAGAAAGCAGAGACAAGGCAGAAGCCGGGAAGAAACCCTCAATGGCACGAGGTGTCTCGCCCAGCCAGCAGTGATTGCTGCCTGCTCTGGAGCAACAGAGGGACTCAGAGGAAAACAGAAAGTTAACTTTAATAGGGAGGAAAAAGGCTAGGTCACTTCGTGGATCAGAGTCTGACTAAAAGCAGCCACACAGAGGAGGTTCAAAGTAACTCAAGCTTCCTTTGTGTCTCACAGCCACACGAAAGCAGAAGTGAAAACCATATATAATTCTTCAGGTGGGTGGAGATGGATGGACTGGAGAGCAAATTTGCATCTTCTGGGGAAAAGCCCTGCTCAGGAGAACACAGGAGGAGGACGGAGCTGCTCCTTTTGTGAGAGCACAGCTGAGCCCTTGGGCACAGAGCACATCTCTCAGCCATCACCTCGCTCCCAGCTTGCCACAAGCCAACCCCATGAGCCAGGCTGAGGTCTGGCCCTCCACCAAGGCAGATGCTCACCTTCCTCCTTGTTGTTGGTGATATCTTTCAGCAGTTCAGTCTTCATGCAGGCGTCTTTCCTTGTCTCTCCCTTACTCAGCACTGTTTGCTGATGGGGGGAAAAAGAAATACCGAGTTTTAGCTCCAAGTTCACATACACATTGCATTAAAAGAAAAAGAGAGACGATCGTGGATGTATCCTGTTTACATCACAGGCCAACCTCTTTCTGCAAAATACCACTGGCAGGAAACTGCCACGGCACAGGTCAGAGATAAAGGCCCCAGGGCTGGGACCTGCATTTGGGGCCGAGGCAGGCACTGCAGTTGGGTGCAACCATGCAGCTCTGAATGCAAAGAGCTGAGGAACCCAACTGAGGCTGCTGCAGGCTAACAGGGGCACGGAGGGCATCCCAAGGAAATGACCCTCGCTGCCTCAGGCTGCTTTGTTGTGGGTAGGAGGAGGTGGGCTGAGCCCATTTCTCACTGCATCATTTATCTGCACAAGCAGGCCGAAGTACACTTTGGTGTTTCTGCTTTTTGTGGTCCGTATAAATGCAATTTATAAAACACAACCATCGGTGAGCTTCACCTCACTCATTGCCCCTACCTTCCACGTTCATTAGAGCCAGCGAGCTCATTTCTTAATTCTATGGAAAGTAATTTTTCTTTTCTTCCTCTTTTATTTTCCTGCAGAAAGGGAACATCTGCTCTCCCCTCTGCCTTTCACATGCCAGGCATCACATTGCTAGATCAGGTCTGCAGCCTTAATAGCACTGCTGTGGGTTTTGGGGGGCAGTTAGATTTAAACTAAAAACAAACAAACAAACAACAAACAAGCTACCAAAACGAAGGAGAAAAGTCTTATAAAAATCACAGCCAAACACACAGATGAGAAGGGCCCTTTGCCACAGCTCTCTGCTCTCAACCCAAAAGGTGAGCATGGTGACCATCCATGGAGCTGCATGGCACCAGGGCAGCCCCAACATCATAAGCCCGGGTCAAACCAAGTGCTGCAGGCACTGGGAGTAGATGGGGCCCACAGCCACACAAATCAAAAGGCTTAAAGCACACTGAGTGGTTAAAAAAAGGAACAGAAGGGCTGCCTGTCTCCCATAAAGCAAGCAAGAGATAACAAATGCATACGAAGGCTGGAACATCAGCTTCAAAGGTTTCACCAGGCAAACAAGGCACTGCTGCTCACCCTTCCCCAACCATTCTCTGCTTGAAGCCACCAGGGCAGACGAGCCTTGGTGCTACTGCTGGGAGCCAAAGGCCCAGCTGGCCTGAGCAATGCATGCTTCCAGCAGCTCCCATCAAGGAACCACAGGAACACAGCCTCGAAAAGGAACACAGATCAGCTTTTCCCTACTAAGCCATAACATGCATCTTCAATGAAAACATCTGCAAGTAAATCCTACCTCTCCTCCACCCAGACTTGCTGTAAAATGGGGATAACTTCACCTGCCCAACAAGCTTACCCTGGTGAAGGGTAAGCAGGGAGCTGCCCTGGGGCCTGGCCTGTGCAGCGAGTCCCTGCTCATCTCACACAGACCCGCTGGTTTTCCAAAGCTTTGTTACAATAAATAGAGGTGGCGATATTCCTGCTGTTCAACTGACTCCTCCTGAAAGCCTCAGCATTTCCAGCAGGCCATTTCCATCCCTCCCATCCTTTATTTTTCAAGCAGCTCCCCCACTCCACCAATTATTCACGCCCTCCCTTTCACCGGGACACTGCTGCTGCTCAGGCCACGAGGCCTAAAGAAAAGCCACTGCAGGAGCCCCAGCGTCAGCCAGCCGTCGGCAGCTAACGAACACGCTCTCTCTTCTCTGCAATTAACAGGAGCCCAGAGCTGTCCCACATCCCAGACAGCATCGGGAGCTCTCAAAGCAGCATCTCCAGCACCAAGAGAGGAACCATCGCTGCTCCATGCTGGAGGAGGAAAGCTCAGCGCCAAGGCAAAGCCACCGAGGTGGTTCCAACGGGCTCTGCAGCCCCAGCCAAGTGGCCTCACTAGCAGCAGGTTGACGGCCTCCAGGCATTGCTCTGGAGCAAGCAAACAGTCAGCATCGCCATCCACAATGCTAACGCACCTCCAGACCTGCCGGGAGGGAAAGAACCAAGTAACAATAACGAAAAAGACAACTGTGACTTTGGAAGCCTTCAGATCCAAAGGAGGCTCCAGGAAAGCACCGCGCGGCCCTCGAAGCCTCGTCCCCGAGGACAGCGCTCCTCCACCCGCGCTCCATCACTGCAGGAGGGTGCTGGCAGCACGACGGGCAGCAGGCAGCACCCTGGGTGCCCACCACCCTCAGCCCAGGGCCCTCTGCCCAGCCATTCCCACCGGCCCACGGCTCCACCCAGCCGAGCCAGCAGCAACTTGGCTGCGAGTGTCAATACCTCCATATTTGTGTGCCTTGCTTTTCCCCCCTTAAATTCAGAGCAAACTTCCCCTCCGCTCACACCCCATGGCCCAATCCGTCGGCTCCTGATTGGCAGGGAAATCCTATACCCACCCTCCCCGCCAGAAGTGTCGGCTCTTGCAGCAGTCCCAACAAAAGCCAACTGCCAAGCTCAGGCTGCTTCACAATAAAAGTCTCACGCTCTCCTGTTTTATTTTTTTCCCCCTTCCCCGCAGACGGCCGCCTCCATTCCCCGGCCGACCCCAAATGGATTATTAACCTCCAGCCACTGGAGAGCCTCCACCAAGGCTGCGTGCCACGAGTGACAGGGCAGGATTCCCCCCATCGGCTCCTTTTATTTTTAGATTTCGAGGGAAAGAAAAATGGCTGCGTCTTAAGAAAGGTGTCTGAAAGGGCTTTAGAAGCCAAGGAGATCCAAGCAGAGGAGCAAGGGCTGGCTTTAAGTCTTTCCTCTCCGCCTCTGATTAACAAGAAATAAGGCTTCCCTTCCTCCACCACGTCTTTGGAGGGGACGGAAGACAGAGCAGAGCCGAGGAAACGCTCTGCAGCATTCCCAAGCAGGCAACCAGAAACTGCATGGTGCCTTTAAAACAAAAAACAACAACAAAAAGAGCAAAGCTGGGAAGCGCAGAGAGCTTCCTCAGCCTCCTCCTTGGCATTTTCATCAGCCCTTTGCAAAAGTCCAAGCAGGTTTCACAGGCAAAGACAATACATGCACAGCACAACTCCAACATATTGTAGCTTACCAAGCCCAAGAGAGCAGTTAGTTGCATCATGAACCAGAGCTCTCTAGCAGTAGACCAGGAAGGAGCGGAGGTTGATGTGCTAAGATGACAACCTCCACAAGAGTCCTTTCTCCTTTTTTTTCTCTTGTTTTCTTAAAAACCAACCTAAGCTTCGCAGCAACGCTGCTCTGATTTGAGACGTGTGGTTAAAGCAGGTCAATCTGAAGGAGGGCTGGAAGCAGAATGACCAACCCCTCTCCAACTCTGCTGCACAGAACTGCTGTGCTACCAGCAGCAGCTGCACCAACGCTCCCCAACACACACAAACCAGGCATGGGGGACAGCAGTGACCCTGGGGGCCTAGAAGCCCCCAACAGGAGGCACCCAGGGGACACCAGGCCCCCAGAGGTGACACCGCCAGCACAGCCCCACAGCTGGATCTCACCCCATGCGAGGCAGCAGTGTGTGCTGCAGCAAGAAAGGGAGGCAAAGCCCTCGATAAACGATGCAACTCCAGCAGCAGTAGATTCCCATTTACTCTCATTTTTTTTCCTGCCAATAAAACCCAACAAACCCAACCTGCTCATAACCTTTGCCTTAAAAGAAGGCAAACATTTTGTAGCTAATTATATAGGAAGCAATGATTAAGAAAACGCTTGTAGAGAGACAGTGTTTGTTTTGTAGGCAGGGGAAGAGCGCTGATTTCAGATTTCGGCTCTGCTCTGGTCCTGCTGAGCATGGGCAGGTCTGGGAACACCAGTCATGGGGACAGCAGTCCTGAGAAGCATTTGATGAGGAGAAGAAAGGAAACGTAACACCAGCGTACCTGGCCTACGGAGCAGTCACCAGTCTCAAAGCTCCTTTTCTAGGTTAAGGCCACTTCCTTATAAGCCTCGTGCAATCATGTGAACATGGAATTTTATCTGCAGCTCACAACAAGCACTCCTCTCAGCCTGGAGCCTGTACCCAAATCAAACGAGACCTGCAATTCTTTTGTCTCCTGAATTCCTCCTATCCTAGAACAGAAACATTTTCTTCTCTGCCCCCATGGCTCCCTCCAATTCCAGCCACACAGATCGACTCCCAGAAAATGGGGGAAGGGTAGAAATGAGGCACAAGTCCTTGCATGCAACAGCTAGGAACAAGGAGACACATGCATGAAACACAACAAGACTTAAAAGTGGGTTCTCATAGCACAAGGCAGCCCATAATGGTGCTCAGGCTTCAGGCAAGGGGGGGTTGTGGAGCCCTGGCTCCTGTAGGGCTGAACCCAGTGAACAAGGCAGCCTTGGTGCAGATGCAGCTATGCTGTCTTGCTGCTTCCACGCTGGGAAGCATTGCATCCATCTAACTGTGACCCAGTAGAGTGAAAGCCAGTACAAGTTGTATGTGCAGACAAATGGAAATCCAAAGCAAAGGCATCTCCTTCCACTGGCTGATGTTAGCAAGAAGTACAGCTGCTGCCCACCTTCTCCTAGCACAAGGGAGGGGGAGGGGGGGGGCAGAGAACCTTAAAACAAAGATGAAGACTCTTCATCTTCTCTAGCAAAAGCAAACCAGACACTTCAGAACCACCGGGTCCCCAGGAAGGCTCAGCAAGGATGAAACCACAGCACCAAGAAGAGCCTGGAGAGAACAGTTTGCAGCCTCGTCCCCATTGACAACACCCAGGCACCTCTTTGGCCTCAGCCGTCCTCTTTCTCCCTCCCCCAAACCACCGCAGCCAACGGAGCAGCTCCCTCACCCCTACCCAGCCCAGCAACACCAGAAGGGACACCTTCTCAGGCCAGGGCCCAGGGAGGTGGCCCCAGCCTGGCTGTTCCTTGGGCCATGGAGGACCTTGCCCCGCACACAACACCTCTTCTGTGCCACCTGCAACCACAGCGACGCCTGCAAGCCGGGAAAGCAGACAGGGAGAGGAAAACAAGGCAAAAAAAAAACAACACAAAAGTTGCACCCTAGGGCCTGTCCCTCTAATAGCTACAGCAAAACCTCACCAAGACTTTACTCTCCTGGAGGGTGAGAAAGGCACGCAGCGCTGCCCAGCACCCGAAGTCCTAGAGGTGGCAGCTCCTCACCACCTTGCCTCCATGGCCTACGGGCTTCGTCCTTCGTGGGGCTTTTTTTCTGCTCTGTCATTAAGAGTGGAGCCTGGTCTTTTCCTTCAATCCCAAGAATTGCACTGAATTAGATCATCTTTCTCGGCTCACCTCCCCCTACAGGCAGCTCCCGAGCATGCTCAGCTCGGCCTGGCGCTGCCATTTCATAACTGCATTGTTTACAGACGCACACTGACCTGCCATTTTTTGACAGTAGGAGAGGAGCTGGTGCTTGCAACCACGGCTGCTCACAGCCCCGCTCCTCACCACCGCCGGGCCAGGGGCGAGCTCCTGCCTTGCAATAAAAATCCAATTTGGAGAAGGGAAATTGCCAAGTGTGGAAAGTTGCAGTTTACTGTTGTTGTTGTTGTTGCTGTTTCTCCCCTTGATTTAGGTCAAAATCCACCTGCTCGGAGCACACAGTCTAGGAGGATGAAGTTAACCCCTCTCTGGGGTGAGGGGAGCACAGGTCTCGTCGAGCTCAATGCAGAATGCAAGCCATGATTTCAGCTTCTTCAAATCACAACTGTGCTGCGATGTCACCTAAAAATACAATGCTCAGCCCGGTCTGCCATCCTCTGTCAAGCCTTCCTCTGAGAAAGAAAGCCTTGGAAATATGGTATTTCCCTTGAATAAACATGTTGGCTTAGTCCCAGCACATACAGTTTTCTCCTTTAAATGCAAACCAGAGTATTTTTGCAGGCACACAGGAAAATGAGGAGAGGAGGAGGGGAAAAGTTCTTCATTTAACACCAAGAGCTCCATTAAAAGCATTGCAAGGTTGTTCCCAGTTTCATTCTGTTCCAGTCCTCTCCCCGTCCGTGTTTATCATGCTTTCCAGGTGAAAGCAGCTCCAAGTTATGCTGGACAGAAAATGCCAGAAGACCTGGAGGTTTCCTCATCCTTGGAACAAGGACAATTTGTGCAAAGCTTCTTTTACAAGAGGCACTGTGCTGCTCCGACACAGTATGGCAGCGTTGCAGGGAAGACGCTCGCACGTCAGATCTTCTTAACCCTCACCACCTCTCCCTTTTTCCACCACTTCCACCAGGCTTCTCCCTCCTCAGGGAACTGCAGTTACCTGGATCAGGGAAATCAAGTTGGTATTTTGGATCCCGGAATACTTTTTACGAGCTTGCTCTATATTTTTTTCCCCCAGTGATGTTTTTGTGTTGTTCTTTTTTTTTTTCTTTTTTCCTTTTATTTTTTAAAAACACATTCCAATTAGCTCAGCCAGTGAACGAGCTTCTCTCCAGCTGCTTTACCAATAACCCCACACCCTGCTGGGCAGTGCCTGTCCTCCATCGCTGCCCCCCTCCAGAACCAACACCACCAGGCAGCAGAGCCAGACATTTCCTATGCTGCAGAACAGACCAAGGAGTTCAAACAGGCACCAGAGGGGAGGAGGGACAGACGGATCTGCAAAGGGCCGAGTCTGAACGTCAGGGGAGATCACGTTACTGGCTGCTGGGGTCTCGTCTGTGAAGAGGGTTTGATTTCAAAACTCATTTAATTTACAGTAGTTGAAAAGAATCGGCTGAAAGTGGTGGTTAAGGGTTATAAATTCAAGATTCGCTTCCAAATCACGGGCTTTGCAGTTCACTGCAGGAACATATGGTCCTCTGAGCCTCGAGAGCAGGGAGCGCACACTGCCAGAGCCCCAAGTCTTTGGGCTGAACCAAAAGCAAGACATTTCTCCCACTGCAGGGCGGTCACTGTGGTGCTTCCTCAACCTTTGGCAGCTCCAGGAGCAACACAAGGAGAAGGAAAAATTTAAGGGGAAAAAGACAAAAGGACAACAAAAAGCAGCCCCAGGAATCGAGTCATCCCTCCCCCAGCCATCCACAAACCAGCTGGTCACGACAGCGAAGCTCCTTAAATGTCCTTGTTTACCTGAACAAAATAGCTCCCTGCCATTGTACAAGCAGCATGCGATCCTGAGATGGCACCGGGCAGAGGAGGTGGTGCTGGCAGCCCCGCGCTCACCCTGTAATGGGATCCGACCTCCACACCAGAGAGGTGCAATCCTGCTGTAGGGCCTGTGGGGCCATGCTGGGTAACTGGGGGGATGGTCATCCTGCAGGGAAATCCAAACGATTGCTTGGGATGAGAGATGAAAAAATGAGGCGAAGGGCAGGAGACTGGCGTGGGTTCCTTCACACATGATCACCACAGGTGGGGTAAGGAAGAACTGTGATTGCCTTGAAAGGCGGTGGAGGCTGCTCACGCTGGACTTGACTGCAAAGTCAGTTTAACATGGGGGGAAAAAAAGAAAACAAAAACCAGCACCCAGATGTCCATATTTAGGGCTGTTAACTTCCATGGAAGTCCAGATCTGAGGTTTCTGTCTTCCCTCCAAGCAGTAGGTCAGCACAGCTCTCACAGCACTCTCTCTGGAGGCCAAAGAGCACCAGGTGCTAGAGATGCTCAGTCACTGTGCTCCCCGGGCACCAGTGCTGCTCCATGCCAGCCTGGTTCCACCAACACCACAGCTCTCTGGGCAGGAGCCAGCCAGGCCAGAGCCAGGCCTTCACTAATTGCTTCCAGAAAGAAACTTCTCATGACTTCCTCTCGTTGTCTTTTCCTTTGGTGCACGTTTACTGGAGGAGAAATCCTTGCGAGCAGGCAGGGAGGTGCGGAGCTGAGGCCCCACTGACTGCCCACTGCTGCCTTAAGACCTGCATCAGGCCAGCAAAGACCCAACAGCCCAACCCCGGGCCTGCTGAGCACACACAGAGTATCTGCATTTAACACAAACAGCAAAAAACAAAAACAAAAACACCAAAAACCCATGAGCATGGCGGGGCCAGGGGGCTGAATTTCAGCTAAATAAACTGCAGGCCTGGGCCTCCTGCCACCACACCAACCACGGATGTTTTGTTTTAATCGGCTGCATGGATTGCAAACTACTACCGGGAAAATAATAATAATAATAATAAAATAAAGTAAAATTGAGGGTGAAAAACATCCCCCAAAACTATTGCTGGGGTTTGTTTTCTTTCTTTCATTTGTAGAATAACATGGCTCTTCCCTGCAGGCTCAGCAGGGAGCCGTAGGCCGCAGCCAACGCAGGGCCTCCCTGGGCCTGGGGCCCTCTGCGCTCCTTCCCCAGGGCAGTGCTGAGCCCCTGGCCTGGGCTCCTCTTAGAGTGAGCAGAGCTCCTGGTAGACCCAAATTCTCCAAAGATTTCATGTTTAATTTTTTTTTTTTAATTAAATATATATATCTTTTAAAAATATATTTATTTTTCTTTAAACCCAAACCTAAAATAAAATTAAATGCCATCCCTCCAAACAAGCCTCCCCACCACAGAAGGCAAACAAAAGACCGCCCGGATCCAGAGCCCAAGCTTCCCCTGAGCCAGGTAATGCCAGATGTACGTGCAAGGCCATGGAACAGAACAAAGTCACAATCATAACAACACAAAAGAGCAGTCAAACGCTGACAAGGCAGCTCCAGGCTGCTCCCCAACCGCCCCAGCACTCTGCCCCGCATGGCTGCCATCCTGCTGCGCTCCCTCCCTCGCACAGGGCAGAAGAAAAGAGAGAATGGACAAAAAAAGAATCCAGCCATGATTATCTGAACTGTCTTCCTCCTCTCCGAGGCTTCTCCTTTCCCACCTGGCGCCAGGCTGCCTGCAGCCCCAACCGGAGGGACGCTGCTATTTATGAGGTATGGGAGATGGACACTGCGAGCTACTGTACCTGCAGACATCTGTGGTCTTCTCCTGGGGAAGACTCAAAGAGTTGCATATTCCAGATCCTCATGAGCAGTGATTCAGTTTCTGCTCATGTGATAAAAGCTCCCTCTACAGAGTGAGCATGCCCAGAGGAGACCATTTCACTGCTCCCTCCAAGCTGCAGCCATTTCACAGAGAACCTGCAGGCTCCAGCGTCCATTGGAGCGGCGATCAGCCCGGGCATCCCGGGGACGCCCCGGTAATGCAGATCATCTGTCAACTTTCTGACAGGGTGCCAGGCCTCAAACTGATCGCTTGCCTGGAAAAAAAAAAGTCTTTTAAACCCAGAATGTGTTCTGTTTCAGTGGCCTTCAAGAGTAGCCCTTGTCCACAAAAAAAAAAGGGAAGGGGAGCAAGGATAGGGAGGGATGCGGTGTGGTGTGGGGACATCCCTGTGCTGCTTGTGTACTGCTTAGTCAAGGGTCTGACCTGTGAGGAGGGGGACGAAGGCACACGGGTTAAACTGGTTAAGTGTGCAGTGTCCAACTGCAAGAGGATTCGAGATGTGACCTGCTGAGCTGAAGGGGTGCTGGCTTCTACTGCGAGGATTTATAATACAACATGACCTGGTACAACCAACCTCAAAAGCATATCACAGCCACGATCATTAAAAAGAGGGGGGAAAGCATAATGAAGTGACAGCGAGTGCACTGCGAGGTGCAGTAGCTCTGAGCTCAGCCTATGTCAAACCGTATGATACATCTGGCCTAGCCAGCGAGATAAAAGAACATTTTAGCTTCAAAATAAAAGTGGTTTGTCTCTGTTCACCTTAACAATTAAGCACAAACTCTTGGCAACGTTTGCATCTGCTCATGCTCCCGGAGAAACCCAAGCAATGTGCAGGAACATCTGCAGGCAGAGCAGAGCTGGAAAGGATGCAAGCACAAAGCGGGCAGTGGGGCTGGCAGTGGGGCTGGCAGTGGGGTGCCCCATGGCTGCAGGGCTGCCTGTGTGGGGTGGGAGGGAGAACCCAGCCAGAGAAGGCGAGGAGGAAGAGGAAACTCAGACCAGAACTGTGGCACCTCCTGGCTGCTCTTGGCCAAAGCAAAGCTATTTTCCATGAAATCAGAACACAGAAGATGATTGTCTTGAAGGCTAACTGTTACAATGAAGATGAGCTCAGTGTAGTGCGTTGCAGTGGGCTGTTGGGGGCAGGGAACAGCCTGTACAGAGCGGGGGGAAAAGCCACAGAAATCCATGGCGAGGCTTTGAGAAGCCCAATGATTTTATTTGCTTTGCACCCTGCATGAAAAGCAGGCATCCAAACTCACACCTCCAGCACAAGCATGAAGCCAACGCCTGCTCTGCTCAACCCATTCCCTCCTCTCCTCTGCTGAGCAGCGCCAGCATGTCCTGCTATTGTGTCAGCATCGGAGACCAAGCAGCTACTTCACCACTGCGTCCTTGCACATTTGCAAAGCAGCGATAGTTAAAGCAGCAGGACAGCTGCTCTGGGTCTGCTTCAGCTGCAGTGACACTGTTTTTCTCTCTGCACTCCAGAGAAGTTTCACTACTAAACAGTTAAAACACACAAGGCTAAATTGAGATGACTGAAATTCATAGGGAATGAATATTTGAGGTGACAGTAGAAAGGAAGGATCTCTCTTTCAGCCACCGGGTTTTTGTTTGATGCAAACTTTAAGTTTTAATATACATAAAATGAGATTTTGCTGGCCTGCCTATCAGTCGCTGAAAGGCAGAGAGGTAAGTAATCGAAGACAGCCCCAAAAATCTCTAAACAAAAGCAACGAGAACTGGCTACGCAGACTTGAGTTGTATTACCCACAGCATCAAAAGATTACTGTGCTTCAAACCAAAGATGGCTCTGTAGGAGTGCTGCCTTTCCTTGCAGCATGAAATTACCAAGCTTTCATTAAAAATAGAAACAACAGTATTTCTAAATGCAAAGCCAGTGAGGGACCACAGCCAGCACCCCTTTTCAGAGAGAAAACGACAGGGACCTGTCCTGCAGCACTCAGTCTTCCCACGCTCCCCACCGCACCCCAATGCTACAGATGTTTTTGCTGCCGAGGTTAAAAATACACCGAGAGCAGAAGCACCCAGAGACACTCTGCGCATCTCATGTTCAGCCCTGAACGTACTGAAGATGTGTTAATCAACCACGCAGATCAGGGTGGTGCAGGCAGTCCAACAATCAATTCTTGGATCCGCACCGTGCCAGCATCTCCCCGGGGCCGCAGCCTCATCTCCCCATTTCCTGAAGATCTAAGCCCTCTCCCAAGTAGTTCCCACAAGACAGGAAGCCTTCCCCCCCCACCCGTGACGCAGGCTGGCACGTTGGAGGGATGCACAGTTTAACCGTTCAGGAACTTGCTGTCTGCAGAAGCCCACTGGCCTGCCTTACCCTCTCCTGCAGAATGAAACACGTCTCTGAAATGGCTGGGGAAGGGGGGTTCGCTCAGCATGTGAGACAGCAGCAGCCCACACTCCATGAAGCTTTCCCCTTTATCTACCCCAGGGACTCCCCGCCAGTTTCTCCACCAAAGCATGTTGCACTCCCCGTTTCCAAAGACATCCCAGCAGGGCCCACACAAACACCCTGTATGCTGACACTGAGCCTCCCTGGCCTTGGTTCCCCCACTCAAAGCTTGAAAACCCCTTTCAGAAATCTCACGTTTCCAGGACGGAGGCAGCAGCACAGCACAAAGGACAGTGGGTTCCTGAGGGCTTTTGCTTAATTACACCATTACACATGGCATTTTCACAGCTCCCTTGCAGCGGAAACACAAGTGGGAAGCAAGGGGAGATGTTGCTTTCCACAAGAAGAATAATATTTAGCCCGGTAAAACACAGAGGTTCTCCTCTCTCAGCTCAGACCCTCCACCAGCTCACAGCTGAAGCTCCTTTGGGGCCTCCTCAGAAGTTATCCCACAAACACAACGAAACAAACCACCCCCAGTAAGGGGCTCCCGGTACACAGAGAGCGCTGCTGCTGGAATCCCGAGTTCTTTTGCACGGCTAAGAAGTGCTGCTCTGCTCAGCCACAAGCTCTTACAACGCCTCCTTCCCCCCTCGGTGACTATTTATACCACTTCCTAAGCAGAATGCCCATTCCCAGGACACACTGATTGTCCTCAGCATCCTCTGAGAGAGCCGAAATGTCCACATCCAGCCTCAGCTAACAGCTCTGAAGGAGCATTCACTCATTAATGCACACTTCTGGAATCACAGTTTTCTCCGCCTTTCAAAACCTGATTATTATTAGTTTTTACCCAGATCTTTTCAAGCCATCTCCCCTCCTCCTGCTTTTAGTTTCAGCGAACTGCCTTTCGTTAACAGCCAACACGAAACGTTCCACAGGACGCCGTGTTGGGTACATGGCATACACCAAAAAAGGGACTAAAACAATTTAAACAGGGAAGAAAAAAAGGAATGAGATGCCGTTGCAGCAGATGTAGAGAGGTAAGCTCTGTGGAAGGTGTTGCTATGTTAGATAAGACATAATAACATGTGCTGAGTTAGTTCATTTTGGGGGGCAATCCTAGAACTTTATTTAGAAGCATATTGGCCAGACAGCTGTAATTCAGAACATACTGTAGTCCTAACACTTCCCAATTAGAAACTCCTTCAGCTTTAACTTATAGTAACCGCAGCTCCTTCTATTTCGGAAAGCTGAAAACGCCATTTCTCCCCTTCATCCAGCTATTGCACATCAAGAGCTTCTACTGTAACAAATGCAGCCTTGCTCAGGGAGGGTGCAAACATCGCTTGCACAGCCCATCTCAGCAACGGCAAGCAAGCTTTCTGGCTCAGCCACGCTCCAAGTTTGCTCAACAAACGCTTTATGGGGTTGTTTGGGGGCTGGGAGGTGGGATGGGAGCAGCACAAAGCCACGCTGCTTATTAGCAGTCCTCTGCCAGCAGAGCAGCAGGAAAATGGCCGCTCACATTCAACCTCACTTCTGCTGCACCGCGTTGCTGGAACACCAGGGCTCTGCCCACCAGCCTTACGTGCTCCGCGGCTCCCTGTTCTTTGACCTCACACCTCTTTTTTCCTTTAAGCATTAGGGCATTCACGTGAAAATAAGCACGCTCTTCATTGGGAGAGAACGAGCTCTTCATGGTGCTTTTCTCTCCCTCCCCAAATCATGAACTCCTGCATCGCAGCACCACAGTTGATGGCTCTATAAGCGATTCCACTGACATTATACATTGCTGCAAGGAACAGAAGGAGCAGATGAACTCTCTAAAAACAAAGCCCTTTCCTTCATGCAAATATCACCAGTTAAGAAGAGCAGAGAAATAAAGCAAGCATGATGTGAGTGAAGAATTGGCTCAGATGAGGCTGCTTTTCAGCAACTGCCATAAGGTGGCAGTGGGTCTTTAAGGCTACCTTACACCTTTCACACAAGCACAATAGGAAATTATCACACCAGTGGTTTTCAGCATCCCAAACTGCTTAATCAAATTTTCTCATCAAGGGAGCCAGACCATACATGAAAACATGGGACTGAGATCGTTTCAGCGCCAGGGTCACGCAAGGAGAAAAAGCCACTGGGATCAAATTGGAAGAGCTGTAAACGCAGCCCCCATCCGAGCCAAAATAAATCAAACCCTTTTACTTTCCATGTACGATTACAATGCCATTTATTTTACATAAACGCTTCTCTTTGTGTGTTCACCCAACCACAAACAAGCCAGCATCCATTAACAGAGAGTGCAGCTTGCATCACCAGGATGCACGGACTCAAGCTGGCTTTCTGCTGGGACTGCCAAAACCAGCCCCTACCGAGCTGGTCCCCGCATGGGAGCCGAGCTGCCTGTTGGCTGGGGCTGAGTCCTGCCCTGCCTGATTGCCCAGAGAAGGCACTGGAAGCACTGGGTACGCCAGCAACGTGGAGCAGGGCAACCAAGATGCATGAAGTTTCAGCAGCAATGTGACTCATCACGCAGACTGACCTGTGTGTGTGAGGCCATCACCTGGGACAGAGCCATAAAACAAAAACGTGTGCGCCGCTCTCCTCCATGTGCTGATCTGCGTGACGAAAAGCAGCAGGGCTGCCCTGAGGAGCGAGCCAGCCTTGCTGCACGCAGACTGAAGGCTGCAACAGCAGAGCATTCTGCTAATAAAAGTGAAACGTGATAACTTCACAACGCCAAAGCCTGCACGACGCCCTGATGCAGCGAGCCTCACCTTTGCTCAAACCACACCAGCACCACCAGGGACACCCAACAGCACCTCACCCACACAACAGCACACAGCCCACTGGCACTGGGGCTGGAGAAGGCCGCAGCCATGCACACAGTGCACCAGCCCAGCCTCACACATGGCCCCGCTCCTTCCACAAACCATTCACCAACGCGTTAAACCCAGAAAGCAGCGCATGAATAAAAGCTAATCTCAGCCAAAGGAACAGACGCACAGATTCCCTCCTTTCCTTGCAAATTTGGAAGAGCTGATTTGGCAAGATTTGTTTGCAACCCTTGGAATGCAGACCGAGGAAGGGAGCTGGAGTTTGATGTTCCTTCACCCTCCCACGATCGCAGACAGATCTCGGAGCACCGAGCAGGTCTGTGCCCCACGAGGCTTCCCATTAATAATCAGTGCTTCGTGCGGGGAAGGTGCAGCCCAGCACTCCCCGCAGTGCTGGCGGCCAGCCCGGCTCCTCCGGGCCACCACCCTGGAGCTCGCCAGGTCCCTGCTGCATGGAGGTTCGCCAGGCAGCCGAGGTCAGGATTTTCCAATCCGCAGGAGGCAGCACGAAGCCGGCTGGTGGTGGTGGTGGAGCTGTGCAGAGCCCGAACCGCTTCCAGCAGCCGCCCTACCTGGGCACGTGGCCGTCCTCTGCCCGTGGGCCTGCTCCTCCTGTGGCCACGCATCCATCTCCCTCTATGGGTGCAGCTTCAACCCTGGAGCATGCTCAGTGCGGGCTGATCTTCAGCCATTACAGAGCTTTGATGACATGTAAGCAGAAGGAAGCGTCATTAGCAAAAGAGGAAGAAACAAAAAAGGTGTGGGGTTCACCCTGACCAGCGATGTCCTGCACCCATCGGCACGGCACGGCTCTGGGTGTGCTGAGCCTGCCAGCTTCTTGCTTTAGAACAAAAGCAAGGCAAACCCTGTCTCAGTAAGCCGCATGCAGAAAGGAGCATTGCCTACAGACTCTCAAACCAGCGTATTTTTCACTCTGGGCCTTCCACAAAGTACAGTGTTTTCACAAAATACCATTAATATTCTCTCCCTTATAGGCTTCAACTGCTTCTTTTAGTTCATAATGCAAACAGTGCTTCCCTCTGTCTTAAAGCTAACCCCACACCACTCCATCCCCTGTAACCCTGACAATTATTCCCAATGAATTTGCAGTAACAGCACGATGGATGAGGAGGAGAAGCCTACAATGCAACACCCTGTCTGCTGTGTTTTGCTAAGTGTCCCTTGCACTTTAAGGGAGGTTTGGTTTTAGTGAACCGGCTCTGAAACCTTCCACCCTCTCATTTCCTATCGTTCATACAGGAGGAATGTTTCAAAGCAGAATAAATAGAGGACTTTTTTTTCTCCTCTCCAGTTTTCCAAACAACATCATAGGCACAGACACAATGCTGAAGTTCACCGGGCGCTTTTGGTGCTGGAGGATTACAATATGCACACTGAGTTATCGTCACACAGAGCTTCTCTGCTCCTTACAGACATTCTGTCGTAGACTCACAGAATCATTCAAGTCAGAAGGGATCCTTAAAGGCCATCTGGTCCCACTCCCTGCAGTGAATGGGGACACCCACAGCTCCATCAGTGCTCACAGCCCATCCCCTGCCCTTGGGTGCTGCCTGTCCCCTCCAGCTCACACAACTTCTTGAGAAAGAAAATAGTTCAGAGGAAAGCTACACAGCCCAGGGCAAATATTCACCCCTAGTCCCAACCAACGCACAGCCCTGTCTTTGCATTGAGCCCAAGCTAAAAGCTGCTCTGGGTGCTCCAATCTGTGAATTGTTGGTGCACAGCATCAGGCAGCCCTCACCGGTATTCCTGCTGTGGACGTACAGCGCTGCTTCGGTGCTGAGGGTGCAATTCTCCAAAGGAATGCTAACAAATAAAGTAAATAAATGATCAAAACCTCAATCGACGCTGAACATCAGAACACAATGCAGTGATATGGGAACACCAAAGATGAGCCCTTTGCCTGCACCAAGCTTCCAAGGTAATGACAAAAAGACCAAGAGATTCTGAGCAATGCAATAAGCCACGTTCAATGTGTGATTTTCATCAGCACACAGCACACTGTGTCAGATGCACTATGCAAACAGCTCGGCATTTCGCTCTCCTACTTGAGAGATCTCTCTTCTCCACCACATTCAACCCGAACACCAACCTCGAGCTTTTCAGCAAACCATTTGTGATAGCACAGTGTTGGCGTTCACATCTGACTTCTGGATGCAAGGCAGCCCTCAGTGCCAAGCAAGTTGCGTTGTACTACAGCATTATTAGAGCACAAGGCATCTGGCACAGCGACCCGCGATAAACCACGGCCATTTGGAATACAGCTCTTCTCTGCCCCCACACCTCGACTTCTGCTGCAGCATTTCCTCAGAGCATTTACCCCCCAGTGCCCGCTCCCTGGGGATGCTCATAGGGACACCCCTTGGCAGGGCAGGATGCGATCCGCTCCTCACCGCGTCAGGCGGCGCCGGGACACCGCGTGGTGCCTCCGCACAGCGCAGACTGGCAAACCCTGCCGACAGATTCTATTCTCATCCTCTCCCATGCCTTCAAATTGGAGGTGTTTAAAAATAATATTCAGACCATATCATCCTGAGGCACGTCTGCTGAATCTAGCGGTGTTTGCATCTCGCACAGCTCAAGCATGTCAAGTTTGTTTCCTTGGAAACAAAGACCAATTTGCAAGCATTGCTTTCTTCCTTCTTTTTATTTTTTTAATGTAATGAAGACATACCTGCAGCTCTTGTTGATGCAAAGGAATTAAAAGTTGCTTCACATACCAAAGAAAGTTTGTAAGAACTTTATTATTAATTATTAATACATTCCGCTAATGAACAATCGGCTCGCTGCACTGAGGGAAAACCAGTTCACTGCTATTTAAAAATCCCTTCTTCCCCTCAATAGAGGCACACTCGAGGCATGGCATTTATATTGTCTCCTTGGGGAAAGGGAGGGAAGAAGAAGAAAAGCGGCTTCATGTGCTTACCCTAGGCTAGGTACAAAGTTCCAGCGGAGGAACAATCTAAGAGGGAAATCCTGCATTGCTCCTAACACGCTGCGCCAGGAGATGCACCAGTACTGCTTACCTGCTCCACGCAGACTGGAGAGCAAGCACAGGCTCAGTAAGAAGGAAAGCAGTAACATCCTCTGGCCAGCTTCAAGTCCAACTTTTTCTCATGAAGGGAATGCAGTAATGCTTAAGTGGAGAGTCAGCCTTTCCGTGCACCATAACTATTCTCCCAGTCAGCCTGCTCTCATCAAAGGTCCTCACATTGAAGGCTGTAAATTCTGCAGCAGTGACACACAACCCCTCTGGGGGGGCAAAACAAAAGAGGGAGGGCAAAACTCAGAGTTGAGTTATCCACAGCCAAAGGGAATCCACTTTGCAAAGGGAATTGGTACCCACAGCTACACCTTCAGTACCTTTCAAAAACCTGTCGGATAAGGAGTAAAATGGACGCATGTGAGAGCAGCAAATAAAATTATAGCTCCTTAAACACGCTGTCCTGGGGCTGCTCACTGCCCAACATGCCTGGCTTGAGCTGTATGCAATCTCAGATTGAAGTTACCTCAACATCCAAGGCAGCGAGCCTGGCTCCTTAGCATCAACTCCAGCACATTAGGGACAGCCAACAGAGCCACTCCAGCAGAAGCTGATTGAACATGAACAGCCTCCTTCCTCCACATAAAGCCCAAGGCCACACCGTTCCTGCCCACTGGAGCCAGCACTGTGCCACCACTGGTGGAACTTCTGAAGGCCACAGCTTGGGCTCCATTCTCCAAAGTGCCTCCCACCCTGCAAATAGCACTTCACTGACAGAGCAACCTTGCTGTCCTTCTGGATGTGCCCGCAGTAGGATCAATACACTCAATTGTAAACAAAAAGCATCAAAAATTACCCCTGGAAATGTCAGGCAGAACCACTCAGAGCATCTCACCCTGCAGCCTGAGAACTGAATCTCCACACACTGCCCTTTGAGTGAGGATGAACAGCACTGAATAGCATTTCCATTCCTGCTGCAGTAAACCAATCCTGGAAGCAAATCTCCAACCGTAAATACATGCACTCGATGCCACATATGGGTTGGTGCTATAATTGCTGAGTTTTATCCTAACCAGTGCCATGGCCTTAGAGCTTTGGGCACTGCTCCGGCCAGCATGAAATCTGGGGGAAGAGAAAGGAAAACAATCTAGCTCTTTTCAGTCAAAAGCAGAGCACGCACAGGAAAAAGTATCTAAACATCACTGTGCAAAATAGAGCCAGACGGATGCACTGTGATTTGCTTAAATATATTGCAACAATAAAATAGCCACGGCTTCTTTATAATATAAATTTATAGCATCTCCATTTCACAGAAAAACTGAGGCTGGGAGAATTGACTGCTATGTTTCTGGAGTGGTCCTACATAAAGGCGTGGAAGAGCGGGACATGAGCAGAGAGGCCCAGCACCTGATGGAGCTGTGGGTGTCCCTGCGCACTGCAGGGAGTGGGACCAGATGGCCTTTAAGGCCCCTTCCAACTCAAACAACTCTATGATCTCACCTAAACACGCCCTGTTCCCAAGGAGGCTGTAAAGCAAAGTTTGACCTTAAACTATAAAAATGCAAAAAGGGGCTGCACCCGTTGCGATACGCAGACAAAAGGGAGAAGAGCGTGGTCCATAAATAGCACAATAAGCACAGCTTTTCCTGCAGCAGTGAAGTTTGCGTGGACTGGTCTGTAGATGAATGCCAGGACTGGGTGTTCGCACAGCACAGCTAACTGCAAGAAGGGGTGCCAGTAAATGGGACGTTCTGCACAGGTCTGAGGGACGGAGTGTCACAGAACCATAGAATGGCTTGGCTTGGAAGGGTCCTCAAAGATCATCTAGTTGCCAACTACCAAATCCAGCACCAGCTCAGGCTGCCCAGGGCCCCATCCAGCCTGGCCTTGGGCACCTCCAGGGATGGGGCAACCACAGCCTCTCCATCCTACCCTACGCAACAGGAATCAGGGCCCTCTGCAGCACCAGCCCTTCCCATTCATCGCTCTATCAAGATATGGGGGCTTGGGGGATTTTTTTAATCACTGACATAAGGGGCAATTAAAGCAAATATTCTGCAACCTTCTGCAGAGACAACGATCTGTACTTGTCTCCAAACCCCCATGTTGTTTGCCATCTTCACCCACATCCCATCCCTGTTACACACTGATGTGTTTTCCCTGCATTCTGCTTTGGGATCAGGGGTTGTTCTCTTTGTAGTTGCCCACAAGCACACGTGCCAAGTTCCTCATTTTTCAAGCCTTCATTGTCTGTGTTATTTCTCTCCTGCTTTGAACTCTCTTCCTTATTTTTTAATTCTCCTACTTTCTTTCTCCTCTGTTTCCAATCTATCCTGCACGGGTAGGGGCCACTCAACGCACACATACATGGCACCCAGAATTTAATCTTGTCAAGGCTCTGGCTTCTGTTAGGTTCCACATCTCTGTGGGTTTATTATCATTAAAGAATCACAGCATGTTTGGGCTGAAGGGCCCTCACAGCCCCCAGCCCCACCCCTGCCCTGGGCTGGCTGCCCCCCAGCTCAGGTTGCCCAGGGCCCATCCACGGCCTGGGGCACCTCCAGGGATGGGCACCCGCAGCTCTGGGCAGCAGCAACGGGGCCTCACTGCCCTCTGAGGAAAGGATTTCCTCCTAAAACAAAAAATTTCCTCCTTTTTTCCTTTCAGAGCCCAGATCTCCGCCTCCTCTCCCCGCTGCCTTTGCAGAGAACATTTATGGCAACGTCCTCCATTACATTACGCCTTATATTTTCACTTTCTATGACCATAAATCATAAACAATCCCCGCTTATCATCACGCCGTTATTATTCCTCAAATTAAAATTATACAGGAAATTGCACTGGAGCTTCAGGTTTTGAAAGAAATAAACCATCCCACATAAAAGAACAGGCTTTTTCTTCCTTTTTCACAAAAAGAAAAGATATATACATATATATTTATATTTAAGGTATATATATATATATATATATATACCCTAAAAGCTGTGCTTTCATGGCCCAATTTTGAGCCCCCACGCTGCCATCCTGCCCTCTGTATGCCTTACAGCAGCACAGCGCGAGCCTTAGCGGGGCTGCACCCCCAGACCCACCCCACGCAGCCACAGGTCAGGCAGAGCAGGGGCAGCGTTAAGTGCTCTCCATCATTCCTGGGGAATAAAAGAAACTCAATTACTCATCGAGCGATTAAAATGTGCAAACATTTTGCTTGGTGTTCCGACTGCCACATTTAATATTTCGAGCAGCATCCAGGCCAATATTGTTGCTTAATTTAACATAACTGGATCCCGAATGCATTTCTAACAGATTAAACCACAGAAATATCCACATGTTTTAATGGGGATTTGGCACTGCTCGGAGCCAAACAGATTTCAGCAATATTTTTGGACTACAGATTCTTTCAGAAGAAAAGAAAGCCCACTGCTAACGAATCTGCATTCCCTACGTCTCGGGTTTTTATGATTTAAGTGCAAACTGGAACCCCCTAAATATTGAGTGCCATTGTAATTCCAGCAACATCTGGCCAATTCTCTTGGCCTCGTGAAAGATTTCGGGCCCCCTGCGGAGGCTCAGCCCATGTTCATGCACAACGGCTCCTCCATCCGCACGCTCCACTCCGAGCCTGTAGTTTCTATGCCAACAAGCATCTGTACTCCTTAAAAAGCACATTGAGATGTGGGGGGAGAAGATTTAAGATGTGAGAAAGAGTTTCTGTTTGTTGGGTGTTTTGGTTTTTCTTTCTTGTTTGGTTTTGTACCCTCTTTTAAATCATCCATTCCTCGTTTTTTGGGGGTTTCTTGGGAGGAAACCACAAAAAGGTGCATCAGCCATCACCTCTGCCATGGCAGCCTTTCCACCCGCACCACAATAAAGCACTGAGTCAGCAAGGAAAGTAAAGCAGAGAGCTTCTTCAGCCTTAGAATCATAGAATCCTTTGAGTTGGAAGGGACCCTTAATGGGCACCTGGTCCCACTCCCCTGCAATGAACAGGGACACCCACAGCTCAATCCACAGTCAATCCGACACATAAACATATAAACACGTACACCTAGATATATACATATGAATACATATTTGTGTGCATGTACTTTATGTACGTCTCTCCAGTTCTATCTTCAGGAGGAATCAATACCGACCATCTACTTTCATCTCTTCGTTTCCAACAACAGCTCTATGGGGAAAGCAACAGATCCGCAGCCTTGAAAAAGGAGTCTTACAGAGGCAGCCCTATCACAGCACTGGGGTGCAAAGGCACAAAACTACATCTCCATCCTCTGCTCCAGCATGCACGACCTACATGAGGTTTCCAGCCCCCCAAAAAAGCAGAGGGAGGGGGGCAGTGGCTCCCAAGCTGTGCCCTGGCCCCACAGTTTGGGCTCTGACCCGTTTCAGCAGCACCACCTCATGCCCTCCCCACTCTGCCCGTAGCACAGAAAGACATTCAGACCTTTCCTCCCCATTGTGCAAATGTGGAACATGCCGACAGAACAAGGCTGTAGCTGGTGTAGGTTGGCGTGTTGACATCCACCTCAATGAGCTAGCAGGAAACTGGCACTGTATGAGCTGGAAACACCACACCAGTTTAGCAACGGATCCTAAAACACTGAAATCAACAGCAGTTTGCTACGGAGCACTTTTGAGCCTTCTAAGGCAGCGCATCAGCATCTCCCCAGACTCACCAGGTAATGCCTGTCGGTCAGACAACATTCAAAACAGTGCAAAGCTGGGTGGGCTCTGAGCAAAGAGCTGCTGCAGGGCCGGCCTGCTCCCATCGCAGCCGTGGGGCACCCAACCTCCCAAACCTCCAGGCACTGATGGACAAAACACACCAAACCCAAGGACAACGCTCTCCATTAACACCAGATAACGGCAGGGATTCAATTGCAGGCAGTCCATCTTGAGAGCACAATCCTACATAAGACGTGCACTATCTACTGCAGCAGGCATGACCCCATTTTAATATGCAGAAGGAAAAAAAAATGGTAATCCTACAGAGCACGGAGCAAATAGCACTCCCTGGGACTACTTGAATACCACCCTATTAAAATACAAACATGTTCCTACAGTAGCTCAATGATTTTAAACATTCACCATCTTTTCATTTCAGGTTTTAAGCATTTTGCCTGGCAACTCTCTGAAGGGCGAGTCGTTACGGAAATAGCAAGACAATTAATTTTCCTTTATTCTGGAAGAGGATTATTGGAATAAATAAAATAATCAGCTTAGACAAGAACACAATTGCAACTTACGAAAAACAGAGGTCTTTCTTCATTTTTGTTTGCAAAGAAAAGATTTGCTTGGGCGGAGTTTGAAAGGCAAGAGCAGAAGTTTGGGAGCTAAATAACCTTGGACTGTGAGCTCATAGCTGTCTGCCTGTCTGTCTGTCTGTCCGTCTATCCACCCATCGCAGCTCTGAACACCAGCATTTTAGGGTCCCCTTCCATCCACACTCAGCAAATGCATGTCGAGTCCATTGAAATGAATGAATTTATCTGGATATCAAGCACTTGCAGGAAGAACGAGGCTTCAAACCCAAGCAGAGGAGGGCTGTGTGCTGATGCTCGCCAATGAGTGCCAGGGAGAGGTCTCAGCACTGGCAGTAGGAATGAACAGCAGAGCCTTCAGGTATGTTGTAGCATGAGATGAAGTTGTCATCGATGAGAAATTCTGGGGATAGCTTGGTAAGAAGCACCCCGTTGTTCCTGACAGACTCCTCTAACAAGCAGCGTGAAGTACAAAAATAGCACGGAAACTTTGGTTCAAGGTTGCCATGGCCTCAAGAAAGGAAAGAGAGGTAATTGATGGAGGCACGGATTCCTGGGAACACAAAGGACTGTAAAAGGACTGAGAAATCAAATTGATGATCTGGAAAATCAGATGAGATGATGAGCTCTCAGGTTAACGAGAAGCAGAGTTGTGGCTCAGGATGGATTACGGGGATGGTGAGGTCGGGTGTCCCAGCCCTTACACCTGAGCCTGGATGCAACCCCTTCTTTTCACCACAGACCCACTTTTCCCAAGCATACTGTATTGGATTGCTTCTCCAACACTCAGAAGCCCAAACATAGGCTCTCCACACATATCAGCTCATTAAGCCTCATCCACTACGGGAATTGAGTTACCCTACTAATTTCACAGCCAGGTTAAGAAATGCTGCTCCTTCCCCTGAGCCTGGAAGCCCCCTTAATAACCCCCAGGGATGGCGGTGGAAATCTTCTAATCCCAGCCTTTTCCAGCCTGCTGGTTCAGCTCTCCAGGGCCCTTGAAGCTTCGGGCACAGAGATGCTGCTGCAACAAGGAGTGTTGAAATGCTCAGGAAGGCACGAGATAAAACCGCTCCTTCTATGTGAGCCCTGGTAAGGCACGAAGGCAGAGAGCTGCTGGGCCTCCCAGCAGAGACGATTCATCACAGCGGCTAATTACAAGGCTCATACCATAATGCCTGGTTTTAAAGTCATTAGCGACTGACTCAAGGTTGGCTGAAGCATTTAGAAGGAAGAGAAGGCAGCAGGCTCTGAAGTGGTCACTGTTTGACGAGGGCTCGGTGCAATGCATTCCCCAGCTGTAACTGCCTCCTTCCTGCGATGGCTGCAGTCACACCAGACTTCTTCAGACCCACCTGTGAAACTCAGTTCCATTTGCTTCTGTTTCAAACGCTACTACAGTCACAAATTCAGCTTTCAGTTCCTCCAGCGAGCACATCTACGCTGATGGAGAAGGGTCACAACCAGCCATACGTGCAGGGTTTGCACAAAAACCAGAACCTGCAATTCCAGATAGTGGATCCCCCCAAAACCCCGAGTTCCACATCTCAATAGAAGCAGCAGAGATGCATCCCCTGCAGGCAGCACAGCCCCCACAGCCCCACAATGCCCCAGTGCCACGTCAGGGTCCAACCCCTCTGCTCTGCCCACCAACACCTTCCTAAGGACAGCACTCCTAGGGTAACAGCTCTGATCACTGCTCATTTTCCCTGTTTTCCTCTAAAACAAGAAGAGGAGGAGGGCTTCACTCTCCAGCCTTGAGCCACAGGGCATGGCAGAAGGAAGCAGCGTCCCTGTCTCCTCCACTAACCCTTTTTACCTGTGTGCTGGTGCCCACGCTGAGTGACCTCTCGCCATGCAAGTGATGGGGCTGCACCAGTGAGCAGAGGAAGCCTGAAGCCCTGGTGCCACCCACCTGTCAGATCCCTGCACTTAGAGAGCAGCCCTGCACCTGCACACACCCCTGCTTAATGGAGCGCCTCTGTTACGCCTCGCTCAGAAACGGCCTTTAAGGTTTGTTTCCATGTTCCCATATCCCCTCTTTTTCAAAGCGTTATCTCCCAGCTCTTTGACCAAATGCACTTTCCCAGATTTTCGCTGTTTTTCTCCGGACTCCCTTCACGTGGTGTCAGTGGCACAAGGTAAGAATCCCCATTAGAGAACACCAAACCACAGAGGAGCGCATAGCACCGCTGATCCCCACAGAACCACGGCCCTCCGAGCAGCAGCTTTGTTCTCACAACTCCCAAAACAGCGCTCTGAAAGCAACGTCCCTCCCATACAGACTTATACGGCTGTATCTCTATCATTTTCCTTACCCCCATCAAAATGAGGATGTAATTAATCCGTCCTCGATGAAAATTACAGTGATTTTGGAACGGCGAGAAACAATCTATTTGCATTTGGCAGTTAATTATTCCCCTTACACGCACACCCAGCAATGTTCCCCAAACCCATTCTCAGAGCACAGACGGTCTGTGCTGGCCACAGCTTCTGAAAGGGAGGAGAAAAGGAGGGACGGAGCTAAAAACCTCAACACTGGGCTGGCAATATTTTCGTCAGCATTCCCAGCTCAGCTCAGCCCCTATCAAGATTGCCCTCCTGAAGACTTCCAGCAGCTTTAGGACCCACCTGCGAGCTGACAGCCACCACTGGGAACCACCAACGTTTGCCAAATTATTGCATTACTTTCCCCTTCTTCGCACCACCCCAAGGAAGCACTTTCCAACACACAACACCGCGCGCAGGTCCTGCCGCCACTGGATGTGAATTTAACACCGGGTGACACCAGCACAAGCGTCCCAGCCACGCAAGACGCAGATTTCCAGTGGCAGAAGCAGCACAGGAGCTGCACCCGTTACTATTTGCTCCTTGAAGGAGTGCCACCATTCCACACGCACAGCCCTGGATGGAGATTTGCTCTGAAGCGATCTTGAGTGACTGGAGCTGAAAGGGACGGGGTTTCTTCCAGCCAGGCACCCCACCAACACGCCCCACCCCAAAGCCGACTGCGCCTGGCTGCTGGCTCACATCCATTTCCTCATTGCTCAGCAGGATTAGCTAGAAGCTTCTAAGAGTAGCACAGAATCACAGAACAGCTCGGCTTCGAAGGGGCCTCAAAAACCATCCAGTTCCAACCCCCTGCTGCGAGCAGGGCTGCCGACCAAGCAGTAGGACCAGCTTGCCCAGGGCCCCATACAGCTTAGAGCTGAAGAAACAAACCATGGGGTAGGGAGCATCGCCTCTCCCAGCACCAGCACCATGCTGAAACAGCCCCAAAACCACCAAGCCATGCGGGTACCGCTGCTCTCCATCACTGTGCTTCAAGAACTTGGCCAACATGGACACAGAGCACCCAGGGCACTGAGCCCCATCCTCCAGCCAGGCTCTCAGCACGGGGCGCCTGCCACACTTACCTCACTGCCCAGCCGCCCTCAGCACCGAGCCGCCTTCAAGCAAAGCCAAAATAATGCCCCAACAGTCCTTTTCCTTCCCATCTGACACGGGCTCATGGCTCCTCATGCACGGGGAGGAGCAGGCAGCACACACACAAAAAGAAGGCTATGACTCGGTAGGCACTCAGAGCCAATCCCTTGGCACATTTTCTCTCCAACAGGCGCAGGAGGCATCGAGTCCTGCTGGGTTCTGAGTGCCCCTGCAGAGGGCTGGGTGCTGCCCCACCTCGGTGCTGAGCTCAGCCCCACACCACAGCACCGGGCAGCGGCCTGGCACTGCGAGAGGATTGCTTTGGCCTGGAGGGAAAAAAGAAACCACGACATGAAGGTCACCCATAAAATCATTCCGCAGCTCCCTCTTCCCCGGCTCTCCTAGAGAAAATCCTCACCAAACCCTCAACCTTAAAGGAGAAACACAAAAAGACATGTACATTAATCCCATATACCTCCGTCAATTTTTTTCCTCGTGTCTTTAGAGCAGTTGTTTACTGCAGCCAACTGCAGAGAAATTACAGTAGCTTAACTCTCCAACTCCCTCTAAAGGATTAATCTTCCAGTGAGCATGCTCACGCGAGATCTTTTTTCAGCAGTTGCATCCATTTCATGAAATGAGGGCTGCTGCAGACATGAGGAAATGCCATTTCAGGACGACAGGCAACGTTAAACAGCCCCAAAAAGAAGTGCTAATCCCCGCAGGGCTCACCGCAGCTCTCAGCGCTGCTCACCCCCGGGTGCCCTTCCAGGAAGGGGCCGCTCTGCCAGCCACGTTGTAAAGCTCAGGGCTTGACTTTCCTCCACAAGCTGGTGGACAATTCACCCACCGAAGGACGAGGCACAAAGAGCCTCTCCTGCCCGGAGCCCTGCCTTTTGGCATCACTTGTTGGCCATCTTTGCTCTTTAAAAATTAAAAAAAAAAACCACGCAGGGAGGATAATTTGGGGCACGGGGGAGGGGGAAGCGTTCAGATGAAAAGGAACAGCTTGAAAAATCTAGTTCTCAACTCGGCAGCACAGAAGATAACAGAGCACCGAGACACATTTAACTCCACAGATTAAGGACCCATGCAAATGAGGATTTGCTGGTAGACAACAAATCCAGTGTCTAAACAAGGCCGTCCAAGTAATCTCGTCCATTCTCCCCCAGACCACTGTGGGTTGTAATTAAACTGCTCTATCAGAGGCATTGCTCCCTCACCCCAAAGAGCGCACCTCGAAGCAGAGCCTTCCTGCTGGAAAGAAAGCTCTGAAATTAAAGGCAAATATTTATGCTTTAGGAAGCGCTTCTTCCATTTTCACCGTCCCACATTCCTGGGGCTGCTGCTCCCTTTCCCACACATCAGCTGCACGTCCTGCTGAGCAAAGATCTGAACGTGTGTTTCTTTCAAGCCTTGAGTGCCTTCCATGCCGGGAGTCCCTTTTTTATGTTTCAGGCCCTACACTCGAATCCTCAAAGAAGGGAACGTGTCATGACAGTGTTAATAAGGACGACGTCTGCTTTTTAAAATGAACGCTCACCATAGCGACCGTCTCCATAAGGGATGATAAAACGTATGGTGACACTGGATGTTTTATTCCGTCGTCACCTAAATAGAATCACCCACAAAAAGGAAATCTCTGTTACCGTGCATCAAAACAGACGCCTCGTGGTATTTAGAAAGCATCCAAACGGGTTGGTTGGGATGTGTCACAGCGCAGGCTGCTCAGCCACCCCTCCCTGCCCTGTCCTTTGGGGACCTAAGAAATGATGCTGCTCTCCTCCTCCCACTCAGCTCAGGTGGAGCTCCGGCTGCTCCGTGGAGAAAGGTTTGGAGTCCCTGAGAATGCCTGCAAAGAGAAACCCCGGCTTTAAGGCAGGTAGATGTGAGAGCCTCGGCGCAGGAAGATCATGTTCTGCATTTCCTCCTCTATCGCAGGATTAACCCAAACATGAAGTCGGGATATCAGATACGGCGTTATCCTGACCTGTCATCCCCCATTTGGAAACCAGTCATACTCCCTGAGAGTTCAGACTTTGAAGACCGCTATTGATTCTTCTTCAAGCAAACAGCCCAAGTTGGCAATCAGTCAATAATAAGCAATTACTCGACAGCCTCTTATCTCCAGATGCCAGCCCAGACGGCTCGATTCATTGAGGCTGCAGGTCAATAAATCAAAGCTGCTCTCAATTTTAAAATATCATCGTTTCAAAACGCACCCAGCCTTCAATCTGGCTGAAAAAGCAGCCAGGACGGAGAGATTCCAGCAGCACAGGACACTGCTGTGTCACTAATTTACCAAGCAGCAGATAGGATGTGATGCAGCGACATCCACCTCCGACACTCCTCATTTGTTGTGAGTAGCATGAAGGTTTCAGCTGGATGAAGAACACGAGAAGGAGGGAGCAGAGCCCTTCTCCTTCGACCAGCCCTCCCCTCATTTGGACTCACTGCTGCTGCATACAGCCAGGGGTGTCAACATGGTGCAACACAGCCAGAAAAGAACAAGAACAAAGAATTGCCTGTCTCACTGTGGGTTGGGACTAGATGATCTTAAGGTGCCTTCCAACCCAAGCCATTCTATGGTTCTATTACTTGGTGATCCAGACTTGCAGCAGACCCTGGTGCAGTGGCAACTCTCCATCTAGTATTGCAGAACTTCAAATCCCTGATAATTTCACTCTTCATCCACAAGTTCTCATAGAAGTCATGGAAAAGGCCCACAGGTACCAGCAAAACAGAGCTGCTCTTAATACATAATTCTGCTGCTGTTGCTAGCAGAAGGTGCCCTACAGGACAGTGCATCCTCCATATCGAGTGTTAACTGCTGGCATAGCAGCAGGTACATGAGGTCTGTACCAATGAGCCATGTAGCACAGTAGATCCAAGACCCTGAGAGCCTGCAACGCATTCTGCACGAGCAGGAAAGCTGCCAGAGGTGTAAGCAATAACAAACACAGAGAGAAGAAAATGGCAAGACTTGGGAACGTGGTGTCTCTGAGTGCAGGGGACTGGCAGGCCCATAACCTGGAGGCATCTTGCTGCATTTGTCCCAGGACTGAATATATTTGTACACTGATCACGACCCAATCTTACAGACTGAGAACTGCCCATCAGATTAGCTTGCAAACCTAGGATACATAGAGCCTGACAGACCAAAAGGGGAGTCCCCTGGGAAGCTGGAACAGCCCCACAGCTGGCACTCACTCCTCGCCCTCTGCCTGCCATCAAACACAGGCTGTGGTCCCGAAGGGGACCCGAATCCAGCAGCTGTTAGAGGTCTGGACGTCCAGGTGAAGGCCAGCAGGCAGGGAATTCCTGCAGCCCTACTCACCAGCTGGAGCCTGCCACAGCTTCTGCCTTCAGCAACGTGCAGAGCGCTGAGTTCTGTGCTTTGGCTGTGGCTGGGACACAGGAAGCTGTGGGAAGCAGCTCAAAATCTGAAAGGGATTTCTCCTCCTCTTCTTACCCACCGAGCATCTGCAGGTGGCTCCTACACCATCAGCCTCGCAGGCAGCATCACAGCAAAGCATGGAAGAGTGCTCAAAAAAACCCGAAGCGTTAACTCATAACACTGCATTCCTATCACCATATATAGCAAAGCCACAAAACGCCAAAGCAGCTGACAGGATCCCACAGACCACACTGCACGGCGACTCCCGAGCCCTGCAGCCAACCAGAGGAACTTCCACACAGCACCTGTGCTCAGCTGGTGCAGGACATGGAGACTTTCTTCCCCCTTCCACGTGTGTGGATGGATATCAGGTCGGTGTAGCACAATGGGAGCATGGCTTGAGATGGGCACCTGAAGAACTGCTGGAGCTGCTGGCCACTGAAATAGTCGTTTCCCCAAAAGAACACACTGTTCTGCCCAGCCTGGCCTCACTGGATGCACGGCCTCAGTCTAACCTGCGTTGTTGGCTTCTACAGCCTGCTAAAGAAAAATAACATGGCAGTATGGCAAACTTTAGGTAGTAACACAAGAGCTTTTCTGATCATTTCTGATGAAAGCAATGCTGGTTGCACAACAGTGAGACAACACAACCCATCACCCACACGTCCCAGCCCCTGGGGTGACTGCTTCATGAAGACGTTCAGGTTGGATATTAGGAAAAACTTCTTCTAGAAAAGAGAGGTGGTACATTTGCATGGGCTGCCCACGGGGTGGTGGAGTCACTGTCCCTGGAGGCCTTTTCCAACATGAATGAGTCTATGACTCTATGGTCCATGGTGCAGGTTCCTCTTTTAACACCAGTGCATTCATCAGCACAAGATCCTGCTGCTGCCTTGAAGGTGCTGACGTAGCAGAGAACAAAAGAGCTCCACGGCCCTGCTGAGGATGTCACCGAGGAGACAGCAAGAATATGAAGCGGGACCCAGACACCCCCCTGAGAGCTGGGAGCTGCCATCCCCAACACTCATGGAGGTCAGTCCTTCATCTCAGCACGAAATGACATTGGATTAGATGATCTTGTAGGTCTTTTCCAATCTTGGTGATTCTACGACATCAGCTCAGCCCCAAGTTTGCTAGCTCTCAGGAGCCCTGAGATTGGCCAAGGCTTTGCTCCTCTTGGTGGTCCACTGCTTTGCGCCATGGGACCTTACAGGTGACTCTGGTGCAGAGGTACATCTCACAGCAGAAACTCAAACTGGGTTCAATTCCAGAGGTTCATTGCGCAAGGAAGACAAAAGAGACTCTTAATCCACTCAGCCATCTCATCCACACGGTCACATGGTTGCAATGAAAATAATCCTCAGTGCAGACTGGTCCCAGGATTTCCCTTTGGCCCTTCCATTGCCTCCAACACGGAGATACTACCACATGTGAGAGCAGCACTTGGACTGTAATGTTCCCAACTGAGGTGTGAGAAGGGGAGCCTTGTGCCTTCACATAAACCAGCTGTACCAACCAGCAGTGTCAACTCGGATTTGCAGAAGTTCAGTCTGTATGTGCTATGGGCTGTATGTAAATGAACTGTGAGAGCAAACTTAATTAACAGCTACAGCTTCCATCACATGAAGGATCCACCACCGTCAGCAGCCAACGGCTATTTCTACCAATCCAGCAGCTCATGAAGACCAGCAGGTGTTTTTCACACGGGAGGGCATATTTTCAACCAGCAGCCCCAGGTGGAGGCACAGCTCACACACCTACCACACACGGGCTGGTACGTGCAGCCCCGTGTCCAAGCAGCCAGCATCACAGCCAGCCCACGGCTGAGGAACAGCTCTCCCTGTAAAGCTGAATGCTACAGCACGTTAATTATTACTTTCCAACACCAACACCTACCTACCCGTCCATGGCAATGTGGCACAGCATCCCCATGTTGAAGGCAGCAGACACACACACCCCCTACTGCAGTGCAGTCCTGTGTTAAGAGAGGTGACAGCACCCAGATAATGCAGCACCAGTCCCAAAGCTGCACATCAGCTAAACTAGAGGAGAAAAGGAAAACAAACCCAAGAGGTTTACCTCTCTTTGGGATTCAACAGCGCAGTGAGTCTGTGCACTCTCTCGCTGTGCACACTGCATGCTTCAGAAACGCTGGGAAATGAGCAGGCTACATCCCGCGCTTGCAAAGCACCACCTATACTTACAAAGCAATAAAAAAGAGCTTAATTAATCAGCAAGAAAACATTAATGAGTGCCCAGCAAGGAAAGGACTGTTGTCTCAACTCCCTGTGCAGACTCTGCGCTCGGGCAGCAGTCAGCAGCTGCAGTCCCAGGGCAGGCAGACATCTGACTCAGCCATCGCCATTCACATTCCTTTTTAAAGGCAGACGCTGTTGCATCAGGAGCGCCTCTTGGCAACCCCTCAAACTTCCACTCGTGGAGTTTTTGTCATTTAAAAAACAATGTGGAGTATCTCCAGGCACCCGACGTATAAACACAAATAGGCAAGGGGGCCTCTTGCAATGGGCTCTTTGGCCACGTCTGCAGAACGCCAGCGGGCTGCACGCTGCTGGCACCAGTGTGCACGGGGTGGTTTCCATTGGCCAGCTCGTGCCTCGCAGCAGCAGCAGCGTGGCTGGGAACACAGGCAGCCTCGGCAGCAGGTCAGATTTTCTTCTGCTGGCACCCAGGAGATAACTGCGCCTGTGAGGGGAATCTGCAGGATGGGTCTGAGCTGATACCAAACAGCTCCAAAGAAATGCTACAATAATTAAAACCCACGTGCTGTCAACATAAAGCTCCATGAGAACAGGTGCTCAAGTGCCAGAAACCCAACAGCAGAACCGCGCTGTCAGTATGAGGGGGGCTTCAGTGGGAATGAAGGCCATAAAATTCACAAAGCAATCCCAGAAGAGTGGGAGGTCGGTACCGAGAGCACCGTGTGCAGCAGGCAGTCCAAATCCAACAAGCCAGGGGTGACTGCAAGAGGAGGTGGTGCCTGCAGGTCCTACAGGACGCCTGCTCATGAGCAACCATCTCTGCATATTAGATGCATGAAAGCTCCTACTGCAAACAATCCATCCTAACGCTACTGAGAAATACACAGCCCAAATCAAAGAGTACAACCATCAGCTGGATATAAGAAAAGACTGGGTAGAAAGAAGCAGTTTTTTTTATGACAGGGGTGGTGAAGCGCTGGCATGGGATGCCCAGAGGTGTGGTGGTGCCCGTGGTGACATCCAAGGACCGGTCACTGAGCACCCAATGGAGCTGCAGATGTCTCTGCTCATTGCAGGGCATTGGATCAGATGCCCTTTAAAGGCCCCTTCCAACTCAAACGATTCTATGATCAAACACACCGAACGCGTGGATTCTTACCATGTCAAACAGCTGAGCTGACAGAAGCTATTACCTACAAGTCTGCAGTAGGAACCACCGCACGTCCTGCTTCAGCAGCTGCCCGGTGTTTTCTGCAGCGCCTTCTGGATCTCGTGCTTGTACCTGGAGTTGTATGTTCAAACTTGCAGGCCAGCAGGACACCAGATGGACCCACGAAGCAGCCAGCAGCCTGGCTGGGAATGCTGTGAATGTCTCCTGTACACCCACCCTCTTCCTCATGTGGACAAAACCCTACTTGGTGGGGGCACGTTTCCTTTCAATCCCTTTGGACACAAGAAATTCATCAAAAAGCTCAGTTCACTTCTCAGATCCCTAAAATGCAGCCACCTCCCCATACTGCAACAGTTGTACTCGCCATTCCCAACTCAACAGCTGGATGAAGTATGCGATCTGTAAACACAACCACCCTTTCTGAGTCTCTGACCACGTGCATGTTCGATTTCCCATTTCTGGAAACAATATCAGGATCTTGGAGAGGACCTGACTACAGTTTCTGAGAAACACCCCCAATTACTGCTGAAATTGGATATAACATCTGAGTCATTTGCCTTCTGGCTTTGAGCCCTTGGGAAAAACTACCTATTGAAATTTCCTCTGAAGCTGCAAGGACTAAAGACGTAACTGGAGAGGAGGAGGGCAGCAGAGGTTCTCAAGATCCCCGGAGCTTCTGCTGGAAAAGGAAGAGAATGGAGAAGGAAGAAAAAGAAAAACCAGAGCGTGGTATTTCACAGCTCTCAGGGCTGTGTCCAAAGGCATCAGCAGATCCTGGTCAATAGTCCCAGGGAGCCCAGGGCTCCCTTTTGCCAGCCAGCGTGATAAAACACATCCCTTCATGTTCTCAGTTCTCAGAAGAGGTAAAAACATGAAGTAGCACTCTGGAAACCGCACGGGCTTTTTCTCTTCACCTAAGCAAGGCCAATGCATGCGATATCTCAGCTCAGAGCTCTGGCAGCAGTTGTCCCTTCATGGATACACTCGTGCCCTTCCCTTCAGTGCTACAGACTGTAAAAGCTGCAGCTTCCCTGGCTGCCCTGCTCCCAGAAGGAACAAGCCTCACAGCCTCCTCCTTCCACCCTGGACGCTGCCCTGCACAGCCACAAGCCTGCTGGACACGGCTTCAACACTTCGGCCCAAATCACACGCATCGTTGCAGTCTCGGGGCTTTGCTGTTGTTCCCACTCACCCCAATTTGCTCAGCTCCCCACTTCTTTGCTGCTGGTTTTGAATGCTGTAGCAACAGCAGCTCGTAGCCACCTCCTGGCTCACGCTGTCTGCCCCAGGAAGCTATAATAGCTTTGGATATTTGCATCCCCATTTGCATAAATTTGCCTTTCCCTGCAACAAATGGGATAAGTCATTTACCTGGCTTTATTCTGAGCTTGGCTGTGCCAGCCCAGCTATCTTGCTCTCTGTTTACTTCCTCCCCAGCTGTGACACCTGCAGATTTCCTCCTGCTCCCAGCGCTGGCTCTGCAGGACAATTCACATACATCCAGAAGTAGACCTTCATTTTCCATCCTACCACTGTCCGTCCCCCTGTTCTAAACTGACACAACTCACCACTGCCACCACCGAGCTCTCCCTTCAGAAGGAGACAAGGCACCAAAAAGGCTGGATGTAATGTTTAATAGCTCCATTTTGCCCCCATGCCATCCTGCATATACACAAGCAGCTCAGCCCTGGACCGTGCCAGCTCACCCTGCTCAGCTCCCAGCACAGCCACTGCCCCACAGCTGAACTAGCTGAAACATAAACTGAGGGCGAAGTGCCTGCTATGGAGGCAGACATCAGTGAAGGTCAGGTGGGAGACAGGAATCCCCTCAGAAGAATGTTTCCTGCTCTAAAAGAGGATATGTTGTGTGGCCTTGCTGCTAGACATTTTTAATTAAAAGCAGGAAAGCCTTCCTATTTTAGACACCTCAGCGATACCAGCACCAAGAGCTTTTCTAAGCAGTTTATTCTGGGCTTACATGCATTTCACAGTACTGGCCAAGCCAGCAGAGCTATAGCAAACTCTCCCATCCCTGTTGGATTTACCCACACAGCACTGCGGGATGTGCCAGCTCTGAGCTGAGCAGTGGGGCACAATTTCTCCCTGACCCCCAGTGTGGGCAGCTCCACGAGCCATGCCCTGCACACCTTTGGCTTCCACAGCAGTCATGGAGTGGGCAATATCCAGCAAAGCATGTCTCAAAGCACCCGAAGGGGCCCCTTGAACCCCTCGGTCCTGCACTAAACACGCTCCAGGACACAAGACAGGCAGTCAGAGCTCGGGGAAACCCGACAGCCCCTCCCCGGGGAACCTGATGGCACAGAAAGGAGCAGGAGCTGCCCTTGCAAGACCTCCCAGCACAGGGCACAGAGCAGGAGGTGGCACTGCCTCTTGCTCCACTCTCCTGTAAAGCCCCTGATTTTGCAGGAATGACCCCTTCTGCCTCCTCCTCGCATTATTTTTGGGCACCAGGGCCCAAAATGTAGATGCCATGCTCTGCTTCAGCACTTCACTAGAGAAAAGGCATAAGGAACACAGGCTGCTTCCATCCCCTCCGCAGCCCCATTCTGGAGCAGAGAGGACACACAGGTGGCATCGCCCCAGCTCCAGGAGATCAAAAACCACCACAACAGGTGACACAGAGCAAGGCCCCAGATGAGCACTTCGGACCAGCAGCAGCACTGGTCCCTAATGGTTTTGCTATCAGCCGCTCTCGTGCACGTTTGGAGACGTGACAGCCCTGTGTACCAGTGCCTCATTTGCTGCCAGCAGCCCGGAGCTGCTGAGGGATGCCAAGGGCTGCAGCTGGCACAGCTGCCAGCAGTGTGCCCTCCAACCACACGCTCACACGGCTCCGGTCAGCCCCTCCATGGAAGAGCTGTTTGCTTTTCTCCTTGTTCTTAAGAGTTTTTGCTGGTAATTGCCTCTACCAGGCCTTCTGCTGACACAGCCGCAGCAGAGGGGAACGCAATTGATTTGCATCCGAAGACAGAGAACTAAGATGGCAAAACTTCCCAGTAGCACACCAAGCCTCTGCTTTGGAAAGCAAAAAAAAAACCCAAGCTTCCCTGGTCTAAAATCATCTCCAAACAAATACAGCTACGTCCACAGCAAGGACTTTTATTGTATTACTGCTTCAGCAAAGAAAAAGAAACATCATTCTCTCCAGACAGCATAATTAAACTGCAAGAGCTCTTTCCAAGCATAAACCAGGCCTTTGATTCTGCCTCGACTTGACAAACTGTTCTTCAGACGCTTCCTTCAGTCACATTGGCTCAGCTACATCAGCTTAACAACTGAAGGGCACTTCTGAGGCTTTCTTACAGCTCTGGAAGTCGTACCGAATCATTTGAGTTGGAAGAGACCCTTAAAGGTCATCTATTCCACCTCCCCTGCAATGAACAGGGACACCCACAGCTCCGTCAGTGCTCAGAGCCCCATCCAGCCTAAACGTTCTGGCGTTATTTAAAGTTTCTCTTCGCAGAAGGTGAGTTTCCAAACAGCATCAGCTCACCATTAGCCCAGCACCGTCAAAGCACTGCAGGGAGAATTGGCGGTAGGGAAATAGAGGTCAGCACTACTTAACATCTGTTTGTCAAGGAAGGGACAGCTGCAGCTGCAACATATAAGCAAAAGTAACCCTTACACAAAAGCTTCTAATCCATGAAGTTACAAACTCTCCTGCCCTTACCAGGTGTTCAGTGTCACAGGTGGGGAAAACTCCTTTCCTGGCACAAAGTCACTGCTAAAATGTTGCAAACCACCCTGAATACAACACAACTGGAAAACCCACGTTGTAAATGTGTCCAGGATCTCCTGTCAGCGCAAGATCAACACACCTCACTGCACTATGGGACCGGAGAGAACATCTGTCCTGCAGCCATCAAACACGCAAGCTTCCAGACAGCTCACAAAAGAGAAAAGATGACTGTGCATTAAAAGCAATGGCCCTAGGAAAGCAAAGCAGAGCCTCTCCGCACTCGTGCTATCAGCTAGCAGGAGTAAATGAGGGAGGAGGAAGGGCAGGGCAGGCCTGAAAGGAGCCCTGGACCTCACGTCACCTGTGAAACAGAAAGTAGGAAACTGGAGAAATCATCTGCGTGTTCCCTGCTCAAAGGCACTGCTCATTAGGTCCTGGCTTTTCCTATTATCCCTCCTGCACTCGGTGGCCTATTACAGCAACCTCCTTCCAGCCAGGGACCCGTGAATAGGAAGCTCTTTGACGAGAGCAAAACGTTACCCCTTAATCCAGTAGGGAGTTCATTGCGCGGGCGGAGGACTGCCTACAGCACTCCCAGCACCAGCTGGCTGCGGGGATGAGAGCACGGATCAAAGCCGGGGTGCAGCCCTCACACCAGCTGATCTGCAGCCCCGCGAGGCCCAGCTCTGGAGGGTGGGGAGCAGCAGGCACTGCAGGGCTGCTCCCGGGTGAAGCTGAGGGTGCTGAGCAGCGGGGAAATCCGTCTGCAGCGCGGGTTGTGTCTGCTGGCTTTAAAGATCAAAGCTGCATCTCCAGGAAAAAAATAAAATAAAAGTGATGTTACAGATGAGAACAGACAGGAGGGGAAAAAAAAAAACCAACGATGAGAAATGCAGTGTAACTTCTGGGGGGAACCACTTCGTTCAAAGCCACACGCGCACCTTCCTGCCAGTGGCTTCCAATCTGTTTCCAAGCTCACACTCAATGCCTCACACAGAGATGCTGAAAGTGATGCATACCAGACCGGCAGCATCAAATTCAAGGAACCCGCAATCGCATCAGACTGGCTGAGCATGGCAAGCTGAATCCCTTCCACTTTAATGTTAGTCCTGCAGTCACAGGAGGACCAAAATATGTAAAAGCACCAAACCAGACTCAGTGTAAGGGACCTGAAGCAAGCGGTCAGTGCCTGCAGTTTGGCTTTGGGCAACTTGAGTGGGGCAGAACCCCAACAGAGCTCACTTGAGAGCCCGCAGTGCTGGGGGGTTCTCCTTCACCTGCTGACCCTGAGGCCTGGCAAGGACCTTGTCTGTGCCCCGTGTTTTTACCTGTAGCCAACTAATTGCCAGCAGCTTTGCCTGTGGGCATGGCTTCTGCCCATGTGCAGCCCCTGCTGCCAGCCCTGCGTCCCCGCTGCCCCTCACACAGCACCCAGGCAGTGCGGGCTCAGGCTGCGTCCTCCGCACAGCACTCACTGCAGGCTGAGCATCCCGGCTGGATCTCCACAGCCATCCCCTCAGAGGGGCAAAACCAACACCGGATATAAGGGGAGGGGCGGAATTAAATTCTGAACGAGTCCCCATTGCCACTCCATCACCCACAGGGACATCTGCAGGTACTGGGCCTGGTTCCAAGTGCAGAGCTCGGCCACAGGGGATGCTTCCCAACTAAAAGGGCACATCTGGTTGTAAAGCCAACCCGTGCGGTGCAGACAGAAGAAGTTTCATACAAACACGAGGAAAAACTTTAGCGAGGTGCGGGAGGACTGGAAGGGCTGCCCGGGGAGCAGCTGCCCTTCTCTGGAGACACTGAAGGCACAGCTGGACGCTCCTCTGTGCCACCCGCGGTGGGGAACCGGCGTGAGCACGGGGTGAGCCCAGAGCCCGGCCGGGGTGACCGCGGTGTGAGCAGCGCACTGCGGGAACCGGGCAGAACCAGGCGCGGAGCCACGGAGCGCTCCGGCACGGCACGGCACAGCACGGCACGGCACCGCGCGGCCCCGCCGGGCACAAAGCGGACTGCGAGCCGCGCTGTGGCAGAAGGCGGCATCGGGCAGAGCGCCCCGCGGAGAACGGAGCGAACGGGGCCGCGGGCCGTTCGGCGCTCACAAAGCGGACACGCGGCTCCCGGAGCCCCAGGGCCGGCTCTCGCGGCCTACGAGGCCCCAGGACCCGGCGGCGGCCCGCGGGCTCCTCCCGGCGCCGGGGGCGGGCCGGGGCCGCCCCGAGGCCTCCGCCGCGCGGCCCGGGACCCTGCATGCCTCAAGCCGGCGCCTGCCCGCCGCCCCGGACCCTGCATGGAGCATAGCGGCGGCCCAACCGCCGGCGGCGGCCCGCCCGGCCCGGGACCCTGCATGGCGCCGCACGCCGCGCCGCCGCACGAGGAGCCCCAGAACGTGGATAACGTGGATGGCGCCGACGCCGCTCCCCCCGCCCCCGCCGCGCGCACCCGCTCCCATTGGGGGGAACCCCGGAACCTGTATGGCCCATACCACCGATTGGCCGCGGAGGGGTGTTACTTATACAGAGTCCCGGGCCCCCCTACACACAATGGCAGCAGCTCCCACATTCTTCCCCTCAGAAGAGTTGGACTGAACCATGGGGCGGCGGGGGCACGGCCCTCTCCCGGCCCCCGACAGAAGCCGCCTGGCCCTGGGCGATACCACTGCGCGCTCCCCCATCTTCCGTCCCCCCGCCCGGGTAGATGGACGCCGCCGCTCTCACTCACCTCGGCATCCACTGTGGCCATGGCCGGAGCCCCGGAGCGTAGCCCCGCCCCCGCGGCGGCTCCTCGCGCCTTGGCGCCGCCCCTTTCCCCTCATTCTTCTCAATGGAGACGCTCCGGAGGCCAATGCGCATGCGCGCAGCAGCATGGCGGCCCCCGCGGGTCTCTTCGGTCGTACGGCGTCATGGCGGCGCCCGTAGGGAGGCGCTGTACGGCGGGGGGCGGGCTGAGGGCGGGACCGAGAGGGGAGGGGGGAACGGGGATGGGGACAGAACAGGGGTGAGATGGGGACAGGGATAGGAGTGGGGGTGAGATGGGGACAGGGATAGAAGTGGGGGTGAGATGGGGACAGGGAGCGACGGGATGCGATCAGGAACGGGTACGGGAAGAGGAAAGAGGAATGGGGGTAAGATAGGGACAGGACAGAATGAGGAGAGGAGGGGATGAGATGGGGATAGAATGGTATAAGGATGGAAGAGGGATTAAATGGAGACGGTGGGCTGGAGATGGAATGGGGACAGGGAGGAAATGAAACGGGGACAGGGAGAGACAGGGACAGGATAGGGATGGGATAGGGACGGGAGAGATGGGGACAGGATAGAATGGAGATGGGAGGGGAATGAGATGGGGATAGCCTAGGATAAGAACGGGAATGGAAGTGAGATGGGGACAGGGTGGGGACGGGGACAGGTCGAGTGTGGGATGGGGTGGGATGGAGACAGGAGCAGGAATGGGGGTGAGATAGGGATGGGGTGGAATAGGGATAGGAGGGGTTTGAGATAGGGGTGAGATGAGGATAGAATGGGATAAGGACAGCGTCGGGGGTGAGATGGCAAGAGGGAGGGACACTGGTGGGATGGGGATTCAATGGGGACCGGATGGAGATGGAGTAGGAACAGGGAAAAACGGGGACAGCGATGTGTGCGAGATGGGGACAGGAGCGGATGGGGTTGGGGATACGGGGGCCCAGGACGGGGCACGGCTCTGCCCCGCTCCCACTGCAGCGCACGGGGCCGTGAGGTCCCATTCACGTGAAAAAGGGCAGAGCAGGGCAGGCCCCGTAACGCCTCCCGCCGCACCGCCACCCACACCCGGGCTCTGCGGGGCCGGGGGCACCCAGCGCAGCGCCGTCCCGCACCGCCAACGCAAGGCCCGGGAGCGGCGCCCACCGCCACCCCCACGGCGAGCCCAGCCCTCAGCCCCGGGCCCGGCCCCGCAGGCGGAGGAGGGGGACGAGACCGCGGGCCCCGCCCGGCCCCCATCGCGCTCCGACGGCCGCTGCTGCCCCCGCCCGGCCGCGCCGCGCCGCAGTCAAAATAAGAGTCCCCGGTGCGGAGGGGGCGGCCGGCAGCGAGCGGCGGCGGGCCGGGCTGTGGGGGCGGGCGTTGGCCGCGCTGCGGGACCGCACGGTCCGGCCTGCCCCGCGCCGAGCTCGCCCCGCCCCTCCCGCCGCGCCGAGGCGCTGCTCCCGGGCACGCAGAGCCCCGCGGGGCCCCCCGAGCGCGCAGCCGAGGCCTGACGAAGGGAGGGAGATCTTCGTTGAGTGGGATAAAAGCCGGGACGGAGCGCTTCCCAAGCGCTGTGAATGTGTGGCTTTGTTACGGTGTGAAACCGTGTCACAGATTGCACGGAAGGATTGCCGTGCAGAGCCGCCAGATCACGCTGTTGTATAAAAACCCCACATCTGTCAGTAGAGAAAGGTGTCTCAGCCCGGTACGGAGCTGCGGGTTGGTCCCACCCGGGTCAACCAGGGAGGAGGGATGGGACGCATTCCTGTTGCAGAGGGCTGGAAATGCGTTAAAAGATGGGCTGCCAGAAGCACGCCGAGCCCGGAGCACCGCCGTGTCTGTTGTTCCAAATAATTCCTCCAGGCAACGGAGGCAAACGCTTCCATGGAGCTACTGAAAGTTCAACGGAAAGCTCAAACAGGAGCCAACATCCAGCGGTGGGAACTGGGGCTGAGGAGGAGCTGCAGCCCTTCTCGCACCGCGCTCAGCTCCGGGCCCAGCAAGCCACGAACGGCAAAGGAAAGCAGCAGAGCAGCGAGACGCAACTCGAACACGACGGGTGAGAGCAGCTCAGGGGCAGAGCAGCCCCCAGAGAAGCCGTGTGGGACGGGAGAGGCAGCGGGTGCCAAAATGGCGTTCGGTGGAACACAACCAGCACTGGGAGCCGCAGGGATGGAGGCGGCCGGAGGGCGGGATGGGCAAAGATGCGCGCAGTGAGAACGAAGCCACGTGAGAATGGACGGGGGATATTTGTGGTGCTTTCCATTGAATGCTGTTTGGAAACAATTATCTCACAGGCCGCTCTCACACCCCGCCGCTTCCCCTCCTGATGGCAAAGGAGAAAAAAAAAACCCAAAACAAGTGTTTGAAAATTTGAGCCAGGAATTGAATTCATTCCTACACACGAAGCTTTTGTACCCAGAGCTGGATTTGGAAACCAGGCCTTTTGTCTTTGGGCCCACAGGAGCTCGCCGTGACTCCAGGCTGCAGCAAGGCAGAGCGCAGCAGGGACGATTCCCATTGCTCTGCCACAGCGTGCACCCCAAAACTGCTTTCCTGCCCGCTGGCACCTGCTGTCAGCACCCCAACCCCGTGAGGACTCCGCTGCCACAGCATCCTGGGCTCACCGCCCTGGCTGGAGGGAAGAGGAATCTTTCACCCTGCAGCCTGGGATTGCCAGGCAAAGTCCTCGATAACAAAAGCTGGGCAGAAGCACGAGGTGAGCAGAGTGAGGAAGAATCCCGGTGCGTGAGAGGCAGGCCGTGCCTCGGGCTGCTTGCAGCAGCAACACAGAGACGAATCCAACCTGTTTCAGACTTGGCATCACCAAACCTGTGCGCACAGGGAGCAGCCTTCCAGCTGACCCGTCAGGCACGTGGGTCAGCATCAGAAACGGAGGCCAGAGGGCAGCATTCCTCTTGGAATAATTTATTAAATACAGCATTAAAATTTGAATGTATGAATTCGATCATTAAAAACAAACCTTTGTCTCATATATATATATATATATATATATTTAAGGACAACGACAATCGTTCTATCAACGTTGGTGGATGTTGTGCCGGCGCTGCTCAGAACGGCACCTTCTCTACTCTACCCTTAAAGCAGTTCAACGCTTTTAAAACAAAAGAAAATTAAAAGGTTTTTGCAAAGGAAGAGTGCAAAGCAGGGCTTGTTGACCCCAGCAGCCAGCCGGGGGTGTGAGGAAGCAAAGCTCCGAGGAGGTTTGTTAGATATTGCCTGCCCAGCATGAGGAAGCGTGGGGCCAATCCTCAGAGGTGCCAGAGGTGCAGCCTGCGATTTCAGCCTTGGCCGGATGCCCACAGCTCCGAGCGTCCCACGGTGTTTGGTTTCCTCAGCTGGGGCAGTCAATGCTAAAAAGCTAAACAAGGAAATAAAAAGAAAAGCAAACAGGAAAACAAAACAAAACAAAGTTACTTTCGGTATCCCAGCTTCTTCCCCTGATCCAGCGGGTCCAGCAGAGGCTGTGAGTGAAGCGTAGCAGTTTGTGCTCCCACTCACTCCGTTCTGCACCCTGCAGTGGCTCAGGAGATGAGCAGCACAGCAGTACTGGCCATCCCCGGGCCATGCAGCCCCCCGTGCTGGTGTGGTACCAAGGAGCAAAGTGCCAGGCTGAGCCTGAAAGAGGGGGGTGGCACCGCCAAGGATGGGGCTTCCACGGGCAGAGTCCTTGGGCAGACGCAGAGGTAGCATCAGACAGACTTCTGTGACTTGATTGTCGTGTAATTCTGGCCTGCCTAAGGCCGCGACAGCTGGGATGGAGAGGGTGCCCTGCAGGAGCGGGAGATGGGGTACGGGAGATGGCGTCCCCTGTACAGATTGACAAGCGCTGGTCATCCTAGCAGCAAGCAAGGATGGTCTGTCTCCTCTAGAAAGTTATCCTTGCTAAAAAGGCTCCCCGTTGACAGAGCCTGCTCTCCACTCAGCACGAGCAGACGGCGGTCCAGGCCACTGCCCCTGAACCAAAGGCTGCCAGTCACTCATCCCACCACGCAGGTACAGCGAGGGCTTGTGCTTTTGGCTTGGCAAGAGTCCCTGACCTTCCAACCCTGCCTACTCCAAGATAGCTCCTGTTTCAGCTACCCCTGGGACCGATGAGGACGAGGAGGAAGGGCTGGCAGAAGCATTTCTGGAGAGCACGCAGCCCACGAAAGAGAAGAGAAAGTTCACGCAGCCCAGCCTTCACCTACAGTGGAGACGTGCCAAGTCGGGAGCATTTCAGATAAGGCATCGCAGGTGCTTTGATAGTAAAGCAGTTAGTGGTGACTACAGTACTTCAAATACAGGCTGCTGCAGAGGGCATCCCTGGGGCAAGACCAGATCTTCCAGCTTTTGGTGCAGCAGAACGAGATGGTTCAGACCTCTCCTACACACAACACGGGCTGCTCTGGCTGCCCTTTTTTCTTCCCCCTCCCAAGAAAGAGACTTAAAAAGCCCAGGCCAGGATGTGCCATTTACTCTGCCAAGCAGCCACAGAGATAAAAAGACGCCTTGTGCTGTACCAGACTTCGCAGCAGGCCGGTGAACCATCATGCCGACGGGATGTGGAGCAGGGGAGGCTAGTTGCCATTGCTGATGCTGGAGTTGGCACTGCTGCAGCTCTGCTCATAGGATGGAGGTGCCTCTGCAGGGAAAGGAAACAACAAGCATGGTTATAGTGGGAAGTTCCCTGAACCTCCATCTATGTAATTCAGTACCGAGCATAGCAAGCTACTGACACGTGTGTGCGGGCACCCTGGGGCCCCACAGCCTGCCCTGCTGAAGTGACACATCCGAGCGTCTCTCATCACCCCAGTGCTGACTGCCTGGGTTATCCAGGTAGGGCTGTGCCACACCACTGGTCCCAGCCACCCCAGAGAAGCACTGCTTCAGGAATGCAGCGCGCTGGGATTTCCCCATCCTGGACAGTCTCTCAGTGCCCGCCCCCACAGCTTCTGTCTCCAGACCAGATGCAGGCCCACTCCAAAGCAGACATAAGATTTCAGTTACATCACTTTCCTGGCTCTGCTCCCGCCAGCCTCACCACAAGCCAAGGAGTTTTTATATCTGTGGGAGGCTGAAAGCTCATTTCAGAGCAGGGGAGATCCTCTCAGAATGAGACCAGGGCAGCACGGGTGTGGATGTGGGAACGGACAGCTGGCTGTCACAGCCACACGGAGCTCCTCCAGAGAAGGCAGGCAGAGTTTTCTCACAATCCCCCCTGACTTCAGCCTCCGGCAGGCTGACATCTCTATAATCCAGGCTTTTCAGCTAGCAAAGAGACTCTTGTCATAGCAGATGTTTGCTATCACACTGCCAGACTGTTTAGGTCTCAGGAATGGGATGCTCACCGTATGGGTAGCCCCACGTGCTGTATTCTGGAGGCAAAATGAGCGAGCTAGCAGTGGGCACGGGCACCACGTTTCCCTCGGCGTAGTAAGGGACGGTGGCTCCTGTCGAGAGGCAGAGGGTGGGGTGATTTGGGGAGCCTGTCTGCTCCGAGTCCGCTTCCTGGAAGCTCAGTCCTGGGGCGTAGCTAAATGGCTGCTGCTGGGAATGGCTTTTGGTGGGGATCAAGACATTGTCCATTGGGTGATAACCGCCGGCAGCCTCCTCTTCCTCCGGGGGGGCACTGGGTACCACTGCGGATGGTAGATGCTGGACAGACCGGGAAGGGCTCAGGGGGACCCTGTTCACTGCAATGTTGCCAATATAAATAGGAAGGGTGACTGAAACCTCTGGTGACTTGAGGGAAACCTGGAAGAGAAGGAAAAACAGTGGAATCCTCTTTGTTGTGCGCTGCATAGGGCACAGGTAGGCTCACCTAACAGGGAGCACAACAGCACAAGGGCAGCCTCACCCATGGTTACTGACCAGCAAAATAGGTCACGCTGAGTTCCTCAGCAAAGCTACGTCTTTGACACCCACGAGGTGCCCCCAGCACACACCCATAACTGCAGCACAACCCACCAGAGCATCAAGCTGCTCACCTGGATATAGTAATCGATATGTATGAGGCTACAGCCCTGCAGAATGGACTGGGGCAGTGCCGGAACAAGGATCTGCTCCTTCCATTCCGCATGTTTCCAGGCTTTCACTCCTGAACCTTCCACCTCCGCGATGGTCCTCAGGTCGTAAATCCAACGCTTGGATTTGTAAGCCACTTTCTGTGCAGACAGGAATAAAAACAGCTAGCAGAAAGATTGCAGATGATCATCCATCCCCCACAAAAGTAAGGCAGGACACAAAATCAGAACAGTCGTTCTGTCAAACAAGTACAAATGTAATGCACACGTTACAGGGCAGGATTAACCCGTCACTGCATTATGGACTGAGCTGCTATGAGCAAGACAAGTCCTACCACCTCCTTCCCCAGGAAGAGGGAAACAAAGCTAACCAGAGGCCTGGACTACTCACTGCCACCTTCCAGACAAAAGCAGCAGCAATGCTCACTGTGGTGAAAACAGCCAGCTTCACACTGGCCTTGGCGAGGTGGATTATCAGCAAAGCCGAAGAATCACCCTTTTGGATGCTTACCTGGAGCAGGCTGGCTACCACAGCCCCAGTGTCCCGGCCTGATTTGTTCTCTATGTCTGTGCGGAGCTGGATCACTTGCCCCACAATGTACCCTTTCAGATCTGAGGTGGCCGTCAGAACAACGTTGCCGCTTTTCACGAGCTTGTAGTTGAACTTCTTGGTAACTGACATAGTGTTGGGCTGCTGCAAGACAGCAGAGACAGACGGTGACCCAAGAGTGTCAGAGAGCCTCCAGGAAAACACTCAGACCCAAAACAAGCAGGCAGCAATATCTGCTCTAAGAGGCCACGAGGAACCAGTAACACAGACAACAGCCCTCTCTCCTCCATCCCCCCAGTTTTTCCTGTCCTGTTGGCATCTCTTCCCTTCAAGTTCCCCACAGCCAGGTCTCTACAAGCACTTGGTGCTGTTGGCTGACAGAGATGCCTCTCTCAGTATGTTCAACATCCACCAAATCTTCCAAAGCAACGTGTGGAGGAGTCAAAAAAATCATCGAGTGGGGACTGATGGCAGATCAAGGGCAGGAGTCCTCAGACTGCTCTTACACCAGCAGGACGTGCAGTCAGAGAATTATCCAAACACACAATTGCTCCCACATATCACTTATGACAAGGAGAAGCAGCAATGCCTTGATGATTCCCAGCCAAGCTCATCCTTGTTCCTACCTCAATATCAAGGATGTCATTCAAATTGAGAGGGCAGAGAACATAAAAGATCTTGTTGCACTTGTAGTCCTTGGAGAAGCGAGGTGTGTCTATCACAGCTTTCACTTGATGGAGGACCTTGCCAAAAGGACCTTCAAATGATGTAGGAGCAGAGGCTGGAGTCAAGACAGAAAGGTGTCACAAGACTGAGTTAAGCCAAGCATTTCTGTGCTTGAGACAGTTACTCGTCACCTGAAGGATTGTGCAAGTATCCTAGAGACAGGGCACGTATGGCTTCCCCCAAAAAAAAGAGCTGGGGATGAGCACTTGGGTCATCCACACTCCCTACAGAAGACACCCCCACACCACAGCAGAGCACGCTGCACCCAGGACAGCTGGCCAACTGCAGGCCAGGACTGCTGTGCCCAGGTGAAAGCCCACGAGGTTCTGTCCAAGCTGTCAGTGGCAGTGCAGACCGAGTTTTGCTCCAGGTAGGAGCGTACAGCTTGCCTAAACTCCTCTGCTGACTGCAGCCAACCTTACACTCCTCCCTCTGGCATCTCTGGGCCTAGCCTGCCTCCACCAGCTAGTCCAGGGCCTCAGCACAGCTCCTAAAGCTGGGGAAGCTCTGGCTCATGTGAAAGAGCCTCCAGCCGTGTATCTGCATCATACCTGGCAGCAGGAACTGGAAGGAAAAGTTGTGCTCCCCAGCTGAAAGGACTCCTGTGGGAAATAAGAGTAACAGGTAAGTGGGAGGTTGTCACCTTGCAATGGTATTTTTGGAGCATGAGCTTCTGGCAAGAGAGGCCAGTGCCAAGGGAATGCCACACAACTTGTCCAGCTGCCTTCACCCCTGGACACCACCACGCTCACCCTCTGCATCCAAGGAGCAACAACTGACCTGTCCCTGGCTCAGGACACATCTCCCTTCCCAATGAGGCCTAGGTTAAGATATTTTGGAAATAATGTGGCTTGGGCAGGGCTGAAGGGATGCCAACGCCATAGCATGCTTTAGCGAGGGCAGTTAGCCCCACATTACTGATGGAGGGCATGAAGAAGGAATGCTGTGTTTACTTCCCTCAGGGAGGCTGTAGCCACTCAGGGGAAGATGAAGAAGCACAGGTATGGCCTGCAGGTGGGGTAAGGAGGTCTGGTGGGAGCCAAGCTGGAACCAGAGGTCCAAATCCCAGGCCTAAATGCACCCCTGCAGATCGTGGCCCCAAGATAGGACCTGTAATATCTCAGCCCAGCTGTCTGGAGGACCAGAGTCAAGAAGTAACTTCAACAGTGTCCCTGAATTCTACTCTTGGGCAGTCACTGCAGTGCGGGGCAGAAAAACACAGCTGTGAATTCCCACACATGGCACCGAGTGCTTCAGGGAAGGCCGCAGGCTCCCAGCTCAGTGCTGGGAGTTCAAACCTCAGTGCTCGTTTTCTTCAGCTCCCTGCAACTGCTGCCTCGAGGGCACAGCGCAGAGCCAAGACCTGGCACACAGCTCCAGCAACAGCTCCAACCCCAGGCTCCCCTGCACCCAGCTGGATCCCCCACTCCTCCCGGGGCAGCAGTGACCCCAAACCGGCCCCACGGTGTGAGCTGGGAGCATCAGGCAGCTCCTCAGGCTGCCTTCATAAAGAGGAATCCACATTTACTGAATGAACATGAGAGGTTTTGTTTCCAGATTGGCAGTGCTAAGAGGAGACCTGGATACCTATTAACTCAAGCTCTGTTTGTTCTGCTTTACAGGATCACTGCTGGAGGTACTAAGGCTCTAAATTTGGCTAGCTGTTCAGCTGACGCAAGAGCAAGGAGACAGCTTGCCTGTTAGCAGTGTTGGCTCTGCAGAGCTAACAGTAATAAAGCCCTGGTATCAGGGGATCAGGTGGGTTACACTACAAGGGAAGGGAGCAGAGAATAACCCCCATTTGCAGCACATGCCCAGGTAGATGAGGCGGAGTTCAGCCTGGTCCCCTGTTCCTATTAGGACACGCTGCACTGCCCGCAGCCCCCAGCACACACAGCTGCAGCTGATCTCATCCTACTGCTACAGAAAGTCAGGAAGGAAAGAAGAGCTGTCTGTTCATACACTCAGCCTGTACAGAAAGAAGGTGGTTTGCCCATCCCGGCGATCTCCCTTCTCATCCCCAGATAAAACTGGATATGTAGGCTAAAATGCAACATGCCGGCTTGTCACAAGGTGGAGGCATAAAGCAACTCAATGCCTGCTCTGGAAGCCTCGAGACACCCCGGCCTTCTCCTGCTCCCTTCTTGGGAAGGGCTCGCTCAGTGGAGGCAGCGCTGGGATGCAGCAGGTGCCTTTTCTTGGGGGTTCCAGCACAAAGCCTCACTGACACAAAGGGCTCAGCCGCTGCTCCAAGAGCTCCCGCTCCTTATTAAGGCAAAACTTTGACCTCACAGCCACATCCTCACTTTTGGGAAGCAGCTTTAAGCAGCCCTGAGACCCTTTACATACGGTGAATTTTCCAATGGTCGCAGCAGCCTGGACCAAGCACCTACCACCACACCACATGACACTGCTTAATGAATGACCAGCTGCTCAAAGGGCCCCAGCACGCAGCGCCTGCATTTGCTGCCCACACTGCAAGCCTGGAGGCCACCGGAGCAGGGAGCTTTGGGCAGCCCCATGCAGGCATACCCAGGAGCTCAGTGCCAGAGCTATTCCTGGGACAAGGCTTATTAAAAATAGATGAGGAAAAACAGATGATCCCGACCACGATGGGAGGTTCCTGCAAAAGCCTGGCTGTGCTCGGGTGCCTGGAGGACTGACGATGCTGCTGGGAAGCCTGGGTGCTGCAGAGTACAGGCAGACATTTACAGCAGCCAAGCTGCTCCCTGCTCCTGCACCAGGAGCTCTGCTAAGGACACACTTAAGCGGAGACCAGGCCAGGTTCACAGGAGCACAGCACAGAGCTGGATCCACTCACAGCGTGCCCCAGGGCTCCCAAGCGGCTTTTAAATGCACAGAGTGAGGGGAAAGGGCCGTGCAAGCTGCCACAGCCTCACTAAGCCATTACCTCACCATTCCCCAAAGCCCAAACAAAGGCCACAGTGTGTTCAGATGCAAAAGCTTTTCCTGAAGTTTACGTGCAGCTAAAAATATCTTGAGAAAGTCATTAGGCAGCGGAGGGAGGCGGCTCAGCAGGGCTCTGCCATGGGGCTGTACCTGCAGCCCTCCCTCCTGATAGGAACCGAGCCAGCAGGGCTCAGCTGCCCCCACCACAAATATCCTCCCTACAAAGTCCTGGAGGGAAAGGAACTGCTGCCATAGGAAGGGAAAACAAGCAACCCAAGGAGCTGGAGCAGCAGGGCCACGCTAACAGCGCAGAGAACAACCTTGGAGATTTCCCCTCTTGCTTCCGCTGCCAGTGAGGGTTTGTCCGGACACAGGAGGACTCTCCCTTTATGGCTCAGCCGCTCTCCTCGCTGCCACGCTGGGACAGCAGCTTTGTTTGCACCAGTGAATGTGGAGGAGGACCGGGAGGACTCGGTGCGCAGAAAGGAAACCCCTTGGTCCACAGTGCTTATACTGAATTCTCTACCTGGTACCCAGGGGGTCACTGGGGTGCTCAGTGCCCTACAGGGCATCCCCCAGGATGGGGAGCACGGCCCTGAGCCCAGCTCCGCACCGCAGAACATCTCAGAGCATCCCATGGTGCTCAGGGCATTCGTTGTCACACTGCTCACCTCGTATGCTGTGCAGGGACAGAGGTTTCAGACTTTCCCCAGGGTCATACAGGGCTCCTGAGCTCTCAGCTCGAGCTGCCCATGCCCTGAGCCTGCCCTGGAGGTGGGTGCACCTGCAGATAGGTTGGGACTGATGCACAAAGGTGCAGACAGCCCGGGCTGGTAGGGATCCCCTGGCAGCAGAGCTGAACTGCACGAAGCCTGTATGCTTCCCAGGTTTTTCTACAGCTTTCCCTCCAGCAGCCCACGCAGACAAACTGCTCTTATAGTACAGGTGGGGCCTGAAGTTCAAACCAGTGCTGCCATGGAGACGTCAGCCAAATGCCTCCTCCCAGCCTGCTGACCCAGCCCCAGCAATTCCATCCCAAATCCCTGCAGGAGCCGGGGCTCAGAGCCCAGCAGTGCCTCCTGCCCACACACAGCAGCCTACCACCACCAAGACAGAGTGCCCAGGTCAGTGCCAGCAGGGCATGGAGCTGCAGAGAAGCCAGCAGAGGGCTGGGAGATGCCTTGGCCACGGATGCACAGCAACGATAGACTCAGCTGAGCTGCATTACTCACCCCTCTGAAATCTCACACTCTGATGCACTGGGAGAGACAGCCCAGACGTCTGAGCATGCCAGAGCCTGCGGGGCCAGACAGCTGTAACGGCAGAGCAGGGTGCAGCACTCACCTCTCCCTGCCTTGCCAGGCTTCGTGCGCAGCTCAACAAGGGCTACAAAGATGGATATTCAGCATGCTGCTCCCTTTGTCCCCCAAAGAAGAGGGTCCTACCTGTTCTACAGCCAGGCCCAGGAGCCTGGTAGGTGTCCTCCACCCCGGCACGGAGCCAACTCCTGCCTGACCTCCAGCCCTGCTGGCTGCTACCATCCTGCCGATGACAGCAAACACTGCTGCTCTGGAGCACAAACAAGTTTAGCCTTTGGACAGGACATACTTTTCGGTTGTTCTAACAGGGGAACAGCAGGCCTGGCCATATGGCAATATCTCTCTGGCTACTCAGCGAGCAATGTATTGAGAGTGCTGGCCAAAGTCTGCAGAGGGGCCAGCTACCTGGTGCCTGCTGGCTCCCTGCCACTGCTCGCAGCAATAGGAGCTCCCTGCAGCATCCTGCTGCCCCAGGGCAGGCAAGCTCCCCAAAGCCACCAAATTCAGCAGGTATCAGTGCTGCAGATGCCCAACTCAAGTTCTCCTTGGGGCTGACATGATTGGCATCAATGTGAACAGCAAGAAAGGAGCAGGGTGCTTGTTTGTATTTCTGAGCAGGGAAAGAGGCAGCCCTGTCTCTGCACTGTGTGACAGGATCCCAATTCCTGAGCTGCTAGAAGTGCCATCCCTTCACACAGCCCTCACAGGCAGCACCTCGCACCCCTGCCATCCTTTGCAGCCCAGCAAACTGCACTGTAAGCAAAATCAGGGCTCTTCTTGTCCAGGAGGCTTTCTCAGAAGGGAAGCATTCGTTTTGCCTGCACTGGGGCACTTTGAGGGATGCTGGGCACCTGCAGCATTAGCACAAGGACTCCCATTCTGGTGGATTAAGCTAATACACGGGATTACAAACTACAACAAATGAGGGTAAACGCACCCGTTTGCTGGCACCAGCCCAGCAACAGACACAGGTGCTCTCAGAGGGGGCAGCAGTAGCCTGAACAGCCCCAAGAGCAAGCACAGCCGGGGAGGATACTGCCTTCAGCTTAGCTTTGCTTGCCCAAAAGAACTGCTGCTACGGAGCAGCCTTCAGCTGAGCAGGGACAGTGCACAAGCAGCGCGGGCACGGCCCCAGCTCTAGGCTCCCATTCAAAGCAACTTGCTCATGCTGGATTAGCTGCATGCAAACACACAGTGGGAACAACCTCCGGTGCTCCCATATGGTTAATGCTGCCGAGATAAACCTTTCTGTAACACAGAGGAAGGAAACACACAAGAAGGCTCAGCAGTGAGGCTGCAGTAAGGGCTCCGCTGCTTACACTTCTCTGTATCAGCAGTTCTCAGTGACATTTTCAAAGAATTAGTAGGATTTGGCAGTACAGCAATGCTGCAAAAACCTCTGAGGATTAACAGTGATCTATTGAGGCAAGAAATTAGGAAGTGCTGAGAAAGCTGCTGAGACCCACAGTGACTGCAGCTCTTTCCACATGGTTTTCCTGGGCTGAACGTGCTGTTACTGCTCCACAACCCGTAGCACAGTGCGGGCACAAGCTGGCACCAGAGACTCCTCAGGGCTCATCACTGCTCAGGTTTGCTCTCACCTCCCCCAGTGCCGTCCAGCCCCGCTGCTCCACTCCCTCCTGCAAACACAGTTGCACCTGAGAACAGACCAAGACCTTCCTGCATCGTTCCACGTCTGCCCAGTCAGATCATCGTGCTTTCTTAATTCTGCTGGAAGACAGAATTGTAACCTTTCAGCCTGTGATGGCTGGGAAGGTGTTGTGCCAGGCCAGCAGGGAGGAGGTGATGCACAGCTGCCCCATTTTAGCACTTTGCACAAGAAATATGCCAGAGGAGGAAGCAGGTGTAGCAGCCAGGAATTCCCCACAGTGCCTGCTAGCTGGCTAACAAGCTGCCAAAAGGAAGGTCAGCTGGCAATTACAGCCAGCTCCCTGCATGGGTTCAATTCAGGTACAAGCAGGATTTAAAGAAAAAGTCTACCTTTGCATGCACAATCCATCCACAGGGCAAGAGCTGTGTGTGCAGCTGGAGACAGAGCATGGCCAATGCAAACAGCCCTGTGCAGGCTCAAGGCAGACCTGCTCCTCTCTGGCTGAACGAGGCCGGAGCTGCAGAAGGGGAGGGGAGAGGAGCTCGAGTCCTCTGCAGAGCTGAATTACTCCATTATATGGGATCAAGAGAAACATCTCTCTGTCTGAGCAGTGGGGACAAGCAAAGCTATTTTGTACTCGCAGCAACTGGTGTACTTGATCTCCTGTACCGCAGTTACCCAGGGAAAACCAACACCACTCACATTTGTGGGTCTCCCTTCATCACTGCGTTTGTTTTCCTCCTTGCAAAAAGATGACCCAGGACAAGCCAGCACCAGTGAGCACGGGGCCAAGCCAAACTCAGGTCAGGTGGGAAAAGCAAACCCTACCCTCCGGGAGGCAAAACAAAGAGCACCCCTTCCCCCCCATCCCCACAGGCCAAGCGACCTCCCCAGCCCTGCATAGTGTCCTCCAGCAAACACAGCAGTGAGGCCCTGCCTGCATGCACTCAGAGCAGCTGCTGCTGCCCTCAGCACTTCCTGACAGCTTCTCTGTAATGAGCAGAGTTCATTAAACCACTGGGCTGCAAGTCATTGCCAAGGCTACAGCACGGACCCTGCGCAATACCCAGCTCCTAGAGGCAGGAACACAGTGGTGAGTGGGGCCTTCTGAGCTGCTGCTGAGCCAGGAGGGAGTGGGAGCCCCCCCACACTGACGTTGCTCTGATGTGGAAGCAAAGAAAGAAGTTGAGGATGTAGCCAGTGCATTGTGCTGCCAAGTGGGCACATGGGATATTTTTAGGGTCTGTCTCCTCTCATGCAATATACACCCTTTAAGAAAAAAATAAGTGGTGTTTGTAAAACAAATGATAGATGATGCCACACAGGACTGGCTGCCCCCCTCATAGTTCAGCAACAAGGTGTGTGGGTGCAGAAGAGCAGAGATGCTCTCAAACGCTTGGAGAGTGTTCCAAGTCTCCGTAGTTTTGCAAACCTTTTCTCTTCCCCCAGAGCGTCCTTCAAGAGCACAGGCTGTTTTTCTTCTTATTTATTTTGCTGCTCAGAACATGGGAAGAGATCACGCAAGCATTTTATCAGACCGAGCTTCCCTCTCTGCTCCATCTCACAGGTGCAGGGCTGCTGCAGCCCCAAGGATAGCAGAGCTGGGCACGTGGTGACTGCATGGCCTTGGGGACACCTGGGGTCCTCCCTCATGGTCTGCCTGCATGAGCCCTCTGCCAGAGCTCTGGGGACAGGGCAAGCAGGGAGCCAGGGAGCCCCCTGCACCCAGCCCATGGCCATTCCCTGTTCAGAAAGGACAAAGGTGGGCTGTGTCTCTGTTCCAGGGGTGTCACACCATGGAGGGCACGCCAGCCACATGCACATACACTCTGTCGAAAAAGCAGAACACAGGCCAGTGCCAGTGTCTGGTGTGCTGCTCTGGATTGCTGCAACCTGCTTTTTCCCCAATACTGCAACGTACCTTTGCAAGACAGGGCAGTAACAGCATCACAACACACCTCAGCTCTGAGCTCGGCGGTCCTACAGAACAGATTTTCCCTTCACTGCATCCACAGCTCCTCAGATCAGTCACGCTCCACCAGTGCTCACTCCCTCCTGCCCTGGGCTGCATTAGCACAGGAAGATGCTGGCACGCAGCCGCCAGCTCCATGGCACAGGAGCACAGCCACAGCACCCCTCAAGGCTCAGGCCCAGGCCGCCTGCAGTACTGGGGTTGACACACGAACTCAGCAGTGCACGACAGCTTGGGTACCAGAAAAGTCAAGAGCAAAAAGGTGAGCGCTTTCCGTGACGACTTTAGGAGCTGGGAATACCAGTTTTTGCAGGCTTTCTGGAATTCAGGTATTCAAAGGTGTCACATTAAGGGACAATTTTGTCCTTCCTAGTCCAGATTTGCTCCAGTTGTCAAGGGGATCGCTCCCAGATGCAACCCTGCAATAACCAACTGCAGAAGCAGCCGTCAGCATTTTCCAGGGGCTGCAAACCCACCTTTTCCCACACCTACTCACAGCTTCTGCTTTAACTCAGACTTACCAGCACAGAACCATCCACAGTAGCACAGTTTCCTCATGAATCATTAACACTAGAAACACACATGGAAGTTCATTTTCAGTGCTGTTGCTGGTTTTAACTTCTCCAGGAGCCTGCTATTGTTCACAGACTCCATCTCAGCTGCACTGAATTGCCTGTAGCCCCTTACAAAGCCTCCAGGATTCTGCCAGCCCAGCATTCACAGCTGAGCTCCCTGGCTGTGATCACTACCATGTCCAAAAGCAGGACCATCTCTCATTGCTGTCCCAAGCAGTCTGACTCCTCCTGCAGCCCCTAGGCTAGAAGCCAAACTGAGCAGCAAGCCAACCACCTCCCTTCCTGGGACCTGAGCAAGCAGCACTGTCTCCAAGTGAGGTCAGTTTTCCCTCCATGCTAAAAGCTCTGCTTGAGAAACTGCTGAGCTGGCAGGAGCTGCCACTTCAGCTTCACCCATTTCCTGTTACTAGATCAAAGGATCAGTGCAGCATCAGAGGACTGCACTGCTAGCCTGGCCTACTGCCACATTACAGTTACTGCTACAGCCACTGCCCTCAGCAGGTGAATGCAGGCACCTCTTGATTCTGATAGGAGCCAGAGCACAGCATAAATTATTTATGCTAAGGTTGACCTATTTAATAGCAAAATGACAGCATTCATTCGAGCCCAGATTCCCCTGAGGCTACTGGTGTCACTTTACCCACAGGATAACACAGCCCCACTGCTATATCTCCAGGCACCTGGGCTGGCAGCTGTGCATCGGGAGCTGCCGTAGGCTGTTCATGCCACACTTCCACTGCTTCTCCTGGAGGATGAGCAACACCTCCATATCCCCCTTTCAGTGTAGTTCAACCACTCCCAGCCTGTAACCAGCTTCAGCTGACCAGTTTTGATAAGTGTTTTGATACTTCCATAGATAACACATGGAAAGCAGAGCAAGATTAAGCCATAGGGCCTTCGCAACCACTGTGCTCACAGACATCCACCAGCAGCAGCAAAGTGGCTGCTGACAGCCCCACTCTAGACAGAGCAGGGCCAGAGGACACATCATATTTTAGGTAGCTGCCAAGTTGTGCAGCCGATCGGGATGCCACCCTGCACAGCTCATGCTGTCTCCAATATCGGCTCGTATATTTTGTGCACAAGTCAAAGCAGCCTATGAAGGGGCATTTCACATCACTGCACTGCTGCAGACCAGAGTCAGCCATCTCCCAGTAAGAAACCACACGCCCACAGATCACTGCCAAGCCCTTGTGGAGCTCACCTTTGTCTGCCAGAGACAGCGTGCTGTTGAAGTACTGCTCCTCCACGGTCCAGGCAGTGTCATTGATCTTGTTTGACACCCCACAGAATCCAACGCAGCTCACCTTGATGGCTGTTCAAGAGAACCAACATGCGTAAGTCTGGGAGAAAGCAAAACCACAGCTTCACACAGGCGATTGTGCAGAGCCTCATGAACACACGGAGGGTGAAAAAAGGGAGTGGGGGAATCAGGTCACACCTCCAGCCCAGAGCACATTCTCCCCTCGCTCTCAGCACTACCACGCTCTCTCTGCTCCCCCAGTGCTACCTGCAGCTGTCAGCACCAGGAAGTTCTCCTGCTGGCTGCCTCATGCTGTAAAGGCCCCAGCAGTGACTTCAGCACCAGAGCAGCTGGGAGTGTCGGTGCTTCTCAGCAGCCAGAGACCACCTCAGGAGAGCACCTCCTCCTCCTGTGAGATACAGGACTCACAGCAAAGCCACGCAGCCAGGTCCAGAAGCATTTAGGATACCATTCGAACCTCCCAAAGCAAACACAGAATTGGAGCTGTTTGTGTCCTGCCTTGGGAAAGTCATCCCCGAGCCTGCCCTGCTTGTTACACAGCAAGAGGCATCTGCAGTGCTTTGCTCCAGCCTGAATGTCTCCTGTCCTGATTCCCACCAGGTTTTGCAACAGCTTTAGCAGATCCCACAGAACTCCCTTGCTGGACCTGCTGGGTTCCTACTTCTGCTTGCAGGAAGGCAGCAGGAGACACCAGACAGGCTCTCCTCCCATTTCACCCACCCGCCTGCTGCATCCAAGCAGCATCTCACAGGAAGCCTCTCCCCACAAGGCAGGCAGCCAATCTGCCCGACTTCGGGGCTGCCTTCCTGCTCCAAGCTCCCCACCTCCTTCCTCCCAAGCACTGAGCTGTAACTGATGCTGCCCACAAGCACCCCTCACTGATCTGTGCGATGCCTGCCCTGCCAGCCCAACTCAGGGTGGAAAGAAACCCAAACCCAGCTCTCTCTGCAGAGGGAACGCAGAGCTCACACCCCAGTCCCTTTCCCTGTGTTTTGCCATGAGTTCGAACTGAACAGGCTGCTTGGGGCTCAAAGTCTCCAGTCCCAAAGGAGGAACAGCCAACACACAGCCCTGCTCACCCAGCCACAGCCTGACCATGACCTGGAGAACCCAAGCACTGCTTCATCCTCAAGGGCACGGGATGAACAGCGGCAGATGCCAACTCCCATTAATCAAGCATGACTACGCACTGGCTCTGCCTGCATCTGCGAGGCACACCGGCACCTCTGATGCTGGGGACAAAGGAGCGTGGCTGGCACAGCCATGGCACTGAGCATACCTGTGCTGAGCTGGAATGGGTCCCCGGGAGCACAGAGCAGTGCTGAGCCCCCCCCCACACCCTCCAGGGAATCACACTGCTCCCCATCAGGGCGCAGAAGGAGAAGCTTTAGCAAGGTGGGAGCTCTACCAGCACAGACAGCCAGGCTGGCTCCACTCACACCAAGCTCAGGCACAAACACTTCGCTCCCATGTTTTCACATGGGAAATGTGAGAAAGCCCCAGCAGGAACAGGAGGGACTGCCCCGGAACAGACTCCCCACAGCCTCCCTCAGCTGCAGAGTTTAAAGATAACGACCATCTGAAAAGTTTAAAGATAACTACCATCTGTTGCAACACCAAGACACTGGGTTGGGGATGGAAGTCTTCCATCCAAGCCTGCCTGCTGCACTGCAGTGCTCAGACATTCTTGTTCCTGAAGGCAGGTGGGTGGGCACATTTGCACACAGACACTACTGCCTCACCTCCCGTCCCATGGGAGACAGGGACTCAGCAGTGCCAACTTCTGCAGCCCGGCACTCAGAGCCATCCTTTGGCTGCTATCCCCCATTGCAAGCTGGGCTCCTCTGCAGCAAACCTCAGGGCTACACGCAGACTCCATCTGAAAGCCTTACTGCAGCCAGCTATGGCTCCTCTATCTCTGACTGTCCACAGGGCTGTCAGCTCCAAGGCTTCTCAACTGACCACCAACAACCCAAACTGACTTGGCCACGGCCAAGAGAGAAGGCTTTCGTCTCTGGGTCCTCACCATGGGCGACCCTCTACTGTCACAGTCCTGAAGGTCACTCCTCCTGGGGCACACAGGCCTCTTGTTCACAAGGAGGAGCCAGGACATGCAGCAGCTGACAGGCTGAACCCAGGCATGCGGTGCTGGGGGCAGCTGCAAGCTGTAAGTGGGGTCAGTGGGACAGCTCTGACAAACCAGCACCATCAGAGCTGCAGCAACTGGAGCTACCCGAGGTGCAAAGCTCATCAGCAGGGCTGCCAGGAATCTAAGTGCGCAGTCTGAGACTTTCCAGGAGCTCCCTGCAGGCAATCTCCATGCCAAGTAGCAGATACAGAAAATAAGATGAGTTCATACATCAGAACAGCCCGATTCTGGTTGTTAGAAACACATAAAAAATGCCTCCTAAATCCAGTCGTACCAGCAGCCCCAGTTCCCATGTTCCTGCTCTCTGTTTACCCAGGTTGCTTTAAATAAATACAGGAAAAAAAAAGGCAAAAAGCTGTAGGGGAAGTGGAGGGGTGAGCAAAGAGCAGCAAGAAGAGGAGAAGCGAATCACAAAGCGATGCAGCAGGCAGGGGCCCTTCACCCCACGATCCCCCAGCACTCTCGGAAGCGGCAGCTTGCATCCAGCCAGACGCATCTTTAGCAACGCACCACAGCACTCGCCAAGTGCTGGAAATAAAAGGAGACAGCTCAGCCGTATCCATCTCTGCTCTAAGCAAAAATAGAGATACCAGGAGCTGGGCACGTCTGCCTTCTCCCAGGGTGATGTAAGGAGAGCAGCCGTACACCTCAGATTACTTTTTCTGTTGATCCAGCCAGCTGCCCTCCCCGGGGAGCTGGCGCTGCATCGCAGGCAAGGGGAGAGCAGAGGGCATGCAGCCCCCGCCCCGATGTCCAGAACCCAGCTGAAGAGCCCTGGGTTTCTGCCAGCTGAAGCCCATGCCAGTCAGCGTCGGGACGGATGGGCCCAAGGGATTCAGTTGGGAATGGCAAGCCCACACCCACAAGCACAGGGCTAGACAGGTTGCAAAGCCACCCCAAAGCATCCTCACTGACCACACACAGCACATCCCAAAGGCGCTTGCGGAAGGGCTGCTTGTGCCTGGCTCCAGACAACAGCAGCAACAGGGAGGGGAGGAGGGCTGTGAGAGCCCAACAAGTCTGCATCAGATAGTCTTCATTTCATGGAAAAAAGCCAAGAGGAGTCCTTTCCTCACCGCTCTCCATCGCATTTCCATCTATCAGCATGCTTCGATTAGATTCTCCCCTCTTCCCCAGCCCCAGCACCCAGGCACAGCCACAGCCCAGCCCCTGGGACAGGGAGGGGACAGATGGCCCAGAGCCACCACCACCCCGATCAATGGCAGCGGGAAGAATCTGTGCCTACAGACCGACGAGCTGTCACAGCAGCACTGTGGTCCCACTTCTTTGGGGCGGGGGAAAAGAGACCCACAGCAGCCCACAGCCCTTCCCTCGAGGCCAGCTGACAGCACACAAACTGCCAACCCCATGGGGGCCAGTCTGGGGGACTCGAGACCTGCACACAGCACAAGTGCAGCTCTCAAGCAGTTTGCAGAGACTGGGTCATTCTTAGAAAAGCTCTATAGAAAAAAAAAAAAGAAAAGAAAGTACCAAGGAAACCAAGACCACAAAGAGAAGCACAACAAGGCCTTGGACAGGTTGGCTTTCACAAACTCACTGGTACAAGCTCTGACACAAAGGGCTCGTGTCCTCCTCTGCACAGGAAGGCTGGAAGCTCACAAGATAGGCTGCTCCTCAGGCTCCCAACCATTGTGCACAAATATACCAAGAATCTATTAATTAAACCAGCAAGTCTTAATTAATTCTCAGCTGCCTCCATCCTTTTGGGTCCTCCTTCAGACACAAATAGTCCCAGGCATTTAGCAAGCTAGCAAGGCAAGAGCAGAGCTGGTGCAGAGCTGAAGGCAGTGGTGGGTCTGGCAGAGTCAAGGACTGCCAGAACAGAGAAGTTCCCATCTCCTCCCACCCCAGAGCTCAGCACAGGGGCACAAAAGGGACTCATCCTCAGGCAAGGAGGTGTCCCCACCTCTTCTCCAGCTGTCACAGTGGAGCTGGCTCTGCCATGTCAATGCAGGAGGTCCATGCTGGGTCTCGCACACACCTTGAACCCACAGCTGCAACCCACTGCAGGAAACCTGGAGCATCACCTGCACACAGCCAGTGACAACTCCACCTGCAGCAACAACTGGGCAGTGATGATTCTACTGTACGGGTGACCCATAGCTGTTACTTAAGCTAAGGGTGATTGGTTTTAGCCAGAATCCACCCCAACAATACATCAAAGGTGTTCATATCCCATTTCTCTCTTCCCCGAAGAGAGACCAGGCGGAGCTGTGCCTCCTGGCCATGTCTTCTCTCAGACAAGGTCAATCCTCTCCCTTTGCAAGCGCTTTCCTCTATCCGAGGCACACAGCAGGAATGCCTGCTGTTCCCAGCCCCTGTCCAAAATCAGAATTCTGCACACACCCCAGAGAAGAAAGCAAGCTGCTGGGCTCCTGGTAAGGACAAACTGCAGGCTTTTCTCCCTCGCAGAGCCGACAGGTTTATTTATAGCATCACAGAGTTTTATCAGCACGCAGGCTGCCCTCGGAGAAAAGGGGTCATCTTGAGCATCTGGAACGAAATCCCTGGCTGAGCACGTTTAACGAGCCTTTCTTCACCCACGTCAGGCAAGGATGGGAGGAAACCTCACCGGTGAGTGGGGCCACCCGGACACCAAGGGGACAGCATGTACCACTGAGCCCTGATGCAACAGGCCCAAAACCTGCTGCATCCCCACACCAGGTCTGATGGCTGCACTTCAGCCCTCACTTCACTTCCTGGAGTGCTGCTGCTGCTGCTGCCTTGCTAGCAGACACGCTCCTCCGACATCCCCTCCCCCAAAACATCCTCTTGCAAAAAAAGCAGCTTTCTGTAAGCTGCAGAAGGATGTAGGTCCTGCACCATCACAGCCAACCACCAGGCCCATGGGCTTCCTGAAGGACTAGCCTTGGGCACGGTGCAGGCAGCAGCATGGCTTTAGAGAAGCAGGGAAGGAAGAAAGTCACACCTCAGCCCAGTTCAAGGAGCCCAAGCTCTCACCTCACTGTACACGTGGTCCAGGAGCAATGCTCCGTGCAACATGGAGCACCAATGGGTCTTCATGTGCAGGAGCGACTGAGCACCACCAGCTGCGTGCAGACAGACCGGCATCTCTCCCCCCAAGGATAGCAGGGCAGAAGCCTCTGAGTGCTGCAGACAGCCAGATCGGGCAGCAGCTCAGCAGGCACTGCAGGAAATGCAGCATTTGGCACAGAGGTCTCACACTCGCCATAGAAATCTTTGTGCCAGCCACACACCTCAGCTGCAACACCAGCGCTTGTAGCCTCCTTCCTACCATCCATCAGAAACACAGAGGGGCTGCAGATGAGAGGAAGGCCAGAGGAGATGGTGGCGTCATTCTTCTGGTGCAGAAAGGCAGCTTTCAGGCTCAGAAAGCTCTTTTCTTTCCTGCTTCTCACGGCGTAAGTTCAGAGAGGGAAATTCTGACCTGACTGCAGACAGACACACCTGCCCTCCAGTGCTGTGCTCAAGTCTCACTGCATAAACAGTCAGAGCATCTTCAGGGTTGGGCCTCCAAACAGCCCTATGGGAGAGGAATACAAGCCCCACACAGCCGAGGTGCAGCGGAGCGGAGCTGGCACAGCTCGACCTGGTGCACAGGAATGCTGCCAGGACCGCCAGCACTCAGCACCGCAGCCCAACCACAGCCACCTTCCTCGGGCTGAGCTGTGTGAAACTGAAGAGAGGAACCACTTTTTTTATAGCTTGCCCAAATGGAAAGAGGTTTCCACCCAGCACTTAGCCCTACTTTGGGCCAAAGCAGTTAGGATATTCCAGTACACACGACTTCCCTGTCTAAAAACAGAAGAACCGGGCAAGAAACCCCACCACAGTAACCACACTGCTGGTCCCAGGAGGCATTCCCTAGGTGCTTGAAGACCAGTCAGGTCCACACTGTAACAAATCACTCCTTTAAACTCATTGTCAAACATGCTTGTTCCTTCCCCGCCAGCACGAAGCACACCAGCAGAACAAGCTGGCCATTCACCCTCTGTGACGAGGCTGAGCTCTGATGTTCTGGGAACGCGGGTCGGCCCGTGACCACCACAGCTCTGCTCTTCCCACTCCCTGGGCAGGTTTAGTGACCTCCTCCTCCACAGCCCCTGGGTTCTGTACGGCAAATAATCAGCCGACTGATCAGGTTTCTCTGCTTACCACAAAGAGGCTGATTCACCAGAGCCTACTCCCTTTTCAGGCTCTTTCTAAATAAAGGCTTCAAAGAGTTCTGGAAATTCATGCTCGACAGGCTCACAGAAACACCCAAGCAGGAGGGCTGCTTTGGGCCAGGTTCTGCTGAGGGTCTGAGTCACCCCACTTTCTGCTGGTACACAGGCACGCTTACCCAGGAGCTGTGGCTCAAGCAGCTCCTCCAGAATCATACAACTGTCTGAGTTGGAAGGGACCTTAAAGGCCATCTGGTTCAACTCCCTGCAATGAACAGGGACACCCACGGCTCCATCAGTGCTCAGAGCCGCATCCAGACTGACTTTGGGTGTCTCCAAGGATGGGGCATCCACCACCCCTCTGGACAACCTGTTTGATTGCTGCTCACTGCTTTCCAGAGCGCTGCCAGACACAGGGCTCCAGGCCCACAGCCAGTCCTGCAGACAGCATCAGTTCTGAGAAGTGGAGGTGACAGACACTCCTCCCTCCCCTCCCAGTGCCCAAGGACATTCCTGGGCACGGAGTTTCCAGGACACATTTCACCAAGAGAAGAGCAGCCACAAAGTCAGACCGATAGATGGAAAGAGGCCCCTTAGAGGCTGAACACCCCCTACCACACAGTGAGAGGCAGCAGCACAGACAATATTGTCACAGCCAGGCGTCCTGGATGAGCTTGTCCCCACAGCATCACTGAGATGGACCAAAGAAGCAAGTTCACAGCTGCTTGGACATCCTGGTGTCAGCGACTGGAGCCATCTAGAAGGAAAGCAGACAACAGAACGGGGACAAGCAACCCCACAGCTCTGTGCTGCAGCCCACCTGCCCTGCCACTCAGCTGCAGGCAGCAGCTCTCAAGGAGCAGCCAGAGCATGCCGAGATCTGCACGGCTCAGCTTGGCTGCTCCCAGGCACGAGCCCATTGCCAGCTCACCCCTCCTGCAGGGGAGGTTTCAAGTACCTCTTCCTGAAGAGCCTTATTTATAGCCAATAAAGTCACTCAGTGACTCCCCTATATGCACGCTGCCCAGCTCCCTGGCTGGAGGCACTACACAGCACAGGGCAGCCATGGCAAAGCACAGCCATGCGGTCCCCAGTGAAGGTTTCTCACACCATGCTGAGCTCCCAAGCACTGCTTTCACACATCTCGGCTGTCAAGAAATACTCCTCCCCCAGTCCCAGCGACTTGGGAGAAAGCAGCCAGAACCCACTTCGTTCTGCATAAGAGCTGCTCCTATGATTTCTTTTGATGCCATTCAATGTAAGCAGCTGGATTCTCTATTTATAGCAGAATCATCAGTTCAGAAAGGCAACTTATGCTCTTGTTATTAGCAGAGCATCAGACTCATAACAAACCCCTACTATGCTAGGAGGAGTACGGGTTCCTAAGATGATCCACACAGCCAGGCTGGACACCTGCAAACAGCACTGGGGACTCAGAGACACCCAGCCCCATGCTGATGCTCTCCATCAAGAAAGCATGCAGTCAAACCTACCCAGTGAGCCTTCCTCCCCACAGATGCTGCCACTCTGACCCGAGCCTTACTGCAGGGAACACCCGGGGTTAAGGCGGGCGCGTACACATGACGGAGGAAAAGTGAGCAGCAGCAGCATTACCTCCAGCTGGAGCCAGAGCCATCAAGAACGTGGCTCCTTCAGCAAGAACAAAGGACTGGAAGTTATAAGCATTAACACTCCAGAAATGATTCATGTTTCTCGGAAACAGCCTTTTTGCTGCGGATATCTGATAAGCTCCGGTTTTCAATCAGGACTAAAGTGCTCAAAGGTCAGGGCATTTTTAAACTAGTTCTCTAAACAACTGCGGACTGGCACAAACTTGCCAGCCTCATCTTGCCAAGGGGATGGAAAGCAGGGTCTGTCCTTACCTTGGGACACCCCCATATCCTCTCAGGGTGCTGACACACCTGTGGGAGTTTGCACATCCGTTCTATTCAACTGTGTGGCACTCAGCACCCTTCTAAATGCCATATGTGATTCCAGACAGAGTGGTACCCAGCCAGGGCTAAGCATTCCCTGGTGAAAAGCCTCCTCCATTCACAAGCTTACTTGTAGCTAACCAAATACACGCCGTTCACACTTGACACAAGCACACCACCAGCAATTTTTAACTGGCCATCAAAGAGTGCTGGGGAACGTGGAGCTGCTTTTCAAAAGGCACTGCAAGCAGATAAGACACCTGCCCATCTCTGTGGTCTGAAGCTACTACACCTCCAGTTCTAGATCACAGACATGAAATGGGGACTACAGCCACACAGGCACACCTGCACACAAGGCTCACAGCCATCCATGTCCTTTGCACTTTTCCTTCCCCTTGAAGCGCTCTCCACTTCCACACAAGACACTAAGAGTGACAACTTTAAGAGCAGCACAAAAAAAATAATCACACATTGCCACAGGAATTGCTGCCTTCAGAGGTCACACCAGAGACCGCACACACAAGATCTCAGCGCTCAGCCCTGAAGTAAAGAGGCACCAAGCTAAACGCTCAGCCCCTGGTGTGCTTGTCAGGCTGTTTCAGGAGCACCTGCCCTAAGCAGGAGGAGGAAAGCTCTCCTTCTCCCAGCCCCCCTGGTGGGGGGTGCCAGTTTGCAATGTTCCTACAAGGGATGGGGAGCTGCCTCAGGAAGAGGGACAGAAAGCCCAGAGTTTCTTGCTCCAGGCAAGGGTGCGTCCCTCCTGCCTACCCGACTCCAGCTCAGAAGACAAGCTACGCCCCTGCCAGCTCCACACTGCTCCGGGGAGAGAACGTGCAATCGCACCCCATTTGTCACACCTGGAAGCAAATCAGACTGACAGAGCTCCACTCCACTTGTTCTCTCCATTTTGTTAAACAAGAGGGAAGGCCACAGCACATCTCCTCGCCAAAGAAAGCAACAAACAGTTTCTCAAGATGAGCACAAGTGGTGCGCGGGCGGGGGGAGGTGCAGAGAGCGGCACACGCTGCAGAGACAAACATTCCCGTGATTAGTTATTGACTCCAGAGGAGCTGAGTTCCAGCAGCAAGCCAGCCAGGATAGCAAAAATCCTTCTTTTGTTCCCCAGTCTCAGACAGGGTTGGCCACACAGCTCACTGCTGTCTCGCTCCAGACAATGAGAAAAGAAAGTTAATCCACTGCCACTGCTGCTGGAGCCATCCGGCCTGCTGGGGCGATGCTGCAGAGCGATACGAGCAGTCCTGTGTGTCACCGTCAGCCACTGCTGTATCCCACCTTCCAAAATCCCTGGGATCACACTCAGCTGCGTGCTGCTGGCATCGCACTCCTTCACCAGGCTGCATCCAGAGCAGGGCTGAGCCACGGGGCCCTCCTGATTGACACATGAAAGGATGAATCCTTTCGCCGCTGCTTCACAGAACAGCCCAAGCCACAGCCCTTCTGCAGGAACGAGTCCAACTCGTACAGAGGATCGTGGCTATCAGAACCCTCAGGTGTCACCATTTTCCCCATGCAGGGCACAGGCTACAGGCACATCACACATTGCCGGACCCAAATTTCTTCCTGCTGCCCTTCCAGGGACACAGAAGTGACCTTTTAGTTTGGGTATACAGCTTGGGATCTGCCTTCAGCCCCCTTCTCCACTGCTGGATTTCCCAGTTTTCCAGATAAGAAGCCAAACCATGTACCACGTTTAAGACTAAAGCAGAAAATGATGATTGCCAGGCTCTGCAGAAATGAGAATTACGTACCCGGGTACTTCTAGAGCACGAACAGACAGCAGTATTTTTGTCTGCAGATTTGTAGTTCAAAGGACTGATTTGAAAGTCAAGCCATCATCGCATAAACCTGGACAGCTAAATAACAGAGTGGAGAACACCGCGCTGAAATCTGCTCCAGAAAGTGCTTTCAGTTTCTTTTCTCTCAGTCACCTGGGAAAGAGGACTGTTATTTTACCGTCACACTTTTGCCCACAAGAAGCATCACTGAGCAATAGGCATCAGGGCTGAAATAACCCACATGGCCCCGGATGCTGCAGAACAGCAAGGAAAGTGCTCCAGTACCCCCTGAGCAGCATCAGCGTTGTTCCAGCTTGCTCCTGCCAGCAAACAGGGCTGCCTGTGCTCTGCGAGGAACTTCTTTCCCTCCCACCTCCCCCAAATTAACTCTATACCCAGCTGTCCCAGTGCCAGCTTCCTGTTAGATTAATTATTCTTTGTACACAGGCGCTTGATGATTTACCCAGTGAGCTAGGCACAACAATTAGGGACGTGCACTCCCATTAGTGATATCCCTCGAGGCCCAGAAGTTCTCAGAGGAAGATCTCCGTCCTGGCATGGCCACAGGGTGAGCGTGCCCCACTGACGTGGCCCCAGAGGGTCCACAAGGGTCACAAAAGGTGAGTCACTATTTGTGACGCTGCTGCACGGCCAGCGAGGCCAATGTGTTACTGAACAGCCATTACTGCCGTCAGAGGGCTGGCAAGGAAGCCAGCGTAGGTGGGAGCATTTATGATCCTAGAAGGTGTGTCTCCAGTTAAGCTTTCCTATGACCCAAGACTTCCAGCATGTTTGGCGAGGCAGAGCGAGCTTTGTTCGCTTGCACTGACCATCCTTTGATAGGGGCAATTTCCAAGAGCCATAAAACAAGGTACCACGTGAAGTAATCGTCTGCAAGACTGTTTGTGTTTGCTGTCTCAAAAAATACCCACTACGTCAGACCAGTCCAGGAAATAGGAAGCACCATACCTGGGCGCTGTGAGCATGACCCTGCAAAGGGGAAGCACCGCACGCCTTCCCCAGGGAGCTGCTCGTCAGTCCTGGTCAAGGGAGGTGTGGGTGAACACAGCACAGAACACAAGCTGGGGAAGCTGCAGAGCTTCCACCCACCTCTCCCCACACCCAGCAGAATCGCACAATCACAGAATGGCCTGGGTTGAAAAGGACCACGATGCTCATCCAGTTCCAACCCCCTGCTATGTGCAGGGTCACCAACCAGCAGACCAGGCTGCCCAGAGCCACATCCAGCCTGGCCTTGAATGCCTGCAGGGATGGGGCATCCACAGCCTCCTTGGGCAACCTGTTCCAGTGCGTCACCACCCTCTGGCTGAAAAAATTCTTCCTAATATCCAACCCGGACCTCCCCTGTCTCAGTTTAAAACCATTCCCCCTTGTTCTGTGACTATCAGCCCCACATGCCCAGAAGGCGCAGTGTGGCAGAGGCTGCCTGACACCACTGCCATCAGGTCCAGCTGCCTGCTCCACAGAGTGCCCGCTGCTGCGCCCAGAAGGATGCTTCAACCAGCACTCCTCCCATTCTCCTGAAGGTGAGACCTGCCCAACAGAGAGGGCACACAGCAAGGAGCCACCCTGCACCCTGCAGACACGGGCACCATGTCTCCACGTGCACTGCTTATCTGGGCCGGCACAGGCACCAGCTGCCACCCCAGGGGTGAAGCCAACATGCAGCGACCTCAGTCCAAAACGGGCACTCACAACACTTCTAACAGAAGAAGGCACAGGCAGCTCTCCTCGAGTTTTGCCTCAATGCACGTGCCGTCTCTCACAGAGCCCAGCTCAGGCCCTGCGCTCGCTACCAAAGGACAGCTGAGCCCACAGAGACGCACCCAGCGGGGCGGCTGGAGGTCAGCGCGCTCGGCTGCCAATGCCTTCGGTGGAAGGAGCGCTGCTGGGAGCAGCCGGAGAGGAGACCCACGCGCTTCGCTTGGGAGGGAGTTAAACACCCGGCAAGCCTGCACTTGTCCAAGATGCTTCTTTTCCTCCCGACGAAGCTCCCAAAAGCCACTGTGAGCACCCGGGAGAGGTGCTAAAGGAACGGGAGCACCGCGGCGGGGCAGCGCGGCCATCTCCCGGCGACGGGAGGCTGCATTTTAAGCTCTTTGGTCATCCTTACCCCCAGAGGAATTCGTCTTAGAGGCAGGAGCGAACAGGACAACCCCAAGGAAAGCAAAAAACCAGTTCGCGTTTCCCCAGCACAACACGCATAACCGCTGCCGGCTTCTCTGGAACAAGGCAGCCCCCGGGCTAACAGCCCACCCCGGGGGCACGGAGCGGGCAGGTCCGAGACCCCCCTAACGCAGCCGAGCGCGGGATGCTCCGGACCAGCGCGGCCCAAGGACTGCGGAGCGGCTGCCAGCCCCGAGCCCCGAGCCCGCTCCGCACCGGCCGCGCAGCGCCGCCGCCCGGGGAGCCCCGTCCCCACTCCCGGGCAGGCCCCGCGCTCACCTCGGTACTGCAGCGAGCCCGAAAGCCGCACGGTGACGGTGCCGGCCAGCGGCTCGCCGGGGCTGTAGATGACGCGGCTCTCTCCCAGGCGGATCTCGAACAGCTGCACCTTCCCCATGGCCGCGCCAGCCCGCTCCTCTCCGCTGCTACCTGCCCTGCCGCTCCGCACCGCGCCGTGCCGCTCCGCGCCGGCCCCACCGCCCTGCCCCGCCGGGCCGCCCCGCCCCGCCTCCGCCCGCCCCGGCCCGCGCCGTGAGGTCGGGGCGGGCCCTGAGGGAAGGGGCGGGCGGAGCGGCACGGAGCGGAGGGGGAGCGTGGGGGAAGGATGCGGCAATGGGACCCGGGTTGGGTGGAAGGACGCAGTTGTGGGGTCAGGCTGTGAGGGAATGACACAGTTATGGGACCGCACTATGAAGGAAAGACACAATGATGAGGCCAAGCTGTTAGGGAAAGACACGACTATGGGGCCAGACTGTGAGGCATAGAGCTGCAGGGGGGATTCTGGCTGTGAGGAAAAGACACGGGCATGGGATCAGGCTGTGGGGAAGGACAGGGCTATAGGGCTGGACTGTGGGGAAAGGAGCCAGTTATGGGACCCAGCTGAGGGAAAGACCCAGCTATAGGTTCAGGCTGTGAGGGTAAGACGCAGCTATGGGATCAGGTGGTGAGGGAGAGATCCAGCTATGGGGAAAGGAGCCAGTCATGGGGCCAGGCAGCATTACAGACCCAGTTACAGGTTCAGGCTATGAGGATAAAACCCATCTATAGATTCAGGCTGTGAAGAAAGGACCCAACTGTGGGTTTGGGCTGTGAGGGATGGAGCCAGGTGCCCAGCCCAGGCCCGGCTCCATCTTGCCTGCCAGTGCTACCTCTAATCTGATCTCCCTGTAATTCTCCCTGCCCAGCTGTCTCTTTTCCCCCCTCTTTATTTTTTTATATCCCCAATTACTTTCAGTGTCCGGTGAGAAGCATACAGGCACGCAGCACGGGACCAGGGCTGGGAGGCAAGCCCAGGGAGTTGGGGGCAAGCAGCAGGCCAGCACCCCACATCACCCTCTCTGTCCCCCTCGGCGCTTACTTCTGCATGACTCCATTTCAAAAAGTCTGTAAAAATAATAATAATAATAATAATAATAATAATAATAAATTGCCTTTTCTTTATTCCACAGCAAACACCAAACGCAGTGCTGGGGAAAGGCACCTCCCAGAGAGGCCTCCCGGCTGATGACAAGCAGGTTGTGTACACGGGCGGAATGAATAAGCGTAACAAGGGCTGTTTACCCATTTATCCGCAGAGCACACGCCCAGCAGGACGGCCGGCCCTGCAGTGACACCAGCCCGAGCTGCAGGAGCCTCCCAGGTCACCTTATGATGGGTGTCGTAGTGTAAAACCCCACCGAGGGGGTCTGAGCACTGCCTGGGAACAGTTTGTGTATTCTCAGCACACGGGGCTCCTGCTGAGAAGCTCTTCCAGGCCCTTACTCCTCCGCTGCTTAAAAGCTACTTTTTCTTTCCAGCCTGTGCATCATCACAGGAAACGAACACCCTGACGGGCTTGTGCCAACAATTTAAGTAGCTCATCTTCTCCTGTGGCACACACGCTCAGATGCTTCCATACGCCGCTCTCCTCGCGCTGCCCTTTTAGCTTTTGTTTTGCCACTTTTCTCTCTTGTCTTTCTGTAAGATGAACCTGCATCCCCTTTCTGTAAGATGAACTGCATCAGCCTCCGCAGCTCAGTTCCCTCCCAGTCTCTCCGGGTGGAAACGCCAGCAGAAAAAACGACCAACCAACACAAACGAGTGAGGGGTAGCAGAAGCACCCTGCGCTACATCAGGTTTTGCTGAGCCCGTTTCCCTCATGGAAAAATGTCTGAAGACCCAGAGCTCTGCACGCTGTTAGGCCACTCAGTGGCTGTACCCTGCCTGCACCCATCGTGGGGCAGCACCAGCACCCTCATCCCAGCGGGATGCTGAACAGTGACGTGTGGCAGCTCATGATCGTAAAAGCCCTTTGTTGGGCTGAAACCAAACCCCTCACACACCGCACTGCAACTCTCTTGATGCGCTGAGATCCATACTCCTTGTTTGCAGGGAAGTGTTTTTAAGCATGGTGAAGCTACTCGCTCAAGGTCATAAAGAGCATTAGAGGGATTCCTGTGCTAGGAGCTGAACAAAGGCATCCTGGCTCCAGCCATGTGCTTGCTGCACAGCCACAGCACTGCAAGACAGCGCTGTGCATCCCAACAAACACAGGAGCTCTTGTGAGGCAGCCAGCAGCAGCACCACGGTGTTGATCCCTTCCCAGACCGCAGTTTAGCAATCGATAACACGTAACGAGGTGGGCATAACCCAATAGGTGAGCCCTGCAGTGCTGTGGTGCCTGCCATCCCCTGTACGTGGCACAGCAGCGCTCGGTTCAGGAGGGATTTGCTCGATGCGTGTTTGCATTCCTACCTCCCTGCTCATCCACGTGTGCCCTGGAGTCACCCATGTTATCTAATTGCCTGCAGGGTCACGGGCACTGAGATGCAGGGTGGGTGGAAAAAAGGCAGTGATATTTGATCAGTTGTGAAAGATCCCCTTCCCTGCTGTTTTGGACCATTGCTTTGCTTCAAGTTGTTTTGAAGGCTTTGTTCTGGCGGTGGGAATTCTCACCTCTTCTTCATTCTGTCTGTTCTCCCTTCCTCTTTCCCCCCCCCCAACCCCCCCCCCCACTATTAAAAGGGAAAGTCTAAACAGAAAGAAAGAAAGAAGAAAAATTAAATGTCAATCCCAGCTTTAGATTGAAGGTTTCCTTTCACCTGTCATCACATTCCACCAACATTAAGAAGTTCCTTGATAAAGCACGCGGCAAAAAGCCGCCGCCGCACCCATTGGCACCTGAGCTGTGCTCTGCCCACAGCACAGACAGCTCTGCCAGCAGCCCTGGGAGAGGGGCCAGGCACAGAGCATGCCCACAAAGCCATCGGCTGCGAGCCTCGTGCCTCGTACGAACGTGTGCAGAAGGCTTCGTGGATAAATCATGGGTGCTTTCCTGTGGCTTAAATTTGTTCTTCTCTATCTGCTGTCCTACAGCTGTGCACAGTGATGCTGCACCTGACCGTGCCTCAGCTTCCCCCACATCAGGCCATCGCCTCCCCAGCTTGGCGGTGACTGGCACCAGCTTTCCCGATGCGAGCACTCCGGGGTGAGGCAGTAGCACGTTATCTCTGGGCTGATTTGTAGCTTGCAACATCACCGTCATGTGCTGCGTCACTTCAGGGTGCACAACTGCTGGGGAGATGGGGCAATCCTGCCCTCACGGCCGCTCCTCTTCTGGTCTCTCCTCCTTCTGCTCTTCCAGTCCTCTCCCCCATCCCGCTGGGCAACTGGGTGGGAAAGCTGAGCTGTTGGCTGGGGGGATCCCTCAGCATCCCAAAACATCAGGCTGCAGGACTGCCGTGACTGAGGAAGAGAGAAGGCAGCAAGGGCACAACCCAGGGAACTGGCCATTGCATTTCTCGAGCTTCCTTTGGGCTAGAACTATCCATTTGTTGAACCCCTGGAGGGCTCATTTCTGATGTGTATATTGTGTATATCACTCAGAACTTATTTGTTTTTAACATAAAGAAGCCATACATTAGTGATTTATTATAGTTATGTTTATACACCTCTCCGAATCACTTGCCATGCCTTGCTCAGTACCTGGCTGCTTCTCTGCCAGTTCCCCGGCCAGCAGAGCGTGTCACCCGATAGCAACAGCAACGACAATTACCCCTTTGTGTTGGGCTGACACCTTCCGTGGGTTCACACAGTGTTTAGCATTGCTCTGCCACACTTCCCACACACCCTCCCTCTCTGCTGGCATGAGAACACAGCCATGCTCCTCATCTCTGTTCTGCGGGTGCCTGCATTCCACCAGACAGCTTCCCCAAAGCCACATGGTGGCATTTCGGCTAGACATCCTGCCCTTGGTGCACAAAGCTCTAAGCTCTGGATGTCCCAGGGCTCTTCAGCAGCCCCTGGCCGCTGCTGAATCCACACCCGCATCTCCCCAGGAAACCCAGAGCCACAAAACCCCCTCCTGGCGTTAAGGAGAAGAGCAGTGAGCAATGGGAGCAACCTGCCGAGCAGAGCCAGGAGGCACCAGCCCTCGGAGGATCCATGAGGAGGCCAGGAAGCAGCTTTGGGCTCAATCTCCGCACCGTTCAGCGCTCATATCTTGAGCCAGGACCCCAGGAATCAATCAAAGAAGAGGAAAAACAAACAACTAAGGGGCTGTAACAGCATAATAAATGTCATCCAACTACCGTCATAATGTACGCCCGATCAAAGAATAATTTGGCTGAGGCATCTCTGCCAGAGAGACAAAAGCACCCTTCGCTAAGAGACAAAAACATCCTGGCAAATGCCTTGGCAGTTTGCTTCTGCTGCTCATCCCTGTCGCTGCTAACATGCATGCCTGCTTTTTAGTCCAACTTTGGCAGGCTTCAGCTTCAGCCACTGGTTCTTGTTCTGCCTTTCCCTGACATTAAACAGTCCTCTAGTGCTGAGTAATTTCTCCCTGCGATAGCGCTCAGGCACTAAAATCAAGACATCTCTCCATTTCTCTGTTAAACCAAACAATTCGAGCCCTTCAAGTCTCTTCCCATAAAGCATTTTTCCAGCCCCCACGTTATTGTGCTGGTTTGTGTCTATGCAAGCCCACGTACTGGCATCCGTGTATCGATGGGGATCTGCAGGAGCAGCCTCCCCCATACAGACACACACAGAGCTGATGCATTAAGGGTTGTCCCCAGATGCACACAGATACGTGCAAGCCCTTGAGCTCGCATGGTGACATTGATGTCTCTTTGTTAGGGACCAGACGACCATCCATAGGCAACGCCAGATGCTCTTGGCCTGCTTTTCTTCCACAAATTAACCCTCACCTCTGCAGGAAAAAGCCACCTCTCCTAAAACAGCTCCTCCCACTTAATTTCACCCCAAAGCCTGTCCTCCCTTCCCCGCTGCGTCAGTATCACAGCTCAGGGGACTGCAGTCAGTCTGTGGGCTCTGGGGACAGGAGGACTCACTCACCTGCTCTGCAGTCCCAGCAGGATCCAGTCTGAGAAGAAGCCCAATTGAAATTTAGGGCTGGACTTGCATATGTATTTTGCATTTCTCTCTCATTGTAAAACTGTTCGTATTTGTGTTCCCTACAGGCAGACCAGTACCTGCATGCTTGCCATCCTGAGCAGGCAGTGGCTTCAATAGCAATGGGATCCCCAGCCATACCCAATCACCACCCGAGCTGCAAGACACCTGGACCTTATGTCTGACATCATGTCTCCCTTCCCATCACTGCCCAGTTCTTCATTCCTCTTTCCCTGTAACAGCAGGGCAGCCCAGAGAGCTGGGAGAGCACGCACCACCATAGCAGCCAGCAGCACCCAGCTTTTCCCAGGCTCCTGGCACTCAGTACTGCCTTTCCTCCTGCCCCACCACAGGCTCCCCATGGTGGCTTATCAGCCACTCCTGTGCAAAGTCCACCATCTCACCTGCTGCAGAGCCTTCACCTAAATCCACCACATTCCCCTCCCAGAAACAGTTGAGGAGTCATCCCACATTGCTGACCGCGAGGGAGATAACTTGCAGCAGAGAGGCAGGGTCAGTGGTGCTATCTAGGATGACCACAGCTGCCAGGAGTGATCCCAGCACCTCTCAGCAGCCCCCAGTGAGGATTAATTTAACCAGTCCACGTATCCCCCTTCTGGATGATAAAAGCTGTGGGATGGACGCTGCACTAGATAGCAGGGACAAGATGTTACCAAGAAACCCCCCAATCTCTCCCCACAGCCCAGGAAGAGGGGCCTGAGGAGAGGAAAGCAAACACTGGGGTCATGGCAGCCCCCCAGATCAAGAGTATGAGGTGGAGACACCCTACAGCCCCCACACTCCTCCCCAGGCTCAGGCTGGGGGACATCAGCAGTGCAGCTCTGTGGGCCCAGAAGCCTTCCAGACCCAGGCATACACTGTAAGTCATCTCAGCACAAACCTCCCTCTGCCAGAGCTGTCCCACACAAGATTTTTCCCTTCCGTCATCGTTAATTTGGGTTTCCTGGAGTTCAGAGGCCGCTGGTCTGATGTCAGCAGGCTTGTCACAAGCAGGTGAGTCACCTCTGACAAACCTGCCCCAGCCTGAGCACCATTAATTAGTGCCTCCAGGGCCTGTCCCAGCACTGCCCCACCTCAGCACAGTGCTGATGGAAGCTCTGCCCATGCTGGAAGCACACACCGAGCATCTCCTGCCAACTGGTGGCACCCAGTGAGATTGCTGAGGTGCACAGCCCACCTTTACCAAGCGACCGTGCAGCACTGGTGCTTCTGCAGCTATTTTTGTCACGTCCTCCTCAAACTCATGCAAGGTCAGAGGGTTTCTCTGGAGGGGACACATGGTAGCGTCCCAGGTCCTCACACGGATATCACCATGAAGAACTGACCCCATGCTGTAGCTGGGGTTATCCTGATGCACATCCCAAGCGCCGCCCCCCCCCACGCCCCCCACCCCCCCCACCAGCCTACCCTTCTCCCACTCCTTGCACTGGGGCACAGTGAGGACACCACAGCTGTGGGGCAGGGTCTCACCAGTCAGGACCCCATCCCTCTACTCTCAAGCATGGCAGACCAGAGGTTACAGAAAACTCCATCCAAACCATCAGTAAAACTCCCTGCAACGCTACAGGTCTGAGCTTAAATAGAGCCCCAGGCCCACGAGTGAGGGCACAGCTGAAGCTGCTAAGGGTCATCACAGCCCATCATTGCCAGTTCCTAACACTGTAGCCCACAGCCTGCTGCTCACAGGGGACTGTGACAGCTCATCCAGCTCTACTGTGCTGTTACTGTGACCCGGGGGGAGGTGCTGGGTTCCCAAGGAGGGTGTCAAAGGAGACAGATTTGCTTCAGGAAGAGCACAGGACCAGGGCTGACCATCCCAGATGAGGCCCTGCCTGCACCTCTCCCTTTACAGCTGCGTTCCAATAGCAGAGAGCTGCTGGTGCTGGGCTGCGCTCCCCGCAGCTGAGAGCCTCTGAGATCAAAGATGCTCTCATACAAAACCAAAACATTATTGCTGGCTTTTAAAGGCCAGACTGAAGTTCTGAAGGAATGAAGTTCCGTTTTCCAGAGATCTAATTTGAAACCGTTTAAATGCTTGTTGAAATAAAGAGAGCCAAGCAGGTTGTGCGGGCTGGGAGACAGGGAAGGGGGGCAAAAAAGAGGTTATTACTGAATTCAGTTCAAGCCTTTATTCTACCCAGAGCTCCCCACTTCTGCCCAGCAGCTTTCAGTAATGCCATTGTGAGCATCGGAATTGTAATTGTAGCGTCCTTTCCTTTACCAAAATAATAATAATTTAAAAAAATATATCCCAAAGACCTTGGCTGAAACCAGCACAACGCACTGGGAGTGATGAAAGGAGCTCTGGGGGCAAAAGAAGCTGAGGGGCGACCCGGCGTCCCCGGGGGTGGGGGGGAATAAACCCCAAATGGGTTTTGTTTCCCAACTGCCGGAGGGGTGCCGGGTGGGAATGCTGATGTGGGGCCGGGGCCGGTCCTGGGGCTGCGCTCGCTGCCGTTCGCTCCGGAGCCTGCTGAGGGCAGCAAAGCCCCGGCACAGCTCCGCACCCGGAGGAACCCGCAGCGCTTTCTGCGCAGGATGCGGCCCCGGGAGGAGGCGGCTCTCGGGGTGCCCCTTTGAGACAGCGCTGGGTGAAGGTGCCCTAAGGCAAAGCCGAGGCCTCTGGCAGTAGCCCCACGCAGCAGCCTCTTCTGGGCTGGGATTGGCGTGGGGGTCCCTCGCTGCTGCCAGGCATGGTGCCCGGCCACGGTGTGAGGATTGGGATGGGGATGCTGCCTGCCCGCTGCGGCCTCCGGCCTCAGCCCGAACATTGGATCTGTCCCCAGCGCCTGCTCTGCCAGCTGAGCCCCACAACCCTCCTCCTACAGCAGCCAAATTGTTAGAAAAGTTCTTGAGAGCAGGTTCCCATGTCCTTGTGTCCCCTGTGGTGCTGGCCCCGTGGGTGGAAATCCTCCTGCCTTAGGGAAATAAAAAGAATCCATAAAATACGGTTTCCAACCCATTTTGGCCCCCAAAAAGTGCAAGCAAGATCTGCGTTCTGGCAAAGGACAGCCAGCAGCATCCAAGCACGCAGCAACCGCAGCATCCCCTGTGGGCAGCGTGCAGGGATGGGAACAGCCCTGCGGCCTCAGGAGTCCCTGGAGCCTCTTTATCCTCCCTGAATGGCTCCAGTGGGGGAGAATTGCAGAGTAAGACCCAGAACGGGCACAAAGGGATGGACGGACCCCACACGGTGCTGTGCCGGAGGCGTTCGTGTGTCGGCAATGCAGATTTCCATGCTTCTCCAGATTTAGTGGTACAGCGCTGTACTTAAAGCCACTTGTACAGGGAAAGGAACACAAGAGTGTTCCTGCTCCGGATTTAGCTCTTTATTGATTTTCCAGCTGCAGGCAGCAGTCACTGTCCCAGTGCTCACATCACCCATTAAAGACATCATAGAAACGAGAGGAAAACAAGACAGAGTCGTGGTTTGGATGAAGAGCATTAAAAATTCTGAATGGCAATTTCTGGGAGGAAAATGTGTCCCTGTTAGTGTGGGCAGCAGGCTGCATTTACTGAACGGCTCAGAGACAGCGAGGGCTCCTGGCTGCACACACATCTGGGGCACAGCAGCATGTCCATCTCCCACTGCCATCTCTCCCACTCTGGCAGTGCTGTGACCAGCAGGAGGGAGCTGGGATCTGCAGTTCGGGCTCATCGCTTTACAGGAAAAGGCAAAACAAGACTCAGTATCCTCCTGACAGCACTGGGGCAGATGTGAGATCATTCTCTGTCCCCATCCATCCCCAAAGCCAGTACTCCATCCCCTCTGGGTAGCCGCTGCCATTGGCCATGCTGTGCCCTGCAGCTGTCCCAGCCCAGGACCAGCCTGTGCCACCCGACAAGGGATCCTGCGGTTGGAGAACAGGCACTGGTTGTGCACCACCCCCTTCACTCGCACCCACATCCTGTCCATGGTCATCTGGAGTGACACCAAAGGGTTTTGCTCAGAAATCCGTGGCCCTGTAGGATCAGAGACGCCAACACGGCATCCTTGGGGATGAGCAGAGCGTCAGTCGAGCTGCAGAGGGCCATCACCCTGGGGGTGCAGTGGGGGCATCATTCGGCTCCATTGCCCACCCCCAGGTGTTCCTAAGGGCTGCCCCCCACCTGCTGTGTGCAGTGCTGACTCAGCAGCTCCGTGTAAACACCCGCCAGCTGCTGCCCCGGCCGCTGTTTGCTCAGGCTGCGCCGCTCTGTTTGCCTTGTGGGGATCACGATGGAGGGAGATGAGCTTTTGGATGCGGCAAATGGGGCAGCACAGCCCCCGCAGCAGCTAATACTGCCCCTGGGCTCCTCCAGCACCTCAGCTCCTGCTTTGCTTGGCCCCAGCAGCAGCAACCCGTCAGCAAGACCCAAACTAAATCGTGCATGGAGCTCTTGGAGGTACAGAAAGATGCACCTGTGGCAGGGTAGCACAGCTGCCACGCAGCCAGGAAAATTCTTTATTATAATTTCCTTGCAACAGAGACACTGGGGAAAAAAAAAAAGCACACACCCTGCCCAGGTGCAAACAGCAGCAGCTGCAGCCTCCATGTAGGAATCCATGCACAGCACAGCGTAGAGTCCACCAGAGGGAATTCAATCCCAAGGTTTTTTAAAAATCCTCCCCAGGCGTGACCTAAAACCAGGAACCAGAAAAAGTGGTTGAGAAAATAGGCTGGGCCCCTCTCTCCTACTATAAAATACATAGGATTTCTAAGGCAACACTTCACAAAACCAGAAGTGAGGTTCCTAAAGAGTCTGAGCTCACCGCTGAGAGCACGGAAGCGATTAGTGTCAGCATGAAAACCCTCACCCATCCCACGGCCTCAGTGCTCAGCATACTCCTTGGTCTCCACCCCGGTCTCGTTGAGCACCGTGGTCCTCATGATGGCCTCAGTGACCGCGTAGGGGTCGCAGTTGGCCGCTGGCCGCCGGTCTTCAAAGTAGCCAAAGCCATCCTGGCCCACCTGGCGTGGGATGCGGATGCTGGCTCCGCGGTTGGCCACGCCAGCAGAGAACTCAAAGATGTTGGAGGTCTCGTGGTGGCCGGTGAGCCGCCGGGAGTTGTCCCTGCCGCCCCGCGGGTCGTAGACGCAGATGTGGTAGTCGTGCCGCTTGCTCAGCTTCTCGATGGCGGCTTCGATGTGTCTGCGGGGGATGGATGGGGTCAGGTTAGGCACAGGGATAGGCTCAGCCACCGCATGCGACAAGAGGCTTTTAAAATCAGATGCTCGGCGCATTGCCCCAACCCTCCTGGCTGCGGCCCCAAGGACTCACTTGAGGCCTCCCTCCTTCCGCATCTCCTCGGTGCTGTAGTTGGTGTGGCACCCGGCCCCGTTCCAGTTGCCGGTCATCGGTTTGGGGTCCAGAGTGGCCACGACCCCAAAGTCCTCGCAGACACGGTGGAGGATGAAGCGAGCCATCCAGAGGTGGTCACCCATCTCGATGCCCTCGCATGGGCCTACCTGGAATTCCCACTGGAAGGGAAAGAGAATGTGTGTGGGGGTCATGTTGGTGCCACCTGGTGGGGCAGCTCCTGCCCCTGTTACCCCCAGCAACAGCTGGCAGCGTGGGGAACGGCTGAGCTTTATAGATCACTGTGCAATCCATTGGGTACTGGAACTGGGCGGTGGGTGGAGAGTTCCAGCATTGCCTCACCTGAACTGTGGCCAGAATGGAAAGTTTTCTGACTGAAGTCAGTTATCTCGAGGTCCTATAAAAAAGGATCCTAAGACAGCAGCCCCTTGAGCTCCCAAGGCCCACAGCAGACTACGATCCCTGATCTTCCCCTGGAATGGGACACCTCAGGGTCAGCTTCTTCAGGTTCCTTGCTGACCAGCTCTGAAGAAGAGGAGCCCTTTTGGGACAGATCCCACCATCCACTGAGAGCTGAGGAAAGGGAAGGCGAGAAATGCACCAGGGGAAGAAGGACCTGAGCATGCAGCTGAGGGCTTATGAACATCCCCTCCAATACCCTGCAGTGTTTCATTTGGACTTGGCCATTCTCAAGCCTTTAAGTTGCAGTACTCAACTGTAATAAATTCCACTGAAGCACTGAATCGTAGAATCAAAGAACGGTTTAGGCTGGAAGGAACCTTAAAGATCATCCAGTTACAACCCCCTGCAGTGGGCTGGGTGACTCCCAGCAGATCAGGCTGCCCAGGGACCCCCAGCCTGGCCTTGAGCACCTCCAGGAACGGGGCACCCACAGCTTCTCTGAGCAATCACTGCCTCCAACTGGCTAATGATTAAGTGCTGATGAAGCGCTCTTAAGACTCGTGCAACCTAACCTTGTGATTTATCGTAAAAGCATTAATAAACCCTAAATTGCTGCTAAAACCAGAGTTGTGCAAAAATCTATCCACGACAGTATGGGATTGAAGATGTCCCCGCACGTCCTTCCTGGGACAGGGTTGCACCACCCGTGGTGACTAAGAGCAGTGACACATCCACAGCCACTGGCACGGCACAGCTGGATCACAGCGTGCTGAGAACAGCCGAGGGGACACTGATCACATCAGGGCAAGCAACAGGCTCATTACAGTTGTACTGTCCTGCCTCAGCCCCCTGCCAACAAGGCCGCTTATCAGTGGGAGGGCCCAATTGCCACTAGCCAGCCTGGCCACATGCATAAAGCAATCAGCGACCACCTTGAGATAACACCTCAACTACTCAAATCTCCTCCAGCCATACCCAAAACTGTGTGCTGCAGGAGGGTCCTCAGGACCCAAGGGCAGGACGTGGGCACCCACAGCTTGGTTTGCTGCCATCCTGGCTGGAACTGATGCTGCAGGGTTAGGCCAGCAACACTAACTCATGTCCACCACTGGAGACCCAACAGCAGGGAATCCCCCAAGGGGGGATGGGAGACATGCACCTGGGGGAAGCAGACCCAGAGCATCCTCATGGTCAGCACCTCTGAGCACCCACCTGGGAGGGCATCACCTCGGCGTTGGTGCCGCAGATCTTCACACCCGCATAGAGGCAAGCCTTGTAGTGGGACTCCACAATGTCACGTCCATACACCTTATCTGCTCCAACCCCGCAGTAATACGGGCCTGGGGAGGAGGCAGAAGGCATCAGATAAATAAAGCACAGGGGAGGAAATCCCACCAACCCAGGCATGGGGACCAGCGTTGGTCACAGAGAATGGGAATCAAACAGTGCTGCCCTCCACGGTGCATCAGAGCATCAGAGCCCCGACCCCCAATCCAGAGCCCAGTGGTGGTGCAACCTCAGCCTTATCTATGCGGCTCAACAGGACTGGCAACGCATGGGAAGGCGACCAAGAGATAAGCAGAGCTGGGATGGAAGTGCCCCGCGGCACCACCCTGACTCCGAGCACTTCAGGCTCCAGACATTGTTCCAGCAACAGCTGGCATTGTTCATGCCTAGAAAAATCAGCAGGCTATGGTTTCACTGGGCTCTTCCTCATTCAGCCTGCCAGGGGAAGATCTCCTCCCCACCCGGGGGAAGGGAGATGCTGCAAACAGTCTGTCACTGTGCCGGGCTGGGTAAGGCGGGTTGGGAAACCCCTGACCCCCTCCCAGGAGGTGCTTGGGCCCATGCACCCAGCCGGTCCTTTCACCAACAGCCATGGGGAGATTTTTCCGGCCGAGTTCTCCAGCCCTTGACAAACAAGCCGTGCAGCCAAGAGCTGTTTGTGCAATGGGGTCCGGCTCACGTGAGCCATGGGGCAGCGGTGAAACAGCTCCAGACCTCCTCCCACCCACCACAGGGAAGCGCTGGCAATGGGCTGGGGCTGGGATGGGGATGCCTGCTGTAGGACTGCATTCCCTATGGGCTGAGCATTGAGGCTGGGGCCTCAGGAAGGCACTTACCCTGTGGGCCAGGGAAGCCGTTGTCAGGCCAGCCGTAGGGGTGGCCGTTGACACCCAGCAGTGTGTACTCCTGCTCCATCCCGAACCAGGGGTGGCTGTCCTTCACCAGATCCATCACCTTCTTGCAGGTGTGCCTCAGGTTGGTCTCTGTGAGCAGAGTGGTTGCAGTCAGATCCAGCTGCACTCAGCCCCATCCCTCTGAGTCCCAGCCACCACCAAATTCTTCCCACAGAAGCCCCAAGAAAAGCAGTGAGCAAACTGCCCTTCCTGTGGTGCTTTCCGCTCACTGGGTTTCTCTCTGCAGAGCCACTGCACGGCCACAGCAGTAGGCCACAGACTCAGGAGGTTTCATTAAATCACACCCTAAACCACAACCTCTGGTCCACAGAATCATAGAACAAATGAGGTTGGTAGAGACCTCCAAGATCACCACGCCCAGATATGATTGTCCTCATCTTCCTCTTGCACATGAAGACAGCAAGGACACATCTGCCAGCCCTGTCCCACAGGCACCTGGCACAGCAGGGAACAGGGACTGCCTATCTCCCATGTCTCATCCTCAGCCTCAGTTTAGTCCTCCTCATCCCGATAGCTCCAGGGCTTTGGGAGCAGCACCAAGCTGGCCCTGGAGCAGGACAGCATGACACACGAGGTACTTCATGGGGTCCAAATCCAACTCCGTCACTCAAGGCCGGCCGTCACCTTGCTTAAAGCTGCCTCCGAGCAGGGATCCCAACCGAAACCCTTCCTCCAAGGTTCCCCTCCTCCAGCTGCACCTTTATCAGATGGACAGACAAACGGACTGCCGGGACTGCAGACTTCTGCCCTCGCCGATAAGTCCTTGTGCTTGCAGAAGGACACCCTGTGCTTGACCGTGCCGCGCCAGCTCCTGCCTGCAGCTCCCTTCCTGCAGCCGTCCACCAGCAGAGCGAGCCGCCACCAAGCCAGCACGTCACAGCACCCTGCTGTTTCCACCCTGAGCGCTTTGAGCACCACTTCCCATCCGCGGTTCCCTCTCACGTACAAGAGAACGCGCCGGTGCTCTGCACAGCCCCGCAGGGCTGGGTGCGCTCAGGATCAGCCCCCAGCTCACCCCGTCCCTTCTGCCCGAGGGACATCAGCCTCCTTGCTGCACTCGTGCTTGTTGCAGTACCTCCAAAACACATCCCTGCACACACCCACGGTGCTTGCATTTCGGTGCCTTAGGCCAAATGCTCAGTGCAGTTCGACAAAGAGCAGCATCAGTGCCAGCAGTCCCCCCCTTAGAGAGACCCCTTAGCCCCTTAGAGAGACGGCACTGCGAATCATCCCTGGGCTGCTGGCATTAAGAATTATTAACAATAATTACACCGGTGCTCACCTGCGGGTTTCCTGTTGTACTTCAGCACTTCGCACAGCACCAGCTTGTTGGGGTCCAGGCAGAAGGGGTCTCTGAACATGCAGACGGGCACCAGGAACATGTCGCTGTTGGAGCCCTCCGCCTGCGCTGTGCTGGAGCCATCGAAATTCCACTCGGGCACGTCTGGGGGGTGGGAGAAGGGCAGAGAGAGAAGCGGAGTTGCAAAGTAGGCATCTCACGTGTGGGGTGTGCGAGGTGCTGCGGGCTTAGATCTGGAGCGGGGCACCCAGGAGGGCATGGGGGCACAGGGCCGGCTCGCGGTGTGCCACGTACCAGTGCAGCTCCACACCCATCTGCCCATGGCCGGGGTGAGGACCTCACGCTCCCCTTCCCACCCAGCACTAATGACAGCTTGCAGGCTGAGCACACTGCAGCCGGATATTTACATTACCGCTTTATATAATAACCCTGCGCAACTGCTGCACCGGGCATGGCCAGCGCCACACAACCAGCACTGTGAGCACCACCTCCCAGTGCCCAAAGCACCTCAACGCTCCATCACGGCCACGCTCAGCGCCCATCCACCATGCCGACAGCCAGCGGAGGAGAGGCGGCGGTGTTACCTTCAATGCTCTTGGGCTCCTTATCGAGGGTTCTGCTCTTGCAGCGCACGCCCTCACCGCTGCCGTCGATCCAGACGTAGGTGACCTGCACCAGCCCGCCCTGGGGCAGCCTCATGTACTGCTCCCGCACCAGCTTGTTCAGCCTGGAGCTGTGTGACACCGACATGGCGACGGCCCTGCAGGAGTGGAGCGTGGCATCACCCCTTTGCCCTTTTTCCCCCTCCCTGTTCCCCCCAGAAAGCAGCCACCCCCCGAACCCTCCAGCTCCTCGCTGTGCCCGGAGCTCAGCGCCCCCCCGCGGGACTCGAATCCCCAACCCCGCCGCTCACCGGCCCAACACTGCCGGCGGCACCGACAGGCTCCTTTTATAGTCTGGGGCGGTGCGGAGGGCTCCGCCCCGGCTTCGCGTTGCGGGGGTACTGCTTCCTTCCGATACAGCTGCCCGCGGGAGCGGTCGCTGCTGGGTTTATTTGTTACAGCGTTACTCAGCGCAGCGCAAGCGTTTCCCCATCAAAATATCGCCGTTGCAAAATCGTGGGATCAGGGAATACCCCGAGGCCGTGGGGCTTCCAGGGAGCGCGGAGCCCCGCACCGCATCACTGAAACACGCACCTCGTGTCTGAGAGCAGCGTTGGTGAGGAGCTGCCATGGGGGGCTGTAGGACCACAGCGAGGCCTCCTCTCTGCCTTCCCTGCGCCGTCCCCCAGCCGTTCCTCACACTCGGTGCCCTCCAGGCCCTTCCCCTTCTCGTTGCCCACCTTCTAGGTCCCATTTGTTTCACCCTCGTTTACCACCCCCTCCTGCCGCTGTGGGTTCACCCCTGCGGCAGCACGTGGGCGGTGTGCAGCCATCCCTGAGGCTGAGCACAGAGCTGCCATCGCCCCCCAGCCCTGCGCTGAGCTCCGGTCCAACGCTTCATGTTTCCAAGCGCTGCAGTGTCATTGAGACCTTTAAAATGAAGCCCATCCGCACGTAGCAGCGCCGCCCCGATTTGGGGTTAACTGCAAGAACTGAGCAAACAGGCGTGACCTGCAGCAGATGATTTCAGTATAGAGGGAACTTCTGAAAACCACGCTCTCAATCGGATCAGTTAAACAGGCCGCGCTGCCTTTTTGCATTGCCGGAGACACGGCGTCACAGCGTTCACACTTAGCCATGCAGGCAGCTCTGAACCTCACCAACGGGTGCAAGCACAGCACGAGCAGCCAGCATGGGCAGCTCCCAATACTGTTTTTCTCTGGGGGGGGTGGAAAGGGAGGTTCAAAGGTCCCAGCTGTCAGGGCCGGGTGTGCGCTCACACCTCCCTTGTTTTCCAGTTTTCAAAATAGTTTAAGACATGCCCAGGCTCCCAGGCAGCTCAGGGCCTTGTTGCCAGGCCAGGTCTGCAGGGCAAAGTCATATTTTGTGCTGCCTGACTCACCCCACGAGCGCTTTGGTGCCAAACAATGAATCGTCTCCATGCCATCGGGGCAGCCGAAAAACCCTTTGGCAGCAAAACCCCCCCGGCAGCCACCCACAGCTCTGGTTTCCTGATGGAGGTGTTTTGCTCCCGCAGCCAGATCAACAACCGGGAAGAAAGACGAAAGCATCTGAGGTTGCACAAGCACCAGGAAATGAGACTGACGGGCACGGAGGCAGGACATAATTAGCAATTTGGGTCCCCGGGTTGTGACATCAGGGGCACCTGGACGTCACCTGGGAGGAGGGCAGCACCCAGGATATGCCCAAGGGCAGCTGAGCAGCGGTGGCAGCCGGTGTGGGGCTCCCCTGTGTGCCCCCTCCGTACCAGGGGTCGTTCAGAGGCTCCTTTTGCAGGAGACCCTCAAAGCATGCAGCTCCAGACAGCCACTCCCTCACTCCCCCCACCACCTCCCAGGGGTGTTTTGGGGACGTGTCCATAAATGTGTCTGCAGGGCCCAGCATTTCCTCGTTCCTGGCTGGGAGCAGGGAGGCAGCCCAGGAGGAAGTGTGCACCTGGGGGTGAGAGCAGGAAGGTGCCCAGGGGCGTCCCTGCATGGCTGCCCTGCTTGTGTCCCTGTCCTCCAGGCTGATGCAGGGCTGGTGCTGAGCTTCCACGGCTCCATGGGGAGAGGATGGAGAGCCCACAGCCTCAGCCCTGGGAAAACATCACAGAACAGCCCCAGGGGTGGCCAGTGCTGGGCGAGAGCCCTGCAGTGCTGGATGGGTCTCTTGGCAGGAGCGATGCCTTCATGTGAGCTGAGCAGTGCCAGGGCTCAGACGAGATCCGCAGTGCTTTGGCATCTCACTCAACATCCTGCAAAACCTCTGATTTTTCCTCCTGAATGTGTCCAGAAACGCCCCACGTGAGCATACACAGCGGGCTCAAAAAGATGGAGGAACAGCACAGAGTGCAGGCTGCGCTGTTGAGCGGTAGTAATGATGTGGTTCAGGGAGGGAAGCTTCTTTTTGGAGAGCTGGAAGTGCCGAGCACCAAAATACCCCAAGTGGGAAGACAGAATAAACAGCAGTTAATCCCTTACCCGGTCAAAGCCCAGCAGGAGGGCAAACAGGGCGTGTTTATGGCCGCTCCAGGGCAGCGGGGCGGCTCCAGCCTGCAGGTGAGGGGTCCCATCCCTGCCCCAAGCACCACCAGCGGGGCAGCTCACCGAATACCTCATGCCACGTTGCTAATTAGCATCAAAAGCCTGCTAGGGCTTTCTGTGAGGTATTGCTGCCGTACAGTGTTGAACACCTGGTTGTTTGGTTCTTGTTGTTCACTTTGCATCAGGTCTTATCTCACCACGGTCTAATTCCAGCCATTTCCTTAGCATAAACTCTACGGTACACCATTCCAACCTGGATCCTTGAGCCTCTGGAGCCACATTTCCCCCTGCAGGTGACGAGCTCTTTGCAAACAGCGGTCTCCTGCCTGCGACAGGCACAGCAAACATTAACCAGCGCCAGGGATGCGTCACCCAGCCAAGGTCAGCAGGACGGAGCGGCGGAGGCAGCAGCGGAGATGTCCTTGTGTCTGCAAATGGCCGCAGATTAAACCTCCGGAGGCTGTTTCGGGGGGGATCTCTCCAGCTGTAGGGCTGCAGGAGGAGCAGAGCTGGGCGCTGGGTGGGCCTTTGCTCCTCAAAGTGGCTGCGATGCTCAGGGTGAGCTCCAGCTCCATGCTGAGTTCCTCCTTCCCAGCACCGGGTTTGGGTGCGAGGCTGCAGCCAGCACCCCCCATAGCTCAGCCCAAGGCTGAAATGCTTCCAGATGTTATCTGCCTGACTTTGAGGCTTTATCAGCCCAGGCATTTCCCAGCCTTGCCAAGATACACCAAAGGTATTGTTGAAGCCTTAGCAAATTTTCCAGGTTGAAAGAACACCAGGAACGCGACGCGCTTCATCAAGAATGGGTTAAATGCATGCAAGCCAGAGTGACTTCGGACAAGGGACCTCTCACTGCTCGTACCTTCCCCGCACAACCTGGTTGCTGAGGGGGGTTGTGGGCTCCTGGGGCCGCAGCTTTGTCTGCTGGTTGATTCCCCCCAGGCACAGTGCAGCACTGAGCTGTCAGGATGGAGAATTTGAGCTTTATCCAAAATTCCTCTCCAGGAATCAGGCGCTTTGCCCTGGTCACTGATTGCTGCGAGCGAAACCAAAGCATCGCCTGCAGCCCCAGGTGAGAGCATTCCCTCCATCTGGTCGGGGTCCGGCCGCCCCGCAGAGCACGTGCCTTGCTGTTCCCTGCCCAAACTGTTTGATGGGGAGATTAGAGTGAAGGCAAAGAGCAGTTTCAGAGTGGGGGAGCCCGGCACAAACACCATAAAGGGATTAGAGGGCAGGGGGTGTGCAGGGATTTTCCTGAGCACCTCTCAGGAAGGGGCGGTTTTCTACAGGTAAAGAAATGTGAGAAGGATGCTGCAAAGAGGCGATGCGTGCATTCCCCCACCATAATTTGCAGGGGATGCTGCTGGGGGCCGGCAGGATGCGGCTCACGTGGGTCAGATCAGTGCAGGAGGGTTTAGCAGGGCTGATCTGGTTGTGGAGGTGGGGCTGGGAGCACGGCACGACCCACCATCCTACACTGCCTGCACGGCTCCAAGCCCGCTGTGCCGGGGCCAGGAGATGCTGGCTCAGGGGTGAATCTGCGCCTCCCTCCGATGCGTGCTCACTTTTACACTTTTCCCACAAAACAGCTGAACTGACAGTTTGCCTTCACAGTTGAAACACATTTAAGCAACGCAAATCTCCTTATGCTTGGGTGTTTGCACCCAAACCACTTTCTCCTCATTCAAGTAGCAGTTACACCTTCCCCCGTACACACATCCATCCCACCAGAACACACCCAGGCAGCCCACAGTCCCACTTGAACATCACCCCAGTGGCCACCATCCCCGCTCCCAGCCTGAGCCCTCCTCTGCAGCCCTGAGTCGTGCCCGACTTGGCACAGCCCTGGGACCCCCCCGAGCCCCCCGGCCCCTCCAGTCCCAGGCACAGAGTAAAGCAGAAACAAACCCCGGCCACTCACCAGCGCTCTTGTCTGAGTTTTCCTCATCAATCCCACAGCCGTCACTTGGGGCTAAAAGGAAACAAACCTGGGGGGAGAAAGGGGATGCGGCACATGCACGGCCCTGGGGAGCAGAAGCGGCAGGGGCCGATTGCCAGCAAAGCAGCTCCAATTTGCAGGCTGCCGACCCTGGTAGTGGCACAGGTGGCTCAGCACACACAGCTGCACCAGACCGAGTCGATGGGTGAATGAACTCTGGGGGCTCAGCCAGCTCTTTCGGCAGCACTTTGCTGCAGAGAGGGGAAACCCTTCCCAGGATGCAGAACAGTGGCACTCTTTTCTTTTTTTTACCATCAGCATTTATTGTAGCGAAACCCCCCCACAAATTGCTCTGAGCAGAGCTTCCCAAGAAGCAGATTAGTGCTATCTATAATGCATGTAAGTTGTGAGCAAGGGCGAGTGATACACAGGGCAAGCAGCACCGGCCCACCACCACTCCTCACCCCACTGCTCTCCCACTCCTGCCCTGCGTGCCAGCCTTGCCACGTGATTCCAGGAGCTGGAATTTCATAGACTCATGGAATCACCAAGGTTGGAAGCTAACAGTGCCTTTCTGAGGCAATTCTTGCAGCTTGGCACTTGGCCTTGGCCACACAGGCCCTACAGAGGTGCTGTGCAGTGCTCTGGGGCCATCAGCGCAGCTGGGAGAGATTTCTTTGGCAAAAGCTTTGTTTTGTTTCTTACTGCTACAGCCCTCCTCTCTGCAGCCTTTTGCACAGACAGGTCGGTTTTGGCACAAGCTGGCTCCGTGTCAGCCTGCAGCAGAGCAGCTGGGTGAGCTGAGTGCTTTGGGCACAGAACCTGCCCAGGGTGCAGCTCACCCTGCCCAAGTGAAAACAAGCAGCCAGACCCACTGAGAGCTTTAGTTTGGCCTGCTTCAACCCATTTTGCAAGCAGATACGTTTGAAAGGAAGTGCTGCTGCTCCCTACCAAAATGCCTCCATCCACGCTGGCTTTAATCCCACCAGCAGATGCAGGAGGTGTGAGTCTGCTTTACCTCAACCCACCCCTGCCTCCCTGCGTGCCCATCCTGTACCACTGAACCAAACCCCACCTGCACACTGCAGAGCTGAAATGGAGCCTCTTCCATTGCCCCACCCCGGGAGCATTGCCCACATCTGAAGCATCACCCCTGGATGCTGGGGGAGGTGCAGCCACTGAGTGCCCATGCACTCACCCTCATTTAGCTGATCAGCAGCGTCTTGCATTGCCAGCTGTGCCAGGCTGGGAGCTGCCCACACCAGTGACCAGAATAGGCTGCGCCTCTGCTCCCTCTCTTCATTTGGTATCTTCAAGGCCATTGCACTGCCCCCTGCAAGGCTCTGCACTGAACTCCTCCATTGCACCTCTGTCTGCCTGCACAGTAACTGCAGGACAGGCTGTCCCACTGCTCGGTGCTCCCAGAGATCTCAGTGTCAGTGACCCAGCGGTGTGAAAAGCCAGCACTCCTGGCATGGGCAGGGACATCACTTCCTATGGAGGTCAGCAAAAGCAAACTCTTACAGTCACCCAGGGTTTCCATCCACCAAGGAACCTGGCTGAAGCCCAGGCACTCGCTCTGGTTGGGGCTGGCTCACATCACTGCCGAAGCTCACAACGTCCCAAGGAGGCTCAGCTTCTTCTGGGGGCACACGGGATTTCCCCCTCTCCAGCAGCACCTGGCAGGTGGGCAGCACTGGGTTCTGCTCATCCTAGGAGAGGAAGGAGGGAAATGGCACAGGGAACAAAAGCATTCCTCCAAAACCATTGAGATTTCCCATGTGCTTGGCTGAGGAAAGAAGCAGTGAGAGCAGAACGGTGCCAGCACAGCGCTGCCAGGGGTGGGATTTCCACCCCCAAATGTCCCTATCACCCCCAGGGTAACACTGCCCACAGCACCCCGCAGCACACCCTGCAGCCCTCGCCCTACCAGCCCTACTTGGATGGACATCCATGTGGATGGATGGACAAACAGACACGTGGACGGAGCCGTGTGTGGAGATGGCACCAACGAGGGCTGCCCCTGCCTGCTCTTCAGTGCCAACAAGGTTCAGCTTGGAAAGGCTTCACAATGGGGAGAAAAGAAATGTCTTCTAGGAGCAACTCGTGAGCGTCCCTTTCCCAGCCAAGCAGCACAGTGACCACGATGAGTCTGGGCAGAGGCAGTGGGACAGGTTCCAGGGAATGGCTTTTGCCAACCAGAAGTGGTGCCGGGGATATCCCAAGGCCCTCTTCATGCAGAACCCCAGCAAATATTTCTCAGCCTGTGCACCCATTGACTGTGGAGCCCAAGCCCCCTCCCCGGGACCTGAGCTTCAGAGCAGCTTTGTTAGTGCTGGGGCAGCAGAAGGCACCTCAAAGCCCCCAGTTCACATGGCCTGAGCTACACGTGGCATTGAAGCCTCCATCTCCTGGCTCTGTGCAACCACCCCCAACGCCCAATCTGCACGTTTTCCATTTTCTGGTATGTGATAAACTTGGAAAAGCACCTCATTCGCCCCGGCCGTATCCAAAAGCAACGACGAGAGCACAGACCGCAACCCTTGCCGCTCTTTTAAAGCTAATTCAGTGAGGAGCAGCCCCAGCTCCCCGTCACTGAGCTGCTGGAACAGGAAGAAAACTTTCGCAATGGCGCCAAACCAAAACAGCACCCGGCAAACGCAGCAGGGCTGAGCTGGGTTTTGGCACGGTGGGCTCACGTGGGCTGCGGCTGCGCTCCATCATCTCCCAAACAGGAAACCCATTTGCAAGTCACCAACCAAAAATGTGGGGCTGCAGCCATCGGCGCTGCTGGGCGAGCGGTTTCTGGCAGTGCCCGCTGCACACATACCGGGCTGGGGCTGCCAGGTCCCCGTGGGCTGCAGGCTGCCCCCAGCCTGTGCCAGCCAGCAGCTTTGCTCCCTCGCATGCAGCAGCACGCGTTGCAAACTCACTGCAATGCGCCGCACGAAGCACCATGCGATGCAGAACAGTCGAACCGCAACGCAAACATCAGCACGGCACGGCCGTGCTTTGCAAAGCCTGGCACGTGTTTTGGGGTTGGTGTCTGCTGGGAAGAAACCTTTGGTTTAATCCAAACGTTAAACCTGGAGGCATCGTGGCTGAGCACCACCCCGTGCTCCACCCCCTGTGCTCCAGGACATTTCTGTGGGTTTGGGTGCTTGAGCAACTCCCCATCCACGGCACCAGCACTGCTGTGCTGCTCACCGAGCTTCCATACCAAGAGCTAAACTAGAAGCTGGTGGAGCTGCATGGAGCCGGGATCTCCGTGCTCCCAGGCTGCACAGCCACCACAGCACTGCCTGTGGCTGCTCACTAAATGGTCAGCAGGCTGTAGGAGACCAACGTTCGATGGGATGAACCGTTTGCTGATCACTTGGCTGTGCTTCAGGGCTGAGTCGGGGCTTAGAGCTGGGGAACCAATGTGGGTTGGGTTACACTGGGGTGGAGAAAATGGTGTCGGGGTCCTGAAACCTGAAAGAGGCAGAGGTCAATGGTCTGAAAACATCAGCACCTTTGCTCAAAGCTTGGAACAAATGGAGTCTGCCTTGCAAACCAAACGCCCTTTGGAAGCGGTCCTTCCTTGTTCCTTCATATCAGAAAGGAATAAGAATCACCTCGAAGCACCAAAAGCTTAAAGGCATTTTTTCTCATAGCAAGTGAATACAGACCACGGTCCCAAAAGTTGCCTAAGAACTTCAGAAAGGTCTGAAGTGGAGGTGATGCTGGAGCACAGCTCACAGCACGCGAGGCCACACCTGGAGAGCGTGCCCAGCACTGGGCCCCCAGTACAAGAGGCACAGCCATAGTGGAGAGCAGATTGGTGGTGGTGCTTGGAGTGGGGCAGCGCTGGGCTCTTAAACGTAGGATGAGATGCAGACACGTGCAAGGCTGCACACACACGTGGGTACCAAGAACCAGCCGTGGCTGTACTTGTGTTACTGGCTGCCAGTCAGTTAAAGCTAGAAAGGTGAGCATTGACCTGAAAAAGCGTTCAGCATCCAAATCATTCGAGTTATGCTCCCTGCTGGAGCAAAAAGAGATTATCCCGGTGTGCTCCCTCCCCACCACGTGCTCACCTGGGTTTGAATATGAGCCTTCAGCTTTCTGCTGCACGCTTTGGCAGACATGAGCAGGGGCAGGCACAGCCCCATACAAATGCCCTCTTGGTTCTGCACCAGCCTCAGGAACACCAAAATATTTCCTCCTGTAAGCATGAGCCCGGAACCAAGCAGCTGCTCAGTGCCACCCACGTGCCTGTGCAGGGCAGGGCAGGAGCCCACCTGGGCTTTGCAATGGGATCCATCCAGCAGTAATGTTACTAACAGTGCCCTCCAGCTGGTCTCAAGGCCTGCTGCGTGCACTAATTCAATTAAGCTGCAGGGCAACCCTCTGCAAGGCACGTGGGCGGGGGTCAGTCAAGGAATGATTTAGCAGAGAAAAGCCAGGCTGGAGAATTGAGTCTCCCATTCACTTCCTTCAGGTGATAAAGTGCTGCTCCCTGTTGTCCCGCTTGCAGGGGTCATCACAGCATCCTGCAGAAACCCCAGACAACGTCAAGGTTCCCGTGTCTGGTTTGGCTCATACAAAAAGAAAACCATGGGCACGTTCTGCAGCTGTTGGCACTCTGCTGAAAGAAGAAAGGCAGGAAATGGAAGGGCAGTCAGATGCATTTTGAGATGGAGAAGTGAAATGTTGATCTGACATCACAGTCACGGAGCACATTTACAGCAAAGCTTAAATATCGAACCATACAACCACGAAGGCTGGAAAAGACCTCTGAGATGATCAAATCCAACCCCAACCTGTCCCCCTGACTGCACCCCTCAGTGCCACATCGCCGTGGTTCTGAACACCTCCGGTGATGGTGACTCCGCTGCTCCCCGGGCAGCCCATGCCTCTGCATCACCACTGTTCTGGAGAAGAAATGTTTCCAAACACCCAACCTGAACCTCTCCTGGCACCGCTTCAGGCCACTGCCTCTGAATAAACCCTGAACACCCAAAGCTCTCCTCTCCCTGCCTCTCAGGCTCCTTCTTTCCCATAGTTTGCCTCCCTGTATGGACACAAAACCTGCACAGAGGTGCATGCACGCTGCACTGACCCAGCACAGCTCTGCTTTCCTGGCTGTCCAACAGAGGGGAATTGGCACAGGGAGGGGCTGGAGCACACGGCACCAAGGGAAGTGATGTTCCAGCTCTACCCACAGGGCAGATCCATGAGCAGTCACTCACACTTTCCAACAGCTGCAGTCTGGGTTTCCTACCAGACAGATGAAGCACCTTTCCCCGTCTGTGCATCCTCTGCCTCTACCCCTCACCTGTGGCTCCACACCCACACCCCACACTTCCATCTGGAAGAAGCTGATGTATGGGAAGCAGGAGCCAGATTGGGGCCCAGCAACACCTGGGTTGGAATCACAGGGGCTGGGGAGATGGATGCTGATGTGCAGGGACAGGGGAATGCTGCTGGTGCTCAGGGCCTGCACCCTCCTTGGCTCAGCACTCACAATGCTGCTCCTGCCAGGAAAGAAGCAACACAAAGCATTCATGGGCAGCCTTCGCTGGTGTTCTCCCAGTTGATGACTTTAGGAACAAATTCTCTCCCTATTCCCTTTTCTACCCAAGAGGGCTTTGGTGCTTCAGCATTCCCAAGAAATCCATATAGGAAAGATACAGCCCCTTTTTTCTGAGCCACCAATAAGTGAAGTTTTGATGAGCCCAGCCATCCCTCGGGCAAAGCGATGAGCCAGGGGAATGAGCACAGCCTTCTCAAGATCTTCTCCCAGGAGGACCTGCATTGTGCTGCACAGCGCAGTGCACCGGGGGATGCAGATGGGCATCGGGTCGATGCTGTGCTGTGCAGGAGGACCTGCAGCTGCCCACATGGCTCCGTGCTCTGCAAAGCAAAGGGGACGGCACTGAGGAGCTGTGGCAGCAGCTCACACAGCACTGTTAACTGACAGGAGAAGATGAAATGAATGATGCTGTTACTCTCTGGCTCCAAAAGCTTCTGCCTTTACAATCCCAGCATCCCCCACACTACAATTATCTGGCAGCTTTGTTACAGCACAACTGGCACGCGGCCGAGCGTCTTCCCCCCCTTCTGCTGCCAGACCTCACTGCCAGCAGCCAGCACAGCCCCCACACCCCATCCCAAATCCCCACGGTGCTCAGTGCTGGCTGGGGAACAGCTCTGTGCCCAGGGATGGGGAGAAGCGGGGCTGGGAGGTGTCCTCACAGCTGATGCGTTTTTGGTCACCTTTGGTCTCTCCTGGCTCTGTTGGATGAAGAAATGTGCCATTAAACCACACTGTTCTGTTAGCTCAGGGCTGGCTGCGTGCTGGATGTGGCCATCAGCTGTACGCTTACCTCGAAAACAACAGCAGGATTAGAGCTGAGCTGGATCCAGACCAGCACCCAGCACCGCTGCAGAGCAACCTGGGTATTTGTAGGAAAGGAACAGCAACAAAAACAAAGCAAAGCCTACAAGCATCAAAAACAAGTCCTTGGATTGCAGCCACGTGTTCCCCTGCAGAAAGAACAAGAGAACAAATGTTTGTGCCACACGTTCAGCACCGAAGCTGCTTTTAGCCCCACTGAGTCACCCTGTGTGCTGCCAGCAGCCCATGCTGGCGCCCTGGGAGAGCCAAAGCAGTAAGCAGACATGCAAGGGTGGAAGGAGAGACACCTGAACAAGGTGACTGAAAAGGAGTTTATTGGGAGGAAAAGGAATGAGAGGTACAGGGATAAATCCAGCATGTGATCAGCACAGCAAGGCTGCCCGCACCCAGGGTGCAGCAGTTTGGACATCCATCTGTCCCATTCAGGTCCGTCTGTCCTGCTGGTGCTGGGAGCCTTGTCCTGCTGCCATGGGAGTGAATGCAGGCACCTCAGCATGCTGACTGCTCCCAGCGGGAGGGCAGCGGGGCACTCGGCTACCTTCCCTTAACCCTGAGGGGGCCGAATGCCAGGAAAGCAAAGCAGCCACCACCCAGAAATGCCTCCCAACATTTGTTCCCCAACACCTCCTTTCTACTCGTTGCTCTGCTCGCTGTGGATGTGCCTGCATTGTTGGGCAGCAGATGCCTCGGGGAACAGACACAGCACTGCGGAGCTGAGGCATCTCTTTGCAGGTTTGTTCTCTGACATGAGCAGAAAGCAAATCGCTGACTGCTTCTGCCCCAGGACGCACAGCGCTCACTCCACCTCACGTGGACAAAGCTCTGTCTGCTCTCAGAGCTGAGGTCCTGTCTCTGAGCTGTCTGCCCTGGGGCAGCACCAGTGGCGGTTCATGCTGAGGAATGCCCGACCCACCCCAAGGCCCTTCCCTATCTGCTTCTGCATTACGCATCACCCAGCCTGAGTCAGGCTTGTTAATGGTTGGCAGAGAGGAAAACAGGCTGTGTTGGAGGCAGATGTGGCGTTCAGCAAACAAGGCAGCCAGCTCTGCCCTGAGAGCTGCAGGAGCGCGGTGTTGGAATCCTGCAGTGCTCAGAGATGGCCCATTCTGCACACAGCTGCTGTGCGGGACACGAGAGCTGACTCCTGTCTCTAAAATCTGATTCTGCATCTAAATCACAGGCCCTAACATGAGCAACGTGTATTCCTTTTCCTTCTATCTGCTCATGAGAAAGTCGCTCTTATGTTTGGCTCATCTGCTGGGAAGGCTGCAGAGAAATCTAATTACAGGGCCATTGCACAAATGGCACCAGTTCCCAGCACTTCCCCTCTTCCATCAGAGCAATGGTGACGGAAAGCAGAAGCCCTGCACAGTGAGGTTGGTGGGGACCAGCAGAGCCATGAGGGCTTTCAGTGCTGGGTGCCCTGCAGAGGACCAGACCCCAACGCCTTCCCTCCCAATGGGCAACGGAGGCTCATTTGAAGGCTTCTCAGGGTTCACCAAGGAGCAAATTCCATCCTTCCCCAAAGAAATCTGGTCTCTGTCTACTCAAGGGGGAAGACAGAAGAGTCAACTTGCCATGTTGGGTGGCCAAAGCCTTGTCCGGTGTGGCCGATGCTGGCTGGTGCACCTTGGGACTGTCCCTGCTCCCTGTGGGCCATGGGCTCCTTAGGGCCGTCCTCACGCCTTCCGGATGATCCGTCCCGGCTTCCTCCAGTCCCGGTGCCGCTCCCTGCGCACCGAGTGGACCAGCGGCCTGGCAAAGCTGGAATGGCTTGGCCTGGTGGTGCTGCTGGTGGGGAGCAAAGCAAGATGGTGTCAGTGGCTCCCTGCTTCTGCATGGCTCGGGAATGTGGTGATCCCTGCAGGGCGCAGGCCGTGCTGGAGCAAGGCCTGCTGTCCCCACGTCTGAGGTGCCCGGAGACACCGAGGGTGACCCCTCCCATCGTGGTGGCTGTGGGGCTACGCCGGTGATGTGGCTCTGGGAAGCAGCTGCTCGATGGAGGTGAACACACAGGAACCCGTGAGCAGCTCACGAGAGCCCTCAGGACTGGCCCCTCGCACCAGGAGGACCGATGAACACCAAGCCCTTCCAAACTCCCACTTCAAACCCTGGGAGCATTTTTCCCTGCAGCAGCACCATACCAACCCAGCGCTTCTCCAGGTCTCCACTGCCCTCATTCCACCTCCTCACTTTCAGCCAAAGGCTGCTGAAGCTGCCCTGAGGACTCCTGGCAGCACTGGCACAGGCTAAATGCAGTCCAGCAGAGCAGAGGGTGACGTGGGGCACAGCAGAGAGACCTGCGGGGATTTGCACCAAAACTCATAGAGGGAACACACATCCCCTCCCCTCCGCACAGAAACGGGGTGTAGGGGTGATCTCTGGGGCCGAGGGTTAGAAATCTCTCCTCTTTCTCACTGCTGCTCAGCATCGCTCCTTCTGCAACCCCAGCTGCCATCACCCCGCTGTGCCCGCACGTAGGGAGCAGAGATGAGATGGGAACGGGGCAACCGTGAGCTGCTTTGCTGCAGAGGGAAACAGCCAGGGAAGGGTTAGGAGCGGGAGGAAAAGCAGCTTTACAGCACAGCTTGTCGCTGCTCGCTGTCCACAAAAGGAGGACGAGCCCTGAAATCCCTCCCTGCACTGCGGGTGCAGCCAAGAGGCAGCTTTGTCGTGTCCTCATTAGCCTGCTGCTTTAGAGCTTCATTCCCTAATTGGTTTTTGAATTAATTACATTAAAGTAGCAGGCAGGGGAGATGGTGGGAGCTTCCCCCGGCCGGTCAGCATGCATCCCTCTGGTCTCAGCTCCGGTGCCTTCCTGCAACCTCTGCATATCCTAAAATCCAACAGCCCTCGGGTTTTCTGCATCACAACCTTTTTCCCACACTGGGGTACTTCAGATTGAGGCAAGTCATTCTCCAATGCCTCCCTCTGCTCTTCTTTGAGCTATTTCCCCACTGGAGGTGCCTGCACCCATGGCCGTGTTCCCAGGGCGCAACTACCCAGCAAAAGGTGCACTTCAGCTGAGCTGGTCCAGGAATTTGGGCAGCAAATTCACCCCTGAGCTGCAGCTGAAGGGATGGGTGTCCCAGCACTGCCGGTGGGATGCAGGACATCCCTCCCATGGGGCTCTCCACAGCTGGGACTGCTGCACGCCGAGGGATCAGGATTAATGGTGAGCCGTGAGCTCTGCTGATGGGGCATCAAACTGGGTCACAGGCATCAGCCGGGCATGAAGCCATGACATGTTGGTGCTGTGGCCTGAAACCTGCAGGGAGTGAGTGAGACCCAGGGTGCAGCCAACACAGAGCTGCCAAAGAGATTGTCCTTTAGAGAACCCCAGCAACATTAAGGCCACAATCATCCCGGACGCTACACAGAGAGAGTGACCAACACACAAACGGTGTTTGCAGAAACATATTTGAATGTTAAGGGGACGGAGGGTTTTCCTCTTACATCCTTATTTCTAGAGCCCGTTTGTGTTGTTGGGCAGAGAGCAAGAGGGGATTGGAGCGGTGGGTGGGAGGGGACAGGAGGCAGTGACACACACTGACTGCCTGCAGAGGCTGGGGAGCTTTGTGTCTCATTGAGGAGTGCCCTGCCCTGAGTGCCGCACACAGCCGGCTGTCCCAACTGTGCTGATTGGGAACCAAGGGGAACATGCTGAGTTACACGCATTTCCACAAAGAAAAACCCATAAGCCATGGGTATCCGTGTGTCAGACATGAGATGCCTCCAGACAACAGAAGCTCAAAAGATTAACGGACCTAATCCTACCTCTGTGCATCCGTACACAGCAGATGACAGACACCTCTATAGGGGTGTGTGTGCACACAAAGGGCTCCCACCCGCACAGACCCTCTCCCAGACCCGAGCTTTCCTCCTCCCAAAGCACACGGCAGGAACTCACCTGGAGGACCAGACCGGCCCCGCCTGCTTCTTGGGCTTGGCGATCTGCTTCTGGTACTCCATCCAGCCGCTCACCAGCTCGTGGAGGATCATCACGTAGAGAAGGAAAATGAGAATCCTGGGATCCATTCGCGGCACTTCGGGATCTGCCTCATTGGGTACAGGTGGCATTTGCTCCGAGGGCAGCTCGGCCGGGGGGCTCTCAGGGACAGGAGGAGGAGGACGCGGGGAAGGGTGGCTGCTGGGGAGCGGCTCACAGCCGGGCTTTGTGCAGAGCCAATCAATGCTGTAAGAGCCTCCCTTGGGGACGAGCGGCTGGTGCCCTGCGCCAAGCAGCACCGACGCGGCCGCAGAGGCTCCGGAGGGCTCCGCTAGCGGAGCGGCTCACATCTCCATCCCTTTTGTCTCCCTCGTGCTTTGTCTGCATCCCCCCGCAGCCGGCAGCTCCCTCCACTTCTATCTGGGAGCAGCGCAGCGGCAGCTCCCGGTGATTGGCGGTGGGAGCGCTGGATGCCGCGCTGAGAGCCAGAGCCTGCGAGGAACGCAGCAAAGCAGTTGGTGACGAGGGAACCTCCGAGCTTCCTCCCGGCATCTCAGGTCTGCAGCCAGCCAATGTTGATTTGCAGCATTGCTGAGTACTGTGCAGCTGAGAAATCTTTTCTCCTGCTTGCTGCTTTTGCACTCTTGTGTTATTCTCCTTGCTGTACCCTTTACTTAAATCCTCACTGCTGTTATCCCGTGGTTAAGCTCTCAGGGGGTTCCTGGTGGTCAGGAAAACTCCAGTGCTGCACTGGCGCTGCTGCCCAGAGCTGTGGGTGCCCATCCCTGGAGATGCCCCAAGGCTGTGGATGGGCCCTGGGCAATCTGAGCTGGGGGGCAGCCAGCCCAGAGCAGGGGTGGGGCTGGGGACCATAAGAGCCCTTCCAACCCAACTCACCACCTGAGTCTGCCCCACAGCAGAGCTCCTCTCCCAGCCCCTGGGCCCCGTTCCGCTCAGCAGCACAGGACCTTGCTCAATGCAGGTGGATGCAGCACCGGAGCCTCTCCTTTCCTGCCCCCACGTAGCACTCCTCTGCTATGACAAAAGCATGGTCCAGTCTTGTTCAGACGCCTGTATACATACAGAGGGGAAAACAAACAAAACCCAACCCCTGTGGGAGTCCCCAGGAGGCCAGGGTGGCTTGTTGGACACCGGGGTCACCATGACCCTTCAAAGAGAAGCACAGCAGCCGCATCGCTCCCTGCCTCCCCAGGAGCCCATCAGCAGGATGTGGATCCACTGATTGCGTTACCTGCACTCTTGAGGTTGTTGCACAGAATCGTTTGAGATAGAAGGGACCTTAAAGGCCATCCGGTCCCACTCCCTGCAGTGCACAGGGACACCCACAGCTCCAACAGTGCTCTGAGCCCCAACAGCCTGACCTTGGCTGTCTGCAGGGATGGGGCACCACTGCCTCTATGGGCAACCCGTGCAATGTAAAAAACTTCCCCCTTATATCCAACCTAAATCTCCCCTCTTGTAGTTGGACACCGTTTCCCCTTGTGCTATCAAACAGACTCTGCTGAATTCTGTCCCCTTCTTTCTTACAGCCCCTTAGATGCTGAAAGGAAGAAACTCTCGCCCTTTGCTACGCAGCTGCAGCCATGTGCACAGAAGCCAGGGATGCAGGCAACTCCAGTTCCACAAAGACAAATGCAGCGTGCAGGTAGGGATGCTGATCACGCTGTGTGTCTGTGTAGTAACCAAGCCCAATGGCAGCAGCCGCAGCCCAGGCAAACACACGGCCCAAAGCATGGCGTGGCTTTCCCTCTGCTAACTAATGTTTCATTAATGAGTTCAGAAGTGCTGAGTAACTCCGGATTCGGAGCAGCAGAACTCACAGATGGAGTGAGAGAGTGAATGAAAAATGGCAATGGTGGGGCTCTGCACGAAAGCGGAGCCGCGTTGCTATGGCAACAGAGGCAGTTGCCAGGCGGCAGGAGCTGGGCTGATGGTGGTACCAGCCATACGGGAGGGCTTTTAGTCTAAAGACAACACCGGTGTGTTCTACATATGCAGTTCTTAATGAGTAAGGGCAGCGTGACTCCTTTGTTCCTACGAGCAGCACTTCGCACAGAATCAAAGAGAGAAATTACCCAGGCAAGGCAGGCAGAGTAACACAGAGCAGCTTAATCCTGGTTTTATGCTAGGGGCTCCAACTTACAAATACAAAATCATTACAAAATAATCTTCTTGTTGCTGTACGTTGCAGCTGGATTGATTGCTGCTCCTCCTAAAACCCCACCAGCCGCAGAATCAACCACCCTGCCTCTGCCCTCTGCCATCCTCAGCATCCACGCAAGCACTGCCTACATCTGCAATGCCTCTTAAGTCTTCAAGCAGCTACCTGAGCCCTACCAATTCTAGCCTTAAAAACGTCACCAATCCATGCTTAATGAGAAGTAAGGTAGGAAGCCAGCAAGGCCTGAGCTCTTGCCAGGGCTGACAGCTCGTATTGTGGCAACTGGTTTCCAAACAGCGACTACTCACAAGCTGGGAGCTCTCTCGCTAATGATTAAAAGAAAATAATAATCAGTGGAAAATACTTGCTCTGAGCAATCTGATCAACTCCACTGAAAGCTGTGGCTGCTCCTGTTCCAAAGAAACGTGTACAGAAACGAAACGTTCTCCCTTGATCTGCTTCACCCCGCCGCGGGGAGCAGGATGTCAGTGTTTGCTAAGGATCACACGTAGGACTGGGTGTGAATTCTTGCTGCTAAATACATGGAGAGGGAAGCACCGTGCCTGACTGATGCGTGTTGGTGTCAGTCTGGGCTGGCTTTATTTGGGAACCTGCTGCAGCCCTGTGGAAGCAGAAAGATCCCACTTCAGATCCTGCCAACAACCCCTGAGCTGCTGGTCACGGAGCAGTCAGCAGCGTGCTGGGGACACCAAAGGGATGCAGTAAATATCAGCTGAGCAACTGCACACAGTGAGAGCCAGCAGCACCAGACAGACGTGCAATGAAGTGAGTGTGCATGACTGTCAGGTAACATAGACACCTGCGTGCTGAAACATCCCTACCTGCAGACTGCCGCTGCCGTTTGCTCGAGGTGCCCACTGTTCTGCAAATGTTCTAACCAAGAGCCAGCACTCCTCAGATGCATCTTCTCTCTGTCCCCCACTGCTTTCCAACAACTGTTTGTACAAAAATGACAAGTAGGTCAAATCTGCATGAAAGAACTGGCACAGTAGGAGTTCCCAAGGCTGAGCTGAGGTCTGCTATTCCTTTGCAAAAGCGGGATGGAAACAAGGCCGGCCTCCTTCGTCCAAGGCACTCAATGCCACTGGTTGGGCTGGAAGAAAATCCTGAATTCCTGAGCCACCTGCACGGCTCAACCTGGATTAGGGCAAAGCATTTGGCACGGTCCCACAGGACATCCACAGCTCCAAACTGGAGAGATACGGATGTGATGGACGGACTGCTTGGTGGGCGAGGATTCAGATGGATAGTTGCACTGGGAGAGTTGTGATCAATGACAGTTCAGGTCTGTACAGTGCAGGGAGGTGGGGGAGTCACTGTCCCTGAAGTGCTCGGGAACCGTGCAGATGTGGCACCTGGGGATGTGGGCAGTACTGGTGGCAGGTGGACGGGCTGACTATAGGATCCTTACAGGTCTTTTCCAACCTCCATGATTCTGTGACTCTAAAGAGATGTCACTTACCGTTCATATTCATCACAGCCCCAAGGGAATGTTGCAGCACCAAGGATCACCTTCATCCAAGCTTCTTGGAAGCACCATCACCCCATTCTTCCACTTGGAAGGTGGCATAGCTGACTAACAACCTGGCAAACCCACCCTTCCTCAAGTTGAAGGAGCTCACAGAACCTCTGAAGGGCACCAGAGGAAGGCAGCAATGATTGTTTTGGGACTATAAATCAGGGTTAAGCTGCATTTCTGACCGGCCACAGTGATCGGCTTTTTGGAAGGAACTTCTGAGCCTCCCTGGGAAGACACAGGGTGCTTCCTGCACCTCCACACACACCGCAGCCAAAGCCCATGAGCACAGCAGTGCCAGGACAGGTGAGGAGGAAGACGGATCCCTTCTCTGCCCCTTGGCCCCTCCTCAAGGAAGCTGCCTGTAAGAAGTCCTTACTAATTACTCACCAGAGATTAAGCAGAGAACACGGTGCTGCTAACAAATCAGGCCGTGACCTACTGGACGGGATGTTTTGGTGTTGCTCCAATGACATCATTTCACAAGTCCCTAACGGCTCTGGCCCAGTGACCCCGACACCTTGACTGAGGCTTCAACTGCATTTTGGGGGAATAAACTTCACCGCCTCCTTCCTCTCACACACATGCAGCGCCTCCTTCCTAAGCTCGGAGGACATCCAACAGAGCTGGAACAGAGGGGAGTGGGGGAAACCACGACTAGAACCAGGGCCAGGCAACTCGGCAAAAGGGTTTCAGTGTTAAAAAGAGCACCACCCCATTTGTCAGCATCTTCCACAGCCTTAACAAAAGACAAACAGGTGCTCTGAGACAGATTTCTTCTCCAGATTTCTAATTGCTCCTACCTATCCATGTGCTTGAAAAAGCGATAATAAAAACCTTGTGTCCTGAGTCATCAGATTGCTTTGTATGCTAATGACTCATCACCAGGATTTATTAACATTACACCACTTACAAGTTCCGTCAACCCTGATCAGCCAACACAGCTTTGGTACAGCAAATGGATGCTAAAGGAAAGAAAAACAAACCACAAAGCTCCAAAATAACTGTCTCTTGAGCTCTGGACTTCTTTTCTATGACAACACGGGAACCAGAAACAGCTCTGTTGGACTCGAGGACAGATACAGGAATCATCTCTCTTGTTCCCTTGCCACAGAACTGACACCCATGGGACCTGGAGAACAAGGGGAAGACACCAGTGCTCACTTCTGGGGTGCTGCTTCATGCAGAGACTGCAGAGGATGCCCAGGAAGGGCTCAGGTGGCAGCAAACGTGGAGCTGAAACCCTGCCTGATGAGTCCTCAGCACAGTGACCCACACTGGGGTGGAGCCGCCCTCCATTCCTGCCTTACACCCACCTGAAGCTATCAACATCACAAGAAACCATCCTTATCACCCCGTCACACACACCTCTCCCTGCCTCTGGGAGGGCTCCAGCACAGCTACAGCATGGCACTGCCCCACACAGCCCCGGTGCTGCTCTTTGGCCAAGGCACAACTCAGGGTGTGGAGGTAAGTTATATTTAGAGCACTCAAGTACCTGTTTGTATACCCAGGAGTCTTCCCCTCACCAGAACTAACCCATAGGTGACTGTGAAGCCCAAACCATCCAGCAGCTCCACCAGCAGCACCTCGCAGAGGAATAATTCGTTTCTCCTGCATGGCATCTGCATGACATTCAGACACTCAGCTGAATGCCCAGCTCCTTCCAGCCTTCTGCACCACAACCCACCACCCCTGACCACATTTTGAAGTGCCCACAGCAGTCAGGCAGGATGGAGTGTTCTGCCAGCAAGCAGAGGCTTTCAGTGCTCAGACACAGGAAGATGCACAGTTCAAATTGCTGGGTCCCCACCTCTTTTTATCCTTGGAGCTACAGCCTAACAGAGCCCACCCTTACAGCGGTCCCAGCTGTGCTCAGTGGGACTATGTGGGAAATGCTGCCGTTGGGTTGGAAAGCCAAAGTTGGCAGTCAGTGCTCTTTAGGAGGTTGGTTTCACAACTGTTCTTTCCCACCAGCTGAGGTTTAATCCAGAAGTGCAGGATGTTACTCCTGTAACTCCAGCACTGAAGGCTGTCAGAATCCAGCCCTCTTTTTGAGCAATAAGATTCCTTTTATGGGAGGTAAACGATGCAACGGAGTTGCTCCCATCTGAATTTTTTTTCAGTTCTGCTGAAGGCACTGGTGGACACTCACTGTCCCTCATCAAAGTGCCAGGGTTTCAATGCCTGAAATGGAAGGATCTCCGTGGAAATTGGGAGCTTTCATAGCAAGGACGTAGTGGAACATCTACCACACCTAGTAAAACATTCCTGTTTTTTCAGAGCACGTCCCAGCCCAGAGGGACTTTGGTAGATGTTGCCCAGGCACTGAAACAGCAGCATCAAGAACCACATTTTCTTCCTGACTGCCAGATCTTCAAGCTAGTGCTGGTCAGGGAAGGGTTTCTGCCAAGCACAGGACATGCCCATCCCCAGAAGGAGCAGTTATCAGGCAGAGGTGTTACCCCAGCCATGGGGAGATCCAGAGAAGCAGGACACCAAAAGGAGAGGAAGGCAAGGAAGGGCACATGCAGAAGCAGCAGTACAGGTGCAGCCAACATCAGCATGCCCAGGTGCTGCAGGTACTGGTACAGCAGAGGAGGCAGGGAAGAACAGAGAACATAAACCCAACAGGTTTCCTGTTGGCTTTCCTGTTACGCTTTTGGTGTCAGGTCCATCCGCAGTACATTGTACTTCACCACAGTAAACATTTTTTCCACTAATTCTGTGTAACCCAGACCTGATCCATCTGCTAGCGTTGGCCTCAGTAACCAAATTGTGGAGCTACTCCTTTCAATTACAGTACTGCAGTTACAGTGCTCCATCAATCTGCTGATATACCTCAATCCAAATGAGTTGCTTCAAAGTTCAACATAAAATTTCAGTTAAATGTTAACCATCCAAAAAGCCTGGAGAACCTCTCAGGGCCATTAGTTACTATGATCTCTCCGGAAAAACACACAGAGGGGATCACACTGCTCAAGCTAATTAGAATTCGTTGTAAAAATTCATCCCCAAGTCAGACACGGCAGGTTTGGAGAGAATACACTACTTTTCCATACCACGGGTATCACATCCCCGTTGTAGACATGCAGCGTAAACGGAGGGCAGGCAGCTCCGGCTCCCTGCTCCATGCCCCCTGGGAGGCTTTCAGGCAGCAGCGGGCTCCTAGCAGGGCAGTCAGTGGTGCACTACCCTCTAGTGTGCACCGAAAGCAACTGCACGCAGCTTGCAGCATGCACAGCACCTCGCTGCCAGTTGCAACGGGCTCCATAAGGGGGCATTTAGAAAAGGCAAAGAGGAAAAAAAAAACAAGAGTGTAATTCTTTTACACAGCTCGGTCGTACTTCACCTGGCAGTTACACCACAGCACAGTGCGATCTGACACAAAAGCATCCGTCTGTATAACTGCTGGAGTCAAACCATTCTTATCTCTAAGAATGCCAACAGAGCGAGACGGTCACCTCTGAAAGAAAACCAAGTATTTTCTGAGAGATGTTTCTGCTAATTTATCGCATCTTTTCACAAGAAAGCAAGGCAAGAGAGAGCAGAGTGGCAGCCGTTCCCATTCTCCCCTGCTCACAGATCTCCCCTCAGCTGGAGCAACAACCAGCGCAGGTGATCGTCAGTGCGTGCTCCGCGACTCAATTTCTTTGTGCCATCTTTGTAGAAAAAAAATCCCCAGCACTGTTGACACAGGGCAAAATACAGGAGGGCTTCCTACCGAACCGCAAAGTGCTCAGTCAGTCTGAATTAAAGTAAGTTCATGCTGCAAGAGAGTAGCAAATCAGGCTGCGGGATACGGGAAGCCTTCAGTGGCAGAGAGAACCCGTACACAAACCTACGTACCCTCGGGGCTGAGCAGAACGCAGGCTGGAGTGGGTTAGCTGCAAAAGGTTTCCAAGCAGTGTGGGATGTTGCTCTGTGTAATTTATATGTTAAACGGTTTAAAAACCGAGCTTCACAAAAAAAGAGCCATTGTTACAAGCATTTCCTGTTTTCAGCGAGTTCAGCATGAGTCGGCCAACAAGAACTGCCGAAGCTTCACCAAAGGCAACGCTGACCTCAGGAGACAAGGAGTGCAAAGGCAGCACAGACGAGAGGGCAGCGCCCCTTCCTTCCTCACTCACAAACCTATCCTCGCCTTCCTGGTTTTCCCAAAAGACACAGACAAGCCCCCCTGCACAAATGGAAAACAAGGCACTGAGGCAATGACGAGCACTTGCTGTCCTCATGCAGCACTTGAGATCTCAGGAGGAAGGAAGAAAACAACACAAAGAAGTCAGCAGCAGCTTCCGGGGGGGATTTCCATCTTTGCTCAACCACATCTTTTTTTTCTTTTTTTTTTTTTTTTTTTTTAAATACAGCTTCAGGAAATGGAAAAGTCTCATCAATACGGCTTGGCACCAAGAAAAAAATTAGTGCTGGGAAAATAAAAGGACAAGAAAGTGACAGCAGGTGGGCAAATTCCAAGGGTTAATGGTGCCTGACAACTCTGATAAGTTTCTAAGAAGACTGGCTTGGCAGACAAGGGGGGAGCAGTTCAGTTTAACTTGAATTCAGATGGCTTTGGACACAACTGCCTGAAGAACACGTATAGCCAAATCATTTTGCTGTGGATCAGATAGATGCATGGAAAACTGGCAAGACTCCAGTCCCAGAGAGTTGTGATCAACAGCACAAAGTCCAACTGGCAGCCAGTTACTCCTAACATTCCTCAGCGGTCTGTAACAAGGCTAATATTGGGTTGTGAATAGAGGCATCAAAGACAGAACACACCCCCAGCAAATTTACGAATGATACCAAACTGAATGGCTGACACAATGGACAGGGCTGCCGTTCAGAGGGACCTCAGTGGGCTGGAGAAACGGCCTAACAGAACCCTCAGGAAACATAAAGGTAAATACAAAGTCCTGCCCTTAAGCAACCTTTTCTAGGTACACCCTAGTCTGAGTTAGAGGGTAAGCAGAGACCCTCGGAAGTGCCTTCATACCTGCGTTAGTCTGCAATTCAGAAGCCCTCATGCAGGCGTCTTCCTGTTTACAGAGGACTGGTGAGATTTTTTTCACACATATTGTATGGGCTGAAACCAATGCAAAGTCACCTGTAAGCTCACACAACTCATTCTTCTCCCAAATCCATCCTCCCGTGCACTCTGCCTGATATTTACACTGAGGCAACAGTAAAAGCACAACAGGAATTAACCGTAATGGTACAGACAGCGAACACAGATAAGCCACGGAGAACAGGCTATTCTTTCAGTCAGGATTTCACCACGCCTACACCCAAACCCCACTTCCATTTGGGTTTTACTTCACTAGCTCCACGATTCACTTTAAGCTCTTTCTTTGGAGAAAAGTGGGAGAGAAAGGAAAGCAAGAGACTGATTCAGTTTCTGGTGTTCTTCATAAGATCATTGCTTCTTGGTCTAGTGACAGTGGTGGACATCCCTCACGAACGCAGCATGTACCATGAAGTAAATAGCTAGAATCAGAAACAGGAAAGCACGTCAGTGGAACTCATCTCCTCTGACATTTCTGTTTGCTGAGTATATCCTCTAAAGACCCAGAGGAGCACACTAACAGCCAGGAAAAGCTGGGTTGGCCTTCAGGAGCTCACACTACCTGCTCAGCCACATACTAGGCAGTCATTTATAAGTTACTGAAATAGAGTTAAAGAATACAAGATGCAAAGCTTAAAAATATGCCTTTTCTTTTTCAAAAAAAAAATTGTACAGTCAGTTGTAAGTAGATCTACAAGAAGACACTCACTCAGCTATCTTTAAGAAAAGTAAACCTCTGCAATGCACTGCATACAGAGTTTTCTAACCAGCAAGAGAGAGTTGGGTAAACTGCAGTGTTTCCTGAAAGAGCTTTTTCAGTGGCTATTTTTTGTTTGTTTCCACCCTGTGGGCAGAGACACTTGACAAGGCAGTACAGCACCTTCAGGCTGCTGAGCACTAGGCTTGTTTTGCTGTCCCACTCTTGCAATACAAACACAGCTCAGCGTGAGGCTGGCGTGGGCACAGTGGGCAAGGGCAGCTCCATGGAGGGAGTCTCGGTCACTTCAGCAGGACTAGGCTTGCGAAGCTCCAGTTTCTCAGTGAGCTGGTTATGAAGCTCCTTCACAGCCTCCCCGCTCTGCAGAAAGAGATTTAGGGAAAGGAAAAACAGAGGATTCAGACTTAGTTCATGCTGCTACTAACTACAGCACTAAACATGCAATTAACCTCCACATTTTAACACAAACCAATGCAAAAAGAGGAAGTTATAAGGTAATTAAGACAGCTTGGAAAGCTGCTATCTGAACAAAGCACACACTTCATTAAGCAAGGTCTGGGAAAGGCAGCTGCTTTCATTTGCAATTAACTTTCCATTTCTCATTACCTGTTTGGTGGGTTCCAAAGCCTTCTGGAGAGACTCTAATTTGGCAGGCGCCACTTTGTGGTGCAGATGAAGCAGCAATCTTAGCACATGTCTGTGTACATTCTCCTTTCTGAAAAAAAGGAAATTTAAAGCAGAGAAACTGTTATACACAAACACAGTCTACAGAATGAGAAAGCTACAGCAATGCTATCAGAGGAACAGCAAACACAACTAAGGACCGACAGCTCTGTTGTAATCTTCCAAAATACCTAGGAATCGCTTGCATGTTACAAAGTGCTAACCCTGCCTCAGATCTCCAACTAATTCATATAGGGGTGAACTAACTGTAGCAACCATGGGGAAAGTGGGGTGGATTTTAAGCAGAGGCTGTAGCACAGAACAGCAATTTCTCTCTCTCAGCTGTGCTGGATGAGCCATATGCACATACAGGAGAATATTGTGCCCTCACTGTATGAGGAGGAAACTGCTTTTGGGGAAGCCTCCCAGACGTTAGATCCGGTTTGACAGCAACAAGTTAAACCACACTGGCTTAAAAGAATTAACAAACAGGTTTTCTGCGCACAGCTTTTACAGCAAAGAGCCACAGTTAGTGCTTCATATTCACAACCACTGCAAAGCATGAAGGATATTATATTTTGCAACTCCAACTTGAGAATAACAAATTATGGTGCATGTAATCAACACCAACATGTAACGCTTAACAATTTTGCTGTTAAAATCTTTATCACAATAAAAGAAAAAGCATCAGACTGATGATTTCAACTGTACATGAAGAGTTTGCTGAAACATTAAACAACAGTTCAAACTCTCAGTTATCTTACAAACTCACTTCCTCTGAGGAAAATCAGATTTACCTTGAGCATGCAGTGAGAAAGAAGCCATCAAAGAGACTGGTGCAGAACTCTTCAACTGCAAATTCATCACCCAGCAGTGTGAGGTTACCAGTGAGCAGATGCAGAAATATATCACTGAAGGCCAAGTCGCTGAATGTCTCGACTACACAACATAAAAAGACAGAGACTCAGACTTGCAAATATGTGCCAAACCCGGATTACACAGCAGAGATTCCTGCCAAAATCTTTGTGAAAACTTTTCCTTACTGGCTTTTACAACAGGTAGCCCAGGCAGGTGGCTGCGACCTTCCACCTCAGGAGCAGGGAGCTGAGAAAAACATGACGAAAACCCACATCTCCATCAAGACTGAAGTCACACAGAGCAGCTTGCTGCTGCCAGAATCATGGGGCCCCCTGGTATACTTTTCCAGTTCTCTGCTCATGGCCACAACCACCTCCCTGCGCTCCTCAGACCCCACAGTGAACAGATGCAAACTGCTTACCAGTGGAAAAAGTCACCACGTAAATGAGCTGCCCATTAAGCAAAAGGTCCAAAGAACAGTGCTGGGGTAACAGGGGGAGTGGAGAATCCACCCCATTGCTGGGAGCAGCAGTTCCTAAGTGTGCTGCAGAACTTCCATGGAATTTAACCCAGAGAAGTCAGCTCAGAAGGTAACCCCAGAGAGGAATTTAGGGCTGTGTTTGGTCCTCTTTTGTCCCAGGTTTTTTCACCACACAAACCCAAGTCTCAAAAATATCTGTCCACATGCAATTACTGTGAGCGGCTGCAGAATTAACTCACCTAAACTTTTATCTTTCAGTTTCATTCCTAAAAGCTCTCAGCTAATCCCATTGTTAATACAGTTTTTGATGCAAGGAACTTCTGACCTTCAGTCACTACCCCTAAGTTCTTGGATCAGCAGAAAAAATACTCTAATTGCAGACAAAAAACAAACATGTAATTCTGCAGGTCACCAGAGGAGGCAAAAGCAGAATGCATGCATTTGTCTCTGAAATCAGTTTCATTTCAGGCTGTTACTTGACCCCCCCAGGTCTCCAAGACAAGGGAAACAGCTGCAGAACAGAAGACAAGACAAAAACTCACCTAGTGCTGGCAGGAGCCTGAGGAAAGCATTCTTGTTCCTCTGTTTAGTTATGTGAAGGATATAGTATAGCCCAATCTCACAAGCTATTCTGTTCTCCTGCAAGAATCTGTTACAAAAGAAGCAAAGCTTCTTTAAAAAAAAGCTTCTTAAAAAATATATATATTTTTTCTTGAAAGAGATTAAAACAGCGTTGGATAGGAATCAAGCAGTTCCAGCAATGGTTAACCTCAGGGCCACAGGAAAGCAGCTACTCAGCTGATGATCATCACTAAACCCACTGTCATAGCCAAGGAAAATTTTACCATTCAGCAAACACTGCATTATCTCACTATTATACAGTTGGATCTGGTCATGGACATTTTAAATAGTATTAATGATAAAAGTGATAATTTTAAAAGGGTTTTTAAAAAAGCTCAAGTAATTTAAAATGATAGAAAGCACAGCAGTGTTTTGTTTTATGGATTCCTAGAGGTCAAACATCAGCACTGTCACAGAGCAGACATAAATCCAACCAGTGGGATTCAGTACTCCAGATCACGGCACACAGATAAGAATTGCGTTGGAAATTAGTGCAAGATCTGAATATGAGAGAACACAAAGAGGATTTTTAATTATCTCTTTGAAGCCCCTGGAGTGATAAGTTATCAACAGAGAGCGTCTGTGTCACAAAGATGTACAACAAGAGCACAATAGCACTCCCCAGACAGTACGCATGGGCACTTATCCAGCTGCACTCAGATGAAATGGTATCACTTCAGCATTCATCATTCACTGCCTGGAGAGTCACACAGTCAGCACTACTTGAAAATGGTACTACAAAGTACTTTCATATTCACCCTGATGTAAAAACAGCTAAAGCAAGAAACATACTTTATGTAGATAGATTTCATTTGAGGAATCATGGTGGAAACCCATTTCACTAAAAGTAAAGTGTAGGTTTGATTAACCAGGACTAAATCTTACTCCTAAAAAAGTCTTTACCACATACAGTATTTTCTTCTGTCAGTGTTGATTGGCTTCTTGATATTTTGCTTTAGTAACAAGACCAGTGTGTAAAAAGTAGTTGGGAACAAGGATTACGTACTTGGTGAAAGCCTCAGGAATGGTGCTGGGGTAGGGAATCGGCCCCTTTTCCTCTGAGGGCAGTTTCTGATCTACATTGAATGTGTGATCATCCACCACAAAGGACATCAGCATAGGCAGGAACTTTGTAATCAGCTCAGCTTCCTTAAAGGGATGGAAGGAGAGAGGAAAAAGGAGAATGCTTTCATCAATCAGTTCACACCATCTAATAACTCCACAGCACTCTAACAAATACCGAGGCAATGTTACTAGCTCCACCCCACAATTAGGAAAACAAGCTTTCAGACATCCAGTTCCTTTCAAACTTCTTGAAACTTCCACGTGCTCCAGTAGTAGCGAGGAAAACTATATTTCTAGTCCTGCTCAAATGCTTTTTCTGGACAATGACGTAGCACTTCTTCCAAGAGATGTTTTCTGATCTGCAGGCACTGCACATTAAGGATGGTACCATTGCTTTCAACAGCAATTACAAATCATTTTATTTATTCCCTAAACGGACAGAGATCAGTTCATAACTAGATTAGCAAGAGGAAGTATTTATGTGCATCTTCTCTCTTCACAAACAGCGCTGGATCAGATTCACAGAACAGTAAGCTAAGGAAATTAAGAGAGGAACAGTTCAACTTAGAAACAGTAAGGGTCAGACATCCATGTAAATGAAACAGGTACACGAAGCTTACAGCATGCCCGTGTGAGCTGCTGCGCAGTGACCACTCACATGCTCTTTTGAAGGAAGCTGTTGTTGAAAAACATGCAGACAGCTGACTTGAAGATTAAATCAGGGACACAATGTAGAGCAAATAAGAAACAGATCTAAAGAAGGCTCACCATTTTTGGTTCCTTGAAGACTTGACTGTCAATCATGTCCCAGGCTCCCTGTCCTAAAGACAGCATCCTAAGGAGCAGCAGCAGATCTGGGCTTTCCTCGAATTTTAAAGAGGGGGAGAAAAAACAGCTAGTTTGATCTTCCACAGTTTACACATACAGGTATTTATCTGGAAGCAGTGGTTTACATTCAAAGCCCTCCTGGACTAACAGCAGTATCAAAGACTGCTAGAGGCATTCAGTTCTCAAATTTAATTGATAGTTGATTCCTAAAATGGGAATCAAACAGCTGCAAGAACAACACAGAGCTGGGAGTTGTTCTTTGTAGCATTCTATAATGCGCTCAGAAGTACGAAGACAATCTGAGCAGGACACTGTTTTTGAAGGTGTCCAACCAAATTAGGATACTGAAATACAATGCGACAGGATGAATCAAATCATCTCAGCAGAAGTAAGAAGTAGGAAGTGTGCATAAGAACAAGTTTTTTCCTTTATATTCTGCCCTGAAACCAAAACAATCTTCAATTTTAAACCGTCATGAAGAAGTTATTTAATCCAACAATGAAATTTGACAGCTCAGAGATGAAGACAGCAAATGCCTCACACAGTTCAGATGTCTGCAGGGCTCCTTCCCTTTCCACTGAAGCTCCTCCTACAGACACTACTTGCAGGAACTGCACTGTACTGCAGCCAACAGAGCAGACCAGTGTCAAATGAGCCATCACATTTACCACGGCAGGGAACAAAGGCTGCTGCTATTTAGTACGCTGCTGGAAGGACAAAGTAGGGGTGTGCATACATATACAGCTGTCAGGACAGAATGGGCCATACAAAGAATTCATGGTCAATTCAGATTGCTCCAAAATGCCTCCCCCCACACAGCACTCCTGCAGATCTCTAAGGTATTTGATACAAACAGGAAGCCAGTACTACATTTCTCTTATTTCAACTTACAAATGCATTTGAAAACTTAATCCTACTTCTTCTACATTGCCAGTTGTTTGCTGATGAATGCTATTCAATTAAGACTAGGGTCACGTTAGGCACGCTTGCTCCAATACTCACCCTGGGTAAGGTGTCCTGCCCAACTAGGTCCTGCAGGTGCCTTATGGTACTCAGGGCTAAGGTGTTAATGGCAAAGGGATCACACAAGATCATCGATAAGTCCCTGAGAGAAGAGGCGAAAGTCAAATACATGTCACACCTAACAATCAACGCAGAAGACTAGTTTATACCCAGCTGTAGGACACTGGCTTCTTAAGATATGCCTCACAGAACACAGAACAGAGCGTGTTGTTGTAATCCTGCAATCCTGTCAACTATTCGATGTAACGTCAAAGTAGTACATGAAGTAAATCAACACAAAACCCAGAAACTGCTGTGTTAATGGGCAACAATACCTTAATTATTATAACATAAAACTCAAATATCTGTCTTTTGTTACCTATAGGTTTTCATGTCACAAACCTTCTCCTGCCTTTGTGAAGACACCATGAATGTTATTTCAGATAACCTGCTCTATCAAGTCAAAGAAAATAATTACCAAAGGTCTTTAGAGCTCAGTTACAGTTATAACGACACAGAGAAACCTGCAACAATTACTCAAGGTAACTGAAGCATTACCAAGGATCTCACCAGAAGGCGCCTGAATATGCCCTAGTGCAATAATGTTGCTGAATCTATTGCACTTGACCATGTAGAACAACTACCAGCTGCTGGCTGATTTCAGGGAAGAATTAACACCTGAAGTATGTTACATACTGGGACAACTGGAACCCAGTTTGCAGTCTCTCAATAAAGAGCCTAAGCAGCTTACCCCAAAACTTGCTCTTGTCCTTTCTTCACTCCATCCAGAAAGCCTTGCAGTTCCCGAGCTCTCTTGTTGTCCACGAACTTCTCCCGAATGCAGGCATCAAGGCACCACGTGAACTACTCAGAAAATGAGAACACTCAATGTCAATGACAGACTGGGAATACAACACACAGTATCAAGGAAAACAGGCTTGGAATGACCTCCAAACCTTGGGAGTTAACAAGTTCCGTCAACATACTTGGGTACAGTTACAAGCTGATCACAAATACAAAGGACAATACAAGGGAATATATAAACATCTCAAAAGGAGGTCAGAAGTTCCAATGCAAGTTAAACTGTTGTCACTTTCCCCCCTTCTCTGACAGGTATTCCTTGGCAGTTAAGGCCATCGAAACTACATCACTTAATAATAATGAGATTTTTTTAGCCAATGTTCTACCACTCCCACCCCGTAAGTAGGGGTTACTAAAAGTAGAAACATTTCTGCTTTCTTACCAAAACGGAAAGATACTCGGGTGAAATGTTTTACCTGACCTAATGCCGTGGGTTTGGTTTTGTGGTTTTTTTCCCTTAGGAAAACACCTAAGCTTTCCTCAATATTTCAGATGCCAAGAAAGGAAAGCTTGCTCAATTTACTGAAATGCTTCATCATGGCTTACCCTTCTCTCACCAGTCACTGCATTACACAGTGGCAAAATGAGGTCACCAACAACAATCTGCACCTTGAACAATAATGCCCCTTTTTCTGTTCAGTCGCTGTCTATAAACTGATTTTGAGACTCCTGATCAGAAGACATTAAAAAGCACGCAATAATGTTTATCATCACTCTAGGACATATTCTCTGTAAGCAGAATACAAAGCTTAGCAGCACTACTTAGGGAAAACAAGAAGCCTTCCTGTAAATCAGAACAATCCTGACTATGGACAAAGGACCACTAACAAGGCCCTGACGTGACATTAACACTGTGCCCACCACATCCCATTACTTTAATAGCTTAGCGTTTCTATAACTCAAGATTCAAAGTATTCCATGTTACACATGGAGTTTACTGACAGATGGAGTGCATTGCACCAGCGCAACAGGAAGGAAAGCAAGCTTTGATTAAGAAGCTGGGGCTAGCTCATATTTTTTATTTATTTATTTTTTCCAACCGTGCAGAAGTACCATAAATTTGAATGAGTTATGGGTTATGGATTATGAAATGAAAGCAAGCTGCCGGTTAACCAAGATGAAGTTTTCACCTGAAGTTCCAAGGACTACAAGGTTACTTTTGCATTCAAGGTCTGAACTCTCTTCTCAGAGAGAAGCCATGGGCTGAAGTCCTCCAGGGCAGCAGGTATGCACAGGAGTGGATGAAACAGAAAATTCTCCAGTAATATTCCCATCTACCCCACACGGCCAATACCTTATGACAGGGATCAACAGTGCAGATTTCACTGATTTCCAGGTCATGCAGCGACATCAGGAGCTCTGCCCGCAGCGTGCAGTAATGCACATTCCTTGTCCGGAGGAATAAAGTTCTCAGGAACTGCAACACCATGTCGTAGAGCTTCACATTCTTCCCAATCATCTGAGTCAGCTTCTGAACCACCTAAATCCAAAGTGGAAAAACATGCTCTCAGTACCAAGAGATACTGTGACTTCACACACAAAATGCAAGTTATTTCTTCTATATGATTTACCAAGTTTGAACCATCCACATAAACCTGAGATCCTTAACAGGAACTATTTTAAACTATGATTCCAAAAAGCACTTCTTCAAGAGATGTTCAACAAATCTCTCATGGCCATACTGAAAGAACCAGGAATTTCAAAAATGGCTCTCTTGCAAAAAAAAAATAAAAAAAAATAGGGAAGCATTTGTAAAGTTAAGGTGCTCAGCTATACCAAAAGGCAATGAACAGTACCTGATATCAAATAATGTAATCTGCAATTAATAAAACATAGAAAGTAGCTCACTTTTACTTGGAAATCTTTTTGCATTTCTAACTACTTCCAGGTTACAGGACATGAGAATGAAGGTGAAGACTGCAGTGCAAACCTAAAGGAAACAGTACCACAGCACTTGCACTAACAGTGGGATTTTAAAAGCAAAACAGATCTAAACTATATCCTCCAAGTAAAAGAGGTAGTATGCTCTGAAATTAAAGCATTATACTGCCTTATCACTGCAATTCCTTAGCATTCTCAATAGCAAGATCCTTACAGAAACTCTGGTATTTCCCTTTTGGAGCAAAGGCCCCATGAGGTGAATTGACAGAGCCAATCTAATGGCTTGCTGTTGCCAAAAAGGACAGAGATCCACCCCCAACACCAATGCCCCTCCCTCCCACATCGAGCTTGCCAGTGAAATCCAGCCCAGTTTGGTCCCGATGACCTCATCTTTGAGCACATTCAACTCACTGTCTTGGGAAACCACTTACTGGCTTTATTTGCATGTAATGAGTTCATGAAAGGATCTGATATTACCAGAGCAACTGGCAAGGATGGGAGGTGCAGCACCTGCCCTCCCAGCAGCAGCATTAGATCAGCCCAGCCACCTGAGCTGATGTAATTCCACCTAAAGTGCATCTTTTCTGAATGCCAACATAGCTACAACTTCCAATGCTCCTTTCCATTAAAAATAATAAGGAATTGGCGCCTCTCTGTCCCGCTAAAGAAAAAAACCAAAACACAACAAAAAAACCCACACCAAACAATAAAAGACATTTAAGATAATCAAACTGATTTGATAGAGAGGCTGGCTTCAGAACAGCTGAGGAATATTGCCAGGATAAGCAATAAGGAAAATGTTTAAAGTTCACAGACAGCTATCAACATTAATAAATAATTACACAGCATCGAGCAACTATTAAAATTTCTGATGCTTTGAACAAGACAAAACGGCCCATACTTCAGTGGCTGATCAGTTTCAGTAGCAAAGTTGGGTGGATGAAATGAACACTCCACGATGTGATGAGATTGACTGGAAGCTGATGAACGACATTCAGAAACACGCTGTAAGAGATTTCCTCGTCTTACCTCTCCCTGACGTCTTGCTTTGGGAGATGGACTGAAGAAGTTGTGCAGGACAGAAATATCATTGCTGAAGAGAATATTTTCTTTCTCCAGGATATATTGCTTCAGCAGTGGAGATACCTCATCACCAAACAGAGCCTGGTTATCCTGCCAAATCTGGCGCTTTACCTCCACTGCACACGCTTTATACAAATCCTTATCAGCCATTACTAACTTCAGTTTCTTCTCAGGCACCTATGAGCAACAGAGCAGTTACCTCAATGTCAAGAACCTCACCCGCCTGACTTTCCAACAAGTAACTGACTGCAAAAGACATCTAAATCACAATCTGAGGTAGCCTGGTAATTTACATAGCAGTGTAATTAAATAAAGTGTCACAGACTCATCTTCTGCCTTCCCTACTCCAGTAGCAGTAAGCCAATTCAAAGAAATTTAACTTTCTAAGCAAGCAAATAACAGTTAGTTTTTCCTTATTCCTTTCTAAGGGGACAAAAGATTTTCTCTAAATCTATGACACTGAGATTTGGGGTTATTCAGAACTCTTCTGCTTATAAAAGCAACAGTTCTGAATCCACTACCATAGAATGGTTTGGGTTGGAAGGGACCTTTAAGATCATCTAGATCCAACCCCCTGCTATAGGCAGGGACACCTCCTGCTAGATCAGGTTGCTCAAAGCTCCATCCATCCTGGTAATTACCTTAAGTACGATACAGTGCTTTTAATAAGGCTGCCCCTTGAAATTCTTCAAATTTTCACAAATCTGAGTCTCTATCCTGTATTCTTCTAACTACCTTCTACAAAAATGTTCAGCCTGCCATAGGCTTTCGTATCAGCTACAGAAAAATTCACTTACTAGTGATTCTGACTACTTTTAAGAAGCCACACGTATTGAATGAGATAGGGAAACTGTCTCACCTGATTTTGAGAAACTAAAATGCTTTTTAAATTAGCATACCAAGCTGTTATCCAGACACAAGAGTTCAGTAAATATTCAGTCAGTTGCAATGCTGCTTGCAGAGCATCTGCAGCTGGAGCCTGCAGCCCAGCCAACAGCACAGACAAGAGAAGTCACACAACAGAGATGTAACAGAACAGGCAACCATGGACACAACAGATCAGGCCAGCCTAAGCAGCAGTTTTACCTTGGGCAAGTGCTTCATGACACACATTACCACAGGCTGTATGGAAGGCATCTTGACCAAGGAAAAGCTTTTCTCCAGGAGATCTTCCAGCTTCTTGTACCTGAAAACACATAAGACCAAGAGACCCTAACTACCATTTAACTGCAAAGGACCAAAATGGCTCATCTCAAACACTGCAACTTGAGCCCCCAGAAGACTCAAGTCTTTTTCAGAAGCCACTTGCCCACTGCAGATAACATTCACATCAAATCCCCCGCTCACCCCAAATAACCAGTGAGCCTACAGACCTTTCCTCCACCTTCCCTTCCAAAGCGATGGCCGAGACCCGCTCCAGCAGCTTCTCCCTCAGCTCGTCAAACACCGACTGGTGGAACTCCAGCCGGGGGGTGCCGTGCAGGTCCAGGAAGGGAAGGGCCGACTGCAGCGAGGGCAGCAGGACCCCATTTTCTGTCTGCCAATACAAACGGGGGACAGGGGCAATCAGCAAGTGACAGCAGGGGCTGCTAAAAGAAACAATTTAAAACTGGGGGCAAAAGAGCACAGAGCAAAGCACGGATTCCACCCGCGGCCTTCTCACCCCAAAACAAAGCACGGACGCCACCCGGGGCCTTCTCACCCCGCTGTGTCCATGGCGACCCGCCCCACCTGGAACTGCTCGATGGCCTTCAGCGGCTCCGTGCAGTTGGTCAGCGTTTCCTTGAGATCCTCGCCGTTGGCCACCCCCAGCTCCTGCAGCCCCGCGTACATGGCAGCCGGCCGCCCCGCCGGGCCCGCTCCCGCCGCGGTCCGCCCGCTCCCGGTCCCCCAGCGCGGCGTGGTCCGACGCTCGCTCCGTCCGTCCGGAACTCGCTCCGCCAAACAAACGTTCCGGGAAGCTGCGACCTCGCGGCTGATCCCGGGAAGGACGGGATGAGATCGGAAAACGCAGCCGACATCACTAAGGGCGATGTCTCCGAAACCGATTATTTAACATTTTTGTCTGGCTGAGCTATTTTGCTCAAGGCTGAAGCACCGCTTTAAGTTCCAGATGTCCTCCTTATCTCGGAAAAAACAACCTTCCTGAGATGGAACTTCTCTTCAAAGATACAAGTGCCATAAATGAGGAACAGCAAGGACAGCCATCCAGAGGAAGTAAAAGCCCAAGACAGTGGCCAGCCAGAAGGGACGAGGTGTCCTTGTACCCATAGACAACCAAAGAGTGGGACACCTCCCCAAACCACCACCAAAGAACACTGAAGGCCCCAAATGAGCTCAGGAGATTCAAATACGTCATGTAACCTTGTACATACATAATTCTATGTATATGCAATAGGTAGGTGTGGTGATAGAGACAGGGACCTGTTGGAGCACATCCACAGGAGGGCCACAAAAATGCACCGAGGGATGGAACACCTCCCTACGAGGACAGGCTGAGAGCTGGGGCTGGGCAGCCCAGAGAAGAGAAGGCTGCAGGGAGAGCTGAGTGGCCTGTCAGTATCTACAGGGCTGTGAGAAAGAAGGGGACAGACCCCTGTTTGATAGCACAAAGGCGAAATGGTTTCCAACTAAAAGAGGGGGGATTTAGACTGGATATAATTAGGAAGTTTTTGGTGTTTTTTTTTTACTCTCAGGGTGGTGAGGCGCTGGTGCAGGTTGTCCAGAGAGGCGGTGCCCCATCCCCACAGAGAGCCAAGGTCAGATGGACACGGCTCTGAGCACTTTGATACAGACTGGTACTTTCCAATGACAGCCTGAAGGACCTGTGGGTATCCCTGTTTATTGCAGGGGAGTTGGACTAGATTGTCTTTAAGTGTCCCTTCCAACTCAAACAATTCTATGATTATCATAAAATCATAAAGGTTGGAAAATGCCTCTAAGATAATCTAGTCCCACCATCTCCCCACCACAAGTATTGCCCACTAAACCATGTCCCTAAGTGCTACATCTCCCCTTTTCTTGAACACCTCCAGGGACAGCAACTCCACCACCTGCCTGAGCAGCCTGTTCCAATGCCTGAATACTTTCAGAGAAGAAATTCTTCCCAACATCCAACCTGAACCTCCCATAGTGCAGCTTGAGGCCATTCACTCTTGTCCTATAATTACATATTTGATAGGTGAGTCATGAAAACTTACAGGATTATAAGCAGAAGCCAGTGTACAGACTGTGCACTAGATTTGTGGGAATATCCCACCTCGCACCTTGTGCAGAATAAATCAATGTCTCCTCCCCAAACACTTGTAAATCTCCCAAAACACGGCCAAAAGACAACAGACAACAAGGGAAGGGCGGCCCCTTCCAAAACCATCATTTGGCCTCCACAGGCCTGAACTTTCAGGACAGTTGCTACAGAATGGAAAAATAATCCCACTTTTGTACTTTGTTCTCCATGGGGACACTAAGAAGGGGCATTCAGGCACTGATAGCAATCCCAGCTTGGGTGGACAAACAGCCTAAGCAGCCCCCATAGCAAAGGGCAAGCCACCCAGAGCCTCCTGCACATGGGAACCCAAACACACAGATGTCTTCCCAGTATGCCAAAAACAGCCCTCACAGAAAAAGGCATGTTGCAGGGAGTGCCCCAGTCCCACAGTGGAGCCATGCTCAGCTCTCAGATGAAAAGGAAACCCAGCTACAAGGAGTTTCCTGACTTCTAATTTTGGCAGCTCTCGCTAGCACTGCCAGGCACAGAATACCAAAGCGATGAGAGTTTGTTTAATAAGCAGAAAGCAGGCAGAGTTCGCCCAGCATTTTTGTTTACCTCAACATCATCGCCCAGGGCGGTTTCGAGGTTGCAGCGCTGTTGAGTGAGCGCTGGGATGGTACAAAGCCACGGCTGCACCAACTGCATGGCTGGCCAAAGGACGCGTGGCTCAGCCTATGTGCTTCTCATGGTCCTGTGGCTTGGGGTTGGGCTGCAGCCAGAGTCTGGCCCCAGCCCCGCCTTTCTCCTCTTTTTAAAGCCTGTCAAAAGCAGCTCCTGTCAGATGTGGGCTCTGTGCTGCTCCTCTGCTTCCTCCTTACTCTCTGAAAAAGTATAAAGTGCTTCATGTCTTGGCGTGAGCTCCTTCCACCCTGGCTGGTGATCGTGGCAGGACTGACAGGCATCGTGCTGCTCTGCGTCTCCACCAAAGATGTACCCCTTGCTCCACTCAGGACCAAGGTAAGAGTGAATGTCTCTGCCAGGGGTGGGCAAACTGGAGGTCACGCAGGGCAACATGCAGAAGACAATGTCCTCAGCTCTAGGGCTGCTTCTTGGGGAGAAGCTGCCAGTTTCCTCGTGCTCCTCCCTGGTGCAAGCCAGGCATTTGAACTACAAACAGGTGCGTTGTTGCTTTTCACATGTTACACTGCTGAGTGACTTACAAGCCTGAAACAACAGATTGAGGAGGAATCAGAACAAGTCTGTGAGGATAGGAGGCCATCCTTCAGCATGCCGTGGCTTTTCCAACCAAAGACAAACCACCTTATTTGGGCCCATGTGCCCAGCCGCTCAGGGAAGGAGCAGGCTGACCATCATCCATCCATCAGCAGTGATGCTTGGTGCAGGCAGCGGGGAGCCACAGCTTCAGCACAGGGAGAGAGCTGTGTCCCTCTTGAAAGCCAGTAGAGCTTTATTTCCTATTTCTCTTCTTCTGTTTCTTCCTCTCTTGATTTTAAGCAAATATTCAGCCTGCTCAATTCAGCAGTTAGATCTGCTTGTGATTCTTGATGCAAAGCCACTGAGATAAGCTCAGTTGCATGATGTGGTTTAAAAGTAGGTTAACATGCAAGTTTAGAGACGCTGCCCTTCCTCATGCTTGTCAAACTGAACTGGATTTTTAAAAAATCCTATTGCTCCAAGCTCTTCCCAGCAGCTCTCTGTCCTTCCCTGACGTTGATCTGCGGCATCAGTGCAGTGACCCCTTGCACTCTCTTTTTGTGAGGGAGAAAAAAATCCCAGCTTCTCTGCCAAGACCACTCGTTTCCTCTTCTCCTAAAGCAGCTGACACGTCCCTGCCAGAAATATGAGCTGTCACTTGTGTGGGAGAATGCCAGCAGGCTTGGATAGAACTGCGTCCTTCCGCATTCTGCTTGGGCTCTGGCCCCAGCGCTGAGCCCAGTGAAGCTGGAAGCTCCCGGAAGGGTGCAGGCAGTGCTCATGGCTGCAGCCAGGCTCCATCTTCTGCTAAAACCTTTCTGACAGCACAAACTTCTCTGAAGGTTTCCCCTCCCACTCAGTCACAGTTATGACTATTTCTCTGCAAGGTGCAGGTAAGGCCATACACTGCCACATACCTCCCAGATCTCCTGCACTGATTCCCTATGTAGGAGTTTCCCAGACTGGGATAGAGAAGTAAACCTTATGCTAACACCAAGGCTGCTTTGTGCATGGGCTGCAGGGTGCTCCAGCTCAGTCAGTATAGCATCATAGAACACCTTGAGCTGGGATGGACCCACAAGGACCAGTGAGCCCAACTCCTGATTCCACACTGGGCCACCTGAACAGGCCAGACCCTGCACTGCAAGGAGGCCAAGAAAGGCCTTGGCTTCCTATGCAACAGGAGAACATGGCAGTGCATAAAGTGTTGAGAAATCTCATGCTGGCAACCCTACAATAATAAAAAAGTGAGCATTCAGTGGTAATTATCTAAAATGTTTTTGGGATTTTCCAGTACAGCATTGTTCTGGATGCTGGCCCACCCCACACTATCCTTTTCATCTACCAGTGGACCACTACCAAGACAAACAAGACTGGGGTGATCAAGGAATGTAGTTCCTGTACAGTGCAAGGTAAGGTGCCAGATTCATGCTTGCCGGTCTCTGGGATTAGCATGCAATGGATAAAAACAGAAAAAAAACTGTGCATGGTCCATTACTGCAACTTCCTTGGCTCCTATATCAAGATAAGGCTGCTGAGCTCCTCACCTGGGGAGGTGGTGAGCAGCAATGGAGGCAAGCCTGGCTGCAGGGTGACTCCTGGCAACTTCTCCCTCCTTTGCACTGTGCTCCAAGCATGACAATTCTAACCTCCTATGCAGGGTTTGATGGTAAAAGCATGAGTTCTGTTCAGTTTTAGGTGTCACATTTTGGAAAATACTGGGGTGTTCCTCACTAGTTTGAGTTGCATCAGCCCCACAAATGCCAGCAAAAAGGGTTCCACGCCTTAATGCTTGGGGGGCTTTTTTTTAATCTCTCAGTCTTGCTTTGATGTTGAAAAGTGATTATCACAGGATACTGAGAAACCCCGAACCCTCAGGAGCAAGGCAACCAGAGAACAAGCAGGGGATTGGTGCTCTTGCAGACTGCTAGCAAAGCAAACCACACACAAATAATACAACCAAGATCCCTGAAATCTTGTGTATCCTTTGATTGCTGCCATGGTCACACAGTCTGGGTTAAAAAAAGCAGCTGTAACTCAGTGTTCAAAGACTTATTTGAAACTGCTGTAATAAGTTGTCAGCAGTAGGAAGAGACCAAGGCTTCCTTCCCTGAAGAGAGAGGCAGCCCTCAGTCTGCATGGCCATAGGCAAGCAGCAGCTCAGCTCTATGCAGGGCCCAAGAGAGCAAAGCTGATGGGAGGGACGTACACAGCCAGCAAGGCAAGAGGAGCAGAGCATGAGAAGGCAAGGCTCTTGGCTCTTTCTGGGTAGTAGTTCAAAACCAGCACTTAAAGCCACATTGAATCATGCTGGCAAGATGCATAAGGGCTTGCACGCAGCTTCCCTCTGCACAGCACCAGCTTCCTCTAGAGCAGAGGTGCCCTGCTTGTAGGCTCAGGGTTCAGAAACTACCTCTGCCAACACAGGAGGAAGTGGCTGGAGGAAGGAACTGACACTAGTTTCAGTGCTGTCTGCATGGCCTTTTGCTCCCCATTTATAGTGGTTAAAGCCGCACTTTTTCCCCTCTGTGGGCTGAAATAGCTCAGCTGTTGCAGCAGCCATGCATCTGATTCACGGTCACTCACAAGGTACCTTAGCAGCATAGCTGGGGTTAGGTCAATGCAAACTGGCATTCCCATGTTTACCATTTTGCTCCCAGAAGCCAAGATGGAAAAAGAACTTCCTTGTTCCACCTGTCTTTATGCATGTCCTGGAGGCTCTCTAATAACAGCTCTCACTTCTCCCACATATTCCCAAAGAAAATTCCATTCTTTCCCCTGATCCACAGGTCCAGAAATCTCAAACTACTCAGATTCTCCTCAGAAAGTAGGAAAGAGCTTGGATACATGTTTGAACCAGGCCCAGAGCAAGATCCCAGCAGAGCAGCACAGCCAGACTCCCCTGTACCTGGCAGCAACCACCAGCACAACGCAGCTGAAGTGAGTGCACATTGTAAACCCACACCCAGAGATCAGCACACATCATGTGGATCATTCTGTAAATGAATCTCACCCTGTTTGCTCTATCGTGTTTCATCCCTAATCTGCCGGTCAGGTAAACCCTCTTCAGCTCCCTATGTACTCAAGGGGAGTATGGCATGGCTGTGACCACGCCACATCCCCCAAGGCAGCTATGAAGATGAGTCTTGCTACTGGTCACTATTGCAATTAGGGCCAGGAAAAACATCTGTCAGTCTGGAAGCTGTTTTCTGCTTACATGACAAGCAACATGAGGCTGCAGAGGTGCTTCCTGTTAGCAGGTTGGGAAGACCCACTTTATGATACATACTGTGGACACTGCTCTCAGTCACCTCATTACTGGGAACTATCTCTTCTTAGACACTGAGTGAGAGTAAGGTCTGGAGCAAGAAAGTCAGTGGGGTAAGGCCACAGCAACCCTCAGTGGCAGAGGGTACTAAGCTCCCAAATTCTTGAATGGCAGCACAGCTGATCAAATCCTATCTCCATTTTTATTGTGCAGGCTGTTCTTGCCACCAGTGCTGTGCAAGGGGAGAGGGAAGCAGCAGCAGAATTATTATGTGTGTCACCATGCTGCTACCCAAAATGGGAAGAACAGCACATGTTCTGCCGCTGTGCCCACCATGGACTGCTCCTGGCAAAGCACAATAAGCATGCCTTCTTTTTCTTTTCCATCTAGCCTCAGCCATCCCACTGGCTACGACGATCTCCTTGCAGCCCTGACTGTGGCCCTGAAGTCATCCCCCTTTGACTTTCAGGGGGTACAAACCTTGTCCAGTCCAGACAAGGAAGCATTCAACTGGGTTGCTGTTAACTACATTCTGGAGAACTTCTTCAAGGTAAAGGATCTTTAGAGGAGGCAGGTTATATCCAACACCAGCTGGCTGGAGAACATGATGTGATATGGTTAAAAATGAGTTGAAGGACCAAATATAGTGTTGCCTACACAAGCTCATGTAGCTGCCCTAGTTTTCTGGGCAACACATCAAGGATGCTTGCATCAATAACCTTAAACAGCCCGGCCCCCACTCCCCTGATCAGGTCCCTACAGTTCTAGCTAAGAGCAACTTTCAGATGCATTGTTGCTGCCTGCAGGGTGCTCTGCAAGCATCGCTGCAGTCCACCCGTCTACAGGCAACAACCTGCAAACAGCAAAGCAAGGAAAAAACCCATAGATGTTCCACTCATTCTGATGCTAGCAAGAGTATAACCAGGTGTCCCATGCTGGAGGCCTGCTCCGTATTCAGAAGGCACCCACTGAACAACAACAACAAAAGTATATTTAATTTTCCTTGCTCACTCCATGCATTCTCAATCCACTGTGCCTCGGGAAGGGCTCAAGTGCAAAGGAAAAGCAGGCTAGACAGCAGCAGCTGAGTTACCCCACAGCAGGGAAGTGAAAGGCAGGTCTGATAAATTGCAGCAAGCATGCACCAGCTAGGAAACCGCTAACCCTACTGGCAGCAAGGCAGACTCCCCAAGCCAGGGACAGAGCATGTACACCTGCAGTCAGTGTAAGCTTTCCTGCCTTCATCACTAACTGCAGTGCTGGCAAAAGCAGCTTTGTGGGAGATGAAACTAGAGGGTTCTTCTGATGGGAGTGTGCTTCAGCATTGAGGCAGCGCTCGAAGCCCATATCTGTCTACCTGGAAACCTCCTTCTTACTCCCTACCACCACCATCTTCTTCCCTGCTCACACCACTGCTGAGATCAGCTGTCCCAGGTGGTGAGCCTTGTTTGCTCTCACTCTGTGCAGATGTCAGCCATTGCACAGCCACTGTTCCCTCCAAACCCAGCGATTTGGCATCCTTGTGTCCTGCGGGGGGGAAGAAACAGGTGGGCTGTACTGCACCAGGAAGTTGCTTTCTCTGTGCACTAGTGTTTGCATCTGACTAAAACTCAGATGTAGCGAGTCTTAAGAAGTATTTTTCTCTGTTTATTCTTGGGTCAGTACGACTGGCTAGGACAAATGGTCCCCTCCAGAAATGGGATGGCAGGAGTCCTGTCCATAGGAGGAACCTCAACACAGCTCACTTCCAAGGTAGAAGAAGGGAACCAGATACCTGAGGAGGGAGTGAAGCTGCAGCTGTATGGGCAGACACACACAGTGTACACCCATCACTGTCCCTGCCATGGCACAGACCAGCTCCGCAGCAGGCTGCTCTCCATGCTCATACAAGTGAGTATCTGCCAAAAGGGCTCTTGAAAGGTTCCTGGATATGATGTCAGCCCCTTGCCCCAAATGACAGTTGCATAAGGTGTAGCTGCTTATAGGCAAAATGTCAGCGCATGTCTTTAGTAGAGTGTTCACATACATCTAAAAGAAAGCCCAGGGCATTTGTCAAACATGCTCTCAATGTCTGAATCAATGCCCTCTAAGCAGACACAAAGGCACCTGTCCCTGGGTTTCCTACTGACAGGATCCTTGGCTCACTACTTCATACAGCAGAGCACAGTTGCTCTCCAGAGGTGCTAAAAACACATTCAGGGTTGAGACCTGGATATCCTGCAGAGACCTGCTACCCACAGTTATGCTGGGGAATTCCTAGAGATGAAGAACACTCATTCTCAAAGGGCTTCTTCAGCCCCACACAGCTTTAGCAGGCAAGCAGCCACTTGAGAGGGGACTGGGCACCTGCATGCCACCCTGGTCACCCTTCCCTATGGAGAGCATGGGGGCTGAAGCATCATAAAACAAATTATTCATGCCTGGCTGGCTGCCTAATGCAGGCAGGATCACCTTGTGTTTCAGTGATCAGATTTGTGAACACGGGCAAAACAGGAATTGAGTATGTTTGGAAAGGAGACCAGAAACTAGACACTAGAAAGAGTACCTTAATTCACTGACCAGGTAGGGCCATGATTCCCACAAGCCAGGACTCCTTAGCCTCTCACAGGAGATCCAGCTGTTGCAGCTCACTCTGAACTCAGCAGGAGCTGCGATCCTGCTGCATCTCAGTTGAATAGCTGAGATAAGGTTTGACAAACCTTTTGCAGCATGCCCACTCAATTACAACATGCTGTTGTTCTAACATGGTGTTAGAAAAAACAACTCTTACTTATCATGTGTATTTTACCTATAAAGCCTTGGGATGCCAGACTCCTCTCTCACTACCTCTGCCCTTGTTTTGTTTTCTCTCTAGGAACAAAGAAGTGCCAAAACTGTGCCTAACCCCTGCTGGCCCCTCAGCTACTCCCAGGAAGTGCAGTGGAACTCAGTGCACACAGGGCCTTGTACTGTCAGTGATGACACACTGGATATCCCCAACCCTGACCAGGTCTTCAACATCACCGGCACCAGCAATCCCACTGCCTGCATGAGACTTGTGCAAAGCCTGCTCAACTCTTCCTCTTCATGCAGCTTCTTCAATAATTCCCCCAAAAGTGCTGCCATGCCCCTCCAAACCAGGCTTCAGGTGGGTTCTCATTTAATCTGGGGTAGGCAATTAGTGCTGGGAACACAAAACATGGGACCAGTTCAGTCATTAACAAATACAGAGGGAACAGCCACAGCATCCTCTACTAGGCAAGTGGGCCAGTGCTCTGCTTAGTGCCACACAGGCACTCTTGCCCTCTCCCCATTACTGGGGACAGATGTTCAAATAAGAACTACAGGCTTCCCACCAACAGCAATGAGAAAACCTTTTCATTCCATCTTCCAGCAGTGCCTGCTTGTCAGACCCTGGGGCTTCACTGAGCCATAAAGGAGCTCACATGATCCAGCAGGGATAGGGCAAGATGGGAGCCACGCTGAGCAGGTCCTCCTATACCAAGTCTGTAGTGAAACAAAAGTTCCATTCCCACTTTGATCAGACATCCAGGATGCTCCACCACACGTGTTTGCATCGGAAACCTTGGATCTATCATTAGGATGTTAAGCCAGGACCAGTGCAAGATCCTAAAGACAGTGAATTTCAGAGGAGGCATCCAGAGGGAGGAAGTGACAATTGTTTTTGCTGCCATTGTAGGTGATTTCTGAGGCCATGGACTTCCTGAGGAAAACCACACCCTCTCGTGACTTGGGTCAGGCAGTCATCAAGCTTTGTGAGATGTCTGTCAAGGAGGTAAATGGAATAATTTACTGTACAGGGTTAGTGGGAAGCCAGGAACCTTTTGGAAAAGCCCACGTGGGTCAAAACTAACAGAGTTATAAATCATAGGCTTATTTTCCTTCCTCTCCAATCTCAGCTGCTACTCTTGGTGCACTTATATTTAATCACAGGAGAAGCCACAAATACCTTATACTGCACATAAAGGAGTAAACAGGAAGCCTGTCTACTCACTCCTGCACATCGCTTTGATCTTCCTGTTATCCTCTGTTCATTCAGTGTAAGGAACACATCTGCTCAGACTCCAGGGACTACCCCACTTCATCTGGGCTTGCACAGACCAAGCCACAGGGTCTCCAGAAGTTCTTCCTCAGTTGGTGTCTTATGAGGGCACCTTCGTTTGAAGCGTAAAACAACCAGACATCCTTTTCTTACTGACATCTAAACTAGCCAGTTCTTATGGGGCAGAAAAGTCTCATTAGCAGTTCCCTAAAGTTTTCTTTTCTGTTTAGAAGGGAAAGGCCTTGTTAGTGATCCTGCTGAGAGAAAGGCTGCAGCATTAGCTCAGCCTAATTAGAGAGCAGAAAGTGATACCAAGCAGCTGACCTGCAATGCAGCTGTAGGAGACCTGGCTGCCAGTTCGGAAGCTCTTCAAACTGCCAGATACCTTAAAGAGATTGGGAAAAAGGCACTGAGAGGTGGCACTGGTCTCCAGACCACAGCCCAGTGTGACAGGACAGGACTGAAAACCCCTCCTCCAGTTCTGCAGCCAGTCCCAGACAGAAAGGGAGCATTTCTAACGTGCCTGAAATTTAACTATTGAACATTTACTTTTTTCCCCTCCTTTCATTCTTCCTTTGGAAACAACACCAGCTAGTCAAGGAGTCCCAGACAAGCCTGGATGCACTCGCTGATTACTGCATTGTATCTGCCTTCATCTTTCACCTGAGCACAAAAGGATACATTTTTTACTTCGATCAGTCTGTATTCCAGGTCAGTTATCTACTGTGTGATACATCCAACTATAAGGGTGAGATGATTCCAGTAAAGCCAGACTGTTTCCAGTGTTACAAGGCCTAACCAACAAGGTTTCTCCAAAAAGATATTTTTGCAAAACAAGTTCACATTTGTAATAAGCATGAAAAAGGATGTCAGAGAGCTAGGGATTCCACTCATGAAAAACAGATGGGTCAAAACCTTATTTGAAGCAATATTATCTTTAAGAATCCACATCCAAGAAGCAAGTGAAGGAAGATTGCTTTGTCACCACTTCAGGCTACAGACAAAGCTTTGATAATATTTCCTAAGCCAAAAAGTTCTGCACTACATCTGCAATCACCTTTAAACCAGTCATGCTTTACAGCTGGCAAAGGCAGCTGCTCCAGGATCTGGAGCTCCTAAGGAAAGCAGGATTTTATTGACAAAATAAAAGAAAGCTTACTCCTAAATTTCTCAGCTCACTAACAAAAGCGGGATTCCCCTCATATCCAAGCAGGGCAGCATCAGTAATAGCAGTTCAGTCAGCCACATAGCAAACACCAGCCAAAAGCAAGGTAACAGGTTAGGTCCAGGGTCCTTCCAGCAAACTCAAACTGAAAAGCCAGAAACAAGCACTTTATGACATCAGTCTGAGGTTCATTCGGCCAATAGGGACACAACCAAAACTACTTACAACAGAAATACACCAGGGAAAAATCAGGCAGAGAGCAGAAGTAAAAACAGCACACGGGTACATCTCAGCTCAGAAAAGAAAGAACCGCCCAGGGCAGAGCTTAAATGGAGCTCCAAGGGCAGTGAGCAGAGGGGGTGATTGGAAACCTCAGGTGAGGCTGTTTAGGGCAATTAAGGTGTAGCAGTGCACTTGGAGCCCTAAGAGAGGAAGAGCTGCTCATTTCAAGCCTAACCCTTGGGTCAGTCTCCATTAAAGCACTCGAGGTCTTAGGCCTATTCACAGAAGCACAGCTGTTCTACACAGTTTCTCTTCTGATCTCTTTTCCTGTCAATAGATTGGTGACACATCATCTGTCTGGACTCTTGGATACCTGCTGAGTCTGACCAACACCATCTCCCAGGACAGCCCAAGCTTCCTCAAGGGCATTGACCCAGGTGTCTGGTCTTTGCTCCTCATCCTCTTTGTGGTGCTGCTCACTGGCTCGTTCATGCGCATCTCATACCGAGTGATGGTCAAGGAGAACAGCCGCAGTAACAGGAACAGCAGTGTTTTTGATGACAACTGACTTATTCCAGGACTAGATGCTCTAGTCTAGATCTGCCAGAGGGCAGCTAACAGAGTATATACAGAAATCACACAGGTGAAAATCCCTGGAGGATGCAAGTGGTTTTCCTGCAGGACTTGAGAGTCTCAGTACCTTGTTTCAGCTTGCAACCATTTGTACTACTGCACACTGAGAAAACAGATTCTGCCATGCAGGAAGCCTGAGGATCACCGTGGATGACAAGCTATATGTTCTCCAAATGAGACCAGCTTGCACAGATCTTGCTTGGGCTGCAACTGCAATTACTTGTGTCAACCTAATGAAAACGCTCCCTTGAGGAGGAGGCGGGCCAGGAGCAGTATTGTAAAGTTAATATTGAATAATCCCGTCTAATTAGGAGAAGTGATATTTAAAAAGGTGCTCTGTCCTCTTCTTTGCCCGAGAGAGGGAAGATGTCTGCAACACACCACTAATGGAGACTGGAACAGCTTTAAAATACAATCAGAATTGCCAACTTGCTCGTATGCTCCAAGGAAGAAAACTCGTATTTTCTTCCTGCCACCGTTCATCTGTCCTTCCATCTCGGTGACAATATCCATGCATCCCACCCAGTGAATGCTCCTGCTGACTGGACCCTTCAAAACCAATGGGTTTTGGTCTTGCTCTGTACAAAACATACAGAACATCAAAGGAGAAACCAAGGGCACAGACGCACAGCTGAGTTCCTGTCTCTCGGTTGAGTCATGGTAACTCAGGGTTAAAACAGTCAATTTAAACACTTTAACCAGGATTTATATTAAGATATTTAATCTCACACTTAAAATTGGGTGTATGATGGCCCAAGCTACAGCAGCTCACTCATTTGCACTGAACTGCTTTTCTCCCTGCCCCTGGAACGTGATATCTGACACTGTCCTTCAGGAAAGAACAGACTCAGAAACAGCAGCTTTCCCAGTCGTCAGCCAAACGACTTTCATGTTAGGCTGTGACCAAATCGACTTTGCAGACCAACACTCAGGATTCCTCTGGGACTTGGCAGCCGTTCCAGCTTCTGTGGTCTGCTCTGTTCTTCTAACAGGAGCTGCTGTACAATTCTCCACGTTATTGGGAAGAAAATGGATGGATTCAGAGAATTGCTGACCTTTGACTAAAGCACTTAGAGTTCACCTCTCAAAATGCTTCAGAGACTGAAACGCACAAGCTGTTTAAAGCCCAAGGCACAAGTGCCTTCAGCTCACTGCAGACCACTTTAAACAGAAATGTAAATGCTCACAGATGCAGTGATTTGCCTTGCAGGATATTTAAAGCTACCATGGCACTCAAATAGTTTCAAACCTGGTTATTAATCCCTTGTATTCCTAATTCACACACAGGACAACACACCCCTCCCACCCCCACCTATTAATATTGGTGTGTTCATAAATTTTCAGGCCAACTAATGAAGGTTTGGAACCTGTCAGTCAAGTCTGGAGGGGTGTGGAAACAGACTGAAACAAGCTTCATATTCATTTCTTTGAGTTACAGGTTAGATATTTTTAATTATATCATGTTATTAAAGATGTTTGAATAGACTGTCTGTGTTATTCTTGGCAAGAGATCAAAGCAGGGGTTTTATTGTGAATACAAACTGTTTCAGAGGTGAGGATGGGGGATGCTGACTGTGCCTCTGTTTACTCAGGAGTTGTTACGCTGTGTACTTCTGGGATACACAATGAGAACCCCTGAAGGCACTTTCTTCCCAGTGGCAGGGAGGCAGAAAATGACTTTAGATAACTTTGCTGCTGGTATTTTGTTGATGAGAGACACGTCAACATCTTTGATGTGTTCTTTGCTCAAACCATCTGAAGAAGGAAGAGGAGGGATTCAGACAAGCCTGCATAGAAGAAAAACTGAGGTTATCAGGGAGTCAGCAGCACAGGGGAAATCCTCAAGACTTCAATCCTCCTGCTTCTGGAAATGCAATCATAAAACAGCGACCACACACCAGTGGTAGCTCTACTTTCTCCTTTGCCACCACTCTTCTACCAAATACAGCCACTGCTGTCTTCAGCTGCAGGCTGATGGCTTGTATGTTGTGGTACCAGATGAGAGTAGATGAATTTGTTCTCATATAATGATTGTGCTGCCCATCCCAACAGGCAGCCCCAGCAGTCAGGGTAAACCAGGCTTCAAACAGGCAATACTAAAAGTGCTACCCAGCAGAAATAAACAATTACAGGTGTCTTCATTAGACACTGAGCTAGATTGGTATTTTAAAAGCCCTGAAGTGGGTTTTCAGCCATAAAAACAATAAAATACAAAACTGGGAACTTACAAGAAGAAAGGAAGCCAATAAAGGGAACATGCTCCTTTCTACCAACTCTCTATGGAAACAGCTCTGCCATTTCAACACCATGTAAACGTGCAGAACGAATCCCCAGACTACCTGGACAGCAGAAATCTACTTAAAAAAGAGATTCTGGATTATCTCACTTACTTTGAAACAAAGATACTCGCAGCCTTTGGTTACAGAGTAATAGTTAATTGTGGAAATGATTAATAATGAGGATTTTTAATCTGTGTGTAAATTCCTTATGCACAGCTCCCCCCCTTCTCACTATGGGCTGAGCCATGGGGAGCTCTTCTGGCAGATAATGTCTTCTTACATGTCAATGCAGTTCTGCTGCTGTCAGCAAGTATCCATAAGAAAGAAATCCAAAGCTCCAGAAACACAATAGGTTAGCTGACCTGCTGCTGACAGAATAGCTTAAATTTAATGTCAGCATGTTTGTAGGAGTATATTAGCTCCTTGCCTTTCTTCCAGTTTATAGTATTTCCAAAGTATTGTGGGATCCCAGCCAATACATCCCATCCAGACTGTACCAGTGAATTACCACACAAACTGAGATTAATAATGGGTCAGTGCCTGCAGTGCAGTTCTGCAGTACCATGTCTAGCACAACAGGACCAGAGTTGCTCCCTTCTCCCTGTTCTGAGGCACGCAGGCTCCCTGGGACTGTGGGAGAAGGACATAAGGTGAGCCCTAACATCTCCCTTGACGTTTGACTTTATCCAACACTGTAGATAAATTCTACTTTTTGAGATGCAGATATTTCACAGGGTACTTATGGGTGAATCAGCACAGCAGGATTTCACAGATGTGGACTCCCTACACACAGGTCATCTTGGCAAGCGATGAGAAAGTCAGGGAAAACGGCACCTTCATGAGCTTTGCTAAACTGGTCCTGGTGGCTGAACTCTGGCTTCCCATGTAACACGAGGACTGTAACTGTTGCTCTCTTCCAGATACCTCCTGCCATGAAGAACATTGTTTCATGGACACAAAGAAGGGCACCACCTGCCGTAGTACAAACAGTTACATTACTAGAAATTGAAGACAACTGGTGGCGCGAGCCCAGCAAAAGATGAGAGGAATGACTTTCAGGATGGCTGAATTTGGAGATCAATCTGCACATTTTAAACCATGTTCCTATACCATGCCTACGATCATACATCAGATTATCTTCCAGCAAAGCAGAAAACCATATGATGTTTATGTCCTACCTCATGGACTAACACTCCTACTTCAAGAGCTAATTCAGAACACACTGAAGTATGCTATTAGTAGAACAAGTCCAAATTAAAACTGGGATCAGCAAAACACAGATTTTTGCCACAGCTATCTTAAAATAAAAGTCTTCCTATAACACCATCAAATCCAGGCAAGTAGATGCCTGAATTAAAGCATTTTGGGGTTTTGCAAGAGTAGCGTATCTAGTCGCTCCCACGTGTACCAGTACACAGCTGCGTCCATGCAGATGAAAAGTCTTTGACCTGCTTTCCACTATGCTCTCCATGAGATGTAAAGTCTCCTTGCAGTAGGGCGCTCTTAAACAAGCGCTGCGAGCATATGCTCTCTTCTCCCGAGTTGCAATGACGGGGATTAGTCACAAGAGGGAGGCTGGCGGGGCAGCGCCTTCAACCTCAGCAGATCCCTACCGCCGGTAGCTGCTCCCACCGCAAATCAGATCCATTAGCAAGCAGGCTCGTCCGGAAACTTGATGAGCAGCCTCCTGATGTGGATAGAGATAAAAGACATGCTGCACTGTGGAAGTTCTTTACGTGTGGGAGGCAAAAGCAGCTCTAATCAGTGATATAAGAGACTGCAGCATTAGTGGGAAAAGATTTCCATGCAGAGAGATGGGGCTATAGCATGGCGTGCGGATGAAGGGTCTTTTGGCAATAAGGAGAATGAATAATCCCTAATAGGAAGAGGACTGCACTGGGAATGGAGGAGAGGAGACGGGAGAGAGACGGAGGGATGATAACATCAACTTTTGTGTGAAGGAAGATTTATTTTTGATCACAGCAGGGGGTGTCACCATATGCCCACCTCATGACTGAGTTAGTCACTGCTCCTCAGCACAAACTCTCTAGAGGAGCATATCTGCAGAGTGAAAGGTGATACAGTGCTTATCTATGGGCACTGTACTGCAGTGGAACTGAATGAGGAAAACACGGGAGCAGCGTTCAAAGTTCACTCGTTTAAAGCATGAGGGAGATGTAAACAGCCAGTTAATATCGATCCTTATGACAAGTAAAAGCTGCTTCAACGTTACATTCATTTTCATGGTAATCACTGACAATGTTTAAGACCTCTTGAGTGCAAGCTTGAAGTAACAAGCCCACAGTATCCCTCTGAACTGAGGAGCTCAGCAGAAACCATGAAGGCAAATGGAAGGAGCTCTTCCACAGCTTGCGGTTAAACCGTGGGACTCAACATGACAGATGTCCACGTTTATGTCAAAAGTTTATTTGGGTGCAAAAGGTGATTAGATAAATTCACGTGAAAACAATCTGCTAATGCTATTAAACAAAAAGATGCATGCTTGCGGCTTAAAGAATTGTCAGAACCACCTCCCATAACCAGATATGTTTGCCCTGCTGCTCTCTGGCTGCTGGATCATTAGAGACAAGATACTGGCCTGGATGGACTTGCTGCTTGATCCCAACCGGCTATTCCTCTTTCCTGGTTACAGCTGAAGCAGAGATGATGTTCTTCATAGTGTCTGGTATGATGGTGTGCTTCTGCCTAAGGAGAAAAACATTGCTAAGAACAAACTGACGTTTTAGTTTCTTGCTGAGCAGCATTGTACAGAGCCAAAGGCAGTTCAGTTGTTCAGCTTCTCACGCTGTCCTGCCTGCAAGAGGGCTGGGGGGAGAGGGGGACACAAGGAACTGGGAGGGAGCAGAACCAGGACAGCTGACCTCAGCTGGCCAAAGAGATATTCCATAGCACATGGCATCATGCAAGGAAACTCAGGTTGGGGGGAGCTGGCCGGGGGGGCTGCTGCTGCCTGGGGACTGACTGGGCACCAGTCAGCAGGTGGTGAGAAGTTGGTTGTGCATCACTTGCTTTGTATATACGTGTGTAATTGTTATCATTACTGCTGTATCTCTCTTCCTTTTCTGTCCCAGATCCTAGGCTCAGTTCAGACAAGGACACTATTTCAGAGACACAAACTGCTGCCTTGCTGCTTTACATTACAGCCCCCATCGCACACAAACAACAGTGGTTCTGTAAAAGGGGAAGGCAGTACTCAAAAATTGCTTTTTTTTTTTTTTTTGAGGTATTTCTCTCAAACCAAATGTATTCACGGTAAAAATTGCTTCCATACTGAATGCAGTATGGACAGCTCTTAAAAACATTTACAATGAAAAGTTAAAAAACAAAAAACAAAAAAACTGAACCAAACTAAAATAGAGTTAAAAAAAAATAGAAATGCAACTTTCAGCTTAGCTTTAACTTCACTGCTATGTCCTTCTCTGGATTAAACTCAGGCCTTTGGCCTGGCAATAGTGGCCTCTAATGTTTTTTAGCATCCCTGTTTTAGTCATTAATTCATACAGCAAACTTAACTGATGGGAAATTCAGAAGCATCTAAATGAGGTGAAGTCCCCTTACTTGTCACTTGCAGCATGTTTTGACGTGAGCTTCCAAAGAAATCAAATCCCAGTTAAACCAGATGTCTTCAAAAAAAGACACAATGTGGGAGACACATTTCCCCCCAGTTGGTCAAACTGTTCCTTTCCATGCTATTCCTATTACTTTGCAATGTTCCTGCTTCCCTGCCTTGGGAATCTGCAGCAGCTCCTTTGTGCAGAAAGTCCACTAAACCGAGAACATTTAGGAATGTGCTTTATCATTTTGTCCACGCAGGGCCATAGAATTTGTGTTTTCTTCCTCCCAGGACTTGCAGCATTGTCAGCTTAGTACAGATGGTTTGCCTTTGAAGGAACGCTTCATGTGAGACAAGGTTCTGGCACAAAGCAGCCTCGCTACTTGCCAGCTCACCTTCTGCTAGCAATAACTGCTGGGCTGCCAGAGCATTAGAAGTCACAGGGCTAAAATGGTCTGCAGCTCCAGCAGCACTCCATAGAGATTCCTGGCAGCTTGGCTGTGTTCCGTCTCAGAGACAGCTTAGAAAAAATGGCATTTCACTTTAAGTTAAAAACTGCAAAAGTATTTAAAATAGAATTGTCATTTCCTGTGGATCTGCACGTAGCTAGGTACAGAAGTACTGGCTGAGTGGAATATAAATAGCAAAAATACATGTTGCATGATCGATGTGAAACGCTTCCTAATCCATGGATCTTCAGGTGGCTGAGTCTCCCAGGGAAACCTCCAAAGACTCGATCACAGGAGTAAAATTGTAGCTACCCCATGGGGTGCTATCACCTGCTCCACTGGGTGTGATCCTGCTTGCATGCTGGGGATGGGTATCCAAAGTCTTGACGGTGTGGAGTAATCCCACTCCTTGGCTGCCATCATGAATGCTGGGGGCGGCAACCATTTCTCACTCTACACATCGCTGAACAGCTTCCCAAACACGGAAGGCAGAGAGGGCTGAACCATAAGCGTCAGCTGGCAGAAGCACAGGCTACAGAGGCTCGTAATTTCTAATGAAGGGAGGAAACAGACCTTTGCCACTAATGCACAGCCCTCTGCCTTCTGACTGGAAAAAAAACCAGCCCTCTGTCTGCAGGAAATGCAGCAGCATGTGTACCAGCAAACCTCCTCCCAGCCCTGCAGTGGCTCCCCCCAGTCTGCTTTTACGCAGAGTTTTCTGTGCTTTATGAGCACAGAAGCTTGCTAATGCTGTTCTGAGCAGGCCTTGATGATAATTTAATTTGTGCTGAATATACTTTCCTAGACAGCAGAACACCGCAAGCAGCAAAACACAGGCAAGATTAAACTCCCTTCTATCTTTTTAATCAGAAAGAAGGCAGTATTCATTTTTTATCTTACTCTGAAGACGTGACATGACATCCTGGAGGAAAAGCTGTCTTTACTGATTATTGCACAGCTGCATGAAATCTTGAGCAAGTCTGGTCCAGACTGATCCCAGCTGCCTTTGATACTTGTATAAGATAGAGACATTTTGGATTTCGTTACCTCATATACCTTTACGTGCAAGAGAAAGGTGTAGTCAGAGTGCTCTTCAAAGCTGGAGTGGGCTGAGCCAACCCCTTCCACCGACTCCGGCGTGAATGCAGCCCAGAGTTAGCAATTTAATTCAACGTCATGCCTTTAATTATGTGGGATAAATCTGGACCCTAATGCCTTTGCATTACTCAGCTATCTTGCAGTGAACTGCATAAGCCTCCTACCTTCAGGCTCAGAACGTGGAGGACAAGCAGGATGCACGTCTTCCTAGTCCTGTCTGGGCACCTCTGTGCTCTACACAGGGCTTTCCCAGGGCCTCTGGGTGCTGCCGGGGCAGCTCTCATGTTCCTCCTGATGATCTGAGGCTCTTCCCAGGCTCTCCAGGGCTGTCCAGGTGCCTCTGGGGCCGCTCCAAGTGCTCCTGGGCTCTTTCCAGCATTTCTGTGGGTACGTGTTGTTTACACGCCAAAAATGTCATTCACCCACACCCTTGTATTAAGCCAACAACCAGAGGCTATTTTATCTCCCGCAAAAGTCTTCATGACATTCTTCGTCTCCTGCTTACCTCCTCACCTGACCCTGTCTCAGAAACAGTTGGGTTATTGTTATCCAAGCATAGATCCTGATACAGATACAAGTCATAATGTGGCTGTGTCTTACACGAGTGCCTGAACAGCACACAAAGTGCCAGCCCTGCGTGTTCTGTTTGTGTACAGAGAATTGAGGTCATCTGCTGCTTTCGCCTCAGTCCACCCCCACATCAAGGCAACACTTCACGACTGGCAGGGCTTGGGGAACCCAATTAGGAGCTGCTTTCAAGTTCTAGCTCCATTATGGAACAAGAGGTGCTAGGCCTATAGACCTTACTGGCATCCTAATGAACGTGTGGAATCATAAAAAGGCCCTGCTAAAACAGCAGCCACAGCAGACCCCGTGGAAGCCACGACCAACAGATGAACAGCCTGTGCAAGAATGTGCAAATGAAGCCGGGCAGTAAAGTGACAGCACTACAGAAGGAGACAGGGCAAAGGTAAGCGAGGAGGTATTGAAGCAGCTGGGGATGCTGGGCTGCCTAATGACAGGGCTGGAGCAGCAGGAGCTCAGGACGAAGGCATCGCCCTGCATGGCTCTGCCCCCCATGCCGCAGGAGAGGAGCCAGCCACCATTCCAGCTCCAAGCCAGGGAAAGCCACACAGTGCTGCACCAGCCTGCTCCTTACATCCATCTGCGCACACAATGCACGCGGGATAAAGAACGTAACAGGGCACTGCCGCGTACTTGGCCCTGCCATGGCACCGATCCATACCAGCAGGCCGCAGCCATCACACACCTAAAAGCAATGGCAACCGCGGGCAGGACGGTGAGGCAGAGAGCAACGGACACTCCCAGCTCCGCGCCCGGGTCCTAACCGACACCCGGCGTGAGGCGCCGTTGCCATGATAACGGCCGCGCGGCCCCGCTGCCTCAGGCGGCTGCGCGCCGGAAAGTGCTAGAAAGGCTGTAGCCCGCGCATGCGTAGAGCGGCTCCCTGCCCCCACGGCGCTGCTGCGGCACCCCAGGGCCGGAAGAAGCGGCGGGTGAAGGAGACGTTTTATGTGGGGCGGGAGGAGAGGCAGGGGGTGCTCAGGACCCCGGGGGGAGCGGCCCAGCGGCCCAGCGAAGTTCCCACAGAACCTCGCTCCGGCTGCGAGGCGGAGCTGCCGCCCACGTTGCGCAAAGTGCGCACACGGCTTCGGGAATACGGGGCCGCACCGGCCACCGCCCCGAGCCTGCTGCGGAGTCATTGCGACGGTTACTAGGACACTTCGTTTTCGTCCAATCAAATGGCGTTAGCTCATCCCTGAGGCCCGCAGCCAATCACGGCCGACATCAATCATTCGATTCAGCCAATGAGGAGCGCCCCGAGCAAGTAGGGCGGGCGCGTGTGAGTCACGGTTGCCTGACAGTAAAATCAACAGACAAATAGGCGGAGCCAACAGAAACCCATATTTGAGTGGCAGCACCTAGACCAATCAGAACTCCGTATTTTTAGAGCCTCGTTATGAGTACCCAATGCGCTGCAGCCGATGGCCGCCTGGGCGGGGAGAAGAAGGCTGCGCGCGCATTCCGCTGCTATATAAGAGCTGGCGGTTGCCTAACGCCGTCAGTTGGGGGGAAGAGTGGCGTTGGTTGGGTGGTCGCCGTGCCGAAACCATCATGAGGGAGATCGTGCACCTGCAGGCCGGACAGTGCGGCAACCAGATCGGGGCCAAGGTGCGGGCGGCGGGGCGGGGGCAGTGCGGGGGCAGGGGCGCGGCCGGCAGGGGCCGAGCACGCCGGCCCTGACGGGGTTTTCTTCGGCAGTTCTGGGAGGTGATCAGCGACGAGCATGGCATCGACCCGACGGGTACCTACCACGGAGACAGCGACCTACAGCTGGAGCGCATCAACGTGTACTACAATGAGGCCACAGGTACGGCCCCGCGCGGCCTCCCGCTCGCCCCCCCGCCCCGCCCCGCACTCACGGCCTCTCCCTGTCTTGCAGGCGGCAAATACGTGCCCCGCGCCGTGCTGGTGGACCTGGAGCCCGGCACCATGGACTCGGTGCGCTCGGGGCCCTTCGGGCAAATATTCAGGCCGGACAACTTCGTGTTTGGTGAGTGAGCGGGGGAGGGAGCCGAGCTGTCGCGTAACCGGCGCGGGGTGGGCAGGGCCGGGCCGCACTGCGGGCTTCCCCGCCCCACGCGCCCCGGGAGCGGTTAATCCCGGCGTGGGGTTGCGGGGGGTGGCACGGGAGAGCCCCGTCCGTGCGGCTGCCGCTACCGCCTGGGGGACAGCGGGCGAAGGAAGACGGTCGGGGCAGGGCTGGGTGAGCGCGCTTTCCGCGGAGCTGTGCCGAGTCATTGCAGAGGTGCTGCCGTGCAACCGCAGCTTGATGAAATGGAAGCTTTTGCGGGGGTTCTCCGGAGCCCGATGCTCTTAAGCTTTGCTTGCGAGCAGGAAGCAGTGACCGTAATCTAATACGAAAATGGCTCTCTTCCAGGTCAAAGCGGAGCAGGAAACAACTGGGCAAAGGGCCACTATACTGAAGGTGCTGAATTAGTTGATTCCGTATTAGATGTTGTAAGAAAGGAGGCAGAAAGCTGTGATTGCCTGCAGGGCTTTCAGCTCACTCACTCTCTGGGGGGCGGCACTGGCTCTGGCATGGGCACTCTCCTCATCAGCAAAATTCGTGAAGAGTACCCAGACCGAATTATGAATACCTTCAGCGTTGTGCCCTCCCCGAAAGTATCAGACACTGTAGTAGAGCCCTACAACGCCACGCTGTCGGTGCACCAGCTCGTGGAGAACACAGATGAAACCTACTGTATTGATAACGAAGCTCTCTATGACATATGCTTCAGAACACTGAAGTTAACTACGCCAACATACGGTGATCTGAACCATTTAGTGTCAGCGACCATGAGCGGTGTCACCACCTGCCTGCGTTTCCCAGGCCAGCTTAATGCCGACCTGCGGAAGCTGGCGGTGAATATGGTTCCCTTCCCCCGCCTGCACTTCTTCATGCCTGGCTTTGCCCCCCTCACAAGCCGTGGCAGCCAGCAGTACCGCGCTCTGACCGTCCCGGAGCTCACGCAGCAGATGTTTGATGCCAAAAACATGATGGCTGCGTGTGACCCGCGGCACGGCCGCTACCTGACCGTAGCTGCTGTTTTCAGAGGCCGCATGTCCATGAAAGAGGTAGATGAGCAAATGCTGAACGTTCAGAACAAAAATAGCAGTTACTTTGTGGAATGGATTCCTAATAACGTTAAAACAGCGGTCTGTGACATTCCACCTCGTGGCCTGAAAATGTCTGCCACGTTCATTGGGAACAGCACGGCCATCCAGGAGCTGTTCAAACGCATTTCAGAGCAGTTCACGGCCATGTTCCGCCGAAAGGCTTTCCTGCACTGGTACACGGGCGAGGGCATGGACGAGATGGAGTTCACAGAGGCTGAGAGCAACATGAACGACCTGGTGTCTGAGTATCAGCAGTACCAGGACGCTACTGCTGAGGAGGAGGGGGAGTTTGAGGAAGAGGCTGAGGAGGAGGCAGAGTAAGAGCTATGCAGACGACACCTGTAAATTTTGTTTAAAGCTGTATGAACTTTCATTCAAAACTCCTCTCTGTGTTGTGTTCCTTCTCTTGTCTTCGAGTCACTTCCAATGCTGTACAGGCACCATTAAAGCATTTTTCACAGTGCACAGGCTCGTCTCCTTTGTTCCAGCTGGTAAGCCTTGCGGGTGCTGTTTCCAAAAGTGAGCGCGTAGGTGTGGCGGAGGTCTGGAAAAGAGAAGCCCCCCCTTGCTGTCTGATGGTGGGATACAGCAGCGGTCCTGCTTGGGGTGGGGGGGGGGTGTTGAAGAATTAATTATGGAGTTACTTTATAGCTGGACGTCCTGATGGAGGGCAATGCCCTTAACGTAGAGGATGAAATTCAGCTCTAAGCCGTATCTAAATTTAGGTACCTGCGCGTGGACTCCTATTACAGGTGCTGGGTCAGGCTCCAGCCTCAGAGAGCTGAGCGGCTCAGAAAAGAATGGAAGCGCAGGCAGCTGTAAGCTGCAGCTCAGTGTCTGCCAGGGCAGGCGGCTGGTGCCAGCGATTTGCCTTTCAGATGCAGGTGGGTGGTTCTGGAGGGAGGAACGCTGCCCTCGCCCAGGCTGCACCCATGCAGCAGTACGGAGCTGGTGGGGCGTTGCAGCTCATGGCGGCTGCGCTGCGGGCTGCAGAGGAATTACATGAAAGAGCTCCAGCAATGCAAAGAGCGTTATGGATCTCATCCTGTCACAGGATGGCTGGACGGAAGGCAGATTAGGCTGCTTTCTCAATAAAGAAATGGTTGTAACTGGTTTGGGGGTTTTGTGTCTTAAGGTTTCTCCTCCCAGAGTGAAAATAGTAGCTGAGATTGCCCTGAGCAGTGAAATGCATCTGTGCGGAGAAGCAGGTGGCCAATTTCAAACCCACCCAGAAGCCCAATTGCGGAGGTGAAAAGATTGAGAAGATTTTTAAAGCGTGAGGTAACGCTTCAAGCGGTCCATTCCTGTCCCTGCTTTTAGGGTGCAGGTTTCTGTTGTGTTTTTCCCCTTTGCGTTACGCTGAAGCTCACACGCATTCCTCAGCAGGGCCTCCTGGCTGTTCCTTGGGTCACCGCTCCCCTGGGGAGCTGTGCTGAGTGCTGGGGGCTTTAGGCAGAGGGTGAAGCACACGGGTGAGCAGAACCATAGAACCCATAGAGACGGAAGGGACCTTTAGGGGTCACCTAGCCCGGCTCCCCTGCACTGAGCACACTGGAATGCGTTTCCTTCACACCCGCCCGGAACCCTTCAGGAGCTGCCTCTGCTCTGACGCTGCAGCAACCAGCAGCGCGACGTCACGGCAGTCATTAATCAGTGCTGGTGACTTTCATTTTTGCTTGGCTGATGAACTTACGTGGGACAAAGCCTGCATAGGCTGGTATCAGCCCAGCGCTGGTGTAGATGTTGCTGCCAGGCCAGTATGTCTGGGGAAATCTCTTGCCAAAGCTGTGAATCGGGTTCCTCTCCAGAAACTGGAAAAGAATAACACCATTGGTTGTAAAATGCGCTGCAACAAAGCTGTGCGCTTGGGGTCCTCGTTAAAGGCAGCACTCAGACTAAGGAAAAGCAGCTCTCACCACAGTTCCATTTTCTACTATTTCTAAGCCTCACTGCAGCTTCCCCTCCCCACCTTGAAGTTCTGCCTTTATGGGCTCTGGCAGAGGCCCCACAGACCTCACACTGCAGCTCTGCATTTGGCATGGGCCCCAAACCCCGGATGCATTCCGCCATCAGGATGGTGATGTGCTGAGAGCCATCGGCTCCTGCGGGCGCCTCGCGCTGTGACTCTGCACGTCTGTTTGCTGCCCCCCTGTAACAGGTTCCGCTTTTCCTTGGTGGTGATTAACACCTAATTCCCGGCCTGGGAGGAAGAGGAAGGCTTAGGATGTGTGAGCTGAAGGGAGAGTGTAAATCAGCCTCCATCACCTGCTGTGAGGTCACACAGAGCAGGGGCTGCACGGCAGAACCCCCAAAGGTCCCACCGAGGCTACGCTGCCCTGGGAGGGGAAAGGGGCCCACGGAGCCCCACGCAGTGCTGCAGCCCTCCCGCTGCCCTCGCAGAGCCGCACTGAAGCGAGAGGATTGCACTGCTCTGCCTGATGCAGCCAGCAAGAAATGATCGGCGGCGCATCTCAGCACGTAACCTAGGGCAACAGAGATTTAGGGCAGCAGATTAGAGGCTCGAAGGCTGAAGCCATCTTAGACAGAAATTTGGTGCCATTTCTTTTCTCATCCTTTCAGCTCCTCGTGTGCCACAAATAACCTCAGCAAGCCTGAGCGCTGCCAGTCCCTGCAGTGGGGAGCAGCACCCATTCCCAAGCGGGGGCTTCCCCATGAGCGTGGGGCAGAGCGGGCTGGCAAGCAGCACAGCGAGTTGTGGCCGTGTCCAATCTGGTAGCACGGAGGAATCTGTTAACCACAGTGGGAGGGAGCTCATTTCTCACGTAGGAGGATTATATGGCATGATACAGAGGAGTGCTACAGCTAGAGGATGAAACGGGAGCTTTACAGTATGGGTATTTCTCCTCTTCTAGGGAAGGCTGTAGAAATCAGGTGTCCATCTTATAGACACAAGCAATGCTAGTAAAGGAAAAAGCCTCCACCAGCACCCCGGTGCGAAGGACGCATTGCATAAGGGCGTCCTGCACCCACAGCTATGTTTTTAACAGCCTCCCTTGAACCTTAATCCTTTTATGAACTCATTTATCCTCCCTCGGTGTCCCAAGGAAACAAGTTACAGAATTTAACTGCTCGTCATTTTTCCAGCACGTCACCCAGTGGTGTTTTTTGGCTTGCACTGATACCCCCAGTTCTGCTGCAAACAAAACCATTGCTGGGGGCGCAGCTGAGAGGAAGCTTACATGGCTGCAACCAGCCTCGTGTGCACCCTACCTGCTGCCTATCGAATTCAGCCATGGCTTCCTTCACACCCTGCAGGTAATTAGTGCCCAGGGCCCACGTGAAGCGCGGTATGAATCCAGCGTACCCTATGGATGGAGATGGAACGCACATTGTGTAAGGCTCAGCCAGGCTGGGAGCAGAAGCTGCTGCGATAAATACATCATCTTGGCAGAGCATAGGAAGGAGATTTGAATTGGATGTCAGAGGTGAGATTTATTCCGAACGCCCTTTAGTTTTTTACCACCCGCCCCCTCTACCTGGGATGACCTTCTGCTGGATCACTCTGGGCACATCCAGCCTGGGGAGCCGCCAATCCGCGCCTGCTGGCAGCGTCACACCTTCAGCTCTCACAGGCTCAAAATAAAAGCAGAAATGTAAGACGTGGCTGGTAAAACCTGCTCCCCTCCACCCCCATCACTGCCAGAACCTGTTCATCCCAAACACCATTGCCATCTTGTCCTTCTGGTGCTCCATAGAGATGCTCCCGAATTTCTAAGGCCAAATGAGCGGGTGAGACCTGCAGGGCACCCAGGGGGCCGAAGGGCTGCACGTGGGAGCAGGGATGGCCCTTCTCAGCGGCTTTGGCTCCATACGTCAGATCTCTAATCTCTGATCTCGGCCTTTCAGGGATCAGCACAGCCCTGGCTGCTGGCCCTGCATTAGCTCCGGCTCCAGCAGAAATGAGGGGACAAAAGCACCGTCCCAGAGAGACAAAGTCAAATACCAGTGCTTCTGAGAGGGATCACTGGGAAACCCAGGTGAGCTGGGCGCCCATCACAACGTCCTCCCGGTGATGGGCTGTGTTTGCTACTCCTGAAAACATCCGTGCAACTTTGGTACTCTACGTTTTAGGGAATGGCTCTGCCCCAGCGGGTGGTGGGGTGGCCCCGAGCTGCTGGAGCCCTGGGATGCCGCTCTCAGCCATAGCACTGGGGTGGTCCTGAGCGCCCGTCCCCCTCCCCCAAGGACCCGTCCTCATCCCCTCACAGCTCCCACCCGAGGCCTCACCTGCCCGGTTCCTGCAGCTGCGCCAGCCCTGTGCCACCTGCCCTGCCCACACGCTGCAGGGATTGGGGGCAGCCGCCACTCCTGTCCCTGCGGTGGCCCTGAGGGGTCCCAGGCCACACTCGGTGGGCACCCGCTCAGCCCAGAGCCACCATGGCCGTGCTGGGGCTCCGTGCGCGTCAGCTCCTCCTCTGCCGGCCCCGCTGCGGGTGGCTTCGGCCCAAATTCTGCTTCAGGGAAGTTGGTCAGAGCTCTGGCTCTGTCGTAGGGGAAGAACCCTGCAGGGAAACAGTACGATGGGGTGGGATGTGGCGTGGCCAGCATCGTGCCCTCAGCCCACAGCCACCACCGCCTTTTCCATGGCATCTGCACTGCCACCAGCACCGGCCACAGGATTTGCCCTGCTGCACAGGTATGGGGCTGTTGGCTGGCATTTAGGTTTGTAATCTGCCCACAATTATACGATAAATGACATACGTTGTATGTGATGTTATAGGGTACACATACTCTGTACAACAGTATTAACAGCTGCTGTCCAGGCTAATGGCACCCTTGATTAAATTAAGTTTTCCACCCAGCGTGCCAGTTTTAAAGCAAGATTATCTTAACATTTCCTACATTTCTATTGAAAGTATTGCATCTCTGCTTTTTCTTCTTCAGCTGGCAAAGCAGTTATTGCATTGACAGGAAAATGAGTCACAGAATGGCTTGGGTTGGAAGGGACCTTGAAGATCATCCAGTTCCAACCCTCTGCCTCGGGCAAGATTGCCAAAAATGAAATCCCTTTGTACACAAGGAACCTCCAAGCAGCTCCTGACCGGCCTGTGCCATATCCATACCCACATCCATACCCACATCCATACCCTTATCCATACCCCCTCAGCAGTGCCTGCGTGGCCACCCCAAGCCCCAGCACAACCACATCCCCAACAGCTGCACCCAACAGCATTCCAGGAAAAACTCAACATGGGACTCAGTGGGTAGGAACCAACAGCATCCTTTGCTCCCACCAAGGCTTTACCAAAGATTTTTTATGTACTGAGCTTGCTGAAGGCCACATTAGCAGCACTGCTGGGGGCTCTCCGGCCATAGTTGTGCATAATATTGCACCTAAGGAAGGCAGGCCATGTTGAGCAAAGCTTGCAATGGAGGTTTGAGGAATGAAGGCACACGGTGCTTCTCGTGGCTGAGTTCCCAGCACGTCACTGGTGAGCAGGAGACTGAGCTCCCAGCTGCAGACAGTGGTGGGGTTGGGAGGGATGAGAACAGTGACAAAAACTAATGACAGACATCAACCAGGTCAACTGGTTCGTTGAGTCCCTTCAAACCACTCAGTCCAAGGAAATGTAAATGGGAACATCCAGGAACAAAGCCTGGGAACAACACTGCCTGGTGGAGTCCTGGTCCAGCAGAACACAGCTGGGAGGAGCAGGAAGGCCAGAAGTTTGCAGGAAGCTACAGGACACAAATTGCCAGCAGGTAAAGAGTCCCACAGTGCCACATCTCCAGAGTTCCTGAACACCTCCTGGGACGGCAACTCCACCGCTCCCTGGGCAGCTGTGCCAATGCATTATCAATGCATTATCACTCTTTTGGAGAAGAAATGTTCCCTAATACCCAACCTGGACCTCCCCTGGAACAACTTGAGGCCATTTATCTCCATCCCAGCAAAGACAACCTGGGGTCTCAACTTCTCTGCACCCCACCAGGTGCCAACATGCACTCGTTGGCTGAGGCTTTGCCCCGACCCTGCAGGTGTCTGAGCTCCACACAACGTGGAGGTGTACCAACAACATCCCCCAGGAGCCCACTGCGGGGGACACAGACCTCACTGGTGACCAAACCGGTACGACTCTGGGCTCTGCTCACCTGGGTGTGCAGGGAGGAAGGGCTGCAGGCCGTGCTGCGTCCCGCTGAAGTCCTCAATGAACCTCGGCTTGCACAGCGGTGCCAGCACAGAGCGAGGGCTCCTCCGGATGTGTGGGTCCGTCAGCAGGCGGTACGTGGTTTTGCCATAGGTCTCTCCAAACTGGTAGTTGTACTGAGGGAGGAAGCCCTCATAGCTGGAAAGGGAACAGAGACGCAGAGCATGTGGGTGCCCGCGGGGAGCTGTGCACGGGGCAGAGCATGGGGACGTTGTGCCTGGGGATCTCCCAGTGCCACTGACACCCAAGAGCTGGAGAAACACCTGTGACAGCACAGAGACAACCACCCCATCAACGATCCCACCGTGTGCATATCCGGGGGTAAAGGCGGATGATGCACGAGGATCATAAGGTGATGAGTGAGCACTTTCCCTCCCAACTGCTTTCAACAGCTGCCAGCAGAGCCGTGCATTACACTTGGCAGTTCTCCTGCAGCGCCTGCAGGACCTTTACTGGAGCTGGAGCTCGGTGGCCTCTTCCCATTGGTTTTCAATACTTCTTGCGACACCAGGAAGCTGTGCAGGATGATAAAAGTGAGCGGATGACGTAGCCTGAATAATTACAGGCCGGGCAGAGGACCTCTGATGGTGAACAAAGTAATGGTGGAGCTGAGAAAGGATTCTGTTTATGAGCAATTAAAAGCAAGGCAACCTGAGGAGCTCAGGTCCTGGCTTACAAAGAACACATCTGCCACAAAGTGAATCACAGCACAGCTGATGTGAGCTGCGGTGCTCTGGGGAGGGATCAGCACTGCAGGCTGAGCTTCTTTGTTGGCATCCTCATTAATAAACCGGAGAAATCCCCTGGTTCTGCAGGTCACCATCGCAGCCATTGCTCTAAAAGCTCACCCCTGAGCAGCCGCCTCTATTCCCAGGTCACAGAGCAGGGAGCAGCCCTGGCCCCACTCCAGGGCTGCAGGGATGGGACAGGACAGGGCAGGACAGGCAGTGCCAGGGCTCAGGATGGGAGCACTTCTCCATACCCCGAGCCGTTCCCTGAATTTCTGACATTGGGTTTGACTTCCCAATGCCTTCAAGCATCTTTGAGTCATTGCCACCACTGCAGCAGCAGGTCCCGCCGCTTCCATGCCATCAATACTGCCCAGCCGTGTCACCACCAGCCCCTCACACCTCTGCCCCCTGCAAAGCCCACATCCATACAAACAAGCTCATTTCTGCTTTCCGTGTCTTCCTTCTCAACCAGGAACTCACTGATGGGAGCGTCCTCTCACCAACCCCAGCCCTGTTCCTTCTGAAGGCCATCAGAGAGCGGTGCAGAAAGCCTTTCAGAAGGCCCAGCTGCGTACCAGTGAGACCCCCACCACCCCCACGGATCCATCAGCTCACTGACCTTGCTTTTGTTCACGCTAATATTTACTTGAAGGAGATCTTCAGATATCCTCGATGCAAAAATTATTTCAGTTTTGAACCCAAACCCCAGAAAGCAGCACCAGAAACTTTTCTCTCCTTGTTTTAAGCTGATGAAAGCACAGTTCCGAAGTTCCCCCCAATGCCCTGCAGCACGGTCCTTAATTACAGCCTGCTGCAAGGCGCTGCTCATCCCCCCAAGCCACGTCCCTTCGTTACGCGGCACATTTAAGAGTGCCTTAAAAAAAAGCAATCGGAAATCACGGAATTCACGGAATTCACTATTTTATCCCAACCTGAGCCTTGGAAATGAACCGACTTTGTGGATGAACCCCAGCACTTACCCAGGGATGTGGTGAGGTTGGGGAGGGAAAAGCGTGCTCTGCTTGGGGGCTGCCATGGCACAGCAGTGCGCGGGGGTGGGATGGAGGCACACAGCAGTTACCTGGGAAACCTCTGTGATGCTGCGGGCTCTTTGGGTCCTTCTGGTTTACTGAGAGCACTGCTCGCTGCAGCGCAGCACCGAGCAGCAGTGCTGGCTGCTCCAGGTCCCCGTGCCAGCACCCAGAGAGCCCCGGCCCATCTGCAACCCTTGGGACGCAGCAGCTGCACTGCCCCACTCTGCTCCTCCCAGCCCCGGGCGCAGACGCACGCTCACCATCGCTCAGACCACAGCGGCTGCCCTAAGTTAAAAAAAATACAAGTAGAAATTCACTTTTGTCAAGGTTATCATTAGGATTTATTGATACGAGAGAAACTCCGTATGTCAGTGCGTCAGCGGAGGAACTGATGTTACAGAAGGACACAGCCCAGGTGGTGGAACAGCATTCCAGAACCTCAGAACTCAGAAACACAGACACGGCACACAGCTGCAGTCGTGCATTTCCTGGGATGGGATGGAAACGCTCCAGGATGAGCGCGATGCGAGCCCTGCCAGCCAGCAGCACAGCGCAGCGCAGCACAGCGCACACAGCCACTGGCTCGCAGTGCTCGGGGTGCAGGTTTCCCTCTCAGTCCAGCAGCCGCAGCCATCCTCTCAGCAGAGCTGCTCCGGCATTCCCCCTGCAGCAGCGCCCTTACAGGGCTGGCAGTGCAGCACGCATCGCGTCTGGCCAAGGTGGGAATTATCCTCATAGTCTTTACTGGAAATACACACTAGACTGGGTGCTGTTTTTCAAAGTGCTGAACTTCCACCTTCTCCCAGTTTAAAAAACGTTCAGATTGGTCCTTAAGATCTGGCTAAACAACTACAAAGGGAACAGCAGAGCATCCCCCAGGCACCTGACAAATCCACAGCAGATTGAGCGCAGAAACAAGCAGAATCCTGCAGCCCTTCGGAGCCCTACGAAATCCTCCGGAGAAGCGCTGGAGAAACAGCCAAAAACCAAGCCCAGTTTGATGAGAAGCTGCCGTGTGCTGTGCAGGGAGCAGCCAAAGCAAAGGGAGCTCAGCCCAAGCACGGCTGGGGGATCCGTGCCCCACAGATGACAGACAGCTCCATCCCGTGGGCTGCAGGGCGCCTGCCTGCTGCCAGCACCGACCCCATGGGGCTGTGAGGAAGCACCGGTGCCAGAAAGCTCTCTGCAGGTGTGTGACACATGGAGCGGGGCCGGGGGGTGCTCTGCCCCTTTTCCTCTCCCGTGAGCTGTGACACAGCAGGCTCCGCTCTCAGCCATTGGGTTTCACCAAATCTAAGTTCCCTCTGCACGTGTAACAGCGTCGACTTAGAGATCTCATATTAATGGGTACTTATACAGGATTAATTGCACATCAGTCCATTGTGGCTACAAGTTCATTAGGCTAATGAATCTAACATAGTGACAGTAGTACAGTATCAGCTACTTCTCAATACAAACTCCCTACCCTAGCCTTAATCTGCAGGTCAGGAGATCACAGTGACCTTCCCACCACCTTTAACATTCATTTTCTTAATTTTTTTCTAGAAAAAAAAAAATCCAGTGTGGGGAAAAAACGCACATCTGTAACAAAAGCAGTGCTTAACAACCACAGGAAAAAGACCGTGCTCTTGGACTCTTCTATCAGCATCCTCTGCAGGCCCTGATAGCGTCGCTCCCAAAGGGTTGCTAATCCAGCTCTGTCAGTCCTCAGGTCCCTAAATGTTTCCTAGCTCTGTCAGTCACAGTTTCTCACTACACACATTGTCTGCAGCAAGAGCCGAAGAAACACTTGCTAACGTGCACAAGACTTCCATTTGATTGAATGGAATAGTTTGAGAAGACCGAAGTCTTTACTTCTACAATCTGTCCTCGGATCGTGGCTCTCCGGCAGCTTCCATCCCAACCAGGACAGCTCCACGTCCCCAGCAAGGCGGTTCGCATTCGTTTTTCCCTAAGGCGTACGGTGTCGACCGAAACCCCCTCACAGTATTCCCAGGTAATGATTCAGAAGAGGAGATGATTTTTCAACCAAACGAGATCCTCTGGTCCTGCGCGTGTCAGCCCATGGCCAATAGAACCAGCAGCTGCCATGGACGTCTCCATTGAAGTACGGAACAGTCAAGGGAGCAGAGCGGGGTGCCCTGACTGCCCCCCGCAGGGACACACAGTCACTGTTCCCAGCAGTCTGTCTCTTTTGCTGCAGTCAAATGTTTGATTCCATTTGTTCCAGCAGGAAGTGGTAAATCATGTCAAAAGTGGGACGATCTTTTATGTCCCTGCTCCAACATTTCAGCATCAGGTCAAACACGGGGTTAGGACACAGAGGAGTCTGGGACAGATAGATCTGAAAAAAGAAACGCAGAGTGAGTTCGGTGTTGGTTCCTTAATAGAATGGAACCTCGACTAAGTCAAGACCACAGGACAGCTTCAGCCCAGGGCTTCACAAGACAGCAGTCATGCAGTGCTGGAGATCCATTCGAGGTGAATCCAGCAGTGAAGGGTGGCCGGAGCTGTGACACCACCTGGCGTGGCTCTGCACAGCGCTGCCAACTCGTGCCATGAGCGGCTCCCGGAGCTGCCTGCTGTCCCAGGGGAGCACAGATGCTTCAGGAGGATCAGTTGGACACAACACACAAACCGAAACCAACGCACCACAACGAAATCCAAACACTTTCACTCACCGTAAACAACCCATGAGGCTTTCTAAGCACCGTGACAGCTTGTTAGCAGAGAAGAAAAAACACCTTTTAGAGCTTATCTAAAGTACAGGTTGGCAGATTTATCAGCTTTCCTCCATTTCAGAACAGTGACCTTTCAGACCCTTCACTAAGCCATTAGTATCTGGGAGACAGCGAATAATACCTTGCATTATTTTACTTCCCTTTAATCCCTTAACTTTTGGAACTCAATGCGAGTTTTGGGAGAACAAGCAACTGTACATCCACTCTGCTGGGGCACAGCCAGCCTTGGAGGTGCTCATTTGCCATGCTCTATTTAGCATCCTCACCGATCTATCTATTGAAGGCAGCAGCAGTGGGCTGTACAGTCCCGCCTGGAACCAGAGGATAATGACTTAGAGAAGCCCTTCAGCAGTTGGAGCTCAGCATGGATGGAGATATGGGGAGTATTCCAACCGCTGGGCACCTACAGCTCCCCCCTCCCCACCTCAGTGTTTCTTTGTCTTTCAGAGGAAACACAAATGGGAGAAAGATCTGACCAAGTCGGAGAGCAGAAGAGTTGTGCAGAACAGCTCAGAAAAGCTAAGGAGTCAGGGCATCAAAGGCAGCCTGGGACACAAGCCGCTTATGACATGGAAGAAGCACTGGACAGGCCAGGAGGCTCTTCCAGTGGGACTACAGGAGGGGAAAGGCAGTCCCACGAGCTGCACAAAGGGCAGGAGAGGTGGGACATGCTTGAGAGGACGAGTAATAGAAGCAAGAACTTCTGCAGATGATGTGAGAGCAGCAGGAAGGCCCTGGGAGATCCACGTGGCTGTGACAGGGACAAGAGAAGGAAGGAGAGGTCACATTTGCTTTCTTACCTGCCTGCCCTGGCTCCGGAAAAACTCCCCTGTGTTCTCAATGACCTGCTCATCTGAGAGGAGGCTGTAAGGCTGCTCCTTGCACAGTATGAACATCTCCCAGAGGGTGACCCCGAATGCCCAGACATCACTGGCCGTGGTGAACTTGCCCTGTGAACAGAAAGCAAGCCTGGTTTGCACACAGCACTCATCTGACAAAAACGTCTGCATTTGCCTCCAGCTGTAGCAAAATGCGTGTGCTGGGGCAGGGGGCCGATAGCTGCTGCCCACCTCCACCCAAAACACAGCACTGCAGCACAGAAAAGCCTCTGAACAGGAAGCAAAGCCCTAGGGATAAAAGCAGAGCCTGAGCTGACTCTTAGGCCAGGATAATTGTGCTCTTTGCACAAGCACAAGTTGGTGACAGTCTGCTCCCTGTCCCTGTTTTCTGTCTTTAAAAAAAAAAAAAGTGCCCAAACTGGATTTGTTCGGAACAATACATTTCTGAAGTAGTAAAAAGAAGCCAGAGACTACTCACAAAATCACGGACAACAATCAGGGCTGGAGGGCTGCTTTGTCAGCAAGCAGCCAAGACTGCCCAGGCTCAGCCAGCAACCCCAGCAGCCTGCAAATGTTTGGAAGATACTCACACAAGGAAGGAGGGAAGCGACTTACGGATTAGATGAAGCTGTAGAAGGTGAGCTTAGAAAAGCTTGGGGCCACCAGCCTTCATGGCAGCCATAACTACAATCCTCCTATGTACTCAGAGGGGGTGTTGTAAGAAAGTGGAACTGCATGATTAGGGTTAAGCTAGTGTGAACTAGCTTGAGAAAGAGATCGGGCCGATTATTGAGGAACTGCCTCTAGAATGGATGTGTTCAGGCTGTTGGACAGTCTCCTGAAGGCAGCCAGCAGGACCCTTAGACACAAAACCAATGCCCAACCTCAAGCCCAGACTCAGCAGCAGAGGCTCATCAGGTTTCATTCCTGCCCCTCTGGGCTTCGCAGCTGGGGAAGCGGCACAGAGCAGCAACTTGCTTGTGATTCCAGCAGGAATCCTGAATGCCAGGAACAGAAGAGCACAGATTACCTGGAGCCTAAGTGCTGTATTTGCAAGGACACCCTTCTTTTCCGGCCCAACATAACTTAACAGACATCTCACCGGGCCATCTGCAGCTCTAAGGACTTCCATAAGCACACATCACTAATTCAGGGGCACACTGAGAACCAGAGGGAGGGAGATGGAATGGTTCTGGACAGTGCCTACCAGGAGGATGCTTTCCCAGGCCATCCAACGGATGGGCAGCACCGCCCTGCCCTGGATGCGGTAATAATCCCCGCTGTACAGATTCCTGCTCATGCCGAAGTCTGCAATCTTGATGGTGTAGTTGTTGCCCACCAGGCAATTCCGAGTTGCCAGATCTCTGTGCACAAAGTTCAGAGATGCTAAATACTTCATTCCAGAGGCAATCTGGGTGGCCATGTAGAGCAGGTTAGAGTAGCTGCAATAGAAGATGACAAAATACAGGAAATCAATACGGTTCCCTGCACTCGGTTCTCCCCTGACATTTCCTACTGCTTGGCCTTGCACTGGATGCACTACAGGGACCCTTTGTTTGGTTTTTTGCCCTACCAGTGAAACTGAACTGTCCCACTCCAGGGCATTAACAGCCCAACCTGCCAGGCTACGCCGAGCTCCTGAGCTGTCCCTGAAATTAACAGCTGTAAGAATTTGACGTCCCTTAGACATTTAATACCAAGCATTAATATCAGGAGTTTCAAAGAGTTTATGCAGCAAAGCACCAAATCCTCAGAGTGCCAATGAAAATTAAGCTGTACGGTCTCAGAACTTCATGTCTTAAGAGCTCAGCTCAGTATTCCAAACCACTGCTACCACATATTAATATAAGCACGTGAAACACTCGAGACAGCTTATGTTTGATATTACCAACTATGTCAACCGCGGCGTTTTGCTATAATTTCAATTCCCCCATTACCAAAATGAAGACGGCACAAACAAAGTCGCATGACACACAGGCAGAATTTGGAGCATCTGACTTTCAGAATTCTTCACACCCCAGCATTTGTGATGCTCAGCTGTTTCTCACTGCACGCTCAAACACTTCCAAGTAAACAAGCATTTGTCAAAACAAATCTAAAGCTGTTCACAACTAATATTTCTCTGCTAAAGCTCGAGAAAAAAAAGCCTTCCTTCTCTTTGTGCTCTGGTGGCAGTGAGGAAAGCATTACCACAGAATCATCTGAGTCTGAAGGAACCTTAAAGGTCATCTGTTGTCATGTTATCTGAATGATAGCAGCATGACTCATGACAATGTATCCGATCTACCTGTCCATAGCTAAGCCACTGCTGCAGAGCTGGCAGGCAGCCCTTCTGCCCTGAGGAGGGGCTGCCACCCCTTCCCTGCCACCATGCTCAGCACCACAGCTCAGCCAGGTGACAGCCGACCCCGTCCCACTGTCAGCTCAGTGCTTCTCCTGATCTGGGTGGGCCTGCTGTGTTCCCAGAGAAGGGACTCATCCACCCATGTGGACCTCACCCACCTGGCTGCTGGCTTCCTGCTTCAGAGCAGGCAGAGACTCCCAGCCCTGCCTTCTCCCTTTCCCCCAGTCAGGTGCCTCGTGCTTGGGGCTGCTCCTCTTTCAATTCAAGACACCCAGTCCCCCACCCACCTGCCTTCTGGCAGGTCCTGTCAGCAGTTATCTGCTGTCTTCCTGCTCCCCCTGTGCAGCAAGCTCTGCAGTGCGCGGTGCATGCAGCGCTGCACACGGAGGAGAAGGATGGGAGACTTCTCACTCATCTTCATGATTTGTTAAACAGCCAGACAGCAGGGAGATGCATCTCAAACAAAAAAAGCTGTGGGGACAGCTGGACCTTGCTGTGTCAATCAGACACCCACAGGAACTGGCAGAGAGACAAGACGCACTCTTTGGCAGTGGGATTCATTTCACTATCAGTAACCAGCTTCTATGGAGACAGACATCTGAGCTAGTCACACAGGCTTCCTTCAGCATGAAACTGTCGGGCTGAAAGGGCCAGAAGGAGTGGCTGAAGGATCAGCTGGAAGAAGAAGAAAATCTTATGGGTAGGTCCAAGTAATGGAAAGCAGGGAAGAGCACTGAATGCTGGTGTTAAAGTCAGGTGAGAGGTGAGCAGGAGAAGGAAGACTGTTTGAGACTATGGCCTCAAAAAAAAGCCCCAGCTCTAAAAGCTGTTTCAAACGTGTGGAATGGACAGGAGACTGAAGAGAGCTGGAATGTGTCTGCTTGGATGTAAGGCCATCTTACAGCAGCTCCTGATGTGTCACAACTCCTCACAATGTCTGCTTAACATCCCACAACAGGAGCACTGACCACCGCCAGCTGCTGGCAGCAACAGAGCTCCACACTCAGCTCTCAGGTAATAATTTTTAGGCATCCAGAGAATGCACAAAACATCCTGAAAGCCTAAGAGAAATTCCTGACTGTATCCCAAAACTCTATCTGCAATGCAACTGGCTTGCTACTGAATGAAATGCTTGATGCAACCTCATTAATGTAAGATGGCCACCGTGACCAGAAGAGCCCACACTCAGGGACACTTCATGGGAACAGAGATCTCTGGAGGCCTCAAGAACAGCACCCTGTGCGAAGCGGAATCAGTGCCCACTGTTTGTGCTGGGGCGACGGCCAGGCTGGAAGGTACAGAAGGAGCTGGTAGCTCCGTGCTGCTGATTCAGCCTAAGTACGGGCAGCTCCTCTTACCTGACACAGGGAATGTTGTTTGAAATTGCAAATTTGCTGTAGATCTCCCTCTGCGATAGGAACTGATTGAGGTCTCCGTTTTCCATGTATTCCGTAATCATGCACAGCGGGTCATCGTGCACACACACCCCCAGAAGCCGGATGATATTTGGGTTCTTCAGCCGCGACATAATCTTGATCTCTTTCAGGAAATCATTTCTTGTAAAACAGAAAACAGAGGTTTGAATCCTAAACTATTCCTTTGTCTAAAGAAAACGCAAGCAGCAGGTAAGGAAATCCTTGACCAGAGACAGTTAAGCATCTGCACACAGTGAGTTTGAAAGATGGTTCTGACCCTGTGTGCAGCATCCACTCCTACCCCAGCAAAGGGAATTAATACAGCATTTCAGTTTGACATTACGTTTCTTCCCACCCTCAGCTCTTTGTCTGCATCCTGTTCCTTGCACAGACACAAAGCACACACCAAGACCTCTCTCTTACAGAGGTCATTAGGGTTAACCCATGTGAAACTGTTGCTTTCCTCCTCAGGTGGCTGGCACTGTGGATGTTTTTACCTGGCTGTTTTGTTGACATCTGATCTCAGCATCTTCACTGCTACGAGAACTGGCTGGTGAGTGAACTCCGTGGAAGGGACCCCCAGGAACTCCAGCAGGCCATCAGCTTCACAAAGGTGCACCTGCAGGGCAGAAAGTAAGGGTGACTATGAGAGCACACAAGCAGAAAACAAAAGGAAAACAATCTTACACTGAGGTCATCAGTTTGGTCACCACTGGCAGAACGACCAAGTGAACGATCTAATAAAAGTCAAGTTGTTCTGATGACCAACAGCCCATGGGTTGGCCCAAGATTCTGGACCTGTACCACAAAGCCTATAATATAGACATTGACTGCAGTCTAATGGGCTCCCAGTTTACTCCACAGATGTAGACCACTGGTGCAATGCATAACTAAGTGGGGGTCAATGTGCCTAGCAAGCACTAGAGATGCTCAGGAAGGCCCCTGTGCCTGGAGTTGTCTGCTTTGTGCTGCATGTGCACACAAACACTGCAGGCTGCAGCACATTCGCTACGGACAGCTTATGCACAACACAGAGAATTGTCCTGCAGCCTGACCTCTGAACTGAGGAGCATCCAGAAATCACAGACAACTCTCCAAAGTCCTTTAATTCCAGGAAAAAAAAAAAAGGGAGAAATGTGTGTTGTGGTACAAACACATCACCTGTAAGCACAACCAGAGGTGAACGCTCTGAGGGAAGCACTGAATTCAAAGTTTGTTCAGATAAATAAATGAGCAACCACATGAAAACACTGCCAGGGTTATAGAAAAAAAAGAAGATGGAGGAAAGGCTGCAACAAAACCACCTGCTTAAGGGTTTATCAGAATGCACATTCAAGAGAACTCGACAAACATTGCTGGAGCTGACAAAGTAGAAAATGTGAGCGTGCAGGATAGGCAAAAGGACCGGAGGAAGGGAGCAGACAGGATGTGCTTGCAGCAGTAATGAAACATAATGGGAGATTAATTTTATATGAAGAATGCACCGAGAACTTATGCAAGAAGCACAGTGAATAGAAAATGGAAACAGCACAGAAAATGGACAAACCTATAAATCAGAAACAGAAGTGCAAAGAGGCTGCTGCAGTTACATGGAGAGCAAAATCTGCCAGGGTCAAAGAACAGTTGTGAGATTCACTGTCATCAAATTCTGAAAGTCAGCAACAACATCAAGCAGAGACCAGATGGAGAAGCCAGCGGTAAGAGAGCTGTGGTACCAAGGGCCTGTATTGAAAGTGCAGGTAAACGTGTCACTGTTTCCAGAAAACTGATGGTTAGGAACAGAAATAAATGGGTTGGGAGTCTCAAAAGCTCTGGGTGGAGTGAAAAATGCATGAATGAGCCACGCTGCCAGAAGCAAAACTGCACACTAAGCCAGAGCAGCTGAGCAGAGCTTACAATGGTGAGCAGTTTGCTAAGACTAGGCGGGTGAGACGGAGAGAACTGTGATGCAGCACATTTGCAGGACTGAGGGGAAGAGCCTGTGATGTCAGGAAAGAAACAGGCCATGAATGAAACTCCAAGGAAAAGGGGATGGTGAACCTGGCTGCTGCTGCTTAACAACGGAAAGGAGAAGGAGAAAGCTTTAACAGTTATTTAAAGGAAAGGAATCAGTAGGAAGGAGAAACCAGAATCAAAACAGCGAGGAAAAACCTCACATTTTTGGAGTGTGAGCCAGCACAGGGCAGGATCCATGCCACAGCAGTGGCTGTGCAGACAGCCAGGTGAAGACACTGAGGATGCCGGCACCTTTCCAACACACAGAGTGATCCAGACAGAAGTGAGGCGGACAGGGAGGGAGGCTGAAGCAGGCAAGGTGTCACAGGGAGGAATTAAAAGCATGGGCACAACACGGGTGAAGAAGAGGTCAGTAAAGGGCTGCGCCAACAGAATTTTTAAGACTGTGAGTGAGGAAAAGCTGGGGAGGATAGAGACACAGGTGAAGAGCAGGACAAAGCAAGGGAAAACTTGGCTCAGTATGGAACCAGGGAGAAGAGAAAAAGCCAGAAACACTCAGAGCTCAAAAGGAGCCCAAGGAACAAAGAGAGTGCTTGGCAGATGACAGATGTGTGCATCATGCTGCCTTGGGCTTCTGAGGCAAACTGGGGCTTGAGCAAGAAGCGACACCAGAAAATATGTGAGGGCACCACAAAGCCTGGGCAATGTCTGCCTCAGCCAGGGCCAGCATGCAGAGCCTCATCAGAACCATCACCTGCTCATGTGAAAACTCTGTTTATACCCAGAGTGAGTCTGCCTTGGCTGGAGTCAGTGACAGCTTTCAGTCACATACCTACAGGTGAGGGACAGCCACCACACGTTTGAGATCTCCGTGGAAGGGCACGAAGCAGTCTGAACTCACACTGCCAGGCCTTTCCTATAGGATCATAAACAGGGACACAGACAGCAGGCAGACAAAGTTTGCCTGCTAAGAAAGACTCCTGTGTGGCACTGGGCTGCAGCCTCGCAGGAACACAATAGGGCTCTCCATAGGCTATCCTAAAGGACGCTGCAATAACACAGCACTCTGGTCTAGAGGAAAGTGTCCCTTTCCATGGCAGGCGTTTGGAACTAGTTGATCTTTAAGGCCCCTTTCAGGCCAAACCAACAGCAAAGGCATGGATTAAGTAATACACTTTTATATGCAGGTCTCCCAGTCCCTGAGGACAAAGTCATGCCAGAGAGCAGCTGAGAGGATTCGTTGTGCCAGACATCTTTCTGCTAGAGAAAGCATGGAAGAGAATGGCTGTACCTCTCCAAACTGTCCTTCTCCCAGCTTCTCCTTGAGTCGTAGCTGCTGCCGTGGGAATTCACCTACGGAGATGTCCTTCTTGGTAAGGGAATCCACAGTCAGGGCTGGGACTGCATACATGTTGTTGCCCGTCACGCCTTGGAGGTGGACGATATCTGTTTCAGCATAGTGAGGAACATTGTTCTGAAAGCCTTGGTGAGGGGTCGACTTGGTCAGGTCAGGCTCAGCGTAATCCCCACTGCACACTGGGGAGAAAGCAAACACAGGTTAAGTCAGACTCTCACTCCCTTAAAACCAGCACGGCTGGCATCCACTCCTGAATCCTGCAAACCTCTGGGAATCCAGCTTAGTTGCATGCACGTCAACCTCATACCAGCGTACCAACCCAGATGGAAAGCTGCTTTGTTTTAAGTAGGGCTTAAACCAGAACAAACTGCACTTCTACAAGTTTCACAACAAACAGTTGCGAGTTACAAGTGAATTTGTGTTAATCAGCTCCCTGCTCCATCCGGCTGGGAGAGCAAAAATTCTTGCCCAGACATGGAAGCACAAGTCTAAAGTCGTTACCTGTTTCTGATTCATCCTAAATTTGATCTGCTCCTTTTACCTGACACAGGGAATGTTGCCTGCAACAAGAGACTTGCTCTATGTTCCTCTCTGGAGACTGGGGCCTCCATTTTCTCTATACTCTGTTATCACGCTACTTTATCTCTTACAGCTTATTCACATAAATACCACGCAATAACTCTTCATAAACAACTCCCTGTATGGTCAGTTATTACATAGAACACGTGTTCTGCTTCAGATTCGCATCCTGACTCAGTCCAAATCCATCTCCTTGCATAGCATAATGCTGGACCTCAGCAAGTTGTTGCTTGAGGAACGCAGCACTGCCCTTCCATTCACTGAATGGCAGCACAGACACTGAGCATACAAAAGTCCCTGGGAAACGTTCCTTTCTGTGCACATCCAAAAGGCCCCCGGGGGCTGGAAGCCAGCACACCACTGACAGCCCTCTGCTGCATTTGCCTCTGCTTTTTCTAATGCAGTCTCAAAGAGCCCACGCTGCAGGAAGACGTGCTAAAGGCCTTCTCCTCCTGCTCCCCCAGGCAGTCTGGACAGCGTGGGAGTGCTGCAGGCAGTGACTCCACTGCCAAGGGGCTGATGAGACACGATGACTTGCTGCTGTGATTGCCAAAATCAGCTCCTAAAAAGATGACCTGGCTAACACATAAACAATCTTTAAAGAGAACAACAAAAGGCCACCACCCTTCAGTGGGGGCCGGTGCTCCATCTGCCAACATTACATACTCAAAAACTTCTGAGCTTCAAAATACTGCCCTTCTAGTACTGCATCGTACCGAAGACGACTATTGAGACACATTTAAAAAATGTGAGGGAAATAATAAAAGAATAAACGCCTAACTTCTGGAGCCTGATGATTCCCTTACCTGAATCCTCTGCACTTTGGGATAGCTCTGGAAGCTTGTGGAGCAGCGTAGTTGGCTGGTGATACTCCAAATCCAGTGGAAAAGCACGTTCATAGGTGGGATTTGACTGGTGGATCTGGGTCTGGTTGTTGGCAATGGTGTAGCTGTAGAAGGAGAGGCGAACCGTGGCATCCTCCTCCAGGATTCGGCGTGGGGCCTTCAGATAAAAGAGAAACTGCTGAGGTGATGCTCAGTTTTTGAGTAACGTACTGGCTGCAACTGCAACCATTTCCAGTAACATCTTGGATTGGGGCCTGGGTTTTAGCTGCTAGATGGAGCAGGGGAAACCCCGTGCTTTCCATAGAATTCAGAGCTCTTTAGGGTTGATTCTTAGATCTGAACTTGTGCCTGCAAAATAACCTCACTGTATTTATTACCTTTTCCAGTCTTTTTTGAACATATTGCTTCCAAAGAATAATGATTATAATCAACAGGAGTAGAAGAATAATAGCCACAAGGCAGCCCACAAGGATGGAGGTATTGGAGTCATCTGCCTTCTCTCCTATCCAGGTGCTTGTTACAGAAGATGTGGTTTCTGCAAACAGAGAGGAATTAAGAACAACCTGCCATCAGTAAAGCACAGGCTGTTACACATGCTAACTTCCATGAGATCATGCCCCTTCCCACAGATTGGTGCAGAAAAGATCTTAGGCAGTTTCCTGAGTGTTAACATCAGCCGTGTTCCCATTTTGCCCTGGTCAACCACAATTCAAAGGCTCAGATCTAAGAACTGTGCAGAGGACTTCTGCAACCAAGCGCTGCTCTTAGCATCAGAACAAACTCTTCTGATGGATCCATGTACAAGTAGATAGCTTTTAGAGTTCCACCAGTGGCACACATGCATTCAGCCTACTTGCTCTGTGAGGCAGTGTAGGCCAGCTGAGGACAGAAGATATAGCTGAGGCTTGGAGGACTGTAAGCTGCAGCCCTGTGTATCAGGGCAACAACCAGGCCATACCCACATCTCCAGAGAGGGAGAGACCGCAACAACTAGGATGTCACTGAAAGCCCCCAACCCTCAAGCCCTTGACATGACTAAGTGACAGAAGTCCTTACCCCAGGTCCCCTCAGTAACGTTGTACACTGTTTCCAGGGCATCTGTAGTGCTTGTGGCTGCCGTAACCAAAATAGGATTTACACTCTCCATGTCTGTGGGAGGTGAACAAAAACATCAGTCTAACAAAATCTCTTCACTCCTGCCAGCAGTCAGTGCAATCCCAAGCATGACCTCTGCCTTCCTGATGAGCCTGGGCCGAGACCCACATAGCAGATCCCAGCGCACCTAATAGGAGCGAGCGGAGCCTGCACAGCCTTTCCATCGTGCAGCCTGCACTTCCTAACCACAGCAAACTGCCAGTGCATGCAATATCCTTCCCTGAGCCTGGCCAGAAAGCTGGTACTGAAGCAAAGGCCCTTTCACACACATCATCTTCCTTCTTTGTCTCCATTTAGCATGATTAGCAGAATCGTCATGCCGGGCTGGACCAAGAGCCTGCCTAGTCCCACGTGTAACAGGGAAGGCAGCCAGCAGGGGCTGCTATCAGCAAGATAAGCAACAAGCTGCAAATGGAGCATTCCTTCCCCATGTGCGTCCCCTCACAGGGGAACCTTAGAGCAGAAAGCTGGAGCCACAACCTTTGTACATCAGTGATAGCTGCTTTCTTCAAGCCTCTGCCCACTCCCTCCCAGAACCTTTCAAACCACCTCATGGTACTGATTTCTGCTGCAGTTGCAACAAAAGTTTCAGGCTGTTGTGGGTTTTTTTTGTTTGCTTTTAATATATAAACCTGCAATCTGTTAACTCCCATGGCATCTATAGATATAGTTCAACTATGCTTAGTACAGGTAAAAATTGACCCCAGGAACAGCACACAACTGCCTCAGAAAGAAATGCCCCACACTTTAGTTTTTGGTTGCCTTGGTTGTGCATCTGCATACCTGCACCATGAACAGCTTGAAAAGCATCCTCTGTAGACCTGATTTTGCTACACACGCATTGCCCTTCCAACTCTGCTACCTCCTCCCCACTGCACAGCCCTTATGTGCCTTACGCTCACATTAACCCCACATCCTCCACCTCCACACCATCCCTTCTGCTCTCCACCCTTCCCAAGATCTACTTGACTGTAGGAACACTCACCTGACTGAAAGGAGATCTCGCTGATCATCATCCAGGTGTCAGCAAAGTAGAAGCGGCACAACATGGCTTTACCCACGTGCTGATTGAGGGGGACGGTCACAAACCTAGCACTGGGATTTTTGTCATCCAAGACCGTCGCCACACCAACGGGTTCAGGCTCCCAGTCTGCAATCAGGCGTGGTTTGAACAGACACTCCACCTTCTGGAAGATCTTCACCCCCTTGGAAAACATGTTGTTGCAATGCACCTGGCAAGGAGAACACGGCAGGAAAGAACAGATAGTGAAATAATAACAACTTAAGCCTCAGGAATTTCTGTTCATGGAGGTGTTCTGTTTCTAACATCTCTCTGTATGAACGCTCTTAACCCAGAAGAAATGATACAATAGCCAAATTGTATCTGTCTTTAAAAAGTCCATAAAAAGAAAATAATCCAAGAAGCCTCGTACAATCTAAAGCCTCACACACCAACTCTCCTTGACCACAGACCCTACAAGGGAAAAGAAAACCATACCTGGGCCCCAACCTTTTAGAAACCCTCCAGCTTCCACAGTCTAAGTAACATCTTCCACAAAACAGCCAAGCAGTGTGTGACCTCAGGAAGAAATTCTCCCATCATACAGCAGCGGTTCTGCTGTGGCTGCATCTTGAAGATAATTGAGGGTCTGTTTTCTTCACAATGTAAGCCCACATTCATCATCCTCTCCTGGTAGCTCAGTCCTGCCTGCTGCAATGGCACCATTAGTTTAGGCAGCGATGCTGGAATTTAAACCGCCATCACTACGCTGCCAAGTTAACAGCTCACTGAAGCAAAGATGTCCTGAAGATCAGCACCAAGGTATTTTGGCACTGTACCCAACGACTGGGAACCAAAGGAACAAGGTGAACCTTATAGAGCCTGGTGTTTCTCACCCTACACCTCTGTTTTCATAGCCACAGTGGTCCAACCCTCCCTTAGCAACTCTAAAAATCACTTCCTAACAACTCTGGAGTATTAGCAACTGTGACAACAGCCCTTTCCAGATTACATGCAGCTCTGAACCCTATTAACTGCATGACCTCCGAGAGATTGCAGTGAATAGCAGTGAAGCAGTAATGAGGACAACAGGCCTGGTGAGAAGGAAGAAGACAAAAGAAGGGTAGCTGAGCATAATTAAGAACAGATGAAGCTTAGACAACATTATTCAATATGGAGATAGAGTCATCCATAAGGCAGGAAAGCCTGACATCTGCAATACACAGTTTGTGCCATATTTGGATAGGAGTTGGATATGTTCACATCTTGGACCGACACAGAGACACTTTCTATTCCAAACACCACCTACTGAAGTCCAATTTTATAACGTGCAAGCCTAAGTAGTTTGCAATGCAGCTGCAATATTTGCTAGCTTTTATTTTTAGTACTTCCTTGGATACTGGGGAAGTTCAGAAGTGTGGAATAAAGCAAAAAGGTATCAAGATGTAACACAGAGGAAAGTATTTACAGACCACCAAGCCTGCAAAATGCAAAGCTGAAACAGCTCATATTTACTAAGGACTGAGGAATAACCTACGCTGATTAATACAGTTTGATAATGAAACACTAAATGAAGTAGCTATTTTTAGGTGCTTATTTATCGAGTTGATCAGGATGGCTGTGTTTACATGACAGGCTTTTAAGAGGCATTAGAACACTTGTTCCAATTAGCATAGTATGAGCTCATGAATAATACTCACTTGATCAAAATTTGTCCAGTAAGTCTCAAGAAATAAGGCACAAATCACTCTTCTCAAGGTGTTCTCCTAGGAGCAATGCATTCCTCTGGACTGACTCATTTCAAGACAGCAAACTCAGGAACAAAATATAAGTAATTCTTTCTGCACTGGAAGCCAGTAACTTTGAATTGACTTTCAGCACAATACCAAAGTCTTAACGAACACTGGCTCCCTGTCCTTTGGCTAAGAGGACTAACATGATCACAAGATTGATAAACAAAGAGGACTCATCCAAAGCCGGGAAATTGGTACCATTACTTTATGCAGTTTGATGGAAACCCTGCATTCAGTCTCTATACCTCCAAAGGAATACTGGCAGACAAAGAAAGGACTGGAAGATAGCTACAAAAGTGATCCTACATCTCATAGGGAAGGGACTGAGAAGTTCAGCCAACCTAGTTTACTGAAGCAGTGATTAAGAACGTGATTTAACCGCAGTATAGAAGCAGGAAAGTTTCTGAGAAGGCAAGACTCCTACTTCTGGCCAGCAAAAGCAGGCTGGGAGCCAATGGTTGCAAGTTAAAAATAGACAAAACAAAACCAGGGTATGTAACCACCAAAACAATTTACTGAAGGATGTGGTGGGTTCTCCTTCATTTGAAATCTGTACAAGAAAAGCCACTGACCCTTTTTAGAAGATTTTATTTACTACAGAATTAAAAAGTTCAGGTCATCCTCCTCTGTGTAAGTAATTTCCCAGAGCACAAGCATAGACTGAGGCATCCAGAGAAGTTCTTCATCAAAAATGGAAACAAAAACATGTTCCTTTCCTTCAAGGGCCACACAGGCCTGAGACACCGAGCAGCCTGCATCCTAAATCCATCTAAATTGCCCACAGTGGCTGCCTAAACACTGCTCCAAGTGTTATTTCCCTTACCATTTAAGCCAAATACTGACAGTGTCCAAGATCCAGAGAGGCACATGCTGCCCTGCTCAGCAGTCTGCATCAGCAAACCTGGGACGATGCCTACTCACGTTTCCCTCCGCTGACTTCTGCTGTCAGGCACATTACATCCTCCAGCTTTGGAGACAGAGCCCAAATCACAGAACGGCCTGAGCTGAAGGGACCTCAAGGATCATTAAGTTCCAATCCCTGAAGGAGGAGCCTGGGAGCAGGCAGACGCAAAGCCCACCCCAAGGCTGCCGGAAGAGAACAGCACCCAATACCTTCATGGAGGTGAAGTTCCGTGGTCGGTCAAACTGAAACTCCATTTCAACAAAGCCCGTGCTGAAGCTCTCGTTCTTCCAGCCCACGTAGTCGTAGCCCGGCCACACGCGGTACTGGTGGCTCTGTGTGAAGTCATCCAGCCCCAGCACACCGTCCGTCAGCTGGCCCAGACCGCCATACAGGTGCCTGGCCAGGAAGAAGCACAGTTACAGATCAGCACCCAGAGAGCTCAGATGTGAAAGCACTCGGGTCCTTCGGCTGGCACCGGGAAAACAATCCTCTGTTTGTTCTTAATGCATCGTAGACAAAAACCTCATTTCCTACAATTGGGCAACATCCCATTTATTCTGTTCAAGCTGGGATTTTAAAGCCCTTCCCTGCCTTGGAGGAGGCAGGAGTTTTTGCACTGACATCAAACACCGACAGTAAAGCCTGCTCCCTGGTCTTGTTTTGTCCAGCTCCTCTAGGAAGCCTTTGTCATCTGGGTGTGCTGCTGCGTATGTTGGAGCATAAAGAACTTCAGGTAAAAAATTTCAAAGAAGTTGATGACAACTGCAATTGGACTTAGAATGAAAGCACCTTAAATTACGACAGCAAGTCACTGAAAAGTCACTGTTGGGTCACTTATTAGGCCTGCTCCTGCACAAGCAGGGATATGCTGCCCCAAGAGGACATCCATACATACTCAAGTACTAGAAAGTTTAATGCCTTTTAAAGATGCTCAAATCTACAGCAAAGTAGGTAAGTAAGAAAGAAGAGATAATTTGCAGAATGACTGAGAGAAAACAGGATGACTGATCCCACCTGCGCTCCTGGTAGCCATCATAGGTCGAGTCATTCAGATAAACGATGGGAAAGCCAGGAGCCGCTATTGTCCCTCCTTCGGGGATGCTATAGGATGCCAAACCATCTAAAAAAGAAGGCCATATACCTCAGAAACACAGCAGCAGCCGCCTTCCATTATCCCTGTCCACACGACCGTTTTATTTGTGATGTGGACCAACAGAAGCAGTCCTGTTGGTCTGGAATTCCCTCTGCATATACAGGGACACAGGTGAGTCCCAGTCAGTGTGATGCGAGGATTACTTTGCAGTGAGGGGCAACAGCTACTTACCGTACCAGACACAGCCATAGAGCTCCACCCTCATGCAGACAGTCATGGGCAGCTCTGTCACGGGAATGACCCGGACAAAGCGAGCAATGATGGGAGGCCGGAGATCTTTCAAGACCACATCATACGTATCAATGTTGCCTTGTATTACCTGGAAAAGAGAAGCCCTATCAGTAACTTCTCACTGTTGTGCAATCCACGCGTACAGTGGCGTAGCTGCGTCCCATCAGTGTAAGACTGGGGAGTTTTCCCACGCAGTATGGTTGGCTGCTGCTCCCCTCCTCCTGCCTCCAGTCTTGCAATGGCAGTGCTAAAGGAGAGCACCACCCTTAACTGGTGCCAGAGACAAGGGGACAGCATCTCTGGACCACTGGAACAGGCTGCCCAGGGAGGTTGTGGAGTCTCCTCTCTAGAGATATTCAAGACCCTCCTGGACGCCTACCTGTGTGACCTGCTGTAGGGAACCTGCTTTGGCAGGGGGGTTGGACTCGATGATCTCTGGAGGTCCCTTCCAACCCCTACAATTCTGTGATTCTGTGATCTCAACCCTCTTGTACTTTGCGTGCTCCACGACTCAGTACCCATACCCACCTTCCTGCCCTGACGATCCTTCCAGGAGATCCAGCGCTCTCCGTTGCGGCTGTAGTCAATTCGATAAGCACGGGCAAATTCTTTGCCTGTGGCACGGGCGTGTCGTCCCTGAGTCCCGATCAAGGTGATGAAAAAGAGCTTATGCAGGTCAATTTGGAGGAACTGTACATCTTCTGGTTGCAGCAAGCCAGCTGGGCACCAGGCTCCATCACCCTCTTCCCTTTGTAACCTGGGGAAAACGCAAATTAAAAGGCTTCACTTCCAAGGACCCATCCTGCCCAGCAGCTTAAGAGACACCTCGAAACTGAGAATTGAGTGAAAGAAGGGTATCAAAAACCTCTACCTCTTGGACTGACTTTTGAGACTTCCCAGAGTCCTGCAGCCAGGTTTTTCCTGCTCAGGGCAGCCCCCTTTGTTTTAGATATCTCTCTGTAACCATTAAAAGTCATTTCTGTCCCAGAAGCAATAATATAATGCTGCTCAGAAACAACTGAGCTACTCGGTAGGAAATGGTGCATTGCCTGCTGTTCAGCATCACGCCCAGAAAGTGCATACTCCTACATCTCACACAGAGAACTCTTTTCAACCTCCTCCCTACAGCTGTATCGAGCACCAAGAGGAGTTATGTTAACATACATTTAAGAAAGAAAGTTCTGCCCATCTACAAATTATTCTGTGTCATCTCACAGTATCTGTCACACTTCCTTCATTCATCAGACTTGCTTGTGCACAACATTGCTAGCTGCATGCTGTGGAACTCTGTGCTTAGAAGCTGAACACTGCAGTACCAGATGCAAAGATTCAGGTTTTTAATCCTTGGAGACTGCGTGCCAAGAGCAGCACTCTGGCAGCAGAACCATATAACCATAGGACATCCCAAGTTGGAAAGGACCCATCAGCAGGTGGAGCCACTGAAGGCAGCAACGCCTCTCCTAGACTTCTGAGTTTGGCTGTGCAAGCCAGCAGGTGGTGAAAGTTTCTAATGTGGACACAAGAAGACTATGCAGTCTCTTCAGCAACAGAGATTTCCTAGCAAACAGGAAGCCCTTAAGTGTCCTCGTCATTCTGACAGCAATCACAGCTCTAACTGCTGGACTTAATGAGTGCAGTCAACCCCTATGTACCATGGGAAGAAGTACCCAGGAGACACTACAGGTCAAGGCAATGGCGAGAGAAAGACAGCTCTAACCAAGTCAGCTGGGGACGTCTTTGTGTCATCACCCTGTGGACATCCAGCTGCCCTGGCAAGAAGATTTTGGTAGCAGACGGTAAGTGATGCCCCACGTATTTGCAGAACTGGGAGTTTGTCAAAATAGTATAAATATAAGTAAAGCATTGTAGCTAACTTGAAATTCAAATCTGAGTTGCACAGGAACGATAGGAATGTTTGACATCATCAGAACAAACAATTCTAAGTCAGATCTGTAAATATTTTGAAAATATCAGCTTTGAGGTAAATGAAACAACAAAAATGAAAAGCCAAGCTCACGAGAAACACGTTGGTATTGCTTGACCTCGAAAGGAAATCCTCAAACTGCTTTCTTACAACTCCTCAACTCTACGTTTTCCAGGTTTTTGGGTCCAAGGGGACACAGCCCATTTGTTTCAACAGGATGCTGTTGAAAAGTCCATCCTCATAAGTGACTTCCTACAATTTAGTTTCACTCTACAAGAGCCCCTGGGCGCTGTCCCAAGCTGACTTGTAAGGTCCAAATCCATTGGAAGACCAGTGTTGGAAGTGACCTCTGGAAGTCCAGTCCAATCTCCTGCTCACTGCAGGGCTCAATCCAATGCTACGCTGTGCTGTCTGAAGCCTTGAACAGCCAAATCCTGAACTGCTCCAAACACGGAGACATGGCCACCTCTGACATCTCACCACTTCATGGCGAAAATTCCTAATATGGAGTCACAGTTTCACGCGTTGCAAGAATGAGTTTCTTTAACAGTGAAGCTAAACAAAAATATTTTCCTCAATCACACTCTGGATAACTTCAAAAGAAAATCAAAATTATGTATTTTGCCATACGTTAACCTACCGTGCATACTGGGGTCCTGTGGAATCATACCACTGGCTGGAGGCAGTGATGTCTTCATCCCGTATCGTGCCTTCATGCATTCCCAAAGGGTAACGGCATGTAGCTGAAAATAGGAACCAAGGCAAGTAAGAATCAATACCAACTCTTCTGAGATCAACAGACAAGTTTAATTAAAAGGCTGCCATGCCTAGGGAATAAACATGATAATGATAAAACCGAGAATGCAAATAAAAAGGATGAAATGCTTTGTAATTGCAATGAACTAAAATTACAAGTAATGAAATATACTCAATATCATTCAGAAGACTCCTGGCAAGACAAAAGCTTTACAAAGAAGTACAAGAAACCCAAAATCCAGCCAAGGTCTTGTGCTGAGGACAGCTTTTCCTACATGTAATTTATGTACTTACCACCACCTAAGGCAATTTGCATGTGATTGTTAAATGTAGTGGAAGTACGGGGAAAACAATCAGAACCAGCTGGCAACCCTTGTTCAAAGCTGGGCACTGGGAACAGGCATATAAATACCTGCTGAGCTCCCCCACAGGCCTCACTTCACATCTGCGTGGCTGCAGCACAACCTCAAACTGCTGCAAACATCTCTAAGGGACAGCAGGGTCAGAGCCAAACACAGTCAAAGTGCTTCAAACACAGCCAGACACAACAAGCCCCCCAGGGCAGCACTGCTGGCTCACCACACCTTGGGCCAATCTGGACACAGATTAGACTAATTTATTTCGGACTGCCCCCAGCAGCAGCCACCTTATTACGGTGATTTTTGCAATATACTGCAGATCATTATCTTATTAATCACTCAGACTTGTAACTTGCTCAGTGCTGCAGGATAAGAGGTCATTCTCTCCACAGGGACTCATAGGCTTGTACTCCTGCCTATAGCTCAGCTTTGTGCCAGGTATGGTTTCTAAACGTTCCCTTCCACATCTCTCTTCAGAATCCCCTTTGCTGGCTGCAGAACTGCTGTTCATGCTTTGCTAGCTGGTAATTGGCTTTCCACAGTGAGCAAAGCATCTCCGAATCAGCCTAGAACCAGGTTTGTTCTGCAGGTTGCACAGCCAAAGTGATGAAGAGAGAACCAGAACTCGACACAGGCCTGCTGAAAGCACAGGAAGGAATAAATCCACATGCCTGAGCCCTCCTGGAACTGTCAGACGTTGCACACCAGCACAGTCAAAGTACACCACCCACCTCAGTCTAGAGGCAGGCAATCAGGGACTACACTAGCAATTACGTTTATGCCCATCCGTTACATTTACACGTGTTCACCATGAAAGGCAAAAGAAGGCTGAGAATGAAGATAGGGGAAGTGGGAGATTGGAGCCCAGTCTGGCAGCTCCCTACCAGGGTTGACTTCGGAGCCGGATGGCTCGGGCAGGGAGGCCAGCAGCAGTATGCAGAAGATCATGGTAGCAGTCAGAGACGCTGCGCAGGCTCAGATGGGCACGAGTCCTTCACAGGCAGCAGCTGTGATCTACATTTCTGAAACACAAAGCAAAGAGAAGATGAGAGCCCTCCAAAGGCAGGACGGCCATGCTGCTGTGTTAGCATGCTATGCTGCCATTGCCTCGTGATGGGTTGGGCAGTTTGTGCCTTCAGAATTGCCCTGACCTCAGCTTACCCCCTAATACCCAGAACTTGTCACATAGTTTGGAGGTAAATGTCCAAACCAGGGTGAAAATAATCTCCCCCTTCATGTCCACATCGCTGCCAACAGAGCGTGTGCACTCACACGTGCAAGTACACTTAATTTCCTGTTTGGAAATGAGGAAAATAGCAAAGGGCTTAAACTCTGGCAATTTCAGTGGAAAGCCGTAGCATGACCTCGTGTTCCTTAAAGTGTTATCAGTGAGGTTACATTGATTCTCTGTGTCCACATTCATTACAAACCGCCTCCAGAGGTTCCCATCCTGCAGGACTGCTTTAGAGAAGGCCGGTTAGAGGCTCTGTCTCGTACTTAAACGTCAGAATAGAAGAAAACAGAACAAACCGATAAATTAAAAGTTATCACAGCCAACGAGTATTTGCTGAAGAATCCCCAGAGCGGTATTAAAAAGGCAAAAATTGAATGTTAGGATTTGCTAAGTAAAGGAAAAGACCGTCACCATGCCAGTGCACATACACGTTTAGGAATGGTAGAGCATCAGATGCCATTAGCTCAGAGATTTCTAACAAAAGACTGTTTTCCCACCCCGCATAACTCAGCCGCACAAGTCACAGCCTAAAGTTGCCGTGGATACCAAAACAATTGGCTTTATTCACAACAAAGATGCACCACTGGTTCCTAAATCTGAAGGTAAAAGCTTTGGCTCAGGAAATCCCCCAGCTGCACATTGCTAGACGCCCAGGAGCTAAATCAGGGTTAGAATCACTGAGGCTTGCCCTGTTTTTATTCTTTTTCCTAATGATTTGCTACTGGCCATTGTCCTTGCTGGATTCACTCCACCAGAGATAATGGCTCTGAGCCTGAAAATCGACCTAGGAGCCTTCCTGGGAAAGCCAAATGTGGTACAGGAGGGGGAATTAATGATGGGTGCTGCGCCCAGCAGCATGACAATACAAGCAAGAGGCAAAAGCCTCACAACTGCAAGGGCACTGCCTGAGATGGAGACACAGCAGAGAACTGCTTGGATGAGCGTGGGGTGCCATGTGGGTGCAGCCTGGGCTGGGGATGCTCCTTCTCCCATGCGTGTCCCCACACAGTAACGGAGCTGCCAGGTCCTGAGGGGGTCCCGGCAGGAGAACAGCAACTTGGAGACATCTCCCAGGTGGCCTCTCAGCTGGAGGTTTAACAGCTGCCAACTGTACAGGAGTCCTCAGCCGGCAGAGGACAAGCACACAGATGCTCCACATCCTCATCACCCACTTCAGAACACGAGGACAGCCTGGCAAGCAGGAAAGGATGAGACATCTGCAGAGACACAGGGCAGCTCCCACCACAACACTCTGGAAAGGTCCTCTGTAAGTCAACCAGGATTAACAGCCAAAGAGCACTGAAACAGATATTGCCTACTGCTAGGTGGGGACAAGAGGCCCCCGCTGAGGCAAAGGGAAAAAAAAAAAAAAGAAATCAGAGCAATCCCAAATGTGATTTTAAGCATCCAAATGCCTTGGCCCTCTGTCTGAGTGACAGACACTGGGAGGTACTAAGTCTCAGAATAAGGACTGTGCCTTTTTACAAGAGTTGTGCTGAGGTTGTTACCCTCTCAGGTCACTACAATGGTCACTATTATCCCTGCAGTATAACACACGTGACATAGAACACGTACAGCAGCATCACCCAAAATTATCTATTTTGACCAGGTACAGAACAAACACCATTATTTAAGTGCCCATTTACCTAAAGATCACATGTCCCAAATCAAACCTGTTATACAGTTGTTCATCTAGCCATGCTGTCATATCTCCACCTGAACGCAGCGATCAGTACATGAGAGGCAACAAGAGGGAAGAAGGAACTGGGGAGAGCAAGAGAAAGCATGCAGAAATGCCCAACCAGCACATCAGCTCCTGACATGAGCCAGCAGCCAGTGCGGGAGGAACAGCATGAGCTGGGACAGCACATGGGTTGCCTCTCCCATCCTACCCCACAGACCAGGGCCTTTCCCAGGACTTGAGGGGCATGTGGAGCTCAGCAGGTCATGCAAAACCATTGCGTCCTAAGGGAACAGCAAGCTGAAACTGGAATATGTGACCATAGCAGCCAGCCTGGTCTCCAGGAAAGACTAGGAAAGTTTCAGAGCTGGCTGTAGAGCTCCCCTGCCTGCAGACCTATACCTATGAAAGCTGGCTCTGCATTTGGCCCAGAGACCTCTGCTTCTGTTGCTTTACCCAAAGAGAGTCCAAAATAAGCAAGATGAATCGTTCTGGGATGCGTCCTTCACCACTGATAGCAGACAGAAGACAAAGAGCTGGCTTGGACAAAGCTCATCCCTCCTTGATGGCCATGGTTAAGTGAGAAGAATCCTCACCTTTGTATGTGGCAGTGAAGAAATATTTCCAGCAGATGAGCCCTACGTGGGGATCTCAGCAGCTGGGCTCAGGCTGCACAGAATTTTTTCTTCCAAGCACACTTAGCTCCTGGTCCCGGACCACCACCGTGCAACCAGCAATACTCCTCATCTTCTCAAGCCCTACTGTAGCTGTTGGTGCCTTGAGCAAGACATCAGGATGTTTTTCCACTCATCTCATAATTCAGAGGAGCCTCGGCTCCACTCTAGAGCTCTTCATCCTGGGAACTGCTGTTTGAACAACTACCGATGTTGATTTCTGCTGAGGCTAAATCTCAGCTGGTAGTAGACTTGATTTCCAAACTGCACACTTCCATGTGCTAAAGCACACTGGAATACACTACAAAATACAAGCCTCTGTGCAAACTGCTTGGAAATCACCTTCCTAACGATTTTTTTCTGTGTTGACAACTCACTTCTCCTCACAGCTCTTTCAGCTACACTGCAGTCCTCGGGTTTATGGTGCCTCTCTTCTTGACCTGCACATGTACAGAGTGCCAACATCACAGCACAAGCCCCAAAACCAGCACAAACAGGATTAGCAACATCCTCACAGAGGCAAGAAAGTGTTAAACTCTGTCCTCGGACTGAATGGATCAAGTTGCTAATTGCTAACAGCTGGCTGCAGGAGAATAAAATCCTGTTACAATCATTGTGAGAGTGGAAAAAAAAAAAATCTAGTTGCTGAAAAACTCACTGAGAAATGCAATGGAGGGCAGCTTTTTTCCCAGCATAGCCAGCAGACACTGTGTCTAAACACCCAGTCCAGCTCTCCAACAACACGGCCCACCATGCCCAGCTCCCCGTGTGCCCTGCAAGCACAGCGAGCACAGGAGGGAGCTGTTCTGTAGCGATCCGCATGAAGAAGGTGGGACTTGGAGCTCCTCCAGGCACTATTCTCCCTCCAAAGATCCATTACGGAGGTCTGGCATGTTTGCAAGCCTCTCTAGATCCTGACTGAAACTGCCATTTGTTTTAACTGGTTCCTTTGCAGATCATTACCCTGGAATTGGACCTTTGGGTTTGTTGCAGGAGTCCCATTAAAGATGCCCAGCACTGTGCCAAGATACTCTGCGGTCATGGCCAAGGCTCGTGGGTGCGGGAGAAACGCATGCTGTGTAACAGGAGGATCTATCCAGAATTGAAATATCCCCAGAGGGGGTTCAGGAACGGTCAGGATGGCTGGACATTACATCCTAGCGGTCCTAAAGGCACTCAAAGAGGAAGCAGCAAAGCCGCTAAATGGGGCAGCATCTGAAGCCTGAAGCAGGAGGCAGGCAGGTGTGATTGCCATTTCGAGGGCTCCAGAACAATGGTGGGGCTTTTCTGTTGCCTCAGAATTAATTGGACACCCCACCAGCCCACTTCTGGAGCACACACACACCCACACAGCCCCAGTCCTGACCAAACTAAACGTGCTGAGGAAAACGCTTAGCAGAAGGGGTTCCAATCACCTCCTCCCTATAAGCTCCTTCTTACCAACAACAAAGATTCCATCCTCACAACTCAACTGGCATCACGCTAAGAGCGCACAGGGACAAACATCATAAGGAAAGGCAATACCTTCTAGCTAAACCAGCTGCAGGAATGCAGCAGGGAACACAAGGCATGGCCGGACTCCACATGGCAGTGGGTGACAGCAGCCAGACTTTAGGGAAAGGGGTTGGGTTCATCAAGATGCACGAGGTAAGAAGGCCTAGAAAAAGTGAGCAGCTTCAGTGCGATCTTCAAGGTGGCATTTGGAGATGTACCACTAGCAGAGTGCATGGGATTTATTCAGTGACCAGCAGTGTAGCAGGGTGGCACATGGGGTAGGGACAGGGACAGCAGGGGACTGTGGCAGAAGACCATGGAGATCTGGTATGCTTTGTGTACCTGCAGGTGGGTGATGGGGCTCTCAAGAAGCTGGTGAGGGTCTGAGCCTTTCCACAGCACAGCCAAAGATGTGATGAGGCTGTTAGGGGAAAAGAAAGCAACAACTCACTGCTGCAAGATTTTAGGAAAAAAAAACAGTCATATTCCAGGCACCTGTACATGGTGGATATACAACATTTGGAGAAGGCTCAGCTCATGGCCCCAAGCACAAAGGGCAGCCTCAGCTGCAGCCCAGGAGAAGCGTGGAGGTTTGGGCAAGTATGACACCCCAAACGTTCCTGATTTCCCCTCTTGCCTGTGGGCTGATTCCACACCAATGGGGTGTCCTCAGTTTGGGAAACTGCTCAGAGCTCTTCCTCACAAGCCAGATTTAAGCATCAATGAACAAATGCGACACAATCCGTCAAGCTAACCAGGCCAAAATAGAAAACAGAGAGGTAGAGCCAGAGATAAGGAAACACAGTTCACCATACTGCGACGCTGGGATGGCAGGAGAACAGATGATGGGCACGAACAGAAGGCTCTGACCATCTCCTCCTGTTGCCCAAGCACAGCGATCACTTTGTCCCTTACCGGAGCTTCCTTCCTATGCAGAACCCACAGTGGCACATGTACAGTTCTCTATTCCTTACACTCATGTTTCTCTACAGGTTTTTTAATTCCTCCTCTTTTTTGAGGCTGTTTACTTTTTCCCTTTAAACAATCTTTAAAGCACAGCAGCTACAAGCTCACGACGTTCCTCCCAGACCCACCATCTCCCGCTCCAAGGCTCACATAGCAACCATTTATATGACATGTTAACCACACAGATGACAGATGGAGTATTAAGAGCACTCAATCTAAACCACCTTCCTCCCTCCCTGTTCTCAAGGGGCTCCACCATAACCTTTTACTTAACAGTGCTCAAACTTGCACTCAGAAGGAGCTCAGGTTACGGAGGCACAGAGCTGTTGGGGCTGGATGAGCTCCTGGGCAGAGCACTGCAGGGTTAGCACCAAGCTCAGAGCAGCAGTGCAAGGCTTTGGCCAGCCAGGGCTTAAAAGACTCCACGGACTGAGGCTCCCTCAGCTCCCAGGCTTCAATTGCACTCTGTCTTCCCTGAAGATGAACCAGAGCGGCAGAGCTCATCCCACAGAGGCCACGGTACGGCAGCAGCTCTGCTGCATGGCACAGCTCGTGCTCCCATTGGCTTCTATTTTTGGGAGCTATCAGGTGGCACTTTGTAAATCAACCTCATCAACAAAACATGGATCCGCCAAACGGAAAGGGGGATGGTGCCATCTGAGCACAGCTACAAGGGAAGGGAGTGCTCACATTGCTCACATGGATAGCAAAGACATCACCAGCACCGCTCAGCAGGGAGCCCGGAGTCCTCCCATCCAAACCACCATCGGGGTGCCTTACCCACTAAGCTGGGTGATGCACCAGGGCAAATCTACACACATCCACACAGACAGCAAAGTACTTCTCACTGCCCTGAGCTACGTTTGTGTGTTTTTTCACTTATAATTCATTTTCTCTATTAACTGCTCCCTTCCAGAAACCCAGCTCAGTTACAGCTCCCTACCTACGCTTCCATGCAGATTCTTTTTAAAAGATGTCCAGGCCAAGCAGCCTCTTTGCAAAAGCAGAAGGGAAGCAAACAATGTGCAGAGCAGCGTGCACGCTGCTCTGCACATTGTTTGCTTCCCTTCTGCTTTTGAAGGGGAGCATCCAGCCCTGAGCTGAGAGCTGCTGGTTGGGCTGTGCGAGGGTGGGAGCCAAGCACTAAGAGATGGTTCAGTGGAAAGGAAAACAAACTACGCTGGAACTCCTACTAGTTCAGCTGGCAACCCAGTTTACATCAGAGTACCACAGCAATGCTAGCACTACCAAATGCTGCATTTTATGGCTCTTGTAAGACGCCCCTTCATTCAGAAAAAGAAAATTCCGTGCACCTGTCACTGACCTCATCATGACAGCACTGCTGTTGTCTTCCCCCAAAGACCAAGCTGGAGCAAGCTTTTCCAACAACGGCAAGAAGCACAGGTTATCATCACCGACTGCATTCCATGGGTGCAGGCAGCTCCACGGCACAGCTCACTTCTTCGGAGGGCAGAGCAGGGGAAGCCTGGCCGCACGCAGCTGCACACACCGCTCCATGAGCTGGGTTTGCTACAAAGTGCTTCTCAAGTTTAACTGGGGAAGTGCCCAGCAAAGACGAGCGCAGAGAGAGGCAATGCTTTGGGGCGAGCTGAATCGCTGCCGCAAGCCCGGAGAGCCAGCGAGGATTTTCAGGCAGCTCTGCGTTCTGCAAGGCTTGCTATTTACTGGTACAGCTCGAAAAGATAAAGTTTAACTTCTTGCACATGGAGATGAAACGTTAATTAACTCGATGTTCCAGCAAAATACCTAGCATGACTGCAGACAGTTCAGAGAGCATCCCCGCTTACCGCAATGGATTTCAAGCAATCAAACCAAAGGGTTTGTTTACAAACAAAGCAAAACAAAGGACATTGAGAAAGATCTCGCAGCATTTCGCAGCCATGGAAAGGCAGCACAGCAGGGCCTGATGGAAATCTTTTTCAAGACAAACCAGAAAGAGCAGATCACAAAAGTAATAAGACTGGGGAAGGGAGGGGTAGGAAAAGCTGCAAGTCCCGGGATTGTTTGAGGCAATGAGAAATATGAGAAATCAAGAGCAAAATAAAATATGTGGAACGACGATGTCTGTACCAAAGAGAGGATCCCATTTACCTCTTTTCCATACAGGACTGAAATTAAAAACAGCAAATTGAAATTGAGGAAATGAAATTCCACAGCACACACGTTACACCTCCGGGATGCAATGCCCCAAAGCAACACAGGACTCATTCAATACAACGCGGGCAGCGGATCTCCACAGCAAGAACAGCTGCAGTTCCATCAGCACAGCAACAGGTGAGGTTTGCTGGCTGCAAGCCCTCACCCAGGCAGGTATAAGCAAACCTGTCATTAAGGCCAGCAGAGAGCTCTGTGCTGCAGGTCGGGCTGTTCTCTGCCTGCCTGCAGCCGGGCTCCTGTGTTTCCCTGTGCCGTGGTTGGCGATTTGTGTCTGTGCAGCCTTCAGCAGCTTCTCGCCAAGAGAGCAGCACCATCCATTTCATATTTAGAAGCACAGAAATCCACCAACGTGTTGCCCTCTGCGGCACACAAAGAGTGGATGGAACTTCAGCCAAACTATTAAATAAAAACCCGCGGAGCGGAGAGCAACCCTGCAAGGCTCCCCGGTGGGAACGGGGCTGTTTGGGAAAGTTCTCGGCACCTGAAACAAAAGGGGTTTACCAGGGAAGTAATCACGCTTATCAGGAGCCGCTGCTGCCGGAAAGCCCCGCGACTAACCCCTGCCAGGGCGCGGAGCAGCAGCACCCCGTGCGCGCCGATGCGTGCCAATAAGGCTGACGGGGCCCCGATGTGCCATCGGAAGCGGCAGGGAGGCCGGCAACCCCGGGATGCTGCCAGCCCCAGCCCCCAAACCCTTCCCGCGGGCGCAACGGCTGTAAACCCAACGCCGGCTCCGCGAATCCCCCCGCAGCCACGGAAGGAAAGCGGGGCTCAGCGCCAGCTCCGCCCGCACAGCCCAAAGCTTCGCCTCCCAGCCCGGCCACCTCCGCAGCCCGCCGCTTCGGGACGGAGCCGGGCCGAGGGCCGCCGGCGGGCTGCGAGCAGAGCGCCGCGAAGGCCCCGCTGCCCACCCGCCCACCTGCCTCGCTCGGGGGCTGCCGAGCGCGGGGAGCGACCGCAACGCGTCTTCCGTGCCCCACGGCCCCAGCCGGCCCGTCCCGCCGACATTCCTCGCTGCTCTCCTCCAGCACGCACGATGTGTTCAAACTTGAGTAACTCCTCCCCGCTCCCTCCCTCCGCGCACACGGACGGGCCCGAGAGATGGCCCAGCCTCTATCAGCGCGGTTCCTATAGCGACTGCCGGCCGAGCAGATGGGAAGGGAGCTGTTTGCGAGGCAGATCTGCCTCCTCGGATTCCTCCGCTCTTCCCTGTTCCGCCGGCCCCTCCTCGCTCCAGCGCTCTCCCCAGGGGCTGCTCTGCTGGCACTCGGCCCGGGCTCAGCCTGGAGGAAGGCCAAGCTTTGAATTCATTTAGTAAAACCACAACATAAAGCAGCTCTCCTGCTCAGGAAGCAGGGCCCGTGTAGTCTCAGAGGCAGGCCAGGCCCGGCCCCGCGCTGCCAGCTTGCACCTTCTTGTTCAACACGGACAGAAAAAAGCAAAGACACGGCTGTCACTGCAACACACCTGAAATCCTTCACCAGCCCTGCCTGTCCGTGGGGGAAGGTAGAAAGCAAAGGTGTAGCTCGTCACTTATTAAATGCAGGTGACAGGGAGACCACAGCCACAGAGCTCCTCAGTCACCCAGGGTTTGCTGGCTGGCGTGTCCTGGAAGGAGGGCACAGAGATGAGCGCAGGGCAGGAGGGACCTTCGGCACAGAGCACAGCCCTGCTGCTCCCTGGGGCTGGCAGATCCTGCATTTGCCTCCTTTTCTTTTAGAAATACAGGAAGAAAGAGAGAATATCAAACGCAGTACCAGGCAGCACCTGGGGGGGATCGCTACAGCGCCCTCACTGGCGGGTGACGTAGCTGAGGGTCTGCAGAGGCAACAAAACTACTCAGCCCCACACCGCTCCTCCACAGTCTGTTTGGAACCAGCACGAGGAACACTAATGGCATCAGCATCCCCATCCCTGTGCTCTTCCACAAGCCCAGGACTGGGGTCTGCAGGAACAGCAGGGACCAGCACAGCAACAAGGGGAGGGGGACACGGCTGTGATGTCATGCTCCGTAAACGGAGCCACACAGCGTGCTGCTGTCGCTGTATGATCAGACCCCTACCCCACCTACCCCTAAAAGCAGGGCTGAAAGCAAGAGGCTCTGTGCTATAGAGAAACATCCGCCATGCTGTGCCCACACCAGATCTGAACTGGAAAATACAGCTGTGAGTTGAGATGCATGTCACGCAGCCAAGTCAGATGCTTCCCTGCTCTGTTTTCCTCCCTGCCTCCTTACCCCGTCTCAGCTACACAATTCACCTCCATACTGAGAAAATGATTTACTTTTTCCTCCCCCTTGGGAAATTTTCCCATGTCTTGGTGCATCAATCAACCCAGATGATGGGACAACCACTAGGGCTCACTCACAGTTTGGGGCAGAAGCAAAAGCTGGAGAAGCACAGACACGAGACACCGCTGTGCCTGGGAAGCCCTACCCCAAGCGGGTGCAACTGATTCAGATCAAACACAGGATCCACCCTTCTGCCAGAATAAGGACGTCTGCCCCATCAGCATAGCAGTGCTCCTGGACCAAGCTGGGACCAACAGCATCCCGGCTGGATGACGGACAGCAGTGAGCAGCAGAAAGCAGCTCTGGGAATTCAGAGCAAGCAATCCAGGAGAGACCCCAATAGCAGCATCACAAAGCAGACGCCCATCACAGAAGCAACATTAACAGCCTAGCAAAACCCCCCTGGCTCCCACACAGCACTGGGAGGAGCGAGGACCAAAGATTTGCAGCAGTGTCTTCTCAGCGGACAGCCGGTGCCGCGGAGGCACAAAGCGCTGCTAAGAAATCTGCTGAGCTGGCACTTGGACTCGCTCACCTTCAGCACAGCAACAGCCTCTCTGCTGGATGCCCTCTGAAATGTAACTTTATCCCACCGTGTACATCCACTAATCAATCCTAGGCATACAGCAAAGCAGAAAGCAGTGCTTTTTCCACTGGAATGAGCCCAAATATGCACGATAACAGATCCCACTCAAAGCTATTACAAACTCAAGCATTTCAGCGAGCTCTGCATCTCACATCGCAGAGGGAGCATACTTCTGCCATGGCATCATCGGCTCTCAAACTGTGTATCTGAGAGGCTTCCTAATGACCTCATGCAGCACATGTGACCGGCAAGTCATCTTTCTCAAAGGACTAGAAATAACATCAACAGACCCTGTTTTGGTTTTGCTCATAACTGCTTTCTGCAGCACGAGCAGGTTTCCAAACTGCAAAGGAGCAGAACCAGAACCAGGCCAGGCCTCCAACGGATTGCGTTTGGCTTCAGCAAGGATCAGACCGATGAGCAGATGAAAACCCAACAGCAGATACTTACATTCCATACACAAGTTTAGACACCAACACGTTTATTCCGCTGCAATCCGGCAGTTTTGGAGGTGCCCACGTGGTATCTCACAACCCAGAAACATTTCAGGAGCATTATCAGAAGAGATAAAAAGTGCCCTCAAAATGATTTTAAAAAAATAATGCTTTGAAAGTACTGTTAATTATTTACAACTTGGGCACGTTTCAGCAGGATGAAAAGTAGCTTTTGCTTCTGGTGTTTAAAAATAACATCAATAGTTTGGAGAGTCCAAGCAACAAAGCAGAGACTTGAAATTCATGGCTGGTGAACTGGAGCAATGCGTACCGAAATCAGGAAGCTTCCTTGGCTGCTGGAGCATCAGATGGCACCAGAAGTGAAAGGACACTGGTACTAAAGGAAAAGCAACTTAACGAGCAGCTGGAGGCAGACTGACAGCACTGAACAACCCAGCAGATCCCTCTTTATGGCGCACAAAGCTCCTGAGGCAGAAAAGCCACACAATCACACTGCAGAAATGAAGGCCAGAAGAGCATCTCTGGCTGAGCAGGGATAAGGGGGCTGAACAGCAGGGACAGTCCCACCACAGAGGTTGGGCCTGCTGCATTAACACCATTTATTCTTTCAGGGAGTGGGGATGGAAGCCAGCTCCCCCCTTCACCCCTCCAGGCCCTGCTGGTGCAGTGCAGGAGCCTGCTGCACAAGTGCTCTGCTCACAGCCCATGCCCAGCCCCCCCAGGGGTGCTCAGCCACACTCTGCTGCTAACAGCCTTCACTGCAGCACACACCGCTTCCAGCCTTGCACCTGGGAAGCGAGGGCGGCAGAGCAGAACTTGGCACAGCAGGAAAGTGGGAGCTATGCGAGACACCCTCCAAAAAATACTGTCAGACCACAGTGACAGATGACACGCTGGCCAGAGGTGTAACACAGGATGATGGTAGGACAAGGCAGTGCACATGGTGACATGCAGATGCCTGACATGGGACAGACCCTTGCCATACTCAGCCCCATGTAGTCCCATACAGAAGAGAAGATAACAGGGATTGGAGGGAAGCATTCAGAGGCTTGTTTCCAAAGCATGGTCTCTGCTGGGACATGGAGCAGAAGAGGACTCAGCACCACTTTGGTACCCAGGGAAAAGAATGGCTTCACAGGGAGTGAATGAAGGAGGGACTCCTCCTCCCTAGCCCCCAAAACCTCTCTCACTTGGAGCTGTAATGCTATCGGTTCCGTTTCAACCAGCAGCACCTAGCAGCCTTCTGTTTGCTCTATTTGTAAGCACATTCCTCAGCTGTTACGTTCTGGGCCGTCTCAAAGATGGGAATGAGAGCAGAAAGAAGGCAAGTTGTGCTGACTTACACCTGCAGGTCAGAACAAGCAGAGCAATATCAGTAGAGCTCTAGTTGCACTGACAAAGGCCCAGCAAAGACGTCACCCAGACAAAGAGTAAACTCCTGGCATACAGCAGTGCTCAGCACAGACGTTTGTAAACACTTTCCCTTGGCCATCTACGCCAACTGAACTGTCAGAAAGGAGCAGAGAAAAACACTATCTGCAATCAGCCATCCCTCCCTATCCCTGGACATGAGACCTGCCCAAGTGGGACATCTCCAGCCTTGCACAGTGAGCCACGTGCCCTCCAGCATCCCACAACAGCACTCTGAACACTGTTCACACACGTTCTTCCCTGTCGCAGCATGCTGCTCCCTCTGCCTTCCAGCTCTGCAGTGAGTTTGGAGCAAGGAGAAAAGCGCAGGGAGAGATGATGGTGGAGCTGCACAGCTCCCAAGCCAAGCCCTACCTCACCTACAGCAATGCTTCTCCATGTCTGCTGCTCTCCCAGATGTCACCCATGTTAATCTCTCTTGTGCAGGCTGCACCAGGAAGACCAACATTTGAGCATGCATTCCAGACCTGGAACAGCTAACAAGCTGCCTTCACTGAAGATTTTTTCCCCAGGAAAGACAAGCAGAGAGGCCCAGAAAACCACACGCACAGACTAAGCCTCAGCAAAGAGCAACAGCACGTGGGATGCTTTTCCCTGCAGAGAACATGGAGCCAGCAGAACTGGAGGGGCTGTGCACAGTTACTGGCAGCACTGCCACTACTACTTTCACAGCACAGACCCCCGTAACACTCCTGGTGTACAGAAGGCAGGTCAGAACAAGAGCTGTCAGGCAAAGCCAGACTTTTGCTGATGTGTCTGTAGCTGTTGTTCCAGGACCCTTCGGCCACATGACCCCAAACCTGCCCTCTGCACTTCTGGCTCAAGCCAGCATGCAGATAGCAGCTGACAACAGCAGCAGTCACATTGCTGCAATTCCTCAGCATGGACCACCACCATCAGACCACCAGGAGGACACAGGAGCCAGCGACCCCAGCCCTTTTCACTGCCTGGTATGCGAGCAAAAGGCCAAGGAAGGCTCTCAGTGAGCAGCTTAGATGGGCTGGGACGCCAAGCGGGTCTTACCACATGGCAGAAGGCAAAGATTGGAACCATGCACAGCACAACACTCAAACAGGACCACCACACACAGCCCCAGCCAGTGCACAGCAGAGGACAGCGTGATGATCCCATCAGCTCACAGAGCTCCCATTTTAATGCTGTGAGCACGTAGGCTGTTTCAGGTCTCCCCACAACAAGGCAGTGGCAAACACAGGCCACGGCCCCATTTCAGTCCAGCAGCAGAGGCTCGGGATGTTTTCACCCCCAGCACCCACCCCCTTCAGAGTGAGGCACCCCAGCCCAAGGCAGCACATGGATGTTGCAATCCCCAGCTTTGTGCAAAGAAAGTGGCCCAGCCCAGATGACACTGGAGGCCCCTGCTCTGGCCTCGTTGCGTGCCCACATCACCTTTCTGAAGCTGGTGGCATTTCAGGAGGCAAGCTTATTTCTCAGATGTTGAGAGCCATCTTGCTCTCATCAGCACCCAGGACGCAATGGGTGGCTCAGAGGGGTGCTCCAGCAGGCAGGCTCAATCCTGACCCTGTGTTTTTCTGAAAGGAACATGGACTCTGGGGAAAACACTCCCCTCCCACTGCAAGGGGCTGGGAAGGGCAGATGAAAGGCAACAACATGCCTTGTGTATGGGTGGCCTCAGCCTGGGTTCACAGCTGGCCCACGCGGATCCCACGTGTGGCCCCAGGGCAGGGAATGGTCACAGTGCCATCCTGTGCCAAGCCTTCATCCCATCTGGGCACATCCCATAACTGATGCTGTGTGGAAAACACTCTTATGCTCATCTGAGCAATGGGACGTGTCCTGCAAGCACTGCTTCATCTGCAATAGCCCGTGCAAACATGACGAAACCACCTCACACAGGATTCAGTAGAAACAGCACTAGGATCAGCTCATATTTCCCATGCTAACACTGAAAAGACAGGGGGATTCAGACACATTACACACTATTAGCCCTACTGGGACATTTCCTAACAGTTCACTGAGATGTTTTGAAACCTGCAGGATGAGGTAATCCAAACCTAAACCCACACTGTAGGGTGGTGCAGTAGGTGCAGCTCAAGGAAAAGCAAACAAAAGCTGATCCGGCGCGGCACCCTGAGCCATGCCCGTGCATTTTCAAGTCTGAACCAGACAAAGCTGTGGCTGAGACGATCACACGCTGGAGACGGTCCCACCTCGAGCAGGAGGTTGGGCTGAAGACCTCCAGATGTCCTCTCCAACCAGGGTTCCCACATTGCTGTGATAGAGACGGAGGTGATGCAGAATTGTTGCCAACACTTGCAGGAAAGACTCGCATTGAGTTTCTCCGAAGAGATCTCTCCAGGTTGTACTAAAGCCTGGTTGATGAGGACGACACAGGGGCTATTTGTGCGCTGGCAGGGATGCTGGCGCACCAGTTTCTGTGCTGTGATGCACTGCAGAGGTCTCAGGCAGGGTCAGCACACTGCGTCAGCCTGTCCTTACACAAATCAGCACCCTCCATAAGAGATTTCTTCTTGGCAATTAACTTCAGCTATGTACTCAAACACAAAAGCTTACAGGACTTCCAGAATGCAAGCAAAAAGCCAGGCAGCCAGCAGCTCTCAAGAAGCTCGCAGCAATTTTGTAAGAAATCCTTTCCCACTCAGTTCGTGCTCTGGGGACGTCTCAGAAGTACGGCTGCTATTCATTGTCCTTCCAGCACTGGGATGAGGTCAAAAAACACCACTGCTAATCACAGAGAATCAGTCCTCGGGGTGAAGGAGCACGTCTGCACGACGCCCTGCCTGCACTGCTCCAAAACATGGAAGAAAACAGAAGATTGCTGCTAGCTATACGGATAGTCAGCATCAAAGTGATGGGAAGAGGAAGGATATTTGAATGATATCCATCACAGTCCAGACAAAAGCAAAACACACACTCTCCAGAACAAAGTGCATGGGATGAGCTTACAGCACTGGGACCCACATCCAGCAGAGCAGCTTTGCTGCACGGCTGGCACTGCTGCTGTTCTCTCCCACAGCTGAATCACAGCACACATGGCCAACACCTCACCCCAAACAATAACATGGCACTGCAGGCTCACACCGCACTTATTCTCACACGCACCCCCAGCTCAGCTCCACTACAAACACTGAAATGAAAGCAGCATTCCTGGAAGCTCACGTTACTGTGCATGGAAATGTGACAGCTTGTCAGGAACTGGGGAACAGCCCTGAGCTCACTGGAAGGCACTCACCACAGGCTGACATTCAGAGAATGCCCGCACTCCAGCTATTTCTGCTACGGTCTGTGTGAGTGCAGAAACAAGCTGAAGTGAAATAACACAGCAATAACACAGATGGATGACGAAACCTGAAGCTTGGTGAGTTTAACTCTCAGTAAAGGATGGCAACCGCTACCAAACGATACAGGCAGCAAAACATGCCCCGATTCCAGTCCTTCAAGCAAAAGGAAAGCTGAAAGGCCATTGTGCTCCGCGAGCCTTGTCTCTGTATTTGCACTCTCCTGCAGCTTTCCATTACTGATGGGTGGGACATTTTTACACCTTAAATGCTATTCCCAGAGAAACTCAACTAGCTTTTCATTTTCACTGTGTCAATTCATCTGGTTGGAAGAAAATACCCCACCCTATTCTTCTGGCTTCCAAATTGCAGCTGGCAGGCTCAGGATGTACAACAATCCTGGGGAAGGAGTACAATGGTTGACTTCATCCCTCCCTCTCCTTGTCTCCTCACCCTCTATCCATCCCCCATGGTATGAAGCCACAACCACCCTGTCATCCCCTGACAGGAATGGACTCATTTCAGGTTCACCCAACACCTGGAGCTCTGTGCTGCACAGCATTACAGTCAGATTTGGGCACAGTACCCAAGCATCAAGAGAGGAAAGTCAGCTCAGGTCAGGAGAGCATCATCTGCGCCAGGAGCTCGTCCAGGCAAACACCCAGAGAGCTGCTGCACGAGGAGCAGACAGGCCCCGAGTCCAAATTTTGGTACAACTCCACCCAGTTTAATGCCTTGCTCACGCATTCTGTGAGCATTAGCTCTGAGAGGGCTGCGCCTTTAGCAGCTCCACAGACACAACAAGGTGTAGGCAGCACTGCTCAGGGCAGAGACCATCACCTCCAGCCAGCCCCAGGGGAGCAGCCAGCCTGAGCACCAACCTGAGAGATCCCATCCAGGAGCAACATGTGGGCAGATCTCAGGTTTAGGGCTGGAAATTTCCCTGCATAGGCGTGATGCTCTGCATAGGCGTGATGCTACGATGGGATGATAATAGCGGGGTGACAAAGTCTGCAGCTACAAATGAGAATGAGCCCAAATGCAGCAGCTGCAGATGCAAAAACAAAGGAAAAGAGCTGCTTACCTTTGGAAGACCTCAGGTAGGCAGGGATCTCCAGCCAGAGGTGCCCTCACCTCCACTGCCAACCTGTAAATGAGGTCAGTGAAGGGGTGGATCCTGACTCCATCCCTTCCAGTCATTCAGGCGCACTGCATGCAGCTGTGGCATGCAAGCTCCCAGCATCCAAACTCAGCTTGTTCCCATCTGCTGGCAGCACACACCCACCATCACCTTACAACAGCTTTGCAGAAGTCGCAACGTTCTTCCACTGTGGCTGTGATGATTTTGGAAGAACAGGCTTTTCTATGAAGGACACCTTCAGCCCAGCTGCCATCAAGAGAAATGGAAACCAGCGTCCCTTCTGCGAGGGCCAGAAATCTGTGGGATCCTCTGCAGCAGAACACTGCCATTAAGTTTTCACTTAGTTGAGTAAATTCTGATGCATTCGCAGTAAAAATACCATCAATCCTACACAAATTCCTTTGCCGATGCCAGCAGAAAAGTGTCTGTGGAATTAAGGCAGACGAGAGCCTTCCCTTGCTTGGGCTCATCCCAGCACCACACGCACTAAAGAGAGAAACAGAGCTAAGGAAAGATGAAATACTTCCTTGCTCTCTCCTCCTGCTGTCCAAGCAACAGGACCCAGAGCTCAAGAGCATCCCCTGGCACACTGTGCATTCAGAAGGCTCTTTTTGGAGCACAAAGCTGCCCTGAGATGGATGCTTTCGCAGTCTCTGGTGTTTTGTATGTGCCATGAGGACACTGGGCATGTGACTCGTGTGTTCAAACTTTCTGGCTCACCAGTCTAAGTTCAGATTCTTTCCCTGCAAAACACACTGCATGATCTCATCTGCAAGCAATCAGCCTGAGAAATCAGCTTGTTAAAGGAAGCTTCTAGGAAAGCAGAGATGTCTCGGGAGAATCTGGGGGGCCTACACAGTTCTAACCAGTTTGTTAAACCCCAGCTGCTCTTCTCCCCATTGGGGTCACACAACCAGGCAGCCATTTTTCCTCCCACACAATTGCAGGCAGTGAAACAGCCTGCCAGCACCTAACTGCAGCATCACGTTCTGCTTCTCTGCAGGATGCAAGCACTCACGGATCTGTGCAAACTCTCATTTTAAGCAAGCACTGGTAGAGTATAAAAGAAACCTCAGAGCTGCAAGTTGAACATCATCCAGAAAAGGAACCCATTAAAGAGGGAATAGCAGTAACATGGATGTGTTTTCTGTGCTTCTGGGTTCTGGACCCACATATGAGCATTTCCCCACAGTCATCACACAAATCCTCCCAGGGAAAAGAGGAGTTCTGCAGAGAAGTGACAGAACAACAAGCTCTCTAGAAAGCAGTCTTCACCATGAAGCTGTTTGAAGTGATGCAGAAGAACTTTACCTACACTTGCAATGCAGCTCCAGGAATATCCATGAGCCCCACACTCCTCCCCGTGCTCCATCCCCGTAAGGTTTTTGTTTTGCTGAAGGCCTTGGAGGGTGGGGAAGCATGAGCACAACAAGTGGGGGAAGCAGCATAGAAACGATTCCCACCTTTCACTCCTGGTTGGTCCCTGCTGGACCAGCTGCACTGTGCTCCTGAAGAAGCACTGCAGTGGTACCACAGCATCACACTCGTGCCTGCAAACTCAGAGCTGCAGCCTGACTTCCATCACTTCCACCACAGCTGTCCCACCCCGCACCAGCTGCTCCCAGCAGCAGCCCCAGGCGGCCCTTTCCATGCTGCCCCTCGTTGGCCGTTACAGACTTTGGAAGGTTTTCTTTAAAATTCTTGGATAGAAATCACCCTCCAATGTTTAACAGAGCATACAGGAAGGGGAAAAAAAAAGTCAGCTCGTCTCTAACAAGAGATCATGAGGAATCCTTGGCTCTGCTCAGCACGGGATTATTCCAAGGGAAGTGATTATTCACTACTTCCAGCACCTATTTGCAGCTCAACTCGCAAAAGTAACTGTTATGAAACAAGCAGAATGAAGTGAAGATCAGAGTGGAAAGGCAACGTGCATTCACTACCACAAGAGCCGGGCAACAAGGTAAGCACAGTGGGTCCTCTCTCCATTTCCCTTCAGCAAAGCTACTTGCTAACTGCCAGGAGGATTACACTTTAACCACGAGAACCCCCAGACCCCAACCCATGAGAACCACTGAGGGGCTGTGCAGGAGGGCGGAACCACAGTGCAACCCTTTGGTCCACAATGGCACCTTTGGCTCCAAGCATGACTCAGCCTCACACAGATTTGAAGACTGCCCTTAAAGAAGCTGTTTGCCCTGTGGTTTTTAAAAGACCCATAGCTCTATATGAGTGCAAACATTCTGGTTACACAAAGCATTATGAGAGAAAAAGCTTCCTTCAAGCTTTCTACTCCTTAGCCAAGTTCCTAACTTTATAGGACTAAGAGCAAATACCACCCCAAACACCCGTCAACCACTGAAAGCAAAGTACATCACTCAGGTAAAGGACAGCCGCCCAGGTCCCTGCAAAACCACCTCTCCGTTAACTCGAGGCAGGAAAGGGGGAGAGGAAATAACCACAAGCTCAGCTGCTATATCCCATGGTGCAGCTTCTCAAGTAAATCACAAGGAAAAGAAGAAAATGCGACTTTTCGGCTCAGGTTTGGAGTCCTTTTGAAAAAAAAAAAAACCCACAGTTTATAGCCATTAAAAGAAACACAGTAAGAGCAACCGTGCAGTAACTGGGAACCTGCAGAAACAGCTGGAGCTTACATGCAGCACAGGCAATGTCTGGCAAACACAGAGAGCCCAAGGGGATGGCAGAGCACTTGGACAAGAGGAGAACGAAGCAGTCAGTTCCACCACAGGGCTCACAGAGAACCCGCCCTGAGCTGCTCCTGCTGGTGGGTGCATGCCAGAGGCAGCCACAGTGCTGCTGAGCATTAAATGCCTTAAGTCACATCTTTTGCACCATTCCTGCCTCTTCCTGGGCACCCAAACCCCTCCTCCCATGCCGCTCACTCCCCTGCTCTCAGAGCATCCACAGTGAGTTTCTGAGCACAGTGTGGCTCAGCTGCACCATTCCCTGAGCACATCACCCAGACACGCTGCTCCCTGCACTGCTCTCCCACCCGAAGGGGCTCAAGGCTTCAAATGTTTCTAAAGCACTTCAAGCACTACCAAGTTACTTGAGGAGGAGAACAGCACCAGGTGGTGCAGAGCTGCAGAAGACCCCAGACTCTACAGAGACCCCCAGGTCCCATCTCACTCGTGGACTCCAGCTGAGAACTCCCCATCTCTGGGAAGCCAAGAGACTTCCTGCCATTCCCTCCACAGCGGTCATTCAGGACCAAAGGACACAAATATCCGCTCACTACAACCCAAGGAACACCCGAACCTCACCCGCCAGCCCCACGCTTGGAGCGTCGCGCTTCTCAGCACGAATCACAGCTCTCAGTCACCCCCCGCTCCGCTCCTTTTTGGCTCTCCCTCTCCCACCACACAGCCGTGCTCACTGCTTCCCCACGGCCAGGGCTACAAACCAAACCGAGGGCAGGAAGAACAACCCACAGGAGCATCGCTGCTGGTTCTGCAGAGCCGCCCTTCCTTCCAGCAGCCTGCACGACGTGCACATCAGCCCCACGGGCAGCACTGTTCTGTCTGTTAGAACTTTTTGCCCTCTTTTTCCAACAGAGGCTGTTCAAGGGAATAGGGAAGAGCTCAGCATTTGACACTGAAGCATTTCAAAGCATCGCATTTTTCAGTCTCAGATAAATACAGGAAGCAGAGAAAAAAAAAAAAAAGCACAAAAAAACCTCTTGGCACAACACGCTTTTCCCTTTCTGCCTCCAGCAAAGGGCCCAGAGTTTTGCTTTATCGTGTTTTCTTTCCTTTCCCCTTCCCTTTAGGCTTAAAGGATTCCAATGGAGAAGCCGACATGCTGCAGACACAGGCGCTCCTATTTCATCTGTACCCACAACAACCCCCAGACTGGAGGGGCTCACAGCCCAGACCTGCCAGGGGAATAAAGGCCGGGCACAGAGCCATGGGCACCCACCGCACCAAGGAGGAACAGGGCGAGCACAACACACCAAACTCATACTGGGCATCAGACAGCGGGAGCCCAACTAAAGCAGAGCTTTCCCACGGAAGCCTACTTCAGGAAAAAAGAACGCAAAAAAAAGGCTTGAATTCTCCTTCCTAAAGAGAGAAACAAAGCAAAAGTTTTAGAAAGAAAGAAAGAAAGAAGCATGCTGAGGAAATCACCAGCCAGCCAGCAGCGTCTGGGCGAGGAGAAATGAGTTCTGGGATGTGAGGGTTAACGAACAGCCCCAGCGCAGCCCGGCCCGGGCTCACCACCCCCCTGAGAGGCACCCGGGACCCCTCCAGCCCCCACGGCCCGCCAGAGGCCCGCGGCGGAACCGGCCCCGCACCGCGCCCTGCAGCGCCGCCGGCGGAGACGGGACGGGATGGGACGGGAGGGGCGGAGCGGCCGCCCCGGGCAGCGCCTCCCCCGGTGGTGGCGGTGCGGGGTGGGGCCGAGCGCGGCGGCGGCGGCGCGCTTACCTGGGAGCCGAAGCGGCGGCGGCGGGCGGGCGCGCTGCATCACGGCCCCCGTCGGGCCGGGCGGGCAGGCGAGGGTGGGGGCGGCGGCCTCGCAGCTCTTAAAGCGACAGCTGCCGGGCGGCGGGGGATCCCGGCCGAGGTGGGGCGGCGACGCTGGGCCGCGTCCGCTCCGTGCCCCGCGGCCCTGCCTCGTCCTCGCGTGCCTCAGGGCCGTGCCGTGGCGCTGTGTCCCTGTGGGCTCAGGCCCCGCTGCGTCCCTGTGCTCAACGCACCGTAGGGCTGAGCCGGGTCCCCTTGTCTCCCTGTGCCTCAGGGCCCTGCTGTCCGTGTGCCTCTCGGATCCGACAGGCTGGAGAGTTGGTGACCCGTGACCCGTGGTCACCTCTGTGTCCCCAGCTGCTGTCAATACCTCCTCCCCCCCCCACAGCCCCCACTGCCCCCACAGCCTCCTTCCTCAGCCAGGTTTGAAGGAGATGCTGCACGAGGGTCAGCGCCCCAGATTTGGTCTCCCACAAAGCACTGTCGCTATTTTTGTGCTGAGGGAACGCTTCCTTCCACCCGTTCCCAATCCCATGGCTCTTCGCTGCAGGCTGGGCTCTTTAATGCAAGCAGAGGCACGGACCCAGCGGTGGCCTCACCAGGTTGTGCATTGCTTTTCTGATTATTCGTCATTTCCCTTTACTTTGTCTTCTCTCACAGTCATATTTGCAGCAGCCTCTTCAGGTTCCCCTGCTGTAGACATCACAGCGCGGTGCACCGTGCTGAGGCCGTGCAGCCCAGCTACAAAAGGCGTGTTGATGTTTTCTCCACTACGCTCCTGAGACATCATCAGTCCGACAGGCTGGATTAGAGCGAGCCAGAGGGTGAATAATGTCTAATGAAAGCAGCTGTGTTTATAATTCCCGTGGCACGCCTCTGCATGCAGCAGCATCGCTACCCCTCGTGCCCCAGCCTTGGGCAGAATGAAAAAGCTGCCGCAGAGCTCCTCGTAGTGCCAGAGAGTGCATTGGGAAAAAATACTGAGCCACTGGGGGATGAGCCACTGTGCCCACTCAGGTTGGGATTGGGGGCAGGGGCACACAAGGGGTCAGGGGCGTGGGGCAGGAAAAGCCCTCTTGGAGCATTTTTGGAGTGCTGCAGCTCACAGTGTGCCCGGTCCCACAGGATGGATCTGTAGCACTAAAATAGATGCTGCCAGGCATGGGAACGTTATCGTGCATAAGGTCAGACTGGGTTGGGATAGCACATCTGTCACACTCCCAGGCAGGGCACAGGGCAGCAAGGTCCCAGGAGCTGCTCCCAGTGCACATCTGAGTGCGGTTTGCTTTAAAGGCCAACAGATTTTACCAGCAGGGATGCATGCTGGAGCAAAGGTCCCTGTGCCAGTAGGACCGGGGATGTCCAGGGCAGCAGGAAGAGAGCTGAGGCGGCTCAAAGAGCCCTGGGTAAGGAGAGGGCTTGGAGGAAGGAGAGGTAGGAGGAGAAGTGGAAATGTGTGGACCAGGAAGGCCACAGCGCTGGGCTGCAGGGGGCTCTCCTGCAGAAAAAGCAGCTCCCAGGAGCCGCAAGCCCTGCACAAGGCTAGGAATGCAAACACAGGACCGCGTCCTGGCATGCCCCAGATACAGAGCCTGCCTGGATGCGCTGCTCTGAGACTGCGCACAGCCACGTCATCCCTCCACAGTACCACACACTCCCCAGTCCATCCTGCAGGCTGTCCCACCCCCTGCAAACCCAGCTGGAGCTGGTGCTCGTAGCTCTAAACGGCCACGGTGGTGTGCATGCCTGGGAGTGGCTGCAGCTGGGCTGTGCAGCTGGGCTGTGCGCTCCTGGCAGCATCCTTCAGCCCGTGGCCAGGATGGGCCCTGTCCTTATCACAGATGGATCTAGGGGCCATGGCGTGGGATGCCAGACTTCTCACAGCAGACCAAGTGTGTGACATTCTTGTTGTATTTAGCTCATTCAAGTCACCAGGTCTGCAATGAATTTACAGCGGTTGCCCAGCGCTAGGCTGCTGATGATTGGCCTGGAAGTTGGCTGAAGGTGGTCTCTGTTACATCTGCATTGCCATACATCCCAGCTCTCCACCCTGTGCCAAGTGGAATGAGGAAACACACTGCACGTAAGGCTTGGCGATGGGGATGCTGTATTTAAGGGCTCTCTGTCTCCATTCTGCTGGGTCGCACCCCACGCACAGATTCAGTTTCCCACCAAGCCAGCTGTAAAAGGCACTGAATGCATCCTCAGCATCTCCTGCGGCTGCACCGCTGCACTTCGCTGTTCGCGGGTCCGGAACGCCGCAGGGCGCTGCCTTAGGAATGCTGCTGAGGTTCTGTCTCTGCTGCCCTCTCGCGAGGGCTCATCGCGTTTACACCGAGTTCTACAAGATCTCCCCCCATCCCCAGCGCTGCTGAACCACCTTTCCATTTTCAACAGCCGTTAGAATTCCAAGATTTTGCAAATCTCCACATTCGGTCGCTCCCTGCGATCGCACATCTTCCCCTCCGTGTCCCAAAGGATGAGGAGCTGATCCCGGACCACCACTCACTGACACCGTGCCCCACCGCCCCCTCTGCCCCACGCAGCTCCCTGGCTGAACACCAACTGATTGCTCATGTTTAAGTACAAATGAAGGAGCTGAATCCTGTTAGTGATTCAGCTGTTCTGTTTTGCTCTGAGATAAGCAGATCTCCTTGTAGTTGCTGTGAGCTGCAGCATGCTGCTCTGCTCTGTTTCAGCCTGCAGTGCCCCTCGGGGCTTTTCCACACCTCTTCTGCAATCACTGCATGTGCAATCCAGCTTCCTTCCACTCCTGGGTCACGTGCAGTCATTACAAAAACATTTGAATTCTGTTCTTATCAAAGCCTGAGGAACCCATTGCTGTTGGTTTCTGAGACAGGTGAGTCACACCAGCTGTCTATCATGGAAATTAGATTAATTAAGTCCCAAACAATTGGAAGAAGTTGTCCAAGGAGTTGGTGGACTTTCCGTGCCTGGAAGTTTTGGAAGTCCACCCAGATACAGCCTTGTGTAAAGCAGCAAAACATGGAAGCTGTTCTGCAGGCTGGAATTTGGAGATGGAAGCCCTGAGGGGCAAAGCTGGGGCTGCAAAGCCATACTGTGGCCTTTTGGGACTGACCCTCATAAGAGAAGCCCTGACACACAACATATGTGTGGCTGGAGGTTGGACCATGGCTTGGGGAAGGTGTCCAGGGGGCCTCTCCCTATGCCTGGGCTCCAGGACAGGCTTGCAGAGAACATGGCTGGGGAAACTCAGCCTTGATTTACTCAGACTTGGACAGGTAATTAAGGGAGCTGTACCCTAGCCCCAGGGGATGAGTGATAACCCAGGAGACACAGAACTATATCCACTGAGAGTCCTGGGCCTGGTATTTCCAGCAAGGAGTCACTGGAGTCTCTCTGCAGTGGGCCCTACAGCTGGACACGGAGCAGGTCCTGAGCTGGATGTCTTTATTCCTAATGCAAGGAACCTGTCCACATCTGGGAGGCAGCAGCCCTACCCTGAGCTGCACCCTGCTGTGCAGAGCCAGATGCCATCACATTCACAGGTCATGGTGCCCCAGACCAGTCTGTGATCCGATATTTCACACTTCAGAGCCACAAAGCACTCTACATTTCCAGTAACCCCATGATAAACATGGAAACAGTGGAACCATAGGTTAGAAGGGCCCTCTGGTGACCTCTGGCTCAACTTCCCCTTCTAACAGCTCTTTCCCATCACCTCCCTTGGTTTGCTTTAGTGATGGCCCAGCTCTTTCCCAAGCCATCTTACCCCGGCACTGCAGCTCTTGTGACTCAGGTCCATGAACCCTCTCCCTCTGCTGGCACCAGCAAGTCTGTGCCCCAGCGTCGCTGTGGCTCCGACCCCCCCTGGTTCTTGCTGGTTGGGTGGTTTTATTTCCCCAGGACGGTCAGCAGGTCTGGGCACACAACAGGACAGCAAACCTTAGCTCAAAAGTTTCGGTTGATGCACACTGTGAAGGTCTGATCCCAGCAGCTTTATTACTACAGAGGGGAGAGAAGCTCACGTTGTGCACTCTTGTAGCTCCAAGAGCTGATCTGTGAGAACTGACAGCACACTACAGCATGCAAACAGGCACAGAGAGGAGTTACACAGCAGCCACAGGAAGGTTAGTGCAGTACGAACCCGACGCAGCCTTTTGTTACACCTCCTGGCAACGCGATCTCAAATCAGTCACAAATCACTGAATCAATCATGAAGTATCCCGAGTTGGAAGGGAACCGTAAGGATCATCGGGTCCAATTCCCAGCTCAGATCAGCACTGAAACGTGCACAGTCCTCACTGCAGCCCTGGGCTGTCTTCAGTGCCTCCCTGACCACCAGCAGCCCCGTGTCACCATCCAGAGTCCTCGTGTCCCTCGGAGGAGTGCAGCAGTTCATGGTGCAGCTGGCAGTGCTGCAGCAGTGATGGGCAGGAGCAGGCCTGCTCCTCACCGCAGCTCAGTGCTCTGCATGAGATAAACCAGCCAGGCACTGCCTGCAGAAGGCGTGCAGCTGTCTCCCAGCTTGTCGTGGCACATCTGTGGTTTGCATGAGAGGTTGGAGCTCGTAAGCTGATGAGAGAGTGATTGCCAGGGCCTCTGGAGCAGCTCCGTCTTCTCTGGAGCGGTTCTCTGCAGCTCCGAGCCGTGCAGCCCCGAGGTGTGCAGCCCTGAGCTGTGCATGCAGCGTGCAGGGCTGCTCCTTAGGAACCTTTCCCCCTGCCAGTCCTTCTTGCTCAGGCTCCTCAGTTAGCACCTGCAGGAGGACGATGCCAGCACACACAAGCAGCCACCTCTTGGCTAGGTCTTTCTTCGGGCGTGGTAAGTACTTTCTCACCCGTGCTGGGTACAGCACCCTCCTGGCTTTCCTGCTCCGTTTTGTTGGAGGGCCTGGAGGTCTCCTGACAGCTCGGATGGCGAGCAGAGCTCTGGGCAGACTGTCGGAATGGTTTTTCAGCAGAGCTGTGCTGGAGAAAAGGTTTTCTCCCATGTGAGGCATCGTGTCCTCAGCAGCCTGCTGGGGTAGCTCTGAAAGCTGGGAGAACTGCATGGAAAAAAATCTCTCTGCCCAAAGATGGTTTTGATTCAAACAGCAGCCCGACAAAATAATATTTAAAAAAATATTACTGATAACAACAGTGCTTTTATTCTTTCTCGTTAAAGCAGAACCCCAGAGCTGAACTCTTGGGGTGATTTATGTGTCTTTATGGGAAGCTGTTCTCGTATTTCTTTCCCCACTCCTACCTGTGCTATAAATACCCACCTGTGCAAAGATGATGATGAGTGAAGATGCCGTGGGAGGAGCTGGTCTGACTCACAGCTGCCCAGGGATGACTCTGCCCCAGCACCCCACACCTGCCCGCAGGCATGCACTGCTAAGTGGGAGCGTGCTCCTTCCCAGTTCCGCTCCCTGCATTACAGCTGTCTATCACAAGGCTTTCCCTCGAGATATTATGATGCTCCTGAGAGTGTAACCTTCATTAAAATCCACATATCTGCTATAAAGAACAGGAATGGAGCCTGAGGACAGGTAAACTCTTCTGCCTTCCCAACCCATCCATACATGGCTGGGAGACCCCAGTTTCTGTTACGATCCTGTGCAACCTCAGCATTATGCCCCAGGAAACCTCAGCACTTGCTCTGGCAAGCTCCATCCCAGGTATGCCCAGAAAAGGAAAAAAACCACTGCTTGTGTTCGAATTCCTTGTGCCTTATGCTGACTAAACAGCCTGGAAGGGCTGAGTGCCCACAAACCTGCTGGAGAGGCCTCCAGCTCTTTATGGGATCTTTGTCCTCAAGTCACAGGATTTAGCTGCGAACTTCATAGAATCATAGAACATCTTGGGTTGGAAGGGACCTCCAGAATCATGGAGTTCCAGCCCCCCTACCACAGGCAGGGCCACCAACCTCCAGATCTGGTACTCGGCCAGGTTGCCCAGAGCCCTGGGTGATGTCTTGAACACTACCAGGAAGTTGCATGTGTGTTGATGTGGGACAACTCACATGCTCACATCTGCTTAGGCAGGTGGGGATGAAAAGTGAGTCCTGCAAAACATCTGTAGCAACCAGCCATGGGATAGCCAATGTAAAACCCAACAGAACTTGATCTAGGAAAAACTCCTTCTCTGAAAGAGTGGTTGGGCAGTGGGACAGACTGCCTGGGGAGGTGGGGGAGTCACCCTACCTGGAGGGGTTCAAGAAACATGTAGGTATGATACTGAGGGACGTGGTTTAGTGGTCAGTGTTGGTGGCAGGTGGATGGTTGGACTGGACGATCTTAGAGGTCTTCTCCCATCTTAATGATTCTGTGATTGTAGCTCTGCAAGGTGTTCCCAGCGGCCTGGAGCCACCACAAAGCAGCAGCAAAGGGCACAAATTCAAAGTTTAAAGCCGCTCTTTGATGTCTCCCCTTGCCTTTTGCACTCCCTACTATTGCTTTCTTTACCCTTCTTGGAGGAACAAAATGGTGGCTGGCTTTAAGTCACAAGACAAGCAACTTCTGCTCTTTCTCCCTTGTAAATCACCGTGACAGAGACTCCAACTCACGGAGACCCATTTCCAGGTCTCTGTGACACCCAGGCACAGGGGATGGGTCAGGAACTCTGGCTAACAGCACTGCCTATGGCTTTTGCCATCATCCCTAATTCCCATTGAACCAAACTCCGGAGCCAGTGGCTCACTGTGACACTTGCTCCTGAAAACACCTTCCTGAGGGCAGCGTCTTACACTTCAAAGGTGAATGCTTAAACCTGAGACACAACTGAGGCATAAAGGTGGAATTTTGATGGCTTATGGTGGCTTTTTCTCCTCTACAAGGACAAATCCAGAAGGGCTGGGAGATCATGGAATCATATCATAAAATCATAGAATGGCCTGGGTTGCAAAGGCCCACAGTGCTCATCCAGTTCCAACCCCCTGCTGTGTGCAGGGTCGCCAACCAGCAGACCAGGCTGCCCAGAGCCACATCCAGCCTGGCCTCGAATGCCTGCAGGGATGGGGCATCCACAGCCTCCTTGCGCTGCTTATCTCCTAATTATTTTCAGATTGCAGGAAGAGAAGTGCTAAAAGGTGAGGCATCAGTTCAGGCAGCCTCTTTAGCCACCATCTCATGGATGCGGGTGCCACTGGGGTAAGATGGCTCTTCCTTCAGCTCTGATGGCTGAACCCACACTCAGCATCCGCCTCCCACGGCTGGTGCAAAATCCCTCCAGCTTAACCACGCAAATGCTTTCAACAGAGCACACAATGGGAACATTTATCACATGCAGCTGCTGCAGTTTTGCCCTGTGGTGCCTGAGCCCTTGGGACAGCCCCAGTCCCTGCACGCGAATGAGTCAGGACGGGATTAGCAGCGCATCCTCCCACCCGCAGTACACAGGCTTCAGGCCAGTTCGGCACGCAAAGTGCCACCAAATGCACCCGAGTGTCAGGTGAGCAGTGATGTTAAATGCCAAAACCAAACGTTTGGTGTCACATTTTAATTCCCTTCATTCCAGCCAGTGCCACATCCAAGCTGTGAGGCAGATCAGTGAGTTTGTCCCTTTGTCCCTCAGAGTGTGTGCCTCGGTACAGGTGCTGACCACCCACAGGTGTCTCGGTGAGGTTCCCCATTTCACATCTAACCCATCCCACCAGCACTGCCCAGCCCCCAGTGTGAGGACGTGAGTAATAACACGACCTCAAAACATTGAGAGCCACGAATAGAAGGCTCTGCCTGTTAGGACAGGTCTTCTTCCTATTGGCAATCATAGTTACCCATTAGCTTATTATCGTTTGAGTGAGATTATACAAGGATTTATTTATAACTCTCAGGTTAGCTTGTCCAAGCAGGTCACTGAATACTTCTCAAATGAGAACTAAGATGAATCAGCATTGCAAGAAGCCCACCAAGTGCAAGGAGATGAAAAAGCAATTTCTGTTCAACTGCATCCGGAGTTGAACTTCATCCACCTTCTCCAGGCCAGAGAAACAATGCATGTCACCAATGGACCTCCAAATCCAAGAAATGAGTATTGGATGCATCAGGAGCAGCATTCAGAGGTGGAGGTGATGGATCTTCTGGAGGTGATGAGCATGGAACACAAAAGGGCCCAGCGTGGGTCCTGGGTCTAACAGAACGGGGGTGGAGCAGCTTTTGGAGATGGAGCCCAGGGCACTGGTGGAGCTGAGGACGCTGGGTTACGTCAGGCCAAGGCACTCTGCAGTGCTCAGTACGTTTTGACCTCGAAACATCCACAAACTGCAGTGCTGTTTGTGCACAGCAATCTGCAGGGAGGGGCAGAAACTCTCCTTACATCATCTGAAATATTTGGGACGGACCCAGGGTCTGAGGCACGCGCCCTTTTTTGTACTGGAAAGATAAGCAACAATCTGGAAGCCAAGGACCAGCTCACCCTCAAAACAAAAGCTCAGAACACTTTCCAAGCCCCCAGAGGCACCCAGAGAGGAGGCAGGGCCCGGGTAGGGTGAAGAAAGCCCATGACTCAGAAACCTTCATCCCACAGGTTGGAAATGCATGAAGTCATCTCAGGAAGAACGAAGCGCTTCGCTCTGATGCATCAGAAACAACCCGCGGTGGTAAAGCCAAATTGGGCCGGGTCAGGGGGTTCTGTGAGGAACACACTGTGTCTTTTTGGTTGCAGCCGCAGAAAATCTGCTGGGAATTGAGAGCTGTGTTGGAACACGGCACCAACACCCCCTGCTCCTTGGGTACCCGCACATGGCTCTTGCTGTTGATTTGGAAAAGGAGCTTAAGAGGAAAGCCATTGATCTACAGGAGTATCTTGCTCCAGGATTTCATTTTTTTCTCTCTTTGCTTAGAGGAATGGGTGACGCACCACGAGGGTTCAATCTGGGTGAGAGTTTGGGTACCATGGCACGTTACAGGAGCCAGAGAAGGGCACAGGCAGAGGTGAACTCTGAGGTCAGAGTGCTGGGCTGGGGAAATCCCAGCTGTGACTTACTCAGACTTTCTCTGGATGTGTAACGATAGAATCCCAGCCTGAGGGATATCACAGGAAGCTCGATATCAATGAGCTCAGCATAACATCCCTGAGAACCCAGCACTGTGTGCACCCAGCATGGAGCTGCCAGCAGCTCACCACTGCAATCCCAGCAGGAGGAGGAGGAGGAGGAGCAGACTCTTCTGGAAGCCCTTTGCTGCTTTCCCATTCCCCCAGCCTGGCTAATCACAGATGCAGGTGCCTGAAACTTTGGGCCTAAACCCAGCTATTTTAGCATCCCACACAATACTCATTGCAGAGGAGTACTGTTAAACTGGAGTGATCTCAATGAAGAGCAAGCACTGCAAGTGAGACCAGCTGCGTGCTGGGTGGGACAGAACCACAGCTGAGCCATCAGCAGGCACCAGGAGGAGGCAGAAGCCAAGCAAACAGCAGCTTGTGAGCCCATAGACTCCAAGCACTTCTAAGCCATTGTCCTCCATCCCTCAGTCCGGTGCAGCTGCTCTGCCAAGCCCATCTGGGAGCTTCTCTCCTGCAGCACTTCCCTGCAGTGTAACCTCACCCGTGCTCTTTGGAGCTGACCCCACACCAGGAGAATGTGCAGAGCTCAGCCCTGCTTCCTGCCTCTCTTTTGCATATTTGAAAGCTCTTATCTCATTTCACCCAACACTCCTCACACCTGCAGGTGTGTTGGCTCACACGGTGCAGCCCAGGCTCCGTCCTGACAAGATGTCCTGATGAGGTCCTGCATTCCTTCACTCCTGCAGTACACCATTCAGCGTACAGACCTGTGCTCCAGGCTGATGTCACGGATCTGCTGCAGTTCCTGGCAGAACCATCACAGCCAGAGACACTGAGCAGTGAGGGTGAGGTCCCTCTGGGTGGCACTGGGGTGTGCACAATGCAGGAGGAGCAGCACTGGTGGCACTGGGGGACCGGGTGGTCCAGCACGGCCGGCACGATGCTGCAATGTGTAACAGAGTAGCGTTGGTTTGGCACTGCATCACATCCGTATCATCATCCCACAGCAAGAGGAATACAAACAGCGAGGATTCAGCCTCATCAGCCAGCACCTGCCCACAGAGGCAGCTCGGGGCAGGCTGCGGTGGATGGAGCCAGCTCGAGTGAGCTCCTTTTTAGGAACCCTCCATCACAAACTCGTTTTCCTGAAGGCAGCTGAGCCCACGCAGAACGTGTACGTGCACCCACTTCCTTGGGCTGGAGCCAGGCCGTGTTACTGGAGAAATGCAGGGGAAACCCCAACCACCTCCCAGGGCCCGGAGCACAGGGAGGAGGATGTGGACATCGGTGGGACAGGTGCCCCTGGGAACCACAGCCACACACACCTGGAATGCTCGGAGCCTGTGAGCTCAGGGCAGTTCATTATCAATCACTGTAAAAGCAAATCCTCCCAGCTTGCTTGCAGGGGCACTGAGAGGTTTGGCTGGTGTCCAGCTCTCAGCCCTTTCCCAGGGACAAAGGATCCTCCTGCATCCAGAAAGCAGCTGGGAGGTTATCCCTGGTATTGATCTGACAGTAACCTGGGCACTGCCCAGCCCCAAAGGCTGACTGCAGAACAGTGCAGACCTGAGATCACTTCGGGATGGGGCGCAGGCCAGGAAGACAGGGAAGGCTCTGCAGCTGTGTGCTGGGGTGCACCATGAGTGATGCCCACCCCATTGGGGCTGCCCACAGTCTGTGCTGCTCCCATCCCTGGCCATCCTGGAGCCAAGCTGCTTCGGAAGAGGAGGGAGTGTGTGTATCTGAAGCCAGCCACGCCTGCCCTTGGGGCGCTCCTCTGGGGCAACGGGGGAGTTCTGCCAATGCAGGTTGTATCCCAGACACAGCTAACAGCAAAGGGGCTATCAGAGGCAGCATGGACAGCCACTGAGCTGGAGCGATGCCTAACCCTCCCATCATACCTTTGAGCTTTCAGCAAAGCTGCAGCCCTTGCTCCCAGTCCAAACCACAGCCGCATCAATCCAGAAGAGAAATCTGGGTGGAAAACCACATTTTGGTCACATATGGGAAAAGTACTTTCAAATTAATTTATTCAAGATAGTTTGGATTTATTCCTGACAATAGCTCCAGAAGCAGAAGTTTGTGATGGAAGTCTTTGGAGACCAACAATTAGAAAGAGGCAAATCGAACAACCAGTGCAAACATCCACAGGATTAAGTATGTGACAATTCACAGCAAACTGTAGAAGGGGACCTGGGCACGAAACCAAACCCTGGAGAAGCAATGCCATGGACACCTGCTCCGCCTGCCTGCTCACAACAAAGACGTGCTGCTCCCGAGGTACTTCCAGGCAATGTGCTCTCCGCTGGGTCTCAGTGGCAAAGAACATCCATAGGGCCCTGCAGCACTGGGAGAAGCCCAGCATTCCTGCCACCCCACACCCACACAGTCCAAATGGTCTTTTCCAGTGTGTGTTGCCCAACAGACACCAGTTGCTATTTCGGGCTTTCTAGATAATGAGTGTGGTGAGGTGCACCCAGCAGCAAAAAGCAGAAGAGCTCCCAGTGGAGGCTGCGGCCCTGGAGACATTGAGATGCGGCTCCGTGCGCTGCCGAGACAGAGAACCCAAATGGGTGATGGTTTCTTCCTTCACTTGGTACTGCACAGCTCATTCTAATGGGTGCATGAGTAACAAACAAGGTGTCTCTAATTGCTGTGAGGCTGTGGGGTCCTCGCTGGCCATGCCGCACTCTGCAAACATGGGGAACACCCAGAGGAGAGGAGTGGTTGTGCTGCAGAGGAGCCTGGGCTGCCATCCCCTGCCCTGACCAGCAGCCCCAAGGCGGCCACTGAGCCACTCTGCCCTCTCACACCCCTCATGAGACTGCAAATCCTGAGAACAGGACGTGTCTCTACAAATAATCCCTACAGCAGGTTGACTTTGGCCACAACCTGCTTGCAGCCCAGCCTGGAGAACTGCTTGCCGCCTGTAGTGTAGTAGCTGAGCTGGCTGGCCAACCTCTCGACGTGGCTCTGCTCAGGGTACAGCCCTTCCCTCCTCATCTCCTCCAGGAAGCAGTCTATGACGTGACTCCTCTCCAGGAGGACGAAGGGGACGACGTCCGCCGCCTTCCACAGTGGGTGGGCATGGGCCAGCACGGGCTGGATGACGCTCAGCAGCTCCTCAGCTCCGCTCCGCTGCTGCAGGAGCTCGGCGGATGCGTTCTGGATGACAAACTTGGTGATTTCACCACCCCCGATGTTGCTTATCAAAATGTAGATGGCATTGAGGAACTCGTTGGTTTGGTTGGGTTCAAAGAACCGGCTGAGAGCATCCAGCAGGACCGGAGACATGAGTTCAACCTCATCCAAAATGAACAGCGGTATCTTCTCCTCTATTTCAGCTCTCGTAACCATGTCAGAAATCTTTTTAGACAAGTCTGTCTCACAGGTGAGAGGAGCCACGCCGCTCGGGCAGTGGTGCATGACAAAGTACTGAAGCACGAAGTCATTGTCCATGACGGAGCGAAAATGCTTGGCCAGCAGCCAGCCAACGTGACTCTTCCCCACTCCTGTGGGGCCATTTAACGAGAGGACCAGCGGCTTGTTGTGGATGTGGGTAGCGAGATAGTCCTTCAGCAGCTGCATAATACTTTCCACAGCAAGCTTCTGCCCGAACACCTCCCGGTGCATTGTTTTCTCTAAGCCATCCAGGTCATATTTTTGGAGGTTGTCATCCAGGTTCTCTATGGCGTTGAGGATCTGGAAGAAGATGATGACCATGAGCAGCAGGAGGCAGCGCTTGGCGTTGCTCTTCTCCTCCGTTGGGAGGTACCTCTTTGTTTTGTCAGGATACAGAACTACCCGAGATTTCCTTCGTTTCTTTTTCCGCCTGGGTTTGCTCATCGCCCACTCCTCCACGGATGTGTCAAAGGTGAAGTACTGGGATGCCTTGAAGCCAGGCTGGCTGAAGAAGGACTTGGAGGAGCCGTACAGACCAGACCTGTTCAGGGAAAATTGCCTCTGGAGCAGCCGTGCGTGGACGGGCTCGGATGACTTTTCCTGGGGGAGCTCAAAGTGCAGACGGCTTTTCTTCTGCACGCGGTAGCGCTGCTTGAGGCGGACGATTGCCCTCAAGGGAGAAGAAATAAAAGAGATCTTCTTGGAAGCAGCAGGGATCTCAGCATCAGGCGCTTCTTCCCCTTCGCTCTCAGAGCAGGACGCCTCTCCCTTTGCATCAGCCTTGGCACAGAGCAGCTCTCCTTCCCCATCGCTGTCAGAGCAGCGCATCTCTCCCTCCACGTGGCCATCAGCGTAAGGGCCCTCTCCTTTTGCACTGCTTTCAGCATAGGACACCTTTTCTGCCGCATCCCCAATGGCAGCGGGAAGTTCTCCATCCACCTCAGCACAGGACGCCTCTCCTTTTGCATCGCCCTCAGCACAGGATGCCTCTCCTCCCACGTCCCCCATGGCAGTGGGTGTTTCTCCATCCACTTCTGTACCGAGCAGCTCTCCATCCATCTCGCTCAGTCCTTACAGCCCACTCACATCCTCTTCTTTCTAAAGCAAAAAGGACAATGCAAAATCAACCCCTGTAAGAGCAGGAAGTGACTGACAGCAGCCAAACGAGGCTGATTGGAACGACCACACACAGCCATCGGGGTGTCCAGACACGGACCTCTGCGCACAGCATTAGCCGTGCACCAAGGGATGGGGAAGGCAGCCCCGGAGTAAGGGCACTGTTGGATGGGGCGGGCAGCAGGATGTGGACAGGTGGATCCTGCCCTGACCCCACGCTGTTTCCTTAGCACCTGCCAAACACGAGCAGCAACACAACAGCACACCCCTCCATAAAGAAACAGTCACCCTACGCCGCAGAGATGGGGCGAGGAAAGCTCTGCCGGCCGCCCCGGGGGGGGGGGTCCTTCCCGGGCAGCTCTACGGGAGCGCAGCGGCTCCGCCACCCCCCGCCCCCGCCCTTTCCCACCCGGAGCCACTCAGAGCAGCGCGGGCACCCCCCGAATCCAGCTGTGGGAAACGCGTGGCCGGAGCTCACCCGGCGAGCAGGGAGGGACGCGGCCGTGGGAGCGCGGCGGGGAGCGCTGAGCGGCGTCCGGCCGAGCCGACCTCCGGCCGCGCGGTGCCGGCTCCGTCCCCGCCCGCCGGCGCTGCCCGCAGTCCGTGTCACGGTGGGAGGGCACTTCCCCAGCGCTGACGCACGGGGACGGCGGCTGCGGTGACAGCGGCGGGCAGGAAGCGGGGCCGGGCAGGGCGAGCACAGCCGCTCCCTGCGGCCGCCCGGCACGCAGCCCCGGCCCCGAGCGGCGCGGTGTGCGGACCGCTGCCGGCCTGTCCCGGCACGTCGTCGGCTCTCACGTCGGGGCAGCCGTGCCCGAACCCGGCGCCCGGCGACCTCCATTAGCCCCGAGCGTTAATTGCACACCTTGCGCGGCGCTCGGCCGTGCCCCGCACCGAACCAGCCGGGCGAGATTCCTGCACGCAGCACGGCGGGAGGGCTGGCGGCCACGCCGGGTCCCCACGCTGTCCCCGAGTCACCCCGACACCGGGGCGGTGCTCCCCGGTGCCATTCACTTCTCTCACCCAGGCGCTGCCCGAAGCCCACGGAGCTGCCATCCCAAAGCAGCTGGGAGCAACCCCATGGCACTGCCATCCCAAAAGCTGGGGAGCAAACCCACCACACTGCCATCCCACAGCGGCCCCGGGCCCTGCTCTGACAGCTGAGACCCTAACAGCACATCCGTTCCACGGCAGGGGATGGCACACACTCTGGATGAGGGGGGGGTGCTGGGAACAAAGCCCACCTGCAGCACCCCAGGTCACCGAGAGCCACGGCTGCACCAGGCAGGGGCACAGCAGGACAGCAGAGCGGGAGAAGTGGTGCTGGGAAGGGGAACCACTGGGAAACCCCCAATGGTTCCCCCGGGCTGAAGCTGAGAGCGTGCGGGGGAAGTGTGAGCAAAAAGGGGGGGGGACAGGCAGAAAGGATGGGAGCAGAGGTTACAGCTCTGGGGAGACACAGATCACCTGAATCCCTGCGCCACCCCAATCCTGTGCCGCCCACAGCCCTGTGCCCCCCGCACCTCTGCGCCATTTGCATCCCCATGCCACCAGCATCACCACGTCATCCTCACTGCTGTGCCACCCCCATCCCCACCCCATGCAGCTGAGCACACCCCAGAACCTCACCACGTCCCACGGCGTGCAGCCGCTCCCCACCTTCCCGAGCTCCACACGGAGGCAACGGTGACACAAAGCCCCAAACGCGGCCATTTCCCACCCGGCCCCATCTGCTCACCGACCGTGGGCCGGGCGTTGTGTCCCTCCGTGTGTCCCCTGGGCGCTGCCACCCCAACCCAGCACTGCGCTGCCCTCACAGCCGCACGGTGCCGGGAGGAAATGGCGCGGAGGAGTGGCCCCGCACCACTTCCTCGTCCCACTCCGTCCTCGCCCCGAGTGCGGCCGCCTGCTGTGATGGCACTGATGGGGTCGGGGGATGCGTTGGCCTTGGGATGCTGAGTTTGGGTGACGACGCGGGGTGTGATGGGCGCCAGGCTGGCAGCAGTGGGGTCACAGAGGGCCTTGGGGATTATTGGGGTGGTCTGGGGAAAAAGAAGACGAATCCCCCCCCCGCCCCCCCACAACCACCTGTGCCCACTCCTCTGAGCTCTGCTTGGCGTTGTGCCACTCTCTCACTTCTGGTGAAACCCCGGGGTGAAGCGCAGGGTGTGAAGCGAAGCCCCTCTCCTGCTGGAGCAGCAGCAAAAGTAGATGGGAAAAACAAAACCTCCCGACTGCTTCCCTTCCCTGCATGGACTGCGGCCGTAGGGATCGGCCCAGCCATTCCCTGCGGTGCGGGGACATCAGCATCACATCGAGGTCCCCTCCAGAGGAGTGATGAATGCATTTTGTGGGCTGCAGCCCTCATGGACACAAAACAAGGCATCCTGGGGGGATAAATTGGGGTTTTGCAATGGGAGAGCTCCTCCCCAGCAGCACTTTGCATGTGTGCATACCATAAAAATAACGCAGACGCAACGATCCCCAGCCCTTGTTAAAAACAGCTACGGGGACAGCAAGAAGCTGCCACATCCAGCTGAAGGCAGTGCAACACGGGGGTGTGCAGCGGGATGGGGTTCTGTGCAACGGGGCTGTGCAGCAGGGGGGCACAGCAGGGCGGCTGCGGGGAGCACACAGGTGCAACAAGGTGGGGGTGTACGGATGGGGGGAAGGCTGTGCAACAGGGGGGGAATGCATGTGCACTGGGGAACTGCAATGGTGGGGGGCACATGCATGCAGGAAAGGCTGTGCTGGGGGGGGGAAGCATGCATGTGCTTTCAGGCAGCGCAATGATGGGGGGAACACACATATTGGGCGGGGAGACCACATGCATGCAGGGGATCCTGCAGGTGGGCGGTGCCCTGGGCCCCCCTCTCCCCCCCCATCTCGAAGCCCCCCACTCACCTCAGGCCGCCTGGAGCCCTGCAGTCCCCACTGGGGCCCCCGGGGAGGATGCAGCCAGGAGCAGCAGCTGCAGGCGCTGCACAGCCCTTCCTGCAGGGCCAGGAATGCAAATCCTGCCCAACGCCGCCTCTCCCATGGCTCAGCCCCACTGGGCCCCCCTGGGAAGAAAAGGGGTGAGAAAACCCAGGGGAGGCTTTGGGGCACCCATCCCTGCGGGCACTGGGACCAGGGAGTACCCAGCGCGTTGGCAGCCAACACGGGGTGGGGGCACCCACACATCCCCAGTGCTGCTTTTTCAGCACATCGAATTAGCTCTTTTCTCATTAGCTCTTTTCTCATTAGCTCTTCTTTCCTTTTCTCTTTTCTTTTTTTACATCAAATTTAGCTCTTTTCTCTGCATCGTGGCATCAGTAAGCTGGGTGCATGCAAATCCTGTGGTGGCAACCAGGACACAAAACACCAGGGCTGGAGGTGCCCAGAGGGGTCACGAGCAGGGAGGTGCCGTGCTTCCCTCCCCCCAGCACGGAAGAACAACGGGAAAAAACAAAATACCTTTAAAAAAAAAAAAACCACACCAAAAAACAATGAAAGAATATGTAACCCTCCCCAGGCCGCCGGGTGGGAGCGTTCCAAAGCCAAAAGCAGATTGCAGCCCCCAGCAGGAACACCGGGGGGCAGGAGGGTCCGTGGGGCAGGAGGGCCTGTGGGTCAGGAGGGTCCATGGGGCGGCCCCAGCACCGCTCAGCCCCATTTCACCGTTAGCAAAAATTTCCGACCTCCATCAGCAGACGTGGCTGAACGCGTCCCCAGTAACCCAAACAGTTTACATGCGGGTCGGGAGCATCCCTTGTAGGGAAGAGGCGTCCTGCTGGGTTTCTGGAGGGCTCTCTATAAACAGTTTATAAATAGAGCAGCGTACCTGGGGTGCTGGGATCTGCTGGGACGAGGGGGGTTCCTCCGGCTGCAGCGCTCCCATTGCACAGCGCAGGATGAGCCAGAAGCACCGACTGTTATTATTTGTACTTCTGGCTGGTTTCTTTTTTTCTTTTCTTTTTTTTTTTTTTTTCCAGCTCCCTCAGTTCAGCCTGAGAAATTCCTCCCCCAGCTTGTTTCGATTAGCTTTGAGCCTTTTATGTTTCATCCAAAACATCCCGAAATGTTCATTAAACCCGAGTTGTTCCTCCTGTCATTCTTTGAAAGTCGGGCAGCGATGGCCGCCCCGTGGCTCTGGGATGGGGACACCGTGGAGATCCATGGCCCTAGAATGGGGACACTGTGGGGACCCGCGGCTCTGGGATGGGGACAGAGCAGCTCCACTCTGACCCAGCAAACCTGTAGCACACACCGGGTGACTGGGGAAGGTCAGCAGCAGTTTCTGCAGAGAAAGTGAAGTGTCCCCATATCCCAAACCAGCGAGGAAAACCCGGCAGGAGCTGCTCCAGCAGCACAGAGCACCAGGCAGAGTGGAGCTGGGGGTTCCACAGGCTTTTGTCTCTGAGTCCTCATCCTGTGGGTGCCGGGTGCAGCTTGCAGGGATGTCCCAGGCCATGGCACAGCAACAGTGGGGTCGATGCTGTGTACTCCACCCTGCTCCCAGTCCGGCCCCAAATAATGACTCCAGTGCACGTCCTACCAGGGTCTGGTGGGCTTCACATTGCTCCTGGTGTGTTCAGTTTGGATTTCCTCCCCTGCCCGTTGCTGTTTGGGCCTTGCCACCATCTATCTGTGCCTGGAGCAACATCCCACACACTTGCCCTAAAACCCAAATTTTCCACCCTGCTCAGGGCTCCTGCAGCACTGTGTGCACTGTGCATACCCCAAGCACAGCCAGGTGCACCACGCAGTCACACTGACCCAAAGCGTGTCCCCCCCCCCCCCCCCCCGGTCACCCCTGGGGCCACCAACCCGCTCCTCCACGCACCCCAGGTCCCCAACACCACCACCTGCAGTGGGTCCAGGGATCCCCCAGGGGGATTTTGCCCTCACGGGGAGGGCAGCACAGAGGCTCCCCAGGCATCACTTCCAATTGCCAAATGTTACTCCCCCCAATCTGCTCCAGCAGCCTGACAGGAGGATGCACGGCATTTGTTCCCCTTTGGGACGGAGGGAAATCCCCAGTGAAGGCTGACCACGGGGGTTTGTGAGTTTGATTCATTCCCTGAAGCACCAGGAATGTCTGAACAGCAAAACACAGCACCCAGTTCCTAGCGCTGCAAGGCCACCAGCCTGGAGGAAGGCCCACAGGGAAACAACAACCCATGCTCCAGCCCATGGAGGAAGAGCTGCAGACATGCACGAGAGAGATAAGCCCACAGCAGCACTAAGGATGCCCGTGGTGCTGGGCTTAGGATCCCTCACACACTGACAGACAAGGCTGTAACCCTGAAACACACCAAGGATGCACAGCTGCCACAGCAGTGTGTTTTAAAGGGAGAGGAATACTCATGCTGTGGTAAAGCAGTGCTGCCAGTGCCTGGACAGCCCTCACATCCCCCCAGGACTAACCAGCCTGCCTTGGCGAACTGCTGCATCTCATCCTCTACAGCATTCTTCATCCCATGGTAAAATGATTCCACCCGTCTTTAAAGTCCTAAGCAAGGATTAGGGGACCCCGGGGTCTCCCTGGAACCACAGGAGACAGCACAGACACCACGCCTGTTTTGACACAAGGAGACACAGCCAGCAGTCCCCTGCAAACCTCCAACAGCTGCAGTGGTGCCCAGCCGACTGCAGAGCTTCAGCATGGGGAAGTGTAGGAGAAAGCACTGCTGAGAGGAGAGAAAAGTGCTGGTACCAACCCAGAGACCACTGCTGGGCTTTATTGACCACTGATGGGGATCAGACACTCATTTACAAGAGGAAGGTAACGTGGGCAGCAGGTCCAGCCCAGCTGTTCTGAGAGCTGTGCAGCCCACGCTGCTGCTGAGCTGTCTTCCCACGGTGCCCCCTGTTGGGAGGGGGCACAGCACCCACCCCCAGCACAGAACCCACCCAGCAGGATGCAGAGAGCTGGGTGGCACTGAGGCACTCACAGCCTAGTTGCAGTTCTTGGGCAGGCGATAGACACCTCCAGAGTAGATGAGCTGCTGGTCCCGCACCTTCTTCTGCAGGAAGCCCTGCAGCTCCTGTATGTCGATCTCTGTGACCACGGGGCCGGTCATCACAAACATCTTCAGCATGCTGTGGATCCTCTCCAAGGACAGGCTCTCTAGGTTGGTCAGCATTGCCTGGATGTAGGTCCAGAACAGCTGCAGGGAGACACAGCAAACCACCATCAGTACCATGCAGAAAAGGGCTGCTGAGAGCCCAGCCTTTAAGTGGGAAACACCCAAAGAGAGGATGAGGTATCCTCATGCAGCCAGAGTGCGGGACGTGTTACTCAGTGGGTAAATGCAGGCAGGGCACCTCCATGGTGCACAGCGGCACAACACCCAGCACAGTGTGACACACGGGTACAAAAAGCAATGGGAGTGCCGGGGCCACCTCAGACAGACAGCAAAGCTGGCAGTGCTGGATACGCCTTTCTGGCACTCTGAGCTGAAAAACACTGGGTGAATCCAACGTATGCCTATTTTCAAGTATGAAATCAACGCCCAGAGAGTTGCAAGGGCACATTTCTGGAGCAAAGGCTGCCATCTAATACCCATATTGCCCATAGTTACGCGGATGATTGATTCACTTAAAATCCCCTCAAGCTGGAAGGACAAAATGCGAATCCAAAGGGCAAATCAAATCCACCCCAAAAAGCCAGGAGCATCGGATGTCTGCACCGCCCCACCCGCCCCGCAGGCGCCCAGACACACCTGCAGCTCTTCCTCTTTCTGGTCAGCCTGCGAGGCCATGGCGGAGTCCCCCTCCTCGTCGCTGTCTATCAGGACGACCTTCTCCCCCTGGTCCTTCTGCTCCTCCTCGATGACGGTGAAGGTGCCCGGCGGTTCCTCCCGCAGCACCCCCTGCTGCAGCCACAGCGTCATCTTACGCTTCAGCGACGTCACGGGCACCTTGAGCACCTCACTCAGCTCCGCCAGCGTCCACGTACCTGCAGAGAGCGCGGCTGTCGGGGAGGGCTGCAGGACGCCTTGCCCACCCCAAGTACCGGGGCTTAACAAGAGGGAAGGAAGGCAACCCAGAGGTCAGCAGCCAGGCGCAGGGCCTTCCTGCAGGCACCGGGTGCAGAGCTGTGCTTTTCTGAGTGCTGCCTCCTTGCAGAGCTGGAGCTCTGCTTCCAGCTGCAGTAGATCCAAGCTCCAAGCAGGTCCTGCCCCCCCGACGGAGCTCTCGGGCCCTGTGGCAACGTGGCCTTTCCACCCACCTCCGTGTGCCGCACCACATCACTCACTCTTGGTCTGGAAGTGCAGGATGATGGCGGCATGCACAGGGGAGACGGACAGGGAGAGCGTGCGGTCAGCCAGCTCCACATCCAGGCTCACCAGCCCCAGGTGGTATTTCCAGTTCAGGGTCCTCATGGCCTGGAAGAGGGAAGCAGCAGATCTTCCAGCCCCTCTGTCGCTATGGCTGGTTGAACTCTATTCACCTCCGACATAGATAAAGGCTGCTCCCACCTCACGAATCTCTGTCCCACCATTATCCCTTCCCTCTATAGGACACACCCTTGACATCACTTGTTGCCCATCCCTTGCCCAATATCAGGGTCCCTCTCCTGCCTGAAAACCTCTCCTCAAGAGAACAAACAGAAGAGTGACAGAGTACTGTAGTAAAGAGGCCCAACATGGACAGGATGTGCAGTGGCACAGCTGCACAGGGAGTGGTGCAGTCACCATCCCTGGAGGTGACCCAGAACCGCAGAGATGTGGCCACTGGGGATATGGTCAGTGGGCACGGTGGGATGGGCTGATGGTTGGACATGAAGATCTTTGTGGTCTTTTCAACTGTAATGATCCTATTATTCATTCTCCTGGCAGTAGCTAAGCTGGTGTAGCTTCTAATCCACTTTCAAAGCTGGAGGACTTTGGTACTCCGCTGTAACATGGCGGGGTGTAGCAGCAGCTACACTGTAAGGGATGTTACAGGGACTCTGGAAAGACCACGCAAACTCATTCTACACAGCAGAGCTAGCAACACAAAACTCTTACGGAGGGTTAAGGAATCCTCACCTTCAATTTCTCGTACTTCTTGGAATAGGCTTCCATGGCTTCCTTGACCTGCTCTGGAAGCTCCAGCTTCTCCTCCTTGAGCGGTGGCCAGAACTCACTGGACAGGATAACAGCCACAAGGCTGAACGGCGGCCTCTCCTCCTCCGGGAGCTTTTCCTCCTCATCACGAATGTTGGCGTTGATGCGTCGCGAGTCAGCCATGTCCTGGACAAGGCAGAGGACCATAAGAGCCCTTCAACATCCAGAAGGGCGTAGGGAAGATGAGCAGGGGAGGCACCAACTCTGCAGCACCCACCCCAGCCAACAACCCAACCCACTGGGCTTGAAGAACAGCCCTCCCCAATGCACTTCTGCAGTCACAAGTCAGCCCCCTCACCAGGGTTCTCGTAGCCCCACTTCCCTAAACAGACCCTTTGTGGTCGCTCTTCTTCATCAATGAGCAAAAGCACCCAGAGCTTGAATTGAAAAAAGCAAAAAGCAAACAACAACTGTCAATTACTTTCAACATGACTTCACAGTAGTGCATCTGAGCTTCGCCAAACCGCAGCTTGAGCAGCTCCACGTTGCGGATTTCCCTGGCGAGAGAAAGGAAGGATCACACGTGGGTTCCAAGAGACAAAGCCAGGCTGCAGCTGAGGTTTCCTGATGGTTCATCCCTTTTTGGCACTTTGACACCTTCTGCTGAGCCTCAGCAGCCCCCTGCGGGTTGCTAGAGAATAGGAGATGGAGCTCAGGGCATCTGTGCTTCCACTTCCCTACGTGCTGCCCTATTAGTGCAAGCCAAAGGCAAGGCTGAGCAGCAGGCAGCTGGTGTGTCCTGAACTTCTGGATGCCACCCACAGCTGCAGAGGAGATGGCTGCAGAAATGGTATTTTGTAGGCCCAAGGCTGAAGCAGACCCCTGCGAGGTGATTTCAGCTGGGCAGGACAGCTGGGTCTCACCTCTCAGCACTGTAGTTGAACTGATGCAGCAGCCGGTCAGCCAGGAGCGTGCGGTACTCATTGATGAACAGGTCCTTGCTGCCGTAGATGCTCACCAGCAGGCTGATGATATCTGAGGACCGGCGCTTGGAACTTGATTTCCCTATTGAAATGCAGCAGAGAGCAACGTGAGATGAGCAAAGCTCCAGCCCAGATCAACACAACCAAACGAGTGACTGCAGCCAGCCGTGGGGAGACAGCGGGCTGCCTTGATGCCTGCTCTTAATTAACCTGGATCTGCATCAACCGGGTCAGGGACCCAGTCCCCTGGTTCTGAGATGTCATCATCGCTCTCCTGGCCATTCTCCAGTGTCACAGGGTCGGCTTTCGAGAGCTCATTTGCCAGATCCCCGGAGCCCTCAGCATCCCCTGTGAGACCGGCCACGATCTGTCGCACGGTGTCCTCCCGTGTCCTGCCAAAAGGTGAGAGATACAGAGCAATGGAGGGAAGGGGAAGGGGATGCACAGGGCTGTCCTGAGAGCCTCTTACCTCAGGTACTTCCTGATGGGCTCACAGGCAACCTCCAGGATAACCATGGAGGGGTCCAGCTCCCGCAGGGCCTTGATGGCCGAGATATACAAAGTGATGATGTCGGATGTGTTGACACCTACGAGAGGGGCAGGGGAGCAGTTCAGAGTCCCAGAGCACAGATTTGGATACAAGAAAGGTTCTGTTAGATCAATGCAGCTGGAGGCGAAGGGCTTGCAGCCCTACTGGCTCACGCACGTGGAGAGAACACATCTTTATGGCTGAGAAACCAGCTCCAACCACAAACACAGGCTCAGAGACTATTATATGGCAACTTAGCTTCCCAAGCCATTCAGATCGAAGCTGAACTTGGTAAGCAGGAGGAGCTGGGATGTAACCAGCTGCCACTGCGCATGCATGCTCCAACACAGAGAGCACAGAGAGTGCACAGCCCGGCTGCCTCTCGCTCAGCAAACCCTCACAGCCAGGCTCCTAACGTGTCGTGGTGACACACACGGGGATGTAAAACCCACCGGGATGCAGAAGTCGTATTTCCAGAGCGCTTTTCAGGGAGCTGAGCAGCTGCTGCCTCAGGTTTGTCCTTTCCAGGCAGAACTTGAGGTCCTCCACAGCAGGCTTTGATTCTGGGAAATCTACAGACCGAGCAGCGATTAGAAACAGTGCCGCGCTCCACAGGGAGACAGCGATGCACCAGGAGGTGAGGACACGGCCAGCACAGATCTACCACTCAATCAATGCGGTGAGCGAACGCACAGCGGACGAGTGGGTGACACCGACCTCGAATAATGCTGAACAGCTCTTCGATCAGCATGCCGGCGTAGATGCGGTAGAAGAACCTCTGGACGTGGCACCGCCAGCGCTTCAGGGTGCTGCTGGCTTCTGCAGAGGGGCGAGCCAAGGGGCCATCCTGCAGAAACACTCTGCTGAGCCAGCCGAGCACCTTCTCGATCCACTGCAACAGCAGAGGGAGAGCGCAGGGATGGAGGACAGCTCTGCACGGCAGGATATTCCATCCCGCAGAACGGCTCTCTTTGAGGGAATAGGAGCCAAGTGCCCATCTCGGCACCCTCAGCCCAGAACTTTGGTGGTTCCTGAAATCAGTAAAGAACAAGCGAGCCATCCCCAGACACCCCCAGACCGACCGACCAAACGCGGGCACTGAGACAAGACCCCAAGGACCGACCCAGCCGCTTCATAATAATATCCCACAGCCTGATCAAAGAGCATGGCAGGCTGATTTTATATACTGGGGATTTAATTTTCTACAGAGAAATGAGGATTTGTCATAATTCAAATGCACCCAACTGCTACATCCAGATGTTCAGAACAAATGGGTTTACCTCCTGCTTAAGACGGCAAATGCACAACACTACCTGAGGTGGCACTGGAGTATTAATAGTTGGCAGGTGTTGTTATTTTTTGATAACCAGGTTTGGGCAGCCTGAAAAATGCTCAGTTTGGGTGCGGTGCGCCAGTGTTAATGCTTGGCTGTCTGCTTGACCAAGGACTGGAGGAGTGCAATGAGTTCTGCCCATAGAACTACACGGCAGAAGAACCTGCTGCAGCACAGAGCACCCAAGCACCAGACCTGGGCAATCCTGAGAAAGCTGAACAGCATTTTGCTAAAGAACAAAAGGAAAGGGCAAACATCGATGCGAAGCACCTGGATGGTGAGGAACACCTTTATCCAACCATTCCTCCCAGGAGTTTTCTCCGAGCGCCCTTTGCAGCAGGGCCAGAGAAGAAAGTGTTGCACAGCAACTGTAGGGAAGTAAACACCAAATCACTGCCAGTGTTTGCAGACAACAAAAGTGCCCAGCGTGGCACACAGCGAGGAAACCAGGACAACAGCACGGAGCTGCCTGGTTCGCATGGCAACCTGACCTCACACATTGTTCGTCAGCGCAGACCAACGTAAGGCCATGCATCAAGGAACAAAGAGCACAGAGCGAGTGTGCACAGCACAGCCCGTGTCCCAGAGCAGCCGTAACCTTGAGAAGAGCCTTAAGGTCATACAGAGCAAAGAGCTCCACTCAAACTCGGTGCAAGGAAGCAACAAGAGAACTGAGGAGGTGCGAGGAAGGGCTCGGCAAGAACACCATCTGCCAGCATCACCTCCTGTCTTAAAGGGATGCAGGCAATTTAGGGCAGAAAACAGCCACACAAGTTCAAGTCATGTGTCCACCTACACGAGGGAGGCCGGGCTGCAGCTGCATGGCACACTGCCTTCACATCACTGGGAGAACAGAACCACCAAAATTTCTCAATCATGCAATGGCCAAAATGACCAAAATTCATAGAACCATAGAATGGCCAGGGTTGAAAAGGCCCACAGTGCTCATCCAGTTCCAACCCCCTGCTGTGTGCAGGGTCGCCAACCACCAGACAAGGCTGCCCAGAGCCACATCCAGCCTGGCCTTGAATGCCTGCAGGGATGGGGCATCCACAGCCTCCTTGGGCAACCTGTTCCAGTGCGTCACCACCCTCTGGGTGACAAACTTCCTCCTAAGATCCAACCTAAACCTCCCCTGTCTCCGTTTAAAGCCATCCCCCCTTGTCCTATCACTGCACACCCTCACAAACAGCCGTTCCCCCTCCTGCTTATACGGTCCCTCCAAGTACTGGAAGGCCACAATGAGGTCTCCCTGGAGCCTTCTCTTCTCGAGGTTGAACAAGCCCAGTTCCCTCAGCCTTTCCTCACAGGAGAGGTGCTCCAGCCCTCTGGTCATCTTAGTGGCCTCCTCTGGACCTGTTCCAAGAGCTCCATGCCTTTCTTGTGCTGGCAGCCCCAGGCCTGGACACAGCACTGCAGATGGGGCCAATAGCGACATCACCAGGTGAAACATAACGACCTGCTGTGTGCAGGGCAGAGCAGACCCTCTCCTCTAGCGTTAATCTAAAATGTCAAGTTTTAACCACTCCTCTTCTGCCAGGGCTGGTGGAAGTCACAGCCCAGGACCGGGGAATTGAGGTGGAGTTGGGAATTTAGCAGCAGGAACAGGAACAGCTCCACACCTCCAAAGCCAGGGCCTTCCTTACCTCCTGGAACTCATTCAGAAAGGAGTGCTCATATTCACCCCGGCATCGTCGCTCCATCCTCTCCTTGATCATCCTGTGCAGGATGGTGGTCACAGCATCAGCACTCACCCTCTCCAGCAAATTCAGCCGGCGACTGCAGACACAGAGACCCGAGTGAGTGAGCAGAAGCAAAAACACGTAGAGAAAACTGAACTACCAGAGAACCCCTCCTGCCACGTGGTGCACAGGTGCAGGCATAGCTCTTAATTCAAGCACTCTGACTGCCGGCAGCAATGCACTGCTTACACAACACGTCACACGACTGCCATCCTGTCTTCTTCAGAAACACTGTCATAGGATTATAGAATCACAGAATGGTTTGAGTTGGAAGGAACCCTTAAAGGCCGTCCGGTCCCACTCCCTGCAGTGCACAGGGACACCCACAGCTCCATCAGTGCTCTGAGCCCCAACAGCCTGACCTTGGCTGTCTGCAGGGATGGGGCACCACCGCCTCTCTGGGCAAGCTGTGCAGTGCCTCATTGCCCTGAGTGTAAAAAATTTCCTCTTATATCCAGTCTAAATCTCCCCTCTTGTAGTTGGAAACCATTTCCCCTTGTGCTATCACAACAAAACCTGCTGTCTGTCCCTTTCTATAATGTAAGACATTACTGCTATCCCATCTTATTCAGAAACATTTTCTAGCTATCCAAAGCCTTTTTGTCTAGAGGAGTTTGCTTCTTTGGGACGGAAGGCCTTTGGAAGATGTTTCCACCCCCAGTGAGAGGCACTTCTGTCCAAAGGACCACTCCAGTTCAGTCAGCAGCCAGCAAGCAGCTGCAGAGCCCACGTGGGGAGATCCCAACCCAGTACCCCTACCCGGGGTACAACTTCATGCACAACTCCTCCATTTCTCAGCCACGAATAAACCCAGGGCTGCTGCCCTCACTGGACCCCCTGCTTGTGGGGCAGCCCCCCGCCATACGTACAGAATGTCATTGAGCTGCCGGAACCGCTCCATGGCCGTGGGACACCAGCACTGCTCCTTCCTGCTGCCACAGCCCACACACACCGCGCTCCCTTCTCCGCTCTCCTCCGTGTCGCTCTCCTGCTCGGCCTCACTCATGCTGCTCTCACATTCATTCATTCCTTCTTCTCCCTTCTTCCACTGCCGCATGTATATCCGGAAAGTGCGGCTGTAGAACTGCTGGATCATCTCCTGGAAGGGCTTGGTGGTGGAGAAGAAAAGGATGGCTTTGAACATGGTGTACACCTTCTCCCGCAGCGTCTGAGCGCCCGTCCCCAGGAGCAGGCCCGCCTCGGTCCAGCCCTCCAGGAGCTCCATGCTGCTCAGGTAGGGCTCCAGGCGGCACTTGAGAAGACAAAACGCGTCCAGGAGGAGCGCGGAGCACTGCTGCTCCTCCGCCGTGTTCTCATATTGGCCGACGCAGTTCCAGAACTCGGGAGCGATGTGGGCCTGCAGGTCGGTCTGCAGCACCTCCAGGAACCACTCCTCCAGCACAGCATGCAGCCCGTAACAGCGCAGCACCTCCAGCGCGGCCCGCAGCTCGGCATCCCGCAGTGGGCGCACCGGGTCACACCGCGCCGCTGCCTGGGGAGCAGAGGGGGCGACAGGTTGAGCACGAGGCCACTCCTTTATGTCCCATCCCTGGGCACGGCGTGGGGCAGCCGGCCCACGGCAGGGGCTGGGTGGGCCGTAAGGATTCTTCCGATCCACCCATCCTCTGGTTCTGTGATCTATACGGACCCTTCCAACCCAACCATGATGTGACCCATAGGGACTCTTCCAACCCAACCATTCTGACTCTGTAGGCAGACGTGCCAGGCGGGACCCTCAGCCCGCAGAGTGAAGCTGTGCAGGTTCTGTCCATCCCACAAACCCAATGCTACTGGATCAAAATCAGTTCTGTTGCTTGTATACATTAACTATATCATATATTTTATGAGGGCTGCTCTGAAAGTAATGCCTCCTACTTTATTGTATTGGCCCACGGTGTCAGAGGGGGATGCGGGTGGGCTGGCGGCAGAGGCTGAACCTTCCCACCAATACGCTATTGCCACGTGATGCGTGGCAGCAGAGGGACGGTGTGACATGGAAGCGTACGGAGCAAAGGGTGGAACTGAATTCCTCCGCGTGGACAAAACGGCACCCGCTGACATTCATCGACGCTTGCTGAACGCTTACGGAGCACACAAAGCGGATGTGAGCACAGCCAGGGGCGGGCGGAGCGTTCCAGCAGTGGTGACAATGGCAGCGGTCACCTCCAGTTGTGCAGCTGGTTACAAGGGCAGCACACGGCTCTTGTTCATCGCGGTGCTGGCTGCACGCTGGAAGGCAGCGTTCCGCAGCTGAGAATTTGCTCTATTTACGCTACCATCTCCTTGCACCTACTGCAGCTTCCACAGAACGCAACAGGAGGCATCACTTTCGGAGCGCCCTACCTACGCGCGGCCGAGCACCAGCGTTCCGCCCTCGGATCAGCCGGCATCCCGCGCACCCGGGGCGGGCAGCGGTGCGCCGGGGGGGCCCTCAGCCCGACCACCCACACGGCGGCCACCGTTACCGGCTGCTGGGGCCGCACCGCGACCCACGCGCTCCCGTCCCCCCCGCGGCCCCCCGCTCCCCGCTCACCAGCCCCAGCGCGGCGGGCGGCACCAAGGCGGCGCTGACGGCGCTCCACGCCGCGGACAGCCCCGCGCCCGCCGCCTCCATGTCCCGCAGGAAGGGGCGGAGCGCGGAGCCGCCGTTGGGGCCGCGCGATGAGCGGAACGGGGGAAGCGCTGCAGGGATACAACGCCGCGCTGCTGGAGGGTGGGTGAGCGGGGCCGGGGGGAGCGGAGGGGGGCCGCGAGCGCCCGGTGCTCACACGGATGGTCGTCCCGAGCAGGGCTGGCGGAGCTCCGCGCCCGGCGGGATGAGCTGAGCGAGCGGATCCGGGAGGAGGAGGCGGAGCGCGGGCGGCTGCAGAGCCGCATCGCGGCGCTCACCGAGCGGTTGGCCCGCAGCTCCGAGCGCACGGCCCGGCACCTGGCTGCGCGCCGCCAGCTGGACGCCAGCATCGCTGAGAGCGAGGCGGTATACGGCAAGGTACGGCCGTCAGGGATCGGGGCTGGCAGCTACACGAGGGAGAGTTAGAGTAGGCAGAAGTTCGTATAGTAAGGGCGGTGAGGCACTGCACGGGTTGAGCAGAGAGGCTGTGGTGCCCCATCCCTGCAGACAGCCAAGGGCAGGGGATGGAGCTCAGAGCACTGGTGGAGCTGTGGGTGTCCCTGTGCGCTGCAGGGAGCGGGACCTGATGGCCTTTAATGATCCCTTCCAACTCAAACGATTCCATGATCCTGTGACTGCTCCATTCTGCATACAGGGCAACAGCTGAGCTCAGTTCTTAATTCAAGCCCCAGTCAGCACTTCTTTGAGAAATAAAAGATTTTTCCCACATAGTCACCTACATTTTGCTTTCTCCCACGTGGTTTTTGAACTGCTGCAAGCACGGCATCCTCCTCACCCAGCAGGACCAGTGCTAAACATGGGCAGTAGCGGGGGTTGGGAAGCAACCAGCTGCCACAATATTTATCAGCCAACACTAAAAGAGAAGTTGGTTCAGCCACCATACCCCAGTCTCTCTAATGATCCTGATGGACCCTCTGCATCTCTCACCTTAGCTGCTAATAACTGTAAAGAGTCAAGACTCCCATCAGCACACACCCCAACACAGCACACGAAGGGCACGGCCTGGCTGCCTTGCTCAGCCAGCACACAGATGAGGGCTCCCAGCAGAGCACTGCTCACCACCGAGCTCCTCACGGGGCTGTGATGACACACAGGGATGTCAGACCCACCAGGATGCTGTACAGAAGGGAAGGTGGTGTAAGGAAGTGCTCCAGGGCCCAAAGGTTGGGGTAGAACTTGTATGAGAATGGAACAGCGTAGAAGTGGCGTCGTAAAGTCACACCACAAACAGCACAGGTTCAAAAAGAAACCTTCCCTGAGATACAAACCACAACTCCCTATCCTACAAACAAATCCGTGTTTATTGAAATTAGGAGACAAAGTCACAGCAGGTGAGAAGCCAAGGGGTGAGGAGAAGAAACACAGTCATCCTGCAGACAGAAACAAGGACCAGAGTCCCCTTCCTGTGCATTCAGGTCTCTTTGTGATGGTGCTCCTTGCCCTCCCCTGGCCCAGGGGAGACTCAGGACTCACCCTAACCCACACACCACACTCTGCCGTGGGGAAAAGACAGCAGGACCCCACACGTCCTGCCCCTCTGCAGGGCTCTTCACCTCTCCTCTGACCATTTCATACTCCTGTGAGGCCATAGGAATGAGTACAAACGATCATTGGGACTGCAACAGCCACGTTCTGTTACAGATGTCCACTGTAAACAGGTGAGCTGCACAGGCAGTGAGATCTAACTGGTGTTGCCTGGTCTCCTATGGCACAACAGGTGGGAGTGTTAGATTATATGAAATATGTGCTAAACAGAAGAAAATGAAAGGAGCAAGATTTAGTCTGATTTAAGGTCATTTGGGGGTTACATAGCAAGAAACCTGAAGCATGCAGGTTTAGTAGTGGAAAACATTGGGTCTGCTGCCTGCCTGCAATTTTAATACTGCTCCAAAAAGCCCAAGTAGGAAGTAAACTTGAATCCACAACCTGCTGCAGGAAAGTCTCTGCTTTGTGTTCCAAGACTGAGAAATGGCTCAAGATTTTTCCTAATTCAGAATACGGGCATAACCAGAGAAATTCCTGCAGCGAGACAGAACACCTAAATCCCCAGTGCTGCATTGCTCAGAGGGGTGGAGGATCCCTCCCGCTGCAAGGAACATCAGCTGAATTCAGAGAGAACTGTTTAGCTGATACAAAATATATATATAAGCTGTTTTTCTTCTTTCCCAGATTCTGGAGAGTTCTCAGACATTGCTAGATGCCCTGAAGGGAGAAATCAGGAATGCTAGCAAAGCCAGGGAGCCTGCAAGCACCTCAAAGCAAACACCTGGACAAAAGCATTCCTAAAGCTGTTCCTCAGCCTGGCCAGGCCCCTTGGTTGGGGGCAGCTGCTGTTCTGGTACAAGGATGCCACCGTTAATAAAAGTGTGTCGCAGGAGTGTATTTTCCTTTCAGAAGCATTTTGGTATTAGAGAGCTGCTGGATGTCACCCCCTCCCACCAGTGCAGCAGAGCACCACGGGCCTGTCCCAGCGAGGGAAGGCGTGGGCACAAAGCTCCCTCACTGGGGTCAGCACCCACAGCAGCACCGCACTTGGCTGAAGGCAGCAGAGCAGCCTGTGGGATATCATTCAGCATCCCTCATTGACCCACAGCAGAACAAAGCCAGGACAGGCAGCTCTGCGTTCACCACTTGCACATTTGTTACACTGCAGCTCAAGAGCTGGGGCTGCCATAAGCTCACAGCCCGAGCTTTCCACAGTACAAGATGTAAAAAAGTATCAAGAACATTTTCAGATCATAGATCAGCATCAGCTCGGCTAGACATTGTCTGTGTATCATACACAAGCCAATAAAACCCAAACATCACCAAAAGATGGCAGCCTGGTCCTTCAGACAGAGCCACACATGGGGTACCGCCCCCTTCACAAAGCCTGGAGAGGCTGTGTCCATTCCAACTGCATCTCTTTTAATCCCAGAAGTACAGACCACATTAGCAGCAGTGTTCAGTCTTTTCCAGAGTGCAATTTTGACCCTGAGTGTACAGTCGTAAAAAATTTAAATGGAAGAGTCTAGCAGATTCCTTTGCATATTGGCTGCATCGAACAATTACAACAGAACTATAAAAATACTAGAAAAAAAATCATATTCCTTGTTCAAGTTCTGCAGAAGGAAGGAGTGAAGTGATCCTCCTGTGCTTTGCATAGAGAAGTAGAGTGAGCAAGGCAAGAAGCAAGTCTCCCCACCACCTGAGACACATCAATCTCGGGCCTGGCCCCATTAGATGCCAAAATAGAACAAGAGGAAACAAAAGCACAATCAGCAGTTAGCAGAGCCTGCAGAGCAGAGGCAGTTACAGAGAGATCAAAGCTATCTATGGCTTGTTTGGGAACCTTCACAAGGCTCAAGCTGGACTGGGCGCTTCCTACTGTCAGTGCAAAAGTGACCCTAAAGCTGAAGGCATTTATTCCCCTCCCCATCACCCGCACTGTGCATTCAGCTTCCTTCACAAGAGCTTAACTGGCACGTAAATTCCATGACAGTTTGGTGAAAATAGACCCAAAAACACAACGAGAACAACCCATGAACCCTCAGCACTTCTTCCAACCACTGCAACCTGGCTGTCAGAACCACTGCAGCGAGTCCAGCCACCTGCCCACAGCTTTCTTCACCGGGGCCTCTCAAGAGGGAAGTGTTACAAATGCTGTCCAGGCCCCATTCAGCACTTGGATGAGCAGAGTCATAAGCACTGAGAGAATCTACGTCTATCCTGGGGTTACACATTGCTTTAAGATACCTGTCTAATCAACAGCTGATCTTGAACAAGGAATATGCAAGGCCACAGGGAGAATAAACCATATGCATTAAAAAAAACAGTTGTTTAGGTCCCGGAACCCAGTGCAAATATTCTCCAAAGATGCCCAATGGCATTTAGTCCACCCTTGGCATCAGGATGCTGTGAAGACTGTGATGAGGGAGGGACCCAGGCCTTGGTTTCTGCGGTGCACTGCCCGGCTCTGCCCAGCAGCTGCTGCTGCAGGCTCAGAGATGGAGCAATCAGAAGTACAGAGCTGGCTCACTGCTGAAGTCAGAGAGTCTGCCCTTCTCAGCTGGGGTGAGCTGTGGAGAAAGCAGAGTTGAAATGCAGTCGTCACCAAATTGAAAGCAGATGAGGACCTACGCTTCTGGGTAGTGAGGGCTGTGGTGGCACAGCCTGGGGCTAATGAGTACATTAATTCCCCTCCAGAAGTTGCCCTGCAGCACAAAGCGTGCCAGCTGCCTCACGACTGCCTTACACACACACAGGAGGCAGGGCAGCTGGTGGCAGTGGGAGCTTGCATTCATCTCCTCCCACCGCCCAGGGAGGTGTGCCACAGATCACAGATGTGTTCTGGAGAAGGCAGACCCTGTCCCACCCGCCGTCCAGAAGGAGAGCACCCCAGGACAAAGCCAGAAACTGCTCTGAAGCCTCACCATGACTTGGTTCCCATGGGAGTCAGCTTCCTTTAGGAGGGGTCCCTTGGCAGGCATCTCCTCATACTTCTGCTCCTGCCACTCGCTGAACTTCACAGAGTGCTTTGGGGTGTAGCTGGATAGATCTGCTGCAAGGACAAAGCTGACATGAGTGCCTCTCACCACCCCAAAAGGAAGAGGGGTCATGATTCTGGCAGGAACAGGATGGAAGCTGCCCATCTGCAGGACGTGCAAGGAACCTGTTCCTGCTGCAGGTACAAGCCTACGCCATGCTCCCTGGTGGCTGTCAGTTCCCCCGCCCAGAGCTGCTTGCAGGCATTGCAGCATCACCAACCCTCTCAGCATAAAGGGTACTTTTAAGTTCTATGTTTTTCAGTTTCACTGCATCTCATGCAGGAGAGGTCTGGGAGTTCCCTGATCTGGTTTCAAACTCCGTCCCCACTAAACCAATTCTGCTGTCATATCACCTCTGCTAACATTTCCAGCTGTCTGGGGCACATTAACAGCTGTAGGCAACACAGACAGGGTCAGACACCACCAACAACCCTGCAGTACCTGCCCTCACCCACCTGGGTTAGCTGCATTGGGATGCAAAATGCTGTTTGGGCGTGGAATGTGAAAGGGGCGAGATTTGTCCTCCTCTGTTTCAGAAGCACGTCCTTCCTCTTCCTCCTCCTCCTCCTCCTCTTCTGCCAGTGAGCTCTCTGATGGATACTCAAACATGGTCTGCAAACTTGTCTCGTTGAAAGAGATCTTCATCTACACAACAGCAAAGGAGAATCGTTAGAAAGCAGCATGAGAAACCATCGCTCCCAATGTTTGCACCAGCAGAGAACCTCCACCCCAAAGCTCCACCATCCCATAAGGAAGGCACTGTGTCCTCCCACACCTTTCCCCACGTACCCCGCCGAATCTCTCGCTGCGCCGAGAGGAACCACAGAGGCAGACAGCCAAACAGATGGGACAGAGTCAGGAGCCCCAGAGGTGTGGAGTTCTTTGGCTTTTTGCCACCACCTCACACTGCGATGCCAGCAGCCAGGGCTCTGCTGCACATCCCCAGGGGGAAGTGGGGCTACCAAGGAGGAAAGGAAAGCATCCTCACGTTGAAAAGGTGACTTCTCTTATCACCTGCCAACTCCTTTGAGTTCCTGCACGAAACACCAGAGATCAGGACCACATTTTGGGGAGGACATCATGGTAAGAAACCATTCACACGAGGCAAAGAACAGATCGATATCAGGAGTCAGAAGATAGAAGCAGCTAAAGGAAAGATGGTAGCAGGTGGTATCAGAGATCAGAAATGCCAGGGAAGTGGGAGCTCCTTAAGGTTCTGTTTCAAAAGCAGTTTTGTTAACTGCTCTCACTAACGACCTTCGCATGATAACTGAGAGGCTGAGAAATGAAGATGACTCCAACTTGCAACACGGTCAAGGGAAACAACAGGACCGTATGGGTCGTTTAGAAAGTCAGACAGCAAGAACCGTACACACGGGTGGATGTTTAAGACCAACCCTTGCTCCAAGAGCCTCCTCATGACTTCAGCAATGGTGAAAACTTCATCACACCTGAATAAAAGCAGAAGGCACAACTTCCCCAGAGCAGAAAGGCCAGACCCAGACACAGTAACTCCAGATGTAGTCTTCCAGGTTCAAAGCTGTCCTAATCATTACCTACAGCTTTGAAGATCTGGTTACAATCAATTCACCTTTCCTGGGCAGGTGGAGCTGAAATTCAGCCTGCTGACACTAACAAAAACAGAGGTCAAGGAAAAGCGTTTAAGCTCTTTGTAAGTACACCAAGAAAATAAACACCAAGGAGCAGAGAAGAACTGCTGATGCCAGCACACAACACAGACAAACAAGGAGGATAAGCCTGCCAGGAATACGTTTAAGCCAAAAATAGGGGAGTATCTAGCCAATGCGGATCAGGGTTTGGGACCAGCTGCCTAAAAGGGTGTTTTGATCCCCTTACTTCTAACTGCATTTAAAACTGAGCTAATAGGGTTACGAACAGAATTAAGGGGCAGGATCGGTCTTGCTTAATTATCTCTTCTCATCCTGTGCAGTCAGCAGTAGGAAGGAGACGCAGTACAGCTGCCCCATGTGCCTCACTTTCCTTCGCATACAAAACACACCCCGGGCTGAGGAGCAGCACGTGGCCCTAAGCAGCCTTGCAGCAGCACGGGGGGTGATCCCATTTCAGAGAAGGGGGCTGCAGTGAGACGTCCCTGTGCCGGAGCACCCAAGGGCTGCTCCCCAGGCTTCATCCCGCTGCTGACCTACATGCTCCCTGGCCCGAGGCAGCAGTGATGGCTCACAATGTGTCTCTGTGTGGGGCCAAGTGGTGCTGCCAGGCTGGGGGCTGTGGGACGGAGCTGCTGAGCCATCCAAGCTTGGGAGATGGAGCTCAGTTTTTCTCAGTTTCTGCTAACAAAAGGAAAGCTACAAGAAACATAGCTTTGAGGCCCGTCAGGACTGCAGCTGTGCATGGGGCGAGGGCAGAAAGCAGCCCCACCCCACAGCAAGGCCCCAGCAGGAGCAGCACAAGCAGCACCCAGAGACAGCGGGCCTGAATCCAAGCAGCTCCCATTTGCCCACAGCAGGTCCCTGCCATGCTCTAGGAGGCAATGCTGAAGCTATTCACCTGCAGCAGTGCCAGCCCCACACCACGCCAGCCAGTCTGTGTGGATACCTGACTCCTACACACCACAGAAGGGCCCTGCTGCCATAGAGCCCTCAAGGATGCACCCTGGCAAAGCAAACAGCAGAGGAACAGCTTCTTGCGAGACTGGGAAGCAGCTGGGAATAACAAACTGGAAACTCAGTAACGGCAGCCCTGGCTCTGCAGGAACACAGAAGTGCTGGGGTTATTTCTTTAGGGAAAAACACGTCCCAGGAGCCAGTCCTGTTCAGGGGAGGAAAACTGCAGCCTTCAGCCGGGGGTGTTTGCAGGGATTTAGCAGTATTTGCTCAGTGGAATGCTTTATGCAGAGCCGTGTCACATAACCAGAGTCCAACCCCAGCCGTGCACCTACACAGGAACACTCGAACACTTCCAGCAATCGGAGCCGCACCGGGAAGAATAAAGCTGTTTTTTGGGGAACACTGTGCTGTTGAGCCACTGGGTTCTTGTTGCCATAGCAAAAATCATTTATTTATTTGCTAGGATTTGAGCAGTAATGAGTAATAGAGTACTCAGGAAAGAGAAGCCAGGGTAAACATTGCCCAGCAAGTCTAACGCTGGTAGTTGTACACGGCTTAAGAACACAAAAAGAGAAGTCTGTTTTGTTTCAAGAAATGCTGTCAGGACCAACCTGCACCCACCATGCGCACAGACAAGAAATACACATCTCCAACTCACAGCCACCTGCCACACCAACAAGGAAGGCTGGCAGACACTTCACCTCCAGGGAGAGAAGCCTGAAAGTCTCTGCAGTGAAGGACAGAGCGCAGCACTGATGGCAGCTCCCAGCACAAGGATATCAGAGCAAACCACGGAGCTCCTGTGGCTGAGGATGCGGATCAACCTCCGCATTGTGGCTTTTCTCCACCCATCAGCACCATGCTTGGCTGGCATGGCAGAGCCAAAGCAACAGCAGAGCTGCTCCTCTCAGGTACTCATTCCCTCTAACCATTCTCCTCCCCGAGCAATGTAATCCTGAAATGACAAAATGAGGGACTGTGCTGTCTCCTGCATCCCCAGGGCACGCGTGGGCTGCCAGCACTCTGATGGGTGTGATTTAGAGCAGCTGGTTCAGCAGCTTTTCACGCCTGGTCAGCCTAATGCCTCCTCCTTTCTCAGCAGCAACGGGAGGGTTTGGGCTGATACCTGCAGGGAGCACAGACAGTTGAGCAGGATTGGACTGAAACCTCAATCAAGCATGAATAAATCAATGCTCTGAAGGAAAATCAACCCACTCTTCCATACGGTCTTACACTGAGCTTTGCTACATCTTTTTCACTACAGTGGTAATCAAGAGATTTGGTCAATGAGACAAAGACACGAGCCAACAGCCCGAGACATCACATCAGAGACCTGAGAACTGCAGCACTGCCAGCTGGGGGCCCTGGGAGTCCTGCTGCTGCATAGCATCCCTTGGAGACCCATGGGGATAGCACAGGCAGCTGAGCAAGCACCAAGTCCTGGGCATGTTGTGTGGTCATAATGCAGAACAGCCTCCAAGCTCCATGCTGCCATGGGGTACGACAGACAAACAGAGGGCAGAAGCATACATTTTACAGGAGACAAGAGGCCATGTGATCCAGCCTGCCCATGCTCACAGCTTAGCAGGCAGAGGCATTCCAAAGCTGCAACGCTTTCACAGGAACTGCAGTTTCTCACCCAGCCCTGCAGTCAGTGATCTATACAATCTCATGCAACAGTTTCCTCTCTGAAACTGGGAGATAAAGGCTCTTTGGGAAGGTCACCCATTCCAGGAGAGTTAGCGATGAGCTTATCGATGTGCCTATACTTGTCCTGAAACACAACCATGTGCCAGCCCAACTGGTGAATAACCCCAGGCACACCACCTATGCATGGCTGCAAGCTCTGCAGTAGCCTCAACACATTAACAAGGCACTGGCTGTCATTCTAGAGAAGACAAGGAGCGTCTGTACACCTAAAGCCTTTCCTTGGAACAAGAAGGAAGGGTTTTTCCTTGGAATTCCCTATGGATGGAGTAGACAAGACATGGCTCCTCTGTCAGATTAACCCCATGCTGCTCTGGCTGCAGCCCCCCAGGTGTGTTCAGAAATGACAAGTGGCATTTTTCTGTCACTCTGTACAGCTCTGTTGGCTGCTCCACCTTTGATTCACTTGATCGTGCTTTTTTTCCAACAGCAACACACGGTTTTACTCAATGACCAACTGCAGAACTGAGTTACTGAATAGAGCCAGAAACACCAAGGTTTTAGAGCAAAGCACATCAGGGCAGCACTGTGCTGCTGGCAAAGGGGAGACTGCCTCCAGGACTGCATCCCAGCTCCCAACCACCAGGCAAAACAAGAAAGTCTCCATTTACAAGGCAACCCACAAAGGCAGCCCTGTGTAATCAATATGCTGAAGCACATGGTAGACAGGAGCAATGCATGGAGATTCGAAATATTAAACTCCTCACACAAGACATGGGGAAGTTTCAAATTCCTGCTGAGAAAGAACAGGGCAGGGACATCCCCGGAGCACCACAGGGCACACAGCTCTTTTTTAACTCTTCCTTTCACCACGGCAGCCAAGGGGAGCTCCCAGTGCCCAGCTGGCCACAGGTGGTGCGGCACAAAGCAGCGATTCACCAAAGGAGCCCTTCGTCCTTTGCACATCTGCACGCAGAGCCACAGCCTTCCACAGCTCAACAAGGAACCCACGCATTACTCAACCCCTAAGGGTCAGACAACTCTCCCTGCATGGGATGCATCTGAATGCACAAAGAGAGCAGGCAAAACCATGGTGCAATCAGTGCCAGGGCCTGGCGCCTTCACTAACAGCGCTGGATCTTCCCAGGATGCTTACGAAGTTTCTCGGCATGACAGACCCTTCAGTGTGACTTCCTGCACAGCCATCCAGAGCACAAAGCACTCCAAATCTCTCACGTTCCAAGGCTGGACTGAGCCCTGGGCACGTCCCACCAGCTTCTGATTTGCTTAAGAGCTTTTATTGTAGCTTTTCTGCCCCATTCGCTGCACACGAGATGGGCGGAAGTGAAGTGCAGGACCGCAGGAGCAGCTCAGCACAGGGTGAGGCTGCGGAGAACCCCAGATTGCAACAGCCCTCCCACTGCTGAGGAGATGAACATTACTCATCTGCTCCATTGGTACTGGGCTGGTACGACAGAAGCAGCGTTTGGAGGCGCTGGCAGGCAGCAAGTAAACAGAAAACAACATACCCACGCACCAACGCACACAGGTCCAGCCTGCCGGGTGCTTTAGGCTCTAAGCACTGCTGGAGCAGCCTTCAGCCATCCACTGCACAGCCCAAAATCAGCAGAGTTAGAAAGGGGTGGTCCTGCTCACACCGAGAGCTGCTGGAGACCATCTCTGCTGGGGAGGGCCTCGTGCTGAGCACAGACATGCAGAAACTTTCTGAGCAGAAATCACCACTGCTGACCTCACCTACCAAAAATTCACCACATTCCTTCAGATACATCCTACAGCCCCTCCTTAAAGGCAGCATATGCAGTGCCACCAGCACAGCACAGGCACGAGAAACAGAAAATGGCAAGGCACAGGCTCTCCAAAAAGGTAAACAAAACCAACCTTTGACCTGAGCCCTCCAAAACACGGAGGGAAGGGAATCCTCATCAGGTTTCTGCAGACAGATTCCTAATTCCACTACCAGGCAAACCTATTCGTGCCATACCTTGCAAACAGCACTGCCAGCAGCTGCCAGCAATTCAATCCCACGTGGCACAGGCTTGCTGCAAACAGGTCTGGGCAACAGCTGAGGTGCTCACCCCTGCCAGCATCCTGAGCCCACACCTGGTTCTCACCGACCACCTCCAGAAGCGAGCAGATGGAGCGAGGAGCGTGGCAGGTCAGAACAACAGAACTGCTGCCCAACGCTGCCCATGCTGAAAGGCTGAGGGATGTCTGCAGTAACCATCCAACAGACATTCACATGGGCATCTGCAGGCCACGTTCAAGCTCTGAGCTGCTCAAAACATTAAAAATGTGGCTGTTCTAAACTACGGTCTTTGTAGGCAATTTTGCAGAGAAGCAGGGAAGCGTTTGGTTGCAACTGTGTGGATCCCACCCATCTCGTTCTTGTAAGCCCTGTTTGCACAAAGCCGCTGCTCACCTTCCAGCACTAACACGGTGCCTGCTGGCTCTCACACCCTGAAACCCACAGCACTTGGGTGGCCTGGCTTAGAGGTCACCTTTCCTGAAGGGTCCCCAACAGGACAAAAACTGGGACTGGGGATGAACTTGAGACACAAGGGATGAGCGCAGCCCGGTCACCTTCTGTGCATGCAGGACTTCATGGGCAAGCCCAACCTCCACAGTGCTCAAAACAAAGCCTGAAGCCAGCCGGCTGACTCCTGGGCACCCCACCAGGCCCAGCAGCACTCCTTCTCCAGCACTCACTCCAACACGCCAGCCACATCGCACAGAAGCTCAGATTCCTATCTTGCTGACAGCCCCGGGTACGTTATTCTGGCAGGTAACCAAGGATTGCTTCCTGTCAACTCACCCAAGCCAAATTTTATCCTCAGAGATCCAAAAGATCCACACCCTGCAGCAAGGCCTTCCCTTCCACCTGGGGCTGCTGACAGGCTGACGTCTGCTCACTTCCGCTGCCATAACAGAGGATGAAGATGAGCACTGAACAGAGGTCACAGCCACGCTCTGCATCCTCTCCACAGTGCCCCGTTTAGAACAAGGGTCAGTAGGTCTCCTCCCATCCCTGTGCATATATCCTGTCCTCACTGCCCGAGCTGACAGCTCAGCCAGCCTCTTCCGCAGCCACCACACTGCTGCACCTGCACTGATGGTGACACCACATGGAGGGGTCTCTTGGAATGGCCACAGCGCAGAGGGGCAGACCCACATGGCCCTGGCGCAGACCTGCAGGAGGAGCGCTCAGCCTCCTGCACGTACAGGCAGCCCACTCCCCACTGAGAGCACAGTGTGGCCTCTGCCCTCCTTGGTCCCACACAACCTCACGTTCACCATCACAGCTCTGCGATCGCCTGTCCCACCTCAGCAGCTCGAGCTGCCTCTACTTAAGAGCTGGGACAGCTTTTCCATCCCCCTCGCACTTCTCCTCCCCCCCAGCTCACTGTCCAGCTGGAGCAGACAGCCCCAGCTCCAAAACAAACAGTCACTTCACACACTTGAGGCATCTGGAAGGAGCAAAAAAGCTCATTTCCAAAGGGCCCTGAGCAGCAGCAGCGAGACACCCAGGGCTGCAGTGAGGCCACAAGCAGGGCTTGGCACTCAGAGCCGCAGGGTTGGGCCGGGGCCGGCCTGCAGGGATGGGTGGCTCAGTGGCCCAATGGGGACAGCACACAAATGTTTGCTCCTGCCCAGCTCAGACCAAAACCAAAAAGCCCAACATATCTACAAAACAGAACTCATGTTTTTGGCCAGTTGCCTTGACGACACACAGCGATCTCTTGGGAAGAGACCAAGGAATGCGTTCTCATGCAAGCTCCTTCCTTTTCAGGCATCAACACTCAGCCTCATTATCCAGAGTAAAAGCCACAAACATCCTCTAGGTTAAGAGTAAACAGAACTCTTTCCATTTGCTACAGCATCCCCCAGATCCCAGCTAGAGTCACGCCATGCCCTGTGCAGGGAAAGGAGCGGGCACAAAACCCAGGCACTGCCACGGCAAGGCCGCATCTCACCCAGGAACTCAAGGCTCTCCTCAGGCTGGGCCTCCTTTCCTAAAGGGTTTTTACTTTTATTTCAGCCTCTGCAGTGTGACAGTCCGTTACTCCTTTGCCTTTAACCTCTCTCTCAGCAGAAGCGAGATCTCTGCAAGCTCCCACACAGAACACCCCCGCAGCCCTTAGCAAACTCCGTAACTCACGTACACAAACCCTGCAGCATTACTGCCCTTCATCTCCCAGCCGCCTGCTGAGGCGACAGCCGCTGCCATGGCTCCAACGTCACACAAACCCAACACCCTGCAGACACAACAGCTGCCAAGGAGCCACACGCGGTACCTCGGGCTGGGAAAGAGCTCTGGATGTTTCTCTCCCAACGTCCTGCTTGAAGCAGGTCCAAGCAGATCAGAGCAGGCATTCAAACAGCCCCAGGGATGGAGGTGCCAGGGCTCCTCTGCGTCCTCCTGCAGTGCCCGTCCACCTCCAACAAGATGCTGCACCAGCTCTGTCCTCAGCTCTCTTCCTCCTTTTTGTACTGCTTAAAGGATGGCGACACCTGAGCAGATTTGCCTGTTCTGCTGCACAGCTTCAGATCTGCCACCTGCCTTAATTAATACAGGCTGATTGCTCCTATGAAGGAACTTGATAACGTTAAGCCAAGAGGAGCAGCACTCGCCGCCTCTCTCCCAACCGAGATGAATCCCATTCCAAGGATTTCCTCGCACTGTGATGCTCGGTGCCTCAGGCCCCTGTGTGGATTCGGTCCATCAAACGCTCGGTGGGATTCAGGTAATGGGATGTCAAACAGCTCTTCCTGCTATGCAAAGCATGCCACAGCACAAACCCTGAAATCAGGCTCTGCAGTGACACAGCGCCCGTGCTGCCTGTCACTATGGCAAGCAGAACAGTTCACGCCTACATCTCAGCACAGCAGCTCTGCCAGCACGCCGTGCCTCCATCGCATCCCTAAGAGTTTCATGAACTCTCAGCTTAGGAAACTCGGAGCAATGGGTGAACCCTGCAGCTCCGAGAGCAGAGCAGCACTGCTGTCCCACGGAGCAGACAGGTGGCACAATCCCGTCAGAGGGAGTTAAGTCGGCGCTCATCTCCTTCTGCCTAATAGAGACCTAATCCCCGAGCCTCTATCAATAGGCCCCTAATCCGGGGAAGGCGGCAGCGTGGCACTGCGCCCTGCAACGCCAGCGATCCCGGGGAGCTCAGTGCACACAGCACAGCCAGGGCTGAGGGGCAGCCACAGCCGTTCCACCCACACAGCTCTCCTCCACCTCCTAACTCCCCCAGTCAGTTCACTTTCTGCCACTGCATCTCCAAGAAGAGATTGCAGGACAGGCCCTGAGGTTACCACGGAGCACATCCCACTCCAAGCTGCCCACCTCCCTGCCCAGCAGCTCACAGGGCTGACCGCGCTGCCAGCAGAACATCTGCAAGAAGCCACGCCGAGGGCAGTGAGGAGCTCCTCTGGGCCTCCCTGCTCAGAGCGGTGCCCCAGGCCATTACCTTCTTGCGGCGGGAGCCCGTCTTGCTCATGCAGGACCTCTCCAGGGCCAGGTACCCGCCGATCACTTCGATCTCGTTCACCGTGGGGTAGCGCTTTTTATGGGACGTCCCCACCTGGGGCCCATCGGCGCTCTCTACGGCTTTGCTTCTTCCTCTGCTTTCCTCATCCTCCTCCTCTTCCTCCCGCTGAGGCGTCCCACCAGCCTCCATAACACCCTGCGGCCCCGAGGTGCCAGGCTTCCTTTTGGGCACCACAGTGAAGGTGTTACCTCCCCTCTGGTGGAGCCCGGGAGAGTGCGGTCTGTAGAGGGGCACGGAGGAAATCTCCATCTCCAGCTCAGGGCCGGCTCCTCCGGGCTGATCCAAGTTCTCCGTCCTCGCAGCCCTCGGGGAGAGCTCCCCGTCCGGCTCCACAATGTCATCGATGTAAGTCACAGGTACCGACGGATCCAGAGGCGCCGGTGGGGAAGTGATCGGCTCTTCCTGCTCCGCAGCGGAAACCCGCGGGGGCTCCTTCTGTACCTTCTGCTGCGGGGATGGTGGCGATGGCCCCGTTCTGGTGCTCTGGGCCGCAGGCAGAGTTGTGCCACCATCCCGGCGGGGCACAAAGAGGAAGGAGTTGCGTGAATTCAGGCGCAGCTTGGCCAAGGCCTGCGCCTGCAGGTCGTGAGCAGGGATGGCAGCCAGGTCGGGCTTGGGGGCCGGGTGGATCTCAAAGGAGCCCCCGGCCCGGGGAGCGGATGCAGAGAGCGGCTGGGTGGCACTGGGGGCCAGACTGGCACTGGGTGGGGGTGATGCAGCCACTTCGACCTCCTCCTCCGGCTTTGGCCTCCTGGCGTTGGCAGCGCTGGTGGATGGCACTGGTGGCCCTTTGGGCTGCACGCTCCGGATGGTGGGCTCGGGGACACGGCTGGGAGGGGGCTCGGGGACACGACTGGGAGGGGGCAGGCCCCGGGGGGTCACAGTGAAGGAGTTGGAGCCGATCTTGTGGAGGAAGCAGTTGGCCTGGGGAGCTGCGGCTTTGGGCGCACCCATCGGGGCAGGGGGAGAGATGGGGACTGCCGGTGGGGTCGCAGCCCTGGGGGACACCGGGACCGCCTGGGGTCCCGCGGGCTGGGGGGCGGCGGCACGGGGGGCAGCCGGCTGGGGGCGGGCCGGCAGCGGCTGGGGGGCCGCAGCACGGGGGGAGGTTGGGGCGGCCTTCGGGACCGAGGGGCGGGGGGAGGTCGGCGCCGCCTTGGGGGGAGCCGAGGAGCGGGGGGAGCCCGGAGACGCCGGAGGGGGAGCGGCCCCGGCCCGGGGGGTGGCGGCCCCGGACGGCGCTTCCCCGCCCCGGCGGCGGCGGCCCCGCGGTCGCTGCCCGAACTTCTCCAGGAGACGGCTGACGGTGCCCGGCTCGGCGGCCTCGGGAGGCTCCGGCGCTTCGGCCGCCTCGTAGACGAGGACCTGGTCGGCGCGGATCTCGGCGACGGCCGCTCCCCGGCGGGCCAGCAGCTCCCGCAGCGGGTCGGGACGGCGCGGAGGGGACGCGGCTGGGGGATCCCGGCGGCGCCCGGACAGCGCTTCCCCGTCGGCGAAGCAGGCGGCGGCGTCGGGCTGCGACTCGATGATGAGGATGTTGTCGGCGCGGATGGTGCGGATGCCCGGCACGGCGCTGTACAGCTCCAGCAGCTGCTGCAGCGGCCGCGCCGCCTCGGGGCCGTGCCCGGGCAGCCCCTGCCGCAGCCGCCGCCGCTCGCTCTCCAGCCGCATGAAAGGGTTCTCGCGGAGCGGGCCCAAGCTCTCGGCCACCACCAGCCGCTCGCCCGTCCCCGCCGGGCCCCGAGCCGCCGCCGCGGGCTCCGTCTCTCCGGCGGCCGCCCCGGCCAGTTTGGCCCGCTTCCGCTCCAGGATCTCCCTCTTCCAGGCGGGCTGCGCCCGCGGCCCGGCCCCGAGCGGCGGCGGCTCCGCGCTGCTCATGGCGGCGGCTCTCAGGGCACTGCCGCGCCGCGGCCGCCGCGTCCTCCTCCTCCTCCCGCCGCACCTGAGCCGGGCCCTGCGCAGCGCCGCCCCCGGGCCGTCCTGCGGGGATGGGCGGGGCGGGCCGGGCGGCCCCGAGGGCGGGAGGGCAGCGCGGCCCCGGGCGGTGCCGAGGGCGCTCCCTGCGGCGGGGCGGGGCGGCACCGTCCGGTTGCGGGGCCGTCTTCATCGGATCGTGCGAGTCGTATCGGAGCACGCGGAGGTGCTGCGAGTTCGGCTCCGCGCTGCACCACCCAACGCCACCCAACCCACCCAGCCCTCCAGTCTGTCCTGATCTGCCTGTGAAGCCTCTCTGCCCTGCAGGGACTCGATGGCTTCTCGCAGTTCGGTGTCATTGATAAACGTTAAAGAGAACCGGCCCTGAAACGCAGCCCTGTGGAACCCACTGGTGGCTGATCTCAAGCAAGCTGTCCCAAGAGTGCGTTCACAGCCACGCGGGACTCCGTGCACCGTGCTGGGTCCCATCTGCCCCACACTTGGCTTCCAGTGGCAGCCATACCCACACATTCCCAGGCCCTGGTGCTCATCCACCCTGCTGGGAGCCACAGCACGTAACCCCACCGAGAGGAGGCTCAGGGGAGCCCTTGTTGCTCTCCGCAGCCCCCTGACAGCCTGTAGCCAGGTGGGGGTTGACCTCTTTTCCCTTACAACAGCAATAGGATGAGAGGTGATGGCCTTCAGTTACAGCACGCGAGGTGCAGGTTGGATATTAGGAAAAAATCCTTCTCAGAAGAGTGGTGATGCAGCAGAACAGGCGGCCTGGGAGGGGGGGCTGTTCCAGGAGCATGGAGATGTGGCACTGAGGGACGTGGTTGGTGGGCATGGTGGGGGTGGGCTGGGCTTGGTGCTCTCGGTGGTCTTTTCCGACCTTCACCATTCTATAATTCAACCTAAGGAAAAAAATAAGTAACCCACATCTGTTATTTTTTCCTTTTATTTGGGCCCGAGACTGGCTCACAAAGCAGCAGCACAAGAAGGAGCAGGCGAGGAGGAAGGGGATGAGAGGTGTGTGAGGATCACCCCGCTGTCAGCTCAGCCGTGGTCTGAGGAAGAGCAAATGTAGGAGGGCATCGAGGGAAAGGAGCTCACAGCGGGCACCAGGGCGACGTTAAGAAGCTTTTTAAGGAAGGCTCTGGAGGAGGCAGTGAGGTTTCTGTGCTGTGGGCATCAGGCATGGCTGGGGAGGGCAGTGAGGAGCAGAGCCAAGGTGAGAGGAGAGCGAGCACTGCAGGACGGCAGACAGGAGCGCAGGAAAACATTCCTTGTGCTGCTTTCACTGCTCTGCCATCGCTGCTCCTCTCAAAGGCATGGAGAAAAGCATCGCCAGCGCTGTGTTTCCAGGCAGTGCCTGTTATCAGCTGCCACCACGTTTCATTGGGAAGTCCGTGCGAGCAGGAAGCAATCGGGAGCTCAGGGCTTTCCATGCCTCAGATAACAGTGTTTGTGTGCTGCAATCCTCAGCCTGTGAGGCATGGAGGGGAACGGCACGCGGTGACGTCAACAACCTTTGCCCAGGACCGCTCAGTCCCGGCCTGCTCGGGCGTTACGGAGCCGCACCCCAGCACGGCATGGGCGCTTCACCACTGCAGACACAGCCCTGCTTACTGGAAGGAGCGTTGCATCCTGCTGATAAGGCTCCTACCTTTGCACTCCTGAGCCAAAACGGAGCCATTTGCACACCTTCAACCATACCTGGAAGTGAGCGGCTGCTGGAATTTTATTGCCGACGTTGCCATTGTGCTGGAAAGGGTACAACGTCCACCTCTGCTGCTGCCCTGGCTGCGTGTGCAAGCCCAACTCGATGAAAGGAAGCAGCTCTTCGCAGTTAAGCTTTAATAACACAAGGCTGGTTTAAAGTTTGCACACTCGGTGTGCCGTCCTGCACTGCAGCCCTCACGGCGTCCCGCAGCGGTGCCCGGGGTTGGGCACCAGGACAGGGCAGCGGGCGGTGACGTTTCCCCGCCTCGGGTGACTCATGGCTCAGGCACTCACCGAGCCAACAATGTGCCTTTGTACTCGCGGATCGCAGTGGATTTCTCTTTCATGGTCTTGTCTCGTTGGGTTTTCAGCCCACGTAAAGCCCACAAATCCTGAAATAATGAATCCCGCGGTTGATCTGCACCTGGTACCAACGAAACGTCTCCCTTTGCGGGGACCAAAGCTGACATCGGGTGGTTTCGCTGCGTGCCTTCCTGCCTTGATGGAAAAAATGTAGCCGTTATTCAATTCCCCCCCTGCCAGCCGGGATTGTGGGGCCTTCTATCATAGTTCCCATCAACTGCCTTTGTTCCAGGCTGAGCCTGAAACAGCGTGAGGGACTGGAAAGTGAAACTTGGCCAACTATTGAACGCTCTGGAGCTGATCCCCATCGCTGCATTTACACCCATGGGTTCCACCAGAGCAGCGGCTGAGCGCTCTTGCTACGAGGCTCTGGGGAATCCCATTCAGCTCTCATATCCTGGCACGTAAACAAACACCCGGTGACAAAACCCAGGTGTGCCAATGGCAGGGGACAGGAGCAGGATTGTGTGATGGCGGAGTGCCACCGCGCAGCAGGGCACGAGCTCACAGCATCCTGGCAGCACAGCTGCGTGGCTGGGCAGGCAGCAGCGGGATGCAGTGTGTGTACAACACGTCAGTGCCAGGCCCACACCCAGCAGCTGGCGCTGATAGGATGCACGGGGACAAGCCCAGGTGCAGCCCGGTGTGGAGGGAGCAGGGAGGGCACCGGGCCAGCAGGACTCAGCCATGCATGATTTCCCCCTCCTCGCCCTTTGTTATGGGGCAGTGTGAAAATCCACCTGCTCAGCCCTGGGCTGGTCCCCACATCACCTGCGTGAGGAGAGCAGGAAGAAGGTGAGAGATAAAAATAACCCTTTGTATCTGGGCTTCTGCAGTGCGTTTGACTTTGCATCCCGTGACACTGATTTGAAAACAGAGCAGTATGGGGTTTAAATGGCTCCAGAATAAGGAATAAAGGCAGGATTTCTGGCCAGCAGGTTACTCAGGGCACCAGTGACTGGTGAAGGAGAACACGGCCAGCTCTCTGGCCAGAAGCAGAGGTGGTGGTGGGGAGGTAGAAGTGATTTCCATCCTCTGCCACTGCTGAAAGACGGACAGCAATGTTTCCAAATGGGGAGGATGCAGAAACAACTGCTGAAAGATCCCAGAATGAGTGAGAGTGCCCTAAAGGGTGGCAGTGAAGGATGGGAGCTCTGTGTGCTCAGAGGGGCTGCGGTTACGGCACTTGGCAAGAGGTGAACCCACCTGAACACACATTTCAGCAATAGAGATAAAGGGAGAGCTCATAGCTGGAGGCTCAGCCCACAGCTGCTCACATCCGGTCATTCAGTGGCTGGTGGGAACTTGATGTCTTCTGTCCTCCCGGGTGTGCTGAATGTCTTCACTCTGTCCCACCACGGGATCTGCCTCCCCCCCTCGATGTCCCTCCTTTAAAGCACCGACAGCTTTTGCTTCCCCCCCCCCCCCCCCCGCTGCTCCCCATGGCACAGTGCTCCCACACAGCTCTGCTCTTTACTTCTCAGCGTTTCTCTCCCTGCTGCCATTGAGAAGTGCCTGGCGCCGCTTCCTCCCTCCCTGCTGGCACAGCACGCGCTTTTGCCAAGTGGCATTTCCTGGGCTTACGAACTCAGCCAGAGAGCAACAAAAGAAAAGAAAAAAGAGAGAAAACCTGCTTTCCCAGAAATGTCTCTTTTTATTAAATCACATCTTAAAACCTAGAAACATCCACGTCATTGAAACCTGCTTATCATACACAAAGCAGCAGATAGGCTCAGAGGAACGCCCCGGGCGGCAGCGGGTTCCTGCGTGGCACAGGGCTGCCCCCAGCACAGAGCCAGCCCGCAGCCCGGCTGTGCTAACAGCTTCCTTCCTCCTCCCCAAGGAGCAGCCTGCTGGTGTGGGGCCTGCTGAGCTCAGAGATGGCAAGCTCCGTTTTCCAGACTCTCCCTTCAGCCAGCTTTCGCCTGCAGCCAGCACAGCCTCCATCCCGGATGCTCTCCTAGGGCTGACATCTCCAACTTCAACCAGCTGAGCAAAGGAGCTGGAAACGGGAACTGCTGTCTGAACTCTGCAGAAATAGTTGAGATATTAAAAGCACGCTGACCTCCCAGGCCTGCAAGCACGGTTTTTGCTGTGGCTGTTGCTTGGCATCGCAACTGAAGTCGCCCAGTTCCAGGAATAGTGTTGTTAAAGAACAACAGGAAGCACACAGTGGAAAATCTGTGGCCCCTTCGTGCTCACTCAGGTACAATTCCAGTGTGTTTCCCTGCGGTGTGGCACCCAGAGCTCACTTGGTTCCCTCAGCCCTCCCCAGCTCAATGCCCAATGAAAAAAGGTCTCATTTGAGGAGCAGTGGCGGGGGGAGCACGGGGACACGGCCTGCACAGGGAGCAGCACTGCCACGCAGAGCACCTCACCCTGCTGTGTGTCTGAGATGGTTTTAGGGCATTTCAGAAGCCAGGGCAAGGATTCCTGCACTGTGCTCAAATTCCCAGCTCTGCACCAGCAGGCTTTGAGCGGAGACCCCCCAAACCCAACAGTCCCCCACTCTCCATTGAAGCTTTTTGAATACCACCTGTGTGCTCGTGGGCCGTCCTGAGCCGGGGCCAGCACAGAGCCAGCAGCACCTCCCCGTGCCAATAGCCACAGCCCTCTCAGCACCGCTGCGGTCCCATTCCCCGGCTAAGGATCATCCCTGCATGCAGCTCATCACACCCACGGGAAGAAGATGACTGTTGGACACACAACAGCCAATGACAGCAGGGACAGGGGAGGTGGCAGCTTATTGCTGTATGCACTCAGTGGCTCACACCATGGGCTATGCTGTTAGAAGGGCTACACACATAGTCCTGCTGGCTGGGAACACACCCGGGGCCACTACTGCTGCCATAACCATCAGCTGGTCTGGATGCAGAGAGCACAGTGCCCATTAACTAAGCACTGCTGCCTGGCCACCACTACCTCACAAGACCCTAGATGCTTCCTACATGTCCTTACGTAGTTCAGCTGTAAGAATGCACTAAAATGGAAAAAAATGCAGCTTAGTTTCTCTTCAGGGGGGATTCTTCACTTTTAATATCCATATTTTATAACTTCCAGTCTTCCAGGTTTTCCATCTTGATGAGAAGTACATTGGACAGGATTTACCTTCGAATCAAAGCAGCTGCCAGTTCCTATCGCTGGGAGTTTAGGTAGACAGCCAGCCCTGCTGTCCCACTGCCCTGCTGATTGCACAGCACGATTACTCTGGATAGCAGCAATCACCGTCAGGTTCACGGCCATTAAACCACCCATGCACTCAACTCAACTCCAGTAAACAAAGTTAGCAGGAGGCTGATTTCTCATCAAGACCGTAACAGTTTCCAGTTGGCTTTGGCTTGCGTTCCCATGCCTGAGAAATAAAACATGGTCCCGTGGAAGACACAGAAGGCCGCAGATGTTCCGATTGATGGGACAAAACACAGATCACAAACTACTCTATTTTTACAGATGGCTTGGAAGGTGGGATTGCCGCTCGGTGTCCCCGGGGAGGATATCCGTGTGTCACCCTCCAGGAAGGTCTGCCTGCATCACCAGTTCCAGGGAACGTCAGGAAAACCAGCGCGCAGTGACTCAGCTCAGCGTGTGGCTGCAGATCTGCTTCCTGCTGCTGGCAGCGGGGCTGCAACCCGGCACATCCTCTGCTGCATGGCGACCCGTGCCAATTGCCACAGGCCCTGGAAGGATTATTTTTGAATTATAGTCACATATCGCATCCTGAACCGAAGCGCCGTAGGTAACGTATGTATGTGTCACTCCTAAACTGGGTTGTGATGAGTTGAACGTTTATGCAGACAGAGAGCAGAGCGAGTCTGCTGCGTGCCTCCCAGCAGGGCCTGGGCTCAGGATGCCACCTGCAGCTCTCCCCGTGCTGGGGCTGCTCAACATCAGCGCCTTCCGCTCTTCTGACCGCTCCACTTGTGCTGCCTGGAGGCGATGAAGCAGCGTTCACAGTCACCCTCAGCAGAGCGCTGGGAACAGGAACTGACGGCCGCAGCTCACTGACACAGCAGCGTCCCGAAGCAGCAGCAGCTATTTGCAGAGCGGATGTGTGCCAAGAGCTGGAGACACAAACACAGCACGGACAATGGTGACGTTGGCTCAAGAGGCGATGTGAAAGCACAGGCAAACCTTCTGTCCAGAAGCCACTGGAGCAGGAATCCTGTGCGCATCTCCAGACAAGTCCAGGATGAGAAATGAGGGACAAATTCATTTCCAGAGTGCTCTCAGCAAAGTAGAGCTGCTGGGAGGCGAGCAGAGCTCCCCACGGGCATGGGATGAGGCTCAGGGAGCTCCTGAGGTGCTGCGAGGTGGAGGGGGTGGGAACCCACAGTACGCACAGCGGGGCCAGGACGGGCTGTTTGCCTTCTGCAGTCAGATGTTTCGCTGGAGCTACATGGGCTCATATGATTTAATTGGTTTAATGCAGTAAAAGGGCTGATCTGCTAATTGGTCTGTTTCCCATCCCAGGCCTGGAGGTCAGCTGCAAAGGAAGCTGGCGGCTGCAGTGTGAGGAGAGGTGCAAAAAGCTTTAAGAGTTTTCTGACTCTTTCTCTGGCCCTCAGGGCACCAATTTTTCTTCCTTCTCTTCCTTCCCAGCCAATAGAGAAGAGAAAATCCGCCCTAGGAAACCCTGTACAGGACAGGTGCTACAACCAAAGAGATGGGCATCCCCAGCTTCTGGAGCAGGGTGACCGAGCTGCCAGGGCTGCTCCCAGTCTGAGCCCAGCAGAGCTCTCTGCTGGCATTCCTCAGCCCAGGTAAAGGGTTGGAGTCACAACCCACACTGCCCCACAGCAAGGAGGGCACAAACTCCAACTCTGTGCTGAGGTGCACCCGTGTGGCTACCCCAATTGATCCCACTTCTCTCTGGGTTAACCAGGATGTTCGCAGGATGTCGTGGTCTCTCCTGCCCCTGACTAAGAGCAAATCCAACCCCTGGAGCTGCAGGAACAGCAGGCAGGCAGAAGGCCCATGCTGGGGCAGAGCCCAAAGCACAGCGCAGCAGAAGGGATACAGGTCCCCTAGGAGAGCAGGTTAACGTGGGCACAACCGTGCTGCAAACTGCTTCCCAGATCCCCTTTCTTACAGGGGAGCTCCAACTCAGACAGCAATTACTGTGTGTGAGCAAAGTGATTTCATGGCTTCGGACAGACACATCCCAACAGCACAGGTCAAAGCTGGAGGAAGCACAGGGAGGCCCTGGGAAGGACAGACTGCACTCAGCTCCGACAGCAACAAGCACACAGGTTGTCCTGTGCAGGCTGGTCCAGCTGAGCCACAGGCTCTATTCGTAATGCTTACGCTTTGTTTTTCATCCTATTCTCTGCTGAGTCCTTTTTCCCCAACGGCCAATTACAAAATTCAAGAGGTTAAAAGGGGAAGAATCGCTTTTTTTTTTTCCTACCTAAAAACACTTCCATGACGCCATTTGCACAGAGAACACCAACACCCCCATTGTCTCCCCAGTCACAGCTTTGAGAGCGCTTCATCTCTCGAGCCAAAGGAATGCTACAGCAGAAATAACATGCTCATGTCATAAACATCACAAACTGTGCTGGTTGGTTATAGATCTTTGGAAAAGAGAGGAACGCGTTCGCTGTTCGTCACCGCACCGCAGCCAGCTGCACCAGCAGAGCAGCGCGCTCTGTTCCAACACACGTCTTCCTACAGAGGTTACGCAAGAAACGCCTTTCTGCTTTGCAACCCGAGTTCCACAAGTGGTCAGTGCCAACAGACACACAATAACTGTACAGACAAATCACTGTGAAGTGGATACACAAACGGGCCCTTTCCCAGACATAGGAGGTTTTCAATACTTCCACAATGCTACATCCATGCTACCAAGTTCACCAAAGTGGGACTTTACTTTAGAAGAGAAAGAGGAAGAACAAGTTGTCTGTCTCCACTTAGGAGCGTAACCATAGGAGGTAAAAGGGTCGCAAAGGGAGAGTTTTGTATCAGCGTTTTAATCCTGCCATGACCATGCTCTAAATGACACAACTTGGCTTTCTGAACCTGTGGCTCCCACCCCTCACAAGCACCGCTGGTGGAGGCTACCGCGCTGAGTAACAGACGGTTGGCATCCATGTGGGTTTTGCTTTTAGATCTGGCATTGTCTGCCAAAAACTGCAGCCTGTCCCCTTCACTGCAGGTCTGGAAACACAGCTGGGTGAGGGGCTGGAGCCCAGCAGGCAGAGAAGCAGCTCCAAGCTGTTGGGTTCAACACGTTGCCTTCACGGCTCCAACCTCTCCCTCTCTCCACCTATTCCTCCCTTTACTTACCATATGTACATTCTTTCTTCAAAAGTTTTGCTATGAAACTGCTCGAAATGTACAGGGTTCAGCAGTTCCAGCCAGCCGCCAGCCCCCAGGATTACAGCACACACGTCACAGAGGGAAGGAGGACTCTACAGATCAGCACAGCTACTGCTTTTTGCAAGTATTTAAAACACGGTTTGTACATATATTTGCCATCACGTCACAATCTGACAATTTAGGTCCCAGGAAATCAGGAAAACAATCCCTCCCTGTTCACCTCCAGTACATTTTACTCATGTAAGAAATGGAGTGCATCACCTCCCGGAAGAGCCGGTGACCCGCACGGACTGCAAGTGGCATTGATTTGTCCTCCGGAGAGCTGCAGATGGAGAAAACCAAACCAAACCCCTCCCACAACAACAATCGGCCCCTGTCTGTGCTAAAGGAACAAAACGTAAATCTATTCCAAAACCCATCCTCAAATATCAAGTACAAACCTGGGCTCTCAAACCACAGCTGCTGCGACAGAGCCCTGCGTTTGCTTCGTCCTGCACAGGAAGGGACGTGAGCAGCTCTGCCCAACAAACAGGTCTTTCTAGCACTGGAAAAAGAGGGGATCTGCGCACAAACAACTCGCAATCAAGTGAACGTAGGGAAGATTCAACCTCATGCTACAAACCCGTGCTGAACTCTTCGGGAAGCACTTCTTCCAAATGCCTCGGGGAACATTCTCCTTGGAGGGATTCTGATGGTCCGAACCCAGCCCAGAAAGAGAACTCATCTCTCAGCACGTTGCAAAACACTGGCATGAACAATTACCATGGCTATTAATGTCTAATTCATTTTTATATCATAGTGAACCTGGCCGAGGCCTCCCAGCCAGGTACTGCATTTCTAACCTAAAATATTTCGGCAAAACTAAAGTCACATAGTTTTGCAAGCAGCAAAATAGAAAGTAACAAAGTTGTGTCTAATTGGAGGAGAAATATACATTCGTGAGAGCACATACAACTTGTGCAACACAGCTACTCTGAAAGTAATGAACCAAACCAGATTAGTCAATGCAGCAGACATGCGGGGTCTGCCAGGTTACGTTAAAACCATGTTTGCTGGTGATTAAATATGTCTACAGAAGATATATTACCATTCCGAATATATTTTCGAGCAGACCAAAAATACCTCATCTATTGGTTACTGGTGTGTTATTTTTAACTAATTAAATACCACGGGGGGGGGGGTTCACCCTCCTCTCTATAAAAATTGCACTTATTTTCTATGAAACAAAACCAAAAAAAAAGTTAGACTTCAATTCTATGTTCCAGTATATTCACATTGAAACTGGAGCGTCTTGACGTAAGCCTGCAGGAGTAGGTGTAGCAGTCCTTGCTCTCCAAGATCCCCAGGCACAGAAGGTCCCGTAAGTACAAAACCCTCCTTTCCTCTGCGCTCTGGTCACTTCTTCATCGTAGTGCATGGGTAATTTATTTATTTATTTATTTATTCTGTAAGAAAACCTGAGCTTTAAAAGTCTTTAAAAGGACCTGGAATCAAATCTGGCCCATTCTGACCCAAAACAGCTCAGTTCTGCAAGGAACTCCATCCTGTCCTCACTTCACACGACTCCTCCTGAGACACCACGGCTCTGACCCGAGGCCAGCGAGGTGCCAAACCCCTTCCCCTCCAGTCTCTCTTGACCCAGGAGACTTTCTTCCTGATCCACTTCCGAGGGCTCCTTCTTCCCTCCCGTTAGCACTGCAGCCTCCTGTAGGGCTCCCTGTGCCAATAAAAGAGTCTCTCTGCAATAAGCATGACTTCTTGGACACTGGTGATCAACAACTTCTTGCAAAGTGTTCTCCAGATCATAAAATGTCATCGTAATCCAATAGTTTAGAGTGCTGGCGGGTCTTCCAGAGGCGGTAAAGGCGGAAGTCAAAGTAAGTCTCAATCATTTGCTTACCTAGAGACGAAGCAGAGGGGCTGGGTTACACTGCAGCACGACAGAGAAACGAGACAGACCAAAAGCAAAACAAACCTGCACACCCATAGAAATGGGAACACAGGAGAACCCCCCTGCATGTCCCATTTGGAGAATACTGACATGAAGCACGTGCCCCAGGGTGTGTGAAGGTGCCTGTGAGAAGCAAGCACCATCCTCAGACCCTGAAAGGCTGCTCATAATCCCCCGGCAAGGTTGGTCTGTGGAGGTGGGAGCTGAACACAGTATGTGTCTCCAGACTTGGACCCCTGCACTGACTGCAGAGAGTGGAGTACCAGACAACGGCTCCAACAGGCTGCACCAGGCAGCACTACACTGAGAGCTCAGAGCGTCACACATCAAGAGTCAACTGGCTGTAAAAACTGGGGACAATCAATGAAACAATTAACGTGGAAAATTCAAAACAAAAATTGTGGGTTTGGGGGGGGGGAAATGAACATTTACAGGCTGCCCCTGTCCTGCCGAGCTCTCTCTGCTCACAGCAATAGGCTCAACGGGACACACTGATGTCAGTTCTGCACCTCAGACTGGAGGTGGGCTCTCGTGAGGTGGTCGCAGGCTGAGCGCTGCACTCAGGACCACCACTGGAAAACACAAGGCACAAACAACCCCGGGCTCAGGGCTCAAGGAAGAGATTTTCGCTTGTGAGGCCTGATTAAGATTAGTTTCAGATGACTCTGAGAAGGATTAGAGGGGTTACGCTCTTAGTGCGTCCCAGACTGATCAACAGGATAAATTCAGACACAGCCTTCAGCCCAGCTCCCTGGACGATCAGCTGCTCAAGTGCATGCGCACAGTCTGCTGCCCTGCCTGCTGGGCTGCACAGAAACGCAGGAATTTCCCTACAAGTTGCTTCTTGGCACACAAGTACAGGAGCGTTTGCTTGGGTTCTGTGCAACCAAACCATGGCAGGACACGCACAGGGAATGCTGCACAGCACTGATGTGCTCAGCTCCTGTACACTCCTACATGGGTAAGAGGGAGTTAAGAATAAGCCAGCAGTGTCGATGCCAGCTGTAAGCAGCACAGGAAGGACCCAACAGCTTACAGCCTAGTGCTGTGTGCCTTCATCTTCCAAAAGAAGAAAGTACTGAGGGGTGGGCAGAGATAAATGAACGAGGGCAACTTCAGAATGTCAGTTGTGAAACTGCACCCATAAATGCGTGCACGAAAGAACAGGAAAAAAATCCACAGTGCCTTGAAATAACTTGAGCTATGGGGGAAAAAAAAAGGAAGCAAAGTGGGCTGAGATGTAAAATGGCTGCAATGGGCTCCATTCAGATCACCTGCTACTGAGACAACCTGCTCGGTTCCAGTGGCTTGAGTCCTCTGGAGAAGAAACCCCTGCACACCCGTTGTTCTGCCCCATGTATCCCATGGGCTCCACACATCCCAGTAAAATGATGAATCTCCCAAATTCAGCCTGGAGAGCTGCTTATTGTTTAGGCTATTTGTCACTTCTGGTGGCCTGGGCACAACAAGCAGAACAGCTAAATTGTGAACAAGGAGGAATCGCATGGGGAAAGCTCGGCTCAGCAAATGAGCTACACTAAAGGTGATTACAAGCAAAAAGATCATGGTAAGGCTTAAGGGAGCTCAAAACTGCTTTTTTGTGAAGATGCCCATGGAAGGCAGTAGGCTGATCTGGAAGATGTGTTTTTTTGCACAGAGAAGAAATTACCTTGAGCTGATAGTTCAAGTGGAGACTCGAAGGCAACCCTATAAGGATTCATTAAGTTTTTCAGATTCTGAAATAGCTGGAAGGAAAACATACGGGAGTTAGGAGCTGAAAACAAAGACGAACTGTAGGACACCCAGAATTGCTCATCCTACACCCCTACCTCCAGAAAACAATCAACTACGTGTCCTTTAAATAAAACATCCAGCTCAGCGGTTAATAAATCAAATGCTTTGACTGACTGTTCTCCTAGAGGCTTCAGCACCTGTCCCTTCCTGCATGCCACTAACCACTCCCCTTCTGCCCTCTGGGGATGGCACAATCCATAGGGTGCTTCAGCCACTGGTGGGACAGGATGCAGCATTTTCCACACAGCAGGAAAGGATTTGGCAGCACAGTGTGTCTGCTGCCTCCCTGGGCCTGGTGCTACTCAGCAGTCATTCCCAGAGAGGTGACCCACAAAGCTCTTACCTTCTCCCCATTGGGGTTTCCAAGAACATAGCAGCCCATGATGTGAATGATATTTGGTTCAGGGTTGATTTTACTCATCAGACGGCTCAACCTCTTCCAGAAGCTGAAAGAAATAAGAGATCATTTAGAAACTGGTTTCCTCAGGTGGATGTGTGAGCGCACACAGCTCAGGAGAAGCCTGAGGCTCACAGCCTGAGCAGCAAGCTGCCCGGGAAGAGATGGAGGGTCTTAGGCAAGGAAGAGCAGGGGCAGAGCCTGCTTCTCAGCCCCAAGCCATGTGGTAGGGAAGGAGGAGCTGCCCAATGAGACGAGGGAGCTCCAAGGTGAAGAAAAGGGAGCCAAATCCACCAGGAATGTTTTTGAACCCACTTTACTTTTCTCACTACTCGCACGCTGTGCCTGAGGGACGTGAGATGCAGCGACCCTCCTTGCACGGGGATCAGAGCAGACAGGTGGGCTCTAAAGCCCAGCGGCTCCTCTGTGGTGGCTGTGAGGTTTGTTTGCAGTATAAGCTCTTCTCAGGACTGCCTCCCAGACGTGCACAGGTGGGGTGGAGACATTCACTTCCACACATCCTTTCAGCTGCACGTCCACAGTTTTGTGGAGGTCCCTGAATTACCAACATCAGATCTGCTGTGCCTCCAATGCATTCAGAAGCATGCGTGCACGTGCCTTTTATTGATGGTGTTTGTGCCAGAGCATGAGAGCACTGAACAGATGTTGATTTTAATTACTCAGCTCTCATGCCAACAATAGTTTGTGTAGGAACAGGTTGGTATACAAGCTCTCCCCCACAACAAAGCACTGTTAGACAAATTACATTTGAGCCAGCATGAGGAAGCAGGCAGCAGAACAGGCAAAGCTTAACGCTCCGCAAGGAAAAGCAAAATTGCCTCAGCAATGTGCTGGACTTTGAGCAGGCTTTGCAGAGACAAATTCCATTTCCCCCTGCATTTAGAAGGGCAGTTATCAGAGACAGCTGTGGGGGAACAGCTTGGATTTCTGCCACTAGTCACCTGCTAAGAAAAGCCACCTCAGCTCCTTCCAAGCCCCAGAGGCACGAGGTGCATGTTCTGGTTTCTAGTCAGCAAAGCCTTTGTTAAGAGAGGAAATGCCTTTTTCTCTTTTGATAATCTCTAGTCCAGAGACAAACCAAACAGCAGATAAGAGCATAAATCTTCTGGTGACCTGACCCAAAGCTGCACCAGCCCTGGGCTGAGCTTGGCTCTGTCATCTTTCCAACTCCCCCCCTAGGAGTTGTAAGCTGCTATTTAATTCCCTCCCTGCCTCATCCGCCCCAGGTTAAACCATCCCAGCAACCTCTGCCTCTCCTTCTAGACCACGTGCTACAAACACAGAGCAAACAGAGCAGAGAAACGCTGTGTGACTCCAGAACATAACGCAGTCACTTACAGGATCATATCTTCCTCCTTCTCCACTTTGGCGAAAGTGGCAACTTTGTTCTTTAACAAATATAAGTGACCTGGACCCCCCTGCAAAAGAGAGACGGGCAGATGCAAAACACCTGAAGAAGCAGACCCTGGAGATCTTCCTTGCTCAGCACAGCCATACCCAGCAGTGCCACAAGGGAGCAGAACGGACACGCCAGGCTGGCACAGCTGCTGCAGCCTTCACAGGAGACACCACGGGCACTAACTCGGAACGTTTCCACGTACAGAATACGTCGGGGGTTGGATTATCCATTTGTTAATGTTATTATGCCTCGCTCTAGAAAGACACAGTAATAAGAGAAGGAAAAAAACCAACAACAAAACCTTCACTGTGGGTGGCTGCAGAACAATAAGGAAGTAAAGAAAGCCCCTTTCATTTGGGTGTGTGAGGGGAGTTGCTGTGGTAGGCAGACAAGAAGCTGAGCACGGCAGGAGGAGCAGGCAAGATGTCGCTGTAGAAGAACCGGTATTTGGCAGCAGCAAGCACAGAAAGATTGAATACAGCATCAGGAAAATTAAGAGTCGCAGTCTGCGGGTGAGTGGGCTGCAAACGCTACTGCTCTGCAGCACAAGGCGCCTGCCATCGAGCCATACAGCCCTCAGAGTTGGAAGGGACTTCTAAAGGTCATCTAGTCCAACTCCCCTGCAATAGGAAGTTTAAGTTAGGCTCGCTTCCTCACTTCTCCTTCTGAGGTTCCCTGCACAGCTGCTGGGGCAGCCCAGAGCTGAAGCTCTCAGGAAAAGGGACTCGGGAAGGAAATCCCCACCGAGCCCCAGTCAGGGCAGCGCCCGAATCTGTCCCAGCACCGCTCCCTCCGCCTGCACCTCCAGCCCGCCGGGGACTCCAGGCTGTGCCATCTGCTGGTCGGATCCGCAACATCCTCCACTCGTCAGCGTCACACTGAGGCTGAACAAGAACTGACAGCTATCGTACCAGACATACAGCTTCCTTTCTCCAAAAAACTCCTTCCGGGGGCTTTGCTAATGCCGGTTTGCTCAGGTTTCCTTGAAAGCAGCTGAGAAGGAACCCAGCTCTGGAGCTGGCTGCACTCAGTCAAACGTTATCTGCTGCTGTCACAGCAACTGGTGACGGCTCGCTGTCTGGGCAGAGGAGAAGTGAAAGCTGTATGCATTTACTCAAACAGAACCTGACTATGGAATATTGGTTCCTCCATGTACTTTTCCCTATAGAAAAAGAGAAAGTTGTGACAAACCACCCCCTCTCTTAACAACTTTCATTACCTGGCAAAATATCAGCATCTTCCAGATTTTGCAGCCTTTCCGATAAACGTTAAGCTTCTTCTCTATTTCCTCTGGAAAACAAAACAAAACATTTTGGGAAAGATGAGCCACGGAGGAAGTGAAAAATGAACCTCGCAGAATCATTTTTTTCTTCTCAGTAGAGTTCAGCCTTGAAGGCCAAGCTCTACATGGTGCTCAGCGTGCATTTTCAATACTGTCAGAGCAAATCCTTACCTTTAATGCTGTGGCCAATGAGAAACCACAGCCCATCACAGGGCAGGCAATGTACAGAGCAGCACCACTACTGCTCTCTACTGACTACAGTGCTGTACCAGACCCAGCTGACCTGAGCCCCTGCTCACCTAAAAGGGTACCGCACAGCAGCATCTTTGCTGCCCTGTGCTTCAAGCTTCTCCTTCATAACCTGTGACCTTAGCACAGAAAACTGCCTACAGAAGTGAAGTTTTACTATGGCAGCAAATGCAATAGCACCACGCTGAGCGCCGGGTGTCATTAGGGTGATAAAAACACCTTTGTACGTGGCAGCTGAGGTGTGGGGCAAAGTGACTTAACATACTGATCAGATACGTTTGCAGCAGGCAGGAGTTAAGATAAAGAAAGAACACTCAGCATACCTAGGATGTCATCAAAGGTGGCGTGTTCGTGGTCCTGGAAAGCAAAAAGAGGCAGATATATCAAGGTTTGCTGCCACTACACCAGCTTCCATGACATCACTCAAGTCTCCAATAGCACACGGTCACATTCCCAGACAAACATGCCCTTAAGCATGATTTAACCCACTGGTGGCTTCTAGTCGCATTGCAGGAGTAATCACCCTAAAACACACCTCAGCAAAGAAGCTGAAGGCCAAGCGGTCCATTGGAGGCCAACTTCATCTAAAGACTTGGAGATGAAACCCACAGACCGGCCCAAAGCATACATCATCAGACAGTCAATGTCATCAATGAATATTTGCCCCTTGGCCCACGTTGTGTATCCAACTGATGGTATTACACACATCCAAGCTGGCTAACAAATGGCCAACACTCCCAACCCATCTGCCTCTGGCACAGCAGTGTCACCAGTACAGCTGTACAGCTCTCAGTGGAAGAGAGACAGCAGAGCTAAACCCCTGGCAGCACTGTCTGCTGCACAGAGACTGAGTTTCTGGGCTGTCGGTCCAACCGTTCCCTTTCAAATTAAATCAGTGTGATGTGATTAGGAAAAAGAGACCCACAACTCCCTGCTGGTGCTTTAGACATTGCTCAGGCAAGACTCCTAGTGAAAATCAAGCTTAAATTCATGGATGACAGGGAAGCACCACTGCACAGAGGGCACCGGTCCACTGCGGTGCTCTGAGGTCTTACAATGCCTAAGGATGAGCAGAAACAGAAGTCTTGAGCACGGCAACATGAAGTTCTGTTCAGGTCTGCCTCAGCTTCAGTTGCCCACTTTCCCCCACCGCCTGGCTGTGCCTACATAGTCTGATATCCCACATACACAGCTTTCTCCCCACCTTGCTCTTCCACTTAGACCTGAGCCCCCCAAAAGCTGTGCCGAATCCCAACTTTGGGTCCAGCACACACCCAGCCCTTTCAGCTTTTCCAAGTCACGATCGTGTTTCAGAATCACTGTAATAGGAACAAAGAAAATCAATCTGTGCTGCTTCCACCCTCCTGGGCAGAGCAGAAGCGATGTACTCACATAGAGAATGGGGATGATGGAGGGATCGTCCCTGCGGATAATTGTTGGGACATACTCAGCTTTGGGCACCTTGGAAGAAATGAGCTGTAAAGAAAAAAAGAAGCACAATAGGATGAGGAAAGGCCAATAGAGAGTTCAGAAGCACAAAGGCTGTGTTAGCAGTGCCTTGTTCAGTTGCCCCTCCTAGGTGTTACCCAAACCAGAAGATAACCCAGACTATCTGCATTGCTGAGGAACGTCCTCCAAGCCTTTGGTCCACTTCAGAGCATCCTCAGGCCTGCAGAGTACTCCCAAGCATTACAGTCCCTCCAGCCCTCAGCAACTGAGTGCACGGCTTTGTCCAGTACTACGGACTGAGTCTGAGATGACAGCTTGCAAAGGGGAGTCAGGTGGGCACAGATGATGCAGCTGCCTGCAGACCACCTAGATTGGCTGCATCCCAGTAAAGATCACTGCTGAATAGCCTTCCCTGTGTGAGGTTTTATGCTTCTGGCTGGAGAGGACTGTTCAAATTCATGTGCTCAGTGGGCCAGAGGTGGGATGGCTGCATGCCTGAGCCAGAACCAGCCAGCACTGAGCACAGCAGCGGCCAAGGGATAATAAGATGACATCAGGCACACACAGCCATAGAATGTCAGGCAGATGCAGGCTGCTTGGCAGCTCTGGATGAAGTGTTCAGCCAGCTTATGAAGAGCCTAACTGGGTAGGCCCGTCATTAGCACAAGCCAAACTGGGATGGAGATGCAGTTGATGTGGCTGTGCTGTGATTTCAGGTCATTCTCATAGCTCATCGCTATGAGAGCAGAGCAGGCACTGGCACTGACGTCCAGGGATGGACATCTCGTTCACCCTGAAGATCCTAAACTTAGCAGCTGTCAGAAGACAGACAGGGCCTGAACAGATAAAGGTAGCTGACTCAGAAACACTCACCATTATTTTTGGTGGAATAAAGTCTTCTCCGTCACACGCCATGGCTTCAAGCTCCTTTTCTGCTTCCCAGTTCAAGTCAAAGTCACCATCCAAAGTGCCACAGGAATCCTGAAGGTCATGGCCTGTCAGAACACAGCGTGCATCACAAGGGCAGAACAGCTTGCCTTCTCCTCTCAGCCCTGTCTGGCAGCTACCTCGCAAGAAGCACAAGCCACGAGACCTGTGCCCTCCTTCCTTCCAACACAGCGACAGACACCACACGTCGGGGCTGGCTTCTCTAAACAGACAAACTCTCTTGACAAACGACGAGTGCACACAGAGTCTGATACCACACATCACACAGCATTTCATCACTCTCACAGTCACCATGCTTAAGCTTTCAAATGCTAATCACAACAGTCACCCTGTCATTTCAGCAGTGGGGAAGGAGACGGAATGCAGACAGACTCTCTACACTTGAACACTACCAAGCTGATGAGCAAAAGTCCAAAGACTCCAAAGCTGGTCTCCTTGTAATAATTACTGGTCTGACTACGTTTTCTCAGTGCTTATACAGAAACTCTGCCTTCACAGTCAAATTGATCCTGGCAGAGAATCCCAGAGCGCGAGGACGGCTGTAGCAAACACAGTAGTATTTCCACAGTATACTTGAATTTGCTCCCAAATTCACCTTACCTGTTGGCCTTCAATGCCTCCTGGGGAAAAAAACATCTGGAAGGAATATAATTGACCGTTAAATGTTAAAAATAAAGATGGTTCCCTTAAGCCAGGGAGTGAGGAAAGAGAACAGAGGTGCTTCCACTTGTGTCTTTTGGGATGTCCAAGTGCCGTTGGACAGTGCTGGAGCACCAAACGCAGCTGCCTGAACCATGTCTTCTCCATTCGCTTCTGAGTTAGTTGAGGGAGCAGGGAAGAATCAGACTGCAAAGGAACCATCGGGTCATGTTTTGAACCTGGCCTTTCATACATCTCCCCCTGCAACCTGGCACGGTGTGATCTCCAACCAGGAGGGCTGGACCTCACGCTTACCTGAAAGGTCAGCTGATTGCAGTAGTGAAATTTATGCAATGAATACAACCCATGTCAGCATGGGCAAACTCATAACCGTTAAGTCCCCTGCCTGCAGGATTTCAAATGAAAATTGGGTGAAACAGCCATTCTCTTTGCAATAAAAAAAACCAAAAGACAGTGGGCAGATGCTGGCATCTCCTTCTGTAAGTTATCACAACAGCACCTGGGTCCCCACAAGCGGAACACTGTAGCATTACTGAGGATTTCCAGAGGAATTCCTGGCAGCCCAAAGATCAGATCGCCCCAAGCTATCATCTGCGTAGCCTGCTCAGATCGGAAATCAAAGCTATGTTTCATGGAGCACTGCAGCTGTGCTCCAAATTCTTCCAGGCTACACAAGAGCTCAGAAGGGGCTCTTGCACAGGAAACTGGGAAGGTTTGCCCCTCTATGGTGAATGCAACCTTGGACCTGTGTGCTTCCAGGTAGGGTGGTGCCCCCAAGCAAACGAGGGATGGTGGGAACAGAGAGCCATAAGAGAGCTGTACCACTGGGTGTCCTTTGGCTGCTGCACAAAAACATGAGGTTAGATGTGCTTGTGCTCTACCTGTAAATATAGGTACACACAGATGACCAGGTGCATATACCCAGAGTGTTATCTGCTCAGATCTCATGAAACTAAAAGGATAACAAACGGGACAAAAGGGAACAGAGAAGTTACTCCAGTGGGACTCCAGTCAACACCTCAGCTGGAGGGTTTGGCCACAGGAGGAAGCTCAAAGGACTCAGAACTCACTTTCTCGAGAGTCATGGAAGGAATCAGCTTTGATGGGAGTCGGGTCACTCCAGGACCTGCTGAAGCTCCTCTCACGCCGTTCGGCAAATGCTAGGATAAAACCAAAGCACGACATTAACAGACTCCACAGCCACCTCGGTTGCTGCCAGCAAAACAAAACATCCAGTAGATTGCCACCAAAGCTACACATCAAGATCTCCCCTGTGCTTGTTCTTCCACTTGCCAAACACGAGTCCTCTCCACAGCAAACAAGGGTCTGTCTTCCAGACAGCAGAAGTGCCCGCTTTCTGAGCCGAGCCATTGCGGGACACATGGCACAGAAAAAGGAGGACACTCGATGGTCACTCCCTAAATGTGCACTGCTCCAACCTCAATTTCATCAGGGCAATTCCAGTATCCCAGTGAAAATGCTCTGACTCAAAAGCCTTCACAAGAAGGCGCACACACAGCAGCTAATGACACTCGTAACTAGAAGAAGGCAGCTGTCCAGTCATTTCTCCCTTCTCATGTTTTAGGACGTTCTCTTCTTGCTCTGTTCCATCAGAGAAGGGGCCTTTAGAAAGCTCATGCTTTCCAAATTTTCTGGCAGAAGAAGAAATACTTCAGTTTCCGTTCACCTGCTATGGTACGAGCATTTTTCATCCTCTTTTATTTAAATATACATATATATATTTCATTTCTTTCTTTCTCCAAGGGCCATTCCTACTGGCATTTCCCAAGCGGAACCCAGGGAGCTTGGCCCAGCTGACTGCCCTGCAGGCAGATTTCTGAGAGTCACCAACCATAATGTCTAGCTTTGGAAATTCCCTGGGATGGCCATTTCATCTAGATTAACAGCCACTTAGGGCCACTAATGCCTATTTCTGGTAGCAGGCAGATCAAGCTCGCTGCAGTATATATCTAGCAACAGCATCTCACATCAGCAACACAGGAAATCAGGGCAGATCTGCATTACAAGAGCTGAGAAGGAACCTGTCCTCTGCTGCAGCGTGTCCAAGCGCGAGGGTCCAGGGAAACAAATCGCATGGCAAGTTCTTCAGGTGATTTCCATCCTCAGCTTTCATTTAAAAGCACACAGGTAGCTATTGAGCACGTGGAGAAAGCTTTGAAAACATGACCCGAGAGTTACCAAGGCAGGGAGGCATGCCCGAACTTACAGACAGCTCTAGGTGAAGGTGAGCCCTCTTCATTTCAGGCAGTGCTAACTCAGATGCCAATAAAGACACTTTAAAAGGCGATGCTGTTTGCTGTCTACTTCCCACAGCATATCGGAACGGAGAGGAATTTCAACGCAAATTCAACCCAGCAACACTTTTGCTGCGTGCAGCCTGTACATGACACCTGGCCAGGCGGTGGCAAGAACAAGCTGTTTCCTCTTCTGGAACAATTCTCAGCTCTCAGGGGCTGGCTACAGCACTCTCAGCCCATTCCACAGCTATGAGAGAGCCGTCCCAGCCAAGTTATGGAGAAGCACTGCCTTCCTCGTGGAAAGAGAACTGCTGTTTCCTGGGCCTAAGAGGCGATTTCTTCCCAAGTAAGGTGTAATGCTCCTTTTATTTACCCCTTGCTCCAATCTCTTTCCTGTCCTTCTTTCTCTCCACAACTTTCCTCTCAGATCCCACTGGGCACCTCTCCCCAGGCCCTGCTATGGGGAAGAAATGGTGGTGGGATAGGGGATGAGAAAAGAGAAAGCCACTGGTCCACACGGCACACAAAGCACCAACTGCCTCCAGGGAGCCACAGCAGGTCCACGCCTTCAGTCAGAAGCCAGGCAGTTCACTCTGCTCGACTTTCAGCTCTGGTTCTCCTCGCTGCTACACCAGTGATCACCAAATACATTGCAGATGTGGGACAAGGATGCTGCAGCTCTTCCACACCTCATACAGGGGATGCAAATCTCCCACGGCCAATGCAGAGGGTCTTTGGAAACAGCTTAAAAGCTGTTTGCAGGTATCCGTGTGTCTTGGAGACTTGCAACAACCTGGCCTTCTCTTCATAAGGTAAAATGGCATCAGCAGGTCAAATCCTTTCTCCAGCCCAACGCTAGCTTCTTTCTACTGGCATCTGTGCACAACTTGGGCTCCCTGTAAACCACCAGCACAAACCCCAACTCCTCACAGCCACATCTTACAGGTTCTCACTTACTTTGTGCTTTAACCCTTCGGCTCCCCACCATGCGGAGGTGCTTCCGAAAATTCCTGTAAGAAAGGTCAAACAAAACCTCTGAGAAAGGTGACATGAAGCCGGGCCCAGGAGGACTGAAAAAGCTGGGAAGGAAAAAAAATGGGAAGACAGACAGCGCATTTCCTTCAAGGCATTCAAACACTGGAGAGCAGGAACCCGGCCTGTATCTGCTCAGGGTTATGTCTGTCAAGCACATGGTTGGTGTTTCTGAACCCTCTGGACCAGTGTTACAGAGCAAGTGAGGTTCTATCTGGCAGTCCCATTCTCATGGGCTGCTGTGGGCTTTGTGCCCACTCTCCTGTGCATAAGGCATCTGTTCTGCAGCAGCAGCTGCAGCCCATGCTAGCAACACTCCTCATCCTCCCGGTTAGCAGCAGGAGATGCTCCCCCCTCTTTTTTTCCACGCATGCTGCAGCAGGAAAGTGAGGTGCCCTGGGCTTTGCCCTGCTAGGCAGCATGCACACGCAGCTCATGGCTGTGTTCATTCTCAAACACATTCAGAGCAGCTGCTACAATTCCAGCAGCCACTCAGCAACCACTCAGCCCATACTGCTCTCCAGAGCAAAATGCTGGGAAATATTTTTTCAGCTTCTTCCTTCTTGGAAGCGCTGTTCAGCAAGGCTGACTGCCCTCACGAGTGTCACAGAGAGCTCTCTGTGGCTGCCTGTCTAACTATGTGCTTTCCTGCCCAGCACCACAGGCAGACTTCAGTAGGGCTGCAGAGTTCTCAGCTCCAGAGGAAAGCCCACCCAAGGGCAAGTCTCAGGGACACAGCTGAGCCCCACAGGCTGCATAAAGCAGACCATCCTGACAACCCCTGAGAGCACGAGGCAAAGGGACGCCTCCTTCAGCCTCCTTAGAGCAAGGGACCTGTTTCCCTTGGTTTCTCATCACTCACCTAGACAGTAACTGAACAGGACAGGAACCAAACAGGACAGCAGAAAAGACACAGGGGATGAGCAGCAGGTGGACTAGCAAGGAAAGGCTCATTCCTCTGTGAACTCTGCTTAGGTGAGGTGACTTCAGCCTGCCTGGCAGCCCCCACAGCCCCAGGGGATGGCAGTGACCCACGTACCTGCAGCCAGCATGGAGCAGGGGTTTCTAGATTCCCTCTGCCCCTCCAATGTACATCACAGACATCACACAACAGAGACTATTGTTGGTGAAAGAGGTGAAATGACAAGTCGTCTGGAGCACACACCAGTTAGTAGAATCAGTAAGGACATGGTACACCATGCAGACACTTCAACAATCTGGCTGTACTGGAAGACACGTTCAGCACTGACACTGAGGCATTCAGAGCAAGGCAGACACATCTACTCTGGTTCAGAAAGTTCAATGCAAGTGCATATCTTGTGAGAGGAAGAGCCCACGCCATAGTCTGCACTGTCCCTTCTTTGGCTTCAGATCCCATGCAGCCATCAGAATCCAAACTCAGCAACTCAAGAAGGAAGACCTGAACTGCTCTGTATGCAAAGCCTTGGGCAGTGCACAGTAACTGATCACCAGGGCTGTTTTACAGCACGTTAGATTCAAATAAAATACAAAGTTTTAAGGGAACCGGGGACGTTCTTTAAACCAGCAGGTCTTAAGTGTGGTAAATCACCAGAATGAAGTCATTACGGACCATTGCAAAACTTAAGCTTACACCAGACACCAAGCACTGAAGTTAATTGCCAAGGCCACTTCTACAAGCTTCAGGGCTTTCGGCATTTTGAAATCCATTTTCTGGTTAAATGCTCCATTCTCCCCTCCAGAGAGGAGCTTCTTCTGGACATGGGAATCAGTCTGACATAAAATAGTGCTGCTCCCAGCTACCCAGACAGCTTGTCCTTTCCTATTAGTGAGGGCTGAAGACAGCTCTCTGGATACACCCTCTGCAAACAGCTGCGAGCGGCTGCAAGGAAAACTCAGGACTAACCTCTGCATTAAGTATTTAGAGAATGGGACAAAGGACCTTTTTCTCCCCTCAGATCTTCTAGACAAAGCACTTTGGAAAAGAGATCCATGTCTGGGACTACCTCAATGTGGGCATCCTGCAGCCACCTGGATCCTCGGGCCCCTCTGTGCTGACCTGTTAGCATGAAAGCACGGGGACAGCACTCCCATTCAAGGACACCTGGGGAGCAGCAGCTTGCTCCGTGAGCAGCCATAAACCTGCCTGGCTCCTACAATCGCACCCTGAAAGCCCAGCGTTACATGATCACTACTAAGATCTCTTCATCAAAATCCAGAAAGCACCCCTGAAGTTAGAGTGATAGAATCTCCTTATTACTCCCTATCCTGCAGCACCCCCTGCAGTGCTCCATCTCTTCTCTGAAGAGCAGCATCTTCATTACCTCAGAGGTGAGTGACAGCGATGGGATTGCTGCAGTACATCAGTGCTCTGCAGAACTCCTCCCCAGCTGGGATCAGTCACTGGTCCATCAGACCACCGGGCACTGCCCTCTCTCCAGGCAACACCTCCATGCCAGCAGGCAGCAGTGCCCCACAGGCCCAGCTCACAGCACACCAGGCACAGCGCCGTGCACTGCAGGGTTCTGCAATAACCACTGACCTTCCAAAACACCTGAGGCTGCAAAGGGCTGCGCAGCAAGCACCCGAAACCGGGATGGTGCTGGGATCCTCCTTGCTCCTCAGCGCTACCTGCCAAGCAATCCTTACACACCGCCAGGGTCTGCTGGCACGGCCCAGCCAAAAACCCACATCAACTTCATCAGCACTGCAGTCCCACCTCCTCCCTACCACGAGAGCACTGCAGACAGCTCTGCTGTGCAATCCTTCCTGGGTGCCTCAGGAGCTGTCAGTCACACCAGGCCGGTGTGACACCCGCAGTGCCGACGGCTCAGCATCACCGAGGTGCACAGCTCCCGCAAGCCGTGTGAACAAGTCATTATCTGACAGAGGCCCATCTCCGTCTAACGAATTCTGAGAAATCTCTTTCCTTTTAAAGATACACTGTCTGTTTATTTGCCACATCTTCAGTTTTGATTTGCATTTGTCCTCATAATTGATGGGGGAAAAAAAAACACCTACTGAAAAAAAAAAAAAAACCACACCACATATTTTCCTGGCAATTTCCCCATTGTGAAAATCTGATGTTTTTCTCCCACTTTGTTTTGAACAGCGCTGAAGTAATCAAGGCAGTTTTTAGCCAATGACACAAATGCTGTGTTATCCTTCCTTGCAGGCTGCCAAAATACACAACTCTCGGCCACGCTTCAAATAACAGAGCTGTTCTGATCACCGCAGTGACCGAGCCATGCGCCCTGCGAACCAGCAGAGGGAAACCAGGGCTCTTTGGTAACAGCAGGACAAGGAACCGATCTTCTTTTCTCTCCCTTCTGTCCTTTAAAACAATGACACAAAAAAAAAAACCCAACACCAAAAACCAACAAACAACAGTAGAACAGGCTTTTGGACAATAGATACACTTATTTTCCTTATGCCTCGTGTTTTGGAGGTACCTAAGGAGGTGTAACAATAGCACATAAAGCCACTGTTGAGGTATTCAGCTAACCTCAAACAAATTGCAGATGTTTAGGAAAGGGCTGGGGGAGCTGCATTCTTACTTTTCAACACAGGTCGCCCGTGTCAGATCGAGCAGCTTAAAAATAAACTTGACAGTGTTCCTTTAAGAAGACAGAGATGAGCTGCCTCGAGTCCTGTAGCATCGTTCACTTCCATATTTCCATCGCAGGCACTGCCAGCGTCCCTCCCAACAGCAACACAGACAGGGACAACCACGTTCAACGTCATCAAGCGTCACTAATGGCACTGTGAGGGCCCATGCAACACCAGGCACGGTCACAGCTGCGGGAGAAAAGGGCCCTACCTCTGTATAACAGCTGCAGAATCATTCTCTCGTTTCCGTCTCTTCCTTTCTGCGTAGCCCCTGAATGCCCTGGGAAACCATTTTAAGCCATTAACCAACTCCACAGCTTTGAACTGGAGAGGACATGAGACGCAGACAGGAAAGCTCTCACCAGACAACAGAAAGAGACTAGGCTGCCTGAGGGAAACAGCTGGGCCTTGCAGGACTGCGTGCGAGTCAAGGGCTGGCCAACAGTCACCAAACCAAAGGTCCTCACTCTTCAGAGTAGATGGCTCCTAAAGAAAGCACAGGAGTGGCCACAGAACTACCCAAAGAGTAGGGGCTGACAGCTGTCATCCCTGCTGCGGAGGAATGGACCTAGGAGACTGCAGACACAAAACCTCTGTGCACCGGTTTCAGGAGGGACAAAAGCTTGCTAGCCTCCATCCTGAAGGTGAGGATGGCTGCGCTGTGATCCATACAGGCACAGCAGGTGCAGCCATCTAACCTCTTCTCAGCTGACCAACAGTCCTAGCACAGGGAAAGCATGAATGAATATGCTGGACAGGAGAGGAGAGGACAGCTTATCCCATTCAACAACAGACAAAGAAATGAAAAATAGGAGATTATACTTACGAGATGCTAGAGATTCCAGGAGATGCAAAGAAAAAGAGAAAGAAGAAGAACTCGTTAATGCTCAGCCCTGTGCAGCATCCCGAGGGGATCCTCACTCCAGAAGGACGGATATTTCTTGTTAGGTGGAAGGAAATCACTTTTTAAGTTAGTTCTCAGTGGTCAAACTCCAGCTTGACCGAGCTGAAACCTCCAAGGCAGAATCATCACATGGTACAAATTAACTCATTGGGTCTCCGTGCAGACCCAAAGACCACGCAGGCGTAAAACTGACAACAGAATGCTGCCTGCCAGGCGGGAGCAGCAGAGAGGAGGGTGACATGGATAAAGGAAGAAGGACAAGAAGGTGACAAGGCCAGAGAAAGACTTCAGAAAGCAGAACAGCAACTCATCTCCCTCACTGCCCTCCTTCCCTTTTCAGCCAGGTAGGAAACAGCTGAAACCAGGAAGACGTCACACCCAGCCAAGCTGGGTACAATCTCGAAATGAGGCTTCACTTTCACTCTTAAGTCCTTTGAGAAAAGCCTCTTCATCACAGCGGCCAGCGGCACCAAATCCTGCATGCAGTGTGAAGGGAGAAACTATTCCTAAACCAGATCCTCTCACACTTCGCAGACATTTACTGACACCCTCTTCAAATGACCAGAAAAACACCTTAAGCTGTAGGGCTACATCTCACAATACAGAGATACACTTCTCTGGGGCGATGGACGCGGGGCAGGCCTGGATTAATATTCCCTCAGAGCAGTGGCTGCAGCAGAGGTAGTGGGGGAAGGTCTCAGCCGTCGTTCCCATAGCACCCCTGCTCTGCAGAGGCAGTCAGGGACGGTGTCACAGAGAAAATAAGGGAAGCAGGGAAGAAGTGCATAGTCCAAGAACTTACACAAGAGGGAATAGCAGGAAAGAGAAAATAACGAGTGCAAAAAAAGGATGAACGAGACACAAAGTGCCCTCCGCCCCAAGCTGCAGTGTCAAATACACAGTTTGATCTGCTCTGTGCTCTCAGATGTAGTTTGGAGTGGGCCACAAACTCGGAGACGCACAACCAAACTTAAGGCAGCGGTTCCACTTACGCTTGCATAGTTGTAGTAGCAGTTTGAAAACTGAAGAGGTTCTCTTTCGGGAACCAGGTTCGTATGGGGACATCATCTAGAAGAGAGAGAGCAAAAGCTGAGAATCCAGCAGGCAGAGCCACAATGCAGACAGCAAACTTCCCAGCTCTCACTTAGCACTTCTCTTCAGCACGCTGCCCTGTATTAAACAAGACACTCTCATCCTCTCACTTTATATGCATGCTACCACCAAGTGTTTTGTAAATTGTACTAAGCCTGTCTGTCACACTGCTAATGAAGAATGAAAGCTCTCTCCTAAGCACAAAGCCTAGAATAATCCAGGAATTACATAAGAGACATTTGAACAAGAGGAAAAAAAGTAATCGGGGGAAAAAAGAACCATTTTTCATTCAAAGCATTTTCCAGTCTCTGCCTTTTCCTTAGTACCATTAGCCTGAAACGTCCCATTCATCCAGCTCTTTTTGATACTCACCTTCCTCTATTCAGAGCTGTAAGGCAGCAATATACTTTCTTCTTCTCCCACTGCTGTTTTCCCACACACATCTCATACAACTGCTCCTGATGACCTGGTCTGATGAGTTTTTCTATGTTTGGAAATCAAACAGCACACGGACTGTGCAACCTGGCGATAACCACATTCATTTGGTCCCCTACGTCTGCAGACTGACCTGCCTGAACCAGCTGTGGATTATTTCCCAATTCTGCTATATTAGGACATCGCATCATCTTCACGTAGTGGCCACCAAGACAAAAACCAGGCAGCAAAACAAGTCACCAATCATGTTTGTGGGATCGCGGTGATGCGGCAGGAGGAACTTGGCCGAGAAGCGGCTCCTGTCGAGAACTCTCAGGCTGAATTTGCTCAGGCAGAAATTGGAGGTAAATTAAAATCCACCGCCACCAGACGTGTGAGACCCTGCGGGATGGGATCCCCAGGCTTTGGGGCTGCCTGACTCTTCATCTTGCTTTACTCTGAATTTGAGGCTCCCTTGCTTAACTCCTTGCCACGTGTTGCTAATCATGTGTCTGGATGCACGCCCTCCAGCTTTAAGACCATTACGAACCACAGCACCTTAGCCATCAGCGTTCTGGCATTATCAAGAGTATTTTATGCACCACCAATGGCCAAAATCCAATCAAATCCACAGAAAGCAGCTGCAATTATAGATGGGAAAAAAAGAGGGAAAAAAAGCGAGATGTAAACGGGGAGGCCTTCTTTGAAGTGGGACTCCTCAGGAATTACACAGAATGCTGTAACACACACTCCTCAGCAGACAGTTCACGTCGAGGTTTGTATAAAGGCACCCTAAGGAAATAAATGTTTTAAACTAAGCCAGCATTCGAGAACGCTCAACATTTCTGATGAAATTCCTCTCCCTGCTTTCCTCCTAAAAAACACCGATAAGCGACGTAAAATGGCTCACAACGTGAATGATTTATTTGCTCAAAGTCTCGAACCCGCTGAAGTGGTGGAGGAGGCGAAGCTGTATAAACCCTGGTTCAGCCAACAGTTCTGCACAGAATTCTCAGGAACCGCTCATCCCAAAGGGCTGATGATCTCTTATTTCCTGTCGTCGCTCTTAAGCCACCAGCTTTGATTCAAAGCAGAGCTTCTGAGGAACAGCGTTAGGCACCATAAACTCAGCATCAAGTTCCATATTAAATTAAGCCAATCTGGCCTAACCGCCTCGAGTGTTGGTTTGCAGCAGTGACGTCCCACGTAAATCCAAACAGAGAAAGCAGCGCTGTCAAATGAATTTCTGGGGAAATCAGTCTCTCTCTCAGCCTGGTTCGCCTCCGCTCTGCTTTCTTCGCTAGCCGTGCATGAAGGACATTCCGGGAAATACCTCCTGCAACCTGCCGTGCTTGTGCCACTCAGCTGTCATTTGTTTTTCCTGAGTAACAACGTGTGGACAGAGTAAACGACACCGAGCTGAGGAAGCCTGCAGTCCGTGGTGCAGTGCTGTGGGGAGATTTGGTCTCAGGCACAGTGCTGCCACTCGTGCAAGCACTCAGAAGGCGCAGCAATATCCTAAGACTCAGAAACACGGCATGGCATTTGCTAGATTGTGGGTTTTTTTTCCAGCAAACAGAGAAGTTCAGCTTCAGCTTGTGGAGTTCAAACTCCTCCACGAGCAACTCAGAGCCTTCCTTTGGTTCTGCATCAAGCGACCTGCTTCAGTCCCACATCAAAGAATACAGTTCTGATACATTCAGGAAAGCTTCCAACATAAATCCATCGGTGTCAGAACAAGAAACGTTCACCCTCTTAACTCAGAACATGTGACGAGTCTGCAGCTCGTTCCCCACAGCACCCTGATCTCAACAAGAGCGAACCCCCTGGGTTGTGATCTCTGCTCTGAACGGCTCAGACTGATACGACTTCTGCTTTCAATCCAGATTCCTGGCTGTCACCACCTGCACAGCCATCTTTCTACCAGTAAAACACATGAGATCGTAGAGCAGTAAGGACAGGAAAACTCTTTTTCTCAGTTAAGCGATAAAAATAAGGAAGTCGGAATTGTACATGCAGGATCTAAGGTGAAGCCCCAGAATCGCAGGGAACAAACAGAAAAACAACGATTAAAGCGATGCACAGAAGTTAGCTGGACTGTAGGTGTTCTGCACATTTGATAGATCCTTTTTTTCCCCTTCCTTAGGATTAGGCAGTATATGAATTCAGTCACATAATTGCAAGCACCCAAGTATGAAAATACGGTCCAGAACCCAAACTTCCTGCAATTCTACCTGCAGTATCACTGTGAGTCCAGGAAAGAGATACAGTGTAATCTGCACAGACCTTATACTCTCCCAAATTTCAAGGGGAAAACCTTGACATCTCCTGGCTGAACACCCATCTCTAAAAGCCTTGATGAGGCCGTAAGAAAATATAATAAAAAGAATTAAACAGATTAGGTCAGACTCTTTGCCAGCCACATACAGAGCTGACGGACAAAGATGGACTGTTTTAGGTTATCATTCAGAGCACACAGATTGGGAGAAATACTTAATTAATGGTTAAGTTTTAAAGATGATCAGGATTTATTTATTTTTTTATGCAGTTAAAACATGATGAGCCAAATTCCATGAAAGCACTCAGCAAATGGATAGTGAGGGTGGGAGAAAGTCCAGCATTGTGTTATCTGCTAATATTTATGGCACAGCTATGAGGTGGCACTACGTGCGGGTCCCTGCTAGGCTACGGCCAGCCACACAGACCAGCGTTCTGGGGATGCAACACACTATGGAGCACTCAAACCTGAGCTGAGGCTCTCTCTGAGCACCCTGGCAACGTTCAAGAAAGATTTCACCTGCCTCAGCCCCCAAGTGAGGCAAAAATGATGAGCAAAAATGTAGGTGCTTCAACACAGCCCCTCCTCTCCTGATCTTTCTTCAACAGAAAGAGAACCCACGTAGATCCCCTAAGGTGCACCGAGCCATCGTGAAAACCACTCAGTTCATGTGCTGCTGATGAGCAGAGACAACAGGCTTGGATGAGGTGACCTCTTACTGTAAAATCAGCTCCTCTTACTGTAAAAGCCCTGCTTTGGGATTCCCTTTATGTGGACACTGGTGCAAGGTGAAGCCCTACAGGGCCCAACTCAAGGTACTCGGCAATGACACCTCCGTACTGGAAAGAGACAAGTGTCGCTCATCACGCTGACGAGTCCCTTTGTGCCCTTCCAGCACCCAGCACTCGCTCTTACTTACCAGACACTCGATCCACACTATACATCCTCTCCAGCCTTTTTCTGTGCCATCCAGTCTCACCGGATTGATGCGGCTCCAGGTCAAAGGAATGATGGGAAGGAGCAGCCAGCCGGGTGCAGTTTGGGCACTCCTTGGAGCCCTGCCGGCTGCCAGGCCAGCCCTTGCAATGCCTGCTGACGCCGTGAGAGCCACCAGCACCGTGCACAGGGTGGCCGTGGTGGCATTCCTCTTGGGCAGCCCCTTTCATCACCACCAGCTCCATACTTTCGTTCTCATGGTCTGACAGCATCGGCCTCTCGCCGGAGATCGTGTAGACTCGTGGCTTCGGTCCCTCGCTTGGCATCTTCTCTGTCTGCTCCTCAGAAAAGCTCCTCTCAAACTTGCCATCAGAGATGACGGAGAGCCTGCGCTTGTTCTGTGCTGCCTGCTGCATCTCGGGGGAGTCCTCCTGCCCGATGTAGGAGTCTGCTAACAGGTGATCTGAAACAAATTGCACACTTTACTGCTTAAAACCAAAGCACCCCAGGCACCAAAACATCCAGGAGGCTCTTTGTTACTGCTACACAGATACAGTAGACTTGCCCCCCAAAAAACGTTCTACAATAGGTGCCCAAAACTGGTACCTCCAGTGCCAAGATGTGTGCCCAGACCTCCAGAACTGGTGCTAAAATGAGAGATACTCCTCACACATATCCAATATTTTAACTCACGGCGTCCAGCAAGCAAAAAAATGAGGCTTGAAGAAAATGCAGCTCTTGGTGCAGTCTGCAAACGCTCATGTGCAGAGCAGAACCCTGTGCAGCTCCACAGTGACTGCTTCAGGGGGTTTCCCACTCAAGGGCTACTGAGCTGGGAAGGACTTGCAGCACAAGGAACGGCACCAACTTCCGTAAGAAGTCCCAAATGCCGAATGCTCTCTGTGCACCAATTTATCATTGTTTTTTATATTAAATAAAAGCAGCAAACCAACAGGTCTTTTTTTTTTTTTTTTTTAGTTTTCTAATTTTCTGCTAATTGCTTTGAAATGAAAGCAATGCCAAAAGACTTCAGCCGACAGCTGTGGCCTCACCCCCACTAACGCCGCTCAGCAGCCTCACTGTGCACAGACAGCAATGGCACTGCATGCAGGGGCTGTCCAGAAGGAAAATGCTCCTTTTGTAGGATAGTGAGATCCAAAGGAGAGAGGCCCATGAGTGCAACTATATTTGGAGCCCACACACTGGATCAAGTGCCAGGAAATCTCAGCATTTCCATGGCAATTCCATGCATGAACCCAACAGCAGCTCCCACTCACCTGCTAATCCTTTTTTCAAGTGGCTGCTAATTACCTCTTACACTTCCCTTCAGATGGGAAGCAGCTAGGGGACTGCTAAAAAGGCTCAGCACGGAATGCATTATGCATGTGACTACTGCCCCAGAAAAAACAAAATCATTGGTGTCCAGCACAGACAGCAGTGTTACAAACAGACAGAAAGCAACCCCTTTACTTCATGAGACATTTAATGACCATCCTTCCTCTAGCTACTGACCTGGAAGGAATGGGCAGCAACTTGAGGTCTGGCTACCTTGTACCTGGCCGTGGAAAGATGAGGGAGGAGGAGACAACCTCCCTGGTCCAAGTCTGCTCTCAGTGTGCAACACAGACCTGCCACTGCTGCCACATTCTGCTTCCTATAAAGCTCTCCTGTGCTGCTCAGACAGGAGCTCTCCCAAGGTGAGGGTGTACAACATCAGCTTTCGAATGTGAAGCCCAGCCTGGATTGCGCCCACATCACCAAGGTCCTCTCCTGCTGCTCCATCTGCAGCTGAGACTGAGCTGAATTTAGCTGGTACCAGCAGTGTGTCACACTTATCTCATTTTTCTGCTCAAGATACAACTTCCCCCACTGCCACAGGGAGATAAGCACATCTCCAGCCACTCTGCTCAGTAGTGACTGTCAGGATGCTTTGGGCTGACACAGCTCAGCTCTGTCTCACTTGTCTCCCAGCAAAGTCTTACAGTTTCCAGACACAGCAACTGGCAGCTGTGTGGGTTGCTGCTTCAGCTGACCAGAAGGAGCCTAGGGGAGCCCTGAAGGAAGATCTGTGCCCCTTGATCCCACAGCCGCTGCTATCTGCTATCCCATATTTCACATGGAGTCCAAACTGCGTGCCTAAACGCAGCGAGGGGCAGTGCACCTCACTGACACCACACGATAACATGAAAGGTGGGCAGTGGTCTCCTCACCTATTGCTCCGGGCACAGAAAGGAGGAGCGGGATCAGACAGACCACACAGGCCACCACCTATTTTCAAGCCTGCCATTCAAGTGGAAGAAGCTGCTCCAGCAGCTGTCATTTAGCAGCTTGGCCACAGAGCCCCGCGTGCTGCATGACACAGAACCACAGAGCAGGCGGTGCAGTACGTGGCCACAGGCTCTGAAGTACCACCAACTACTGCTCAGCCCTGGGGAGGCAGCAGGACACCAAATCTATTCTCCAATGACTCAGATCCTCTCCGGCTCTACATCTAACCGTGCTCTAGAGAAAGCACGCCTTGGGAAAACACCAGCACATAGCTCTTTGGGATGTGCCAAGATCTCTGCTGGATAACAGAGCCAAGGACAGCCATTTTTTAAATTAAAAACAAAGGCCAGCTCTTGGTACTTACCTCAGCTCGTCAAACTTACTAATCTGTGCAGGCATCATGACTCTACGTATTTCTCAATGCACCACATAACGGTGGCTGACAGCTGCCTCCGTTCCTCCTGAAATGAATACTTCTATGGAGGATGTACAGCAACATGAGAGCAAAGACATGGGATTAAGGACCTCATGCGTAACTGTAATCATGTGCTTCAAAAAAATAAAGAATAAGAAATAAATGTTTGAGTTCTGAGCTCCGGTATCCAAAGGCAAACGGTACTGTAAAAAGTCTGAGCCCTGAAGTCTTTTATTTAGGTTCCTACACCCCCGTCACAGAGGGAACAAAATGCCCAGAGTACAGCAGCTCTGAAAATGCTGACGATTGCCAGTGCAGACAGATCGATTCCAGTCTTAGCTTCGTAAGCACTGAGATCTGCTTGGGCTCCATAAAATTTACGGACACATCAAAGGGATAAGGGAGGTTTCGAGTAAGAGTCAACTTCTTAGTTGAAATCACAGCAGCTTTACGGTTCTTGACTGGATGCATCTGACACACAGCCTGCCTGATCTAGTCTGCAGGACTTTCCTCCTACCTTACTTGGTCCTTTCTCGAGGTGTACTTGTACTTAACCAGGAGTTTTCATGGTGAAAAGTCAGCCACCACACCAGTAAGTCCCCTCTTCCTAACAACTGGGTAATTATTTTCAGTAATTTAGCATCTTCAGTGCCTGTATGTTGGAGAAGCAACTTCATGTGCAAAGGCAATGTGAAGCTTTATTCAAGGCTTCTGGTTAATAAAGAATGTATCTACAGAAATAAATCACTATGATAAAAAAAAAAAAAAAAAAAAATTCAAACCTGCATCATAACAAATTCTTGCCCCCTAAATTGATCTGCAGTCACTTCAGGGAGTTCCCATCGGTGCACTCATGCACACCAGCAGCCCAGAGATGTCACCAGGGAAAAGCAGAACAGGTTGCCCAAGGAGGCTGTGGCTGCCCCATCCCTGCAGGCATTCGAGGCCAGGCTGGATGTGGCTCTGGGCAGCCTGGGCTGCTGGTTGGCGACCCTGCACATGGCAGGGGGTTGGAACTGGATGAGCACTGTGGGCCTTTTCAACCCAGGCCATTCTATGATTCTGTGACTCCCTCATCTATCCTTGCAGAGAATGGATTCAGGTGCTGCCAGAGCACCAGAGCTGTTTGCACCACGGCATTTAAGGTTGATAGTTTGTTCCTGCTAGGAAAGAAGTCCAATTGGTCAAGAGATTGACACTGAATGAAACCTGAGTCACAGGGATGTTCAGTTTGAGAGCTCAGACGATAACAGCGGACTTCTGCAGTGAGTGGAACTGCCTCCTATGAGCCAGCTGAAGCAGCCTGCTGTTAGCACCCTCTGCCTGGCTGCAGCTGCTCTGCTTCCCTTCATTCTCACATTGCTCTTTCTCCATCTTGCACACAGCACTGCCCAACACAGTCATTAGAGCACAGGTATCAAAGAGGACCACAGACAGCACTGGGGATCTGTACCAGTTAACCAGCAATGCCCTGGGAGAGAAAGAATCCATATTCATGGTGCATTTAGTTCCTGATCATTAGGCACTTAATTACAATACATTCCTGTGCATTCAGCAACGATCTCCAGCACATTCTCTAACCCAGGTAACTAACTGTTAATGGCTTCTGCATCTCTTGCAGCATTTCTAGTGAAGAGGTAACGCAGTGCGATAAGCCTCAGCTGAGTGATGGCCATTCACAACAGCAGGGATCATCAAGCCAAACTCATGCCTGATGCAGACTGCCTTGTAGCCCCACAGGATGGGAAGTTTATAAATCAAGGCAGAATTACAGCCACAAGGCTTTTAAAAAAGACCTGAATTTATTGCTGCATTTAGCAGCCAAACTAATGATTAAAGCACCTTCGATTTAAAACCTCTGCTCCAGCACCAGAAACAAAGTGGCAAAGGGGAACCCAGATAAATCCCGTTAAAAAATACATCTGTCATCTCAGAGAAGCGCATTTCAGAGCCAGCTCCCTCTTCCCTGCTCCACCTCAGCAAAACCTCTCTGCACCTGATGCTTCCTCAATTTAAAGTTTCAGTTCTCATTCATCCCATATGCCTGCCACTGCCCCAGGTCTGCTATGACACCGTCAGGTCATCTTTTCCTCTTCCCAAATGGGCACAGAGAGAACATCCAAGCTGCACTGCAAAGCTCCCCCCACTACGAACACAGGAAATTTGTTCCAAATATTGAAGCATGAGGCAAGGTCATAGATAAAGAGAGACACATCTTTTTTAAGAAGTCACAGAGGTGTTTTCACAGCTCAGTAGCCGGCGAGCAGCTCGTTAGAGGTGACGGGAGCAGCACTGCTGCCATGAGCACAGCGTTCACTATGGGGTCTCCAAGGCCTGACCAAGTCAGCCCCACCGTCAGGTTAGCAGGCACTCTGACCCTACAGCCCCTGAAGAAGGCATCTCACGGAGAAAAGGCAAGGCCTGCTTCAGCAAGGGAGCAGCGCTGAGAAAACAGGAGGTCACTTAAACATGGCAGAATTGTTCCAATTAGACTTCTGAGCTGCAAACTGCTGAAGATGCTGTTGGCATTGTACCTCACCGTTACTCTCCCAGCAACCTTTCAGACGGGCCTGCAACATTAATGTGAGCAGACAAAACTGCTCCTGCGAGGCACGACCCAACAGAGCAAAAGGCAGCTTCCACCACCACAGCATCCCCATGGTAACGCCCCAACCTACGCTCCTGCTCCCTTCACAACCAGCACATTCTGCAGTGGGTTTGAGGACACCTCCACACCATACCTGTGCTGTTTGAGGCTGGAAGCAGCCTGAAGCCCTGAGGTGAGATTCTACATCCCTCTGCTGGACTTGAATCCAGGCTGCAGGGGGATGCACTGGGACAGCTGGGCCAGGCCTACTGCTGGGACACACGCCAACACAGGGTAAATGTCCACGGAGAAAAGCCAGGCTGCTGCTTACCCTGAGTCATACCCACAGGCAGCTCCACAGTCTGGATTATTGGAGAACTGAAGGTCCCTTGGAGACCATCTTGTAGCTGCAGCCCCACAGCCCTGCCTTCATCAAAAGCCCAGCCCTCGGGGCACTCCCCTGACCCAAAGCCCTGCAAAGCCCCGTGCTGGAGCTTCTCAAGCTCACTGTGAGTTCCTGGCAGCACGAAAAACCTCCCTGTGCACGGCTGCTACCTTCCACACACTCACACCCGCTCCTCTGAAGCAACAACAGCCAGGGTGCAAACACCAGCAGTTGTTTCAGCGAAGTGTGTGCATGTAGCACAGCAGCCTCGGTAAACACTCTTTTCTCTCGCCAGCATTATCCACGGCTGTGTGCTTTGGGGAAGGCTGTAAGCTGCTTCTTTCTCATTACATCTTCAGTGTTTCCACAGATGGCTGAAATGTCGCAGATGAACAAAGAGGAGAAGCGCAGATGACTTGTTTGAACTTAAAAATGAAGTTTATTCCACTTTCAGGTAATGATTAACTTTGGTCTGTGCTGTTGCAAAGCGCTCCCAGTAGCCACGTTGTTTTTGCTAATAACCACAGTGAATGTGAGTCAAGATCTGCCAGGCAGCTCTGGCCCAAGGCCCATCATCACTGCAGCACTGAGCACATGCTTTACTTGCCGGGGTCTTCTCTTGTGCCTGAATCCCACCTCACTGGGATGGATTGCCACTCCCCCCATGCAGGAGGAATATCTCAAGTGCTCCACTTGCCATCGTTGTTCAACTTCACTGCCCCATGTCCTGGGTGTCAACTTCTTGTAGTTTCAATTTATGGATATAAAGAAATCTAACCCTCGGTGGGGCTTCTGACACCTAAGATGGGAGATGGGGACTCTGCTAATCTCTAGAAGTCTTCATCTCATGAGCACTGGTGAGACCCTGAGTTATTATTTTTTAACACATTTTACCTTCTCCAGCCTTTTTACATTCACCTTTTACAACACTTCAGTCCTCTTCCGTGTCTTGCTTCTCACTCTGTCACAGGGGACACCCATTCCTGCACTAAAGCCATTCCACAGACAGAACGGAAACACATCAGAAAGCTGTAAGAGCCAGCAAGGACTTTACATCAACCTTGTAGTTAGAATGAATGCTGAACATTGGAGAGCACCCTTCTGGGGAGCCTTCCCAGAGCTTCAGTCTGCAGGAATAAACCGGCACCAAACAGGGCCAGGAGAGGAGCAGGAGATGTCCTGGCACCTCAGCACCAACTGCCTTAACAGATCCATGCTCTTGTCAGCTACAGCAGAGCCCAACCCTCCTTTTTTGCCTAATTCCTCTGAATGCCTCAATGATCAGGAGGAAAAAGAAAAAAACAACAACAAAAACTGAGCAACCCTAAGGGGTAAACATACCACCAAAGAGGAGGGGCTGCGGAAGTCCTCATACCATCCCTCTTCTTCTAAAGGACTCCAAAACAGTCCAGGCAGAATGGACGATCCTCAGAGAAGAAAGTGCAGCAGAAATGAATCAAGCTGAGGCAGCCTCTGCACACGCGGCGTCTCCACGCAGACGGAGGGTCTGCTGTGCCTGCCTGGACAGTTACCAGGCAGCTCCACCCTTCTGCCTAGGAGCTGAATTAGCAGCTAAAGCAGCAGGAGAACAAATTCACACCTGGTCATAGACCTATCTCCTTCCATTCATGTTTAAGGTATCGCCTTAATCCCAGCTGCAGTCTGCTGGCACCGCAGGGAGCATCCACACAAACACCTGGGGTTACTGCAGCAGAAAGAAGACCTGTGTCACCAGGTAAAGACACTCACGATACGAGCCCGGCATGCTAGAAGCAGACACACGGGCACTGAGGACTCAATTCTACAGCGTGCTGAGCTTTCTGCACCTAAGCCACCAATACATGCAAGTGAGAATTTAACTACCAGGGTACCAGTGGGTGCGTGCAGCCACGACACTGCGCCCTCCCTGCTCCCTTCAGCCAAGCTGGTGAGTTGGAGCAGACTCATCCACTCCTAGATAAGTGCTCCATCCTCAGCTGATGTGGGAGACCCTTCATGTGTTCCATGGGAGTCCTCAGATCAAAGCTAACCATACAGAGCTCCGCGGAGCCAAAGGTGGGGTGTTCAGGAACTCGTATAGCAGTGCTGAGGTGCACAGGATTTCTGCAGGAAGAAAAGAGCTGATTTCTCTCATACTGCACAACTGGGACGAAGAAAAGGGAGACAGATTTTCTATGTATGTCCAACATTTTTATGAGAGCAGCCATCCCCCCACAGTTAGTTACAAAGAAATGCTTCAGACTGTGTTCAACTGTACGCTGCAGAATTTCAGTAGATGACTTTAAAAGCATTTTTCCCCCCTTTTCTATAAACATTCAGATTCATTTCTAGAGAGCTTTATTAACTTATTTCCCATTCAGCGCTGAAGGATCCCACAAAGGATTCTGGTAATCCTTTCTCTGCTCAGTTCTTATCTACGGTAATTAAATTTACTTGGATCCAAATAGGAATTCCTGCTTTCCCTGCAGGAAAGGACAGAAACAGCTGCAAAAATAGCCTTGATAAAGGCTGCTTTTGCCATTCAGGAACATCTCTGAAGTCTGTCCAACCGTCACCTCCCCTCTGCCTCACCACACAGACTCTCCATCTCAGCTGCACTGCCTTCTGCTCTCTTCTCCTCCCCTCTCCTCCACCACGGGTCATTCTTATACCAAAGACTGTCAGTAATTAATGTGTCACTGGAGCTTCTCAAGGATGGAGGAAAAGAAAACAGCAGCATATTGTCTTTAAGCTCTTCTACTCTCAAACTTAGCACAATTCAGCCAAGGACAACTTGAAGGTCATCAGAACAGACCCAAGGAAAAAGGCAGGGACATACACAGGTGTGACCGAGCTTGCTCTTTGAAGAAACCTTTTCTACTTGTACAGGTCTAAATAAACATACGGTTTACATATGATGTAAACATCACTCTACGCTGCCTTCTATTTAATACATTCATCCCCATGGAAGAGTTCAGTGCTACAGAACACCCTGCTGTTTATCCACACAAGATTTTCTGCAGAGTCTTTTGTGGCAAATTTAACATCCTCAAAATGTTTTCTTCCCTCACAGAGAAGGCACAGCCCTGTTAGATGCACCCCAGCCCATCAAGCAGAACCCACCACAGGCTGACAGGGACAATTTCTGTGTGTAAAAAATTAATCCATTAGCCAGCACATGCTGCTGTCCTCAACCTGACAAGGCAAACTGCATTTTAACCCCTGCTGAAGAAAACCCCGGGAAGAAATCCAAAGGTTACCTCCGCCAGCAAAGACAGATTGCTGCACGTACACTGTGCACGTCAACTCGTGTACCACAACCCATAGCTTTTTTATTCCTCAGTGAAAGCAAGACCTAGGAGTAACAAAGCAGTGCAGAAGCCTCGTGCGGTGCAGTTTTTCATTCTTCAGCTGAAGTGTCATCCAAGGACATCAGCTTGAGGAGTGAATTTACGACAGGACGCGGATCTACTGGAGCTGAGCTTATCCCCACAGCCCACCCAACGCCCGAGTCACCAAAGTGCCTCTTCTCCTCACGGGCTTCGCATGGATCCAAGGGTGACTCTCCAGCCTCTCTGCTGCTGGCCCTTTCTAATGAGTAAGCCAACGCACTTCAATTGTAAGGCATACTAGTAAATAGGTGCATGCGCATGCGGATAAAAACAATGTACGCCATCTCTTACCTGAGCCATTTCTGCCTTCAGGATGATTTTGTGAAAGGTATTCTCCAAAAGCCCTTGCCGCTCTGCGCATCCAAGCGTCACCGACGGCAGCAGTAAGAGAAAGAAGAGATGGACAGTGGTTGAAATCCAAGGAAAGAAGGAGCAGCTCAACACACACTGCCGTCTTTCCCCCAGCTTCAGGTGACACCAACTGAAACCAGCTGCAGTGGCAGCTCCTCTATCAACGCACCTCAGGTTTTCCCCAGCCAAAGCATTTCCTTAAAGAGAGTTGCACTACAACCCTGGCAGAGAAACAACAGACAAAACCAGCGCTAAGATAGAAAAAAATTCACCCGTGTGTAACTTGGTCTTGTTTCCGTGGTGCCCGTATCTCCTGGCTAGGAGCTGGATCATACCTCCAAGCACCATGAGTTAACCCTTCCTGCAGCTCTCAGGGGAAGGAAATCCATCCCAGTCCCAACCATCAGCCCAGTCCGTCTTTCTAGTCTGGTTCCAAACGCTCTCATCTGTGAGCCATCGTGCTTAGATATTAATGGTAACACCCATTTCACCTGCCTTAACCCCAGATTTTCCAGCATCAACTACACCGGTATTTGGACCACTGGCAACCCATAAAAGCCTCTTCCTGTCCCACGAATGACTGAGATTTTACTGAAATATATTACAGCTCAACCAGGCAGGGTGAGTTCAACCCTTATTACACATCAAGAGAGCAAACCTACAAATATTCCAACCTGGGAGCTCTCGGCATTCAGCCCACACAGGAAAGGAAAGGTCAAGGCATGCATTCCCTCATATAAATACTGGGTGGAGACTCACAAGCAGCAAGAACAAACAGGCGCCCACCTCCCTGGGAGGTGTTGAGCCCAGCGCTCTCAGCAGCCGCAGCCCAGCAGCTCAGCCCTCTCCTCGCAGAGCAGAAGCACAGGTGAGGAGCACAGGGCTGCTCAGAAACGTGCTGCCAACACCAGCCGAGCCCACAGCTCCGTCCCTGCCATCCCACTGCACTGCTCTTTGTGCTGCTGCTGGTCAGCCTGAGAGCAAACAGCCCTGGATGCCTGATCACAGCTCTCCGGTGACAGTTAATAAGCCAGCGAAGCCTGCAAAGCACAATGTGCCATGGGGGTTTTCCAGCCAATTACACCGCAAACTCCAGACTAATTGTTTGCCTATTATCTCAGTGGTTCCCTTCTACATTTCTGCCTCTCAAGTGCCACTGAGGCTGTGCCTCAGCGGATCTCCCACAGATGCCCACATGTGCCTCTTGCCAAGGGGACGCGGATGGCCATGCTCACTCCTTATGCCTGGCCTCGCCTTGCCAAGCCTCCCGTCCCCCTTCCCTGCCCTTGCTGTGCCCACTCACCCCAGTTTGCCACCACCTGCCAGCATCGTTAATGTGCCATTCACCCCCTCTCCCTGGCTACGTGCTGACATGATCGAAATAAAGCCAGAGCAAAACTCAAGCGGCTGGTAACTGCTCTATTCTGTATCTCAGCCACCACAGCCAAAGTCCATCAAGCCCTCTGATGGCACTGGATAGTAACCCTTCTGCTGGGCTGGGGAGAGACGTATGATTTAACCTGTAAGAGATGGAAAAAAGGAACTTGTTTCACACGCGTGAGACAAAGCGCAAGGTGCCTTCCATGGACACAAGGAGCCGAGCTACAGCCCTACATGTGTGACACTGTGAAAGCAGCATACAAATGTGCAGGTAGCTACTGAGAGGCAGTCAGCTGATGACACGACAAGTTCAGCCCTGACTCATCTAGAGGGAGGTTTTCATTTTAGTGACAGATCAGACCTGCACATAACACAGCACAGCTTGATTTACCCGGACATCAACCAGGGCCCACAGCCTGGGTGTACTGAGCTACTGAGCACAACCAGCAAGGAGAATGCTGCCTGTGCCCCAAAGGAAACACTACCATCTTCTTTGGCTTCTCCTCCAACAGAACTACTTCCAGAGTGTGGAGGGTGGGGTGGGACAACGCAGGCAAAGGCAGCCACCCTTCTGCAGGCATCTCGCAGCACTCAGTGCTGGTGTCAGGGCTGGAGCCGTGTCTGGAAGACAAACAGACTGAGATCTGGCAGAGAAGCAGAGAAGGTTTAGACAAACATTTGCTAGAAGGAGGAAAGCCGCCAAATAACAGAGATATCAATTACAGCATGATGAGTACGGAATAGCCTTTACGTCTCTGAAATAATCACATCAACAGGATAAAAGGAGCCCTGATGCGTACTGGCAGCTACGGGAAATTGATGCACACAAATTTATGCACTCCACTACCAACTGACACCAAAGTGAGTGAAAAGACGTGTATTGAAACACTCAGAAATGCATGAAAGCAACGTGGTAACTCCATTTCAAGCACTGCAGCAGGATAAGCCAAAGTCAGAGTATTCAGAAGTATCGCATGGAAAGAGAAAAGAACAAACACCTTCGCATGCACGTTCAGAAGTAGCGCCCGGGAGGTGCTGCAGGAATCTGTTGTGACAGCATGTGACAGCGCTGCGCACCAGAAAACCAGGAGCAAGAGACCCCTGCCCCATTGGGACTTACATCCTCCAACAGCAGCCCTGGGAGCAGCACAGCACGTCCATCGTTAACAGCTCCGTCACACAGAAACCACTGATGCTCACAGTGGTTAAACCCAATGGCAGCACCACGCTGACAAAAGCTGGCCTTCTGCAACAGCTCAGTAACAGAACAACTGTCACTCTCGGGAAAAGGAAAACCACTGCTGAGATGCTGAAGTCAAAGTTCGCACCGTCTTGGAGGAATTTGTATTTACAGTGCTCTGACAGGAGGAGAGAGAACAGAGCAGGGAATCAAAACATGAGAGCTCATACCATGCATGGGCAAATTCACAAGCAGAAAAAAGGAATCCAGACTCCACTAAGAACCCCGATCTAAGCCAGAAATGACTCGGCAGTAAGAAACCGGAGGTAAGGAGTGCATTCGGGCATCTCGGTGTTTTGTCAGCACAAGACGGACACTTTCTGGGCCCCTGGGGCTTGTTTCAAACCACCCTCCGGCCTCAGCAGTCAGCAAAGGGGGAGCGAGGCAGAATTCTCCTCTCTCTGAGGGGCAAACACTGAAGTCCTGACACTGGGTAAGATTAAGCACATACTCAGTTCACAGATGTCCTGTGCTAACTACACCAAGGAGAAGTTCTGGAACACCCAGCGGAAGCCTCATGTCCTCTACAAGCACTGCTGCACTCCCCACAAGAAAGCTGCAGACCAGAGTAATGCCGAGCGGAGCTGCAGCGGAGTTTATTGCCACGTCTGGGATGTCAGCATCATTCGGTAGGGGCAAAGGCATGGAGGACAGAGAGAGCCATTTCTGAAGGTGTTGGGTTGTCTTTGCCCTTGAAAGCACACTAAGAAAGCCAAGGAGAGCACGTCCGATGCTTCTCGGGTCTGACGGGAACATGCAGATACCCAGAGCACAGCAGCCAGAGCTGCTGGCAGAGGGGCAGCACCAAGGTCGCAACACAAGGACAAGGACACCTCCCTGCCATCCACAGGCATGGACACCTCCCTGCCATCCACAGGCATGCCCTGGGAGCTGCAAGGCAAAAAAAGAAAAAGCACACACATGAAAGAAACAGCACGACTGCGAGATCTCACAGCCACACACTTCAGACCTGAGCAAAGCAAAGCCACTGAGCCAGCACCACTTCCAGGGTGTGGGATTGGAGCTGTCTGCTGCAGCTTCCTCAGGAGAGGACGGGAGTGCAGAAACCAAAGACACAGCACCATGGGTGCCCTCAGTGATGCCAACGCAGAGCGACTGTGCCATTATTTTTGAGGAGCTATGTAAAAGTCCTAACAGACAACGCACTGCACGGAGCTTAATGAATTCTCCTGGGACAGGAGATCCCCTGAGCAGCTCTGCAGAGATTTTAATTGAAGAAGCTTGGGGGTTTGAACCTTCTGCTTAGATCACATCCCTCACATCAGCAAACAAACAACGCTCCCTGCTCAGTAAGAGGGGCGAATGCGCGCACACACAACTCCAGCTGCACGCAATAAAAATACATCAGCAGCTGCTTGGACTCGCAGTGCATTTCTGGATGAGATTTTTTCCTTTCAAAAAGTCACCTGCCCCAGGTGAAATACGAACGGAGCAGAGCTCAGGAGGTGCTGAGAAACAATCCCAGAGCATCTCTTCCTGCAGCACAAATGCAAGGCCCCAAAACTGCCTACATGAAACCGCGGGGGCCAGACTGTGGCAGCAGCATTACCCACGCAGGTGATCCAAGCCCGCAGCCCTCTGGGGAAGGGCAGAGCAGCTTATCTGTACGATAGAGACGAGGATGTGGGATGCAGGAGAACCCAGGGCAGAGGAGAAGAGACAATGTGCACTGGGAAGCTTGGAGAAACCTCCCAGCAGGTGGATGCTGTCTGCTGTAGAGATGCTGAGGATGGCTGTGGCTGCACGAGGCAGAGGCTGACACGCACAGGACAGAGGCAAACCAGCAGTGCTTGCTCCCCACCAGCACCACCTTCACACAAAGGAGCAACACCAGGCACGCCGGGTTCCCCACCCTCCCCAAAGGCTTTTTCAATTGGGCATTTCTAAGCGGGGTATGAACAGGGAGCCATAGAGCAGCGCTGCACAATGGCCTGCCTGACCACCCCACAGAGACTTCATGTTCCTCAGCCCACCCACCCAACCCCTCCGGTCTAAGCACCACGACTCACCCCCACCAGACACCTCCGAGCTCCCACGCAGCAGCAGCAGCCGCCTGTCAGTAGCTGCAGCACACACATAGCAAACCAGAACCCGGACTCTGCAGATTTCACACCACACGAGTACTATGTGCCCATCCTGATGTGGGCAGTTGCATTCCAAATGCGCTAGCTGCTCTCAAACACCCACGCTACCATTTGAAATCTTCTCGCCTATTACAGAATATGTTGTTTGTGTGACTGGCTGTCTAATCCTACTCCCGGAGCCCCATTACAGCACTCAAGGTGCATTTTATGTCATTTCTTTCAAACCACCTGGCTGACATCTGCCAAAAAGAATCTCACCGCCGAACCTTTGAACACCACCGAAAGGGCTCACGCTCTCAGCTATGAACGCGGCGCACTGTAACGTGGGGAGAAGTTCCAGGTTCCGCCTGGACAGCTTTCTGCAGATGCACTCCAGGACGTACAACACAAAAGGACAGCACCCCAACGACAGCTTTGGTGCTGCTCCCTTCCAGCCCCGAGACCTTCCATGCACAGCGAGATGCCGTAACGCCGAGCCCCGGCCTGACGGAGGTGACGGATCTCTCAGCAGCACAGACCGAGCCCTACTCATGACTCCAGGCTGTTCCAAAGCAATTTTGTCTGACACAAAGGAGGTTACATAACGCAGCCGAAAAGTTTATTTCTTCCCTTTTTTCCTCAGCAGAGCAGAGCTCATCTGGACATAGCAGAGCCCCGGACAGACCTGCCTGGCACACAGCTGTGCTGGAAGGGTCCCTGAAGAGCTGTTCCATGCAGTGACACACGGCCGCAGTGAGGCGGGAGGGTCGAGTCCGTCCTTCCCAGCAACGGGCACAGCTCCCCCGCGCTGGCTTTGTGAACTGAAGCACAGTCACCGACAAACACGTTTTCTAGGACGTCCTACGTCTGACACTCATAAGCACTACGGGCACAGCCAGCCAGCCAGCGAAACCCTACGCCGCAAGGCAAGCGGCATGAAAGCACGACAGGCACAAGCACCGAACCCAAACCTGTCACTGCTCAGCACAGCGGCCCCGGGCACTGCAGAAGAGGGCAGATCCGATGGGTCTGCAGCGTGTCTCCCAGGGCTGTGCGATGCTCCCGCAGCAGGTTTCCCACGCAGCGGAACGGGAGCCCTTGAGGAACGCTGCCCCCGGGCACGCAGATGGCATTTCAGCCGATTAAAAGCCAGCGAGCAGACTGACGGCGCTCACGGATTACAGAGCCCCAGCGCCGCCAGACCCGCTCCGCAGAGCCCCGCTCCGCTCGGACGGGTTCCGACGAAGCCTCGAACGGTGCGGGAGCGCGGCGCGGATCCGCAGCACGGCTCAGCCCCGGGCGGGGTCCGCCGAACCGCCCTGCCGCCCGCGGCCCCCGGCACCCCGCCACCCACCTCACTTTGGCCGCCACCGACGACATGGCCTCGTTCCTCAGCGTCTTCCTTTTGGACACGGCTGTGCCCATATTCGCGCGGGGGATGACCGCCGGGGAAGCGCTCATCGCACGAGCCCGCGGCCGCCCATGCCGCGGCGGGGCCGGGTGCCGGGCCGCTCCCCGCGCTCAGCGCCCCGCCATGCCGCCCCGCTGCCGCCGGCGAGTGCGGCGCTCCGCCGCGGCCGCTGCCCGCTCATTGACTGCGGCAGGAGGGAGGGCCGGGGCGCGGCCGGCCGCCCAGGAAGCGCCGCTATATTTGGCCGCCGGCTCCCTCCTCCGCCCCCGCCTCCTGACATCATGGCGGGCGGCCCGAGGGGCGCGGGCTCCGCTGAGCTGAGGCGGTGCTGCCCCTCGCAGCGCTGCCCGCTGCCGGAGGCGCGGCTGCCGCGTCGGGAGCGGAGCGGCCGCTTGGCGTCAAACCGTCGGCCTCCGCTGCTGGGATCGGCGGTGTCCCGACCCCAGGTGGATGCCCGCTGAGGGGCTTATTCTCTGCAAAGCCCGAGCGGGCGGTGAGGGGCTCCTGAGTTGCACGCCCGGTCCTGCGGCCCACCGGGCGGCCACCGCGGCGCTGAGGGCACGGCGCACGCCGTCAGGTTTAACGCTGCTCGGTTGCAAAGCGCTCCGAGGACGGGCAGGCGCTGGTGACAGCGATAGAGCCCGAGGGCCTGAAGCTGCTGAGGGAAAGGTGAGGTGGTGGCGCCACACCTGACGGAGCTCAAGCGGCAGCTGGACGCCTCCAACACAGGGTCTGATTTTGGGGTGGTCCTGTGCGGAGCCAGGAGTCGGTGATCCTTATGGGTCCTTTCCAACTCGGGAAATTCCATGTTGTTTTGTCTTTACCTGGGCTCGTGCTCCCTGTCCTTCAGAGCCCTTTTATGGAAGAGATGGACAGCCCTCTCTCATTAACTCAAATCTGCAAGAAAATAGGCTTGATTTCTTGAAGCGTTCTTGCGATTATTTGGTCCTATTCATCTACAACTTGGAAAGCAAAGCGAGGCATTTAGAGAGCAGAAAACCCAACTGCTCCGCTGTGTACGGACACGAGGATCTCACTGCCTGGGTTTTGTCACGCAGGCAGAGCAGCAAGGCACCACGAATAGCAAATGTGCAGAAATGCGTCTCTGCTTCGATACCAGCTGCGAGGGGACAAGTTCCCCACGTGTAGAATGAAGGTCCCACCCTGCTTCTTAGCTTAGACTGAAGGAGAGGTGCTAAATGACATCAGCGTCTCCGCCACTGCCACCAGGAGAGCTGGTCACCGTGCCCTGCTCACTCGTTAGGGCTGCCCATACCGACATCACTCTTCCCGTGGGGTTTGCAGCCCGAGCAGTTTGAGCAGGGCTCAGCTGTGACCCAGGGATGGACGAAGTGATGAGGTGATAAATGCTGCAGGCTCACTGCGACGTGCTGATATCAGAGAGCAGGCAGGGCAGGTGTGCCTCAGTCCTGTGTGCTGGAAGCGAGGATGGTAGAGCTGCTCGTGTCACTCAGTGCCCAGCCTTATTAACACCACTGCCAACACCGAAATGCCCATCTGGAGGTGTGCACACTGCCACAGCCCAAGCCTTTTACCGTCCTTACCCCCACTTTTCTCGTTACCAAATAATCGGAGGAAAAAATACTCTTTATTTCATGATATTTGAATATTTTGCCTGCGGTAGGAAATGCCGTTCTAAAAAAGAAGAAAACCAACAGACCTTTCTGCTCTAACCCTGACAGAACCCCCCGGACCTGCATGGGGACAGCCCGAAGTTCCCATCGTTCAGATCCAAAACACGACCCAGCATCGATGCACTGGATTTCTTCTCACAGAAGGAGATCCCCATTAAACACCTAAGAGCCATAAGCCACCCCTCCTAACTTTTTGTTCTTATTCTTTATACACCAAAGCGTTTCTCCAATAGAAAGTAAGAGAGAATCCGCTTGTTTTTAAGGAACACCTTAAAAAAAACCCCACTGCTGTGAATGTGAACCACGCAATCAGTTGCAGTGAGTGAAGCAGTGCTCAGTACCCTCAGTCCCAAAATGTGAGAGGGATGCCTCCACCTTCACCCCGCTTTCAGGCCACAATCTCCCGCACGTGCTCCTCTGGGAGCTCTTTCAAACTCTCCCTCATCCACCACTCAGCGAGCCTCAGTGCAGGGCTCACCTCAAGGCACTGCTCAGAGCTTGGCTGGATTTCGGAGATCTGCAGTGTCCATCTCAGAGCTGTGCCACCCTCACAGGGAAGGATTTTCTTCCATGACTGATCAGAATTTCCCTTGTTGCACTTCATACCAGTGCCCGTGCACCCCTGTGGTGGGCCCTGCTCCATCACTCCCTGGCCCCTGCCGGCATTGGCCCATCTCCCTGCAGTTTCCATCTTGCGCTCTGCTCCCTTCCCCACCTGCACTTTGGGTTTCCTCTCTGCTTTCAGGTTTCTCCTGGAATCTGGGGGTTCAGGCAGCCCAGTGTGACAAAGATGGGGATGCAGCCATTGTGCCAAGCGCCTACAGCTCGTTAAAGCTGGCGAAATGCCTTTACTTCGTGCTAGGAAGAGAGTCAGGCGAGCCAGGCAGACGGTTCCCCATCACTTCTCCATGGCAACAGGCCTTCCAGATGCATGTAGGCAAACAGGCCGAGGAGGCAGGGAGCATCGCAGTCCCTCTGCCCACACCCCAAACCTCCTCTGGTGGGGCTCCCTGCTGAGCTCGCTCCGTGCTAGGGGAGCACACCCCAAAACTGCTTCAAAACCAGCCATAGCTAGTCAGAGAAATGCTCTCCTCCTTCCACTGGTGAAGGTGCAATACTCCAAACCTGAGACAGGCAAAATTCATCCCAGCCACTGACGATTTTTATCTATATAGATGTGTCATGCTTGAAAAATCTGGTATCGCAGAATCCTTGCAAACCAAAAAGCATGTATTAGTCTAGTGTGAGATCCTGAGTCCTCTGCCTTGTTAGGTCCAAGATAAGCTGAGATGAGAAGGGCCGATGACTTTCAGATATTAAGGATGCAGCCTTTTAATGCTTAGAAAAGTCATTTTTGTCTAAATGAGCAAAAGAATGTGTATCCTGGCCATTTAAAGTAAAAAAACCATACATAAAATAAGGCAAGCAAGGAACAGTTACAGGAACCACGGACAGAAAGCAAGAAATAGTAACTACTCTCCAAGCACACGAAGAGCAGGAAGCCTGCTGGAGAGTCAGAAGCTGGCCGTGGTGCAACAGGAGCTCTCGCCGGAGGTTCCCGCCGAAGGTGGGAACAAAAAGAAGAGCCAAGGGGATGTTTTGCAACCACAGCCAGCGAGGACGAGCTCTGAGAAGAGTCTTTATAAGGACACGGCCCAGGGTTTGACTTAATTCAAGCTGCCTGCTGGGGAAATTGAGGGAAAAACAGCCAAACCAAAGAGTGCAAATTCACCAGGCTGAAGTGGCGTTCACTTCAGTGCTCAGGATGAGGATCCGGGATGAAACAACTCCATTGCTTAATTGCGGCATGTAACCACTGTGCGTGGCAGCTTCCGTGTCTGGGAGCCGCAGGGTAACAAATAGGAAGAGTTTGGGGTTATTACAGACTGTGGAGTCTGAGGCGACTCTTAGATAGAAAGATAGAGTTTTAGCGTGCCTTCGGATACATCTGAAATACTGGGGGGAGAAGAGAAAAAGAAGGTGGTTTTCCTTCGATAAAGGAGCACCTCAAACCTGTCGCCACTCTTCAGAGGAGCCTCGGCCTGCGCTCTGCAGCGTATTCGTAAATAATCTTGAAAATGAATTGAAAAAAAGGAATGACAAAACTTGCTGACGGTGCTGAGGTGTTCAGATTTGTCATACACGAGACGCGGTCAGGATTTATACAAGGACCATGTGATAGTCAGAAACTAAGTAATAAAGTGGCTCAGAACATCCAGTCTAGATAGCTACAAAGATAGGCAGACAGGAGAAAAACAGCCGTGGCTGCAGAGCTCAGCGCTGGGCTCTGCACTGATCCTTATCCTCAGAAATGCCTTTTTCTCCCAGGTTCCCCTGGATCTCATCCCCACCCGACCTGCACCGCAGGCTGATCGCTGGCTTTGGGTTTGGTGCAAACCAGGGAGTCTCACGGGAAGGAACCCTGCAGTGTGGTAAGTATAAAACCAGGACACAGCACGATATTTGATTGGCCATGTGTGATGACTGTAGCTTGGCAGTTACTTGCTTACCAACAAGGGCACGATAACAGGGTAGCAGTGCCAAGGGAGATGTGGGACCCCCACCCTAGGGACGTTTCCCAGGGCTGTACACTGCAGCAGGAACCAGCAGTGGGGGCACTCGCAGGCACTTGATGTGCTTAGACCCAGCAGTGGTGTGGGGAGCACTGGCTCAGGCAGGGATGTTTTCAGCCCCCTGCCCTCCGTTCCTGTCATTCTGCACAAAACAACTGGCTCAAATATGGTGATAATGGAAGGGCAAAGCACCAGCTTGAACAGAAGAGCTGATACGTCACAACACCCCAATCCAGCTCTTCTGCCAAGTCAGAACAACCCTGAGAGATGGTGATAAAACCAAGGCGGTGGGGAAGCTGGAGGAGCTGTGTGGGTTTACGTGTATAGCGGTGCATGGAAGGAGCTGGAGGACAGCAGTTCTTGTGTCCAACTGCAGTGGGAAGCTCGAGCTCTCCCAAGTACCAGGAGGTCACTAAACTATCACCTAGCTACCTTCCCACTTGGTTAGTCACCTCAAGATGTTCCTGTTGAATTCATCGATTAGAAACCTCGCTCTATGAGGCACTAGAAGTAAATAACTCTCCCCAAACTGGAATAATTTAAATTAAGCAATACATCACAGAAGCAATACCGATAGTTAACAGGTTGGAGTCAGCCAAGAAGTACGGTTTTGCTTTGAGCAGATTCGCTTGGGCAGAGCTGTTCCTAAACAGCCATGCACTTGGCATCAGAAAATAGGAGCTTGTTCAAACGCAGTCCCAAAGATAGTTCTGATCATTATGAACAGTTCTGAACCAGCTCGGATACAGAACACTCAGACCCATCTTGAGGCCAACTCTTACCCAGCTATTTTTAGTTAAAGATCTAATCAGTAATTATCAGGGCTGGATACACCTCTCAGCCTTTCTTTCTGTTATGTGACAGGTACCAGCCCAGGCACACTAATGAGTACGGTGTTGGCAGCAGGGGAAGTCGGACCGTGTTAGACCTTGATCACTCACCCAGGCTACAGGTTACAGAGGGGGAACCTTCTCCTCCATCCTCCTGGTCTTTGCACTTGCCCAAGTCTTCTCATTTTGCCAGCATTATAAAGAAGCCAAACATTATTTTGTATTACCTGCCTGTTCCTGCACAAGGCAGCAAGGTCTGTAGCAAGGCCGAGACAGAAGCAGCTCTGCTCCAAAGTGGAGATCTGGAAGGGGGAATCTGTACTTAGCTGGGTGTGGAGACATGGACAAGCAGAACCTTCCTATCCCACAGCTGGAGAAAAACAACACTGAAACAGGCTGTGGAGCTTTGCTATTCACACATAGCTATAAACAGGGGAGGGAGGAAGGGGGAATACCAGGGCTGGTGCACACTTTTGGAGTGGGCGCAGCACATGCAGCCAATGCTCAGGAAAATCCCAGCACCAGCATCATCTTCTGGCACAGGGGATTTCATGGGCATGGACAGCCAGGCTGCATCTCGCATGAACCCCAGCCACAGAGCCGCTACGGAGCCGCTTTGTCAGCCCTTGCTGGCCTTCCAGATGGGGTCAGATGATGACTCAGAGCAGGAACTCTTCTAAACCTGGTTTCCCATTGGGAGATTCCCATATTAGCGCTACATTGGCCTGGGTCTGTCTGGCTTCGCAAGAGCAGACTTTGCTGTGGCTGACATTCTGAGTGAGAGGAAGATGATGAAGCTGTGGGATTTATTTTGCCTTCTTATCCAAGAGCCGTTGCCGGAGCCTTACCGGCTTTCTCTGAGCTGATATTAGATGTGAGGAGGAGGGTTTCAGCTGGCACTGCCATGAAACATCCCCTCCGGCGGGCAGTGCCTTCCCAGGCTCCCGTTGCACGGCAGCAGCAGCCCTGGCTCGGCCCATCCCTAGCGGGAGGCACCGCACTACTTAAAGAAAATTATGTTGCCGGCCTTTTCATTATCTTGCCCAGCAAATGTTCCCATGAAAAATAGGCCTAATTATCTACCCACATTGAAATTACTCTAAGATGCAATTTCCTTCTACTCTGTGGGGCTTGCTTTCCTTCTGTGGATCTTATGATTGAAATACACTCAATTAGCTATTACTCTGCTGGCTGAAATCTCGATGTCTCCATCCAGATCTCACAGGCATTACGACAACCCAGTACCAAAAGCTCATATGCAAACCACACATCATCTCACACATCACTCAGCCTTGTCTGTGATTTATTAGATTTGTACTGCAACAGGCTGAGAAGCCCAGTCTCGACCGAGAGCTTTTTGCAATGTGTAGCAGTGAGCAAACCTGCTTTAAGACATGGCCCAGAAGGCTAAAATAATTCTTGAAATACAAACTGTGCCTGGTGCCAGGTTAACTGGAGCCAGGAAGACTCCTGTGCACAACCTTGTTGATGCACACATAGACCTATTCACATCATAGAACCATAGAGTGGCCAGGGTTGAAAAGCACCATGATGCCCATCCAACCCCCTGCTGTGTGCAGGGTCGCCAACCAGCAGCCCAGGCTGCCCAGAGCCACATCCAGCCTGGCCTCGAATGCCTGCAGGGATGGGGCATCCACAGCCTCCTTGGGCAACCTGTTCCAGTGCGTCACCACCCTCTGGGTGAAAAACTTCCTCCTCATATCCAACCTAAACCTCCCCTGTCTCAGTTTAAAGCCATCCCCCCTTGTCCTATCACTGCACACCCTCACAAACAGCCGTTCCCCCTCCTGTTTATTCACTCCCTTCAAGTACTGGAAGGCCACAATGAAGTCTCCCTGGAGCCTTCTCTTCTCCAAGCTGAACAAGCCCAGTTCCCTCAGCCTTTCCTCATAGGAGAGGTGCTCCAGCCCTCTGACCATCTCAGTGGCCTCCTCTGAACCCATTCCAAGAGCTCTGCATCTTTCTTGTGCTGGGGGCCCCAGGCCTAATAAATTATAATAATAAAGTGAGCTGCCAGCAGGACAGTGGGCATTTTAAGAGCAGCACTGTATTATCTTCCTCTTATTTTCTTAAGATAAAACAACAGGTAGGGACAAATAAAAGAAACCTGACAGTCAGACAAGCATCACCTCTAGCACAAGGGAAGATGAGGAGGATGGTAACATTTCATTCCTGCTGGCTAAATTAGTGCCTTCGCATTGACATAAGCCATTCCCTCAGAATAAACTGCAATAAATAAAGCCAATCATCGTAACAGGGGAAACAACGTAGTTATTTCATACGGGGAAAATGCTCCTTAACCTCTGCTGTGCAGTCACTGAAGCGTGGAAGCAAAGGACCTCTGGAGGACTGCGGTCCTGCTGCCTGCTCAAAGCACAGCTGTCACCTGCACCAACACAGCGCTTCTCGTCCAAGTTGTAACAAGCCTCCTGGATGGGGTGCACCCTCCCAGAGCGACGTGTTCCCATGATGCGATGATGCACCACCTTCCCAGTGAAAGGACGCTGATTTTGTACCTACCAGAGACACGTTTTTCTTCCAGGGTCCTTCAGCACTGGCAGGGGCCATTCATTCAGCAGCCATGGAGGTGCAGGACTTGGCCCAAAGCAATAGAGGTCTCTCACAGCTGGGATTCCCAAACAGCTCCAGGAGCTGTCACTGATGGCAACTGACAGCTCAACGATTCAGTGATTACTCCGTTTTTGCTCCATCCACATCCCAGTACTTCACTGTGAGGCAAAATAACAACTTGACTTTGTTCTGACGTGGTTGGAGCCCCGCAGGAGAAATGTTGAAGTCCAAAGTGGCTGTGTTATACTTAAGATGGAAGGAAAAATGTTGTTAAAGGAGTGTTTGTGTGAGCTTGTAAGCATCCAAACACTGAAGCTCAGATCCAATCCCTGCACCGTGCCCAGTCCTTGCTGTGATTTAAAGCGCTGTGCACAGGAACGAAACCTGCTGTCTTGCACGTTTTCTATTACTGTTAGGATTCAGGCAGAGCTGGGAATGCAGCACTCGCACCCTGCACAGCCCATCTTGCTCTGATGAACTTCTGCCTGGCGTGGGGCTCTGTGAGGGAGTGGCAGCCATGAGCTGATCCTGCAGAGAGCGAGGCCAAGGAGCAAGGAGAGAAGGCAGAAATGCACAGGGAAGATGAGTCAGAGAGCTCAGCTGGAGGATGATAAGGGATGCATTTAGCCTTTCCCTCCTGGTGGGCGGAAGGAAACTATTTGTGATGGTTATGGCAGAAGGAGTGAGAAGCTGAAAGGGAGGTGAGGAAAAGAGATCTGGGGTTTGCCATATTGTGTGTTTGCATTCACAAGGCTTTCCATAGCTCCTCTGAGGCCTGAAGTGCATACCTGAGCCCACACTAATGACAAGAAGCAGCTCTGGGCATCACAGGGACACTCCCACAGGAGCTGCACGCACATTCAGGGCTGTCAGCAGCTCCTGACCACAGCAAGGATGTATCAAAATAGGCACCATCCATCGTAGCTGAGGCATCACACAAAGATGCAGGCACTAAAGAGCCATAGGTTAAGATCCTGTTGGCAAGGATAACAAATTCCACATCTGCAAATATAATAGCCCAGGGCACAGGAAAAGAGCGGGTACGGTGTGCGTGCAGTGCAGGAAGGGGGTCATGCGTTGTGCTGACTGTGTGCCCCAAGCTGCCCTGCAATGAGGAACGAGAGCAGTCCCAGTTGCTACAGTGAAATCAGGTGGGCTGAGTGGGATTTGGCCGAGTCTTGGGATGGGCAGCAGCTGAATCCGTCACTGCTCCGCAAGACCTGTGCGCCACTGCACATCTTCAGCAGAACTGGAGCCAACAGCAGCGCGCTCGCGTGGAAAAGGTGAATGTCATCGTATGAGAAATGGTGCAGCACTGTGCCATCGTGTGCAGCCAGCGCAGGGCTGGTACGGCGTGGGATGGAGGGTCTGGCCCAGTTCTGGCCATAGGGGGGGATTTGGGCCAGCTGGGCACAACGGGACACCAGGAACATGGCGCAGAAGTGCAGCCTACGAGCAAAGGCTGAAAGAAGAAATGGCTCTTCCAGGGGAAGTAAAGAGCTGGGGAGAGCCACAGCAACGCGCTCCAGCTCTATCAAAGGCTGAAGGAAGGTCAGCATGAGCAGCAGTGGGGAAACTCAGACGAAAACAAAAAGGTGTGTGATGCTGCAGGCAGCGAAGCAATGCACCAGGCTGCGGGGGGACACCTGGCTGCCACAGAGGGCACAGCTTAGCAGCACCATTTCATCACCTGTGAAACCCACAGTCGGATTTCACAAAGGTTTTAGAAATTATGAGGAAAACTGAAGGGAAAAAACTAGACAACCGTTAAGAGTGGGAAAATCAGCAGTTCTTTCAGAGGAACTGGCAATCCATGGCAAAAGCTAATGCTGCACAGCCAAGAAAATGCCATTTTGGCTGAAGACCCATCTTGTAAATGTTGGTAACCTGAGAACAGCAGTTGGAAGCAAAGTGACGGTATATACGGAGAGGAATAAAGGAATAAAGAGCAATCAATACGTAGCAATCACCAAAGTGAGTTATGAGGCAGATATCGATAGAGGAAATGGACAGAGGAAAATCCACGGCTGGCAAAGCCATGAGCAGCGAGAAGCTGTTCTCTAAACGCGTTGGGAACAAGGAAACACTGCAGGTCCGTCCCACGGAGCTGGAGGAGCACAAGCAGCGTCGGCCAGAGACAACCCCAGGATGCCTCCAATCCGTCCCCACGCTCAGGGCTGACGGCGGCACCGCCTCGCCCGCAGCTCGGCTGCACTAAGTTAGGAATCTCCCAGCATCGAGCAGCCACGGTGTTCCCACACGAAGAGGTGCATTGCTGGCAGCAAGGCACTCAGCGCTCCCTTCTGCTTTCAGAAAGGTTGGCAAGGTCAGACATGAAATGGTGCAATATTCTCTGCTCCACTGACGGGTGGATCCGTGCGGTTCCTCCGTCAGCAGATCTGTGTGGTTGGCACCCGAGGCCGTCGAGCAGCGTGCCAAGCTGAGCTGTGCGGGGAGATGCCAAGCTCAGCAGGATGCTCTGCCCGCGTGCTGGGCCGGCGCGGCGCTCAGACCGAACAATGGAGACGCAGGATTCAATTAATACTGAATTTGAGGATTAAAAATGTACCTACCAGTGTGGTCTAATGGAAAACCTCTTGTCAAATGAGCCTCCTTTCATCCTGTGAGAAAATTGCAAGTTTGTAGATAAAGGTTACCATGTTGCCATTATTTGCTTAGCTTTTGGCTGCGCGCTTGACTCGATATCATATGACACCCTAATTACAAATTTAGCTCTATACAATCTCAATAAAGCCCCCATTAAATGGATGGAGAGCTGCAAACCCATCTCCAAACAAGGAGTCATCAGCGCACAGAGATGATTTAGAGGGATTCTGCGGGATTTGGTCCCAGCCTGCCACTAATCAATGTTTTCATTGATTGAGAAATGAGCACAAAACACAGCTGATGCATTATACAGCTGCTGGAGGCAGAAGGACTGGCGCTGAATAATTGCGACAGAGAAGTTGCACGGAGCAACTGGGATCTTCTCCGCGCACAAACCCATCTCAGCTGGCAGAATTAAAGTAGGCCAGCTTTCCAGCAGCGATGGGGGAAACGTTTCATCCGAAAAAGACACAATGCAAAGAAATCTAGGCGTTGTCAGGGGAAGGAAAGTCAGAAGGAATCTCGTCTGCAGTGCTCCAGCAACACGGCTCTGGCTCCAGGTGCAGAAAGTAGAGGCGGAGGATGAGAAAAGCAGCACTGACCTGCTGTGCTTTCCTGCAGCATGAGGAGAGCTGGCAGAGGGCACAACCAAAGTGTCACAGAAGGGATAGGAGAAGCCTTTGAGCTGCCCTGTGGGTCCCTGCAAGCCGTGGGGCTGGGGGGGGGGCTCCAGCCCACAGCCTTCCAGCAGCTCTCCCGTGCAGGACCCGGCTGTGCTGGTCCCAGCAGCACACCCCACACCTGTCCACATCTGCTTGATGCTCTCCCTGCGTGACACCGCAACAAATGCGCTCTCCTAAGGGAAAAAAAATGCGGTTGGGTGAGTTTTCTGCATTGGACTGGGGTTACGTTGTTGTCCTCCTCTCTCCTCCACGTTATTTTGCAGTAACTAACAGTTCACACATTTACAATTACAGGAAGATGGGGCTGTTTTCTGGGACAGGTGAGGAGCTGGGGATGAGATGCCCAGGTTTTGCAGGACGGGCTTTCCAAACAGCCCACTGCAAGTTGCCCTGCAGGGACTTACATCACCAGCTGAAATGTGTTTTTTGGGGGGTGGAATCTGGCCCTGCAGCCCCAGGTGAGCTTTTCCATTACCTGCTCCCGAATCACCCCATCACAGCAGCCCAACGACCCTGGTGACCATCCTGGATGGGGCCAGGACTGAGGTCAAAGTCTGACCCGATGGGGCCGCAGCCCTTCACAGCTGCTGGGGAATCGCTCGGCTCCACCTGTATTTTTAGCTCTGTCTGCCACATCACCCAAGTTTGCGGCATGACCTAGTTTGGCAACACAAAGCTCTCGTGCAGCTCCCACCCTGCCAGGTCCCCCTTGCACTCAGCAACACGCTGGGGAGAACATCAGTGGCCCTGAGAATGGCTCCTGTGGGAGCTCTCCTCTCTGTGCATCAGCACATACAGCGTGGGGCAGATTGGGGAGAGGAGGAAGAGGGTCCTATGGGGCCTGGGCAGCCAGCAGCAAGGACATGTGCAGAGCCCCAGGTGGGACCTGCTCTGTGGGGACATGACAGCCTTCGTGCTGAGGCTCTGCACTTCACCTTGCCTGTTGTGCACAATCAGCAGCTCCCCAGCACTGTGGCGCAGTCTGGACTCAGCTCCCCGGGTGGGTTGCCTTCAAACCCTCAGCTCAGCTCCACAGCTGACCACATCCTTGGTCAGGAGCAGAAGTTCTTTCCTGCCACACATTTTGTGCTGAGGAATGGCTGCAGAGCAAAAAAACATACATAAAATGGCAGCTCTTTGGTATTTAGAAAAGCTTTCCTGACACATGGGGAACACTGAAAGGTGCATTGCTCTCACCAGAGAAGGGCTCCAGAAGCACAAACTCCAATGCTGCTGCAAGGCTTAGCTGTCCCCTCTGCTTTTGGGAACTGAAATGTTAACCACCCAGCACGTGCTGCAGCCCCACAGCCACAGCCTGGCACTGCTCTGTGATGCTCACACAACCTCCGCAACAGCTCCCTCCCACCTCATTACCCCCAAATCCCAGGGGTTTGGGGTCTCATTGCCAGCCCAGCTCTAAAAGCTTTTCAGATTATTTGCTGAAAGTGTTCTATTTCCAGCAGAGAAAAGAGCAGAGTGGAGGAGCTTCACAGCCTCCAGGAGACTCAGCGCCATGGCCAAGCCATGCGGCAGTGGTTTGGGGATCCCCTGGTGTCCCCCAGCTTTGCAGCAAGGAGAGCAGTCACCCTTCCGCCTCTTCCAACCATTCCAGCTCCCGATCCAGGCCTGCCGTGTCGCACACCAGAGGAACAGATCCACACCAGGTGACAGATGGAATTAATTATAATAATGCACATCTAGTGGTGTTTTTCGATCCTGAATTACGCACTGCTTCAGTTGCTACACTTTGAGGCTGTGCTCATCCCTGCAAGGACAGCGTGGACCGCTGGAGCTGCTGAGCCCCTGGGCAGATGGCACAGCTAAGGACGAGGTTTCCAAAGCCAGCTACTTCCAGGAGCTTCCTCAGCACTCGCACCTGCTGGGTGCTGCCTTCAGCTCAGCGCTGTCCTGGGGAGCTCAGGCTCAGCACAGCACGTTTCTCTATTGAGGCTGTGTCAGAGAGAACCATCGCTCCTCACTGACAACCCCAATAGCATTTCCAGAGCCGGAGGCCCGTCTGCTTCGTGACGCACTGTGCTCCCGTCCTTCACCCCCTGACGGTGCGAGATTTAATTAAGAGCCGCCCCTGCTGGCTCCAGCTGCAGCAGAGGACAGTGATGGAGGCTGAGCCAATTACCTGTGACAGCAGCACGTGTGAGCTCTGAGTAACGCTCATGCCCCAGGTGTGTGCCCAGGGCTGCTCCTGCAGGGCGTCCCCAGGAACAATCCTGAGACAGAAATTAAACAGATTTACGGTATCATCACTTCTAAAACCAAGATGTGTATTAGTAATGCTTTGGTTTAGCTTTCCTTTTCGCCTTTTATATACATGCAAATGCTTTTATTGCAATTGCTAAGATCACCTTTCCCCCTCAAAGCCCTGACCGCAGTCAGACAGGCAGCTTGGCAGCGCTCCATGCCCCACGCTGGGGTGGGTGAGCAGCCAGCGTTACCGTGCTCTTGTGGGAAAGGAAGATTGCAATCTCTGGCAGAGACCGCTGATGGGAATCTGTGCTCTGCTACCATCAGAAGCCACACCATAACGTCACGCTTACCAGACACCTTAAAAACCCCAATCCCACACTCGCCAGCTCTCTGCTTCCCCACTGAGAGGACTGGCACGCCAGGCTGCGCTTTGCCTGGGCTCTCAGCACGGTGGGTGCTGATCCGGCCTCGTGGAGCATCTGCAGAGGAGGAAAACGTTTGTTATATTTTTTATTTGCTGATTTTATTACTGGCTCTTCCTCAGAGCAACAGTAAATCAAACCCCCAAGCGCAGCAGAGCCCGCACACTGTGACAGCTTAAACACAGCACCCAGGCAGCACACAAGGAGAGTGACACACGGCAGGAGGTCAGGGGAGCACAAGTAAATAAGATGAGATTCATTTTGGAATAACGCGTGGAGAAAACGGTGTTTGCCAAGGAAGGAGCTTCGCAGGGCCCACCGCAGCCCCATCCACCCCTGCTCCTCACAGCAAAGCACGAGCAGCTCGTTATGGGGTCACAGCTCGTGCCCGGGGAGCTGCAGCACAAACACCCCAAACGGCACACGCAGTGCGAGGCCAAAGCCCAGCTCCAGCCCAGGCAATGCCTCCTGGTAATTTTGGAAGGGGTCTCCCAGGTGCCACTGGGCAACAGCAGTTTGTTCTTCCCAAACCCTCCAGCAGCCAAACAGCTGTGTTACCATGCTGCGTAACAAAGCAATTAAAGGCATTCCTTACCTGCACCGAGCGGTGCTGCCCATGGGGACAGCAGTGACACAGAGCCTGGCTGCAGCATCCCCTCGCTGGGCGCTGCTGGTGGCTGTGCTGTCAGCACTTGTCCTACAGAGACCACATCCAGAGCCGGAGCCCTGGGCAGGGCTGGGTGCTGGGGTGGGCAGGAAATGTTAAAGACATCCAAAGGAACCTTTATGGAAACGCACACGTGAGCGCACGGAGCGTGAGGATGCCCCTGGGCGCAATTCTTTTCTGCAGGAAGATTTGGGGGTTAAGTACAGGACGGGGAGGCCAATGAGAGGCACGAGGCTGAACCACTGATGCGGCCCCCACTGCCCAACCAGGGAGCAGAGCACAGCTGGCAGGGAAGCAAGCCAGGAAAACAATCCTGCTCTTAAAATTGTACGGCAATTGTTCTACAAACCTCTGCACAGAAGGAGCTTCAGTGTCCAGGGCTCAGCTGTAAAGAACGCAGCTAGGAAAGAAAGCTGTGATAAATTATTTAGAACAGACATTTAGCCTCACATCAAAGGTTTATACACTGTCTTCATACGTCTGAACTAAGTGCTATCTCCCCATGGAATGGGGCACGAGGTAAATACAGCGGCTCTAATTAGCACACCCAGGAACCTGGCGGTCTGTTTCCTGCAGCTCCTTCTCCCCACACAGATGATCCCATTGGCGCACACTCAGACCCCAGGAGCAGAACCAGCTGCCGGGAGGCATGGAGGTAGGACTCACAGTATGGGAATGGCCAAACACAAAGGGACAGCAGAGCCACGCGAGAAGCGCTCGGGCTGACAGAGCAGCTGTCTGGAAAACAACATCCTGTTCCAGACTGCTTGGCAGCTGGGGCAAGAGGAACGAGCAGAACCATCACTGCGATGGGAAGTGCAACGCAGGTGTCTGACAAACTGCATCCGCCCACTGCTGAGAGGCTGGAAGGCTCCACAGAGATCCACCCTCTGCTAAAGGCACTTCTGCTTTTCAGGGAAGCCTGAAGACCAGGAGAGGTTCAGAGGGCCTCGGTCACCTCGAGGATGAATCTGCACTCCGGCCCTATTCATTGTTTCCCAGAGAAGTTCCTGTTCTGCAGCCACCTATCAGTGCAGATCTTGGAGGGACTCGCATCTGTTTTGCATCCCCTCTTCAGAAGAGCAAAGCTCAGCTGTGCTGTTACTGCTGAGCAGCTCACACTCCTCTTCCACTGCTCAGAACCGCTCTGCAGTTACAAAGCAAACCCCACTTCTAGAACAGCCGCAAGGTGCAGACCCACACGAGCTTCCTCCCAGGCTGCCACCAGCTGAGGAGCCTTTCCTCTAACAGATACGAGCACCACGAATCTCAACCAGAATCATCTCCAGCTCCACACGCAGCTCCCCCTCCGCTTCAAAAGCCATTTACGGTTTTATTTGAAAGAATGCATTCCTTCCAATAGCAGGAAACAACCCCTGCTGTCATTTTCTGTGTCAGAGAAACTGCCGTCCTGAATGAGGGCCGCACATCCACCGGCACGATGGAGGGAGCGGGGATGCTGAGCTCCCTCACAGTCTGGCAGCTTTCTGTGCTCAAAACCAGATGTCAGAATACCGACAATGAACATCACCTCACCAGCACTGGGTCCCACAGAGAGAAACCTGCCAACAACCACACAGGCACTTAAATCCAGCAGAATAACTTTATTTCTCAGGGCAAATACAGCCAAGCAGGGATTCCAGAGTTGCCTGGCAAAAGTCAGCACTACTATTTGTCTGTAAATGTTCTGCTGGTGGCTTAAGGATACACGCTTCATAGCTAGTGTTCACGTTAATTGATTTCTTGGCTTGAGATTGGAAGTTAAATACATTCAGAGTGGCTCCAGTCAGAGCACTGCTCACAAGTACCCGATTGCAAGTCACTGAGGAGTTAATCACAGCTACCTGATTCGTATGAAAAGTAAGCAGTGACGCTGTGCTCCACAAATCTCCTCCTCTCTCCAATGCAGCTGCATGGAGCCTTTCATCACCAGGCACGGCAGGACGACGTTCAATTATTCTTTGGGCCTCGCAGTAGAACCAGTAACTAAAATGTGCAGCAGCCAAAGGCAGCACTGACTGCACGTCCCCAATGTGTTCCCACTCCACCAGTCCCAGAGTGATGAAGGACTGGCCGGCACTGCCCGGAGGTCTGCGTGGCACAGGGCAGGAGCTGGTGCTTACTGCTGGCAGCTGGATGCCACACACCCTGCCTGGAGGAGGGCGAAAGCTTGCTTAATCTCATCTAGATGTCTTCTTCTTTTAATGTATATAAATACAAACGAGACGCAGCTGCTGCACTTGGTGCTAGGCTGGCTCTCCTGTGCTGCTTGCCTGGCAGTCCACGTTTGGGATATTCTTGCGCTTTCTTATCTGTACATCTTCATCCTGAAGGAGGAAAAAGCACAGCCTTCATCTCTGAGCTGGATAAAATCCGCCCTCCATTCCTCTGTCTCTTTTTTTGTCCACCAACCGTTACCCACTGGAGATCAGCCCAGCAAACGAAACCCTTCACACCATCGCTCCAGCTCCCTCCTCCCAACATCGCAGCCCTCTCACATCCTCAGACTGGCAGCTGCCCAAACCATTCACACGCTCCCACTGGAAAGCTCTCCCTCCAACACAACGGGCAGCTTCAGCTTTCAAACCTGCCAGCTGCTCGACCTGGAGTAAGGAGACTCCCTCCGTGAGGGAGCTCTGCTGCTCAGGCTATAGGCAGCACCACGAGAAGTGAGGCTGCAGGACAGGTTTTCCCCAGGGCAGACCTGAGCTCCCACAGCACAGATAACCTAGGTGTAAGGCACCTCTGGAAGATACAACACGATTTCCTGCTCTATACAGGGCTAACTTGAATGCAGATCAGGTCATTCAGAGCCTTATGTACTTTCTGGGAGGGTAACTGCAAGGATGGAGTTTCCAGTGTCTCACACTCATCTGCACACCCCCTGCGATACACAGGTGTGCTTACTGTGCAGTGTCCTTGTACTGAGTCAGGACCTCCCTGACTGCAAGCCCTGCCTGCCACCTCTTGACTTTTCCCTGAGCATCTTGGGCGCCTTCTCTGTACCAGTCAGCTACAGACAGCAGATGCCCTCTTTGCCTCCTCTCTTCCAAGCTGGAGAAAGCAGCATCCCCAGTCATCCTGACACCTCTAGCTCATGCCAGCAAAGACACAGCGACAGCCTATTTCCAGGGCACTTCGTACCGAGTCAGAGTCATCTTCAGCCTGGTTCCGTATGAAATGAATATAATCATCCTTCTGGCTGTCCAGAACTTCTTCCTCGTACTCAGTCTGGTAGTCTGACTCATCTAAAGAGAGAGGAGAGAATAAACACGGGTTTAAGTAGCATTCAGAGAGGCAGAGAAACTGGATGAGGAACGAAGGACAGCTGCCTCTGAGCAGCAGAGCAGCGTGCGGTGACTGCCGGCCAGCTCTGAGCAGCTCAGTGAGCTGGGACTGCTCGGACATCCATCAGCTCTCCAGCCAGACCACAGCATATGCTTCAACACGTCCCGTACATGAGCTGTGGCCTGGAGTCCTCCAGAGTCTAAAGAGCCTGGAGCAGGAGCAGTGAGATCCAAACTGCCTCTGCCAGTCTGGTGGGCGCTGGCTGATGGGACTGAGCACAGCCAGTGGGAGATGCTCCTGATTCCTGGTGAGTGCTTTCCATGGGGTAATTGCCATCTCTCCCTGCTCGCTCCACACCTGTAGAAAGCCTCCAAAGACACACCTCAGAGCTACAAGCCCTGCCTCTCCTGGACATGCTGTCACCGACTCACTGGCAACACAGACTTGCAAGCGCAAGACCAGCTCTTTGTGGTGCCAACCCGTTACCACCACAGAGATGATAATTACAGATCTCACAGCCTCTGCTCCACAGGGAACAGTGACATTTACACTCCCTCCTTCCCACAGGGCACAACCGCCTCTCTCTGGTGCTCCAGCAGATGAACATCATTGAGGGAAGCTCAAGAACCCGCCCGGTGCCTTCACCTGACCTTAAGCATCATTGCTGCTACTTCAGACCTGAACAGCAGCTTTTGTGTCCGAGTTAAAAACAAGATGATGTGACCCTTTCCCCTCAAAATCTGTCACTTTTCACATGTCCTCATTGGCCTTTGCCGCTGCTTTCCACTTCCCAACTCGTTCCCCTCCTACACCACGCTGTGGTTGTGGAGCCGCTTCCATACTGCAGCCAAACGAAGCACGTCGCAAAGGACTGCCTTCCATTCGCACAGGTTCTGGGACTCAGTTTTTCAGGCCATCTAATGCATTAAAATGGCAGTTTTTATACTAAGCTTTGTGCCACTGTCATGAATTCGGGTGTGCTTTGAGCCGCTTTTCCCCTTTTTCAGCTCAGCAGTGAGACAAGCGGCTCGTATTTAAACTGGATTCTTGATTAAGTATTTCTGTGGGGAACAGTCAATAGCATCTGCTCCATGCTGAAGACAACAGCACAGTCTGTTCCACAGCATTTCCTTCTAACACGGCAACCAACTGCCACATCATTAGAATGAAAGACATTTGGTCATTTTTTTTTTTTCCTGTGGATCAGAGAATCATCGTGAGCTCATGCTGCAAACACTGCTGATAACCTTCGATAAAAACCCACTGGAGAAACCAGCATTCACCTGAACAACAACAGGCAGCACAAACAATACTTGTGGTTTACGGCTCCACCAAAACCGATGGAATCAAGCCCCAGTCGGTATTTTCCAAACACCGTTCAGCGTTCAGCAGGGCTTTATGTGGAGGCTGAGGAATAAGACAGGCCACGTCCCCTCCCCCCTCCTCACACTGTGACTCTGGCACTTGAGGACAGGAGGTGGTCTCCCTGTCCGGACATCACCCATCGACCCTTCTGAGACTGAACCCAGGGCTCCGGCAGCGACTGCTCCCACCCTGACCAGCTCTGCGTGTTCACATCAGCCAGGAGCACCCAGTGGGACCACGGCTTCACTGCCCCTCCAAACACTTCAGTTCCAAACGACCTGAAGTTATCATGCAGAGAATAGACAGACACGGGCAAGGCTGCCGTAACAGCAAGCAGTTGCTGACATTTATTCTATTTAAAGGACTCAGTAGCAAGCTACCTGCTGCCACCACCAAAAGGTGATGATCCTGACCTCAGAGCCAACAAAGAGGCTGCACTCCATAAAGGCCCCAAACCCACCATCATAGGGGCAGCACACACACAGCGGGAAGGCAACACACCACATGTGAAGAAAAAGAGCACTGCGTGGCTGTTGCAATTGGGTTATACACAGGCTTCAGTGTAAATTTGGGGGCACCTGGTAGCTCACCCTAACGCAGGTGCATTACTGCTTTTTGATAGAAGTACTTTTTCAAGGAGCAAAGATGCAGAGGGCGACCTATGGCCCGACAGCTGCCTCCCCTGAGAGATTTTGGGATGTCTCCTGCTTCAGCTGTATTGCAGAACCAGGCTTTTCAAACCAAGAACGTTTCTTTCTCCCCAGGTATTTTTCCCACGTGGCTGCTGCTGAAGTGCTGTTACAGGACGTGCTCTCATCCCGTTGCTGCATGCAGTGAGCGTGCTACCTTACCTCACCCCAGGAAACGTGGCCGTGGGGCTGGCCTGAAGCATCACTGCTTTGGGAAATGAGAAATGAAAGCCGCTGCAGGAGATGCCCGGGAGCCCAGGAGACTCCGTGCTCAGAAAACCCCTGCAGGTGGGAGCACAACCACGGCCACCGCTCAGCCCCTGTGCTCTGCTGGCCAAGGCTCTGCACGATGCAATTACAGAAAGATCCCAATCAAGTAAGTGCTTCTCTGAGGCGTTGTGAGGCTGAACAAACACAGCCACACATACTGCTGTGTCTCAGCTGTGAGAACAAGCTGCTGTTCTCCTGTGTGTGCTTCTCCACGTGCTCACAGTGCACAGACACCTCTGGGTCCCATGCAGGGCTTCCCGTGGCTTCTCCACCTCACCTCCTCCTGATGGACATCTCCTTACTTCCCCCACTGCTTTTCAAACTGCTTTAATCATTTTCCTTAGTTTGCTCAAGGGTGAAAACTTCACATCAATCCATTCTAAATACTACAAAGCACAGCAGAAGGGGGGAAAGTGGCAGCAAAAAGGGTGAAGAGGCCCTGACCAGCAGAGCCTGCAGATCTAAAGCAGTGTCTTCCTCAGAGAAAAGGCATTGAAGTTTCTTCTTCGTTATCTTTCTTTAGAACAGAACTGTTGACAGAATTTCTTTATCCAGCCTGAGACCTGCAGCACGCTGCCAGGACAGGCTGGGTCTGCCTGAATCTCCAAGGGCTGAGATCCCACTTTGGAAGGGGCTGGAACCAGGAGATCTTTAAGGTCCCTCCCAAGATGTCCACAACATGAACACAGAACGTCCTCCCAGACCCGCTGCCACCATGCACAGCTCCCTGTGCCATCCTCCCCCTACTCTGGGGTCTGTAACCTGTAGATCCCACCTTTGAGGGCCACATGGCAACAGCCCCTTGTGTCCCAAATACCCCAAGCAAATTTGGGGTATTTAGGCCAAAATTTGCCATGTCTGCTTTTTGTTACTCATGTTTACTGTTTGCTGGGTGAGGTCATTAAACTTTCCTAACAGGGCCAACAACCCAGCTGTAACAGAAGCCCATCCCCAGAGCGCTCAGCGCCGATGCCTTCAATAACCACACGGCACGAACTCTTCATCCTTACAGCACCTGCTTCAGACATTTGATTAATATTTTCTTCATAAGGCATATGATTGCAATTAGCATTTCAAATTACCAGGGGACATCTCTACAAACAGTCACAGATGGAAGGACTGCTAACTTTAGATTTTTCTCTGCAAGAACAAAAATCAGGAGGAAATGGAGAGACTGATTATAAAAAGCTCCAGCCCTGGTGAAACACTCCAAGATTTGGGGCTCCAGAGAATGATGCTGTTAAGCCAGCCCTGGGTTCTGGCACTGTGCGCTCTGTAGCGCACATCTGAGGCTCAAAGCACTCAGGACTCTCCATGTAAAAGTGCAGGGCCATTATCTGTTCCTCATTAGCCCATTAGTGCTCCCCTAATAGGGGCGTACATATGGCAGCTGAGCCTGTGAGTCACTCCGGGTCTGATTCAAGGCAGCACCAAGCAGTCTCGCTTTAAGCCACCCTTCTTTTTTCTAAAGGACACAGACCGAAGCGTGAAGCCAGCACGGGGACACGGGCAGCACAGCGAGGAACAGAGGTCTGTCTTTGCACAAGTTGACACGTGTTTTATTTTGCTCAAAACAAGGGTAACTGGAATAGGGGACACATCCACCAGGAACACACACATCTCTGGACTCACCATCAGCCACGGCAGCTTTCACTGGCTCGATCCTGGACACGATCTCTGCCAGGTCTGTGAAGGAGGTGCTGGGATAGGTCACGTTCTGAAACACAGCATTAAGGTTGAATTTTGTTACCCACTGCTCACAAAATACCCAATTCAAGACGATGTGCAAATGATACCGAACAGACAAAGCTCCAGACATACATTTGCCACGATTTCCCCCTCATTACTCATTGGTGAGTAATTCACCAAACAGCGACCCTGCAGCAGGGCTGCGCTGCAGACGGGCTTCCCAAGGGTGAGCAGGCGTGGGGACAAGGTTCAAGCAGCCCTTCTCCACCCATGCAGTATGAAACCTTATTAAAAAAAAAAAAAGTAGGAAACTATACAAAATGCTACTAAGACAAGAACCGGAGGGTCTGGGCTCCACAGCATTGCTTCTGGTACTTGGTTGCTCTCCACCACCACTCTGTGTTACCCTGTCAGAAGGACCTGCTGGGAAGGGAGAAGGGTCCACAGTGTAACTCAGGGCAATGCAGGGGCTGGAGGTGCTGTAGGGAGCAGGAGCCTGAGGTGAGAGGTCCACCTGCAAGGGGTAATGCTCCCCACTGTAAGCCCTCTTTGCAACAAACCCTATTTTCACTGTCTCACCCAAGCCATGGGTTGAGCATTCTCTATTCCAAAGAGCTGCCTGCTCTGGTTTCCCTTCTCATAAGACCCAGGTTAGGCATTTCAGGACCATCCTGGCCTTCCCGCATCCTTGGGGTGGGAACAGGTTGATCAGGTGGAAACCCAAACAGTCTTTGCCTATCTTCAAAACCGATCTCTTTCACTAGCACAAAAGCAGCCTGCCCCAGAGGAGAGCAGAGGTGAGGAGCTGGCAGGGGGCTCACGATGGGCACCGAGCTGCCAGGAGTCGCTGTGAGGGACTGCCCACGTGCTTCCAGCCAGAGCAGCTCCCTCACACAGCGTTTTTGTGAGCAATTCTTTGCTCTTCTGGCAAGAGCATCGGCACTGTGAATCACGCAGCCCCCGCAGGGTCACAGCAGAAGCCCATTACAGCTGCAGCAGATTGCTCTCAGTTGACCTCTAATCCATAAGCAACTTCTGATGTGATTTAGTGCAGCCAAAGCAGGGTGCGGATCGGGGACAAACAGCTGCTGGGTGCGGTGGACAGAAAGGCCCAAAGAGAATTAAAGAATAGCAGCATGAAATGAAGCAGCGGTAGCTCAGGACACGCTTTTTAAAATGTAAAGAAGTACAGACGCTCAGAATAAGGTCTGACCATTAAGGAGCCAGCAGAAGAGTGAGTCAGTCCTGCTCCGCCGTGAATACGCAACCTGAACGGTCCCAGCAAAGCGTCTGCAGACGGCCGTTCCCCAGGATGGGAGGGAAAAAGCATCCACATCCTCATTTAGAGCCCACAGAGCACACACAGCAATGCTCACGGCGATCACCTGCACTCTGAGGACTCACCACGCCGACAGACTGAGCCCGAAGGCCTCGTGCTCAGACTGGAACTGAGCTGGTGGGGAACCAGGTGACTGCCCACACTCATCTGATGCTTTGCAAAATGGAATGCAATGTTTGACCCCCGACACTCTCAAGGACAAAATCACTCTCCCATCAGTTAATGCAAGGAAAAGAAGCGCCTCAGCTTCATTTGAATCCTACTCTCCAACTTCCCCGACAGTATTTTCTCCAAGAAGGGTGAAAGTATTCTCTTCAGCATAATCTTTATTAAATAAATGAGAGCAGAGAGACAGTTACTATTGTCGTCTGCTGGAGTATATTTAACTTTGACTATGAATAACATTTCAATAGACAAAACTTCCCCGAGGAGATCCAATTAGTGGTACTGCACTGCTCTGCCTGGGAAGAACTGGGGTTGTTCACATGAACTTTATGTAAGGCTGCTGTTGTTCACGACTTCGGTATTTGCATTTTAAGGAGAGATAAATAGCAATCGAATGATGAAAGCCAGAAGTATCTAAATGCTTAAATATCCCGAGATTAAGTAAAAATTCAATGCTTGCAACTTGGAATCAAGATGAAAAGCAACCGAGCCCAACGCTCCAAGATGCTGAACGCTCCCAAAATAGCTAGAGAACTAAAACATAGATCAAAACCTTTGCTAATGAAAGCAAGTTAAAAATATCAGCTGTTATCCCTGGAAGACAGCAGAGATAAAGGACTTAAATGACTCCAAAGGACTAAGGAAAAAGCAAAGCGCCGCGGTGGGAGCCTGCAATAGCTGTTACTTCGTAGAAATTAATCTACTAAAACAAAAGTCAGATTAAAAAGTCTCTTGGACTCCAGGACAGGCAGACGGCTTTCGAGGTGCTCAGAACACAGCCCAGAGCTCAGCACCAGGCCTGGGGAGCACGCCGAGCCGACAGCCACCCTCACACCCCTGTGTTTACACCATTTTGGTGCCCCAGCAATCAGCACTTCCTGCCTCATTACAAAATGCTCACACAAATGCAATGACAAGCTCTACCTACAAGCACTGCATGACCTACTTGGCAGCAGAACTGCCATAAAAACAGGGGAGATGATGATAAATGTTCAAAATCCTGCATGATGCACAGCTGTAACACTGTAACTTGACTGAAACATTAGCCTGAATGATTGCATCCCATCTCATGGGCAATTCTTAAAGAAGTCATCTTGGAAAGGTACATTTGTTAATGGCAGCGAAGATGTTCAAGCTTGTTACCAGCTGGCAATAAAAGAGGATGAAACAGGACACAACCATTTCTGATGGCCACGCATGGTTGTCTCTCCCTTGACTTCTCCTTCTGCCTACTCACACACAGCACCACATGCCTGGCTGAACACAGGCTCAGAGGTGAAACGGAGACCTTTCCCGCACAGCTCAAGCCAGCACATCCTCCCAGTAAAGACAACAAGCTCTGGTACTCCCCAGGCTACTCTGATCAGCAGCTCATTTCTCACAAAGCTCAGCTCCTCCTCACTCACCCCAGCCACCACCTTGCCCATCAGCCCGGGTGGGATTAACCTGATGGCAGCAGGCATCAGCACTCGCCCCCCAATCCCTTGGCTTCCTTTACAGGGGCAGAGCTGAGGGTGCCTCTCACTATCCCAGCAGAGCCATTTTCATTTCAGCAAGTGACTCACACACCCTACAAACACTTGTCCCTCTCAGGTGACAAATGGGGATCTAAAGGCAACATGTCAGATGTGGGTGTCTGAAAAACTGAGCTCTGCCACTTGGTTGCTAGGCTAATGCCCGTTGCTTTGAGGCTTACCCTTCCTCTCCCCCTGCTTACATCACTTCTCTCCCAGCTGAAGTGTTCAGTCACTCATCTCTGGAAGAGCTGCAAACTCTTTATGTCATTTTTCACCCCTATTGACTCTCCCTGCTGAAGCTTACTACAGTTACAACGCATTTTGGCGATCACTTAAGATACTACTGCTAATTTCCCTATCTCTAAAAGACAATAAAGAAGAATTACTGGGTAAAATGTGAAGCCTTTGTAGAACTTGGGTTTTAAATAAGAGGAAGTGAGGATAATAAGCCAATACATTATAATATAGCTCCCAAGTCCTCAAAAAACTGGTAAGAGTTTCTTGAAAACTGGGACTTCAGGCAGCCCACAGACCATCCTTCTGTCCCAGCCCCTGCTGGGTCGCAGTCACCCCTTCCACTGCGACACCCAGGGCAGGAAGCAGCTCCTCCAGCAGCGCTTGGTGCCTGCAGATCCACACCAGAAGGGAGAAGAGGAGCTGGACATATCCACACACACCAGCTGTGTGTGGCAGAAGGCGCTGGTGATGGGGTGAGCATCCCATCTTCCCTCCGGCGTTTTTGCATTGGGAATACTTCTGGGTTACAAAGAAAGCGTCAATAATCCGCCAGAACAAAACAGCAAGAGGAGAGCTGCCCTACAGAGGGCTACCCGAGGCAATCATTCTCCCTCATCTCCCTGACCGGTTTCTGTTGGCATCAAGCAGCTCTTGCAGCGCAGCGCAATTAAACTGAACACTCACATCAGAAGTTTTGGTTTTGCAAGTCTCTTGTCTGTCTCGTAGCATCTTGTCAAGGACGCCACTCCTGGACCAGACGCCAAATACAGTTTTCCCATGCTGATATCCCACTTCCTGGGAAAAAAAAAAAAGTCAAGTGGTAAAAAAAAAAAAAAAAAAGGTGAAAAAAAGAAAACCCACAAATATGATGTCACACCCACATAACTGCTGGAAATCCACAGGTCTACCCTAAGGGCTGGATCCAATTTTCAGTGCTTTCCAGCCTTTAGCTATGAAGACTGCTCAGCCCAACAACCATGGGATCAGCTAAGCAAACCAAGTGCTATTTTAATTCTAAAAGCTAATGGACCCTTGATTCCCCCACACAGTACGTAATGAAATGCCACCTGACAGCAATTTTTTATAGCAGCAGCATCAAGCATCTCAGTACATACATGCATACATCCCGCAAGCACAGCACTCCTCCAACACCCTTACTTTGTACTGTCCCACCTCTTGGATCAAGTCTAGCAAAGAAAAGTCCCTGTAGTACCTGGTGCACTCCTCAGTGAGCTACAGCACACAGCACCAAGCACACAAGAGCTGGTTTGCTGGAGCAGATACAACACCAGGTGCACAACAGCAAAGCAAACACACTCCACGTTCCACTACTTTAGAAGTCTGAAGTAGTTGGCACTTGGGACAGTAACGAGGTATTGTCTCTAGCAAGAAAACAATTGGAAAAACAAGCCAATTATTCCAAGTTTTACTCTTTTCTTCTAATCAGACAATAGAAGCTGTGTTTAAGAACGAACTTGAAAGCAACAGGTGTTGGAGCCCTGGATTCTATTTCCAGCTCTGGCAGCAGCAGCACGCACTGCGCCCTGCAGTGCTGGAAGCAGCCCTGGCCCAGCTGCCATTGTTTCCCATCTGTTTTTTGGACAGGATTCAAAGCAGGACAAGAGCTTCGGGTGGAATTCACCTCTGATCGATCACGGCTTCTCAGCCAAGGCTGGATGCGAGTGCTCAGCAGAAGGGGCCTGGCAGATCTACGGCAGCCCAAGCGTACGAAATATCCTGAGCTCTGGGAAATGACGTGTGGCCTGACTGCTACAGGCAGATACAGAACAGGGATTTTGCTCCTGAAGAAGGGATTTTTGTTCTTTGGAACAAGCTGAATTGCAGCCACGTGTTGCTCATTTCTATTTTCCATAAAACCCAGGTACACAGCTGAAATTAGAATCAACAAAACCACCAACCCACTGCTTCACAGCCTGCAGTGATAAGGGAATGATGCTCTGTAAGGTCAGCACAGCTTAAATTTTCCCCAGAGACAAAGCTTTCCTTGCTGCAGCACACGAAACAAAACCCAGGAGGGTGCTGTCCCCCCCACACCTACAGCACTGTGTGCCAAGAACTCGCTCACAGAAACTGGCACCTCTGACAAACTGCACTTTCCTCAAGCTTTTATTCCACCAAGAAAGAATTGCCTGGTGTCTGCAACTCTCTGTAACGTGGTCAAATTAGACAGAGAGCAAACAAGGATTTGGCAGCTTGCTGTTACTGCAGAGATCCATCAGACCTGCCTGTCCGTCAGTGTTTTTGAGGGGTCAGGAGCATCCATTGAGAGAAGAGCACTATGGAACTGGGGAAGTCTTAGGCCCGTGCTGGCAGACCAAGCTCTTACCCCAGAGCTGAGACAACAAAAATCCTTGGGAAAATGGGTGATACTGGAGAATCAGCCTGGGGCTTTGAATATCGGCTCATTGGTCCTAAGGGCTCTCTTAAATGCAAATCTGGGCAGGGCTTAATTGTATTACTGATTTTACTTAGTGTTTATAAGACACTGTTAGGGAACAATGCTGGGAAAGCAACCTGCAGCTTAATGCTTATTGTGGCTTCTCAGCACATCCATGAAGTAGAACTACTTAAAAATGGGTGTCTTGTCTTTTTCGTTTTCCCCAGACTAGAAGAAGAGCAAAGCTATGCAGGAACACCTGAACATGGAAAATACTTGCACAGCTGAAGCAAAGAAGGGAAAAAGACAGTAAAATAACTTCCTTGACAAGAGATAATGAGCCGAAATTGCTACCATTCCCTCAAATCAGGCAGAAATGTTTTGGTTCGCTATGCTGGGTTCTGTCACCAAGACACTTCAACTGCACATCTGGAGTCGTTTCTTCCCGTGCTGATCTCCAGTCTGTAAGCAAACAGAACTAAACCCCAAAGGCTCGTAACCCGGTGCCACCCCTTCACTGTGTCCTTCCACTGACATTGGTGCCATTCCCCTGATATGCTATCAGGTGTAGAGGAAAGATGGATGATGTTTTATTAATAGAAGCGTTGAAATGTGAGCCAAGTCGGATATTTTAGTATGTCGCCCTCCATTTCAATGATTCACAGCTTCCCCGCAGACTTCTTCAAATCTCTCATGTGACAACGAGCTCCATAATCAAGGAAGAGAAATTGACACCATTTGACAAACCACAACTGCCCAACGCAGCTCAGACACCAAGGAGGTTTTACCAAGCAGCTGAGGAAGAACTGTCATAGGATAGCCAGGGAACCGATCCACTTACAGGTTATTATATAATCACAATCACTAACTCAATTTCTGCTGGTAATCCAATCTCACAGCCATGATAACATTCCGCGGCATTATGTCTGTCAATTATTCACTCGGTGCCAACCGAATTCTCTCACTCTCGCGCTGCTTAGGTACTAATTGGCCCGCAGAACATCAGGATGGGGCGAACCTCCTTCACCGAGGAGCACTTACACAGATTTCATCGAACTTGCCAAAATCCAGCGTGCCGTAGCGGTCGATGGGGGGCCGGATGTACTCGCAGTAGTCGCTGCTCTTCACCATCTCCAGCTGCCGCACGCAGCACACGTACGCGAGCCGCGTTTGGATCTCTGCCATGTTCGGCACCTGCCAACCAGGACAGACACACCATCGTGAGGAATTCAGTAATTTCAGAGCGCGTTCTGTATTCGCTGTGAAGAGAATAACCAAGTTCTCTCTCGGACTTAGTCCAAAAGTGCACACAAGCCTGCTGAAGCTTCAAACATCAGCCCCTCCGTTTCCCAGGCAGTGCCTACTGCTAAAACCTCCTTAGTCAGCAGCCCAGAGATGTTAGGATACAAACACTGAACTGGACAAAGTCATTACTTCATCTGTAAAGTCTAAATTCTGACTATCAAACCTAACCACCTACAAGGAAAGGTTTCCGTGCTCTCACAAATCCACCACCTCCGCAGCCCACACTCCCCTCCCCAGGCAGGGCTCTACCCCTCCTCTGCGATGGTCATTTCCCTCAGTGTCACAGCACTGCCTGTCTTGCTTCATCCACAAGCATGTGCTCAAATCCAAGAAACGATCTGATCTGTCACGGGCTGGTTCCTGAATAATCAAGAGAAAGCTCCCTGCCCTGCCCATAAAACTAGGTGAGATATTGCAATGCAGTCTGCGGCACCTTCACTTTCTCAGCCAGTGGATTCCACCTCTTCCAGAGCAGCCACCAGCCAGACAAGCAGTCGCCGTAGTTGGTGAGGTTGGTCTCATCCCGGCTCCCCACATCGATTGCTATCACCACCTTAGCACCCATGGACCTCGCCACATCAGCTAGTGGGGAAAAAAAGGTCACATCAGCACACCTCCAACAACGATGTCAACTCCGGTGCTGCACAGACACAGCTTATGTACGTACTGCTCAAGGAGACAGAGCCTGACATCACGCACACCATGGGCATCTCTTTGAACAGCTCCAGATGTAAACGCCAGCAGCACATCTGTCACGGCACCATTTCCCCAAATACACTCCTACCCCACCTGCTCCTTTCCAACTGTGAGATCCCAGCCTGCAGCAAAGAGCCCCCATGTAATGGCAGGGCGAGGCCACACTGCTGAACTCCTGGTGAACCCCACCAACAGGGGAAGCTTTCCCCAGGAGGGCAGGCTGACCCGACTCACTCTGGCACCATTCTGGCACCAGAACTAACGTGAAGGCAGCAGCAAACCTGCAAGCAGGGAGAAGAGAAGCACAGCACAACCAGCTGGTCTGGTGCAACTGGGGGCAACATGAAAGCTTGGAGGTTCCCATGAGAACTGAGGGACCTGGAGAGAGAACAAGTAGTAATGGCCATAAAGAGGAGTCAGCAGTGCAGAGGTGCAACCCTGCAGAGAGAAGACAATGAAGAAAAGGAGCAGCAAAGGAAGCAGACAGCAAGGAGAGGCTGGGAGGATTGCAGTCTGCAAAAAGCTTTGGATCCAAGAGGAAGATTCATATTTGAAGTGGGAGAGAAATGAGGCAACACCTCCCACTTCAAGGTCGGTAGAAAGAGAACTAGCTGCAGCCTTTGGATATGGGTGAGAACTCAGGAAAGTGCCAAAGGAGGGCAGAGAAGGACACACACCTTACAGAATGCATTTATGTTTCCCCCACGCCCCCAGAGTCCAAGATAGTTGCAATGTCTAGAATAGTTATGCGTAGGAAAACCACAGCTTTGAAGAGCCAATTTATATGCTTAATTTAGATACAATACATATTTAAATCAGAGCTGTTCTGTAACTTGGATTTATATTACCGGGCTGGTTCAGCCTATTGTATCTTTTCCACTTTGTGTCACTTGCAGATACACTTTGTGCACTTTCCAGTAAGTACAGGTGGAAACAGCATCTCAATCTGCAATTCATGCTTTTGCTTACAGTCACACACAGCAAAGCCAACGGGAAACTGTGGGGCTCTACTCTGTGTTATTTCTACGTCTGTCTGAGGGCAAAGCTGACACCTGGCACAGGAGCCCCAGGCTGGCATGGGGCTGCCCCTGTCTGCAGCTCGTACACCCCGCCAGCTCCAAGACACACGTTGGCATCCGACTTAACAAAACCACTGAAATACTGTTTCAATTCTGCAGCTACATTAGTTAAAGCTCACATCTGGACAATAAAGAAAAAACAATGTTAGTTGGCTGCTTTCAATGCCGTTCAGTTCCAGCTGCCCTCCAGAAAGTGCTCTGCTGCTGTAAGTTGCGCTAACACAGGCACCAGGCTGAATAATGAACAGTTAATACTCTTGCTTTCTCAGAACCATTTGCTACCAAAGTGATGCTTTTTGAACAGAAACAAGGACTCTGTGCTTGCAGTGAATGTCTGCTCTCTCCTTGCACATTATGACAAATTCAAAATGAGCCTGGAATTACGTTTTTTGAATGTGAGTGGCAGGAAATAGTCCATAATAAGGAACAGCCTTAATAAAGCTGCAGTAACACAAACACCAAGGAAACTGAGAACACTGACTGCTGGTAACCAGCATGAGATTAAAGGTGGCTGCAGTGTTCATCCTCGCTCCTTTTTTTGGAAAGCAATCACGAGGGGGGCAGATCTGCAGGCTGTGATGTGCTCCCAGCAGCTTCCACCCCCCGCCCCCATGTGGTCACCTACCAGGAAGGTTGTTGACGTAACCTCCATCCATCAGGAGGTGCCCATCCTTTGGGTCGCAGAGCGGGGGCATGTACCCAGAGAGAGACATGCTGGCACGGATGTACCTCCACAGAGAGCCTGCAGGACAGAAACGGAGCAGCAGCAGGATTAATGTGCTGCCAGAGCTGGGGCAGGCGTTCACATTCGCTAAAAGGATCAGGAGGTGGAGGTGCTCCTGAGAATACTATCAGGAAGTGATTAAAGCAGTTTGTTATTTTCTATACCAAAACACTGGCTAGGAAAAAAAAATAATAATCAAAAAGGCCATTCAGCCCCACAGCCAGGCAAAAGCCTTAGAAACAGGGTTTTAAGGACACGTCTCGTATTCGTGGCCTGTAAGGAGTTGTCAGCACATGCCTGGCTGCGGGGATCATCTTTAGTGCTTTGTTGAGCTTACACTGATAAGGAAAGGAAAAGGCTTCTCCTGGGGAGAAAGGAATAGGAAGAATAAGTAGATTGAAGTGCAGCTAAAGCCATTATGTTCCACAGAGATACACAGCAAATGGGCTTTCAGCAGGAGCTGAACATGAAAAATACGGACTGCAGAAGCCCAGGAATTCTGCTTCCCCTGCTCTGCAGGAAGCGAACATCTCCGCTTCGCCACCACGTACTGGCACCAGGTTCAGATCTTATCTTTGCTGAGCACGTTTCTGTTAACAGTGCTGTAAAAAAGAAAGTTGTCATCTTTGAAGCTGTTATAAACAAAGCTTAATCTAGTAGAAATTGATTGGCTCTGTTTCCTGTAAGACATTCCGCTTTAAGGCTCTTCTTTGCTGATTTCTCTTTGTAACATTTGCAACAGCTGAATTTGGATGCTGTGCTCCCAAAGATGCTCGAGTCGTGTCTGAGAACCGAATCTTTAAAATACCAAAAACAAACAAGAGCTGCAGTGTTGGCTCACTTCTCAGTAATTAACCTCCCCGTGTTTCAAACAAACAGCTCTTCCCAGCAAACCAGCAACTGACTTTCTTCTTTTTTTAAAATATATAATGGTTCTTGCTCTAATGATAACCTAAGCACTCCCACTGCTTGGCACAAGTCAATACCGGCAGCCTTGTGTTTTATTAGCAGTAGCTTTAGGTGAGTTGGAATTTCATTGGCCTAACCTGCTGTGGAACTGGAAAACAACCTCTACAAAAGGTAAATCCCCTCTGTGTGCCTCAGCCCCCTTGGGTTAGTCCCCATTAATCCCCCTTGGCTGTCTACGCTGCCAAAGCCCCAGGGTCAGAGTGGTTTTATGGCCCTGTAGCCCACACCTGGGCTGCAGGAAGGGACAGCCAGCACAAAAGACAGAACACCACAGATGTGGCAGCAGAGGCCTCTCCTCTACCCACAGAAATATCTGGGGCACCTGGAAGGCTTGGAGCATCTTCACTGATGCCTGATTCACTGCACCATTACCCTAAATAGCCAGACAAAAGCTAAAGCAAATATCCCACAGGGCTGCCACCACATCCCGACAGCAGGGCAGACAGCTCAGATCCTTCTCCTCTGTTTAGTCACTGCAAACTGAATTAATTTTCCACCAGAGAAATAAAGAGGACTGGACACAAATGACAGCCTAACCCAGCTTCTGCTCCAGGCACCTGAGCCTCTTTATCAGGAATACATCTTCGTTTACGGAGAATTTGAATGTTAAGTTGCTTTGCTTGCATTCATTCTGATTTATTGTTAACACACCTGCACTTTGCAGAACATTTTAAGGACACAGAATGGTGCCAGTGGACCCATTTGCTCTCTGAACAGCGAGTTCAGCATCTCAGTTAATTTCTTCCCCACAGCTCTGTTCCTTGTTATGTGTGCAACCACAGTTCGGTGCTCAGCAAATAACAGAGGAGGGAGAAACAAAAGGAAAGAAAAATGCAAAGGGGCAGAGAGTTGCAGGAGCAAGGGGTGATGCTGAAGTGCCACGTCAGTCCCACACACCGCAGCAGGAGCGGCTGCCTGCACACTTACCATCAGTGTGGACCCTCATTGCTGAGGCAGTGATGTCAGTTGTGATCGTGAAGTAAGGAATCCACAGATCCTGCACCACAGGAGAGCACACTGTCACTAAATACGTAACCTTGCATGTAAACTAAAACCAATGCCTAACACAGAAACCAAAGCAACAGCATTGGTATCCTGACAGAGTTGCAGACACAAAGACCTGGAGAAACCCCATCAGTGCTGTACTTGAGTTCATCTGTTTGCTTCTTACACAAATACCTCATGCAGAACCAAGGCAGAAAACCCCCTTTTTTTTTTTTCCCCTTCTGGACCAAGTACTTTTTGCTGCCTTCCACACCTCACTTCCTGAAATCCCAGAACCCAGGAGACAAAAAGAGGCTGAGGACACAAGTCTGGTCCTCTGAGCAATCTTCTTCCAGTCTACGTGGCTGGCAAGTTGTACTGCATGGCGCTGAAGTGAGGAGACATTTCAGCAGGAGATGCAGAACACCCAGAGCTGCCTGGATCTAAGACAGCACAAAGCTTTGTAGCGTTACCTATAGATCAGCCTTGCAGGATGTTCCTTCAAGGCAGCCCCAGAAGTTTCTTGAGATATTGCAGGGTAAAACAGCAGCAAAGCATGGTACGTAACCTACCTAATAAACAAAAAGAATGACCTAGCCAAGTCCTTCACACATTTATTCAACACAGGCAAGGCAAAAATTAATGAGTCCAAAGAGAAGACCCCACAGAACTCTGCCGTACATGCTTCAATTCGGCACCCTCAACTCTTCCTGAAGGAACACTGCAGCCAGGAGCTGAAGAGCTGAGGCTCTGAATTGAGGCTAGAGAGCTTGTTGCTCTCCACGTCGTAAGTGAAGCTTCTGGGTCCCTATGTGGAAGGATGATTCCTATCCCACCAGCAGCACCTTGCAGTCTGTTAGGGCTGTAATCAACTCTTGCTAACATTCATCTCTGGTTGGAAATCACCAAAAACACTCCAACTATTGAAGTACAGAAATTTGGAGTCTGGGACACCTTAAAATAACACTTAAGAACACATTTCTTCAATGCTTAATGCTTTTTAATTTAGCTTTTATCATTTTATAAGTTACCCTTTACACTTAGGCAGCTTTCAGCTTTCCACTAATGTGCCTGGCTAACCAGCACTGACAGTATGAAGTGCAATTAGAGGTGAACGCCTCCCTCCTTGCAGAGGCACACAACATCCCCCCTTATTTATCAGCTGGAGGATATCCACGGTCACAGCCTGAAGGGTTTGCCCTGTGGCACTGCGCTCACAGGTGATGCTCCGTATGCCTCAGAGCTGGATTTCTCTTGGACAAACTTCCCTTCCTGCGACCACAAGGTTAGGACAGATCACGGAATTACAGCTGTAATATATAAAAATCATAAGGTAGGGAAGAAATTACTGCACCTCAAAGGCAAGTACAATAAATTGACTGAAGATCAGGAGGCATTCCTCCGTTCTGCCATTCACTTCTCAGAGCTCTCCTCAGCACCATCCCACGGCTCACACCGCAGCACGCCATGCCACAGTTCACACCAGGTTAACTGGGAGAAGCCAGAGCTCAGCACCACCGTGAAGGTCTCAATGCTTTGCAGCTCCTCCACTACATCAAATTGAGCAGAAAGAGCTGCTGTAGTCACCTGACACTCCGGTTTTCCTATCAGGCGCTGCTGAAACCAAATACAGAAGAAGCTGGAGTGCTCCAGGAAGGGACACGCGTGCCTGAAGAACCAACGGGATGGCTGCTGCCATCCAAAGAACAGAACAAAAATAATCCCAGTCTCGGGTCTTATCACTAAAACCCGCTCACTGCCAGCACCAGCCACTCCGCACAGCACAGCGCTATTTTAAGCCACATGTGATGATTAATCACTTACTTTCATCCTTGCATTTAAGTAGGGAATGTTTCAGATTATGCAGCAAATTGTCAATGTATTTTAAATATATTTATGAATCTTTTATCACAAGGATTCCAAACATAGGAATAACGTGATTAAGGCTGTAATGAGGTAAGACTGCAAGGTACCCAAACCTCCCGTGAGCCCAGTGATGGAGAATGACGACCACTGATAACTGACTTCACAAGCTGCAGCTGCGGGGGGTGGACCCTGCACAGGGCTGTCAGCTCAGACAGAGCACACAGCACCTGGGGGTTACAGCACCGTGTGCGGAACAGGGAAAGCCTGGATGTTATCTCAGCTTTCAATAGGCTGTCCATAAACACACAGTCCTCAAAAACCAATGGACCGTGAAGCCATTGCTGCCCCATTAACGACATTCTTTGGTAAGGTGCTGTAAGGGCCTCTTAAAGTCAACTTCCATAACACAATGATAAAACCATCTCGTCAATTTGACTCCAGGGACAACTAAACTTTCGCTCTCAGCCAAATGCATCCCTTTGTCAAACAGGAGTAGTGAAACTATTCCTCTTGTGTTTTCCTAGGTCTACCATAACGGCGTGATGTTCCATCCCTGCTTGTAACGTGTTTTCCAGCATCCCACGGCCCTGTACCTAACACTAGAATGGAAGAAAGACATTTCTTACAGCAGAATGCAGTGCAGCCACATACACGTGTGCACAGAGTGGGTACAGTAAGCAACCTACCTCAATCTGTTTATCCTTGAAGATGTTGCTGATGCTGTTGTTAAAAGCTGCTCCAGAAAACATTGAGGTTATTGGATACGTCAAGTCTAGAATAGTCTTAAACACTGAATTCATAACCTAAAAAGAACAAAAAAACCATTTCAAGTAATTCATGTTAATGTTATTCACATGCAAGCTGGGAGAGGTTATATTCCAGACTCTACAGCAGACGTGTGGGAAGCAACGCTACTGCTGTGCAAAAGTCATCAAGGGGACAGAAAAACAACTACAAATCCACAACCAATAAATCCATGCAGGGCATCATAAATGCACACCAAGAAGCACCCAGCTCTGCACTGGTTTGCAGTAAGGCTGTGGAGAACTGTGCATTTGTGTCCCTTCTACCAGGAAGCCCAAACTGGACTCCAAAGCAGTGCACATGGGCCCAGGCATTAACAAATACACACAAATGGTACAAACGATTTTAATAACAGAAATAAATTATTGGTTATCTCCCTCTGAAGTTGAAGCTACAGCGTGTTTAGGATTTACCCCAATGTACACAGTTTGCCTGCATGGAAAGGGAACCCATAAGTCAGTAATACGGGTCAGATACAGATCCCACTGGGTTTCCTCAAGCATTGCACACACCACCGTATCACAACAGTGGGCAGGCACTGGCAATCGCGTCCCTTCCAACACACATGCTGCAATTCAGCTCTCATTCCTTTTCTCCCCTCCTCTCCATTTCAGATGTGGCACAACCTCACACTAACCTACAGCTGAAGTGATGAAAAGGATCTAAATGTAACCGATAACACAACCAGCACTGCGGCCACATCAGTCCTATAACCACGCTGTGGGTCTCAGCGTCTGATAAACCCCAGTGAAGTGCTGTCTGAATACACGACACCATATCCAGTTAACACACAACTGAAGACAAAAACAAACCACCAGGAATCCACCAGGCTGGATGTGGCTCTGCTCATCTGCACACAGCAGGGAGTTGAAACCAGATGATCATTGTGGCCCTTTTCAGCCCAGGCCATTCTATGATCCTATGAATTTACTCTTTCATAACCAAATAAGGTTTCAGTAGAAAAAATAAACATTTATATTAGATGAAATATTTTATCCCTCCACGTTGCTCTGCAGTTTAACAAACAGATTGGCAGACAATAGGGCAGCACACAGTTGGAGCCCCACAGCATGAAGGAGCCTCTAAAAACCTGCATCTATTTAAGGCTCTGCAATCAACATCTGGCATTTGCTTTACTCTAGCAGTGATGTGAAGGATTAGCCTACATTGCTGTGCCCAGCTGCTTTTAAGCATATATTATCTATGTACCCAGAGAAAACACAGCCATGCACAATAAAGGGGAAAAAAAAGAGTCTGGAAAAGCAAGCACACAAAGAGAAAATGTGGGAGAAGCTGAGAGCCTCAGCACAGGGCCAAGGAGCAATCCGTTACCATTGCTCATATGGGGGGCTGGGGGGAACAGTGTGCCGCCAAACTGCACGTCCCACCCAGCATAAGGGTCACCTGGAATTCGTTTTGTACTTAAAACGAGGATTTGGTCTCCGGTGGTGCTCAGAGCGATGAGTTCTGGGAAAGAAGAATTTGCAAAGATTCCATTACTTAATACCAAATAAGGGTCTCTCCAAACGGTGCACCACGCATCAGGCTGTCCTTGTTGCAAACGACCCATATATTGTGCAGTCTCTACGTTTTCCCTGCAATTAAGGCAGGATCCAAATGAACATTTGGACCATTTTGAAGCCATAGACAGCTGAGAGGGCAGCAAAGGAGATGGGAGGAGAGGGAATGCATTCCAGGTGAGATGTTCTGATGCTGTGACGCACTGTGCCACCTGTGCAACCATTAGCTGGCAAACAGCTGCAGGCAGCGGCAGGATGGGTTAACAACACCTTCCAAAGCAGTGGTCAGGTCAGGATTTTGTGTACAACCTCTGATCTGAAATCCCCCCATGATGATGCTTCATTTGGGGTCAATTTCAACACAGCAGGTAATAAAATCCAAATGGTAAAAATGAGCTGTCAGGACTATAGATATGTGGAAAACAGATTTTCCTTCCACCTCTTGCTACAACAACTCTAAGATTTAACAACACCACCCTTATATTTCTGCCTTTTGTCAGTGGTCTGGAGCATAGAATTCCACCTGAAGGGCAATCACAGAGGGAATGATGGTCAGCTGAGAAACGGAAAAGCAATCTGTCCTGATTTAGATTTTGCAAGCAGACAAACCCAGTGAGTAAAACCTTCACCACTGGTCGATAGCGTTTAAGATGCTGTTAAAAAGCAATGAACCCCCGCAGGGCCCAGGCTCTCCTCCAGCCCCTCCTGCACACAGCCAGCACATGTTCTCTAATTCTTTAGCCCTGTTTAAAAGGCAAAACTCATTTACTTACACAAAATATGTAACTAAGTTCGTTTTTCTTCAGGGTTCCTGAAGCACCTGAGGTTGCTTTTGCCTGTGGCACATTTTGCTGTGATGAATCAGGGCTAAGCCTCAGTAACCAACACTCCCTTCACCTTTTTCTGATCCCCTCTGGCCAGGAGGTATCTTTCCCACAATATTCCACCTGCCCTCCATGCCAGTTGAGCTTGGCAGTGTTTGCCTGCACATCCCACGCTTTGAGTTTGTTTGCATGGACCCATCCTCATAGCTGCTGTTGTGCACAGGAAGATCTGGCACACAAAGTAAATCGGGGTAGCATGCAAAGAAATTCACAAAAGAAAAATAAAAACCACAGAACGCTTGGGTTGGAGGAGCCCTCGCAGCCCCCAACCCCATCCTGGTGCCTCTGAATGGTCTCCCTTCCTTCTACCACATCACATCTGCATGCTGCAGAGGATGCACTCGATCCCACTGTCTGTGACACTGATAAAGATGTTGCAGAGCACCAGTCCCAAGGTGGACCCCTGGGGGATACTGCTGCACTCCCTCCTCATGCTTCCCCCTGACTCCCAGCAGCAGTCCCACACCAAATCCCCTCCACATGGGCACTGCATCCACCTCCTCCCAGCCACACATATTGTCCTTAACCTGACCTGCATCCCCCCTTCCCGTGCCGGCTGCTGGAGGGCTGCGCCGGCCACAAAGCAGCATGGCAAAAGGTTAAAAAAAAAAAAAAGAAAGAGAGAAGAAAAAAAAGGGATTAAATTTGGCCAGATCAGCTCATTGTGCAGCTGCAACCTCAGCAAGCCCAGCTTACATCAATGTGAGCTGCCGTGCAAGCACAGCCTCAGCCCACAGACAGCAAATGGCTGCAGGATCCTACCCAGCAATTCTTAACACTGCTCTCATTGCTGGAAGCTTCTAGCTACAGATCCCTACAATCCTGTTCCTTTCCACAACAGAATATTCTGTTCTTTGTGAAATATGTGTCCTTTGCAACACCCTCCTGTAAATAAAATAAAAAGAAAATAAATCCCCAGCGCTCTGTTAACATGAAAGCTTTGTTTGCAGGTTTGTTTAGTTTTAGTCCTGCTGCTTAAACACGGGGTTGGAAGGAAAATAGAGGCAGGAACTGACCTGACTGCTGCTGACCTCTCTGAGGCACCTGAAATAATGTCATTTCTTTGCTGTTTCATTAGGAGCAGAAAACACATCTGGTTAAAACATTCCCTTCTTCCATCCCCAAAGTGCAGTGCTACAGATCTGCCCGCTGCTAAAAATACCGAGAGGAGAAATGACTGCAGGACAAATACCAGCATTTGTTTTGGTGGTGTAAAAAAGGCAAAAAGCCAATGAGAGTTATCTAATCCATCACAACGGAGACATCTCAGCCCCCCGGGCTGCGGCCGCTCTGCTGTGAGGTTGGGCACACAGAGAGCTCAGCAATAACCACTCACCAGCAAAAGCTCAGGGGCTGCACAGCACAGAAGCAGCACTGGTGCAGCATGCAGTGCTGGGGTCCCTCCTCAAAGCCCCCCCTGCATAGCAGCACTGCTGCCTGGGATGCAGCTCTGGAAGAACAGAGCTGGGACTGCAGCGCTGGGAGCCGAGCACAGATCTGCTCAGCTGTCACTCAGAGAAGCAGCCCCTTCTATGCCTGCTCATCTCTGGATCTTCTGTGAGTGCCCTGCAGATCTGCCCTGCTCCTGTAGGCGCTGAGGACAGGAGCTGCTCTCCTCACTCAACCTACAGCTGCTGCACCACAACGCAATCGAGGATAACTCAAAAAAGCCACTGGTAAAAAGTAAAAATACAGATACATAATCCCTCAAACTACTTTGTAAATGAGCTGTGATCTGAGCTTGGGGAGGGGGGCTGCACTGCTTTCTTCATTGTAGCACACAAACACTTTGCTGGCCGGAGCTCAGAGCGGGCTGCCAGCAGGGCGGCTTCCAGCAGAGCGGGCTGTTCTGTTCTCAAACCCTTCAGTAATTTCTGGTTTAAAACACAGACCTGACAGCACAATGATACAAACCTGAAGGAAATCCATTCTTCATTAATAACGAGAAATACCTGCTCTAACAAAGGACATTAACCTTACTGCAGGTTTTAAGGGACAAACACCTGAAGGGCCCAAATGCACCACTGGGCCAAAGCCCGGCCTTCCCTTTGGAAGCCTTCTTTCAGCTTTGCAATCTGTGTTCAAAAATCCATCAATAGCAGAAATTTCTTCATTTCACCTTTAACCATTTCTGGTAAAAGCAAACGTGATGGCAGCTGAGGAGGGCGAGATGCAGGAGCTGCAATCATGGAAGTGCCACAGGAGCCCATTGCTGAGGTGCCCACACAGCAGCACTTCCAGCTCTGCCTCCCCACACACAGAACAGACCCGGCATTTCAGGCAAGGAGATAATCTCTTGGACAAGTGCATGGAGGAAAATTCCACCGCTCTGACCTGCCCATTAAACACCAGAGCAGCTGAGAGAAGGCAGTGAGCCACAGACTGCTAGAGGCAGGCAGAGTCATTGCAGGGCGGTCTCACCGCTGCTCTGATGCTCAGGAAATGAAGACCACAAGGTTAAATGCTCTGAAACAATTCAGTACCACTGGTTTTAATACCCTTAATCTCAACCCTCCTCCGCATCATGCAGCCCTCTGATTGCAGCAAACTGTTCTGTATCACAGCTGATGCTTCAGGCGCTTCCCAGCGCAGGCAGCTCTGCAGTCCAGCACGAGAGCTGCGCTCCCCCAGTGACAGAGGTGAACTGCCCAGCTCCCGCAGCCACCCTCCCACTGGCACTGCAAAAACGTGCACAGGTCCCAGTGTGTATTTCAATGCCACAGAGCAGCTAGCCTACAAGGTACGTGGTTGTCTTACAGCTACACAGCAATTCTGCTTCACTCTATAGCTTAGAAGGCACCTAGAAGAGGCAAACAGTACTGATGCACAAGCAATGCCTCCTTTTTCACCCTAAAACTCAAGATTCAGGCAGACCCAGAGCTCAACGCAATTGAAGAATCGCCTTTCAATAAGGAAACCAAAATTAAAATGTGATTTTCATATAAATAATGCAAAATCTGAGCAGTACAATAACTAGCAATCTTCAGAAACAATGCTAGATGTTCACCATCCATCAATTTCAACCAGTGTAACTTGCTGCTAGTACCCTTTTCCCCCCAACATCCCACAATAAATTCACTCACAGATGTCACTGCTTCAAACAACCTCCCAAACCTTCCTTTAACAAATGCATGGCTTTGTCTGTAATAAGTATTAATGGCAAACAGTTCTCCTGCAGCAGAGCATCACCACTCCAGAACTCTAAGGCTACAACATGAGTCACACATTTCGCATTTAGTGAAGAGAAGGGTTACCTCTGTCAATCAGATCCACTGAAAGATGACAGCATATGAGAACAAAAGAGAGAAAATTATACAAAAGAAAAACATTTGTTGAAAGTTGGAAACAGATTCCAGCACATCAAATAAGGACAAAACGGAAATCAGCACACGCTAACACACTTGAACAATATCATTCTGCATTCTTGTAGCTGGGAGGTTGCACAGAGCAAAACCAAGCATGTGGATGTTGCTCTCCTCAAGGAGCTCCTGGGGCTGCAGCACAACAGGGAGCAACCTTTGGACTCCACTCCCTCCCCACCAGGCCTTTGGGCACACAGACACAGATGGCCACACTGCCTCAGATGGCTGCTGGCTACCAACGCTTGTGTTTAAGCTCTCATCTGAGAAGGGAAATGCAACATTTGGAGTTCTCACCATGGCCCACTGCCTGGCTTTGATCCTCATCTGATTGTAGCTGCGTTCTTCTGCGTACAGAGCGCTCATGAAAGCACCAATGGACGTTCCTCCAATCATATCCACGGGGATGCCAGCTTCTATCAGCGCCCTGATAACCCCGACCTGGGAGCAGCCCCTGCGCCGAGAAGAAAAAGAGACATTATCAGACAAACAGCCACTGAGAAACCGCACCGCATCCAACATCTACCAGGTCTGCTCTGGAGCACTCAGGGATGGGTGCATTCCAGAGACCTTTGGGAAACAAGAATCACTGGAAGAAGAATCACAAACCTCAGCCAGGCTGCGATGATGGAATGGCTCAGCACATGGACTGACCACGAACCAGATGAACATTGATGGGATAAGAAGAAAAAAATAGCAAAGCATCTCCAAGTGGGGAGACACAGTGCTACCTGGGGAGGTCACTGCATGGAAAGGTTGGTGTTAAGGGAAGGATTTACACACACACCACAAAATGGGGAACCCACTGTGCCCACATGCCAAAGGAGTCAAACCACAAATGGATTTAAATGTAGACTGCTTGATTGGAGTTATGGGGCTGTCAGCAACAAAGCACAGAAAGTCTTGGTGCTGCGTGCATGTAATGCCAGCACATCAGCTCGCTCAGCTCACCTGCATGGACTCATTGCAGCCTCAGCCACACAGCTGTACAAACTTCCTTTCCCCACCTTCATCCCGTTTTTCCGCTCCCCCGCAGTTCGCTCTATTTCCGTCCTTTTTCCCTTTGCTGTTTACATCCCATAAATACTTGCTAACAGCTGCCAAGTCCGCTGTAGGTGTCATTTGGCCAAGCTATGCCGAAAACATTCTTTCCATCTAAAATAAATCCCCTTCAGCTGCTGAAAAGCTTTGAGGCAAGTTCTCAGTTGTACCGGTGTAAATGACTTCAGTGATAGATCTGCACTGGTGTAAACCAGGAGCTGAGAGTAACCCATCTTGGTTTCCTCTCTGAATTCTCCTGCTGCTTTCCTATTGTTTCTTCTCATAGGTTGGAAGGGACCTCAGCTCCAACCCCTGCCGTGGGCTGGCTGCCCCCCACCAGCTCAGGCTGCCCAGGATCCCACCCAGCCCAGCCTCAAATGCCTCCAGGGATGGAGGATACCCTGATACTGACACTATGCTGAGGAGCAGCCCTTATGCCACCAGACCTGCCTTCTGCAGAGCGCCTGCACTGCATGGATTCATTTCCACACTTTCATTACTACAAAGCATTTCCTGTTCAGAGCGTGATTTTAAGCTGGCCAGGACTAGCTTCACCCTGGATTGCCTCCCTTGAACCTTTCCCAAAATAGGATCTCCTCATCTACACATTCATGCATCCAGAAAATGAGGAGTTTGATGTGATCACACTGGGTTTGGATTTGTTTCACTACATGATGCCCTTGAATGAATCACAAAAGATTATTGCTGCTTCTATAGGCAAACCATCACCTCCCCACCTTGTATGGGCAAAGTCCCTGGGGATATTTCCACCTCCCAGCCAAGTGCGCAACAGTTCCTCATCTCCAAAACGTGGCCTGGTTTCAGTGTGCTGACCAATAAGGCAGAAATGAAAGCACTTTGCTCTGTAAGGGATCTCCTGTTGATTTGTCCTGGTTATTGGCTTTGGGCTTATTTAGCTTGGAGAAGGCTCCAGGGAGACCTCATTGCAGCCTTTCAGTACCTGAAGGGAGCTTACAGGCAGGAGGAGAACCAATTTTTTTACACAGCCTGATAGTGATAGGACAAAGGAGAACGGCTTTAAACTAACAGAGGGGAGATTTAGGCTAGATGTTAGCAAGAAATTTTTTACTCAGAAGGTGGTGAGGCAGTGGAATGGGCTGCCCAGAGCTGTGGGTGCTCCATTTCTGGAAGCACTTAAGGCCAGGCTGGATGGGATCTTGGGCAGCCCGACCTGGTGGTTGGCAACCCTGCCGTAGGCCTTAGGCAGGGCAGTTGGAACTGGATGACCCTTCAAGGTCCCCTCCACCCATTTAGGGGCTGAAGACGTGCTTTCTCGAACAAGGCAGCAAGGCAGTCAGAGCACAGTCCTTCTGGCAGGAGCTCTTGCAGCAAAATTCCTGCTCCTGAAACAAGCCCCTGCTTTCATCTCCTGGGGAGATGCTGCTGGCATGCAACTCTGCTGCACGGAGGCCAGAGCTCAACTGATAAAAGAAAAATTCTTCCGAGAGCGGTGGATGTGTCTGCTGTGTGTGTGCTGCCAGAGCCCCCATTAGATACGAGCCACTGAAAAAGGCAGCAAATGCAGCAGGACGTTTCAGAGTACACCGTCTGTAGGAATACAAGCTGTCCTCCACGCTCAGGCGGCTGAAGAAAATACAATCAGTACAAAGCAGAGATGGTGCACTGATATTCTTTCCCACCACCAGCACGTAACGTAGTTCCACGAGCATGCAGAGCTGGAACTGCCATTTTCTGAGCATGACTACGGAGTGGTGAAGCTGCAGAACTGATTGTGGTGCCCCAACCTGCACTGTGGGTACAAAACAGGAGAGTGAGCAGCTCGGGTCCCACAGGGCTTCCATTCCAGACTGAGAAACAAAGCAAGCCTTCCGCATGGTGAAGGGGTACCACCTCCAACACGGCACCTGAAATCTTCTGCAGTGCAACACCACAAACAAACAAGGCTTGGAAATGTTAACACGCGTGTACCTCTCCAACAACACTATTTCCTAGGTTCCCTGACCTCAGGCTGCCCAGCATCATACACTTGCCGGAAGAATTACAGTGCTTTCAGCTCAAAGTGGTGACAGAAACCACAGCGCTGCACTCCTGCTGAGCTCCTCACACACTTACCAGGAAGTTTCCATTCAGGATAACATTTAAGAATGAAGTCCCACTTCTAAGCTGACCTGAGGGGAATAAAGCCCTCATCATTACCTGGTCCTCATCCCAACACCATCCTTCGCAGCAGCTGCCTCAAGGGAAGCTTTTGCAACCATCTCCCTCATGGTGAAACTCCAATTTCTTCTGCTCCCAACCTTGCTCCCCCCTGCACACTAACTTCAGACCAAACTTGAGACAGAATGTCAGAATGATGCACTTGGCAAAGCACGAGATGCATCATCCCCAAAGAGATCGAAGCAGAGCCTCTTCGGAGCAATTACTCCGCAGTTCATTACCAAGTTCATCTGCAAACAGAAGGTCTGAAGCCTTCAGTTCATGACCACGTCTCATGAGACTTTCTTAGCTAAGGCAAATACTCATCTCACTGCTTTATTTTTAGGAGTTGGGCTTTATTTGTTCAAACAACGCACTCCAGGGCTGATCTGGGTCAGACTCAAATTAGGAATCCAAACGTTAAGTTACCATCTTTGTTTCCAAGGATGACCCTAGACTCCTTATCATCCCCCATCAGACTACAGGAAATAGCACCAACAGAACACTCAGGTGTAATTTTATCTTTAAGGATAAAGACTTGAAATCCTTCATAGCTCTTTCAGCTCCCAGCCACCCCCCTGGAACCACATCTGCTGTTTGAACGACTCTGGGAATCCGGGCACCTCACCGCATGGCTGACACTGGAACTTGGCTTTCATTTTCGGGTCTGGCTCACTCAGACACAGCAGTGGATCCTCTGCACACAACAGGAGCACAAACACAGGGCATAAGGCCACTTCTCCAACACTGACAGGCTCTGAAGCCCCACACATCTATCTGAGCTTGAAAGAGGGATACAATAAAGAACAATCACAGCTCTAATACTGAGATACAGACATCTAGCTAGGAACACACAAACACACTGCAGGTTAGCAGAGAGCTTCCCTTCCACCAAACGCACCCCACGGCAGTGAGCTGGCTGTGCTTGAAGGAGAGCAGGAGCTGTGGGCTGACAAATGCAAAGGCCATGGGGATTAACCTGGAGTCGCCAACTTCCTGCCCTTGCAAATACCAGAAGGCTGAGGTTGGGCTCAGTATACAAAGGGATTACTCTGAAGAAAGGGAACTAGGGGAAGGATATCTCAAGCATTTGGCCCTTTTCCTGACATGAAGCAGAGCCAGCCTCTTCCAGATCATTTTGACACTTGCATACCGTGGAAATCTTGCTTCATAATCATTACTGGTCGCTAACAGACTGTAAATGGTGCAAATGCCTCAGTTTCATTCTTTGGTTTAAAAGAAGGACAGAAGCATTTTTCAAGCCTCTTTCATATTTCAGTTTCATTTAGCAGCAGCACAATGGATTTCCTGGGGACTATTGGGCTCTTTGCAGCCAAACCAGGCGAGGGTGCCCTCAAACCTCAGCAGCCCTGGGGAACACGTGGACTTTGGCTCTGTAAGCAAACATCACACACAGGATTAGCAACAGCCTGGCTGCTCCTAAACCACTGCAATGAAGAGTTAACTTAATCATAATAATTGGGTTGGAAGTCAGGTTTCAAGCAAATTCCCCAGACCCATTCAACTCACTGCTGAATGCACGTTCAGGGAGCACAACACCCTCCTAAAGCCCCCCAAATTTCAGAGTAATCATAGTTTAAACTTCTTCTATAAGCGCTCCAGAGCATTATAGAGGTTGACCCGCGCTGATGCTGAAGCTGAGATGCAGCAGCCTCGTTTTACAGCACACCACAAGCACTTCAGGCATTTGCCCAAGCCTACCCTGGGTCAGCAGCTGAGCAAAGCAGAGCGAATCCCCGTTCCATGCTGCAGCAACTGCCCTCCATGGCTGCAGTAATTCAGGGCACTGAGAGCACCAGAGGCTGTTGGTGCTTTTTGGCGTCATCCTAACCAAGGTCAGAACGAAGAACAAATGATTTTACCATCAGCAATTTTGTTTCATAACCTCCTTCAGAACAATTCTTTCCATCAGGATATATTATTTTAATATTTCCCAGACTGGGAATACCATTTTCATACATTTCTCAAGCTGCTGACCCTCCGTTTACTGTCAATTCTAAATACTGTGAGATGGATGACAAATGCAGGGCACACCTGCACCCCGTTATAAAGCACTGAGTGCAACCCCAAGCACTGCCATCAATAGTCTCTTTGCAAAAGGCAGTGCAGTCCCAAAGCACACTGCGTGATCCAGGGGGAATTACTCCAAAGCCGAGCAGTGTCTGTTGATGACAAATAAGGACACATCCCGGTATGGGAGCAGCAGCTGGCAAACTATTTCTTCTTTTTTTTTAATAGCTTCTTTGAGAGAGGATTTGAAATTAAATCCTGGGAGAGGAAAAGAAGGGCAGATATAAGGCAAACAAGGAGGAATGATAGCAGGATGAAAGGATGTAAAGAACACGTTAATCTCAGGGCTTGGGTATGTCCGAACAGGAAACACACAGACTAACAAAGACAAGAGAAAGGATGAGGGGACCTAGATAGGAATGGAAGCTTGGAGGTGACATCATTAATCAAGTTAAGATGAACAGTACTTCCATTCTGCAGCATGAGGACGTCATAATACCAACACATTTGGGTTCCCTCAATCCCTGTGTGCCTCACATCCAGGGGTGCTCCCACTAGTCTCCATTTATGTGAAGTTTTGAACCCAGCAAAGGCTCTGAAAAGTATTTCCTGTATTCTAATGTCTATGAGGAATGCTGGGAGTCCAGGAAATGCCCAGGGGATTTTCCTTCGTCCCTCTGTAACCGCTGTATTGAATATGCCTAGGAGCCCATAGAGGAAAGCACCCCTCTGTGCTCTCTGTAACTGTGTTTTCAGCACACACCTCTGGAGACAGCTTCTGAATTCAGGCAGTAAATCCTTCCCCCCTGCCTCCCATCACTCCCCAGGCACATGTTCACCATCTGGGTGCTCGTGGTCAGGGAGGACCTTTCAAAAAGGCAACTCCAGCTCCTGCCTTCTATCTGAGGCAGAGACATCGATCTCGTGAGCTCCCATCTCCACTTCCAGTGCTGCACTCTGCAGTGCTGGTATTAAACAATTTCCACACACATACTGCTTCCACTGATCTGACTAAGGAGCCTCCTATCATCAGTTATCAGTCTTAGCTGAGGAATAAGAATTAATCTTCCTTAACTGCTGGAACTGCTTCTGAAGCACCTGCACCATAAAACTTGATGCAGACTCCCCTGGAGACTCTGTTCCTATCTGAAATTGAACATCAGGGTTTAATAACCACACTGCTGCCATCATCTGCACCACGGTGAGGGAATCACTGCAAGAAATGAGTGCTGCCTGCATTTTGTAAGCAAACCACGCAACCCTAAGGGCTGCACTTCACAATAGGTACATCACCTCCAACTCCAGGCTTCCCCCATCACAGCAGACATCTCAGCACATCCTGAAGGCTGGGATGTACCTATCAGCTCCACCACTCTTTTGCACTCAGGAGCCTTCACCTCTGTCATGCCCAACAAGGCCCGCTGAGCTTGGGAACTAATTAACAACACTTCTCTCTGCTTTTGTGGGCTATGGAACAAAATACAGCAGCCCAGAGTAGATCCCTGTTGCTAAAGGGCTTGCAGTTCTGAATGAATCAGAGTTGCAGCCAAACATGAGGAATGCAGAGACAGGAAGGCCTCCTGATTTTATTCTTCATAGAGTCTGGGATCTTGGAGTCAGGCACTGAGGGTACAGAAGGAAAATGTGGTTCCCTTGGAGCAAAAGGATGATGAGATCTGCCACTCGGGCACTCTCTCTGGTTTTTGATCACTGGCTAAAGTCCCTGAACTGGAAGACAAACCCAGCTCTAAGGAGCAGAGATCCAAGCGAGGCTCAGCACCAAGAAGTCACCAGGCAGCACCTGGCCTCCAAAAGCACAGGGTCTGGGCACCCAGTGCCTTGGGGACACAGAAGCAGATGATGAAGAAGCAGGTTCAGACACAAACAAGTCCATAACAAGGAAGGCACAACATGCTTCTCCTGAGTTGCTTTTATCCTCCCATTCCAGAGGATCAGTGCTGAAAATAAAGAAGAAAAGGCAGAAAGAAGAAGTTGATTAAATAGGCCAACTGCCCAAAACGAAAACGCAGCAATTAGTCAAACTCTCAGAGTCAGCGAGAACAAGCAGTAGGAGTGCGGGGAATTTACCTTACTTCTCAAGAACCGAGGCAAAATCATAGAATGGCCTGGGTTGAAAAGGACCACAATGCTCATCCAGTTCCAACCCCCTGCTATGTGCAGGGTCACCAACCAGCAGACCAGGCTGCCCAGAGCCACATCCAGCCTGGCCTTGAATGCCTCCAGGGATGGGGCATCCACAGCCTCCTTGGGCAACCTGTTCCAGTGCGTCACCGCCCTCTGAGTGAAAAACGTCCTCCTAATATCCAACCTAAACCTCCCCATCTCAGTTTAAAACCATTCCCCCTTGTCCTATCACTGTCCACCCTCACAAACAGCCGTTCCCTCTCCTGTTTATACGCTCCCTGCAAGTACTGGAAGGCCACAATGAGGTGAAACAAGAGAGAAGAAAAAGAGATACCCTGATGAAATAAATACCTACAAACACCTTCCAGCAGCAGCTCTCGGGGGAGGCTGCCATTCCCCACCTGAAGGAAAGGGCTGGGAGGAATGGAGAAGCAGAGCACTGTGGAGCTGGGACAGCAGCAGGACGTGGGCTGCATGAGTGCAGGTAGGGGAAGGCAGCAGCACCCAGCATGAGCATGCAGCTCATCACTTCAGGCACAGCACCCAGAAAAGGCAAGAAAGCGCTTGCAGCATCTCTGATGCACTTCGTGTGTTGGCATTGTACGGCACTCCAAGTACCCAAACAAATGCATCTGATGCTTTGTATTTTCTTAATGTGTCTACGCAGAATCGGCGCATTGGAGCAAATTAACTCCTACAAGAATGACATTATAATCAACAACAAGGCTTGTCATCGCAGCGCAGTGTCAGTCAGCCTTCTGCAACATCACGACCGATTGTTTTTCTCCACAGCCCCAGGGACTCTCAGATACTTCTCTATTAAGTATTTACTGCCCATAAATTTTAGTTTCCCAACAGCTCTGCTGAGACAACTACGGCAAACCAAGGGAAGGGTGGGCTGTGTGTGGGACGGCTGAAGTTCACGGCAGTGACGTATGGGAGGTTCGTGCCTTTATTGCAGGGTTTGCTGTGTCATTATTCTCACAACTACATTTCAAAGGTGCTGTTTTTCTAAACTCAGATCTCCTTTCCTTCCCCCAAACTCGGCAATCCTAACTGAAATTAAGTTAGCAGTTGACTACAGCAAAACACTGTAATTTCAGAACTGTATCACTTTGATTTGTTATATTTTTAACTTCACAAGAGAAAGAAAACCCTCATTCCTCCGCGCCTTTTGTCATGACAAACCTAAGATAATGACTAGGAAGCTGCTTCGGTAAAACCTCCCAAACTGACTATCATTGGGAAGCCAGACAAACATTCCAAAGTAACAACTAAATAATTGATATTACTGGAGCCACAGAGCACAGCACCTCTCGCAGAAAGGAGCAGCCAGGGCCCTGCGCTGCTCTGAGCCCAGTATGAGTCATGCTTCCAGAGCAGTGTAAGAGGTTACTTCACGCAGAGTACCATCCAAAGGCTACACTCATCATGCCGGCTTTAGTCAGACAGGCCTTAATCACAGGATGATTTCCAGTACCCAATGCACAATCTCCTGAAGCCTTCTTGTCAGTAGAGAAGGGGATCCAAGAACTTTGGCCTGCAAAGCTTTCAAAGGCAGATTTGTACAGAGCTCAGAATAACTCTATCCTTTCCCAAGAGTCTGAACTGTACTCGCACTTGGAAAACAAATTAAACAAAAAAGTCAGTCTTTCATCCAACCACAGCTTTGATGACAATCCAGCTACAGAAATAGCATGCGAGTACCTTTCTGTTGAAAAACATAACGCTCCCACCATCCATGTGCCACCAGCACGAGCTCTCAGAGAAAGCTTTTTGGGTCATGAAATGTAAAAAAGGATTTTAGAGAAAGAAGCAAGTTTCTTATTTACCCACTATCTGCCATTTTATCCTCTTAAAGTCTTCCATACTGCACAGATGCAGGGATGGGCAAATTAATGGCTGATGAGACACGAGCACATTGATGAATGGGTGACTGCATCCAGAAAAGCAAAACACAGCAGCTGTGCGGTGCTTCAGATTTGGGGAAGAAGACAACACAGGACCAACAAGCAGGCTCTAACAAGCCTGATCTTTCTTACCTCTGCTCTCGAACGCCAGCAGGTGGTAGCTTGCAAATTAAGCAGTAGAACAAAAAAAATAGTTTGGCAAAAACTACAGCAGTGTTTACAGAAGGAAGAAGGGAAGGGAATAAGCAAAATGTGCTGCCAGAAATACACAAGTACATGGATTTTAGCATGGCATTGGCTTCAGCAAAGAAGATCTCAGCTACTAACAAAGCAGCACAACCAACAAAAAACCCACAAGAAACCAAGTGCTTTATATCATTGATAAGAAATCTCCTGAGATACACAGATTAAGTACAAGCTCCCTTCCTCTGCTTTATTTTGTGCCTCCATAGGACAGCGTTTATCTCAGAAATGAAATACTGAAATCATCTTAGGTGGGGAAACCGAGAAAGCAACCAGGATAAAGGCATCTTTACAGACACTCGAAGAAACAGCCAAAGCAAAGCACTGGCTGTCTCAGCATCAAGTGACTAATCAGAACAGCTGTCACAAAGGAGTTCTAACCTTTACTTATAGGGAATATTCCCTCCCCAAAGCCCATGGTGGTCCCAAGACAAAAATGTGGTATCTCAGTGGATTTGAATCAAATATGCAATATATGTATTCATATTTATATTTGAGAGCGGTATTTCAGAGCACTGTTTTAAAGAAAGGCAAGAACATGGTGATGAAGATAATGAAGTTGGTGCCCTCTTGAATACTAAATTCTACATCTTTCTCAACAGAAAAGTCTCGAAGTTGAAAGCAATTCCAAAGAAAAATATTGCTAACAGTGCATTTCCAAAGCTCACTTGTAACTCAGCTGGAATCCTAATCAGAGCGTTCAGCACACATCCTACCCTTGTGTCTGCAGACACACACACACACGCTTCCTGGGAAGCAGGGCTGTGAAGCACACAGGTACCCGGGGTATCACATCACTTTAAAGAAGAGAACGTTCTCTCATCAGAAAATGTAATTCCTCCGGTTGTCTGAACTTTGAAAAGCTTTGAGGGCCTTGGAAATATCATGACCCACTTTCTAACGCAAGAATCCATTGGGAAAAATCCATAGCGTGGGCCAACATAAGAAAGAAGAGCCACATTTATCCTCATCATCTCCTGGCATTAAGCCCAGTGTATGAGAGAACTCATAACAAACACTCAGTACCAAACACTCACGTTCCTACTTGTGTTCCTTCCACAGAAATCCAAACAAAAATCCACCCAATTATGTTTGCATATGAAAAGCATCTCCTCAGCCTCTCTCCAGAATGCTATTTACCAAACAGAGCAGATTTTATAGAATGCCTGTTGTTCTGCTCTAATCACAACTCTGCAAGAGTGGTGCTGCTCTAGGACTCTACAGCAATGCATCCACATGTCCAGGACACGCCACAGGACGCACAGCAGCAGGCTGGGACTTCTGGCAGCAGACACCAGAGAACATTCTGGGACCTACCTGGCTCCCCCACCGCCAAGGACCAGGGCGATGGCATTTCCAGTCAGAACACGAGCCAGGCGAGAGAAGTCCGAGTGGCGGTCTGGTGGCTTCTGGAACACACGTTCATACATCTCTATCTGCAGAAGGGAGGAATACAGAGATCATTCTAAAAGCGTGAATGTCTTATAGCCCATGTTAACAACATACCACAAAAAGGGGTTATGAACTATTCAAACAGGCCTGGTAATCAACTGCATCTCCCACTTTTTTGCTTAAGTTGGAAGAATTTCACAGTAGTGCAGTATTTTCTGTGATCGAGGATTTAAAATCACTGATAACCACGGAAAGCCAGACAGATTTAAGAGAACAGCAGCAATGTAACACTCAGTTGCAAATAGGAACATCCTGTAACAACATCACGTCAGATTACATTTGAAACATGGATTACAAGTAAAGTACTGCAGCTAAGAGGCCAACCACCAAATCAGGTATCTCACCAGCTTTGGCAAGCTTCTTTTGGAAAACACTCTTCGTGGACAGTGCAGATGAAGGTGAGCAGAACACCAGCTCCTCATATTGAGCCATTCCACAGTTCGGGAAGGGAGAGGTCCATCCTCCTTATGGAGCAGAATCAGTTGCTTCTGGGCTCGGACCGCTGTGTTCTCCAGCATCCTCTCCAGCTACAGGAAATTAAATACACCAAAGGAACGGAGGTATCAGGTACATACTGCTCCATTGTTAACTTAATGAGATGTTCTATTTTGGAATAGATATATGCACATGCAAATACATGCCTGACACCTAATCTGAATGTGCAGATTGCTATGCACACTGAGAACCTCAGACAAGGTGGATTTAGTCAGCCACGCTGATAGCTGTGGGCTTACGTGGCAAAGAGAACTCTAAAATTGGACAAGGATTTAAATGTAAAACAGTGATTTTTACCTAGAACAAACACCATTAAAAGCACAGCACAGGTGCGTGCTGTTCACACAGAATGAGATTCCCAAGTCATACCTGAGCCTGAAAGCTTTCAGTATGCTTTGTTTTTTCACATCCAGACCACTTTTTTCTCCTTACCCTTCTTACTTTTTGTTTCAGACATCTGATGGTGAGCTCCCATTACTGAGCTTCCTGCCTCCCCCATGCTGACAAAGAACCAACACCAGACACAAAAGAACGCTGCAGATGGGAACAGTCCCAGGCTCTCTGGAGGTCACACTCAGCACTTCACAGTCTTAATAGTCCTATTTCTTCCCCTCAGCTCCTGCAGAATTTGTGCCTGATCAACAAACTTTAGCCATAAAACATTAAGGATAAAAATAGGTTGTAGGGGGAAAAAAAAAAAAAAAAGGCCTACAGTCTGTAATGAAATACAACCAACTATTCGTACAACACGCTTCACATATAGCGTTCCCTACACATATACCATTAAATGCACTAAAGGAGATCTTATCTGCTTATCTGGAGATCCTGCAGAGAAATTCTGGACAGAAACATGAATGCCATATTGCTTCAGTGTGATTTGGCTTTGATTTACCATTGACCAAAATGATTCTTTGGAACTCTGACAGAAGTACTTTTACAGAAAGCTCGTCATTTTAGAAAATTCTCACTTAATTCTTCTACTTATAATGAAATATTCCCAAGAAATCCATTACTTATGCTTCATTGGATATTAAATCCCCAGTAATTCACTTGTGTGAAACAGCATTGTTTTGCTTGACTGCTAGCACTGCAAACATGGGAAGAAGCTGTTCCATACCTCTCCAACAGTGGGCTCCTGGTCTCCCAGCCCTACTATCAAGATGCAGTCAGCCTGCCTGATGCAGCGTTGAGTCCACGGAGTAAGGGTGCTGTCTGCCTGGTACAGGACGATGCGGTGGATGTCCTCCTGCTGGCCCAGCCAGCTCGTCAGCCGGTACTCATGGATACTGGGGACAGGGAAAACAAACTTCTTTCATACCAGGCTCATGCATGCTGATTTCTCCATTACTTATACCATTCAATATGCACAAAGAGAAAAGAGGATGCAGTGCTTCTGTGACAGAACCATAGAATGGCCTGGGTTGAAAAGGACTACAATGCTCATCCAGTTCCAACCCCCTGCTATATGCAGGGTCGCCAACCAGCAGACCAGGCTGCCCAGAGCCACATCCAGCCTGGCCTTGAATGCCTGCAGGGATGGGGCACCCACAGCCTCCTTGGGCAACCTGTTCCAGTGCGTCACCACCCTTGAGCTAATTCAGCTTGTCTAATTGCACAAGTGAGAAAGTAACTTAGGGAAAAAAACCCAACCCATATACATCTGAACCAAATGCTCTTGAAACATCGTTGTCTCAAACACCTCGATCAGAAAGAATACTGTACGTTAAAATACAAGGTTTCATTCCCAAACACTGTATATTTGCATAGTACCTTTCTGCATTTTTCCACATTTCATACAGTTGGCACATACCTATCCAGAGCAGCAGAGCCCAGCCGCTGTTTGATGTTATCACTTGTGAGCAGCAAGGCAGGACCTGAAAGAATAGAGCGGTTCATATATGAATGTCTGCCATCCAGCTCCTGACAAACTGCACTGGGAAAACGTAGCTATACCACTATAACAAATGCAGCTTTTTCCTTTAAAGATCGTGATGGATAAGCACACAGAGTTGCCACAGAAGAGTTGGCTTGAAGATTTTCACACTTATCTACAATAACATCTTCCCATTTCCCACATTCCCAGAGCTATATTCATGCATTGGCCCTGACCTACAAGCTCTTTTTATTGCTTTCTTCAATGCCGTATAGAACGAGGGCTTCTACTTCAGCTGTATTTTGACACCACAAACACAATGTTTAGGGTATCACATACCTTCCAAACCATAGAAAACCCCAGGAATCTGGTTTCAAAGAACAAAGTTGACTCACTGGCATACTGAAATACATAAATTTCTTCACCCTGCAGTAAAGCAGCTCCTCAGATGAAACTAAAGCTCTCTAGTAGTATTTCCTATTCAACATGCCATACTCCCACCCCTCTAGTCTTTTTCTCAAGAGAAACCCAAATCCATAGGGCTGAGCCTGATCCACACTACTTCTACTACAGCTAAACACACGCGCATCTGGCAACAGCATTATGTCCGAGATGCATTTCAGTACACAAAGATCAGCTTCTTACAGGCACTGCCACCTTTTTGTTTGTTTATTTGCAATTCTATTTCATTGGTGGAAGTTGCAAAACAGGTGCAGCTAAACACAAGAAAAAAAAAGCAAACCTGAGAATACACAAAGAATCGACCTCATATTTCTCATACTGAGAAGTTTGCCTTTACCGTTCACTTGGTATGAGTGTTCCCCTAATGTAATCCTTTCTGTTAAGGAAAGAACTGAAATTCATGTACGAAAAAGCACAGCACTTAACCACGCGTAGCCCCTCGAGGCAGTGATGAAGCAGCATGGCACAACGTCCTTAGTAAAAAATCAAGAAACAGGAGTGAACAAGATGGTAAAGGATCAGAATTCCACACTTAAGATGCTCAAAAAGAAAGAAAGAAAGAAAAGCACAGGTACAGAACCTAGAGCTGTCTGCCCCGACCTCCCGCATCACCCTGTGTCCCTTGTAATGCTCAGCTCCTTCCTGCCCAGGCTTCACTCTGTTTTAGCACAGCAAAAAAACCTCCATCTTGGATTGTTAATCTTTTATTTCCAAACGTCCAAATAATGCTTGCTTTTTCTTAAAATACATAAAACCGCAACACAGGTGGAGACCAAAGAAACAGCAAGCAAAAGCTAGTAGGGAAGCACAGAAGTTGGGAGGGCTGGAGTTGAATTTTGTTTCCCCATTGTAAGGAAGAAAGGGCAGGCAAGTTTTGAAAAAGCATCCAACACCTGAGTTGTCATCTGTGCTCGTTAACGTGTCAAAGCTCTCAGCAAAACAGAAATGATATGTAGACCAGTTATCCTCCAACACACGCGACCTAAAAAGTTTTATGATGGTGGTGAAAGTTTAGCAGGCGAAGACTAACAGGAATGTAAAATGAGCTGAGGAATGCAGTAAAAATGTCCAACGTGAGACTGATGGTAAGGAGAGCAGTGAGTGCTCCTTATTACATCTGCTGTGAACCCCCCTGTGCCTGTCTGCTGGGATCTCAGAGCAGCAGAGGAGCTCAGAACCCAGCGCACCAACCTGACGCAGCAGAGCACCTGCCCCAAGAGGACACACTGAGCACAGCGATGTAGCCCCAATTGCCGCTGATTCATGGCACAAAGCAGGCTCTGTAGAGCTGGGATGCAGCTTTACATTAGTAAGGTGATGGTTACCTCACCCACAGACACTGCTCAAGTGGGGACAACACATCTGCAGAGCCTCGAGGAGGACAATTTCTTCAGAAATCACATCCAGGCACCCTCCTGCTGCATTTGGGACTGCCTGCACTCAGCCCATTACCCAACACGTGAGTACGGACACACTACAGGAGCCTCCCAGTGCCTGCCCCTGGAGGACAAGGGCACACAGACCACCATTCACATCCAGCACAGGACTCAGCGATGCTTCCAATTTTAACAGCTCTGTTTTTGCTTCAGAAGCAGCAACCATCTGCTCTACAATTCCAATTACAAGCAAGCTCCCAATTAGTCAACCATTAAATAACCCTCCATCAATGTGATCAAGAACACCAACATATGTGTTCTCAAGCACATAAAACAGTATGACCAAGTGTTATTTAGACTAAAGTGCTGAGAATAACCAAGTAATGAAAACGCTTCTCAAGTATACATCCTTCACACAGCCACGCTGGTAGGCAGGAATGTCCCAGTCACTGTGTTGCAGCATTGCCAATGCACTGTCACCAGGTGATAACGTGATGCTCCCTCCACACCTACAGCAGCCCTCAGGCAACTTATGGCTGCTCCTGGTTTAACTGCAAGGTCCCTCCATCCTCCATGGCCTTCTCTTTCAGAAGGATTAGACACAGGGTTAACACCTCAAAGGTAAGAGCAGAGGAAAGGTGATATGAGGTAATGTTCAATATTTATCTAGCCCAGTACTGCCTGACAGTGACCAACAACAGATTGCTGGGCATGAGTATTAGAGCAAGGAAAGCTTAATGCCATTCTCCGAGCCTCCAGCAATTTGCAGCTCATGAGTTTCCAAGCTAGAGGTGGTAACTTTTAAAAGTCCCCGAGAGACTTCTCTTTCAGCATACTCATTGGGAGTCTGAATCCTGGCTCTTCTGCGCTTCAGGTGAGAAAAAACAGCATGGCAGCAGCCTCACCCCCAGGCACAGATGATCATGATTCACCGAGAAACCTCACAGAGCATCTAAATTGGTACTCCAAAGTCATCTGCTTTCAGTACAGGACTACAAGTCTGTGAAAGAGAAGTGAGAAGAACAAAGCACTGGCAAATACCAGAGGTCTGGCTCACTGCATCTTTTAAGAATAAGGCAGGCCTGAGATAGCACTTCAGCAAGGCTTCCAGTCTCATATTGTGGCCCAGTAAGAAGAAAAGCATTACGTAAGAGATGCAAACCTCTTCCCTTCTTTCTAAAGATAAAGGTGGTACTCACTTTCATAACGTGTTCCATATAGCAGCACTTCCCAAGATCTGAAGGAGCGGCAACTCAGATGCCCTAGTTCTATATCCAATATAATCCCAAAATCACACACCTCAGTTGAGCCAAATATGAAGCACTAAAGTAAGGAAACATATGAAGGAGGTGATCGCTGATGCTTAGGCATGGTTGCAAATCCACGTCAAGCTGGATAAAAACACTGGTACAGAAAGGCACAGCCAAGAACCACACGCACTGAGGAAAAAGTTCAGTCACAGCAAAGTTACTTGCCTGGACTTCATCAAATCAGATCTTCCACTGCGCCTAAGAAAAGTCTACAAAGCTGTGTGCCAAAGACAAAGACCTGAAAAAGGAGGTTGATGTCTCAGTGCCCAGCAAAGAGTACCAGCCTGTGCTGGTTCCAGGCACCACATTCATCTCAACACATTTGATACTTAACCTTTAAATCTAATTTGTGCATCAAGAAGGGACATTCTGGTAGAATAATGCATTAAAAGGTCCAATAAATTATTACTAAAGGTATTTCAGTGAGATTTCCAATGCATTATACATAATTAGGAACAGAAAGCAAGCTTAGTTAAGGGCTAGAAGCAAGAGGAGAGAAGCGCATGCAGGATTTGAAACCTTCCTCTCTACTTCAGACTGAAATTTTCATACCAGAGGGCTCCCACAAAAAGCAGAATTCGCACAGCAGTTGTGTGGCACCACATAACTGCTCTCAGTTAGAAATGAAAAACAGCCAGGCAAACCCATTTTTTCAAACCTCAATGTTCTACAGGAGCTTATTTTGACAAGAGCTGCTCTCTGCTCTACGAGAATTTAGGGGGGAAAAAACCAAAAGAAAACCGAAGGACATTGACCAGAATCCATTGGCATGGTTGATCCAACTTGCAACTGCACAGCAAAAGGACGGAACAAAGAACTTGCTCACTTTTATTTCACTCTACAGATTTAAATATGAAATCCACATAATAGATTCAAGTAACAAACCTATAAACCCTATTGTTTGTGAATAATGTAATAAGCCTTATTATACGTGAATTAATTTCTATGTCATTTTTCCATTCTTGTGGACAGTATAGATTAACTCATGCTGTTACTAACGTTGATTCTCCCATACTGAGATACTCTCTTTGTTATTACTATTAGGCTCCTCTAATAAGATGAAAGTAGTCATAAACCAAAATAAAAACTCAAAGCCATTAAGCAGATTTAGCTACAACGAGCTCCAACTCACAGCACTGGAAACAGCCTACTAATGTCAGACCCAAGGAAAGAAAAGCATCCTCTCATCTCACTTTGCAGGTTTTGTTACAACCCGACCTACAGACAGACCACCCACCGCAGGATGAAGGTCAGCCTGCAGACTCCCCCCATAGGTTACCATCTCCTGCAATGGAAGCTCATTCTGGTTCTGGCAGTCATTTCAGAATTACTGCATTTATTCTAATTTCTGTTCTCTTTTCTCTGACCTGCAGCAAGGACATCACTACAATACCCTTCTCAATTAATATTATGGGAAGACTAAGGAATGTTATATATTAAGTTGCAGTAGAAAACTGAAAACCAGCTGCTTTGACTCCATACACGATTCCTACACACCACGGCTACTCTATATTGCACTGGAACATATTTCAAGACCAGACCAATGAAACAAGAAGAATCAAACCTTAAACACCTCAATTTACAGCTTACCAACAAGTTCCTTCCAAGAGAAAACGAGAATAAGCAACAAGTGCTGATGAAAAGCAGCAAGTACACACAGAGACCTCTAATTTCCAGAATTAGGAACGTATTCACTCAAGCTGACATTCCAAAGAGAAAGATCTTCAGTTCAGCCTTCTCAAGCACATCAAATAACACCTCTCTTTTCATAATTAAGTTTAACATCTAATCACAGCTCACAGCTAAGACCCAAGTGCTAATTCACCACTTTGGAAGTCAGAAGCAGGTAAGCGCTCACAAAGACGCTGAGTTCCCACACAGCAGCTGTTCACTAAGCACCTAATCCAAATCTCGCCACACAGCGAGTTTGAGTTCCTCACGTGTGAAATGGACAGAGCTCTAACTCCATCGAGAAAACCCAGAAGGAAGCTGAGATTTTGCTTCACAGCACTGACTTAACTTGCTCAGGCCATTCGTCACACATCAGAACGCTCAAACAACTTACAGCCTCAGCACAAAAGCATTGGGGAAAAAAGACAGAGAGAGAAAGCGGTGCTAAAAAAGAACAAGAATAGAATAGAGCCTGCATTACAAAAAGACCCTCAGAGCTACACAGTACGCAAGCACACAACAAACCACTGGCAGAAGGTTAACCACTGATTCAAAGGGTTGAGGGCTGAATAAACACCAGGCTGACCTGACGAATAGGGGCTATCAAGGCTAGAGAGCTTGGTCTACCAGCTGTGTTTTGGACCATATGGCTAGCTGTGTTTTCACACAACACTTTCCTCTTCCCACTGCAGCCGTCTGCTCCATCTTGGCAAGAACTTCAGATGCCAAGGTTGTATACTATCTATAGCTGCCAAGTACTACACAGACATCAGTTTAGATGCAGAAAATAAAAATGAAGGGTGCACCAGAAAAGGCCGAGTGATCAAAACAAAACCCCCCGTTTGTTACGTTCCAGTTGCTTTCAACTAGAAGGGTTATTTTTATTCTGAATAGTCCTTTAAATACTTAATCTTGGTTTGTTTTATTTACAGGCTCCTAGCGCTGTCGCCCATCAAAACAAGCTGGCAACAATCCATTGTAAGTACCCATTAGCAATATAGCTAGGGCTGAAATCTGTGTTTTGTTAGGAACTTCTTTTTTGCCTCCCCAAAATAAAAGCAATCTTCAAACACCCACAAATCAGTACTCGCGGTAATGCAACAAATGCATGCAAATTTACGTCTCTAAAGGTGAAGGAGCTCAAACTCCAACCGCATTTCCCTTTGCCTGCTCACCTAGAAGGTTTTAAAACAGAACAGTGAGTGCCAACTGCCCTAAGTGCCAGACACCCTCAAGGCCAAGAAAGGAAATAACCATTAAATAATCCCAAGTGGTTACAGATCACGCATCAGGTAACCTGTACTTTTCAAAATACTAAGCTGTGACACAGCAGAGTTTCAATTCAAAGAACTACAGGAGATTTACTCGAGATCTATGATAGCATATAAGGATGAAAAAAGGATGTTCAGGAAACATCAAACCGTAGTGGAGCATGAACTGAATTGTGAATTAGGTACGCGGCTTCGTGAGCGACTGGAACTCACACAGCCAATTTCACCAATGGATAAAGCAATTAATGAATCAGTTGTGAACTGAATACATGGTTTTGTGAGCACAAGACAGACAAGCTGGCAACAAACAGGATAAAGTAAGCCAGTGCAGGAAGGCACAATTTAGGACTGTTCAGAATTCCAATGCCAACCTGGATGGATCTCTCACGCAAGCCTTCTCTATCCAGTCTTATGTTCGCCACTTACTACCTAGCTAACAACAGAAAATTGTATGAGAAATCCTTTGTGGGATCAAGCTGTACAACTAAGAAAGTCTGGAAGAGGCTCAGACCTAAGAGAGAAAAAAACTGAACTCTCAAACAGGCACTGTGGGAGCAGGGCAGGGTGCGGGCACTCGTCTGCTGAAGTACCTGCAAGTCTTGGGAGTGCAACAGGTCACACAAATCAGATAATCTTTCAGAGTAATCGAGGTCACAATCTTTTCTGCTGTATGTTAGAAAAACACAATAAGGATAGACAGAGAAAGAGTCAGAATCAGAAGGAGATTAAGGAGGTCTCATCTGGAGCATTGCTACGTGGCTACCCCTCCAAATGCAGCATGAATCCACTGCTGATTGACAGGTACCTGGCTATACTTGTCTGAAAAGATAAGAGGCATTTATTCCCCATGATGCAGTAACACACAAACACTTCTTACCCACAGCACTGAGAGCGTGCTTGAGCTCCAGAGTGAAAGCAGTAAGTGGCACCTCCTCAGACACCGGCATAATTGCTATGGTGGAGAGATTGCTGGCAGGATTTCCGGCATCCCACTTGCTGCTTGAGCTGTGCAATCCAAAAGGATGGCCTAAGGGGGAAAAAAAAACCCAACAAACAGAAACAAGAAAGCCACATCATTTGTCATTCAGAGGCAAATACCACTGAATGGCTTCACCTGAGTTAAACACAACATCCTCCATTTCACACAAAAGGAAAGACTCTGCATCCATGCACAACAGGGGGAAAAAAATGGACTTCTGTCATTATCAGCAGTTAACACAGGGTGTGGGTAAAAGCTGAGCAAACTTGAAGGTATCTGAGTGATAGGAACAGGTAAAATGCAATGTGCCTTTACTTGACCCGTTAAGAAAAAGACCAAACGGCACTCTGAAGCACCACACAGCCACAACACTGAGACATCAGTCTGCCTCTCAAGGGGAATCATCTCAAACAGCAAAAACTCAGTTTTGTTCTCAGTATCCAAATACATCCACAATAAATAACCACTTCTTACGGTACTCCTGATCAAGGAAATAAATACACATTTTCAACAACGTTCCCCTCGGAAATGTGCATCTGCACCTATTTTCACTCCTCTCCAAGATGGGAAAACGTGGATCTTTACACATAGGTGCGTATGAATATTAAAATAAAATATGGAACCTCTAAAACAGATGCAAAGCAACTGTGGAAGCATCTCCAATACGCTGCAATAGGCTGAGCAACGCAGAGAGGCTGCAGGCAGAGAAAAGCATCTTTTGACAGCAGTATTTGATGCACGTAACAAAGCCCTTCCCAGATAGTTTAGCTCAGGAAAAGAACCATAGGCGTGTTCTACAAACAGTTCTTTTCAGTTTTATACCATTTCTTTCCTCCATAACCCCTCTCAGACAAGCTGACTTTGCCGCTAGCACCTGCCAGCTCAACTGTAAGCATATGATAAAATCAATGTCATCTAAGTCAAGGTTTAGCAACCGGCTCATCTTATTTTACCCTGCAAAGCTCCAACATGTGCCATTCTCGAGATGGACATATGGAGGCACGTGATACACTGTAATTGATATGAAAACCTCATTTAAGGTGCATGTGCAAGATCAATAGTACACTGTAGGACACAAAGAAATGCCAGATAAACCTTTTTCAAATACATTCAGCACCAGAGATATTCAAGTCTTTTAAAACAGCTCTCCACAGAACATTAAATAGTTTTTCTCTCTTTCAGGTGATCTTCAAGAAGGTATTTGTAAGTTCAAACAAGTTACCTATCACTGCTCCACTCTTTCATCTCCATCAGTCCTTCTCTCCTCAGAACTTCAATGGCTGTTTCTCTGATCCAGCTCCTATTACTGCCTACCACTAATTTTCCTTCCATCTTCTCCAGAGCACATATTGTCCCATTTCCCAAGCAGTGCAAACTCTGCCCTGGGTCACAAAGGCATTTCAGCATGCACAAGAGATTAAGAACAATTACTGCTGGAAACGTACACAAAACTGATGGTGTATGCAAAGCACTTAAAGAATGGACTTGGAAATCCATTCCCCAAAGTGGCTTCAAAGCCTGCAAGGTGACAGCTTCAATTCTAGTCAGCCTGGAATATTATTAAAACAGCAACACAAGAAATAGTATAGAATGTTTCTATTAAAACAATAAAAACCCACAACAGCAAAGAATCCCACGACACCATCAGTGGTTAACACACATTTGTTTTCTGTCAAAAGCTGCTCAGGAACAACTACAGGAAACTTCCTCCTACTCACTTCAATTAGTAAATACACTTCGGTTTGCCTCTGCCACATACATAAAACTTACCAACCAGCGCATAATGAACCATTTGCTATCAGACAATTCATTGAGACAATGCAAATAGAGTCATACTAAGCCAGTCAGCATGCAGATGCCACTCAGCATGACTACTGGATTCAGGTCCACCATGGCAGTTATTTCTGATGACCCCTTGGAGCTGTTCTCTTGCAAGAGATTTCATGGAAATACCCCTGCATGCACACAGCAGTTTTCCATCTCCTTCGCAAATCGTTCCACTCCCATCCTTATACAGCCACGTCTCCCCACCAAAAAAGATGGTGTATTTACTTACAACAAATTAAACATTCACTTGTGACAACCAACGGCAAAACTATTTAGGGACAAGTTCTCTTGTCAAGCGGTTACTTTCTTCCTCTGAATTTAATGATGTAGTTCCAGCTCCAAGGAAGCACCAGAATGGATGGGAGCAGTCCAGCAATGACTCTTACCTCCCTGCTGAAGGCTGCCAAGGATCTTCTCGCCCAGCAAGTGAATCAGTCTAGTCACAACCTAGCAATGGGAGACAAGAGGAAGAAAAGAAGCAAACATTCAGGCAGAATATACTCCAAACAGTGCAATTAAATGGACACTTCTAAGTTTTGTAAAACATTATCTCCAGTTGAAAAACAATAAGGAGATACAGTTTTGTAGCCATTACTTCTTTCCTGGTTGTAACGTATGGTGTCTGACCATTTGTCTTGTTTTACCCAGGAAAAAATAAGTAAATAAAACCAAAACAAAGCTGCCATTATTTAACTTCCATTGGGAACAGAAAGAAAGAAAAAAATCCAATTAATTAGGGGAAAGATGTCAAAGCCCGTTTCCAGCTCTGCTTTCTCTCTGTGTGCCTCTATCCCTACCGAAGTCGCTCTGCTTGGTGCCTGCTGTACACCTCCACCTGCTATAAGCAGCTCGGGCTCCAGCCTGCACTCCAATTCCTCCCGCAGTCCTGCTTCCATCTGCCCCCTGGGAATCATTAGTCAACTCACAGTAAACAGTTTCAGATGTCTTGCATTAAGGGGACAAACACGCATTCGAACCACACAGTATCAGAGCTAAATTCTTATCGGGATGTTTCCACACCACCCCCTCAAATCACATTTGCGTGGTCCCTTAGAGCTGACAGACTTCTCTCTCCTCCCTCAGTCACCCTGAGAACTTTTGCTGATAGAAACCACTATTCTCATAGCCAAGCAAAACTTCCAAGCTCATCTCCCCAACCAATAATCAATACTTCCAAATAATTTGTACAGCAGAAGACAAATAATTGCAATATCAATCACTGGCAGAGTTGAAAAACGCACTGCTTATTCTGAAAGATCTCCATACAAGCGTTTTACCAAGTAAGAAACAAGATACTTAAAGGCATTCAGCATCAGAGTAATCGTTAGACGTTCTCCCCCAGGCAAACAATTCAAAGTCAGATCCCCAGCAGGGCATCAAAAAGCAAAATGAAAAACAAAACAGAAAGCCCACAGAAATCAAAGCATCTCCAAACAAACGGGCAGCAGCAAATGGCAACCCCAGGTCTCAGCCAAAGGGGCGCACTGCTCCACAGCGAGCAAGCGCTGCAGGATGCATCCCTCAGATACGAGGCGGTGTAAGCACTGTGACAGCTCAGCTTCCCACCTGAATTATTCCATGTACGCTACTTAAGAAGAGGCTGACACAGAACGAGAGACCTCGCAGCTTTAATATATAAACACAGATTTCTTGGGAGCATCGCCATCCCTATCTCTCACACGTTCACCTGCCAACCCACACACACATGCTGGGGCTTCAGCAGTTTTGGAAGTATTATTTAACAACATCTTACTCTTCTGGATGACTTTAAGCATCAGAATTTTAATTACGTTCTAAAACCAACTCCTGTATTTATAACAGGCAGCTAAGGGGAGATTCAGTGAAGTTAAAGAAAACGTCCAAGGTTAATGACAGAACTAAGAATAGAACCTATTGGTCTCATTTTCCAGCTGGCTGCTTGTAGTACCAGGAAATATTATTTGTCTTGTTTGCAAAAGCAAGCCTTGCAGCCTTGGTACATATAGATATGGGAAAATTATTTCCCCGGTGACTTTGTAAGACAAGCAAATTGCTCACCATAACAGGATGAGTCACTCTGTCGCAGTCATGGCAACGTCGAAGGAACATCAATTTGAGATGGTAGCTAAGAACTGGCCTCAAATTTCCTTGGTGTTCTCTATTACCTACACTATACATTTTCTTTCACATAACAGGAAAAAAAGGCAACGGTTTTTCCTTAACAAAGGTTTGTCCATCGGTTTGAGGGAAAAGGCATTATAAATCAGACTTCTTCATCAACAACAGATCCAAGCTTCAATGACTGACCTAAACCCACGGCTCTGCAGAACAGCCAATGCAGCTCTCACCAAAGCAGAATTCAAAAATCCACAGACAAAAAGGGAAAAGAAAGCCAAAGCCACCCATCCCTCAGGTTTCCCAGCAGCTCCAGACAAAGGCAGCCTTGGCTGAGAGACATGGGATGCAGGGGCAGGGGTGGAGCTGGGTGGCATGAATGGGCTGCTTCAGCTTTGGGACGGGAGCAGAAGCAAGCCCCTGGGCTAGGAGGGGATATCAGGGAAACACATTACTGCAAATGTGGCAGGGAACACACCTGGCAGAGGCACTGGCAGGAGAATGCCAGCTGACCGGGCACTGGCAGGCACCTGGGAGCAGACATCCCCGTGTTATCTGTTTTGGTGCATCTTGAAGGAAAAACACTTGGAATTGGTAGCAAGGGGAAGTAAAGGTGAGAAAGCAGGAAATCTCACAGTGCTGCTGGGAACCAGCTATGCAAAATAGCCTCAATCCCACTGCAGCCCTATTCCTGGGGCCAAGAAGCCTTTCCAGCATAAACAGAGATTCCTGGTGCGTTCAGTCCTGGATTTCAGTCTCCCCTGGCACCGCACCTCAAAGACATGCCCTGCTCCCACAGACACAGCTGCAGCCCAATCTGCTGGCACAGAAGCACTCTGTTTGGATTTAAGGTTTGACTTCGGTTTGAAGAAAAACCTGCACTGCAAAAAAGGCAGCCAGATAGAACGCAGATTTATCTAAGAACAACAGGACGTTTCTAAATGAGGCTACAATAATCAATCGCCTGCAAAGTAAATGCAACTTTTCGATCCCTCACATTATGGAGAGAGGCAAGCATGGTTTAGTTTGTGAACAAGTTAAATCTACCATTCCTCATGATTATAAACCATGCTTGCAGTGAGTAAATCCTGTTCAGGTAATTGCAGTTAATCACTTGAACCAATAATGAGCAGAGACTTCAATTAGGCGCTTCTGTTGTAAGCCTAGGCACGGATAGGGCTACACAGATGAAATCACCATGCTGCAGATTGAACTCATCCTCGCATAGGATAATACCCCCCTAGTCACAGTGCTACCATTTCAAGCTGTAAAATGACTCAAAGTTCACAATTGCCAGGCTTTGCCAACAACCTGTAGGGTCACAAATGCACCTACAGGGCCTCTCAGTGAGGCTCAGGGCTCCAGGGCCAAGGAGCTGCCCTGCACGCTGCAGAGGGCCACATCAATAGTTAAAAGAACTCAGAAGCGAAGAAATTCACTCTCCAGAGCTTATGCAAGAGGCCAGAAGGAAGAAGGTTTACTTTATGGGGACAGGAAATACAGAGATATTCAATTTCAAAAGCCACTCGGGATTCCAGGTGCATCAGCACCGTTCCCCCACAAGCCCTGAGATCTCTCCTCCTCCTGCAGAGGCTGCATCTGTAGATTCATAACACTTGTCCCAGGCACTCAGGTGAGACAAACTTTGCAAAGGAGAAAGCTTTCCTCCCTCTCCCACGCCCTTACCTTCCCAGATTAACTCATCACAACTCTTCAGTGCAGGTCAAAATAAGGAGTATTTCATAGAATCATTTCAGTTGGAAGGGACCTTGAAAGGCCATCAGGTCCCACCCCCTGCAACGCACAGGGACACCTACAGCTCCACCAGCACTCAGAGCTCCGTCCAGCCTGACCTTGGCTGTCTGCAGGGACTGGGAATTCTCTTCCTCAAACGGCGTTAGCACTTCTCTCAGCACCATTTCACTACCTCCTAACTTTCACCTTGCCACTTACCACCCCAGCTACCCAGAGATGTGCTTGCTGCTCCTGACACAGCTCCATCCTGAGGAAGACCCACCCAGGTCAGCCCAGCAGCCCCCACTGCCTCGCACTGAACGTCTGCACTTGGTACAGAGGTTGTGGCAAGCCATTAATTTTCCCCTCTGCTTAACTAACATTGAATTACAGAAAAGACCTGCAGCCTCTGCATTGCAGGGCAGGGACTGAACTTCCCATTCCCAAAGGGATGGTGTTCTCTGACCTTCAGATGAGTCACTTCAGCTTCCAAACAAATCTCATTCAGCCATGGGGCCAGGCAGGATTCCAGTCCAACAGTGGTGCAGGCACCCAGCTGGCACCCCATCCACCTGAGGTGTCAAGCATCCTCCTGAGCTACCTGCTTCACACTGGGGTAATTCCCACACTTGAATAGCTGCTGTTACCCTGCAGCGCCCTATTTCCTGTAATACCCTGAAATATTTCAGCCTGCTGTCTCCCACCTTCCAAAGCTAGAGTCTAGCTAATGCTTTTTTTCCTATTAAATGGTGAAACTCTAGATCTGCCTTACATTAAGTCCTTGTGAATGCGATTTTAATGCAAATTTCATTGTAAACAAGCGCCCATAAGAAAGCATTTTCTTCCTGTGAGCTGCGCAGATTGCCTGACAAACTGCCTGTTAATAACAAGCGACAGCACCAAACATCTGCCCAGTCTCAGCTAACTTTCCACTAAGCCGATCTAGAAACATCACAAAGATGTCACACAATCCGCACCAATATCCTCTTTCTGAATTCACAGACGAATACAGCCACAGCTGATTGATTTAAAAGGCACTGAAGTCATAGCACAAATTCACCTCAGTTAGGAGAAACGTGTGTTGTGGTTTAACCCAGCAGGCAGCTCAGCACCACGCAGCTCACTGCCCCGTCAGAAAAGGATAAAACCCACGAGATAAAGCCGGCGTAATGAGCACAAGGCAATTACCACCCACTGACCCATTCCCAGCCAGTCCCCGAGCAGCAGCAGCCCCCCTAGTTTTACTGCTGAGCATAACACCAAAAGGTCTGGGTCAGCTGTCCTGGTTCTGCCCCATTCCAGCACCCTGTGCACCCCCAGAACGCTGTGAGAAGCCAAAAGTCCTTGACTTACTGTAAACACTCCTCAGCAGCAACTACAATATCAGTATGCTGTTAATGCTGCTTTTGTCCTGAATCCAAAACATGGCAACATGCCTCTGCAGAGAGCATCGCGCTACCTCAGCCACAACAAGGACAACACATAGGAAGAAAAACCAAAACGAAATGACCTGCTCATCAGCCCTGCAGGACCCCAACCGGCTGCACACCAGGTGTGACATCACCAGGTCACTCCAACCTGAGCGTCTGCATTCACAGTGCAAGTGTTTCAAGAAGCAACCAACTCACCATATTCAAGGCAGACCAATAATTCACTATCCTGGCTACTGAAAAGAAACTCCGTTGAATCTGTTTAGTTTTGGCTTTCTATGATGGGACACACATCCCTTCACTGCAACCTCCTGCCTCTCCTACGGCAGCATGGGCGGTGGGGAAGGAGGTGGAGTGGGCTGGAGCATTATAAAGCATGCTGGAGCATTATAAAGCGTGCTGCTCCTCATAGCACAAAAGGCAAACCAATCACAACGCCACAGATTGAGTCAAACTCTTCCACCACTTATTAATATTTTGTGATTGCTGAAAGGCTTGGAAAAATAAAACCTAAACTAAGGATCAGGTTGAACCGTATGTTGTTTTGTACACTTAAGGCACAAAAAACCTTTGCAAGAAAGCCAAGAGATGGTCCTATCTCTTGTCAGTGGTGTCTTCTTGTCTGCCTGCAGGCTGCTGCTTTGGGAAGCCAGCCTTGGCTGAGGCAGCCAGGGAGCCAGCCTGATGCACAGCTTGGATCTCAGACAACAACCAACCGCCACAGAGCCCTACAAATCTGAGGGTGGTTTCCTTTCCAAGTCTATTCTGATCATCTCCAGTGGATCCTCTAACATCATCCACACCCAAAAGAACAGCCTTCTCGCAGTGAATAAAACTGCTCGCAGCAGAGCGATGTATTTTCATCCGACTTTGAAGTTGAGAAATATATATGAAGTATATATAAACCTAAAAGTTAAGCCTTCAAAACAGGCAACAGACGGACCACTTTTAGTTTAAACATTAAATAACAATTTATTGGCACCTTCAGAGCACGGTATTATGAACCTGCACATACATCTGATTTAGTTAGATTTAGTTAAAGGACAAGTAAATGGGTTCTCTACCACACAGAGACCCAACGTGAATAAGCTAGTGTGGAAAACAGGGCTGCCAAGGGTTTTCTGTTCTACAAAGGAAGTGCAATTGGGGTAAAATAGTAATAATGGGCATTTTATCTATACAAACTCACACAATAGCAGTTCCATTTCTGTAGAGCTCATTCCAGGACTGGAGATTATTTTCTACCAGCTCTCTGAAGGCTTTTTGGGGTGGGAGCACAAGGGAGGAAGAAAGGTACACCAGCTCATCAGCTTCATAAAAACCACAGCACCATCGAAGCCTGCCGTCTCCCTCAACAGTTAGCCTACAAAGCACTCCACTTGTCACAGAACCAGGGAGCTTAGCAGGGGGTCTCAGGTTAAAACGCACAGGGCTCAAGAACTGCAGTGACAAAGCAAATCCTAAATGCTCGCTTGCAACCACTCCTGGCACCTTTACAAATACCACCAAGGCACACCGAGGAACCAAAGCTTGATCCTGGGGATGTTCGAGCTTCTAATGCCTGCGATCAATCATGACTTGAAGAAGAATGTCAGTCTCACATCAGCGCAATGAGTAAGCACGCACTGCTGCCTGCCTCACCTCGGGGAGCTGCAGTCACTGACTACGCTTCTGCTGAACGCTTCTCTTTGCTCCTTTTCACATCCGCTTCTGCCATTGTCAAGGAAAACTTATTTTAATGGGCCAGGAGAAAAACTAACAAGGAAAAATCCAGAAGCGTGGCCTCTCCTGACCTATTCCATAGTGCTACATCAAGCTTGAATAACACGATGCGCAGCATCCACACTGCTGGGGGGAAGAGCTTTGAACGGAGCGCGCGTTACTGAGCTCACTTTGTAAGGCAGATAACTCTAGGGAAAGTTCCATAAAGCTCCGGTTAAAATAGGCAGACAGACACAGCAAACCTCACTGCTAAGGATGTATGATGAGCTCTGAATATATTTAAATCCCGAGGGCAGACTTAGAGAATTAAAAGGAAGATGCAGAAAAGCTCTGCAATTTCTCGAGCACATTTGTAGCATGCAGAAGGCTGTCTTACAGCTCACTTCTCCACCGCGCCAAAGCAATTCCTCAACGCAACTTCCATCAGCGATGGCAGGTCTGCATTTCGAGTTAGAGTTACAAAAAGATAAAATAAAAAGCTCAGCTCAGTAGAGGCAAAGATAAACTATGAAATGCGATCCAAGTTACACATGGATGTTAGAATATCTCTAATCTGTTAACAAATTCTGCACTCTTGCTACTGATTCAGAACTGCTCCATGGTGCCAAAAATCGTGAGCTTACTCTCCGTCCTACTTTTCAGAACAGAAAGCAGTGATGAAAATAGAAAGAATCAATTCCTTTTCGCTCCTGCAACTCTGTAAAGCTCCAAGTACCACCAGAAGCAAGCTCTGAGGCTGTCAGAGGAGCAAATGCGCTAGATGGCTGAGTGCCCCCATGGCTGCGCTGGGGAGCTGTGGCTGCAGACAGGCAGTTAACCTGCAGCCCTACCCCTAACCTGTGGCCCAGGTTAGCCTCCTGAGACACCCAAGGAGATGTTCTGCACTGTGGACCTTTAGCTGGGAGCGTTCAGGGTGCCCTATCCAGAGCAACTCAAGGTCGGGACGCTTTCCTGAGGAGCTAGATTTGACTCTGTGCATACTGAACAGGATCTAGAAATCAACAGCTGGCATTTTGGGCACATACTCTGAAAATTTGGCTGTTACCGACAGGTTGGGTGAGATTCCCCATACTCACCCATCTGCTTCATCCCCTAGAATAACAGCAGCCAGAGCGGGTCACAAAGACCCCTGCAATCCACTGTCCTGTCCATAACAGGACCAAAGCAGATGTACAGGAAAGAAGAGGAAAAAAGAGAAGGCAAACAGATGGTGCATCTCTGAACATCAGCTGTGCAGCACAGCTCAAGGAATGTGAATTACTGTAAGGACAAACAGAGCGTGATTGCGCTCATTTCTCATTGCTGCATAACAAGCATAACTCACGTTTGCAATTTGCTCACATATCAGGTGGATTTTTCTACTAAGGTATTCAAGAGTTCAGTTGCTTGGTGGATCAGCAACAAATATCAGGACTGGCAAAAAACACGCAGGATGAAGCCTCTCCCCTATTGGAATTAAAGGGATCTTCACCCCTCGCATGCTCAAGGGGAATTGATTGAAAGGGTGATTCTATCTCAAACTGCACCACACTTGGCTGTTATGTCCATTTAGGCTCTATGGAGGAGCACCAAAACAAGAGCAATTCTCCTGCTGTTGGATTCCTCTGAGCATTCCACCCAGGGAACAAGCGCCAATGGTTGATCGCTGCTCCCCCAAACGAGATTGAAGCGTGCAGAACCTCCTCGCTCAGTCAGGGACACGCATGTCAGACAGAGGCACGGTTTGTTTTGATTTGGTTCTGCTTCTTCACCCCTCCATACAAGAGAACTAAAAGGGAAACCCTCCATCACTCCACAGAATCATGCGCTGGTTGTTGCATCCTAGTTGGTTACTCCAAAATGACTGCACCTGCTGCCCCTTCAGCACTGCATTCCTTCTGGTTGGACAGGGACAACATCACACATCCTGCATGTAAATCTTCCTACCAGAGCAACAGGAGGGAACACAGCACAGAGTTCACCCGGCTCATCCCTCCGCTCAGCACTGAACACCACCTCAAACGTAATGATTTTTTAAGGGGTTATACAAACAAGCAACAACCTTGTAGCCTTTTCTAGGGAGCAGATGCAGCCTTTTCTCAATATCCAGCTGCTGCAATTTCAGTACACTACCATTTGCTCTGTCTCGATATGGTGAGTAATTCATGCCCTTTCTATCAGAAGATAACTTTGTACGCTTGAAAATAGCTATCATTTCTTCCATTAACCTTTCAATCTTTTTGCTTTTGTAGGTTAATATTCCCAAATACCAGCCTACCATCCTCTGATCCTCTAGCCTCTCATCATTTGGTCTGCCTCTTCCTGCAAGCACGCTGCCACAGGCTGATACTGAAGCTTTTCCAATATCAGGAAGAACGCAAGGATTTCTCCCCTCCAAAAAGCGTTTTAATAACAGGGTTATATTTTCCACCATAGCACAGCACTGTTAAGACACTTTCAGCTTTTGATCTCTATCATCCCTGTGGCTGGACTTGATGATCTTGAAGGTCTTTTCCAACCTGAACAACTCCATGATCCCTGGATTCTTCTTCTAGGACACTGCTGCCCAGAGCCTTCCCTGAATGCAATATATTAGTTTTCAGCTCAAAGACCTCTCTCCATTACACGCCCTGAACTTCACTGTTGACCCCGTACTTCCCAGTAGATTTCAAACTTTCTAGCCAATCGTTTTGGTCCATCACTGAGTTTTCTCACTTCTATCCTTCCTCTCTTTTGTCCAGTGGATCTAACAGGCAAAAAGAGAAGACACAAGAACTCTGAGATCATGTAAACATGCACCTTATTTTCCTAAGACAGCCTGAAGCCAACAAATCCCCTGCTTGAAGTCTCCTACGTTGCTCAAACTCTAATGCTTGTTCAAAAATCATCCTATAATGAAAACAGAAGCTCTCAAAATTTTGACACTGGTTTACTATTAATCTCAGAACTCGGGGATCTCAAACAGCAGCAGCAAATAACGTGTTTTTCTAACAGCCTCTTTTGAGAGGCAACTTTTCCTTTTGTTCCAATACAAATAATTAGCTAAACTATAGGCAAGTCTATGATCCTCCAAAATTCAGTCAAAAGGTTAGGAACTTGTGGCTGATGGAATGTATTCTGTAGATATGGGAGGATTATTTGATTTCTATTACAAGTAAGTGTTTGAATTGTACTATAAATACAGCACGCTAGTTCAGCTTCAACTGCAAACTGGGAAGAGTCACAGCTCTACAGATTACCATCTGGGGGAAAGAGATTCTGCCCTTTGATAGAGCAAGAAATGGAAAGACTGGAAAGAGCAAAGACACAGAAATTAATTATTGCCCGTGATAAAAATGCAGAACCAGAACCCAGCCTTTGTGCAGCTCAGCATTCAAGATATTACTGAACGTTAAACATTTAGAGCTTGCTAGTAATTCACAGTTTAAATGTCTACGGGTAACATTTAAAATTACCAAGAAAGGATGAGTAAGGAGAAAGGTGGTTTGAAACTCCAACCGGCTCATTTCCTCATCTCCTGTTCAGTCAGCAAGGAGAGCAATATCGAAAGGGCAACTCAAGCAGCGTGCCATGCTATCCCTGCCCAGTTTGTAACTAATTATGTGCAAGAAGTTGTCTGTTGCTACCAGTTCATAAACGTGGGCAACAAATCTGTTAAGCTGAACAGACAGGAATAGAATCAGCAAACTATTCAGGAAAGATTCAGTGACCCAGGAGTGACTTACGAACTAACGAGAGAAGTCCAAAAACGTTGCAGCAAAAATTATGCTTACATGGAAATCAGGAAGATTCCATCCAAGATTCTGATTAACTTACCGCAGTGATGAAACCCTCCAGAATTAACACAGACTAAAACCTCTAAGCTTTTGTAATGGGAGAATGCATGAATACAGGCCTTCTAATTCACAACTGAAAAAAAAACCAAGCAACAAACTATCTCCCAAATGGTATTATGGTCTTAGACAGAATAACATGAATGTTTTAATCAGGCTTGTCACTTTGGCAGCTTTTTAAGAAATCTGGTAAAATAACTACACGTCTTACAGAGAGGAAAAGAAATTATTTGAAGCAACAGCATTAAAGCATTGTCTTTAAGGCTAGTTAAATGACTTAGTGCTTAATGTCCGTGATGCACTCAGGGACAAGAACAATTAAATTTTAAGTCCGTCACTCTTAGATTTGCAGGAGAGAGGTATAACATCAAGTGAATTAAAGAAGATGAATGACTTGATGGATTCAAGGGAGCCATCACAGTCTTCAGGACATAAAGAGATGGCGGCAGTGGCAGAATGAGGATGGATGGCACAAAAAGGGAGGAAGAAGAAAAACAGCTCCCCAGTATCAATGCTCTGGAAATAAAAGTACGTATAATCAAGGCTTGACTTTGAGTCCTCGTGAGTAGGACATGTGAATAATAACATTTCAAAGTGATTTTAAAGATCAAACCGTCATTTATTCTTAATACCGCTAAGTGATTTCCACTTTAAATGCAGGACGTGCATACGTAGTAGTGTGAACTTTCTCCAGATATATAGAGAATAAAAGGAGAGAAGCTGGTGAAGGTCTGGAATAGATCAGATCAGATCGAGACAGCACAAAACGTTTTCTGAGAAAGCACCAATCATGGGCTCCGTGCTAATGGAGAGTTTTAGCTCCCAAGATATCACTCGATGCAGACAGAAAATAGTTGTGATTTTCCTACCTGGGGGAATTTGCGTTTGATAGACGTCAGGGCTCCCTCTGGGAGTTTGGCAAGTTCTGAATCTCTGACAGCATGAACTGTTGTGGCTCTAGGCTGATGGGTTAGTGCCTCTACCTGAAAGAGAACAGAGCCAAAACATTAAAGATAACGTCTGATGTGCTGTAAAAATAGTATGTTAGAATGAAGGAACCAAACAACCCCAAAAATGGGACCATCGTACTTTCTGGTCACCTACACTGCAAACAGAATACTACTTCCCCCCCAACCCCCAGGAGCCCTTACAGAGGGAGCTTCCTAAAGGCACATCCACCTGCAGCATGTAGCAATATCCATGCAATCCAAATCTCACAAACAGATGTTCTGCTGTCTTGCACTCTTACAGCAACAGAAGCTATATCTTTTTGCCGTATCTTTTAATCCTTCATTTTTAATTGCAAGAAAGCCATCTGAGAGAGAGAGTTCTCCAGTTCCCTACTGCTTTTTCTTTCTTTGTTCACCCTCCCCTCCCCAACCATCGCCCTGAAGTACATTTGTTTCAGTCTCAGAAGCTGAATTGCAGCAACCTTAAAACAAGCAAGAGTTCCTGAAAAGGGGAAGAGGAGCAAACCCCCACGTTTTGGCAGAAGAGGGCTTTGCTCTTCCCCAGGTACACACACGAGCTACACAAACACAAAAACACATCACAGTATGCAGCAACCTGAATACACCATCTGATTCCTTAATTTAGAAACAGTTAATTTACGGAGAATAGAAGTTTGAAGAAAACGATGGCGCTACGAAAATTGATATTGAGATGTTCTCCTTTGCAGGGAAGAACCGACACAATATAAACGAGGATGCAAAGCGCAGCTGTGTGACGAATCCCCTCCTGGACCATCCGCAGAGCCCTGGGCCCAGCACCAGCTCCCGTGGTGCTCTGAATGCAGAAACCAACCCCCCCGGCGAAATATTTCCACACTCCTAATGAGATCGCCCGCCAGGCGAGATGGCGTCGCTCGGAGCTCAGGCGTGAGCTGCCGCACTTAATTGCTTAGTAACAGCCCAGTGCACTTTTGCAAGTTCTAGCACTAGGCAATGTTTACTGGGTTTAAAATCCATACATCACACATCCAGAAAAAAGAAATAGCGGCTGCTGTACCAGCTGTAATCACCGAAATGAACACAAAAACAAAATCCCCACCCTGGCTGCAATTCATGGGTACTCTGAAGAAAAACAACCACCAACTCCCATTGTAAGTCACCCAGCAGAAATAGAAGAAAATAACATATCAGCTTATAATTGCTTTTTACAGGCTTTGTTGCATAGCTTCTGTTTACAGCAAACTCCAATGGCCGTAATGCCTCCCCTACACAACGAGTGCTCAGACAGAGTTAAGGTGCTGGTGGAGCTGTGCCAGACATGTACTTCTGCACACAGTACGAGCAGATTAATTGAACACACGCAGCTCCATGACCCCACTTACAACAGGAGTGCATTCTTGGAAGACTGCACGTGCACAAAATGGGCAATGCAAACGGCCACAGCACTTGCAATTGGTCCAGAAGGCTGAGATCAGCCTGCTTGTATCATTAATTCTTTAAAATAGCTGGGTCAGAGGAGATTAATTCAACCACAGTTGTGTTGTGTGTGAACAGCCTCACAAGTAAATGTGAATTAACTCCATTTTGCAAGACCTGGCCTTTGGTTTTTGTTCAGTGCCAGGGGTGTGTTGTTACGTGATGACATTTGAAACCAATTACATAGACTTAGAGACTGGGGGTTGAGGTCATGCCATCCCTGTCCATTCACAAGTCCCCTTTAGGGTTACCCCAATGGTTGTGTAATATCTTCTGTTCATCTCTGATCCCTACTACCAGCTTCTGACCTCAGGTTTTCTGATCTGCCATTAAGCTTCCTCGTTCTGAAAGCAGATTAAGGCTTTCAATCGCTAAAATAAAACCCTTTCTTCTCAACCAGTCATCAACTGACTGAGTTCAATTTGTTTAAAGAGAAACACTCCCAGTGCGTAACACCCTTTACCGCTCTTTCCATTATATGAGAGTGCATGAAATTAACTGTGCTCCCAGCAGCTCACAAGTCCTTCAGGAGAGATGAGACTTGTGAAAAGAGAATTACATTTCTAAACAAAGCCTCAGGGATTTTTTTTTTTCTCCTCGAAATTGTGAATTTTTCTGTTTCCTTTGAATGCTGTTTGTCCATAGGGGGAACAAAAGGGAGATGGAGACCTTCTTCCAACCTCCTCTACCGGGAGCTGCTCAGGTCTGCAGAGCAACAGGCATTCACAGCACCCTGCGTTATGCACTCCTGCAGCAGCAGCAAATTTATTGAAAGCAATTCCCAGCTCCCTCAAATGATCCTCCAGTGCTCATGGAGCTCCCTGAAGGCTGCAGCCACCACCTCCCTGCTGTCTCTCCTAGCTCTTCTTCTCTCTGCCACCTTATTAGCTGATGTTACAAACCCAGCAAAGCCACACTGCAGTGCTTTTCCTGCTCTGCAAGCAGCCAGGCTGCCTTGTTTCAGCAGTCACTCTGCAGCACTAAACGTCCCGTGCCCATTTCTCCCACATCTGCCCTACAGCTCCTCATGCACGGTAAATATCAATGTTTCCTCTCTTCTACCCCCATCACATCCTCAGAAGTCTGTCCGCGCAACATCGCCTTTATTCCATCTCCTCTAAGAGACGCACAAAGCGATGCTGTGAGTGCTGTTAATGATTTGCATTGAGGAGCACATGGAAATTGCGAGTGTTGCTCTGTGGTCCTCGTAACCGACGGCACATCTCACACAGAAGGTGGTCCCTCCTTCACTGCTGCAGTTCTGTTGCTGCTACCGCTAACAAAAAGAAGAAAAAACTCACAGACAGACCTATGCTCTTTTACTGTTTCTTCCAGTTAATTCTGAAAGGCTTTTTTTCCATCTTCTCCTAATTCAGCATTAAATAGTGATAAAAACACATATGATGCATCACGTACGATGCCAATGATTCACAACCTTGGCTTGCAAGCTTTTACAAAGAAAAAGTGCTATAAATCCTTTAAAACAAGGGAAGAAAGCAATTTATATTCTCACGACCTCTTCTGACTCCACTTTCAGCAGTCATCCCTGACAGCTCCTCCAGCACTCTCCAAATTACACAGTTGGAAAGGAACATCCAGCAAGAGCCCCGCCTGCTGTAAGCTGGCCTAATTACTCCGAATTCCTTTTTGAGCCACATCCAGCAAAACACTTCCAACGTTTGCTGAACTTCAGCATGCGCAGCCGCGAGGGACCTGCTTCAGCAGGGGGTTGGACTCTGATCTCCAGAGGTCCCTTCCAACCCCTGTGGTTTTGTGATCCTGGGTGAACAGTCCCAGCAAAGGACGCACAGCTATCCACATGTTAAGCTGTAGGCACCTCAGATACATTGAGGAGAACTTGATCAAAACCAGGGCTCCTTCAGGTTAGCCTGTCTTCAACCAGCACTAAATCCATATGCTCTTTTAGTTCTCCCATACATTTCCCTCCTATCCATGTGTACAATACACAGCTGTAAAGGAAGAGGAGCTGAAAGCAGTTATTTCACCCCAGCAATCTTTTTTCTCCTATATATGGTGTTTCTTTTCTCACACCCATCTTTTCCTTGCTGTGAGCTCACAAACTGCAGACATCTTGGACAGCACAAAGCCCAGCTATGCACCACCATCTTCCAGCATGGCGCACCAGCAAGCACTGCAGGAGCACAAGGTTGGGGTGTCAGAGGACCCTGGGAAGGTCTGAACCCCAGGATTTAAGTTAACTTAAAATCTTCATCTTCCGAATCTCTCTTCATAGCAACCCCAACTGCTGTGTGCCCATTAGCCCGGTGTTTGTATGCTGTAATGTTTTCATGTTCACTCAGGACACTTTGGCAAGAATAAGCAGCCCGGAAACATGCACCTGAAGGAACAGGGGTGGCCACAGGACACCAGGAGACACAGGGATGAAATACACCACCCGAGGAAGCGCAGATGCACCAGAGGAGGCATAAGATGAAATGTCAACACTGACATCTGCTGATGGTTTAGGAGGCTCGTGGAAAAACGAAAAACAAGGCAGCCATACAGGTATGGGCAGCACACACATCCCAGCAGGCAGCACAGCCGTGCAGGCAGACAAAAGCCACCCACACACAGATTGCCACAGCACTGCTCTTGCCAGGCTAGGACAGGAGATGAGGCTGCTGCAACTGAACACGGCCATGTAACCTAATGAATGCTGCATGAAGGGCAACCAAACACTACATGGAACATTTCTCTTCTGGTTTAAACAAGCTGCTCTCAGGCCTTTCCTCAGCTTGCCTGCACCTGAAGCAAATACGCGGCTTATCTCAAATATGTTTCCTCCAGCCAGTTTGGACGGATCTGAAACATTAACTTGCTTGTATCAGAAAAGGACAGAGGAGATGCTGCTGGAAGCAATGAACGAGTGGGAAGTGCAACCAGACGAGCTGCAAATCGATGCTATTTGTGGGAGCAGTGCCAGCGGACGAATGTGGTACACCATGTACTCTCAAAAGTTGTTCTAACAACCACTTTCTGCAATCCTTTGTGTGCCAAATTAACCCTGCGACTGAGGACATCCAGCACTTATGCAGAAAGAGGAATCCAAACCTCTCTTCTATTTATATGTATGTTCATGTGTAGGACTTATATACACACAGAGATATACAAGGAAGATATATACTCCTTAACACACGTATCTATGTACATAAAAACGAAGATTGAGCTTCCTACCTTTTGTAATTAAGGCAGTGGAAGTCAGGTTGCTGCTTCTCCAGAGAGAACTGAGCCTGCATGTAGTAGCAGTGCAATGGCAGTCCTGTTACACTGCTGAATGTAATTAAGGGAGAGAAAAAAGAAGGAGTATAGCTGGGGAAGGGAACTGGTAGCAGACCTCTTGGTGCATCTGAGCTTCAATTCCATCTACATCTGGCTGTAGAAAAGATGGGAAGTCACGCTCACACGTTCCACTCCCCTAAACCAACAAAAAGCCTACAAATACACTAAATGCTATCCGGAGCACTGCTCTCCCCATCCATCCTCCCCCCCAAAAAAATCAGCAGCCATTAAACGTATGCAAGTTGTCTGAAGAGCATCTGCAAGCATTGTGCCACTGACAGGCACACAGCATACTCTTGTTACGACTGAATGGTGCTCGAACGTCAGCAATGGAAGGAGAGAACAGAGCACGGTGACCTGCTCAAATACCTTCTAACAAGGGAAAGATCTGATCGCCTTCGACTCAGCTGCACATCACAAGAACAGCAAACCCAGCAAAAATATCCTTCCCCATCCTTCACTGCTGACTCTTTCACCACGAATACTGCTTCTCACCTCTGCTTCCTGCTGTTTGTGAGCCTCCGAGCACTGCCATGATGGAAGGGATCCCATTTCTCTCCCTTACTTCACATCGCTTGCCAAAAAGACAAGTTGTAAGGGAAAATTCTTTTGCTAACAACTTATGCATGTATTTTGCAAAGGTTGAGGGGGACGTGGCATTAACTCACAGCACTCACAGACCAGCTTAGTTTGAGATGCAGTATTCCTCAAAATGGAAAGCAGAAAGGAGCAGAACACGGGAGAAATGTGAGGTGGTCCTGAAGAGGCGACCAGGAGTTGTACAGAGAGTTAGTTGATAGATGGACAATAGCAATGACATAATCAAAGGGAAGTTTGTCTGGAAGAAGGGAGACATGCAGCAGTGTAAGGAATGATGGTTTGATCAAAGTCCCCTCCCTGAAACCCAGCAGATCACCAGCCCATCTATCTGCCATCACAGACCCTAATACTCTCCCAGGAGCACTCGGCTAAGGAGCCTTATTGGTGGCACCTACAAAACCAAATGACTTCCCCTCACAGCATCAACGCCAGAAAAACTAACACCAGACCCTGCCTGTGTGTTTTGCAGCCAGTTAATAGACTGCTAAACTGCACCACAACCATCTTCAGCTATGGCCTCCTGCTTGCATCAGCTGTCAGAACTTGAATCAAATCAAGATAAAATACGAGTTGCGGTGAAAGAATAAATTGTGGCAGGTGTGAGAACTGGAAGAAAATACACACTATTCAACACCATGAGGAAGCCCCTGGGAAAGCGAGGTCCAGCCAGCTCAGAGCAATGACTTCCCTTCAGCCAAGAACATCCCTAAAGCAGGGCTGGAAATCAGGACGCTGAGCTTCTAATTTCAGTCTGACACTAATTCAGCTGTGCAAGTGTGAGCTCATTTCTCAGAGCTTCCCATGTCTCATTTCTCCACCGGTAAATGCTGCTATCTTTGTTTTTCTTTACAACTTCACACCTAAGATACTAGGCAAAAAATAATTTTAGTAACATATTACCAAGACAGGCAGCGTGAGAGATGGCAAGAGAACACCTCCTTCCAGAACCACGTGCTCCAGCTCAATACCAAGTGGCTTCTGGACCTCATCCGCCTCCAGTTTCCACAGATACAGGCTGTGCACAGAGCGCACGAGGTGCCATTAATCCTGAATTAACCTCTCATTTTTCAATGCCTTAAAGCTTAGGTACTGTAGAATTCATGGTTTGAATATAATCACATGCAAGTAATAAGGAAAAAAAAATTCCCATTTGAAAATTACCAATGGAACCAGCCCTAACAGAGTGGAACTTGCCTGGTTTTAGTGCTGCGGTTGAGGGTAAAATGCTATTCAGTGAGCTGGGTGCTGCCGAGAGCAGGCGGTGAATGACAACATTAATACTGATGAGGAATAAAAGCCTGACAAGTGTAATCCTGATACCGGCGTTCCCTTTGAGGATTACTCAGCAATTAAACATCTCTAACAGTGGTACATTTCAAAAGGACGGTGCTGCAAACCCCTGAGGAAATCAGAAGCCATTTACAGATTATCTTGGGTTTTAACTTTTTAGAGGGAAAAAAGGCCGTGCACACTGAGCTATGTTAACATTAATGAGATGAACAGCTTAGCATCTAAAAACACTTGGAACAGCCATTATTTCTTGAGTGTAGAGCATGATTTCCTGCACAGCAGAACTGGTGTGCTATGCTGCAGCACTGGCAGCGCATCTTCTTGTGCTGCCCTGTACTGAGAACAGCAGTGCACAAATGCCCTTCTGCACTTGTTTTGCTACCCACAAACAAACGAAATCCTCCAAGTGTTCTGAGTGTTAGAGAGGGGCAGGAAGGGTCTTGAAGTAACCAAAATGCAGCAGCAAATTCCCCAGCAGGGCATTTCTGACAGCCAGCTGGTTTCCTGGTAAGACACTGCAGACAGACGCTTCCTGGAGCAGGTGGCTACAGATAAGTCTAGCTACATGGCACGCAGCAGCCCCGCTTTTAAACATATTAAAAGCTCAACAGCTGTCACCAACACCCCTGTGAGCTGCAGAAGGCTTTCAAACAAGTTCTGACATCACCAGATGCAGCAGCTAGAAGCACCCATTAATGGGATGAGCAGCAGCAAGCAGCTGGCAGAGTCCCTCTAAGAGGGCTCCCATCTTCCCCACACATAACCACCCAAAGCAACTCCACGTAACAACAGGAGGAAAGCAAACTTCGGTTTCTAATCCATTCCTCTCCCCCCAAACTGACAGACCTCAGGAACAGATGCCACTGAGTCAGTACAAGGAACAAAACGGTTCGAGCCACAAGTTAATCCTTGGGAGTGCATGCACATGCTTGAAAATTAACATCTTGTCTGAAGCCCTTCATGTTTCAGGACTTCACTTCTGAAAGCAGAAATGACAGATCCTCATTTCCTATGTGTATGACACACAGCACTTAAAAGATCTGAGATAAAGGTAAACAAAAACACATCGATAACAAGACTTGTATCTTTAGTTAGAGCACATGGCTAAGTGCGACACAGCGGTCTTGGAGAGGTTTTGGAGATGTACACATCACAGGCTGACCAAACTACCAACACCAAGTACTAATGTGATTCCTGGAAGGACCCAGGCCCTCCCAATGACTTCAATTTCTGGAAAACAAACAAAAGACAACAGAAAAAACCTTCAGCACGTTTTTAAAGGCTTGTAACAGATCTTGCAGAATGGGATAAACAAATCTTTTTAAAAGGAAAAATGTCATTTTACTAATGCCCTCTGCAAAGAACGACTACATTAATCTTGGCAATCTTTACAAATCCTCCCCCGTGTTTTCAAAAGACAGCCAGAGCATCGAGATTCGTTCAACAAATGGCAGCATGAGTCAGTGGGCCTGGAAACCATGGGTAGGAAGGAGTAGGTGACGTCCACGGAGTCACAGAAGTCTTCAAATGACTCATGTCATAACGCAGATCCAGAGTAGTTCAGACATCAGTTGTATGGTATTTATGCATCTGTGCCTGGGAAGGCACCCACAAACACGGCACTGTTAGGGCAGATACGTGCATGGGACCAACCTCTCTTCTCTCAGCAGATAGCTGAGCCACTATGAAACCTTGTGCTGAAGGGGAGGGAGAGTTTAGACCACATGCCCCAGCATCATCATCCAAAACTTCTCTCGGAAAGCAGAACAGCCCAGCTGTTTTAACCTGATAGCTCCGCAAAACTCCAGAAATTAGCTCTGCTAACTCAAAGGACATTAGTTTAGATGTGTCCAGTGGCCCCAACCAACTCAGTCTTTCTAAGATACTAAATGTATTCAGATCACTATTCAGTGCACATTCCCACAGTCCTTCTTGAATTATTTTAACAGCTGCATTGCTCTCACTGTGGAAACAAATGTAACCCACATTGGAAAAAAAACAAGACAAAAGCAACAAGGGTTGCCTGGGGATTTTCCATCATCTATGAGGAGGTGGTTTTATTTTTTCCCCTCTTTAAACTAAGTCTAATAATCCCATCCATGTTCCATCATATGAATTTCCAGATAGAAGCAACTTCTCATATTCTCAACTTGCGAAAAGTCTACCATCTGATGAGAGCGGGAGCGTTTCTCTTGTGTGGGGCAATACCAATTTCTCAGCCGAACCATTCATTCTCCAAAACTGACTCTTACCACTCCAATTAAGTCTCCTCGGCCATATTCACCAGTCAGGTGCTTCTTTCCATCATCCATCCGTATGACTGAGCGCAGCCGTCCATTCAAGACGATGTATGTGCAATCTGACTTGTCACCCTGCCTGGAGAAAGAGCAACCAAGTGAATTATCGCTGCTTAGCAAATGCATCCCAAAGTCATCTTCAGCTTTCCTTAACAAGCTTAGGGACCATGAGAAAAAGTTTAATCAACACTTAAACAGAACAAGCAAACAGGAAAATGAAAACCATCCATGAAAAAGTAACTTGGAAATAGGTTGAAATGAACAGGCTTTGAACAACCAGATGATGCTGAGTCTGGGTACAGATAACCCGCAATACTGCTGGTAATAGAGTTAAAATTAATGCGTGGAATACCGAAAGCTTTTAACAAGATCTTTAACTACTGCGTCTGTTTTAACACAAAGTAATGACAAACTTTCATTAGCATTGATGCTGCAGGAATTGTAATACACACTAAAATTACAGTTCTATGGCACACATGCTAAATTTGACCTTCACACCAGTGCAATCATACAATGACTTAATTGCATCCCAGTACAAAATCTATCAAATTAAGCTTTCCCAAGGATAACTTCTACCCCGAAACTTAGAATGCAATTCCCATTTTCAATTTACTGTTACATTTTTCTAAACAATTGCTATTTCAGTTCTGCTGTTTATTTCAGAAAGACCAAAAAAAACCTCTGTGGATGACATTCATGTCCCTGGAAATGCAGAAATTCTACCAGAACAACGTACAGCTGGCTGCGCCTTAATCTCTCATGCCACTTTAAAAGCATGTCGAGATGACACAAAGCACGAGGAATAGAAGGATAGGATTTTAATAAATCCTGGAGACGAGCGACAAAAGCAATGCTGAAGCATGCTGCAGAAAAAAAATCCTCAGCATATGAAAACAGATAAAACCTGATGGAATAGCTGATAAATTTAATCCAACAGTTTTCATTCTATATTTCAACAAGGAAGCATAGCTCCTTAACTCTGAAAACCTGAATATTAGATAACCACAGAATCATTAAGGTTGGATTCAACAAAGAACATACAATTTCGTCCACATCTTACCTGTATACAGCTCGTCCAGCCTCAACTTCCATCCAATCGAGGGCAAAGTCAATTTGCCTCACAAATGAGGACATTCTCTTTACAACAGTGTGGGCCACACCGAGCACAACGCTTGGCTGCTCTCGCATTATCCTAGAAGACAAAAAGTGTTATTTAAGTACTTCCCAAAAGAAGGAATAGGTACACACACATAATAACCCGGGCAGAGATGAGTGACAGCCTTGCCAACTCCTTTTTTTTTTTTTTTTTTTTTTAAAAAATGGACCAGTCTCCAAAATCCCTACTCAGAAACAACAGACCTGACTCAGGATAACACTCACATTGCCCTGAAGATTGTCCCTCTCCGCCATTCTGCACCTCTACATCTCTCAGATGCGCTCTCAGTTTTCCCCCAGGCGTTATTTCAGGTCAGAACCTTGCTGCATGTAAAGCCTGATGCTCTTAAAAAGTCAGAGCCGTGTTCAGAATTTCTAAAGCTCCCTCTTCCCTTTGCAAAGGCCATAACCAACAAAGCTTCCGATCTCATACCGAATCTTCTGAGTGATGCTTAAAGGTCCCTAGCATTAAATAAACCAGAAAATCGAGCGCTTCTCTAAGCTGAAAAACGTTGGGAACGTTCTGTTAGCGATAACTGCAAACTGCACTGACCGCTAGGCCTGAGATAAATAGCTCTCACAGACACAGCCGATGTTTTTCTTTCTTTCCTTTTAGAATGAGGATCACTGTAACCTGGCACCTTCCGAGGAAGCACTCCAGTTCTTTCTGAAGAGCTACTCCACAGCAGTGAGCTGATTGCACGTGTCTCTAGATGCATACCCATTACGACGTCCTTTCTGTTCCTGTGCAGCACTGAGAGCAATTGAGCTCTTGGAGGGTCGTGGCACACTACCATAAAACGGGCATTTCACAAAGCAGCAGCACAATTCAGAAAGAAACAAGTGGGTAAGCATACACAGAGCCAGTACACAAAGCACACGCAGAGGAAGATGACAGTTATGTTAAAGCCACCCATGGGAACGAAAAAGAAAGTCTGAAATACACAGTATTTTTTCCTCCATCGGTGCCCCCTTGACAAGGAGGACATCCAACTGCCATCAGCCGCTCTGCCTAGGAGATCCCACACGTGAGGGAGTTCTCACTAAGCACAAATGCTGTGAGTGCCACAGTTAACCTTATTACCCTACAAAGCAGAAAGGCATGGAAGTAGCACAGGCAGCCTTCGTTCCTCAGCTGAAAGACAGCTGGTTGTAACCCAGCAGAATTCACCGAAAGTCTGAATACTGACACACCATCCCTGAATGTGCTATCAAAGCAGACTCACTGAGAGCTCCTCACCGCTTGGATGAAGCACAGAAACTGCCCTGTAGTGTTTTGAACATGCCAGTTCTACCATTAATTAGTCCAACAGCTGCAGCAAGAGACCCAGAGCTGACCATCACTGTGGGTCAAATGCAGCATGCATGGGAACCGTAGGGTGCTTTTACATTTAACACATGCGACTACCCTACTTCCCCTTACCCTATTCCTCAAGATCCTCTTTTTGCAACAATAATGTTTAGAATTTCTTCAACTAAAACCTCTGAATTTGAAACAGAAGAGATTTGTAGAAGTATATCCCTGCTCCATATTGAACTCACCACACTCATGTCCCTTGAGTTCACACATGCTGCTAGGTGAGCTAAACCAAGAATCAAATCTTGTATTCAGCACTATTTGAAGTTCAGCCATCAGAACAGGATCACAAAACTGCAAGGCAGCTTTCCTCTCCTGTCCCTTCCATCTTGCCCTGAGGTTTCCATGCCCTCACTATCCCCTACTCAAGATGCCTACAGACAGCCCAGGTTTCGGTAAGCTACTATTGCACTCACAAGCAATGCGTTACCTTACAGAAGCTTTACCACACTAACACTGACTTGAGGGAAAGGACAAAGAAACTGGAAAAGACACCCCAGAATAAACACCAGAAAACAAAAAGCCCTAATCCCGTAATGCACACAAAAACCCTAGTCTACAGCAATGCCTTCTCAGCTGCTCTAAACGTTAAATAAACTCCCTGAAATCTCCTGAATGCTTTAGCTCATTATTTTTACTCTACTAATTTATTCCACTCCCTAAGTCTCCTCCCACACAGGCTGACTGCTGTGATCAATAAAAGCCATTTATACCTTACCCTCCCTCAAGATATGTATCTTAATACTTAATGCACTCTAAATGTAAACTGGAGAGAGGCTGCTTTTATTTCAGACCCGAGCTGTTTATTATTTCACGGAGCGCTATACAGCGTCAAGAGCATATTAGCATGGAAGGTAACAGTCCACCCTCATGCTCAAGAAAAGTGGATTTTTCTCTACGTTATCAGCTTAGTTTACTTCCATTTATGGGGGCATTTTCATGTCTCTCTTCTGCTTGGCACATGCCAGACATGGGGAAAATGAAAAGCCAAAGCTCTCTATTACAAAAGCCTGTTGCTGAAGGGTTCCTCAGATGATTGTTTGTTAGCAAGCTGACCAAATACCAAAATGAAAGGGCTACCCTGGTGCCTGTGACAGCCCAGGAATCACTCAGATAAGCTTGCGGCTGTGCATGCGATCTGACGCTCAGCTTGGCCAGAAATACCAAATAAAAATCGAAGCACATCTACTACTCTGGCAAACATACATGATTAGACTCCAAACTGTGAAATTCACTGAAGGAAAAGTGTGACAGTCCTACTCCCAGTACTGAGGAACCTGAGCACATTCCTTAAAAGAGCCTGGTGACAACTCTGTTACATTATTCACCAGGAGACACCAACAGTTGCAGTGTAGGCACTGTAAATTTAGTACTTCACTTTAGCAAAATAGCAAAACATTTAAGGTATAAACTGTATAATTAGCTTGTGTCACCCCTGCACTTAAACTTTACATGTACAGATCGTTATTTAGGCACATTAGCATCACACGAAAGGCTCCTGCTGCAAGGTTTCAGCGAAAAGGACTTGATCCGTTGTGCAACACCCAACCTGCAGTTCTGCACCCTGGGCTACTTCCATTACTGTGCTCCTTGCCTGACGGCAACTATTGACCATGTTCATTCTGCTTCACCTTCCTATTAACTACTGAGGAAAAACACAGTGTTCTGGGGCAGCTCAGAGAGCAAGTAATGTATTTGACAGGAAAGGAAGAAAGAGTTGTTGGAGAACAACGATAATAATGAAGGTTCTGGTCAAATTACTTCTGGTCAGTAAGATCAGATCACAAAAACACATAATTCAAACCTGCAAGATTCTGAGAGAAAGAAAAAGTCTCTGATGGCAGGACTACATACAAAACGTTCACATAAAAAGTGAGAAACAAAGCTTTAGCAATAAGTCTCTTTTCTCAGAGTTTGAAGCAAAAATAAAACTTACAGATGAAGGCAGATGCTTTTGAAAGACTCTCTGCAATGACATTTTTAAATATATAAATATGAAGAAGCCCTGCACACAACTCCAGACTGACAGTACACTCAAGAACTAGCTGAAGAAGTAGTTTAGAAATGGAGGTATTTGATTAAAATTATGTTTGTGAACAACTGTCTTAACAATACCTTCATAGATGCATCGTGGAATCAAGAATAATCACCACTGATATAGCCCTATATATACGTATAGGAGACTAGCCACGGACATTTTACCAGTGGTGGGTGTTTCCGGGTGAGGGTTTTACCTACTGAATACCATTGCTCACTTCAAGTCACAAGTCAAGCATTATTTCCAGAAAGGAACCCATTTTGCACAGGAGCATTATTCTTTAACCTATGCTGCTGGTGAGCATTGTCACCTATGGTTACACCAAGACCAGTCCTTTACAACACCTATCTGGGCCGATCAACTCCGCTGCAGTCAGAAAGAAAGCTGATATGGTTCTCCAGCAAAAAGGAATAATGTGCTCAGGGAAATGGCCTGACAAAAAAAGTGCTTAAGCCAGCAAAGAACAGTCTCTGGCCGGATTCACTTATTTGGATTATTAAGTCTGTGAATCTCAGGTCATAAATCACACCCCCACTGGGCAAAATGCTCTGTAAGCCTAGAACAAAGGAGATAATCACCATTTAATATTGCCACGTTCCCTGCATTACCTCTTGCTGAAGATAAAAGCCCTTCTGATAGATGGGTCAGAGCTCATCTGAGCATTTAAAATGCTCACATAAGTTATCTTGACTCACTACAAGTTGTATTGTAGTGGAACTGCACTGCACATACATCAATCACTCATTATTGGTTCAAAAGGGTCATAAAATACATTTTGAAGAATTAAATATAGGTTTCCATGGCAGAACTTACTCATAGAAGTGGGACTTGGAAATAGACAGGAAGCTGCAGTCTCGATTGGCCTTGATGGTGAAAATCAGTGGTTCCCCAGTGAGAACAGCAAGCTGGCCCACGAGCTCTCCTGGGTGAGTGATGAACAGGCAGGTGTCCTCCTCGGAGTCGATCTTTTGTTGGTACACATGAAGCATCCCCGAGACCACAAAGCAAACATTAACATCCTGGAGAAAATGGAGACAAAGCTCAATGAAATCCCCGAAGATTTTAAAAGCAATTATCACAATGACAACACTATCATTGTCAATCTGTTCTCCAGAAAGCCCTCTACAGCTTTTAAACCGTTAGGCGATAAAGTAAAACACGACAGTGAATTATTAACAGGTTATGAATATTTAAAACTAAATGGCCACAATATTGAAAAGTGTGTTTCTCTGTGCATGGTTATGAAAAATTGAATCTGCATCTGTAAGATCTCAAGAAATAAAAACAAGATTGGGAATGGAGATGGGGTCATCACTGCAGCATGGTGAGGGATACTGCAGTTCAGCAGAACAGAATATAGCAGCATTCTAATGGTAGCTGCCCCTCATTTGCTTTGCATAAGCTTGTCTACTTCCACTGTGTTATTATAAATACATTATATCCTGAACATACTCTGCTAAAAAAAAAAAATAAATAACATGGAGCATTGGCACCAAGGCCTGCAGAGCACAGCCTGGATAAAAAATACGAGGGAAAAAAAAGAAAAGAATAAAAAGCTGTTTGGCCACCATACCTTCTAATGAAGGGGCATAAAAAGGTAAAGAGGGGAGTACAAGATTTCCACTGAAGCTCTGGCCACACTGTTACTCTGCATATGAGGAGAGGCTGAGAGCTGGGATTGCTTGACAATGAGAAGGCTTGAAATCAACCAAGGTGAGGGAGCATTTTTGTTCAGTGTTTGTCTTTTCCTCTCTTACGGTGGGAAGAAAAGATCAAGCCAGACCCTCCTGGTCTCTTTCCCCCCCACTCCCAGAGGGGCTCACCCACCTGATCTCCCTGCCTTGACAGCACAGTCCCAGCAGTAACCTGATGCAGTGTCACTCTGTCATTCAGCAAGGAAGGGTCCTGGAGAAAGGGATGGAGAAGTACAGTTTTTATTTGTTGGTTCCCTGGTAAAGGTCCAATGTGAGGATGCATTTAAACAAAGGAAATTGGAAATATAATTACTGAAAGATGATGTTTTAAAGTATGTTAACCTCTTCAAAATATCCTAATTACTGTATTTCTCTAACAGTCACTTCTTCCAGGAGAAAAAAAAAAGTTCACATCTTTCTTGTTGACCAAACTTAAGCTCTAAGTGAATTTGTATCTCCCAGTTTCGTCCCCAGGTTCCTGTAGAGTATATAATGGAAAGAGATCTGCATCAGAGCCCTGAAAATCATAAAATATCAACTTATTTTCAGAAGAAGGTAAAACCAGAAGAGACTGCCTACATCATGGCGGAACAGGACGTGATGAGCCGCCACTCTCTTTACCAGAGCACCTCCCTTGTCACACACCTCTGCTTCATCTCAAAGAGCCACCCATCTTATTTGGCATCCTGCATCCAGTTCAGCACCAAACCTGAACGCCTCAGGACTCCTTTGCTTCAGCAAAACCTTCCAACCTACCCACACCAGCACACCTTCCAAAGCTCAGCATTCTGTTGCCCTCATCAGAACAGGCAGAGCAAATCCTGGCTCTCGAGTCACATCTAGCAGTGCTTTAGCCAAGAGCTGGAAGCACACCAAGATACAGTTCAGGGCACACAGGCATAACAGCTTGCTTACAATCATTACCTTATTGCAGCTGAGATGTGAACACTTTGCCACTATAACTGCCATGGCAGGCTTTTGTAACGTGAGAAAGTCAGTTGAGAAAAACAGAGCAAGAAAAATAATCAGATTTTTTCTTTACACCTACAGCTGATAAGAAGAACAGATTTTCATAAAAAAAAAAAAAATCCATTGAAACCAAACTGTTTCATGGAATATATCCAACAAAAATAACCTGACAAGCACTTGTCAAAATATTTCGGTTCAGCAATATCAACTCAACTAATTTCTGATGGTTTTTTTGCCTATATTTACACATTTATGGTTGTATAGGATTACCTATCCTTACGTAAAATTCTTAATTATGAAAGTATCCCACAGTAAAGACAGAGAAGCTCCCTAACCAGATCTACTTATAAACTGTTACCACTTTTTTTGGCTGCATTAGTTCCAGAAATTGTTACGAAGATGTTCTTTGTATCTGAGACTGCTGAAGTACTGAAATAGGTTGCACCCAAAGCTGTGAAGCCCATGCCACCAAAGATCATTAAGAACAGTTTAGACAAAACCTGCCAGGAATGACTTCGTATTTGATTCTGCCTGGGGGCATGGAAGGAGACTTAAGAACCTCCAAGCATTCCTTGAAATCCTCCTTTTGACATTTCCTCTCTGATGAGGCAATAAAGGAGTTGACAAACAAGAACCACGGACAAGATCCATCTCCTCTTTCCAACAGAGGAGACCAGCAAATCCAAGTTCAGCATTGCACAATTTCAGAGCTTGAGCTAAATAAAGTTCCTTGCATGGACCCCCTCCACACCAGCCAGAAGCTTGTAAAGAAAGTTGCCAACACAGAGTGAATTTCACAGCAAGGTTCTCCCTTCCTGTTACCATAACAGATAACAAATTAGTAGAGGTTCATGATACAGAAGTGAAAGCGCAAACCACTTAGGAAGAAAAGCAGTAATTAACTGGGACAGACAATTATTTTTTTTCTGTCAAAGGAAATGACTCAATTCCCATATAATTCATGCAGAAGATATGCCCTCCAGCATTATTTAACTCATATTATAACTGCGGATAAAGCCAAGCATATACAAGAGTCGTAGCAGATTGAAAAGAGCCCATGACAGCATCCCAAGGAATTCAAGTTATTCAATACAAAGGAAAAACGTTTGAATTACGTAGTCATGCAACTAAGGGTCATTGGAAATAATACTGCTACTCCACTACATTAAATTTTCTCCTCTTCTCTCTCTGTATCATGACATGAAAAAAAGCAGCACCATCTGCCATCGAAACGTCTCGATTTTACCTACTGCAATTGGCTGCTCTGAAAGACAACATCTCAAAATGCCTCCAGTCAGCTAAGAAATAAAATACCTGAGCTCATTTAAGAGAAGAGCTCCAAAAATGCAGTTTTCATTGGTGTAAAGATATTGAATACAAGTTTGTATTACAGAGTTAGATTTTTTCTTCCACTGCCTGTAAAAGAATCAACTTGTGCTACAAGGGAGAAATTAACCATGACCTTTAAACAACGTTCCTAGCATTTAGCTATGTAGCAGCAGATTCTTGTCTTGTGAAACCGGAGTTGCTATAATACCAAGAGTTCAAAAAGCCTACCCTATTACATTATCATTTAGATCTTCATGTTAATAGTCTAACAGGCCATCTTTTCCAAATTAACTTCAACTCTAATCACTTATTTGTTAATTACTGGGGAATTCTGCCTAGGTTCAAAAACGAATGTTTTGCACTTGGATGCTGAAATGGCAAAATAGGAAACTACCAGCTGTATACTGGACACACGGTGTTTACATAAGCAACCACTTCTATTTTACTCAAGTTGTTACCAGAATTTCCCGTAAAAAAGGTGGTCATTTTTCATGCTGACACACAGGCTTGAAAAGTTGAACACGAGTGTCATAAGCAGACTAACAGACAGCACTGCCTGCCTGAGGAAAACCAGCAACGACGCAGAGCGTGCATCTCAAGTCTCACTACCCATTGCTGAAAGATCACAAACAAGATTTTGAATTTGTGAGAGAAATACGTCAGAAACCCACAAGAAACGTGAGAATCCAGAATTGCAGCATCTAAAGTTCTGCTGGCAGTAAAGCAGATGTCATTTGGTGAGAGCTCTTAAACCAGAAGAGGAGGTTGCAGCAGCTGTGCCAAAGCCTCTGGCAGCATCAATGCACTTCAGTTACTGAAACACACACTGCAATAAATCCAGGATATCTGTGATCGATTCAGACAGCCGTATGATTTTCAAATTGTGTGATTAGCTCCATCAACAGATACAGCTCTGAAGCAATGTAACGAAATGCAACCGGAATCACAGGAACGTTGAACGCAGACAGTCTTGTTTGTTTTGAACATGAAGGTGAGAAGGTGAACTCAATAACGACAACTGTGAGGGCATCAAGCACTTAAAACCTGGAACAGGCATGGCACACAGTCACCGTTATGAAATGCATTCATAGCCAATGGCCAAACACAGACATTCAGTTCTGAAATCAAATGAGACACTTAGGTGCAATGCCAAGAGGATTAATAGATCGAGGCATTGCCTGAATGCCTTCATATAGCTTATTCACACAGTATACAAGAGCATGATGTTACAGCGTGGCAGAAATTGCACACTTCTCATACGCACAAATGTGTGCACAGTGAGAAAAGATTCACGCAGTGCACTTCAGTACGGGCGTTTCAAACAGCCAAATAATTCAGATTTATTTCAGTCCCACTAATAACATCAACAGACCAAGAACAAAACGCTCAGCTGGTCTATAGTGTATTTGGGAGGCAATTTACTTTCTAACGCCTGGCAGAATGAGATGAAAAGCAAGAACAAGGCCGATTTTCTTCCTGCAATAACTTACATCAAGTTTCATCAGGGTTGAAAGGTCTTTCTTCGCTGCTTCGAAGATGGCATCGATGGGTTTGCTATTACAGGATTCCTGTGCAGCAAGCTCACGATCAGTGTAATGGAAAACTGCTGAAGGAGTTTTTGTCACCGTCACAGTCTTCTTCAATATTGACTGCGTTGAACAGACAGAAAACAAGTATCATTTTGAACTGGCACCCAACCAGCAAATACCCTCCTAAACAGCAACAGCTTGCTAATTGCATTATCTTATTTGTTTATGCAAAGCTTGGTGCTACTGAAACAAAGCAACTTATTGCAGTTCGTGAAAGAGAAAAGTGTGACTTCCCAGAAACTGCCAACTTCGTGGAGCTCAAACTCCATCCACACAGAATGCAAAGATGGAGAAAAATGGAGGCAAACAGACAATTTCTACTTAGATTTTGGTTTTAAAAGTTTTATGGTCCCAGAATATTCCCGTGCTCTGACTTCCAGATCAGCCTTTGTAAATAAAGCACATCACAAGAACAGACTTATAAGTCACAACCGAAAGCCTGACAGGAAGTCCAGTGGTTTACACAAGTCTTTAATTCCTTGCTGTACAGTAGCTCTCATAGATACAACATGGTCTGATGGATTTGCCTTTCCAAACAACCCCCCTTCACGAGTCAGAGAAAGGTAAATGTCTAAAAATCAAGAAGTTGCAACAGTGACAAGGGAAATTTCCCTTGCCTTGATGAAGAAATCACCTTTACTTGACAAGGGGAATTCCAGAGAGTTTCAAGATCTTCACTAAAAAACCTGAACAGTTACCAAAAACATGCTGCAAGTTTAGAACAAACCAATACAAGATAAAGAAACGTCACAGCTCATACACAGGCTAATACACTGAAATTGTTCAAAGGAAGAGAAAGGAGATGCAGTGTGAAAAATATGCTGGAATCTCCAAACAAAACAACCCACCTTGCCCACAGCAGGACTGCTAGAAGCGTCCTCTGGGCTGAAGTGCACCCTGGCTCTCTCATACGCCATGTCCATGTCCGACTTCGTGCCGCTGGAAGTACCTATGAGCAACACAATTTTCTTTTCAGTATTCCCACGTTCAGAGTACCTTAGAAATACCAAGAAATACCAAGCAGCATAAAAATTCAAGCAACTTTGTGTGCAAGCCTGTGTATTTCAGAAGCCAAGGACTAAACAAAGTGGCACCTTCACGTTCCAATGTATTTCCTGCTTCTCTTTGACCTGGAACGTCCAATACGAATTTCTGATTTTCCCATTAGAGCTCATGAACACAACACGTCCCAAAATTCCCACATCAAAAGATACTCACCCTGGATCTGAAGCTCATCAGGAATCCCCACCAAATTTACAGATTTGCCTCAGTTTCCAGAAAACAATGTTTTCAAACTTTTCTCTAAACCAAAGAACGTTTTACACCTGTTGCACTGCAAGCTTTCAGAGAGAAAATACTATGATCAGCAAGTTCCCCTGGAGTCTTTCCATGAAAATCATCCCCTAAACTTTCAGGCATGGTTGGAAGCAATTTGGGATCTTTTCTACAGTTGGTCCAGACTCTCAGTGCACCCTGCATTCTCAGAGACATTACGACTTCTCTTGCAGGTCTCACTTCATGCATACATTGGCAGTCACTCAAAACTTCTGGTCCTTACCTGCTAATGTTTAACACATTTAATTGCATTAGCTCCTTGGCAGTTCCAAGCACTTTCTAGGTACTTATCTGAGATGCTCAATAGCACAAATATAACTGGAAAGCACTTCTGATTAATTACCCTAAGCAGGATACCCTCATACCAGCCTGATGACTCACACGAAAGTTAAACTCTGTTAGACAGCTAAGAACCACACAGAGAATACAGATCCCTTAACAAATAAACCTATAACAACCCCTACCATATTGCAACACCCAAAAATATCTCAGGAAATAAACTCTTTTCAGAAAAGATTCCTACCATGGAGATATTGTTCAGACAGAGAAAGAATCCAACTGTACCAGGGATTCAGACCCGCCTGAGGAAAGTCCTTTCCATGCTGCCTACAGACATGAACAATTATTTCACATGTAATAAATCCGCATCTGTCACCAGGGTTATAACATTACAAAATTATCAACCTCCCAGCAAAATAAAGGAACAAAAAACCCCACCGAGCTGACCCAAAGATTACCATCAGCAAAACTTACAAACCACACAACCAGGAAAAGTGCTCTTCCCACTAGGAACTGAATGTCATACACAGTAGAGATCTACATTCCAATGCTGAAGTCCCCCACTTATTATAAGCAAGAAGTGCTGGGACAGAAGCAGCATGGAACTCCATATGGACTCATCTGACTGCCTGTCAATTACACTGCCCAGCAAATCACAGTGTCAGCATAATTACTAAGACCCCATACATCAAGTGCATTTTAAATCTACACACACACTACCCAGCTTAAACCTAAATGATCTGATGAGGGGTATGTAGGATGAAGACCATCATCCACTACTTGCTCTGCATATTCAGAATCAGAGAAAACAAAAAAAAAGGAGGGATTCTAAGAGTGAAAGAACGTCTACGAGATTTCTATTCAAAGTAGGAGCCTTTAATCCCAGTCACAGATACAAGCTTCCCACACAGCAATTAATTAAACTGTCTTGTTGCTCAAATGGGAGTTAGAAAGGATATAGCAGAACAAGCTTTAACTAGAACTGTTGACTCAAAAGAACAGAAGGCAGTGGGAAACTCGAGAGTGGAAAGCAATCCTGTTTGATGAACACATGCTCACTGGTATCCCACACACTGCTGGTATGGAAGTCACTGCAAAAACAATGGCAACTGACATCTTCCTTGGCAGCACTTCAGCTGTCTCTTTCCTTCTGAGTACTCACTCACAGCTACCTGCTTTTCCTAAGGCAGGAGACAATAAAGCATCACATTTCAGAATAAACAACGTTACAGAAAGCAAGGACGCTTGTTTACAGCTACAGAGCAGTTTCTCCCAAACAAGGCTCTTCCCACTAGCATGCAGCAGCTAGAGGCAGCGTGCTTGTGCTCCCAAGCTAACAGAGCTCTTTTTCATGGGCTAATCACCTTTTCACGTGCACCTGTTCAGGTGTATCTGTACTATTTGACACAGCTGCATGTCAGGGTTTTAGTTACAAAAAAATGACAAATCAGCTTTTCTTCTTGATTTAAAAAAAAAACAGCAACAAACAAAAAACAACAAAGATAACTGCTACATAACCTCAAAAAAATGAGGTCAGGAACGCTTACGGCCAGGAGCAATAACGCTGGTGAAGGTATCACCTAGAAGAGACACCACTGTTTAATTTAGTTCATCTAATTCTTCTGTCCACCGGTTCAGTTACCCCCTGTGACCTAATGACATCTTTCTCCACATAAAGCATCAGTGCACTTAAAAGCAGACTAGCACGGGTTGGCAGGATTGTATTTCATCACTTACCGCCCTCATTCACATAACTGCCACATTTCATGTTAGACAGCCATCCAACAAACAAATCGACATCCAAACTTCAGAAGCAACTGATGCAGAAGCGCTTTCTACAAAATCATTTCCAGCATTTTTTGTTATTTCTAATCAGCCAAGCAAATCAAGGAGCTACCATTGAGAGAACAGCTCCTGTCTGACTCTAATAAAAGACATTCCCCTTTTCTCAGAACTAGGGGTCAACATAATCAATATCTCCACAGAGTGTGAATGCACAGCATGGCAGCAGAACAGAATCTGAAATAGGGGCTTGATATTTTTATTACAGACATCAGGATACCTTCTGTGCAAGGTAAGCAGTGACCATACCTTAGAAATCGGCTCTGTTAACTGAGGCAAACCATAATTACCCCATCAGATATGCTCTTCAGTCAGGAAAAACTAATTTTCTTTCTCTGCTAAGCTCAGTGTACCCTGACATAACACTTCGGACAGACAGAGGAGAGAGGAAGGACAAATGGACAGCATCACTGTTCAGTGTGCAGGGATCCTTCCACATAAAAGCTTTCATGCATGGACTCAATCTTAAAACCAGGCTGCATGGGCAGTTTTCACTTAAGAACTGTATTTACCTCGGGGAAAAAGCATCTGTGTTCCAAGGCTCAAGTAAGCATTACTTAATTCACCACCAAATCACGTTTGCTGGTGCATTTGCTAACACACAGTGAGAAGCAACCGAGCACATATGAAAATAAAGGCAGACTGCCATGAATTACTCCAATATTTTCCCTTTGTTTCCCTGGTTCACAAAGAAGGCCTGCTGATCGTCAGCCAGCATCCTGCTTCCCCATCCCTCTGGACAGCAGCATAGAAGTTACCAAGCACAGTAAGAACATCAGACATTCACACAGCAGAAAGTGGAGAGGAAGCAAATCAATTCTCTATTGTTAAAAGTTAACCAAGCTGATAAAAAACTCTCTAGCCTTTCTTCCACACTATACATAATGGTAATATTTTGCAAGAAGCGTTAGAAATTTGCTAGCAAGAAGTGTTAGAAAACTCATGCTGGGCTCCCTCAGCCCACCTCCCTGCTCTGTAACCCCACATTCACACTTTCACCTCCCCAGTTATGGAACAGCCACCATAAGGAAATAACCGTATCTTCTAAAGTATCCGGGACAGCTTTATTCTGATTATTCACCTTTGTGACTTCTATGTTAACTTTATCTCCATAATCAGCACTGGACCTAAGCATGACTTCCAAGGATCTGAAGATGATTAGTTCGCTACTCAGCTAACTAAACATGGATGCTTTCCTTCTTGAATTCACCCAAAAAGTTCTAGTATCTCTGCCTTGAATATAAAGCCAAGCTAAGCAGCTGGCTCAGAGGGAGACATCTACAGGACAGACAGCTGCAGTTCACTGAAACAAACACTGTGGGATCAAAACAGCACGGCATCATAAATGCCTCAACAGTGCATTCAGTGATAAATCACCTTTATTACCCACTCTGCAAACATTCCCCTAAAAGCAATAAAGTCACGTTATGTGCTCTTTGGGACAATGAGCCAAGCAAGAGCCATATGTCATCTTCTGCATGAAAGATGATAGCAGATATAGCAGATTACTTGGTTTTGGGAAAAATCAATGAATAAAAGCTCTTCATTTGCAGGGCTCTCAGTAGCCAAATGGCTGCTAATAGAGATGGCAATGGGACGCTCTCCCGGATAGAAGTTCATTTGTCAGTTCAGAAAATTAATGTCTGACCTTAGTTTCAAGAAAGCGAGGAAGCAGTACTACTGTGAGATGATTATTTAACATAAACAAGATTATCCAAGTCAGTGATCTGAAGAGCATGTATTTTATATAATGCACCTAATCTTATTTCCCAGAATGCAGCCAAGCAGGACTTACCAGAAGTCTCCGTAGAGGGGGGTGAGGAAAGGCTTCTCCTGAAAATATGCTCAGAGTTTTCTGTACCAGAAATCTTCAATATATCTGAAGTTTAGAAACAAAAGTTACACAAATACCAGTGAGTCCCTAATGAAATAAGCTTCACTCAGACAAGAACCTCTCAAAAACCACTACCAAAATCTAACATATAGACTTTTATACATTCTAAAACACCATTTTTAAACATTATGTTTAAACCAGCCTTCTGTTTTTAAATATTCTTTTCCTCTGAATCCGGACAGAAATTCAGCACGTGCTGTTTTCCTAGGTTGAGCTTCCACATCAACACCGCAACACAAAAGCCCGTTCTGCTATTACCTACAGTACAGAATTTTTGCAGCTTCTCCCATGGGGCCAACATTAGATGCCACTTTTTATTTCTTCCTTCCACCCCCAGTATCCTTGACAGCACAGTAATAATCTCTTATTAAAGCTAAGGTTTATCCAAAGACTTCACGCCTGAAATGGATCAGTTAAGACAATGCCTAGCTACTCTGATCAAATAAAAAGCCTCTGACAAGCAGCACAACAGAGAGCAGCACAAAGACTAATAACTACCCATTGCCAGAAATATTACCCATTTCTGATGCTTCCCCAGCTTTCTCAAACTTCTCTCCACGCTCCTCCTCTGATACACTGGACACTTGTCTTTTTACCGCTTTACTTGAACTTCCTCCAGATGTGACGCTTGCCACAGAGACCAGTGGGATGGCTTGGTTCTGCTGCAAAAAGCAAGGTGAAAATACAAACACAAACACCCAGCCCACCGCTTCCACTTGCCTTGCAAGACAGACCTGCAGAAAATACCATCTTACTATGACTGCACAAGTACACTAAGGATACTTTAGCCTTTCCTACTTCAGACACCTATTTTAAAGTACCTTTCAAGCTATATTCACAGCTCCTTTTTACTGAAGTCACTATCCCATATATCATAAAAGCTTATTACAGCAAAAGCAATATTCCATTTAACTAGATAGAGCTTCTGGAGGGAAGAAGCGTTGGGAAGAACGCAGCTCTCCATCAGAGGAGCAGAAGAATCTATTCGATTTCCAGTCATTGTGATCTGTTAATGAGGCAAGAAGTACAAGGAACACAGCCTCGACAACCTCAGGTAGGTACAGCAACTCCTATGGGTTGAGCCCACATGCAAAGGAAATCAAGAAAAAGTATAATGGATATCAGTTTGGTTTTCCATTGTTAAAAGACAAAATATCAGCACAGATATGTGATCAACCTTGTTGCAGCCTCCCAAAAACACCCCTTTGCGTACTTCAGAGCTATGGTTTGGCAATTATTCGCCGTGAGATATGCTGTAAATAATCACGTGAACTACACACAGTCTGTTTGAGACATGCAGTGATACTACATCAGTCTCAAAAGCAACTTCATTTTCAAGATACAATCCAAGCAGCTATTAGAACTATGACAAATCAAAGTGTCTCAGTAACATTGAGACAGGTCAGAACCTGCAGAAATGTACCAATGTGCAGAAGCAGAAGTCAGACACTTCTTCCAACTTCTTAAGTTTTACCCCCCTACACATCCACCCCTAAGCACCAGCACAGGATACGTTTTATGGGCTGGTCACCTTCCCTCTCAAGTACTGCCGTGATTAAAATAACATGTGATATTCACTTTATAATCTTCTGAAACAAGCAAAACCTCTCTATGCCAGACCACTGACAGGCTGCACAATAACAGCAGTGTTCCCTAAACTTACACAATTGAAGAGCTCGGTAGTCAGCCCAAGGTAGTTGTGCAAGGCAAGGAACGTCACTCTCTGCAGCCTCACCATGATGATCTAGAAATGGGAAATCAAAGGCAGTAGGAATGGTTTCAACATTCTCCCACACCCGTTCTTGCATTTAGACACAGTCAGTAGCATCAGAGTACTTGAAGGCACGTTCAAACAAACCACAGACTGCCCCCTAAACAGTAAGAGCTGAAATTCCTTGTTAGCAGATGTCAAGTTAAGGCAAATTAAGATTAAAGTGGTTTACCAGAGGCTTAACAGTCACTTGACAGAAAAAGTGAAGCAACAAAAACAGAAAAATCTTCCAAACACCAAATACGACTTTTCCTTTTTGCCTGTAAACATCAGTAACAAACACGCCTTCAAATAAAAGCTTCTGTTTTTCTCATTAAAAAACAAAAAGTTAGTTGTTGTTTTTTTTGTGGACAAAGCTGAAATGTGCTGCTGCTCAGCAAACACTAATCTGGCATAGACACCACTGCCACCTCTCTTTCATCTGCTCTGGCAGCTTATCCCTGCTCTTCTGCCATTCTCTTTGGTATCAGCTCTCATGAAGCAACTTAAATTGGTACAACAACCTGTTCTGCCACCAGTATTATCAAGTTCATGGATCACACGTAAATCACCTGGATACCACAACAGCTTACAACAAGAAAAGGAATTAACAGTCATAGTAAAGCAAAAGAACAGATCAGAATAATCACATGCATCCCTTACACCAGCGGGACCACTCAGCAAACCCTAAAACCAAAACCACTCCCACACAGCATCTTGCCCCTGCTCCTGCTTCCACCTGCAGTTGTACAGCAGATCTGCAGCATTCACTTAAGACCAATAAAGTTTCTGCAAGGCAAGGGAAGCTTCAAACACTAAAACAAAGCACAGCTCTTTCCTGAGCTGCTGACGATTGCTTCTGAAGCAGGCATTCACATCAGACTGAATACTGTTAGCTTTGCAAAGCACAACCGCTCTGTAAAGCTGCTTGTTGAGGATTGTGGCCTTTCTTCAGAATATAAAATTGCTTTCCATGCTCTGAGTCATCCTGAAGCCTTGCTGGGGCATTAATTCATCAGAACCAGACAGTTTACAGCGCAGGTCAGGCTGATGAGCAGAACTATCACATTCTACATATGTAGATGTTAATGACTTCTTCCTGCACACAATTAACACCGATATCAGTAAGCACACAGCTCTAAGAATGGGAGGAATAGCAAAACTAGCCCAAATCTTGAAAAGAAGCTACACTGAACAGTTCCCTATCTGCAAAAGGATGACCTTCTGCTGAACCTTAAAATATATTCCCCATAACTTTGAAATTAGAGTGAAGAGTTTCGCTTCAATTTTGTTTGGTTGGGTTTAAATTCTGCTTAGCAGCGAAGCTTACCTGTACCACTCTAACAAGAGTTTCAGGATATTTCTTGAAGACATCTTGAAAGGCACTTGCTGGAAGTCGCAGTATATTGGATGGAGTGGCTGCCCGGGCTGAGACTGTTTTGTACGGAGCAGGGTGACCCTAATAGAAAGTTGCAGAGCCATAAGTTAATTCCACTCATTCCCTGCCCCATTTCTTCCCAATTGCTCGCTGAATTTCTCCTTTGATATTGCACATCCCTGGGAGACACCACCTGAGCACAAAAAGCCCTGACCTCATGACCCATGCCCTCCAGTTGGTGCGATGAGGGCAACGCGGTCAGGTGAACTCACACAGGCAGTTTCACCAGCACTGCACCAAGGGAGAGGAAATAAGAGCTACAAGGAGGTGTATCAGGTTAAGGAGATCTCGCTTGTCTGTCTCTCAAGTCTGTTACAGTTTTATTGCAGGCAAAGCCAGGCTTCAAGCTTTGTTACGTACAGAATGGAATATGGCCAAAAGAACCCAAAACAGGCGGACCTGTTGTGTTCTTAAAATAAACACACATGTATGAAATATTCCAAATGACAAAACCAAGCAGCTTCTGTGCACTTCAGACAAATTGGGTCTAGGCCATTCTGCCTTACAAGAAGAATAGATGGGCAAACAAACCAACGAAAGACAACTCTGAGGGGCAGAATGCAGAGGTTTTTGTTCTGGAAGACAAACCCGTGTTTCAGGATTTTTCTCTTTAATCACAACAGATGTTCACCAAAATCTACTGGCAAATACTCGCATGGAACATTCCACACAGCATTCCTTGCACCCCACCAATAAACACTCAGAAGAGTATTTAGCACCCACTAATTCATTTTCCAATAGAAGAAGCACTGATTTATCTACTATTTCTAAGGTAGAAGCAGTCCTGTAGGCACTGAACAGCCAAACACGATCACTGCAAAAGAGTTCTTCGCCTTAAGAACACGGCAGCACCAAAGCAGACACGTCCCATACGATGGCAACCACTGCAGAAAATAACACCACAGCTCTGCCTTGCTGGTCTGGAAGCCACCAAGAAGCAGATTCTAAAATGAGATTAAATTAATTGGAACCAATTTCTTAATTACACCAACTACAGCTGACCTTTTTATAAGATCTGGGGATGGTATTAATAGATTTGATTTTTAAGTTCTGGAGGGATTTGCAGTTTTAAATATCTCTTGGATCTACAGCGTAGAGCTACAAGGTTTCTCCCAGTTCCTCTCAGTTTCTTCTGATTAAAATAAAGAAATTAGCAAATGACACTTCTGTGCTTTTTCTAAATCTGAAACAAATGTAATAGCCCTCTTCTACAGAGCTCAGCTTTTAAACAACACCATCCTTTGGAATTCCTCTAATACTAGAAAGTAAAAGGAATATACATACAGCATCCATATATCATACATATAGATTTTGATTTTAAATATAGATTCTCTGCCACATTTTCTACCGCGCTCTGCCAAACACACAGGGAAAAACTAAGGGAACCCCTTCAATCTTCAGTTGTTGGACAAAGGGTGAGCATGAATCATAGAATGGCCTGGGTTGCAAAGGCCCACAGTGCTCATCCAGTTCCAACCCCCTGCTGTGTGCAGGGTCGCTAACCAGCAGACCAGGCTGCCCAGAGCCACATCCAGCCTGGCCTTGAATGCCTGCAGGGATGGGGCATCCACAGCCTCCTTGGGCAACCTGTTCCAGTGCGTCACCACCCTCTGGGTGAAAAAACTCCTCCTAATATCCAACCCAGACCTCCCCTGTCTCAGTTTAAAACTATTCCCCCTTGTTTGTGAAGTTTAATAGTGTCCCATAACAGTTACTAAAAGGGCAAAATAAGCACAATGTACCACATCAATACGGTCCATGCTCCACCCAGAGAAGGCTTTTGTTTCCCTCCCTGAGCCATGCTTGCTGGAGGACAGAGCAGTGCTGACAGTCGTTGAGAAAAGCAGTCTAAGGATAATAACAGATAATGATGCAGCAGCCCTTTCCTCCAAAGAACAGCCCACCCCAACCGATTTTCAGCATATAATTGTTCCTTTTCCAGAACCCTGCGTGAGAGCAGCCTGCTTTTGAGAGAGCCAAGCACCATGTCTAATAGGGCTGGGACGTGCTAAAAGCTGTCAGAGGAGCGGAAAGAGGAAATGTTCCTGCAATTGTCAGTTCTCTACAATATAATGTAATCAGCCCCATGGAGAATACTGCGTTAAAATTGCACAGCTTCACATTCCTTGCAGCCTCCCCGCGTGACTGTAAGGTATAATCCACAGTGAATTAAGGTTTGGGTTGTTTGGTTTCTTTTTTTAAACAGAGAACTTTTTGTTCTCGAAGCAGATAACTATTTACATCTGCCTTGTTCTAAGAGCTGTAGAGTAACTCAATATTGCAGGTGACAAAAGCCAAGCTAAAGTAGTCGCTGAATCCAGATGACAACCAAGGGTCAAAGGAAGTCACACAGGTGCCATAAGCTCTCGCCTTTGGAATGACAGCTCCTTTTTGTAACCAGAAATATGGCACATTAATCCTACTCCCATTGCTTAGATTTCACCTTCGCTGCACTGGCCCTGCTGTTCCAACATCCTTGCTGCAATCGCTTCTTTATAACCTCATCTATCTCACCTACTGTCCATTAAGGGACTTGAGCCCTGCAGGCTCACCTTTATCCAGGCAATTTTTTTCAGCTTCTGTTACTCCTCAGACTTTCATTTTTCAGCCACAGCTTCTAAAAACACTTGGAGTTCACAGGCTCCAGTACTTAAGGCCATATCCACGCAGAGTCAGATTCAACTACGACACAGAATTGTTCTACAACCTCACAAACAGGGCAAGCATCCATCTAGACTCAGTTCTCCAGTTTCTCCTTCGAGCTTTGAAAAAATCAGTATTTTTCTGCTCTCAGAATAAGTGACATACAGAACACATCTGGAGTCAGAGCTGGTATCTTTGTACTTAGCAGATCTAAGAGGACGCTACAATGTAAAACTTGGTTAATGGGAAAATTACCTCTTAGGTGCTCGGCCCCTGGGTCTACAAAACATCACCGCTTCTGTCTTGCAGGTGTCCCAGCTAAGCTAGAGGACAAGGCTGGTGTTACGTGTTACAAAAACAGTTACAGAAACCACCAGTTCAGCCCAGACAACACAAAGGCCACGTGTTTGGTGGGACAGCGAAACTTCAGGGCAGGAAGTTCTAAGACTCAATGAGTACCTCAGAATGCCACAGACAAGACTCCTCTACTTTGACCAGTGCTCCATTCTAACCCCTTGCCCTTTTTCATCTCACTTGCATATCCAGAGTCAATAAGGCACATAACGAGGACAAAAAACAAAAATAAAACCATCAATACACAACGCAGGGAAACCAACGAGGAAAGAGGGAGCTGTAGAAAACAATGAGAACAAGTTACTTTAGAAAGAAAGCTTGCAAGGTTCTTGGGTTTGTATTTTGTACACACACAGTTCCTTTTAACACACTTCCAATAAGTTGTATGTCCTGATTCACCAGCAACTTAATAATGAGAATGAAGTAAATGTGACAGAACAACAATAAAAACAGACAAATGAATGGCAACCACCCTGATCTAAAATGAAATTGAGAAACAAAAATAAATGGAAGAAACCACATGAAAACCTCATGTAAGAAAAAATGCAGCAAAAGAATATGACTAGTATTTGTGTCCTATGTGATGGTCCTGCTCCTCAGAACACTGTCACTAAGGAAATCTACTGCTGGAACTAACAAGGGCAAAGACACCTCTGGATCTGCAATTAATATAGATTTGAGAGCAAGAACCAGACTTGTACAGTCCAAATTACTCCCATGCCATTGCTTTCTACAGAACAAAGTGGGACCAAGCCAAAAATTTGTGCATCATTGTCAACAGGTTCTGTATAAATTTTTACTGACACACTGGTGCACGTTTGTGTGTACATGCAATATCTACTTCCATCTACAAGCGGCAAAAAACACTTTACAGAATCATTACAACCAATACATGCCACAGTGGTACTGTTTAATGAGAGGAAGCAAACAAAAAAGAAACATAAAAGGTCAAATCATAGAATAGTTTGGGTTGGAAGGGAAGTTTAAGATCATCCATTTCCAACCCCCTACTATAGGCAGGGACACCTCCCACCAGAGCAGGTTGCTCACAGCCCCATCCTGCCCAGCCTTGAGTGCTTCCATGGAGGGGACACCCACAGCCTCGCTGCGCAACCTGTTTCAGTGTCTCACCACACTCACAGTAAAGAATTTCTTCCTGATATGTGGTCTAGATCTACCCTCTTTCAGTTTAAAACCACTTCCCCTCATCCTGTCACTAATAATATGAACAATTTGTTTATTAGATTCTCTTCATCTCAGCTATCAACACTTTGCAAATAAGCACTCAAGTGCTTCTGTGTTATTGAACACGATGAATCCACCACCTTCAGCACAGCATTCCTAAATAAGATACAGTGACAATTCAGAAAACCTACAGCTGTAACTGCATCTGAAACAAAACCCACACCAGTAATTTGTGCAATAAATAGCACTTAGCTCATCTTGTGGCGTGCCAAAGAGCACAACCTTCAGATGGTCACCAGCAACATTAGCATATTAAGAAAAAATTAAATCCATCAACCAGTTTCACAGTCTAATTACAATAATAACAACTGTCAGATTTGTTTTCATTAGAGCAGATACATTCAGTGAGTGATAAATCAAACCACATAAAAGCTAGGTATTCTGGGCCCTACTCTGGTCCCTCTCCTGACTCCCTTGCAACTTAGAACAAATCAAACTCTTTCTCAGTTTTTCCAGCAACAAACAAGTAATTGTTCACATGAAAAGCTGCTGAGAAACAGTCAGTGATACACCGAAAGGAGAAAAAGGACCAGTGAAGAAACATTTGTCATTCCAACCCTTTCAAAGCTGCCTTTCCTCCCACAACAGGCTCAACAACACAAAGCAGCAGTGCAGAAAACCAACACATGCAAGGACTTACCGTGATGACATCCAGAATGCTGAGAAGGCTGTGGACACTGTCTCCTGCCAGCACCTCCTTAACAATCACTTCTGTGCCATCCTGCAAGAGTAGAATAGATTACTACAGGCTCACAGGTGTGTATACATAGCACATATGGAGTTTTACAGAAAGCTTAACCTTCTGTCATTCTCCTAGACAGCTTACACAGCTCTAACAGACACTGTCCCCCATTAGAACCTGAACGTGAGCCTTCCCTCTGCCCTGGCGCTAAATCACATCACCTTAGTTTCAAACCACCATTATAACAGATAAAAGCTATAAAGGAAATCTAGAGCCAGTTTTGTCTGGGGTAGATGCGACCTGTTATTTGTGCTACATAACAATTAAAAATGAAAACAAAACCTTCCTCACACTAACAATTAGCTCCATTGATTGAGGAATTACACGCTGTCACACCCTTCCTGTAAGAAGAGGGAAGGGGTGAAAGCATTTTTCGTTGGTCCTTTACACATCAACAGGCAGCATAACAGAAAAAGCAGCAAAACAAAAGTATGTGCAGAAGTCACAAAATCTGAGCAAATTACAAACAGCAAATGTATTTTCAGCCATAAAAACTAAAGTTAAACCTGGAAAAGTCAAGAAAAAAATATATATACACACACGTTAATCCAAGTTGGCAGAAGGGATCGCAAAGGTTTGCACTTCACATTTTAAGACTCATCCAAAACACAAGCTATCATTTCTTCTTCTCCTACCCAAAAGTGAATCTGGATCTTCCACCTTCCAGGCAAACCCCCGTCAGAAGCTAGAACATTCTGGAATAAGATATACACGCTCTCTTCTACTGCCATCATCCTGCTTTGTATGCCTATTTTATGTAAATGAGAATGTTTCCAACAATATGCCAATTCAGTCTTGCACTCCAGTCTCCTGCAGTAACTACGCAACTAGAGCATGCGAGGATAACTTAGGAGAGTGAGCTAAACATGCTCTATGGAAGACGTGCAGGACCACAGCTCAAAACACTGACATTTACACATATTACAGCCCTTCTCTAAATCACTATGCTTCAAACTTCACTTTAACCAATGCTTAATGATTCATGCCAACATATGCTATGCTAACAGATGTAACTCAAGAACAAGGGCTCAGTTCATTCTTACGCTTTCTTGAACGCAAACTTCCAGCTTCCCATCTTGCACAACATAGATGCTGTTATCCAGCTGCCCAGGACGGAAGATGTATTCTCCTTCGTGCAACTGCACAAAAAACATGTGCTTGCACAATTCCAGAAAAAGAGGCTTCTCAAAGTGCCCAAGAACCCTGCAGGAAAGAAAGTAAATATCAGCTTTTTTCTCCCTTTTCTGCAAAGGGAAACCGAAAGCAGTCACTGCTCTTGGAAAACCCGTCCTTAATCAGCACAGCCCTCATGGAAGGCCCCAGAGGGGGCTGTAGTGTGGCAATGCAACAGCAGGGTGACAGGAACAGAAGTCCCCAGGGCACAAGTGCAGCAAGACAGTGAAATACTGAAACCTGTAAATGTCACAGCTCCCTCCTGAGCAGCGCATGCACCAATGCCAGCAGGCTCAGAAGGAAACATATCAAGTCCTCCTCAAGAAAACACCAGCATGGCTTATGAAGGGTAAGAAACATAAAAACCTACGACAGATACACATATTGTATGAGCAAAGTTACCCTTTGGAACTTTCTCTTTTAGCCCAGCTACCCCAGCAATGTAACCAGAACATACGACAAATACTGAAGAACAAAAGAAAAAAAAAAATCCATCACTGTATCCACGTAAATGTGAAAGTACCATCTCCTGCAGGCAACAGGACTCCTGCAACACTGGACTAGTTAGTGAGCACCAGGCAAAGAAATACCCTTCTTAAACCTAAGCATTCTGTACACAACACCACAAATGTCCTCCATACAGTTCCATTAGCTCACAATTAACAGAATAAATCAATTAAATCATCCTGCAACATCAATTAGTCATAGAATATCAGAATACCATGGGAGAAAGTTTAGGTGACATAAATAGTAATTTTATTAGACTACTAAAGTGTCTAATTTAGTCCTGAAGGTTCTAATTAATTAGATCAGAAGAGGAAAACAGCTAACATACACAAAGATCTAACATCTGGAAACCTCATCCTTTCTGCCATGTCAGTGATATCAATACTTGACTGAATTGAATCCTAGAATGGCCTGGGTTGAAAAGGACCACAAAGATCATCTCATTCCAACCCCCTGCTATGTGCAGGGTCACCAACCAGCAGACCAGGCTGCCCAGAGCCACATCCAGCCCGGCCTTGAATGCCTGCAGGGATGGGGCATCCACAGCCTCCTTGGGCAACCTGTTCCAGTGCATCACCACCCTCTGGGTGAAAAACTTCCTCCTCACATCCAACCCAAACCTCCCCTGTCTCAGTTTAAAACCATTCCCCCTTGTCCTCTCACTTCCCACCCTCATAAACAGTTGTACCACCTCCTGTTTATATGCTCCCTTCAAGTATTGGAAGGCCACAATGAGGTCTCCCTGTTTCTCTTCTCCAAGCTAAACAAGCCCAGTTCCCTCAACCTTTCTTCATAGGAGAGGTGCTCCAGCCCTCTGATCATCTTAGTGGCCTCCTCTGGACCCACTTTAAGAGCTCTGCATCTTTCTTGTGCCCCAGGCCTGGACAAAGTACTTGTCTGGGACTTGTTCCACTGTTACAGTGCAACAAAACCTGCTCCTCTCACCCTCACCTAGAGGTTAAGGCTCCAGGTAAGCATGGGAAGCCTGACTACAAGTGAAGACTGAGGCAAAGCACTCACTGAGTACCTCAGCTTCTTCCATGTCTGAGGAAGCCAGTTCTCCTTCTCATTTATCAGAGAGGGAACACTCTCCTGAACCAACACGAAGACCATCCTTTCCTCTCATCCCTTCAAAGGGCTGTGAGGACTAAGCTGACTTTGGTTCTCTTGGTAACATTTTTCAGCTAGAGAAGTGGAAAAAAAACATCCAGAAAGCTGTCAATATCACAGCTAGTTATCATCCACCTATCGTGATTATTTCTGTACAAAAAAAACAGAAATTATCTAAAGGGAATTTTAAGAATGTGCTACCAAATTGGTTCGAGTTAATAAAGCTTTATCATCGTATCTCCAAATGTAGGCACTAAACTGCCTCAGTGCCTCCATTCCCTCCCTTCCACCCCATCTTTTTGTGCTTATTCACTCCAACCATACAGTGATAAAATTTAAAGCTTTACATGTGGTAGAGAACACTCATATCACTTGAATAGCCATCAAAAGCAAAATCCAAACCTACATTTCCAATTAACATTACCTAACGTTTTTAAGCATGTACAGGACTTCTGATGGCAAATGGGAATTCTTTACATCAAATTCCGTCAGGTCTGCCTCTAGCAGAGAGGGAGGCGGCTCTTTTGGCTGTAGAGTTGGGCATTCTTTCTTAATACGCAGAATCCTACAAAGGAAAACAATGAAAGTTCACGATGGCATCCTATCTGTCTCAGCAGCCAGCTGTATATTGACATCATAGGTTGACTGCAATATACACTGCACTGTTACACGTTATCAAAGAGATAAAAGAGCAGTATTCCATGCCCCAACTGCTCTTTTTGTGCCTCTCTTCAACAAAACTGAAGATAGTGCTCAGCGTGAATTTCCCCCCTCCCCCAGAGCCCAAGTACCTTTTAGCCAAATTTAAAACTTTGGCCCTTTTCCTCATCCTTTGGCGAGGCACAGTGTTCCCAACCAGAGTGTTCGGAAGAGTCGAAACCTAGGAGGAAATAGTAAAAGCAGAAACATTCACTAAAACCAAAAAGCAAAAACCCCTGCTCCAACCCTGCAAGGGATTTGACCTTCCTACTGGGCCATCAGAACACCGGCAGAGTGAAGCATTCCTACCAGGCTTTGAAGGAGTGGAACAACACCTACTCCAGGATCACTTCTCTTCTAGACAGAAAGTGGCATATGTTTTGATCTGGATAAGAAACTGCTACATTCATAACGGATGGTAGTGGGGGAAAAAACCCCACCCTAGTTATACATCTCCCACTCAGAAACACTTAACACGAGGCAGAGAAACAACATTTAAAGCTCCAGCACTCCTATGGCAGGCTATGCAGTACTCCCACGCAGCCAGCCTTGTAACTCACTTTTCACTGTAACTAAGTGCCACCTTCCGGAGAACTGCAACAGCTGCAAGACCAAGCATTACCATTTCTCCCACCAAAAGAAAAAAAGAAATCTATACTCAAATAGTTTGGAGACATCCCCCTCATCTTTTGTTTTAAACTACTGACACAAAAGCCCAGATTTTTACCAAAAACACACTTAGTGTTTAGCTGAAAACATCAGTTTATAATACCAATACCTTACGTCTCCTTTAGGAGAGAGAAAAGAGAAGTTTAACCTCTTCTCCACCCCCCCCACCCCCCAAAAAAAAGAACCAAAAAAGATTTCACCATGTTGTACAACCAATAAGTAAACAAAGGTTAAACAGGTGTGTACAATCAATAATAGATGGAAATGCCCATTGATGTTGAAGGCTTGCAGTAAAACTCCACACAGGAATGATCTCCAGAGAAAGAGATCCTTCCTCAGTGGCAATCAACCCTTAAATGGGATCTAGGAGAGCTGCAGCCGGGCTCCACCCCTTCTGGTAGCACAGCTGAATTGCCTTCACCTGTGCTCCCATGGCTGACTCATTGCTCGCCTCAGGTGGTCAATCAGAGGTTCAGGCCGTGATCAACAGCTTCCCACACACATGTGAAATTCTAGGGAGGTTTTATGCTGTATGTAAATAACTGTGTCACAGAATATGAAAATTATTAAATTAAGAATTTATGAAGAACCACCCAGGAACAATTAAAAAAAAAACAGCACTGTGACCAATTATTGAGCTCAAATATTTGAATTCATTTCCACAAAGTCTTGGAGTGAGCACACAGCTGTGCTCAGGCAGGCTGCCCCACTCGAGACAGTGAAGGTGCCCCCAAAGCTGCTCTACCCAGAGGGGCACTTTGGGACCCACTCCTGCCCCACAGCTCCTTGGGGTGAGGATCCCACTGGACCCACATCTTGATTCTGACCATACAGGACAGCAGGCACGTATTGCAGCCAGGATTAAACAGCCTTTTTCTTTCACCAACCATTTGCACCTGACTACAAGCAAGCAATAACCATGGATTTGCTACACAGACTTTTGCACACAGTATAGAGGAAAGAAGTCACCTTGATCCCCGGGTCCTATTGCATTAGCTTTCAAGAAAGCCAAATGCACCACCTCTGCACTCACATGACTATTCATTCCATTCTTTCGACCGTGGTGGTACTTTCTATCACATTCAGCACGTGCTTCAAGGGAAGCTTGTATTTTGGGAATACAGGAACATTAATCTCCTCCATTAACTGAAATCCAGATCATTGGTGGGAAAAACCTAGCATACTGAGCATGCCTACTTAGACTAACCCAATTCATGACAGGAAATGTCTGTTCTCAATCCCTGTTATAATTTCTTTAAAGATTTAGCCAACTGATCAGCCAGACTCAAACTAGAGCCCGTGCAGGACCGGATTTCTGACCCAACTGAAAATCCAAGGCAATCTTCTAGGATAATAGGACAGCAACATCATCAGGACAAGAAGCTGAGTGCACAGGCAGCATCCCTTGCTGCAGTCTAAGGGAATGTTCAAACACTGGATAAGCCCCCCCGAACAACCTCTAGTTACAGTTTGACAAGCTCTGTTGGCAACTCAAGAAACAAGGGCTCATATGCTGAAGGGCTTTACAGAGATAGACTGCAGAAGGACAAATTTGACTCTTCAGACAGACTGGTTGTTTCTTAACACAGGAAAGCCTAGGTCAGCTTCCAATATAAGGGCAGTACTGGAAGTTGTTATCTGAAAGGGGCAATCCTGAATGTAGGCACTGAATATCTTCAATATATTCCTAACTGCAGAAAAAGGATGATCATTATAGACAAATAACTTATCATCAACTCAACAGAGAAGTGATGAATCAAAGAATGACCATCCTCAACGTCTGCAAATATGTTTGAAAGGAACAATTCCAGCAGAATTCCAAGAGATCTGAAACATCCCCACATAGGTTGAAGGCCTTGGGTCAAATTAAGCAAGAGAAGTATTTCAAGGTTTACCAAACCTCCTCAGCAGGATTTTAATCTTTACTTCCACCACGCCAAACATTCTTACCTTTCTCATGATCTTCCGCCCATAGAACATCACTTTGTCTCGCTTGCGAAATCTGTACTGAGGACCATGTGTTTGAAGTTGTTCTAAAACAACAAGGAGCTTCATGTCAGAAACCACCTCAGTGCCTCAGCCCCCAGCAAACTTACAAATGACACCAAACTGCGCGCTGCAGTTGATCCAACAGAAGAAAGGAATGCCATCCAATTGATCCGGACAGGCTGGAGAAGTGGGCCCACATGAACCTAATGAGGTTCAACAAGGCCAAGAGCAAGGTACTGCACCTGGACTGGGGCAATCCCAGACATGAGCACAGACTGGGAGGAGAACTCCATAAGAGCAGCCCTATGGAGAAGGACTTGGAGGTCCTGGTGAAGGAAAAGCTGGACATGAGCAGCAGTGTGTGCTCGCAGCCTGGAAGGCCAACATCCTGGGCTGCACCAGCAGAGGGGTGGCAGCAGGGTAGGAAGAGGACTATCTCCCTCTACTCTGCCCTCATGAGGCCCCACCTGCAGTGTTGTGGCCACACCTGGGGCCCCCAGCACAAAAAAGAAGTGCAGCTGTCAGAGTGGGTCCAGATGATGACCAGAGGGCTGCAGAACTTATCCTACAAGGAGAGGCTGAGGAAGCTGGGTGTGTTCAGCCTGGAGAAGGATCTGTGGAGGCCTCACTGTGGCCTTTTGATACTTGAACGGAGCTTAAAAAAAAAAGATGAAAAGATGTAGACTGACTTTTTACATGAGCAGATAGTGATAGGACGAGGGGAATGATTTTAAAAGAAAAGAGTAGAGATTTAGGTTAGATGTGAGGGGGAAATTCTTGACTCAGAGGGCAGTGAGGCCCCAGCACTGCTGCCCAGTGCTGTGGGTGCCCATCCCTGGAGGTACCCCAGGCTGTGGATGGGCCCTGGGCAAACTGAGCTGGGGACAGCCAGCCCAGGGCAGGGGTGGGGCTGGGGGCTGTGAGGGCCCTTCAACCCAAACCATTCTTTGATTCTATGATCCACAGCTTTATGTTAAGGGGAAAGAAGACTAAGCACAAGTTACCAATTTTGCTACCTCCATAATAGCCGGAATTCCCACCTATTAAAGAGCAAGCCGTTATGGCCTGCACTTAGAAATCAAACCAGCACAGAGCACCTCATTATCCAAGTCTGGTTAAGCCAAGCCAGCCTAAGGAAGAGCTGACTTGAGGCTTTATCTAATCACTGGAGGGGGTAAAAAGGCTCTCTAAATGGGCAGTGGAATCAGGTGAGTTTAATCTCACTAAAGGAAACCAACAAACTGCCTGCATCTCATTACAGTGGGCTTGAAATTATTTCCAAGCCAACCGATATGAAGGCTGTCACACAGCAGAGAAACAGAAGTCTCCAAGTGTCCTGCGCATGGCAGTTATGAGTTCTGTGTTTAATGACTCAATTCAGAACATAAGATCTTTATCTTTTCAAAGTTCTTTTCCCATGGAAACTGCCGTCATAACAGTGAGCAATTATTATGAATTGGCACAGAACCACCACGTAACATTACAAAAACACTGAGGATAACACACTGAGAAAACTGCTGTTTAGGACTAACACAGTAGTTGGGTACTTACTGGATTGTTTCACTCTTCTGTACACGACAAACACAACAATTCCTATCAGGAACAGCGCGACTGCAGCTCCAATGGCAATTCCAGTCAGCTGTGAGAGGAATCCATAGGAAAAGAAATCTGTAACTTCCATAGTTGAAAGCTACTTTTAACTTTTGGAGGGCTGAACGACAATTAACTCAGCTGTCTGAACGTCAAATGTATTCGTAAATACTTCACTTTTAACTAAAACATCACACACACAAGAAGTTTAAATTTAACTACATCAGGGTCAAGTTTATCAGCTCAGGTGCAAAATATTCAGCACTTCTACCCCCCAAGTACCTCTGAATTGAAAACTAAATATGCATGGAATTAAACAACAGAAATTAGCTCTTGCCTCACGCACAGCAACAGCAAAGAAGCAAGAACTCCTCTCAGTTTACTCAGACTTTGACTGTGAATTTATAGAGTTCCTGGAGCTTACCGGCAGGTACACGCTACTTAGCACACAGTTTTCATCCAGTTGATTAAAGCTATACATTACCATAGTACTCTGTATTCTGTCTTCCACAAACTGAAGAATTCCACTTGCTGGCATGGCCTAGCACAAAAAGGAAGGTGAAATTAGTTTCCCACAGCTGGCAAGAAGCCTCCATACAGACACCTATGCCTGCTCTGGCATACACAACACCATTTGTTTTCCAATGTCTTTCTTCCAATTACCATCCACTTTGAAAACACAGCAGCTTCACTCCTGACCGCTCTCCACTGGAGTTCTATCTGGTGACAGTTCTACACAATCCTAAACAACCCAACACAAGGTCAGACAGGGAGGTGTTGACTTTTGTTATGGCTTTACGTTACTCAGAGCAGTAAGGACAAGAGCTGAATGTAAATGTTATGAGACTGAGAAAATAAACCAGAAAATCGCAGGTGAAATTCAACGTAAACCACGAAGTTATATGCATGGGGAAAACTCCAGCTCAGGCATACAGCCCTGGAACCTGTGCAGACTGCTGCTATTCTGGGCAAAAATCTGCAGGTTGTAGAAATGCCAGCTCAAAATTTAGTGGAGTGCAGGAAAAAAAATAAGCAAACCAAACATTAGAAAGAAGTAGGAAACGAGTGCAAGAACAGACACGTCACCCTATAAGCCTCAAGCCTTACTTGAACCTTAAGTTCTAGAACCAGTTTTTGCTCTCAGTTCTAAATCCAGATGACCTCTTCATTTAGCTTTGTATCCTAAAGAAAAATGGAAGCGCCCACAGAGTCACCAAACCAGTCCCTCTCATAGAAGATCATCCCAGGTTCACAGGGCAAGCAGAGTCCAGCCTGGCCAGTCAGCGTATGCAGAGCTGAGTGTGTTTTCTTAGGGTGCTTTAACACAACCTATTAACCTATCTTCTCAGCAGGAAGGCTGTAAGGGAAAGATAAAATCCAGAACTCCGAGGAGAACAGAGAGGTTTTTGGAAGGTCTGTTACCAAGACCAGCCTGAACATTCCCATCTCAACATGGGTCAGAGTTCTGCAGGGAATCTCTTCAAGCACTGGTAGGGGAAGTCAGCAAACGGCTGGCAGCCACAGGGACACCTGCACATGTCAGCAGTTGTTCACAATCAGGCAACACAGGGGCCAATCGTGAGGTCACGAGCACAGCAGAGCTGCAAGGCTGCAGCATAGAGGGAGGGTCGCAGCCAGCACCCGTATTCCAGGGCTTCACCCTAATCGGCCAAGCCCTGATCCAACTCTCAGAAACAAAACACACACTGAGCAACACTGCAAAGGCCCACACTTCACTGAAGAAAGACAAAACAATAGACTAAGAGTATGTATTAGCAGGACTACTGTCTGTGTTTTCTAATGTTTGGCATCCATTTTCTTAACAAACTGTGGCTGGTAACAAAAACATGCAGCTATTGAAATAACACTTACACCCATCCGGATTACCAAGCACACAACAAGCAACCCAGGCTTGTACTCAAAAACTCCCCATTGCAATCAAAGGTAAACAGTGAGACATACCCCACACAGGGAGGGGTGCCAGGTGGTGACTGGCACAGCGCTCGGGAGCTTACATGAGTATTCCTCAGAATACAGACTTCCCTGTGGCTCATAAATACACCTGACCACGCGCTGCGACTTTGACCACAAATGCTGAATTTTCACACATCTTTTATCCGCTTATCACTATGCTGGATGCATCTTCTAGTTCTAAGAAAAGTACTTCCTGCTGTGGGCCTTGTCTGACATTACTAGGAAAAGCAAAATGTGTCTTAAAGAAGAATAAATGCAATGGCTGAAGAACTCCCCGACCCTTCCATCTTCAGGCTAAAATCATACCACTGAAGCAAAATGCCTAAACTGTGTCATCCTGCTGACAAATGAGAATATGAAGCACCACGTGAATGGTTTGCAGTAAAAATAACTAAATAGATGCAAAAAGTGGGACCAATCTTGACATTTTTGGAAGGACTAAACCCTTATCGGGAAATGCTCTGGAAAATAAAAGCAGTGTATCTGAAGAAGTTACCCAAGAGTTATCAAATTAGGCTCTGTCCTGGTTTCAGATGGGACAGAGTGAATTTTCTTCGTAGCATCTGATATGATGCTGTGTTTTGGCTTTAAGGGAAAAAAAAAGCTGCTGACAGAACACCAGCGTTTCAGCTGTTGCTGTGCAGTACAGTATGAGCCAAGGATGCTTCAGCTCCTCGTAGTGCCCTGCTAGTGAGAGGCTGGGAGGGCACAGGACCAAGACAGTTGACCTGAGCTGGCCCAGGGGATGTCCCAAACCACGCAGCACTGTGTAAGGACTATAAAACTAAGGGAGCTGGACAGGGGGCAGCTGCACGGTTGAGCTGCTGCTGCAACCACAGCAGGTATGTTAGCTTTCAGGTTCTGGAAATGCTAAAGGAGAAACAAATACGTGAAAAATAGCATCAAATCACTTCATACCTCAAGGCTGGTGCCGTTGCCTTCTTCCATGGCTGGAGGTGCAGTAGAAAGGAAAAAAAAAAGAAAAAAAGAACAAGAGGAAAAATGACTGAGTTAAGAGACGACAGTAACCCAGACTCTGATCTTCCACTGAACGGCAGCCGCCGACCCGCGGGAAGCAGTCCGTGCCGAGGGCTGCGGTCTGTCAGCGCTCCGCTCCCACCGCTCCCATCTCCGCAGCCGAACGCCGCACTGACAAACGCGCTCCCGCCCGAGGCGCGGCCCACCGGTGGAGGGGGAGTTACTACACGGACCCGCCGGTCCAACCGGGCGCCGCGGGGAGACCGGTGGGACCGGCTAAGCCCGAACAGCCCCGAACTACCACCGGACCCCTATCCCACCTCGTCCCCTCACCCGTTGCTATAGCTGCGGCCGCCACGGAGCTCCCACGGGCGGGTCAAAGGTCAACCGCGGAGCCGGGGCGAAGGTCGCATCCCTCCACCCACCGCCACCAGCGCCGAGGGGGGCGGCAAGCTCCACCCACTCCCCCAGTTCCTCTTTGCTGATTGGCGCACACGGCTTCGCGCCGAGTGGTCCGCGGCCCGCACGGCCTAAGATAGGCGCTGCTGATTGGCTAACGAGCTTTTGCCAATGGGAGCGGGCGATGTTGGGGTGTGGGAGAAGCGCGGCGCGCTGAAGTGTGGGAGCCGGGTGGGCTAGGCCTACTGCTGCTCCGTCGCCCCTCAGTCCCTCCCTCCATCCTCTCGGGGCCCACAGGCGTTCGGCATGGGACTGCTAACCGAGCTGGTCCGCGGGCTGGTGCGGGGCGCCGACCGCATGTCCCCGTTCACCAGCAAGCGCGGCCCTCGGTCCTACAACAAGGGCCGGGGAGCCAAGAAGATGGGCGTGCTGACCTCCAGCAAGAAGTTCATCCTCATCAAGCAGATGGTGCCTGAGTTCATCGTCCCCAACCTGGCGGGCTTCAAGCTCAAGCCATACGTGTCGTACCGCGCTCCCCAGGGCTCAGAGCCACCCATGACGGCCAAGCAGCTCTTCACCGAGTTGGTGGCACCGCACATCGAGAAGGACGTGAAGGAGGGAACCTTCGACCCAAACGCCCTGGAGAAGTACGGCTTCGAGCCGACACAGGAGGGGAAACTCTTCCAGCTCTTCCCCAAGAACTACGTGCGCTAGGAGGCAAGCGGGGCTTCTCTGGTGTGCTGGGCTGCACAGTGGCACTGTGAGAGACTTGGCCTGCACCTGCAGTTTGGGACAGTTTCTTAGGCTGAGTATTAAAAGCAATTCCTCCCACTTTATCTTTCTGCAGTATCTGATTTTAATCGCTGTGAGGGGATTTGTTTCTTGTCAGAGACCAAGGAAGTTGTTGGTTTTGTCTGCTGTGCGCATGTTGTTGCACTGTGTGGGTGTGCAGGTGTCCTACTGTCAGAGTGAAGCTGCTGAGCCCACACAGGGAGCTGCAGGAGTCTGGCTCCAGGCTGCTCCCGACTTCCAGGAACAAGGGAGGAGAACTCTGCCTCTGGGAGTTTCCTGGCTGTGGAAGGAGCTGCTTGGAGCTGATGTCTCATCAGCGCTGCCAGCACCCTGCTGTGAGTGGCACGTTCAGCCAGAAGCAGAATACTTGAATTCACCCCTAGACAATATGAAGCGTTCCATGGGAGAGGCCTCCAATGAGGCCTTACCATAAACCGAGCATGGATTTGTAGCTTAGGTCAAATGTCACAAACATGGTATTTACCAAGGTTTAAAACTAGTGTTTTGAATTCAATCCAGATGCAGTTAATAGGAATCAGTGCCTGTCCTTAGCAGTGCAGCTGCTTCAAATTTCAAGGTAGCTGCTTAGATTTGAAATACATATTGAAAATTGTGATTTTATTTTTTTTACATTTTCCTTGAGTGATGATGTACTATTCAACCAATGAAATATATACAGGCAACACTTAACAGCTGTGTACAACTGTTGAAAGTAGAAATAGCTGCAGTCAAAAAAAGGTGTTGGAGATGATGTGTTTGCCTCTGATAGACAGGTACCCCCAGGACTTCTCTGCTTGGAGGCTGAAAACATAAAAGAAACTGGGCTGGTGCATGACAAGGCTGAAGTTCTTCAGGTGAACTGACTGGCCAAGATGGGAAGCAAGAAGAGTAAGCAGATGACTTTCATGGTGGAAGCAGCAGTCGTGTTTTTCAGGACTTCATCCTAGAATAAGTCATGTAACAAAAACCTCTAGAGAAGGGAGAAAACAGCAGTGCAACAAAGCATGCATGTCCCTGCTGATCATGAGTTTAACGCAGTGCATCACTGCGCCTTGGATCAGTATGGGTTGTAACGCAACACAGGCTTTATGTTTAGTGATTGTAAACTTAGCAATAACCCAACCAACGTGTGAAGGACCTGTTCTAAAATCAAAACAGCCAGGAAAGATAAATCACTTGTATTGATTTTTATTTTAGAAACATCCAAAAATACAGTGTTTGTTTTTTTTAACAAAAGCTCTTGTTCTCATTACTAGTATGAATGTAACAGCACTCAAGAAGTTGTTTTTTAAATACATGTTCAACTTTGAAAAAGGAATTTCAAAGCAGTAAAATTCTTATCTGCTGTACCTCGCTTTAGATGCAGCACTGTTACAGATGCTTGTTGCTGGTGTTTCTTTCCCTCCAGGCAAGTAATTCTTCAGCACTCTCAAAAAGAAACCATGCAAGCTAGAAGTTTCTTACCTAGTTGAAGCTGTTTTGTTTCTAGACAGGTAATTAAGAACAGAGAGAAAGTGTTCCAGAAACGGTGTTTTGCCAATATTTCACAGTGAAAAACAAAGCTAATGAAGCAGCCATTCCTGGAGGTAGTTAGGGCAATGTTGTTCAAATTTTGGTTTCTGTAACTTATTTTGAACTTAAAAGATGTCAGGAAACATTGCCTGTACTTTTTGGAGGTTTTGTTCTTAAAGCTGTTCACCTTAAAAAACAAACAAACAAAAAAAACCCTGTAGGATCTAGACTTCAGACCTACATGTAAGTCTCAATATGGAGAGCAGAAAAGACGAGTTGGATACCTAGAGTGTGTGGGGAAGGGGCGGGGTGGGTTCAGTGTGGCACTAAGATATAAGCAGGGCTCACTACACAGTTTCTACTAAACCAATTTTTGCTTAGCTTGGACAGCAATAAAATGAGATTGCATCCAGGTGAGGAGTCTGAAGTAAAATGAGTGTGCAGGCTCACCAAAATCCTTCCAAGAAAGGCCCTGCTCAGAATGAAGCCTCCTATCACTGAACTACTCTCTGTCCTGTCAGTCAGTCCGGATTTCTTTCTTAGAAAGAATTTCTCTTTATTAAAGGTCACGGTAAGCACTGCACTGTCAGCATCTGAGCTGTCTTTGAGCATCTTCTCAAAGCACGTACCAGTTTACAGATCACACAAGCTACACACACACCTAAGTCTCCACTCGGGCTTTTCTCTAAGGAATTCAGGAAAGCCTCTGATCACATACTGCATCTACGTGTAGTAGCACAGACAAGTCTGGTTTGTTTTGGAAGGAGGAAAATAGGCTTAGCAGGTCAGCCACACAAACGCAAACCAGCTGAGGGGATTCAAATATACTGCACAAACAAGAAGCCTCTGAAAGGAAGGCTGTCCTACTCTGAATTAGTACAATAAGGGAAAACTAAAGAAATGTGTCTGTGCTTGGCTATGCTTCTCAAAGCAAAGGCTTTCCTCAATTAAAACCATCAGGAAATTATTCCATCATTATTGGCTTTTAAAGACTCATGAACTCAACAATATGAATTGTAAAAAAAAAAAAGGGGGGGGGGGTTAGCTTAGACGCTCATGTCAGCACAGCAGCTTTCCTACCCCCTTTACCTTGGGGCTTGTCAGTGCCAACTTTCAGCCGTCCTTTCAGATGGAGATCTGGTACTGGCCCTCTCTGAAGCAGTAGCCAGGTTCATTTCCCACTTCCAGACATGGAGGATATTATCATAGAAAGAACAAGTTGCTACAATGCTTGTTGCTTTTGGACTGTCTGAAGACCTGACTGAATCACCACTTCCATCTTGGCCAATTCCATTGGATCTCTTTACTCCCAAGTCAGAACTGCTAGCTGACTCAGGACTGTTCTCTCGGTTGGCACCCCCACCCAAACCTGACCCCTCCTTTAAATCAGGTTTCCTACCCAGGTCAGGATCCCCAGACAACTTAGGACCCTCCTCTGCTTTGAGCTGCAAGGCAGGGCCTTCACTGTCCTCATCCAATATCACATCAAAAGTAGCTGTAGGAGACTCATAAATTATCTTCAGGTTTCGGACCTGCAAATTCAGTCTCTCATCTCCTTCCTCTGACCGTGCCACAGGCTGCTCCAAAGGCTGGCACACAGCAGCAGAGTCCTGTAGTGCAGCCAAGGAATCCCTCGGACACAGCCTCGACCAGTCAGCCCCGTAGGCCAGAGAATTGTGCAAGACATAGGATGACAGGATGACACATTCCTCTGTGTTTTCCGCTTAAAAAAAAAACCAAACAAATAATGACAGGAGCAGAAAGCAAGGTGTGACACAGTTTGTTGCAGACTGCTTACAAACCATTTCAGCATTGACCAAGCCAAACAAGAAGAGCTGTCCTATCCCACTGTACTGGTTAACGCCTTCTTTACAACAGCTAAGCATTCAGGAGGAACAAAGTACCCTGGTTCTTCTGACACTTCTTCAGCCACCTCCCACTAGCTTTGATTTTCCCCAGTTCAGTGAGCAGACAGAAAAGGGATTAATGTGCACGAGGTCTAAGAGCTTCATTATTCAAAACACATAAATAGGCTCAAGACAGATCATACAGTGATCTCAAATGAGCCAGAAATATGACTGCTAAGATTGCTAGACCAGGTTCTGGTGGTGCCCAATGATGGGACAGGAGGCAATGGGCACAAACTGAAATGCATGAAGTCCCCTCTGAATATGAGGAAAAACCTCGTTACTGCATGGGTGACAGAGCACGGGAACCGGTTGCCAGGGAAGCTGTGTAAGCTCCTTCTCTGGAGATACTCAACACCTGCCTAGATGTGGCAAGCTCAGAGCTGGAGCTTCCCCACTAACCTGGAGGTAGGAAACGAGAAAAGCAGAGCAGTGCAAGACCATCTCTGTTCCACTGAACACTCACCCATACTTCCGCGGCAGTCAAGGATCTTGAATCCACTCTGCATGCAAGCTGCTAACAGCACAAAATCACAGGTTGGGTGCCACTTCAACCTCCAGACTCCACCTTCAACATGGGTGTCTGCCAGTGGCTGCTTCATGTTCCTGGTGTCCCACAGCAGCACGTGCTCATCATAGCTGCAGGTGTATCACAAATCAATATGCTGACAAGCAGCAAAGCTGATTCAAGCGCAGCAAGTTCAGAAGAAAACGAGGAAATACCACACAATCTTCCCCACAATGAACTGCTAAAGAGACCACACCTTGAGAAGCAGTACCACATTTAAGACAACAGAGGAGGATAAGCACACTAGTGAAGGGCAGCTAGAAGGGATTTACCTGCCAGTCGCCAGAAGGTTCTCCCGGTGGGGACTGCACTGAATGCTGCACACACCCATTGAATGTCTGCAAAAGAGCAATTTAAAACAGAAAATAGGACACACTATTCGAAATGGGGTTCTTCCTTGAATTTCAAGGCTTTGGGGTGTATATTGCTGCACCAAGACGTTTCAGGAAAGCAGAGGAAGGTGAACCCAAATGTCAGCCCATACTGGGCTCCAGCCACACAATCCAACTGTCTTTCTAGAAAAGAACTTCTAATCATACATTATCTTGGCATGAACAGTCTCTAGCAATACTTGGACCATAAACTGCTGTTCAGAGCTCATAAGAATTTCAGCCAAACAACTCCATTCCCAGAAGGCTTCATTCTCAACATTAATATTTCCATAATAATGATCGTGTTTTAAGGCTATGAATAAAATCTCACCGAAAAGCTGCTCGTGTTGCTTTAATCACATTCTACAAGATACCTTACAGCATCAGAAAAAAACAGGGGAAAAAATTACTTGAAATGCGTGGAGAAAGAAACATTTTCTAAAAAAACTTCCACAATAACATACCCACATTTAACACATGGAAAAATCCCCTCAAAAAAGTGAGCAGTTGCTTGTTTTAAAGGACATGGAAAAGAAAGTTTCAACCTGAAGCCATCCTGATGAAAAGCCTGATGAAAAGCGAGATATTTTCTCTCTCAATTTCCCAAATGAGGCAGAAACAAAACTCCACTCATTGCTCATCTCTGAACGCAGCAGCTTGGGAAGGGACACAATAGCTGTGGGCTCCAGCTGCTGGCATTGCCTGCTTACCTCCTGCTGGTGAACACTGGAGCCTCTGGATTGCATCTGGTGTCCCAGCCTTTCAGCAGGCTGTCATCTCCTCCTGCACAAAGACAAAACACAGTTATCCTGAACACCCCTCAAAAGATCACTGTGAGGCACTGAAGCAGAGCTACTGCTTTTCAGCCCTGGGATATCAAAGCATAGACATACCAAACCTCATTTGAGGCTTACGTATACAAGACACATGCAGTAACAGTGCCCCAGTTTGCTCACTGAAAAAATTTAGCTTCAAGAGTTCAGACCTTTTTGCTTCTATCTGTATCTCTTGCACACCCCAGTGGATCACCAACTTTTTGCCAAGAGCCAGCTGAAGTACAGTTTAAAAGATATGGTTTCTCCTAATCAACCCCCATCACCTTCCCCCAGCAGAGAGCCCCAGCTCTTACAAGAAGCGTGATGGGAAGCAGCACACCCAACTCTGCAAAGTAAAATCTCAAGGAACACATTATCGTAAACAAAGCAAGCCATCCCCAATACCCCAAATAAATCCCCAGTACTTACAGACCTGAATACACAGTATCAATGTTCCAGTAATTAAAAGCAGCAATCCAGGCCTCAAACTTGTGAGCCTCCCACTGGTTCAGGACATGCACAGAAGGTGCAGATTCATCTATGGAGAACAGATTCAGCTTCCCCTCTGAATCACTGCTGATCACTCTCAAAGGACATCCGCTAGAGCAGAACACAGAGAAAACATCAGAAATTTCTGAAACTGATGTCCTAAGTAATCTCTGAGTACAAATTAGCTGCCGAACTCTAGATAGCTAGCACAGATATCTGATTCAAGTGAACATCAAGAGAAGTTGACACTACAGTGAAGGGATGCATGCATTTATACAATTATTTTCAGCTTCCCATCTTAAAACCATCCACACTAGTGATGTCTATTCCCTGCTGTCATGGAAGGAGCCATCTGCTCATTTATCTGACTGAAACACAAATAGCCTTGGTCTTCCTTTACCCTCAGTGCTTTACTTGACTTCTCATAGGCTTGATATTAATTCCCTGACATGAACTAGTTACCTTCCAACAGGTTAGCTGCAACTGTAGGTACAGATTTTGGTGTCTCCAGGCTTCTTTCCAGTTCTACCTCATACGCCAGTTACTAAACCTTACCAAGAGGTACCTGGTCACCCCCCAGCCCTGCACTGATAGCTCTACTGAGATGCAAAGGCTGCACATTCAGCTTCTAGAAGGGGTTATCTGCCTCTGAACAGAAAACAGTAACATGCTTCAAAGCAACCTTTCATCATGGCAACCATCATTTTTACCTTGAAGGGCAGAAACAAGAAGAAACAGAGAAGAAAGTAGAACTAGAAGCTCTGCTTATTCATTAAACAACAGAAAGCATATGCACGGAAATAGCTTTAAATTAGGAAAAGCAACTGATTACCTGCCCTGCAACACAAAGAGCCCTGTGAGCCCTTCCAGTTTCCAGTCTCACACTGAAGGTATCACTCTGTTTTACACTTAACTTACAGAAAACATACACCTGACATTTTCCTTGGGACAGCTAATTCATGTTCTGTAATTCAATTATGCCATTCCTGAAATCAAATGTATGAGCCACTGCCAAACCAACTCTCTACTGATTCTCATGAAACTGTTTAAAATTTTCTTACTATCAGTTCTTAAGCAGACCTTCACACTAGAATTTCAGCTGTTTTGTGAGCAGATGGAAAAACTGAGTTGGATCCACTGGAAGCCTGCTTCCCACTGCAGTCTTTCCTTTAAGCAAAGAGAAACGTCCCTGGTTCACCTGCCGTCATTCACTATGGCACAGCCACAGGTTTGTGGGTAGATCAGGCTCTGCTCTCGCTACCCTGACCACAGCACTTGTTCCTTTGTCACCCTCTCTCTGGAAACAGTAACTTTCAAAGAAGGCCAAGGGAGACAGCTGGGACCAAGGAAATCTTAAAGCTTCTTCATGAACAAAGCCACCAGTTTCGTTCACCAAAAGCCTCAGCCTGCAAACTGTCACACACACAGCGACCTCAGCAGCAGCCTTTATCTCCCATCCTCACCACTGCTCACGTCCCGTGGACCAGTCTAAGGACAAGGCCAGGCGCTGCGCACCAAGATCGACCCTGAAGCATGGCTCCAACATGCAGCTGTTCTTCTACTGGAAAAAAAAGAAATGGGTTAAGAAGGGGAAGGCACCAGTCAGACAACGTGTACTGCTTACATCTATGCCAGGTGTTTTCAGAGAGAGACAAATAAGAGACCCACACCAAGAAGAGATGAAAAATCCCATAGCAGCGTACAATTGTTCAGTACTAGCAGGACAAACTTTATGCATACGCAGCATCCTCACCACTCCGCTTCCTATCTCCCACCAAATCCCCCTTAACATTTTCTTTCCCTCAGAGAGCAACAAAGTGCACAACTGAACATCTGACTGCTCAATTCCCTGACAGTCCGGGTCGGTTTTTTTGCACTGAAGGAACGGCTCTCTCGATCAGACCAATCTCACCAATTGAGAGAAATCCCTCTCCAAAACTCTTCCCTACTTTTACCAACTTCTACACCTTCTGCTGTGTTTACCAGTAACTCCACACTCATTCTCAAGTGAGAGTTCACAAAGCTCGCTGCTGCTCCCCCATATCTTTCACCTCCCACACCCTGCAGGTACGCAGGGCCCAGCCAGTCATTCCAGTGCCATAAACAAGTTTGTGGAATTTATGAGAAACATTAACAGAAGACAAAACAAGTGTTAAAAAAAAAAAATACAGCTAAGTACACTGAGAAAGCCATGGAAACCATACTCCTTCCCTGCAGAGTCTGCACACTGCAAATAAAGCTAGAGTGTAAACATGGGTGAGAACAACTTCAGCATCAGCAGGCGTTACGGCCACCCACCTCACTGCCTGTCAGGTGGCAGAACTCCACAGCACCCATCGAGTTTGCAATGCCAACCATGGGATGTTCTGCAACCGGAACGTGGCACCTGAAAGATCCAGCAGTTAAAAAAGTCTTGAATGCATACCGATCGTGAGTTTAAGGAGAAAAGCAATAGCTTTTATTCTAGGGTACAGAAGGAAAGGGCACTTGATTAAAAAAATCTCATGAAGAAAATCTAGTCCCCACAAACCTGCACCAAGGGTAAAATATTACACATCAGGGGAATCTATGATGTATTATGATATAAATCTAAGAGATGGAACACTTTCCTACAAGGACAGGCTGAGAGCTGGGGCTGTGCTGCCCAGAGAAGTGAAGGCACCGGGCAGAGCTGAGAGCTGCATGTCAGTATCTACAGGGCTGTGAGAAGGGAGGGGACAAACTCCAGCAGGGCACAAGGGGAAATGGTTGCCAGCTAAAAGAGGGGAGATTTGGACTGGATATAAGGGAGATGTTTTTTACGGTAAGGGCAGCGAGGCACTGCACAGGTTGCCCAGAGAGGCTGTGGTGCCCCATCCCTGCAGACAGCCAAGGTCAGGGGATGGAGCTCTAAGCACTGGTGGAGCTGTGGGTGTCCCTGTGCACTGCAGGGAGCGGGAGCAGATGGCCTTTAAGTGTTCCTACCAACTCAAACGATTGCATAATAAACAAATGAGGTCTGCAGTCACTGCCCAGCTACTTACGAGCACGCAGGAGAATGTAATACAGAAATGAGCACAATTTGCTCACTGGAGCTAATTGGCGGATGCTTCCCTCTGAGAAGTCGGGGTCAATTTAGCTGTAAGCAGTCAGGCTGCAGCCCTACCAACGGCAGAAAGTACCGAGGAGCAGCAAAGCCCGGCGAGGCCTCCAGCCCCGTGCGCTCCAGCCCTCCCCAGCCCAGCGTTACCATTTGATGTCCAGGATGGCAGCGGTGTCTATCCTCTGGATCTCGGTCAGCGGGATGCAGGGCTGCTCCTCGTTGTAGTGGTACAGGTAGAGGCGCCCCGTCCGGTCGCAGGCCTCGTGGCTCCCTCTGCAGTCAGTCTACACCAGAGATTAGGAAGAAAAGCCCAGGTTTAGCAGCGCTCCTGCCACCCAGCCCCCCCGCCAGGGGCGGCGCAGGGGGCTCTTCCAGAGGATGCGTCACCGCAGCTCGGCCAGAGGACCCCGCGGGGACCCGCACCCCCCGCACAGCGCGGCCCCGAGGGGAGGGAAGAGCCCCGGGCGGTGCTGAGGCGGCCTCACCGCGGCGGGCGGGCGGAGGTGGTACGTGCCGCAGGCCAGGATGCTGTGCCAGCCCTCCACCGGGCACCACTCCACCGCGTCGGCGCTGAACTCCGTGTCCACCACCTGCAGCGTCCGCGTCCGGCACGGGGCCGCCATCTCAGGCCGCGCTCATACCGCGCGGGGCGGCCCCGGGCTGCCCGCAGCTCCGCGCCGGGGCGGGACGGGGCGGGGAGAGGCGGCGACGGCGGCCCCGACTGCTTCCTGTCCGCGGGCGGGGCGGGCGAGGAGGCGGGGCCTCGGGAGTGAGCCGGAGCGCTTCCCGAAGCCGCGTGGCCTGGGGGAGGCCGCTGCTTCCACGCGCTGTGCCCGCGGCCGAGCTCTGAAGGCGCTCCGTCGGTGCCCTGCGCCGAGGCCAATCCCGCCCCCATCGCCCACCGCGCAGCACGGAGCCGCAGCGCTGCCGCGTTCCTCACGGAGGCCCAAACGGAGCCCTCAGGTCCCCCCGCACCGCCCCGTCCCGCAGCGCAGCACGACGCTCCCACCCTCCATCTCCCTCCCCTCCTGCAGCTCCTCACTCAGCCCGTATCACTATTATGTGATAAGGGCTTATCACCCTGAATAACCTCAGTGGGTTTTGCTGCCTTCTCCATTCGCTACTTTTTCACCATTATCTATTAATTTTTCAGCCATACAGCTGTTGCCATCCTCCCACCATAGCACACCTCCCTTTAATCCTTCCTTTCCTCCCTTTCCCAGCTGTGTGACCTTCCTGCTGTCCCACAGCAGCTTTTCACCTTTACTGTGAGCAAAGGCGGTGGTTGGTTATGCAGTGCAAATCCAAGCCACGTCCCCCCAGCCTATGGCTGCCATTACTATAACCCTGGTACGGCCAGTGGGCAGGACAAAACACTCCGATTCCTCACCAGCATTCAGCCCTTGATGCTCCACTGTAGCATCCCCAAATTTGCTAAGGGGAAGCACTGCACATCCCTGGCCGTGCTTTGCCACATCTGCCCCAGAACTCATTTCAGAAGCAGTGTTCATGCTGGTACCACAGAGAGGTTGCACATCCCGGCTGCTGGCTGTGCTCATTCCCTCGCCAGCTCCCTCAGAGCAGTAGGTGGGACTGTCTGGGCCTGGCCCTTTGCTGCTGCTGCTCGGTTCTGAACTTTAATCACTCCTAGAATCACTTTGGTTTTGGCTCTCCCTATGGAAGCATTCCTGCATGAGCTCCCCCAGCCCTCTCGCAGTGAACACAGATGTAAACAATCCACTTGGTTCTGCTGCTGGGGCCTTATCTCCAAGTCAGATCTTCCCTTCTCTGCACATTGGGCCTGCTGACTCCGGCAGTCTCCCTGCTCCTGATGGGCTTTAAAATCACTTTGAGTTTCATGATTTTGGCATTCCTCAAATTCTGTTTTCCTTTGTATCACTGCTCAGAGACATTGGGGTCCTCGTAGCCACTGCTCTCCTCAGGCACACAGGGTTTGAGTCAACAGCTGCACACTAAGGTTAGTAGCTGTCTTACTTCTTCATTAGTCGATGAAGGGACTTCTAACAGACCTCCTAACCCAACGGTCACCTTTCCCACCCCATTCACCCACCATCCTATTTTTGTCCCCTTTAGCATTTCACCTCTCCTTTATCTGCTGCTCCAGAGATATCTGCCCTTTGCCTCCTCAGCAGCACTTCATTTGCAGTTTGTCTATTTCTCCTACAGGTGAGGAAAGCGGTCACAACTGTCCCTGCTTGGTGCTGCAGACACATTTAAGTGCCCTAAGACTGCACTTTGCTAATCGTGATTAGCAGAAGCGCAATGGAGAACTGGCCTGAGGAACACCAGCCCTTTAGAAAGGCAAGAAGGAAACGACATTTCTGCCCTTCTCGGATTATTACCTTGGGTAAAAACACTCCTCGCACTCCATATTAAAAAACTTACAATTCGTTTAAAGCAATTAATTGTTTCCTTAAAAAAATAATAAGGAAAGTTTGAACAGGTCCTGCTCAACCTCTTCGTACCCACGAGCACTTCAGGCAGCCTGAACAGAAAAGCTGAGGTATACCCATGAACAGTTACGAAATGCGCCCACCAAGAGAGCTTCCAGCAGGAAGCTTTACGAGTTGTTGTTCACTGATGCCTGAAGTACAGAAACCCACCCAAGTAGTAATAATTACTAATTAAGAACTTCCTGAGCAGATATTAGAAACATAATATTGGCGTCCACAGCAGGCTGTCGTCTGACAGATTGAATGCCAGCAAGACCGGCATTGCAACACGAAGTGGCAAAGTGAAATTCCGATTGAAAAATGAATTGGACAGTTTTCATGTAAAATAAAAAGTCTATTTCAAGAAGCATTCAGAGAAAGACTCAGCTTTCAGAACTCAGCAACTCACCTTCTCCTAGCTGCGAAGCAAGACTAACACCTGGCACTAAATCACCCAGCTGCTCGGGAACTGCGATACACCTTTAAGGCAAAAGTGAGACAGAAGAAAACTTTCAAGTTCTACAAGAGAAAACACCTGAAAAGACAAAAACAGGCACACGCTTTGCACATCAAATCCTTAGTACTAAATAAATTGATTCTTGGTTTGACGCTTTCTCTTTAAATAAATAACTCAACCACCAAATATTAGGCCATTCAGACGGATCTGCACATCACAGTATTTGCTGTGCTCCCAGGGAAGCCACGGGGGCAACCACACCCCCAGGCAGCTGCCTACCTCCACCTTCTCTACAGCTGCTTCTGTACCAGGGTTCTGCGACAAGAAAGCCAGCTCAGCTTTCTAAAAGCACTGCTTGCTTAACGCACGGACTCCAGCAGTGCTCTGAAGGAAGCAGCACAGCCTGCCTGCTCACAGCCGTCCCACGTGGTCCCACGCTCTGTCCCAGCTCCTACCAGGTGTGCATTTCCAACACCCAAGTGTGACCGTGCTCTGAAAGCACCTGGCAGAGAACAGCAGAAAACCAGAGAGCACACAAGGATTCATTCCAACCTTTACTGTGTTTGCCTTTTTTTTTTATGCTTTTTAAATATAACTTCCATGCAGAGTTCTCCAGAGCAAGTGCTGATGTCAGAGCCTCCTGGCCTTGGCACAGCCAGACACTTCTAGCCACATGGGAGGAAAAGCTTTTGCTACATGACTTTTCTTTTAAACTTTGAGGCCAACAATGTGTTCTCATCTGCACATTACAGGTAATGAGTCCTATCAAGAATTTCTAACAAAAACTGTACATGAGTTTACAAACGTATTAACATATAAATAATGAGAAGCTTCCTGCCTGGAGCCTCCACAGTAGTCTTTTTGCTTGAGAATATAATACTGGAAGGGTAGACCCAATCCCTTTCCACAGCACCAGTCAGAGCCGGCTTCATCCAGTCAGCTGTTCTGCTCAAGCATCACAGGGTTTTTCTTCTTCAGTGCCTCTGGCTTCAATAAGCAGTCTGTCATTACTGTGCAAAAGCAAGAGTCCAATGCCTTTGAGAAGGAATCCTGCTGCTGAGAGGCCTGGGCCACCCGGTCATCGCTCAGGTCCGAGCTCCTGCTGGAAGGTCCGCTTCTTCTCCCGACAGTGCTTCTTGTGGGCAGGCCAGTCCTTCTGCTGGCACTGCGACCCGCAGTACCTGGCCACCTGGCAGCGGCCGCAGATGTTGAATTCACGTAGCTAGGAGAAAGAAGGCAGCGTTAGCAAGCCTGTTCAGCACCACCAGACCTCCGCCTTTCCCAAGGAGGTTTACAAGCCACCTCTCACTCCTGCCTACAGGCACATCCCAGCACCAGCGTCACAGTATCACAACCACTCGAAGCGAGGGCATCTGTTTGATTTTGCAACGGCTCCTGCAGGGCTCAGTAGACCAAATTCCGACAGCTTCACACGTGTTCTCACACTGCTGCTGTTGTGCAAAGTCTTTGATACAGACACAGTCAGCAGGGCTGCACGCGCTGTCACTGCTGGGCACGGTTATCCAGGAAGCTCTCAGGTGCAGACCCAAACAGAAGGTAAAGCTCACATTAATTTTTCAGATTAAGACATGTTTAAAATTTGTTTACTTCCTCCTCAAAGAGACTAAAATGGAGCACTAAATGATTTTAGCCCATTCAGCGTCCGTTATCACAAAAGAAAAGCCCTTATTCCTAGACAAAGACATTGGTCTGATGGAGACGCAGCCCTCAGATGCCCCCCGTTCTCTACCTGCCTTCATCTGGACTATGGTGCTTCACTTCATCTGCACACAGCAAAGAGCTACTGCTAGCTTCCCTGTCAGTTCAGCGCTGAATAAGCACCATGCAAGTCCACTCTCTTCACATGAAAGGTCAAGCACGTAATTTTTTCACTCTGCTACTGTTCAAAACCTTGAAATGCTTTCTCCATATCTGATAAAGAAGCCTCACACAGGTCCTTCAAATTCTGGGTCACCAGAGACCTGGAATGCTTCCACCTGCCTTTCTGTGCACGCTGCAGCCATTACACTCCTCCCAGCAAACCACTGGGTCATTTCTCGTCCCAATTCAACACAACGTTCTCTCAAACTGACAGTTAAAATCTACATCCTTCCTCTACGAAAGCCCTGATAAACGCTTGTAAGGAAGTCTTAAGAGCCTGAATCACAGCAGAAAAAATCCAGGCTGAAGAACACCTGAGTTACAGAGAATTTCTGCCTTTAGCAACTGAATGCAGCCTGCAAAACTCGCTAGTTTTAGAAACAACCTCTCCCCTCCCCTACAGATGCAGCCCGAGTCATCATCTGTTTACTTCCAGCTCTTCCAAACACACCTGCTTTTCAATCATTGTGCATGGGGGGTAGTGACATTCATAGTATGTGCATGAGTTCTCCTCCTCCTCCACCACATCCCCGTTAGCGTTGTAGTATCGTGTTACATTCAGTACAGGAAACTGCTCTTCTATAGGGTCTGTAGGGAGCTGTTGGATTGCCAGCCAATACAGACTTTGTTCCCTTTAAAAAAGCAAGTACACATTCGTTAAGAAAAGCAGGTAAGGTTACCATTGCATTGAATCTGCTACACCTCAGACTACATAGTTTTCTCACATACGGCATCCTGTTAGGGTGACTCTGGTGTAAATGCATCAGAATTAAGCCTATGAGTCCCTCACCAAAAATGAACATTCTTGGGCCTCCCCATCACAGGTGAAACAAGTCCAACCCGATGCAAGGATCTGATGCACTCTGAGTAACATCAGCACAGCGTGGTGTGTAGGAAGTTCCCACAACCTGCAGTGAACACCAACAGAAGCCGCTCCCAGGAACTCGTTTTTAACCTAAATGCACTATTTCAGATGTAAGCATTTTGCAGCCACTGGCTTTTGCAGGCTGCGTTAGAACTTCAGTGCCTGAGAATGAGAGCTACAAGCCTGCAATGAACTGCAGGCTGAACTCCCCCCAAATGCCACCATTCAAGCAGAAGGGAATGCAGGTTTACTGCTTTACTGTGGTGACATCTGGCAGAGCAGAACCTCTACATACTGCCATGGGGTGAGATCGACCCTCCGCAGCATGGTCAGCACTAACTCTGGTCTTCCTCAGATGAGCAATCTGAAACAGCGATGCTATAAGCAGCCAAGACGGACACCACTAAACAGAAGAGGTGAAACAACTGAAGATGTCGGCAAATATTATTTGATGGCACCTCCCCGCCAAATATCAACGCACCTTTGTTTGCTGGAGAGATCCTCAGCTTTGGGTTTCCACCCCCACGGGACGAGGCGCAGATTGTCCAGCCGGTTGTCCACGGTCACTGAGTTCAGATGTACCACCTGAAATCCCGGAGCGATCCCCCCGCGGTGTCTCTCCCTGCAGGAAACAAAACCATCCTAAAGCTCAGTAATGAGCAACGCTCCGCAGCCCCAAGCACTGCACTGATTCCAGAAGACCTCCTAGGCTGCTGCCATCGAAACAGTGATGATACAACTTGGGCTGCAGTGGATATTTCAGCTGTATCAGCTCCCAGAAGACAGAGATCTGTTGCAGGAGCTCATTTCCATTATAAATTAGTTGACTCAGAAGACAATCCTGGTATATTTTAATTGTAAGAATATTGCAGAGAAACCTCCAGAAACCATCATTCCAGTTTCAACACCAGCACCCATGTAATTATTAATATTATAGCTTGAATGGAGCTAATACTGTTTTACTATTTTAATAAGAGTTTCTATCAGACACTTATGTTCAAGTTTAGCACTGGCGTGAGTCAGTTTTCATTTACTCAGGACATCTCTTAAGCAACAGGACAGGGGTTTCACCACCAAACAGGGAAATATTTTTGGCTAATTGTGAATAACAGCCAGCCTGCAATGCCTGCACAATTGACTAAGAGAAACTACTGAAACTTGCTCGAACCCAAAGCAGGACAGCCGCATATTAACTCACACCAGCCCGGATTTAGAGAAGAAAAGAAACCAAAAACATGGAGGGAAAGCTGCTTTGGAGTTGTTGAACACTGCGGGAGGGTCTGACAAGTGAAATGGGGAACCCTGAAGGCTGGAAGTGAGAACCATGGAGGTATATGGGTGCATACAGATAAAAGCAGCCATCAATCAGATATCAAGAGGGAAGGAAATAAGGTTCATTAGACCGAGACCAGGACAAAGTGCCAACAAGGGAGATGGGATTGATACAGACGTGGGATCTGGGAGGAGGAAAAAGAAGTGCAAAGAGCAAACTGGGGAGGAGGGAAGGAGGGAAACTGACCGAGAAACGTTTTTGAAACAGATAATGAGAGTTTAAAGAAAGGCTGAAGTTAGGGAACAAGAGGATTCCAAGAGATTGTTAGGGCCATCAATAAGCCATGTCCTACAAAGCCCCCATCTGCACCCAATGAACACAGTAAGCTCTGCTGCAGCTGTACCTCCTGCATCCCATAACGCCCAGGGGCACATCCTGGTGCAGGGTACCCAGGAGCCACTTGAGCCAAAGGCTGCAGGAAGCGTGGTTACATTTCAGGCTGCAGCTCCCATGCAGCACTGCAGGTTGCTGCACACATCGGCAGGAGGGTTTTGGGGGGAGAGTGGGAAAAGGTTCCCATCACCACTGCAGCTTTGGTAGCCACAAGCTTCCAGATTTGAGGGCCTCACAACATGAACGATGATTCCTGCTTAACTCAAACGAAAAAATATCTATCAGCCTTAATGCAGAAACATCCGACACTGTACGCTAAACCAGAAGCGCATCAGGTTTGTTCCTTCAGAGTGAGATTCTGGGGAAGAAGGGGATGCACAGGAAGGACAGGTGGAACACCTGCACTCCTCTACATGCAGTAACTCAAGCTCTCTGCTTTTCCTTCATGCAGGAAACACAGCTGTGATGGGTGCTGCCACCCATCTCCCTCACAGGGCCCCCGCAGCCCTCCCCACTGTCCCAGAGCTCATGCGGGGGAAGGGCCTGCAGCTCAACACACTGCAGGTTTGTTTTCAGAACAGCCACAGCACAAGGAGAGCAGAACAGCGTGCTGATAGGAGGGCCAGCACTACGCAGCACCTGCAGCCGAGAGGCTTCCCAGAGATACAAGGAGAATCAGGCAGCAAATCGCACCGAGCTGCCTCATGGCAGCACGTAATTAAAGACCACAGCAAAACACACACAGCCTCAGAGGGACCAAACCAACTTTACAGAACAGCTGAAACACTCAATGCTTCCCAAAGGACCCGACTGCATCTCCAGACCTGAGGATTCGCCTGCATGGCAGCTCACAGCGTGCCTCCAAAAACACCCATCAACACCTCGGGGGTTTGACACCAGCGAACGGTGAAGTCACACAATTTGAGTTACCCAACTGAATACGTTACAATAGTTTCCTAACAGAAGTCCAGCTAACAAGGGAGGCAATGACTGAGCTGTATGCAAAGCCCTGCACATGCTGGAGCAAGGCAAGCACTGCAGGTCCTGCTGTGAGGTGCACAGTGAGCAGGGGCTGACAGCCCCACTCGCACCGCGCAGTGCAGCCAACTTCTGACTCATTTCCAAAGTTGTGTACTGTGAGATTAAACAATAACAGAGGCAGGTTAAAATCCATATTTAATGAGCAGATTTAAAATAATAGTAATAGCGCCTGGCATTTTTCCTGACTCTCTCCTCTCGTCCAGGGACTGAGCTGGGGGAGAACAAGTAACCTCAAGCAATGAAGAAAGTACAGTGAGATCTTGAGCACTGTGACTGCTCGGTACAGTTTATGGGACTGAACAGAAAGCACATTTAGTTCTTCAAAAAAGGCTTTTAAAAATAAATAATGGTTCTCTTCAACATACCCCATCTTTCCTACAAACCCATGAAAAACACATTTACAAAGCATCTCCGACAATCGGTTGCTGGCAACCGTGCACACTGGGCTCTGAGTCCTAATGGCAGCTACGAAGAATTTCAGGCAATGCTCCCTGCCACGTGGGGAGCAGACACAGCAGTACAGCAAACAGCAGCAGCACCCTTCAGGCAGCGCTCCAGAAAGCCAAGCAATACCCCTGATGTTGCAGGGTATCAGACGCCCTACCCACAGTCTGTCACTTCTCACCTACCTGCTCGTCACAGGACAGAAGGAGCCCCAAGTGAAGTTTCAGTCGCATTTCTCAGACTTAAGCAACGTAATACTCACCTGTAACTTCCTTCCCTGGAAATAATGCTACTGGGGCCTCAGCTACCTCAAGGCACAGTGCAAAACAAACCCAGGCCAGGACATAGCAGCACTGCTGTGCTGGGCTCTGACTGAGGCTCAGAGCCCCTAAGCGGCCCCAAATGCTGTGGGCAGCAACAGCCCCGGGCCCCACGGGATACCCACCAGAGCAGCTCGTGCAGCAGGCGGCCGGATCCCCTTCCACGGTTTTTGTCAAAAGCGTAAGCAAATATTTTAGCACCATTTCCATCAGCATCTACCTCCATGCGAGCCTAGAGAGAAGGAGAAGGGCGTGAGAACAACCAAGTGCTAAGCAGCAGAGCGTGAGCCGCAACGGGACAGCGCTAGGGACAGGCGGCACTTCCCACGTGTCCACAGGATGCTGAACTGCCGTGGAATCATGTTTGTTTCAGACCTCCAGCAAGACCGAACCTCTACTGCTGCGGCCTCATGGGATGGTTGTGCTGAGAGGGACCCCAAACCCCCCTCCAGCTCAGTTTGCCCAGGGCCCATCCACAGCCTCGGGCACCTCAGGAATGGGCACCCACAGCTCTGGGCAGCAGTGCCGGGGCCTCACCGCCCTCCGAGGAAAGGATTTCCCCCTCAGTTCTGACCCAGATCTTCTCTCACCCCGTCCCACAGTGGAGGTGCTGAAGCCCCCCGTGCCCCCCCGGCCCCGCTCCCACAGCCCCCACCTCTCCTCGCCGGACGCAGCGCCGCACGTGGGGCCCCTCTATTATCAGTATGGCTGCGCAGAGGAAACGCCGCGGCGCCGGGAGCTCCGCGAACAGCACAGCCCGGGCAGCCCTCGGCCTTCCCAGCCCCGGGGGCGCGGGCGGTAACAGCAAACCTCGGGGTGTGACTCCGCTCAGGGGACGTTTCCGCACCCACGTGCGGAGGGAAAACCTCTCAACTTTCCCCACTCCGACAGGGGGAGCGCCGTTCCCGGCCGGCAGCGCGCAGGGGCGGCAGGCCGGCAGCGCGGCGCGGGGATGGCCGCGGGCGGCGGGGACGGAGCCCCGCAGCGGTCCGGGAGGGTCGGGGCGAGGGGACGGGGCGCGGGGCTGCTGGGCCCGGGAAGGTGGGGGGGGGGGGGGAGAGCGGTTCCCGAGGGGTTCGGTCCCGGGGAGCCGGCGCGGCGCTCACCTCGAAGGAGAAGCTCTCCACCAGCGGGATGTCCTGCTCGTCGATCAGCGTGTATTTGGTCTGCAACACAGCACCGCGCTCAGCCGCCGCCCCGCGCCCGCCGTCCCGCGCTCCGCCCGCCGCCCGCTCCGTGCGGCCGAGCCCGGCCCGCGGCTCCCGGCCGCGCCCCCCCTCCCTCCGTCCGTCGGTCCGTCCGCTCCCCCGGAGCCCGCACCTTGCCGGCCACGCGGCCGAGCCGCACGATGCCCAGCTTGAAGTCCGTCATGGCCGGGCCGGGCCGGGCCCGCGCTCAGCGCCTCGGAGCCCGCGAGCGGGAGCCGCTGCCACGCGCCGCCGCCTCGCGCACACCCGGGGAGGGGGGCGGGGCGCCGCACCACCTCCCACCCGCCGCCCGCCGGCCAATGGCGGCCCGCGCCCTCGCCGCGTCGCTCTTACTACGCCGCCGGCGCGGCCAATGGGAGGGCGGCGCGGCGCGGGTCACGTGGGAAAGGAGGGCGGGAGGAAGGTGGAAGGGGGCGCGCGCGGGCGCGGGTTCGGCCGCGGGGGGAGGGAGGTGCGGGCGGTGACGTCACGTTCGCGGGAAGCTTTGTGCCGCCTGCACTGGCGGGCGCGGGAGGGGAGGGGGCGGGGCTAAAGGAGGGGGGGCGCCGGCGTGGGAGCGGGCCCGGGCCTCCCGGGGGGCTTCGGGGTCGTTGCGTTATGCGTATAACGATAAGCAAATCGTAACTTCGCGGCGGTGGGGGCTCGTCGGCAGCCCCGAAGGCCTGGCGGCGGTCTGGCCCCAGAGCGGGGGGCTGTCCGGGGGTCGTAGGGGAACTGGAGCGGACGGACAGGCGGACGAACGGCGGCTTGGGGCCGCTGCGGTGCGGGAGCGGTCTGCGCTGCCTCTCCGCCTCTGTGCCGCGCAGGCGCTCCTGAGCCGCCGTCCCGGTGCCGCTCCGCGCCTTGGCGTCGTTCCGTACCGCCGTGCTCCGACAGGGACCGCATCTCCGCGCCGTAAGGAAGGGCAGCGCCGAAGGCCCGGTGCTGCTGCCGCCGAAGTCCGCGTGCTCGGCCCCGAAGGCGCCGTCCAGATGCGGAAACATGGGTAAATGGGGAGCGGCGGTGTCCGTGCCGTCACCTCGGGGAGCGCAGCGCAGCCGCGGGAAGGGCTCAGCACCTCTGCGGCGCTTCCCGTCCTTCCTGCAGATGCAGCGCGTTGCAATGGGAAGAAACCGTGGTGGCCGAGCGCGGAGCCAGCGATCAGGAGGATGGAGTTGAAAGGCGGAGCTGATGTAGGTTGTTACTGACCGTGTCAGCCCCTGCGCCTCCTGCCTCGGAAGCTTGGGTGGGAAGAAATCAATGCGGGGCCGTGCTTCGCAGAGCTGCATGGCTCCTGCTGGGGCTGTCCTAAGGCGGCACGGGAAAGGTCATTTCCCGAGCCAAGGAGAGTTTCCCTTCAGTAAAATACATTTTATTTTCCCCTGATTATTTCCTGCACCGCCACGTAGGGAGAGACCAAAGCACATGCATGCAGGGATGCTGCACAGCGCAGGGTGCGCCCAAGCTCACAGCAGCGGGGGCTCTGCTAAGGCTGAGGTTAGCAGTCACTTTAAAGCTCTTTAAACTAAAATTGCTTCTGAAAGAGGTGCTGCTCCGCCAAACCGCCCTCCCCATCAGCAATAGTGCAGCTTGGTGATGGGATTGCTGCAAACCTCAGCTGGAAGGGAGCCAGCCTGGCCAATGGAGCTTCCCCAGGATCCTGGAGGTCCCACCAACATACCAGTGACCCCACTGCAGTCTGGGGCCACTCGGAGATGTTTTTCCTTACACCAAGCCAGGGTTTGTTGCAAGTTGTGTTCTTGGAGAGGTGAGGAACGTGCTGAATCCAAAGCAGACCCCGCTTCAGAGAGCACCAAAGCTCCTTGCTTGGAATCTCCAAGTCAAAGAATTGAAAATAGCGAGTGCCTGGGATGTTGGTCTTCTGCTTTATTCCCTGGTTCCCTCAGAGGAAGGCCCTACAAACAGCTGGAGAGGGAGCAAAGGGAAGCAGAAGGCAGGAGAGCTCCTGCAGCCGCCGATGAGGCTGCATGAGATCTCGCAGGCTGACAGTCGGGGTTGGGAGGTGTGGTATAAGCTGATGGCTGCTGCTGTTTGAAGTGACGGAAGTTAATTTTGTGTTACGCCTTTCTCCATTTCACTGCAGCCCACGTGCAGCATCTGCAGCCCTCAGCTCGCCGGAGCGATGTACCCGCATCTCATCAGGCAGCAGCGGACGAGCCTGGATGTTCTCAGAAACCGTAAACACATCGGTCAGCCCAAACCCCCCCCCCCACACACAGCCCAGCCTTCACCCAGAGATCCTGGCAGCTCCTTTGTTGCAGCTGTGCATCCCACTCCTGCCCGTGAGCCCAATGTAAAGTTACCGCACTGCTGCTCATTGAGCATCTCAGGTGGAGAAGGTCCACCTTCGGGAAGCTTTGTCCTTTCCCCTACTGGGCGCAGCAACACAGAAGCAGAGCAGGCACAGGGCCTTATCACGGCAGCAGCCTGTTGTCAAATCATGTGCAAACAGATGATTTCTTCTGGCCCCCATGCTAACATTACGGACATTCTATGCTTCACAAGCAGTACGAGATGCATTCCTAGTGCATGACTGCTGTGCACTCAGGCAGTGCAGCCAAAAGCCGCACTTCTGGCTTAAGGTGGAGCAGTTACAAAGGTTTCATTTCTCCACGTTGCTCTGCATCTAAGTAGCCTCAAACAACAGCTACTTGGGAATTGTGTGGTGCTTTGCAGTGGGAAGTGACACTGCTTGCTCTACTTCAGCAACCAACAGCCACAGCTCAGCACACACACAGCACGGTGGCTGCCACCACATTTTCTCACACTCAGTTTGGGCTGGGATTTATTTGGGGGCCTGACGTTTCCACCATTATGCAGACTCCAGGTCACTCAGCACCAGGTGTGTGATGCAGCTGCAGCCGATCCCCCAGCACAGCCATCTCCCTCCTGCTGCTCTGGCTTTTTCCCAAAGGACTCAGATCCTGGTAAACAATCAAGGCCCCGTTTGGTGATTCTGAGCAGCCCAGCTGAGTTACACTCCACATTCATTGCCAGACATCATACCAGTTGCCACCCCTCCCCCCAGTTACCACAGTATACACCACTGTATACAATCCTGTTTGCTGTAGTAGAGCTCCATCCAGAAAGTCTTGCTCTCGTGCTGTAAGTGCTGTGTAACCGCATTGCTTGCAGAACTGAAAAGACAGTGATAAAACAAAAAAAAATGAGGTCATTGAGTAGCATCACTGCATTTGTAGAGGAAAGCAGAACGTCCAAGAAGCTTTCCTGAGACCAAGGCCCACAGAACCTTGGGAAGAATTTCATTCCCTCTCCCTTCAGAAAATAGCTGTACATTGAGAAGGCTCCTCACCACCCCAGGATGCTGGTGGGGCTGAAGTGAACTGCACTCACAACACCATTGTTAGCAGTGTTAGCAGGGCTTTGCTTCAGCTGACACAGGTGCCGCTTTCTTATCACCAGGACTATTCCACTTCAGCTTCGTACAGCCTGACAGATCACACACCATCCCTGGTGCTGTGCCACCCCAAAGGAGAGCCCAGTCCCTGCTGGAAATAGCAGTGCTTCTCAGGAACTTCAGAGAGCATTGGCTTCACCCACACCATCCAGCAGTACCTCAGTAACAGCTCCACGTTGCTCTCAAGTGTGAGCACCAAGCATCAAACCCTGTCATGCATGAACAACATGCATCAAGCCCAAAACACAAAGCACCTCTCCATTAGAGGTTGGTTATGTTGTTATAGCCAAGCTATTAGAGGTTCCTAACACTTCATCAGATGGATGGTTTGGAGCAGCCTGGCAAGGTGACACTTGATTTTCACAACTCCCAGAGGGAAGGACCAACACAGGCTGCTTCTTTTTAATTTCAGAGACACCAGGACCTGGAGCATACGATGTAGACCAGGGCTATCAAGCTTGTTTACCCAGCTCCCCCAGCATCACCATCCAAGGAGTCCGGAGGCCCAAGAGACACGAAACCGGCCCCTTTACAACGCTCTGAGATGGACTGCAGAATTCCACTCCAACCACAGCGCTTGCTCCTCCTCAGCAGTGAAAAATGCACAGGAGTTCACCTCAATCTGAATTGTCTGTATTTTTTCTGGTCACCAGAAATCCCCTGACTGAAGGCATGAGAAAAGTCTGAGCAAAGAACCTACACCAGAGAAGCCCACACTGCCACCTAAGCCAGATGTTCCCACTGCTGGCTGAACGAGGCCAAGCTCCATCTCATTAGGCACAAATGCTACAGACTTGAGGACAGACCTGGACATGCAGCCCTATCCACGATTTTTTTTCCTATCACTGCCATCAGAGCACATGCAGCTCCTCCCAGAGGCAGGCAGCCCAGGTTATTCCCAAGCCCTGGCAAGTGCCAGCTGCTGGGACACTGCAGCAGCCCTGGCTGTACTGACATGGGGAAGCTGACCTCCTACAGCAGCACTTACCCCAGTGAAGGGCACCAGCTGTAGCTGTCAGAGCCATGTGCACCTCTGGCATTGACAAGAAGAGCTCACAGAAAGCTCTCCACAGAAGTCAGACGTTTTTGCCCTCTGCACATGGGAATACCTGCTTGAGGCAACTCCACTTCTGTAAGCTCTGCATCACACAAAGCAAACATCTTAGGGAAATGAGAATCCTACATCTTTAACATCTGTATAAGAACCATCACCTTGGTCCTTCTGCACAGGGCAGGCAGAGCCTAGAAAGCCCACATACACAGAACCAGACAAGGACAAAGCCAGTGACACTGTTTACAGACAACCTGGTGTTTTATTAAGTATTTAAGGTGCTACAGAAGATGTAAGAACCTTCATATGGCAACTTCTTTTCCACTTAGCTCTGTTGAGAGAAGAAAATACAGCTCATTAGTAGAGATCCCTTTAGTATATAGCTTAATTACAGCAGTTTCAGTTAGAGATTGATACTTACAGCTGGGCACTCAATTGCACCACTATTGATGTCATCAATGATATCATGTGGGTGCCTGCCATCAATGCTGCATCCCACAGACTGAGCAGTTCCAAGAATCTCCTTAATTGTCCCTGCAGTTGGAAAACACAGCTTTAGCACAGGAAAAACCCTGAAGAACCATCAGACAGCTCAATTCCTAACTGCCTCGGCCCTCCCCTGCCATCTACCGTCTGCAGGCTGCAGCCACCCAGCTCAGAAGGTGACAGCACACAGCCTCAGCCAGCTAGAGGGCACTGTTCACAGAAAGCTCCAGAAAGCACTGTCTGCTACAAGCAAGCTGAGTGCCTAAGGTGCTACCTACTGCTCAGCCCCATATGCCGACAGATACAGGTACTGCAGGCAGGTCAGGATCCCTCGGTTAAGTCCTGCCATGCACTCATGCCTTGCAGCTGGCACTGCCTTCACCAGGCAGTAAGAGGCTGGCTGCCTGCATACGATGCTACAGCCACCTGTTCAGTGTCAGCACACACAAGCTGTAGGAGCTTCACCAAACCAGTTATTAGGTTGTCCCAAGAATCAGCCAAGAGCCTGAGCCACTCAGATCACACAGCAAGACTCAGCCCCAGCCCTTAAGGTCAGTACTTACCAGACAGCTCTCGAGCCAGAGATCTGTGCCTCATCTGCCGAGCGATGTTCACTATCTCATCAAAGCTGACACTGCCATTGTGCTTTACTGTGAAGCAAAACAGTGGCACCAGTAAGCTCACTGAGGCACAGCGCGCTCCCAGCTGCCCATGCTCCAACAGAGAAGCGCCATTCCTGGCACTCAGATCACACAGAAAGCAGTAAGGTTACAGCTATGCTGGGGCTGTCATCAGTGCTGCTGTTCCCAGCCTTCGGCACAGAGTTACCCACAAGAAGAATAACTCTGTTTCCTAGGTTGGCATTTTCTCTCAGCTCACCTCTGGACTATACAAGTCACTGCATTACAAGACAGGTACAGTGGCGGGTGGCTGTTCTGCTCACTTTGATGCACCTGCCTGTGTGCTACACTTAAGGAAATCCCACTGCCCCAAAAGCCCCCTGGCCCTTGTCTGCCACTTTATGCTAAGCAGCCATGAGATGCGTGTTCTCTTCTGTACTAAACGGCATTGAGAACCAAAGGCGGAACAAAACTTACTGTTTTTCTGCTTCTTTCTGTCACGGGGGGGCTCCTTCAGAGCTTTGATAATCAGAGCAGAGGCAGAAGGAACCACTTCGATCTAAATAAAAAGAAATTAATTTTTTTCCCCACCACCCAAGCATGGGCGTAACACAAAGCCTGGCCTTCTCTTTCTGTTCCCCAGTACACGCCTCTTCCCGCAGCACAGGACTTTGTTCCCAGCCTTTCGGCACAGACCTCCCCACAGCCAGAAGAGCACTGCTTCCTGGGCTGGGGCTGCTCTCAGCTCACCACTGGAATACACCAGCCACTGAATTCAAGGCAGGTATGGTGGCGGGTGGCTGCAGGACCGGCTCAGAAAGGTTTTGTTCAGACTCCCGTCGCCCTTGTTTTCCACCCCCACACTATACACACAACCACCACAGCCAGAAGGATCAGGCATTTCCTTCCTGCCCAGGTCTTCCCAGAAGACCCCACACATGTGTGGCACTCATTTTATCCACCTCGGAAGGATGAAGGGCTGAGTCGACCCTGCCGGGATTGACGCTTATGGTTGCAGCAAGCAGCGCCTGCTGGGCCCAGTGCTTGCACCACAAAGCGATCCCTTGTGGCGTTGAGTACCTGCGCTTGCCTGTTCTGGATGGTGAGCTTCACCGTGATCCTCAGCCCCTTCCAGTCTCCCGTGGCCTTGGCGATGTCATCACCGACCTTTTTTGGAGACTGCGAATAACCCACGCATTACAATCAGAAAAGCCTCGCACGAATGAAGGCACAGAGCCACGCACCGCACCGGGACCGACCCCGCACCCCCTCACGCAGCCCCGCCCGGCCCAGCCCCGCGGCCCACACGTACCAGCCCGAGCGGTCCGATCTTGGGGGCCAGGGCGGAAGTGGCGCCGACCTCCCCGCCGGTGCAGCGCAGGTACACTACGGGCACAGCAACGCTCAGTCAGCTTCACACTGCCATCCCCGCTCCCCCAGCGCCCCGCCGTCCCCCCGGACCCAACACGTACCGACTTTCACCTCGGTCGGATCGAACTTGGGCGGCATGGCGGCGGCGGGAGGCGCGGATGGCAGCAGATACTACCGCCTGCGGCCTAGCGGATGGCGGAAAGGCAGCGAGAGGTGCGGGGGAGATATATATAGGCACCAAGATCTCGCGAGATTTTGGCAGTGCGCGGGATCCTCCCCCCCCTCCCCGCACGCAGAGAACTCTATGGTGCGAGAGGGGGACGCTCTGACCTTTCGTCTCTATGGTGTGGAGGCCCCGAGGCGGAACGGGGCGTCATGACAGCGGGCAGCGGTGAGCACGGCCGGGCTGAGCAGAGGGCTGGGGGGCTGCCCGGGGCGGCGCGGAGCCGGAGGGGCGCTGCTGCCGCTTCTGTCGCGTTGGAGCCGGCGGCGGTGCTGAGATTGCGGGCCACTGTGGTGACTGACAGGAGGGGAGCGGGGCGGGGGGTCTTCGCTGAGCAGGGACGGCAGCTCCGCACCCCGCAGCTCTGTGCGTTGCGCTCCCCGCACGGCGCGCTGCACGCGGCACCAGCTGAGGCTCGCAGGGATGCAGGGTTGGCATCGCCCCTGCCCGGCCCTGCAGATGGCTCGTACAGTACCTGAAGTAAACAAATACAAACGACAGCAGATACAGTGTCACCGCACGGCAGAGCCCTGCCGCTCCCACCTGAAATGATGGGCATGCAGGGCTGATGTCACACAGGGAGGAGCAGCCGGGCTGTATGCAGATCTGACGTGTCTGTTCAGGGCAAGTTTAACGTTTAACCCTATTGATAATTCTGTGATCGTTTCTCCTGGGAAAAGCATTGCTGTGCAGCAGTTTCTGTCTGAAACGCCAATGAACCAAATGTCTTCTTAACTCGAGATAATCCCTGCCCTAAAATTCGAGGCCGTGACCTGTTACAGTGGAGCTGAGAAGCAAAGCAAGCTGAGGTTGGACACTCTGTCCCCGGAAGCAGCTGGCACGGGCTGTGTGACTGCCGGAGGGGGCTCTGCTGTGGGCAGCAGTTGCAAAGTCCCCTTCCAAGTCCCCTGAGCTCTGATCTGCATCGGTCCTGCCCCTTTCTCTTGCCCTGCAAGGTGAAGGCTCTCAATATTAGGAATTGTCTCATTTCTAGCCTAGATTTACTCTATAGTATTTTGCAGTTGCTCATTATTGTGCCAGAGTTTATCGTTTGTGAGTTTGAGTAGTTTGGTTTTGTCCCTGATGCCTCCTTTCTTGACCCAGCTTTCTTAATTCCTGTCCTGGAGTGGATCCTGTGTTTTCCTGTCTGTCCGTGTTTCAGCTTGCCTTCATTTATCTTGCACAGGAATGGCAGGACAGTCCGCCTGCCTCAGAAGTTCATCAGTGCTTTCATGACTCACGTTGACATTTCCGCTGCGCAGGTGTGATGGGCTCTGCCTGTTTGACCAAGCCAAAGGAAGGCCTAAACAAAGGCAATTGCTGCAGCAGTGATTGTTCTCTTCTTTTTTTGTTTCTCTTAGTAGAGCACAGTTCTGTAGTCTGGGTTCCACACGCTCCAAGAGCCATCTGCCTTTATTTGTGCTGATAGTTTGTGCCATCAGACGGAGCTATACTCACAACTCACGATGCCGCTCTTCTTCCGTAAGAAGAAACCCAGTGAGGATGCTCGGAAGCGCCTTGAATACCAAATGTGCCTGGTAAGCAACATTGATGTCTCTTCTGTTCTCTGTACCGAGTCCCAGGTGCCTCGTCACTGACCTCATACAGGTTAGCAGGTTGCCTTTCTAATATGCGTCAGAGAATTCCTGCCTTCCTGGTCTCTTCTTGCCTTTCCCTCCACACGTCCCCTCTGTGCTAGTTCTTTCCCTCTCTTCTTCTGTGGTTCCACATCACATCTTCCAGCCCACCTCATGCCACCCCACATTCAGGACCTCCCATCCTTTCTCCTTCTTGCTGCTTCCCTGTTTTGCATCTCCCATTTTGCTTTTCCTACCAAGGAACCCGTGACATTCCTTTCCTGGCTTTTCTTGTGCCTCTCCTTTGCTGCTGCTTCTTTCTTCTCTTCATGCCCTTCAGAGAATTAACTTGTTAGACGCAGCTGGGGAGAGAGGCAGCTCAAAGACAGCTCTGGTTATACTGTGTGTTTTCAGGTGGTGTTTTCAGTGAGTTTGCTAACTGTGGAGGACTGCAGACTTACTGATGAGGTACAAGTCTCTATTCCCCATTAGTTCTTCCTGTTTTACTGGTGTCTCTTAATCCCTAGAGATGTGTCCACAGATACATGACATTTGGAGCGGTTCATATGTTCAGGAGAAATAATGTTATATCCAGAAAGAGCAGTCATTAATTCAGCATCAGGTCTCAAAGATATGTTTTGTTCCTGGACTAGGCTCGGCCAGGATCATGGTAGTCAGGGTGGTAGAACTACCTGCCTTACAGCAGCTGCAGGTATGAAGCTGGCTTTCTCCAAGCATTCTTCTTCTTAATTATTTCACCTATTCTGCCATAGGAGCTGTGGACCAATGCTGACATGGGGGATCTTCTGTGTTCTACCCTAGAGGCAGCTGCATTGTAGGAATGCTAATATTATTGCTGTTGGACATCAGTAAGGTAGTTTGAAAAGTAGGGTTTTGTTATACAGCAATAATGAAAACAGTTTTTCTCTTATTTATTTGATTTGTAGGGCTTCTGTCTGCTTCCTGTGGGGCTGGAGAGGGACAACTAAATCTGAATACTGTAGGATAAGTTCTGTATTGCATTCTTAGCCTTGGGTCAGGTTATGCAGTTCTGAAGACTTAATGGAAGTTCTATCACAGGCAGGCTTTATTGATGTATGGGAAAGTGTTAATCAAAGCCTGAACCTCTGATTAACCATCTGAGGCCAGCGACGGGTCAGCTGCGGGATCACAGGTGAAGGTAATTCAGCTGTGCTCCCGGAAGGGGTGGAGCTTGACTCCACCTCTCCTAGATCCTATTTAAGGACTGACCACCACTGAGGCAGCATTTCCTTTGGAGGTTGCTCCTGTGTGGAGTTCCTTGTAGTGAGCCTCAATGTTGGTGAGCATCCATCTTAACTGTGAGTCTCAGCATTGGTGAGTTATTCCTATATAATGTCTGGCTATCCATCTATTACACCTTGTATAGTTACAACTATGCAACCTTGTGTAATTACAGCTATACATTGCCTGATGCAGTCTCTTTTATTCTAGAAAATGGGCACAATGCTACTCCCAGTGAGTCTTGTCCAGTGCTATTGCTGTTAGCAGCTGCATTAGGTGTGGTGGGCATGAACATGGAAAACCATTTTTTATCTGCAAGCAGCGAATTCTTGCTCCTTGCACAGCAAAGTTGGCCTCCAGCAAAATACAGCAGCAGTTACTTTAGTTTCCATGCGCGGTTCCTGGCTTTTTCACTGGATTGCATAGCTGCAGCAGAAGACTAATGAGATTCTTTTGAGGGCAGCCAATTGAGTAGTGTAGCCAAAATGCAGCAAGAGGCCGTTTGTTTCTTCATGTTCTAACTCTTGGGATGTGTATCTTCTCTTACCAGGCGAAGGAGGCTGGTGCCGATGATGTTCTTGACATATCCAAGTGCGAACTGTTAGAGGTATGTTCTCTGGAACTTTCAGTATTAGCTGGCAGGTCTGATTTCTCAGTCTACCAAACATCAGGTTTAATATCACGTTTGTGAGCTTTGGGACAGAAATGGCCTTGTGCCTGGTCCACTTCTTCCTCTGTATGTATGTTCTCTAGCTTTCAGGTAAAGGCCTCTTCTCTATGTTGTGCCATCCTACTTGTTGCTTCCACAGTATTTCTGTACTGGGAATCCTCTTTCATTTGACAACATGGGAAGGGCAGAGTGATCTCAGACCCTCCTTGGGAGGACCCAACCTTGGGATGTCCTGGCCTAATTTTACTAGTCATAAGGGGGTGTTTATTTTTATTTTAGCAAAAAGCTAACTGTTTCTCACCACAGTGCTACAGAGTCTACTGCCTGCACGTGTTTTTCTCTGTAAGTGAAAATGCCTGGCTCCAGGCTGCTGGTTAGTGATGGAAATCTCACTTCCAGCTTGGCTTCTGGTGTTGGAGCCAACTAAATCAGAAACAAGCTGGCTGCTGGAGTATGAGTGGTTGGTGACAGATGGATGGGCCTTCATTGCAGGCAGTTTTGCATTCTGGCAGCCATGCAAACCTGCTAAGCAGAAAGCAGAAGCTCATTCCTATTTGACTTTCAGTTTTTATTTATTGCCCTGTATTTCTGAAACATTTATACCTGTGTAACCTTTGGTCACAGGATGCCTTTGCCCAGCAGGCTAATTAATGGCCTGATAATCACTGCTCTTTGAGGAGAGATTTGGGGGAATGTAGCTGCCTACTGTGCACTGTGATATGGCTTTGTGAGACTTCGGGATGTTTTTGCTCCAGGACCAGAAGCTTTGATGCTTTGTGTGTAGGTTTGTGAGCTGCGTGGGGCAGGCTGTAAGGCAGTCTGGGTAGAAGGGTGGCAGGCACAGGGTGTGCTCTGACACAGCTGCGTTCACGGCTGTAGCTGGTCTTGGATCCTGAGCTGCTCCTTCTGGATTAGTACCATAGAACTGTCTTGCTGCTTCCTTTCAGCTGTTGTAATTTTGGTAAATAAAGCGATCCGTGAGATTGGTCTTAAAATTAACTCCAAAATTAAAGATAAGACAATGATTTAGCCAAAACCTGTTCCATTCTGCAGAATGGATGGTAGTGCTCAGAGCATGGGCTGAAATTGCTGGCATATCCCTTTTCTGATTGCCCATCTCCTGCAAAGCCCAGCATGCTCAGGTGCCCACATGAGGACACTCGGTCCTGCCTGTTGCTCACCTCTGTCGCTCAGCCCACTGGAGCAGGTTTGTCGAGGTTACAAAACCATACAATACATTTATATGGTCTAACAACAAAATGTGCCTGAACTCCCGAGTCATCCATGCATTTAATATTAAGTCACTCAGGGTCTGGATTTCTGCATAAGCCACGCTCTGTTCTGTGCTGTTAGCTATGCTGTCGTGTTGTGGAGAGCCATTGCAAGCTGCTGGCATGGAAGCTAACCAGGCAGCACTGGCATCCTGTGCAAAACAAGCGTTAAGTAATGTTAAGCATCGTGTGCATCTTCATTAGAGTTAATTACTGAGACTTTACAGGGTGGGTATTGTAGAAGTGCTAAGAAAAGATGGTGTCTTGTGAAGTCTGATGTGACTGTTTTTGAATTGTCTTTAGGTTCCATATGGGGCCTTTGCAACTTGTAAAGTCTTGCAGAAAAAGGTAACGATGCAATCCTGAAGGGGGTAATTCTATTATTGTGCATGAATGTTGCTGCTGTATTTGAGATGATTGTTTCTGGCTGTTTGTTTGTTTGCTTCAGGAGAAGTTTGTGATGAGTTTGGCCATTTGTGTGGTACTACATAGAGAGCGATTTGGGCAGGGCTAATCTGTTGTGTGTGCTTTAGTGCTGCTGTCATGAAAGATGAGATGATGATCTCTATATTAACCTAATGAATGATATTTCTCATAAAAAATAAATGTCTGTTTAGTGTTAAATATTTGACCTCTACAATTCATGTACTATTGTACTATTTCACTATTTTAGGTGACTGAATAAGGTACAAAACTCTTGTGCAACCTCTGCAATTAAGTCTTAGCAAAAGTCTGATTCTAGACTGTGGTGCCTCTTTATGTTTGTGTTTCGATGGGTTTTTCCCTCCACAGGTGCTGATCATTCATACAAATAATCTCACATCTTTAGTTCCAAAGTCCTGTAGCCTCCTGAGTCTCATAACTGTGAAGGTAATTGTGACTTTTACCAATCTTTCCAGCTTCATTAAAACACACCAGCCCCCCGGAATTCCTCTTGTCTGACTGTTGTTACCAAAAAGTGGTAATGAAATGTGACAGCTCCCTTTAGTGGGTTTACAAAACCTGGCGGATCACTTGAATGTGGATGAGGCTGGTGGTGGGGCCACCTGATGTTGGTCTTTCTGTGGAGCAGTTCAGCCACAGACCCTGCAGAAAATGTTTTTCTGCCAGCCTGATTTCATGGAGATTATTTGTTCGCTTGGCTTGTCCAGTTTGGTGGGACGGTTCCCGTGGTGCCACTCCTTTCCCTGGTCACCTGTTTGTTGGTCAGTGTGTAGATTCTGGGGTTATCAAAAGACCTGCAAGAGTGAAGTGTTTCCATCTCATGGAAGACTTCAGGCTTTTTCTGAAGCCCTCTTGGGAAAAGATAATTTTCCTTGCTCAATAATTCACAGCCTTTCATTTTTGTGTGATGACCTCTTTCCCCAGTGCTGTTTGGTGAAATTCACTGTCCTTCCAGGTTCTGGATCTGCACAACAACCAGCTGGCATCACTTCCTGCTGATATTGGTCAGCTGACGTCTCTTCAGGTAAAGGATCTGCTGTATCCCAAGTGTCTGTAAATGGCGTGTTAGGGGGCAGCATGAAGGTGGGGTTTTACTGCTGTTTATTTTTCGGTTAAGCACAGTTCAAATGGCAGTCCTCAGGGTGTGGATCTGTGTCACTGATTTACTGCTGCTGTGTTGAGCTGCCTTCTCAGAGTGAGAGATCAGGAGAAGAGTGTACTGAATTCTATGGTCCCTGCTTAGTGCAGGCAGCGTTACTGCAAACAGCTCACACTGTGAGCGAGTAGAGCTGCGGTTTGCAATCCAGTTAATTTCCTACGACGTTCAGGTTTTAGCATCCTCCCAGGTGTGATTACACTCAGAACTCAGCGCGGTGTGTCTTGGTGCATTTCAGAGGGTCCCCTCTGCTTTGGGATGCAGCTCCGGATGCATCTCACTGTTCAGTCACCTGCTCCCTGTGTGAGCTGTGGCAGTGTGGCTGGGGAGGCAAATATGCTCGGCTTTCCAGTTTATGCATATTCAGTGCCTGCTTTGGCTGTTGTTTGCAGATGCATGCAGTGGCTAGATGTACCCTGGATTTGGGGTGTCTAGGAAATAAACTGTGTTTTCAGCCTGTGGATCCAAACAGTATTAACAGATATGCATTTTTTTCCTGGCAGATGATTAAGAAAAGCATTCTAAAGCATTTTTGTTTTTTATAACCTAAAAAACTACTTTTAAATAGCCTTCTGGGGCTGCAGAATTGTCCCAATGGCATAGATATAGTGAAGACCTGAGACTCATGTGTTTTGATTATCTTTTCTGTTAATATCCTAGGTCCTAAACCTTGAGAGGAATCTCTTAAAATGTCTTCCACAATCTATAGGGGATCTTGCCCAGCTCCAGGTCCTCAATGTGAAAGGTATGACATGTTTCTTGTTGGTGCTGTGAGCGAAGCACCATTTGTTTTCTGGGCTGTGTTGAGCTGCATTAGTAATTATACCTTTTAACCGAGGCAGGCACCAAATGGTTTCCATTATGAAGAACATAAGACAGACTTGAATTCAAATAGTTGGTAAGGCAAGAGAAATCTAAGTAGAAAATAATTCCCCACATTTCCCCGAGTTATTAGGATTAACTAGGGTTGTTTGACTGCTTCTGCACAAATGTGCACACTGTCTGCCTTGATTTTCTTCTGTGTGGCTCAACTCATGGCTCTTGAATGAGGTAGTTATCAGGAAATGATGATTCCTTTCCTCCCACTGCCCCTTTTCCAAGGTCAGGTTGTTGGGTCATTCCTGATCTCAAGAGCTGAAAGCTTCCTTGTGTGCCTGCATGTAGCCAGCACTTCAGAACCCAGGCTGACTTGCTTGTGTGCTGAGGGGTGCCACGAGGGCTGGAGGCACACATCTTCCTCCAGGAGCATGAGACTCAGAGCTGGGCACTTGGAATACTTTTGGGCACTGTGTTGTTAATCTGGAAGAAAAAAGGGGTGTTGTTACAGACAGTGCTACTGAAATGGGGAATAGAATGAAGAGCAAGGAACTCAGAAGTGCAGCTCAGCTTTTAGCTATATCCATCTGGTCTCTGACCACTAAATTTGCAGTCCCACATACAGTTTCTTTTGTCTAGTTTCTGATACTTACACTGAAGGGAGGAACATCCCGTGTTACAAATGTTGTCCTAATGAAGAGCAGATTGAGTCTGTTGCAGTGGCCTCAGCTGAGAAGGCTGGTTTGGCTTGTGGGAACTCTGCTGGGTCTGTGCAGCTGGGCTGTGTGCAAGTAGATCTTGAGTCCCGTTTGCCTCTGCTGGCAACACAGTGTTTGGAGTCTTAGTGCACCCCATGACAACCCATCCCTCCAGCACAGTATAGAAGATAACTCACATGAGGCTCTTACAAGTACAGGTTGGTGTTCCAGTGGATGAGCTCGCTGGTTTCTGCCTCAGCAGTGCTATGTGCTACTAAATGACTTTTCACTCCATAGGCAACAAGCTGAGGGAGCTGCCTGCTACAGTGAGTGGTCTGCGGAGTCTGCGCACTCTGAATGTCAGTGAGAACCTGCTGCAGGAGCTGCCAAGAGTGCTGGCTCACGTCCGCACGCTGGAGGTATGGACCCAGCCAGCCCTGTCTGCCTGGCCTGTGTGCCTGCTTACCCTGCTGCAGGCTGCTGTCCTTCCTGCTTGCCCAATGATAATAAGTTCAGCTTAAAAAGTGAATTTCTAGTGCTTGGATGGCACTCACTGTAGGGGTCTGTAGGGAGGGTATATATGGTTCACAGTGCCCAAGATCAGTTTTGCGTACTCGCCTGCTTTGGTCTTTTCTGATCACTTTTTGCCAAAGCTTAATCATGGCAAAAGTGATCTGTAGGGAATAAGCCTCTAGGTATTTTCAGCTGTGGCTGCTTCTGAGAGTCCAATCTGAGCCTATGGGCTCAATTTAACTCAGATTCTTTCCACTCAGGCTGGTTCTAACTGAGCAGATTAAATGTTTCTGGTGAGGTTTTTGCCTCTGTTGCCTTAATAGATCTCTGACTCATTGTCAGCCTCTGTAGGTTTCTGGCTCCCTGGAGAGCACATTCAAAATGATACAAGCACCAGCATTTTTATGAAGATGTTCCTTTCTGGCTGCCAAATTTGTCAGTACTAAACTGTAAGTGTCAGCCAGCGGGGCTGACTCAGACACCAGCACTGAGGACAGGAGTAAATGCTGTCCTGCCCTGAGGACTCAACATTAGGCTTCTCTTCTGTTGTAGGCAGTCTTTGAGGGTAGGGACCTGTGCAGTTTGCTCCCTTGTGCTTGGCAAAGTGGTTCCTTTCTGGGCCTTCCTGCTAAGTCGCCCTCAGCGGGAGGCATCATACCCTTTGTATTGCCATTCCTTCCATGCGTCATGTTTAAGGGCTCCAGCACACAGCAATGTCTGGGATTGAGAAGTGCTTTGTCCTTAAAGACAAAATGCACGTGTCTACATGAGGGGGATATCCTGCTGAGAGACCAGTTCGGAAGTTCCTAAATAAGGTACAGCAGATTCACTGCACCTCTGAAAGTTGTCAGACACCCAGCAGAAGAACATTACAGCCGTGTGTTTATGGCACTTCAGGGTAATGTGAAATTATCATACCGTAAGTGAAATCTTGGGAACCTGCAAGGCTAACTGGTTCTATTACCAGCAAAAGTGATCTACCTTTGATGTATTTCCCTTTTGATAATTTTTCCTTTTGGTAAATTCAAGAATTCAACTAGACATGGGTGACATACATTCTCCATCTGCTACTTCACCTTCTTTATGAAGTCCTAAAGAACACCAGCATTATTAACTTGCTAAGAGGCAGGATTCTGTGGTTTGGTTATTACGGGGTACAAATTAAATTTTGCAGTTTATTTTCCTGGGTCCCAGGCTTAAACAGTTGGACTCTGGCTGGGCTGTGACAGTAACTTGGAGCTCTGTGTGTTCTGTTTTGGAGACACTGACCCTGGATGCTTCTTCCATGACCTACCCATCACCTGATATTTGCGGTGCAGGTACAGAGTCCATTCAGCAGTTCCTCTGCAAAGGTAAGTGAGAAGAGTCTGTGGATGCCGGTGAGAACTTGCAGGGCTGTGTTGTGCTCTAACTAGCTGCTACAGCTTGTTCAAAGACTGTATTTACAAAGGACAAATGCGAGGCTAGTTCTGCTTCAGGTGGTTTCTGATGCTGTGCACGCGGGGCAGGCAGGTCAGGAAGTTATGTGTCAGTAAGTCTTTGCTGGCAGACAGCAATGTAGGAGTCCTCCCCTGAAGTTTGCTTCTCATTGTCAAGCTGAAATTTAGAATGTTTTTGTTAAAAACGTCAGGGCAGCTGGATCAGAGACTTCCTGAGTGAAGTCCCAGCATCTCTGTGCTTTTGTTTTCCTGTTTGTATTTTCTCCAATGGGCGTTTTGGAACCATCCAGATAAAGTTGATGTTGCCTTGGGATAAGGAGATAGACTTCTGACTTCTGCCCTCATTTTCTATAGGGAAGGGCCAGTGGGCTGATATTTTCCTTAAAGAAATACGAAAACAGATTGAAATCTCAGAGGAAAGAAATACTGGACTGTGAGTTTATAAATGCTATATTTAATACAAACAGGAAGGCCTGGCAGATTTTATGCAGGTGAAGTGCATTGTGCTGATGTTTGAAAGGAAAGGACTGTCAGCAGTTATTTGAATGTGAGCAAATCATCTTTCACAGCCCCACAGAAATGAATGTGCCTGTATTCATGTACAGGAAGCTTTTTCCCTCTGAGTAGGCCAGTGGAGCATCAGCCCAGCTCCAAGTGCTCAGTCTGTTTTTGGAGGGTATCCTCTCCTATGATTTTTAGAAATGGGAGCAGCACTCTCAGCTTCTCTGCTTCCTCCATGCTGTGCTTTAATCATCTTCCTGGTGGGAATAGGATAGCACTATCTCTTCTCACAGCTTCTTGTTGCAAGACCTGCATTAGTTCTTATACCATCTATGCTTGGAGAGAGAGAGAGAGCACAGTTGGAAGCTGTCTCACACATAGGCCAGCCTTCAGCCATGCTGCCAGGAGGTCTTTAGGCACCAAATGTCTTGTTTTGCATCTGATATCTTCCAGAGTGTGGAATTGCTTACTACCCTCCCTCAGAGTATGTGCTTCCTGTGCTGGGGAGTGATGGAGGAGAAACATCAGTGGATGGGGTGGACAGGACAGTGCACAAATACTTGGAGGAGGAGAGCAAGTGGCAGGTGAGGCTCTACTGCATGTGAAGCCGTGTGTGAGTTTTGGATTTGTCTTGCAGCTGATCCAGCAGATCTCACAGCTCTTAGCACATCATTCGTCAGTGCTGCCTACCCTGTGAAACCTGTCCCTTTGGAACAAGGGAGCATCAGTACTAGAACCAGGCATGGCATTGTGGGTGTTTGTGGATCATCTCCTCCCTGGGCAGCTGGGAATAATGTTGTCATAGAATCATAGAATCACTCAGGTTGGAAGGGACCTCAAGGATCATTGAGTCCAACCGCAGTCATGTCTGACTCCTGGAAAATATGCTGCAGAGAACTGCCTCCATCCTTGGAGATTTTCATAACTTGGCAGGACAAGGAGCAGTCTGGTCTGACTTTGACTTTAGAGCTGTTGTGAGCAGGAGGTTGGAGTACAGAGATCTCTTCTGACTCCAGTTTTTCTATGGTTGTGCATAATTTGAGATATTAGTTTTGAACATTATCTTGAAAACAACAGTGCAGAAAACACCCAGTGATTCACAGCAAGTGCTGGACACTTCCAGCCCTACCTGGGAAAGGTGAGGCCGGTCCTGTAATTATGCCAAATTATGTTAATTCTTGTGCTGTTTAGTAACTACAGAGTACATTTCTCTGGCCTTGGATAAACATGAATGACTGGACTTTGGGGATATGTTACTCTTAATGTGCCTTTGGTTGACGTGTTTACCCAGTTAAGGGAAGGTATAATGTGGGCTACTGATATCTACGAAAAATTGCTCCTAGAAGTAAATATTTCCTGATACTTTTATTTTTCAGAACAAATTCTCTGACTATGAGAAGAGGAAGGTGAGGGTGAAGCCCTGCAAATGCTTTGTCTGGGAAGTAGGACCGCCTCTGTTTCTTGTTTTCCATTTTTTCCTCAGCCAAAACTGAATGTTTTGAGAATGGTGATCTTGTAGAGCATCCTTGAAACCCGCTCACTCCTCACTGCAGGGCACAAATGGGAGCATGGGGAAATTGCAGACTGTATTGTCTGACTCATACAGCTGCTGAGCTGTGGAGTCTCTCATGCGTGATCAGTTCCAGTTTAAGTCGGTCCTTGTCTGCAGAGTTGGATCCGGAAGCTTCTACACCAGAAAGCTTTTTGCTTGCCTCTCTGTGCTGAAAGCTCAGTTTGCTTTTCTCTTGAGGTGGGCAGATGCAGGGCACAGCCATACTGAGCTCTGTGTGGAGGCAACACACACATATGAAATAGTTTTTCTCACAGAAGCTCCTGTCACGTGGCTCACCCTGCTCCTTTGGCTGCTTCCCTTCACTCACTTGTCCTCAGACAGGAGTCCCCTTGCCATCTGGAGCCGAACACAACCTTAATTTTGGACCTCCCTCCTAGCGTTGAGTGTATTGGCTTGAAGCAGAAGTTCCCTCTGATTCTGTTGTAAGAGTTGATGCTTTGAGGTGTTGGCTTTGTGACTATGAAAGGAATTGCAAGGAGTTGGGAGGCTGTCATAAAGAGAACAGCAACTTCTGCCTCACAGCTTTTGGTTTCCTAAGGACAGAACGTTTCCATCCCCTAGTAAAGCCTCCTGGCTAGTCTAAGCCTTTTGGCTTTCTCTCTTGTAGTTGTGGGGATTAATGTGCCTTGTTTTGTGTTGCCAGAATTTGTTCTTACTTGAGAAGGAGCAGAGCCAACGCTGCTGATTCCTGGCATTCATCTTTCTTCTCAGGAGAAAAAAATGCAGGAGAAGCTTGAATTTGAGCGGCGCTTGAACATGGGGCAAAGAGAGCACGCACTGCTTGTTCAGCAGGTCAGCAATCAGAAGGATGAGATCCTGCAGACAGTAAGAGAGGTAGGTCTCTTCTGGGCGGGAGCTCCAATCCCTGCTCACTTGCTGAGCTAGGGCTGTGCCTGCTGCTATGGACAAACTCGGAGTGGTGTTTTGAGTGTCCATGCATGCAGAAACTCTCCTTCTAGAGACAGCAGCTCATTCACTACACTCAGTGTTTTGCTTTTGTATTCTCTCTTGGGGTCGTTAGGGACCTGTAACAGTCATTTGACAGGTGGGAGAAGTGCTGCTTTGATTGTACAGATTGGAGCACTTTTTTTTTTCCATCTTTCCCATCCATAATTGCTTGACTTCAGATTCTCACCTTCTCCTTGGAAGCACCTTGGAGTGATTCCTCTTTTCCTTTGTGTTTAGGCTGCCCCACCTGATGAGAATTCGCCTTTTTGTAACATCTCCCTGGAGCTGCCTGGGTCACTGCAGCCAAACCCTCCGTGACCTGGCCCTGTACAAGACACTCCCTTTCCTAAACTGACCATTTTCTCCTTTGGTTCTTTTACCTTGGCCTAGGATCAGATGAGGCTGGAGGAGGGCCTGACAAAGCACCAGCGCCATTTGGAGGAGGAGCGCCTGAAACTGCTGCAGCAGCTGAAGCAAGCAGAGCAAGGCATTGCCAGCCGTATCCAGAAGCTGATAGAGGACAATCAGAGGTGAGGCAGTCACAGGGCATCCTGCAGTGAGCTCTGTCTGCTGGGGGCTCGTGTCATGCTCTGAGTTGTTTTGGCTTCTGAGTTTTAACAGAACTGGTCAGTTGTGATCCTTAAGTGAAGTGGTGTATCCCTCATGTGGAGCGTGTGCTGCTTCTGTGGTCCCTATCCAGCCTGCAGCCTTTGGACAGAGCTCCAAAAAAGGCCTGCAGGCTTGGTTACAGAGCTAGGCTGTCCCTGCAAGCCTCTGCTGGACAGACAAAGCCAATGAAGTTGTACAGACTCCTCTGCTGTCCTTGCTGTGGACATGGTTGTTTCTTCCCTTCTCGTGTGCATTAGCTACATTGAGTTTGTCTGCACTCAAGTATGTGCTCATAGATTGCAAATAAAAACACCGCTTTCCCAGCTGCCACTTCCAGCAGAACAGGATCAGTGTCTGCGGACAGAGCGTTAGTTGCTGAACTGCCAAAGTCCCACTTAAATGAAGTGCAGTTTGGCACCTCAGAAGAATATTTCACACATCCGTGCTTCTGAAGTTTTGTGGTGCTGTGGAAAAAAATCGAATTCCTCATGGAAGTTACATACTTGGGCAGCAGTTCTTAGGGTTCCTCCTCAGTGCTCCTCTTGGAAGGTACACATTTGAGCACTGACCTGGGTCTGTTGGATCTCCTGTAGTGCTGATGTGAGGTTACACACCTGCTAAAGTCTGGTCTTCTGTGTGTGAGAAGCAAAGATGTTTTCTGCTTACGGGGGGGGTGGTAAGATGTGCTGCTCAGCCTTATGGGAACTTTTTGTTTTATCTTTATTTAGGCAAAAGCAAAGTTCAGACATTCTGAAATCCTTGGAGAATGAGAGGTGAGTAACCTTGAAATGAATTTTTTTGAGGAAATGGCTTTGGGACCCTCAATTCTGAGCCCCCACTTTGAATCCACGTGAAGTCAGAGGGGCCATTCTCTTATTTACTGACTGAAAGATTTCTTGCTGCTTTGACTGCAGCAGCTGATTCTGGTCACTTGGAAGCACGATAAGTGTGCTTGGTTTTACCCAATCTGGCAGACCCTGTGGGTGGGTGATTGCAACTCCTTTTCATCTCAGAATGGTCCTTGTTAAGGAGTTTGGGGACAAAACCCTGTATTCTACTATCAAGGACCAAGAGAAATCTGTTGGTAAGCAAAGTACTTAAGAAAGTGGTCCAGTATTGGGTACAGGAGGAGTACACCAAACCCAGTGTTGCCGTTCAGCCAACACTTTGAGCTGGCTTTGCTCCTAAAACTGGTTTTCTGCAACTCTCCTCTACTTTCATGTTGCCCCTTGCTTCCATCAAGTGTTTGTGCTGTGACAGAGTAAGCTGACCTGGCTGAAAAATGTTCTCTTTGTACAGCAGATAGTTTTTATGTCAAACCAATTCCTGGAAGGTTTAAGTGGTGGTGTGTGTGATTGTGCTGGGACAAGGACGGGGAGGTGGGAGAGGAGACCAGGCTCCCACTTTTAGTGGCAGTGCTCACTGCAGTCAGCTTTGAAGTGCTCCTCACACCTCAAGAGAAGGAAGCTGGCTTCCCAGACCCTTGTTAGGTCTTCTGCGATGAACTTTCCATTGTAAGAAGCAATTGTTCCCATGGTTTTGAGGAAAGTTTTACTTTTTTAATAGGCTTAGAGTACCCTTTCCAAGAAATTGCTGTGACTTTTGAGTCTCTGCTGAGCACATGGCTTTCCTGCACAGGTTGCTTGATGAATCTGCCCAGCCTTGGGTTCTGAGCTGAGTGAGCAGGAGAGGAGTGAGATGGTGCTTCTTTGAAGGAGTGGCTGACTTATTCTTGTTTGCTTGCTAGAATAAGGATGGAACAGCTGATGGCAATCACACAGGAGGAGACAGAGCATCTACGCAGAAGGGAAGTGGCCTGTAAGTCCAAATAACTGTTTGGGATGGTAGGTTACTGGAAAGACCTGGTTCCTTTGGAGGTGCCCTGAAAGGTGATTACTGTGTGGAAGATGCTCTGCTACACACACATTCTTGCTGTTTGTTGCTTCATGCAGTAGGGCAGACTGGGAGGGGGTAGCATTGTATATACATACCGTAGCTGATCAGTGCTCCCACCTGCAACTCACTGCTGATTCTCAGGTGTGAGCTGATGTAGCTAGAGCATTTTGCACAAGCAGTCTGAGACTGAATGTAAGGCAGCCTGTGTGCACACAAAGTACTTTCTATTTTAGAGATACCAAGCAGATGTTAACTGATCGGATTTGTGAGGCAGGAAGCATGTTAGGAGGTAAGCAGCAATGCCACAAGGGAACCATTTCTGCTCATTGTGAACACGAATGGATGTGCTGGAGCTACAGTGGAAGTGGTGTGTTATCACCCCAGGGGTGGATGGTTCACAGCAGTACAGACAGGGCTGTAGCCTAAGGCACTGATTTTGCTTCTCCAAACACTGAAGAGATGTGAGCAGAGTGGGATTTATTTATGTGATTTTTCCAATAAATAGCCACAATTCTTGTAGCTGAATGGATCTCCTCGTAAATGAATGAAATGGGAAGAACGAGAAGAGGTTGAAATAAGAGAAAAGGCACGATTAATTGCAAGTAGTTGTAGCAGCAGTGGCAGATCAGTGTCTGTTCCAGAGATGAGCTCCTGATACAGACTGACAGCGCTTCTGTCTCCTAGCTGCCATGCAACAAATGCTGGCTGAGAGCTACAAGAACAAACTCATCCAAATGACCAACGAATCTCGTCGGCAAGACCTTGTCAGCCAGGCCTGCACCAGGTATGCTGGGAGACATCTGGGGCTGGAGATGCTGTTGTTGTGAAGTTCCTTTCTTGCCAGCAATCTCCGGTGTAATTCCTGTGCAAACAGCCAGGAATTTCTGCAGCTGCTGGAATGCAGCAGGACAGCTCTGTGTGAGCCGGGCGATGGTGCACATTAAAGAAGCATGGTTAAATGAATCACCTTTTAACCACAAGAATATGAAATGTTAATCATACTTTGAATTAACTGTCACATTTTTATACTGTTTATTCTACCTTTATACATCCTGTTAAGTGTGGAGGATGAAATTGGACTGATCTGTTTGCTGTTTGCTTAGCCACTGTCAGAACGTAGCACAGAGCCTCCTAGGACTGTCTAGTTATGTTTCTTTTTCCATTGCATTAAGAAACTTCTAATGGAGAAGCTACTAGTAGAAGCTCTGCATCATAACTATTGGAAGCCAGAGCCTTTCATTTGTTGCACTCTGGAATCTTGGTAGTTCTGCTGGGCAGATTACAGAGCAGGCTGATGTTCTGCATGGTTGGTTGTACAGAGTCATGTTCTGTTCCTTAAAAACAAGGCTCTGTTCCCAGATGGTCCTCCTTGCAGGGTCTTTGGGGAAGTGAAGCAAACTGAGAAATTAGGAAAAAAGTGGAACTTTTGAACTTCATTGCCCACAGAGCTCTGAGACCTTGTGACACGCAGGCTGGGATGTGTCACTCCGGGAAGCAGTGTGAAAATGTCCATCTCTGTGAGCAGTGAAATCGAGCAGTGGAAACGAGCCAGGTGGAGCTGAGCAGTGTTACAGCAGAACAGTAGGGAATATCACATTTTCTGGTATGTGAAGAAGGCACAGATATTAAAAACCCTCTGGACTTTAAGGATTACGTGGACATGGTTTGTGTGTGTAGGACGCTGCTATAAAGGAAGAAAATTCTGGCTCTTTTTATTTACAAGAATGAGAGATTTAATCTGAAGTGTTTGGCAAACAGAATTAACGTTGTGCACCTGTACTCTGCCCAACAGAGGGCAGTGGGTAGACACAGTCCTGCCTGCAAGCACAGGGAATACATGATCCCACTGTCTGGACCTTCATCAGCACAGCTTTTCCAGTGCAGAACACTGATGTGCAAATTCATCACCTGAGTAGCTTGCTGGGGTAACTGCAGCCCCTATTTGGATCTGCAGTAACTCCTTGACAAATATGTTTTCTTGCAGCCTGGCTGAGATGGATCAGAAGTTCCAGCAAATCCTGGCTTGGCAACAGATGGATCAGAACAAAGCTGTTAGTCAGATCTTGCAGCAGGTAGGCAAGAGAGCAGATTGTATGCAGGGAGAGACTGGAGAAAGGCAGCAGGATTCAAAAGCAGAATTGAGAGTGACAGGGCTGGGAGCAGTAGTTGCAGGGCTGGGCTGTTTGCAAGAGTTGTTTTATAGGACACTATTGTTTAACTTGGGGACAGGTGTTCTAATAAACCAGCTGTGGTATCTGAGAGAAAAATGTGCTTATGCTCTAACTAAATAGCAACTTCTCATAAAGGACAGCAGCACAGACCATGGGAAGCAAAAATGGTGTGATGATTAATGCAGAGGATGGAGGTGGGGTTCGCATACGGCACTCAACATGTGTGTTTGAAGAACACGACTGTAACTTCTGTTGTTCTGTAGGGAGGGTTTTACCTTCTGGTCAGAGATCTTTACCTTTTGGTGAGATCTGAATCACGTTGTAATGTGGACACTGGTCATGCAGAGTTAGCATTGTTCATTTCTACTCGAGCCACTGCAAGGCAGCAGGGTTTCTTTAGGCCTTTCACATCTGTGTGAACAATCTGCACTGAGCAGGATGTTGTCTGTCCCTTAGAGTGAGATGCAGAAAGCTGCCTTTGAAGCTCTCCAAGTGAAGAAGGATCTTATGCACAGACAGATCAGGAACCAGGTGAGTCAGCCGTAGAGGAAAGAGCAGCCAGCTCCTCATCATTTGCTGACACCCTTCTGAGGAAGATCAAAGTGCTGTGAGCACAGAGCGGGAAGGAAATGGCGAGCTCTTGTATTGCTGAGAGCTCTAACAAAGCATTGTGCAGTGTGGGATAAACTACGGTCTCCCAGTACCATAGGAGAGAGTACGAAGGCAGATTTTACATTTGTGGAGTTAGAGGCATTGCCATTGCTTTTGCCATCTCAAAACTGCTGTGCATGAAATGCTGGAGGGTGGTCAGTAGAGGACAGGCCTGCATTGGCTCTGTAGGGATGGTCTGCAATTGCAATTTCAGTTTCCTTCATATTTCCTCGGTAGGACTGTTGTCTCCATGTGAGTCCACTGCATCTCCATCTAGCACACTGTATCTGCACCATACATTCGCCTTTTCTTTCCCATTCTCAGCCTGCCTTTCTGAGCAGCATTCTGCGAAAGGTGAAACAAAATAGTCAGGGGAAGGGCAAGAGCTGCTGGGGAGGTAGCAGTGATTGAGGCCTGGAGGTGGGTGGCTGGTTTCTGACACAGTGTTCCAATTGCTTCCCTCTCTTCTGACAGAAGAGTCTCAGGTCTGGAGCTGCTGGTAGATGAGCTCAAGCTGTGATATATTCAGTCACTTTGTGACCAGTCTTTGCATTGTGCTTAAAGCCTGTGGATTTTGCACGGACAATCCAGAAGATGAATCTAACAGCCTTCCATTGCCTGAGCTCAGTAACAGCCCAGCAGTTTGCTTGCTCTTGCTTTGTAGACAAAGGGAGTTTGTTTCTTGATACCATAGGCTGGGCCTTTTGCTATTGAAACCCATCCCACCAGCATCCTGCAGGGCAGGGGCTGTAGGAACTGCCTGCATAAAGCCTCAGCATCAGCAGGAATTTGGTGGTAGGTGGCACACAGGAAGCAGCGTGGCCTGGGGTGAACAGATAGCCAGGCTGGTAGGGGAGCTGGGCTCTCTTGGCTTTGCTGTGGGATCTTGGGCTGCTCGCTTCACCTCTCTGTGTCTCAGTTACCCTAACTGGAAGAGCATGTATCATGATGGGAATTGCTGAAGCATTTGGGATCCATGACCGAGCTCCCAGTCCACCTGCAGTTTGAACACTGGTGCCAAGAGGATTTTAATAACACTTTCCAGAGTGGCTGCAGGGTTTGGTTGAATGAACTGAGTGCAGTGTGCTTCTAGACTCGAACAGGAGGTGTTTAGTGCAGAGAATGGGAGGCAGTTCTTCAGGCATGAGACAAAGAGCAGCCCTAGAGGTGTGTCATGGTAGGGCACTAACACGTTCCCAAACTTATGGGCAGCTCTGCAGTGTTGTCCCTCCAAGGCCAGTAGTTGGACCTCATTTTGAAAGAGTGTAAACCAAAATCATTTCCAATGTCAGTAAAAAAATGTTTCATCTTCTGTTTAGATTAAATTAATAGAAACAGAGTTATTGCAGCTGACACAGCTGGAGTTAAAGAGGCAAGAACTGGACACAGAGACGCTGCAGGTATGTAGGGCTCTGGGACTGCCCCACCACCCTCTCTCTGCTCTGGGATTGCAAAAGCTTCACTTGCTTCTCTGGCTTCTTGCAGTTTCCAGGTGGTTTTGTGCTTAGTCAGAGGGTGTTTAACCCCAGGACACCAGAAATACCTCTTTGTCATGGTAATGTGGAAACGCTGCTGCTGCTTTTAAACTTCTTGATGAGTTGCAGGAAAGAGAGGAGTAACCTGGCCTCCATAGCAGTGGGCGGTTGTAGGCTTGCTGGGTGGGGAAGGATTTTTGCGATCCAGTTGTTGGCTGTCCCAGAAATCCCTGCTGAGCATCCCACATCTTCTCACACAGTCGTGTTGTGTTTGATTTTAAATACCCAACAACAGTGGCTGCCAGCTCTTCTCCTTCATTACTAGGCCATGACTCCTAGGCTCTTCCACCCCACCATCCCACCATTCAATGGGTTGACTTCATCAGTGGTTGCACTTGGAGAAATCTCACGTTTAGCTTAAGCAGCTTGGCTTAAGTGTTGTGGGTATGCCTTTGCATCAGTTTTTGCTTTGTGTGCTGTTTCCCAGTTCAGGTCACCTCTTGAGTCAGCCCAAAAAATGAGGATGTCCTCCAGTCCCCATCTGTGTGGCTGTTGGGGCACAGTGTGTTTGCAGCTACACCACTGCACACCAGGAGAGCAGACTTAAGACAGCTTTGTCTGTCTGCATCCCCTCTACTCTTTGCTGGTCTGCAGCCTAAAGGTTCCTGCTGCCATTAAGCCCTTATTGCTCAGGCAGTGCCCACAAAGTGCTTTGGCAGAAGTGTTCCTGCAGTCACGTTTGATACCCACTGTGCAGCAGATTGTTGCTCCTCCCATAAGGTATGGGTGCTTTAGTACTGAGTGTGGTGAATCACAGGAAAGCAGGAACAACAACAGCAACAAGAAAAGCCTGAGAAAGGGAGGTGTTTACACCAGTTACTTTTTGCAAGGTTGGTTTGGGAGAGACCAGTGCTGACAAGGTGTCCACAGCTCCTGCTGGTTGCTCCTTTGCATGTCTGCAGGCTCTGAGACGTAGTTTCAGGTGGTTCTTCATTAAGGAGGACTGCAAACACTTCTGATGCCACTGAATGAACTTTTAGTGCAGTGATGAAGAGCTGCTGTAGGCCAGCACAGTCTGGGGCTGCTTGGAGTGTTCTGAGGATGGGCACCACTGGTGAATGGTCAGTGCAGGACCGAAAGAAATAGGCTTGCCATGGCAAAGAGAGGATTGAGGCCATCTGCTCAGGTGTGCTGTGGGGCCCATGCAGCCCAGGACTTGAACATTTGCTGTGACTGTTCTGGGTATATGGTAAGTGCTTCCCTGGAAATCAGGGCAGGGGTTTCCTGCAGACCTGTGGTCTGGAGAAGTGGATGCCAGTGTCCTTTTGTTGCAGGGCATGATCATGGAGCAACGCCAAGCACTTGGTTACCTGCTGCAGCAGCTGCTCAAAGAAAAGAGGCAAAGGGAAGAAGAATTACAACAAATACTGGTAATGAAGGCCCCTAATTCTGGGCTGTAGATGAGGAAGCACGAAGGCTGTCTGCAGGGAGAGAATCCATAGGGATGGAGAAGAGCAGGGAGGGGCTCTGAGTGGTTGTGTCCAGACTCGGACTTCAGAAGGTGCTGATGTAAGCTCTTGGGGCATGGTTACCTCTGGTCCCTGGTGCGGTGTGAGGTGCTGTCATCTGAGATGTCCCCCACCTCCCCCTCCTGGGGATGATCTTCCCCAATTTTGGGGAAATCACAGGAGAGAATGAGCACGATCCTACCGGGTGTCTACATGTGGCCTTGTAGTTCTGGAGACCTGTAGACTCTCCTGAGCTTCAGAAGGCTGGGCTTCAATAAGTAGGGCAAAGTGAGCAGAGGGATGCAGAGGTGTGGGATGTGGGGGTCAAAGCGGGACAGCCTGGCAGTCCTCTGAGCCAGCCCTACAGAGCCAGGCTGCTGATTTCCCCTTACATGTACAATTCCGGCTGCTTTAAGTAGCACTTACTGCGTTATCTTGGGCTGTTGAGTGAATGAGTTTGTTTTTCAGTTGGAAATGGAAGCAAAGAGTGAAACCAAACAGGAGAACTACTGGCTGATCCAGTACCAGCGCCTGCTGAACCAGAAGCCACTCTCCCTGAAACTCCAGGTTGCTGCTGCGTTTAATGCTTCCACTGTAGTGTGCACACAACAAAACGCTCTGCTTGACAGGTGCAGAGGAAGTCCAGTTTTGTTTCAACCAAACCTCTGAACAGCTCTGCTTGGCTGCCCTGTGCTTTACAGTACTGAGCCGGGACTTTGTGCTATGAAAGCAGCTGTGGGGCAGCCCCAGAGATTGCTCTGAGCTCCAGCTGTGCTGTGTGTCAGCTCAGGTTGGCAGAGCAGGTGCTGCTGCAGACATCAGCTGCTGAAATGGCTGTGTTTCATTCTTTCAAAACCAGGATGTTTTGAATTTTGCTTATAAGGTATTTGGGGCCAGAGCTCCTCTGGCTGTTAGACTTTTGAGTTTTAGTGTCTTCATGGAAGCAAAATGCTGCTAGAATGGCCTTGCCTTGCTCCTGAGAGCAGGACTACGTGCAGCAGTGTGCCCCGCACCTTTTCTCCAGATGGAAGTCTGAGAGCTTGCCTTGTGTTTTGCAGGAGGAGGGCTTGGAGAAGCAGCTGGTGAACCTTTTAACCGAGCTGTCAGCTGAACAGTATGTGCCTGTCTTTGCACACCATCGCATTTCCTTGGAGGTGCTCAGCACCATGACCGCCAGTGACCTGGAAAAGGTACGAGGCAGCAGATAAGCAGCACAGGGCAGTGCTGCATCTGACCCTGCCGAGCTGTGCTCACAGTTGTGCCCACAGCAGGTCTTGCAGGGCGGAGTGTTGGTGCTCCTGGTGTGCTGCATCTGTGCGGGGGGGGGAGCTGATGCTACTCTGTGCCCTGTCCGAGCAGGTGACAGCTTTCCCAGAGCACCTGCAGAGTGAGCTGTAACTTAGCTCTGCCTTGCAGTCTCCCTCAGATGTGCTTTGTAGCTCAACAGGGAGTGTGTGGGAATTCCTTCATTCCAGCTTTGATGCCTGATGGAGATTCTTCCCTTGGCATGAACGGTTCTTGCCAGCGTGGCCAAAGAGTTGGCGTTGTTCTCTTGGAGATGTCTCCTTTCTCAGTCCCCTCTGTACTTTCTCATCTGAACTGACAGCCCTCCTTTTGCACTGCAGATGGGCATTGCAGAGACTGGCCTGCAGCGTGCCATCCTCAGACGGGCACAGGAGATCCTGGCTGTGGCAGAGACGATCCCAGGTACCAGCAGTTCTTTTCTGCTTGCTCCTTGACATGCTGTGTGGTAGCAGCGGGTAACTGAGCCTTGAATGGTGAGAACTGTGGGGCCAGGTGCCTGCCTATGGGGAGTAGAGCTGTTTGTGTGCCCGTGGGAGGGGCAGGGAGTGCTGCACTGTCACCACTGACTCTCAGAACACTGAGCTCCCATGGGGAAGCAGCTGCTCTTGGGTGGGTGGGAGATGGAAAATCTCCTCGAGCTCAGATCTCTGCTTGTGGTTGCAGAGCTGCTGAGGATGGTGGACGCTGAGGTCCCTGCAGCTGCACAACCCAGTGCCCCTGAGGAGGAGGCCCCGAGTTTTGTGGTCCCCACTGCTCCCCTGCTGCAGTGGGATGAGAAGAAGTCAGAGTGCGTTGTCTGCATGGAGCAGGAGGTGAGAACCCAGCATGTGTGCTGCCAGAGCAGGGGTGAGTGAGGGCCAGCTGGGACGTGGCACTGGGCAGTGCTCTTCCTCAGGCCTGTTTTACTGTGCATTCTTTGCACAATGCAGGGGCTCAGGGTGCTGGCAATGTCTACCACTCTGAAAGCTGTAGGTGTTGCCCATCATCTCCAGCTTCCTCCTGTACTTCATTTAAGTGGGGTGGTGCTGAGATTATGGTACAATAGCACCGTTCACATCTTCTGCTCTCTCTTTCTACAGGCCCAGATGATTTTCCTGCCCTGTGGCCATGTGTGCTGCTGCCAGACCTGCTGCAAACGGCTGCAGACCTGTCCCCTGTGCCGCAGGGACATCACTCAGCATGTCCGCATCTTCTACAGCAGCTAGGCAGGCTGGAGGAATGCGTGGCTGCCCAGCACCACCCTCATCACTCCTTCCCAGGGCAAGGCTCTTCTATCAGTATTAAATACACTCACACAGCATGACCAGTGCTGCCCTCTCCCTGCACACAGCCCTGGCTGGCTGCTGGCTGCACCCAGGGCTCTCAGCAGCCCTCCACCTTCCCGGTGGCTTTGCAGCCTTTGCCTTGGGTTCTTTCTTCATCTGCATCCACCATCCAGCCTGTTTGCCGAGCACTGGGTGATGGCACTGGGGTATGTTGGTGCTTGCTCTTCTTTGGCTATGTATTTGCCATTGGAATTGCCTGTTGCTCAGCAGGGACACAGTTAGTGCCATTGCTTCTGAAGCCACAGCTGCTCTATTGTGGCTACAGCACTGCTGTTCTTCTGCTCTGGTGAATTCTCCTCCAGGAGGGCATGGCCAGGGACTTGTTATGCTCTGGGAGGCTGAGAGTGCCTTGCTCGTGTGTTGTTGCCATAGGTGCAGAGCTTCTGCCCTTGCAGTCAGTGGCAGCATGGCTGGGGGGCTGCAGCAGGAGGCAGGGTGGAGCAAGGTGATCCCTGTCCCTCATTCTCACTCCTGTTGAAGAGCAGCATCTGCAGCAGCCTCAGAACCAGTGCTTGAGGAACAGCTCTGGCCAGAAGACATTCCTTGTTGAGATGTGCTGGGTGGGGGAAGCGTTCCTTCCCCAGAGTGCCAGTTCTGCCTCGTGTACGTGTGTTGGCATCTGGGTTGTTCCCTTTTGTCATTAATAAGTAACAATCCCAGTGGGGCTTTTAATCTCTTGACCTTATCATAGAGATAAGTCTGGTCCTGCTGCAGCCCTTTCCCCTGGGAGAAGCTATTAAAGGCAACTGGTTCCTGCTGGTTATTTGGTCCCTTTTATTGCCCCATGCCTGGCTGTCCCAGTGGCACCTCCTCCTGGCTCAGATAAAGACATGGAAGAATTTGAGGATTTCAATGCAGCACTGATGACTTCCAGGCAGCTGGAGACCTCAGGGACCTCTGCTGCCATCGTGTTCTGTTTGTTGGGGCTGGCACGGGGCTGGCACGGGGCTGGACACTGCCAGGAAAAGGCAGTGGTGTGAGAACCCTGATGGCTCACCGTGTCGGGGGGGCTCTGTTTGCATGGAGCTGTGGCTGCAGCCAGAGCCTTTAGGACACAGCGCAGAGGGGCTCAGATTTGTGTCCCCCCTCACCTGGCAGGGCATGCAGGTGCTTGGCAGATGGTGGGGGTGGGGAGCAGTGGGGTGCCAGCTGCTTGGGCTGCAGCTCAGGAGGGCTGGCAGCTCACAGCACTGCTCTCCAGTTGCCAGGGCTGGGCAGGGAGGAGCGTATCACAGCTGATCTCATTGAGGTGCCAGTGGCTGCCGGCTGACTCCAGTGTTCCCAGGGTGGTGGTAATGAGTGACAAGCCCTCGGGCAAGGTCCACTGCCTGTCTGTAACTGCACTCTGCCAGGAAAGCCTGGGGCAGGAGGAGAAGGCAGGGCTGGGCTGCCCCTCATCCCCAGGGCCTGCCCCACTCAGCTGCACAGGGGGATGTAGTGGCAGCTGGGGCAGCACCTGGCCCTGTGACCAACGTGCACCAGGTCAGAGGTGATGTGATGCTGAGCACTGACAGCATCTGGGCTGGGCACACAGGGCTGAGGGTGAGCTCATAGTAAAGCAAAATGACAAGACCAACATGCTGCGCTTAGGAAATACTTTGAAGTTTGTGGCTCTGTAAAGGGAAAGAAGGAAAAAAGCATTTTGTTTTGTGGACCATGGGCAGATAACGCATCACGTGGTCATGCATTGGGATTGGTCATCCATCCATTACGCACCACTGGTGGGAGTGCTGGCTTTGTCTCCTGCTTTCGGGGCCACTGGGGCAGCCCTGGGCAGTGGAGGAGGAGCCTGACCAGCACTGCTGGGCACCCCGGGGCTGGGCTGAAGTTCAGCCTCCGCCTTCCAGGGCTCGGCCTCCACCTGCCTCCAGCCTTCAAAAGCGTGAGCAGCCGTGTGGCACTGCCCGGGAGCAGCATGGCGGCAGGGCCAGAGACCGGCGGGGAGTGTGGGATCTGCTATGAGGCGTACTGGGGCGTCAGGGGTGGCCGGGCACCCCAACAGCTGCCCTGCAGCCACTCCCTCTGCCAGAACTGCCTGCGCAAGCTGGTGTGCCGCGCTGCCACTGTTGCCTTCATCAGTTGCCCCTTCTGCAGGATGGTGACGCTGGTGCCTGAGATGGCCCCGGGTGGCCGTGGGATGACAGCAATCCCGGGGACCTTGCACCGTGCCCAGCTCACAGCCAGGGAGGAGGAAGAAGAGAACGAAGGCAGCGGTGCTCGTCAGGCCTCGGGGCACTCCATGGCCATGGAGGTGGCGTGCACGGCCCACGCTCCCATCTTTACGGTGAGCAGCATGGTGGCCCCCTGCAGCCTCCGCCGCGGCCCTGAGGCACCGGGAGCCTTCGTGCTGGGGCTGCCGGGACGGGGGCTTCTGCTGGACTCACAGCCGCCCCTCACCTCTGTGGAGAACCTGCGCCTGGGCTTCGCCGCCGGCATCCTCATCCTCATCGTCGCTACCTTCTTCCTGCTCGTCTTCCTCAAGTAGCGGCAGAGGGCTCAGGGCTGGCACTGCGGCCCACACCATCCCCTGCTGGGGCCCGGCTCGCTTCCAGTCGGCCAGCACGGACCCACAGCTGGGTCAGGAATTTGGGCTCAGCCTCGGCGCACGCATCGGATCCCGGTGAGGTGGGGACAGGACGGGGGCTCCGCTTCCCACAGGATCAGCCCCGCGGTGTGGGAGCTGCAGTGCGCTCAGCCGTGGCCGTGTGGCACCAGTGTGGGCCCCAGGGTATCAGACTTACTAAAAATTAACAGATTTCAGTGCTTTCCTTTACCCCCTGGGACCTGGCTGTGCTCAATGCTGCGTTTATGACCTCCCCGGAGCCTCCAGCCATCCCAGCAGTCACAGCACCCTGGAACATTCCTTGGGCTGCATCCACACCTGGCATCCAGGAGAAGGGCCATGGGCAGCAGGGGCTGCGGCTGTGTCCACCCCACAGTGTGCTGAGGGCGATGCACGGGGAGCTGTGGTACTTTGGTGCACTTCAGGGGTCAGAGATGGGCACCACCTGTCTCACACAGCTATGAGGGCCACACAAGGTGTTGTTTTTCTGTTGGTGAAATGTTGTTACAAGGCAACTTTCTGTGCTTTCTCCCTGTGGTGCTCAGAGCAGAGCCACAGCCCCCACTCTGGCTGTAGGCACAGGGAGGTGGCAGCTGGGGAAGGGCAGCCAGGAAAGATATTAAACACACATATTGGTCCAGAGCTGTCTCCGGTCATTTTTCCGTGCACCCGAGGCAGAGAGCTTCACAGCAAAGGGGTTCAGGAGCACAAGGTGCCACCCCTCTCCCAGCAGCCCAGGGGCTGGGCACTGTAAGCAGTGGCACAGGGTGGGGATGCTCACCTTCCCCTGGGCGCAGCCCATCGTGTCCTCCTAGAAGTGTTTCTGATCCTTTGTTTCCTAAGTCGAGTAAGAGGTAGCTCAGTTTCTAAGTGCACACAACTAGACTCTAGTAAAGCCACCACAAGCAGAAAATACAGGTTTAATTGCACTTTATTTATCAAGAAATGAAATGCAAGTCCTTCAGGCTACCTGTAACAGGAAACAAGAAGTGGAATGTGTTAGCTGCAACCTGCGCAGGGCACTGCTGCAGAGGGGAGGCCGGAGCCACAGCAGGGTTTGTGCACTCAGTCCCACACGAGGACAGGGCTTCCACACACCACCAACCTTCAGCACTGAGATGTTATGCAGTTCTTTGACTTCTAGAGCAGCTGTTAGGAAACCCCAGCCACGCTCACCCTGTGACAGCAGCACAGCCCCAGCAGCCACTCGGCTGCTCCACAGACTTTGTTCTCCTCCCCAGTTTCAAGCTGCATTTGGCCATTTGCCACACAGGGCAGGGAGCTGACAGATGGCTGCACACAGACACTTCTTTTCCCCCCAGAAAAGATGGCACAGGCCAAATTCAGCTAACCGTTGGTGGAGTTATCCTAGTGACTTCCATCTTATTAATGGAACAGGGCACGAGCGTTACTTGTTTTAACGAGGCAGACTGTTCCTACTTCTAAGTTAAGTTGCTTTAAGTGCAGTGAGAAACAGAAGTGCCACAAGAAATCCAACCCGTCTGCACAGCTGCCTCCCCTCATCGCCCTCCTCCCTCGCTGCACTCAGACCGAGCAGCTGAGCTGCACACCCTGGCTCCCAGCAGAGCCCAGCTGAGGCTTCATTACAGCACACCTGGCCACCACTCCATCAACTCCTGCTGTGTTCATCACAGCAACAGCGAAAAAGGCACAGGAGAGAGGCTGGGCTGGCTGCAGCAGACAGAACAATTCCCAAAAGATCTTCACTTCTAATCTGACTTCTATAAAAGTAGTTACCTACTGCAGGGTCCTGCCAGATTTGTTCTTCCGAAGCACTTGACGTAGTTCAAATTTGCATAAAGTTTCAGATTAATCAATCAATGGTTCACAGAAGGACAGCAATACAAACATGCAGTGAGACCGGTCGGTTCCTTCAGCTCATCCCAACCTCTGTGCATGTCTGCCAGGTCAGAACGATGGGTTTGAGCACCCAAGAGTGCAAAGAGAGGCTCCTGCTCTCAGGCCCTGTCAGTCTGCAGTAGAAGAGCCCGAGGAGTCCTTGGCTGTTCACAGCCGTCCCACAGATGCAGCTCATTAAGTGCTAAGTGCGCAGGGAGTGGCAGTGCCCACCGGGGGCGGGGCTCACAGGCTCAGCAGGCAGCTCTTCATCCCAGCCAGTCCAGATCATCATCGTCATCATCACCAAAGAGTGGAGCTGGAGGAGGGCGACCCTTCATGCTCTGGAAATGAAAGCAGAGGGGAAACCTGTCAGCCTTACCAACTTCCCCGTGCTCAGTAACTGCCACACAGCTCTGGCTCGGAAATCTCCATCAGATTTTAGGAGACAATAAACAAGAAGCATCATTACTGGTGTTTTTATGTTTACATAAGATGGCTTAACCTTCCAGGAGAGCTGCTTACAGCTGAAGAGATAGATAGGAGGGAGTAGGAAAACAAAGCCCCTTTACTTAACCCATGACCTTTTCCTAATGCCATGCAAGCAGGAGTTTGTCGTCACCATTTCAGCCTGTGCAACACCTCCAAGTGCAGTGAGAAACAAACCCAGAAGCCAAATTTACACAGAGAATGTCTGGGAAGCTCCAAGCTCAGCCAGCAGGGACAAGTCAGCCCCCACAGATAAACTGAAGGTTAACACCTGAGTAAGTTCATTGGGAGTGGAAAGCAAGACGTACCACTTCCTCCTCATCCTCCTCTTCAGAAGGAACTCGAGGCTTTGGTGATTTAAGAGATGCTGTTTTGAAGAAGTCATCATCCTCAAAGAGGCTGGAAGATAAAGAACAAGCAGTTCACTTCCAGAATTTGGGCTCTTGGTTTCCTTTTAAGTGTTTTATTAAGAATGATATCAAAGTCTCACCACCCAGACCAACTCTGCTTCATGTTTTAAGGCACAGAGCACTCACCAGTGCAGAGCAGTACAGTGATGGGACCTGGCAGCCACCAGTAACAGATCCCAAAGGAACTGCACGCTCCAGGCTCAAATGGGATCCATTCCCAGTAGACACCACCACCTCCACCCAGACCTGAGCAACTGCCTCCCAGCAGTCTGCCCTGGACAACTTGAACTCTGCCAGAGGCTGTTTGTGCATCCAAGACCAGCACCAGATGGCTCCTCAACCCCACACATGTTGTCCTGTGCTACAGCACAGCTGTACCAGCCACTGGTGTGTGCTGCTGTGCCAGCCCGCCAGCAGGAATATGGGACTGCAGTTACCCCTGCGCTTACACCTTACCTGGAACCCTTTTGGCGGGGGCTGGAGCCCAGTTCCTGCTGCTGTGGAACTTCTCTGATGGTAGGTGAGCTCTTATCTTCTGCATTGAATTCTGAAGCAGGCTCCTGATCAGAACCAGCTCCATCTGATGGGTCTGTGCAATTTTCTCCCTCACTACTTAAGGGAGGGGGCTCTAAGCCTCCCACAGGCTCCTCTGCCTCCTGCTCTGCTGCTGGTTTGTCTGCAAGCACAGCCACATCCACTCCTTTTGGCTTGGTTTTCAGAAAAGAAGGATCTGCAACTTCTGCCTGCAAAGATACTCCAAAGGGACTGTGTTCAGTCTCTGCTTCCTTTATGGGGCTGCTCTCCTGCTTTTGCTCAGTCAGAACAAAATCCTCATCCACCTTGGGAACGGCCTGTTCTGCAAGCTCAGGCCCCTTATCAGTATTCAAGCAGTGCTCAGTTCCAGAAGAGAGAGATTCCTGCTGGACCTCCTCCTCTTCCAGCACTCCACTGCTCTGTGGTGCCTGCTCCTCCTCAGGCATTCTGGTCTCGGCAGCAGGAGGTGCAGATTCACCTTTGTGGCCAGACAATGCGGAGCCTGTGCTCACTTCGCTGGGATCAGCAGAGCACACAGCACCCCGGGCAGGGCTGTGCTGCTCGAGCTCTTCCTGGTCTGTCTTCGCCCCAGGCGCTCCCTCTGGCCTCCCCACTCCAGGTTCCTCCTCCTTTTCACTGTCATGCTCTGGTCTCTCCTGCTGCTTGCTGAGTAGCTGCAGTGTTACAGTCTAAGAAAGAGAGAATGTAGGTTACATCCTAGACAAACCATCACAGATCTCTATGTTGTCCCACTACTAGGCTGCTTTGCTACCCACAGTACTTTTCTGCTTCACAGTTATTTCGTACTCCCTACACTCTGTTTCAGCACAAGCCTTAATCTCTCACATTTACTACTTTCTATCTCTTATTGCTACTGTACCTTGATAGTGTTCATGACAACACCTAGAACCATCCTGCCACTGTATGTCTCCTCCAGCTCAAATTCACCCCGAAGACACTGAAATACCCCATTCATTATCTTCTTTACCTGGAAAACAGCAAGACAGGAAGCTGACAACTTATTAACATCTGAAGCACAGGACAAAAGGTAAGGTCCTCCCCTGGGCAAAGGAGCAATAAGCCCGAACAAACACATGCTGACTCAAAGAACTTACTGCTTTTCAAATCAGGACTTCTGATAACAAAGTAGAATACATCATGTCATTTTAATTCAGAACTATTATACACACCAAACCCCTCCCTCCAAAACTGAGGAAGGCTGCACAAACCCAAGGCAGACACACTGCTATGTTTTCAAGTTTTTAGTCTAAGCTTCCTTTGCTCCTCGACAGGTCCTACTACCAAAACCATAGTGCTTTCATAGAGAAAATAAATCCAAAGGAAAACAGTGAGGAGAAATACTGGCTACTCAAGCTTACTTCTTCTGTGAAGTTCACAGGTGAAGATCTGTCCTGGCTCTTCTCCAGCTTTTGGATACGTTCTTCATAGCGAGCCTTCAGTATCACTGTTTCAGACTGCAAGGCTGAATACTGCCAAAGAGAAACTAAAAATTACAACAGTTGTAGTGCTATTTGTGGAACTAAGTTTTCAATGCTGTTTTTTTATGATTTTAAGTGAAGGGTAAATTGTCAACTGACAAGCAAGGCAAGGACCAGGCCTTACCACTCGGCCTATTCTGGTTTGCTGGAGGCAACATGAGTCTTCCTTCCCTCTCATTCCTGAACTCGTGTTCTTGTTCTGGACACAGGTGGTCTCAGGCTAACCATTATTGCACCCCAGTTTGTATTCAGCTGCTACGTTATCCTCTTTACCTTCTCTTTGATAGGCTCCAGTTGTTCCAGATGTTGCTGAAGCTCAGACAATTTTTGTTCCTCTGCTTTTTTCAATTGTTTCAGAGCTACAAGCTGAAAGACAAGGACTAGAGCCCATCAGTATACAACCCTCTTCAGTATCATCCAGCTCAAAACCATTTCTACTCAAAAACAGCCACTGAGATTGTGGCAACAACCATATAGTGATTGTTGCTTTAGCCTATACATCTTTTTGGCTCTAGCTCACCCAGGAGCTGTAAAAGCAAGTTCACTAGCCCACAAAGCCAGTGTAAGAGATGCACACAACATCTTGCAGACAGCCAAGAGGTTAAAAGTCAAACCACAATCAGGGAGCAGAGGACTTGGTTACAGACATCAATTATTTGGAATTATATTTCAGCAATGAGGAACAGTCCTTTACCTTCTCTTCCAGCTGGGACACTTGCTGCTGCAGGGAGTCTCTCTGCTCACACACCTCCTGGTACTGCCTAACATGCTGCTCCTTGGCAGAGGCCAGCGTCCGTTCACATTTGGCTTCCCACTGGGATTCCAGCTCTGCCTGGATGAGTGACAGCTGCCCACCGTGTAAGAGAGATCATTAGAAACAAACATGCACTTGATCTGAACCTGTGTAACAACTTGCTCAAAGCCTGGGGCCCAGACAAATGGTGGAAAAGCAACATAACCTGCCCTAGGCTGGACTACCTACATGCAGACGGCAGCCATCATCAGCACCTGCCCACACCTCAGAGTTCAGTTCCAACCACAACCCCACTAGTTGGCTCAGACTTCAGATCTCCTGGCATTTTTCCATGCAGGTGTTCACTCATCAGCAGCCACATATCTATCTTTCTAACGGAAAATAAGTTCAAGGTAATGCCTCTCTCACACCTTTAAGACAGGCTAAATGTGATGCTGCATGCCAGCCTGCATCAAAACTCCACAGTACAAACCTTGGAGCCAAAAAGCAGTGACAAACACCAGCAGCTATTTCAGAAAGACAAGAAGTGAACTCTGTTAAAATTAACCCTAAGAGCAAGTGGCCGATGTTTTCATTCTTTCATGACCCAAACAGTTTTTAATGACTATTTCCTACCTGTGGGTCACTACAAGTTTTCTAGACACCAGCTGGAGAAGCTCCCACAGCTCCTTACCTGCTCTGCTGCTGCCTGGTCAGTTGAAGTCCTTGCCTTTTTCAGCAACTGTCGAAGTTTGTCCAATTCCTGCTGATATGATCTGCGTATTTCTTCCATCTCTTCCTCTGCTTGAGCTCTCTCTGAGAGGGATTTCTTCTTCCTCTCAGCAAGATTCTGCAATACAGAACAGAACTTAAGCACAGGCCAGTCTGCACCAAAAGTTGATTTATCTAGTAGGGAGGAAGGTTAGCATAGCACTGAGTAAGACTGGAAAAAAAAACAAATCACATAAGCACAAGAGATGCACCAGCATGGGGATTCTTTCCTGCAGACAGAGTCAAGGTTCACTTAATCTGCAAGCTTACAAGCAACGTCACTGAGGCAAATTTCTAGTGAACAGCTGAAATCCTGCATCTCTCTGCAATGCTAACACCAAACATACCTTTTCAAGAGTCTCCTTTTCTACCTTTAGGTCTGTGAGTTCTTCTTCCAATGCTGAAATCTTCATGTCCAAGTGTTTACGGCTCTGCTTCTCAGCTTTGAATCTAGTTTGGGTGTCCTCAGAGGCTTCCTGGAGCTCTGCAGAAATACATTTTACTATGGGTTTCAGCACTACATAATTCAAATTAAAGGCTGACAGAAAGGAGTAGTGCTTTTTGCACAACCACACCAATACAGTTTGCACCTGCAATAGGAACACGAATGTATCAAAAGCTGCTTCTGTGAAGTGGGGGTGCTTACAACCTCAGTCTTGATCTAAACTTCTTAATCAAAGGTTTAACCAAATCAAAGATCCTCTACAGTATGCTAGACAGTAAGGCCAAGAGTTGGCTTCTACAGAAGGCACCCTTGTCACAGGGTGACTTTGCTCATCAGTTCAGCCCACTGCCCTATTAGTAGTGGCAAGGATGCACGTGCCCTTCAGATGTTCTGGCGTGTCTCCATCCTTTGATACCCCTGTGACTGATCCTAGGGAAAGCAGGAATAAATACCCCAGAACAAAGGAAAAATTTATGACTTATAGAAGAGGAAAAAGAATGACATAGAGGAGCTCTCAAGGAACAAGCTAAGTTTTACCCGCTAACTGTGCTTGCATTTTGTTGAGCTGCGTTTCATGTCGCTCTGCCTCCTGCAGGGCAGCAGAGAGCTGTTTCCGCAGATCCATCTCCTTCTTCTGGTGTGCAGTCAGCTCCAGCTGCAGCTGGGAAACCTGTGCTGTGGCAGATGCCAGCTCCTCTGCAACTTTGGCCTGTGGCACAAAACAGCAGGGAAAAGGGGGGAAGAAAAGAATGCTATGCCACTATCTACTCGAGGTAAAGCCTGGACTCCAAGACCTAATTATTTTCAATAAGCTTACAAATCACTGAAAAACCACTCATAACACAGGCTTATTGTAGCAAAATAAGCACATTCCCTCACAAGCACATGGTGCATAGTCACCTCAAGGTAGCTGCATGGCTAGGGCTGCCATTTTGGAGCATGGTTCTCAGAATGATTTGTTAACCTGTTTAGATTTAGCATTGCTCAAAGCCAACAACTTGCATAAAACCTGGTTCTGAGACAGCTTGTTAGACAACTTGTAAGCAACGCATTTGGAGAGGCTCAAGTCACCAAGACAAAGACACAAAGGAGCGTTTCCAATCTTATTGCGTAAGTCACAAGATTCAGAGAATCCTCTGCAGAGGCAGAACTACATCCATCGGAAAATCTCACTTGCTGCAAGGAACACCTAAACAGCTTGTACACCTCTGCTTGCATTTGGATTCCTAACAGGCTTTCACCTTGCTGTAAGTGGTAAGTCCTTCTGAAGCTCCTCTCAGGGTTATCTCCATGAAGGAAATAAAGACTGTGACCAGCACCTCCTGGCAGAGAAGAGCAGTGTGCAAAGTCTCTCCAGTCATGGCAAGGAGAACGCATGCTGACCTTGAGGGCTGGGATTCTACACCATTAGTTTTTAAGAACCACGTTGATAGAGACTGACTAAAACCAGATCTGTTTTCTTCTTATGCTTCCATAACCATCTCGGTACTGTTCAGGATACAGACTCCTAGCAAAAAATACTGTTTAGATATTCCATGGGGTTCTATTTTAACACTTCCTGTTATCTTTGTGTGCCCTTAAGGAAAGCAGAAAGGAAATCCTAAGCCAGGAACTGCTATTAGACTGAAGACTCCACAGCGAGCATTTCATGACTGCACCAGCTCAGCTCCAGCCTCCAGGTACCAAGAATCTCACATGACCCATACCTGATCTTACAATTATATGATCACAGCTATTTCTCCCGTGAGGGAGATGAAATGAGCAGCAATGTGGTGAAGTTTGTTGAAAGGGCTCCCCAAGAAGGAGGCAGCCAGCAGCTACAATGCTGTCAGTTATAAAGCCCCTTTCCGAGTGGAAGATCTGTGCTAATTCAAGATCTGAGGCAGTTCTTTTCATGTCAACCAACTCCTAACTACCTTCAAGAGGAAGCTGGGCTAGCACCACCTCGGGCACAATTATCTGTCATCTACAGTCAGCAGACACACTGCCTCACCTGGTCCCAGCCCCGATCCACTGGCAGCATGTGCTAGGAAGAAAAAGCAGTGACAGGAAACAGGGAGAGTTAAGAACACAACTTGAAAGGCAGAGGCATTCATCATCATCAGAACAGCTAGTGCTTTATTATTGGAGCATGAGATATGCCAGAGAAACATTATTCAAGAACTGTAAAAGCTTAGATGGAAGAAGGAAAAGTGAGTTAAAAGAAAAGAATCTGAAGGGATCCTCACACAGATACACTGCATACCACATGAATTACAGTGGAGCAGGTATCAGGCTGGTCATTACCAGGTCCTACACATAACTATTGTTTCATTGCCCCGAGGAGTGTGTAGGTACTATCAATTGTTGTGAAAGCTGTGATGTGCTCTGCCAGGGCCAAAGATCTATAATCCCAAAGCAGCAAGTTACTAGCATTCTTTCTCAGGGACCCTTGGCTACAGATTCCTGGTCTCCATCATGACATAAAGGACAAATCTCAGTTTTTAAGAACAGATAAAACATTTTTTTAAAATTCCCTTCCCTGATTCTCTTAGCAGAACTATAAAGGGAAACAGCAGATTAGATAAAAAGAAGAGGAAGGAATGACAGGCTTCCAACTGCAGTCAATCCTCTATCAAAACTAGGGAAAAACTTCTCTGGTGCGAGTCATGGCTTATCTGGTCTAGCCTGAAGTCTGTTTATGTAACAGTTATCATCCTGGTAGTGACTGCTCAATCAAGTGGAGTCCTGCTGCAGATGATGCCTGAAAACTTCCTTATGTTTCTTGTACTTCCAGAAGATGCTCCCTCCCCCATGCAAGCAGGATGTCACACTCACTGACAGAAAGGAATTTATCATCTCACCCTATTCCTGGTTAGATACTCTTACAACTCCAGTTATAGGTATGCAATCTGAACTCTCAGTGGAAAAATACATCCCTCCTTCATCTGCTGATACCAGCACACATATCAGCCATGCTACTTTATTCTTTACTCTGCAGAAACACTTGTTAGCATACTTTAGAGAACAGCTGCTTCCACCAAATTTCGGTGCACCAGTTCATGGTTCTCATGCAGAACAAGCATTTATCTTATCACATTTGGATGGCAGAGATACACAGTTTAGCTGGGGAGAATGGTGCAAGAGAGAGTGCTGTAAATTAAGCTGACAGTGCTTGAGAAAGCATAGAAGACACCATGCAACTAGAGATCTCAGAGCTGCCCTACCACGGTTAGACTGTCATGAGTGCACTTCACAGTATAAAAGCCATGCATAAGTGCATTTAACTGAACTGAAAGCTATCTTCCAGTAGTCCCTTTCATAAAAGCACAACCCATTATCCTAGAAACAACTTCCTTGATTGCTACTAAAAGAAGTGTTAAAAAATAAAAGCAAACCAAGCACAAACACAATGCAGAAGCTCTGGTTGGAAACTTTTTCTTATAGCTATATTGAATCTTTATGCCAATTAAAAAGAAAAAACTCTTTTGAAACTGTCAGAAAAACTGTGTACATTTTCAGCCACACCAGGCCCTGTGAGGCACATAATACCTTAACATGTTGGGCATGTATTTATGAAGTTAACAAGATACTTCCTTGTTAAACTATGAATATTCAAGCTGTGACAGCATAGCAATCTGAACTTATGAACTCTGTGCTGCTTTTATCTTGAAAGCCATGAAAACATTCGCTCTTCTTTTTCAAAACTGCTTTCAAAACATTGAAAACTACAGTTATCCTGTATGAGATCTGACTTAAGCTGTCCTGGCTGGAGCCGTAAGCCTAGGATTCTGCAATGCTGTCAGCATGGTTTTACCTTCTCCTGTTCTGCATGCAACACTCTTGCCTGTGTGTTTTCATTTGTTGCTTGCAGTGAGTGGTTCCTCTGCTCCATTAACAGGTTACTTTGTTCGACGTATCTGTTAACAGGGGAAGATGGCACAAGCATTTATATAAACACACAAATGGGGCAAGAAGTGATGAGACAGACAAGGGATTTCAAATCAGCTTTCATTAATAAGAAGTCCCAGACAATTCTCTATCATGTCCTGCACTTTACTAAAAGGCTAGCAAAAGCAAAATAACCCCCAGAAGCAGAGGAAGCATGCTCAAAGAAAGTAGCATGAGATCTCTCCCTTTTACATATTCATGTTTACTGTAAGATCTCATTTGGAGAGATGCCCCGTGAAGACAAGAGGGGATTAAAAAACACCAATATTATAGTAAAAAAAAAAAAAAAAAAAAAAAAAAGATCAGAACTTCTCTCCATTCTAGAGATCAGACACCTCCTAGTTACACCTAAGCAAATGTAAGACAGAAACTCTTTGCAGGTGCAGACATGGTATACTTTCCAATCCTTACCTCTGATTCCGCTCTATCAGCTCACTGATCTTTTCATTCTGCTCCTCAATTCGACTGCTCTTCTCAAATACCTCTTGCTTCAGTCTCTCGTTCTCCTAAAGGACAGTTCAGCATGAATATTCACCCTACTCAGGTACTGCTGCAAGGAAGTTTAAGTATTTGTTCTGCACAGCTGACTTATAGCAGTGAGGTGTTTCACCTCCATGCTAAATTCAGCAAAAATCCTGGAACAGGACAACGGTTGTACTTCAGAGTATTACATCTGGTTGATCTTCTTCACACACAGGTAAAGAGATAGTAAAGCTGCTGCCTAGATAAACTACAAAGCATAAAATTAAGTAGCTAGGAGTAGGTGGTTCGCACCATATGGTATTTCCTCTGCAAACCCTTCTGCAAGCTGTTGTGGATTAAGTCCATACCAGCTCAAAACGAAACTAAGTTTCTTTCACTTCAGTACTCTGTCAAGGGCTACTAAATACAAGTATATCAACTCTAGCTTGCAAAGTCCCAGAAGAGAAAATTGCTGGGTGCACACGAAAATAGGTGTGCACACAGGTGCGTGATGGGGACAGAAATGGCTGTAGATCATATCTCCTTTTCCCTTGCCAGCTGGTTTTGGCCACACAGAAATAGAGCACATAGATGGATGTACATTTAGCCCAATCCAGTAAAGCTATCTTCATTAGTAATAACACAGTGGGTTGCAGTTCCTTATTGAAATAGTCCAGTAAGGCTGGCTATGATCACCTGGATTATGCGCTGGATGTTGCTCATGATCATAGAGGCTTCCATAGTAACAGATGAGATACCAGGCAGTAGTGAGCTGTTCCCAGTGTTTTGCTTCTTCAGCTCCTCCACCTGTAGAAACAAGCCAGAGGAAGCGAATTCATGGATGCAGGTAAGTGTCAACCACCTGCCATTTCACAGAACCATTTCACTTTTCTGTCTGACCAGCTCTAGGGCACATGCTACTACAAACACTGGTGTCTCCTGAAGTGCAATGAAGCAGCACAGCACTTCAGATTGTATTTTGGGAAGTAAACAAACACACCTCCCCCAAAGCTAGTACAAGCTTTTTCCATAGTAGCCGAAGTGCTACCATTTCTAGGTCTGACGAGATTGGAATTCTCATTAAGTTAGGATACTGTTTACAAACTTAATGCAGGTATTTACAAAGCGCCATCTCTACAGACTATATTTGGAGAGCAAACAGTAGTAGCTTTGTTATCAATCCTGCCTACGTCATACATTACCTTGGCAGCCAGATGATCCGTTTTATCTACTACTTTGCTAACAGCCAGTCGGATTTCAGTGTTATGTTGCCGAACTTCCGTCATCAAAAAAGAAGTAACGTCCCCAGGTGCTTGAATGGAAAGGAGAGAGTTCTACAGTCACAAGGGCAAAGTGTCTGCACACAGACATTAAAAGCAATGCTTACCAGCTTGCAAGCTGCTAGAGAGGACTGGTCACTCTCCCCCCCCCACCACCACCACCTTCACACCTCTTCTTCCTCCCTCCTCTCAAGACTCCATTCCTCACACTCAACCCCCTCGCCCAAAATAACAAGCATTGTACTACACTATTTTTTTTTTTGAGATGTTTTCAAAAATAGTGCACATTTTTTCCAAGTAAAGTGAATATGCAGGTTTATGACTACATGACATTCTTGAGCTGCCTGAGAGCAGTTAGGTAAATAGGAGAGAACCCCTCAGAACACTAGAACAGCACGCAGAATGGTATAATCAAGCAATGGGAAAAAAAGTTGGCTTCTGAGCCTGTACTGAATAACCATGCTCCAAGAAAGGCTCAGCTATACTCAAACCCACACAAAATCTACAACAGGGATTACCCACAGGTTTTTGTTTTTTTTAAATGATATTTGCTCTTTTTAGGTTGCATTCCATTTTTGAGCTACATCCTCCCTCTCAGAAAAGGCCCCTACACACACTTATACTCTTCCCCTAGCTGATAGGATAGCTGTCAAAATTGTTTCACTGGTTTAAGAAATATTTGCAATCAGATAGTTGTTATTTTTACATGGTTATATTCACAACTGGAAGTATCAGCTGCAAGATGCCTTTAATAATACATAACCTTTGGGATGCACCTACAGATTTCCTCCCCTTTTGTGCTCCTTAAGCAAAGAAAGAGGTATATTTACCGGGAAACATTTGCCCCTCTATGGTAATTAAAAACAAGAACATTTGAAATAACCCAACATTACAGCCAGTGTAAATACGTGTACGTTACCACCACCACCCAAGACGACAGCTATAAACAGCTCACTACAGGTATTAAAAGCTTCCATAAAACATGTACTTTTCAAACATACCTTGGTAAGGTGCAGGATACATCTGTCCTACAGGCTGGAGCTGAGAAGCAGATGAAGCAGTTTGAGGATAAGCAAACGGCATGCCTGGATATGGCTTGCAGAACAAAATTGACAGGTTAGATATTTTCTCCTCTAAAATGGTTTTCATGGCTTTCTAGACCCCAAAACAAAGATTGTGTTTGAAAAGAATGAACACAAAAACAGAGAGTAAAAAGTCAAAGAAACACAAACAACAGCTTTTGCTTTAGGAAAAATAGCACAGACATTTCTTTAAAGGCTTAGATATCTAAGTGTTTGAGTTGCTACAGTGTAGTAAGTTCCCTTCTTCACTGAAGCTGAAGCACATGCATGTTACCCTACATTCATGGAGGTAAAGATCAGCATGTCAACAGCTCCCTGCAGGTTACTGGATGTACAGTAATTTGAAGTTATACTAACTTGAACATGAGGATGGATACTCCTAAGAAATTATCTTGCATTCTCTGAACCTGCTCAGGGCTCATCAGAAGCAGCAACACAGAATAATCTGTTAACGTGTTAAACGCTAGGAGTATTTCACTTTACACTGTTAGTCCAAAAAACCCAACCAATCCACATAACTTCTTTCAAGTTTTGAGAAGAATTCAAAACATCAGGGTCAACTTCTATCCTTGCAGTGATTTGGATGTACTGGTTTGAAAACTTCACTTTAATGGCTAGTTTCTATCTTTCAACAGAGAAGTTCATCTTCTAAACCCAGTTACCTGCCAAAATTTCCTCAATTTCAACATAAAGAAAACACAAAGCCAAAGCAACATATTGGTTTCTTTCTTCAGTGTTTTTACTCATTCTCAGATATTTTCTCAGTCTGGATCCTTCAAAAATAAGCAGTGCTTCCACATGATATAAGGTACTGTTGGATTTCCAGAACTAAAAATGTGTACAGTAATAAGCTTGGTTTTATGGTTCATCGAACTGTTCGTACAATGGCTTTGTTCCAAGTCTTCAGTATCTGTTGTGAAAAATACATTTCATGTTTGTTGAGCACCCAAGAAGCTTGTTGGTGAGCAGGTCCATGTCACTGCACAGCAGTGGCACTGCAAGCCTTTTAAAAGGATTGTTCTTTTGCTGGATGAAAAGTGACTCACAAGCATGTGGGTAAGCGAGCTCTCCCAGGAAAAGACTGTGACCAAGGAAAACCTAATCTAAAATGCCTTAGCTTTCACCTACCCTGCAAGTATGTGGAGATTTGTTTTACCCACCACAAAAGCTGATACTGAACTAAGAGTTAACCATCCCTTTTTCAAGAAGTCCTTTCTAATCAAAAACTACGAAGTATGTTATTTAAACCTCAGAATGCCAAAGTCATAGAAAGCAGCCTGTCAGCTTTATACGCTGCTGGAGTCCTTGCTCCCAGCAACAGAGAGGACAAAGACTTCTGATTAAAAACAGAAGTTCTAACAGTCTCCTCAGTTTGAGTTTGGTACCTGAAAGCCCTGTGCTCCTCCAGGCAGAACTGAATGGGGCTGGATCGTCGCAGGTATTAAAGCAGCAGAAGATACTGGAGGTGCAGAACCAGACACTTGAGCTACTGAAAGGGAACAAAGAAATCCAGCACATGAGAAAGCTGTTAGAGATATTTTACCTTTTAAAGGCAAAATCAAATTAAATCAAATTTAAAAAAATCATTGAAAAGACCAAAAATTTAACACAACCCTGTCGGTAGTCTTGTGAAAATCAAATGCAGTCAAAGAATTGAGAGCAGGATCAAAGAATTATCCTTCATTGAAATTTCACTTCTAACCACAAGTTCAATTTAGACTAACTCTTTGTCATTCAAACAAAGGTGCTTTCAATTAACCAACACGTGATGTTACCCAGATGAATTCTGAAGGCTGCTCGGCTGACATTCACTGCTCTATCGTGGAAAATCAGGTCAGGTCTGCTCTTGAACTGCCAACCTTCTGACGCCCTTTACTACCATTTCCAACGTTTTTCAACCAACAAATTTTGCAAGCCACAGAAATCTCAGAAGTCTCAGCACATTAAATGACAGGGTGAAAGGCCAACTCACACATTACTGTGTGATACAGCTGCTTTTCCTCAAGTAGTAACGTGTACAAGAGATCATTAAAAAAACAAACTCTAAAGACATCAGTCTCATCCTTTATGAATTCTATCTACAGAGCTTTGGATCAGTACATCTCATCAGAGTTCATCAGATCCTACTTCAGTTCCCGAGAGCAATCTTCTACTCACAGCCGTGGCACCTGAAGCCCACAGCAAAGTGAAATTTCTCTGTTCCCAACACTGCCTCACCAGCGTATTACCTTGTGGTGACACCGTAGGCAGTACTGCGTGAGCTGGCTGTGACGATCTCATGGAAGATGAAACCACTGGTTGTGCTGCCCCTCTCAGTGAATTTGGATCCTAAAAACATTTCTACATATTAAAATGAACATCAAAGAGCAGCTTAACATTTTGAACTGAAGTCTATCTGACACTAGCTGTTACCCAATTAATCCATTTGAACTACTCAGGAATACTGAAATTACTGAAATTTTTTTGCCACAGAAACAATGTGCATCCCCAGTAGAAAGGGAGAGCTATTGCTATGAACTCTACTTTAAGCAAGTCACACAGAAAGCATTAAAACAAAATCTCGCATAAGTCATTAACGTACCTCTATTTCTGAGTCACTGGAGTCAAGCTGACTGCCTGCTGTCCCAGCAAGGAAAGGCAGCATGGGCTGACCCATTTTAGCCATCCGAGAAATTAGCTTTGCCTTTGCTACGTCTGGATTCTGAAAGAAAACATTTGAAGTTATTCTTCCTCTGCCACCCAGCCCTGTGTCTTCAGATAGTACAGAAGTCTAACCCTGCCAAAGGCCCAAGTCACTGACTCACCACTTAAAACACCCATATAAGCCTGCTTCTTTCAATTTCTCAGTGACTGAAAAACTAACTTTCAAGACAAAACGATGAATGTATTAATCTGTCTTACTTTCTATACTCTCCCTCTGGGCTCACATTGCTGTCATTACATAGAAAACTGGCACAAAACACAGCAGTAAAAAAAAGCGATGTGGAACATGTCTTGATCTCATGTAGAATGACCCAGTTACTCTTTGCTGTCCGTTTTAAATTTGTCCATTTATATGACAATTAGCTTTATGAGAATGTACATAAGCAAAGTAACTTGGCATTCAAGAGCAGGAACCAGAACTCAGAATTGGGACTGCGATTCTTCATGTCTTGCTATCTCATTCACAAACAAGGCCCTAATCTGTTGTTAATAAGGTGAATATTTGAGAGTATCCCGCATGACATTCGCTCGATCTTCAGCAATACATAATGTAAAGGTGAAAACAACCAAGCTTCCCTACATAGGGCTTCAAATTAGTTAGGAAATAAAGCAACAGCACTTACTGCTAACTGTTCACTGATTGAGTTTGACTTGGCCCGAACAGCTGGCTCCCTGAAAAGCCAAACAGACGTTTAACTGTGGTTAATCAAAATGAAATTCAAGATCCAATATTGTGCTTTTCTAAATAATGTCAAGTATAACATCCCCCACAGATTTTTTTCTTACAATTCTTACACTTCCTTCCCCTTACTTTACTTTTGGAAGATTCCTTGCAACATTACTTGTAGATTTCAGAATATCATTATAAGGGAGTTCCACAGCTGTGGAACAGGTGATTACAGAAAGATGATTTTGTCAGTTCCTGTAAGAGCCACATGCTGGTACAAACAATTGAATCCAAATTTATTAACAAGTTATCCATTGTGTCAAAAAATCCAAGCATTTAAACTTGAAAACTACTCCCTAAGAAGGGCACTCAACCCATTTGGTTAACTTAAGGAAGCAATGTCAGTGTAAAATTTGCAATTAAAGTCAGCTGTGCACCAAGGCCAACTTACAGCTATACTGCCACCAGATATGAGAAAGCTGTTCTAGCAGTACCCATACAGCTTAATAACACTAGGTCTCAGAAACTTTGCTGTAGAGCAAAGATTTCTTTCATGGGTGCTCATTTCAATTACTTTAAAACTGAAAGTCAGCATTCAAGAAGAAACTTTTCTGCCATATTCACCCACATTCCCACACACTGATGGCACAACACTGGCACACAGAGGATGTACAGTTGCCGAGTGATTTGTTAGCACAACACTGTCCAAGATGTTTATGAGCATTAACATATTTTAATGCAGCAAGTTGTTTTAACAATGCTTCTACTTACCCAGGCTTTGGAGGTATTGTAGATGGAGGCAATAAAACAGGGTCTGCAGAGAAGCCATCTGAATTAGGTACTGGTGAAGGTGCAAGAGAATCCCTTGAACTAACACTCTGTCCATCTGAGCCAGAGCCTTCCTTCACTAGCTTCACCTTAAGAAACAAACAAGTAAAATATTATTCTGAGCTCCCAAAAAGGACTTTCAGCAACTTGCTCACTTCTGATGACTACTCCTTTGCCAAGTTTATTCACTTCAAGTGAGAACACACATACTTGGAACATACAAGAGAACATTTCATCATTTGGAACTGGAGAAGCAGAGTCTTTACAGCCTGTTAGTCCTCACTATTTGGAGTTGTAATAGCTCACACGTAAGACAGTAAAGACATCCCAAAACAGCTGGAACAGACATGGCTCAGTAAACAGCCTAGATGGATTGTTTTATTTTAATTTTAAAAGCAATGCATCTTCCTGAGGCATTTTGTTTATAACTGTTTCTGAGCTGCAGTTCTCATGCAAACAGCAGATTTCTGCAGACAGACGGTACCATCCAACAACAAAGCAGATGCAAGATAAATACTTGAGAGAAGACACTCACCCGCCTAACCTCCACCTCAAAAACTAGAGTAGAGTCTGGAGGGACACGGCCAGCCACTCCCTGAGTCCCATAGGCCCAGGCTGGAGGAATAATGAGATAGCGTCGTCCTCCTTTCTTCATCCCCATCATTCCTTCTTCCCAGCCCTTTGGTATTCAGGTGCCAAGAAGAGAAAGCAAACAGCTTGATTATTGACATTACAGTTTCTTTTAATTACACATCGATCAAGACTGCTCCAGGCACCATTTACAGAAGGTTTCAAAGCACAGAGAGCTTCTTGTAAAGTCTTGCTCAATTTTAGCGTGCAGCATTAAAACCACGGCTTACATCGAGTCAATGGCCTTTTTTAAATTGCAGTGTTAACTGAAGAATAACGATGCAAATCCCATCATGTTCATAATGAAATCAAACAGATACAGTAATCTCTATCATGAAGTTATGACAAGTTTTACACGTCATAACAGTGCTACATAGGAGCAAACAACAGCATGCAGCATACAGAAACTCTCCATTTGTATGTAGCTTGCAGGACATACAGCATCAATCTCTCTCAAAGAACAGGATTTTGAGGCATTCAGAGATTACTTCCTGATTGCTACAGTTAGATGTAAAAAGTGCTCACAGAAAACAGTTGCTGTCTACGAGACTTAGAAGCCAGAGCAACGCAAACTGTCAAATCAACATTGGCACTCAATAGGAGGACTACTGCAGCCAGACAATGTTAATAACAAGACGCACAATAAAAAAAACCCCACAAGAACAGTGCACCTTCAACAAAGAACAACTTGTAGAAGGTCAGACATTAGTTACTCAGATAATGGAAGTGACCTGAACAAAAGTATCTCTGATTCACAATCTGACTTTATCAAAAAACATAAGAGAGCAGCTGGATTGAAAAACTACTACAGATAGTAACCCCTCTCGGTTTGATTTAGAGAGGAGGAAAAAAAACCCACCCTATGCAGGACTACTATCTTTTATTAGACAATTCTACTACTTGACAGTTGTCTTCACCTTCCTGTGCCCTTCTTCCAGATGTTAGAGCAGAGTTATTTGACCCTCTGCATCTGTGGCACATTTGTGGAGAAAAATGCAAAGTTCTCAGACTGAATTTCCTTGTTTGGTGTCAAGAAACCCTGTTTCTAAGAAATGGATTAAGTCGCTTCCAGAACAGGAAGCTTCCTACTTTCAAAATAGGACAATTTTCCATTGTTGCTATGAAGAAGACCTCGACATACCACATAAATTAAGGAAATACAAATCTGTTGAATGAGTCACTATTGTAGCATTTCCCATTAAATGAAACATATAAGAAAGAGCATGTATGAATCCTGAACGAAGTCGTCAGTAATTGAAAGATTCAAGACAACAGTTTTATTGCAATGAAATGCCAGAAGTTCTACCTTGATGACCTTTCCAGATCCCAGCTTTAGGCGCAACAATTTGTCCTTGTTAACATTCGAGTCAAACACCTGGAGAGTTGAAGAGCAAAAATACAAAATCACTTTGATTTCTCAACTGTTTCAAGATTCTCAACACTGCTTTACAAATTTCATAAACGCCTACAGCCTCTTACATATTACTTCACTTCCTGTTTCCCTTCACAAATTAACTCAAAACTAACATAAGACAGAGCACAACTAGAATTTCTAGTCTATTGTGTAGCACAATTTCTTGAAGTGAAATTTAAAATCATTTCAATCACCTCCTCTGAGCAATAATGAAATCCCTTATTATTCTACACGTAATACATTTAATCTCACAAAAGGTGAGAAAAATGACTAAAAATATATATTTGAAGCAGCAGCACTATGCTAGAAGTGGCATGTTTCTCCCAGGGACTATCACATCCATATACTAGGAGGTGGCAGAAATGTCTTTACCTGTCCAAGCCCATTGTTCTGGAACAGCCAACCTGTGTAGGCAATCTCCAGAGAGTCCCCTCCTTCAACTCCCTGCCCTTCTCCAAGAAGGAGATCCTGGCAGAGGACTGAATCAAGCACTGGGGAGCTGTTGTATTTGGCAATACACACCTGCAAAAAGAAGGCACATCAGCATCTTGACCATTAAGAGTGGCATCATGACTGCTTTACACATCTGATGCATTTCTTACTGTACTGCTCAAGCACAGGTTAAAGATGCGCTCAGGAGGCATTCCGTGTTTCCCTGCGCTGAATTTTGCACTACTGAAGAAAAAAAAAAAATACCTTTTTCTCCCTCAGAGTTGTTGGTCTTAAAGTACCCCAGAAACTTGATAAGAAAACCCAGCAGAAATAACAGGATCCCTGCCTCTAATAAATAAAACTTAGCCAACCTCTTTGCAAACCTGCCTCAGTCACAATAGTGAAGACACTCACAGCTGAACTTCAACTGGAAAGACTTTTTCCAGAAACAAAGAGATGCATCCTAATCTGCCTGCTGTTTAAACAAGCAGTAAGTCATATCCTGCACAGAGTAAGTAGTTACCTGCTTACTGAAATCCATTGCTGCCTTTTCTGACTCAAACATGATTGACCAGTTTTGTCTCTGATCATCATAGAACGTGCTGTAATTGTTGCACTGGACCTGTGGGAAAGGAAATCAGCCCAATGTTATATGCTGAAAGATGCATTCAGTTAGCATGAAAATAATTAAAAAACACACTGTATCTGACAGAAACTTTAAATATGAGCTACTGAAATTAAATAGAGGTAGAGAGAATCCTGCCACATTACCACCCAATTTCAGAATGAAGAAATTAGCCCTTATTACTGAGCTCATTATCATGGGAGAAATGTTTCAAAGATTCAGTACTTCATAGATGCTGCAGCTTTACTAAGATGGTCCTTTGAAGCTACGTTCTGTCATACTGAGATTTTCCACTTGTAAGGATTCTCTTTTTCCACAAGTGCTGATTACAGTAGGACTTCCACATGCAACCAGAGAGACTCTCAGTACTTAATACTAAATAAAACATTTATCCACTGGTTAACTATATGACCCTTTAATCTTTCAAAACACGCTTACGAAACCAGACAGCAAGCGAGGATCCTGATCAGACATTTGGATTGGAATTCTATTATTTCAGAGTGGAATTTCTAGTTATCAACCAAGAAATTCCACGTCACCATAATAACAAGCTAACAGCAAATCACAACACCCATCTTCTGTAAAAAAGCAGCAGAAAACAGCTTCCTGAGAGATCCCGTTTTAGGGCTTACAATGTTTTAAGTGGCTCTTATCATAAAAATGCTGAGTATCAAGACTTAGAGCAGAAATACTTCCTTGCCATTACTTCCATCTGCTTGCTCATTTGTGTTTTCTGAGTCACTTAACCACAGATGATTAGCAGGAGGAATTGTGTTACTATTCATTTTAGGACTGTAAATCTCAAAAACATCTGTGATCTAGAGGTAAAAATACACCTCCTACAGATGTACTTTCATTATTAAACCTACTGATTTCATAGGGCTCTGCAAAAGGTAGCTTCAACAGTCTCTTGTGCAACAATTAGCAGAACAGCACTCCCTGTCACTGTGCCATCTCTTGCTACATCAGTCAGGGGTTTGATCTCAAAGGCTATAATCTAAGAAAACACTTCACAGCAAACAGAGGTTCATTCCAAACAGTGCAGTGCACCGGATGCTTTTCTAATCCAGTCTTACCGTGAGTACAAAGCCTGGGTGGATCCTTGCAGACGCGATCTGTTGCTGCTGACTGATGTAAAGGAGAATCCTGTACTGGATTCCGTAAAGAATTGTGCAGGGGAAAAGAAAAAAAACAACAACAAACCAACAGAAACTGAAAATGTTTTCAATTTGAGTGTGCTTAATTCTGGCCTAGCACTACAGTATTACAAAATACACCTTGCAGCATCATTTTTCACAGGAAAAATACTTAACGTAATTTTCTAACAGCTATTATGGGCACTTGAAAACATGCATGCAGACGAAGTGGTTCAACAATAAATCTTGCACAGTAAGCAAGAGAGACACCAAACCAACAGCGCTTAAGGAAAGCATCTCTGTACTATTACACCAATTTGTGCTCTATACTGATTTCCACACACAGATTTGTGATCCAGCTGTCGAAGAGGTTCCAAGCAAATCACGACATCAGTTCCACAAACATCAGAAAAGGTGCAGCACCCCAAACAATACAAAATATCTCAGCCTCAATTGAGAAGAGATCTTGCAAAGACATTTGCAGACTGCAGAAAATAAAGATGTCATCAAGGTAAATGAGCAAACAAACCAAGGAGGCAGAGAGGCATAAGCAGCAGTGGAACTAAGAAGACCTTCAACATGCAGAGCAAAGGCATCCCCAGTGAGCTCAGAGAAACACTGCTTCATACCAGCATATCCTCGGCATGAAAAATACCATAGTGAAGTGTTTCTCACCTCTTTAGTAGCATGGCTGCCCACTACAGCTGCTCCATACTTGCCTTGCTTCAAATACTGCCCATTTGTACTGGAAGAGAAGTGAGACACTCAGCTGCAGAACTGTCCCTGCCTGAGATATTTCCCTCTGCTGTTGCTTTTCCTCTTTAGAGTTCAGGTTCCTTTCCTCATAACCAAAATGCCTGGGAGCACTTCTAAGCTTAAAGAAACTACAACTTTCTTGCTTACCCACAGATAACAGGAGCATACATTGTGTAGTTTGAGATGGAAACTGCACGAATGCAAGGCAAGCAAGTCTTCACATGACAGCTGCAGCAAATGTACAGTTACACTGTTGTCATTCTACGCTCATGCCTCAGTTTTCCACAAGTGAAGATGAGACATAAGCTTCTGACAGAGCTGGTCAGAAACTGTGCAGATGACAGGTCAGCACACTAGCATGCAGTTCCCTGCAACGCACAAACTGAGAACTTGCTGTTTATTTGGCAACTGTGCAGTCCTGAACTGACCCCTTTTTTTTTTGAGCAGAACCTTGCAGCAACTCGCAGCATACAGACACACCTCTGTACATCTGTATGTACCTCTTCCTACTTATCCAAAAATACCTGCCCTTATACCTGTTTCGGGCCCCAGAGACATGGACTCTAAAATACAACGCAGAAAACCATTGTTGCACTTACTATCGATAAGCATGAACTGCAGTGGCCATGAAGACTGATGGTGTTCCTGAAGATGCTGGGGCTGCAGGCGCCTTCTGTGCTGCCTGACCTGCTGGAGAGCAGAAAGCAGCACTCTGTGACACAGAACTGCCACATCTGCTGGCCACTGACAAGGTCATGATACATTCCTCCCCCAGAACAAAATAACTTTAGCAACTGAAGGAACTGGAGTTGTTTGGTCTGGAGAAAAGGAGGCTGAAGGGAGACCTTATTGCCCTCTTCCAGTATCTGAAAGGTGCTTACAGAGAGAGCGGGGCAGGTCCCTTCTCACTGGTGACAGGTGACACAACAAGGGGAAATGGCCTCAAGTTGCACCAGGGTAAGTTTAAGTTGGATATCAGGAAAAACTTCTTTACAGAAAGGGTTGTTAAGCACTGGAATGGGCTCCTCAGGCTCCTCAGGGAGGTGGTCGAGTCACCACCCCTAAATGTGTTTAAAAGCCATTTGGATGTGGTGCTCAGAGACATACAAACTACTTAAGGTAGTTTGGTTAGGTTGTGGTTGGACTTGATGATCTTTAAGGTCTTTTCCAACCTGAGCAATTCTATGATTCTAACTCCAGAAAAGTATTACAGAACAGAGTAATATTCTAAAGTCCCTACAGACTGCAAGAATAACCCAGAGAGAGTACTAGAGGAAGATAATATCAGCAAAGAAAAGGTAAGTGAGTATTTGCACTGCTGTTCCTCACAAAAGCCCTCACTGAGCCAGGATACCTGCTACAAAGCTCCTCCTGCCACGTGATCAACTTCAGTCACTTACCAGCTGCTGTCTGACCCTTCTTGGGCTGCTTTGGCGCAGTGTATTGAAAGAATTCATTTCCCTGGCTTGAGACTGTCTGATCCAATCCAAAGAGAGAGGCCAATCTGGCACTAGAAGGAAAAATGAAGAAACTTTATTTGACAGACTTCATAGATGAATGATTGAAAGTCATACCACACACAAAGAGTTTACTACCATTTTGGTCATAAAGTGATGTCTGTTAAGCAGCTCTGTACTAATCAGACATCCAGTTTTGAAAAAGCAGAACTTGCAGACAAAGAGAGAGGGCTGAGCAACACAATGTTTCGTTTCCCCAAAAGTGAGTGCAGGGAACAAAAAAAAGGCCTGAAGCAACACCAAAAGAGAAGCTACTTTAAAGCAATGAATAAGACTTCCCTCCTATTAACCACTGCATTTGTGACAGCAAAGAAGCCATCATTTAGCATTATGCTTTTTCTTCTTTAAATATCTCGAGGAAACATGTCCTTCCATTGAAGCTTAAAGCTCTCGTGCCAGAAGGACAGGCTTAATGCTAGAGGTAAGTCTGTTATTGCTGAAAGATGCAACATTTGCAGCTTCGCTGTGTTAAGCCCATTTAAACTTTGCTGCTCCGGTTAGTGGGACAGAAGCACATCGCTCCAGCTGTAAGGCAGGGTCTGCAAGGACAGCACTACTGAGCCAGGATCCAGAGATCATTCAGCAATCAGCCGTTTGCTGAGATGGGAACAGCAGGGGAGCGGGAGCTGCTCGGGGAGGACACGCAGTTAGCAGCGCGACTGGGAAGCACAGAGCAGCAAGCAGTTACACAACGCAAGGAATAACGAGCACGCCGCACGCTTAAACTGCTGACCTCAGCGGCCCCGCTGCTCTGAGGGAGCCTGCCTACTGCCTGGCCACGAGCTCCCCGTGTCAAGCGGGGAGCCCACACGGAACACTGAACCTCAGGGCCCGGCCCACGGGAGGGCAGCCGGCTGCGGCCTGCCCAGCTGCTATGCTCTCCAGAGGGCGGACACCCAGTGGCCACTCACCCGGTGGCAGGGGCCAAAAAGTCGGCGTCATCCTCCTCCGCCGCGCCGAACATACCGGCAGACCCACAGCCCCGCGATGTCGTAAACGCCTCAGCCGACAACGGCGCGCTTTGCGGCCGTACGAAGACGGCGGGAGGAAAGGAGGCCTGGGGGCGGGGCTTAGATGACACATCCGGGGGCGGGGATAAGCGGACGAGGTCAAGAGGGCGTGGCTTATGGTCACGTCCGGGGGACGGGGCTCAGAGGACAAACACAAGGGGGCGGGGCTTAGGGGACATGTCCGGGAGGTGGGGCTTAGCGGACAGCCTCGTGGCGGTCTCGAGGTGAGTGACAGCGCCGGCTCTTTTCGCGCCCTTTCTTCCCCTCCTCACAGCTCCGCAGCTTGAGGGGATGGCGGGGTCCTGCTGCGGGCGGGCGCCTGGCGGAGCCTCCGCACCCGCGGGGCCACGGAACGGCGGGGGCTCACTGAGGGCTGCGGGCAGCGAGGAGGGGGCAGGGATTGAGCGGGGTGACAGCGCGCAGCCCCGTATGGCGTTTGGGTGACTCGTAGCATTGTCAGAGCAGAGTATGGATATTTTGGAGTGAGGCTGGCTAAGGGACAAACCCGCGTTTCTGTTTAAAAGAAGCAGCGCTGGCGGCAGGAGCCTCCTCAGCAGACGGGGTCCTGTGAGGAGGGCGTTTGTGCCTTTGCCCCTCGTTTCTGTCCGCTTGGCAGGGTGCGTTTAATCCGGCCCTGGTACATGACACTCAATCACAGCGATGCTTTCTGTTACAGGCACTAAAGTCTGTGTTAAACCTCTTCTTCTTCCTCTGTTCCTCCCCACCAAGAAAAAAAACAACAACTAATAAAAGGAATAAAATAGTACTACCACAGGAACTGTAAACTCCCACAAAGCTTTGTCTTGAGGACTGCTACATATCATACAGCTGTTTTCCTCTGAGATTTCCCCTTAAATTTCCAATCGCAAGCAATTTTGTAGCAAGCTGGAGAATTAGAATAATTTCTCCAGGCTGCAGTAAAGAAGAATTAAGATTTTTGAGTCACTTCTGGTTTAAAGGTGAAGTCCCTGCCAACAGTTCTGACATACAGCGGTGGGGACTGGAGGGGGCTGGGAGGAGTTTTCTTCTTCTCTCTTAATCAGAACAGCTTCGTGTTTTGGATTATTGAGACACACTTTCCCTGAACAAAAGCTTCGGGCATGGGAAGGGAAGGTGATGAGAATACTAATCTTTAACAGTACTCTGGTGTAAATGAAAGAGAAGAACAGCCATGTTCACACAGAGTCTTTAGTCAGTGCCCTAAGGAGCTTGCTTTCAGTGCTCTCGCTTTCCAGTCAACACCAGGTCAGAGAGAAGACAAAACTGATATGTTTTGAAAGAAATATGATGCATTCTTCTCTCCTTTTTGGCTTCTGCATTTGCTGCCAAGACTCCGCTGCCCAGCAGGAAGGTGCCATGTCTGCAGGCTTCCAGCCTAAGCCATTCCATGATTCCATGGCCTGCCTTCTCCACGCTTGCCTGAAGGTTACCCTCTCAGGTAGCCGTAAGCTGCCTCAGTGTTGTGAAGCTGAGCTGAAGCAGACTGCCAGTGTGAGCTCCTCCAGAGATCTGTCAGGAAATCACTTGGGATCTTGGCAGTCTTTCCTTACAGGAGGATGAAAAAGACTCAATCTAGGGTTTTTTTTTTGTTTTATTTTTTCCTCCTAGAAGATCCAGTGTTAGTAATCTACTGCGCTGCCTTTTGTTTCAGTCTTATTTTCTTAAATGTTCCCAATCAAATCCCAGGGTAGTTGAGACCAATGATTTTTTCATTAACCTTTTCTTCGGCTAGAAGCCAGAATCCTGTAATGCGAAGAATAATGGAAACAGTTACTGTAAACTAATTAAACTTCTGTTTTGTTGAGCTGCAGATTAACTTTCTAAAGCCTTTTATTTCTTTTTATTCTGGAAGTTGACTTTTCTGCTCTGGAAAGCAATCTAGAGGGGGAGGCTGTGATGAAGTAGCTCTGGCCTCAGTGCACAGCACAGCATGGCCATGCAGCTCCTGGCTGGGCTCCTGTATATTGTGTCTGGTCAGAGGCACTGCTGAGAGCCAGGGATCTGATGAAGCAGTTCATACCTCACCTAACTTTTCCTTCTCTGAAAGGCTTTATACTATAGAAATTTGACAGCGCATTGTCACAGCTTGCCTGCGTTTTCAAACTTGCATCCTTTACTTGGGAAAGAAGAACACTAACAAATGGAGAGCAGACTGAAGGCCGGTGCTCCCAGCAGGCAGGTGATCCCGGCTCATTCTCCTCTGGCTCTCAGAAAGCAACAGCAGCAGCTCTGTCAGTGCAGTGCTCCATGGGAGGGCAGCGAGATAGCCTGTGTGTTTCCGATGTGGTAAGTCAACCCTTGGACATCAAAGTGATAAGGGAAGTAGCAGTGCAGGCTCCTGAGGAACACGCCCAGCCATAGAATATTATGGAAGTAAAATCCACCTTACAGTGTTGTTCTGTTTTTTCTCTGTTGTATCTTTTATGGTCCCTTTGTTTGTCTGCACTCCTGACCAAATGAACTTGACAAGAGACTGAGTCATGCTATCTGCAGAGATTTATACAAATCAAATTACCATCATGAACCTGGCATAAGACATTATCTCACAGGGAAGTGCTGAATTGTCGTAATGTTTAAGGTGATGTCAGGTGAGACCGAAGGATGCTAGAGAAATGTTACAGCAACTGTCAAACCAAAGCCTAAACAAGTTAAAGGAAAGAGAGTTCCCGATGTTCGTTGTATTTGTAAAGCCCTTGTTGTGCTACCTTATTCATTCAGAGCATGAACATCCTTGGTTATAAAACACCCTGCTGTATGCATAGTAAAGGCTAGACTTTTTCTTAGTGAAGAAGCAAAACAGGCAGAGTGCAGTACATAATGGTTTAAAAACATCTTTTGGCAGTCTTGTGACTTTTCTTAATTTGCTGAATTAAGTAAAACTCTCCGGTACATCATGAGAGTAGGATCATGTGTGCTGCCTGCCAGCTGATTCCTTTTTGTGCAGTGCTTGAATTTGATCTTACTTGAAGCCAGTGTCCCTACAGTAAAAGCATCTGTGTTGCAGAGCACAGTACTGCTAGACTTCACGGAACTTATTCACATTATTACTTTCATATCCATTGCACAGAAGCTGAAGAGTCAGGGTTTGACTGAGACACATCATGGAGTATTCTCTGAATATTGGCATCTTTTCCCACCCCTCCACATCCCTGAAAACTGATCTGCAGTATTGAAAACTTCACATTTCTTCAGAGTGGAGTCCATACGAAATGAAATGGAACTTGCTCTGTTGCAGTATCCAAAAGCAAGCAAAACACTGACGTCTTTGACAGAGAAATTAAAATTGGAAATGTGGCGTGTGCAGTGTGTTTAAAAGTCATCTCTGCATCACATTGAATCCATCTAGTAAGGTCAGGGAGTTCTTCAATCGCCATGAATCTTTGCAAAGGTCTTTCGCTGTTCTGTGGAGCTTTATGTGAGCATCCCAGCCCTTCCTCTGGTCCTGACATGGTTGGCTTCTGTCTTCTGCAGGCTCCATAGGCCAAGCAGTAAATATTTATTTTGAGTCATATGAAATCTTTGGCTGTAACAATAGGAATTGTCAATATTTTGTGAGGATGGTTTCAGCCAGGGTAGAATGTAGCTGAAGTCCCTGTGCTTCAGCCCTTATCCCTGTTCTGAATACATAGGAAAGGCTTAATATAAATATTTTCCACTGAGTAGATTAGAGGTGATAGATCTGGTTTGAAATAAGTTACAAGTTGGGCAATAAACAGGCTTAAAGCAGAGTAAAAGTGATCACAGTTAAATCTGAGCAGTAGTTAATGATTAGCCTTTGATGTAGATAATGGCACTCATTCTGCTTGTCAGCATTATCTCAAAGTTTAGAAGCTTTGGTCTGTCTCAGGATTGTAGCCTGTTTGGAGGAGTCTGCTCTCTTGGAGGCAGTAGGTGGAAAGTCTGACTCCAGAATAGTAAGTACTTAGACTTTTTGTTCTGAATCATTCCTGCTCTGGATTAGCATCTCTGTGGCAGTCCAGGGGCTTGAAAGCTAGATGAAAAAGGCAGTGTTTAAGGCTTTTTTTTTCCAGCATGGTTTATTGTCACACAGAGCTGTGTTCAAAAATTTGTTGATCGCTATCAGTTGTAGCTTGCCATACCCTGGAGGTAGTCCTGTCAGAAGAATGTCATGAGACCAAGCCTACTTCACTCTTCCAGAGGCAAGTTCCTTCCCAGAGTATGGCTTGATTCCATTGCCCTTTCCCACTTCTTGATATTGCAGATCTTCTCTATTACTGAGGTGAAAACAAATGAACGTGGATTTGTATTTTTGCCTCTCCAAAAGTGAAAATGTAGTGGTAGGCTGTTCTGTGGACCAGGGCTATGAATTTGTCCTCTGAACTCTGAGAGGTATTGGCATGACTGTATGCCACATATGCCATACTCTTGCTGTTATCTGAGATCAGAGAGCACAAGTGGGAAGGTGCCTCTGGAGATACGTATTTTAGCCTTTAACCATCTGCTGCAACACAGATTGACAACTCAAAACACTCTAGAATGGATTTTGCTGATGAAGACTTGTATTCTACCTTGCATTTTGCTCGGAAACAGCTTTAGGCTTCTCAAAACAAACCGGTGTTATGAACAATCAAGGCACAAAAGAATTTGTTTCTTGGCTCTGGTAGAGCAAGCTTTTGTTTTATGGTGTAGGTGGTGATGCAAAGTTAAGTGAACAAGCATGCATTGTACTCCTGTAAGCAGGGAAAACAGTATTTTTCTAAAAGTCTCTTTTGCAAACTATTAGGCCATTAGTGAAAAGCCCACATTTAAAAGGTGACCCTGACATGCCAGGCTGGGACTGGGAAATCCAAGCATGTTCCCGTGTAAGCTGACATCAACAGTGCATGGCTATTGCGGCAATTCCTGGCACAGGCTGGAACCGACAGCTCCAGGGAAGGCGAGTGGTTGAGTGGCTGCATTAAAGTGCTGCGTCTGCACATGGGCCCATACCTGTTTGTAGACAAACAGCCACTTAACTGTGAGAAGAAAGGGAGGAGAAATTAGAGTGAAATGTGCTCCTGGGATTTTTATTCATAAGGAGGCTCTTATGTGTGGTAGAAGCATGATGAAGGTGTTGCTCTGTGATGAGTGCGTGACAGAACTGGAGATGGAAGAGCACATATGAATTGCTTAGATCAATATGTTTCATATCATACGTGTGGAATGTATTCCAAAATTGGATTAACAGAGACTTCTGGAGGGTGGTTTTCTTTTCCAGAGTCTAAAACATACCTGAAGGCCAGTTTAGAACTTGTATGACTGTTGTCTCTTCCTGGGCTAAGTCAGTATATGATGGTGAAGAACAGCCAAAGGAGAAAAAAGCTTCTTTTCTGCATGTGCAGGTTTGTGTCTACGGCTGAGCTGTTATTAGCTGATTCATTAAATTAAAACTATCTTTGTTACCACAGCTTATTAGACATTGCCTGAGTTCACTGGAGGGAAGATTTCTCTGCCAAAGGATTCCCAGAGTGAAGTGTTCATCAAAGGTAGCTTTTTAGTTAGACTACAGATCTGGATCCAGGTCCATAAATGATGGCTTTTGCTCTCCAGGGTACGCAGCAGCTCCACATCATCTCTACAAGAACAGACAGGTCCTTCACACGTACAGAACATCAAACTACATGTGTAGCTGTTGTACTTAGGTGGCAGTAAGGTGCTGACCAGGCAGCCTGCTCTTGCTGAGCCTGCTTGGTCAGAGAAGTTAGACTGGGTGATCTCAGGAGGTCTCCTAGACCTCAGCAGTTCTGTCACCAAAATTGTTAACCAGTGATTCTCCAGATACAACATTTGGAACAGTAAGGCCAAGCAGAAGAGGGTCTGTCAGTCTTCTGAATCATGTGTCGATGGCTGTCTTTTATGTCGCTGTTTTTATTTTACTCTCTGCATTAGTTCCATCTCCATGAAACAGAGTTATTTATGATCTCACTAGATAGCATCTGTGGTCTTTTGCCTGTATGAAAGGCCAGCTAACGCTCTTTTAGAGCATATTGAGTCACACTGCGTTTTTGCAACTGTAGAAAATGTTGCTTGCTTTATTGAGAACGTGCTCGCTGGCTCCTAGTTTCATCCTCTGTCTCCAAAGATGACTTTTCAGTCTTGCAGGATTTAAGGCCAGAAGGCACCATTTGAGCCGAGTCTGGTCAGAGCTGCTTATGGTATTTATTCAGGTATGTGTCTTCTCACTTCATCAAACCACACAGCAGTGGTTTATCAAATATCATCTTGCAGGTATCTTGTCTAATGTTCCATGTAGATGGATTGCTTCTGTGTTGGCCGCTGAATGGTCACAAACAAAAATACAGCTCGTTACCCTCTCAGCAAGGACACCCTTTTTGTATGAGGCAAGCTGTCCCATCAGTGCTGCAGGCAGCTTGAACCTGCAGGAATCTGCTTGCTGAATTCGTGAGCGCAGTGGAGAAAGTCATACACAGAAGTGCTTTGGTTTTTTTTCTTTTTCAGACTGAGGTTTTGCCTTCGTTATATATACATAAAAAAAATGTCTGTTGTAGGTAGAAGAATCTGTGCTTGATGAGGACGTATAAAATAGGAGGAGGAATTGGATGTGAGCTTCTTCAGAGGTGGATTTTCTGAGGAAGCAGAAGTTGCCCAGTATCTCTTTCAGGATGCATTTTCAAATACGGATGCTATTTTTATTTAAATTAAAAAGTTTTTGAAGTGTATTGTAAGGCTCGGGGCTCTGCAGTGCTTCAGGTTCCTTGTCACGGGAGAAGCAGCAGGATGTGTTCCATCTCAGTGGTCACCACTCCTGCACTCAGTTGTGTAACATCACTGCCGAGCATAAGGAAGTATCTATTTATTCAAGAAGTTACGTAATCTCAGAAAACGCAGATCACAAAGAACTTTTCTGTCCTCTTCGCCTCTTCGCAGCTGCTGTCTCATTTCTTTCTGCTGGTAGCAAGCAGGGCTACACTGTTCACTTCAGCTGACAAAGAAGCACTACGAAACTATTAGCAAAGGAGTCCTGACTGAACGTTGTGCACAGTAAGATTGTGCTGGGCTGTTCTGGCATCCCAGCAAGTCCTGTTAGACCGTTGGGATTTTAGCCATCCTGCCTTGTCTTGGCTTAAATACCGTGCGGTCGCTGGGGCAGGAGAGGCCCTCAGGTTTCTGTTCCAGGGTGCTGAGTACTGGGTGTGCTGAGAGCTGAGGACCAATTCCTGCGCTGAGAGCTGAGGGCCAATTACTGCACTCCTGCTCCATGCCCTTGATGATCGCAGGAAGAGAGATGGAGCTGTGATAAGGCGGCCTGCCAGACTGCAAGCTCAGGGTAATTGCTTCAGAAGCCTTTGACATGCACAAGGAGTGCTGAAGAGTTCTTCTCTGGATGCCTCCTGGGAACTGCCTTTGATGGAAACTTGTTAGCACTAGGTCTGCATTCATGTTGCTGTTGGCTGTAAGGAGTTTTGATGTCTGACATGCTTTTGTGAGAGCCCTTTTATAAAGAAGTGGTATCACAGCATCCTCTGTCAGTTTTTAGCATTTCTAATCCGGTAGCGCACCCAGATGAGTGACAGGGCTATTGTATGGCATCTCCTTTGCTTTGGGAGCTGTGGGACTGGCACTGCTCCGCAGGTCTGGTGTCTTCTGAGGTGCCTCAATTCTGCTCTTCCAACAAATGTCTCTTCTCTTTGGGCGGCAGGAAGCAGGAGACAGCTGCCTCATCCAGCTGGATGGGAAGGAAAGGAACCAGCAGTGCAGAGTAGCAAGTATGTGATATGAAAGGTCAGTGATGGAAGAAAGAGAGAAATGAAAACAAGCAGGGGGGAAATACTGTGTATGTACAGAAGGGAAGAAGCTGTTTGTGATGAGTGCAGAAATCCTCAGCATGCTGCAGAGCTTCAGAGCAAGCTTTGGCACCTGAGTTGGCATGTGGGCCTCCTTGATTTGTGAGCTCACTGGAGTTGAGTGCTCCTCTGTCTAAGCTGCAGCAGGAATGTGAGCAAAGGGGAAGGTTTGTTGTGCTCAGAGATGAGCAGATGGATCTTGGAGTGTTGAAGAGATCCTGCTTGCCTTTTAATTAGGAGCACCTTTGTCACTGTTCAGGTACACTCTCCGCTGATGTAGCATCTTGCCTTTTCTGAATACCGAGGCATTTGTTGGTGTACGTTGGCAGTGAAACAACAGTGTGCTGCTGACATGTCTGCTCTGGCCTCTGCTTCTGGTCAGCGGGTGGGCGGCTGTGGGCCAGGAGAGCTGTGCTCGTTTCCTGAGCTGCACGTTTGATTTGCTCAGCTTGTAATTGTCAAAGCAGGCCACAGTTGGAATGTGCTCAGATCCTTCAAACTGTCCCACTGGGACTCCAAGTTAATTTAACATCCCTCAGGTTAAAAGTATTTGTGTTTTATTAGGGCGGTTATTGCTGGTATATTAGAATACTCAGTTCAGTGCATGTTTGTAACGCCTGTTTCTCCAAAACTTGTTCAGTATGTCCTTCATGGCTGTCCTTTGTGTGAATAAGAACCATGCATGTATGTGTCACCAGCCATCGTCAGCCCCTGACAGCTTTCAGCATCTGTCCATTACCCAAAAATAACTTCTTCAAGCCAATCTTTTGTGGTAGATGTGTGTTCAACAGCATCTGCAAAACCAGCACCTGTAGACAAGGCAAGTAGTGAGCTGTTATTTTGCAAGCCTTTACATCCTGTGGTTGTTCACAGGAGCTGCCAAGTCCAATTCCAGTGGTTCTCCTAGGGGCATGTCCTTTGCTTTTGTATCTGTCAGTGCCAGGACTGGGCTCTGTTTGCATGACAGTGGTCTAGTCAGACGTACCACTGCTGTATTGTGAGCCCAAAAGCCTATTGCACAACTTCAAAAACGTTTTCCAGCACACTATGCTGAGAGGTGTCCTTCTCTTGGGTCCTGCAGGGGGAAAGGCAGCCTGGGGAGCAGGTGGGGTGGTGAATCCCCATGGCTGCGGTCATTATGGAAGTAATCTTACCTGTTCGGTTGGTGAGGGTTGAGAGGTGTCCAAAACAAGCAAAGGAACTGTTTCAGCTTGGTGTGGTTTGGGGCCCTTTATGAGGATCGCACTTGGGTCCTGACGTGAAGTGTCTGCGCATTACAGGTGTTTAAGCCTAGGCCGTGAATGTCAGGCTTTTCTTGTGGAGGTGATGTTGCAGCCAGGATGAGACTTATCAGTTTTGCCACACTCCTTACGAGCATCCATCGTTTATAGCTTTTCCATCTCTTGTAGTTTCAGTGTGGCTGAGCAAAAGGTTTGTCTGGAGAGGAGTCCCTCTGTTACTCAGCCTCCCTAGCTCAACATTATTTTCTCCATCTGTAAGATCTCTTGCCAGCACTTCTTAGCTTTTCCTCCACTATTGTTGGTTTTATAGCTGTAAATTTGCTATGCAGAGTTGTTTCTGCAGCCTTCCACTTCATTGGGCCCTTTAGTAATGACATGGGCTGGCATGATGCTCTGCTTCACGAAGTTCAGTGCATTGTCCTGTAAAGAACAGTCTGTCCTGAGATTATTTTTTTTTCACGTTCAAAGATTTAGAGATTCCCTGGGGAGGCTGCATAAGCTGGAAGATTAGGAATGACCTCCTAAGCAGATCAAGCAGAGTCTCTAACAGAAGGTGCTCAGACAAGTTTGCTATGAAAATAAACTCCCTGCAAGGGACGTGGCTGTAGCTGTGTTAGGAGGAAGAGCTCTGTCCCCTGCTCCAGTGTCAGGGATCATGCTGGGTGAATGCAGTCCATTCTAACCTTAGTAAGTCTTGCTTTGGTTCAGTGCAAAGGACTGACACTGATATTTTTGTCAGCTTCTGTTAGTCTTAATTAAAAGTTGACTAATGGATCTAACTGCTGTGAGCTACCAAACGTTGTGCAACTCCTGTGAGAGGCAGCATCTCAGATGGAATCTCTGCTCTGAAGTTGGACTGCCAGTTTTTGCTACACGCAGGAGTGTAAAGTGATGATTTCTTGAGGAGGGTGCAGTCTGTTTCTTGGGGAAAAGCCATCCTTAAAGTGAGAGGGACAAATATGTATTGGTATAAGTGCAGCTTGTGGGAAAAAAAAGCCATAAGGAGTCTGGAAGTAAAACTCAAAGAAACAGTTGCAGCCAGGAGCCCTGAAGGGTAGAGCTTTGCAGCTCAGTTGAAGTGTGAACAGGAACAGAATAGCAAAATGACTCCACTTGGCATGGCTCTTTTGGGACCTTTGTCAAGACCCATGGGCACCCCTAAAGCTCCCCAAGCACTGAGGAAGGTGCCCATACTCGTGGAGTATTGCCCCCAGCCCTGGGATCTGGCCTTCTGCAAAAATCCTCAGCTGAATTCTGGCTTATCTCTCACCCTCAGAGCTCCCGGCATGGGCGGTGTAGGCTTTGTTCACTCTCACTGCCTGTCCTGCCTGGAGTCAGTGTTTGTTGGCGTGGCCTTAAGAAAAGGACATCTCTTAGCCTGGGCAAAAAGTCAGACTTGGGAATGGTTTGGGAATGATGGTGATTCTGAGATGCTGTGTGTTCTGTTGGCACCTTTGACATCACTGGCTGGGCAGCAGTGGTTCCAGCCTGGGGCCTTTGATGGAAGTGATGAGAGGATTAATTCTTCTATATGGCTTTCTCCCATTATGCCACTTGGGTTGTGTGTAGTAGCTGCCAAGAGTCGGTCCCCATGTGCTATTTATTTGACTGCATCTCCTTGTAACATCCTCGCTGCCTGCCACCACACCGTGCTTCACATTCTTCTTTTGAGGATGAACACAACGTGTTGCTGGTGATGTTTGCCCACCATATCCTGCACTTAAGCCGGACATCCTCCAGAGTCTTCTTCCTTCTAGATCTTCTGAAAGCATACACAGCTCAGCTGTATGCCTTGTGCTTACAGGGCGAATGTGCCCTCTGCCTCTGTGTCTGTAAGGCACACTGTATTGAATTACTAAAGAGCAGTCTTTAAAGTGTGCCCATAAAGCTTGGCACAGGAGGGCTCTGGCTGGTCTTGCTGGGTTCCTTTGTAGTACCAGCAGGTTGAATTTGTGTGTCCCTCAGGTGTGCCTCTGAGCAGCTCTGAAGTGAAGCCTGCGATCCTGAAGGAGGAGCAGTAGGCCCACAAATTAGGAAAGGAAGTGGTTAAAGTTGTCCAGTTTGCCAGGAAATTGAATTGACTGCAAGCAGTGCTTAGGTCTTACGACAAGCTTGGGCCATTCAGTGAAGGCCATGGTCAGAGCCAGGGAGCGGTGCAGTAGCGTGTGCAGACGCTCTGCTTCCCCTCCCACCTCCACTTACTGAATTGAGGGGGGGGAAAAAAAGAAAAAATTGGGCTCGAGGCTGAGAGCTCAGAGCCAGGGTAACTCAACTAGTCTGCCAGCCGGACTGCTGTGAGTAGAGCACCGATAACTTCGGGCTGCCTTTTCCATTACTTACGTCTTTCATATGTATCATTCCTTTGTGTCGTGCAGGACTGGGCTGTATGTGATGTGCAAGCAAGAGATCTTTGCCTTTCCAACTTGCTGCTTTTAGTATTTCTCCCTTGGATTTCTCTAGATTGTTTTCATTTTGATTGTCAGTAAAGCTTACCAGATATTTTTCACTTCTTCAGAAGGAGAGAAGGACCCCCTGGCCCAGTTCTCACTGTCAGAAACACTGTTGGAGATACGTTAGGTAAGAATCACTCCAGCAGAGGAGCAGCAGGAATCTGGAGGCTTCTACACAGAGCCAGCTGATCGGCAGGGCTGTCCTGTGTGCTGCTGCTGTGCGGGGCCCCTGCAGCCAGCACTCTCTGAGGGAACCTGGAGAGGTGTTATTTGGAGATTCAAGTCCTCTTGGGCAAAGCCAGTGAAATTAGTTTTATTTCTTGCATTTTCAGAACTGGCGTGGGAAGGATGGGGCGCTGTTTTGAAGGGAAGAGTTTGCTGCTGTAGTGAGCATTCATCTAGGGCTCCATCGTTAATCCTATTAGACTTCTGGTTTGGAAAGTGGCTTCATTCCTTTTGAATCTGACTCTAAGGAAGCTCTGTTTGTGTGCTGCGTTTCAGGCTGAGCTGGCTTGTAAAGCTTTCTGGGAGCTTGGCAGACCCTTCCCACGGTCTGTCCTGTTTCTGCATGTCTTGTGTTTCTTATTAAAAGCTGCAGCACCTTTGGGTATCTGGAAGCTGTTTACCATGGAAAAATATGACTTTATAATTTACTAAAATTTGGCAGAATTCTGGATTAACCGTTTCCAGAGCAAAGCCACAGCAGATTGGGAACTTACCATAGAGATTGTATATAATGGCTGTTGTCTTATGGCTGAGACCTGCTTCAGAAGGAGGCTTTATGTTTGGCATCTCATCAGGTCCAGCTCCTTTACCCTGTTTCTGTTGTGCACTGGCACAAGTTTCCTATCTTTCCTTCATTTCTGCATTCCCTGAAGCTGCTACTATGGCTTCCCTGAGCGCATGAAACTGGAAAAATGTTTGCAGAGGGCTAAACTTAGTTCTGATGCTGAACCTGAGCTAATAGTTTGTTGTTGCCAGATCCTGTCCCTGTCTGCAGGATTCTCCTGAATCATCCTGGTTTGCTGAGCTGTGAAGGTGGCATTGCAGTGGAGAGATACAAATCTCTTGTGTGAACAGAGCCTGCCTATGTGCTGAGGTCTGCCAGCTCAAAGCTGCACAAGTCCTGCACAGAGTTCTGGGTTTGGCTGTTTTCCCTGAAAACTGGAGGGGTCACAAAACGGGGGCAGTGGCTTCTCTGACAACAGCACCCGGAGGGAAAGAAGTCCTGGGAAGAATTTCCTCATTCTTTTGCCCTGTCCCACCCTGTTTGTTTTCCTATGCAGTAGATTACTGCAGAGTGAAAAGAAATCTTTGTGTGTGCGCGTCCCTGGTAACAGTGCAGCACCGAGGCAGGTGTACTGTGCGGTCTGCACCCTTCAGGTGTGCAAACACTGAGAAATGCTGGAGCCTGGTGCAGCCTCTATCTGATCCGGGACCCCTGGCCAGGGGTGCTCAGGAGCCCGCCCCAATGCCTCCTTCCCTCTGTGCAAACATGAAGCAGGCAGAAGTTGAGAGATCAAGTCATCTATTCAGACTAAAATATCTGATGCTGAAATGTTGAGTTTGCACAAGACTTAAACCTATTTAGAGAATTTGCTGCAATAGAAACTTGCATGTTTGTGGGTTTTTGGGTTTTTTTTCTTCCCAGTTATGGAATCAGACTTGTTAAAAAATGGTGACTTTGTTTCATGGCCAGCACAGCTCTGTGTCAGTCAGCTCCTCTCTGCTAAAGCAAACCAAAGCTTTGTAACTTGAAATATTTGCCTTTAATCTGTTCTTCCTGCTGCCCCAGATACTGTTTTTTTACCCCACGGCACAGTTTGGGACCTGCCAGACTGTAACTCAGACTTACTCCACTGGGTTATTCTGCTGAAGTGAGTTATTTTTAAATGGTTTTTGTCCGCATGTTATCAGAACACGTAACAGAAAAACGTGGCTGAAATGTCTCAGTGTAGATTATTTTCTCTTACATTACTTAATTCCCATGCTTTTCAGTATCTCATAACATGTCTTTCAGTGGTAGGTAACTGCAGCAGGGAGATGGATTTGGTGTGAGAGCACCAATGTGGAAAGTTGCTGTGCTGGTGAGCATCAAGCGTGGCCTTTCTAAGCTGTACAGGCCCCTGCCCAGCCACATGTGAATGCTGTCCTTGTTGGTAAGGTTAGTACTCTGTAAATATCTAGAGAAGAAGCATGCTGTGTTTCTTTTTCTGAAGACAAGTGACAGTAAATTAGGAAAAACTGGACACAAACCAACCACAAAGGGAGTTTTTAGCCTGGTAAAGAAGTAGCTTCTGTAGAACCTGCAGTGTTTGAAGGAAGCATAACATTCTGAAATGAATGAATAATAAAATTGGACTGTAGTCATTAGTGAGAGCGTGTAACAGCCAAAGCAGAAGCTATGGGTCAGTCAACTGAGAGGAGAGAAGATTTGGGCCAGAGGAGAGGGGAAGTTCTTGGTTTGCTTCATTCCTCTTACGGGACACTTATCTTTGATCTCGCAGTTTAAGCCGTGTTGGCTGCTCTTCCTTCTGTGCTGCAGAAGATGTTTTTGAAGTGTGTGTGTCTTGGCAGATGATTCTTTTTCCAGCTGTTTGTATTTTGGAATTTCAGTTCTAGCTCTTGAGCGTTTGGTCTCAGAAAAAAATGCGATCTTAAAAGCTTTGCTATGTGAAATTTGTGCTGTTTGCTCTGCAGGTGTCCTTTGGTAATGCTTATCTGTGTCAGGTGAGCTGTTTATTGCATTCGTCTATTTTTATCTTTTTTTTCCTCCTCAACATTTTTCTGAGCTGTTTTTCTGGTCTCAATGTGTAAGTACAGATTAGGGATGATAATAGGTACAAGATATTAGCAGAAATATGGACAGGGAATACATTCTGCTTTTAGGCAGGACCAGCAGACTATGAGGTAACTTTCCAAGCAAGTTATTGTGAAGGAGCCTGATGCAGTAAGAGATATGCTGCAAACTTTATCTGCACAGAGATGCAGAAAATACCTGAGCTATTGTTGATACAGCTAATACTAGCTGACTTGAAACAGGTGCTTAATTCCATTCATTAATCCTAGTGTATGCAAGCACTGTTAATTGTTTCTCTTGCTTTCCTGCCCAGCACTGTTAACGTAGTTTCCTTGTTCCCCTCAAATCTTCAGCTTTTCTCATGGCTCTTTAACCCCAAAGCCTTTGGAGACCACCTCCTGTCCCTGCTCCTCTGCAGGGACATGTTGACTGTCCTGAGCCCCCAGTGATTCCCACACATCTCTGTTGTAAGGTCACTGTCACAGACTGAACCAGTTCCACTGGCAGCTTCTTGCTGTTTGGGCTTTTTGGTTGCTAACACTGCGTTCAGTTTGGAAACCTTTTCTACAGTTTCACTTTGTATTTTCAGTCTGAATATATTCACACCTATCTGTTCAAACGCCCAGTGTCTTGTAGGTTACAAAGCTCTTTTCTCTGTGGAGATAGCTTCTCTAGAAGGACTAGAAGTCCATCTTCTCTCTCTCTCTCTCTCTCTTTCTTTTTTTTTTTTTTTTTTTAACAACAACTTAATCAGATAAAGTATCTGTACTTTATGATTTCACTTGATTTTACCTGTGGTCTATGCTGGGAGGCACATAGAGTTCCAGACTGCAGTACAGCAGTGTCAGTACTTATCTTCAGTGGTGTCTGACGTGCACTTTCTGTCACTCTGATGAATGCTGGTGTTTCAGGACTGACGGGTATTCCTGGATTGTTTTTCCTGTTGCTGTTTCCACCTGAAGAACTTTCACTTCACACCAAGAATCGTTACTGGTTATCAATCCCAGGTTGTGCTGGGGTGCAGACTGAGAAGAAATGGGCACTGCTCGGTGTGCTTTTATTATTTTCGATGTTGTATGTCCAGACGTACCTGATTTGCAGTAACCTGATAAGGGATTTAGACTGTCAGCCTTCTGAGTGTTTCTCTCATTGTGTGTGATGTGATTAGAGGGGAGATGTGACAAAGTAAAGCTCATGGAAATGCAATTGGATTGCCTGTGGCAGTTGCAGACCTTTGCCTGGCAATAGGTTTTGTACCACCTAACATAATTTCTTTGTTAAACATGTTCCCAATAAAAGGCATAACTGTCAATTAAGAGAAATACTGTATCCTGATCCTTTAGTATATGCAATTTAAAATGGAACTTGAGATATTTTTTGCCACTTGCACGACTGCAATTGAGAAGAGATGGGTTTTTTTTTCCTCTGACAGATAAGAAATGTTCCTTTGTGCTGAGCACTTGTCCCCATGTGCTACCTCAATCTCATTAGGCTGCTTTTCTGGCAAGAGTGTTTAGAATGGTGCAGCAAGGCAGTGCTGTAAAGCTGAGAGGGACACACCTCCTTTATATTTTCCTGCTTGCTTTGCTGTGTGTTCTCTAGTTGGAGTGCAGGACCAAGGGGATGCTCCAGAAATTTATTCGTAGACAGTAGTTCTCGGGCAATACCTTGATGGCTTAGAGTATTTTCTCTTTCCATAGCAGCAGAGAAACCATATTCTGCTTAGACAAGTGTTGCTTCCAATCAGATTTTTCCCCTTTGTTTTTCAGGGTCCCACTTTTCTACGTGCCTTTTTGAATGCTTCTGCAATAAAGATGTCTCACCACATGATGAACAGCTCCACATTGCCAACCACACACCCTGAGCATCACCACTCTACAGCATCTCCAGGAGGTGGTCATGGATCTGGGATGATGATGATGGTAAGTGGTTAGTGAGCATTAACCGCGAGCTTTTACTTGTTTGTGGTTCAGGGTAACTTGTCTTGCTATTCAGAATTGGAAATTTAACTTAGATGTGAAAGGCATGAATCAGTCCAGTTAAAAACAAGCCCTGTTGTGGTTCTTTGATGGTGAAGGACTGGTAGGAGGTGCTATGCAACATGAAATGTATTTCAGAGCTGGGGATCCTATGACAAAAACCACTTCAGCAAAAACCTTTCTAGCAGCCAGCATCCAAGCTAAGAACAGAAATTCAAAGTGAGCATTTTCCTGCAAGAAAAGGAGATGGATGGAGTTTGCCTGGGCTATTAGTAAAAGCCTTAACCAGCCCTGAGAGGAATGCATGCTGTTGTAATGGATTGTGTTGACCTGCAGGCAAAAAAAAACTCCCTGCCCTTTTTGCCCTGAACTGCAAGCACCTGCTGGGCTTGTGGAGTGAAGTGCTGCAGGGCTCTCTGCCACATTGGCATTAAGGGTGTGTTGGTCCTGAGTCCTGCTGCTCTGACTTTGATTTAAGCAAGTTCAGACTTGTGTGTACTGGCATTACTAAAGCTTTGCAGAGATGCTGGAGTTTCTGTGGAGGTGACTGTAGGATCTGTGCCTCTGAAAAATTCCTAGGTACTTTTTCAGCTGTCTCCCTTTTTAAAATATCTTTGGAGTGAGTCTGAGATTATTAAAACATGGCTTAAACTCCAGAGGGAGGGGAGAGAGTGTGCGTTTCAATTTAAAATGAGAACGTACTCCAAAATATATTTTGTAAGCCTTCATTTGAAGTTTGCCTGCCAGTCATATGTCCCAAAGAGAAGCACTGCTGCTGCTTCTTCTATTGCAAGCATATCATGGGAGGAGAGGAAAGGATTAGAGCATCCTTCCCCTTTGTGAACATGGCCCTGCACAGAATCCAGTGGTGCTGGTGGAACTTGCATTGTCACTGATGGCTCCTCAGGAAGCTCACTGTACAGTCTCACAGCTACGTACTATCATTTTTCAGTCTGTTAATTTCTATACAGTTCTTCACAAGTGTTAGGTATGTGTCTTCAATGGATAATTGCCGGACCCTGCCTTGCCCAGCAACTGAAAAGTCTGATTAAGCACACAAGATTTTGAGTTGACATTGCTCATAAAATGGAGAGGGAAGGAAGGAAATAGGTGTAGCATCTTAAATCATAGACTGGACACATTAATGTATGCGTATTTCCAATCCTCACTTGCACCAAGTAAATAGCCATGTTTCAGCTGTGGTGCGTATGCAACTAGGCTGTAACACTTGTGAGTTTTTTTCTTTTCATTAAAAATATTAGAGTGATGAAAGAAATGGTTGTTTTATAGTCACTTCTGCACTGGGGTAATGAATGTCTGTTGTCCTCCAGACGTGCAAAGCTGCAATATATTTACCTGGATGGGAAGATTACATGAACTGTGGCTGATCCAGGATTGCATCTCCCCACAGTATTCTCTGTCTAAGTTCAGGAACCTTATTTTCACCTAGGGGAGGCTCTGATCCTGCCTTTTATGTTTTTTACTAATTATTGTCCCTTTATTTAGGCCTCTCCTTCTCCCATAGGGTATTGAGGGGTTCCATAGGGAGATGATAGTCTGCTAACACAGTGCAGATATGGGCCAGCAGATTGAGCTGTACAAGCACTTATCTGTATGAGCTCATACGAAGGTGGTGGAGAAGTATTCTGTACTCCAGCCGATGAGAAGTCGTGGAAAGGCAAGGTTGAGCTCTACGGTGACATTCCCAAATCCTGAATACTGCTGATGCTGAGGAGAAAATGGGCTCAAAAAGCAAAGAGAAGGTTATTTTCCATAGCAGGTACCTTGAAGGAATCTGCCTTCTGCCCGGGGGCACTACCTGAAAGAGCTACCCACTAGAACTGGAAACTGGAACTTCAGCCATACCTAGCTTGTGTCTGTTACGCTAGATTCACTGAAGGGTTTTCTCAAGTTGGTCTTGAGACAGCTGAAATGATTTGAATTCTTGTCATAGCAGCAATAACCTTTGCTATATATTTTTGTGAGTGCTCATCTTGGTGTTCTTTATGTCTTGGGCAGGCAATGACTTTCCACTTCAGCTATGAGAATGTGCCGTTGCTGTTTTCTGGTCTTACAATCAATACTCCTGGAGGTTAGTAACACTGCCTTGCCCATTCCAAATAAAATAGTTGCAGTTAATGAATGTTGCTAGAATTACCTTGTTATGCCAAAAATATCCAGATGCACTGCAGCAGATCTGTTCTAAGCAGCATCTGTGGGGTGAAAATAAGCAAGATGTTCATGTAGTTCCAGAGTTTGACTTGTCTTCCTAGCTGAAGTGGTTGCTAGTTTCAATTAATGGGTGGAATTCCAATTACTGTGTGGGTTAAACTCACTTCTACCATCTGTATGTGTGTGCCCGCCGCCCAGCTGTAAACTGTGCAGCGTGACATGGTTGTTGAATCACACAGTGTCTCTTCTGACGTGTTTTGAAGCATACATTTTCTATTGCACAGATAGAATAACATTTCCTCTTTTGCCAGAAATGGCTGGTGCTTTTGTGGCTGTCTTCTTCCTAGCCATGTTTTATGAAGGCCTTAAGATTGCCCGGGAGTGTCTGCTCCGCAAATCCCAAGTCAGCATTCGCTACAACTCCATGCCAGTGCCAGGTCCCAATGGCACTATCCTGATGGAGACACACAAAACTGTTGGGTAAGAATCTCACTTCCTTCAAAGACAAATCTCTTCAACACCTGAGAAAGGCAAAAACTGGGACAGAACAAAGTTTTTGCAGTCACTATAGCTGTCTGCAAAGTAAATTAAATTCAGGCTTGGGTGTTGCTTGAACCGCTTTGCCACCCAGGATGGAGGACAAAACAGGGAAAGCAGCAAGAAGTCAGATGAGCTTTTTAAAAGGTACATTTGGGGAGTTCCCAGGACTGGAATTTGGGTGTTATCACCAGTCACTGGCAGAAAGTACTTAGAATCCTCCTGTTGACAGCATCTACTCAGGAAAAAAAAAAACAAAACCAAAAGCAAAAAAACCCCATTCTGCTTATTAATGGAGGGAATAATAAACCTTCAGAAGTTTTGTTTCTCAGCTAAAAGTTTTGTCCTCACAGTGAATGCCAAATTTCCCTTGCTGTTGATTAGCTTTGTGGAGAAAAACACAGTTACAAGTCACAAATGCACGTAGAAATTTGTCCAGACTGCTTTATCTTCTCTGCCGTTTCACACCCACCTTGGCATCTCATTAGCCCTGAGAGCTAGGTTTTCTCTTAAGGAATGTGCATTTTCTCATCTATGTCTCATGGATGGATGCTGACTGTTCTTTGGGTTTTGTGTTCTCAGACAGCAGATGCTGAGCTTCCCTCACCTCCTGCAGACTGTACTGCACATCATTCAAGTCGTGGTCAGTTACTTCCTCATGCTGATCTTCATGACGTACAACGGATACCTCTGCATAGCTGTGGCAGCAGGGGCAGGGATGGGTTATTTCTTCTTCAGTTGGAAAAAGGCAGTTGTTGTGGATATCACTGAGCACTGCCATTAACACTGGACACTGCCCAGAAGCCCCTCCATCCCACTACTCTCTTAAAATGCAGCCATCGTGAAGACTGGATCATCCTAAGCTGAAAGAAAAGACATAACAAACATCTACTGGAGTTCACCACAAGTTCCTAGTTGGGGTGCAGGGATGTGAGAAGCTGGGATATGCAAGACTCCCATGCTGCAGGTTGGCAGCTCATGAGTCCCGTGATAGCTGTTCTTGGCTAGGATTTGCTTTAGTCTCAGATTATCAGATTATGCCATGACGGAAATGTAGAGTTTATTCTTCTTTTTTTTTTAAATGAAACATTTTATTCCTAAATTGTAAATGCTTGTCTGTGAAGATTTTATGAACAATAGGCAAAGGTGGGAGTCACCAATGGAGCCAATGTGTGCAAATGGCTGTTTTGTTTTTTTTAATATGTACACAACGCCTGGGGAAGTCTCCCTGGCTTTGTGGCTTCTGGGGCCAACGACACCTTCTAACACAGAGCTTTGCAGAGGAAGACATGGTGCTGCTTATCAGACACACTCAGGTCTCTCCCAGCAAGTGAATACTTGGACGGAAGTATGTTAGCCCTGTGCTTTGGAGGGTCGAGATGAGTCTCTCCTCCAAGCCCACCAGAGTATGAGGAATGTTTCTAGACTTCAGATGCATCCAGCAGTTTTACTCAGCTTCAAGTGGTAACATTTCAATTTGGCTGCTTTCAGTTGCCAGTTGTTGCAGTGTATGGAGGAGATGAAGGGCAAAAATTACATATTTACAGAGCAAAAAGATTTTAAATTGGCCAGTGAACCTATATTGACTTCAGGTTGGGTTGCACCTGAATGGGTCTAGAGCTAGACTTCTGGCTTACTAACACTAATTCTGTAAATGAGACAAGAGATAAATACTTTCATTACACTGAAGGATAAAATGTCATAACAGGGCGTTCCTTGAGTGAAATGAGGGAAATAAAAAAACTGTGTTCCTGTAAGAGAGAAATTTGGAAAAGAGAAGGAAGGAACAGTAGGGCTACAGCAGCCCTCTGTTAATTCAGTTAATTTGGAGTTGCTTGGGCTGATTTAAAAAAGAAATTATTTCAGAAGTAAATGACTCCTCTTTTAGTGATCATGCTGTGACTTTATTAGCGTGGAGGTGCAGGAGTTGACAGTACCAATGGTGGTATTTCCATCTGGGGCTATGAGCTTTACACATTTCACAGGCAAACCAGGATAGCTTTCTGGATGGGTGAGGCCCAGAAATTGCTTTGGGAGCAGTTTTGGTTTAGCACTTAGTTGTTGAACTGCTCCTGTTGCAGCAAGTGTTGTGCAGTTAGAGTACAGAGTACAGTTAGAGTGCAAAGCAGAAGTCTGTTCTGCCCAGGATGCCCTCTTTCTGCCTGTAAATGGCTGACAAGGGGGATAGCGGTATTTTTAGATGGCTAAGGAAAGCAGGCACCACTTGGACTGATAACTAGGATGTACCTTCAGAGAACAGGGAATCCTCATGAGATCTAAATGTCTGGGTACACCCAGTAGCAGTTCTTTTGTCTGAAGGTGCTATTAGTCACACTGTTACCAGCAGCAGAGTAAGGAAAGCTGACCTTTGTGAAGAGGGGTGAGGCTTCTTTAGCCTGTGTGCCTTACGGAGCCACGCCCACCCTTCTATCTGTTGGTAGCTGATGCTGCTACCACCAACGGAGCCTGTGTTCTTTGCAAGGCAGCAGGAAGTCTGTGACTGCTGCTGCCTGGCATCCTGCTCAGCTCTTGAATTGCGCCGTCTCAAGTTAGCCTTCCTGTGGGTGACCCCAAGTATTTATTTGTTCGTCTTGTTTTCTTTGGGCAGTGCAAATACTGAACAAAAGGAGAAGAATTAAAAGCAAGCTCAGTTTTATAGTTTCTTTCTGTAGCAAATTTGCATCCGAGTGAAAGAAGCAGAGCAGTTTCCACAGAAAAGTTCTGGACACCTGCTGAGAAATAGGAAAAGCTCTTCCCCAGTCAGGTCTCTGGAGGGAGTTATGTATGTAGCAGACTGCAGAATGATGTAGGCAGACCATAGGATGCTCTCTTTTCTGCATCTGTCACAAAGTAAAAACCTTCTGAGCCCTCGAAGCAATCATATTTCTCTGTGAGAGTGGAAAACACTCTTCCAATCTGTGTGTGAGCTGCAAGGACATCTTAGTGTTTGTCAGTGAAACACAGAGCAGCTACGTGTTGAGTTGGCTGTGTTCTGAAAGAGGGAGAGACCTCCCCTGTAGAGACCTCATCCCTGATTTGAGTTCAGAGCTGATGTTCCCAGCAGCAATCTGTGTGGTTTCCCTTGAACAAGCTGCAGCTGTTGCTGTTGCAGGGATGTGTGACTGTAGTGTGTTGACAGCAGTTAATTCATATACCTCTTACTTTCTCTATCTTTCTCTAAAATAAAACTTCTGCTTGACTTGATCTTCTTGCTGTCAGTGAAGCTTTTTAGCCACCTTTCCTTTTGCATTCAAGTGCCCAGACTTGAATTCTGACTGTTCCAAACAGAGAAGGATAAGTTGGAATTACGCAATAGCTGTGGCTTTTACAATATCAGATCAGTTCTGCTTGCTTTTCTGCATCATTGTACATGTATCCTCCCCTGAAATCATCTCTCTTTTGAGGACGAGTAACTGTTGACAATCCAGAGAAGCCATGTACCTCCCTGCGCCCCCACCTCCCTCAGACCCACCAGATGCTACCAGCTGCTCTTTTGGCCCAGGCTGCTGTTTGCTTCCCCAGTCTGAGCAAAACCAAACCCGGCCACCCTGATGATGACTTGCACTTACTGCATTTGATGCCATCCTGGCCTTTATGCTGGCTGTATTTAAAGTTGTCCTGATGTTAACGCTAAACTTGTGTTGAGCGGTGCTTGGAGGGAGGTGAGGACTCTAATGATTATTAGACTTGAGTAAATTAAATTCGTGTGTCAACATATGTAGCATGCTTAGAATGTGATTCCCGTGTCTGTCTCTGAGTGCACCGTGATGTTTTGTCTTGACACGCTGTGCCTCTGGATTGCCAGCTTGGAGGAAATGCACAGGGTATCCAGGCTGTGTTCATCTGTGGGCTTGTTTTTCTCCCAGTGCCTTCTCAGTTGGTCTGGAGCCAGTCCCAACAGATCCAAAAGGACGGATAGTTTTGTTTACAGTGGACTGTCACTTTTGATTTTACTCTCGCTCTTTGTGAAGGTAACTTATCTGGTAACATATCAAAGATCTCCTGTATATAATTAACTAATAAAATAGATTGCATTTTACTGTGGATGTGTGCTTTAAAAACAGTTGTCAATGCAGAGACTGCAGCTGTGGTGAGGGCCAGTGTCATTCAGTGATTCGCAAGAGTGTCTGCTTTGCTGGTAAGAGACCCAGCAGCCACAGAGCTCTGGCACGGGCTGCTCCTGCTGCTTTGCTCAAGCATGACTCTCCTGTGCCTCTTCTAACAGTGCAAGCGAGCAGCAGGGGCTGAGCATCCATCATCCCGTGGCTGCAGATAGGAGCAGTGCCCCCCGAGCACACTGGTCATCAGCAGGAAGCTCTGAAGTTGCTAGAATGGGAAAGTGTGAAGTTAACTGGTACACAGGTAGCTGTGTCAGTCCACGTAAACTTGGCAGAGCGTGGGGAAATTGGAGCTGGAAAGGGGAATTATTGCCCCCCATATCTGCTGTGTGGACCTGAGGGAGTGGTCAAGGGATGTGAGCTTGAGGGAGCTGTGCAAATGAGCCTACCTGCTGGGTGGTAGTGTCTACACAGCAAGGAATTATTTTCCCTCCCACAGAGTTAATATGGATTGTTCTCATCCACATGTGAGAGAGAAAGCAGTGGGCTGATTTTTCTTCCCCTGTGCAACCAAAGGAGGCCCAGGGCCTTTTGTTCCTCCTAAAATGTTTCCCTGTCGGACTCAAGGCGTGCCAGAAATGCTGAACAGCAGAGCAGTCCCTGATCATTCAATGCAGCATTAAGCTCTGCTTTAGTCTGGATCATGACTTTCCAGTTTAAGGAACAGTTTGAAAAGTTTTAAGTTCCGCATTTCCCCACCCTGACCAGAAATTTGGTGCGCCCACAACAGGAGTGTGCTGTCAGCTCAGCCAGCAGCTGTGGGGCGCTGCTGCTCCCCCTATCCCTCCTTAGGGCTGTGACACAGCTGGGAAGCGACTGCACTGCACTCCTCGGATACAGCTCGGACGAGACGTGGGCGGCTCCTTCCACAGCCTTCCCAGGCGGAGGCAGAGCAGCACCTAGGAGAAAAATTTCTGTGTTCGTTTCTAAAAAAGAACACATTTATTTAAAACAACACAGCCGCCGCGGGGCTCTCATAGGTGTTGAGGACAGGGGAGGGGGGGCCGTCCGGGGCGGCACAGCGTCGCGGCCCCGTCAGAACTCGAAGGTGCCGAAGTGCGCGGCGCGGACGCCTGCCTTGGGCTGGGGCTTGTAGCCGATGCGGTCGTTGATGATCTGCTCCCGGCTCTTGTGCTCGGCGCCCAGCGCGATACCCGCCGCCTCCTCGCCGGCCGCCACCTCTGCCTCTTCCCGCTGCTTCTTGCGGCTCTGCGAGGCGGAGAGGCCGCGTCAGGGCGCGCCGGGGACCGGGCCCGCCCCGGCCGGCCGCCCCCACGGGCCCCGCGCGCACCTCCAGGTCCTTCCGGACGCCTTCGAACTCCTCGATGTCGTCCAGCTTCAGCTCCAGCCGCGTCGGCTTCCGCCGCAGCATCACTCCCGCCGCTGCCGCCTCCCGGCCTGCCCCGCGCGGCGCCCCACCCCTTCCGGTCTGTCTCTCACTGCGCGCATCTTCCGGTCTACGCCCCCTTCCGCTCTGTCACTTCCGGTCTGCCCCGCGCCACCCGGAAGTGCTCCGTGAGGCGCCGCGGTCGTCAGGCGCTGCAGCCATGGCTTCGGTGCGGGCACCGGTGGCGCGCGGCGGGGCTCGGCCAGCTCCTGTGAGGGCCCCCGCGCCGCCTGAGGTAGGAGCTGCGGCTTTTGGGTGTTTTCGCAGAATCTCGTAATTTTCGTGATGGGTTCGTGGTGAAGGCAGTGTTCTGAGCACGGGGCCGGCCCCCGCTGCACCTAGGAAAGGGAGTTTGGGCTCTCCTGTCCGGGAGCTCCGTGTGAGGAGCGGGATGAACTTCGTGGCTTAGAGTTGGGAACAGAAATTCCACAGAAAAACATCACCTGAAAGCGGTGCCCAAGCAGATAGCAGGGGGACAAAAAGGGCCCGATCTAACTTGAGCACTATACCCAAACGCTACATTTTAGCTCTTCTCTTTGTGCTCAGGGTGCACCCGTGACACTCTCACACAATGTCAGGGTCTCCTCACACACCCCCAGGCCCCAGCAGATATTCCTGCTGCAGGCATGCTGGCAGTGCTCTGCTTTGCAGCCAGCACGCAGAGGGATTCCTGACAATTTTGCCTTTCCTTTACAGCCCACAAAGAGCAAACCATCAGAGGAGGGTGATGCTCCCCCTGCCAAGAGAGCGCCCATCTTCTATGGCAGCCTGGAGGAGAAGGAGCGGGAGCGACTGGCAAAGGGGGAGTCCGGGCTGCTGGGGAAGGAGGGGATGAAGGCTGCCCTCGAGGCCGGCAACATCAATATCAGCAGTGGTGAGAGTGCTCAGCCACCTGTTTTTGCCTTTCCTCTTGAATTTGATATAATCAAAAGTCACTCTGATAATCTCTGAGCATAGATTAAATTTGAGAAGGGGAGGCTTTTGCCTGGGGTGCCAGCTTTTTGTTGGGATCTTCCTGTTGGAGAGGGATCTCCTGTCCAGCTTCTTTGTCCAGTCTGATGGTTTCACTTTGGTTTAGGTGAGGTCTTTGATTTGGAGGATCACATGAGTGAGCGGCAGGCGGAAGTCTTGGCTGAGTTTGAGCGTAGGAAGCGAGCCCGGCAAATCAACGTCTCCACAGATGACTCTGAAGTGAAAGCTTGCCTGCGAGCCCTCGGGGAGCCCATAACACTCTTTGGAGAAGGTCCTGCAGAGAGGAGGGAGAGGTGCTGTGCCTGCCCTTGTGTGTTGCAAAGAGGGAACGCTCAGCTTCCCCCAGTTTATTGTATTCCTAATGTTTTCCTTGCAGCTGGCATGCAGCAAGTGCTGCCAGTCAGTAGTGTTTTGTTACAACGTAACAAGGGTTGTCCAGAAGAAAGGATGGAACACAATGAGTGTTTGTCAGATGGTATGAGATTTCACCGAGTGAACATATCTTAATGTGCTTCTTTTCAGATTAAGAAATATCCTCTCAGTGGTCGGCACAGATGCATTAAAAAAGACGAGGAAAGATGATGACAGGTCTAAAAAGTCTAAAGAAGAGGTAATGATTTCTCAGGCTGGGGGAGATTTATACAGTCACCTTTTGGATGCCTTGTTTTGGTGGTCTCCAAGATGTTCAAGACCTGGTTTTGGTCACGGTGCAGATTCTAATATCATCCCTTCTTTCTCTTTTTCCTTTGTTGCCCATTTTAGCAGAACTGTATCAATGCATTGTTTAAATCAGCAACATTAAGACTGGCTTGTACTTAGCCAAATTCTGTGTTGTGTACAGTATATAAAACAGGCGGTTGATGTTTGGACTGTTACATAGTATACCGAGTTCTTATTGTTTGTCTTTCTACTCAGGAAGAAAAAACTGTTCCTGCTACCGCACCCTTCTGCCTTTGATTCATCTTTCTTTTAGCTTCTCCTTTCTTTTTTTGAATCCATTTTTCCCTTACCATTTTGGGGGGCTGATGTAAGAGGAAGTCATCTAGGACAACTGCACTGAGCAGTATCATGCAAGCTTTTTCTTTGGCTTTGTTCTTTTCCTTACAGTATCAGCAAACTTGGTACCATGAAGGACCACGTAGTCTGAAAACAGCAAGGCTGTGGCTTGCTAACTATTCGCTTCCCAGGTAAAGAAAGCTAACATAAATGAAGGGGACAAATGCAACCTTTTCTAAACTCTTAACTACTAATCCCATTGTGGGTAGCTCAGTAAATTTGAGATCAAAAGAATGGAGAACATATACTGGTAGACAAATCTGATGGGCTTAAAGATTGAGTTATTAGTGACTTGACTCTAGTGTTAGCTCAGTAATGGGGAAGTGAGGGTTTCTAGTGGCAGGGCATGGGAAATTTGAACACCTGTTACTTCATCTTTGCTCTTCACAGGGCAGTGAAGCGTCTAGAAGAAGCCCGGCTACTCAAAGAGATTCCAGAGGCAACCAGGACATCGCAGAGACAAGAACTACACAAATCCCTACGAGTAGGTTTGCCATCTGTTCAACTGCTGCTTTTGATCATTTTTTCCTGAGTTTCAAAGAGATCAGAACGAGAGAGCTGCCTGGAGGTGCTGTCCAGATGCGTGTAATTTGCTGTGCTGTGCCTTGAAGAGCTTTGCATTTTCTCTCTTCTAGTGATACGCATATTCTAACTCTGTTTCTGCAGTTGTTCAGAGAGATCTGCTTTTGTTGTCTTCCCACATTGCAGAGGGATGAAGAGACATCCCTGTGTTGATTTGCCTCTTGCCTTTGAGGCTAAACAAATTGCTTCTTGGGGTTGTCACATGTTTAGTTGGTTAGAAAGGAACGGATTGCTTTTCTCATCCTGTACCATGGTCACTATTCCATAAACCCACTGAATATAATAACCAATATAGTAATGGAAAATGTGTTTTAGAATGCCCCTGAGGCACCATTTTCAAGCACGTTAAGTCAGATTGCTAACTTAATGGGATGGCTTAAGCACACTGTGTTGCCACTCCAATCCTGTTCAGACCCAAATGCATTAGCTGCCAGTGGATTTGCTTCTCCTCTAAGAGCATTGCCTGCCCTCATCTTTCTGGATCTGTTCCTTGGATGAGATGTAGAAAGAGGTCAAAACTGCACTGAGTTCTCAGTGAAGGCTGGAGTTGCAAAGCAGGGCTCCAATGTTATTGATGGCAAGTATGATGGGTGGCATACTGAGTGCTAAGCTGAGCCATGGGGCTGTGCTAGCTTCTCTCAGTCAGGTGGGCTCCGTGGCCCTTCTGCTTGGGGCTGGAGTAGCTCTGAGGTAACTTCTCCCTTTCGAAGTGATTTCCCTGTGGCCTCTGACTTCTACCTCAGTCGTTGGCCAGGACTTTCCCTAGGTCGTTTGTATTTATTCATTGTTTTCTCTGTATTTGGTTGCAGTCCTTGAATAACTTCTGTAGTCAGATTGGGGATGATCGCCCGCTGTCCTACTGCCACTTCAGTCCCAATTCCAAACTCTTGGCTACCGCCTGTTGGTAAGTTCTCTTCAAAGCATTTACTTTAGGGCATGGGTGTCCAGTCTTTTGGCTTGCCTGGGCTGCACTGAGTGAAGAGGTGCCTTAGGCCTCATATAATAGGTTGCTGTGAAAGTAATACTTCGTGTTTATTCCCATGGAAACTACAACAGGTGCAGTGAGCACAGTGACTCTTTTTGATAGAGCAAGTTCTCAGCTACAAAACACTATTTTTCAATATAGTCAGCACCATTAGCTCTTCATTTTTGCCAGTGATGAACAAGAGCCTGCATGTCACGCTCACTAAAAATGTGCACTAGAGGAAGTGACCACTTTTCACTGTGGACACTGTGGAAATGCACCGCCCACCCCTCACTGTGCTCACATCCTCTGTTTGGTCTCCAGAAACATTCAGAAATGTCGCTGAATGTCAGTGGGTGCCATTTTTTCCTCATGGAGGAACCCAGTGACGCACCTTTGCTCCGTGTGTGTTTCCACGTCGGACGCTGTTTTGTCAGACAGCCACTTACCCCCTGCAGAAGCCCTTGGTGTAGTTTTGCAGCTTTGTTTGGTAAGCTGTTTGCTGTTCCTGTCTACACTGACTTCTGTTTCTTGCGTTCGACAGGAGCGGACTGTGCAAGCTGTGGTCTGTGCCTGACTGCAATCTTGTTCACACCTTACGAGGTAGAGAATGACTTTCACTGAAATCCTGTGTAATGCTTTTGTTCCTCTTTAGGCTGAATTCCTGTACCTGAACTGTTTTGTGACTGAAAATGTGTTCTTTGGGCAGACGTTGCTCTAATAAGAGCATCGCACAGGGTTGTGGAGCGCAGACATGCGTCAGATCAGAGAAAGTCCTGACCTTTCTCTTAAAGAAAAAAACAGAGTTTGTTGTTTCCATTTCTGGATGATGCTTTCATTTTGCTTCTTTTCAAAACCGAGTTTGAGTTATTTTGAGCCAAGTATTAGCATTTATGGCCAGACCATGTAGTACCAGTGAGGTTCTCTGAACAGTGGGCACAACTTTGACTGAATACAAATCTCTTCATTCACATCTGTTGAATTTTCACTGTGTTTTGAAGGTTGCAAATCTCAGCGTTTGATATTCTTAAATGGGTGCCACTGGAACTGTAATTTGAATTTTGATTTTCCTTTCTCTTAAGGACATAGCACCAATGTAGGAGCAATAGTCTTCCATCCCAAAGCCACTGTCTCCCTCGACAAGAAGGACGTTAACTTGGCCTCGTGTGCAGCTGATGGTTCTGTCAAACTCTGGAGCCTTGAAAGGTCAGAATGACACGGGGCATACATAGATGCAGCGTTGTTGTTTGGGGGTTTATCTTATAAAACAATGGACATTTACTTTCCTCCTGGCAAACGCAGACTGTTATTGTAACACCAGTGCAATTCCCAGCCTCCTCCTTGAGCAGGAGAAGACATCACCTTGATTAGGGGAAACGAGGCGAGGGAAATTGTCTGGAAAGAATTAAGTCAGTATTGCTGCTGAGCATTAGCAACCTGCTAATGCAGTTGGGTGATGGATGGAAAATCTGGAGATGTTTTTGTTCTGATATTTCATTTAGGAGAGAATTTCCCTTCTTCAGTATTTGTATCTGCTGTGTTTGAAAAGTGGAGCGCTGCAGTGCCTCAGGAAGAGGCAGGCAGCTCTGAGGTCCTCAGTTCATTACCCGTACCCAAAAGCCATTGTTTCTAATTGCAGAAGCATACTTGTGCCAGGCAACAGTTGTTTATTAGTCTATTTATTAGTTTATTAGTTATTAGTTTATTAGTAACCACATCTCTTTAGTCTGCTGGAAAGATACTCTCAGTACTGTTCTGGTTTTCCACTGCTGGCTGCTGAGCTGCTGCTGCACGTAGCTCTGGGAGAATAAATATTTGCTCTATCCTGCCTGCCCTGGCTTTCTTCAGCATAGCAGAGTTTGCTGCAGTATGGCATGTTCTGTGTAGTGACAGCAAAGGCAGTTTCTGCTGTTGACAATTTCAGATTAACAAAGGGCCTTGTCAATTTTTGAAACTAATTATTCCAGGAGAACTTGCTGCTCAGGTTATGAGCGTGGATAAAGGGCTTTCACTTAGAGCTTCGGCTGTGTGAGCAGAAAGCAGCATTTAGAGTCAGTAGTCAGAACATTGACTTTCTTTTCTGGCCTGTATTAAAGTCTGTCTCACTGTGGTCATAGCTGCAAAGGTTTGGCTAGCGTCAGCCACCCTGACCAGTGTCTGATGATCTTCTGTCTTTCAGTGATGAGCCAGTGGCTGATATTGAAGGACACAGCATGAGAGTGGCACGTGTGATGTGGCACCCTTCTGGGAGGTTCCTGGGCACTACCTGGTAAGGGGAGTCTGTTGGTTTTTTTGTTTGTTTAAGATGCTATTACTTACAGTCACTGGGGTTCATGAAAGGCTTCGTTTCCCTGCACCTCACGTGAGACCCAGTTGGAAACTGTATCCTCTGAAGTAATAAAATACTTGTTCTCCTTGGAGATTTCCAACTGCCAGAGGAGCAGCCCACTGGTTGCTGCTGCCTCCTGAGTGAGTGTGGTCTGAGGAGGACAGTGGTGCTGAGGGAGAGGGGGACTGCACCAGAGCTGAATGGTACAAAGGTGATCTGAAAGTCCAGTTCCAGAAGCAGAAATGGTTGCTGCTGCTAAGGGGATTTCAAGTGCTAAGGGAGCGGCACTTGAACAGGGCACGTGTTTTTTGTGTGCATCTCTTCACCCGCCAGCAGATGAACATCAGTGAATTGTGTGATCCCTTCTGGGTTTAAGGATGCCACACTGATGTGGAAGTGGGGAAGCTCCCTGCTCTCCCAGGAGTGTGCTGAGGATCTCTGAGTTTTTGAGGTTTACAGTCTCATTCCTGGCTGTTTTCCTAATGCTCAATGGACCAGGCAAAGTGAATGTCCTGACAGCTGCTGTGTGCGTGCCCAGTTCAAATAGGATTATATGCTCAAATTTTAATGCTTTTTTTATTATTATTATTTTTTTTTAAGTTATGACCACTCATGGCGCCTTTGGGACTTGGAAGCCCAGGAAGAGATTCTCCATCAGGAGGGGCACAGCAAAGGGGTCTATGACATTGCCTTTCACACGGATGGATCTCTTGCTGGGACTGGGTGAGTTTGTTTGCATCAGGACCGTATGTGAATCATTACCAAGGTTTTGTTGCTCACTAATTCCAGAAGCCGCAGTACTGGTGTTCTATCAGCTGCTGAAGTCTGGAGGGTGATGCTGTGTGGGTTTTCTCTTCTCAGTGGTCTGGATGCTTTTGGCCGAGTGTGGGATTTGCGCACCGGGCGTTGTATCATGTTTCTGGAAGGCCACCTGAAGGAGATCTATGGACTTAACTTCTCCCCAAATGGGTAAGACAGGAGCTTGCATGCGTTGTGTGGGAGCTCTGAGTACAAAGCTCAGCTTTCAATGCATTCTTCCTTGGCTCCTCGGCAGATACCACGTTGCAACTGGCAGTGGTGACAATACTTGCAAGGTGTGGGACCTCCGCCAGAGGAAGTGCATCTACACCATTCCTGCCCATCAGAACCTTGTGACTGGGGTGAAATTTGAACGTAAGTACCTCCTGTCCAATGTTTCTTATTCCTGCCTTTTCTCTACTGAGGTGGCAGGGAATGGGGCAAAACATCCTTGGATCGGGAGAATCTGTACTGAGTAGTGGTAGAAGATTTGTCACGTATTTATTTGCAAAACTCATTTCTCCCTTTTTTTCCTCAACTGCAGCCAATCATGGTAACTTCCTGCTGACAGGCGCTTATGATAACACCGCAAAGATCTGGACTCATCCTGGCTGGTCCCCTCTGAAAACACTGGCTGGTCATGAAGGAAAGGTAATGGGACTGGATATCTCCCTCGATGGCCAGCTGATAGCAACATGCTCCTATGACAGAACCTTCAAGTTGTGGACAGCAGAGTAGCTCAGAGGCACTGCTGATGAACTGGGACAGAGACATTAATAATGGCTTTGAGCTAAGACCTGGGTTTTTTCTTATTAAATTTTTAAAAAAGGAAAGGAATTGGCTGTTGCAACGTGTATCGCAGCGGCTGTGGTCAGTAGCTGGTCTTGATTTCCTGGTTGAGGTGGTTTTGAAGCATCTGTGCTGACCAGGGCTTGGTTGGAGTCAAAGCTGGGATGATGTTCTTCCACTTTTTAGGACTTTTGTTTTATATACTGCAGACAGTGGTTTTCTGCAGTAATTTGGAGATGAACCACATTCTTCCACCTCCCTTCCAAAACAGGCTCACAGGTTTGCTCTGGTCTGTTTTACGCTTGTGTAGGGTTCACACAGCACTTCATGTATGGTGTGTTGTGTGTTCTCTGTTTTCTTACCTTCTGTTTTCCAGGATGCTTTAACAGCAGGTTGTGTCTTCAAAAAATAAAGCAGAGTTAGCTGTTAGAGAAGAGACTACCGCAGTTCCTCTGCAGGTTGGTCTCTGAACACAGAAGCCTGTATCTCCTTTGTTTCCACTTGCAGTGGAAGTTGCAGGCCAAAGAAATTTTCAGTGTGCATCTCATGTCCCAGCTCCTTGAGCTGTCTCACAAGTTGGGTGCTTCACGTCTCCTCTCGAAGGTCTTGATGTGTCTCACCTGAGATTGATGCAAGGAAGGCTGCTTCGTTGTAGGGTTGTCCCGTTCTAACCTCCACTTATTTGTTGTTTATTCTTTAAACTGAAGATATCAGATGTGTTCTAGAAAATCAGAACATGGCTTGAACATCTGCATTTGCCCAGACCCAGAAGGGTCTGACTAAGAAGTGGAAGAATTACAGGGATGTTGTGGTAGACGGTTTGATTTCTGTCTGTCTTAAAATATCATCAGGAGAAAAGAGAAAACATTCGTATCTCTCCTTTGTCCACGGAAACACACAGTGCTGTTCTCAACATTTGTAGTGGGGGGCATCAAAAAACCACTCATGAGTCACTTCCCTTCTTCTAGCAGAGGGCTGTGTGCTCTCTGCTCCCTTCCAGAAGTACGGTGGCATCTGCCATGTGCTGCATGTTCTTTCTTATGTACTCCCAGGAAAAATGTTAACAGACTCGAGGCCAGGAAATAGCACAAAAACCATATTTAATTGCTGTGTTCTCTTGTATAAGCCTAAATATTCAGCCATGTATGCTCAAGCCCCTTCTCAGGTATCATTTGAAGGGTCTGCGTGCTGCCAGCTGCACAGACGGGGATCTCCCTGCCCATAAGGGACAAACTCCTGGGGTGTTTCTCAGCAGGCTGCCAACTGTGGGACAACCCTTACGCAGTGCTTGTCCTGCTCCCACCTGGCACAGCAGCATCTTTCTAGCTGGCTTAGGATGAAATGTTAGACGCATTTGAACTGTATTTACACTCGCTCAGCACCATTCAGCAGGATGAAGAACTGGAGTAAGGAGAGGAGGCTGAGCATTCCCTGCCTGATGCCATAGCATGCTGCAGAGCTGCCACCTGGGACCACACAGGCCAGAGCTACCTGCTGCAGAGCTGGGAGCCAGCTGTGTCACAGCAGGCCAATACACACTGTTCATCCCCTGGAGTCCACTGGAGGCACTGTGCTGTGAGCTGGCCTAGCGATGCTGATTTAAATCTGATCCAGGGAGAGACACTGATCCCTGGTTTCTTCTCACAGCACTGAAGTCCCAGCTTGGTTGTTCCTTCTTTTCACAGTAAAAGCAGCTTTCCTGGTGCAGGAGGAGTGCTCTGATGAGGCACTCAGACCTGAGAAACAGCACAGAGATGGCACGTGCTTTCTCATAGCTCATTTCTCCTCCGCTGGCTCCCTTTGCAGCCAGGTTGTGTGGGGGCTTTGTGACTGAAACCCACAATACTCTTTCCAGAGTGAGAATTTGGCCTGAATGCATCGCTGATTCAGCTTTTCTTCTAGCTAGCTCTAACTGCTTCCCACCACCCGTAAGCAAACAGTAAGCAATACACCCCCTGTGCACTGCAGCTCAGCTGCATCACTGCTCTGCAGGCATGAGGTCACCCATTGCCTGCTGTCAGTGGAAGAATTTGGGGATCAGATCCCCGCGGACAATCTACTGGGAAGGATCCTGTGGTCAAAGTACTGCCACCTCCTCCAGCTCCAGCTCTTCACGGTGCCTCAGCTGCAGCACGTGGATCCCTGAGTGAAAGCTGGCACAGAGCAGCGTGGAGCTGTCACAGGCAGCCAGTGAGGCCAGCGGTCCGGCTCCCTCGAGGCACGCGGTGGCCAGGCAGGCTGAGGAGGGAAGAGAAAAGTCACTCCGACAGCAGGTGAGAGGAAAGGTGAGCGTGTCTTGAATTAGTGCACATTAGCTGTAGTGAGCGTGTAACGCCAATGAGTTTTGCTGGACCCAGCACAGAGCACATCTGTAACCCTCCCCCAGAGGCACCGTCTGCCCTCTGCATGAGCACTGAGATAAACCTGTGCTGCAATGGGGCCTGGCAGACAAGCAGCTTTTGTGTCTGGCTCTGGTGGGGACCCAGCCCTCAGCCAACTCACGGCATGCAGAGATTGCCATTCAAGATGGTGATTGCAGCTTCCCCCCGCCATGCTCCTGTGCAGCCTGTGTTCCTTACGACTTCCCCTTCCTAAGGAAAGCACTGGAGTTCCCCTGTTCTTTTTGATTTTCATTGTTTGTCTTTCACTGCTGAACTTGGACATCCCATCATTGCTCCCATTAGTTCAAGGAGGATGCCCATCGCCTCCAGCCTCGTGCACCCAGCCACACTTCTTTGCCAGAGGATGGACACAAATTGCACTGGTGCTCATCACCACCCATCCCTACGGCTGCATGAAAACCCAGGGCTGGCAGGCACACCGCTGTGCGCTCATCGCCCCAGGGAGACAACAGCCAGGTCTGTTATCCCAGGGCAGTGCCCTGCCTACCTCCGGTGTCCCGGTCCCAGACCTTCACTTTGCTGTCGTGTGAGGACGTGGCAATGCAGGAGGTGAGAGCAGGGCCCCATGGGAGGAAGACACACGAGGCTGTCGTTTGCAGATGCCCTCTGTACTCACACACCCGGCTCCTGGTCTGCCGCAGGTCCCACAGCTGCAAGGCAACAAGCGGTGCTCAGAGCTCGGGCTGTCACTGCCACCTGCCAGCACGGAGGGGTCTTACAGAGAGCGGAAGGTGGGTTTGGTTAAAGAGGCACATCTCTGCCTTTATCCCTGCCGATGTGCACCTCCCACAGCACTTCAGACCCCAAAACAGCACTTCAGACCCCTAAAAGGTTTTCACTGTTTATCTAAACATGCACCTGCAAACAAAATCCCAGCACTTAATAAGGAAGGGTATTTGCTGCTGCAGAAGACTGACCAAAGGGATAGATGGGGGGAAACTGAACTCCAGCCTGACCGGTGACACCAGGTAAGGCTGAAGCAGAAGGAGCTGTGGAGCACCGAGCTGCCGCCCTCTGCTGTGTGCTGTGGAGATGGAGAGAAGCAGGAGGAGGACTGGGTGCCCTCCAGACTCACCGTTGCTTCGCAGCCCTCCCCAGCAAAGCCACTGCTGCTGCTGACACAATATCGCCCGTCCTGGCTCACATCACAGCTCGTCTGGATGTGCCGCTTGCCTGGGAACGTGTGAGCCACCTGCAGCTCCCGGCTGTCCCACATCCTGGAAGCAGCAAGAGGGGATGGGGACACAGAAGCACTACTGTGCTACAGGAGCCCTTGGTGCCCTCCCTGCAACCCTGCTGTGCTTTGCCACCACGGAGCAGCCTCCCTCCTTTCTACAAGCCTTTACCCAGGGCAGCTGTGTGGAGCTCTGAATTGTTCTCCTTCGTGCCCACAGGCGGGGCCCAGTGCTGCTTACAGCTGCAGATGCCCCCATGCTGTCCTCCCGCAGCAGGAGACCCGGGTGAGCCGGGAATGGCTTCCAGCCACACGTGGGGACAGCAGATGGGGAGAGCAGGAAGACAGGAAGAACATCTGCCCCAACAACCCCCTGCGCGCTGACCCTGCCGTACCCATCGGCACATGGCCCAGGCTGCAACTCCCCTCTCTGCGGCTGCCCAGAAGGATTTACCTGATGGTTTTATCCTCTGACGTCTGGATGACGTAGGGCTCCCCAGGGACCCAGCACAGATGCGTTACCTGCAGAGGGGAAGGGATGGCTGGCAGCGATGTTAGGATTTGGGCTTCCTTAGCAGGCAGGGAGGAACCAGCAGCTCAGCAGGATGCAGTGCCATGGGAGCAGAGGTACCCCAGGCACCACTTTGTCCACTGCTTAGCACAAGGGAATTAATAAATTGCTGAGGAGAGGAAAACCAGCCTCAAGCTGTGATCTCCAGAAGCATCAGTCAATCTTCGTGCTGTCTCAGGGGTTTTGTGTAGTGCTGAACTCAGGGCAAATTCACTCTCTGGGGCTTTGCGTGCAAGGGACCGAAGCAGGCAGCGAGCTGCCATTATGGGATGCGAAGAACCAGGGGCTCCTACCAGGTTCCTGGAGAGAGCAGCTCTGCACAGGCACTCTCCAGTCTCCACGTCCCATTTGCGAACGGTGTTGTCTCGTGAACCTGTGCACAGCCGAGACGCATCTGCAAGAGCAAGTCAGCAGGCACTGCCACGCTACAGCGGGAAGAACCGCCGTGAGGAGTGTGCTGCTCCTCACCCGGGCTCACAGCCAGTCCAGTAACGACCAGCTCATGTCCTGGGAAGCGCCGCCTTGGCCGCAAGGTCCCATGGAGCTCCCACATCATTACCGTTCTGTCCCGGGATGCGCTGAAGATGCTGCTGGAATCGTGGGTGCAGGTGACCTGCAGAGGAGCAGATGCAGAAACGGGTTGGGCTCCAGGCTGGCCGCGTGCAGAGGAAGCACAGCTGCTGAGGCTGGTCTGCTTCCTGCCATTTAGTGGGAGCTATTGGTGATAGGTGAATGGTTGGACTGGATGATCTTGTAGGTCTTTTCCAACCTTGGTGGTTGTATGATTTTATGGGCAAAAGAAAACTTTCTTAGAAACCCAAACGAGTGCATTGCAGTCGCTGTGAGCGTCGGGATGTATGAAAGGTGAGACGGAGAAGCACTGGGGGCTGCTGGGTGCTGCCCGGTCACCCCAACAGAGCAGAGTGGGCGCTCTGCAGATCCAGACTGCCGTTCTGCCGCTCCTGTTCCAGGCTGTGGTAGAGGCAGGAGACCCCACCGCACTCCCTGGCGCTCACCTTGGTGACCTCGTGCTTGTGGCTGACGAAGCGCCCCAGCACAGCTCCAGACCTCCAGTTACAGACAGCCACGCTCTGCGGAGAGCCGGGGGAAGGAAGTCAGCGGCGGCAGCGGAACGGGACACAGAGGGCTCACACACAGCCTTGGTTTGTCTTACACCGAGCCCAAAGAGGGAACAGATCCTTCTGTTTTTGAGCTCCTACAGCAAGCACAACTGTCTTCAGAGCACATCCCCCCGTCCCCGCCACTGCATCCTCCTTATTGTACCTTATCCTTTCCTCCCGACACGCACAGCTCCGGTCTGACAGCAGCCACGCAGGTGACCGCATCGCTGTGTGCAGGGCTGTGCAGCTCCACCGCCCCGCCGTGTCCTGGCCTCCCCATGGAGCCGTCAGCCCTGCAAGCGGCAGAGGGACAGCTGCGGTGTGTTTTAAGGTCAGATATTAGGACAAACTTCTTATCAGGAAGAGTGGAGAGGTGGTGGCACAGACTGCCCCGGGGGTGGGGGGGTCACCGTCCCCGGAGGTGTTCAGGGAATGTGGAGATGCGGCACTGAGGGATGTGGTCGGTGGTGGGAACGGGTCAGGGTTGGGGATCCTTGAGGCCTTTTCCAACCTGAACGATTCTATGATTAAGGGCAGACTGTTCAGCCTCCAGAGCTCTGCCTTAGCAACCAGGGAGTGTAAGTGGGCACACCGACACGCTCAGCTGCTGCTGTGAGTTACGTTTTGGATCCCAGCCCCCCAGAGGAGCCAGGCAGCAGCAAGGCTCAAAAATGAAGAACTGATCCATAAATTCAGCAGTGAAACTAAACCCACACGCCTGATATATCCCCCATTCATCCAGCCCCCTGAGTAACCCAGGATAGGACCATCTGAGGATGCTTTACCCGTACGTGGCCGTGTGCAAGCTGATCTTACTCTGCAGTTTCCCCATCACACAGCATCAGCTGCAGGCAGCAGCATGGAGCATCACAGCGCCGGGCTCAGGCACTCACTGCTGGGACAGGGCTGGGCACGAGGAGACGCGGTGTGGCAGATCCAGAGAGATTTCTGCTTCCAGAATCCGGGATAAAGCACTGCCCCCCCCTCCTCGGGGGTCACATCCTGGGCGATGCCCACCCTGTGTGTGACACTGAACGGACACCGCCTGCAGTCACGGAAGGAGGGCAGCCACCGACCAACCCGTTTCAATGGCAGAGAATTACCAAGCCCAGTAATTGGATTCTCTGCAGATGAAGATTTACCAATTGGATTTAGTCTGTGTTAGGCGTACGTTAGCACTCCCATCTTCTGGGCAGGTGTTCTGCCAACAGAAGGGCAGGAGAAAGCCCAGCTCCTACGGCTTGAAAGACTTCCTAGTGGAAGGAAATGAATGCATTCAGTCTGCCCGGAGCCTGGGAAGCTCCATACCAGCAGCGCTCGGCAGGGGTCGGTGGCATTCCACACCACATTCCCTTTCTAATTTTACCCTGGCAGCCGCTGTGCTTAGCAATTAGTAAAACCAGCTAATCTCAGCCTGCTCTATCCACAAGCCTGCGTGTTCCAAAGGGGCAGAGAACTGTCGCTCCTTCACTTCCATCAGAGCGGATCAAAGCACTTTGGGACACCGGGAACAAAGGAGGTTTTCCCGTGACAGCGAGAGAACGCTGGAAGTTGTTTCTCCTGCAAAGTAAAACGGCAGGAGGATGCTAAGGCTTCAATTCTGACTTAAATTCCGGCCCTCGGTCGGGCTGCTGCAACGGCTGTGCTGTTTCTCCCGCAAGCACAGCCATGCTCCCGTCCTTCCACTCCTGCCCCGATGGCTGCAGGGAGAGCAGCGCCGTGCCGGGTAGCGGCCGCGTCCTTCTGCCCTCTGCGAAAAGAGCGGATCCTTCCGGGTCCTGAAGGAACGATCGGTTCCATGGACGGGGCTGCGCCGCTCCGCAGCTTTCCTACGGGTTTGCCGCGACCGCGCTCGCTCCCGAAGCCCCTTCCGCAGCACGGAGCCGCACGCGGGGACCCCCCGCCCACCGGGAACCTCCCGCCCTCCCAACGCACCGCTTCACAGAAACCCAAATCATTCTTTTTTAAACCAGATTATCATTTTTCAAAGCCGGCCCTGCCATTGCCCGGGGCGCTGCAGTGTCGCCGCAGCGACGCCCGCACGGCAGAACGAGGGAACGACGGCACCCGCAGCGCTGACCCCGGCGTGCGGCGCCGGTTCCCGCACACGCCTTTCCCCATCGCTGCGGCGCCGGCGGATCACGCGTACGCCCGAAGGATGCCGGCGGAAGCCGTGCTTCCCGCAGCCCCACCGCGGCCACGCAGCCCGATGTCCCCGAGCGGCTGCCGGGAAGCACCGCCTCGCACTCACCGCGGCCGCTCCGTGTCCCCGCTCCGTGTCCCCGCTCCCAGCGGTTCCATGGCGACGGGCGGGGCGGGACGGGGCGGGACGGGGCGGGCGGTGCTGATCCCTCCCGGCCCGGCCCCGGTCGCACCGCCGCCCCCCGCACCTGCGGCAGGTGCCGCCGCTCAGCATGGCCCGGCGGGGCGCGGAGCCGCGGGCGCTGCCCGAGAGGGCGGCGGAGCTGCGGGTGAGCGGGCGGGGGATCCCCGGGGGTCCTCCCCGTGGGCGAGAGGCGAGCGGGGTGCTGCGGGCCGGGCCTGCGCCTGCGCCTGGTCGGGGGTGGGGAGCTCTCCTTCCCTCCCTTCCTCCCTCCCTTCCTCTTGCTTGGGGGTTCCCGGGGGCGGCTGCGGGGGGCCCCGTGGGAGTGAGTGGGGCTGCGGGGGGCTGAGGGGTCGCGGCAGGGATGTCCCGGCTCTGCCAGCCCCGCCGGTGCCGGGCCTGAGCGCTGCTCTGCTCTGCTCTCTGCGTTCCAGAACAAACTCGTGGACCGATGCGAGCGGCTGCAGCTGCAGAGCGCTGCTATCGCCAAGCACGTGGCCGAGGTGCTGCCCGCCAGGAGCCAGGGCGTGCTGGTAAGTCCGTGCCCTGTCCTGGAGCAAAGCCGGTCCCGGGGCTCCTTGGCACACAGGTGTTGGTGTGCTGCCATCCAGCATCATTCTAGAATCATAGAATCACAGAATGGCCCGGGTTGGAAGGGTCCTCAAGGATCGTGAAGCTCCGACCCCCCTCCCGCAGGCAGGGCAGCCAACCTCCACATTAATACCAGACCAGACCAGTGCCCCATCCATCCTGGCCTGAACACCTCCAGCGATGGACAGGGCATCCACAGCCTCTCTGGGCAGCTGTTCCAGCACCTCACCACTCTCGTAGTAAAGAACTTCCCCCTGATATTCAACCTGAATCTTCCCTACTTCAACTTAAAACCATTTCCCCTTGTCCTGCTGTTATCTACCCTCTCAAAGAGTTGCCTCCCCTCCTGTCTGTAGGTTCCCGATAGGTACTGGAAGGCTGCAGTGAGGTCACCCCAGCTGTGGCTGGCACCTCATCCTGTCCTGCTCTGCTTTGTGCTTTGCTGTCCCTGAGGATGAAGCCAGCTATCGTGGTCAGCACTGCTTTTTACTGATGGTGGCTCCTGGCAGTTCAGAGGAGGGCTGCCGTTTGGGTCCCAGGCAGAGCAGGCGGTTGTTGCTCCCTTGCTGCAGTGGTTGGTGGTCAGCGTGCAATTAGTTTGTGTGCTGGTTGGGCACACAAGGAGGCGGTCAGCGGGTTTGGGGTTGGTTATCCCATTCACCTCTGTTTGCTGTGGCTCGGGCTCAGTTATCAGGGCAGTGTGAGAAGCTCAGCGCTCAGGAAGCCGACGGGGGCTGTCAGTTCTCGTTTGGGCTGCAGCTGTTTCTCCTCCCTCCTTTCCCTGGCAGAGCGCCGCTAACAGTGCACGAGAGTTGGTCATCCAGAGGCTGATCTTCGTGGGGAAGGTGTGTGAGAACGAGGAGCAGCGGCTGCTGGAGGAGGTGCACGCCGAGGAGGAGCGGGCGCAGCAGAGCATCCTGACGCAGCGGGCGCACTGGACGGAGGCGCTGCAGAAGCTGTCTGCCCTCCGCACGTACCTGGTGGACATGATCACCAACCTGGACGACCAGGGCTTGGTGGTGAGTACCCCTCCCTGAACCAAGGGGGGGTCCGGCTGCCCAGGAACAGCCTCCGTTTTTCATCACGGATGCCTCAGACTGAATTTTGGCGTTGATTAGCTTGTGCAGGGACAGCAGGCAGCTGGAATTGGGCTTCAGGTGATCCCAACAATCCCCCCGGGTTTCTAGGTGGGCGTGATGCTGCCCACTTGGCTCAGATCAGACTGGGCCGTCAGCTTTCTGCTGCCCTGTTAGTAAAAATGTGGTCCTTAGGAGCACCTGCAGCTCTTCTTGGTCCATCCTGTCGTGCAGCATATTCCTCTGTCTGAGGTATTAACCACACACAGCAGTGTCTGCTTCCTTTTGCACAGCTGCTTTTCCAGCTGCTGAACTGCGCTTTACTAAGCGGCTCCTCTTGCTTTAGATGCAGGCAGGGAAGCACTGCACCTCCTGCTCGCTCTTAGCTGCTGCTTGTCATATCTGACCTGATGCAGAAGGCCACAAGACCCTCTTATTTCTCCTTTTGCCAAGTAAAGGAGGGGGAATAGCATTCATAAATTCTCCACTCTGGGTCCTTGGTGTTGGTATTTATCACAAGCTGATACGTGCCATCTCATGGGAGAGCGAGGAGCACGTAGTGAACCCTGCAGCTCTGAGCTGGGCTCCGAATTTCTGCTGCTGCTTTGTTAACTGATGTCACCAGAGAGGGGCCCAATGTCAGCAGGTGCAGGGAGGAATGGAATTGCTCACGGCGTTGTCTGTCTTTTGGCTTAGGGTCTGTAACCCTTGCAGCACCTTTACCTCTTACTGAAGGCTTTCAGGGTTGTTGGCTGCTAGCACGGGGTGTTCCTGCAGGGCCCCAGAGGTGGGGAGGAGGGAGGGACACAGGACAGAGCCTGACAGACAGACAGAGCTGGGGTTTTCTCACGTGGGGCAAGGCAGGACGCAGCGGTAAGAGGCTCCGGGTGCATCCAGCCTGGTGTGTACCAAAGGGCAGGGGTCCGATCTGCTGCTCTGTGGTTCCCAACACCAACCTGCTGTAGGTCTCCCTCGTGTTTCCCTCCCAGCAGGTGAGCCAGTTGTGTTTGCAGTCTCCAGCTCCCCACAGCTTGCAGGCTGTCTGGAAGGCCCTGTGCTGTGCCAGAGCTGCTGCCATCTGCCACTTGGCAGAGCTGAGCTGTAGGTACAGGGGAGGTGCAGCGTCCTCAGCTCCTCAGCTGCTCCCACTCATTTTCTGAGGCAAGGAGTGAAAAGTGCCACAGCCAAAGAAAATGGATGTTGGATGCTTGCTGAGGCCAGGGCTGTGGTCAGAGGTGCTTTCTGTGGGTCAGGAAGAAGACCGGTGCTCCCTGGGTCCCTGGTTTGCTGTGCCCCAGCCTGGGTTTGGGATTTTCTCTGTGGGAATTTCAGCTGATGACTCTTTCTCTCCTTGTCCCCAGAATGCGGAACAAGAGATCTTCGAGAGGTTAGTACCTGCCTGCTCCTGCATTTCCTCACCCCTTCTCCAAGCCTGCCCAGCACCTCCTGCTTTCCCCCTGTGGGCAGCACGCCACAGCTCTGCTCTTCCCTCCCATGTGCTGAGGATGAGGACGGAGCACAGAGATTCTCACATGTCCTCTGGTCTTTGCTTCATGCACTGCACTGCACCAGAAGTGCTGGGAGCCGGGCTATGCAGTGCCCCTCTGCAGGCACCTGCAGGTGCTCTGGCACTTGCTGGCAGGAGACCTCCTCCAGCCCCTCAGAAAACAGCACGGTGCTGCCCTGGAGGCAGGGTCACATCGCCCACCTGAGGAGCTGGCCTGCTGTTTCTGCCTGCAGCTTCCCTGCAGAGAGCAATAAACCCACTGCAGCACATCGTGCCTGCCAGCGCCAGATGAGCTGACTTGTGCTGGAAGCTGCAGGGACCCAACAGGTCCTTACCCTCGTTATGTGGGATCTGCAGTCCCAGCTCACTGCCCTGCTCTAGCAATCAGGCTTTATCCACACAAAACCTCGCAGGGAAACCCGATGCTCTCCCTGCAGCCCTCCCATTGTTTTCCCCTTTTATCTCCAAGGCTGGTCTTGGCCGTGTGTAATCTGTGTGTGCTGCACGAGGAAGCTGTTGGCTCAGGCTGCAGGGTGGTGTTTTAAAACTGAAGCCCTTTCAGAAGGGGCCTGTGATCAAAACCAACCAAAGTATCACTTTGGAGGGGAGCCGTTCCCCTGCACTGAGTGCCACTCATGTGACTCCTCCAGCCCGTGTTTCCCTGCTCCTTTCCCGAGGGCTCTGCCACCACCTCTCAGCAACTGTCAGTTAATCACCGGATCTCAAAGTAACTGCTGTGTCTCTTTGCTAGGACGGAGGTGGCGGAGGGAATCTTAGAGCCTCAGGAGTCTGCCAAGTTAAACTTTAATCAGCAGCGTGTTCAGAGTCCGCTGCTGCACCGCCTGTGGGCCTCTGCGGTTCTCTGCTGCGTAGCAGGTCAGTGTCCTTCTCAGATTTGGATTTCTGCGAGCTCATTTTGCACCCCAATTAAGCCCTGGGTGCAGTGTGACCGCCCTGAGGCTGTGTCCTGCCCCAGCACTGGAGGACCTGGCACCTCCTGTCCCCCTGTGCTGCCCCACCTCCGTGTGCTGCCTGGGGCTCACCGGGTGGGCAGCAGCAGCTGCAGGGCTGGGGGAGCAGGCAGTGGCTCTGAGCAGCTGCTGGTGGCTGTGAGCCTGAGGAGCCACGTCCTGGTGTGCCGGGGCAGCAGCGGTGGTGTGGCAGCTCTGAGCAGGAGTGGTTTTCATCTGGCAACGATCAGCTCGGATTGTGAAATGTTTGCTTTTCAGTATTATTTCCCGGGATGTTGTTAGAGCGTTTCAAACGTATTTCTTGTTCCTGAAAGGTGGTGACATCCTTCACAATTTGGAAAGGTGTCCATCTCCTCTCCCCGGGGTAACCTTCCCAACGCTCACATGATAACTCCTGACTTCTGCTCAGCTCGCTCTTGGTGGTGATGAATGCTCCCCAGATCCCTTTCGAGTGTGCGTGCTTCTGACTGGTCTCACTGTAAGGTGGTTGTGTACCAGCGTGGCAGACACTGCCGGTGGTTGTGTCTTCTGCTGCAACCTCTGGTGTTGCTCCACCTCTGAGATTAATTCAGCAAAATCCGGTGGTTGCTATTGGCAGAGCTGGGCAGGTTCTCAGCTTTTTTCCCGAGTCAGCCCCTGGTTCCCTTTGCTGTGATGTGGTTTTCCTATGGATTCCTTTCCCGGTCGCATCCTTGCCAGCTGTGAGGACCTTGAGTCACCAAATCACAGCGCAGGGTCTGTAGCTGCACACATCACGTGGAAATTTCACTCTGATGCTTTGTGTGTGTGTTTGTGGTTAGATTGAACACACCGCTGCCATAGGGTGCCTGCCTGTCTCACTAATCCTGCGTTGGGCTGTGAGGGTTTCAGTATCAGGTGTGGGAGACTGGAAATAGGAACTTGGCTTTTTCCGTGCAGTAAAATGTGTTGCAATTAACACGTACCTACTGAGCAGACGTATTACCTTATCTCAGCCCATTCCATCGTGTCTCTGGAGTGGCAGCCCAGTGGTTTGGTTACCCAGGGGCCTCATCCTGCCAGGTGCTGAATGCTGGGCAGAGGTTGATGGAGCTGGAATGGTCTTTGTGTGGCCAAGCTCCTCCTGCAGCCCAGCCCCACACACCAAAATGCTCACCTGCTCCAGCCCCGTTTCTGCATCAGCTGTAGGCTTAAAATGAATGAGAGAGGGTGGGGAAAGCAGGGCGAGGAAAGGCACTGGGCAGGGAAACTGCATCTCCTGGGAGCGGGCAGAGGTGAGTCACGCAGGCACCTTTCCCCTTCGCTTAGGGATTTACAGGGCAGGGGAAATGTTTGTGCAGTTACTCAGTGCTCACACCCCGCTCATGGGCTGCTGAGGTGTGTGTGTGGGAGGGATGGCACAGGGAAAGCATGTGGGCCCCACAGGGCTGGGTGCTGCCTCTGTGCTGTGAATGAAGGACCTGTCCTTGCATCACAGCAAAACAGACGAGCGGTGGTTCATCCAATTCCTGGTGCCACCTCCTGAGGCTGTTCCAAACTGCTCAGGGCTGACGGACTGTTCTGAGCTGATGAATGACTTTGGGCTGAGCGTGCTTTGTGGCGGGGCAGGGATTTCCTCTGCCCATCCCTCCTTGTTCCTGTGGTACCAGCTTTGCTGGTTTCCCCAAGCAGGTGCCATCCTGGCGGGCTCCTGGCTCACCTTGAGGAGGAGGAGCAGGTCAGGGAGGCTGCAGGGACAGGGCTGGGGTTTGGGTTTCTCCCTGCCATTCATAGGAATTACACCCAGTCCCTGCTCGGATCACTGCTCTCCTTCGTACTACTTGGTAGCCTGTCTGTACGGGACAGGAACCTCAGGCCATTGCCTCTGGTGCGTTTGTTCGGTGCAGTGAGTGCAGATTCCTGCCTGGATTTGGCCCGTGGCTCTGAGCTGTCTCTTCCATCCCTTCTCACACCACTCTGGGAAGTGGCAACGTGAGCGCAGCCCTTATCACTGTGGGGAGCAGATGGGCCCATTGTTGTAGGGGTGCTTCTGGCTGTGGTTCTTGGGGTGGTGAAGGCCCACCGTGTGCTCACTGCGTGCTTCTCTCCCAGGCTCTCAGGAAATCAGCATAGATGAGAAAACCATCAGCCCTCACCTGAGCCTGTCGGAAGACAAGAAAACCCTGACCTTCAGCCCCAGGAAAGCAAAGCTGGACTTGGATGGCCCCGAGCGGTTCGACCACTGGCCCAACGCTTTGGCTGCTGCGGTTTTCCACACAGGGCTCCACGCATGGAAGGTCAGCGTGGAGAAGAGCTGCGCCTACAAGCTGGGGGTGTGCTACGGCTCACTGCCACGGAAGGGGCCCGGCAATGAAGCCCGCCTGGGCTTCAACGCTGCCTCCTGGGTGTTCTCACGCTACGACAAGGAGTTCAGGTTCTTGCACGCCGGTCAGCCCCAGCCTGTGGAGCTGCTCAGGGCCCCGGCTGAGATCGGTGTGCTGGTTGACCTTGATGGAGGGGAGGTGCTTTTCTACGACCCCGACTCCTGCACCATCCTCTTCTCACACAGGGAGGCCTTTGTGGCACCACTCTACCCTGTCTTCGCAGTGGCACACCAGAGCATCTCGCTCAGCCAGTGAGAGAGGTGGCCTGCAAACACACGACTGTATGGACAGTGATTGTACACGCCACAAAGTGCCTTCATGGGGTGACACGTGCCCAGACTGGGCTACCAGCATGTACAGTGATCAGAAAAGACCTGCCTTCAGCTCGTTCGTCTGTTCTCTTGTTTTACAATGGCTTTCATCTCCTTCAGGCTACCGAGCACATGATGTTTGCCCTCCAGGACCCAGAGCCAGGACCTTTGGGAAAGACCCAAATCAGTCCCCAAACACCTCCTACAGGAGCACAGTGCTTTCTAAAGACTCTTGTGAGCTCTCCTCAGCTCCCATGCTGTTGGAGCCCTCAGGGCTGGGAGGGGAGCTGGGAGATGCTGCAGCAGGGAGCAGAGCTCCCACTGAGCCCAGTTCAGCACGGGAGGACCTTGGCCCTGACACGAGTTTGCTCAGCACCGATCTGGGAGTGCAAGGTGGGGAGGGCAAAATTGTGAAAGCTGGGGCATGGGATCAGTGTTTAATGCCTGGCTCTGCCAGCCCTCTGCGAGTGAATCATTTAATTCCTCTACAGAACAAGGGCTTCTTTCCAGCTCCGATGGGGAGGAGTGCAGGCAACAAAACACTCCATGCTGCAGGAATGAAAATTATTTCAATCTTGACGAAAGGTTAAGAGCTGTTTGGAGAAATGAAAGAGAAGTGGCAGAAGGCATGGAAGGCTGTAGGGGACACTTGGAAAGAGGAGCCCCAGTGGGAGGAGGGACACCATGATTTGGGGTTATCACCCCTGGGGGACCCACACAGGGCAGGGGCACCCTTATGGATCATCAGCTTCTTCCAGAGCAGAGGAGCAGCAGGAGAGGAGCCATTAGCATTGACCTGAATGGAGCTGCTTGTTCCCAGGGCTTGGCAAGGTTGAACATATTACAGTGAAAACAGGCAGCTGATTGATAGTAGGAAAGGTGTTGGACTGACACTGATCTTGGGTAAAGGAAAGAAACACACTTCCTTGGTGTTTAAAAATTGTTATCTTTATTTCTCAATATCGAAATCAATAATTAAGTTTGCTGGCAGTAAATTACACTAAGCAAAATTCTGCATCTCCAGACCGCTTCGCCCACAGCAGGAGGGCTGTGACTGCGTCCAGCTACAGCTCCAGGGGAGAGGGAGCTGCATGGTGAGGTGGCAAACCTGAGGTCCACCAGGTGTGCAGGGACAGCACAACGACTGCTCTGCTGGCAGCCTGTCCCTGGACAGCTCTGCAGGAATCAGTGACTAAGGAGGGATAACCATCAGTCTGCCATCCCTCCTGATGGAATTAACTTGCTGGAGCATACATGGATAGGTGTAAATGAAATGCTTTCTGTGCTGCACCCAGATACATTCCCCAGCTCCAGCAGAAGGCCCCACCCGACATGAGGCACTTGGGAAAGAAAACAGCACAAATGCTGAGTGTGCCAGGTACACTTTATTGCCTGAATGTTGCTCCTGCTCTGCGGGCAGTGCCTCTCCGCGTGCTCAGAAGCGCTTCTTTCTTTTCCTTACCCCAAACAGCAGCAAGAAGTCACAGTCCAGGAGTGGATCACCCCTCAGCAGCACTAGTCCCTCCGAAGGGCAGCTCTTGCTGCTACCACTTCTCGATGACAGCCAGGAGGTGGCTCAGTGTGGGCAGGATGTGTCCTGGTGGCACCTCTGGCTGCATGCTCTGCCCAGGGGTGTGGAGGAGGAAGCTGTGCATGCCCACCTCCCGTGCCGCCCTGTAATCCCTGCTGTAGTCATCCCCGATGTGGGCCGCCTGCTCAGGCAGTACCCCACCGAGGCGTAGGGCTGTCTTGAAGATCTTCGGGTCTGGCTTAGCAACACCCACAGCCTCAGAGGTGAGCACAAAGTGGAAGTGGTGCCGCAGGTTGCACTGCACCAGGATGCTTTCCAGCCGGTTATCAAAGTTGGAGACCACCCCCATGCGGAGGCCGTGCTGGTGGCACCAGCTCAGGGTCTCACTGGCTTCTGGCAGCAGCTCCCAGTTGCGCGCACTGCAGTAGTCCCAGTAAAGGTTTTCTGCTATCAGTGAGAGCACTGTGTCTTCGCGCACACCCGTGAGCCGGAAGGTTTCCTTGACGACATCCACCCACCACTGCCTGGAGCTCAGCCCCTCCGCCCGGCCGTAGTTGGGGAAGCGGCGGCTCTGGGCCCTGTAAGCCGCACAGAAGGATTGGCTGAGCGCCTCCGGCTGCACCTGGACGCCGTGGGCCTGGGCCTCGGCCGCATAACTCAGCCCCACGGGCTGCCGGAGCCGCAGGAGGGTGTCCTTCACGTCCCACGTCAAAAGGCGCAGCCTGAGCATCGCTTCGGTCAAAGTTAGGATTAAAAGGAACCTACAGCACACACAGGGGCGAAAGCATGACGCACCGCGGGCCCATATCAGCCCCGGGCCCGCCGGCGCTTGGGGGGCATCAGCCCCGATCTGGGGCCTCCGCTGAGGCGGGGGAATGGGGAGGGCTGGAGGGGAACGGCCTCTGTCCGCCCCGGCCGCGCCGCGACCCGGGCTGCGCCCCAGGCCGGAGCGGCGAGGCCGGACCAAGGAACGCCGCTCCGCCCACAGCGCTTCCGGTTACGACCCCGGAACTTCCGGCCACGCCCACCGGCTCAGGCCCGCCCCGCCGCCGCCTCCTCCTTCAGCCAGCGCAGCAGCTGTGGCGTGAAGTACGTGATGATGGTGTCGGCCCCTGCGGGGAGGAGAGCGGATGGGAGGCAGGGGCCGGGGCTGGGGCTCGAAGCAGCCTGGCCCCGTGCCCTCCTGCTTCTCACCTGCACGCCGGAAGGCGGCCATGGCCTCCATGACCGCGGCCCTCAGGCTGAAGGCGCTCGCCTGCGCCCCGTGCCACAGCATGGCGAACTCTCCCGAGACGTGGTACACGGCCAGCGGGTGCGCGGGGTGCTGCAGGCAACGGCAGGGGTCAGCGGGGCATCGTCTGCCCACTCCGGGGACTAGAGCTGTTCAGCTGTGCAGTGTCCCCTTCTCCCCACCGGTTTTGGGACGGTGCCCAGCTGTTTTGGAAGCTGTCCCCAACCCACGCTCCTCCCCTGGGGTCACCTGGTGCCCTCAGCCGGGCCTTACCCGCTCCTTGACATCCCGCACAAGGTCCAGGTAGGGCATCCCGGGCTTCACCATCAGCATGTCTGCACCCTCACGCACATCCCGGTCCTGCAGGGAGAACAGACGATCCCTAAGGCTCACAACTGATGGATGTTTCCTCAGAATTTCTGACCCAGTGATTACTTTCCCAGGAGTCCGGGACACAGAAGGGACCCCCAACAGCCACAGGAGCCCACAGCTGGGCCTGGCACCTCATCCCTTCTCCCCACTCTCCAAGCCACAGTGGGAAATGGAATGCCCAGCTCCTTATACATGGTCTTCAGGCTCTGTGGTGAGCTGATGGTTGTCGAGGTTCTGACTTGTGCAGGGCAAGGACCCTTGGCCATCTTGGATGGATGAGTTTTTTGGTCCCCAGAAAGCCACAGGGCCTGGCTGGACTCACCACAGCTCGCAGTGCCAGGCCGCGGGCACCTGGGGGCAGCTGGTAGCAGCGCCGATCTCCAAAGGCAGGTTTGGATTGTGCAGCATCCCTGGGAACAAGCAGGGCACAGGAATCAGTGCCTTCAGTGTGAAACCAGGCCAAGACAGCAGCCAGAGCTGCTCCTCCTTCCTTCCCATCTGATTCAGGAGCCAAGGCTCATCCCTAAATGCACTCTGGTGCAGCGCTGGCTCCCTCCTTGCTGCTTCTGCAAATATGGACTGTTCCTGTCTCCGTAGAACCTCACCTGAAGGGTCCATAGAAGCATGATGCAAACTTGGCACTGTAGCTCATCACTGAGACCTGCAGAGGATAGTGGGGCTGTGAGGTCTGGAGCTCTTTGCTGCATCCCAGCTCGAGGGTGGTAGGAATTCTCTCCTACAGTTTGTTTATGTTCTGTCCTGTTCCTCTATCCCCTGCCACAGGCCTGGCACCTCACTGGCCCCACGTGTCTGGCCAAGAACCTTCCCTTCCTCCATGCACTAGGGCAGGAAAATGCCTGCAGCATGTCCTGAGCAATGTGGAGGTTTGCTTCTTCCACTCTGTGCCCAGGCTGCTTCAAGGTGCAGCCACCCCATTGGGGTTGCTCCCATGGCACACATGTTTCACGCTCACCTTGTTGCCCATGTCATTGGAGATCAGAGCCTTCTTTATGGCTGCAATGCGCCCATCCATCATATCCGAGGGGGCAACGATGTGGCAGCCTGCAGGGGGAGGCCAGAGATAACAAGCCCAAGGCTCTAACTGCCTGCAGGAGGTGACCCTAGGCATCTCCCTCGTAGGGCTGAAGGAGGTGTCTGGAGTCCCTGCAGCTCCTCCAGGGTTGGCAGGTGGATGCTTCCCCAGCTCAGTGGAAGCCCTCCCACTGGAGCCAGGCACAGTTTGCTTTTGGGCTGGCTGTGTAAGTGACAGGGGGCAAGGTAACAAGAGCCGTGTGTGGCTGCTGCTGCTAGGCATTGCTTACCTGCTTGGGCATAAGCCAGTGCCACTTCTGCTAGTCGCTGGCAACTGGCCTCGTTCTGGATGGTGCCATCTTCCCGCAGGATGCCTGGAAGAAAAAATGAGTCAGGCAAGAGGCAGAACAGTGACATGATGGCCTCGATCCTTGGAGTTCTTTAACAAGCTATAGAGATGCTCAGAGCAACAGTGGGGAAGACGTTAGAGCTGGATAAAGAGGGGCTGAGCGGGAGACTAACAATGCAGTGCCCACAGGCGGGACTTGACATGTGAGTCCTCCAGGAAAAGGATGACAGTGATGGGGGACCTAGATGGGTGCTCAGACAGACTCAGGGACAGAGAGTGGGTTCTTGATCCACCTGTACCTCCCGCCCTGGCTGCAAAACTCAGGTCATCCAAGCTCAACACAGTGCTGGGAAGTCTTGAGGCAGGTGCTGGCCAGGCCCCCCCAGCACCCAGAAGTCCACACGAGAAAGCAGAAACCCCCAGGGACTGCTGGTAAGAGGAAGGTGCCTGAGCAGCACTCCACTGCCCCATGCGTGCTCACCACAATGCCCATGGGAGGTGTAAGGACACAAGCAGACATCACAGGCAATGAGCAGCTGTGGGAACGTGGAGCAGATCTTCCTGATGGCCTGGATGGCAGGTGTGTTTTCTGCATCTGCAGCAGAGCCTCTCTCATCCTGCAAGAAGAGACATGCTTGAGCACACAGAGCTGAGGGCCTCCCACCAGCTCCTCCATGGCCACAGGTCAACCCAGGGAGTGTTCTTGAACTGTAAGACGTCACACTGCAGAGTGGTGTGATCACCAGTGGTGGAGAAGGGTGACAGAGTAGCAACACCGAAATGAGCGCAGATCTTGGGGCCTCCCTGCAACAGCTCCCAGTGCAAGACTGGGTCAGGAGGAACAGCACAGGATGTGCTCTCCTCAAGCTTCCATGCTGCTCTCTGAAATGCAGAGCTCTCTGCTCTCATCTCACCACTCACGTAGAGAAACATAGCAGAGGCACCCAAAGCTACTGGGAGCGTTCTGGGTATTGCTGCAGCTTCCCATGTACATCCTGCACTGTGGAATGGGCTGCCACAACCCCAAACTGCCCGTGTTTTATTGGGAGACCCTCCAGCCCCACAGTGCTCCCCCACACCTCTGCAGCCCTCTGCCACCACCTGCTCATGTACACTGACCTTGGGGACCTTGCTGGGCACTCCGAAGATGAGCACACACTTCAGACCATCCTCAACAAGGGGCTGCAGCATCCCCTCCAGCTTGTTGACTCCATACCTGAGAAAAACAAAGTGAAGGGGTGCTGCCAGGCACCCAGACCTGCCCTAGGGGGTGAACTGGACAGGAGCCATGCTGAAGGCTGACCTGCATCACTGCCACAAGGCAGAGGGGGCTGCTCACGTACAGGGCTGGGATGCTCAGCAGCATACAGCAATCACTTGGGTACCATCACCCCATTCTGCTTTGGGACCGGCATCTTTGTGATCCAGCAAATATACCACGAGTACACCCAGTGCCAGCACACAGCCCTCTGACCTGAGCAGTGAACCCAGCTGCTGGCCAGGCCCTGCCTGCTGGGCCGCTCAGGGATGGACCCAAGTTAATCATTAAGTTGGATGCTGGCGCACACCGAGCAGCAGTGGGAGATACAGGGGAGGTGCTGCTGGAAGGAACAATCCAGGTCCTTATCTGGGGCTGCAGCACAGTTATCTACAGGCAGGGACAGAACAGGGAGCCTTACACTGTCTCTGCTCTGAAAGGATGAGCATGCCGTGCCCTTGGATCCCTTATCTCAGCTTTCCTGTTGCAGCCCTGAGCATGCCAGGCTTGGGCTCAGCATAGCATGCAGGCTGCCGGGCACTGTGCCTGGCATGGCACAGAGTGCAGGCTCTGCTGTACACACTCTGCTTGCACAACCATGGCTGAGTGCCCAGGGCCAGCAGGTCAGAAGCTGGGATCAACAAGGTCCTGTGTGACCTGACCAAGCTACCAGAAGCCCCTCCCATGCTGACCCATGTCCCACTGCCCAACAGCAATGGCTGATGTGGAAAACCTGCCCAACACACCCTGCCCCTGGGAACATCCCACTCTGGCCTCTGTCCAAACCTTGCAAACATAGCAGGAGCTGCCCATCCTGCACGGCTGAATGCAAGACAGGAGTCCCCATCCAGCTGCTGTTGGCCTCACTGCTCTCTTCCAGCTTCTCTGTGTGCCCAATGGGACCCTGGCACCACCCAGCACCCCCATTTTGCTCTCCTTCCCTGCTTTGAGCACAGGGATGTTCCCACCCCACTTGATGCTGGGGGGATCCCCAGGGCAGGGAATATGTACAACAATACAGGAGCGTTGCCCGTCCTGTGCTCATCTCCAGCTGCAAGGCAGCTCCTGGCTGGCTCTGGCCCTTACCTGGCCTGTCCAGGGAGGCTGGCAATCGGCTCTACCGCATCAGGGCTGTCACTGCAGAGGGCAGATGGATCAGAGATGTGAGCACTTGGTGTGAGAAGGGAGATTGCAGATGGGCAGTGCCCACAGAACCCAGCCCTTGCCCCACAGCTGTCCACAGGGAATCTTTTGGGGAATCTCAACCCTTCTGACTGCTCAGGGGGTGCCCATGCCTGTAATGTTATGTCCAGCCAACCCAAGCTTGGTCTGTCCCCAGCCCAGAGCACCAGGGCTCACTCACGTGACAAAGATGGGGTAGATAAGGTTGGAGGCATTGAAGGTGGTGGCTGTGCACTGCCACGAGCGCAGCACGGGGTGGAAATAGCCACTGTGAAGGAGTGAATCTGCCTGCATCCTGGGAATGCACGGGGATGTCGTGAAAAGAGACCCTGAAACAGCAAAAAAAAAAAGCAGGAGGTCAGGGGCTGGGTGCCACTGAAGCACTTTTATTGCTTTATGTCTAGATCAAATCCTTCTTGCCCTGGAGGATACCAGCTTGAGATTAACAGGCTTCAGCACGGGAAATGAGCCCTGCTCACTGGGAATCGCAGCTGCTGCTCAACTGGTGACTGTGAGATGGGGAAAAAAAAGAACGTGATGGCCCTGCATGCTGCTCTGCTTGGATGTCTGTGAGCTGCAGTCAATTCCCCAGGGCATTTGCTTCCCAGGCTGCGGGGATGAAGCAGGAGCTTCCGCTCCATAACCCAGTAAATGCCATTCCTCCTCTGCTAACATCAGCCTGCAGGCTGCACACCACCCTGCACAGCCACAGGAATTGCCTGTAACAGTATTTTCTTCCTCCACACCTCACCAATCATCTTCTGACTGGGTAATTTAGATGTACGTATCACAACAACAAACCCCTGGCTTGCCCAAGCCGCGCTCCCTTTGCCCACAGCACACACAGGGTGTCAGCACCTGGCTGATCTCCCCAGCACTAAACCTCAGTGCTCCTCTACCAGCACTCTGCTCTCTGCAGGACACACCGACCTCACTCTGCTCACCAGGACTGCAGCCCAGGAGTGGCATCCTACGGCAGCCCTCACCACACCGCTCAGCTGCTCAGAGCTGGGCAGGAGACAGCTCCATTCCTCTGGGAAACTTTAATTGGAGGTATTCCTATGTTTTGCACTGGGAGAAGCTCAAAGACCCTTCAAATATCCCAACATGGAGCCAAGTTGTCCATCTGCACCAGACTCTCCCACTTGAACCAAGTTGCCTGCATTCCTGGCTTGGGGATGGAGCAACCTCTCGCTTACTTACACAATTACATACATAAAAGGACTATAAAAGCACCATGATGATGCTCATGCACAGTGCGGAACAGCTGGCAGCACACGGGCAGTGTCTTGGCACTGCAGGAATGCCCAGCCCAGGGTCGCTGCCGCTCCGTGCCCTCACAGCAGAGCCCCTGGGAGGCCAGCACTGCCCGGGCACAGCTCCAGGCAGCAGAACAAAGGGCTCAGTGAGCGCAGCACACCTCGAGAATCCAGAAAATGCTCCAAGCGCTGATCCCACAGAGGGTGACGGGTGGGAGCAGAGGCAGCAGCTCCCATTGCGCTGTCAGGGGCAGATACCAGCCACAGCCCGCACTGGAGGAGTGGGGAGGGCTTGTCCAGAGGAGATAACAGCGCTGCTGGGGGACCCCCGCCCATGGGCCCCCCCACAGGGGAAGCTGCCATCAGCCGAGCTGAGCGCTGACACTGCTCAAAGGGCAGCAGGAAGGGGCTGGGGGGCATCGCCCACAGCTGAAGCGGAAAGCTGAGCTCCCAGGAGACACAATGGAGCTACACTAATGAGGGCAGGTTAATTAGCAGTCAGTAACAAAGGACAACGTGTTCAGAAGGATTTTATCTTCCAGATAGGATCTGGAAACGGTGTGCTCAGAGATGCTGCGGAAGCACACGCAGTGACAGCACAGGAGTGACAGCAGTTTGCAGCACTCACTGCTCTGTGACTTCCCCGTGTTTTCTTCCCTTTGGACCTCAAACCAGGCACTGCTGGAGTCCTCGGGGGCAGAGCTCTGTGCCTCAGCACCAGGCTCCGGCACCACTCACTGGCTGGTTGGTGCCTGTAACTGGCTTTGCCACGGTGGGCAATGGATGAACACCACAGCAGTTGGCAGGGACCGTAGGGATCACTGAATCCAACCCCAGCGCCACACAGCACCATCCAAACACCGACGCCATGGCTGAGAGCGGCGTCCCAGCGCACCCCGAGCTCTGGCAGCCCGGGGCTGTGCTCACCGCCTTCTGGGGCAGAGCCTTTCCTCGGCCCCCACCGGACCCACCCCGACACAGCTCCACGCTGTTACTGAATCCCCAGGGCTCTGTCCTGGAGCTGCTCCCCAGCGTCTGTCCCCGCTCTGCGCACAGTCCCGTCCCAAGGGCACAACCCGCCACTGTTACACTCCCTGCGGTCGGTGCCTGCCCGGCCCTGCATCTGACAGGATCTCTCTCCAAGGCCTCTCTGCCCTTGAGGAAGCCCGGGGCTCCGCACGCCCCGAGACCCGTCCGAGCGCCACCCCCGCCCGGCGGCGCTGCGGGAGGTTGCGGGAGCGCCGAGCCCGTGGGTGACGGAGCCTCCGGGGCCGCCAGCTCCGCCGCAACGGGCCGGGCCGCGCGGCCGCTTCCCGGCCCCGGAGCGCTGCGCGCCGACCCCGGGCACGGCGGGCCGCCGCTCCGCGCGTGCAGCGCCGCCCGAGTTCAGAGCAGCGGCCCCGCAGCACCCCGCGAACCCCGCTCGGACCCCCGCAGCCCCGCGCTCACCTGCCGCCGCTTCCCGCCGCGAGAGCCCAGCGAATTTGCATAGCACCGCCCGCTGATTTGCATAGCGCCGCCCCTCGGCTCCTCGCAGCGGAGGCGTGAAGTCTCGCGCGGCGGAGCGCGGGAAAGGGCTGGCGCGCGCTTGCCTCGGCGCGCTCCCGGGGCCCCTCACACGGCGCGGCTGCTGCGGGCGGTGCGTCCCGAGCCCCGCGCACGCCTCGCACGGAGGGCCGCGTGCTCAGATATGCGCTTAAACCGCTGAAAACAGCTCATTTATTAACAATGGAAATCAAAGATTCAAGTTCTGTAAAGAATCTAGCTTTTATTTAAATACTGGTCCCTGCCGGAATACACACCCCAAATACATACTAGAAAACTTAAAAAAAAATAGAATAAACCCCCCCAAACCTAAAAGTACAATTAGTTTTGTTCTTGGGGTCTTGGGAAGACATCACCAAAGCACGGCCTACAGACGGCACAAAGCGGACTGCACAAAATCTCGGTCGCTCCAGCTCTTTCCCGGGGCTGAGCGGCTGCGGAGGCACCGAGCCACACAAACGGCAAAGGCGGGGCGGCTCTGCAGCGCCTGAACGCAGCAGGACGAGCAGAAGGCAGCAGGACGCGCTGCTCCTGCCCGGTGCTCACACTGCATCTCAGCCGAACGGCTGGATTTGTTCAGACCTTTCTAACATTTTCCCCACGTTTCTTTTACCAGACCCCGGTTAAGTCTAAACGTTAGAAGTCTTGGAAAAGACCAGTCAAATCATAAAGCACCGTGTCCAAAAAATAAGCTTATTCTAACAGGTAATTTTGCAGCTGGTTTGACCCCATCTTTCTCACAGAGGCTGTTTTAACAGCACAGGTATGAAGCCGGCCCTCCTAGGCAGGACTGCGCTGTCCCCGCTGCATCCCTGCAGCTCGCAGCACCACGAGGAAGGCCACGCACCTCGAGGGACTTCAAAAGTAATTCAGAAAACAACCCAGCCCAAAAGCCACCACTGTTCGAACACACAGCAACCACTGACCTGTCTGCAGGGACTGTAGCTCTGCAGAGGAGGGAAAGGAGCTGAGGCCATCAGAGCCACTGCTGCCCGCCGCTGAGCTGCAGCACACCACGCACTCACCGCAGCCTTTTGCTGCTCCCCAGACACAATTTTTCAGGTTAGCTTTGCTTAAGATTTTTCATAAAAATCCCTCTTTGTCTCTGAGGGCTTTAAAGACCCCAAACAAGCACTTCTGGTAATTAGTTCACTTTGTAAGTGCTGTGAAGTCTTTTTTTTGTTGCTATTATTCTGGTTCATTTAGGGGAGGAATTCAGTTCAGGGGAGCACTGGCCCTTGTACTGTGTGCTGCATACAGCTGGGGAGGCTGAAAGCGTCACTGCGGAAGAGCAGGGAAGAGAAGGCACAGCCAGAATGCAAGACAGTGAAGGAAAAAATCCATCACTTGGATAAAAAGCTTGAACAGTCAGCTTCTAAGGCTCTTAACATCATCATGTAGACTCTAGACCCCAAAGGGTTAATGAGCCGGGATTCAGATCTTCGCTTGGTTTAATGAGCTTATTCATAAGCTCTTTCAGGTTCTCAAAGTCACTTCTGTGCTGAGCCATCTGACATTTCTTTTTTCCCTTTGTTTCAGAGTCAATCCAGCATAAAAATACCAGACCCATTACTGTCTGTTCAGCACCTGGGGAAGCTGCCAAGTCCCCTGCGTGCAGGGAGGTGAGGCACCCATGAGAAACACTTGAGCCAAGTCCTTTATGTACATGCTAAGGCCAAAGAGAGATTCCAGAAGAACAGTACAGAGCTCTACTGGAAACCAGAGGGGACACGGCAAGATTTCTTTACAACATTTATATCCCAAGTAACAAAAACCCAACCCCGTATGTCCCACTGGCAAGCTCAGTTGTCCACCTCTTCCTCATCGTTTTGCTCTTCTTCCTCCATCCTTTCATCATCATCATCATTATCATCTTCTCGGCTCTTATCCTGTTCCTCTGAGTCTGCCTTCTTGTCTTTATCTTTTCTCGCTTCTTTCTTTCCCTTCTGTTCACGTCTGTAAACTAAAGAGAAAAGAACAGTGATAAACTGCAAGCCAGTGTTTCCACCACGTGAACATTACAGCAGCTGGGGCCCAGTGTCCACTTGCTGAACTCACAGCAGCAACTCTCCCTATTATTAGAGCTGGGCCGACCAGCCCCATCCATGAGAAATCAGGTTAAGTTTCAGCACAAAAATGCTGAGAAGAACACAGGATTTCATATTTGCAGGCAACACTTACAACTTCCCCTAGATAAGCCTAATAGGGGATTGATATCAGATAACACTTTCTCAGTTCTCATCTGCGAAATGTTATCCCACCCTGTTAAGGTGCACATTATTAATCTCCACGCAAATAGCAGTGTAAGATGCTGGGCAAAGAAGTCTTTGCCGGACAAGGTCTTGTTTTTACAAGACAGGCAAGTAAGTGTTGCTTGTCTGATGTTCAAAGAAAACAGAACTTGGTGCTACTGAAGCTCCGTCCATAGGATCTGAGGACAATACCTTCCAGGGACTCTTTCAAAGGGGCTATAAATCGCTGAAACTCCATTTCCTCCATGGCAGAGAGAACATCACCTGCATTCAGTGTTTTCCTCTTCCCCTTCATGGCAAAGTTATTTGCACTAGCCGAAAACAAGAAGAGAAGTAATTGATAACTGCCATCAATTTACTCATTTATTACAGTTCTAAACATGTCCAGAGGAGGGCCACAAAAATACACCAAGGGATGGAGCACCTCCCTGCAAGGGCAGGCTGAGAGCTGGGGCTGTGCAGCATGGAGAAGAGAAGGCTGTGGGGAGAACTGAGGGCAGCCTGTCAGAACCTACGGGGCTGTGAGAAGGGAGGGGACAGACTCTTCAGCAGGGGCTGCTGTGATAGCACAAGGGGAAATGGTTTCCAGCCAAAAGAGGGGAGATTTGGACTGGATGTAAGGAGGAAGTTTTTTGCAGTAAGGGCAATGAGGCACTGCATGGATTGCCCAGGGAGGCGGTGGTGCCCCATCCCTGCAGACAGCCAGGGTCAGGGGATGGAGCCCTGAGCACTGATGGAGCTGTGGGTGTCCCTGTGCACTGCAGAGTTGGACTCCGTGACCTTTAAATGTCCATTCCAACTCAAATGATTCTATGACAAATTAAAAAAAGAGTAATATCCTAAATGTTCAGTGTTTGTTAGTCATTCACTATAATGGTTTCAGACGCCCTCTTGTCCTCATTGGCTGTTTGTTTTCACCTAGTTGCATTGCTTTCCCACATCATTACTTTCCCGATTGCCTGGGTCTTTTCTACAAATAACCACGGGGAAGGAGAAGGCCAGAACACTGCCTACAAGGCAGTAATTCCACAGACCCAATAACAGAGAAGCAACTTCTTCAAAGCATATTCTGGGTGGACATACCCCCATGTTCCCAGCCACCCCAAAGGCGTTAATGTGCTCTCTGTGACCAGCTCCAGGGCTGCATGGTGAGCTTTCAAAGCCAGCCACGGGTTCCTGCCTTTGCCAATCAGTAAAAGGCAATCCAAACCCAACCACTGCAGCCTGCTGGACTGGGGCACAACGGGATTGTTTTATTTAATAGAACTAACAATGCCAAAACATTACATACATGTATGGTAACTGTTGAGTCCCGGCCTGAACCACTGATTGAGCACCTGGGGAACGGACCCGGTCAGCCCTGGGAGCACAGGTGGAGGCAATTCAGCTGTGTGACAGGACGGGGTGGAGCCTGGCTGCACCTCTCTGAGACCCCATTTAAGGGCTGACTGCCCTCCTTAGCAAAGCTTCCCCCTGCAAACCCGGAATCTTCTGATACAGGTGAGTAATCTTCTTCCCTTCCTTTATAGCACCTCTCTATCGTGCCAGTCCTTTTGTCATCACACCTTTGTTGTAATGCCTTTCCCACTGTATTGATCTGTCCAATTGCTACACATACCCAGCAACAAACTTCCAGCCAGCAGAGAGGTGCGTTATAAACATCAGTTAGTGGTTATCTGACACAACAAGTTCTTACCATGACGTTGCATAGAGCACAAACACACTTGCCGCTCGAGATATTGCGCTCCGAGCTTCTTTGGATATGTTCACCCCATCAGGCAGCTAGAAAGCAAATACAAACTTGTTAGCTGCTGCTATCAGCGGCTCAGAGTTGCGTTATGCACGTGTCAGTCCTGCTGTGGCGTTCACAGCGCTCGGCACAGCTCTCAGGTGAGGCGTTTCGGGCAGCGGAACCCCGCGCCGAGGATCTCTGAGGGAGAGCGAGACCTCTGCCTGCGCGCCCAGCCCCGCGGCCCGGCACCCACCGCCTCTTTGATGATGCGGGTGATGACGGCGTTGGGCAGGTTGAGGTCCTCCGGTCTCTCCGCCATCCTGAGCCTCCCGCACAGCGCAGGCGCTGCCCCCGGGACCCAACCCGGCCGCACCGCGTCCCGCGCAGCCCCGCCCCACAATGCACCGCTCCTTCCCGCCCTGCCCCGCGGCCGCCGTTGCCTGGAGACGGGGAGGCGGTGGGCGGGCAGTGGGAGGGGGGCGCCGTGGCGGTGGGAGGGGTGTGTGGGGCGGGGGGCGGAGCTGGGGGACTGCGGGGAGGGCGGTCCGTGTCGTCCGACCTCTGGAAAGAAAAACAACTCCAGTGTGGTGTTACAAAGCAGCCCTCCTTTATTCCTCACCATACGTACCGAGTGACTTGACAAGACACGCATGTGCAGCGCATCAGCATCCATACTCATTCTTCTCTCATAAATGTGTGCTGATGGCCCTTTGGATGCTCAGTGGTATCAAAGGTGGTCGAGTGCCCACCTGCTTCTTCCCCATCTTTCACCACCAGCTTCGTCACTGAGGCCTTTGATCCACTGCCATTCACCGCTCCCCAGTTGGAGCGATCCCCATTGCTTGTTAGGCCATAGTGAGCTGCTTTTTAATAACAATATATGTGGAACCCGAGGAAAATGTCCTTACGCGTTTTGAGGCTAAAGATAAAAGTATTTTATTATGCTCCCTGTGCAGAATTATTGAGGAAAACAAGGCTATTCACCCACTAAGGCTGAAAGTTTTAGGACTACATCTTATGGATTCCTTTTGCTAAACTAATATATCGGTTATTAATCCCTATTGCTAAAGGTTGATCTGGTGCTGTGCTGGGTTGACACCTGAGGTTGGGAGCAGGAACTGACAGTGCAGGTTTTCCTACAGCATGCGTTTTCCAGCAGCAGGAGCAGCACTGGGGATAATGCATGGGCAGTTGTGACGTGTTAATAGCTAACGTTATAGCTTGCGTTGGGGTAATGCACCGCATTTCGGATACACAAAGGTCAGACCTGGAGAAAGGCTTGTGTGCGTGACAGCACTGATTACTTTTCCACTTACAGTAATTGTATTAATAAAAGCCTATCGCTGCTCATACAAACCACGTCTCCCGAATCTTGTTTCTAGCACTGCTTCAATGTATTCTTTTGTTAACAATTCTTCTGCGGGGTCATTCAGTGGCTCTCAGGGGTGAAGTGCAGTAGCAGGTGTTGCATTACTTTTTAATGAAATAATGACCGATTGTAACTGGTCCATTTGTAACTGTAATACACGGTGCTAATGCCCGCTTCTGGACCAGCTGTCGGCTTGCTGTTAGCAAAGCCATCAGAAGTTGATTTCTGTTTTGCCAGAAGGCAAGGTTGTTTCCTATATGCCTAACTTAAAAACAAAGCAACGCAAAGCTGTGTTATTGTGCGGTGGGGGTAGGCTGGAATGGAAACAGAGATGATGTTGGTCCAGAGCCAGAGACGGACAAAGCTTCTCTGCTCCCAAATAAAGGCCAGGGAGTAATGCCAAGCTGTATTCCCAACCCCTGCAGGCTTGTGAGCCAATTCACACCTCTTCTTCCACATCAATTCTACCAGGGTCCACCCTAAGCTGCTTTTCAGAGCAATTTATGAGTGAGCACTAGTCAGGGAGGGCTGCAAGGTGCTCAGCGCTGGAGTTGAGGGCACGTCCTGTTGGCTTTATTAGTGCTGGTTAAAAAACAGGAAGAGTGCAAATATTCACAGAGCTGAAAGCAGGACGCAGCTCAAATCAGAGTCACTTCAGTGATGTGGGATGTTGTTACAGGAGCCTGTTTTCACTAGCTTAGGTTTGTTTTAGAGACTGTTCCTGACTGCTCTGTGTGCTTTATTTGTTTATTTTGTATTTTTGAAAGAAAATAAGATAGCATTGTTTTCTTTCTTTCTTTCCTCCCCTCCTCTTCCCCCTCCCCCCCCCCCCCCCCACACACACACAATGATATCTTCTAAATTGTTAAGTACTGTTAAGTTTTTATCCTGAAGCTTAATTCTAATGTCTGGAATCGTTCCTTTTTTCCCCATCTCCTAGAGAACAGATAGCCTCTGCAAGGAGTCTGGTTCCCGGCTCAGCACACAGCACACAGATGTCTCTTTCCCATTGTCTCCTGACCTCATGTCTGGTGAGGTTAAATTATCTCTGATGAAGGTCTTCCAATTCAGTTGTTTCGTCTTTAAGATATCTCTCTGGGATCTTCTTTCACCATAAACTAATTCAGTGGGTTTGACTACGAAAAACTGCCATCCAAAAATTCTACTGATTGAGGACATGTTCCTGTCTGCCCAAAGAAAGACACTTGGACAAATTACGTGTACGAGTTAAGGAGCTATTTTCAGCTGCATGTACCAATTATTACGTTAATGCTAACTTTGTTAATTCACTTTGAAAAGTTAATTCACTTTCCTTTTGAAAAGGAAACCTGTAGGGTAACCTCTGATTTGCCTGTCAAACTGTTTGCCTGCATTTGTTTCAATATGAATCTTGCTTCTGTTTGTGTTGCAGCTCAGAAAGGCCTATTTTTCCAGGGCTGAACTCTGCAGCAGGGTTGGACGTTATCTCACCTGGACAGATGAACTGAATGATATTTAGCAGCATTGCAAAGATGAATGTTTTCAGCCTGGGGAGGGAGAACATCTTGCTGACTACAGAGAATGGAGCTGTCACAAAATGAAGTGTGTAATAACCAGCCTATGCTCTGCTAATTGATTTAGAATGCAAATTACACTACGGAAGTGTCTTGAGGTGGCCATGTTAGGGCTGAACTAATGGCATGCCACCACCCAAACGGGACCTGTTTTGGTGACAGCTGTTGGACCTGCTTGGCCGTGACATGCACCTTCATCCCTAGGGCTTGGTTTTCAGGCCAGTTTAAGCAGATCTGAATCTTCACTTCTCTGAAAGAGCATTCCTGGCTGGGTGCTCCTGCTGTTTGCTTAAATCAGCTCTGGAGTAGGTGGTTAGGGTGGGCTGGTCTAGCTAAGTTCAGCCTTCTGAAAATACAGAAGTTTTCAGGTGGAGCAGTGCGCTGTGCCCATCAGAAACACAGTGCTCAGCCACGCAGAACTTTGTCTGACCCAGAGTTCTGCTTTTAAATTCTTAACTTTTTTTGGTACCTGGTCCCATGGTTGGACAGGAGCTGGGAGTCACAGTGGGGGAAGAAGGCGGCAGATGGCCTTTCAGCAGCAGTCCACAATCAAATTAGTTTAATCCGAAAATGAAAGAGTAGGAAAACTTGTTTGTGTACCTCAGTGCATTTTGCTTTGCGCTTGTGTGAAGTGGAAGTGGGGTTTCACCAGGTGTCAAAGCAGATCTCTGCCAACAAAAGGGAACTCACCCTTCCCCACTGTGCCATTTCTGGTATTTGATCTCTACCTCCTCTGCAAACCCTGGCCAATCCAGTTTGCTGTGCCATAAATAGTTCAGTTTCTGCTGGATTAGTGAGCTCAACTGACCTGCTGAGAGGCTGGGCTGTGGCAGCAGAAAGTGGTGCCCAGGTGCGTGGGGTCAGCTCAGCCATTTGGTGTGAACATGGCTTCAGACTGCACACAGCTCAGCTCACGTGACAGGCAATAATCTTTTTAAGCTTGTTCAACTTAATGCTTTGCTCCATGTGATGCCCTCGCAGAAGAGGAGATGTGTCTCGGGTTTCAGATTGGAAAAGGAGTTAGTGGTCAACCGGTCTGTGGCTCCTCCCTGGCATTTTCCAGGGAAACTGCTGCTCTTGCTGCAGGGATGGTGCAGTGATGATGTCCTCTGCTCCGTGTTTGCCATAGACCCTAAACAATCCCACTGCTGGGAAGTGCTGGGGTTTTGTGTCTGCCCTTAATGGCAGACTTTGCTAATCTCAGAAATAGCCCTTCTGTTCCTAAAAATCTGTTGCCTGGGGAGGCAGGTAATTTTTCCCAATGTGATTTAGCTCCTTGAGTTTCAAAGCCAGCTTTATCCTTGGATGTTTTCTGTGTGCCTGTGGTACCCTTTGGCCTGACATAGCTGTCTAAGCACGTGTTTGGATTTGAATATCCAGCCAAAGGCAGATCCCAGTGCCGGCAAACTGAAATCTGTGACGGAGAACTGTTAAGTTTTAAAAGAATCATTAACTCCCAAGCCAAGCAGCTGAGTGTGCAGTTTGCTGGAAACTCTGATAGAAAAGCAGGTGAAGGTCAGACTCCAGAGGTTTGAATGTTAGGAGGGAAGTTGGAAGGAGTTGCTAACGTGCTGTTGGGAGCCTTTAGGGAGTGGAGCCACGGCATTCATCACAGCTACCACCTTTTCCCTGTGCACATTCTTGACTTCCAAGTGCTGAAGCCCTGCCCTGTTTGGACATTTCCATGCTTTTCCCCCCTTCTTTTACAGTGGTACCAAACAGCTGAATTGCAGTGTGTGCGCAGGACGTGGGAGCTTGGACATTGCTGGAGCAAGGGACGGTCCTGTGCCAGAGCCATGGAGCAGCGGGGAGAGTCAGGGCTGGCATGTGAGTGCTTGGGTGATTCCTCATTGAGTTTGTAGTGCTGCTGTCTGCTGGGTGAAGCATGAATCACAACCATGCAGGTTCCGGGTTCCAGAACCTGGTGCTTGGAGGAGACAGGGGACCATATATCCCACACATGCTTTGCAGAGTACTGGAGATGCTCGGCTCCTTGTGGGATGGCAGGTCGTGGGCTCTGTTTGCACCTTGTGCTGCAGGATGGAGTGGGCACGAGCCTGTGCAATTTGAGAGTGAGGACTGATTTTTGCAGCCAATGAACTTCAGTCCTGTGGCTATGTGGGACTCCCATGGCCCTGGACATCCTGAGTAGGGGTGGGAAAAACTATGTCTAATAGCATTCTTTTACCCAATTCTGTGAGAATGGCTACTTTAGAGAAATTGTGCTGATCTTTTATTGTCCTGATTGTCTTTTCTTTTGCCTCTTAAAAGCACTTTGCAATGACAGCATGAAGAGGGGAGGCTTTGTGTGAGCAGGGGCAGCTCCTAGGAGACAGGGAGGTTCTGGAGACACCTCGTGCTGTATATGCAGCCATGTGCAGGGAGAGCTGCAGGCTTGGCTGCTGGAGAGGAGCAACACAAGCCACAATCTCCATGCTGCTGTGGGGATGTGCAGTAAAGAGAGCAAGACTTGGGCCAGCACATGTTCTGATTGCATTAACAGGGATGAGACTGAGGACACATGGAATTGCGGAGTAGATATCCCTTGGTGGGACTGCTTGGCATTGTGTGTCTTAAGTGTTGGGATATCTTGTGCTGATTGCTGATGGATGGGATACTGTGTGCTGAAACACACAATCCAGGCTGGATTAATATTATTTTTTCCCCAGGGGCTAGTGCATTTGTTGGGATAAACCCTTAATTTTGTTGGTTGGTGGATGGAGATCACCGGGAACATCAGCAAATGGGTTCAGCTGAACAAAACGAGGGGAAGTGTTTTTGATAAGCCAGGAGGGAAGAGTACTTCACAGTGCCTGCTTCCCCTAGGAATTATTCTGTTACCCCCAAGCAGTGCCTGTTCCACCTGCTTGCTGATTCCTGATCACCCAGCATAGTGCTCTGACACCTCCAGCCCTCCTGTCTGGGGGGTGACAGCAGCTTCTGGCTGTGACCTTATGACAGAGTGATGTCCTCTGTGTTCCAGCTGTGTGCTCTGACCTGCCTGTTTCTTTTCTCTCTGGCAGGCACAAGGCAGAGCCCTCGGCTGTGGGGGCTGCCGGAGGTACAATGCAGGGCAGTGCGAGGCTGCTGGCAGAGACAGGGAGCGCTGCTGGGCAGGAGGAGGAAGATCAGTCCTGCACGGGTGAAGGGGAAAGGTAAGGGATGGGGCTGAGGGGCACGGCAGGTAGGCTTGGCCCTGACCAGGAGAGCAGGGAGGGGGCTGGGGTGCCAGCATCCTGAACTCCGCAGGATTCTGTTGTCTGCTGCAGTGGGCAAAGCTGGCTGCGACCTCATCTTCTGTTGCCCACCTCAGCCTGGGCTTGGTGCCTGTGGGCTGGCCTCTGCCACTCTGAGACATCAGTCCCCAAGGGGTCCTGCACCATGGGAGCAGGGCTGCAAGGCTCTGTGAGCTGTGCTCATGTCCAGGTGTCTGCTTTTTTTTTTTTCCTGCCACTTCTGAGCTGATAAAAGTGGCCTAACATTGAAAGGGAGCACAAGACAGGGAAGCGTGTGCTGTTTTGCCCTGCCGCTGGAAATGGTCTCTGGGGCACTCTGCAGTCTGTGTGTGTTGAAAGAGAGATGATCCTCCAGTTGCTTTGTATTTTTTCTCACTTTCCATGGCTGCTGAGCTGCGGCACAGCGCCTGGAGCTGCTGGATGCACTGCTGGCTCCCAGGGCTCCATTCATTGTCATGAGCACATAACCCTGTCCTGCTGCCCCTTCCCACTGTAATCCCCAGAAATGAACTCTCCTGCAGCCCTTCCCCTCCTGTGTTATTTGTCCAAATCGCTGTGAATGTCTCCCTTGCTCCGGTGCCCCAGCAGCTGCGTGCATGCTAACAAACCCAGAGCAAGAGGCAGCACGGCTGCGGGGCCGCTGGGCGGGCAGAGCGCCGCTGGGCGCTGCGGGCTTGGGCCTGTTTGCCCAGACAGGTGCGGCCTCCATTCAAATCCGCGGGGCCAATGGGAGCTGCGCTGCTCAAACGCGGCGGTTGGAGCGCGTCCCTTGGAAACGCCACTGCTGGCCGGCCTGTCCGTCCTGGCTGCGACTCGCTCAGCTTTCCCAGACCTGACAGGGAGGGCTGCAATTACTGCTAATTAGAGCTGTCCTGCCATGGAGCCTGGCGATGTGCGCAGGGTCTCGCTCTGCACTCGCCGGGCTGAGCCCCTGGGAGCTTCCTTCTGCCTCACCACCTTCGGTAAGCCATGAGCCTGGCTTGGCTTGGGGTGATCCTTATGGGTCCCTTTCAACTCGGGATATTCTGTGTTCTTGGCAGCCCGCTTTTCTTCACGGGCCCACCATCAGCGGGGAGATGTGGCTGGCACAGCTGCCCATGTGGGGTTGACCATGGTGTTGCAAAGGCTGTGCTCGTGTCTGAGGCCGTGCGTGGTGGCCTTGGGATACTCTGCCTTATGCTGCTAAGAATGCCCCTTTGGGGTGGAAGCACCCTGCGGTGCACCCCCGTGGTTCTCTACTCTTCTGTCCTAGGCAAAACCTGCATTTTCCCTCAATTAACCAAAAAAAGCATTTTAAGGAGCACAAACCCAATTTTTCCGTTCACCAGAGATGATCATCAGCAGGGAATACGTTTTCCTGCCTGCTGGTTCTGCTCCCAACATATGCCATTCCTGGGTACCCACCAAGCTTCTCTCATGGGTGGGAATCTGCCTGGTTGCCAGCTTGTGTTTGTTGCTGCCTGGTTCGTCCCTGTTCTCCATGCACCAGCATGTCCACCAGCTCAAATCACTTCTTTCCCAGACCATGAGGTCCAAATGGATGGGCCCTGAGTGTCCTCCTCGTGGCAGTCCTATAAGCCCTGCTCTCCATGATGGGTGTGCAACCAGGAGCTGCCTGTGGGCCCTGCTCTGGGATGAGCTGTCTTCTCTTTCCTCTTCCTCTGGCTTTTCTCTGCACCTATTTTCATTTGTGTTAACGCTTTTGATCCAGGTGACCTGGGCAAGCTGTGCCAGGTCCTCTCTGCTGAAACTGTTTCCCTTGGCTCATTTTAGAGTTGCGCTGAAAAAGAGTTAGGGTGAGTGGTGGAAATGCAGCCCAAGTGCTTTCCTGGGTAGGTGTTGTGTTGCTGCTTTCCCATCCCTGGGGGAAGGTTACTGCCCCGTGCATCCGAGAAAATGCAGCTGCTGCTGCTGAGCTGCTCTGTCCAAGTGCACCAGTATGCAGTGCCCTGGGCACTCCAGTCCTTTGTTCCAACCCTCGCTGGGCAGAGCCTTGGCCCCATGGCTGTCCTGGAGTTGTGCAGCCACAGCTGCTCCCAGCCCAGGGCTGGGCAGACGAGCTGCCCCTCCTGCACTACCCAGCACAAAGGCTTCCTTTCTGCTCCCCAGCACCCATTCATTACTGGGCTGACTCCTCGTCATGCTCGGTTAGACGGGCATTTTACTTTTGTGCTGTAGTGACTGTTAAATGCTAATAGAGGAGCAGCAAGTTGGTTCCCACAGGGTCAAAGATCTGGAGATTGCGGAGGGTTAAGTCTTGGCTCAGAAGGCTTTGGTGGCACAAAATTCTCAGTGTTGTAAATTGGTGTGAGGTTAAAAAGCTGCATTGATTTACCCACCCGGGAAGGCCTGTCTTGTCCTTCTTGCCTTACTTTCACATGTGTATGTGCACACACACACACGGCTGTGCACTCAAACACACATGCACACACGAGCTGGAGAGAGATCTGACAGTTTTCTGTCAATGTTGGTGTTTTTCTTGAGTGAAAGATGAGGTATGAGTTCTCTGAATTGTTTCAGGTTAAACAATCCCTTAAGATATCCCCACCCCTGCAAAAGCAAGCTCTTGGGTGCGTCTTTTACTAAATGAGATGTTGTGTTGTAATTGAAATGATGTTTATATGTGCATGAGTGATGTTTACCAGTTAGTTTGTTGTTTTTTCAGTGCCAGGAAAAGAGTGTAAATGGGCTATTTTGCTTTGGACTAAAGAAGATGTTTTGCCAGTGATATTTTCCATCTGTTTGACTCTCCAGGAGCTTTTGAAAACATTTGGTTTTGAGTTGATTTGGAACAATTATGTGGATGTGAGACCCTGCATCGCCCCTAAACTCTGTGCATCACATCCAGGCTGGCAGCAGCTCCCTGGGGCCCTTCTGGGGTGTTGTTCAGTGGGGAATCTCACATTCCACACCTCAGCTGCATTTTACCTAAATCCTGCCAAAGGCCATTGTGTGAGATTTCGTGCCAGTCTGAGTGCTGGAGGTGGATTTCAGGGTTAATGTGGAGTTGCTCATGCATGGGAATGGGAGAATAACTGTGCTGGCATGGCAAAGCCTCAACCCCATACTCTGTGACTGCTTGGAGTTCAATACTGGGAATCAGCTGCCTGCAGACAGGTCTGGGCAGTGCCAACAATCACAAATTGCAGCTCCAGATAAGCGGTGGGAGCCTGGGGATCTGACATGGGAGTTTTGAAAGGCAGCAGAAGCTTCAGGTTGAGTTTACAGGCATGTAAGAACTGGATTTTATTCTTGGCTCTGCCATCATCTGTGTGCAGAGTGAGCAGTGGGTGTTGCGGTCTTCAGCTGTGGATGCTGTGCTTGCATCTTTGGGATGCTCCTCTGTGTGTTTTTTGGAAAGAGTGCTCCCATTTTGTCCCTGCATCTCTGCAGGAGGCTGTCTGGATTCAGAGGCCAGCCTGGGTCCCCCAGGGTTTCAGCTGATACTGTCCTAGACACACAAGCGTGAGTCTGGATCTGCCTCTGGGGCTCATCCTGGGAGCTGCTCCCAGCAGGGTGCTCAGGTTGAGCCACATCACTGGTCTGAACCCTGCAGAGCCGTGGTCTGGTGCTTTCTTGTCTCCATTACTCCTGCCTCTTCTCTCTGCTGGAGTCCTCCCATTTTCCTCTCACTTTAAGTACTTCAAAATACACTGATGGATATAAATTCACGCAAGGTTGCCAGGTCTTCCAGTTTGTCTGGTTTGTCCCCTCTTTGCACTCCTCATCCCTTTGCACAGCACCAAGCTCTGCCATGTGCTCCAGGTGGGCTGGGACCCCTTCACAAGCTTGGTCCTGGCTGTGATGATTGTAGCAGGTTGGGTAAGTCTTGGCAGTCCAGCCATTGCTATCTATCTTCCTAGTTTCCTCCCCAGCTTCTATGTGCTGATCAGTCCAATTCTTCTCCTGGTGCCAACCTTCAGAGGGTTCAGCTTTTTGGAAGCAGCATTGGATTTGGAAAACTTGGCCGTGGTTTTGGCGTTGTGGTGGTCACGTCTCAACTCCAGCTTAATCGAGCCACCTTTGATCTCTTCTAGGCCTTGCTTCTTGCTCTGCTCACAGTGATGATAACACTGGGTTGCCTGCAAGGCTTGGGCACTGGGGGTTGAGGGATCTCCAGCCAGACCCGCTACAAAGTGGTATTTCATTCACGTAGCTCCTTGAGGCTCTCCCCTCCCTCCCTGATGCAAAGGCATTGGTGTGCATGGAACCCTGGGCGGGCTGGGGCCTGCTTGCTGGCTCAGCAGTGGAGGGTCTGCAGGCAGTGCAGCACAGCTCTTCCTGGGGCTGGCAGCTCCTGGCCTTGTTCACTATGTGACAGCTATTTGGTGCCAAAAAGGTGACTGAAACCAGACTTTTAATTCTAAGTTAGGGCAGCTGTTGACTCCTGGTTTTAGGAGCTTTGCTAGTCTGCTCGCCAGCCTGTGCTGCCTGGGGTCGCTGGGAAATGCAGCCCTGTGGAACTCAGGGGAGGGGAAGAGGAAGTTGAATGTGGGCTGGGGGGGGGCTTTGAACATGCAGCTTACATCAGCAAGGCTCACCTCACCCTCTGCTGAAATCATCCAGCAGCAATCCCTTGGTGCTCCCCCTTCCTTTCTGCTGTGTGTTTGCGCTAAAAACATTCTACACACTGAGAAAACAGTATTCAGTTTTACCTGGAAAGTTTTTGAGCCTAAAGACTTCCTTGGTAGCAGATATTCTCTCCCCACACCTTTCCCCTGTCTCCCTGGGCAATGCCCCCGTGCCCGGGGTGGGGAGGCACGATGGTTTTGGCCCTGTGCATGGGGAGCATGAGGTCCCCATGCTGTGAAAGCTGGTGACAGCATGAGGGTCCTACCTCCTCATTGTCTCTCCTCTCTGTTCAGGCCAGCTGAAGCTGTCTATCAAGGTGCGAGACCGCTCCCTGATGCTGCATGGTGAGTATTGATGGCTGTAGGGTGTGTGGAGAGGTGGCCCCAGAGCCATGGGGACATACGATAGGTACAGCACTGCCTTCCCCTCCGTCGTGCTCCTTCAGATCCAGGGGACAGCACTGTGGTGGCTGTTGGGAACAGCTCCGTCAGTAGAGCAGCTCTTTGGTTTAGTGCTGAACCAAAATTTCTGGAGGCTCATTTCCAGGTGGCTGCAGTGTGCTTTGTGTTCTGGTTCTATCAAGTTTTTATTTCACTCTGTATGAAGAGAGAAAAAGACAAAGATGTAATTTGGAAAAGAAAATCTGAAATGGCCAAAAGCCATTTGCCAGGCTTTCCAAATGGTTCAGTTCAAACACTGACCATCAGAAGTATTTCTTCGAAAGTGCATCTGACTTGGTCCTGGATGGCGGTGCTGTTGCTCACAGCATGACGTGTTCCCCTGGGGACAAATAATGCTTTATGGAAAATTATATTCTCTGGGGACTGGAACTTACCTGTGGGTGGTAGGGAGAGTTGTGCGGTGCCTGGGGATCCAGACCTGAGGCCCAGGAGCTGCAGCACTGCCACTTGGTTGGCAGGTATTGGGTCAATGTGAGTGTCAGAACCAACTTTTTCCTTGGGAAAGGAGCTGTCTGGGGACACCCATGGGGCTCGCTAGGGTTGCTCCTGCAGTGAAAGATAAGTGTGTTTGCATCTTCTGGCACAGAACTTTCCCTGCTGGGATCTCGTTAGGGCTGGGATAAATAAATGTAGGCTCAAGGAAAAAGCCAAGAATTTGAAGTGGAGTCAGAATCCCCTTGCTGTGAGCCAAGCAGGCTCATTGCTGCTATGGAGTTAAGCTCTATAGAACAAAAGGGAAATCAGGTACCTGGGTTTTCCAGCAACTTTAGGGGTGGCTGTGCCAGACACCTGCAGGAAGGATGGAAAAGGCTTTTTTCTTGAGTAAAATTCCACTTTTCAGTCCAGCCTCATCCCTGCCTGTTTGTGATGAGATAGAGGCATGGGGAACAGCTAAGCCATGCTCAGCCCCTTGTTTCCTCCTGCTGCTCCCCTTTTCCAGTTGTGCAGGGAAGGTTTGTACAGAAAAAACAGTAGGAAAGTATTTAGGTTTTTTTCCACCCCAACACCTTTAAACCCAAAGGAGGCTCTTACTGTGGCCTGTCCTGGAGGAACCTTGCAAACTGCTTCACAGGCAGCAGAGGGTCCTGTAGAGCCCCTCTCTCATGCACCATGGCTTCTGCCAGGATGACCTCAGTTGTTATGGCCGCACATCCTACTCTGACAGAGGCAGAGGCACTGCTGCCTTGCTCTACATGTTAGGAGTAAGCTCAGCCTCATTCTGGCAGCCTGTCCTGCACTATCTGGGCTCTGCAGCACAGATATTGCCTCCAGCTCCTGCTTAGGAAGCGCAGGGTCCCCTGCTGTCAGCGCTGGGACGAAGCTGGGACCCCGTTGGCGGGGCTGCCATCAGGATGTGGCCATGGATATTTTACTTGATGATACATTTGGCTCCAGGGCTGAGAGCACAGTGCAGAGGCAAGTCAGGCAGATGAAATGCTGTTTGCCATCTGAGTGCTGCACTGCATCTGCTGCCGACCTCACCCACAGATTCCAGAATTTGTAACAGGGTTGTCATAAATCAAAAATATGGCAGAACCCCTCCCCTGTTTAAGGCTGAGCTGCTAGGGAGGTGTGCAGGGTCCTGCAGGGAGGGAGGTGTGGAGAGTTGCCTTCCTGACGCTTTGGGGCCTGACTGCTTTGTTTCCTTTCTAGTCATGGAAGCAAAAGGTCTGATGGGGACAGAGTGCCGGCCGTGCAACTCCTATGTGAAGGTAGGTTCTTCCTGCTCTCTTGGGACTTTGGTGTTGACTCTTCCAAGCATGATCCCTTCTATTTCCCCCTTGGGCTCCTCTACCTTACCCTGGCTGAGCAGCATGTGGGGAGGTTGCTGGACTTGTGGCTGGGCTGATGCCTTTGTTGACATGATGCCTGCACAGAGCCAGAAGAGCAAAGGAGAACCCCCTGAGAGGGGCTATGAGAGGCATTCAGGGGTGAGGGCACCCCACTGGGCTGTCCTGGGTGTGTGCAGTGCAGCAAGCATCTCCTCAGCGAAAGGGCTGCAAGTCAGAGACTGACCAGCACCATTTTCATGCACCGGTCCCTGATATTCTGCTATTTTCCTTCTACAACCCTCTAAGGAGTTTTGTAATGTGGCTGTTTGACATATATAAGGTAAAGTGATCTGAGCTACCTGTGAGCATGGGCCCAGCCAGACCTTTGAGGCTCAGTCACCTGTAACAGTGGCTGTGCTGCTCTCCTGTACTGGTGCTGAGTGTTACTTTGAGATGGCTGATGAGCTGCTTGCTTCCCCATGCAGATGTCAATTGTGCCAGATGCCGACTGGAAGTGCAGACAGAAAACAAAGACTGTGCAAGACAGCAAAAACCCAGTCTTCCACGAGCACTTTGTCTTGTGAGTACAATGGAGCAGGGATGGCTATGGCTCATCCCCCGGCTCCCACAGAACAGTGGGGAAACAGTGGTCACTGTCCTGGGGCACCCTCTGGAAGCCAAGATGATGTGTTTGCTTTTACATTATGATCTATAATAAACGTGTCACGCATGAGCTGCTCTGCTGCTGAGATGAAGAGTGACAGGCATTATTCTGCTGTTTTTTATAGCTGAAATGTCTTGAACTTTTGGGCAGAGCTCATAAAGCTGTCGGCACACGATGTGGCAGTGGTGTTCCCGCATAGTTGGACACTCTTGCTGGGCAGGAATTGAGCAAACACGCTCAGTTTCCTTGCGCCTGCAGTAGTGTTGGCACCGGTGTGGAGGAGAAAGGTAAAAGGATTTCCGATAGCTGCAGCATGTCTCTGCATGGGAAAGGAGTTCTATGGCATGGAATGTTTCAGTACAGCTTCTCCTTGCTAGCAAACATGTCTGTCAGACCTCCATCTTCATGCAACGTTTAATCTGGGTCAGAATGTTTGTTTCATAGCATGCACAATTCCTTATTCCTCATTTTGGCTATTGATGTTGGATGTCCTTTTGCATGATACCTCCTTAAAGCACTGGAGCAGTGTTGCCAGCACCTGCTTAGGGGAGTTCACATCCCTGTGCTGCGGTTTGTCAGGAATGAGTACATCAGTGCAGCAATGCCTTGTTGGAGGAATGCCAGCTGGGGTGATGCTGCAGGGCCTGTGCAGGGAGTGAAGAATACCTGGTTTCGAGGAGGGTGTGGGGCCCGTGGCCATACAAGCAGCCTATGCTGGGCTCTGCTGGGCACAGTGTACTCATGGGCTACCCTTCTGCTTCTTGCAGCCTGGTACAGGAGGAGGATGAGCAGAAACGTCTCCTGGTCACAGTCTGGAACCAAGAGAGAGATTGCAGGTATGGGGCTTCCACACTGCATTTTGATCTTTTTAGGACAGGGCTGTCACTGCAGTGCACCTGCCCTCTGCTCTGGCCACCCCGTGTGAGCTCCTCGAGAGCAGGACCTGACACCAAGTCTGCTGCACATGGGGAATTCAGGCTGCTCTACATGCAGGCTACTGGAGAGGAGACACGGCCCTTGCCATCCTCTGTCTACTATGCTGCTGCTTGGTGGCAGTCATCACGGCCAGCATTTCACATTCCCATCTACTCTGTTGGCAGGGGTTTGGGGCCAGGGATCCCCCCTACCTCCTGGGGTTATGCAGGGATGAGGAAAGCCCAGCAGCTCGGGCTCTAGCACCTTACAGACTGTACCACTTGCTCAGGCAAGTGGCTGCTGGCTCCTTCGCCAAGGTCCTGTCAGCATCAGGAAGGTGACCGGGATGCTACATCCCAGCTCCCTGCTGCTCCTGCTGCAGCCAAACTGTGTGGTTACATCACATCTGCTCCAAGCATGGAGAGAGGAGCATGTCCTGGACACGGTCCAGCTCCCAGTGTGGGCAGTGATATCCGCATGGTCCCTGCAAAGGGGTGTAGGCAGGGAAATGGTCCTTGGGGGAGGTTTCGGGAAGTGTGCACTGATGGTCTCTGACTCTCTTGCAGGCGGAGCAAACTGATTGGGTGCATGAGCTTTGGTGTGAAGTCCCTCCTGACCCTGGACAAGGTACCTCCATCTGGAGCGCTGTGTGTGGGATTGGGTTGAACAGGTGGATGTAGTGCACCCTCAGGGCAGGAGCAGGGAGCAGCTGGCTCTTTGCACCAAGGGGCAAAGGGACTTGGAAGTCGTCCAGGGACCCGCCAGTACAGAGCCACTGTGGGCTGGCATGGGTGCCACTGCTGGAGGCAGTTGTGGGGAGCAGAGGAGGGATCCTAAATCAGGGGATTGCTACTCCTTTCAGTGAGGACACACTCAACAGCACCAGGGGTGCAGATATGTGGCTTCTGTGAGTGCTGTGTAGGGTTGGGAGTTGGGACCAGCCTTACCCAGCCTGCTGGCACTTGTCGCATCTGTCCAACGGCCTCTGGGTGGTAACCAATGGGTGGTGGGAGCACTGTCCTTGGAATAGGATTTTGCCTCTCTCCCTGCACTAAGCAGACAGGGCTCTACAGCTCAGGTGAATGTGGGGTGGCAAATGTAGGGGTGTCCACATCTGAGAATGTTCCTGGTAGCAGTGGTGCTGCAAGGTGCCTCTGTGCCAGGCTGTGTCCCTGCTGCTGCAGGTCTGTCCCTGCTGCTGCCCCGGCCTGGCTGCTGCTGGGTAATACAGCTCTCACATAGCTGGCTTTGCCATTCTAAAGGAGGCTGCAAAGCTGCTGCTGTGAATGGCCTCTGCTGATCCACTGAAACGTTGAAAGCTTCCATCCTAGCCATTGGCAGTTATGGGGATTTTATCCCTGGACCGCCCAGACCAGGTGCTGGCACATCACACAGGCTGGAAGGGCTTTGAAGAGTGTTCACAAATCACCCGAGGTGTGGACATTTGCTTCCTAGCAAGAGGTTAAAAGGAGCTGTTTGAATTACATGAAATGAGAGTAAGAGGTAGTGTGAACAAATGATATGTCATGGTGTTTTCTTTTACTAGCAGTGAGGTTAATTAGAGCAGCTCTGAACTGTGGCTGCCCCAGGAGCAGCCTCTGCTCTGGTCATACTTACCCCCTCCAAGATGTCAGACTTTGGCCATGAGCTTCACAAGTTATCACGGCAGGAGTCATCCCTGCATGCAAGGCACCTTACTCTCACAGGGATGGAAGGATGGGGATGGGTATGGGGAATTCACGGCCCTTCTGGGACCCCACTTGTATCTGGGAAGGGCTGCCCCAGCCTCCTGGGCCATGTGGTGCTGCTGGATATCCCCTTGCACTGCAGTTTCCTCGTTGTGGATGTAAAGCATAATTTTTATTTATTTTTTTTTAATGGATCCCACCTTCTCTGGTCTTCGTGGTTCCTGCAATCCTCACCTGATTCCTGGAGTTGGGTTGGGATGTTTTGTTTTCTGGCTTCTGCTGATTGCCCAGAGAGCAATGGAAGATGGTGGCTCCTGAATGAGATGTCCCACATGGGTGGGATGGGGCAGAGGGAGCTCTGATGTGGAGTGCCCAGCACTGCTGGAGGTTGGTGTGGTTACCCTGCTCTGAAAGCATGGTGTAGGTGGTTTTACCTGGGTCCATGTCTCTTGTGAGAAGTGCTCCAGGGCAGCCTCTGTGCTCTGGCTAGGGCAGCTCCTGCAGCAGGACCCCAGGAGCTTTGGGCAACCAGGCTGAGCTAAATGGGATGGAGTACCTGCTCCAACACTGGGAGCTTCTTTCTCCCCATGCAGGAGATCAGCGGCTGGTACTACCTCCTTGGGGAGGATCTGGGCAGGACCAAGCACTTGAAGGTGGCTGCACGGCGGCTGAAGAAGAGCAGAGGTGCGTCACCCTCCAGAACAGCCTGGGCAGGTTGGCATGGCGTGGGAGGGGTGCTAAACTCCGTCTATTCCTTCTGTGGTGTGGAGCAGCCACCGGCCCTATGGAGTTTGTGTCCCCACATTAGATGTTATGGTCAGTGGGATCAGTGTGGTGGGCATCCTGGGCAGTTTGGCAGTCTCTGCATTGGCACTGAGCTCTCCCCTTTGTCCTTTACTCATGCTTTGCTTTGGGCTCTCTGTGGGCCCCCAGCCTTGTAGCTGCCTCTCTCCTTTGGGCCGATGCCATGGCTGGGCTCTGATACCCAGGGGCTGTGATGGGCTTTCTCTCCTGCCTTGGTCTGTTTGCCACAATGCTGGGATGTGCAGAAGAGGATGTGCTGGGGGAGAGCAGGGTGAGGGAGCAATGCCCACCCCAGATGTGCAGCTCCCCTCACAGCTGGTGTCATGTGGGGCAGCCCCAGCCCAGAGATGATGTCCCGTAACATATAATGATCTTATTTATGGTGCGTGGTGGGGGTGGGGAGAGCGGCTGTCAGGAGCTGTGTGCTGTTGGATTGATGTGCCTTTATTTTTTTTTTTCCTTAAGAACCAGTACTGGGAGGTCAGAGTGCAGCGTGTGAGAGCCAGGACGTTGCAAATATGAGGCAGCTGAAGGTGGGTGCAGCTGGGCTCTGTCCTGCCAGCAGTGCATGGGCTGGGGGTTGGAAGCGGCACAGCTTACATGCAGGGGTTTAGATGAGCAGGAGGGACAGAGTGTTAGTGAGGATGATGCTGAGATGTGAGCTGTGTCAGTTTCCCTATTAATGCTGTGGCTTTACAAGCAGTTAATGCTCCCAACCCAAGGAGGCAATGGGTGTAGTAATCCCACACTTGCTCCCTGTTGCTGAATAGGGACCTCCTGTTTGTCCAGGACAGTTCCACAGAGACCAAGTACCTGCCATTGAGTGGGAGTGATGGGAACAAGGAGCAATGGGCTGGAGTTGGCTGCCTGCCTGCAGTGCAGCATCTGTCCCTGGCCGGCTTCACGTCGCCGTGCACGGGTGCGTCTGCTCCCCTCTGCCTTCTGGGGCCATTTGCTCTGGGAAGGGAAAGGCTCTTGGTGGAGCCTCAGTGATTTATAGGAGAGGCAAAGATGGGAAATGAGAATGCAAACACATGGCCCGCATCGGAAATAGGGCTCGGCCGTCCCTGTGATTTATCTGTGCTGAATTCCGCTTTGCTGCTTCCCTCAGCTGCGTTTTCAGTTATTTGTTTTAAAGCGTAGGACTGAGCAAGGCAAACAAAGCCAGCGCCCCTCTCCTCCCTTCCTCTCCAGCAGCGCTGCTGACTGGAAAGATGGTGGCTGGGGAGAGGTGGGTCTCCCCATGCAGACCCAGCAGTGCCGTCGTGCCAGGAGCAGCTCCAATGGCCTTGCAAGGTGCCGGCTCATGGGGTGCACCAAAGCCCCTCTCCTTCCATGTCCATCCCTTGCCCTGCAAAGGGGCCCCGTGATTGGCCTTCCTCAACCTTCTCCTTTCCATCTCCATGTTAGGAGCTTTCTCCAAGAAGCCTTGCTGCAGAGTGCAGAGCTGCCCAGTGCTGCCCCATGCCCTGCTGCTGGCTGGGCTGAGAGTTTGTCTTTAATTCTGAGATTACACCACGGGTACAATTCAGCTGACCTCTGATCCCACTCCATGAGCACTAAGCATGGGGACGTGCTCTTCCTTCGGGGCTGTGCTTCCAAAAACAAACTTTTTTTTTTTTAATTAAAAAATAAAGCCACTCTGTGGTCCTCTCCAAGCGTAAGCAGTGCAAGCCATGCCTTTAATGAAGTCGGGCTCGCGCGGTCAGTGCCTGTAAAACGCCGCTCAGACATCCTCCAAGTGTTTGTGAGAACGTCGCAATAACAAAGCGCTCCGTGTGGCTGAAGAATGCCACGGGAACAAAAGCCACATCAACAGAGCAGGGACCAGGGAATACTAAAGAGTTGACAGGAATTTTAATATAAAACTCTCTCTCTTCCTTGTCACTTGGGGTTTTCAGGAAGCCCTCTGGCTTATCGTAAAGCGGCATACAGTGCAGACAGGGGCCGGGAAGGTGAAAGGTGGCTTCCTGCCATTCTTCTCTGGAGCTGGGTTCCCATGGGCGGTCATGCCAGTTTGACTGGGCTTTATTCCTCGCTGGTGCAAGACGAGGAGATTGGGAGCACGGCTGCTTCGGGACGCTGCGTTTTCATGGGCTGACGGCGAGGTTAGGGGCTGCAGCCATGAACCGCTTCAATGGACTCTGCAAGGTGTGCTCGGAGCGGAGATACCGGCAGGTCTGTGCCCCCCGCCCCGTGGGTCTCCGTGTGTCTGAGTGTCCGTGGGATTTCTCCCCCTTGTCGGGCTGTGAGTGCGCTGCTGATCTGCTGTCGTTTGTAAATGGTGATATTAGGAATAGAAGGAAAGTGCCTTCAGGTGGGTTTCTGACCGCTTGCTGCACGTTGCCGCGGTAAGTGGGGATGGAGGAAGGAGAGTTCTTGCTGCGTAACTTAGGGTGCAGCTCAGCAGCTGGCTGTGAAGGTGCTCGGCTGAAGGATATTTCTGTTTGCTGCACACAGCTGCAGGGTCAGCTCTGCCAGGTGGCTGCGATCTCTTTTGAAGTTGTTTTAACAGAAATGTGTATGGGAATGAAGTGTTACTTGAAGCTGGCCGCAACCAAAGTTGACCAAGGCAGCTCGCTGTGTTGTGCACGAGCCGGTACGGGCTCTCAGATGCAATCCTTGTGCAGCTCTGGTGGGAGTTTTGCTGGTGCGGGTCTTGGTCTCCTGCACTTCAGAATAGTTTTTCCACTGGGGTCTGCACTGGGACTCCCAGCTCATGGTCAGCATTTTTCTGTGCTGCTGTGTTCATCTTGTATGGCTGCAGTAGGGGTTGCGGGGAGAATTAGCTTAATTAAAAATGCCTGCTGCTTGTCAGGGCTGTAGTGACTGTCTCATGCGGGCATGCTCTTCTGCTGTGCAAAGCAGAGGCAGTGGTGACTTGTCCTACATCTCCTCAATTCTCTACTTTGGCAATTTCTGCTGCACCTTCCAACAAAGCTTTGAGCACAGTGAGCCTGTGCCTGCTGTGGGCTGAAGCCTTGTACCATCATCACTCATCTTCCAGCTTACATCAGATGCTCGTATTTGTTAGTTCTGTGCTGAGTGGCCAAAATGGATGGTGAGTTCACTGCTAATCCCACAGTGGTGGGAGCTGAGGAAAGCAGAGCATCGGCAATGGGAAACATGGAGTCTTGTTCCCTGTTTGAGAATACAATAACCTCCAGAGATAAAAATATATCCAGGAAAGCTCACTGGGTTTGCCCTCATGCTGTAAAGGAGTGTGGAATCAGATCTTGGCTGCTTCAGCTGGATTCTCCTCTCTATTTATTCTCAAAATAGCTCAGGTCACACATGTCAGATTTTTTTTTAATTTCTCTGTCAGTAAAACAGGAATTCAGACCAATGTCTTGAGGATAATCAGGTATTTGCAGGAACCATCGTGCTGAGCTGCTGCTGGAAGCCAACATTTAAAAAGTACGTGTATTAATAATCTGATTGTTTCTAGAATCAGGAGGAAAAACGAGCCTAGATCAGCACAGCATCCATCCTATTCAAGGTCAAGAGAAACATCCCTCAGCTAACGGGGTGATGCACAGAGCCCACCCCAGCTGGTGTCTGGCAGGCTGAGCGTGCTGGTTCTCACAGCTTCCCCTGGAGCAGAGGAGTGCTGCTATTTGTGTATTGCCCCACTGGGGAGGAAATGTTTAAGTGGCTTGCTTGGAGAAGCTGTGCTAGAAGTAAGCATCAGAGCCAAGTTGCCAGGTTTTCCTTTCTAGTGTCTTGATAGACTTTTCCTTATGCTTGCAGGAGTCATGAACAGGGACTTACATGTGTGAAGTAAATGCTCACCTTGCGTCATTCACCTCTGCTGATCTTGGGCTTGATTTCACATAGTTTTTCAGTGCCCTTTTCATCCCCTTGGCTGCAGAACAGGAGAGACCCGTTGTCAGTGGAGCTCACAGAGTGACAGTGTTCATTGGGACAGCTCCACTGGGCTCTGCAGCTGCTTTTAGAAATGCTGTGTACCTGCATTTCTGAAGGCTGTGGGGTAGCATGTGGGTGAAACAAGGGATGCTCACTGACCACATGCAGTGGGTGCTTTCCTATTGTAAACGGTGACCCTGCTGTCTCTTTTCAGATTACGATCCCTCGAGGAAGTGATGGGTTTGGCTTCACGATCTGCTGTGACTCCCCAGTCCGTGTGCAGGCGGTGGACTCTGGTAAGAGATCAGCTCCATTTTATCCCTCTTGATGAACTCTTTTGCATCTTAAGAGAACAGAGGCTGCTGTGTTATTATTTTGGTGTTGCATTGCAGTGATATGCAGAGATTTTGTTCCCTGCAACATGAGAATTATCTGGCTGGTTGTGAGACCTATGGAAAGTATGTAGTGGAGCCAGACTGGAACAGGAGGGAGCAGAATTGCAGAGGGCCTTAATTGCTTGAGTGGATCCTCCTGGTATGAGCCTCCAGGATGGATTCGGCATCTCTGTTATCCCACTGCACACCAGGAAATCTCCCTGGCTTCCCATGTTGAGCTACTGGCAATGTCCTCTCTGGGAGAAGCAGTGTGTTTGGAGTGCAGGCTGGAAGTAGAGATCCATCTGTTCACATCCTGAAGTTCCAACATATAAACAATGCATTAATTTATGCTTAATTCCTAGTATTATTTATGTAATGTATATTTAACACAGCAAACTGCCAAGGAAAGCATTGCACTTGGACACTGTGAAATTGGACTTAACAGATTTCATTCAGTTCCTCAGTGATACATTCAAGACTCAAAAATATACTGTCCTTAAAGTGAAAAAGAACCTTAGCTCTGCTAGGGGAAACAGTTGAGTTTTGGATGGGGGAGTGGTACAAGCTGTGAAGCTGTGCTATATGTGTGTCCCCTCAGCCCTGGTATTCTTGGCTCTGTGTCCAGCAGATGACTGACACTCACCCGTCCCTTCTCTCCATAGGTGGCCCTGCAGAAAAGGCTGGTCTGCAGCAGCTTGACACAGTGCTGCAGCTGAACGAGCGGCCTGTGGAGCACTGGAAGTGTGTGGAGCTGGCACATGAAATCCGGTGAGCATTCACCCAAAGCATCAGTGCAGGGGTATGGGGGGAACAGCCTGATGGAGCCCAGGGCAGGACAGCAGGAACTTTAGGTGGCTGCAGAAAGCAGAAGGGCTTGGGGAATGTGGGAAGCTGGGAAAAGAGTCTTTGGAGGGAGAAAAAGAAGGGACGCAGGGACTGGGAAGGAAGGGCTGGTGGCTGTCCAAATGCCTCCGTGTCCACTGCTCTGGCTCTGAATTGCCCCATCTCTTCCAGGAACTGTCCCACAGAGATCATCCTGCTGGTCTGGAGGCTTGTCCCACAGGTCAAGTCTGGACCTGATGGCATGATTCGCCGCTCATCCTGCAAGTCTGCCTACGACCTGCAGTCCCCTCCCAACAAGCGGGAGAAAAACAGCACTGTGCCCCCGCGGCCTGAGCAGCGTCGGAGCTGCCACATCTTATATGATGGCAGTGATGGGCTAATGCTGAATGGCTGGGAGAGGTACACAGAGATTGGCAAGCGGGGCCAGAACACCATGCCTCCTCTGTCCCATGTGCCCTCTGCTGCTGACCAGAACTACATCATCCTTGCGCCTCTCAACCCAGGGAGCCAGGTAGGGCTGCCTCCATCCCCACACTCATGTTACTGCATGATGTGATAGCTGTGCTTGCTACTTTCTGACTTGACCCAGGCTTCCGACTTCTCAGGCATCATCTCTAAATGTTTGCCAGAGCACATGCCGTGTTTCTGAGCTGGAGCTGTGTCCCTGGATGACCTTTCTCTCTGTTTCTAATGCATTTGCAACTAAGGTTGCAGAGTCATGGTGGATGAGCTGCTGCCTCCTCCCAGGGCTCAAGCAGAGGGTGGGAGAATGGAAAGTGTTTCCACTGTGCAGGTTGTAGCACAAACCACTTCTCTCATGTTCTGATAGTAATAGGGCAAAGATGATTTTCACCTCTAGCTTTGCTGAGTTTGGCATGCTGAAATTTACTGTTTGTTTTTGTGAAGTCTGCCTTGAGCCTCCCTCAGGCTGTTCCTTTCTGGGTTGTCTTGCAGCTGCTGAGGCCTGTGTACCAGGAGAATGATGCTACTGAGGGTAAGTTGCTGATGTGGTGAAAACATTACTCAAAGCACCTGGCAGAGCCAGACCCAGTCTATTCAGTGCCAGCAATCCTTGCTCCTAGCCCTACAACCAAGTCCCTCACGTTCTGAGGATGGTGGCTCTTGGTAGTGTCACCTTCCCCCTTTCTGGATCAAACATAAAAGCAAGAACCCTGTCACCATGCCCAGAGGAGAGAGCAGCTGCTGCTGTCATTGCCTCATGGCGAGGTCCCTGGGAGCTCACAGGACGGCTGGGGAATGTAGGTTGGTGATGGGAACTTTCCACTGGGGGATGAGAAAAGCATGAAGTGTGAAAGTACTAAGTATTTCTGATGTGGCAGATCCCCACATGTTTGTGGGTCTGTCTGTGGTGTGTTTTCTTTTTTGGGCAGGATGCAACAGCTGGGGGTGCTAACATTGCGCCCCCTTGCTTTGCAGTTCATTTTATTAGTAGTAAGTGAGGATGGCTGTGAGTTGAATTTATGCAAGGAGCAGTGCAGGTTGAAGTGCAGGGTTTGGGAAGCGTTCATTTTCTGGGTTTCTGATGGCCTCTGGACCAGCTCTCCTTGAAAACCCTTGGAAGCATTAACACTTAGTGGGTCTGCTGGGTCTCCCTGGAAAACTGGGTATATGTGGACTTGCAGGGAGAGCAGGGCTGGGAGTAGCTGCATGAATCCTAGCTTCGGGACAGGGAGCAGAGGCTAACATGAGGTCTTACTGAGCAATGATGGGGCTTATGCAGGTGGTGAACACCTCAGATGAAAGAAGGTGATTTAGGAATAAGGGGAAAAGCAAACTCTGCATGGCCCAGTCAGATTGTGTCTGTCCTGTGTTGGACTGTCTCTCATGCTTTGATTTTTTTATCTGGCAGCACAACCACGAGAAAGGGGAAAGAGAAAATACCAGAATTATTGCTCTTAGAGGTAGAAACAACACTCTAGGTCATGAGAACCTCCCCCCCCCCCCCACCCCAAATGCAGGCAATGAGAGCAAACAGTGGGGCCAAGTTACCAGCAGAGTATGGTCTGGCTCTGCTGGCGTTTATCTGAAAGTAAACATGCTGCTTCCTAATACTTAATGGAACATGTAATGTTGGGTAGGTTCATGTGTTTGCTTTGGATCGGACCCTATCTGCTTTGCTCCGTGTTCAGAAGTGTTTTGGCCCATTTTGCTCAGGAAGTTATGGGTATTTGTTGTGGTGCAAAGGCAGAAAGCACCTCACTGAAAGCTGCTATGGTAGGAACAGAAGGACATGGGGCTGGAGGAGGGATTCTCACGGCAGCTGAGCTGGGGCATCTCTCTAGCATGGCCCTGAGTCATTGCTGTTGGTGAGAGTCCTGGACTGATGCTGCACTTCTCTCCTGGTCTACCTGCTGGATCTGAGCTGCTTTGGTTCATCAGCATTAGGAGGGAGAAGATACTGCAATATTTCATTGGAGCATGGTTATTTGGTTAGAGAGACATCCGGTTTCCATTGGAGTTTTTTCCAGTGAGCTTTAAGACAGCACAGGTGACTCGAGTGTGCTAAGTGATAAAACACTGGTGGAAGCTTTCTGGATGTATTCAGAGGTAGTGAGCAGAGGGCTTAGAAACTGAAACAGCAACCAATAACCAGGAATGGGGGAAGGAAGGACTCATCCAAAGTAGCAGCTAGCAGGGATCAAGGATAATCCATAATGCTTTTGATCGGAGAGCTGTTACTTATGTTAGAGATTCTGGGACCAGTGTGACATACCACCCAGTGCCAGCTGGCTTTGAGCAGTGCAGTCTGGCGGGCATGAGGTGGCTGTGGGAGCTGCCATTGGCTTGCTGGAAGAAGTGGAAGCTGTGCTTGGCCAGCTGAGGCTGTGTCACACCGCTTCTGTGTAATCCCTCCTTTGAATGGAGATAACAGCTCTTTGCAGTGGAGTGGGACAGAGTGAAAAGCCAGTCAGGCTGCTTAGACTTCCTCCAGCACTGAAATGCGATGCTGAGAACTGTGGAGGACGATATGCCAGCCTCATGCCTAGTGAGGTCATCCTTTGTAAATCCCCCTCCATGGCTGAGTAACCATCACTCCCTGGAGGCAATTTGGAAGGACATGGGTAGATCCCATGCTCATGAGTGTTGTTTATCTCTTCTGTTCTTTTCTCCAATCTAAATGCCTTCTGAAAGCTGTGATTAAAAGCATCAGCTGCTCCCCATGATATTACATTCCTGCACTTCGTGAACTCCCATGCCCTCAATTCAGTACAGGCAAGAGCTCTGTGGATAAAAATGTCCCAGTGTTTAAATTTCCAGTGTTTCACTTCCACCTTGAATTAGTCATGAATGGTTTTCCCCCACCTGGGAAGGAATTGGCCATGGTTTGGTGGTATAGGCAGCAGTTTCCTGTTGGGGGGAGATCTTCCTTGGTGCTTGTGTGATTTGAGGAAAAGCTATTAAGGTGCGTGGGGTTCTGCGTTTCTTGGTTTGTACACTCAGTACCGAAAAAAGAGAGGTGTGCATGTAATCACACCACATCTCTTTTTCTGAAGTACTGTACTCATAAATTGTGCAGAACACTGTGCACACCCAAACACAGGAAGGTGTGCTGGCCTGCAGTGGGGGCGGCTGTGACTTCAGGGTTTTGTCTGTCTGTCTTGCTGCTGTTGGGTGAAATCCTGAGCCCAGCAAGAAAGTAGCTCTTAATTGTGCAGCAGCATCAAGGGACATCTCATTTTGCATTAGGAGAAATGAAGTCAGTACTGTTATTTCATGAATCCCCGAGAGACCTTGAAAGCAGAGTGATGAATGTTCCTGCAGCTCCAGGCTCCAGCTATTCCTCTTGGGCTCTTTGTGCCCTCCTCCAGCCTGTGAGGGCAGGAGCCGAGCTGGCAGTGTGCAGAAGCTCTGCAGGAGTGCTCCTAATTCTCTCTGTATTGCTGCTTCCTCTCTTGGTCCAGGAAATGGATGCAAAGGGAAATCACACACAGGGTCTGGGAGAAAATCCAGGCTGATGAAGACTGTGCAGACGATGAAGAGCTATGGGAACTACCAGAACTGCACTATAGTGAGGCCACACATCCCGCATTCCAGCTATGGCACATATGTGACACTGGCTCCCAAAGTGCTGGTGTTCCCTGTCTTTGTGCAGGTAAGTGTGGCTGCAGGTGATGTGGTATGGATCTGATGCACAGCACAGAGCTTGCTGCCATCTCTTGGGTCCATGCTGCCATGCCAGCTGGTTGCCTTTCCCAGTATGTGAAGTCAGCCTGAGTTCTCTTCCCTGGGGCTGGCTGGACTCAGTTCCGGGTGCTTTCTTTAAGGGAGTTCTGCCCAAGCAATGCTTTGTTGGATTTTCCCCTTTCAGCCTTCCAGTCTGGCTCTTGGGTGCTTGCTTGAATCAGGAGAAGATATCCCAGGTTCCGTGCTTTTTATAATTGCAGATCAATATGGGTTCTTCATGCTGTTAATTAGTGTGTGGACAAAGGTTTTATAATCCACTTGGCGGCCTGCACTAGGATTATTGACAAGGATGCAGAGAGCAGTGTCTTGACAGAAGATATTCTCACTCCCCAGTTACACAAATGATTTTCTTAAAATTGCACCCTAATTTGGTGTCTTCCATTTTTGTCCTTCATAGGGTCAGAACCCCAGCAGGTCTGCTCTGACTCTGTAAATCTGCGGGTGTTACTGATCGATACAGCATCTCTGAAGCTGTGGGAAGCTGTCAGCCCTCCTGTTAGCAGCTCAGACCGTTTCCTGTAGACTCAAACTTGTGATCTGTGTTGTCTGTGACTCTGGCCTAGGCCAGGGAGCTGCACATTTGTTGCCCATGGCCATGTGCAACCGTTTTTTCATCAGCAGGAACGTAGTTAGCACTCCAGGTTCCATTCCTCTGCAAAATCTGTGTCTTGGACTGAACCTGGGCTGTTTCTACCACTTCAGGAGCTAGTTCTCCTGCTTTGCTGTCTCATACTGCACAGCCCTTGTGCTGGGTACCTGTACCCTGCCTGTGGGCTGTGCTGCTCAGTGGGACGTCTGAGGGCTGGGCAGCAGCTATGACAGCCAGCATGCTCTCCTTATTCTCTGCTGTTACATGGGACACACTGGAGGTGCTGACTGGAGGGCAGAATGTGACGTGAGGGAGGACAGAAGCCTTAAATTTGCTTAAACTTGCTGTGAAAGTAATCCACAGAACCATACAGAAACTTTCTGTCCGAGGGACATGAGAACTTAACGGGCTGCAGTTGTGGTTGTGCTTCCTGCTGCACAGCACCCATAACCTGTGTGGTACAGAGCACTTAACGTACCAAGAAGCAAGCAGCTGATTATTGTCTTTTTATAGATGAGCCTGACTTAGGTGTTAGATGTAAGGTTTTCTTTTTCGTTGCATAGCTGGACTGCAGACTTCTGTATTTCTGAGTGCAGCGTAGGGTGACTTCTCCCTAGATGAGTTACAGCTTAAAGTGAAGACAAAGTGGGTTTGGTGGGCGGAAAGTTTTTCTGGCAAACCACACTTCCAGTGGAAGGTTTGACTGTTTCTTTTTTTTTTTCTTTCTTTCCATTTCAAATGTAGCCCTTAGATCTTTGTAACCCAGCCCGGACTCTGCTTCTGTCAGAGGAGCTGCTTCTTCACGAGAGCAGAAGCAGGACTATCCAGGTAAGGCTATTTCTGTGCTGCCTGAGATTTCTAAATTCACTTTTCTGCAGGCTCATGTGGTAGATTGAGAAGGGGAATGCACTACTATGCTGAACTTTTATTAGTAGGATAGTTGGAAAGAATTTGTAGTCAGTTTATGCTGGGATAAACTAAATGTCAGCGCTTTATATTATCTTTATTTGTTTATTTTGCTGGAAATCAACTTTTTCTTCATGCTCATGAAGGAGAAAATACACACGACAAATCCTCTGAAAGAGGGAGATTAGGAACGTTTTGTGCCAGTGTGGAGATCTAGCCATTGAGTGCATAATGGGGCTTTTTTAGAAGTTTAGCTCCCGAGAGTCCTGCCCAAAATCCTCTCCACTGCGTTACTTCAGCTTCTTTTCTGCAATGCAGGGAGTTGATCTAGAGGACCTTTACGAGTCTCTTTCAACTCGAATGATTCTATGATTCTGTGTTGTCAGAGGGATATTAAAAATGTGGGGAAGCAACTATGCTTTGGTTACATGCTGAACCCGTGTATGTGACAGCTTTCAGCAGCCAAACCAGCAGAGTTTGTAATATTGTGTACATTTCTGTTGGCTTTGCTTGTATCCGGCAGTGAAGTCTAAACTGTGGAATTTGGTATGGAGGAAGGATCTCAGTGAATGGCACAGTGCATTGGGCAGCCAGAACTGCTCACCTGGGCACTGCTCAGCAGTGCTGAACAGTGACGGTGCCTTTTGAGGCACTGTCAGTGAATCTCAGTACTGTACAGGACGCGTGTGTTTTGAGTTTAGTTGGACTGAACAACACGTCATCTTGGCAGAGCCGCAGAGGATCTTTCATTTGAGTAATTAGGTTGTGTGTAATGCTTTCTGGGTGGCTCACAGCAGAATCCCAGAAACTGGCTGGCTTGTAGAAAGCTGTTCAAGACTGTGCTGAAGGGCTTTCCTTGCTCTCTGGCTTTGAGCATGTAATTCATCCCTTATTTTGTCTTATTTATTTTTTTTTCTGCTTGAGTACATGAGAAATTGCATCAGTCATCAGGAAGTTTGTCACTGATGTGTAGATAAAACTCCTTCCCTGCCTCTCCTGGTGCTTTTTGCTCATCGGGGTCTTCAGGGTGCATGCATGAATGAAAACATAAATAAAACACATGGCTGTGTAACACGGTGGTGCTATGATGGTTGGAATGCTGGTGGCCAGCCTGCATTCAGGATATATATTCAGGATATATACCCATATCCTCCTATATGGGTTTGTGTTCCTTACTTTCAGGTCAGCGTCAGAGGTATGTCTGAGTATCTAATGCCATTTTTTGCCTGGGTGAAGCATGTTTGTATGTACAAGGATGTCTGAAGGCAGATGAAGCAGTCTCAGGATGATCATGTTTGGAGGAAGTGTGCTGCTCTGTTGCCCAATGGCCACATTAGCTATTTTGGAGACCCAGCTGTGGAGGGGGTTAGGAGGATGCATCAGTGAAAGGGCTCTCTGTTTGCTAATGATGCCCTGAGGATGAGTGTGCGGCTGGGAAGAGGATTTCCCAGTTGGAGCTTCTGCCAGGGAAGGGCAGGATTCTGTACAGTGGTCAGGAGCACTAGACAGCCTCTGAGAATGATGGTGCCTTGAGGCTGTTATAACTCTGCATGCCTGGCAGAAGGACTGTGACTAAGCACAGTGAAATAAACAGAAGCACTGAATGGGAACAAGCATGTGGCAGACTGCTTTGGGAGGCAAGAGCCTTTCTCTTAGTGTGAACCCAGGTGTGGATTTAGTCCTGCTTTAGTCCTGACAGGCTGTGGATGAACTTCTGAGGCCAACAAGACCCCAGGTGGCCTGGCCACAGTGGAATTTCCCTGGTGCAGAAGGGCTCTTACTTCTCTTTTCACTGGACTTGAGCTTACTCCCACTCCTCCCTTCTCTGCTGTCTTGTTTCTGGTGAGTCCTTTCTTCCTTGCTCCATGTGACTTTCCATTTGTCACTGCTTTTCCCTTGCAGCCTCTCAAATTGGGGTTCTACACTTTGCAGGACTACTTTCTGCATCTCATTCTGCTTTGCCCAAGTTGAAGAGAGGAAAGCCTAGGTGTAGGGGCTAGAAATTGAGATGCTGTGTCATTTTTATTTTTTAAACCAGAATCCTTAGCCCTTTTAGTGCATCCTTGTCACTGAGCAAACCCTCTCCCATCTCCTGAAGGACACAACCTATCTCTCTGGAGACTTGCCAGGATCTGTCCTTTCTCTGACCTTACCTCTGGGGCAATCCTTATTCAGGCCTTAATCACATCCTGTCTAGACTTTGTTGCAATTCCCATTTTTATGATCTTCTGAAATCCCTCCAACCTGCAGAGCGCCATAGGAACCAGCACAACGCAGACAGCGATGTGCAAGGTGTTGGATGTAGGCTTTCTCCTTCTTGATGTTTCTGTATTGCACCTAAAGGCAATTTTCCCTGAGGAACCTTCACAATGTACATCACACTCAAGCCCTTCTCAGCTCTCTGCTTTGCCATCCTGGCAGGTCTGTTGGTCAGGATAGCCCTCCCTTGAGCCCTGGGGAGCAGGGACTGGCCTGCCTACGGTCTTCTGTCCCAAGTGCTGAATACAAATTCTTGGCACTCTGGGCCTTGGCTGGATCTGCTAGCTCCCAGTTTCAGTGGGTGGCTGGGTTTGGTCTACGCAGTGGGTTTACTAAACCCCTACTCTCTGGCACAGATGTTTCATGATCTGTTTTTGGACAGTTTCATTTGGGTGAGAAACCAGAAACTTGCACTTACCTCCTACCTTCACCACACTAGTTCCTCTCGCTCTGTCCTTTCTTTTCTACTGCCTCTTTATATTCTCATCTCAGTCATTTTTGAATCAGGTGATGTCATTTCCTCATTTGCAGAGCCACTGCTTATGCTGATGCCTGAGTGTGGGTGTGACCCTTTGGGTCCTTTGATTCTAGTTAAGCAAGGTGAGGTTCCAGGTTGGCAGCTGAAGCCTGCACCATGGATCTGCTTTTGGCACGTGTGGCCTTGTGTCTTCATTGAATTCTAGTTGAGCATGTGAACTCCTTGCTGAGTATCTTGCCAATAATCTTGACAGAAAAAATGCACGAGGTGGTAAAAGTGTCTAAGCACATTGTAGGTTAATAGACTGTTGGGATGCCTTAGGATGAAACATGCATTTGGAATGGACACATTCAGCAGTCAAAATCCCTGAGCAATGGAGCATGCTTAGAGAGTTGGGGCTGCAGTGTGTAAAGCAGTGGCCCAAAGGCTTTGCCATTTCTCTGTGGGTGGTAAAGATTTCCTGACCTGGGAAGCTTGTGCCCATTTCCAAAGCATCATGCCTGGCAAGCATGTAGCTACTCCCTCTGCAAAGCTTAGGCCACTTCTTCAGTTAGGCGATGGCTGTGACAAATGCCAACATTATAAGCTTGTGGAAGCTTGATTATTTTTGTTCCTGGGCTCCTAATCCCACGGTCTCTGCAAAAACCAAGTGAATAACTGCCATTGTGGAGCTGCAGCCCAGAAAGTTGTGACTTTGGAGCATGTGATCAGGGGAGCAGCAAATACAACTGTCTGGGTGTTCACACTCTGCATGTGGGGAGCTATGTTATTTGTGGCCTGGTGAGCCCAGCAGAGATGTCTGCTTCCTCAGTATGGGCTCATAAGGGCAGTATGAAGCTATGTGTAGATCTGGAAATGGATTGTGTTCAAGATACCTTGCTCTAGCCATTACAGTGTAATGGAGATGCTCTTACCTAACCCACACCAACTGCTTTTATCTCCTGCATTGTTACCTGCAAATGCTTCTTATGTGATTGTGTCAATGATTCCCCATTTAATTCTGTTTGGTTTCAAAGCAGTATTCTTTTTTTCCTTGCTAATCCTTCTGTCCCTTCTTCTTCCCTTTGAAGTTCCATGTGCATTAGGTCTACATTTTCTTTCCTCCATTTCCACTTTGATCCCTTGCTGGTCATGCCGCTGTTTCCTTCATTTCACTGCTCTTGTCAAAAACCCTGAACATCTCTTTGACACCGAGAGATCTGGAATGGCACTGGACGTATCCCAGAACGGAAACATCGTGAAGCAAGAAACGCACAGGAGAAAGTTTATAGTGCACTTTGTGCTTGTTTTAGTAGTAATAATGCCACAAGTAATGAAGAGGGGAAACGTGGGCACTAGGCCAACAGTGTTGAGAGCAAGGGAAGGGATTTTCCAAATAATACAGAGAGAAACAGATGCTCCCTGGTTTAATTGCCCATTAAAGCTATGCCGGGAATTTTCTGCTTATTAAGAATCCCACAAAAATGAGTTTGCACAGCAAGGAGAACTCTTGTGGTAAGGACTTGATTTTGGTTGAAAGGTTGGATGCGTTGCCTTGACACGAATCTCAGCACCATGTGATAAGCTGCTGCCCAGCTTGTCCCCTCTGACACGTGCCTGTCAGCCGGCGGGCAGAGACACGCTGTGCCGGCAACGCGTCCCCATAAACAGTGACTCAGCCCCTGTCCTGAGCAAAGTCACCTTTCAAGGAGTGACTTGATGGCAGTGGTGCCAGCCTGTGGGATGCTGGGTGTTTTTCTGCTTTTGCAGGTGAGTTGCTAAAAGGTCAGAAAACACTCCTTGTTGCTGCTCAGTGCTGCAAAGCATCTTTCCCTTTGTGCTGGGGTATGTTTGGGGGCCTCCCCAGGAGTGGTTAATAGCAGCTGTGTGCTCCTGTGCTGTGTCTTGTGACCAGAGCATGGGTTGGTGTTTTGCAGAGCGTTCAGCATCCAGTGTGCCCACTGGCATCTTGCAGCTGCTTTCTGGCATCATCTGAGCACTGCTGCATGCCCCCAGCTTGTGCTACAGAGCAGGACAGGCTCAGCCCTTGACTCTTGTCGCTCACCTCATGAGGCTTCTGGGTCAAGGATCTGCAGTGCAGCAGAGAGGCTGGTTCTTATTTTAAAAATCACCATCGCCTCTGCTGATCAAATGAGGGACCTCAAGAGCCAGAGGCAGAGTAAAACCTGCCTGTTGAGTTGTGAGCATATTCCACTGGAGTAGCTCCCAGCTTCTAGCACTCTTGAGTCACTGCTCAAGCATAGAGCTGGACAGACATCCAGTACAGTATTTGTTTTATACCCCCCAAGTGGTTTAAAGTTATCAAGTATGTTCCCTGCAAACGCTCTTATGGGTTCTGCTTTTGTAAAAACCAAGTGGGTTTTTTTCCATCCCCCCCCCCCCCCCCCTCAAAGGTGGTAAAACCGAGCATACAAAGAGTGAAAACAGTGAGGAGCTCCTTCCTGAGCATGTTGAGGGGAATCACATTTGCTTTTAGGCTGCAGTTTCTGCAGTGTTTTGAGATTAGTTGGCAACTCGTTCCCTCCTCCTGCTCCCCTGATTTGTAACTTATGTAAATGGGAAGTGACACGAGAGAGCAGAGAGGGTGTGTTTGTGCGACGCTGCACTGTCGGGCAGGTTTACCCCTCCTGTCACAGGGCTGTACAACCCTTGGGAGGTGGCTACCAAGTGGTGGGCCCAGCCTGGGGCTTGCTGGGGGCACCCTGTGGCATGCAGCACCCTTAGGGCAGGTACCTGGGTTGCTGCTCATGGCTAGTGCATCTCCCTAGTGTGCAGGGCCTTTTCCAAGGCACTGAGTGCCAGGAGATGGATTCCTCATAACCTCTCCTTTGGTGCTCTTCTGATATCCAGGTGACTCTCTTTGTCTACTCTGACCTGCTGCTCTTCACCAAGGAGGACGAGCCTGGACGCTGCAATGTACTGAGGAACCCTCTCTACCTGCAGAGTGTTAAGCTCCAGGAGGGTGAGTGTCTGTTGCAGTGGCTGGAGGTATTTGGGGTGTTTTCTGGGCTCATGGTTAAAGATCTCTGGACAGCAAGATAGCATGCCACTATCCCATTGCTTCCAGTTTGCAGCAGTGCTGGCTAACACATGCTGCCGACCTCCCTGTGCTGGATTGTAGGTCCAGCACCACCCTTCCCAGCCCAGCATTAACCCAGGAGCAGCTCTGTCCCCTGGTGTGCCCTGGTAGCACCTTGCGGGCCTGTCTCAGGGAGTTTGGGCTGTGCTCCCTAGGGTTCTGCTCTGCTGGGCTGCTCCTCTTGCTGCTGTCACCCAGCCTGCAGCGGGGGCTGCAAAGGGAAGTGAAGTTTTGAGGTTCACCCCTACAGTGCCTTGAGAAAACTCAGAGGAGCTGAGCCCTACTGACCTTTACTTCACTGCTTCTTCCTTCAGCCGCCCACAGCTTCCCTCACTAGCATCCCTCCCCCACGAGCACACGTTTGTGAAGAAAGAGCAAGCCCTGGCCTTTGGTGGGAGGCTGTGGGCTGCATGCTGCTGGCTTTGCCTTCGTTGGGCTTTCACATCCAGCTGAGGGCTTTTAGGGCAGAAGGATGGCTTGAATTAAGTTATTTTGAGTTCTAAGGCTGTGCAAAAGATGACCTCAGCTACCTAGGGTCAAAAGAGGAATGAACAAATTGCTCTGCCACATCCTAATTCCTACAGTGGAGCCACTTCTTGGCCCCATTCCAGTCCCACCACATTCTTTCTTTGGTGCAGTGGCTGTTTGGCCATGGGCTTGCTCTGTACAGCTGCCTGACTCCACCAGCACAGGGCTGGGCTCCACTGCCTCCTCAAGCCCAGGCAGTATGGTTGGGGACTCCACAAGGAAAACCATGATTGGATGAGAGGAGGAACTTTTCTGTAACCAGAGTGGTCAAATCCTGAGTTGTCCAAAGAGGCTGCAGGACCTCCAGTCTTGGAGATGTTCAGGATTCAAATGGACACAGTACTGAGCACTGTGACCTGGGTTCTTTGGGCAGGGACATGGAATAGAGATGTCCAGAGGCTCCATCCAGCCCAACCTTACTCTGTGACTGTATGAGCTGACATCTCTCTGCAGTCCTGTGGCTCTGATCAAGAGAGATTAACCCAGAGCTTGGCTGCTTTTCCATAAGGAATAGTTTTCAGGATCATTTTGTGACTTCCCATGATTTTCCCTGGTGGAGCAAATAGTTCTGGCAAGGAGCTGTGACTCTCCGCATGCCCCACAACGTATAAGCCTCTGTGCTGGGGATCTGCGATGGCACAGTGGACTGCCCATCTCCTGTTACCCATTTCCAACAACTTTTCTTCTCCCAGATTCATTTGCTAACGTATTTGGTGGGAGGGAAAAAGGGACACGGAGAGTTCAAGCTGTTTAGAAAAGCCCTTGAGCTTCAACGAGATTTGTTGAGTTTGTTCTCAGCACTGCTCATTACCAAGGGAAGAACAAAAGAAATTGTTCCTCGCAGAAGTGCTTGTTGGTCAGCAGCTGCTCCAGTGCACGTGCGGTTCCTGGCTGCTCTCAAAGCTGCTGCACTGCTTTTGTTCTCCTGGAAGAAACTGTCCTCCTCAGTGTTTGCCCTGGTGGTGCAGCAGCCCTGCACGCTGAGGTGCGTCTACAGGTCGGCACAAGAATGCGCCTCCTAACCTCCAGCTGATCTGTTGGGTTCTGTGAGCAGTTTTCTGCTGCTTATTTCCTTGTTACCGTAATAACTTGGCTAGATCACATCTGGAGTAGCTCAGTGAACCTCTCGAAGGGGGTGTTTGCCTGTGCCACACCGCACCGCCCCCCGTGCACCAGGAATCCAGCACAGTCAGTTTTGAGGCAGGTTTGGGTAGGGCTGCTTCACGGCGGGTGGAACAAGCGAAGAGATGTCTGTCCCTTTTGGCAGGAGTTTTCTGTTGGTCTCCTCATAACTGAATGGCACATTAATAGGAACAGGCGTATTGCTGAGTATAACAATTGAGACATCTCCGGTACACTGAAGACCATTGTGATGTTTCCTGTTTCTGCCTCTCGCTGCACTGTGCGAAAGCAAATCAGTATAATCTGCTTTACAATGCTCTGTCTTCCTGCTTTAGAAGCTGAGCATGGCTGATGAGCACCACGCCGGCCAATGTTTCCAGTGCGATGGGGCTGGCTTCCTCACTAGATGTGGGAATTTCCATGCTAACATTGCTGCCTTGCTGTGGTCTCAGCCCCTGGGCGGGTGTGCTTGGCTTGAGGACAGGGAGGAGAGATCCCATTTAGCAGCCTGAGTGAGGACCGCACCTCTGTGAGCCCCATCCCTAGGCTGGATGCTGCTGCTTTGCTGTCTCCTACGTCCCAGTGCGCCGTGTCCTGCAGCAAACAGCTTTAAGGTATCCAAAGGCCCAGACTCTGATTTTTGGGGCTTTTGTCTGCAAGCTTCTCTTTAGGTTTTGGATGCAGTGCTGTCCTCACTGAGCAGGCTGGGGAGCAGGGTGCCCTTGCTGTGGCTGTTGTCAATGTCCTCTAGGCTGTGCAAGGAGATAATAAAAAGGGGCAGGACCAATTTTCCTTCTCCTGTCCTTTTGACCCAACTCCTGGTGTGCACCACCTAAACCCTACAAGAGGGTATTTTACATGGGTTGCACCGGGCAGGTGGGCAGAACAGTGCTGACAGACACTGCTGTGCTGGGAGCTGTGTATCACCCACTGCCAGCATGAGTGTATAGGGCACGTTGGGGGCAGTGCGGCAGCACAGCTGGCTCTGGGTGTGGGATGTCCTGCTTTGGAGCTGGGATGCCCTGTCCTGTGCTGGCTTTGTGTCCTCCTGCAAGGTGATGTGTACTTGGAGCTTTCCTTGGGGCTGGGGAGCCTTGTGTCCTGCTGGCGGGGGGCAAAGGCCGGGACAGACCTTGGCACAGCCTTCCTGATGAGGAGCATCCAGCACTATCTCCCTTCCCAAAGCCCTGGGAGGGAGCGTGGGGAGCCCTGTGGGGCAGGTTGGGCTCTTCCTTATGCCCTGTGTCTGTCGCTTCCCCATGCCCTGTGGTTTGGCTTCATCTGCTTGGAGAAGCACCAACGCTAGCTCTTGGCAGTGATGGAGATTGGGACAAACAGCACCAGGCAGAGCTATGGCTGCCCTTTCCAATGGCTCAAGGGGAGAAGCTGGGAATGGGCAAGGATATAGGAATGGGAGCTGCTCTAATGAGTCCTCCTGGGAGCAAAGCATTTGTAAGAGTGTAGAGAAATCTGTCCCTGGTGCCCAGGTACCTGCAAAAGAATTGGGCTGCACGTGCTGTGGGAGGTGAGGCAGGAGAGTCCATGTATGGCCTCTGAACAAATCGGACTTCTTTCCAAAAGGACTTAGAGGAGAATCTGTGGTAGTGCAGTGAGTCCATGCAAGAAAACCATGCAAGTGCAGCCCTCGTGGCTCATGGCCCTGCAGATGCAGCATACATCACTCCCAGAGCACAGCCTGGTACTGTGGGATGACAACAATAAATATTCATTAAAAGTTGTCTCTTAGCCAATTCCTCTGCCAGTGCCTCTGCTCACAGAAATGCAGTTGTAGCTTAATTTTGATCCTGATTTCTCTTCTTTGTAGGTTCAGAAGATCGGAAATTCTGCATCCTTTACCTTGCAGAGGTGAGTGTTGCTGGTTTCCAGATTAACTTTCCAGTGGGAGCTGGACACGTACTAACAACTCTGCTTCTTTTTGCTGGAGCTGGTTGATTTTAACTTCCTTTTTTATTAGTTTGTCAGAGGTCTGGAAAGGAAACATGACAGCCGTAGCCAGAATATATTAATAAGAAGTTGCTAAGAGGAATCTGAGCTGGGAGAGGGTTGGTAGCCCCAAGACAGTCTTACTTTTCCCTTCCCCTGTGTACCTTACTCACTGCTTCTCCCCTCCAGTTTCTCTGGAGCTCTTTCACCCAAGAGTTTTGTGACAGCTGTTTTCGCTTAATTTGTTAGGCATCTTCCTCTCCTTGTCTTCAAGCACCCAGCTTTGAGACCCTCAAATAAAATAAGGAAGCCCAGTGTAAGAGACGCACAGTCGTAGCTCTAAAAATGTGCGTGGCTGAATGCTCTAAACAGATCTGAAATCATTCAGACGTTGACAGTTACTTTTGTGTTGGGAAGCAGCCAAGGAGACTGCAGCACTGGTTCTCAGTGCCTGGTCCTCCCTGATCACTGGGTGCTGCGGCTCATTTTTTTTCTTTATTTTTCTTTTCAACTGACTTTAGTTTGTTCCTGGCTTCAAGGCCTTGTGTTTTCAGGGTGGAAATCTGGGTCTGGGAAAGATCCCCAGGGCACTGAGGAGAAAGGCACACATTGCTCAGCGGCCACGCAACATAATAAGCTATTGTGAAAGTTGGATAAAAACGCTTCGGGGTGGAAGTTGTTCACCTTGGGCGGGTGGGAGTGGGGCCAGAGCACAGCTGGCTGCGTAACCGTGTGCCGACAGCTCTCCCGAAGGTCCACCCTTGCTCCTTCCTTGTCTTTATTTCTTCTCGGGGTGGTTGGGCAGGAGCTGCCTGCTCAGCACGGAGACCGGTGTCTGCCTGCTGATCCCATTCCTGCATCTTCTCATGTGCCTGGAAAAATGCATTTGGAGCCTGACATTGAATTTAGGGTCTTTGGAGCCCTGAGTGAAAGTAACCAAATGATGAGAAATGGCTGTGTTTCATGGGATTGTGGGAGGGGAAGGCTCCTCTTTGGCGAGATGTAGTGAAGGGTGTAGCTTTTTCCTGATGGGCTGTAGTGGCCCTGGCTCTTGTGGTTCTGCTGATTGAAATATGAAATGTGAAAGTTTTTCTTTCCTGCAGGCCCTGTTTATGGTCTCTGTAAAAACCATTCTTATTCCTCCTGCCCACTCAGGGCCCTTCAGGGCAGGCAGCCTTGTGCCATACCCAGCAGTGTTTGCTCATAGCCAGTGCTATGCCAGTTAATTTCCAGGCTTGTCAGAGGCTCTGGCAATAGGTACGTTTGTTTAAAGAGGGGAAGCTGGGATGCAGAAGGACTGGGACATGCCAGTGAGTCAGCAGGCGTGCAGGCAGGACGGTGCCATGCAGATGTCCCCACAAGCACTCTGCTGGGAAACTGTGACCTACAGACCACAACCTTGGGGGCTGCATGGATATGAGATTGGGTTAATGGAGGAGCCTATGGGCAGGAGGGAGGGGACAGTCCCTTCCAGAGGCATTCCTGCACACACAGGCATGGCATAGCTTGGACACCTTGCTGGGCTGGAGAGCACTGCTTTGTGCTGCTAAGGTTATGTCTGCAGTGGAGGGGTTTAGAGGCCTGGTCTGCTGCTAAATAAAAGCTGGGGCTGGGACCCAGCATTGCACCCCTGTGCTGAACTGGCACATGGGGCTGTGATGTCTCCTGAGTCACAGCCATGATCCTGTGAGTCACCTCTTGCAAAGCCCACACTTTGGTGCTTTTCCAGGCCTCGAGCTCCAGCTCCTTTCTCATTTAGGGGGTTAGAGTGTAACGTTTTGCACCTTAAGTTGACATTTTTGCATTTGGATCCAATGCGATCCAAGTATGTATCAAAATGCCTGGGAGTTGCTTAATTTATTTTAAACAAAGAGTATTCCAACCTTCGGGGAAACTGATGTGTCATGAGAGGAGCTGCTGCTGGTCATCCCGTCTAATCGTGTGTAAATAAATCACTCACAGAGCTTAAATCCTGAGCACGATGGGCGTTGACAGCCAGATGGCAAACTGTTCTCCACTGCCCGGTGTAGCTTACAGCGGCGTTTCTTTTACAGGCGCTGCAGGCTGTGAACTTGCAGTGTTTTGAGGTTCTGCAAACTGTGGGGCACGCAGCCTCCAGCATGGGAAATGCTGAGCATGGGATGGGGAGCATCCCCTGCGTGGTGAGAAGCAGCAGCCCCCAGGGAACCTGTTGTGGGGTGTGAGCGTGCTCCAGGGCTGCATTCACACCCTTCCCTACTCCGGAAATATCCCACTGATAGGAAACTGCAAAACAGGGTTTTATTGCATTGTTTGAGATTTTTGATTCAAGCCCAACATGTTCAGACCAAACCGACTTAAAATCAAAGAGCTCATTAAGTTTTTTCATTGTAAAAGTGCTAGCAAAATCGATCGTTTTCTCTGGCAGTTTTCATCTGCAGACACTGGTGTTTCTCTGGGGAAATTGCTCTGACAGAAAATCTTTCCAGCAGATACTTGTTGGCCTGCTGCAGCGAGCACGCTTACAGACCTGAGCAAATTAATGCTTGCATCTGGGCTTGATGTTGGTTTGTCCATGCAGGAGATCCTGTAGGCAAGCATCACAGGAATGACCCTGCCCTGGTTTGTCTCCCACCATGGGTGTGTGTGGGGACATCCCTGCGCTGTGTGGTCCCGTGGGCACTGCTCCCGTCTGCATCCTCAGGCGATGAGGCTGTGTCCCAGGTGCTGGCAGGGGCACATTTAGCACAACTCTCTTTGAGCTGAACCCCTGCAGTAAGGGGCAATACTGTGTAAGTGTGCACAGCTCTTCACTAAAGATGTCCCGGATTGCTCCATGGGAGAATTAATTCCCCAAAGTCTCCTCTGTTCCTCCCAGGATGGAGCACTGTGAATTTTAATTCCCTCCAGGTTCCCATTTCTGTGCAGGGAATCTGCACCTGAACAAGCAGTTTACAGAGGACTTAAGGGCTCAGGGACGTGGTATGCGGTCTGTATCTGCATAAAGTTGAAGTTCTGGACGTGTCATCAGAGCAGTTAGCAGCAGTTAGAGCTTTTTTGGGCTCTTTTTGGCAGACACGGGGGGCGTTTAGGCAGATGGTTTGGTAATGGGGACAAAGGTGGAGGGGCTGCCAGGAGCTGACATCAAACCTGCACAGCACAACAGAGCAGCTATGGTGGATTTGTCTGGTAAAGAACATAGAGAGGTGTTATTAATGAGAGAAAGAGAAGTGAAAAGAGAGAACAACTGGAGCAGATGCTCTCAGAGGTGCTCGCCTTGCTATGATGCAACACTTGGCCTGAAAACCTAGAAAGACGGGAAATGGTGGTGGTGGTACGTAACCAATGGTTAAAAACTCTGCTTTTATACCTCAACGTCACCTTCTGTAAGCATTGCTCTCTTTGGGAGAACCTGGGGAACCTGGCTCTTACTTCATTATGTTCAGAATTGCTGTTGTTATGGTAATTACATGTGTATGCGGCTGGAAGTTTGGGGAAACAGGAGGTGATACAGGGGCAGATCAGTGCTAGAGCAGTGGGGTTGGTCGTTAGGGTGGGTGAAAGCTAATGCAGCTTCCACAGACCGTGGGGAAAGGACTGTGCTCAAAGGTCTGCAAGGGTCAGAAGTGAGAAAGACCTCTTGGAAAAGAGGTGGCTTGAGCTCCTGCTTGTGGCTGTGAGCTCCTGCTGTGGAAGGATGGCATCAGCAGTGATAAACTTTCAGGATACAGTCAACTACAGATGAGATATTCTCTATTGCTCTGTTCTGACCCAGAAGTGATAACTGTAAGACTTGCGTTTGGGGCTGAATTTGTTTCCACCCAAAATGGGATGGTTTTGGCAGTGAGTCAAAGCCAAGGGACCTGTTTCCTTTTTCTCTTTTCCTGGCATTATTGGCGATCTGGTGGCCTGGGTTGGGCTCTGCTGTGTGGAACCCTCTCAGTTCCTCAGCTCCCTGGTGGGGCTGGAGCAGCATGAGTGATGCCTTCATCTCTCCTGGAGCACTCCATCAGTGTCAGCTGGTGTTATGTACTGTGTGCAGGATGGGAGAGAATGGGAGAGAGTGTGGTTATCTGTGGGCTGTGTGCTCAGCTGAAGTTGTCTCAATTTCCTCTCATCCGCTATAAGTAAAGAGATACTGTTTTTCAGGTTCATGGGCTGTGTTGTTTGCCAGGCGAGGTTGTGGCTGCGGTGTGTTATGCTGCAGGAAGGTGGAAGATCCTTTGGGATTTCGTGGTTCTTCTCTCCCAAGGGTCACAGTAGAGCAAACGCTGCAGTCAAGGTTAGAAATGTTGGAGTCAGTCATACTTAGGGACTTAAGTAGGAAAAAAATGGACACTCCTTACTGCCTTTTCCTGTCAGTTTTATTGCATTAATTTGATGCACACTGAGAGAAGACAAAGTGTGCTCCTCTACCTTCCCCTTCCTGCTCATGGTCCTATTTGGTGCTGGGGGGACTCCCTCCCTCTACCCACTGATCTGGCCCTGGGCTGAGGAATCCCTTCCTGCTCTTGGAGTGTTCCTTTGCTTCCTGGTGTCCCGCAGGTGGTGACTCACTGCTGGGCTCTGCACCATGTGGGGCTGTGGCATGCATCACTTCAAGTTACCCAGCTCACCTGAAAGCTGGATGCTCAACCTTCATGTGCTGAGTCCCTCTGCCACGTCGTGCCTACAGCAATAGTTTAACTCTGTCCCAAGTGAAAGTTTCCTTTTTCCTCCACCCAAAGGATGGCAGATCCCAGCTGCTGGGTTCCCTGTGCACAGCACTGAGAAGTCTGAGCTCTGCAGCCTGAATCACAAGTTCAGGGAGGTAACACCAGTGCAAGCCTGACAACACTCTGAGAAGTGTTAAGGAGGTAATGTGCGGGTTACTCCAAATGCTGTTGCAGCCCTACCCTGCGCCCCAGCATGTGCCCCAAATTTCAGTGCAGCTGAAATGCTTGCAAATTACATTAGAAGGACCTGTCCTTTAAATGACATTCATTTGGTCCAAGCCAGTGCTCTCCTGGTGTGTGTCCTGAGCCAGAGCACACAAAGCCGTGGCTCCGGAGCTGTTGGCTTGGCTGCTGCTCTGCCCAGGACACTGATTCTTCTGCTGGTGTGTGTCCACCTGGGTTATGACATGGAGTGACACCAGCAGCAGAAGCCCCGGGCTGGTACAACCCATGGCCAGGCATTGCAGCAGCTCCCAGATCAGATCTCTTTGAGTGGAACAGGCAGTGTTTGTTTGTCAGTTGGAGAAATACAATCAAGGATACACGCAAGCCTCCCTGCTTGTGTGAATCTTTGCTGTTCAACATCAATCCAAGTTCTGAGATGACCATGAAATGTACATTTTAGAGCGGAAGTTCTAAAATTTTTCTTCTGGCTCTAATTCAGCAGTCACATTTACTAAATGTTGGCAAAAAGGGCATCTGATAAAAAGCAGTTAAAGTACTTTTTGGCACAGGCACCGCTGGGTGATTTTGGAGAGGGGACTGCTGGAGGCTGGAACTTTCTCTGAGGGCGATGCTGGGGACAGAGAGACCCTTAGCTCTGGGGCTGTATCTGCAGCAGGTGGGTGAGCTCAGTGTTACTGTCTCTGGGGCTGAGCCTTCTTGCCTGAGACAGAAGGACCTTTGCAGCATGGGAATCAGTAGACCTGTTCTCTGTTTGCCCAAGCAGTGTTTGCCCAGGGAGCTCTGTGGCTTGTGTCAGGGCTGGGGATTCCCATGAAGGCTGTTTTCTTATGAACCCCTTCAGCCAGGTGTCACAGGTGTGTGCAGCTGACGTGGCAGCTCCTCTGCTCCCTGCCCTTTGGTGGCTGTAGGACAGTGAGAACACCCATTTCGTAAGAGCCAACCTTTGACGTGGCAAGGAAGGATGGGATGCATCCATCCTTTACCTCCAGTTATAGTCTCCCTGGCCTGAAAACGAGCCCCCATCACCTTTTGGCCATCTCAGCTTTCAGTAGGACCCATGCTGTTAGTGCCAGCGTATGTGTTTTGGGCACCACTAGTGTGCCCAGCAGTCCAAAAAACACAGGAAGAGATGTGGTCCCCACGGCCCCCCCAGCAAGGGAGCAAACTGAACTTTCTCATCAGACCAAACTCTGCAGGGCATGAAGGCAATGTTGTGCACAGGATATTCCCAGGGCTTGCTGTTTTACCAGTAGAAGGTTTTCTCTGCGATTTGAAAGCTATTGTAGTCTGGAGCCTGTTTCCGAGGTACTTCCCCTCTGGGATCTCTGCTGGGTTTGGCCATGGACCAAGCTCTGAATGACGGAGCCAGGCTGTGAGCTGTGGCCCCACACCACCTTGCCATAAACCCCACAGGGGAGCAGAGCTGAGAAAGGGAGCCGAGCTCATCCACTCATCTGCGCAGAGAAGCTCTGCAGGGTTGAACTTGATGATCCTTGTGGCTCCCTTCCAACTCTGGGATATTCCTTAGGTCTGTGATTCTGTGAGACGTCCACCCAGGGACCTGGCCGTGCCAGCAATGTGTCTGGGATGAGACCAGCCCCTGCTCTCAAGGCTGGAAGGTGTCAGGTTGGGGCTGGCTCCTTTTTGTACCTTTGCTTTGCAGCCATGTATAGAGCCACGCTTACTCACTTGGTTCTGCAATTGGTCCTGCACCAAGGGTTGTGCTTGCAGTGGGGCATTTGGTGTGTGGGGTCTGGGAGCTGCTCTCCAGGAGGGCCTGAGCTGATTCATGGTCCATGGAGCCAACATCCCCCCTTCGGCTGGTATCTGCCAGGCACCCAGGAGCTCTGCCTGCTGAATCCATGCCTGCTGCCTCCCTGTGTGCACAGCCTGGGGAGTGCACTATGGCAGAGAGCTTTTCACACCTTGGCAAGCAGGGATTATCCCTTGGGCTCCACTGGCTGAAACAGGGCACAATTAGGGCTTGTGTTGGCTACTCTGGGTCCTCTTCTCTTGATGTTTTCCTCATGCTCTCCTGCAGGGTCCAGCACCGGTGCAGGTTCCACTAACCTCACCGAGCAGCACCTGCAATAACATGTTTTTCAAAATGCTGGAATGAATGCAGGCAGAAAGCCACTGGCAGACACTTCAGTTGCTCGCTTTATCTGGTCACAGACACCCCATTCACGCCATCTGCATCCTCCTTTCCCAGCATCGTGAGATTAAACCCTATTTTCTCTTTGTAAATATTGGCAGGCAAAGCAGCAGCCTCCCTGAATGAAAACAGTGGTGGGGAGGTTGGTTCCCAGCACTCTCAAGAGTGGCTGCTCATGCTGCAGCCCTGCGGTTGCCTGGGCTGGGCAGTGTGGTCCCTACAGCCCTCCTTGGGCTGCACTCAGAGGCCACCTCTTCTGCAGGCTGTACTGCTGCCGTGCTGCTGAGCAGGGTGGGGGCGAAGGGGCACTTTGCTGTCAGCTGCCAGTGGTGGCTGAGCATCGCTTTCTGCCAAATTCAATCAGAGAAATGGGGATGGTAATCAAATCAATGAGGGGCTGCACGGCAGGGTAAGGTGAGCCACGCATCCATCATGAGCAAGGGGAGCTGAGATGCCCTTGGAATCACTTTAAGCCTTGTGCCCAGGGAATTGCAGGAGCTTAGTGGGGACTGGAGCATGCGTTAGCTAAAGCATTGTTGTGCCACTGGGCTCTGCAGCTGGGCTGATGGTTTTTAAGCTCTTCTGTGTCCTCCTCATCATTTGCTTTTGCCCCAGGTGCAGGGTGGGTAAGTGCTAGCCTGGATTTCCAGTGTGTAGATGGGCACCTGTCCTTTCCTCTGAAAGCAGGAAAGATTAAATGCTTTTCTGGGGTCAAGTGGGTGTCATAGTGCTACAGCCTGGTGGTGGGACGCGGGGAAACCCAGACATCAGCTGTGAATGTGAGCACTGCTGTTCCAACAGAGCATCAGAGCAATTGGGATCTGAGGGCGTGGAGTCACAGCACCTTGTGTCCTCTGTTTGGTTTTGTGTATAGATCAGCCTGTGTGTGTGTTTTCCCTACTCAAGCCCATTTCTGCTCTAGGAACAGATGTGGTGAAGCACAGACATAGGAAAAGTCAAAACTTCTTTCTTGAGAATTCTCTTTGGAGGGGGGAAAAGAGCTGGGCTGGAGATCTGTTCCTGTAGAGCTGACATGGGAGGTTGGTTTGTTTGCCTCTGTGGCAGGAATTGTGGACTACACATGAATGAGTTTGCATCCAATGCAAACAGTTTTAAATGGTGTGACTAAACAGCATTTCCCCTTTCAGTTGTGTGTCTCTGGAGTCACAAAGTGCAAGTTCCTTAGTTCTGTCTGACCTTTCTGGGAAAAGCAGGCAAGCCAGAGAGCTGCCCCTCTGCAAGGAAATCCTAGGGGGAAATGAAAGACTTTTTTTCATCCCATTTTAGTACAGGACGTTTTTCTTTCTTTGTAGTTCTGTCCCAGCATTCCATTTTTTTTCACATCCGGCTACAGATGGAGGTAACCTGTCGGGCATTGTTGGCCCTTTGTAAAGCAAGTACTGCAGAATCCCAACAGGCATCAATTGCTGCTAACTCTTCATTTTTTGCAAGAGAGATGAGCAATGGAAGAGTATTTGTGAGGGAATTTGAGCAGATGGTTTTGTAAACGGTTGGGATTTGGCCCAGAGAAGACAAGAGGAAGAGGAACAGGTCCCTGTTGTGATGGGGCTGTGAAAGGCTGGGGCATGAGGGGCAGCAGCAGGCCCAGGAGCTCACACTGGGCTCACAGGGATGGGCTCCCAGGCTCCCCTCCTTTCTCTCCATTCATTCCCTCCTTGCCACTTGCTGCTGGCAGACAGCATGTCAGCGGTGCTGAGCATCCTCCTCCAAACTTCCCCTGGTGCCCCAATGGAGGAGACCCGTGTCCCTCCCAGCCCTGCCCAGCCCCAAGGTGTTGTTTCCTTTGACTCGACCTCTCACTAATGTTTGCATACAGCAAAGAGCTATTTCCCCCTCCTCCCAGTGCAGCTAAATAAGCATGTTCACACGGTGGTGGCATAGGGTGCAGAACTGCCAGTGCTCTGCCTGCACCTTACTGCTCTGCTCCCACCTCTTACAGCCAAACCTACACCCACCACCTTCCCTGTCTGCCTGCAGGAGAAGCCCCTATGCAGCTGATTCCTCACCTGTTTTACTTCCTCGTGCCCGGAGCTCTGGGCACGGTGAGGGCCCTCCCCTTACACCCTTGTTCATCTGACAGCGTGCTGGAAGTGAGGAGTTTGCAAACAAAGCCAGGGCCTGCGCCGTGCAGCTAATGACCTGCTCTCTGCCTGTGTTTCCTTTACGTCAGAAGTCGGAGTGCTTATTAAGTTTGGAGGCTTACTCCCAGGAGCAGAAGAAGAGGATCTGCTGGTGTCTGGCTGAGAACATCACCAAGCAGCAACATCCGGCATCGGCTCCCACAGAGAGCAAGGTAAGCAGCCCGTGTAGTGCAGCCCTGATGGAACCCCTGCTCAGAGCACTGCAAGGCTCTGAGTGCCACGGGGCTGTGCTCCAGTGATGCTCTGGTGATGGTTTTTGTGCCAGGTGAGGAGGGAGTTTGCATTCAAGTGCTGCTGCGTCTGCAGCTTCCTGCCCAGCTTTGGGAAGCAGTGATTGCTTTTGCATCCGCTGAGCTGAATTGAGTAGCACTGCCTGATTCTGATGCCTCCTAGCATCTGTATTTGGACAGCTGAGGCCGTGCAACCCATCGCGTGGCCTTTCTGCAGAACTTGGCTGCAGGGCAGGGCCGGGTGCTGAGGGGGTGGCTGAGGCTGTGATCTCTGGGTCCCAGTTGAAAGGCACTGGGGTCATGGGAGCAGCGGTGTGGAGATGCGTCCTTCTGCACGCTCGGATGCGCTGTGATGCTCAGGCTCCCGCAGCATGGGAAGGTCCTTTGAATGCTGCTGTCCATAACCAGCATGGCCTCACCAGTGCTTTTGCACACTGAAGAGCTTCAGCCTGGCCCAGGGGTATGAACTTAGAAGGGCTGGCAGGAGAAATGTGTGCATGAAGCGGGTTTGAAGCATGTAGGGTGCGTCTGCCTGGTGAGAATGCAGTCAGCACCTCTGCCTGCTTGGTGCATGGCAGCACTGCCTGGAGGAGCTGTGTGGAACCATTGATGCTGGAGCCGTCTGGTCCCTCAGGGCTCGGGCTGGACTAGCGGTGGGGGGCTGCTGTGCTGGGATGAGAGGAACATGCTGTGCTGAGCATATAAAGTGCTTTAAATGATGCAATTGGGAATCCTGGGGGCAGAGCTCCCAGATGCCTCCCTGTGCCCGGTGATGGAGCAGTGCCTGTGCTGTGGGGCCATTTGTTGCAGCCCATGGGCTGGTCTGGCTTTTGCTCTTGCTGCATGTCTGCCAGACACAGAGGCAGAGCGATGCGGCTTTTGCCCTGCAGCATCCCACGCCAGGTCAGCGCTCGCAGTGTCCCTGCAGGAGGCAGAGCCTTTGGATTCCTCTTCCTGCCTGTTCAGCCCTACCAAAATAGCAACAGCGCAAAAAGCCTGAGAACCTGGTTAACAACTGAGCTCCAGAAATGCAAATAGCAGAGGGGCAGTGCAGTGACCAGGTTCTGTGACATCTCTTGCTGTCATGATGCTGTGGCAGGGCTATGTCCTGGGCTGGCTGACATCCCACCTGGGATGGGGATCCCGTGGGACAAAGCTCTGCACGGACACCTTAAGTGTGAGCACTGCAAACAGGGAGCTCAGCAGCTCTCCATCATGATATGGACTCCGCTCTCCCTCCCCACCCCAGATTCTGTGTCTGGGGCAATGTGTGGGGCTGTCCCCCGATCTGGGCTCTCTGCTCAATCTGCAGACCCCACGGCTCAGAGCAAAGCTCTGGGGGTGCCCCCACCTCGTGCTATTTTGAGGCCACTGCACAGGTGAAAAAGTACCAGCTAAGGCTTTCCTGTGCCCCTGTGGCAGAGAGGAAGGTTTGGGGAACAGAGGAGAACAGGGGAGCAGAGGGCTGGGGTGAGCCCTCCAGTGTTGTGATAGTTTACACTTGCTGAAGCTGATGGAAATCCTGCTTGCAGGATATGGCGCTGGGAGGCGGAAAAGAAGCAGTGAGAGCTGCTGCCAGGTGTTTTGCTTTGCTCAGAGCCCCGTTTCCTATCCCAGCAAGGTATAAACCTTCCTGGCTGCAGATTTACAACAAACCTGATCCTGAAGTGCAAGAGGAAACTTCTCAGGGTCTGATGGCAGTTCCCAATGAGCCACGCACAGACACATCGGAGTGGTGGGTGCTGCTTGGAATGACACTGCATGATGGGCACCATTGCTGGGATATGGCAGTGCAGCAGGGTGTGTGCAGGGAGATCAGCCCCTGCCTGAAAGGGAGGAGTGATCCGGGAGCTTCCTCTCATTGCTTGCAAGGTGTTTGATATTGGGGCTGTTTGAGGAAAGCTGACAGCGTCTACCTTCTGTGAGCAGACAAATTAAGCTGGAAATATCAGCTTCTGCATGGCTGATTTCTGCTCCAAATGGGAATCTGGTTTGTATGGCCTTCAGATTTGCGCCAGCTTGGCAGGAGGCAGCTTATCTAGGGACGTGGCTTCGTTGGGCATCAGGAGCCCCAGGCTGATGTGGCCTTGGTACCAGGCAGAGATGTGTGGTGTGCCAGCTGTGCACTAGAGCTGAAAAAGCAGTGCTGCTGGAGCAGAGAGCAGCTCCTCCAGTCCCCCAGCTGGGCGTAGCTCTCCCTTCTGTGCAGCTGTGCTGCCAGTAGCCCCGAGTCCTTTCCAAAATACATGCTTTGTGATGGAGCAGAGGCTCTGCAGTGGGATGGTCCTGACTGGAGAGCAGGGGCCGGCTGTACATCAGTGACTTCTTGGAGCTGTGGGAACGAAGATGAGTTTCGGGCTTTGGGATGGCACTTCTTGTTTTTCCAGGGCCCCAGATCTGTGCCCAAGTAGGGTGGGACTTGCATGAAGGCCCGCCTGGCTCAGGGACAGCCACTGTCACCTCCTCTAGGAGGTGAGGTGCTGGGTGCTGGAGCCACCGTGTGCGGTGTGTCTGATTCTGGGGGTATAGGAAGAGAAACCAGCTGGGACAAATCAGCGGTGGTCCCACCGTAGTCCTGATGAGCTTTTGCTGCCCATGAGTGCAGCATCAGCCCTGGGGAGAGCCAGGACTGCTGGTGTGGTCCTGCTGGCTGCTCTCCTGGTGATGGGATGTGGGTGGGAGCAGGGCTCTGGTGGCTTCTCTGCCACCACTGTAGGGCTTGTGGAACTACCCCAAAGCGGTGAGCCCGTCCTGTGGCTGCAGCAGCTCAAGGGGTTGTGCTGTGGATATTTTCTCCACCCACAAAGCCTCCCTGCCCCTCATTCCGGGGTCTGAGCCCGACTCAGGTGGCTGCTCCCTGCCCTCGCTTGTGCTGGACGGGAATCTGTGGACCTCCTCCGTAACACACGCTGGTGGTGTGACCCCATTTGCTGACAAACATCCCCAAATGGGTTGGTGCAGAGCCTGGAGGTGGGCTGGGGCTGGCGAGGAGCCACAGCCACCACAATGTGATTATAGCAAAAGCAGCTTTATGCATTAATCGAGTTAGCGACGCTGCCTCCTCGGGCCGAATAATGACCATCCGCACAGAGCACGGTGCTTTTTTTAACCCCACATTACCGCACCGCTCCAGTTTCCACATTAGCACGGGGCGATCTGCAGTGCAAGGCCAGGCGGAGGCACCGGGGCTGGAGCTGCTCCAGCGGCTTTGGCTGCGGGGACAGAAACTCACAGCGCAGCGCCGTGCAGATAACGAAGCCGCTACGACCGCCTGATTCTCACTGCTTGTTTCTTTGTGTCTTCCACACTCAGAACGGCTGATTACTCTTCCTTCTGACTCCGTGACCTGAGATTACCTCGGAGATGATGGCTGGCTGTGTCTGAAAGATGTAGATTGTCCTTAAGCTAAATAATTACGGACACTTGGTGGCGCGGACGTTGGGCCGTGGGAGCCCGCGATGGGAGCCCCCGGCGCTCCCTGAGGGAGGTGGTGGATCCTCGGCGCTTTTCGGATCGCGGCCGCCGCTCTCCCCCGTGGCTGCTGATGCTGTGAGCAGGCGTGGACCAATCCCGAGCGGGCCCTGGGAACGAGGCGCCCGGCCCCTTCCTGGCCGCTGCTCCGATCAGGAAGGGCAGGGCTGGTTCTCTCACTATTTACAGCGTACTTGACAAGTGCAAGTAAATGTGCTGTCAACAAAAGCAAACTGCGTGTAATGGAGAGATGATTGAAACCAGGGCTGGAGTGGCGCGGGGAGGGTTCTGCGCCAGGACTGCCCCAGCGGGTGCGCAGGCGGGGAGCAGCCCCATGCTTCCTCTCTGTCTTCCTCACCCCAGGACCTCCTGTGCCCAGGCACCTGCCTTGCCATGAGCCCACATCCCCTGGCCGTCCCTGTTCCCGGCACCTTGCTCCCTTTGGCAGCACGTTTCTCTTTGTTTCCAAAACCTTCCTTTGGAGGGGGGTTCCGTGTGCGCCCGTGGGCTGGTGGTGGCCATGACAAGCACTTGGGTTGGTGACTGCAGGGCTGAGCTCAATTGGGGGGGGGAGGATTCTGCACCTTTTCACTTTGCTTTTGCACCAAAGATCCGTATCATGACAGCACCCACGGGGCCAGCCTGGCTCCTGCCCTGTACCCTCTCAGCACCTTGCTCTCCTGCTGTCAGGCTGCTCAGGAGGAGAAACTGTCGAGGTCCACTCTTTCCCAATAAGGGTTAAAAAAGCCTCATCTGGTAGAGCTTGTGAGCCAGGTTATGAAAGGAAAGCAAATAAATGCGTTGTTCCACACCAGCAAGCACAACCTGGCTCTCACCCTGGGCCGGAAAAACTCATTACTGGCGGCAGCCAAAGCCTGTGTTGGTGACACCGTGGATCTGAGGGGCTGTGGGAACAACCTCAATGGAAATCCCTGTGCCATCAGAAGCCAGCGGGATCCTACAGTGGTGACCTCAAAGCACGCTGAGATGCAGAGCTCACCCTTGGCACCAGGAGGACAACACGTTGACTTTAATTCAGCCAGAACAGGAATTAAATAGATGATAATGTGTGTAAATGAGGCTGTAACCATAGAGGAGTTAGATCCAGATTGATCCATCCAAGTGTTCAGTGCAGTTCTGTCAGCAGTCTGCTCTCCTGGGCTGCACTGGAAGAGCTTCCCTGCTGGGTTGATGGCACTCCTTCATGGGCACAAGCACCAAATGCAGCCCCAGGTGCTCTGGGGGGGGATGCTACAGCTCCCTGTGAAGCTTCAAAGCACGTCCCAGACATCACTTTATGAATTTAGGGGCCCTTTTAATGCAGCATCTTGGCCTGACCCAAAACTCCATGCCATGGAAGTGGGCCTGGGTGGGTTCTGAGGGCTCCTGGGGCTCCATCACCCTTCCCCCCCACTTCTTGTACAGCAGCTGACTCCCAGCACAGCAATGTGGTACAGTGCATGGAGAGGGGGGATTTGCTGGAGCAGGGCTGGGTGCTGGGTCCCAAGCTTCCCGGCTTCTCCCCTGTCCTCAGGCACTGCCTCCTTTACTCTGCGTCCACTGCTCCATGGTGCCACAAAGACGCAGTTGTTTGGGCCACCAGCACAAGGCAGCTGCTTGAGGGCTCCTGAGGCACGTGTGTGCTGGTGGAGCAGATGGGCCAGCAGACTCAGGGCTCTGGCTTTATTTGTTCATTTGCTTAGCTGGACTCAAAGCCATTAGGAGAGCAGACCTCTCCCCTCTGGCAAACACCAGCTCCTGTTTCTCTGGCACCTCCTGCGTGCAGTGCCGCATTCCCCAGGCAGGAGGACCTGGCAGCATAGCGGGGACTTGAGTGTCTGCCAGCACCTCCATCGCAGCTGGGGGCACTTTTAAACCCTGGCTGTGTGCTTCTTGTGAATCCCCAAAGGGCTGCTGAGAGCCAGCATGCTGCAGGGAGCAGTGCCAGCAGCCCGGGGGGTGAGCATCGCTGAGATCATTTGCACAGGGTTGTCAAAGGCACAGACTAAGTGGTTGAAGCCAGCGCTGCTGTGATTTAATGCAGGCGCTGGAAGCACTTGGGCTGGCACCATGAGCAGGGCTGTGGTGCTGCTGTCCTGCACCCGCATGGCTCTCACTGCCCAAATGCATATTAGGGGACATCGTGGTGCAGGAACCCAGCAGTGCCCCAGGGAAGCGATGTGGTCCTGAGGAGGGGGTGTCACCATTGCCTTTATGGTAGTTATTTGAACTGAAATTTTTGCAAAGCTGAAGGATGCCTGAAGTGCTGGCGAGTTCTGGGTGGTGATGCCCAGGGTGGTGTGGGAGAGGGACGCAGCTTAATCCTTCTCCCTGTGGGACCCTCAGCATCCTGCCCCAGGACAGGCATCTTCCTGCTGCAGTGGCAAGACAAAGCTTGCTGACCTCAGTCAATTGTGTTGTGCTTTGGGGCTATCCTGCATGTCTTTGGCACCACTGGGATTCCTTTGGGCACAGCTCTGGTCACGGGCAGAGCTGCTCACGGCAGATCCTCTTCTCTAAGGCAGCTGTTTCCATCATCCACACCCCCAGCAGCAATGGTTTCCAGTGCCCACCTTGTGGTGCTGTCATGAGTGACACTGAGATGAGTCCTCTGCAGTGGCTGAGTCCATCCTGCTGCCACATCCCTCATCCTGCTCAGAGGGTCCATGCTCTGCCCCTGCCGATCAGAGCAAGGAGAGATTCCAGCCAGCACCACACAACACACCCTCAGCCTGCTGCCCCGGGAGAGGAAGGATGCTGTGGGCTGAGCCCTGGGGATGTAGGGAGTTAAGTGGGGATGAGTTTCATTAAGCAGCACCGAAATCGGTCTGAGGCTCAGCACTGCCCAGGGGCAGAGGAGAGCAGGAGAAGGGGAGCTGCAAAGCAGGTTTCAGGGTGATGCACCACTCTCCCTCCAGGCAGAGAGGACGTCTGCTGGGATCAGCAGGTAACCAAGCCTCCAGGGACGGCTCGCAGAGCTGCAAATAGCACACGGGGCACAAGGGAGCGGTGTCTGGGAGAGGCTGGGCAGCTGCAGCTGCTGCCTGACACAGACATTAATAACGGTAGAGGCAGAGCCAAGCGCTGCACCAGCATCCGCCGTGCTGAGCTGCGGGCACACGTCGGGGCCGGAGCTGGAGGGAGATGCTGCTCTGGCTGGGATGCAACTGAGCCCACATCTGGTATGTTTTGCTTGCAACATCTGCAGCCCACAGGCTGTGCCCTCTTCTAGGCAGGTCTGTGCTGTGCCGTCGGCAGCGCCAATGCCCTTTAAATCAAACGCGTCTGCTCTGCTCCTCTGGGCTGGGCTGGGCTGATCCTTGTTGTCTCCTGGGGGTCCCATGGCTCCATCTGGCTTTGGGCTGCACTGGGAGGGTTGGGCATGAGCAGCATGGGGGACCAGGGGACGTTTGCAGCATCAGGGATTTTCTGAGATTCTCTTGCAAATCAGGGCTGGACCACCAGCTCCATGTCAGCTGGTGTCAGCGCGGCGTGCCCACCATGCACACTTTCTGCTCCAGGGATTTTGGAAACCCTCTGTGCTCTGATGCTGGAGAGAAGAGAACAAATTCAACCCTTGCTACTGAAAGCAGATCTGGGTCTGTGCTTGTGGGGAGGGAGAGATGGGTTGGGGGCCAGGATGGCCAGGGCTGTCGGGCTCGGTGCTGCGTCGGTGGCAAACCTACGTTAACCAGAGCACGTGGCATGGGGAGGTTTTGTCCCACGCTGTTTGCTGACACCTTCAGCTGTCTGATCCCAAAACATGGAGTGCAAGAGCTTCCCAGCTGGGCTCCATCCCACACACAGCGACAGCACTGGGCGATGCCCTGTCAGGTCCCATTTCCAGAGCCATCATTTGGTGATGGCAGTAATGGGATTAGCGCCGGCTGCTGCCTCCACGGGATCATTTCCTGCCACGGAGCACAGCTCCTCCTTGCAGGGCTCCCAGGTGTTGCCAGCACAGGTTTTTGGGCGGTGTGAGCACTCACACCCCCGTGGGTCTCACTGGAGCCATCCATCCGCCCTCACTGCTTCGCCACAGCGTGGGCCCTGCTGCTTGGGATTATACATCCCTGCTTGCTTTTGCTGTTACAGTAATTGCTCTGTATCAATTATTCATCGGTGCAGTAATGAAGCAGGGGATGGGTAGAACACCCTGCTGTGTGCAGGGCCTGGCGATGGGGCCAGGAGTGGTGCTGCAATGGGGGGATGCTCGGGAGCACTTTTGAAATGACCCATGAAAATTTTCTCAAGTCTCAGTAGTTCTGCTTTGAGTTTCTGGCTTCCTTTTGTTCCTCTCAGCGCCGTGCCGTGTGCTGGGGGCTGCTTCCCACAGCTGTGTGTAGTCCATCCATTATGGTCACTTACTGTGTTTTGGGGTGTTCATCATCAGTGGTTTTGGAAGCATTACGGGGGGCACTGCAGTTAAAAGTTTCTAGTGGGGTGGATCTCGGCACAGTTCATCCCATGCTAAAAACCCCTGAAATTGTGGTGTTTTTTTTTTCCTACCACTTTGGGAAGAACATATTTTGGAAACTTTGGTGTTTCTGTGTGTGATGGCTCACAGCAGGGGGGGCCGTAAGGCAGGGGGTTGGAGCTGGATGTCCCTTAAGGTCCCTTCCAACCCAAGCCATTGTTCTGTTCCATGGAGGTGCTCCACTCTCATTCCGTCTGCCCCAGGGAGGGATGTTCTGCTGCACAGGGAACGCGCTACGTCCTCCCCAGAATCCCCCTGGATAGGACTCATTGCCATGGGGTTAAGCCCCTTTTGGGGTGAGTGAGCTCTGGACAAGAGTAGGCTGTGTGTGAGAACCAGAGACACAAGGGAAGGCTTCATTCCACAGCTGTACTGTTGCCATGGCCGGCGTATTCCCAGCCACGGGCCACCACAAAGGGCATGTTGTTTGCAGCAGTGCTGGGCAAGTTGAGCCTGTGCTTAAAATACATCTGCTGGTTGAAATGCGCTCTGCTGGTAACAGAGCAGCAACCAGAACAAAACCTCATCAAATTACAGGCCAAAGAGCAGAGGTTTGCCGTAGTCCTCCCTCTTGGTTATGGGAAAACCTTTGCGGCAGTGAATGATGAGTTGCCCAAAGGCAGAGGGAGTCCAGGCAGTGGGTACAGGTCTGGGTTGAAGATGCTGGAGTAGGCAGGGCAAAGTCTGGCTTTTTTGAGGTGTGTTGAGGGTTGTTCAATGGGGAAAACATGAAGGGCTCTGCTGATCTAAGAACAAGTATCACTGTTCCCTAAAGCAATCCCAGAAAGCCGTGCTGGGGCTTGGAGACAGCTCTTTCCTCTGCTTTCTGTTCCACTTCTTGGGACGTGCAGCTTTGGCAATGTAGTCTGCACAGAAACTGAAAGAGTGATGTTGAGGATAGGCAAGCAGATATTGCAGGTGGGTGGATCAGAGGTCAGCTGCTAGCTCCAAAGGCACTGATGCTGGCCGAGGGAGGGGAACCCTTGCTGGGGAGATCTTGGGGTGTTTTGGTGGAGTCCTTGAGCTGGAATGTCCCCTTCACCTTCCTGCTCAGACAGCATCAGCACTGCCTGTTTGCTGTCTCCGCCTGTAGCCGCTTGGCCATAGTGATGGTGAGAAGGAAACTTGGCCACAGCCTTCTCTTTCTCCCCCACGTGGGCTCTGCCCAGCATGGTGGCCCTTGGCTTTGTGCTGATGAAGTCCCCAGTCCCACCAGCCTTGGTTGGACTCACTGACCAGCCAAGACTGTGCTCCTGCCCTGCTCCTTTCCTGCCTTTCCCCACCACCAGGAGCTCAGCCATGGCCCTTTTTGCAGTGACAGCATTTCACAGCCCCAGTGGCGCTTCCAACCCAAGATTGAAACCTTGCTCAGCAGTGAGCCTCCTGCTCACGTCTCCGTGCTGCTGAAGAGCAGCAGATTCTCTGATTGAATTAGCGCAGGAATTTAATTTCATCCCCAAACCTCTCTCATTTTAAAGGAGCCTGTTCATTTCCTTCTAGAGCCGTATCTGATGTGGGCACCCAGCAACGTTCAGCAGAAGGGAGCAGTCAGGGACGGGAAGGGCTTTGCAGGGTTGGACTGAGGGCTGCATGGGTTTTTCCTCTAATTATTTCATGAAATAATGATGACAGTGATTTCAATACAAGTAAGACATAAACAGCATCAGTAGAACACTCAGTGCCAATCGTGTCCTCGCACAGCATGTCTGGAAACAATCCCTTTTGCAAGGAGTTACTGTGGGGAGTGGAACAGCCTCAAGGATGGGGTGAACCCATCACTTTGTGCCTCCCACCAAATGCGGCTGTTCTGGGGCAGTTCAGATAATGCTGAATTGCTGGCTGCTGCAGGGCAGGCTGTAAGGGGACAGAACCGGGTCCTCTCCATGGTCAGAGATGTAAGAGGGGACCTTTTGGGACTGCAAAAAGCACAAAGCATTGGCAGCCATGGGATGTGAATGTCCCTTCCCAGTGGGATGTGATGCTGGATGGGTTAATTCCCATCTCATTTTTGAATCAAGCCTCCATTATACTGGAGTGGAAGCTTGGTTAACTCCAGCTTTCTGCTTTTCTTTGGGCTCTTGAAGATGCGTGGCTTTTAAATGGAGATACGGCTGCTCTGGCTGGAGGGCTCATCACAAGTTCCCCCAGCTCATGAAAAATCCAGGCAGGTTTTTTCCCTTGGGCTACCCCAGGCTTTTCCCTTGGAAAGGGCAGCACTCACTGGCAGAAGGCAGCCTCGAAAGCATAAAAATCCGAGCAGGGCGGGTAGGAGTGGCTGTGGTTTAGCAAGAGCACGGTGTGTGGCTGCGGGGAGCCCCGCAGCGGTGGCTGTGGGCCAGGGGGGCTGATCTGCTCAGCCTTGGGCAATTGGATGATATGCAGAGCCTGGCACTTCCCCCCTGCCCTTAAGAACGCAGGGCAGGAGGTGCTGGAGCTGCATTTTGGGTTTTCCATCCTCTGCTGCAGCCACTCAGGGGCTGACCCCCAGCAGGACGAGGGATCCATCACGGTAAGGATGTTCCCAGCTCTGCCTCTGTGCTGGATCCACCGGCCCCATTACCCCCATTTTCTCCAAACCCCCTCACCCACAGTGCTGCAGGAAGGTGACCCCATCCTGCTGCCGCCCTATAGCCATAGTGGGGGACATGGTCTTCTGGGGACCAGGACTGGGACTGGGGGATGTGGGGCCCATGAGAACACGGGGACAGCGCTGTCCCAACTGCTGGAGCCCTGTTAGTGCTGTAGGAGCACCCCTGCCTTGTGCTGGGTGTTAGGAGCGGAGAGGCTGAATGGGAGGGCTGCCAGAGAGAGATTCGGGTGCTCCTGCCTTCATTCTCCTTTATCTTCTCCCCGGGCAGATGCTGGAGACGGATGCCGAGGAGCAGGGGCAGATGCACTTGGAGGAAAGGAGGGTGGCTGCAGGCAATGCTCCACCGGCCACAGAAGTGCCTGCTCCATCTGAGGCTCCAGCAGCCGCCCAGGGGCCTCTCCTGGCCAAAAAGCAGCCGGCGGCTGCTGAGAAGGGTGAGGAGCAGCCCAGCTCTGTGCCGGCCTTCGTCATCCCCGAGCTGCGCCTCGACAGCTCCTTCAGCGCGGTGGGCACAGCTGGCAGCACCATGGATGGTGAGGATGAGGAGGATGAAGATGAGGATGACGAAGAAGAGGACGATGTGGATGAAGAGGATGACAGCGACGAGAACTACCTGGAGCGGAGTGAGGTGAAGCGCAGCAGCATGATTGAGACGTCGGGCTGCCAGCCTGCGTACACACTGAGCGTGCAGAGCTCCCTGCGGCGCCGCACGCACAGCGAGGGCAGCCTGCTGCAGGAGGCCAAGGGGCACTGCTTCACCTCCGACACCACGCTCAACTGCTCGGACAGCCAGGGCAGCGCGGGGCACTGGGCCCTGCCCTCCCCCAGGACCCTCAAGAAGGAGCTCACCAAGAATGGAGGCTCCATCCACCAGCTCAGCCTGCTCTTCTCGGGGCACAGGAAGGTATGTGGGTTAGTGTTGGCTTTGCAGCTTGACCCCGGGGTGGGTGATATCCCCAGCGTGGGGTGTCCCTGTGTGTGGCCCTGCTCTCCACGACTCTGTGGCTCAGTTGATGTCTGACAGGCCAGGAGCATAAGGGCAGGTTGCAACAGTATGAGGGGAAATGGAAATGGCTTAAAACTGGAAGAGGGTAGACTTAGAGTAGATGTTAGGAAGAAATTTTTACTGTGAGGGTGGTGAGACACTGGAACAGGTTGCATGGAGAGGCTGTGAATGCCCCCATCCTGGAGGTGTTTGAGGCCAGGCTGGATGGGGCTGTGAGCAACCTGGTCTAGAGGGAAGCATCCCTTCCTATAGTAGGGGGTTTGGAAATGGATGGTCTTAAAGGTCCCTTCCATCCAAACCCTTCTATGATTCTATGGGGTGTCCCATCTGCAGCTCCAGGGGACACTTAACACCCTGGGGATGTCACCAGGTGCTGGTGCTGGGGCAACATCTCCCATGGCGTCAACAGATCCCATGGGCTGCAGAGCTGCTGTCTGCTGAGATGCATGGAGGGAGAAGTGCACGTGTGTTTGGGTGTGCAAACTGCAGCTCGCAGGGGCAGGGACAGCGAGGAGCTGGGCTCCAGGGAGCCTTCCCTTGACTGGGCATCCCTGCTGTGCTCAGGGACACCAGCAGCTGAATGCTCTGCTTAGCCTCCTACAGGGCTTTGGTCCTCGCAGAGTGCCCATCCTAAACAGGCTGAGGAGGAGCTGCTGTGCATCAGACACGCATCAGAGAGCAGTGCTGGCACACACACAAGCATGCAGGAGTTCTGCATGGGATAGGCCATGCTTTGGCATCGCAAGTGTTTATAGGAGTTGAGCTGCCATTGCAAAGATGGTGTGTGAGATGTGCTGCTGCCCCATTCCTGCTGCAGGAGTGGCCGTGAGCCTTCCCAGCACCCAGCTCTGCCTGACCTGCCATGGGCAGGGCTCTGCCTGGGGCTGCATTGCATGGCTCAGGGCTGCATGGCACAGTTTGGGACCACGTTGCACTGCCTGGGACTGCACTGTGTGGCTTAAGACCACACTGCGTGGCTTGGGAACTTGCTTCATGGCTCAGGACTGTGTTGCACAGGCTGAGATCTCATTGCATGGCTTTGGGCCATGTTGTATGGCTCAGCACAATGTTGCAGAGCCTGGGGCCTTGTTGTATGGCTCGTAACCATGCTGCTTGGTTCAGGACCACATCACACTGCTTCAGAGCACCTTGCAGTGCTTGGGACTGCATTGCATGCTGCTCCACCTCTTGGCAGGGGATGCTGGTGCAGAGCTCTGCGTGCCACCAAGCATGACAGCACCGTGGGTTAAACCCATGATGGGATTAACCCTCCCCATGCCATTCTCCTGATACATCAAAAGCCACCTTGGTTGCCATTTCTTGGAGCACAAGTTGCCCTCGGAGCCCCTGGTCTCCTGCCTGCTCCTCTTGTGCCACCTCTCCCTGCCCCAACCACCGTGCACATGGGGCTTTGTGCCACAGCCATTCCCTGCCTACACTTGGGAGGGACTTTTGGAGCTCCGTGCATTTGGAGGAGCCCAGCGGAACCCTCCAAGCTTTCAGATCCGGTGCTGATGTACAGTTCCCCTCTGCATCCCCGCAGGCCCGGCACTGCCTGCAGCACTACGGCACCCAGTGGCCTCGCCTTGTCCACTGAGCGGGATTATTTATGGGATCATCCCATTGTGCCCACGGTTCCCTGTGCCTCCCACTGCTCTCAATCCGGGCAGGTTGTTGTTTTACAGCCAGGAGTGCTGGGACTCAGCAGTGGTTGCTTTTTGTCCCCGAGCTCAGCGGAGCCTCTCCGGACAATGGCAGGAAGCGTGGCCCGGCTGCGCGTCGCCCCGGCCGGCCCTATCTGTGGGGGGAAGGCGCTTTGCAGGGGCCGCATTGTTTGGGGCCGATAAACTCCGGAAACCCGGGCGCAGAATGGAAGGAAGTGTCAGAAGCCTTGAGCCCGGGGCTGCTGGGCCATGCAGCGGGTTCCCACGGCACTGCCATGGATCGGCGGTCCTGGAAAGCACCCCGAGGAAGCAGAGTGGGGCTGGGCTGGCTGTGGGGTTGGCTATGAGCCCCCTTCCGGCTGTGCTCAGTGAGGTAGTGAAGCCCCTGAGTGAAAGTGGCCCATGAGGTCCCCATGCCCGGCCATTGGGCTTGGTGGCTCAGAGGCTGTGCTGGGTACACCCTGACCTTGCAGCACCTCTGAGGTCCCCAGGGCTGCCCAGATCACCTCTGGGTGGAGGTTGGGGATAGGAAGCCCTGGGCGCTCCCAGCAGCTGCCATGTAATGGTTCAGTTCTGCCCTGATTTTTCCTGCCTGCGGACTGCTGGGAGACCCCCTGAGTATTTTGGGTGCCCCAGCCCTGTGCCCGCTCAGAACAGCAGAGGTGGGAACACTGGGAAGGAGGATGCGAGTGTCCCTGTAGGAGAGTCCACTGTCAGCACCTTGAAGCCAAGGGGTTCCCAGGCCACCAGCTGTGGGATGTCCCCAGGACACGGGCAGGGAGGGAGTCAGGGTTTCAGCCCCTGCTCTGCCACAGCCTTTGGGGGAAGGAGCTGCTGCACGGGGACCTCAGGAGATGCTGGTGGAGCTCCTTGGTGGTGCGAGGGCATGCATGGCACAGTGATGCAATCGCTGCTTTTCTCTTCCCCCCAGCTGAGCGGAGGCAACCCTGAATGCAGCTGTGATGAAGGGGATGAGACCTCCCGCAAGAAGAGGAGCAGAAGCCTGTAAGTGGCACGCTGTGGTTCGATAGCGCCATGGGCAGAACACCAGGGCTGAGCCCACGGGGTGCCATACCCCATCCACCCAGAGCTCCTGGTGGTCGGGAGGTGGGTGGGATGAGCGCCGGTGATGTTGCCCAGCATGGCTGGGAGCGTTCGCTGTGATGGGATGGGTGGGACGCTGCAGCCCTGACACTGCATTGAGGGTTTGGGATGCCCCGCAGCCGGTCCGGGCAAGGACAGGGGAGCTGCGGCCTTCGCTTGCCCTGAGCACAGCTGCAGCTCGGTGGGGCCGTGGGGGGCGAGTTTTGCAACGCAGGATTGCTGTGCCCTGGCATTGCCCCGTGCACGTGAGTGGGGGCAGGTGGAGTGCTGCACGTGGCTGCGGTGCCGCGCGTGGCTGTGCGTGCGTCTCGACGGCAGCTCCCCGCGTGCTGCCCGCCACAGAGCGGCACTGTTGTCCCGCGCGCTCCGCCGCAGCCGCCTATTTATAGCTCTTTTCATTCTCCAAACACTTGAAATGAAAATCAATCCCTCGCCATCTGCAGCGGGGACATCCCCCACGTGAGCCGGGGGAATTGGGGCGGCGGGGGGGGGGGGCGATCTGTAGGGCGCGGGAGCGGCTGTGGGGAGGGTTTGTGCCGCTCACCTTGGGACGGCCGTGGGAGCGCGGTGCGTCGCAGCGGGCGGCGATTGGCTGCAGGGATGGCTGCCAGGCGGCCTGTGGGGTATTTATGGGGAGGGTGGCCGCGGTTCAGCACTGCCAGCTGCTCCCGATGCACCTCACCATGGTGGATTTTTCAGAGAAGTGCCTGGAAAGGTAGGATGGGGCTCCGCGATGCACGCTGCAGGGGATGGTTTGGAGGTGGCACGGGGAGATGGGGCGGGACGAGGCCTTGCGGACGGCTGATGGGGGTGACTCCAGGTAGAACCCAGCAGCACGCTGTGCATTTTTGTGGCAGCACCTTACTGGGGCTGTGTGCACTCTGCAGCGGGAGCAGCCAGGCTGTGTGCTGCTTGTTTATTCGTGAGCATCTGCAAGAGGAGCAGTGAGAGCGCAGCATCCCGCGGGTCTTCAGTTTGGGAACTCCTCTGGGGCTTTGCTTCCTGGTGTGGGACGGCCAGGAAACCTGGTGCTGCAGAGCTGTGGGTGCAGACGGTGCACAAAGTGCAGCCCACAGATACTGCTTCCTTGCGCAGACGGATGGGCACATGGGCGCGCACACACACACACACACACACACACACACACAGGGACTTTTCAGTGCTCTTCACACCTCGCCAGGCTCCCAGCTGCGGTGGCTGTGTTGCTAAAGTGGGAACAGTGCTGAAATTGTAGCTGGGAGCTGTGTGGGGTGCCTTGTGCCTCGCTGACGGGATGCAGGTGGGGTTTAGAGCTCCTTGCTTGGATCTGTTGGTCCGGTGTCAGCGCTGCGCCGGGGCCTGGCAGCAGCTGGGGACAGCTGGGGACACCGCGAACCCCTCCGTGTCTCTTGCGTTCCCAACCAGCCCCGGCCGCATCCACACGCAGTGGTAGCTCCTCCGAGCACCCTGCAATGTGGGACATGCGGGAGGCGGCCGTGCCACCCCTCGTCCCCAACCATCCTCGGTGCATTCAGGAGCTGTGCCACGAGGGGTCAGCACCGCCCATCCCGCGCTCGCTCTGTCACTTCCCGCTGCCCGCCGGGAGCCGGGCAGGACTGGGGCAATGCTGCTGCCCGTTGCAGCCGTGCCCGCGGCCGCTGCCCAAACCGCGCTGTGTGCCGATGGCAGCTTCCCGGGGCGACGGGAGCGCCGTGCGCGGCTGCACATCTGTCTGTCTGTGCAGGGACGGCAGTGTGGGGACGCGTAGGGGGTGGCACCGTGCGGTGCCATCGCTGTGGGTTACCCAGTGCGTCCCAACCATCCCGCTGCAGAGGTGTCCCCATGGCCGTGCCCTCTCCAAACTGACACCGGACGCCGCCATCCCTACGGCTCCCAGCCGTGCCGCCGGCCCCGCAGAGGGGGGACAGCCCCGCACCTCCGGCCCCGCTCAGCTCCGCCGCATTCCCCAGCGCCCTATAAATAGCGCTCGTAAATCCCCGCCGCGATGCCTTTCCCCTCCGTCCCTTGAAAGGCCCCATCTCCCCGCCCTCTCCCATGCTTTTTTCCACCTTTCCTCGAGTTTCCCCAGCAACGGCGGAGCCGTCCCGAGCAGCGCTGGGGCTGACACACCGCCCTCCTCTCCCACACCTCATCCACGCCACGCAGCTCCGTTCGGCCCTCCCACTTCCGCGCTGTCCCGGAGCGCGGTGCGGAGCCGCAGAGCGCAGTGCCGGGCCGGGCGTGCCGGCTGTGCGGGAGCCGTCCCGACAAACGATGCCCTTTTTCCGTGACCTCTCCAAACCGCAGCCGTTGGAGTTTCACGCCGAGATGCTGCTGGGCGTGCAGCGGCCGCACAACGGCAGCCTGCAGCGCCGGCACACCATGAAGGAGTAGGTGATGGGCGACGAGCGGGACGGGGCTCCCCGCGGCACCGCGCACCTCTGGGTGCTGCTCCCCTCCCTGCCCGCCCCTAAACGTTGCTCTTCTCCTCCAGAGCCAAGGATATGAAGAACCGGCTGGGGATTTTCCGGAGGAGGAACGAGTCTCCGGGAGCCAACCCCTCCGGCAAGCTGGACAAAGTGCTCAAGTCGCTCAAGTAGGTGCTGCGGGTGGGCAGCGTGGGGCTCCGGGGCCACGGGGTTTGGGAACGAGCTCTGTCCAGACTCGGTGCCACCTCCGGCGGTGCTGGGTCACCCAGCTGGGGAGGCTGTGGGCAGACGGCTCACGAGCCTGAGCTGTGTTAAATACGGTTTTCGGCTGAATGCTGCCCTGGGCTGCGGGGATCTCCCTGCCCCGTGCCAGCGGCGCAGCAGCAGTCGGGACTGGAAATTTCCCTGCTTTCCCCCAGTGCTTCAGCACGACACCTTCAGCTGGACAGAGGATGCTTTGGGAAACCGCTCAGCTCTGGAGGTGCTCCAGCAGCTGGGATGAGCGCTGCCCAGCCGCACGCCCTGCGGCTTCATTGGGGCACCCAAAAGCCCACAGCCCCGGGCACTGCCTGGGATTTTTCCAGTGCTGGCTCGGAGGCAGCAGCATGCACAGCCCTCTCTTACCTCAGGTTTTCTTCTTGCCACCCTAAGCGCAGAGCTTTCATTCCAGCACAGCCAGCTCAGCACTGCGGGTGCCGATGGTGGCGCAGCCACTGCAGGGTGCACAGCGGTGCCACTGCTGCTGGAAGTGTTCTTCCCCCGGGGCAGCTGTATGGTGGCAGGCAGTGGCTGTGGCTTTCGCAGCTTCACTCTGCTAATAAATGCCCTTATCCTGCAGGCCTGCACCTGAGGAAGCTCTCAAGTGGGGGGAGTCCCTGGAGAAGCTGCTGCTGCACAAATGTGAGTGTCTGCCCCTCTTGTTTGGCCTTTGCCAATGGGGAATGTCCAGGTGTGTGCATGGGGAGCACTGTGATTTCCTAAGCTCTGGTGTCTTGGGGAGAATGGAGATGGAATGGAGCATCCCAGGCTGGATGTGGCTCTGGGCAGCCTGGTCTGGTGGTTGGTGACCCTGCCCGTGGCAGAGGGTTGGAACTGGGTGATCTTTGAGGTCCTTTTCAACCCAGGCCATTCTGTGATTCTGTGGTCCTTTCCCTGCACTCATTTTTCCTCTGCTGATCTGGGGGGGAGGAGTGCTTTGCTGCAGGAGCCAAGGAGAGCTCGGTGGGACTGTGGTCCCACTCCAACTGGGGAGGGAAAGGCAGGATCCCCTTCCTGCCTCATGTCTGAGGGGCAGGAGCTGCTTTGCAGTGCTCCCTTCCTCGCCCTGTCGTGCACTGCAACTGCACAACATGTTGTCTGCATGTCCCTGTGGGGATCCCATCTCCATCACTGCACCCAATCCACGCTGAGCTTCCCCTTGTGATCTCAGATGGCTGAGAACTGGGCACTAAGCACCTGCTGTTCATAGGGGATTTTTAGGGAGTGAGACGGCAGGGATTTGGGGTTTGATAGAGCTGTGCGTCTGTCCGGGACTGGAGCTGTGTCTGTCCCTACAGATGGGCTCGCAGCCTTCAGGGCCTTCCTGCGCACCGAGTTCAGTGAGGAGAACCTGGAGTTCTGGCTGGCGTGCGAGGAGTACAAGAAGATCAAATCCCAGTCCAAGATGGTCTCCAAGGCCAAGAAGATCTTTGCGGAGTACATCGCCATCCAGTCCTGCAAGGAGGTGAGGCCGGCTCCCGCTCAGAGCCAACTCTGTGCCGTGGGGCCCGTGGGGCCACTCACCGCTCTCTCTGCCCACAGGTGAACCTGGACTCCTACACGCGGGAGCACACCAAGGAGAACCTGCAGAACATCACCCGCGGCTGCTTCGACCTCGCGCAGAAGAGGATTTACGGGTTGATGGAGAAGGACTCGTACCCCCGCTTCCTCCGCTCTGACTTGTACTTGGACATCATCCACCAGAAGAAAGCCAGCTCCCCGCTGTAGGGCGACGGGGCAGACTGGGAGCTGCGTGTTTACATGGAACCGGCGGTGGGGACCTCGCTGCGGCAGGCCGTGCCCCCCCAGGCGTGGGGTGGCGGGGGGCAGCGGCGCCAAGCAGGCTGGTACTGCTCCATCGCCCCGGCCCGCCATCGCTGGTACGACGCCGTCAGGGCGGATGTCAGCCAGGAGGGGAGCTCCCGCATGACTACTGTGAACCTGAGCTGCGAGCGTCGCTGGATGGCGACGCTTGATCCCGACCCAGCGTGGAGGAGGAAGGCTTTTACGCAGGGCTCTGCTTTTCCCCAGGCAGCACCCATGTGGGCGTCATCCCTGGACGAAGGACTCCTGACCTGACCCAGCCCCGCGGTGCTGCTGTGCATCCCTGCCCTGAAGCAGCCGTCCCCTCACTCCTGGTTTATTTATTGACCTCCTCTCGCTGGACGCATCGCTGTATTATAGGAAACCCTCGTTCCCAATTTACAAGTGCAATAGTTGTGCGTGTCGCGGCGGAGTTCTCCCGTGGAGCGGATGCCTTCTCTTTTACGAGTGCGTGCAACATTTTCTAAGTTTGCAGGTTTTATCTGACAAAGAAAAGGAAAAAAGACCAAACCAATAACGTGTTCCCTAGCAGCGCTGGGGGAGCCTGGGTGTACATATCCTGCCCTGACGACGGAGGGCTTGCTGGTGGAGATAAGCAGCTCTGGGAATCGGTGCTCTCCCTGCTCTGGATCACAACACTGCGTTTGGAGACGCGGGGCTGTTGCTGAACGCGGCGGAGCCGGACGGACTGCATGCGTCCGGGCGCCCAGTTTACAGTGCGAAGCATCTCTGCAGCTAGCAAAAATACATTGTCATGGTCATAGGTAAATAAAAGGAGAATGTAATTTCTTGTAGCCTTTTCTTCCTGGTATGTTTCTCTGTGCTGGTGGAGCTGGAGGAGCGTAAACGTGACTAAAGATGGGAAAACCTGGTCCCATGAAGTGCTGAGCTGTCTTGCGTGCTGCAGCAGCTGCCAGATGCTCCTAGGTTAAAGGCCGAGGCCAGAAACGCAGTGAGTTTTGCCCAAAATGAGACTGTTCCCAGGGACAGCGTTTGCTGTGTATACCCAGTGGGGCACGGGCCTGTGAATGAGGAAGTGCCCAGAGATGTGAGTGACCTCGTGTACCAGTGGGTCCCCATGGGACGCATCAAAAGGAGCAGCAAAAAGCCCAGTGGTGCTGTGTCAGGTCCTGGCTGCACTGCTCGGCTGGGCACAGCTGGGATCTGTGGGGAAAATGTTCTGTAGGGGCTGGTTCCTGTGCATTCAGTGGTTGAGATGTCTCATGCCCATCCCTGGGGCTGCTTGTGGTCAGGCTTGGGTGGCTCAGTGTGCTAGTGGCACCACGGGGCCATGAAGTGCCGTTGGGTGGCTCACTAAGCTGCCCATCTGTGTGGTTTTGCTGGCAGTGGGATGGGGATGGTGTGGCTGCCCCCTAACCCACGGGCACAGTTCCCCGTGGCAGGTATAGTCCCTTCCCTGGCCACTGTTGCTGGAGCTGCTGGTGCCTAATGGCTCAGCACAGTATCCTTGTGAGCACTGCCAGCCCCATCTGATGTAGGGGTGCCCCCTGGTCCCTGCTGCCCAGGCAGGTTGTCCTGGGTGTTTTAAGCCCCAGCACATGGCCCAGGATGTCTCCACAGTCCCAGGAACCACCCTGTGCCCATATCTCCTGTAGGGCAAAGGTACCACCAAGCTGGACCCTCCTCTTCCTCCCCATCCCAAAAGCCTTTGTATCCTCTTCCTCCTGGGCTTCAGGGGTTTCCATGGGGCATTTTGTGGAACCTTACAGTGCCTTCTTGCTGCCAAGGATGCCATGAGCCATGCACATCCCTCCCTGTGGCTGGGTGATGCCCAGGAGCACCCAGTGTCACAGCCCTGTTGGTTGAGTGCGGGATGTGAGCCCATCCCTCAGGGCAGGCAGCGAGGGCTGGGGCAGCGCTGGGACACGTGGGGCAGGGACCTGGAGCCAAGGTTCACATCACCACCTCCCAGCTGCCTCAGACAGTCACAGCGCGGACAGAGGCGGCACCATGCAAAAGATGGAGACGTGAGCACCTGGGATCACTCCCTGGCGAAGACAGAAATAGCCCTGCAATAGCAATGGAAGTTTGGTTATTGCTGTAACAGGATTTATTACCAGCATGTCAGGTTGGTGTGAGTCACTCTGCAAACACTGTCCCTACGTGCTTCAGAGATGCGCTGATCTCCAGGAGAAGCTGGGCTGGGGTGGGAAGTAGAGATATCAGGTGCATGTACCCTGTTCTCCTGGAACTGGCACTGCCCTTTGCTTGCCCGTGGTGAAAGGATGCCTCTCAGAAGACCTTGTGGCGACACTGCAGCTCCAGCCTTGTCCCTGCTGTGCCATTGCCCCAAGGCTTCATGCCCTGGTAATGAAGGGTGTGGGAAACCTGGAGCAGCTGGTGGGGATGGGATGGGGGACGTCAGCTCATGGACAGGGCTGTTTTGGAGATCTCCTTTTTGGGGATACCATGGGGAGAAAAATCCTATTGCCAGTCCCCAACTGTGGGTTCTGCGGTCATGGCTGCTGTAGGCAGCTTTGGGGAAGCTGCTCCCTTCCCAAATGAGGGGATGCTGCAGCGGGCCTTATCAGATAGCAGGGATTTATCTTGGAGATAAAACCCATGGTTTGCTCAGTTTCTGGTAGTCACAACTCAGCTGTGTTTGCGGTGCACAAAGAGGGGGAAATCTGCCCGGCATGAGCACCCTCGGTGCCTTGGTGGGGTGGAGCTCACTGGGACAAAGGCAGCAACGAGGCAAAGGGCCATGGGGAAATGATTTCAGTGGGAAAATGGGAGCAATCATCTTGTTGGGTTCAAAAAAAACGTGCTGACTGTGTGGGTGAAAGAGGTAACGATGGCTGATGAAAATGTCCTGAAGTCAAGGGTTTATCACTATGGCTTCCCCACACCGTTAGCGATGAGGAGGTTGGGGTGAACTGAAATCAGGTTTACCTATTGTAGGTGATGGGTCCTCGCCCTTCAAACACCCTGCAGCTCTGTGCTTCGTCAGCTGAGGCCTCCAGAGAAGGGCGTTGCGGTCATTTGTGATCTATGAATGAAGTTCTGAAAATAGAAAATGAAAATATTTTAGGCTGAAGAGCGTGTGGTGGATGGAGGCTTACTGGGAAGAGGCACCGAGCCATGTGTCCGCCCAGCAGCACCAAAGGAGCAGCCCAGCACCTGGGAACGAGGAATGCTTTGTGCTGAGCAGTGCCAGGTTGCACGTGAGCCCCACTTCAGGGCTGCCTGCGGCTGGGAGAATGGAGCCCCTCTCTTTGTTCTGCAGAATCAGCGAAGCGTTCGCCTTCCTTACAGGAGTGCCGTGTCCCAGGACGCTCCAGCAGTGCTCAGCCTTTCTTGGGCTTCTCCAAGGCGCCCATCCTGGAGCGTGAACTTAACCAAATAAACATAGCTTTCTACTGAGCAGAATAATTCCTTGGACCCCTGATTAGACAAATATTCTCAGAATAGAAACAAGGCTACTTTACAGCCGTAGACTAAACATAACTCAGCAGCTAGATATCGAATCTGCAGACACAAGAATTCCCCTGCTCCGGCAAAGCAGCTGACCTTCTGTGCGAGCCACTTAGCCGTGCTCAGCAAGTGATGTAGGTGGGTGGAGACCACATCAAATTCCTCTTTCTTGGGTAGCTGAGCTCCCAGGAAGGTGATGGGGGATCTGTTGTGGGGGCACCTGGTCTTTGATTGCCTGTGTGGCAATGGGGTCAGTTTGGGTTTGTCCTGGGACTTTTGCTTCTGCTGGGATGGGGGGCGTGCAGGGACGCATTGAAGTGGTTGTGTCCTTACCAGCTGTGACCCTGGGGGGCTCAGTGCTGTCCTTTGTGGGATTTCGTCCTGCCCAGGGGAGCAGAAAGCAGTGAAGCCCCCCAGGTGTTTGTCTGTGCCTTGGGGCTGGGAGAACAAGTGCTGCTGAGATCCAGGGCTGCCATTCGTGGTGTCACTCCTGCAGAAATCCGGGGGAGCAAAAAAAAAAAGGGAAAATAACACACTTCTGAAGTAAAAATAACAACAGACTCAGATGCTGTCTGTCAAGGAAGCAAAATAAGCCAGGCTGGGCTGCTGCCAGGACAGGAAATCCAGCGGCTGTGGGAGTCCCCTGGGTGCTGCTAACTCATACGGGAAGCATTGTTATAACCCTCTCTCTCATTGCTCATTTTCTGATTCTTTTCTGCATTAGGTCATTTTTACTCAGCCTGTCCAGCTCACACATTCCCCGCTGCCGGGGGAGGAAGGCCAACAACGCTGACTCTCAGCTCTCCTGGAGGCACTGGGGAGGGCTGCAGGAAGGGTGAAGTACATTTCCCTTTGTAGCTGAGCAGCCCTGTGGCATGGGGAGGATCTTCTTCACCGGATGACCCACCACCAGCATCCCTACCCCACTCCAGAGACCACTGAGCTGTGCATGGAGAAAGCTGGAGGTGACAAGAGGGATCCCCAGCTTGCAAACACCCAGCCCTCTTCCCCCAGTCCCAAGCTTTCATCTTTTGGCAGAGATAGAGGAAGGTGGGAGAGGGGGAAGAGCCAGGCAGGAGCAGGTGGGGACCAGGGATGGAGTGTTTACGTGGGAACCATGTGTAAGTCATTTCTTGTCCCTTCCTGAACTAATAGGGTAATTATTTTAGAAGCGTGCGTGTGTTTCTAATGGAAAGTCCCACGTAGGCTGTGCGTCAGTCTATTGGTGCAGCAGCTCTGTTCTCCTTACTGCCTTGCAGCGTTTCTAGACAAAGAAAAGTGGGTGAAACCTCCTGCACATGGCACCAGGGACAGCAGTGACCGGTCAGACAAACCTGGCCCAGCTCTGCAGCAAATGGATGCACGCGGTGAAGCTGATTGGCAAAGCAGAACAAACACCTGTCTGCTCTTTGATGCAGCTCCAGTGTTTGTCCCCAGGTGTTTGGACTGGCGTGTCTGATTTTGTGCCCCAGCTCCAAGAAGGATGTGGAGAGCTGGAGGGGTTCCTACTGAGATGGGCACAGATCTGGGGCACAGGACCTGTGTGGACAGAGAAGAGCTGGTCGAGGCTGGGGGCGAGGAGCCAACACTGATTTGGGAAGGATAATTACAAAAGCGATGGAGTCAAATTCTTCTTGGTAGCACGAGGTGACAAAATAAGCGGCAACAGCCACAGTGTGTAACAACTTCCAGGCCTTCAGGTTGGACATCAGGAAGAAATAGAGATCTCCAAAGATGCAGGGGTCTCTACCACAGGATGTAGTGAAGAACTGGCCAGACAAATTCATGGCTGACCTGATGGGTGTTGATGGTTTTCCCGGTCTGAGGAGGGTTGGACTGGAGAGCAACCCAGCACACCAAGGAGTCTGCCCCTCACTTTGCTGGTGGACATGGGCAGTGTCTTCCACGACATGTGATGGAGGTGCAGGCCTATGTCCTCATGAGAATGAGCTAAGGGAAGAGCTCCTTCCTTTTGCCCTTTGATCAACTCTGAAGCTGTTTGGTTCTGGGTAAAAGATGAGAACCGAGTGCCAAAAATTGGCCTGCTGAGAGCCTGCGTTGGGCTGTGGGATGTGACATGGAGCACAAAGTGGTGTCTCTGCCCTGTCCATTGGTGGGGAGAGCTCATCTCCATAGGAGATGACTCAAAAATTTCCATCCTCACATTACCCTGTTTTCCAGTACTGATTTTTAAAATCATTTTTGGCCCCACCGATGTGCCAACTACCTGGCCTTAAGTTGAGCCAGGGGAGGCTTAGGCTGGATATTAGGAAAAAACTAAAGAGTAATGAGGTATTGGCACAGGGGGCTGTTGGAGTCACTATCCCTGGAGGTGTTCAAGAAGAGGAGAGATGTGGCACTGAGGGACGTGGTCAGTGGGGATGGATTGGCGTTGGACTAAACGATCTTAGTGGTCTTTCCAACCTTCATGATTCTACAATTCTAAAGCCCGAGCAGCACACTGATGCCTGTGCAGGGACCAGACATGGGATGGGGATCCTGGGTGGCTCTTGCAGATATTGCCCAACACGTTTCATTTAATCTGTTTTTGAACACAAATAATTGATTTTAATTGACTAGATTAATTTTCAAGGTTGTTACAGGTAGGAAGTCCGATAAGTTAATGCAGCTAATCTTTCCTAAAACAAATAGAATGGAAGGAAGTAGAATGGGAGACCTCACAAATCACGTTTCAACAGAATGTCAACTTTTATGGCTAAGCCATAAAGCAGTGGTTCCTGAAGAACTAGCACAGTATTAATTAGATGAGAATTATGGACCCTCTAATTACTGCAGCCTCATTACAGCCCAGGAATTGACTCTGGCAGCGAGCGTAGTGAGTTCTGCTGTAGCAGCACTCATCTGCTGCCAGGTGTCTGCATGTTGGGGATGTTATTTCCCAGGGACACTCATCGCCGCTCTGCGTGTGCTTCCCACCAGCTGAGGGTCAAACCAGCGTGTTCACAGTAAATCTGGGTGACGTTCTGGGTCATGCGGCTGTTTTCAGGATGCACGGAGGCTTTAAATGTGGTTGCAGACCGATATCGCATGAGGCAATCTCTTTTCTCTCCTCTTTGCCACGAGATTTTGGCCACATAGGTTTGTCTTTGGATAAATTCATCCCTGGGAGTATTCAAGAAATGCGGAGATGTGGTACTTAGGAGCATGGTTTAGTGGGCAGTGTTGGTGGTAGGTGGATGGTTGGACTGGATGATCTTGCAGGTCTTTTCAAGCCTTAATGAGTCTATGATTCTATGACGCTATGATCATGGCCAATTTTCAAATAGAGCTCAGGGAAAGCAACAGACGTTGGGGTCAGATAGGAAAGACCCAAAGGTTCTTCGTGGTTTGGTCTGGGACTGATCCCCACTGCTTCCTCCAAGCACCCCAGCTTCAAACCCACTGCTGCGTGTGGCCCCATCTGCTCTGCTCCCAGACCAGCATCCCAAAGTTCTGCCATCCCACAGCTTCGTGGGGATCCCGATGAATGTGTCAGCTTCCTTCAACACACAGATGGGCAGAATCCTCCCCCGTTCCTCCCATGACACAGCTCTGGTGGTGCCGGGCCAGGTGAGGAACGTGTTTCTTGGGGCTGGAACGTGTGCTCAGCTATTTCCAGCTGTGGCTTTTGGAAACGTTTGGAGCCTTTGCCACTTTTAGCTCTGGCGGCTGCTCTTCGTTTTCTGGAAAACCTTAAAATGCTCCAGAGCGTCGGACGGGTGCCCAGCTAAAGGAAAACAGAGAACAGAAAAACACAACCCAGCCTTTTTCCAACCAAACCACAGCGTTGGGTCATTTTTGGTGGCTTTTTTTTTTTTTTTTTTTTTGGGTAGAAAAAAAACCCCGTATCTGTTTTCTTCCTGGATCAGATTGGCCCCTGCCAACGCGCTCCCTGTTGTGCTGCGCTCCTAAAATAACTGCAGTGGTTAATGGAAATAAAGCCCTGGGAGATTCACTCATTTGTGTCTCATCAGGATGATGTGTTGCAGACCCTGCTCAGGGCTGCAGACCTCTGTGGGGCAGTTCCTGTTTGGCTCTCCAAAGCTGGCGTAAATCAGACACAGCACAGGGATGGCCAACGCTCGCTCGGTGGCTGAGCACATTCTGGAGCTATGCTGGGTTTGTAGGTATTTGCTGGGTATTTGTAGGGCTTCAGCTCAGCCCACCACGCACACCACAGGGATGTACACCCCCGGTGAAGCTGGGGTTAAGCGATGCTCTGGGAGTGCTGAGGTTCTGAATGTTATAGGTCAGGAAAACCAGCAGCCATAGAACCATAGAAATGTTTGAGTTGGAAGGGATTCTTAAGGGCCATCTGCTCCCACTCCCTGCAGTGCACAGGGACACCCACAGCTCCATCAGTGCTCTGAGCTCCATCCTCTGAGCTCGGCTGTCTGCAGGGATGGGGCACCACCGCCTCCCTGGGCAACCTGTGCAGTGCCTCATTGCCCTTGTTGTGAAAAACTTCTTCCACATGTCCAGTCTAAATCTCTCCTCTTATCTTTGGAAATCCTTTCCCCTTGTGCAATCACAGCAGACCCTGCTATAGAGTCTGTCCCCTCCTTTCTTGTAGCCCCTTTAGATACTGACAGGCCGCTCTCAGCTCTCCCCAGAGCCTTCCCTTCTCCAATCATGACACTCCATATTTGAAATCACTCAAATTGTTGTTTTGGTTTTTTTAAACCCTTTTCACAAATCATTTCCCAATCCGCTGCTCTCCCTCTGGACAAAAAAAAAAACCCACTACAAATCCTACAAAACTACAGACTCAGAACCAACCTCTACCAGCCTCTCTGGGGTGGATGCCCTGGCTTGGGGTCGCAGGGGCTGGTGGGCATGGCTTGAATTTCCTTTGAAGGACTGTGCCGCTATTGGCTGTGTGAGCTCACGTCAATCACAGGGTGCCAGTGCTTCTCTGCCTCTCCGCTTCCTGCTCTGACAGCCTTATCAGTGCTTGCTCCTCATCTCATTGTGACTGGCAAAACCCCCAAAGTGCTGGGAGGTGGCACGGAGAGACACGACTGCCCCAGGCTGCCCCAGGTATGTATGGATGTCGTGCGTTGCATGGTGGGTTTTGACTTCCAGTACCTCCCAAACAAGGTGAAAGCCAAGCACACCACCAGGGCCTTCACACCTTGTGCTGCAGTAGTGAGTCTGATCTTACCTGGTTTCTACAGCTGTCCCATGCAAAGACACCTTCTTGTTTTGGGGGTCCTCACACTGAGGATGCCCAGTCTCAGCACCACTGGGCTTCCTGGCTCCTCTGCTGGTCCTTTCTCACCCTGTTCTTATTCCGCAGAGGCTCCTACAGCTGCTAACTGCATTGGCATGGTGAGTTTGGGATTTTTTGAGCTCAAGTCATATCAATCCAGATGTCTCATCACGGCCAGCACTGGGGCCTTGAACACGTGGCTTCCCCCAGCAGGCTCTGGGCAGGACACTCATGCCTTTTCCAATCCTCCAGCCAAGGTCTTTGGGAGAATGGGGCGCGTGGCCAAGGGCTGGAGGGCTTGCTGTTCAGATGGGCTGAGGGCCCTCCATCTACACCCTGCCACTCTGAAACAGCCGTGGTCCTCCTGGGAGCAGTTTCCATTTGGGACTGGATCCAGACTGTTGCAGTTCTGTTTCTTAGAAGTTGCCTGAGCTTCTGTTTCAGTCATTTCCCCGGCTGCTCTGCTCCTGCCTTCCAGCTCAGTTCCTGCCATGGGGCTATTTTCATTTCACACACTCTCATTTTTGCAGGCTGTGAGCTCCTCTGCTCTTGCAACAGCTATACAATGGGCTGGTGCTTGGGTGGGGAAAGACAACAGGGCTGGGTATGAGCCAGGAATGTGAGAGTAAATGGCTTTGCCGTGCTCTCCTCCAGTGCTCCTGATTTCAGGGTGACAAAGCACCTCCAGGACATGACAGAGGGTGACTTCACTCTGACCGCCCATCCTCTGACCCTGCCCTTGGGGTGCTTGGCCTGCGGCAGGATTCCTTCAAAGGTGGAAAAAAGCAGAGGTCGATATTGCTGTGAGGCATATCTGCTATCACCCAGGGCTGGGAGAGGAAGGGAGTGGCAGTCCTGGTATGTCCCAATGGTGACACTGACTCACAAGTGGCACAGCATGCCTGGGTTCACCGGGTTTGGTGATGCAGCTCAGGAGCACCTATTGCAACATCTCTTTCTCCACAGCTCGATGTGATGAAAGTGTCCCTTGATCTGCAGAAGGACTTCAGCGAAACCACAGCCAGCAGGGAATCATTGAATCATTATGGTTGGAAAGACCAATCGGGTCACCTAGTCCAACCGTCACCCCATGCCTGCCACCACTCTAGACCATGTCACTCAGTGTGACACCCACTCTTCTCATGAAAACCTCCACAGATGGTGACTCCACCACCTCCCTAGGCAAAAGTATTTATCTGCTGGATGGGTCCAACTTGCCGGCCACTCAGAGACCTCATGTGCATCAGAGCTGGAGAAAGAAGGTTCTGCCTAACCAGGGTGCCTTCAAAGAGGAGTGTTGGCTGCACCTGCACCTCCTAGGAAGACAGTGCTCGTCTGCTCTGCCCAGTGTAAGGCATTTCTTGGGCCAGTACGGGTGATCCTGCAAATATTTCTACGGCATGGTGCAAATCCCATCCATGGAGACATTAAGCAGTCAGTCTTCATCGGGTTGAAGAAACTTCATGGACCAAGTGGAGAACAGCAATTTGGCTAGTAGGTTGGAAGAGATGGGGATGGGGATTTTCCCAGCTGTAGACCGAACCTGAAGGTAAAATGTGGTGAGCCCAGGGCCTCATCTGCCTGCAGCCACATCTGTTTGCCATCTGTTTTCAGGCAGCTGGACCCAAGGGTTGGTCTTGGCTGAAGCACAGAGCAGGGTCCCCTTCAAAGGGATGGTACTTGGGTGGGGAGCCAGCAAATGGCCTTGGAAGTTGGTTCCCCATCTGCTTTAAGGATTAGAGCAGGCTCTGGAAAGGGAGGTTGTAGGAAAGGGCTTAACTCAGTGTGACTGAATGCAGATAAGAGTAAAGGGAGAAGGACAGATCAGGCAGTTGTTGGAGTCACTGTCCCTGGAGGTATTCAAGAAAAGGGGGCATTATGGCACTGAGGGGCACAATTAGTGGGCATGGTGGGGATGGGTTGGGGTGGGACTTTGTGATTTTAGTGGCTGTTTCCAACTTTCATGACTCTCTGATGGTTCTGGCCTCAGAAGGCTGATCCAGCAGCTGCTCACAGCAGAGCTGCTGCAAGTAGCTTACCCACAGTCAGCTCTGACTTGTACCAGCCACCTGGGCTTCCTTGTCAGTCCTTCCTCAGGTCCTTGATGCTGCATTCATGGCAGTTTCTGAAAGAAATAACCTTGAGCTTTGCAGCTAAACTACAGCTGGGCACAATAATGGCAGTCATAACTGGGAGAGGCCAGCACGGGGCTCGGGAGCATCCTCTGATGCTGATGTATGGGGGATGACTGAAAAATGGCCCTGGAAGCCTGAGTCTGTGTGCAGCTGGGTTTTGTGGGCAGTGTTCTCTCTAGATCTTTGACTCCTGAGCTTTCCAAAAGAGCAAGAAAGAAGCATGGGCCACTGTGCACATATAGGGACTGAACAAAGTGTTGTCTTCCACCTGCGTGCCCAGAGCCTGCAGGGAGGGATGATCCCCACTCTTCATCGTTACATTTCCCAGCAGTGTGGAGTGATTTGAAGCACGTATCAGGAGCCCTTGAGGCCAGCTGCTGCTGGGGCTTGCCTGTGAGAAGGGTCCTGCCCCACTGAGTGCTGCCCTGAAGGGGAAACCAGGGTCCCAGCGGTCCTGCAGGGTGCTGGATGGGGCTGTGGTGCCGGCGCTGTGTTCTGCTGCATACAGGCTGCTTATTTAGGAGCTGATCCAGCAAAACCCGCCTGCACAGAGGTACCATTGAGTTCAGAGGGACAGCTCACCTTCTTGAAGGAGGTGCTTGTGTGTTTGAAGCTATGGACCCCTGGAAGCTGTTTGCTGGATTGGGGCCTTAGGGTGTAGCATGGGCCGCGGGATGCTGGAATGCCTCGGGGTTGAGATCACTGTTGGCTCTGCAAAATGACTGTGGAAGATTTATTGCCATTTATCTTCATTGCTGCAGAAAAAAAATGAGCACGGTTTAGGCCAGAAAGCAAAAATTAGACTCTTGGAAAAGCAACACAAAGCTGTTCCAAAGCTGCTACATACTTCAGTTTCCCCCCCTCTGGCCCATGCAGTGCTCCTGCAGTGAAGCTCCAGCTGCAGCACCGCGGGAGATGGTTCTTCCCTGAGGTCTGAGCTTTGGTTGCAGTGTGTGCTGTGCGTAGGAGCATGGAACCCTTTGAGGTGGAAGGGATCCTTAAAGGGATCCTGTCCAACTCCCTGTAGTGAACAGGGACACCACAGCTCCATCAGGTGCTCAGAGCTCTGTCCAGCCTGACCTTGGGTATCTGTAGGGATGAAGCATCCCTCAACTTGGAGAGGCAGTGAAGGAAACCTCAGAGACCTTCTTGAACATGGCTAATGCTAGTCTGGTTGCTGGTCCTTAGTGCCAGATGTGGAGCGGGGCTGGCTCCTCATGTGCTGGGAGGGCTGAATGCTGCTGCTGAGGATGGCTCCTACCCATGGCTCCTTGGCAGAGCCCTGTGCTGCCTCTCACTGCCTGCTTGCCCTCAGCCCTGCCCCGCAACATCTGCAGCATTTGCAAGAGAAACCTTGGTGGATCAAATATGTGCTGGGGTGGGGTAAGCCTGTCCTTCAGAGCCATGGGGCAGAGAGGGGTCTTCATCCCACAGACGCACCACCTGGACCTGATGTCCCCAGCAAACATCTGGAGATGCCCTTGAAATGCGGTGTTTTGATAGGGTAGGCCAAATAACTCTGCTAATGCCCTTTGCCACTCTTGCAGTGTCTTCTATTTTTCTTGCTTCAAGGCGTATTTTTAGCAAGTCGCTGCATATGTTCTGTCCACAGCTCTCCTTGTGAGTCCTCCAGCACAGATAAGGAGGCCGGGAGGAAACAATTGCGGCCCCGGTTATTTTTGGCTATGAGAAGATCCTTATTAACAGCGTAACTTCTTAACAAACAAAATACCCCTTCACTCAAGGCAGAGGGGAAACAATCAGCCCATTTATCCCATGCACTAACGAGGATGTAAAAAAGAGCTAATGGGAGCTCAGTTGACTAAGCAGAAAGGGGCTGAAGAACAACGGAACTATTCTGGGAAGGGCAGGAAAGGCTGCTGGGATGGCAGGCTGCTTCCTCCCATGGGTTGCTGTCCCAGGATCTGTTCCCATCCCCTGGTACAGCCCCTTGGGCTCACACTTTCTTGCTGATCAGAGTGACATGGATGCTGGCACAAGGAGCTGGGGCTGCTCTCTGGTGACAGCAGAGTGCTGGTGACATGGGCCATCCATGCAGATGGTGGCGGGTTGGATCTGCAGCTTGCTTGGGGTTTGATCTCTGATTTCAGCAGTTTCACCCTCTCCCTTTCTACCTGCACCCCAAAAGCCTTATCAGGAAGAGCCAGTGATTCCCTGAGCCCCTCTATAGGAAGGAGTGGGGGTACATCGTCCCATGTAGGCTGCTCTTGATGCTCTGTAAGGCAGCAGAGCTGCCCTTGGGCTGTGATTTGGGGAGGTCAGGCTGCGTGGTCCATGTTAAAGCCCTTCAAAGATGGGCTCTTTGTCTGCCATGAACTGGGCATCAAGGTGATACTGGGTGCTGGCTCTGTGCCCCAGCAGCAGGAGACGGGGTCGCAGCTCGCAGCAGCAGGCTCAGCTCTTTGCTGAGTTCCCCAGCTCTCTCCTGTGCAGCTGGCCAACTTTAAAAAGGAATTAAGTCTCCTTTGGAGAGATGTGCCAGGCTTATTTATAAACACTTTCAAGTGCTCTGTGCTCTGCAGATGAAAGATGATATTAAAATGCAAAGCGTGGTCTTCTCATATATGCATTAACCTTTTGTCTGACACACAGCCCAACTTACTCTGCCATGTGGAACTTTCCCATTCATTTCCATTGCTCTGACAGCTCACCATTGCCATCAGAAGGACGTATGCAACATCTCCTCCAGTGCTAACAACAAACTGCAGCACCCAGCCCCTTCCTTGCCATCTCAATTCTGTAGTTGTGGCCAGAGAGTTGGCCATGTTTCCTGGGAAAGTGCGTACCTTGGAGCATGGGTGGCAGATGCAGGGTGATAAAAACAGGGTTTACTTGTATTTTTGTCTCCAAAATGGGGCAGTGAGGTGTTTGGGCTGCATGGGCTTACGGTCAGGTTGATTTAACACAGACTTGGCACCTTTGCTGGAGGAACAGCAGATCCCAGACTTGACAGATCTGCTCATGGTGACCTCCTTCCACGTGACGTGTGTGACATCTCCTGTGAAAGCAGGGTCTGTCACAGCAGCTGGAGGAATAAACGAGAGGGAAAGAAGAAGGGAAAATAAAAGTAGAGCCCAGACTCCTATCTGTGTGAATCTGCTTAGCCCTGCACTGTTTCTGGGAGGCTTAGATGTGGTCGGGGCTCTGGCTCTGGAGGAGGTGGGAGGGCTGGCAGGCAGACAAGCATGACTGCAGCTCTGGAGATGTACTTTCCAATCAAGTGATCCCTCACAAGCTGGGTAAACATCCTTTGGTTTGTGCAGTGTTCCAGAAGACAAAGAGATCCTGTCATTGTGCTCTACTGGCTCAGCAGGTCCCAGCACCATCATGCTGCTCTCCAGGTTCCAGCTGAACCCAGACCTGACCCTCCCACTGAAATCCACAAAAATTTGAATCATAGAATCGTTTGAGTTGGAAGGGACCTTAAAGGCCATCTGGTCCAACCCCCCTGCAATGAGCAGGGACACCCAGAGCTCCACCAGGTGCTCAGAGCCCCATCCAGCCTGACCTTGGGTATCTCCAAAGAGCCTTCTCCAATTCTCAGACTGGGCACTGTCAGGTTAGCTTCAGAGGAAAGGGAGGTGCGGTTTTTAATTATTTTTTATTGTCTCCCAAAGGGGTAATGGGTCGATGGCTTTCAGAAGTGTGGATGCTGCCATACAGAGAATCCTTAGTTTGACAACACGAAAAGCTGGAGAAGTTATCAAGGCAGGGCAGAGGCTGGAGGGGTTCTGTGGGGCTGCCTCTCTCTGACTGCCTCTGGTGGGTGAGGATGGGCTTTCATGGAATGACTGGTGAATAAATTTAAAATACGCAAGAGGAAATATTTCTTTGCTTGGCAAATGAGCAGCCTGAGAAATTTACTGCAGAGTGGGCTTGTGATGGAAGCAGTCTTCGGTTTGGAAAGGAGGTTGGAACCTTTAAAGCTATGTTTCTGGTCCCATAGGCTTCCAGAGAGTCAAACCATCTTCTACCCAGTGCTGGAGGAAGATGTGTCTCAGGCAGCCTCATCAACTAGATTCACAGTGAAGCGTCACTCCTCTGAAATGCCATCTGCTGGCATCTTTCAGAGGTTGGGTTAAGGGTCAGCAGAGGCCTGGGGTCCTCAGAGCTGGCGACTGCTGCCATGGCTGGCCTCAGAACAATGCTGTAGGAGCCATCAGGTTAAGCCCAACCTGCAAGAGTGCACAAAGTGCATGCTCTTTGGGTTACAGATCTTCTATGAAAGGTGGGGAAAGGCTGGAGGTGGTGCATGACTGTGGTCACTCGGGTAGAGAAGGAAGTTTCCAACTGACTTATATGTCTACTGAAGTGCAAGTGCCATCCGTTGATGAATGTGGAGGGAGGGAGCAGTCTTGGAAATGCCTCCTAATTAACCAGGGAAAACAAGAAATGCCTTGAGAAGGTGAGAAGGCATTTCCCAAGTCTTCCTTTGGACTCTTCTCGGAAAAGAGATTATATAAATGCAAATGAGCAACTTTAGTGCTGGGTGCTCCTCAGTAATCATGAGCTTGAACACAGAAAGTATACGAGACTTGACCATGCGCCTGTGCACAACAGTCCAGAAGAGAATGAGAGAAGCCTCTGGATTATCTTCATAGAGCCAAGACTGGTTTCCTTTCATTTCTGCTGTCTCCCATATACCATTCATGAATGTGTTTTTACTGTTTGACTCTTGGGAATAGATGTTTGCTTACTTACGCCATAAACATGGCTTGTGTTGATGGTAATTTCCCAGCTGGCTGCCAGGCTGTGAGTCATTACATCCCTCTGGGCGCAGCAGTCCCAAAAATCAGAGACTGAATCTATGCTGCAGCCCCAACAGGCCAGAGATGATAGGCACAAACCACATCTGACCCCTGCTTTTGGAGCCCCAGTGCCTCCTTGGTGCCTCTTAGGTGAGCACCAGCAGCTGAACAGGGCAGCTGAGTGGCTTGGTACAGTTGAAGGTGTTGGACTTCCTCTGAGAAAGCCTTTTGGAAGTTCTTCGGCTCTGGGGAGAGCTGGTGGTGGGTGTCAGTAACAAGTAGGTGGCAGGAGGTGGCATGTGGGGCTGGTGCTGCCATTGCTGTCCCTGTGGGTCAGTGTGGAGTACATAAAGGCATGTACACCGAGGGCAGACACATAGATACTATATTATACAGTAAAAAAAAAGCAGTTGTCCCCACAGAAGAGCTAGAGCACTGTCTACTGTAAGGCATCGAAGGTGAACTGTAAGCAATCCCAGGCTTTAGGGCTGCTGGACCAACCTTCCCTCCTTGTCGGGGTATTTTGTGTCCAGGTTTGCTCAGTGCTGTGTGCAGGGCTTTTTCAGCCTTGCTCAGAGCTGAGTTTTCAACCATTCAACTGCTAATGCATGGAGAAAGCCTTTTCCCCGCGTCTCTGTTCATTTACTGCTGCTCTGCCAATTAGAACTAAATGAAAACCATAGTGCCTTAAAATCTGGGAAACATCCAGAAGAGGAATTATGAAATAATTTCCTCTTGGTGCAAGTAAGCAATCGATCTCTCTCAGCAAAACTACTTGTAATTTTTATATAATTACATTGCTTTTCATGATGCTAGCTAATGATCCACAGCATATTCCCTACCATGACTCTGACTTATTGCTGCTTTTGATGTGGGCATCTTTTATATTTCTTTTAAAAGTGAGGAAGTATTATTCCATAAGGAGCAATTCAAACATCTAGACAGACGTGTCCAACACTTTTGGGTGCTATGGGTATCACACTCAGCTCCAGCCATTTCCGAGGGATGTGAGCATGCTACAGCTCCCATGCCATATATGCCAACCCCATGGGAATTTTCTTCCAGCATCCAAGCTGGCATTGGACACTGATGTTTCAGGAACTGAGCTCTTCCTCCCATTCTCTGAAGATCTGTGTTGATGGAAGGTGCCCTGCACTCTCTGTGGATCTTGCACAAGTTGCCCAAGGGAGGAGGTTGGACGTGTGGCCTGCAGATGTTGCAGGGGTCTCATCTTTGGGGGCTTTCTTTATCCAGCTTTGGACATTACCCTGCTTGGAGAACCTACAGAGATCCCTTCCAACCTCAGTCACTCTGTACAGCGTAAATACAAATAAGCCAAAGATTTATTTGAAAGTGAAGTTCCAAATTTGAAGGAAACCCATAATAATGACATTTGCTCTGGAACAGATACGATAACGGATTTCTACTCTGTAACACTAAGCTGTTTCTTTCTGTTAACCTCAGAACATAAACATTAATATAATCACAAGACTGTTCAGCAGATATCCAAAGCATCAAATACGACATGATGCATTACTCTAGTTAGGACATCTTTATTAAACCATTAATTTAAAACACTGGTAGGCACAGCCTGTAAGCTCCAAATGCAACTGGCTGGCCACAAATGCAGAATTAGAAATCAGACGTTTCATTTTGGTCTGTTCTTAAGAAAAAAACTTTGATTCCAGAGTGATCACACTCTCCAGTGGGAAACTTGTTCTCAGAACAACTTATCTGCCCTGTGCGGTGAGGTTTTATCCTGGAGCCTTGTACTCCATGTCATGCTTTTAGCTTCTTGCTCTCACGGTCTCAAGACGGATTTGGTTTCCTCTCTAGTCCTGCTAGTGCTGGGCAGCCCCCTCAGCCCAGGCTGGCTTAGATACCCTTGGAAGACTTTGTGTCTACTTAACATGTGGCTGAGAACCACATCCCTCCTCTGCAGGGCTTGGCATGTCTTCACGGCTTAATCTTTACTGTCTAAGTACACGGTCACCTTTCACTGCCCATGCTATTCTGGGGTACAACCTGATAAACAGATTTTCTGCGTGGCCATGGTCTGTGGAGGAGCAACCTTGGAAGTAAAGGTGCAGTTGCCTGCCCCTCACTGCCAACAACCAAATTTGTCTTTTCAGGACCGTGTCCCTATGTCAGCAGAATCCAACCCACTGGTTTGTGGCTGAGACATGCATACAGCTTCCAGGAGCAGCCATCACTGCTGTGCTCACCCAGGGCATACCAAGAAAGTGCAGACACTGCAGACCTGCCTCTGCCGTGGTTGACTGAAGCTGATCCCAGGCGAGACAGGACTTGAAAAAGCTGTTTTATAGCAGTTCTGGTCACGGGGAGATAGATCCTGGGCTCAGCACTTGCCTTTGGCGGTGGAGTTTACCAGCTGCTTTGCCAAAGGGCTTGGCTGGTTTGCTGTAAATAACTTCTGGAGCCTGACTGTCGTGTCCAAGCCTGTGACAGCAAAAGATAATTGACTTCTGAGCGCATGATCTCACTGGCCCCTGTCCACTGCAAAAATACCTCGTGAAGGACTCGTTGATCAAGAACTGCCCTGTATTGTTGGGTCACTTACCATCTCCAGCAGTGTACATGCAAGAGCAGCCATGAGTTATCTGACCACAAAACACTGTTGCTGAGGAATGTTTGGAGTCCAGCAGAGTCTACATGACCAGGAACATCAAGAACTGAGGCTGGAAGCCTGGCTACTGCTTCAGCCCCAAGCAGCATCCCAAGACAAGGCTTTCAGGCACTTATACCAGGCAGTAAGCATTGGCCACGTCTCTTCTTCCCTTGCTTTCCTATCCTCCTTTCAGCCTCAAGATCTTTTGCACCTCCTGGAGATCCTTCCTGCCAGGAGGATTCCTGCGTCCCTCATATCTTATAGCCGTGGTCAGCAGCACCCTGACTGCTCTGTGAGGTGCTGAAGGTAAATTGCTGCAGTTGTTACTTGCACTACTTCTCCCCTCTCTGATCTTTTCTGTTCTTCATCATGGCCCTGTGTGCTGCTCTCTCCCGGAATGAGTTGCTGGGCAGGCTTGCTATCTACTGTCCTTACAATGACATGCTGGGCAGGCAACTTCCTCTTCTAATGTTCTTCCGGGTAGCAGAAAATATCAAAATATTCTCTCAATTCCATTCTTCCAACTCTTCCAACTCAGCACAGCTCACAGGGGCTCAGTGGGAGGCCTGTGTACACTGGGGGCATGCCCCATCCCATAATGTAGCAATAAGGAGGACCGGAGGAAGGACTTTTCTTCTGAATCAACCTCATCTCCACATGCGTTAACGTGAGATTCCTTGCTCTGGTTTTCATCAGTTTAGAGGGAAGCAAGTCTTGAACAGAACCTTAGGGAGTGCGTGTGGGAAGGGGAGACAAGATTTGGAGGAGTGACAGAGCTGTTCTGTTCTCCACCTCCCTTTGGCATCTGAACCTTACAAATGCTAGAAAAGCCCACTTGTCCACAAAGGAGAGCTTGAAAAAGTCCGTGGAAGCCCTTTGTAGGAACTGACATGTCAGAGATACGTGGGTACAGGTCTGGAGGGGAGAGAACTGATCTGTGCTGCACACATGATGGGGCTACGGGGGAGGAGGGCAGGACAAAAATGAGAGCTGATGCCCAGGACAGGGTTAAAAGATGCTGATGACTGGGGAGAGAGGGATTTTCCATGCTGCACTCTTGCGTCCAGCCTGGGATATTAATCATTCGCTTTCATCAACATCAGAAAAGACAGATCCCTCCCCCTACATGATATAATAATCAGAAAATTCAACAGCTCCAGTTTAGCCAGAACCTAAAACCTCATTCTGGAAATGCCGTTCCGTTTTTCAATGTCTGTATGCCTTTGAAACTTGCTCTTGATTTTATTGGGCTGACTCTCGCTTCCCAAAAAGAGCTCCAGCGCTGTCTGCGGCCCTTCTTCCAAACCAAATGAATCACTCTGGCCTCAGGGAGCTGCCACAAGTCACTTGAGTGCCTAAAAATATCTCAGAGGAAGAGGACAAAAATACGCTTCTCTGCTGCTGTAATGCCGGGCTGAGGAGGGCACGCACCAAATGAACTTGTTCCCTGTTCTGGTGCTTCGCTCCCTAAAGGTTTGTTTGTTAGCAAAAGCAGAGCTGAGTAAATATAGCTGATAGTAGATATTTTGAGAAAGGTGCTTTTTGGGGCAGGGGGAGCGTGGAAAAAAACACTCGGATGTTTCAAAGGTGGTCCCCACCTCTGATTTGCAGTGTTTTCTGGCTCAGGGGTCTGTAGAATGGGGGTTTCCTCCCAGGGGGGATTGGAGCTGAGTGGGGGGAGATGAAGCGATGAAATGCTTTTTCTGAGACCTCCTCCTGTTGGCTGATGGTTTGCCTTGATGTTACAAAGCGTCAGCAGTGATTCACCTCCACCGTAACCGCCTTCCAGGATTGTGTGTGTTTATCTCAACTGTTTCCACGGGGAAAATTTTATTCCGACAACTTTTAGTCCACTGGCAACAAGTGGACAGAAGGAAAACGCAGAGCTGTGCCTCTCGCTGCTGCCTGTGATGAGTCACAGCAGATGCTTTACCTGCTTGCTGGCGTATGTACCATGCAGTGAGTGCCCTTGGGAACTCGATCCGGGGGCTGAGGATGGACACGCAGTCCTCACACTGAGAAGCAGCTGCAGTGATTCCCCAGGCTGCCCAATGCAGCATGGCCAGGAAAGGATTTTGGTGTCCCATACAGCTCAGCAGGCCCAAACTAGCCAGAAGGAAACCAGTCTGTCTGGAAAACACACTCCTATTTTCCCACAATACTCAATTTCCTGCCCCAGACACACTGAGCAATGTCCAATCTTGGAGCAGTGGAGGCACCTTGAGAATCGATGGCTTTAAGTACGTTAGCTTTAAGACCTGTCACACTTGGGAAAAGGAGACTGATCTCATCCAGTGCCCACAGACAGACTCCAAATTTCTCGTGTAATCACTTCTGTTCCATCTTAAACTTCAAATTCACGGCACAGTGATGGTTTCCTCTCCTCTGTCTTCAAAGAGAGCCTGGATGTGTGGCTCAGATGGAGACATCTGCGCGGGGTATGTTTACAGTCAGAGTGATGAGTCTGTCCCCACATATCCTCGGGGGAATCTGTGCTGTCAGAAGACCATATGCCGTCACGACGTCCCACGACAGCACTGGGGAGCTGCCAGTACAGCATGAAATCAAGTTCGTAGAACCCGACTGTCCTACATGCTCTGAGAAACGTCACCTAAGTGATGAAAGGCCAACCAAATGCTGAGCTCTGATGCTCAATGTGTAAACATCCTTAGGAATATATTTCCAGCCTGAGAATGGACGTTGTTGCAGCAGTATAATGCATGACTACCTATGCCAAGGATAACAGATGCTCTCAATGTTGGTTGCTGTATATAGAATACATACTTAGGCTTTATGACAACTTGGAAGAGTGCCGTGTCCTGAACGGAAACTGCAGAGTAGGTTGATTGTTTCTCAACTTCTGAATCAAAAAATGCCAAGGCCAATGGGAAAGGCGTTCAGGTTGTGGTAAGTATTAAAAATTGGTGAGTTAGACTGCACTGTATTGTTTCAGATGAATGCAGATACTGAAAACAAATAAAAGAATTGAAAAAGATGGGAACGGCCAAACAAACATCCTCAGTGATGTTGTTTCCAGACTTCAGACCCGTGGTACAAAGCCAGCCTGGATTTGTTTATGCTGGAAACCGTCATATCCGAGTTGGGGATTATTGCATTCTCTTTCCAGAAATAGCCAGAAAATACAACTGCTGAACATCATCTCTTGCTCAAAGGTTATATCTGCTGGACAGGGCATACCAGAGCTCCTCAGACAGCCAATGCCCATGGGCTGCTGTCACAAACAACAGTGCTTTGCTTGGCAGTGCAGAAACATTTTTGAGCAGAGGATACCCGGTGTCTGTTTAGCTAACAGAGATCTGGGGCAAGTGATTGAAGTGATGCTTATTTCATTGCGATTTAGCTGATTCCATGCATCTTCCATCTATGTTGCTTTCATTATCATTTCTTTTCCACACGTCCCTTGTAACATAACGAGGTCTGAGCACACGGGGCAGGCTGCCCAGCTGGAGACCTCCGGGCTGCTGCACCCTCCAAGAAAAAGGCACCAAAATAGAAAGCAAAGCAAAACAACCCACTTAAACCCTTTTAACCAATTAACGTTTGCTGTATTTAGGTAGTTCTTGGTTTCCCTTCCCTGAGACAGGCAAGAGAGAAGCTGGAGCCACACGTCCCTGTGGAGAGCTTGGGGACAGCTGGTGCTCATGGGCACACGGCCAAGGAACCCCAGCACTGGAGCTTGGGTTTCTCGGAGCAAAAAGAAACGTGACATGTGGGTCTTGGCCTGCACTCCAATCTGTTTACCCCATGCTGGCCCACAGGAGAGGAGAGGTTTTGCTTTTTTTCCTCAGGAAACACTTATTGAGATCAAGAAAGTAGTTAATAAGCCAAATGGAGACGACTGTCTCACTTTGCTGTACTGCCTGGCTCCCTTCCAGCCTGGGCTGGTATGAAATTACCCACTGTGACTCCAGAAAGCAGGAACAAAGAGCCCTGCACGCCAGCTTTCCTAGCAGCCTTTGTTTCGGATTTGTGCCTGTATCAGCCCAAAACATGGCCTGGACAGCAGCACACTCAGCTGCAATGTCCTGTGTGGGAAACTCAGTGCACAGCTTCCCGTGGGTGCTGCGAAACCAGGAAGCACTGCAAATTTGACTGTGTGCAATGGCACTGCCAGAGCTTTGCCTCCAAACCAGCAACTCCAGGAGCACAAATTCTGTCCAAATCAGAGCGGAGCATGTCGGTCAGCTCAAATGCAGGATGTTTATTTTAGAATCAATAGAATCACAGAATTGTTTGAGTTGGAAGGGACCTTACAGACCAACTGCTCCCACTCCCTGCAGTGCACAGGGACACCCACAGCTCCATCAGTGCTCTGAGCCCCAACAGCCTGACCTTGGCTGTCTGCAGGGATGGGGCACCACCGCCTCTCTGGGCAACTGCCCTGAGTGAAAAAAACTTTCTCCTTATATCCAGTCTAAATCTCCCTTCTTTGAGTTGGAAACCGTTTCCCCTTGTGCTGTCAAGCTGGTGGGTCTCCAGCCCATGCATCTCATGAGGTCTTGAGCTCAAGCAGCTACTCAGCCAAGGAGGGGGCACTGGGATGCCCCTCAACACACTGTGATTATTTCTTCCTTTGCAAAATGATCTTGGAGTCAAAAAACCATTAGAAAGGTGGTGGCTTAAATGACCTATTTGGTCACACCGGGAAGAGGTGTCTCAAAGGACTTGCTGGGGAGCACAGGCATCTCTGGGAGCTTCCCTGCCAAGGAGTTCCTCATTTCAGGAGCTTTTCATTATTGCTCACAGACAGGAGGGCAATGAGGTTCCTGTTCACATTTTCTTCACTTTTTTTTTTTTTTTTTTTTAAATAACTCTATGAAACACTTTATGCGGATCAATGAGGTTAATCTGAGGCTCATCCCATAGCAAAACTGAGACAAAGTGGGTTGATGTCTTTGCAGATCCGCTCATACAGGATGCACACTGAGACATCCAGAACTGCTGCATGAGATCCTTGTAGTTTTGAAGAACAGAGAGAACTGGGACTTCCAGGTTCAAAATCAGACCCTTCTCTAATTCAAGAGGGTTAAACCACGTGCTTCCTCATTCCTGACAAACAGCTCCCAGCAAACCTGCTCTCAAATTTCCACACTCAGTGATGTTTGTGATTACCAGAGAAGTCAGAGTTCATTTCCAGGAGAATGACTGAATCAGCTTGAGTGAATTTCATTTGCTGATATCGTCATGCAGGTATTTGAAGCTTAAAGCATGCAGCCAAACTAAAACCTTTGCTACCTACCCAACACTGCATTGCTGTTGCCTTTCTTCCATAGAGGCTGCCCTTACAACAGAGGGATTGGGTGCCAGTCCTTGGCTGCGCTGACACTTCAGTCAATACGTCTTAAATTTTGGCACAAAAAGGGTGAAGTAGTCTTATTTTAAAGGTATTATTATGCATTTTGAAATGATTGTTGAAAGCCCTTAGCCCTTAACACTTGGGCACGAAGCACTTTCCCTCTCTCAGGCTGTCTATATTGTATTAAGGACTATGAAGACCTCAGCTGGGCTTCTCCCGCTGAATGCGCCAGGATAACTTTCCAATGTAGAGGGCCACTTTATGAGGGGCTGCCCCAACTTTCCCTTGCGTTTAACATGAAAAACCCCAACCCCTCTGCAGTTCTTAAGCCCTCTCCTGTGGAAAGGAGCCTATAAACCTGTTACTCAGCACTCAAGTTCGCACAGTGCACTCACTCTGTGTTTTGCTGTGTTTTGCACATGTGAGTTGAGCAATGAGACGCAATCATGCAGCCATTTCTGGACAGAGTGATGACTTCAGAATTTAAAAATTTGATGGCAAATGATGAATCATCATCAGAACTCAAGCCATACCACTGAAATGCTTTTCACATTTTCCAGTATTCCTAGTGCTGTTTCATCCTTGAGAACGATCACACAACAGATCATTACGACCTACTGCAGGGAACCTGCCATAGCAGGGGTTGGATTGGATGAACTTCAGAAGTCCTTTCCAACCCCTGCAATTCTGTGATTCCCCTTTTAATTGGGTGATGACCAATCGAAAGCCTTTGGAATCCTCCAGCTTCAAGACTTCAGCAACCACCAAGAAAAACAGGAACATTTTAGACAGGTCTCGAATTATTTTCTCCGAAGAGTGGCTGATGTGTTACTGGTAACACACGAAGCTTTTGCCTGACCACAAAGCAGCATTGTAGCCATGGAAAACAACTGTACTTAATTTGCCATCACAACCGCATTTCTCTGCGAATGACTATGAGCCCCACTCTGGTGCACATCTGTGTCTTTTGCGGTGATCATTTGCTTATTCTTGTGTTTTGCCATATCCAGGCAACAAAAGGAAGCCTGAAGAGCTTTCCTTCTTAACAATTACACCAGGTTTGTTTTCATGACCCTCTTTTACACTTGACGGTGCACCGTGAGCATCTGAGAAATTTCCTTTGCTCGAACTACAAAATGCCTCTGGACGATTAGCACCGTCTGTGCTCACCCTCATGAAATCCTCTCTCTGTTCTCATGGAAAATGCAGCATCACTTCTGAGACTTAAATGTGTAGACTGAAAATTCCCCTTGCAGTCAGTCACAGCCTAAATCATCAGACGGGCCTTTGGCGCTGTGTAAGAGACAGAGGTTCAGGGTGAAACATTTAGCAATTGATTTTTTCCATCTCCCAAGCACCCAGGCTCTGATTTAGGAGGGCTGTTCCCATTGCTCAGCTCAGGTCTAGCTGCTGCTGGGACACACTGAGTAGCAGCACCAAGGAGGGTGGTGGGACGGAGAGCAGCCCAGAGCTCCATGCTGCTGCAGCGGGCTTTACTCTTGCAAAAACCTCCTCTTCAGTCAAGAATATTTTCAATCTGGGGGATGTTCCTGTGTTTCTTGAAAGCCGACCACTTCTATGGTAATGTCAGAGTCAGAAATGATCCTAGGGTTTTTTCTGGAAAAAAAAACCTGTTCTGAGAATTTTCCCTGCCCTACTGACTCTGAGGAGCCCTGGGATTTCTGCTGCGATCTGACCAGCGTGCCTCCTTGTTGTTCTGCCCAGCAGTCTATAGACTCTGCTCTGCTGCTTCCATGCATGGCTGGAAAACCGTTTACTCCATAAAACTCCCACATTCCAGCTGGAGAAAGTCACAGCCATTCTCATTTCCAGAGACATGCTTCCGACAAACAGCCTCGTCCCATGGGGTTTGATCCAGACTCCCTGCACCGTGGGTACCCCCTTCCCCAGGGCACAGCTTGGGTCTCCAAGGGGCATCTCTGGTTGGGGAGAGGCACTGGAGGGAGGCAGCTCGGCTCTGTTACCTCCGACGCTGCTCTGTGCCTACTGAGAACCTGGCCCTGTGTTTCCATCCTGACTCCTCCCTTCCTGCCTTTCCAGGCCACAAGTTCCCAAAATATCCCCTGTCCCTCATTCAGGGAGGCAGAAGGTAGTGCTGACCCTGATCTGTTTTGCAGACAGTGGCTGCTCGTCGCCGCCCCCTCAGAAATTCTTTATAAACAGCTGTTAAATGAAGAAATCACACCAAGATGGTCGATTTTTATTTTATCTTGTAGCATGGCTACAAGAGGAGGTTTGGACTTTCCTCTCCTGGGTTTGCATCCAGTAGATGAAGAATGGCAAGGGACCATCCCTTGCGAGAGCCTCTCCTGCAGGAGCCAGCGATGCACAAAGAGCTGCTGTAAATCAACCTGGCAGCAGCAATAACATCCGACAGTGCCAAAAGAGCCCCTCGTTGGCTCTGCTGTCTGGAAATGCCTGGCCGATGGCAGGGTTTGTATTTATGCTTCTTGGTAATTTGTCCATACATCAGTTTATTTATAAGCAGAGCACTTGCCCAGAAAGGGCCGTGTTTTCTTTGGCCACCCCGAGGGTTTCTCTCTGTTTGGTTTCCAAAGCACACACGTGGAAAGTGAAGGAGCGAACTGCTGCACCAGGAAGAGTTAGTCATTTGTCCAGGATTATTTTTCCAGGTGGATTTTATAAGAAGCACAAGGCAGGAGGAGGTATGGCGCAATGGAGTCAGCCACATGGTGTGCAGTTTTGCCCCATGATCCCCTCAAGTGTGAGAGCTGAAGGATATTTTGGGGCTGGATCTGTTCCTTTATGCAACAGAACATGGTCCCAGCAGATGGTTCTCGATAGGCTGGTGGTGACACCAAGCAGCCCAACTGCCCACAGCTTTTGGACATACCCTGGGTCTCCCATGAATGCAGAGGCTGAGGGCCTGATGCCCTGGGACATCTCATGTAGTGGGGCCAATGTGGCTGTTGCCAAAGCACTGGGAGCAAAACCAGTGAGCTGAGGGAAATCATGGCTGCATGTAAAGTGGTGGGAATGTTGCCACTGCTTGCAACAGAGCCAAAATTTCAGCCTCTGTCTGTGTGATGCGGCTGAGAGCCAGGGCCTGGCGCAAGCCTGTCCCAGCGACTTGCTGCACACCCAAGCTGGGAGCTGCTGGCTCCTGAACATACTGGTGACTGGTACAGAGCTGTGTTGGGGTGTTTAGATGCTGAAATTGAGGTAACTGTGATCCAAAGAGCCCCAGGTATCTACATGGGGCTGAAAGACCCACAGGGTCCCCTTTGGGATCCATCAGGGGATCTCCACATACCAGTAGAAACTTATGGCTGGGCCACTCTGTCTTTTGCCACTGGGAAAAGTTCATCACTGTAGAGTGGTATTTTCTCCCTCTACCATGGATAAGTGCTTCAATTCACAATACCAAACCCCCGGCTCTGCACTTTGAAGCTGACCAGCGTTCATCCAGATCTGAGCTTTAATCCAAAGCTGAGTTTGAGAGAATGGTTGGAATGCTGGAAATTTGTTTCTGTGCTCCTCTGTGGGCTTCCTCTTCAACCTCATCCTCACTTCCTTCCTTGCAGGGAGTCAGAATTCTTCCTTGGGGGTTTGACATCTGTGTTCAGGCTCTTGAAGCCCACGTTCAGACACCTGCAAGGGATGTGGAGCCAGCTTGGCTCTTGGCTGGGCTGGCTGAGACCCAGAGCTGCTGACCAAGGTGGAGATGTGCCTTACAGGCAGGAACATGGCTGAAGTCTGTGATTTCCATGGTATCCTGTTCTGTCTGTGCCCCTGGGCTGATGGACCACCCTCATGCAAACCAGGTCACTTCTACAGGAGTTTAATACTTCTCCAAAAGAGAACTTAGGAGGTAATACAATCACGATCACTCTCTGAAATGAATGCAGCAGTGATAAACCCTACTAGGCAAGCACAGATGGCCTCTTTGTATACAGTGAGAAAAGTCATGGAAATGGAGAATACAGTGGGTAGAAGATTTTGACTTTCAGTAAAGTACTGGCTCTGAAACTTCTTCAGGATCCTATGGTAACCTCTGGAGAGAAACTTGTGCACTGAGACACAGTGAAATGGCTGCATGCAAAGCTGGTGAGGCTCTGTAGGTTGCTGGTTTGGCCCTCTGAGACTGCAGGAGTGAACAGAGAGCACAGCTCAAATGCCTCTTGTAGGATGTGGAAGATGATGGAGCATTTGCAGATACATAACCCTAGGGTTATGGCATAATGCCAGTTCAGAGGAAACCCAGATGGCAACTGAGATGCCCAAGAGTATTTGCAGTGAAAAGACAAAGCTGGAAGAGCCAGGGAAGAAGAGCTGATGGCATGATGCTGCAACCATAGGCACTCCCAGTGCAGTGCATAGAGGCACATCAGACAATAGTCAGCAGTGTCACGTGCACTGCTGCTTGTAGAACAGCCACATCGCTGCTTTTATCCCAGTTGGCATGTACTGCCTTGGATGAGGCCAAGGTCCTGGTGAATACTGAATAACTGTAGCAGAGCTGTGCATAGCATTAGACAGGCTCTGCAATAACCAGCTCGCCTGTTCTGCATAGATTCCTTCCCAAATGGCACCAATCCACAGAGAGCTGATCTTGGTTTTCCATGTGCCTGAAGGTTTGTTTTGGGGACAGAAATAACAGGATAAATTGTTTTGAGGACAAGCAGGTGTGCTTGAGAGTTGCTTTATTTTTTTTCCTAAACATCCCAAATCAGGGACACCATTTGTCTACACAGAGCTGCTGTCACCACTGCGCTTTGGCTGCTTCTCCCACAACCCTGGCAATTTCTGTCTCAGTGCTGGGCCTGATGCCTGGACAAAGGGTGAGCCTGCAGCTTGGCTATGCTGCTTGTCCTATCTCAGCATGGATGTCTCACTCCAGCACATGCCCCAGTTCTTTGTACAATCACAGCAGAAGTCTCTCCTCTTGCACTGACCCAACACACTGGCTTCCAAAGTTTTGGTTTCTCATCTCAGCTGGTCTCTGCTGGCCCTCTGCTGAGGGTATAAATCCCACACTGATGCTATTCTGGAGTTTACTGCTGCTGTATATGTTACCAGGGGATGCTTATATCATTTTCTGCTCGGTCCTATTTAGGACACTTCTTATTTTTATAAAGGAAGCTCAAAGTCAAACTCCCCCCCAAAACTCCTTGAGAAGTGTATTAAGGTGTGACCCAGTTTCTTACAAGTTCTTCAGTCGGGACATATTCTTCTCCACATCCTCCTCCATCCATCCCTCCTCTGCGACTCTACTGTGAAGGCAAGCTGGATGATGTGACCTCCTTTTTATTCCTGCCTCAATGATAATTTGAAAGATTTCTTTGCCTTCTGCTGTTTTCCTGCATTAGTGAAACTTCCCCATGTAAGAGCAGAACTGGACAAGGAGATAAGAGCAGAGAGACTGCAGGGTAGGCACTGGCCTTGAGGAAGCCTGGTGGACACCTGGAGGTGATTTGCTACTGGCAGCCTAGTGGCTGAATCCCACTGTGGAAGAGCAACAACCCTCATAGAATCATGAAGGCTGGAAAAGACCTCTAAGCAAGACCAGGATGGCTGCAGAAAGCAGCTCTTTGCTCAGTCATTACTGCATGAATGCGTATTGCACTGTACCTCCCTCATGTTGCAACAGCAAGCATGGTGACATCTGCCCAAGTGCTCCTATGGGGTGTGCATGGGACTGCAGGGAGGAAAGACAAGGGGGACAAGGCACTCTACCTGACAAGGTCCTCGTTCCTAGCCCATCTGCACCAAGAGATGGGCCTCATGCTCCATCCAGCAGCTCCTGTGATGCAATTTGGAGCCCACAGCCCCTTTTATGGCCTCAGCTACATGAATCTGAGCTGGACAAGGCTGCCTGAGTCTGAAGGTGTCCAGCATGGAAAGGGATGAATGATCACTGCCATGTTGCAACGTTCCAACTCTGAAATAGGGAGTTGGTGCCAGAGAGAATTTGATTTTTTTTTTCCAGGATGTGTTTGAGATGAAAGTTTCCTGGTACCCACAGTCTGTGCTCCACTGAAGTTCAGTTGCACAAAGAGATATTTATGTTCATTTCCCATTAGGTCAGAATCTTCCAAAAGACAGAGAGAAAGCTGTTTTGATGGTGTGAGACAGAATCTGTTCTCTGCAACAGAATCTCTCCCCATCGTGACCTTGTGGGTGTGATGAGGGCCTACAGATGCTGGGCATTTTTAATTCACAAAGTCAGGAGCAGTAGGCTATTGCAGGCTTGGTTGGAGAGGAAGATATGTGGGTTGAGGTGCCTGCCTTGGGACCAGATTCCTGGGTACCTGCCCAGGATGTCTGGGCCTTCTGTGAAGCATCTCTTTCCCTTCAGGACTGGGAACTGGAGGGAAACATGCAAACATGAGCAGAGGTCAGGGTAGTGGGAACATATACAAGGGTCCAACCTGGAGCCCTGAATTACAAGCGCCTTGCTGTGCCTGGGGATGGAGGTGCACTTGAAGATGTTGGACTGGATATATGTCTGCTTCCCAGCCAGGCAATTTCCCTCCAGCGTGGAACTGGGGTTACTCTGCTGTTCTGGATATCTCTGGTGCATTTGGTGACTCTTGCAGACCTGGCCATCCATCTTCCCAGCACAACTGGGTGAAACACAGGAACGGGCATACTGGGAAGGAAGGAGTGTGTTGATGTGAGGCACTGGTTTCTCCTCAAAGGAAAACTTGTGATTGACTTCCAGGGGTCTGGGTTCCCCTCTGACTTCACAAATAAAAAGAAGAGACTCCCTGTAGGATGGGAGACGTAGTCAGGTAATAGGACAATTAACAGATAAAACCATTATTAAAACTATTACAGTCATCAAGTTTATTAAAATGCTTCCAACTAAATGGATGTGTTGATAATGACAAAACAAACAAGGCAACAGCGTTGGGCTGACTCATGTGAAGTTAAGCATCTTCCCTCTTCTCAGCTGTGGTACCAGCCCAGGTAGCCACTCATTGTGAGACAGTGTGCTGGAATCACAGTGAAAATCTTTCCTAACAGCTGGGAGAGCCAGCCAGTGAGTCACGGTTGCTGTTGATACCTACAAGATTTTCCTGACTGACAGGAGATACTAGAAATAGAAAATACAGTTAAGAAGAGGCCGCATGAGATAAATCACCCCGAAGCCCTGATTCATCACTTCTTTGGCCATTAGCTATGTGGGAAAAAAGCCTTTGGCCTCGCATGAATACCGCCGTGTCTTTCATGATGACGTATCGTAGGAGAAAAGTTTGAGCCAACACTGAAACATTCAATTGTGTGAAGCCAAACTTGTCTCCACAGCGCCGGGTATTTTTAGAAGTGGCAGCGAAATTACAAATAATGCAGAACCTTCTCCTTGTTCCTCCACTGCCTGACTCAAAGGCAACTGGGTGAAGCCACAGATCAAAGGGACACGAAGAAGGAAAGGGAACATTGCGTGTTTGCATAAATTCCTGGAAATACCTTTTCCCATTAAGAAAAATTATACTTTCCTCCACGATTTTCTGGAAAGCAGGCAGGGAACTATTTCTCCCTGTCCCTGGGGAGCCTCTATTCCTGCTTACAAGTGCTCCAGAAGAGTTTAAGCCTGTCCTTTCTTCCCTTGAAGTCAGTGGAATTTCCTTTTTTTTTCGCTGATAAATCACTATGACCACTATGGATTTCTATCACCATCTGATGTATTTCATTTTTTGGTGTTTGTTTTTAATGCTCAAATCGGGTGCCTAGACACAAGGCTTGCCTTTCTTTGCCTCCTCTTATAATAAAAACATCGTGTTGTGTTCCCTGCGCAGGGTGTGGGACGCTGACCCCCCACGGGACCGCCAGCATCAGCTGTGGGCATCCCCTGGGCAGAGGTGGGGACAAGGTGACAAATGCCATCTTGTCCATTCAGGCAGGCTGCTGATCTCCCCTGTGAGCTCTACACCGGGGAGACTCTTGAAGTGCTTCTTTACATTTTTATCTATTAAAAAGATGAAAAAACCCCACCAAAAAAACCAACAGCAACAAATCTTCATCCCTTTTAGTTTTCCTTAAGTCCTGAAGTGTTAAATCCAGGTTTCCTAGGACATCTAAGGCACTTTCTAAACCATTTCCTAAGGCCAAATGCCAACCAAACCGTTCTGGGCTCAACACAGCCATTTTTCTTACTAAAAAAAAGATCTTCCAAACTTCCTGGCAAAATGCACTGCTGATTTATAAATTACACGTGGAATCATAGAATCATCTGAACTGGGAGGGACCCTTGAAGGCCATCTGGCCCAACTCGCTGCAGTGAACCCACAGCTCCATCAGTGCTCGGAGCCCTGTTCAGCCTGACCTTGGGTGTCTCCAGGGATGGGGCACCACCACCTCTCTGTTCCACAACATATGTCACATTTCAGAGAGCCCATTTGTGTGTGCTTCTTAGCACAGCCCAGTGTGTGCTGCCACCATTATTTATTAAACCATATCAATTTCCTGGAAGCCAATAGCCTTGGGGCAGTCTCAGGAGCGCAGTTACAAGCCCTGGAGTTACAGCAATTTGCTCTCGTTGGAGCTTCGAATCTTTGTTTTTATGATTCGCCAGATAATTATCTCATTGTAAAAAGTCATCACCCTTGGAAGTAATTAATTCCTTGGAACCAAGCACAGCAGATGGGCTTCTAATTTATTTGAGATCACCTAGGAAGCAGGAGAGTCTCTTCCCTAATTTGATAAACCCAGCGTTTTAACCCGTCAGTTTATTCCCTTTTAGAGTTCTTAGGAAATATCCCTTTGGGTATTTGATGCCGATTCGCTGCAGGGCTGAAAGGCTCAGGATGTGACCAATTTATAAAACACGGCCTTGCTTCAGTACTCTCAGGCACATTTCCTCTGGGCAGGATGTGCAAAGAAGCCCAATTGGAGCCATGCTGCTGCGACGGCTGCTGAGTTCATGACAGATTTATTAGGTTGGCCAGGTGCAGAGGTTCCCTGCGAACAGCTGGAGCTCTCCTCACGCCTTCTTGACAAGGAGGATTTCTCACATGTTTCAGGCTTGCTCCAGCCTCCCGCTTGCTTCCCCACCACGGGGTAAATGGCTGCCCTCGCTGCAGCCCTGCAGCGGGATCGATGTGGTGCTTCTCATCTCCGCTCAGGCAATGCTTTCCATTCATCCCAGAGACTGCCCATCTGCTCACTGAGTCCTAAATTTGCCTTCCTGCAGACTAAAAAGACAGCTGGGCTCTTGAATGTTGGGATGTGAGACGGATGGACAGCTGGGAGGGCACAAAGCCTCTGGGCAAGTCAATGGAGAGGACAAAGCAAGAGCACAAGAGCCAGGGCTGCTCCAGCACAGGGTGGGGAGCAGAGCAGAGCCTCCCCAGCCTGGTGGGGTCTCTGGACAAAATCTGCTTGCAGCCAACAGGGAAGTACACCCTGATAGCTGTGCACTGGGAAGGTGAGGATGCCCTGAGTCAATGGGGACCTGGTTCATTGACCAACTCTGCAATTTTTGGTCCCCGTTCCAGCTGCAGGTCCTTGGGCTGTGCAGCTGGAGAAACCATGAGCACTTTGTGGTCACAGGGACTGGGTCCCCAAAGCTCAGCAAAATGCCATTTGAAAGGTCTTGGAAATGCTGGCAGAAACTTCTAGAGAAAATGGTGGTGAAAATGCCTTTTTCCTTTTTTTGCTTCAGTCACAGCGTTGGTGGAAAAATGTCCCTTCTTTCTCCTCCCCACCCACAATTCCCCGTCATTTCTGCGGCAATCTGAGCTCTTCCAGGAATTTTTTTTTTTTTTTAATTATTTTGTGTAAAACCAGCATTTCCCCTGGAAAAAGCTTTGTGTGGGAGGCTTCTGGACAGCTGCGCTCTCTCTATCGGATGTACACGAACCCAAATCCTTGAGTGAGAGCCGGGGCCAGATGAATACCAGGGGCTACTGACAACATGCAGTCATTTAATGTGCCATCATTAAACATATAATTATGAACAGAGAGGGGGTGAAGGCTTCAAGGCTCCCAGCCCAATGGGGAGAAGCTCCCCAAAGCTGAGGGTTATGGTTCCCCACCAATTCATTCTCCCCAGGATTGGGTGATGAGCTCAGTCCTCTCTCTGCCCAAAACAGGAGAGAAAAGTGGGGTGCAGAGAGTTTGAATCCGTGACATTTTCTACCCTTGTGCTCTTGCTGCAAATGACCTAATCCTCACTATTGTTTCCTACTCCACTTGAATTTCCACTTACCCACATTTCCATTCTTGCAGCAGTTCTTAAAATACTTCTTGACCTTTTTACCAGGAAAGAAAGGAGGCCTGACAATGGCTTTCTTGTCCGCTTTGGGTAAAGTTCATTCCTTCCCAACATATTTCCTGTTCTATTTATATAGAACTTAGCAAAGAGAAGAAAAATGCGGAGTTCAGACATTTTCCTGAGGGAAGAGAAGATTTACATATTGCAGTCATTGTTCAGATTGGCCTTACCCCTGCCATGTTCATGCTTGTGTATTGGGCTGTATTCAATGTATTCAGCCCTCCCCGACATGAGTTTTGTTTAACTACCTGGTAGCAGCTACACCCTTGCTTCTGCCCTTATTCCTGGTGGACTGATACCAGCATGGATCTGCCAGCCTGGTCATGGATTTACTTCATACACATATACATATACATATATATATATACACAGATGTGGTCTTGGGAAAAGGGGTAGGTCATGGCTGCACTGTCATCATCTTGACACACCATGCTGGGGTTTCTTTAGCAACGATTCCAACTGCGGAAATCAAAGGTTTCTCTCTTTTGCTGGGATTTGTTTAAGCTCCTTTGTACACCCTGATGCTGGGAACCAACCTTTAGTGGAACCCATCCTTTGGCCCAAATCTGTCCCAATTCCTTGAAGGCATCTTTGCTTAGGACCTCAGTAGAACACAGCTCCTTGGAGTGCACATCTAAGGGCATCGCCTTCAGGTGCTCTGAATAGCAATCTGCGTTGTCTGCCCCTTTCCAACCACTAAATGGAATTGCACTCACCAACTTCAAGAGCTTCATCGAGGTGCACGGGTCTGGGGCACTCAAGCAGGTTTGTAGGGCCATCAGGAAGAGCTGTGTTCACAAAAAAGCCAGGAAGATCCACAGTGATGACAGTCTGTGTCCCTTGTGCAGATTTGGACAGTCTGCCCGAAGTTCACTGTGAAAGGGAATGTGCAAATGACTTTCCAGGATCTTATTTTCTGGTCTTCCTTTGGTTTTATATAGTGCAAAATGGCTGGAAATCTCACACAGCAAGGAAGAGAAGAGATAACCCCTGTGGGATCATCCATCTGACTCTTCCTGCCTGAGGTCCCTGCAGCAGCTGCCAAATGTCCCTGTGCTTTGGTGCCATAGTGTTAAAGCAGTCCTCTAAAAAAGAATCACAGCATGCATAAAGTGTAAAACCAGACATGGGATATAAAAAGCATGCTTCTAAATTTAAACTCTGTTAAAAGCTAATTTAAGCAGCTCATTATACTAAATATGCATGAGGTCCAAATTTGCCAATTAAAAGTTAATTAAACAAAAACTCAGCGAGCTCCAATTTGTCAGTTGAATCCATCTGCTTCCTGCAGCTTCCTGCAGTCCCACAGCTTCAAAGCTCTCCCTGCACTGGGAACCATTCTGCAAGTCATTGCCATCAGACAGCTGTCCAAAACCCCCAAAAAGCCCAGAGCTCACTAAACCCAGCCACAATTAGCAGCCTCAGCCTCTGGAATCCTGCCCAAACAGCTCACAGAAGTGGTGGCCCTTCAAGGGATGAAGTCTCTGGGTGCTCTGGTTTGGGGTTGTGCCCGCTACAGTGCAGGAGAGACGTAGACCTGTTGAAGTGCATTCAGAGGAGGGACACAAATATGCTCCCAAGGACTGAACACCTCCCTATGAGGACAAGCTGAGAGCTGGGGCTGTACAGCATGGAGAAGAGAAGGCTGTGGGGAGAGCTGAGAGTGGCCTGTTGGTATCTACAGGGCTGTGAGAAGGGAGGGGACAGACTCCTTAGCAGGGGCTGCTGTGATTGCACAAGGGGAAATGGTTTCAAGCTAAATGAGAGGACATTTAGATTGGATATAAGATGAAGTTTATTACAGTAAGGGCAGTGAGGCACTGCATGGATTGCACAGGGAGGCGGTGGTGCCCCGTCCCTGCAGACAGCCAAGGTCAGGCTGCTAGGGCTCAGAGCACTGATGGAGCTGTGGGTGTCCCTGTGCACTGCAGGGAGTGGGACCTGATGGTCTTTAATGATCCCTTCCAACTCAAACGATTCCATGATTCTAGGATTCTATGACTGCATCTACTCATATTAAATCTCCTCTTGTATTTTTCCTGCTTCACAAGGACTCCCCATCCTCCATCTTCACACAGAGTAGCCCCTTGAAAATGTGCCACCAGTTCATAGTACCTATGGCTGTGCTTCTAATGGGCTCTGTAATGGCCTTGTTAGTGGCCTGGGGCTGCCTGAGCCCCCCTCACTTTGCTTTGCAGGAGGCAGCGAGCTCATGGGTGCTGGGCTGTCACACTGGAGCTGCTGTGGTGGAGGCTGCAGTGTTGGCTGCTGTTAGCAGCTCAGCCAGGCTGATCCACACATGACCAATGGTCACAATATGGGACAATATTCCGAGGCTCTCCCAGCTGCAGTTGGCAGAACATCACACTTTTGATCAGCCACACCTGGTGTAGGCTTTCTTATTGTGTTAGCTAAGTGGAGCAGCAGTTTTAAAAGGAAAACAACTCTGGATGTCAGCTCATTCATTAACAGCAGGAGAATCTGTAAAGCAGAGCCGCCACTGACGCACTGCGGGAGGGTGGGCTCTGCTTTTGTCCTGTGTAGTGGGTACTAAGTCAAAAAGAAGGAGAACAGGGTGCTCGGGTTCTTTGTTGCTAACACCAGGAGTTAGTATGGTTCGTGGGTTTGGCGTGCGCAGCTTGAGATCAAAGAAACTCATCTCCAAAATAAGAAAAAAGCCATTTCTGGCCCTCCCTCTCAATCTCCAGCAGCTCATGTTCTTCAGAGCAGAAGAAAGAAATTCACTCAACTTTCCTCAGCCTGAATTTAAATTTCAAATAGATGCAAATGAACGCTCCACCGTCCGGCCTCTGCTGTCATACAGGCTGCTTTCGGCAGAGCTGGGCACTGTGCGTGCAGGGATGTGTACATCCACCCTTAATGCAAGTATGGTGACAGCTCTGTGCATTGGGCAGCTGAAAAACTCAAAGGGGTGCATGGGAAGTCAGCTCTCACCCTGCTCATCCCACCCTCTGATTTCTCCAAGCTGGGACCTGGCACCTTCTTTTTCAGCACCTGCATTTCTGCAGCTGCCGTCTCCCAGCACCGTCCCTGTGTTCTGGGTTCTGCTTTGATCTCTCTTTGTCTTGATTTTCTCTGCCACCCATGTGTTTCGCAGCTGTAAGCCTTCAACTTTCTTTGTGACTTCCCCCCCGCCCCCTTTCGCTGTGTGAGTGCTTTTATTCTGCTCCCAGCTGCATTTATCCATCATGAGAGGGGTTTTGCCTCTTGTTTTCAAACAGCAGCATGATGGCCGGCATGTCAGCTACGTGGGGAATGAGGATGCACTGTGGTGGTGATGGGAAGTGAGCAGCTCCTGGGGATGGCTGCAGGGAGCAGAAATCCAGATCCAGGATCCAGAGCTGGATCAGGTATATGCTTCCCCAGAGCAGGATTAATGTGGCCGTACACCAAGGCTAACCTCAGTTAGCCCTGCGAGGTGCCACTGTGGCTCCAAGTGCTCATGGCCTTGCAGGCAGTGTGTCCATGGAGCTGCTGCAAGGGATGAGAATCATAGAATCATCTTAGAATAGAATCAGCATAGCACAGAATTTCATTAGTTGGAAGGGGCCATTAAAGGCCATCTGGTCCCACTCCCTGCAATGAACAGGGACACCCACAGCTCCCTCAGTGCTCAGAGTCCCTGATATCTCTCCTGCACTCAGCACTCCCCATCAGGATGCAGTGCTCCAGGTGAGGTCTCACAGCACAGAGCAGAGGGGCAGATCCCCTCCCTGCCCGGCTGGCACGCTGCTTTGGATGCAGCCCAGGGTACAGTTGGCTCTCTGGGCTGTGAGGACACAGTGCTGGGCAGAGATGAGTGATTCTTTCTTTGTGGGCTGCCCCTGATGGGAATAAAACCTGGAGGACATGAGAAACCCTGCAATTCCTCCTCGGCAAGCTTCGTGTCTGCAGAATGTCTTTCACAGCTGTCCATCCTCAGCATCACCTCCACAGCACATCAAGGCGCAGCACAGCGGGACTTCTGGCAGAGCCTCGTGCTGCCTGGCTGCAGTGGAGCCCCAGGCAGGGGGTCAGGAGCCCCCCAGGTGCCCCTGAGGCAGGGATTGAAGGTGGGGTCCAAAACACACCAGTACATTTCCAACATAACGAGGCACCCGTGTTGTGCCACAGCGGTACTTGGAAGTGCCGTGTTTGCAAGGAGGCGTGAGGCTAAATGGGAGAGAGAAAACTGTAAAACCATCGTGTCAAGGCCTAAAGCGTGGAGCAGCTGACTGGCAAACAAAGTGCTGCTGGAGCTCCCCAGCACTTTGCCACTGGCACCAGCCCAAGCCCCTGCCTGCTCCTTGCTGCTCCCGGTGCTCTGCTCTTTATGGGAACCGATTAAATAACACAATAACGCAGCTGGAGCCCGCAGCCCTGCTTCAGTCTGTAACGAGCCTCTTCAAGAAAAATTATTATTAGTAGACACGGAGAGGACTGGTTTGTTTTACAAGGCTTCAGCGCAGAGTGCTGGCTTTATAAATGAGGCTGTGAGTCAGATCCTTCCTGGCTCTTATGAAAAACCCATCCATTGGAAAACCAGCCACCCTCTGTTTATGTAAGCAATCTTATTGCCTGTGGCGATGTCTTAGAGACGCATACTTGATCCTAAATTCTGGCCTTTTATAGTGGCAGACCATTGGGGAGGCAGTGCAGGCCATGAGCGCAGCTATGGGAACTGCAGTTTGGATCTGCACAGGGCCAAGAGTGCTGGCACCAGAACCCATTGCCTCATCCCCACTGTAAGCCTGGTTGCTGCTGCACCTGCAATGAACGTGGATGAAGGGATGCACTGCTTTGTAAATGTCTTCTGGACACTGGCTGCCTCTCCACTGCCTTTCTGTTTTGGCAAAGAGGGTTGTGAGCTCAGACCTTCAGGATGTAGGGCATTATTCTTCCAAACGTATCATTATCAGTTTGGATATCAGTGCAGCATTTTGTCAGACATCCCTTTTGGGAGGAATTCACTCGTCTGTTTTTAAGTACAAAACATCGGAAATCTTTGATGTGTTAATTTATCCCCCGAATCAGGATACTATACTGCAGAACTGAAAACTGGACTGTGCTGGGTCCTCCCCCTGTGCCCCTCTCTCCCCCCCGGTTGGGGCTACAGAAATCATGTTGACCTCATGACCAGCCATGGAGCTGGCACTGGATGACTGCTTCAGGCAGGGCGTGTGCCAAGGGACCTCCACGAGCTCCTCCTAGCTGGTGTTTCTGTGATAGCATCTGGGCATCAAGAGGAGCACCGCAGAGGGAGCAGAAGCTGACAGCAGCCCACAGCTCTGGGCAGCACACACATCCTCAGCAGGCAGCCTGGGAAGGCTGGCTCCTCCCCAAGGATGCCAAAGGGCTCTTCCACCTCTTTCAGCCACAGCCATGGTCTGTAGTAAAGCTGGGAAGGGTCCAGAGAAGCCTTTCCCAGCATTTTCATGTTGGTTGCTTGGGGTCACTGCATCAGGAAAAGCACAGCCAGTCAGGCTGTGGGATCTGCAGGTCTGGTCTTTGATCTCTCTACTCATCATCAGTATTTGTCACATTACCAGTGAGAGTCATTCCATGAACAGATTTCAGTCATTTGTGGAGAAACATGCCATGCAGCTACATATTCCTGTTGGTTATAGATGAAGCATGCTGTTGTTCCCAAACTCCAGAAGATTTCCCTGCAAGATGTTGCCCTCCAGGAGCAGATGGTTTCTCTCACTGGGCTCTGTGGCCAACAGGGATGCTGTCGTAAGTCTTGCTAAGAATGATAAACTGTTTCCACTTTACTTTTCTGTTACCGCCTCTGCCCTGGTGGGATCCTGTGTGGTCTGGAAATCTCTGTTATTTAGTACTTTGTTTTGCACAGGACCAGTGTTTCCCAAGGGGGTAGCAGTGATGTGAGTGGCAGGAGGGCAAGCACCACACAGTGCTCCATGTGGGACATGAACGACTAGATCTGATTGTGGCCAGATTCCTATTAGACCCCATCTTAACTGTAAGTGCTCTTTTCTTACCTGCCCCTTCAGAAGTGACACCTCCAACCCCTGAGAGTCCCCAACCTTAACCCTTCCTGATCCTTCACCTTCCCATTAAACCCTTCATTTCCTTTTGGCTCCCAGTGTTTTGCACACAATCATGTCAGTCTAATAAGCCTCCCCTCCTGCTGCTATTTACAGCCACACTGTTTTGATTTCCATGTCGCAGATGTTCTTTTTAATGGATATTTACAGTTGAAAGGAATGGGGATCCAGCTGTGCTGATGGGACAGAAATAGAACCACGTTATCACTCCCGCATCCAGGCATGAAAGGCACAACCAAACTTGCAGAGAAACAAATGGTTTAATGCAGTTTAATGCAAGTCATAGTGTTTACTATTTATTACATGGACAAGGACCTGATATGGCCTCATGTTTAAGGTCCAACTGTTGAGAGTGTTAAAATGAAAAGAAATATTGGCAGAATATTTGTGGGTAAGAATTGTCCCAGTAGGATCAAATAATCATTCTCCATGATACTTTTATTAGTAGTTATTTCTAGGATGGGCAATAAGATGCTTGGAGCTCAGGCTTCTTGCTGCCATACTGATCTTCCAGAGCCTGGCCAGGACTGGTAGCCTTGGGTCTGTGTTTCCAGATAGCAACACCATTTCCTTGGCCATTCTTTGCCATCTGAGGGCTTGGTAGCAAAGCCAAGCTCTAGATTTTGAATGTCTTTGGGTTGATGCCATCAACAGAGGTTCAGGGCTCATTGAGTGCTCAGTATGGCCTGAAAGTATTGAGACCTTTCTGCTGCTCCTTTCTGTTGCACCTTCCCAAAACTTCGGATGTCAGGGGGAAGTTCTTCACAGATACAGTGGTGATGTGCTGGAACAGCTGCCCAGAGAGGCTGCGGATACTCCATCCCTGGAGGTGTTCAAGACCAGGTTGGATGGGGCCCTGGGCAGCCTGGTCTAGTATTACATCTGGAGGTTGGTGGCCCTGCCTGTGACAAGGTGGTTGGAATGTGATGATCCTGGGGGTCCCTTCCAACTCAAGACATTCAATGATTCTGTATTTCTATGCTCCTTTTGTACAGCTGCTGCACGATGGAAAAACATGATAGGCTTGAGTAAAAGCAAACACAGATTGTTCCTTTTCCACCCCAGTACCCTGCCTCACAATAGCCCATGGCACATCCTCAGGAACACCACGAAGAACAACTTCAAGAGCAGAGAGACCTCTCCTTGGCTGGGGATGTTTCGCAGGAGCTTTATGTACATGTCATGGAAGGAGGTTGGAAGAGAGAACTGGATGAGTTCCCAGTGCACAACATCGCATCCTCATTCAGTCACTGAGACTGCGAAGGCTGATGGCAGGTTCTTACCAACCTGGCCTCAGACATGCTGTCCTGGGGGTGCAAGGCTCTCCTACCCCGCAGCATCCCACCATACCCCATCACTCTCACCCTTTTTTGCCCCTGAATCTGAACTCTGGCAGGAGAGGACATCAGCACAAGGGGGCAGCAGGGTAGGAGACACCATTCTCTTTCTCTCAGTCCTTCCAGGGGATGCTGTCCTGAGCACCTCTACCAGTGAAGGAACTGGATCAAATGTTAAAGACTACCAAGAAAAAGTTGGGGAGAAATGATCCCATCCTGTTCCAGTGCACAGTGTTTGCAGTGTAAAAGGAGATTGCTTTTTGCACTGAATAAACATGTTCTTGCCTTTTTAGCCTCAGGAATGTACCCCATTTCAAATTAAGAGTATAAATAGAGCCAGGAAAGACTTCATGTGGCAATAAATACAGTCTGATACTGACTGAGCTCCCTCCAGGGCCCCTGTGACAGCTCTCCCCCTCCTTCATGACTGATTTCAGAAAAAGTTGCACTAACTCAGTACTTTTTCTTTTGGAAAACTATCTCTGGAATGTCCCTTGCTCCAGCGGGTTATGTAAAGCGACTCCAGCAGCTTTGTGGAGGCTCAAAGGCTCCACTGGAAAAGACCCATTGGATCACTCAGGCCGGAGCCAAACTCTTGCCCATAACAACAGAATCCACATGATGCTTTTAGGGCACTCTCCTGTTCACCTTTGCTTTACACTTCTCTTCGCTCCTCCAACCAGCCCAATTCTTCCCTTACCCACTGTTGGCTTTCTCTTTGTTCCCTCTTATGTGGAGCTTCTGGCACATCCCATCAGGTCTACTGCGCTCCACCTGTATGGCAGTGCATCCTGTCCTGCCCTGCTGGCTCCCAGCCTGTGCTTTTACATCGTGGCTGCATTCAGCTGCTGACCTAGGATTTATTTGCACATATTTTTTTATCATCTTCCCTTATAGTTCTGTATTTGGAAGAGTGGGACTAAACATGAAATCACAAACAGAGCAATTGTGATGGCAGTGGCAATTGCTTGCACAGGCTGCTGTTGTTGTGCAGTGTATCTGAGCCCATGATTACCTCACATTGCATTCAGAGCTGCATATTGCCATTCAGGACAGCCCCCCACTGCCAATGGCCTAAACAACAAGCAATTTGGCACATACCCCAGTCATTCACCAGGAGAAAGAATGAATATTTGGGGAGATTTCTAATCAGCTTCCCCACATCCTGCTAGCTCTCTCCTGCTCCAGTCAGCCATTAGGGGATGAGAAGGCACATCTTAGGGCATGGCCATGTCATCCGACATCTGGGAAGAAAACACTCTAGCCCCAGTGTGGTGTTAGAAAGCAGCATTCCTTTATCCCTAGTGCTACACCCCAGGCGACTTGGCAAATCAAGCGTGCTCTCTCAGAATCAAGTTCTACATTTAAACAGCTGAAGCATACAGATGCAATACTCTGGCATACATATTCTTTTCCAAGAACTCGTTAATACATGATAATGTCCTTCTGGGCATGCGTGGTAAGAGCCTATTATGGCCTTAGACCACAAACTTTCTCCTCATTTTTCCATCATCAGCTCCACCACAGTGACTTTCGGCTGACCATTTGCTGTTTTTCCCCAATTTGGCAAATTTCCATTGCTTGCTATGCCATAATGAGCAACTTTCTATCTTAGTGCACTGTAACCCACAGCAATATGTGTGAAATCTGAGGAAAAAGTCCTTGCACCTGGTGGATGCAAAGAGAAAAGTAATCGGTTGTGACTCCGGTGCTCGTGTGAAGCAGGGTCATAGAGAAAGACAGGGCTGTTTTAGAACTAGCACTGATTGATTCCTTTTGCTAAACTAATTTACCGGTCCTTAGACTAACATACTGATCCCTATTGCTAAACCAGCCTCGATCAGCCCAGAAAAGAATTCACTTTCCTAAAAGGTATTTTGGACTGGGGCTGAGGAGGCTTTCAAATATTGTCATAAAGCCGCTCACTTCAAATTCACTGTATGAAAAGTGAAGATCTTTTCAGAGCGCCTTCTGGCTGGGAGGGAATTTATCTTACCATAAAAGCCATGCTCTGCACATCTCATGGTGTTCTATTTCTCACTGTCTCCTTGAAAACCTCACTGTGGCACTCCCAGGTCTCTTGGCAGCATCTCCATCTTCTCCCCTGGACAATGCCTACGTCTGTGTGATGTGTGGCTGACCCAGAGATGGGAGCCAGGTGTGTGCTGCACACCATGGGCACCTGATGCCGAGCATCGCTGCCAATCCCTGCCAACCCAGTCTGGATTTGCTTCCTCCGCCAGTTGTCACTGTCACAAAGATGGATCCAACCCAGAAACTCTTCTCCCCTCGTATCCAGTTGAAAATTGCCGGTGGGTTCAAAGCAGATATTTAGGGAGGCAAGCACAAAGCACAGCGTGCTCATTTAGCGCTCATTTCTGGTGGGAGCCGTGCTCCCATGCGTGGGTTCCTTTGGACAGCTGGGGATGGTTGTGAACATGCAGTACCAGTGGTGAGATACAGGGGAGACAGCAGCACAGCATCGTGCAGACAGCTTCCCAGCTGCCAGAACCGCAGCCTGAGCCACGAGCGTGACAGTGGTGTGTGAATGCACACACACACATTGTCTGCTAAGCGTAGCTCTTCCCTCCCGTGCGCGTGAGTTGTCACATACTTTAATCGCATGATCATGTATTTTGATTTCTACTGGCTAATTGCTTCTTAACGCTGATATTCACAGAGAGATTCTCTCCTTTGTTCTTATTTCATTGAAACTGAGACAAGAAAACGTCAAGAAATACCAAAACAAAAGCAAACCTCCTGTAAATGAAGCATTTAGGTGGCACAGTTGACAGAAAAAAGATGGGGAATGTGCCATTACGGATTTAGTGTTGCTGTGAAATCCCCTTCATTTCAAGTTGTACTTCCTGTACTGTTTTCTGTTTGTTTGATTAATATTTTACAAATTCTGACAGAAAATGCATCCTGTAATGTACAAAAAACAACACCCACTGTAATAAGCAGTCTCCTGAGCCTTCTCTGCTGTGCTTTTACTGCGACTGAATAAAACAGCACTGTGTAAACATCAAGAGGGATTTTATTCTTTTTTTTTGGTTGTTTTCTTTTTTTTTCTCATGGAAGAGTTATATATGGCAGAGAGTTATTTCTGAACCACTTCTGTTCATTTTATTCACGCAGCTCAGGCTTGGAATGGAAAATAGACTGAAATGATCAGATATTTCCCCTGACTTACTTTGGAGACCTGGGAAAGTGTCAACGCCTTGTAAACAAGCCACGCTGTGTGCGCCTCGTGTACTGAAAATACAGACTGCGACCGAAGCATCACAGAATCACAGAATCACCTGTGCTTGCAATCCTACATCCTGCACAGCTCCAGCAGCTCTTGGTCTACAGGCGTTGGGGATTCTGTACACAGTAAGAGCCAGCAGCTCCTGGGTCCGAGCCATTTGTTTTAGGTGTGCATTAATGGTTTCTCCAGCTCTCTTTTGGCTTCTACAAGAGGGGCTGTGTGTGTGGTGGGAGCACCATTACAGCAGGCACAAAAACTGGCATCTGCTGGAAATGCAGCTGCAGAGAGCGTGAGATGCTGATGAAAACTCCTCTGTCATCTCCTCCAATCAAGAACCACAGTGCTTGTACCAAATAATTATCCTAATTTTTAATTGGGTTCAATCTCCACTTCTGGATCAGCTGGTTCCAGTCCAGCAGCCATGCTGTTGTGTGGGCACTTCTGAATATATGTGGATGCATTTCACTGTACTTTATACACTTCTGTACACGTGTGATCTTGTATTGTATTACTTTGGCCAGAAAATGGAGCGTGTGGAGGAAGGCTGTCACCTGGCCTCAAACTCAAAGCTTCAGAAGTGAGTGGTTGCTCCCTGATAACCTGATCCGACACAACAGGATATGGGGGAGAAAAGAGCTCACACCCCAATTCTGATGGCTTTTCATGACAGCTCTTCCTCTTGTCCCAAATGCCACTGTCAGGTTGGGAGCATGAAAGCCAGAATGACCCATAGGAGCAGAGCCGGTCAACAGGGCAGACTCTCCACCCCCATCATCTGCAGGGACAAAACCCCAGCTCTGTCCCACACGGGCTGCTGGCAGCAGTACACAGTAAGGCCCCCAAAGCTGCTGTGTTTGTTGCAGAAGATCCTGCTGATTCATCCCTTCCAACAAAGCGAATCTAGGTTTGGAGCTTTCATAGCCCCTCTGAGGCTGTCTGGGGGTTCCTATTGGCCCTTTGATGGTCATGGCTGCTTTTGGCCAACCTCTGCATGGAGACGTGCCCAAATCCACCAAACCTCTTGTACAGCCAGAAGGGGTTCCTCTCACCTCCATCCTTGCCCTGCTCACCCAAGCACCCCCTCCTCACAGTGTGTGTGAGATATGTCATTCTTTAAGCTGATTTTCTGTCTGTTTTGCTGACATGAAAACTACCACCCTCCTTCAAAGCCCTCATGGTCCCCACTTTACTGAATTATGGTCCAACCAACACACATCAGTGTTGCAGTTGTCACCGTTGGGATCATTTCCCCAGCCTTTCCACTGTGCTCATTTATATCATGCCATGGTTTGGAAGAAAAAAGCTCTCCTTTCTCTCACTGCCACCAGCACACAGCCTGGGTGGGTGCACATCTGCGGCGACAGCTGTGATGGGTTAACAGCTGCTTTCGGGTGCTGCTGTCCTCAACCACGTGGCAGCCACCAGGGTGGGATCTGATAGACAGGAGACTCAGAACCCCCCATGCAGATTTTAGCTCTGTGTCCATAAATGGCTGGGAAGGGACTGGCAGGAAATCTTACTGAACAAAAGAGGAAATGGAATTGTCATTTGCCGGTGACCTGATTTTTTTATTATTCTTTTGGATTTTTTGGGGGAAGGAAAAAGGGATGATATTCAGCAATTTGTTGAACTAATGTTATTTCCTGCAGGTATGCTTTTCTTGGCTCACTCTTGTTTCCCATCAGAATGGAGTGTGCAGAATGCCACCCACAGACACCAGAGGGTAGTACTTAATGCAGCCCTGCTGATGCTCACAGACACGGTGGGGGATTGCTTTCTAGTGCATTGTGGTTTCTAATGCAAGCTTCTTTCTCCTGCTTTGCCAAAGTCTGCTCTTTGGCTCCTCGTTCTCATTTTCCACTCTTGGGCGTGGGAGCATGAGGAGCTCATATGTGCTCCCCATGTCTCCCAAGCAGAGATGGAGCTTGTGGCAGCCTGGGCAGGGGAGAGGGGCTGAGGGTCCCTGCACAGGCTCTGCAGGTCTGCAGCTCCTCGCTGCCCAGCCCTGCTCCAGAGGGTCCCCGTGGAGCAGAGCAGGGATGGCATCCCGGCTGCACACAGGAGCAAACAGCTGTGCCCAGTGGGATGAAACGTGGCTCCTGGCTGCGGAATGCCACTTATTTCCCTCCTTGCTTCATTTGAGTGCAGGAATCTCGGATGGAGAGATAGCGTGGCTGATATCCCTCAGCTCCTCTCAAGCCTCCTGTTTGCAGAGCAGGACGCCTTGTCCTGGAGCAGCTGCCCTCTGTTTGTTTTTCAGCTTTCTTGTGAAGTGCCTGCAGGGAATTCTTTTGAAGCCACGTAAGAGCACAGTGGGGGTTTGTGGGGCTCTGAGCGCTGCTGCTCATCCTTCCATTGCAAATGGGGCCTGTATGGTCCAGCACTTTAAGATCTGGGGCAGCACAGGGTTGCAGATGGAGCAGCATGAGCTCTGCAGAGCCAGAGTGGGATGTGTGCAGGGCTTTCACAGGATTACCAGTGCTGGGCTCAGTGGATTACCAACACCAGGCCCCATCTGTGACACTGGGTCCCTGATGGTGCTGTGGCCAACCGTGGGTCATCTCTGACTTGGGGTTGTGGTAACTCAGGTGGGTTGGAGACCAAAGGAGAGCTCAGAAGAGCTGGTGAGCACCAAGGGAGGGCTGGAAGAAAAGGGTTGCCATGCACAGGCTGCTTTTATGTTCGTTGTGTAGGTTCATAACAGAAGATACTGTTTTACTTGTTGCCTGCAAGTCAAGAGAAGGAAGAAGGCTCAGGTGGACCCACCGTGCCAACTGTGATGTGACTGAGAATCATGACACATTCCCCCAGATCATAGATTTGACTTTCTTGTGGTGTCCCCTCTTGAGAAAAGAAACCCAATTATTATTTCACCTCCCATTGTTGTGGTTTCAGGTTCATGCTGATGTCATAGTTTCCGCAAAATGTTCTTTCTCTATTATGAGCATATTTTTAGCTTGACAAAAATGAGGAATTTTACGTAATCCCGTGACTCCTGAAGGACAGAACATAAGCAAAAGTTCAAACGCTGCAGGAAAACGCGAGCCTTGGCAGCAGCCTTCAGCACTTCTGATGCTTCTGTACCTATTGAATCGAAGCAGGAAAACTGGTCCACATCCATTTGCTCTTTCTGCGTTCCCTTCTCTCACACGAAGCCCTTCTGCTAAATCCACACTTGCGGCAGCACTGACAAAACTACTCAAGGATTTCTTGGCACTGATAGCCCAAAAGGCACCACATCCCATCTGATGCTTTACTGCAGTTTTAGAAAAGAGTCAGTGTGGGGTCGGCTGGGCCCCAAGCGCAGCGAGCAAAACAGCTGCTGTGGGAACCCAGAAATGAGCTAAAATATCGGCTGACACTAATCCTGTTTGGCACCAATTTATGATTGGGATCACCATGAGCTGCGGGGTAACTTCTCCCTGACCTGTCTGGGTGCATTTCATCCTGCTTCAGTGGTGAGAGCTGGGCTGCTCCCAGCACCTGTCCTTCAGCGTGTTGGTGCTGCTGACAGGAAGGACGTGTGGGTGCAACCAGAGAAGGGCACCCACTGGGCCCATCTGTCAGCACATCGCTGGGGGAAAGCTGCTGGCCTCCTGCAGCTGGTCAGTCTGCAGGAAGGAGAGAAAAAGGATGAAAATCTGCAAGGGAGGAGGAGACAGGAGTTGTTCTGGCCAAGCTCTGAGAGGGAGAGTGGGCAGGAGCTGGTGAAGATGCAGTTGGGCTGTCTATCAAAGGGCTGAATGGGGGCTGGTGAGCTCAGAGTAGAATGAGTTGGAGAAGTGACCTCCTCATGCTATCACCACTCACCATCAGAGGAAACGTGCCTCCTGGAACAGGTTTGTGGAAGTGAGAGAGAAAATATGGGATGTGAGCAGTTTGTAGGTTGATTTGGTAGAGAGCTCTGTGCTGTTTGCACACTGAAATCCATGAGTAAATGCACGGGGATTTGGGCAATAGTGCAATCCTTGCTGCTGGTGGATTTGCTCAAGTAAATCACAGCACCGCTGAGTGACCACGTGACCACAGACAGCTTCAGTCCTGGCCCTGCTGGAGCAGAGCAGCTTCAAGAATCACAGCATGACAACCTCCCACAGACCTTCAGCTGGACAGCACGGTCATGCTGAGCACTCCACACCACCAGGTTGTGCCACCACCCGTGAATGGCTTTGGCACACCTCTAGGCCTGCAGGATGCACTGGATGAAGTCTCTTCCACTCACCATTCTTTCCCTGTAGCTGCACAACAGCTTGCAAAAGAACAGAATCCTCATGGCATTTTCTTGCTGGCTGAGGGGTTCTTGGCCAGTGACATCCCCCAGCCACCACCCAGCACAATGTGGGGAAGAGTGGCAGGTGGCTGCACGGACCTGAGTAGCTGAGCAGCAGGAAATGACAACAAGGGGATTTGCAGGCTGCAGTGCCAGGAAATGGGTCCTCCCACTACCTGACTCATGACTTCCACCAGTCACGTTGCCCGCAGCCCACGTTGCCTCTCCCACTGCCCCCCAACTTCCACATCCCTTCCCAGCTCTGCTGCAGCTCTTACCCAGCCCTCACCTCTCTTCTGAGCTTCCTGTTAGCTGCTGTGTGTGACCCAAAAATTCAGATATTTCTTGTTTCCATTGCCTGTGCTCAGGGGCAAAGACCAGCAATGCCCATGTTGGCTTTGAAAAGCAATGGGGCTGCTCTCCCCTCCTCCCACTGTCCAGTGTGGGATTTTCAGGTGGAACCTCTCCTAACCACCTTACTGATTAGGCAGGCGGGTCTTCTCTGAAAGCATCTGAGCCTCTCAGGGGCATCCCTTTACCACTGTAACAGGATTGCACAGGGAGCTCGTGGTGCACAGTGGGAGCACAGCCTGCCCCTTCAACCCCAAGTCCCACAGCATCTTCAGCTGTGAGCTGGGAATGCAGTGTAAGAGGTGAACTAAAGGTGAGCAAGTGAAATCCCCAATTCCTGAGAAATGTGAGACCATTCCAGCTGAACTGGTTCTGCAAGGGCATTGTGCTCATACCAGGAAAATGAAGAGGAAAACCTTATGATCACTGCAGCCTTACTGGGCAACTACCTGCAGCTCACAAATCTTCTCCACTTAATGCTCAGCCTGAATCAACCCCACTGGAGTGCTACCTCCATGTACTACGGGCACAGTTTTGCTGCCCCTGCAGTGCAGGAGACAACCTGTTCCCAGTCATTCCTATGTGACTGCACAGCCTCAGACGTACATACAGCCTCACTGTCCCTGTTCTTTGCAGGGAGATTGGGCCAGATGACCCTGGAGGGTCCCCTCCAACTCAAAACATTTACAATTCTGTGATTTGATATGAGCCTTTGAATCAGCACATCAGCTCCCAAAGGTCTATGTGAATCCAAATCTCAGCGCCATCCGAATCCTCACTCCAGCATCTTGCTCACGTGTGGGCAGAAGTGTGAGGTTAGCACTTGTGTCTGGCAACGTCCTGCAGCAGGATGGCTTATAAAATGCACCCTGCAGACGTCTTGGGTCCTTCTCCTGGGTCGCTTACTGCTTGGCATTTCCTGAGTCTTACGTTGCTTTTAATGCTAAACTCTGGGGCTGTCTGCAGGTGGGGTGACCAGCGGCTGTCCACGTGAGAAAGAACCACAGTTTTCTTCACCTAAACCTCCAGTGTGTGGAGCCAATGGGGTACGCCAGTGAAGTGCCATTTGTACCTGCACCATTTGCTCCTGGTTTGCTTTGTGCAGAGTGTCCTGAACCCAAAAACCATCTTTCTGCCTTTGACTGCTGTGCATTTTGCACCAACATCTTCCCCGGGGAGATCCCAAGGAGATCTTGTTTGTATTCCAGGTGGGCAGCGGTGTAAAATTAGCACTTTCCTTCCCTTAATATGAGTCACTACCTCAGTGTTTGATTAATTCCCTACTTCTGAAACTCTGAAGAAACTAAGTGGCTGGAAGCCCCAGAGGAAAGCTATGGTACAGAAGAAAATAGAAGCAGTGGAACAGCGTTGCTTAAATTAGCGGGACCAGAGGGAAAGGACATCAACCATTTGTTGCCACCAGAATATATGATTTCAGAGCTCACTCCTCTCCCCTTGCAGAAAGGGCATCCCCTTGCCCCACTGCCTGCGGAATTCTGCCTGAATCCCACCAGCAATGCTTCCATGGGAACATCATCCCACTCGGTATCAAGGTTGAAGTTATGACACCAACATGACATGTAATGGTGTATGGCAGTGGTGGACCTGTGGGGTACGGCTGCATCCAGCACGGAAAAAGGTGTTACTTGAATCAGGGATGATTCCAGCACAGAGGAGGCTCTGGATAACATCCAGGCTCTGGATCAGGTCCAGGGCTGGGCTCAGAGCTGCAAGGAGGATAAAATTTACCTTGGGGTAAAGGCTCAGAATATGCAATATTTACACTTGGAAAAGCAGATCCCCAGCTGAGGGAAATGGCTGCAGTGTCTCAAGTTGTGGCGGTGTGCGCCAGTTGAGGCTCTGCCCTGAGGCTGTGAAAGGTGTTGAAATGGAGCCAAGGCCGCGTTTTGGCCATCTGCTTGGCTGGGGCCGGGGGGCTGCATTTGCCATTAGTGTTTTGTGAAACATAAAACAAGAGTCGAGGTCGTCTCTGGTCTTCGTTAACACATGGAAAAGCCAGGGGGAATATCACATCTGACTACGGGGCCAGCACGAGTCAGCAGAGAATCTAACATTTCAGTTCCCACTCAGGAAAACCCAACGGCTTTGTTACAGCTCTGACTGCTCATTCCAAAATCAACCGAGACAACCAGTTATTGTGAAGAAAGTTCTTTGCCAACGAAACCATCTGAAAAGGTTCATTCTTTTCTCTTTGGGGATATTCATCTTTTCTTTTTTTTTTTGCTCTCTGCTATGAATTTCATAGCAGAAAATGAACGCTTGGAACCAATCCTTACGTCCTCGGTCCCTCACATTCACATGTTCTTGATAAGTGATGTGTTTTGATGAGTTTCTCCTGGTCTCAGCTTTGACATGAACTTCTCCTGATCTGATCCTCGGAAAGATAGATCCTTAAGTGATGTTATTAGTGGAGCATCAATGCCAATGCAATTATCGTGCTTTCTAGCAGCGCTGACACAGCTGTGAACAGTCAGTTGTGTTTGAATCAGGAAGTTCTTGCCCAGTTCCCAGGAAAATTACCTCCGCAAACAAAACCAGAGTAACTCCTGCAACATGGTTTCCCTCAAAAGTGAATGTGCCACCCCCTGCAGCATTCAGATGGATGTCCACGTGATGCGTGGCTTCTGCTGAAATTGCTCATTTGGTTCCCAGCCAGAAAGACCCAAATATAGAGAGAGGCTTGTTTGTGTTCAGCCCCATGAAAGCATTCTCTGCACTCCGGCGTACGCTGAGCCACTCAGTACTGTGCAAATTGGATCCTGCTTCTCCCACTGCTCCGGGGAGGGAAGGAGCGAACAAAGACAAATAAAAGCAAATGCACATCTCAGTCAGCTTGGCCTCCCCGGGAAAGGAAACACAAGAAGAAAGCAAACAGCAGGCGCTCTTATGTGCTACGGACATCACCACTCAGGTTTGGGGCTGCTGAGAGCTCAGGAATTACAGCTGTGGGTGGATAGGAAACCCAGCAGCCTCGGGCTCACGATCCCTGTCCGGTCCTCACAAATTCTTGACGTGCTTTGGTTACAGCAGCTGAGAAAACAAAACAAAACACAATTCACCTCCGTCCTGAGAGGAAGTAGGAGAATTTCTTGGTGTTTTGAGAGGTAGAACTGACAATAACAAGAGGCAAACAGGCCAGCTGTGCAGGAAAGTTGTGCGAGGGGGTGAGTGCAGAGCCGTCATCGCATAACTGAGCGCTAGAGCTGAGCTAAAAGTGCTCTCTGCGGGCTTGCTGAATGTTTTCGGAAGAGCCCGATGCTGCTTTGCTGGAAGCTCTGCTCCCAGGTGCTGCCCTCTCATGGCGAGGAGCACAGCCCCAGGACTGACAATGCAAGAGAAGTCAGAGCAAATGGCGGCGTGCTTTCCAAGACCCCGGGTTTGATGCTGGTGACGGTGCTCCATGTCTTTTGGTACCAGGGTTATGCTGAAAGCCATTGCTGGGCACTACAGGCAAGCAGGGACAGAGCAGCCCTGTGAGGCTCTCCCACTCCTGCTTGCCTCAGTGGAGGACTAATGCCTCCTGGTGGTCCCAAACACGTCTCGCCGATGGCACGGGAGCGGGCCTGTGCCCCTTCCAGTGCTAACAAGGTCATCTGGCTGCTGGGATGCACGGGGAAGGTACCAGAAGCATCCCATCCCCGGTCTGCAGCTCATGTGGAGATGCTCTGGGCACCAAGTGGGGAGGCTCAGAGTGACAGCAAATGGGCAAGAGGCAAAGGCCAGGTAGTGGTGAAAGGGCAGAGGCTGAGGTGTGGCACAGGGCCATGGGCTGACAGTGGATGTGCAGCAAAGCTGGGGGCTGTCAGAACCACTGAAAGCTTCAGTCCTGAAGAGAACCCAGACACAGTGTGGGCTGCTTTAACCAGGGACAAAGTGAACAGCCATGGAAGTGTGAATCCAAAGCTTCATTAGCAAAATCCCATGGTTTAATGGGGTCTCACTCAGTCTGACACAGAGCAGGGCAATGGCACACAGCAGGGCTATGGCACACGACGGGAACCCCATGGTGCCACCTGGAGTTGCACAGAGACAGAAGTTCTTCCAATGAAAAATTTCTTCTTCAGCAGAAAAATACTGTAAACATGAAGAACACCTGAAGATCTTCTGGAGGAAAAATGATGCAGTTCTGCACAACAAGATGATACAGGGGCAATAGAGATGGAGTGGTATTGGGACAGCTCTGTGGGAGCAGAGACTGGAGGGTATTTCATCAGCCCAGTGGCAGGAGTTCCAACAGAACTTAATAGCTGGCCTAAGCAGCATAATTAGATTGTCAAATCTGGTGAGAGGCAGCTATGGAATGAGCACATGAAGTGCTGCCTGCAGAATTTGCACTGCTGTTGTTTGCAACATGCCATTGCCAAGGACTTTGGGCAGAGGTTTGGGCTGTGTGCTAGCGATGGGAAGGCTGTACTGCACTGAGATCACTGCACCCCATCCCCGTTCTGTCATAACAAGTTTAAGGTAAGCCAGGTTCCAATGACCCAGGAGAACGAAAAGAACTGAAGGAAAACAAAGAAATTCAAAGCTTTCATCAGAGATCGATTAAGGTCCCTGTCATTTGCTGTGAGCACACCAAATGGCCTTTATTACAGGCATTTTTCTGAGCACAAAAGCCACTTTGAATGACACAGGAATCCTTACCGACTTGCAGGAATCAAGGAGCATCCTGCCGAAACCCTTTGTGGCGAAACAAATTACGAAAGGCTATAAATAGATGACCATTATTAGAGCAAGTGAGCTGCCTAACTAGGCTCGCTGCACAGGGAATGAGCTGCCTTCCAGCAGGCAGGGGGGGAGGCCAAGCAATCAACAGGTCCATTGCACGCTACCCAGGGTGGAGGAGAAAACAAGCTCACAGTCACTACCTCCTGCTTCTGCAAACAGAGGAAGCATTTGGAGAAACAAGTTACTGGTAGAAATACACATGGATGGGCACATGTATTCCCAGCGATGGGCAGGGGACAGGAGGGGAGCTCATGGCTCACACAGCCCAGTGGTTATCCAGCTCCTTCATGGGTTTGCTCCTCCTGTTACTGAGAATGTTTGAAAACACGACTCCTCTGCTTGTTAGAGACGTCCTGCTGAATTCCAGCCGGATATATTCATCAATGCTGATGTGGTCATTTCATTTCAACAGTTCTTTTTCCTTCTGGTTGTTTACACCTGCAGTATTCATATGAGATTTTCTATTTATTTGCCTGCAGCCTTTCTGTTGTGAGGCTCACCACAAGATACTCTGAAACTCCTTGCTGATGGCAGAACCTCTGTTCTACTGCTGTATCCTCATAGCAGACGCCTACCCCTGTCCTGGATCTGCCTTGAAGTCCTTATCTGCATGGCAAGGAGCCCGGGTGGGAGCCGAGGTGTTCAGGTCATCGTACTTTGCTTAAACTTTCTGTAACTGCGATGATCATAACTTTTTCCCTGTCTTTCATGGAGGTGTGGACTGCTGCGATGAGTGCGTTTGCTGTGATGGTGAGCACTTGAAGGGATCTCTTGAGGTCCCTTCCATCCCCTGAGGTGCTGTGATTCTGTAACAGGGAACTCTTCAGCCCTGAAAGGGAAATAAACAAAGATGGAAAGTGTAGCTGCATGTAACCAAGCCAGTGCAATGTAGGGCATTTTCATTGTTTTCAGGAAAACACAAAAAACCTATTTTTCTAGAATGTACAGGCTGATGCCTTTAAATCTCTCTAAAGAAAGCAATAAAAGACTGCCTAGGTCTGGCTTAGGACAGGTCGTGAGCTTAAAGAGCAGAGATCCCTCCTGAGCAAAGCCACGGGGGGACCAACCATCTTACAGTCCTTGTGCAGAGCCACACAGCCTTTCCTGCACCATTTCACAGGCTGATGAAGATGAAGAATCAGCCCTCCTTCCCCCCAGATTTAATGGGCTTCAGGATGTTGGCCTAAAGCACTTGGCCCTTTTGCCCTTCCTGCCTGGCTCTGTCTTTGCTTTCAGCAGAATAAGAGATGACGGACCGCTGATGTGAAGGCATTGAGCCCGGGCTGGTCCAAGGGCCGCTGTTAAAGCCATCTTTGCATCAGGCTTACGTTTGGTGTTATGTATTGCAGTGGGACTGCTGGAAGAGAAGGAGTTTTTACATTAATATTAAGTATTGTATAGATTAAGAATTCAGCAAAACATATCCTGAACATTTGTCATCTGTGCAGGGATGAGAGGCATTAATTTTTCAGAGGATCATTTCCATCACTGTTGGGCTCAGCTGAGCTGTGGTTGGAAGCTGGAGTGCAGAAGTGACTGTGAGCAAGTAGGATGCTTTTGGCTTTTGCTCAGTGGTGTCATATGAAAGTGAAATAAAGAGATAAGCCAGAATGAGGGGCAGGGTAAACAGGCACATAGCCACAACAGTCTGAAGACAAATTCCCTTTTAGTAAAACACTATCAGGACTTTCCATTTTCCAGTATCTTGGGTTAAAATAACAATAACTTGTGTTAGTCTATTAGGCTACGGATTAGTGGGAACCCTGCTGAGTTTTGTTTCTTTAGCCTTGCTGTGACATACACAGAGGAAAGCTAGGAAATTCCTGCAGATCACTTCTCACGTGGAGAAAATGCATCAGCAGAATGCGCTCTTTGCTTCGGGAAAGCAGAGCTGCAAGGGAGTGGGATGAAGGGAACCACGGGGCTCCATGTCCTCGGTGGCACCCAACGTCCACCCCCACAGGGCAGATGAGTTCAGACCTGCAAGCCTTCTTTTTCTGTCCTCTGGACGGAAAAGTCCCTTTTCAGATCCTGGAATGTCCTTTCACTTCACTGGTTTGGATCATTTTGAAGGAAGAAAATGGGAAACCTGTTTGAAAATGAGCAAAAAAATCTGGGAAATGTGTCAGGGCAGGACGTGATACCCCATAAATCTGAGCTGCAACACGCTGAGCTCCAGATACAGCACAGGTTTAATTCCTTGCCTTTTCTTTCTCTTAAAAAAGGGAACCTTCTCACCCCCACCCCAATACACTCCGCAGAAGACCAACATCAGTTCTCCTCCACACATCGTATGTATTATTTCACAGCCAACTCTGTAATTACTGAGCTCGGGAAACAGAATTTGATCGGTGTGCTGAAGTATGAAGAAATGAGCCAGATCTGTCTGGGTTTCCAGCAGCTATTTCAGCTTCTCTCATCAATGAGCTTTAGAAAGCATGTGAGATTTGTTGTTAGTTTTTTTCCTGTCTCTGATTTCTGTACTTCAATAACATTTCAGTTCACTCATTCAACGCCTTGACTCTGACCATTGCTATTTCTCGATGCTTCTTGCCGCCGTCCTTTGGTGTAGGTGCTCTATGATGCATTTCACTTAAGCTGGGATGCCTGCAAAAATGATGCAAGTATTCCTTGTGGAAAAAGGAAAGGATGCGGCTGAAGATCTTTGCAAGATGAAGGAAGACCCCAGGCTCCAGTGAGATTTGAACTCACGACCCCTGGTTTACTAGACCAGTGCTCTAACCCCTGAGCTATGGAGCCTTTGGTTTTTTGGGTTTTTTTCACTCTAAACATTTCATACTCTAATGTTGTCAGTGAATTTTGCTGCAGTCGCACTGGCTGCATGAGGCCAAATAAGCATCAGTCTTGCCTCCACTTTTCCTTGTTTCTGTGAGTTTGAAGCCGAGTTCCGTAGTAACCAAACTTTACAAAATATTTTTATATTTTTTCCAGATGTGGGGATGAAATACTGGCAAGAATGGAGCAGATATGAAGAGGGCCAGAAGCAGATGGGGTGGGACGGGGCTTAGTATGTAGCATCTGACCAAGCACAGGGCAACAAGAAACCCTGCTATCCTCAGTAGTAGCGTAAACGTGGTGAAGATGAGTTGTCCCAGGCTGCTTGGGAGAGCCATGTCCAGCCCCAGTGTGGTGCACTGAGCTTTCCCTTGGGTGATTTTCAGGCACAGAAGAAATCGAGCTCCGTCCCCACAGAGCCCCTTGTGCCTCAGTGTGGTGTCAAAGAGGCAAGTCCTACAGGGCTGGGGTAGAGAAACCCACTCTGGTGGACCCCAGATTTAAGGGCAATGTTTATGGAGACAGTCAGCCTGGGGAAGGTCAGGGAGAGGATGCTGGTGGTGCGTGGAGTCCCGAGGCAATGAAATGTCTTGTGGCAGGGAAAGCATACGGCCATAACTAAAGAGGATGCTGAGATCCAATCTTAGTCAGAAGATGCACAAAGGAAAACATCAGTAGGAATAGTCAAAGGGCGCTCAGAATAAGCCACATTGTATCTATTATTCCCAGTCTTTTTGTGGAAGAAAATTGCTTTCTTTGAAAGAAATCGGAAATTAAGGCTGTCCATCCTCCCAAGCATAGAAAAACACAAACCCTCATTAGGTGGGCTGAAAAGCAATTCTCGGGCCTTTATCTGACACACTAAGAGCATGGCTCTGTCTATAGCCCTCAGGGAGAAATGACGAATTACCTGGCATGGGTTCAGTGCCTCAGCCTGGCACTGGGCAAACACACAAAGAAGCTTGAAGCCAATCATCTAACTTTGTCCAAACCCTGCCTAAAGCAGCCCTTCAGGGATACGGTGAGGACATACAACAATAAAATAATTCTGAACATCCCATGCAAGGACATGTGCTTGGAGCACGGCTTGCAGAAGCAGCTGGGCTTGTAGTGTGGGAGCACATGGCTGAGCCATGAGAGGCACTGGCTGGCAGAAGGAAATAGGGGACCCTGTTTGGTACAGGCTGTTTTCAGACACACAATAATACGGTTTAAACGTGTACAGATGTTGGAAGCCTTTTGATGAGAAGTTAATACTTCTGGTACCAAAAAGCGATGGGTGGTGTGAACGGGAAAGGCTTGCTGGTGCAGAACTGCACTGGAAAGGTTGTCAAGCCCCGTCCCAGAGGTAGGAGGTTTGCATCTCGCCTCGTGACTGCTGCTCCAAGCAGAACATCTTCAGATGAAGGATGCAAGTCTTGCAGTTGCCCCTTTTTTACCCTCAGCACTCCACGGAGTGGCTTAGGTTGGAGGGATCTTCAAATATCATCCAGTTCCAAGCTCCATGGGCAAGGTTGCCAGCCACCAGATCAGGCTGCCCAGGGCCCCATCCAACCCAGCCTTGAATGCCTTCGGAGGTGGAACATCCACAACCACCCTGGGCAAAAGTCCTTGGCCAAGTCCTTCAGGAAGGGCTGCCCAGGGTCGTTATGTTAATGGCAGTATCAGTGCTGGATTCTCTTGTTCTGTGTGAGTTACACCAATGAGAAGCTGCCTCGTGATTTGCGCTTTGCTGTCCGCTGTGGCGGACTGCCTGGATCCAAACTGCATTTACAGTCTGGCTTCTACTCCAGGAAGCACTTGACCACCAAAACATCCGGAGCTCTCCCTCAGCTCTTCTATATGGGGTGCTCCTCCAGTTCAAAACCAGCACTAATAAATTATGTGTGAGGACAGCGTTTAAGTGCACTGTTGACATAGCTCTGCTTTTCTTCTGGAATAGAGCCTTCTTCACGCAGCAAGAGGCAGAACGACCCTCTGCCCGGTGTCACTCTGACTCTCTGCTGGCTGCTCTTTGCTCCTGGAGCACCACTGTGACCAGAACTGATTGCTGCCACTTAAACCTTCCCTTTTTAGCTACAGCAGCAACAAAAAAGTATCGCCTGACCACTTTGGCAATAGCAGCATAGGGACAAACCCCAGTACTTACTGCAGATTTCCAGCACCAAAAAAACCCCCATCTTTCATGTTGTTTCTCCTATTTGATGGTTCCCATCTGCATTCCTGGCTTTTTTTCTGATCCAGACTGCCTGACAGTGCCGTCGAGCTGTCCCAGTTTTACCTATGAGATGTGGAGTATGGAAAGCAAAACTTGACAGTTGAAATGCTTCTGCTTTTCATGGGAAATAAAAGCTACCACTGCGTTCTCTGCCTTTACCCAGAGCTCAGGGAAATTGCTCCAAAGTGGACATGTTTGTGTACAACAAATTAGACCTTATTGGCACAAATCAAGGATAATTTTAGCAATCTTCAAAAATATATCCTGAATAAAAGTCATATAAAGGGAGTCACAGGGCGGTGACCTCCTGCTGCTATCTATGGGCCAAAGCTCAGCAATGGGCACCGTCTCTTGCAATAAAGTAACAAAGCCAAGCTCAGATGTTTGTTTTCCACAGCTGGAAAGATCCATCCTGAAGCAACACCAAGCTTTGGTAACATTATTTACAGGGCTATTTATCTACAGCAAAATAAAATGTTACATCACATTGATTTTCTGGCAAAGCAACAATAACAGCCCATTGGAGCCCAGCTTTCAACTCAGATTTTGTGATGCTGCAGACAGGAGACCATCTCACATACAAACAAAGGCTGGAAAATGTGATGGACTCTGCAAATCGTATGCATAGACCCCAGTAATCATTCTATCAGAAGATAATAAGCCGTATATACAACCAATTATAAGAAACCCATCCATTTTCAGCAGCAAATTTGATCCAATGCATGGAGAAAAAAACAACCATATTCTGTTCTTGCACTTGCAGCCGTATTTGAATGATTCTTTAAATTACATTATATATATATATTTAGATCATTCCAGCAGTGGGAAGACTAAGGGAAAGCTAAGGGAAAGCTGAAAAGGTGAATGCAGTATTTTGTGGACCTGGGGCTTCTCCTGCCCTTAAAAGGACACCTGAAGTCTGGGTTGACTCTCCCAGCTGCAATCACTACCTTCATATTCCTTCTTTCCTTTAAAGTACGCTTGTAAAGTTTTCTTGGGAGTCAGAAGGAGTTCAAGCTCTGGAAAACTTGTCTTATATTTGGAAGAAACATCTTGCTCCAAGGGTGCCCGTTTTGTTCCCTGTGCTGAGAGAACACAAGTCATTTCTGGAATGCGGCTGCCCCTCTTCAGGCTGTGCTAACTGCTCCCCGGAGTCCCCCTTGGAACACAAAGCTGGCCGAAATTTTGCCCTTGACCCACTTCGGATTAGCAAAGAGCAAAACCTGACTTCTTCTGAGAAGCGAGCGTAGCTGTCAGTGCTGGTTCTGCCGAGGGAGATTAGCAGGCGCGAGTGGAAGGCTGCCTTTCCAAGAATTTACAAGAACACTTTCACAACTTATTAAAAATTATATTTCTTAGTATCATACCAAGCACTTCCAGTGCCCCAGAAGGATGGGGTTTTGTGCTCCAGCTGGCACCTTCTACACCCCATCTGCATTTAGCAGGTCCATCAGCCCACGGGCACCCCCAGCCCTATCCACGGGCACCCCCAATTTTGTCCACTCCCAGACCTGTCGGGCATCCCCAGCTCTGCCCACGCCGAGGGGCTGCAGTGAGCCCAGGGCCACCGCAACTGGCAGATGGTGCCCATCACATCCCGATGCCCCCGGTGTGCAAGCAGAGCCAGAGCCGCTAACGAGCTCTGTCATTGTCCGGGAACAAAACCACCGCTAATGACAACCATTAGCACCTGTCAGCACAACGGCCCATAATAGAGGAGGATGTTTTATAGGCAGATGCCCTTAATTACAGATAAGTTGCTAAGCTACGGGAACTTAACTATTGCTGAGCCACGCCGCTTTTCGCTGCAGAAGAAAAATAACTTCAGTTTATGGAGTAAGCCTCGATGCTGGTCTGTACGTTAATCACAGCACAGGAAATAATGGTAGTTTCCTGTCCTCGGGATGAGAGATGCAGTATGTCACGGCCTCTCAAGCAGTAATTGCTGGGATAGGTTGATAACATAAGTAAGTGCATAAAAATAGGGATTTACGCTTCTGTTCTATGTGAGCAACTGCTTCAGCAAATGCAGATGTAGGAGCTGTAGTGCTTCATCGCTGTAAAGCACAGCGGTTCAGTGAGAAAATAAGCAAATGTTGCTGCTGTCATTTTGGTACGTTATAAATCAGACCCATAAGTGCCCGTTCCCTCCATGCCAGTGCCCATGTTCCGTCCCCGTGCAGCTCTTCCCCAACTAGTCCACCTCTGACGGAAGGCTGGGGGAAGCACAGCACTACACCTCACTGCAGCCTCCTGTCGGGGAGTTGTACGGAGCAATAAAGTCTCTCCCGACCATCTTCTGCCCATGCAGAATGACCAGAGTCGGGTAGAGGACCGTCTTTGTGTGCCCTCAGGAAGCTGTCCCTGAAATCTCTTTCCCATCAGGTCCCTTAGCAGCATACAGCCTCATTTCTGGTCTTGTACTGGGCAAAACTCCCTCCAAGTCTCCTGGAAAGGCTGTTGTTCGTTATCTCTCATGGCATTAAAAAGAACAACCAGCATGTTTTCTTTTCTTCTAGGCTTGCACCATTCTAATGGCCCCATTAAAAGCAAAATAAACAAAAACCTTCAGCACGCCGAAATGACCCGTTGGAATGAAGGAGCCAAAGGAGCATTTGGTTTGCCTCCATTTGTGTAATTGGTTGCCCAGAGTTCAGTGGTTTGCACTGAATCCATTGTTAATCCTGTCAATTAGAAGATAGCGTGTTGTAAGAAGCACCCCAGACTTTCCATGGCTTGCTGTGTGCTGTTCACACCATTAAATCCATGCTTGAGGGGGTCTGGCTTGTATTCCTGTGGACAAGCAACATCTGGGGACAATTAAGACATCTGACAATCTGCCCTCCAGTTTGGGGAAATGTCTCACGGAGGGACACGTTCGCTGCTTTGTCCAGAGTTGTGCAACGTGCCAGAAGTGCCCCAAATCTGGTGCTTTGTCTTTGTTACCATCACGCTGTGGTTTGGGTGACTGTTGGCCAGGAAGCACCGCGTCTGCCTTTCTCTTCTGCAATCCCTCGCAAGTAAATAAATTTAGTTAAGTAATAAAGTAATTTAGAAGAAGTATGTCAGTAAATAAAGCCATTTCGGGGGTTTAATGAGCAAAGCATGGCACCAAAGGAAATGTGTCTTGGTCAAAACCAGCAAGCTTAAATTACGGCGAAGAGACAAAGCATTCTTTATGTGAAAAGGCAAAGACCCCTTGGTCCTTCTGGCACTGTGAGGGTACCCAGGGCAAACAGCCCGAGGGCTGTCCACCAAACAGAAGCAGCCCTGTGACCTGGGGTGTCTCTTTCTGGGGGTGCCATCACCAGCAAGTGGGCCGACTGTAGCAGGAATGGTAAAGCTCACAATGAGCCAGCGACAAAATAAACACTCCAGGGACTAACATGGAATCAATAACTCTTCACACATGCACAGAAGCAGATGGTGGCTAAATCAATTACAGTGTACTTAGGGGTGTTTGCCTATCATTCAGAGCACAACGTGATGCGATTGCGGGGGTCTTAATATCTCTATTTAGATGACCTCTGAAATGCTGTCCATGCTAGCAGCTGGGATTCAATACGTTGCCTTGTGCAAGATGAGCTTAGGTCAGCAATGGACTGCACATGGGTTGGGCCCTTCCAGAAGGTCTCCCAGATGGCTACAAGGGAGGGAGACTCACGTGCTTTTCTTTTTCCTTCTTATGCTTTGGAAAGGATGCTGGGATGCATCTAAAATCTGTTCAGCTGGAAGGTGTTGGAGCTTTTGGGGCCACATCACTGGGTTCCCATTCCATGTTCCATGGAGAAGCTTTTCTGTTGGTTTGGAGGCATATACTAACTGCATTTAGGGACACAACTGCTTCCTTTCTGCAGCAGGCTACTGTTGCATGACTTAGGAACAGCAGTGGCAGGACTGCAGAACCTGAGAGGTGGGGCCTTTGTACAGGTCCCAGGAATCACAGTGTCCTTCAAAGTCTGTGGTGCTGCTCAGAGGAATGTGGTTTGTGGGCAGATCTGCAGGCACCAAAGATGTTTCTTCCCTGAGCTGTGATGAGGCAGAAAATGGAAGTTACTTTCTAATGGCATCCAGCACAGTACTGTTCTGTTGGAGTTATTTATTTGAGAATTAATTAAAATACTGATTAGAAAGATGATAAAATACTGATAAGAAAGATGCTCCAAATCCAGTTCACCCTCCTACAGGCCTACAAAAGTCAGTGGAGAATGATTTGCTCCCCCAGTCCTCCAGTCTGCAGGAACTGGGGCACAGCTGACACAGATGACAGCTATACATGTGCTTTGCTCATTAAATGCAGGTGGTATGGAAGCTCCCCATTTCTTGTTAGCAGGAATGGACCCAGCTAATCCTGAGCCCCGTGTGCTGCTGGGGTGGAGCCAATCCCTTCCAGACACAGTTGTCATCAGCATTGCAAGATCATTAAAATACAGCTGGACCTCTGTTCTGTCACTGTATGCTGATCTCTTTTGTGAAGGAAACAGAGAAAACAGCATCTTGCATGTCTGGCCCCATTCAGGTGTCTGAGCTCTCCACACAGAGATAGCAGTGTTGCCATCAGCAGGCATGGCCACCCCTTGGCTGAGTCCTGGGCCTTCCTCCTCAACAAGGACTACCTTCCTCCTACCCAGGTAACTAAATGGGAATTTGATCACAGAATCACAGATCTTGAGGTTGAAAGTTGCTGATGCTTGGGCTCAGGCAGACTTGAGCTTTGAGATGGAGGAATAACAGACCAAGCAGAGAAATCCCTATTGGCAAGAAACACTTGAGCACATGAACTCAATGTTTACCCAGTCCTTCTCTCAGCAGCCAGGGCCTATTTTGTCTTTGTGTGTAGGAACCTGCATATATGGGCTGTTTGCCAGATGCACACCCAACACTCGCTGCTGCAGGAGAGGAATCCTGCTCCTATCCCCAGCACAAGCACAGCTCCTCTGCCAAAGCTCATTTACCCCATTAAGTCAAGAAATGTTAATGATGAGGCCACTCAGCCAACGCAGCTTTCATCTCCTCGGGAAACTAAAACACGATCCTTCTTCTTCTTCTTTGTTTAGGCACCTCAAGGATTTGTTATTCTGTCCCTAAAGCATGGGCAGGGCAGGGGTGCTTAAAGGGGAGTTTTGAGGCAGCAGCAGGCTCCCAGACCTTCATAAATAAACTGGCTGCAGACAGGGAAGTTGTTACCTGGTGCTCAGCACTCCCATACAGTATATATGATGTGGGGAGTGTATCTGCCGTAAGTATTTCATATCACCTGAACTGAGCCCTGTTAGTATTACACACAGGAATCTGACCCCCGTGGGACTGGGTTTAGGCTGGGCCACCTTACAGCCATTGCCTGGACTGCTCAGCATGGATGGGCCCACCGTGGGTATTGCCCACCCCTGCCCAGCCCCTGGGGCTCCTTCAGCACATGTGGGCCCTGAAACAACACGGGACTGCAAGCACCCAGCTCTGCTTGAAACCTCTCCTGAAGGCAGGGCTGCCTTTCCAGGTATGATGAGACCAGCACTTTGTCTCTGGCGATGGCAGAAGAACGGGATGGATGGCAGAAAGTTGTCTGAGGGTCCCTCCATTGCAGCCCCTCCTGCAGCAGCTGTCTGGCTCCCCTCTGTGCCCCGGTCTGACTGTAGCCTTGGAAATATCCTAGATACTATCCTAAAGCATCAGCACTACGTTTGTATGGCAAGAGTGCCCTCTAGTGCAGGAGAAGCTCGTTCTCCATCACCCCAACCTCTGTGCGTGCCCCAGAAAAGGATCCCAGCCCTCACCCCTGACAGTGAACGTACCCCATGGACACCCCGCATGGCCAAGCTGCTGTTGCCTTTGCCACAGGAATGCCAAGAAGAAAAGAAAGAAGAAGGAAAATAACTATTTTTAAAGTTTTCTGATGCTTAAAAAATAGTTCAGTTTAAATCATTTTAAATGAGGATGAGATTCTGATACTGTTTTGGAAGCTTCCTTTCTGATGCTGCATTCCTAATCTTGCACACATGGCACACAAGAGGAAAACCAGGTGAGAAACTTCTCCCGTGGGGCATCGCTGAGCAGTAAGATGATGCTGAGACACGTCCCATCTGCAGGATGTCACGGCAGAAATCCAACTGAAGGCTTTTCTGGAAACTTCCACTAAGAAAAGCCCAGCTCGCATTGGAATCCTTCCCTGTGGGGCATCACCAAAGGGTTTTGGAGGTTTTCTATCATGTTTTGGGGTTTGGTTTTTTTTTTTTTGCTGTGCTAATTGCAAGGTGCTTTGGAGGTGCACCCTCTGGTCTTGTATATCCTGGGCATCATTTCCTCCTCGGGCAAAAATCTTGAGCGTCGTGAAGAGCTATCCTTAGAAAACTCATTGCTGAGATGTTGTAAACTGGCACTACCTAGTCAGTGGAAGGGGAAGAATGTAACGGAGGAGCGTATAAACAGGAGGGGGAACGGCTGCTTATGAGGGTGGATGGTGATAAGACAAGGGGGAATGGTTTTAAACTGAGACAGGGGAGGTTTAGGTTGGATATGAGGAGGAAGTTTTTCACCCAGAGGGTGGTGACGCACTGGAACAGGTTGCCCAAGGAGGCTGTGGATGCCCCATCCCTGCAGGCATTCAAGGCCAGGCTGGATGTGGCTCTGGGCAGCCTGGTCTGCTGGTTGGCGACCCTGCACACAGCAGGGGGTTGGAACTGGATGAGCACTGTGGGCCTTTTCAACCCAGGCCATTCTGTGACTCCATGATTCTATGAAGACCTTGAAAGGCATGACTGAGGTGGGCAGGCTGGAGGCAGCTTTGACTCTGAGGATCTGCTTGAAGTTTCACAGCAAATTTTCTTCTGCTATTTTGTGAGCTGTTTCTTTATGGCTTTTTCCAATATCCCTCCATAACCCACTGAGGAGGACAGACGCAGTGCTCCTACCAGCAACACCACAGCCCAGAAGTGATTCTCTGCAATGAGGAGCCAAGGGCGTTAGCTAAATTTCCTTCAGAAATCCCTAAATGAAGCTGCCCTAAATTATGCCATTTAGACTGATGTGACAGCGTCTGTGAAAATCACATTTTCCCAATTGTTGGCTCCTCCTGAATTTGGGAGCATGTTAATTTTCTAGAGCAGCTAAATAGTTTCCTCTGATGATTAAAGAATGAATAATAATAGCAGTGCCTGCCTTCCCGAGGCTCATGTAGGACTTACCAGCAAGAAATTAAACACAGTAGGAAATTCCTTGAAAGAGTCAGAAAACAAATGGTTGATATGATCTCTCCTCCCTCCCGGCTCTGTGATCTGCTTTTAGAATGATTATTAAACACAGCAAAATTCATTTGGTGCTGTAACATGAACAAGACAAATTACAGTCTCTGGAGCTCAGTTAATTGCTAAAGAACATACTGACCCTCTGTGGGTTCATCAGTTATGGTAACTAATGAAATGAAACGAAAGCCTGACTATGTGGGTCTGCAGCAGCTCTGTCCTCCTGCTGTGTGTGGAAAGAGAGCCACCCCAGCCCTGTGTGCTCAGGGGTAGATGAGGTGAAATGAAACCTCTTCCCCCCTCTACTGGGCAAAATAAAAAGCTGTGGATGCTCAGCACCCAATGAGGATGTGGTTTGGTGACTGCATTTGCCACAGTTATCCTGGAGGACTTTGCTGACACATTGAGTCTTACTGGGTGTTTGGATGGATGGAGTCTTCCTGGAGTCTTTGGGTGTCTGGGGAGGAGGCTTCAGGTTGTAGGCAGATTTATGGACACCTAAAGTGAAGCATCTTGTCATCTACTTTCTACATACACAAGAACTATAATCTACATTGTCCCAGTAGCTAATGGGCACCTTCCCATCAGAGTCCAGTGGCTCAGCTGGTCAGATGCTGGTGCCTACATTAGGATGAGTTGGATGGGCCCAGTTCCACTATCGATGAACTCTCCAAAGACTGTTCTGAGAGCTTGGACACTGACAGCACATCTTGAGGTGTGTATGTGGAGATACTTGAATGCAGGCATCAGTAATGTGGAGCTGAGCAGTCCCTGGACATCTATTTCCAGGCTGATCGATAGAGAAGCCATTGATGATATAACACACATGGAGACAGATGGCTACAGCAAGGTGGGTAAACTACTGTCTGAAAGCACCGTTTCCCTTCCACCATGGAAAAAGAATACAGAAGACAATGAATTGCAGTGAGGCAGAAGCCACGAGCGAGTAAAGTTTTGTAATTTAGAGCAAAACATGGGGATATTGCTGAACTGACACACTGACCCTCCATCTGAAACGAGCTGTGCTGAAGGAAGAGTTTTGGACATGAGAAAATCACTGGGAATTTTCTCTTATTCTGATGAAAACAGACAGATCAGTTTGCCCAGAGAGGCAAGACTGCTGTGCACGAGAGGAGTGGTGATAAATGTCATGACTGCTTACAACGCTGAGTACAGTTTCACAAGCAGACTCACTGCTCTGTTTTCATGAGTACACGACCAGATTATTTTTTGTTTCTTTCTTTTTTTTCTCCTTTCTTTTTCTCCACTGTATTCTACTGGGCTGAGATGCAAAATTATTAATAGAAGAGATCATTAATTTTATGATATTTCATTATTCAATTATTTCCTCCATTATTCTTCCACATTAAATCTGAATAATTTATTCAGTGAATTTTGCAAGCAAAATGTTCAATGCATAATTTTCTCCTTTGTTAATATTCTCCTGGTTCTAATTGTCCGTGAGAATTTGATCTAATGTTCTACAAAAGAACAACCTGAAGACAAAAGACCCAACATAGTGCTGTGCAGAGCACAACTGTTTGTGATTGCTCCTTGTTTGGGCTCTCACCATGCCTGGCAGTAGGAGGCAATGGGGCTGCATGTAGCACAGGGGCCAGCTGCAGCTCGTGGTGCCTGTGAGCAGTGTTACCCCATTTGGAAATGGAGTACAAAGCACTGAAAAATGTGGAGTAGGAAAGTGGTGACATGCTTGACTGACTTCTCCCAAACTGCCCTCTCTGATCCTGTGCAAAGGGCTTTCATCTCCTGAGAGGACACCAGTATGAGAATACAACAGTGTATTTCCCACTCTGTGCATCAGACCTGTGTTGACCTCTACTGAAAGCCCTGGGAATGGAAGGAGTCAGGTTGGCCAGCCAGGCTTCCAGGAGGACATATTCAGTGCTTCCCCCAGACCTTGTAGGTGTCCAAACTCAGCTCATATTATCAAGTTCCCTTGTTGGCCTCTGGCCACTGAGCCATGACCACCCATCTTCTGGCACAAGTGATGCAGTTTTGTGGTTGCTGGAATCTGCAGCTTGTGTTGTGGGCACACACAGCACTGAGCATCCCATGAGGAGCGATGTGAGTGATACAGGTCAGCTTGTGATGGGGTACAACTCACCTTCATGCAAACTTGTGTCCAGCAAGCATTGGCTGTGTCCACATCATACCTAGGTCCTTTCTTGTGGAAAGCAGAAAGTAAGAGCACTGGATGGCACTGATGTTAAGGGCAGGGTTAGTATTTTCGCATCCTGTCCTGGCAGCCTGGTGTCTTGTGCAGTGCTCGCCGAGATCCTTAAGTCAGCCATGGGAGAGCAGCTCCTGCTGCTGGTCATTCAGACCCCTTGATGTTGTCAGGATGGACCTATAGTACTTTGTGGGCACATTTTTCCCCTCTTTTCCGTCCAGTCTTTCCTACACAAGCAGCCTTAAGCAGACAAGAAGAGACTGAACTCTGAGAAGACAGAAACTGGATCATGGAAATCCTACCGCATGGGTGTCCAACGCTGGCTTGCCTGGGCTGCACTGAGTGAAGAGGAGTCGTCTTGTGTTGCCTATAAAGCATACAATATAGTTAATACATACAACTAACAAGACTTATTTTTGATATATTTATTATTAAAACATCATTAGAAAAACAGAGAGCAACAAAAACAAATAAGACGCGTGACCTTGTTTTTATGAAATTAATGCATCAGGCTGGTTCAGTGGAAGTGGTTGCAGTTCTTAGGGTGTGTTCTCAAGTTAAGAGATTTCTGATCAGTTTTTACTCGTCCTGGTCACCCCTGAGAGCAGTTGTTCACAAACATATGCACTGTCAAAATGTGATGGCATGAATAAGGCGTGACTGTGAAGCAAGGCATGTCGTTCCCTGGTAAGACAGGGCTTACAAAAGTCTGGCAAAGAGGCACGATCAGATTTTGGGGGTTGAATGTCTGATTATAACTCTACACATCCCATCTGAAAATCCAAAGGTAATGCATTCATGTCAACTGTAAATGGAGTCACGAATACACACCAGAAAAAGATATTTTGGCACTTTTGAAACCTGTTCTCAAATAGCTGAGGAGGGCTGGGATCTGCTGAACAAGGGCTGCTTCTGCTGAGAAGAATGAATGAAATGCTTTCAAATGGCAGATTAGAAAACAGTAAATAACAAACTTTTTGGTCTGGATGATCATTCAAGCAAAAAAGTTGGGGAACTTTTGGAATTCACTTTTGCTTCTATGAAAGCTCAACCATTGCTGGGACGTTTTCAGAAAATACGGTGATTTCTCAGAATGTCCCACTTAAAAACCACGAGTGAACTGAGCCCTTTTGTTTTCATTAAAAACCATTGACCAAACAGCCGCCTCGTGTTTACTCAGCTCAGCTGCCTGTGCTGTTTTATAGACAATATCCCTCTAAAATAGGGCACAGTTCTCCGTATTAAGAGACCGTTGGAGCCACGATGAACTCAGTGCTGGCATCGTAACAGTTACAGTTCAGGGAGCAACATTTTTCTTAGCCCAGTCAATAAATTTGTGGTAGAAACAGTGGTAGCATGGAGTGGTAAAAATAGAGTCCCACAAATGTAAGTTTTCCATGGTAAAAGCTAATAACTGCTATTTTCTAAAATAACAGATCAGTGCTTACCAGCTCAGCAGAAACATACAGACCGTATCAATGCAGTGCAGGTCTCCCACCAGCCCCACTTGGGCAAAAGCATCCAGAAATATACCTGCCTCCAATGGCCTGGAAGTAGGCATGCTCAAGACACAAAGAACAACGGTGCTGCAGTGAAACCCAAGCACTCTGGCAACCCGCAGAGCCGTGGCACCAGCTGAGAATCCCCGTGCCAAGTCCTGCAGAGCATTAGGGCTGTCACAGCTCCAGCGCTGGCCTGCCAGGAATGTCTCCAGCCACGTTGTCCCTTGGTGGTTTGTGGTTTGCAATGGCTATTTGGAGAGGCCATCACAAACCAGCCTGGAGCCTGTATCGCTCCAGGGAACTCTGGTTTCTGCCCTGGGTTATCTGACTGAGCTGGTGCCTCTGCTTTAGTCCCAGTGGGACTTTTTCAGCGGATCTGGGGCTGCCCTGAGCTCTGCGGGGCTGACCAGGAGAAAATCCTTCCTGAGGGTTTGTTCTGAGGGGAGCTGCCTTCTCTGCTGGCAGCTGGCGTTGCTTCATTGGTGTTACAATGCTGGAGATCCTGGGCTGGATGGAGAAGAGGGGCAGGGAGAGCAGCAGGAAGTATTTCACACACACCAAGAGGAAAAGGTCCTGGCTTTTCACTGCTGTGGAAGGCCTGTCTTGTTGTCAGGTGCTTGGACCTTCCTTCTGCCTTGCCCAAAATGGGTGTAAGAAATCAAGCAAGGAATGAATGCTCATTTGAAGGCTTCACACATCATGCCTGACAACTAACTTGCCTTCAAACCTGCTCATGGTTGTCTATGCAGCTCTGCTCTAGAGCTAGCATTGCTCTTCAGAGAGCTCTTCCTTCCCTAAAGTTTACTCTGCTGTTCAATTTACAAAGATCAATCACTCCTCTTTCAGCCTGGCTTCATGAGCCAAGCTTTTCATCTCCCCCTGGAGAACAGCTCTTCATACCCCTTTGTTGTACTTGCTCCAATTTTTGCTCACCTTTTTGAGCTGCAGCTGTACACGGTGTTTCAGATGAGGTTTGATCAACAGCTTGTGCAGGTACATTAACATGCAATACTTCCTTTGGAAGCACTTTATCTGTTATCTCAGATATGCCTCATATCTCAGTTTTCAGAGTAACATCGTGGTAGTGGAAATACAACAGTTGTTGTATTCGAGTATTTCTCTTCCTCTTCTTGCTTCCAGCTGGAAGCCCTGTAATACAGTGGGCAGAGATTCTGGTACTGAGCCACAAAAGCATGACCTAAAGCCTCACTTGGGAATTTCATTACATTTCCAACGCTCCAGTCCTTAAAGACACCAAACTCTTCAGATCCTCCACTTGACCTCCTTTCTACTTTCTCTGCCAAGGTCACTGAGCAAAAGATGGGTTTGATCTGTTCCAAGGTTGAGTTGCAAAACCTCACCACTCCCCTCCCCAACTGTATAGTTCCCCTTTCAGCACAATGTCTTTTTTTTTCTAGCTAAGTCTTTAGCTCCTCACAGTTCTTCCTCTAATCCCCATCTTTTCCAGCTTAAATAGTAATTTCCCAGGAGGCACTGGTATCAAATAAGTTACTGAGGTCCATGCAGATTAGATCTACATTTCTTTTGCCGAGAGAATTGGTACCCAGTTGAAAGACAGTATTGGGTTAGGCTGTCTCAAGCTATTCTGGATGAATCAGTGTCCCCTTCCCTCCTAGCCTCTGTTTATCTTCCTGTTTTCCATCCTTCCTTCAAAATTCATTTTAAACTCCCATGTACCACAGGTTACAAACAGCACTGCTCCACGGGTTCCGTGCTACCTCAGTCAGTTCAGTGCAGAAAATCAGTGTGATAAGTGCTCTGATCTGGGCTTTCTCCTCAGACATACGAATGTCACTCAAATCTTTCATTCATCAGCCTTTTATTACGAGATGTCAATATATTGGTGTGGAGCTCTACACCTCGTCATTTTAAGCCTTGCTCCAACCTTCCTGCCTAGTAGTGCCAAGTCTTCTCCCATCTTCCTTTTACTTATAAGCCTAAGCATCGCTACAGGCTTGGAGCAGAGTCCCTGGAGGTTTTCAAGAATTGTGTAGATGTTGCACTGAATGACATCATTTAGTGGGCATGGCAGGGATGGGCTGACTGCTGGACTAGATGGCCAAAGCAGTCTTTTCCACCCATAATGATTCTATCATTTTGTGATTCTAACAGTGTCTTTTCTACTAGGAGCCCACAGCACCATGGCTTGATGCAATCTTCCTCTGCTGTCTGCTCCTCACCTCTCCCATGGAGCCTCCTTTGCTGCTCAGCTCTTTTCTCCCATCCTCAGTCCCCACCACATGCTGCTCATATCCTTCCTGATGTTGTTTGAGGAGTTGGCCTCCCCTACTTCTTCCTCCTCCCTCTGTAGGGTTGCAAATTCCATATGGTTTTGGGCCTTTGACTTACAGAAATCCCACACCTCCTCCACCTTTAACTCCCTGAGCATCTGTGCCCAGCTGAGTTCACTAAAAAACTTTAATGGCTTCTCCTAGTTTGCCATTTTTAAAACTAAAAACCCACTTACAGGCTTAGGTTTTGTTTTCCTTCCTTCAGAATTAACTCCTGATCATGCGATCCATTTCTATTTTCTATTACCAGCTCTTCTAAGAATCTTTATCACTTGACAAAACCACATTAAAAATGGCATCCACCTTCTGTTGTTTCCATGACAAATTGATGAAGAAGGTGGTCATCATTCCACCAGGAAAACCTGCCTTCTTCTATTAAAGGGATCATTTGTTCTGCAATATGTAGCCTATAAGATGACGCTTGCTGCCATATTCTTGTCACCAGACCTACTGGCTCTCAGAGTGAGCGCTGTAATTCTCTTCAATGGATTTTAAGGTGACTCAGTCTATGCAGGAAGGCAGGTTTAAGGAGCTGTTGCAATGAACTACTGTATCTTGATATCAGACCTGATTCCAGAAATGAGGATGTCTCCTTATCTTATAATTTACCCAGGAAAAAGAGATGTAAGAAGCCAAGGTGCTGCTTGATAGATGAACAGCATCCTTTATTTTACTTTAGAAGTACTGTTTCTGGCTTTGAAAATACCATTTAGGAAATACAAATAGATCTACTGCCATTCAATATTCATACTGGAAAACTTCTAAAAAATGTGTTCAAACACACTCAAATAATCTGCCTCCATATTATAGCTTTGCAAAGAGATAGATGGTTACAAATGAGCTTATCTGGAAAGAAAATTCGTCCATCAATAGCTCTGAAAAATTATAAACTATCGTCTTAGACTCTGAATTGCACTGTCATTTTCCAGTACAGTGCTTAAACTAAACATGCAGGTGATGAAATCACTTGTTCATATCGTCTTGTGTTGGACGCAGTGTCCAGGAGAACACAGCATGTTAGGACACGAAGGGCAGTACATGCAGCCAGGCAGGAATTAGCTGTTGGCCTCTGCTCGTATAATGTCTTAAACACAGCATTTATTAGCAGCAGTAGCAGGGAGAGGCAGAGTTGGGTACAGTGGCTGTGACTGTGTAATTTTAACAGACTCTTAATTTCAGTTTTTCCAGCTTAACCGTGTTTTAAATCACCCCTTAAGTTTACAGCCTAGTGATTTCTGTAACCACCGAGTACAAAGCAGAATTAGATCATTGCTCCATGCTCACTGAGCCTTACAACCTCAAAAGCACAAAACGGGGCCTCAGTGCAGCATCTTCACGGGATCTTCTCCTGTTTCTCTGTTCTCCAAGGAAGGAAACAATATCTGTGGTGGACGGTGTGGCAGTCTCCCCACAAAGGGCTCAGTGGGGCTGAGCCACGTCTCCCTGCTGCGCTGTGAGAAGGATGGAGATGCGGTATTGCTATGGCTGTGCTGCTCACATGCCAAATTCCAGGAGAACACTTCTCTTTTTGTAAAACTCTGGGTTGCTTTCGGACCACTAGAGGGAGGTGCCCGTGCTGATGCGGAGCAAAGGCAGCACTGTGACTTTAAAGCGTTTGTAAATAACATGAAAACATCAAAAAGGAATTTGAATCTGTGTTACCGGGCTGACAAATGGCAAATGAAATATAAAGTAAAAGCTGTCAACTAACAAATGTGCTGCTGAGGGTACGGAGAGATATCGAAAGGGAAGGCTGCGGGAGCAGCACTGCTGTTATGTGAAGGTGGGGAATGGGCTGGGAATGAGCGAGCCACAGAAATGGATGGGAAGGAGATGACTTTTGAGCTAAAAGGGGTCAAATCCCCAGAAACAAACTGTCTGCACATTCTACTCTTATTGGGTGGCTGGTCTGGAGCACTGTGACTCTGCCGAACACCCCGCTCTGTGCTGCCCATGTCCACAAATGTGGCAGCTCCAAGGCTGCAGGGTGGGCTTGTGGGGACCAGGCCATGGGGTAACGATGAGGAGCCATGGGACAGCTATGGGGAGTGGGTGGGTGGTTAGCCTGGGTCTGGGTTGGTTGTGGTTTGGGAAGAGTAAAACTCACCTTGCAGTGTATGCACAAAGCTTTGAGCAATTGCATTTCTCATGGCCATCAGTGCAGCAAAGCTGAGAGACAGGGGAAGGGGAGAAAAGAGGGCTGCGGGGTGAGATGGGCTATGGAGAGGCCCTTTGGTGTGTCTTCATGTGGAGAATAAGTCTCACATTTCAAAACTGCCAAGGGGAGCAAACTGGCTGCCTGTTTGCAGTTGTGGCATCTGCCCCCCAGTTTTATTGCACTGCACGCACTGTTGTGCATCCACTCATGCTTGGTCCTTCTGGACTGTGCGTGCTCACAAGCTTGCTTTTGGAGCAGGTTCTGGGCACTTCACCCACTGCGTGGGACGGTGTCATTGTCACTGCGTGTCTAGAGGTGCAGGGATGGAAACACCACAGCTCTACAGCTGCTCGGGTGCTGCTCTCACGTGCTGCCTTTGCTGTCACATCCATTCCTGTAGCCCGGCATCAGGATGCCTTTCCTTGTCTGTCACTTTGTTGTAGGGAATGTACGGCAATTAGCTGCTCAGACTTCTGACTGTTTCCTGGTTTTTGCTTTTTCTTTCATATATTATTCATCTTTCCTACTTGTATTAGATGTTTGTAAGTCTTCCTCCTTTGAGATGTGAAGAGAGCATTGGGCTTGAAATGCTTGATGGTGGTGACATCTTGGATTTTTTATGTTAGTGTTTGCTTGAACAATTTCGTGTATGGAAATGGAGCTGATGAGCCAGAAGGAGAGGGGTGAGATCTGTGAACAGAGCTGCATGGCTGCCATCCGCTGAAAGTGTCCTGACTGCTGCGCGAGGCTCCTTCCCACCCCAGGACAGGTCTGCCTGAGAGATGGGGGATGCTGAAGAAGAGAGATGCTTGGGTGCTTCTAGATAATTAATTTTTTTGGTATAATTTCTGCGAAGTTATCTTCCCCAGAAAGGCCCTTGTAAGGCAAAGGATCCCAGCTTTTTTCATCCAAAATACAAAAGACTGAGCACCGTGTCCTGCAGCATCGAAGGAAGTTTTTAATTGCTTCGAAGTTAGTGCCTCTCATTTGTGTGAAAATCTGTTATGTGTTCCTGAAGGGTCTATTAATAAAACTGGGTATTAAATACAACAAACAACCTCTCCCCCCCCCTCCCACACACACACACACACACAAAACCCCCACCCAACCAAAATGGTGTTTAAAAAAGCTTTATTTTCAGTAATCACAGGGATACTAACATGCCATCTTTGTCTCATATTCTGCAAAGCCAGGAGGTTTTGGGGGTATCAGAGACATTCATAGCAGCGAACTCATTTTGGTGAAAGCCACTTTGTATGAAAAATGTTGGTGAACTCTTCTGTTGGAGGAGAGGTGGCACCTCTGCTTTCCTCTCCCTCTGTGCTATGTGGCACCGTCTGGCTGTGCTGCTGATACCCAGAAAGGCACTGTGCTTCTGAAGGGCAGTGCAACAGCTGGGTTTGCAAGGCAGCCAAAACCCACACGGAGCAGGTCAGGACAGGGAAACCAAGACCTGTGCTTCCTTTTGATGAGCAAACCCTCGGGCAGTTCTGATCTTTCTGTCCTTTAGAAAAAAGATCTCTACAACTTTTGCACAAGCATTTTTAGAATACGAGGCTAAAAGGAGACACCTGATTTCTTAATTTTGGTTTTCTCTGATTTCCCACATTCCCAGAAATGTGAGCAGAAATGTGCATACCCAGGGTAGGATTGTTGAGAATTGCACTGGCATGGAGTGGAGAAATCTGCAGCTGGACTGAGCTGATTGTATTGGTGGAAGGTTGCAGTAACAGCAACAAACCTCAGCTTTTGCTGACTCACCCATTAGCACTTCCCAAAACCTGTCTGGTTGAACATTTCCACCTGCACCTTAAATGTGCTTCTCTGAGGTGCTGCAGCGAATTATTTCCTGGAGGAGGCTGGCTGTGAATAGGCAGCATGACACAGGCTGAAAAGCACGCTTCCAGGCCCAAATGCCGAAGCTGAGATGATATCAGGAGGAATATTAACGGCACAGGCTCCAATATAACTTTTATTTGAAAACTGCCAGGCAGTGACTTAAAAATACAGCATCTGAAAAGATGTCTGCCTTTCAGCATTTAAACAATGATTTCAAATTCAGTTCACACATCAATAACATCCTTTGAACACAGGACCTGGCATTTATTTCAGCTGGAGTTGCAAGTGCTGAGCGCTTGTGAAAATATGGAATTGGGAGCAGTGCTGTCCACAAATAGACGAAAAACTCTCGCTCTTAAATCTTTGGAACGCGCTACGTGAGTTTGGAAGGGTTCGCTTTCAGTGTTAGACACATTCAATATTTATTCCCTTACAATCTGGTTTCAGCCCAAGTTCAGAAGCCTGTTGTTTTGATCAGATTGTCAAAAAAGAGAAGATTTTGTCAGAAAATTTTGAAGACGGAACATAAACATGGGGGCAATTCTTATTTTTGCTGGAAGGATGAAAATCCAAATCCCGGAAGATTTCAGTCAGGTTGGATGGGATAACTTTAGCCTGACTTTCCAGAGAAATCAAACCAAGTTGCTGCAAATAACCCTTTTATACAAAGTTGAATTTTTTCGGAATGGGAAAAGAGTATTCATTCGGTTAAGAAGAACCCTGGTGGCATTTTTATCCTCTTCCAGCCACCCTAGAACAGCACTGGAAGCACTGATCTACCGATTAGCATTCTAGTGGTGTTTGTGTTTTGTCACACTCGAGGAGTGGATTTGTCCGTTCTTATTATGACTTTGGTTACCGCAAGACTGGTGGACTCTGCTGTGTCTCCAAAACGGCCCCCAGGAAGAAGCCATCCCTAGAGATAAGTACTGAGAGATGCAGCAAGTCAGTCCTAATGCAGTGAGTATGGAAACATCCACAGAGACTTTTCTTGGGTCAAATCACGCCGTAAAGGAAAACTCAAGATGAGATACATGGAAAACGAAAACTAACTTGAAGCATTTCAGTTCTGCCCATAGCAATCTGCAGGTTTGGGATAACTCTGTTAAAAGGCCTAGAGAATCTTCAGGGAGGGTGGTGGAGTCACTGAAGCTGGAGGTGTTCAAGAAGTGTGGAGCTGTGGTACCTGGGGGCATGGCTCAGTGGGCAGTGTTGGTGGGTGGTTGAACTAGATGATCTCAGAGGTCTTTTCCAACCTTTACGATTCTATGATTCGGCAACAGACATCCTGTTGTATCCACACAAAGATAAGGAGGAGCAAAGGTTTTCCTCAAGGAAAAAATAAAGAAAAAGGAATTCTACGTTTGCTTTTGTGATAGAAGACAGTGAGACCAAGAAGATACTTGGGGAAAGGACCCTTTGGTTGAGGGGGGAGGAGGTGGGGCAGGTGACAAGGATTTACGCATGTACCATACAACCTGGTGGGCACCATGCTGTGTGAGCGGTGGGTAACTCAGGGCTCATCCTTGCTGTGCTTGGTAGGTCCTGCTCTGACCGAACCGCATGTGGTATCTGACCTGCTGGGGTGGGACTCACATAGAAGGACGTGACCTGACCTCGAGTTTCACGCCTTGTGCATTCCTCCCACCATGTGTGGAGTGAAAACCAGTGTGATGGAGTAGGCCAGAAACAGCTCAGACCCTGAAAGTCCTCGATACGGAGCTGCAGCTTGGCACTGCAAGGCTGCAAAGGTCACTTTTCCCAGTGGGGAGAGAATTAGCCATTTCAGCCTGGGGAATAAAATCTACTTTTAACAGAATGGGCAAGCTTCATTTGATGCATGGCAAAGCTCCATGGGCTCCATTGGGCCGGATGTCACGGCGGGAGTGGACTCCGCTGAGGAAGCCCAACTATTTTAATATTAATGGTCGTCAGGGTTTTGTACTCAGTACAGACGTGCCTGGAACTACAAAAACAGCTCCAGGGAGTTGCAAGGGGTACAAAAAAATTACATTAAAAACTGTCCAAATTGGAATAATTTAAAGAGAGTTTAAAAAGGGTATTCAAGAATAGACTTGTTCTAAATGTCTCCATGCTGATTTCACTGCCTCCAAATGTGAGGTACAGGTATTTGCAGAGTTATAAGTAGGTCAGTTATTTTTGTCACTCATTATTACTTGTGAAAAATGTGTGTAGCAAACGTACCAACATACTGCAGCAGCTGAATTTGGGACGCTTGCATTTCTTTTACACGTTTTTAGGATATGTCTAAACGACACGATTTCCTGATTGCAATGTAAAAACCAATTATTTCCAAAGTCCAGCATATTGGGACATGCCACACGGAGCTCCATTCTGCTGTCACGAAACTGCCTCTGAAAATATTTTTGCAGCTTTGCTGCACTGTGGTCCTCAAAGGAGCTGGATGCACCTTGCAGAAGTTTGGTGAGCTCAAGCATTTCACCTGAGCTGCAGGATAAGTCTTTTTTTCTGCTGTTATTTGCAAAAAGTCTTACAAAGCAATAAGTCTGGGAGTATTCCAGACTCTTGGGCAGTGCATGCACAGTGTCACACTAAGGTTGCATTTTCTCTTGCTTCAAGTCTATGCTGGCTGTCTCTATAGCCAGCAAGAGAGACTTGGGCACACTCAGTGGGGGTGCACCTCACTTGAAGCTGGGGGCTGAGCCTTCTCAGAGAGGTTTTGTTTCTCCATGGACCTGTGGACATGCTTTTAAAGACAGTGCAGTTATCAACATCAGTGGAGATATTCCCATCAGCTGCAGATACTCTCGATGTTCAGCACAGCCCTACTGTAGTCAGATGCTACACTCCAGTTACAGTGTGAAGAAGGCCAAGTAGAAAACTCCAGGAGCAACTCCTGGCAATACAGCTGAGTATTTTGGGTAGCTGTTGTGCTATTGAGAGTTCATCACTCTTGTATGGAAGAATGACAGCTGTAGGGAAAAGTGCTGTTGTCTCCCAAAGTCATAAAGAGCTCAAAGGGACAGATTGGTTTTCCTATCCCTAAAGGTGTGTGGATGGTTGCAGAGGAAAAAATGAAGTTTTTAGGTCCTGAGCTGGGTGCCAGCAGAGGGCAAAATAAAAACAGCAGCTACCCAGTTCCAGGATAAATCAACTCTTGTGGGAAAGCTGCTGAATATGCTGACTCCAGGACTTCATTTCTGCCCTTTCCAAATGGCAGCTCATCTTCCAGCATCCCTACCTTGACGAGGACACTGCATCCATCTGTTCACTGTCAGAGCATAAAATACAGAGGATGGCAAACACATAAACAACTCTTGGGTTAAGGATAACAGGAATGAGAAGTCCCTCTTGCTCTCTGACCACTGCTGCTTTCAGCACTGCCAACAGCCATTGATCTGTGGAGTGTTCCAGTAGAGTCACTTTTGTGAGCAGAATATGTGCAGAGCTCCTGGAAACACCTACGGGCTGGTCATTTCAGCCCTAGGGGACTTTCCCTCGTGCTCCTTGGGGTATGCATGCAGAGGTGACTGGAGAGAGGATGGGCTCCTGCACTGATGCCTCAGTTTGTGCTTAGAAATATCAGTAGCAACCTGGAGATTTTGTCAGTGCTGGTGATGTTCACTGGAGTTCGAAAGAAAATTTTACATATCTTCCAGGTAAAAATGATGTTTCCCCACCTCCTCATTTCAGATCATCTCTTGGGGCCTTTCTCTCTCTCAGGGGAAAAAGAGAAAAAGAAAAAAAAAATTCTACTTCTTGCAGTGTTGCCTACTAAAATTATGGCCTGTGGGCTCAGCTGTGACACTGAGATCCTCAGAGAGATCACTTACTGAATTTTCCTTTGGTATTTTTAAGTTTCGTGTCATTCAGCTTCAAAGGGTGCAGTTCTGGTGTTCAAAATAAGAAAATAATGAATCATAAAATGGCTTCTTTCCTCTAGATCATCCCGTGTTTCCCATTACCTTACCTAGTCACCACTTTTTTGTCTCCTTCAAAACTTAATGCTGCCTATTTTTGAAGCCTGTTTTCACAAAAGAGCTCTTGTCTTTCTATAACACCTAGCTTGAGATGGAGTTCTGCTATACAGAAATGCCTAAGGGTGATCCTCAAAGATGTTTAAGCATCTAAATTCCACAGAAATTGGAGGGAATGTGGTTTATAAATGCTTCTGAAAAGCCAGGGCTTGTACTTCTGCATTAGATGCATTTGAAAGCCCGGCTCTGAGCAGAACCAAATGCAGCCTCAGGGATGACGTGCAGACAATCCAGGCAATGGCTTTAGGATGTTGCTTGGATATTTTTTCACTCATACAGAAAATCACTCAAAATACATTCATGGAAGATTTCTGAGCCTATCTGAACACGTTCTCAAAGTGAATCTGTAATTTCATTCCAATAATTACATGAGAAATTTTAAAATATTCTCACACTTAAAAATCAAAAAGTCGACCAAAATCAGAGAAATTGCACACAAAGGGATCAATGGATCTCTTTAGACAAACGAGGCCTTTGCTCTTGGGTCGGTAAGAACCTGTGAGTGGTCAAGAGCACTGCTTCCACTTGCCTTGTTACTGGCCTATGGACACAGCTATCCAGTCTGAAATAGCCCTTCCTCCTCAAATAGTATTTTTGCCTCCCAGTTTTCCCTCTACTTTTTTGGACCATTGCAGTCACGTTCCAAACCTGGATTCTCTTAAGATCCATGGTAGTACAGTGCCAGCAAGGACTGGCTGTGGCAGCAGAGGGGCACTCTGACGATACGGCGCTGACGTGGAAGTGCGTATGAAGCAAAGCAGCGTCATTGATTTCCTCCACTGGGGAAATACTGCGCCCATGGACATTCTCTGATTCCTGCTGAGCAGATGGAGACCAACCCGTGGATGTGAGCACAGAGAAGCGGTGGGTGGTGCATTTCAGCAGTGGAGTCAGTGGGTCACCTCCACTGATACCGGCTTGTACAAGCACGGCATGCAGCTCTTGTTCATCGCTGGCAAAAATGCATAGCCAGTGCTGGTGACTATGCCGAAAAATAGCATTTTGTAGCTGAGAATTTGCTCTATCAAATAGTGTTGCTGTGCTCCTTGTGTCTGTTGTAGTTTCCATGGAAATAAATATGAGGCATTACTTTCAGAGCAATCTACATATGAGAAGAAGCCAAGAGTTGCTTAATCTGAGCAGGAAGGCACAGCTTCTGATTAGGAATGAATCCTGGTTCCTTTTTGTGACTTGGCCCTGGGAAACCTCTGCAAAAGATCATGGCCGTCCAAATGGCAGATCCCTGCTTCCACAGAGGCATCGGATTAAAGCAGCCACATTAGGAAAGGAGCTGAAACTGCCCTGCATTCTGGACATGTTGTTGCCCTGATCTAGAGTCTTCTACCACTGAGAGGGTTGAAACACATCATGTCCTACCGCTGAGAGCATTGTGTTTAATGTAAGGTAAAACATGACTTGAATCTGTATTACGTTACGGCTTTTAAAAACAACAAAAAGAAAGCAGGCTAATTCCAGACATCATTCCTTGTTTTTAAACCAAGCTTGCCTTTGCTGCAGCTTGACAAACCATTTTTAATAACTGAGATGAAACATCAGACTGTGACCTATCACATCACATTGCATCAGTCAAATTGTGTTACATCCAATAATAAACCACTGCAAGTGATGTTACCCAACATGACAAGCCAAATATAAACCTCGAGCTGGAGAATTCAAAGAAAAATGCAGTTTTGATAAGCCAAGATCTTAAAAAAATCTGAGCTGCTTTTGATGGTGATTCTTAGATTTATTCCGAAGTTGAAAACCCTTGGAGAGTTTGGACTGGCTGTGAGCAGGCATCTTTTTTTTTCTAGAAAGTTCTGAGGATATCTGGCTTTTAATTACTTAAAAATCAAATTTCAGGTACCGTTTCTACAGAAACAGAATCAGCAGATTCTTACATACAGCAGGTGGTGCAGGAAGGACCTGAAAAGGAGGACCTCGCACTCCCTCTTGAGATTTAGGGCGACTGTTGTGTTTGACTTCTATTAATCCATAAACCCAGTTTCAGTGTGCTCCAGGAGAGTGGTGACTTCTTGTCAAAAGAAGCATGGGTGAAGATGTGGAGGAAAAATTGAGCTTTTCTGACTTCTCACTGTCGTGTGATTCGGTTAAAAATCTTGTGAGGGAATTTGTAATATAAAGAAGGGAAATCTCAGAAATCGAGTCAAAATCGCTTTGGGTGAAATATTCTGACAGTTTTGCTCTTGGAGAGCTTTGTTGCTGCAGCCAACAGGGCACAGAAGGTACATTTTAGGTTTAGAGAGAATGCAATATCAGTACAAAATCTTTGACCCTGGAACTGGAGGAGCAGCTCAGGCATTCGCCAAACCCTAATTCTCATTCTTTCAGAATTAGTAGCATTGTCACTTCCTACGTTCACTGAGCCTGATGGCTGTGCACAGGACGTATTAGTAGGAGAATGAAGGATGGATTCAGGTCTGTGTGTAGTTCAGCAGAGTCACTTTCGAAACACAAAATATCTCGGCACGTTTTCACCCAATTTCTTCTCAGTGATTTCTGGTCTGGTTTAGTTTCATACTTTGTCATCATGTCATGGCCAAAACAAATGTAACGTACTGCAGTATGACCAGGGATAATCCCATATGGGCATCAAGAGGAGCATTTCAACACAAACTACTTTTACAAACTACTTCGACCCGGAATTTGAAGGATACTCGTGCATTCAAGATGTAGGTGTTTGCTCGTAAATCCCTGCTGGAAGCTGCTGTCTCAGAGCCTAAATATCAGCGGCTGTCCTAGGCTGTACTGAACCCCCAGCTATCACAAAGCTGCCATCATTTTGAACGGTGCAAAACTGCTGCAATCAGCCAATTATGTTGGTAAGTGCTGTTTTGTGTCCAAATCTCGTGGGAGCAGCAGGTCCTTTGAAAATTCAGCCCCAGCCCAGTTCCTTTGTTCTGAGGTCTGCGTTCCCTGCATTGGTGTGTTTGGCAACAAACGCCTGCACGCAGCGTAGCTGAAATCACTGAGAGATACGGCCGTGGGGATTCTACACAACAAATTATGAGTCACTCACATGAAAAACTGTATTAAAATTCAAAGTACGTTGCTGCTAAAAAGAAATAAAACGCAATCAAAAACTCCCAAATTCTGAAATGTCTCCGTCTGTTTACTGGATGCTTTGATATCAAACAAAATTCTATCGAGTTGCGTCTACTTTTAATATTTCTGTGTTCGTGGAAAAAATAGCATATATGCTTTATCTACTGTTTCTTATTCCTTTTCCTTTATTTTGCACAGAAAGAGAAAAGAGATTGATAGAGCTGAAATTTGAAGCCAATCTCAGGGGATTAGTTTCATATTCACTTAGTTTCCTGTAAAGCTTCTGAATTTATAGTTATTTTTAAAGAAAAACTAAACTGAAGGTTGAAAGCCATTAGCAATAACTCACTTGGATTTTAACTCATTCTGATGTTTACTTATTTTGATTTTAATGTACTCTGATATTCTTATGCCGCTTGTTGGCATATTTCCATGTATTCAAGGAGCCAAATTGTTCTTATTTGCAATTCTGCAGGAAGAAATACTGAATTCCAGACCCACCAAACAATCAAAGTCCTTAAGATTTAATCTATCCATTTGTTTTAGATTGGTAATGATTTAATTTAACCCCTTCAGAAATTTCATAGTCATCTAGTCTGATACAATTGCATTCAGATTCATGGAGGAGTTTCTTGAGGGGCAAAGAATCTCAGAGCTGCAATGAGCAGAAATATTTTTGCATGTGATATAACCACAAGGGTGAAGAGCACAAACCAACCTGCCAAATGCTTCTTGCCCACGTTGACATGGGCTGTGTTTGAATGAAGGCTTTCTAGTGCTCTAGTGACCAGATGGCACTATTTGGGTGGCAGTGTCTTCATAGAATGGTATCACAGAATCACAGAATGGCCTGGGTTGAAAAGGACCACAAAGATCATCTCGTTTCACCCCCCTGCCGTGTGCAGGGTTGCCAACAACCAGACCAGGCTGCCCAGAGCCACATCCAGCCTGGCTTCCAGGGATGGGGCATCCACAGCCTCCTTGGGCAACCTGTTCCAGTGCGTCACCACCCTCTGGGTGAAAAACTTCCTCCTCATATCCAACCTAAACCTCCCCTGTCTCAGTTTAAAACCATTCCCCCTCGTCTTATCACCATCCACCCTCATAAGCAGCCGTTCCCCCTCCTGTTTATACACTCCCTTCAAGTACTGGAAGGCCACAATGAGGTCTCCCTGGAGCCTTCCCTTCTCCAAGCTGAACAAGCCCAGTTCCCTCAGCCTTTCCTCATAGGAGAGGTGCTCCAGCCCTCTGGTCATCTTAGTGGCCTCCTCTGGATCCGTTCCAAGAGCTCTGCACCTTTTTTTTGCTGGGGGCCCAGGCCTGGTGTCCAGGTGGAAACAAAGTGAGTGTGAGATCCAGAGCTGTGTGGCAGGAATTGGTGCACAGCACAAGAGAAGAGTCCACTTGTAAACAATAGTGTAGAGTAATTCAAAAGGAGAAGGACGTGCACAGGGAACTGAAATAAAATGCTTACATACAAATAGAGTAATTGCCCAACCGGTCCCAACAGTAGCCAAACCCACCGTCAGTTCTGGTTTGATGTAGCAGCAGTCTCACATGGAAATAAAATATGGGAAATAATTATTTTGCTCTATTTGGCATTCATGCAGCCTCAGCCGGAGCCTGTGTCCAGTTCAGGGCACCACATGACAAGTATTGGAGAGAATCCAGAGAAGAACAGTAAAAATGATGAGAGATTGAAAATCCTGACCTCTGAAGACAGGTTAAAAGTACTGGATTTTTTCTAGTCTTGAAAAGTGGAACAGTCAATCATTTTTCAAGGCTGGTTTGGAGTGATTTGTAGGAAAAAAAAGTTACACTGTCCTTAGGATATGATATTGGGATGATTTTGTGTTGACCTAGATTATCTAGGAAGGCTGTACAGCCACTTAAATTGGAATTCAAGGGAGTGGTACTCAGTACTCCTTGGAGAGTGCAGTGCCTGATTGGTTGGAAATTCTCACCTGAGGTCACAGTGGCAGATTCCCAGCTCCCAGGAATGGAAGGAGGGGATGCTGCCCTGCACCCTGCTCCTGGAAACTGGGACCAAGTGCACGTGCACAGATGCTCGTAGACTGCCATCCACCAAAGGTGACTCTCCAGGGAGGCAGCCTGTATTTCCCTGTGGTTTGCTCCAGTGGTTTATGGGGCTGACCATCACATACATTTCAGTATGTTTGTTTTCGTCTTCCAGCCGCTGGTTCAAGATGACTCAGCTTCCAGGTTGTTATTGCTCTGCACTGTTACCCAGCATTTCTCCTCATGAACATACAATCACTTCACAGTCTCTTACAAACAGAGACCACCAAGCTGTCAAAGTCCCACTGGAAGTATTCACCTTGGATGCTGTTCCTCACTGGCTCTTACTGCATCCGATTCGTATTAAAGGAATTGATAACACTGAAAAAAGAAAACCCAACATTGAAACAAAAACGAGAGGCATCGAGCCTTTAAGATTGCAAATGTTCATAAAGCTGTTCTTCAGACCATGCGCTGCTCCTGCCGGTAACCACTCACCGTGAACCTTACCCCTGCTACCCCCAGAGCACCATGACCACCACAACACTGTTATCTTCCGAAATAGAAGCTAAGTTGCAAAATCTGCTTGGAAACTTGTCCGTAAGTCTTCGAAGATAAGCTTCAGTATCAGTTCTTCACTGGCTTCAAATTAGCTTTGCTTTGGCTACACTCTCTCCCTCGCTCCCTTGGGTTGCAGTTGGATGCTGGCACACCACACTCCATCCGTTCTGTCAGCTGCAATCACATCTGCAATATGCAACAAAGAGGAAATCAAGTTTGTCTGAAACAGGGTATTTTCCCATCAAATCTCGTCGAATGATGCTCACGATGTTACTACCTTTGCTTTCAGCGCAGGTGGAGCTGCTTCTGCCTTTTCCATCCTTTTGCCAGGACTAAGGTGACATCCCTGCCTTCCTGGTATCCAATTACCTCTCCCATTTTCTAGATTTTTGCCTTGAACTCCCAAATGAGTAAAAAACGAACAGCCATAAACCAGAGACTTTGATCAGCTCTCTTTGTACTGTAGGTGCAAGCCATCCAAGGCTGCTGATCTTAAAATGCTCTTGTACAGCAGATGTAGCTTAGTGTTTTATCTTTGGTTACCGATGACTTCGTAAATACTTCATTGACTTTACATGGGAAAAGTACATCAACTTCCTTCTTTTCAATTATATAACAAATATTTATTGCATATAGCCATTCCCATTTTAAATATCCTCTTGACAGCAAATAACTAGCAAAGTAATAGGTATTTTAGAAAGTATTACTGCTGGGCAATCTGCTGGAAAATAAGCAAGTACATGGTTGTCTCCAGGCAATGTGGATGCAACGAGTCCTTCTTTCTGTGATATGCACATTGCTGAGACACCCCTTCCAGAGCACACAAACCAGTAACCTACATCTGCTCCATGGCCTCATGCAATGGCAAGAATACTCTCCGGAGTGGTATCACAGCAGCATCACCAAGGCTGTTATCCATGGGACAGACAGACAGAATAAACAGCAGAGCTGCTGAACAGCAAATCATGCCAGCCAAACCTGATGGCTGCGGCTTTTATTTTGCTGTATGGTTCAGACGGTTCAGCTGTTATAGCTCTGTGACTTCTTTTTCCTAGAAAATTAATCTTTTTCAATCTGTTTGTGGTGAAGGTCATAATGGAAAATGCTCTGTACTGGAATGAACTGACAAACTCAGGGAAAAGAAACAAAAAATAGAGGGAGGAAAGCACTGCAGAGGGATTTGTTCTTCAAGAAAAAGTGAAAGTACTAACTGTATTAAAAAATTTAGATGAATAGCTGCACCACAGTGTAAATTCGGTGCTCAGTATGTCAACTCAAACACAAGTAGTGAAATAAGTTAAAGAATTAGAGTCCTATGAGGTCTTGTAACTCTGCCTCGTCAGCCTTCCCCAGATCTGTGAGGAGTGGTTTCAGTACTGTTCTCCTAAAGCACTGCTTAAATGATCTGCTTCAGCATTATCTTCATATTTTGGCAGCAGACCAGAACTTGTATTTGACATCAGTGACAGCACGATACAATGGGTAATCCCCAGCCTGAAAAGCCAATTGCAGGAGGCAGTCTTTTGTCTCATCAGCACAAGAGCAATGATGCAGGAGAACCACCAGACGATGCTGATAGGAGATTCTGTAGATGTTTAATTTCTGACTCCTTTCTTCTTGTTGCACAGTCAGAATGCTACACTTGCTGCTAAAGGTGGCCTTGCTGCAGCAGCTGTATCTAAGGTGAGTTTAAGATCCACGCTGAGCTCTGCTGATTGAAGATACCCAATCTGCAGATGAATAAAAACATCAGCTTTCAACTTTCAGTTAACGTGCAGATTTTCCATTCTTGGCCTATTAAACTGAATCTGGACCTGACTACAAAGGGAATTAAAGGCTGGAATAATTCCATCAATTTTCCCCAAACTGTATAAAACTTTGACTTTCATTGGTGTGGTCAACTCAACATGCAACAAAACCCTCCCAAGACCCCTTCATACCCTGTAAAATGATGATGATTACTGCCTGTGTGGCAGGAGAAGCTTAGTTTGCTACATCAGTGTCCAAGATATCACCTTCTTCTATAGCAGGATGTGTAGAAACAGCTCATGCAAGGCATTGAGTTGGCACACAACAATTGGCTAGTTCAAATTTCTACAAGATTGTTTACAGGGGAATTTGCCTTGGCAGGCTTTCGGCCAGGTCTAACGCTGCTGTCCTACAGACTGCAAAAGGCTAACATTTATACAGTGTCACATGGCCTGCTTAATCCAACAGGAATGTGATCAGTGCCCTAGTTTGATCTAGACCAAACTTGTACTGAATGGTGAGCTGAGATTGCACGGATGCACATTTAGTCACAGCCTCAGAAATGTTATTCTTTGAAAATTAATTAGAGCAAAAATATTGCTTTACCGAAGCAACACTGGGGAAAAAAGAGGAAAAATGAGCATTACGTTAATCCTCAGCTGCCTCGAGGAGAATAAGCAACAAACATCCAACAGCCATAATCTATTATCTTCCAGTTTCCATCATCTTAGGACAAGGTCCCACGTGAACCCTGTCAGCAGAAAGTCTGATCACTCCATGGGGCACCCGCCATGCATCCCTATTAGCTGTTAGGAAAACACCTGGGCTGATCCATTGCCCTGATCTCTGTGAGCAAGATAAAGGCTCACCTTGTCAAGCCACACCTTTTAGCACACAGGAAAATTTGCTGGTGTCCTGAGGAGATCTGAAGGGTACAAAATAAAAAGCAAGTTGCAAAGCCAGCCACAGCAATAGTGGCTGGGAGGATGGCAGAACGCTTTGCTTTCCCTGTGAAATGCTGTCAGTTCAGGCTGGGGCTGGAATCTCAAATAAAATGAACCTGTTTTTCCTGCCTGGAAACATCTCAGGACTTCCAAGCAATCTGGTGTCAGATTGCCAGCAGTGTTGGGCAAATGATTTATTCCACAGTTTTGGTATCTCTTTCTTTTTTTTCTCTCTACGTGAGTAGTTCAGGATGTCTTCAAATATACAGCTTGATCAGATTTCTTCAAAGAAAAGATGGCAGGGCTCTTTTCCAGTCCATGATCATTATGCTAGGAGAATGAGACTCCTGCAGTACAGAGAGCTGTGCTATGGTTTCTGTTCCTATACTTCCTTTATGCCCTTCTTGGCTGAAGTAAGTTACTCTAAGAATGCCTGGGCAAATGTGTGCTAGGAGTTTGGTTGCCTAACGTATGCCATTAACAGTTGTTCAAAGTAAAAAGAGCAGTAGTCTTGGCTGAGTCAAATGTTATCCATCTTTTTGCACGGATGATGTGCCCCTGAGCCAAAGGAGAGGTCTCTCACAGCACTCGCAGCCCAACAGCGTATGCCAGCACCCAATCTGGATGCAAAAGACCAGAGCTACCAGTGTGATTGGGCTCTGGGTGCCTCTTCAAGCTTGTAAAGTCTCAGTGAGATATCTGGGAAGCTAGGAACAGAGATGGGCATGATGGGCTCAACCCTAAGAATTTAAGGCAACGTCTACCTCACTACTCCAGGAAAGTTATTGTAAAAAGTAAGAAGCTCACTAAAAATGTACAGCTCTGTGAAGTGGGGGGCAGTGCACGTGGATAGATGGATATTAACTTTATGCACAGGGTGGGAGGGGAATGCTGGAGGCAGCTGGGAAATTTTACACCCACCTTGGCAGAGTTCAGGTTAAGAATGAAGTAGCAAGAAAGAAACAGTAAAGGTATGGCGGAAAATGGGATTTGATGAAACGGGGAAATTGCCTTAAAAAATTGTTTAATATACTCTTTAAATGCTTGATGTATCAGACAGTAAGTTGCAGCAGTGTTTTAGAAACCTATTCCATTGCAAATATATATATATATATATACACACACACACATATATATAGAGAGTTCAGATAAGTGTTTCCCTCTTGGCAGACAGCTAAAGAAATTCACTAAACAAAGAACAGAGAGTGGCCTTGCAATAAATGTAATCCATGTGAACAGGTTTGGGGTGGAAACCAACAATAACTACAGGCAGCAATGCATAAATGTGCTGACACTTTCTACTATGAGACTCAATTCTCTTTTTTTGATAACATTGCTACTTTTGTTCACTCGGGTTGCCCTCTCCCACCACAGTTTTTCTTCAGTTTGGGTTTGGAAAGTTTCTGCTGTGGATCGTAATTAGGGCTGGAGGTCTCTGAATTTATTGGCCCTGACTCTGACAACAGCCCATGCAAGGGGCCAAAACGATTCCAAGCTTTTTTCCTCCAAAATGTTTTAAAAATCTGGAAGCTCATCCAAGTATTACATTAAAAGGAAAGTGAGGCTCTAAAGGGGAGCACCAAGAAATTTGAAAATGGCATAGAGTCGGTTGCCCTGATCTGTCGGCCATATGGCCCAAGAGCCCCAGCTTGTCTGCCTGGCAGAGCGGTTGTCTAATATCATTGCAAGAAGTCAGGAGATTATAATGCCATATAATACTAGATTTTCCATTTTAGCCTGGGAGAAAAAAAAGATCTGTAAAAATATGACTTTCACATTACAATTTCACTTGAAATATTTATTGCTGTTTGTGCATAGCTTCGGCAGTGGAGAGAATCTCCCATTACAGCTTTGTTATGACTATTTCAGCGAGGATCATCACTTACATCCACAAATGGCTTTTGGTGCCTAAATATCTCTTCTGTTTAAATCCAGCTTACAGACTCCTCTGACAATCGCTGATGTCCTTCATAGCCATTGTATTCTCTTGCAGATCCATATTCTTCATGTTTCTACCCAAGCCCTGGATCTACCCTTCTGCTTCTGACCCTGATTACAGTCTGCCTCTTGCCAAATCGTGGGTTAATTCTACGTGTCTGACACAGACATGCTTTCCCAGCTCTGCAATGCAATGATCTCAGGGAGACTCTGTACCTAACACACCTCTGCACTCCTGCAGAGAGAGCTAAGCAAGTGTCTTCTCTTCGTGGTGTCCTAATATGAACAGTCCAATGCGGAAACACTTTTTTCATCTCCCACACAAGTTACTTACTGGGCAGGAAGGAAAGAGCTGGAGTTGCCTTTGGTACAGCTCAATGGCTTTGACTTCTGCTGGATGTTGTGGATGGATGGATTGGCCATCTCCTCTTTTACCATCTGGAGGGTGACCCAGCTCTGGAGCAGGTTGCCCACACAGGGTTTGCGTCTCCATTCTTGGAGACATTCAAAACCCAACAGGACTTCATCCTGAGCAACCTGCTCTCAGAATAAGTAGGTGATACAGAATCATAGGATTATAGAATGGCTTAGTTGAAAGGGACCTTGGAGTTCATCTGCTTCCATCCCCCTGCCATGGACCGTGTTGAATATCCAGCATTTGCTCCTGTGATACTTCACAGTTATCTCAGATTCCTGTTTTCTGAAGACCCACATCCCATTGAAGAGTGAATGATGAGTGAGATCCCTTGTTTTATACAGGGTGGATAAATTCTCATGAAATATAATGTTTCTATGAGAGGCATATGCTAGAGTTAGATGATAGGATTCTGGGATAATACGAGCTGGATTTGATTTTAGGTTAGTCCTTGGAACAGAACTTTGCAATGCTCAGAAAGCTATTAAATCATGGGCTGACCTTGCTGAGATTTTCAGCTTCTTGTTTCTTTTTGCACACAGTTCCACAGTGCAGATGTGCGTGGAGATCGTGTGATGCACTTTTATTTCCACCATATTGCTCTTTCTTTGGGTGTTGTTTGGGTCACTAGAGGCCGATTATAACCATGTAAAGCTGCCTGCCAGTGAACTCATCTGCAGAAGAGCTCCAGTCCCGATGCTTATGTGAATATTACCTGTACCTGGCATGCATTCTTAGATGGAGTTTCAGCGCAGATCCCACTTCTCCCCAGATAAACATGGTCTAATTTATTCTTCAGGGGGTTGCTGACCCCCAGTGACTGAGCTGAGGCACTTCCCAAGGTGGTCATGTCCCTTAGAAGAGCACAAACTGGTACCCAGGTTCAAGGAGTTCATCAAAACCGCTTCCCCAAAAGCACTACCAATTAAATAGTTGTTAGAAGGTGCTAAATCCTAGAAATGCCTGTTCCAAGCACAAACAAAACCAGAGAAGTCTCAGCGCTGCTGCTGCAAGTTTCAAAGGAATCCAAGGAAGCAAATTGATTTAGGCACTTGGATTTAGTCTGTCTGCAAAGGAAAATTTCAGCAACTTAACTCTGCCAGTGTAATTATACACCTACAAGTACAACTCTTCACATGAGCACTTGCAGGCAGCTGAGTTTTTTTGTTTTATCTTGCATTGCATTCAAAGCAAAGACACTAAACTGGAAAAAGCATCTGTAGGAAGGAACTTGAGTGGGAGTTGTACTGGTAAAATTGTAACGGTGGTATAATTATCCTGATCAATTTTCCATATAAAACAGACTTCAGAAGAACTCATTTGTTAAACAGTGTGTAAGCCTCAGCCTTTACTCTTGTGGCGTCTCTGTTCACCAATCAACATAATGAACATAGGCAATTAAGGTGCACCAGGAACCTGGCTACGTTTCCTGAAGGCATTTCCCAATGTCCAAATGCTTGATTTGCAAAATTAACGAGCTGCTAAGGTCCCTTGGTATAAATCAGCACATCTCCACTGACTTCAGCTGAGATCCTCTTGCACAGACCGGCTGAAGCTGTGTTCTTTGTTCGCCAAGGTCTGCTGTAGGAAGCAGAATTATGGTTATTTTCAATATTTACATCTTGATCCCAGAAGTTAATTTGGACAGTGTAACCAATGATTGAATTAAATAGCAGCCTCGGCACAACCGTAAGCACTTGTGCTGAGCAAAAATGGCACTTTTCTGTGGCGTGAACTCTGCATAGCGAGGTGCCATTCTCTGCTCTACCGTAATGGCCGGTCTCAGAGACCCCAGTTTTCATCCAAACAAATTTCTTCCCACAAAACTACATAAAAGCTGCAGGATTGAGCCCCCCAGAAGCCAGGAACCAGCACTGCCTCCTCATTAGCAGTAGGATATAATAGTAGCTGTGGTACATTTGCCATTTGCTAGGTGAATGCCATTTAAATATATAAAAGATTCTGGTACTTGATTGTTCAGCGGCAGAAAGCGAATTGATGTCAAGTCCTTTGCTCACAACTGTGTTGGCTAATGCTGCCCTCAGGGGGTGAGTCTCTTTCTAAAACCTGAAGTGTTTATGGCTGATTTGAATGAAAGTGATTTGCTCAAAAACCTTCCCAGTATTTAGTGGTTTGAGCTTTAGAGGACCGGCCCTACTCCTACAAAGGATCTGATTTCAATTCTGTACTTTGTTCCAGAAAAGCATAGAGAGAAGAAAGAATGCATGGAACAGTGTGAGAGGTGCAGCGTGTCCTGTTTTAGCAGCAGTGTGACCCACAGCTTCGTCCCCCTGCTGCAGGGACCTGGCTTTGCTCAGGAGCAGCATTAATTTGTAGGCAGAAAGGGACATAGGGATCTGAATTTGGCCAGCGGCTGCTGGCAGCATCCCTCCAAGTATTTGTGCTTAGGTGATATCGTTAATACAAGATTGATTATTGGGCAGCCTTCACTGTTCTTCTCTTGCATGAATATTCTTATTGACACAGCTCTGGTCAATGCTGCGCTAATCAAACATCACACAAAAGAGGGCTTGTGCTTCCCAATGCAAACTCCCTAACTTGTGAGGAAAGAGTTTTGGCCAACCCAAGCAGAAGAATGGAAATCCTAAAGGAGCCACGTTTACATAACCTCCTTGCAATTTTAAACGGCTGATGAATTGCAGCTTTGCTGTGGTCCTGATCTTATATGTATGAGGGCTGCTCTGAGAGTAATGACTCCTATCTTCTTGTGCTGGCCAATAACATCATAACATTCTCTTTATACATTAGTCACAAGAGAAAGATCAAGGAAGGATTTGGTACAGTATTCAAGTAGAGTGAGAGATATCAATAGGTGACACAAAGGTGGCCGAAAGGTTTAATGCCTCTTTGGCATTCACTAAATAAGTCACATGCAGTCAGACAGTGACCACAATTAAAACTCGTGTTAAATGGGAAGTTGTCTGCCTTGAGTAAGGGTGGAACGGAGAATGTGTTCCTAAGGAGGCACTCACAAATTGCCTTGGCCTGATGAACTTTACCTCAGTTTTATGCAAGGGCTCATCAATGAAATCTCAGATTTCAGGCATTTATGAAGGATGGGCAAAGTGCTGAAATACTGGAGAAAAGCAGCAATGTGACGGGAATGCAGAAAATAAAGGCTGAGCCCCAAACTCCCCAACTTTGCTCCTGCACAGTCAAATTATTTGCAAGGAATAGAAAAGAGGATAAACTACGTATTTGGATTCAACAAAAGTAAATACTGTTTATTTAAGAGTTATTTGAGCAACTGTACTTTGAGAACATGACTTCCAAGTGCTCACATTCTCCCGAAGAAGTGAGGAAAAACAAAATCTGAGTGAACTCACAACAGGTGGTGCACAGCAAAGAATTGAGGAAGTTGTGCTCAGAGATTAAGCTGAGGGGTGCAGAGAGGTTCCACGCACACAAACGGCCTCAGAATGGGGTGATGTAGTGGGAATGTGCATTTTAAAGCCTTGGAAGGCCTCGAGTCCAAAGGGTCTGTTAGCATGTCCAAAGACAAGGTTAAATTTCAAAATGCCTTGGAAAAATAGGAGAGACTGAGAAGGATAAAAAGTGTGGAACAGCGCCGCATGGGGAAAGGGATTTGACAAGAGATGGAAGGGTACATGAGCAGGGATATTCTGCTGCTGCAAATGGAGCAAGATGCATGCAGGTGTTTCCAAATGGGTACTCCATCCTCCTAGATGGGGACTGCAGCCAATGCTCTTCTCAGTGCTGAGCTGGGATCCAGGCTTGGGTCAGTTTAGGAAAAGTGCAGGGCAGTTTGCACAGGTCCAGAGAAAAGGGGTGAACATGATGAGAAATCTAGAAAGCTGTGGACTGCTTAAGCTCTGGTAGGAAGGGTGAGGAGGTGAGAAGAGAACGATGCTCATTCTGAGGGCATCTTCAAAAGGAGAGTGAGAATAAAGGGCTGAGATGGGACCAGGGAGGATTTCATACAGTCAGTGGGAAAGCCTTCCTGAAGGTAACTAAGCACACAAACTGCTCATAAACTGTTACGCGCCTGTCTTTGACAGCCTTAGAAAAAGACAAACCTATCTTGTTTTTTGCACAGACTGGGCTCATCTGTTCCCAGTGCAGAAGATAGAGCAGAAAGTTCCATGGCGACCATTTGACTGTAGCTGTGAAGCACTCAGTTGTTTTACTGCAGCCCTCTAACACGAGTTTTATGCTCCCATCTCTGTGCACGGCTGTAATCATACACACCATTGCGTACACGGCTTAACCATTTGGCTCTGCACAATCTCTGCTGGCAGGAGCACCTGGGAGGTCATCGGTGGCATTTGTTTGGCAGCAATGGGACTATAGGGAATGTTTCAGGGGGCAAGATCATCGTGAAATTGCGTCCTTGTGTTTTGGAGATGTACCGAGTGAAGGTTCAGCAGCACAGAGACTTTCTGAAGAACCCAGCACATTTCCAGAAGGAGCTGCATTTCTTGCAGTGTGCAAATAGGCCAAGCTGAGTGTCCTTCGTAGAGCAAGGACACTGAAGCATTTCAGATGCAGAATTTACAGCATTTTTAATGACCCGTTCTTTACTCACATTCATTATTTAGGTCTGACTATTTCAGAAACCTGAATATTTCTCTTTATTCTTAGAGACAAATACCATAGCTGAATTGGAAGTTTTTCATCTGATATTTACCTTGAACTGACCTCTGTCTCTCCTGCTTACATGAACACTGATATACACTAAAACAGATCCAGAGCTGCTGTCTGTTTCATTCCGTGTTGAAGAGCAGAGACTCTAAGGCCTTTTCTATCACTGATGGAGCTGGAGTTGGTTCCATAGGAGGACATGAGGATGGTCAGAGGGCTGGAGCACCTTTGCTACGAATCGAAGCGGAGAGAGTTGAGTTCAGGCTGGAGAAGAGGAGGCTCTCGGGAGACCTCACTGTGGCTTTCCAATACCTAAAGGGGTCCTACAAGAAAGATGGGGAGGGACTCTATCAGGAGGTGTGGTGATAGGACAAGGAGTAACAGTTCCAAACTGGAAATGGTGGGTTTTGGTTAGATGTTGGGAGGAAATCCTTTCCTCAGAGGACGCTGAGGCTCCAGCACTGCTGCCCAGAGCTGTGGGAGCCCATCCATGGAGGTGCCCAAGGTCATGGATGGGCCCTGGGCAAACTGAGCTGGGGGATGTGTCCCTGCCAGGGGTTTGGAGATTGGTGGTCTCTTCTAACCCACACCATTCTGTGACTTTATGATAAGTCAGTGTTAAGCAAGTTACCTCTTTATCTTACTGAGCAACTGAATCTCTTTGTGTCATGAGTGCTTTTTAGGTTCGTAGCATGCTGAAGGGAGACCCACCCTGCTCTTCACCTCTGGCACACTCATATTTCACCTGACAGCCATCTGCTTTTAACAAAGCAAGACCAGCTGCAAACAACAACATTTTGTTCCTCACAGAACACCCCAAGAGCAACTCACAGCCCTGCCTCCCAGAGGAGGTTATGCCACACTGTCAAAGCAGCAGCCTGGGTCTGGAGAAGTCAAACCAGGAACCAGCCAGAGGGGCACAGTGGAAGCAGAATGCATCCTACTCTGAATTAAACTTCGTTCATCAGTCCAGAACACTGGATATCTTTCTTTTGCTACCTCCATCTTGGTCTTTGCAAGGCTAGATTTCTTTGCTCTTGCAAGGCTGGGTTTGTCTGCACAGCGCGGGGCCAACAAAGGGTCTGAATTTGATAATCTCAGAAGTTTTTTCCAACTGGAACGTTTCTGTGATTCTATGGTGACAGTAGAGACATAGAAGCTTCCATGAAGAGACAGTTGTTTTAGCTCATGTTTCTTATTTAATGAGTTCTAATGCATTCATTTTAATTTCTTGCTATGGTAAAGTCTTTAAAGGTTGCATGTCAGAAATGCGCATAGAAGAATGTCAATCTTGCGTGGATTCTGTAGATGGAGATAGTGTTTTATGACCCGAGTCTGGGATGGAACGACAGGGACAAGTCTCATCCTGCATCTGCAGGTACGTAAGAAAAAGCCTTTTACCTTTATAACAAGTCTGAGCTGCAGCCTGAGTTCTGGAAAAAAAAATGACTGATGGGGACCTAGCAACCTTTGGTATTTTAGTTCTCATTTTACAGTATCCATAGGCAATTAACATTCTGCAACCTCCTTCAGAGGTACTCGTGCTCCTTTAGAAATACGTATGTTCTTTTTGGGAATCTGACAGATTCTGCCAAGTCACCGCAACGCTTCAATTCAGAATGTTCAGAACTGCTGTTTTCCAGTCAGGAAAAAAATTAAAAGATATATATTCCTATTTCAGAGCTTTATAGCTTGGCACAATCCAGCTCCAAGGGAACTCTTATGGCTGCGCTCCTAAAAATCCCAATGGAAACGGGATAGCTATGGAAGACGAGCATCCACACAGCAGCTCCTTGGCTATCCAAAGGAGACCTGCAAGCGAATCAGTACTGTGTGGGTCGAGCGTCCAACAGTGTTTCTGGCTTTGAAAATACATTTGATTTCATATCTCTGTGGATGTCAGACAATATTCTGCATTGTGGAGAGGGCGTAGAAATCGTGTGTGTGGATTCCAGCACAGTAAGCGAAGGAAAAAAAGCCTCCAAGGAAATAAAATCTTTAAGTGGACTTTCAGAATTTAATGCCGGTTTTGTTTGATTGCAAATGAAAACCACGTGGAGGCTCTGCGGAAAAGATCTCATGGATATTTTCTTTTTTTTCTTACTCTAAGTGGTCTTTCAAGATTAAATGCTAAAAGACACTGGTCTATGCATGCAGATGGGACACCGAGATGCGGCTAACTGCAGCGGTGTGCCGTTCAGTAACATGAGAAATCTCTGCCTTTAAAGGAGGCGAAGGACTCCAAAGGCACAGTTTGGAATGAGATGCGACCCGCTGGTGCTCTTCGGGTTTATTTTTCCTGACAAACCTTTAGACCTGAGAACCTGTAGCTATGTGGGTGGGACGCAGGATTTGGAAATGGTGTTTCTAAGCATGAGTTACATGTGGCTGAAGATGTTTTAGTCCTATATGTTCCAAGACCTCCATCCTGACACGCTAGAAAGACAAATAGGCAATGTTTTCTCCTCTGCTCTGTGGGTGTCTACTTACAGACGATCACAGATTCTCCTGTTCCTGGACTGTCATCTCTTCGCCGACCCCGGCCTGCCCTGTTTGCTCAGAGAGGTGCTGGAGTTTGACAAGTGGCAGAAAATTCCTGTCCACCCTGATTTCCTTCAGCAGCTTTCATTTAATTAGGTCCTCATTACAGCGCCTTTGTCCAGACAGCACCTTAGCTCCGTGCCCATCACATTGCTCCCGGCTCACAGGTAATGGTTTTTTAACCTTTGAGTAAACACTTTTCTATGCATCCAGAAGAAAATCTATGATGGAAATGACGTTTGGAGCAGAATTGAAGGGCACAGAGTGGAAACAGGGACGTGTTAAACAGATTCTGCTGCCAGACTCTCCAAAATGGGAACTTTTGCCCTGTGACCATCACACAGCTCACAGCAAACCCTTCAGAGCTGTGACCTGTGTAGGATTCATGGACACAGCCAGATCGAATGGGCTGGAATGGGATGCCTGGAACTATTCAGTAGTGTAGTAGAATACGGTGGGAGTTGAACTGCACCTAGCAGGCCAGGCGGTGGGTTCGGCTCATCAGGCTGTTCGTGCCCCATTTCACTGGATGCGTGAGCTTAGGCCCTACAGCTTTTCCTGATAGCTTTTCCTTTCTTTATCGACAGTGAGTGTTGACGGTGTTGCGTCAGTTGCCCTTGGAGAAGACCAGATACTTAATCTATTCATTAAATTTCACCCCAACTTTCAGTTGGTCGTTAGGGATCCCCATATCTTTGTAAGCCCGTGCCCCATTCTGGCAGCACTTTGTGTCCCCCCAGCCCCTCCACTGAGGCAGGGCACAATGGAAGCAAAGCCAGCCCCACTCAGATGGGATTTCTTTTTTTCTTTTCAACCAGAGCCAGACCTGAGATTCATCACAAAAAGCTAGAGGGTATTATTTTATTTTTTGATCAAATGGGCTTGCTTTCTTGTGAAGATCCCTCAGTACCTCCCAAACAGCTCAGCAGTCTCCATCACCTTCGCCTTCCAGGTGTAATGTTAGAATTGTGGGATCGTTTGAGTTGGAAGGGACTTTAAAGGCCATCCGGTCCCACTCCCTGCAGTGCACAGGGACACCCACAGCTCCGTCAGTGCTCAGAGCCCCAACAGCCTGACCTTGAATTCCTGCAGGGATGGGGCACCACCACCCCTCTGGGCAACCTGTGCAGTGCCTCATCACCACCTTTGTATGCAATTGTTCTTTCTAATTCTTAAAACTCTCAGAAAATAATAGCTTACTGAATGAAATACCATTGTAGGCAGCAGAGAATTGGAGAGATTCAGTGGGCTAAATGGCCGATGGCAGCGTTCGTTCTTCAAGCAGAACTCATGGTGTGAGGCACAGGACTGCCCGAGTGGTGATGTTCAGTGCCACGTTGCCGAGGCGTGTGTGAAAATGTGTGTGTGTATAAACACTTGCGGGTGTTTTTTTTTAAATCAGCACAGCATGCAAATATATATTTCTGCTGAAATTATGTTCAAACAGTCAAAGTAGAAACAGATGTACTGAAAATATAAATACAGGGCTTGATAAATATTTTATCATCAAATATTTCAGAAATGTCATCTTTAAAAACATGAAAATTCCGCCTCAGGAAGACCAAAATATTTAATCACTCTCACGAAGTTCTTAAAAGGGAATCTCTTTCTATCAAATTCCTTCTAAATAAAAGAATGAATTTCCAGGTGCTGTGAGCTATATTTATTTTAATCAAAATCAGTCAGTTAAAGGAGATAGAATAATCAGTGAGGTCATTATTAAGTGAGATAACAACTTCTGAATGAATACTCTCATTAATCTAATTATAAAATGGGATGGTATCCTACTAATCAGGCTGTTAATTGAATCACAGAACATGTAAGGCTGTAATCACAGTTATTCGAACCATGCTGGGCTCAAAGCACAAAAGAGACCCAGAACCTCTGGCAGAGACCATATTTGCTGCCAGTACATCTCACCTAAGTCACCAGTAAGTCAACAGGGGTGGTTCTGTGATGAAGTGACAGCTGTGAACAAAGGAAGGGCGGCTGATGTTTTCTGCTTGGACCTGTGCAAGGCCTTTGACACAGTCCCGGGCCACATCCTTATCTCTAAATTGGAGAGAGAAGGATTTGAAGGCTGGAGCAGTTGGCGGATGCCCCATCCATGGAGGCAGCCAAGTCTGGGTTGGATGGGACCCTGGGCAGCCTGACCTGGTGGTTGGCAACTCTGCCCGTGGCTGGCGGGTTTGTAGATGGACAGTCTTTAAGATCCCCTCCAACCAAAGCCACTCTGTGATTTTCTGAGGTTGGTTTGCTCAGGATGGAAAGCTAAAAATTCTGCATCTCTAATTGGTACCAGGTGAGTGAGGAATGCTTGCTTGTTTTAGAATAGACACCAACAAATATATGCAGTGGAGCTTGATGAAAAGCTAAAATGACATACCCCCGAGTGAGCTTTCCAAACAGTATAGCAGGTTTTTAAACATTTGAGAAGAAAGATAACATTGTACAAATTGTACAGAAAATAGGCAGCAGTACCACTGCACCAGCCAGGAGCGCATTTCAGTGGGAGAGGAGGTGCATCTCTTGCCTAGGTATCACCCTGTATCTTCCTACATTTTTTGCTCATAAATTCTTTTCAAAGCCTGATCTCGCAATCTATTTCTTTGAAGAAAAAGGGAGAGAGAGAGAAAGAGAAAAGGATTTTTCTTCTACTTATTAACGCCTGCTAAGAATTTTCACAGCTATTAGTAAAAACAGAGGATTTTATTTCACTTCAGCAGACACGGGAGCCAACTGATGTCCCATCAGACATGTTTTGAAATTTCCAGTAAAAATACATTGTCACAAATAATACGGGAAGTGCAGTTCATTGCGGCACTCTGACTGTGTTTCCTGTTCTCTGTGGTCCACAGCCTTTGGAAGTACGAGATAAATTTCGATTTAAATAAAGGAAGAATGGTCACTTGGAACCTATCCCATAATAAATCTTCCTTCCTGAAAGGAAGACCATGCCATGAAGGTCCTATGAGAGATGGAGTAAGTATGAAAGAAGGACAGGTGTAGGCTGAGGGATCAGGTGGGAGCTGCACAGAGTTAGGGCTTATTTTCTAGTGCTGAGTGCTGAGGCAGGAACAGACATCATTATTTTCTGTTTTTTTTAGATGAAAACTAAGAATTTCTTGAGTAGCTTAAAGCAAATGCTTGTTTTTGAGACTGGCTGGGACCAGGCACACCAATGGGATGTTCACAGACAGAGGATGCATGATAGCACATGAAAGATGCAACATAATGGATTGTAAGATGTGGTTGCACACATAAATCTCCCCCTATCTCAGGCCTCCATGCTGCTTCATAAATCTTTCTTCTAATTAAAAGTGACCAGAATTGTTAGGCAGAATATGATCTGGCCTTGCACTGATAGCCTACCGTGAGGACACCTTCAGCCAGTTCTTTACACTTTGAAAGCCATTCACCAATTCACAGCATGATCTCTGAAGCCAGGCTGGTCTGATGTTCCCACAGCAGCAGCTGCCTGTTTGATGCCTTCTGTGACTCAGAGGAAGAGTTCAATGAGTGAGAGCAAAAGCCTCTTCTGTGAGAGATGGGAATTGGTATTTAAATAGTCCGTATCACCAGTGAGGAATGGCTGAGGTGGGCTGCTGGAGAATCTGCTGGAGCCTGTTGCACTATTGTGAGTCTCGGGGTACTTATTCAAATTTGGAGTTGAAGCTTCCATCATTTGGGAAAGTTTTCAACCCTTCACAGTAGCTCTGCGTTCCGTAATTCCATACATCATGCCATGCTGGACAACACCTGGATCATGAGTCCAGTGAAGGGTGAATTTGTTGAGCAACGTGGGGAATTTTCATTTGGAAAGTCATATGCCTGACTCGTGAAAGAAAGCAATCAGTGTCCCCTTCTTGAGATACTTCATTGATGCACATCATTCTCTAACACTGGAGTAACAGACATATGGGCAGTTCTGGAGACATTAAAGCTACAGTTCAAGAATACTGGGAGCAGTTTGTGAGCACTGAAATTTGGGATATCAAACACTTATGTGAGAGCATTAGCCAAGTTGTAATCCTGCTTACCCAAATCAGCCTCATACACAGAGAGAATTATAAGTGCAGGTTTCTCCTGCCAGGTTATGCCCCAGGCCATGCTGAAAGCTTGAATGTGTCCATGGAAAGTATCCAGAGGCAATGGTCCAGAATCAAAACTGATTTCATTTGGCTCGTTGAGGGGAACGAACTTCCAGACTATGGTGGTTTCTTACTTACAGTAGTTGGAGGTGGTTTGAGTCTATCTCAGACATTTACCACCATCATTTCTGTGCTTTGGGAATTGGAACCTTTTGTGGATTAATACATAGTACAACATCTGAGGATGGAAATGTCATCTCCTACAACAAATAGAAAGATTAAACTCAAAGCATAAACTCAATTCCCATCAAGATGCCGTACAAACAAACCATCCCAAGTGATAGTGAGGCTGACCAGATATTCCAGAAGCCAAAGATGCCTCAGAAGAGATTTTGGAGGTTTGGTGGGATTCCCACTCAGCAGGTTGGGCTTTGTCTGACTGTTAGAGCCAACCAAGTTCAACTTCAAAGCCCTGAACTATTTAAAGACTGATACCAACGGGACGGCTTTTAGTGTATTTGTCATCACTTCCCTCAGGTCTCATTGCATCGCAGCACTCATTTTTGATTGAAACTATGGAGTTGGAATAAAGTAGATGCCTTCACCAGCTGCCACGGTCTCTACAACTTAATCCCCTCAGCCCCACTGCAGAGCCCCTTCCCACACGTTACCTTATCGAAACTCGTTACATTTCTCTGCTGCCCCACACCACTCCCACCTATGGACTTCAGACCCCCCAGTGCTCCAGGCTTTCCCATCTCCCCTTGTCTCCAGCACAGCCCTCTCACCCCAGGCCCCAGAAAAATCTTCCCTGCCTGTCCTGCCCATCAGACAACCCTCATGGCATCACCTGGGGTATGCATCATCTCTCCTGCTATGCATCATCCCAGTCCTGCCCCTTGACCCCCACCACACAGCAGCAAAGCTCAGGCTCCTGCTCAGAGGTGAAGGCAGTGATCGGCTGCACCAAGGGCCAAGGGCGAGTGGGACCCTCAGAGCAGGCAAAGCCACTCCGAGCACTCTCAGAGCACTGAGTACACACTGGGGCATTGCCACCACTGAAAAAGTTTTGCAGAAGGCACTGACAAGGCACTCAGGGCCAAATTCGGGTGTGCTTGCTGCCATCAGCACTGCCGACTTGCTGGTGTGGGCGTGTATCTGCAAGATGAAGGGTGAAGCACTGGAGATAAAGAAGAAAATCCACCATTATTAAACATTCCCTTCCACCATTTACCAAATCACATAATACTGATACTCTCACTATTTCGCCTCAGGAAAGGCATGGTGTGTTAAAATTAACAGCGATTCTATATTCATTGCAAGCTCCTAATTAACCAGGCTGGGCCGTACTGCTCCAGCCAGATAATTCCCCAATATTTAGCCATTAGTTCTTTCCAATTTGGCCTGCTGCTGCTTCTGGCAAGTTTTGTCTCATAAACAATTACGCTGAATGCCAGATGTCCCAATAGACTGCTCTACTTTCACTCGCGGCTGTCTCATCAGGCCAGCTTTTCTGGAGCTGGGGAGACAGTTTGACATTTGACATCCGTGTGTGTATAAAGCGAAGGGTCAGCCAGAATCCCAGCGAGGACTTTTAATTACAGCTGAACACACACACTCGTATCACAGCTATTTTCTGCACCCACGTTCCGTGCTCCGAGGAGGACCTGAGCTCCTGCCATCCCCTTTTTCCTCTTGAGTTTGATTTGCACTGGAGAAGGGGTTGGGGATGGTGACCTGGATGTGGGGACTGGCACAGGGTGTATTAGTGTAAAGCACACCGATAAAGCACATACTTTACTCTGCAGGGAGGAGCGGTTGGACCAAAGTGCTATTTATTATTTACTTCAAAGCAAACTTCACGGAAGACGTGTCTATTACATGAAGAAACTTTTAGAGCTGAAAAGGCTTCATTTACCTTAATGCAGAGGAGCACAGTTCCCAGCTGAAATTTCCTGAAAGAGTCCCACGAGATTCAGAAAGAAGCAAAGAATGTGCATTTTAATATAATATTCTTTCAGATTCTCACATGAAACACTGCATGTTTTTATGCTCAGTGCGGCAGCTTACTTTTATTTTAAAATAAACAAGCTGGGGTTTAATGGAAGGGCACTTGTTGACAGACAGATTAATTTCTTGCTGAAGAAACGCAGAAAAAGCACAGGTAAATTCCTGATATGAGTGTATTTTAAGATAAAAGGCTGACGGTGTTTCGTATTCCTGAGCTGCTGGTTTAAGCAGACATGAATTGATCCAGCTGGAGCAGCTGAAGCTGGTTCCAGGGCAGACAGCGCGGTGGTACCCGTGGGTACGGGCTGTGGGGTCGTGGTGGTGGCACACAGGAATAACATAGAATTTTGCTGTCTATTATTATTAAGTTGAGAAATAAAGGAGCTTTTCTACTCTCTCAGCGTTTCTAAGATATCCACAGATGTCCACCCCTGCCCTAATCAGGCAGAAGCTGGTAACACTTGCTCCTAATGATGGGCATTGCCTAGTTTAGGTTATGATCCAAGGAAAATGAGTCCCTGAGGTCCTCCCAAGCGCCTGTCCTCTCTCTGCCCCTAGAATCAGGTTCTGCTTGGAAAGCACCAAAAGGAAATGCCATTTCTTCCTCCTGCTGGAGCTATTCTGGTCAGAGCAGAGGCTGCTCCCCTCCCAATGGAGCCAGCACCACAACGCGCTGCATTCTGCAGGCTGTCCTACCCCAGGTGTGACAGGTGATTCAACTTCCCCAACATTCTCCCACCAACAGGGAGCAATGCTGCATTGCATTCGACTGTCGGAGGCAATTAGCGACAGATAGCTTTATGCTGGATTACTTTAGTTCTGACAAAAGGAGGGATCTATTTATTAGTCTGCAGGTGAGGCTCTTGGTTTCAAAGGGCAGATAAGCCAAGTGGGCTAAAATGACTACCCTGAGCAGCTCAGAGACATAAGTGAGAAAGCAGTGGGAAGACACTGAAATGCAATATGCAATGGAGTCTGGAGCGGGCTCCCAAGGCAAGTGGAAAAATCCTGGGAGTTTGGGCTCTGGGTTTAACACAGCGAATAACCTCATCCAAAAGTCTGTTAGGATGGAGCAGATGAGCTGCAAGGACAAGAAGAGACAACTGAGCAGCAAATAAACCTATATCTTGAATCTCAGAAAGTGTAGAAAAAAAGTGAGAATTGGTAAAAGTCAAGCTGAGTTAAAGCTGAATTGAAGTGAATTGTAAAAGACTTGCTCGTGTTATGAATAAAAAGAGAAGAAAGGAAGGAGGGTATTTGCTGATCAGTGATGGTGAAGATTAAGGATTTTTTTGGATACGGTCCCAAAATTACTGATATATTTTGTGTCAGATTTCAGTAATGAAGGAAATGCTGAACACAGAAGCAACAGCAGGATGCTGCTCCAGCGAGGGCTTGAAAATGGAGCCGGCCATCTCAATGGAAGAGCGACTTCTGAACAACTCAGAGCATGGGAGGGAGCTGAGGGCCACGCAGTCTGTCTTGGACTGAAAATAGCCAGAACATCAAATCCAGACCCAGCCATAAATCTACCAAGTTTAGGGTGGCACTGGAGGAACAAAGAGTAGGTGCGGGTGTTCCCAGGGCAGAGGAAAAGAGCAGTCTGGCACCTATCAGATCCCTGTGGTGTCTGAGCTGTTACAGCCGATTTGGACAGCAAGAAATTGAAGGTGTGGGATAAATGCAGAGAGACTGGAACCTGACACGGATTTATTAAGCCAGATGATGCAAGACTAACTGGACAACTGAATAAAAAGGTGGTTTTCTCAGTGAAAATAATGTTGTGCTTCTAATTAACAGTAACACTGGAGGAGATCTTTTGGTTCTATGTCATGTAGGAAAGGATTATTTAAATTGCAGTAAGGGACAGTGGGAGCAGGTGGGTGTCAGTCAGGGAAATCACTCTTTGGTGGTTCTGACAGAACGTCTCCATGTTCCTCGCATCCTGCTTCTCCGCTGTCTTCAACTCTGACTTCTCAGAGCATTCTTCTCCTTTGCCCACTCTAGAATATTTCCAAATCCTTTCCTGTATCCCCTCCAAACATCTCCCGTGTCAAGTCCATTGTAGTGTGTTCATCAGTCACTAAGTTTTGTGCATCTCTTTGTGTGATGCCCATGCATATCTAGCACACCAAACGCAATATTCATGAGCAGCATTTCAAGATAACATTGGTCATATATTCTGCTGTCTCCACGTGAAAAACTACAGAAGTGACAAAAGTCACTTGGATGGAAAACAACCATCCACCAACCCTGCCAGGTTCAGCCAATGGCTATCAGCTTTGTGTTTGTCTTCTAAATATCTTCCTAGATAGCTCAACTTGCAGCAGCACAGTTATACAGCCTCCTCCCTTGCTCTATCTAGAGAACTGCATACATACATATACATTAAGATGGGCGGAATCTAGCTGGTGTTCAATGACCATTGCTTTGTTTAATCGCAAGGGAGCCTGGAGGACATCTCTGTGCCCAGGGGCACGGCACCACGGACTGTGCCCGCAGCGAGGCCGGCCCGCAGGACCTCTCCGTGCCTCCCATTTTGCCTCCATGAGCATTATCTTCTTATTATAAGAGGGAGAAATAATTAATTAACCAATTAATTAAACTTTCTTTGCTTTTTATTCCAGTTCAACTTGTAATTTAAAACTAGCACGACAGCTAAGATAACAGTAATTAGGAAGGCAGTCAGGTATACACTGGGATTTCAAGATGAAATTTGCGACCTAGAAGAAAAATTGAACCAGAGGCCCTTGTCTCCCTTATCGGAGTCATTTTCTTCTTCTTCCCTGGGCTGGGGCAGCATTATAGCACCCGTGATTCTACAGGAGGGTAAGAGAAAGGGGATCTGCCTTTCTGCAGACCGAGCAGAGCGCATTGGACAGGTTCCCAGTAAAGGTGATGCCCAGAGATGTGTTGCAAATGCATTGTAAAGAATTTTAATGTCTCTGAAAATGAAAAAAAAAACAAAGATTTCTTCTTCTCCCCCGGAATTATTGGGAAATAATTCAAGGTAGGTGAAAGTTCCTGCTGCTGACAACGATCCTACGTCTGTCACAGCTCCGATATACTTGGAGCCCATCCTTGAGCTGCTCAATGTCAAAATAACCATTTCTGTGCTTTTTGCATGCTTGAAAACTTTTCAGAACGGTACCATCATCAGTAATTATTTTTCCCCTTATATTTATGCAACATATTATCGTGACTTTAAAAATTTAAATGAAGATGGAGTTTGGGACATAGGACATTGTATAATGTATTCACTCATCTGCATATTAGAATTCAGAAAGCAACAAATGATCATTTATTTTTATTATAAGGGGAGCTGGCAGAGCTGCTTTACGCTTCAGGTTGCCTGACAACTCTGCTTTTAAACATCGTTCTGCATCTCTTAAAGCCTTGCCAGATCCTGAGCGTTTTGTCAGAAACTTTCCAAGCTGAGTTCCTGCCTCAGATTGATGCTTTCAATACACATATCCTTTGGAAACTGAAACTCAGATAGGTTGATCGTCTCTTTGGACGCAATTAAGGGAAATATATCGCTTCGCTAACGTCTAAAAGCTCTTGAAGTTTTTCTGTGTGTGTGCTGAATGGCTCTGATAGCTTCACGGTTGGGAAGTGTGACAGTCTGGCTAGATGTGTGCTTCATTGCTCCCGTGGACCACAGCCAGGTGTGTACGTATTGTGTTCTACGGGACAAAATAATCTTCAGGGCATGGAAACCTGCAGAGAAAATCTGCTGGATCTTCATGTCTCCATGACAAAGGTGGAATCTTCAGCTGCGGCGCAGAGCTGCTTGGAGAGCAGCGGGCTCTGAGCTGAGCACACCCCTGCCCAACCACGTTGTCCCCCGTAGAGCAGGACGATGGGGCCAACGCTTGTAGACGTGTTGTGGGGGGACCCACATCTGTGTTCTGCTCCCAGGAGCAGGGCAGGAGCTGCTGGCAGGGAGGAAGGGGCTCTGTGCTGTGCACACGGGATGACTTCAGTGGGTTCCTGGGCGTTCCCCGTGACTGCGTACCTTTCCATTAAAAAAACGACTAATTAGAATTTTCTTTCTGCATTTGGCTTTGGAAAAAAAATTAAAAATGCATAAGCCCCTCTGTACTGCATATGTATATTTTATTGCTGTATAATTGGGATCTTCATTAGTTCCCTGGGTGGCGAAGTGACAGGCTTTTCATGTGATACAGACACTAATGCATTGCGATACAGTTCCCTTTTATTTTTTTTTCCGAGATGCTCATTGCTAAACACATGCAATGCTCCCTAATAAGGATTTATGCATAAAGCCTCTTTTTTGGGCAACGCTCTCCACTGTAGCACCATTGAAAGACTCTGACTGCAGCAGGAGCGGGGGTGGGAGGGCCACTTGGAGATGGAGAAAGTATTAATCACGTTAATCCCAAACCCCGGGGTATAATTGCTGCTGCTCTCAAAACAAAATGTTACTTTTATCTAAATTACTAAAGTGGGAAAAGTGCAATCCAGTTTAATTTAGCACTGGTTGAGAGGGAAGGGAGCAGCGGGGCTCTGGGCACCAGCGCTGTCCCCGTCTCTTTGACGACCTGAGATCTTCCAAAGCCAGAGGCGGCTCACCTGGAACCATCAGGGATGGGAGGGAGATTGAAGGGCTGATGAAAACTGTAGGTGGAAGGCGACCAACCCTGTGAGGGAGAGGAGATTCCCAACCATCTTCTTCATCTCTTTTTCTGCCAGAATTCAAGATCCTCCCTTCCTTAGGAGCCCAAGGAAGTTCACTACTCGAGACCTTCACTACTCAATTTCAAGTTTGATATCCTGATTTGTGTTTCAAGTTGAAACCAAGATGCTTTTGTCTTGCTTCAGAATGATAATTTCAAATGAAATTTCTTGTTCTAAAAATACCATGTTTAATAAATTAACATCTCCTTTTGGGAAAATGGATGCCCTTTGTACTGGCATCTGGCCCACGAGGAGGTCAGTCGATTATCCTATTTCAACTGCCCCTTGGTCCTGGTAGCTGATATTTGTCAAGATGAAAATATCATTAAGCCTTCCTTATCCAGTTCTTCTCTAGTTCACTGGGCTCTGTTTTCCCTCCACCCTTCTGGTTCTATCCCAGCATTTTTTGAGCTCAGACTCTCCCCACACCAGATCTGATTTCTCACCCTGTGCGTAGTGGCTTTGAAGTGTTTGCAGCTGGAGGAGACACAACTTAGGTTTAGCAGGAGGAAGGCAAAGTGCAAGACAATGTGTTCACAGTTACAGGTGGTGAAGGGCACAGCTCTTCACATGGGATCTGGGCCAGCTGTGCAACAAAGGCTCTTCATCCATCTACATCTAATAGACTGCTGGGGATGTCAGAGGGAATTCATCGGGTGAGATTTCTATGCCTCCAAGAGCCACAGATGACTAACCCGCTGTGCAGGAGGCTGACCCATTATTTATTAGTTCAAGTGGGCTTAGCTTTTGTGCAGTTCTGGTGTCCTGGCACATGAAATTTTTTGCAATTCATTCTGACAAGGTCTTAAAATAAATAAAAAAAATAATAATAATTTAAAAAAATGCAATATGCTTCTGCAAGACATACTGCTCCCCGACCAGAACTGACTCTGTGCTTACCAGGATCAAACAGCCTGGCAGAAGGAGCTTACAGTGCAAAAAAACCAGTGTGGGAATGGAGAGGAAAGCCAAGTCACTGTGCAGACACTGTCAAGGGCTGGTCCTCTGCTCAAAGCTTGTGTCAATGATGCTTGTTCAGTGATTCATGATAAGCTCATTAGAAGATGGAGTTACTGGGAAAAAAAATCCTCCACACCAAGTAATGTGCTCACGTCGCTGTTGAATTGGATGTGACACCAGCATACATTTTAAAAAGTGCATTTTTTAATTCTAAGAACACTGTTGACAAATACGTGTCCCAGTTTTTTAAGACTGATCGTATTTCTGTTCTCTAAGCAGAATAAAGATCAGCTCTTCCCTTTGTTGTCAGAAATTCTCATTCACTGCTGCCCACTACTGTAATTAGTGCTTTTATTAAAAAATCCCCCAAACACCCGACTGAGAATCCTCACACTGTGCCAGGGACGAACCTTGGGTCAGGATGGGATAGCACTGAAGGAACAGACATCCTGGGTCAGGTCCATCTACCCCTTACCCACTGCTGCCAGCGGTCACCAGAGGATGCTCAGGAGAAGCAGAGAAACAGGGCTGGTGCGAAGCGGCCTTTCTCTGGTGAGCCCCATCCTCCAGCAGGTGTCTCATTGTTTAATGTTGTTCTGCTCCGTTGTATGTCAGATCCCACCCTTTTTATCCATGAGTCTGTTCCTATCCATGAGTCTGTTCCGCTGCTTTCTGGCCCTGTTTGCACCTTTGGGCTCACCGATGTGCTCAGACATTGTGTTAATTGTGTGATCCTTACTGGTTTTGTGCCCCTTGCCTCATAACTGGAGCTGCTGATTGCAGGTTTAGAGTTCTCTGCTCCAGGCCAACAGCTCTCTGCTCACTGTGTCAGTGTCATTCATGATTTTGCAGCTCTGGCTCTGTCTAATTTACCACTGTAGACAGACTCCCCCCAGCTCCAGCATTACTCTCTTGAGATCTAAACGTCTCTGATTGTGATTCTGTGATTCCTCTCCTTTCGTGCCATTTAAGTGGCCGTTACACAGCACAAAGGCCTTTCCTTTTACCCCACGAGTACTTTCAGGGAAAACTTTATTGAACACTTTTTGGAAATCCGAGTTCTCATGGCTACATCTGTCCTCACCTCCAGGATCCCAGGGTGCTCTATTGGTCAGTTTCGGACATTACGTCTGCCTTATGGGTCTGCTTAGTTTATCTACTAACTTTCCTTCAAACAATGGAAAAAAAGAAACAAGAAAATCTGGCTTCCCATTTTGCAGCTTTCCATATTTCCACTTCAACTCCTTTTAATAAATTGGCAGGAAATTTTCCATCTTCCATTTTCTGCCTGTACAGATAGGAGGGAGAGCTTACCCAGCACTGCTAATAGACTGGAATTTCATTTTTTCATTTCTTCGCGGCTCTTTGGAAAATAACATCTGGTCTCTATGAATTTTTATTACTCAATTTTTAATTTCAACCCTAAAATATAAAGCAATTCTTTATACCCATCCCTTGTAATGAAAGTTTCCCATGTGGGAACATTACTAAATTCCTCTGTTTATTTAACTTTCCTGTTGAACTATTTCTTCCACTGTTGTCCCTCTGACTTTTGAACTTCCATGGGTTCACAAGCCCTGTAGCATGCGCTCACCTCCTCGTGCTTGAAAAAATGTCAACGTCCTCGGCAAGTGCTTCCTTAAGCACAAAACTTTTGGCCCACATTAATGGTTTTACATTAACTTGCAAGAATTTATTTTCCTCATCTGAAAGGTATCTTGTTAGTTCGAGTCACTTCTTTTATGGCCGCTCCATAACCATGACCAGAGTTATTTTTGCTCATTAAAGGTTTTCAGTAATGTTCCAGAGCTTCTAATAGAATGTCCTTCAAAAGTATCCCCACCACTTTCAATCATTTTACCCTTTTAGCCATTCCTTTCAATTCCCTTTTAACTCGTCTCCTCTTTTTTTTTTTTTCTTCCTTTTTTCTTTTTTTTGGGGGTAGATTCCCTTTAAACCGTACCAGAGTTATTTCTGTTTTTTTCCCACACACTCCTGCAGAGTTCTGAACTTCAGTCTGTTATGGTCACTCTTGCGGAGCTGCGTTTTGATGGCAGGACCTTGAACCAGCTCTCCCACACTGCTCCATACTACATCAAAAGTTGCTTCTCCTCTTTCATATTCTCTGAAGGAAGTCACTTACTCTGCCTGAAAACATAGGCTCAGCACCTCACCCCTTTCTAACAGCCACTGATCACCATGGGGGTAATTGAAGTCTACTTCTAATACGACTCAGTGCTTGATGACCTCCTTCACCGCCGTGATGTTCTCACTTGTGCGTAGACTACAGTGTGCAGCTGTATTTCTTCCCACATATACATGCAGTTTACATCACAGGAATTGCATTTTACTTATTGGTACGGCAAACATTTTACTTACCTTTAAGATTTCCCTAAAGTCTCTTGTCCACTGCAGCTGGTTACTGTTGTTACTCCATGCATTACACCCCAGTCTGAATGCCCCGCTGATTGCTACTGCTCTGCCAGGTATCCAGTAGGCCTGTTAAGTCAATTCCCCGACTTAAAATTGAGTTCTCTGTTCACCTGTCTTAATCTTTTAAATTCTAGCATCCAAATAGACTCATGCAAGTATGATTCTATTTAGTCTTGGCTCAGCTGTTGTTTTTTAAACTGAATTCTTAAAGGCCATTTCCAGCTGAGGTCTATTTCGGCCACGTGGGAGCCCAACTCTCCAGGGCGCATTCTATTAATTCAAAAAACTGTTGCATTTCTATCAAGTCCAGATCTCAATCCCGTATGCATTTTTCTCACACATGCCTTGAGACATTTCCTTTCCCCTGTGCCTGCTTCACGGTTGGCTCTGAGGGCATTACTACACTGTTGAGATCTTGCTATTTAAATCCTTAATATCAAATTAAGCTTCGTGTCTAAAACTTTCCTTCTGTTACCCCTTGGGCCAATGGTACTCACAAAGACCACCACCATCATCTTTTCTCAGTGTAAGGAGATGAGCTAGACCCCTTGTGAGCTCTGCACATTATGTCTCATCCCGTGGTCCTCTGAGAGCAGATGATAGAATCGTAAGGGTTGGAAGGGACCTCTGGAGATCACTGAGTCCAAAAGTCCAACAGATCCTCCTTGCTGTATCATCCGTATGGGAACAGCACATGCTGTGATTACCATTTTGTGGTGCCTGTTGGCAAGTGTCCTCATCTGGATGTCCACATATCTCTCTTGGATGATGATAATCAGACAGAAGTCCAAATCTTAGGTTACTGGGGGAAAAAAAAGTGAGATGTGTGTTGTGGTTGGGTTGTATTTGTTAAATTTTATTTGGGATGAATGCAAAAAATCAGACTTAGTTCCTCAGAACCACCAGATGAAGCTGTATCAAAAGCACTCGAAACGATTGCTTGAGAATTTTGATGTCCTGCCAATATTTTCTCCAACAAAAGATAATTTAGAAATTGAGCCAAACCACTCTACAAAACTCTGTGTTATTTCTGAAAGTCCTGTGAGGATCAGAACCTGAACAATTCGACCAGGGAAAGAACGCTCTATTCCCGTGTCTCTACTTTCCCATATGAGGAACTGAACTGACTGGGGACACCAAGGAGTTAAAGACTTTAGATTAAATCTGCAGACCAAGTGGCCCAAACCAGTCTGCGTCCAGGTGTCTTACTGCTGTTACTAAGAGTCACAGGAGAACCAGGTGCTGTGGAGATCGGGGGCGTTCGTTTCCTATAAAGATGGAGAAGTAGAAAATGATGCTCTTACGTGTTGAACTGCTGAGATTTAAATGGATAACGTTTACCAATGAAGATAAACACACACAGAATGCATGCTCTGAGCATGCTGTCTGGAGCTGAAATGCGCAGGCGGGGGATTGCCTCTTAGGTGTCTTAGAGCAATCTTCTTGAAGATATGCGTTGCCCTGACCTTCCTGCTGCCACCAGAGGTCCACAGCAATAGCTCAGCCAGCAGCTGAATGCTGTGAAGCATTGCTGGTGTTCTTTGGAAATGGGCAACACTTGTGGCAGTCCCTTAGCAGCCACAGCGACACACAGTTTGCCATTCGTTCTGATAACACAGGACTTCTTTTTCTCTCAGAAACTGTGACTGTGGGCTGTTTGTTTTGTACGAATGTGCTCCATTACTACAAATGTACTTATTGTGGGAGCACGTTTCTATGCACTGGTGGCCTGTGAACCATTCACAGTGGTACTTTCCTTCCACCACTCTTTATTTATGGTGAATAATCTGTCACGTAAGTCACCCGACATCACTTGGGCTCCATGACCAAGTGACTGAAATGTTTATGGACAGGTGGAAGGGAGGTGGAAGGGAGGTTCACTGTAATTAGGCCCCTCAACCCTTGGCACATCCAGTCAGAAAAGCCTGAGGATCCCGCTGTGCAGTTGAGATGGATCTCTGCCCATCAGAGAGGGCTCTCCTGCAAGACGGCAAATCCGTGGTGTTTGTGTCGAGCTCATCTTGCAGGAAAGAAACCTGGGTTCTGGAAAGGAGCCTTCAGGAGAACTCAGAGAACACTCACCTTTCCTCAGGACTTCGTTCCAGCATTTAATCACCTCCACTGTTCAAACCTCGTGGCTTTTTCAGTGTGAGTTTTCCCAGCTTCAGCTCCCAGCTATTAGCTCTTATTATGCCTTTCTCCATTAAATTCAAGAGCCCTTTAGTACCTGGTATTTCCTCCCCACGAAGGTACTTACATGCTAATCAAGTCACCTCTCACTCGCCCTTTCTACAATCTAAACAGATTGTGCTTCTTAAATCATTCCGTGTAGGGACTCTTTTTTCCCCAGTCCTCAGATTATTCTCATGGCTCTTTTCTGCAGCTTCTCCGGTTCCTGTACCCTTTTACAAGTGCAAACATCAGACTGGTGACTTGTACCCCAGGCTGGATGTGAGCACTTGTATGGGGAGAGAAGAAATCTCCCCTCACCCCACCTCATCCCTGTGTCAATCAGCACCAGCCTCCCTCAGCTCTTCGTGCTCCAGGAGCTCATACAGGCTCACTTACCTGCAGCAGCCCTCAGTCCATCTTTGGATCCAGTTTCCCAGGATGCCCTCATTGCCCTCAGATGCACAAGTTGCATTTGGCTTCTCATTGACACGGGTGGCCCACGCTGTGCCAATCACTGTTACCTGCTCTATCAGAGGCGCTGCAAACATCTTCTGCATCCACACAACATGTTTCCAGTTCCACCTTTAAAAGTGAGCACTGGAGAGCAAGTGATCTGGTATTTAAGGATGCTGAAGTATGAACTGAGAGATGCGTTAGAATGCTGGGATTTTACAACCTACTCCAGGGAACCTGCTGTAGCAGGGGTTGGACTCAATGATCTCCAGAGGTCCCTTTCAACCCCAATGAATCTGTGAGTCTGTCACAGATGCTGCTTGATGTTATCCTGGTTTACCAACAGACAGAACGAAACACGTCTGTACGCTGTGGCACATATTTGCACCGAGGCATTCCGTGCCCACTCATGCCATCCAAGAGTCCTTTTGCTGCTTAAAGGCACATTCGTCTGGAAAGGAAGGCAGCTAAGTGGAGCTTTCCTATGTAGTATTTTTTTCTCTGTTTGCAAAGCAAGGCTGAGCGTGTAACAGAGGGTGTGGGCTCATGTGAGGGTTCTGGTGGTAGAGTTGATGCTATGAACCAGCTTGCTGTTTCACAGACCATCATCCCCTTGGAATAAGGATTTCACGCAGTGCTGTTGGCTCAGACTCTTTTCAGACTTCTCTCTCTCTTTAAAAATAAATGTGTGTGTATGAAAAGCATTTGTAATTATCATATAGTGCAGCACATTAGTACAGATATAGCTACAGTCCTGTCACTTTGTAGTGATAATAGTGTATCGCTGGGTGTTGCATTTCTCCTATAATGACAGCCATAAAGGAACACTAATGCTTGGCAGCCTGCATGCACAGATATGCTGTTATTTTACTACAAATCTTGGGGTAAATACAACAGATTCATGGCATGTACTATGTACACAGTTGGATTGGAGGACAACACATGGGGATGCCAAGCAAACCCTGCCAACTGGGCTGAGGGCAAGGGGAAACTCCACTTTTCCTGGGTGATCCTTCTTCAGACCTCAGGGGCTGTGGGAGCTGAGGGTAATATTTGCAGTCAGGGGTCAATGATGCGGCACCCAGAAATACGGGAAACCACAAATATCCTCTGCATTCCTCAAACACGTGCATTCCTCCTCGTACAAAGGCCCAGGGTCTGTGTTAAGTATGGGGACGCAGCGTGGAAATGGAAATTGAGTTGGTGCTGGAAGCGAACAGGAGGGAAAGAGCAGCCTATGCAAGGGCACAGCACAGCTGCTGGGCTTCACTGAGCCCTGCCTCCACCCACTCTGTGTCTGTCCCTCTGCGATGGGGCACTGGGGCAAACAAAGAGGACAACACCCAACCTGGGTGCTTCCTTCCAGCCTGACTCAAAAAGGAGACTCTTGGAGATCCCACCTCAGTGCTAGAAATCTTACATTTAAACGGACTGTGAGACCTTTATAGGATGATGACAGCACCATCTGTGCCAAGTAAGTGCCTTGACTCTGCTTTTACTGAAATGCTCTGTCCTGAAGGGAAGGATCCTCTGCAGGAAGAATGCACAAAGCTGCAATCATACAACTAACCCAACACCCACCATGCCCATCAGACCTCTGAGGGCTCCCAGACAGCGATTTCCCCTGCAGCGAGTACTGGTATTTGCCTTCCTGCCTTAGCACAGGCATCCTCAGGACTGACAGTTACAGTCTGAAGGAGAAAATGACAAAGTATGACAAGATGGGAATGGGAGCAGTTGGAAAAGGCTCCCGGTCCCAAGGTGGACAAGTGTCTGCAGGAGGGTTTGTCACAAGTGACCCCAGCACAATTCAGAGGTAGAAAGCCAATGGGAACAGCCTGCAAGGGGACCTCAGTTTGTGTTTTCCCCCAGCTTTCCTTGCTTCTGTTAGCAACAAGCCAAAATCCTGACAAATCCTGAGAAAACCCCTCACACTACCCCCATCCAGGCTGTGGCTGTTGTACCCCTCCCACCTGCTCGGCAAATAACTGAGGAACATCAACCATACATTCTGACAACATTTTGTAGAGACTTGATGGGAGTTCAGCCGCATCTGACACAAATTGCCCACAGCATGCAGACCCCCAACCTCCAGCCCAGCACTCAACTTTCAGCCTATTTCCGTGCTTTCAGCTGCAGGCAAGGTCAGCCGGACTTACGTGATGGAGGAGCCAGGATTTTCTCCTGGTGCTTGATGCCAGCTGCACTGTTTCTGTAACATTCACTGAAGAAACTTGGAAGTAGAGGCAGAGCCCAGAAAATATTGTAAAATATTTGCTTCCAACAGAACCAAGAGCCAGAAACCAGGGGACGACTGGAGACGGTGACACCATCTGTAGGAAATGGTTCTTCCTTATCTAAATTCTCATGATAAATTATAAACATCTTAAAAGCAAACAAGTGGTCTGTCTTAGAGTTGGAAATGCCCAATGAATGGGTGTTGTAGAGCTGCTAGCTCTGTTTTTATGTGGAAGGTGGCAAAGCAGAGCAGCATATGTGATAATCCACTTGTGTCCATGTGTACACCACGCGGTTAAACAAACTCCTATTAAAATAGAACATTAATTAGCACCCAAGACCAATATCTTCACTCACCCACAAAATGAGGCAGGACTGGGAGGAGAGGACGAGGCACAACGAACACTACTTCAGTCGCTACTGCAATCGTACAGTGGCAACGTGTGTGTGTAGGCTGCTACATTAGAGGGATGCCTATGAGCAATGAGCAATTGCCCTCAGCCTGGTCTGGGTGGGAACTGGTCCATACAGGGGGTAACCATTGGTGTCGTAATGGAGGAGGTGGTCAATGGAGATGAACCCCTTTTCAGGTGCACCCCACGACTTCCTGCAGAATTTGGGAGCCAGAATGCTGCCATGTGGGGAGGTCATTTCCTTCCACCACTGACCTGGGCTTCGGCACTTCAGTTCTTGGCTGCTTTTCTCCTCTCCAGGTGACAGCAGGTGAATGCCCATCTGCCGAAGCAGAGCGTGGCCCCACGGAGGGTCTGGGTGTGCACACACGAAGTGCTCAGTGCAGGAGGCAGGGCAGTGCGGGGAGGACGTGCTGTGGGCAGCCTCAGGCATTTTGGCCATCTGCCATGCAATCCAGCCCCAACTAAATGAGAATCTTTATTTCTCCAAATGTTCCAGAGCCGAGAAAATTAATGAAACCAATATATAGCGGTGACCTTCAGACAGGTGTATATCCTATAGAGTCTGTATTCCAGGAGATACTGTATACTGAGCCACAGTGTTATGGTGTCACGTGCTGTTCTCCTATAATTAAAGGTCTGTCAGTGTTTCCACTGTAAACTCAATTTTTAGGGGTTTATAACTTTCCTTTAGAGAGTGAACAGCAATGACCTGTTTCTGCATTCTAAGCAGGTTTTAAGGTCATTATGTGAGTGTTAACGTTCCGTTACATTATATTGTAATGAAATGAGTCTTTCAGAGTAAAAGCATTTCACACTATTGGCAAAAATGAGCGTATTCATCTTAATTTTTGCATCTACTTAATTTCAGGAGCTTTTATAATTAAATGTTTGGTTGCACTGGCAAATAGAGGGAGCAAATCCTTGTCATCATGCAAACAATCCCATCCCATCTGCGTGCTCTGCTGGGGAGGAATGAAAACAGCTTTATAGGGAACTTCTTAAAAAGTCAAATGATGATTTTTCCATGCTGGAGGAGCAGATGGGTATTATTTTCTCAATGCACTCGCAGGCAGTTGGTGGCACCCCCAGCCAATAGATGGCAATCACCTGCATGAGAATCGTGCACTTTCTGAGGTCGTTCCTGCCGTGTTTGTAAAGGACACCGTCATGTTTTGCAGGATTCCCAGTGGGATCATGCAGCACCTCCTTGCTCAGGTGCATGATTGCTGCGGTATTGTCTACCACCTGAGATGGATGAGCCCATGACTGGGAACCCTTGTCCTGCTGGGTGCTCCTGTGCCAAAACGTTGTTGACACATCAGATGGGTGCGAGAGAGCAACAACAGTTCAAAGGCTGGAGAAGATTGAAAATCACCCCTCAGCCTTTTTAACTGCAGTTCAAAGGTTCCGACTCATAGATTTGAAACTCTTCCATGGGGAAAGAAACTCAGGGGTGGCTGGTTCTTTGACAGAGCAGGAAACAGCTCTTTGACAGAGCCAACAGGTTGAAAATGAAGGTGTTCATGTTTGGGCCAGCACTCAGGACAGTGGGGAATGTTCTAAAATCATGGGGAGGGGATGAAGAAAAGAAGTTCCAAAGGTCTCAGTGCATGATCCAGCTCTTGGGCTCTGGTTTGTTGCACTGGACTATGTGCAGATCTACTTGTTCATGCTCAAGAACCTGAACTCACAGGTGATGGAGAACAGGGGGACCTACAGGACTGAGCTAAAAACCTGGGTCTATAGAAAGACTGCTGTTTGTGAGTGTATCTGAGGGACAGCAGAGAGGGAGAGCAGCAAGTCTATGGTGGCACAAGAACAGCTGTCCTGCCACAGCAAAATGGAGGCTGTGACCTGGCAGGATCAAAGCCCTAGGGAAACTGGGGTCTGGTGGGCCAGGCAAGAATCATAGAACCATTACAATTGGAAAAGACCACTGAGGTCATCAAGTCCAACCACCAACCCATCCCCACCATGCCCATTAACCACATCCCTCAGTGCCACATCTCCACAGCTCTTGAATGTCCCCAGAGACAGCAACTCCACCAAACAGTTTTCCAGATGTAGATGAAAACATTTCTGAGCAAGACTGCCATCAGTATGGGGCAGCCTTTGCATTGAGCGCAGGTGCTCAAAATGCTTCCTTTTCATGTTCTCCATTCCCAAATTTCCCAGTCCTCGTTAACAAAGAGAAATCTCCCACGAAGCAAAGGATTTCCTATGTCAGCAGTCAGCATGGAGCAAAAGCAGAACAGCCGGCAATGAAGAACCAGAAGACACACAGCTCAGACTTCAAAACCCAAGGGTGAGTCAGAATCAGGAGAAAAAATGAAAGGATAGAGAGAAGCTGGTCCTGAAGCCTATTCCGACACTTCACCAAAGCGTGAGCCAACAGGTTGAGGTGAGCGCTGCTGCTGGGTTGTCCCAATGTCCCCTCGCAGAGGGGTCCCCCCAGCAGTGCTCCTCTTGCACCTGACCAGGCACCTGGAGAAGGTGGTTCTCCTTTTTGATGCCACTGTCTGAGCTCACTCTGTTTCTCATACGCACCTATAAAGGCACAGGAGAAATGCCATAAGGGAGGTTATGGTAGGTCATGCATTCCAACGCCTTACAAACAGCCAGTTTTACTAGTTTTACCAAGAGGAGTTTTTGAAGTTCTTTTCAAGATAGAGCTCTTCCTCTCTCAGGACAGGAGTGTCCCTGCTGCCAGCCAAGGGTCTGCTGCAACAAACAGGTATCCCACCTCTGGGGACAGAAGGCCTCATCCCTGAGGAAGCAGCACAGAAAGGAGTGCAGAGCTCCCAGTGGAACACAGGGTATGGGAGGGCTGTCTCAGGGGATGGTCCCATGCACCTGTGTGCGGCTGACACCAATGCCCCGGGCCAGGGCAGGGAGCACTGCAGAGCAGTCCCTCTTCAGACAGTTATCAGAGTTCAAAAGATTAACTGAAATATTTCTGCTCCTACAGCTTTAATTCATTCAATGAAGCTCAGAAGCTTCTGATAATAAGACCTAATTTATAATTAGGCTTTATCAGTAATCAGTTAATTTATAGAACCTTAATTCTCATGAAGGTATTTCAGAAGCTTTGCTTATTATATTGCAGAGCTGATGTCCGTAGACAACCAAATCAGAATGATAGGATAGAAACAAATTTCAGGGTAATCCTGCTGCATGAATGCTCTATTTATTTACTTCACATTTTGTGCAGTAGCTGTAATACGGTGTATCATTTCTGCAGGCAGCCAGGGACAAGGGTGCTTCACTGAAACATGTTGGGAATGGTGAATTCATAGCAGGCAACCTTCCTTGTGCATTTAACAAGGGGATCACCAAGATACCTGCTGAGATATGTGGTCCATGCAAGGGAAGGGATAAGGCTGGCAGGGATAGGTGCAGCAGGGCTATGTGGTGGGAGATACCACCTCCCAGCCTGTTCCAGTGCATCACCACCCTCTGGGTGAAAAAATTCCTCCTAAGATCCAACCTAAACCTCCCCTGTCTCAGTTTAAAGCCATCCCCCCTTGTCCTCTCACTGTCCACCCTCACAAACAGCCATTCCCCCTCCTGTTTATACGCTCCCTTCAAGTACTGGAAGGCCACAATGAGGTCTTCCGGGAGCCTTCTTTTCTCCAAGCTGAACAAGCCCAGTTCCCTCAGCCTTTCCTCATAGCAGAGCTGCTCCAGCCCTCTGACCATCTCAGTGGCCCTATGTTACCAGGGAGATGTGCTCTACTGTCCAGTTCTTGTGATCGTGTTTCCCTGCACACGCATGCACTCACATTTAATTTTAGATGGTACACCACAAATTAAAGACATCAAGTTTGCAAAATTCTTCAATAAAGAAGAAAAATCACAGTGATTCACCCTGTACCCGCATGCTGCTCAGGGCACTCACGCCATGCACATGGGCATCCTCCCCAGACAGCTGCTGGGGTTTCTGCACAGGGCATCCCTCTGTCAACACACTAAATGCAGTGCTGCAGTGCTCTGGGACATTTCTGCTATACGGTTGATGTCTCCAGCAAAGCCAAAAGAGGACTTTCCCACAGGAATATTTGCAGCTCCCAGCACACTGCAAAGCACAGAACCCTGGGGACCAACCCTGAACAGCCCCAGGCTGAGCCCAGAGGAGCCAACACTCAGAGAGGGCACGTTTCCCATTCAGCTCTCAGCTATGGGCTGTATGGCCATCATCAACACGGAGCACTCTGTTCAGGAAACTCAACCTCAGGCTGAAGGAGGCCTCCCAAAAGCAGTGTGGGCACAACATCCTCTTGCTGGATTCAGGGCTTTGGGGCTGGCTTGGAGGCAGATGCCAGCTCTGTGCACTGATCCAGCACTGCTGCTTTACACCAAGATGGTCTGAGCACGCTCTTCCATCCAAGACAGAAACGTAACATTCAGCAACTTTAAATCTTGAGCATTTCACATGCACTGTCTGCCTTGGGGGAACAATTTAACAGCAGAAGAAAACCCCACCCCACCGGAAAGTCCCAACGCTCATTGGGAGGTCCCAGATAACAGATATCTGCAGAAAATCCTTGTGGACTTGCCCATGCAACCCCACCTATAGAGGAGTTCCCTCGTTGGCACCCAGCCTGCTGCACCCATGGCTCCTCCCTGGGTCTGCCAGTGGGAGCCCAACTGCAGCCATTCTGCAGCGATATCAACTGAGTGACTGTATCTGAAAGCTCACAAAGCTGTAAATAAACAAGTCTTCCGGGTAACGTGAAAGAAACCTGAAATGAGAGAGTTGTCCTACATTACTCCCAACTAGTTCTCAGCAAAAATATGCAGAAAGCACATTTCCATATGGAGGATGTTTCATTAGCTGACAAAGATGAGCCAAATAACTCAGTCTCTTTTCTTTGCTAAGGATGCAGCAGCTATTTTAAGTAGTTGGGAGTTCACAGTTATCTACTCCTGCACCTTTGTTTAAATTGATTTGCAGTGGTGCTTTATTGACCTTGCTCCATAAAACTGCTCAAAGAAATCAAAATTAGAGCTCATTAGAAGATTCAGAACGAGCGTCAGCCGAACGGTGAGCTTTATCCATCCCACCACCTGGAGCAAACCGCAGCCGGCGCTGCCATCTAACTGTTTTATTATCCGCTGCGTTGTGTTCATTACTGCTCTGCTTAGAGGGTGTGGATGCACCTTCCAAAGCAAAGCCCCAACCAGGAGCACCACGCAGAGCGATGCCCCATGCCGTCGTACAACGCACACAACCACTCTCTTACTCCTGTGGTCCCATTCTAAGGAATTCCCTGCAGATATTCCCTACGTTAATTTTAATCCCTGCTTTTCGCAGGCCGTGTGCCACAGATGTTCTGGTTAGAGCAACAACTCCAGCCTCCATAAGAACACTCTGTCTCCACAGACTTGTACCTTTTCCCAAAACTCTCCTCTTGGAATAAATGTGTTTTGTGGAAAGTTGGAGGGAAATCAATTTGGCCACATTTGCATGAGGAGAGAAGGGGAAAAGCACACTACTTTCCTACCTTGGAAAAAAAAAAAAAGAAAGAAAACGACGTTTTTCATACAATGCAAACAGCTCTGAAATCTTGAAAGTCTGCATTCCCCCATTCCCCTTCCCCAGCTGGGGGTGCCAAGGGGAGCGCTGGAGCAAAGGGGCAGACAAACGCAAGGGAGGAAGGATGGGGCTGAATGCCTTTTTCTTTTCTTTCCTTTTCTTTATTGTTGTATTTTGTTTTGTTTTTCTTTTTGGCCACTAATCAATGGGGAAAGTAAAAGAAGGAAAGAAAACACTTTCAAACGTGAACAAACTTTGACAGGCCCAGGTGTTGCACTTCAGTTCTAGTTCTATAGTGACGCTGTCCTTGTCCACACCTACTTACCTATACACCCCGTATGGTTTAAAGGGCTATTTGTTCTGCCTGGATGCAGGCGTGCATCCTCACAGTAAACCAGAAACATTCCGTGATGAAAGACCTTTTTAACTGCCAGAAGGAAGAAAGCAGGGAGAGGTGCAGAGAAGCCTCCAGTGCCATACGACCATTTGAAGACCCACCATTACAAGTCCTGTTAGATGTATTTTCCTTGGCCACCAGGCCAGGACTGGGAGGAGGTGGGAGGTGTTGGGGTGGAGGGTTTCTCATTCTCTGTGTGCTTTTCTGGTGTGTTTTCACTGCAACTGATGCTTTGCATCTCAGGTACCCCACAAAATGCATGTCTCCTCCTCAGGGTTTAATGCAGTTGGTACTGTCAAACCAATGTCAAGCTTTCCTCTTCTTCTCTGCTTCCCTGAAGATAAGTTTTATTTCACATTGATAATCTCTGCTAAAGTCACGGAGAACACACCTTTCTTTGTGGTTTAAGAGAAGGGCTCTTTCTATGTTTTCTGCTCTTTTCTTCAGTGGCTCAAGCATATTTGACCATTCCCCCAGCCTACATTCTTTGCCAAGAAATGCCTTGATCAACACTTCAGGGCAACCCTGAGAGCAGAGAAACCATGAAGAGCAGAGCAGCTGGAAAAGGAAGTTAAACGCACTCAGACTCGAATTAATGTGCATGTTTTTGTCAACACCGGCTAATTAATCATTGAAACAACATGCTGAGAGATGTGGTGAATTCTCTGCTGCTGGATGTCTAAGGTAAGACTGCATTTCTTTCCAAATCCATGATCCTTCTCAATCCTGTGGTGCTACCTGGGTGAGGCTCTGGGTGAACCTAAGAATCCCAGCTATATTCAAAGCAGGAGGTCAAAGCACTGAGCCCAGCGAGGGCTGAAATGTGGTTCAGGAGATGGTTGCTCACAGCCTCGTGTGGCTGCTGATGAAACCTGATGCTCAGGGATGCTTCCTAGGAATCTGGCTTTGACTTTCTATCCCTATTTATACTGTCAGTTGAGTATCAATGACGGTAAATCAGCCTACTGAACACCAACAGCAGTAGGCTGCTGTGTTGTCATTAACCAATGCCCTCCTTGTTTCTCTACAACCACTGCTGAAGCTTTGTGGAGGGGAGATGCCATTGTTTGTTTACTTGTTGAGTAAAAAAGGGATTAATGTTAAAAAAGCTCCCACGCATCCATGATTCTCTTCAGGGTAGATATAAGGGTGAGATCAATCTGGGTGATAATCTCTTGGTCTGTGTGGGATCTTCCACTGGGAAAGGGCATGTGCTCAGCACTGGAATTAAAACTAGAAGCGTGTTTCTGTTTACCTGCTGCATGTCCTGCGTTCCCCACTTCCATTGGGCCAGGACCAGTGATCTGCTGGGCTAACATCTCCAGAAACAAGCCAGCCCTGAGAAAGAGTACCAAGAAAGAGAGAACTCCACCTCTTTCTTGAACAGTCTACTCCATTTTCATCATTTAAAGATGGTGCTTTTAAGCCACGCTAAGGTCCCTGTTACTGGGTTTCATCAGCGTGACACAATTCAAAATGTTTTGGTATGCATTCTGTTTGGAAATAAATGGTACACAAAATGTGATGCTCCAACTGAGATATAAGTAAACACAGACTGCCAAATTACTGCAGCTTAATGAGATGCTGCTCATCAGCTGAGCTGCAGGCGCTGGCCTTGTGTGTACCCCTTTGAAGTGCAATGCACTCATGTAAGCCACCCTAAGAGGCTTTAGGTGGGGATTCTTGTTTGGGCAAGGCTTCACAATGGCTGGTGCTGGGATGCTGGAGAATTAGGTGCCTGCTTTGCTCATATTTCCCTCCTGTCCTTGCCTCCAGTTGAGTCTCTGCTTCATAGACGAGCTCTAAACAACATCTCCGAGCTTTTATCTGCAGGTGACAAACAGAGGCATACAAACTGGATTGGCAGGAACACAAAGAAGGCTTTCATCTCATCATTGCACGAGGCACTTACAGTAACTTCTCAAGGAAAAAAAGAGATTATGCATCAACATTGTGAGCATAAAGACAATTTAAAAGGGATGTTAAGAAACTTCATGTCAGGAAAATATAGAACATCTGCAAACAGACGAGTATTCGGCAATAAGCTACGTCAACAATCCTGGAGGAACAAGCCTATTTTTTTGTGGTGACAGTCCCATTGAGTATCCCACAGGAGATTTTAGCAGGCTAAAGTGCTTCTTATGGTCAGACAAATAAATGTGAAGTTTGGTGGGGTGCAAGGAGACACCTCCAGGCCTACACTGTGAGTCGAGCCGTGCCCTGCTGCACGAGGCACATTGCTTACACCTGCGCTGATGCCCATGTGCAAGTCGAAAGCGGCCTCCCCACTTGGATGCTCAAGCAGGATCTGCTGTAGAATCGCAAAATCAACCGTGAGGTCCAGGTGCTAAAGTTCTGGTGCGAACTGTACCAGACCAAAGAGCCCTTGAGCTCTGTGATGCAGAATCTTCTGCAGAATACACTGAGCTCCTCCAGCTGAAGGCTGTCACCTGCTGCCACTTGCTGCTCCCTGCTCCTCACTTCCACTGCCTCTTTGACATCAGAAAGCACGGTGCTAACTGGCTTTGTCTGTGGGGGATTTGTGGATGCCCCATCCCTGCAGGCAGCCAAGGGCGGGGGATGGGGCTCTGAGCACAGATGGAGCTGTGGGTGTCCCTGTTCACTGCAGGGAGTGGGACCAGATGGCTTTTCAGTGTCCCTTCCAACTCAAAAAGTTCTATGGTTCTGTGATTCCCAGTGCTCCCACATCAGGCAGGGCAATGGGAGGAAGCAGCAGCTGGGGGTGGCCACGTCTTTGCCACTTCAGCTGTTTGAACACGAGCCCATTCCCAGCAGGGTGGGGAGGACAAGGAGTGCCAGGGGAGCAGTGATGGTCACCGCACAGCCCTTGTGAGCAAGAGATGCTGCCAGCGCGTGCTGGCTGGGTAGAAACCAATATTTCAGCTGCAATGTTTTTAACAGCAGTGGGCATGAAGGTGTGAATTTTCTGACTCACAGCAGATGCCTGGTGCTGTTTTAAGCACCTAGATGTTTGGCAGCGCTTACTCTCAACTACCCCAAACACCAGCATGCTGCTGATTCTGGGACTGCCTGCATTTAGCACCCTCTGCACAGGAAGATGTCTGTGCCATCTGCTTATGGTGCAAGGCCTGGCCTGATGCTCACCCCCTGGAAATGTCTCCAGTCCCTGCTGCTTTTCCAGCTGCCTACTGCTGTTTGTTGAAATGGTGATTTCTCCCTGTCTCTTTTTTTTCCCCTAAGGGGTGCCTTTCCATGAGCTCTGAATGCCATCCAGGACTCCTCTCCCTGGACCACGCAATCCTGAGCCCTCCCAAAGACAGTCTGAAAGCTCACAGCTCATCAAGAAACTCTACTGTGGCCGCAAGGGGTGGGTGGGTGACAGCAGGAAGTGTCCCCACACAGTTCTGGATGTGGATTGAGATGGGTTATGAGAGGGAGAGGTGCTCACCATGTGCAGGAGGCTGTGAATTTGTTTCTGTGAAGGGCTGCATTGACTTTTGAACACCTTGGGAGCATCTTTTGGATGTGAATACCTGCTTAACTTCCCTTGAAGCTTGAAGGCTATTTGGTCTGCTTGGGAACCTTGACAGCTGGAAGCCTTTTGTAGACCGGATGATCCATATACCTTAGCTGCGTGTGGGCATCAAGTTCAGAAGAATCATCTTCCTTTACATGGAGAAATTCCACCCAAGATTTTCACACACATAGGCACAGAGACGTGGATGCATAAGTCTCTGCCCCTGTGTTAATTGCTTCGGGCTCTTCCTTTCTAAGCTGAAATGACACAGATGAAGATCTTAAGTACGTGGTCCTTCCTGCCATCAAATGCCTTTCCCAAGTTTTGACTGAATTTCTACTTAATGAATCCAGCTTTGTCATATAGGGGATGTTCCGGCAATAAGATATGACAAGGTGTGAATTATGGTACAATAATTCATGCCTGGAGCATTGTCAGGCACAAGGCTGAAAGCTGAGTACCATCCATGCAACTCAGCGTGAATTATTGCACCATAATTCAAGCCCTGAGGAAACAATAAGGGACTAGCCAGAGACTATCAATATGAAGAAAAAATTGGGTTAAATCTATTAATTTTATTTAGGTTGCTGAATTAAAAAGAAAAATTATATTCTTTGTAAGATTCCCTTCTGTCCATCCCCGTGTTTTCTTTGCAGAGAAGTGAAATTAAAAAACCAATAACCTGGCTTACTGCGGAATGGGAGAGCAGAGAGGGCAGGGCCGGAGCTGAGGGCAGAGCAGCTGGCAGCTACCTGCTCATTTTTCCCTCTTCCCTGCTTTAAATATTCAACACTTGTCACTGGATCCTAAGGTGTTTCACAAACTTAGCACAAAGGATGGATGTGGATCAGTTCACCTGCCTGGTTGAGCTCAAAGAAGGGCACCAAGCATGTCCACGGGAGTGCATTCAGTGAGGGCAGACGTGAGGAAGGGGTTGGTCATTGCACGATGCGGACATGCAGTGAGCTGCGTCTCCTGCTTGGCCTGAAGATAACCTTTCCCTTACCTGGGCAGAAAACACCCAAGTGACTGCAGAAAATGAACCAGGAGTTGGTAGCAGCAAAAGAGATGCCGTATCAGGGCCTCTGCAGAGGTCAATGGTTGGCTTCTGCCATTTCTTACTGCACTATGTGTCCTGTAGGGCATGAAGCAGAGACTTAGGAAAGAGTTAGATGAACGTTTTAAAGGCTATTTTTATGTAGTCAGTCCACAGAAGACCAGACTTGCATAGTGTTGTTATCTATTTTTTTATAGATCTGATAAAAACAGCCTCCTGTCCCTGACTCTTATTCTAGAAACACGTTAGGGCTTCAAGATAGAACTGCCTGTTCTCCAGGGCTCTGTGAGAGGCAATCTCCGTCCATGAGCCCTATTTTGCAGTAGACATCATGCCATTTGCCCCTCTTTTGAGTCAACAAACACAAAGCCCTGTAATTTCCTCCATGATTTCTTCTACTGAACAAGGAGGCAAATCTTCACTCTGCAAGATGTACTTCTCCGCACAGCTTCATTTCTTCTTAGGGATTTCTCCAGCCCCTCCACTGCAGTGAGAGACATGAGATAGCCCTGAACAAGAGCAAGTCTTCCTCCTTCCACAGTTGGTCACCTTGAAACTGGGGTAACTGGTGATTGAGGATTGGCTGCCAACCACAGTGGACGCAGGGTGATAGGAAATTTAAGGCTATCCAGAGCAAATTTTAAGTGATCATTTGGACCTCATTTACCCAATCAGTATAGATTTCATTTTGAAAAGTACCCAGGATAATTGATTGTTTTTTTTAATTTTTTTTTTTTTTTTTTTAGACTGCTATTGATTTTTGAATAACTATTCTAATTATTTTTCATCTAGCTATCTTTCTGTCCCTCTTACCAGGCAGTCTGATGCAGTCTTGGAATTGTTTACTTGCACAGTCCCACACCAAAGGCTGATTTTTGGTATTTCCGCTTGAGAACGGGACACAGGCAGAGCAAGGCTCAAGGCAGAGCCCCATCTCTTCTGCCCATGGAACGAGACACCGGACAGCAAGGGAGTGCAGGATGACCCCATATCCTCTGCCACAGGGCTACCAGCGCACAGTGCAATGCTCACCATGAGTGGGAGCAGGTGATGTGCTCGTGTCACCCCTTGGACACCCAGGACAGATGCTCTGCACGTAGTTGTCCACCAGCATGGGAGGACTCACCTCCTGAAGGCTGCAGATCCTGGATGAGCTCAGCCACTCCTCACCTCCAGGGCTGTTTGTGTCCCTAAATCACCTGCAGACACGAGTACAGAAAGCTTCAACATACCTATCCCAGCCTTCAAGGCTGCAGGAGATACCAGCTCTGCCCCAGCCCTGCTTCTGCCAATACCTGCAATGGATTCCCTGTAAAACTGAGCGTTGCTTCTATCGATTCATTTACCCTATCACTCACAGTGCCATTCAAAGATGCCAAACAAGAACAGGGCTCCTTTCCCAAGATTTGCACAGACATGAGATGCAATGTCAGCTCCAAAGACTAAAAGCAGCCACTTTTTTCAGTCTAAAATCAGCCAAGAGGAAATAATAACGGGTGGAAATACAATGGCAATGTTGATTAAAAAGTCAGTTGTCTTCAATAAGATTGATTTTTTAAATCACCGGTTTTCATTACGCTCCTCAACATTCCGAATTATCCTAATTGATCCAAAATATTTCAAAACATCTTTATGACTTAGCGCATTACAGATGGGCTCAGTGGGAATCCCTCCATTATTCTGATGGTGACACAATTTGCCAGCTCTTCCATTTGCGCCCGTGTGCAAGCAGAGCGAGGGAGCTGGGTGTGTTGGAAGGTCTTCGGTAGGGCTGGGAGGTCTTTTTCATAAGAAATCGATGGGGTTGTGAGCATATAGAAGCAAGACAAGAAGTTATAGAAGAAGAAATGTTGTGATAACTGTCCATAAACAAAAGGATGTGTCAGTTCTTGCTGTACTGATAAGCAGTGATGTGTGCATGGTGCAACGTGGTAGCTAGCTTTGTGAGTAAAGGCTGGCACACAGCATCGCACCCCATGCTGGGTGTGCAGGGTACCCAAAGGAAACCTGATCTTTTCTGCAGGACGTTACTGCAGGAGGTGAACGGCAGAGACCTCCTGCAGGCAGCAATAAAACATCGGTGGCATCTCTAAAAATTATAGATGATCATTTTCTAACACAGAAAGGATGGCACCTAACGCGAGGTAATGCTATTTTAGATCTCGTTGTGATGGATAAAGATGAATTGATCACTGAACTAGAAATCGGTGGTTGCCTAGAGACCGGTGATCATGACCTGATTACATTAATTATGGGATAATAAAAGACAGTCCCAACCAGTAATATATGTACCTGGTGCTTCTCCCGGGATCTGTTGAGCTGAATAAAGAGATGAGTGGAACTCACTGGGAAGGAAAATAAACATATAAGTAACTGAGTGAAAAAAGTTCCTGCTAAGGGTTCACAACCTGGCTAAAAAGTTATATTCCCACTATAATTTTTTTAAGCATGGTATTTAATTTTGAGGTCTTTCTAGGCGAAAGTGAAAGTGGCAATTAGAAACAAGCAACATAGAAAAAATAGGAAAAAAAAACCACCAGAAAAATTAGTAATTGAGACGTAGCACTGAATGACTTGGTCAGTGGGCATGTCGGGAGTGGGTTGAGGTTGGGCTTGAAGATCTTAGGTATAGTTCCATGAGAAGACTCTCAAAGAGCTCCATAAATAGGGAAAACATCGTGACCAGCAATCATCAGACTACCCCTACAGCCTGCGTTAACACACTGGTCAGGTCTGCTGTTATCTCAACCCTTGGAGCCCCATGTTGGGCACCAAATGGACTGCTGAGGTTTAAGCCAGCAGGTGGCTCAGCACCACGCAGCCATTCGCTCAATGCTCCTCCTCCCAGTGGGATGGGAGAGAGAATTCAAGAAAAAAACAAGAACTCAGGAGTTGAGATAAAACCACTAAGATAAGAGAAAAGGAAAAGGATAGTAGCTATGAATATATATGTATGATTGCATACAACAAGTGATGCACAAGCAATTGCTCACCATTCCCTGACTGATGCTCAGCCAGCACCCCGAGCAGCGGAAGAGAGGAGATGAACTTCCCCCCTTCAGATCTGCTTCCCCTTGATGCCATGCGGTACAGAACATCCCTGTGGTCAGTTTCAGTCAGCTGTCCTAATCCTGTCCCCTCCCAGCTCCTTGGGCCCTTCACTGGCTCTGTGCAACACTGCTCAGCAGCAGCTATAAACATCGGTGTGTTAGCATCATGGCTTTTCTCCTAGAACCGATACAGAGCATCAGACCAGACACTGAAGAAAACAATTCCACGACACTGACTGATTGTTCACGAGGTGAGGCAGTGCTTTGGCTGCAGGAGAGCCCCACATCTCTTGGTGCCTTGAAGCTGGAAGCAAGGGGTGCAAATCTCAGCCAAGAGACCCAGCCCAGAGCCACAGACCCGCTCTGCTCCTTGTGGAGCTGCAGCCCAAGATCCAACCTCAGTTCAGAGCCCAGCCCTGAGCCGTGGTGCCCGCTCCTGTTCCAGCCCAGCACAGAGCGTGGCTCCGCTCCCAGCACCGCGCAGCGCTGCCTTGCTGCAGAATGTAACATGCAGGTTTCTAGAATGCCAAGAAGGTAATTTAAATGTTAAAACATTTGTGATCGCATAAATGGCAACGTATTATTCCAATTGAATTGTAGTGGGGTTAATCTGACCTTAATAGAAAACTACTAATAATTTATATTATTATCTTTAATAATATTAATTCTACTTAATTTTTTTCCCATTCACTTCGTTCGTTTAAGGGCAGCTCCACTGAGCCTCCGAGCGCTCAGCTCTCGGTGTGCAGCACTCACTTATCATTTGCACAAGTGGGGATTCCACCAGGCAATTTTCAGAGAAATAAAGATCATCTTTGAGAGAAAGGAACTTAAAAAAAAAAAATTACAGTATTAAATAAGTAGACATTAATGTGTCATATTTAGAATATAAAACAACCCGTAATCCGTTCTGAAGTCTCTTCCACCTAAACATTTACTTCTTTATCCTTCCGGAGGAATCCTTTATGCTGCTGTTTAACCTGCTAGGCATTCCCATTCTGGCTGTTAAAATAAAATCGCTAAGATCGTAACGTCGGGAGAATAAAATCCTCGGCACTGTGAGAGTCCTTCTGAGCAGAGCAGTTTGTTGGGGATGAATCGGAATGGCACATTTCATTAGGATTTATATCAGAAGCCAAGGGATGAAGCATTATTTCATTAAGTATCTTGAAATTTCACCAACTTAATGAAGCTGTCAAAATTCTATTAACAAAGCACTGGAAATGGTTGTTTGTTTGTTGGTAGGCGCTGGCCGTTATTTAACGCCATATCGGCAGTTTGTTAATTTATGGGCTGTGTGCTGGGGGTGAGGAACTGGGGGGAGAACAGCGCTGAGTGCTGGGAGCTGTGGCACGCAGGTGCTGCTGTGGGCTGTGCTGAAGCTGGCGCCCAGTGCAGCACAGCTCAGTGCAGGCACAGACCACGCACTGCCACTCTGCTCTTAAAAGGTTCTTTGAGACGTGCCCTCTTCTGACTGACTCCATTTTTCCTTTTTTCTTTCTACTCATAGAATCATAGAATGGCTTGGGCTGGAAGGGTTGTGAAGCTCCAATCCCTCGCTGCATGCAGGGCCACCAACCTCCACATTTAATCCCAGCCCAGGCTGCCCAGGGCCCCATCCAACCTGGCCTTCAACACCTCCATTGATGGACGGGGCATCCACAGCCTAACTGGGCAGCTGTTCCAGCACCTCACCACTCTCATAGCAAAGATCTTCCCTCTGATGTCCAACCTAAACCTTCCCTCCTTCAACTTAAAATCATTTCCCCTTGTCCCGCTGTTATCCACCCTCTCAAAGAGTTGACTCCCCTCCTGTTTGTAGGCTCCCTTTAGGTACTGAAAGGATGCAATGAAGTCACCCCGCAGCCTTCTCTTCTCCAGACTGAAAACCCCCGGCTCCTCAGTCTGTCTTTCCAGCGGAGGTGCTGCAGCCCTCTGAGCATCAGCTCCCTGTCTTTCTTGTATTTTAGGCCCCAGACCTGGATGCAGCACTGCAGATGGGGCCTCACAAGGGCAGAGCAGAGAGGGACAATCCCCTCCCTGTCCCTGCTGGCCACCCCTCTTCTGATGGAGCCCAGGTTACTATTTGCTTTCCCAGCTGCAGGAGCACAGTGCTGGCTCACGTGAAGTTTTTCATCTACCAGGACCCCCAGGTCCTTCTCTGCAGGGCTGCTACCAAGGATTGCTCCTCCCAGTCTATATATATGCCTGGGATTCCAGGGTACTCAGTTCATCTCTGCAGGGTAGCAAACTTCAGTGAGAGCAGAGTAATGGGAGCTATTATCATCATTAAAGAAATGCTAAGTTTGGGGAAGAATGGGGATTTACTGCATGCTGTGCCAGTCTCCTGCCAGCCTGTCCCACCCCAGGTGGGCAGCAGCTGTGGCCAGGCTCAAGTGACATCTGTGTCACATCTGTGTCACATCTGCGTCACACTGATTGGGCTCATGGCCTCAAACAGCCCACGGAAGCTCTGGGTGGTTCCCTGAGGTGATGCTACCAGCGGTGGCTCTAAGGGCTTCGCTGCCATACATCTGGGACGGGCGCGTTGCCACACGTGGTGAGTCCATGAGCGGGACACTGGGAGCAGCCCAGCTGAGCGCTGACCAAATAACACCAGCTCTTGAACTCACAGAATCATAGAAACATTGAGGTTGGAAAAGACCTCGGTGGTCATCCAGTCCACTTATCAGCCCATTGCTGCCATGCCCACCAGGCCCACCTACCACCACTATTGCCCGTTAAACCACGTTAAACCCTCAGTGCCACATATCCACAGTTCTTGAACACCTCCAGATACAGCCCAGCCCGGCCCAATGCACCACCAACTCCTCCCGAGAAGAAACTTTTCCTAATAATACTCAATAAAACTCAATGTTCTATTTGTGACGGCAAAAATATTGAGGACATCTTTCAGCTGTGGAAGCCCAGACCTGCAGAGCTCGCTGCTCCGTGCCCCATGAGCATCCAGCCCGTCGAGGTTGGCCCCGGTGTCCTTGCCATTGGGGACCAGAGGAGCTGGGTGCAAATCTGTATGGGAACTCTGGGAATCTTTGAGGGAAAAGCCCGCAGAGCTGCCAAATAAACCTCCAGCTACCGAGCAGAATCTCTTAAGAGACCATTCACTGTAAAATAAGTGAAATTTATACGTAAGATTTCAGAGAGTATTAATTACACAGGAAGGTTGCAGGGTCTGCATTATTCCGTTAATAGGATCTTCGGGAGAGAGAAATAGACAGTTCTGACACAACACATTAGATTTGTTAAAGGGTCGATGTTTAATTAGTTTTAACTGATACATTAATTAATGAATTTGCAAATACATGCCCAGGACATGCATTCGATATTCAGAAAGTAGGTGCTGGGGTTCTGGAGAGAATAATTCACAAAGAGATCTGAACGCCTGCCTGAAGTGCGCGATGCAACACCGCCGTAACTGCGGATCCCCAAACAGCGATTTCCATAATTACACAATTAAAACAGAAAGGCTCCATTTAGGGCACGCAGATATCCCTAATTCTGCTCTGCCACGACACTGTAAAGAGGAGCGAGATGGCTCTGACGACGGGCCCAGAAAGCTGATGGCTGCGTGCTACAGCACAGCACAGCCGGGATTTCCTGCGCGATCTCCGCGCGCTGCTCTTAAGCACAACCTTAACTTTCCATTTCTTCCGTTTATGCGACTTAGCACGGGGATAACGGCAAATCGCTGTAATCTAATTTACCCCCAAACAGCGACGATACATCTCTCAGTATAAACTCCTTCTTAACATAACATCTCTCTAGGAATATCAATACCGCGTACGATTTTTCAATTAAAGCAGAAACTCAACCTTTTCTGTCTGAAGAACATTTTTGTTATCTTTTTCTAAGCTTGCAGCACCTGATGTGTGGATAAAGAATCCGTCTTCTGGGGATTTTCGGCTAAATCTATTATTTAAATCCCATTTATTAAGGTTCTTTGCTTCAGCGTCTGAATTTTCCTGGACACCTTTTCCTGCCGAATGCAAACCTCAGCGTGGTGCTAAGAAAATACCCCCTGCACACCTGCACAGCCGGCACACACACAGCAGCCCCGCACCTCCTGGGGCTCCAGGGCTCATTGCAGCTCAGTGCTTCATCTGCTGCAGAACTGATGCTCTCCATCACCCAGCACGGGTGCCCGGGTAGGGCAGTCTGCTCCAGCCCCGCTCACAGCCCCAGCACTGCCTTCAAGAGGGCATCTGGGCTCCCAGCATCACATAAAGGTCCTGGACAGGGCTTCACCACCATCACCCAAACAGATCCTTGTGGCTCAGATACCGAAAATTCAAGACTGATGCAAATGAAGCGTTCATCATCCTCCAGAGGAAAACAATGGAGCTACACCTGCATGCTTCCAAGGCTGGAGAAAAGAAGGCTGTAGGGTGACCTCATTGCAGCTTTCAGTACCTAAAGGGAGCCTACAAACAGGAGGGGAGTCAACTCTTTGAGAGGGTGGATAACAGCAGGACAAGGGGAAATGGTTTTAAGTTGAAGGAGGGCAGATTTAGGTGGGATGTCAGGGGGAAGTTCTTTGCTATGAGAGTGGTGAGGTGCTGGAACAGCTGCCCAGAGAGGCTGTGGGTGCCCCGTCCATCCCTGGAGGTGTTCAAGGGATGGGGCCCTGGGCAGCCTGGGCTGGTATGAAATGTGGAGGTTGGTGGCCCTGCCTGTGGCAGGAGGGTTGGAGCTTCGTGATCCTTGAGGTCCCTTTCAACCCGGGCCATGCTGTGATTCTGTGATTCTATGATTCTGTGATTCCTACCTCCTACTCCCCACCGTTGTTAGTGCACTATTGGTGTCAAGGCACTGCGAAGAGCAGCTGCCCCTGTTGGATGCAAGGGCAAAACTCCAACCCCTGCACACCGCCAGGAGGGCTCTCAGCACTGACCACGAGTGCTCAGAGCACCCAGCATCCCAGCAGGGGAGGGCACAGAGAGGATGGCAACCTGAAAAAGAAGGACCAGGAGCAGCTCAGTGCCACCAAGGACGAACACAATCCTACTCTTCCTCTTACATAACCATTGGCAAACATTTCTGATGAGCTGAAACGCCTCAGAGTGAAGAAAATAGAGGGCACTGGGGTCAGGAAGAGCGACGTGGGGACTTTTTTGCTGGTCTCACAAATATCTTTGCAGATAGGAGCAGTTTATAAATAGCCATTTTGCCATTTCCTGATTGTGGTTTGCCTTATTTATGGCAGAGCACGAGGAGCACTCAGCACTTTGCTTGGGCACAGGGCTGGACTGAAGCACTTCAGATGCAGAGTTTGAACTTTGGAGAGGGCACCGACACAAACGGATCCCTTGCTGCCCGTCAGGACAGCCATCAGTGTGGATGAGTGAGCTCTGAGCTGCGATTTAGCATCACAAGCACTACATTTACTTCTCAAGCTATTGACAATTTACTCCTCCGGGGACATGTGCCGCAGGAAGAGGCTCTCGCAGCAGTGCCTGATGCAGAATTCCCACCACCTGGCTGGGCTTTGCCTCCAGGAGGGCATAGCTTCATTCTTGGCTGTGCCCTGAAACACGGCCTCCAGGGGCTGTGCCATCTCCCTGCCTTGCCCAGCCACCGGCCTTCTGCTGCTATCAGGCAGAAGTTTGTGCTGTGGTACACAGACTCCCAGGGCAAACTCCCAGGGCAGCCCACCATCTCACGACAGATGCTGTGAGGGCTGGGATGCTCACACAGAATGGACACTGTGCTGCCCGCCTCAAAAACACACAGCAGTGATGCACACAACTACAGTACCACAACTGGTGACCAAGCTTGCAGAGCAGCCCTCTTACGTACGACTGCTATGACAGTCTTTAGCCATATTAGCGTGGCCAGGACCCCACCTCCTGCAGCACATGGATGGAACCGGGGCAGCGTTCCCAGCCTGGAGCAGCTGCAGTGCTTGCTGGAGAACGGTGAAGTCCTGCTGCCCCATTTCACAGATAGGGAAGCAGAGAAACGCGAAGCTCCCAGGCTGGGAGCGTGGGGCTGAAGGGAGCATCGCTGTGCCCTCTGCCTGCAGCCAGGAGGGGAATATAATGGGAGAGCAGACACTGAAAGTCAGAAGGTCGTTTGTGAAGGGGCCGTTCAGCAGCTGTCACCCAGCACAGCTCTGAGGATGCTCCAGCAGTGAGGGTGTGGGTTTGCAGGTGCCGCAACACGGCCGAAGCAGCACGTGGCTGGGGAGCTCAGCGGCTGACATCAGACCCAGAACCGGCAGGGCTGCGATGGCGGTCGGACGGGCAAAGCAAAGTTCTGCACGGAAAAGGCCTGCTTGGTGCTTCTGGCAGTTTCCCATTTGCTGCTGAGCTTGTACATCCATTCTGTACCCACAGGCAGAAGGCAGGAGAGGTGTGGGGAGGCGGATTGGGTAAGCCAGCATCCCAAACACAACTACACGCCTTTCGTTCTTTTCCTTCCAAATCTTCCTCCAGCTGTAGCACACCACGTTTAAACAGTGCGTCTGGCGTTGTGCACATCCTCGGGGGCTCCTGTTGGCACCCACGCTGGGGTGTGAGAGCTGACAACCCGGGCTTCCGTCCCACCCTCGCTCATTCGAGAGCCATCTCCCACTCGCACCCTCCCCACCATCTCCCCGGCCCCTTTGCTTTTATTTAGCTCCGTAATGTCGCAGTCCGATGGTGGAGCATTTCAGAACCAAATCCCCAGGAAAGAGGCAAAAAACCCCTAACTGCGTGTTTCGCAATGTCTGGGAAGCTGCCTTCAGTGTGGGCAATGAGAATGAAGGCAGCGCCCGGCTCCCAGCCTCGTGGAGCTGTGGGGGCTTTGAGGGCCGGGCCGGGGAAACCCAGCAGCGCGGATTGTTTTATTAATACCATTAATAACTATTTTTTGGCAATGCTTCGCAAGGGAGACAAACGCCAGGTAGGTGCAAGATAAACGATGCGTCCAGTCAGCGCTGCGTGTTTCCCACAGGAGGAGAAGTGCCACTTCCCTAAAAAATTCTTTCCTTTTTTCCTTCTTTCTTTTTTTTTTTTTTTTGCCGTGCAAATTGTGCCGGGCAGCGCTGAGCGCGGCGGGGATGTGCGGGGGAAAAGCGCTTCGGCAGAGGGAGACGGGACGAGTTTCCCGTGAGGATGGAGAAAGGCTTTAACAGTGTGAGAGACTTCTCAAAAGCGGGGAGGAGGGGGCACTGCGTTCTGGAGCTCCGGGGCTCCGCGGTGCCGGGCGCTCTGCAGGGACCGCCGCCCGCTCCTCCGCGCAGGGCCGCGCCCGTCCCGTCCCGCAGCGGACCCGGGCTTCTCCCGCGCCGCCCCGAAATAAAACCCGGGGCCCGGAGCCGCGCGCGCCCGCGGGAGCCACCGGGGCCGCTTTTCCTCCCCGCGGAGCGGCCCCGAGCTTCGCCGGGCGGCGGTCGGGCCGGGGCCGGAGCGGGGCAGAGCGGCGCCGCGCGGCGGTGCCCGGCGCGGGGCCGGGCCGGGCCGGGCCGGGGCCGCGCGGGGGCGGAGGGCAGCGCGGGGCCGTCCGGCGGCGCGGCGCGGCTCCCGCGCTGGGCCAGACTCAGCCCCTTTCTCCCGGCGCCGCCGGCTGCGAGCGCGCTGCGGCTGGAGCTGCCCCCAGAGCGGCTCCGTGATGGCGGCGGCGGCGCGGGCTCGGCAGCGGGAGGCGCCCGCCCAGCCCTGCGCGCCGCGCCGCTAGCGGCAGCGCCCGTGTGCCCGCGGCGGCCGCCCCGGCCCATGCCCCCGGGGGGAAGGGGGGCTGCAGCAGCCCGGCGAGCCGCCCACCCGCGCAGCGGGGGCATCGCCCCCACTCGCCGCTCCTGGGAGGGCGGAAAGGAGGCAGCGGCGGCGGCGGAGGCATTGTGCGCGGCGGATCGCAGGCCCCGGCGGCGCGGGGCTCGCCTGCCTCCCGCCCCAGCCCCATGAACCGGCCGGACGGCTCCGCTCCGGCGGCGGCGGCGGCGACGGGAGCGCAGGTACGCGGCGGCCGGGCCGGGCCGGGCCGGGCGGCGTGTCCCCGGGGGGAGGCGGAGGGAGCGGGGAGGGAGGGAGGGCGGCAGCCGCAGCCGCCCCGTCGCGGAGCCCCCGCCGGCGGCGCTTTGGCGCAGTGCGCGGGGGGCGCCGCCGGGGCGCCGAGCCCCGGTTCGACCGCGGCCCTCCCGGCCCGTCCGCGGCGCGCGGAAAACAAAGCGGCGCCCGGAGCGGCCATGGCGGGGACAGCCCGGCCGAGCGCTGCCTCCGCGGCCCGGCCCGGCGCCCGCTGCCCGCTCCCCCGCCGCCCTGCCCGGCCCCGCGTCCGCGTCCCTCCCGGAGCTTCTCTCCCCTCCATCCCGTCTCCGAGTCCTGATTTTTATCCCCCCCCCCCCCCCACTCCAACCCTCCTAATTTTCCTCCCGAGCTCTACGGTGGGTTTTTTTTTTTTAATTTTTTAATTTTTTTTTTTATTTTTTTAAAAAATATTTTTCCATTAAAACGACGCCACCTAGAGGAGGCTATTTCGTAAATAGGGAAAAAAAAAGAAATTAAAATTGGAAAAAAAAAAAAAAAAAGAAAAAAAAAGCAATATTCAGCTATTTCTGAATTAGCAGAAAGTTGGCGCCGGGAGGGGCGGGGGGGCACGGCTCTGGCTTTGCTCCCTTCCTAAGCCAAACCTGCAGCGTGGAAATGAAAATTGAGCTGAATTTGAATGAATTCTGGTTTTTTTTTTTTTCTGATTTTTTTTTTTTTTCCCCCACTCCCGTCTTTTGATCCCGTTTTTTCCCCTTTATTTTATGGGGGGGGGATGATGTCGCTCTGGGCGTTGGGCTGGGGGGAACTCCTGGAGTTGGATGGGGGCGGCCCCTCGGAAGGCTCACTTTCCCAAAGTGGGAGAATTGCTGCCACGGAGCAATTAGGAATTGCACTTCATTGTAATTTTGAACTTGCACGCTGCGCCAGAATGGGGCTTTGCTGCAGTGCTGGGGGTGGTTTGTGGCACACCGGGAGTTTTGCAGGAAAATTGGAGCGTGCCGGATTTGCTGCGGACACACCCCGGTTTTTAGTTTTTATTTTTTCAATTTATTTTTTTGGCGATTTTGGATTTCATGCAGAACTGCCCTGAAACAATGCGGTGCTGAGCGCAGCCCGGGGGCGGTGGGGTGGGCAGAGCCGGGGCTCAGATGGCAGATTGGATTTTGAATTTCTTGGCTTTCCGGCTGGTTTCTGCTGCCATCATTAAAACAGTTTCCAGTATTTCATTTCCTATTTCGTTTCTGAAGGGAAAAAAAAAAAAAAAAAAGAGAGAAATTTCCATAGGAGGTTTTTTTTCTTTTCCTTTTTTTTCCTTTTTTTCTTTTTCCTTTTTTTTCCTTTTTTTTCTCCCTTTTTTTTTCCTTTTTTTTTCCTTTTTTTTTTCCTTTTTTTTTTCCTTTTTTTTTTTTCCTTTTTTTTTTCCTTTTTTTTTTTCCTTTTTTTTTTTTTCCTTTTTTTTCCCCTTTTTCCCCCCCTTTCTCAACACGCACTGCAACAACTCCAGATCCGGTGCGTCTGATCCATCTGCGTTTGCACACGTTTGGTGGGAGCTCCGCCATGACATTGTGAATGTGCATAATTAACGATCTGAGGGGAAAACAAAAAACAAATCCAAAAACTAAGTGCAGGTTTTTTTTCCCCTTTCCCCCCAAATTGCACACCCGAGCTGCTCGTGGAAGGCGCTGCTCCGGGAGGACGTTCGTCCCAATTTCAGACTGCTTTTTTTCCTTGCCTGCCCTGCAGAGCCTTCCTGGAGTTTGGGGTGGAAGTCGTTTTCTGTCTCGCTTTCCCTTTTGCTGGACGTTGGGCGCGCGGCGTCGTGCTGTTGGAGGAGTTGGGGGCTGCGCGGGGACCGCTTGTTTTTGTAGGGTTGCCCTTGAATGGTGGGGGTCTTGGTATTGATCTTTCGCAAATCAATAACAAAAGAGCTCCGCAACATGCATTGTTTCAATAAAAAGCAATATGGGAGAGAGGGACCCATGGCCTTTCCACCCAAAAGTGGGGGAGGGAGAGGAAGGGAGCGATGAGGTCAACGTTGAGTTTTACCAACCTTGACACAGTCTCCTCTCTAAAATGGGGACAAAATAGCAAGATGGCTGGCGCTGCTCTGGGCTCTGCTCCACAGCTGCTGCAGTTTTGCTTTTTTCTTTTCTTTTTTTTTTTTTCCCTGAAAAAAAGCTTTTTTTTTTTTTTTTTTTTTTTTCCACTCTTTTTTTTCTCTTTTTTTCCTGCTTTTTCTGTGTCAGATTCTGGCACTCCCGGAGTTGTGCAGGGCTGCCGGGCGCTGACAGGCGGCTGCTTCAGGGAAATGAAATTTCGGTCTGGGATGAATTTTCAAATCTGAATCTCAGACCTCTGAAAAGTTTCCGTTTTAATTGGATTTCGCCATCGTTCGATCCTTCCTTGAAATGAAGCTGAAAAATTGAAGGACCCGGGGCTGGTTTCCCCCCTCCGCTGCTGTTTACTTTGCATTTCTCAAAGCGGGGGTGCTGGGAAGGACTGGGGTTCCTGCTGGGGGAGCAGTGAGCGCTCCCAAATGTCAACTCCGTGTTTTTTATTGTTGCGTGTATTTCCCCCTCCCCCTCCCGGCCCCCTTCCCGAACCTTTCTTAGCACATGCCGGATTAAGGACCACGGTGTGCAGACAGGGAGGGGGCAGAAATTACCCACCGGGTTCCACGTCGGATGAAACGATCCCTACGTGGGTTTCATTGCTGCTTTCAGGCCGGGAGCCGCAGCGCGGTGCCTCCCCTGTGTTGTTTTACACCAAGAATCCCTCCCTCGCCCCCCAGATTTCACCTATTCTCTGGTTGTACCAAAAGAAGCCGCTTGGCTTCAATTGTTATTATTTTTTCTTTGGAAATGTTCATTGTAACCTTAATTTATTTATTTTAGGTTTCACTCATTTTCTCCAAGCAGCGCCTTTTGCTGGTGCCTTTTCTCTCCCCCTTCGCCCCCCAGCACCCTCACCTGGAGGGTTGGGGTTGCGCTCTTGGGGGGTGCAGGAGTTGGGGGTGGGGGGAGGTTGGATTGAATTAGAGATAACGGCATGTATTCCAGTTTTGGGTCCCAAACGGCACGTTTTTAGAGTTTTATCTCTGAAGTTTCCTGTGGTCTCTTAAAATATCAGGGTTGGGGCTGGTTTATGCGCGCTGTGGTGAGGATGAGCGGGCAGCCTGCAGGTCCTCCTCTGGGGTTTGGGATGCGGTGCCGCAGAGCTGGGCTGCACTTCATCTCCTTCAACTTCAGTCGGTTTCATTGGAACAGCAGCTCCCGTGGTGTGTCCCACTGGCGACAGAAAGCCGGAATTTAAGTTACAGCGGGTGTCTCCCTCTGAACTTGCTGCATGCCGATGTCCTTCCAGAAGGACCCTCCTTCTGCTTGGTGGGTTTTTTTCACGATTTCTCCTTGCAGCCTGCTTCCAAAGGATTTTTTACTGTTATTTTTCTTTGTGGAACGCTGATCGGTATTTATCATTTTAAGTGATGTGAAGCGAAGGAGCCACCCCAGCTCAGCAACACCAGCACAGCTCAGCGCAGGAACGGCGTGTTTCTGCAAAAAGAAGAATTTCAAGTACCCAGTCCTCAGCGAGGGATGAAAATAGACACAACATTATTAAAGTAGTAGATAATATTTACACAAGCACTGTGTAAAATGTTACGATCCTACTCGCAGAACTCCAGGATGATTTAAATGCATCTCACTGCCATAATGCCGTGAGTAGCGCCGGTCTCGGTGCAGTCACGTGGGCCGGCGGTGCACTGTCAGTTTGCAGTTACACAAGCACAGCAGTGAAATCAGGGTTCTATAAATTAGATTTAATTAATTTTTTAGTGTTTTATTTTGGCAACCTGTGCTGGGCAGGACTTGGGGTTTGTGCCCTGAAGGTCGTTTGGATTTTGGAAGCAATGTGGTGCAGAGCAGAAGGATAACTCAGCCAGGGGACATGGCCCTGCTGTGTGTGTGACGCCTGCTGGGTGTGCAGCAGGGTGTGCTGGCCGGGTCTGCCCAGGGCGCTGCAGTTCGTGCTCTGCTCCGTGAGCTGCTGCTTGGTCCACACAGACAATTGTTGTGTGCTGGTTGTGCTGCTTCAGGAGTGGAAGACCCTGAAGTGGATGGGGTTGATCACACGGTGGTGTCCAGCAATGTCTTTGGCATCTTGTGTGCAGCAATAGGCCCTGCTTGTAGACAGGGGCGCAACTGATGACAGAGAGCACCTTTGCAGAGCCTGCGAGCGTGGCCAGAGGTTGTGGTCCCTTTTTGGTGAGGAGCACAAATAAATGGTGCTGGGAGGTGTTCACTTATTGTAGTCTCTAAATTTCTGAGCTGTTCCAACTGCAGTGTGGAGGTTTTGTGAAGTTGTGTGTTCAGTTTGGACATGTTGTGTTTTCTGGGGAAGAAGTTTCTAATTTTTAAAGGTCTTTTATGGATTAATTGCTAGTCATCTGCCTCCTTTTTGCTTTTGTTTGGTTCCTTGAATGTCTCTTGATTATTCTGTACTATGTGATGCCAGTTTAGTGGTTAACTGGTATGCAGACTACATCTGGACATGTTGACTTTGCATTAACAATCATTGATTTGTCTGGAGCAAGGGAATAGAAATGAATGATGCTGTTTACCGTGGATAGTATACGAAGAATAACCATTTGCAACATATCTTTCAGCAGTGGCATGCAGCACTGGTGCAACTTGTCAGAGCGGCTCTGCCTCATCAGCAGCCGCGTGAGAGCTGAATTTTTAAGCTTTAGCACCAGGAGGGGGAAAGAGACGCAGGGAAGCAACCACACAGCCCCGAGCTGACGGAGCGCTGGGACACCACTCAGCCACAGGGTTGGGGTTTGGGTGGGTTCAGGTTGGGCTCGGTGGTCCCTGTGGGTACCATCCAACTTGAGGTATCCTATTCATGTAAAACAATATGTACGCATAGACATTATTCCCTTCAAAAGAAAGGAAGGGCTGAAGGACCTTCCCGAGCAATGTGTCCCTTCCCAAGACGCATTCTAGAGACATCAAACTATTTGTAAAGGTAGGGTTTCCTTCCCTTGGTTGATGCGGGTAATTTACACCTTGAATCTTCCTTCTCCTGCAGTCCCGGGCCTTGTCTGCTGTGCCATTGATGGGACTTTGGTGCTGTGCGAGGTTGGGTGTGAGCACTGGCCTTCTCCTTGGTCTTCAGTCAGCGGGCTTGGCTCTTTGCACACAGGAGTTGCTGTGCCAGCTGGGTACCAAAGTGATGGATATAGGTGGTCTCCTGAGGTGTGGGTATTGTGCCCTGACAATATTTAGGGTGTAAATGCATGTGTAAGAAAGCGTTGCTGCAAAGATGTTTCTCATGGAGAGGCCTTTTGGGAGAGGGTGCAACACTGAGGCTGTGAGTGGTGTAGAAGCAACTCTTGATGTTAGCAGATTTGGCTCTGCACCCCTACTTACACCGCTTCTGGGCAGATATGGAATTCGTTTTGTGCTCTGCGTTCAGTTTTTTTGAGGGGGCATCTGGTGGGCAGTTGGCTCTGGTATGTTAACTCATCTGAGCACTCACACTGATACGCTCAGAGCCTTTGCTCCAACTGGGTTGTTAGGTAGCTTGGAGAGTGGAAGCTTGGCACTTAGCACAGCTCCCTGTGGAAGTCAGAGCAGCTGAGCCCATCAGTCTCTACGGCTGTAGGTGGGTCTGGGTGACTCGTGGATGGGGTCAGGGCAATGCTGGAGGCGACGTGGCTGGTTTGTGGCAGAACTGGATTGCTGTGGGGCAGTCATGCAGAGGGCCTGGGGCAAAGTGCAGTGCGTTTTGGTGGGACCGGTGTCACCACACCTGGTGTTTTGCTGGGGCAGCTCTTCTGAGGAGTCCTTCTCTGTTGTTGTTTCTCTAACCTATATTGCCAGGGCACTCCTTAATATGCATGTTAGAAAGGCTTAGCTGGTGCACTGTACCTGTAAAGATTTAATTACGTAAGCAAGGTTCCTTGCTTGTAATTTACAGTACCGCTGTTTGTTTCACATCTATATTTGGCTGGCATAACTTGAAAAATGACACTGGAAGTGGAAAAGCAATGACTGGAGATGATGTGTACCCTGACGCTGGCGGACAAAGGGGAGAAGCCAATATCAGCACGCGGAGCAGAGGTGGGGGCTGCCGACGCCGTTGAGGAGCCATTGTGTGTAGGAGGAATCAATACCTGTGTGTATGGTTATGCATACAGACGTGTCTGGGAGGCTGCGTGTATCGATGGGGGACGGAGGGCTCCGGGGAAGCTGTGCACGGTCTGGGCCTTTGGCACTGTACTGGCCAGGCCTTGGGTTGTAAATGTGGGGGCTCAGTGAGCATTGGTATCATGCTCAGACCCTGGGGATGGTGTTGCATGAGGTTCAGCATCTTGACAAGGGGCAGAAGTAAATCACGAAGGGCCAGTAGGATGCTCAGAGGGCCGGAGCACCTCTGTGAAGAAAGGCTGAGGATCTGGGGGTGTTCAGCCTGGAGAAGGGAAGGCTGTGGGGAGACCTCGTTGTGGCCTTCCAGAGCTCGAGGAGAGCTCCCAAGCAGCCGCGCTGTGATTCTGTGGAAGCCAGGCCTGCTCGCTCAGCAGGTCTGTGTGGCACCGCCGCGTCCTCAGGCCTCTGTTCGTAATGCTGCAGTTTCGTTTTGCCAGGTATGTTCAGGCTGCAAGTAATTTTTCAAAAGTTAATTTTTCACTCGGTGTGGGTGTAGGTGTCCTTCCCTGCCTGGAAATAACAGCAGAAGCGAAGTTTTCAGCAGAGCTTGGGTGTGCTTGCGTCGAAGGCCCGTCATTTAGGTTCTGCTTACAGCGTAGGGAGAATGATTTTAGTATAAGCGTTTCATTGCTCTAGGCCTATTTATGGAAGTATTAAACCTCAGTGCTCAAAACTCTGTGGCCAGAGCCGGCAGTGCTGCAGTGCAGGAGGGCTGCGAGGAACGCAGAGCGGGGCGGCCATGAGGAGCGCTCCAAAGCAGATCCCAGAGGTGGCTGTTGTGGTGATCTGTCTTTTTTTTGGTGGTTGTTAATTTAAATATGATTCCTTGTATTTAGACTGCTGGGTGTGCTTTGGGACCAGAGCTGAGATGACCCTGTCCGTTGTGCACGATCTACCTGGGTAGAGCCGTGTGTGGCTGGAAACCCAAGGGCGGCTGCAGGCGTTGGGGTGTGAAGCTGTCACTCGAGGTCTCCAGTTTGTGAGCTGCAAATGTTCAGCATTTACCAGCATTCTTGATAACTCATCATTTGAGGGTGGGAGGGAAGAGTTGTAAGGATGAATATTTGCCAGAGACAAAATACCTTCTCAGATTTCTGAGAAGGGTTAGGGTTTTTGAAACCCATGTGAAGAGGTGCAGCTGGGTTTGGGTCAGGCACATGGTGGAGGAGAACTGGAAACCCTGTTGGGAATCATGGAATCGTTTGAGTTGGAAGGAACCCTTAAAGGCTGTCTGGTCCCACTCCCTGCAGTGCACAGGGACACCCACAGCTCCATCAGTGCTCTGAGCCCCAACAGCCTGACCTTGGCTGTCTGCAGGGATGGGGCACCACCGCTTCTCTGGGCAAGCTGTGCAGTGCCTCATTGCCCTGAGTGTAAAAAACTTCTCCCTTATGTCTTATGTCTAAGTCTCCCCTCTTTTAACTGGAAACCATTTCCCCTTGTGCAATCACAGCAGACCCTGCTAAGGAGTCTGTCCCCTTCCTTCTCACAGCCCTGTAGATACTGACAGGCCATTCTCAGCTCTCCCGGAGCCTTCTCTTATCCAGTCTGCACAGCCCCAGCTCTCCGCCTGTCCGTTCAGGGAGGTGCTCCATCCCTGGGATCATTTTTGTGTCCCTCATCTGGATGTGTTCCAGCAGGTCCATGTACTGGGGACACCACATGTGGGTGCAGTAGTCACTGGGATTGCTCTGAGCATTCAGGTGATGCCATCAGCAGGGATCTCAAGATGCTCGAGTGCATCCTGGGGACAGCAGTGCAGACAGTGGCATCTGGAATGGGTGAAGACCAGTGGTCAGTGGCCCTTACATTTCAGGGTCGAACATGAGCTGGTGGAATTGGTGCGGACTGACAGGGCTGGAGATGAACTTTGTTGGCCAAGGAATTAATTTTGACTCCTTTTTAATGTTTAGACCGTTTCACGGCGTGTGGCTTTGGTTATCTGCTGATGGTTAATGCCACCAAGGCATGCTGCATACTGAGCTGAAGGAGGGATATTTTTACCTTCTTATCTGTCTTTAAAATAAAGATCTGCACACTTGGCTGGGTGGTGATAAAAGCAGTTAGAATTCGCGTTTCTCCTGAATCATGCCTGGTAGAATATTGCCACGGAGATGGCCCTGGAGGGGGACCTGTCATTCCCGGGGTCAGGAGGCAGAGTGTGTCCGGAGCAAGGCAGTGGGGTTGGGGTCGTGAGGTGTGGTCTGAGGGCAGTGCTGCATTTCCTGCTTCTAGAAGTGGGGTTTGGATATTGGAGGGATGTAGGACTGAGCCCATCGGAGCATCCTCCGCTCAGTGGACTTGTTCTTGCCGTTTGTAGATGAGAAAAAACATCCCCAAATGGACAAACGCTCAGGAAGTCCCTCTTCCTGAAACCTTGCATGTATTTAAATTCTTTTTTTTTAAACATCTTAATTGGTTTATTTGCCAAAAAGTAAATTTACTGAGAATGGTCCATTGCTGTTGATCTGTGGTAATGTTGTGTAGGGAGCAGCCACACGTTGTGAATGTTTGTCTGACTCGTGTGTGTTTGTGCTTTCCTCTCTTACAGAGAGCTCTCTGGCCTTCCTATTCCAGCATAAACAGTGCTTGTGTTGCAGTTCGTTAGGTGATACTTAAAATGTAGAAAATGAAAAGTTCCTGTCTACGTTAAGCAGACAGATGTCTATGTTTTACAAATTAACCTAATTAAATCTATATGTAGAAATCTGTGATCCTCGGCTCCTGGCAGAAGGTGTGCAGTTAGCATCCATGGAGCCGGGAAGGAATTTTCCGTTTGTGTCTTGACTTTTCCTCATAGTGCTTTTTTTTTTTTCTTTTTTTTTCCTTTTTCTTTCAATGCTTCAAATTTTGTTCTGCTTAGGAATCCGCAGAAGGGCTGGTCCTGCAGGGCTTTATGCTCGTGGTTCAATTTCCCCACAAGTATTTTGACTGAAGTCATTAAAATGGCTCCTCAGTCCTTCGCTTCAGCCTTTCCCTTTGACTCCGCAGGACAGAGGATTTAATTTGTTAGGAGAATATTATCATGGGGAAAATATCATTCTGGAGGAAAAATGGCACTGGAATATTTACATTTTTCAAGCCTCTTCCTTCCTCCCACCCAAAAATAGAAAAAAAAACTTATCTGTCTCCTCTGGATTTATGTCATTTTCAAGTGTTAGGCCAGCGTTGTTTCCAAAACATGCAGTCCTTCCACCTTAACTCCCTCTATGGCAAGAGGGCCCTTGTGCAACAAGTACAAGGAATAGATTCCATTCATTCGTGCTTTCATACAGAGCTGTTCTGGCATCAGAAATAATACATTTTAGTTTCTTTTCTGCCAAAGTGTTTTTTTTTTTGCTCTTTTATTAATTTAGGTTTGATTGCGTTATAATGGTTTGTTATATAAATAACCATTTGGTGTATTTTGCATCTCAATAGTTGAATGAATTTATTAACAAAAAGCCTTTCTTCCCCTATAAACATCCCCACTGTTACCCAAAGGCACTCCTTCCTAGCAGAACCCACGAAGGGAGTGACGTTCCCAGCTCAGCTATTTTAATGATCCCACAAACCAAAAAAAGCCATAGGACATTTTTTTTAAAGCAAATTGCAGAAACTTCTTTTGTTTTTTGGGTGTTTTTTTTTTTTTTTTTAGGCCATCGTAACTTCTGAACTTTTTGCCCGGTTATTTTTGTTAGGTTTTTCACGTAGTCATAACAGTGAGCCGTAACCTCAGAGACTTTGGGGCTGTTCGTTCTTTCTGGGGAAAGAGCATGGCTTTTAAACTTGACCCGAATTAGAACTGACTCTAAGAGCATCCTCTTTGGATGCACGGCCAGCAAGCACGCGGGCTCTGTTACGAATCGCCGTGCGAGGGCTGTTAATAATTTTGCCCAAGGAAGGTGAGATGTGGATCATAACCATTTTTCCCCTCTTGGACACCTCTGCGAGTTCATCCTCCAGCATTTTCCTTGATCTTTCTGCCCTGCTGCCTTGCACTGGCTGTATTTCGAGGCCTTGTGGAACGTTTGCTCTGAGCACATCAGCAGGCCTGTCTTTGCGGGAGCTTTCTGCTTCCATGCTGTCTCAGGTTGGTGCTGGGTGGGTGGATTCTCTCTCTTCCCCTGGGTGTTTTTATGCCCTCTGCTGTAGGGTGAAGCCTTCTTACATGTGATGGTCAGGCTTTGGTTTGTGTTGAAGGAGTGGCAGCCAACTTTGTAAGTTAGGAGAGAGTTTCCAGCGCTGTCTTCCAGGTTTTGTTGTGAGCCTACAGCTTTGGCAGCAAGCTCTGCGGGGCAGGACCTGGCTTACACCTGTGTCTGCTGTAACTCCAGGTACGGGACAGATGCCTTAATAATAACTCCATTTTCTACTCCGGAAGGTGCAGTGCACAGTGGTTTCCTTCTCACCTCTGTTTTGCAGCACTGCACCAACCCTGTGCATGCTCCTCAAGCCCCAGCAGTGCTGCAGGCCATCGTTAAGGGGGTTTTCAGTAGCCTGGCATTACTGAACACTGAGACAATGAGTTGTATGCTCACTGTGGCTGCCATTTATTTCAGTAAAGAGGGGCACAAGAAGGATTTGCTCTTCCAGTTCTCTTTCTGCAGTCGGTTTTGAGGCAGGATCAGCAGAACTCTTTATGGTGCTGTGGGTTGAGCAGGATGTGTTGGTGCCTTCTCTGATCCTTTGCTAATTAATTGTTTCACTTGCTGTGCTGGCCACCATCAGGCTCACACTGCTGCAGGATTGCCCTCAGCGGCTCCTCAGTTGCTTTTGTGAATGCTAATGGCTAATTTAGATGCCTTTATTTTGTTGTGTCATTGGAGTTGCTTTTCCCTGGGTGTATTGCTTTGCATGCACCCATGCGGAATTTCATCCTCTCTTTTGCTATCCACTTTCCTGCATCATGCAGTCATTCTGCTGCTTGGGTTGGCCTCAGGAGCATCTTGTCCACAGCCTTGGTGACTCCTCGTCCCTTTCTCCACGTCTCGCTTGGTGCACTGAGCAGCTGTCTGCCTGGTCCCTGTTACAGTATCAGACTATTCCTGCCGTTTATTCTCTTTCAATCAGTCGTTAATCAATGGGATGATTTCTTTCTTTCTCCTGTGCCTACGACAGCGCTGTGGGTGCACTTGCTGTAAGAGCCTTTCTAGAGAAAACTTGGCTAAGGCTTGGAGATTTGGATACACTGCATCTCTCGCTCACCTTTTTCTACTTGCTCATCCATCCTCTCCAGCCACCCTAGCAGTTCTGTGCGCTATGGCTGTCTACAAAGCTGTGCTCGCTCCTGTTGTGTCCTTTTGATAAGATATTCTGTAGTAACTTTCCAGCTACAGAGCCCAAGTTCTGCAGTTGTATTCTTTGGATCTTTCCTGTAACCCTTCTAAAAGCTTGATCATAGAATCGTGGAGTCACTGAATGGCCTGGGTTGAAAAGGCCCACAGTGCTCATCCAGTTCCAACCCCTTGCTGTGTGCAGGGTCACCAACCAGCAGACCAGGCTGCCCAGAGCCACATCCAGCCTGGCCTTGAATGCCTGCAGGGATGGGGCAGCCACAGCCTCCTTGGGCAACCTTTTACAAGTGAGTTTGTGGTAGCTAAGCAATTGTAGTGGCTTCTTGCTTTTGGATGGATACTGTCTTGCCCTGTTGTTGCTCTTTAGCTGGTAATTTTGTTAGGTTGGTTTACTTCTGGTGACCTGTAGTGTAAGGTGGATCCTGACCTCATGCCTGATGAAGAAAGAGTCCAGAAAGGCAATTCTGGAGCCCTTTCACTGGTGCAAAGAAGTTGAATTTTTAGGCTGTGGTTTTACCTTCCTTCAGCTCTTGATTTATACCAGAATCTGACTTGTGATGGCTATCTGCTTGATTTTGTTATTATTAAAATTAATTTCATTCCTTTAATGACCTCTTTCTCAAAATCTTTTCTTTTTTTCATTGGCCTCTGCTGGCTTTTGGTTTACCTTCAGTGAGTTTACATTCTTCCGTGAGTGTGTTTTTCTGTTTCTAATGGCTCTTTTTACTCTGCTGTTTTAACCAAACTTTGACAGGTGAAAACTTTTCTCTAAGTTCTCCACCTCACCTGCTGCCTCTCACCTTTTGAACCGTGCCTGTGACCTTCCTTCTAATTAATTCTCTCACTTAAGTTTTCCTCTTCTTTACTTAAATCTTAGCTGAATGGACTTTGTTGCGTGGTTTTTGTGTTGGGAAGAGTTTGGGATTGAGGTGCTGGGGCGGTGCAGCGGAGCTGGGCAGGGAAGTGAGATGGAGCATCCGGAGCATCGCTCCTGCAGCGGTCGGGTCTCCCTGAACATCCTGAGTTCAGCAGATAGAACTGCAGGAACAACCTGCAGCCTTTCTGGTCTTCTTTGACATTGCCTAAATGCTGTTGCCATCCTCTGCTCACCAGTGCTGGAGCTGTAGCAGGGTTTGGGATGGGCTCTGTAAGGGCGCTCTGCAGCCGTGGTGGTTCCCACTGGGCTTCACTCTGCTGTCATCACTCAGCTCCATCACTGCTGTGTAATTCGGGTATGGACTGCAGTGCATTGAGTCTTTTGTTTCCTACCTGAGTTTTATAAATATCTATAAAGCTTTTCAAGGATGCAGTGTGCTCATGACCTCATCAATAGAAAATGCTTTACTTAAACTGGGCGTTCTCCTGTGCCTGTTGATTTGCTCAGGCTATAGTTTAAATAGTCCTTTCTATGCTGGCATCTGTTTTCATTTTGGCTTTGTTGGAGTCCAGCTCTCTCACAGAGGCTCCATCTCCTTTGACGTGAGCCTTGGGACCCTCATCCCCTGCCTGCACGCTCTGGAGAGGCCTCAGGATTCCAGGTGGGGGTTCCCCATCAGCCCCGGGTTTTACTTTTCCCCAAACGGTTTGTTTCATTTCCAGGATCCGTTGTCAGTTCTGGTTTTGAAATTGCTCCAAAACTGAATCCCACATTGCCATATCCTGCTACCCCCCCATGCCAGAGCCCAGTACGAATTAAAATAAGGAGGAAAAAAGAAGAATAAAAGGGAGGGATGACAGTTATCCTTGAGTTAGAAGTTATCAGGTGCAGAAAATTGATAAAGGAAGTTAAAAAACACAAGGGAAAAAAATCTGCGACTGTCACTGCAAAGAACAGAAAGAAAATATATCAGGAACAAAAGAAATTCTAATAATGGTTTGTGTAGACTTATCACGACTGAGGAGAGCTAAAATGCATAATAAAGCAGAAAAACTAGACATGTTTAATAAATATTGCTGTTCCCTATTTGTAAAGAAGAGGTGGGATGTATTCGTAGAGCATGAGCTGGGAGCTGGAGGAGCATTTCCAGCCGGCGTGGATGGATGTTGTACGCAGGGCACTCCTGGGGTGTGGCTGCTGTGCTTCCTTTTTTATTTCACTGATTTTTGTATCCCCTTTTGGAGATCTTGAGACCATTCCAGAAAGGCTGGCAGATGCTGTTGCCGCACCGTCTTAGCATGATGTCAGGCTGGGGACAGCAGAGCATGAGGTGCACAGAGTGCTGGGAAGTGATGGGATTGTGGAACAAATTGAGGTTGTTTGTAACAGCAGTGATGGAGGTCGTGCTGAGTGCATGGGGAAGCACTGTGATGTCACGCAGCATTTGATTCCAGCAGCCCCTTGTAGCATCACACTTGTGTGGAACAGGAGCTGGAGGCTCAGGGGTACCCTGGAGGCTCAGTGGGGTCCTGTTGGTCACCAGCTGTCCCAAGGGGCCCGCAGGCTCCTGGGGTTCCATCAGGTGAGCTTTGTTGGGTTTGGAGAATCTCAGGATTTGTGCCTTTGGAGGTGATTGCCCGGTGGAGCTTTGAATGCCCCCTTCATGGAGGTACTCAAGACCAGGCTGGATGGGGGCTGTGGGCAACCTGGTCTAGAGGGAGGTGTCCCTGCCTGTAGCAAGGGGTTGAAACTAGGTGATCTTAAAGTCCCTTCCATCCAAACCATTCTATGAGATCCTGTAGGATCCTTTAGGGATGGGGAGATGGGACAGAGCGGAGATCCCAAAGCAGCCTTGGGGTAGGAAAGGGACATGGCTGCGACAGAAGCAGCGACACTGAGCCCCTGGGAATGGGGCAGTGCAAACTGTGGGCATGCAGAGCTTTGTGAAAACCACGATTCTTTTTCTTATTGCTTATGCATTGATACAATAGCCCTATTTTCAATTTTTAAGAGATGTTGAAAAGTTGGAGAAGACACAGGCTGTGGTTGGAGTGAAGCAATTCGGCAAGCTGGGGAAATAGTCCTTGGTGTTTGTTCTGAAGCATTTTGGGACGCGTACTGTATTTGGGAAAACTCCCTGCCAATAAGACTGAAGAAAAGTCTCACTTGTTGATTCTGTCTTCATAGAGCTGGTCCTCTGTGGGGGGGGGGGGGGGGGAAGGCAGGTACCAAATAGCCCTTCATTTTACCAGCCCACGAAGCAGGGGACAATACCTGGAAGCTGAATCCAAACGTTCAGATGACACAATGAAGAAATGAAAATATTTTTAAGAGCAGGAGGTGGAAATTCGGAGCAGTGGGGGAGGTTGGCCATTTGAGCAAACTGCTGAGGGAAAGTGTGGGCACTGCAGATCTCGATGCCTTCGCTTATTCTCTGCATCCATGGAATACGTGCTTCTGTGTTTTCTGGCAGAGCTGAGCGGGTGGAAGGGAGAATTGCTGTTATGTTATAAAGAATGGCTATTCTGTGGGTTAAACAAAAGATCTCGCTCTCTGTCCCTCTCTTTTGGTATCCTGTTTCCCAGTGTCCGGCAGCAGATGGCTGGGGAAGGATTATAACGAACAGAGAAAATATTGAGTGAGCCTTTAATATACTCGCTCCTGTTGGATAATGGTGTGGGGACTTCCTGAGCCAGAGCCTGTCTGAACCTCTGTCATTAGCAAGAGAAACTCAATTACTGCTCCCTGCTCACATCCACCGTGGTGCTTGGGAGAGCTCCTGTTCTCCAGACCGTGCTGTGCTCCTGAATCTGCTGAACCAAAGATGAATGTTCATCCTCACACTGCTGCCCTGACCTGTTTTTCCCCACTGGAATTGTTAGTGAAATGCGACGTGAATTTGCAGTTTCCTAAGGTGGGCCCGATGTTACCCTCTCTTCCAAACCCTTGGGGTGCACCAGCACCTCCCATTCTGCTGGGCTGCCCGTCACGCTGTGACATGTGCTCCTCCCAGCACAGAGCCGTAGACTCACAGAATGGCTTTGGTTGGAGGGGACGTCGAAGGTCACCCAGTACCAACCAACCCAGTCATCCCATGGGCAGGGTTGCCCCCACCAGCTCAGTTTACCCAGGGCCCATCCAACCTGGCCTCGAGTGCCTCCAGGGATGGGCACCCACAGCTCTGGGCAGCAGCGCTGGGGCCTCACTGCCCTCAGCAGAAAGGATTTCCCCCTCACATCCAACCTGAATCTCCCCTCTGTTGGTTTAAAGTTGTTCCCCCTTGTCCTATCACTCTCAGATCGTGTGAAAATTCAGTTCCCCTCCTGCTTGTGAGCTCACTTCAGATGCTGGAAGCAGAAGCTGATGCATGCAACCAAAATACAGGCAACTGTTTTCTTTCCCTTGGTAGAGATACAACTAACGAAATTAATAGGTAGCCTCGTGTAACACTGCTCACAAAAGGCTGTGATTCTGTGACTGTTTGTTTACTTTTTCAGGCAGGAAGTGATAATGAATAAGTTAGGGAGCACATGGGATGTCACTGATAATCTGCTTAATATTCCTGATGTGGGAACGGTGGGCGTAGCACGAAGTGCACAGGCAGCACTGTATCAAATATGGATTTTTCCTCGTGGTCTGGAGGAGGCTTTGCTCCCTCGCGCAGATGAGAGGGAGATGTATTGGAGGAAGAAACGGGAGGTATTTGCAAACTGTTGTAGAGATCAGAGAGGAAATTTCCCCCAGCAACTCTGAAATCAGGCAGAAAGCAACGAGAGAGCTGAGGTGGCTAAACGAAGATGTAAACAGTATTAGAAGCAGTAAGCAGTAGGCTTTTAAAGAGTATAAACAGTCTGCAAAGGAGGAGGATTGGAAGATCTATTAAAATAAGCAGAAGGCAGTTAAAAGGATAATTAGGAAGGCAAAAAGAAATAGAGAAGATCTAATTGCTGAGAATATTTTGACTTCAAAGGGTTCTGTCGATGTGTTCAGAGCAGACAGAAGCTAGCAGAGGGAACTTGTCCACTAAAGATGGGGATAGCAGCTGGAGCCAGGAGGTCTGTAAATGAGCAGCTTAGTGCCTCTGGGAGCTGGTGGGCACACAGTGCAGGATCTGAGCAGTGTTGTGTGCTGGGAGCTCCATCGTCAGTGAAGAGAGTAGCACAGCACCTGGGCACGTGCGTTCTGGGGGTTGTTTCTGAGCCAGGTGTGTGCCAGTGACCGAGGAGCTCCCGCTGTCATTGCGCAGCACCAGGGCCTGCTTGCTGCCTGTCCTGGGTGAGGGTGACCTCGTGCATGGGCTGGTCTGAAAGACTGAGGCTGTTTGTAAGATCTTTACAGCTGTCAGATGTACATCTGTGTATGTGTGCATATGTTTGTGTATGTTTTGTGTGTGTATGTATATATATAAAATACATTTTTACTGGAGCACAAAGGTTGTTCGGAAGTGGACATTTGGGTAAAAAAAGGGCCATTTCGTGTACGTGCGTTTGCTGTGTGCTCCGCCTCCCAAGCTCTGCCTGTGTGAGCTGAAGTGACGTGGAAATAACAAAGGTAATGCTGCAAATGAAATGCATTCTGGATAGAGCCTTGCACTTGAGAATCTGGAGACAAATTAAGCAGCACCTCCGTAAGGTCACTGCGTTGGCTTTTCACGGTCTGTGAAGGAGTCCTGGAGCTTTGATCAAAGTTGCTTTTCTTAGAGAGCGGCCCTTGTAGCAGAGCCAAAGTGCCACACACTGCTCGGTGTACGTAATTAAAAGCCGTCATCTATCCTGATGCAGCACTGCTGGTTAGCGTTTCATTTAGGAAGATGGGTTGGCTTGAATTGCAACAGATTTGGGAGGAAATGAGCAATATGCCAAGTGGCTGCAGTGCACAGCTCTTGGGCTGTGTTCCTGGGGTGCTGTGGTTGCACGGGCGATGCCTCACCAATGGGCTGAGTTTCCGTGTCAGCGCGTGCCGGGTGGCTGCTGGCACATCTTGACCGCGGGGTGGAATTGGTCTCATTGGGAACGCAACCAGACCCATTGTTGCTGCATTACAGCTCGTCCCCTGGAACATTACAGCACTGACACGGAGCCTCGCAGCCTGGTTTAGCTGGGGGCTGCCATCTCCATCTGCTTGGATGAGGCATCCAGCTGTGCGTGCCTCTGCTGCTGCTGCTGCACAAGCTGTGCTCTGTGCTCTTGGCCTGCAGAAGCTGGTCACCATTCCCTTGCACAACCCCTCCTTGCTTTGCTGGCGGTGGGATGGCAAAGCCCTTCCTTAAGGAGCTGAGCAGTGGTAGCTCCTTGAATTCTAACCTCAAGAATACTGCTGTAACCAGTAGATAAATAGTTGACCCGTTTCGTGATGGCAGTTTCTTTAGTGGGATGGTGTTCTTTAAGCTGTTACACTTTTAATGGAGTAGGGAAATGTTCTAAGTGCCGAGTGCTTAAGTTTTCAAATGGGATTTGAGAGGTTTCACATCAAATGTTATTAGCCCAGATAAGAAGTTATAGTCTAGTGAGTCTAAGAGTTCTCCATGCAGAGAAAGGGCTTAGTGCTGATACGTGGCAAGTTCCAGCAGGTCTGGAGTGGTTGTTTTTCATGGGCCCACACTGTTTTAATATTAAATCCCTTTATTTTCACCTGCATTAAGTGCTAATGCGACCAGGGTGTCGTTTGGACTGAATGGGAAATAAAGCAAGACGAGGGCACGCCGCATCTGTCATCTTGCTCTGTTTTCCCTCTTGCCTCAAATCTGATATCCTTCAACTTTGTTTCATTCAACCAAATTATGATCAGAGGAAGATGGTAATGTAATGCAAGGGGAGAAAAGTTGAAGTAAGAAAACCCAAGCAGACAACAATATATGGGGGACAGTTGTGCAAAAGTCATGTAGATCTTGAGGAGAAGCTTTTATAATTCAGCAGGTGTCACTGGCAGCAAAGGAGGTTGTGTTCTGTACTGGAGGGGGAGAGGAAGGTCCGGAGTCCTGAAGCCATCAGCCCAGGCAAGGAAGAGATGAAGGAGAGAGACACGGACTGCAGTGGAGGAGGGGGTGGTTTGCTGCTGAGCTGTGGGTGCCGTGCCGAGGCTGTGCTGGAGCTGGCACTGCTGCTGTTTTCAAATCACAGCTCGCTTTGGAGTGGAAAGTGAACATATTGCCTGTGAGTGTGGCTGCTGCAGAGGACCTGTGCTTGTTCCAGCTTCTCAGAGTGTGTTTATGAGGTGCAAACTCAATATCAGCAACTTGGATGGAGGATGAGAAGACCTTGGGACTAGCCTGTAGAACTTACAGGGTATGGAAGCACCGGACTTCCAATCCCTGTCTCTTCTGTAGCTTGTTAGACCAGGGCTGCCGTGTAGGAAAATTGGGAAGACATGCAGTGCACTTAATGAAAACTTGACCTTTTGGCAGACCCGGCCTCAAGTTCTTCACTTGCCCTGCGGAGGTGGCAGGGTGAACCAGCCAGCTTGCTGTCCCCAGGGCTGTTCTGGCTGCTTTCCTTTGGGATCAGAAGGAGCCAGCAGGAGGCGATGGGCTGCGCCTAAGCAGAGGCTGTGCCTGGAACAAGATGTGGCTCAGGTGTAGAGGATCAGTGATTGAGCAGTGGGGAGGAAGCGGCAGGGCTGGTTGTGCGGCTTGGCTTCCATGTGCAGCAAGTGCAGGACTTTGTTTCTTTATTATTTACTCCCTTAATTCATCGCATGGAAGGGGAAAAAAAATCCTAGAGAAAGTTTCAGATGCTGTGACCTGTCTTTTCTCCTCCTCATGGAAGATAATTGAGAGAGGAAGCTTGAAAATGAGATTATGTTTGTTGTCTAGACTAAGTGAGAGCATCTTTCCTTGTTTCTTGAGTCTCCTGGGGAGCGCATCCTTGGTGTTAGGTCTGCTGTCAGATGGATGGCAAAGGATCTCATCCAGCATACTGGGATGCTTCTGCTGACAGCAAGAGCAGCAGAGGACTTTGAGGCTGTTTGGCAGGATGAGGCGAGGTCATGAGGTTTTGTGTTCATAGATAGGTGGCAAGAGGAGCCCAGGAATAGCTGCATGGCTCAGCGCTGCAGGAAAACCAAGGATGGGATGGATGTGTAATGTTACTAAAATGTGACAAATTCAATATTTTGAGGTTCGGCCTTGTGAATGGAAGTCACTGGTTTGACTGACTTTCAAGAAGAATGCAAAGGTAAAATCTCTCTGTACCTTTTCTCTCTGCCTACACGCATGCTGCTGAGAAACATTGCTGCAATCAGCCCTAATGGGAAGGAGAGGGGAAGGAAGGAGATGGCTGAGGGGAACTCTTTTAACTATGGTGCCTTTGGGACCATCGTGTAGGTCTGAGTGTGTGCATCTCTTTGGGATGCAGGGGCCACACTGGGCCTCCTTGCTGTGGGACATCCACGGATACCGTTGAGCTCAGTTCCTGGCAGAGGGCAGGGAATGGTGTAACCTTCTGCCTGTAGGGTTGGTGTCACCATGGCTGAGAGCAAGGTGCCACATACAGTCCCCCCGTGAACTGTTCTGACTCTCCTCCTCTGTCCTGTTCTGGATAGGTTTTCCAGCAGTCCTCTCCTTCAGAGACGTTTCATTTCAGGTCTTGCTGGTTTTGATCCTTCCCTCTTACTGGATTTGGAGTGAAATGTTATTTCTAAAAATAAGATATTCTGTTCCTTCTGTTTCTAGAGATTAATCTGTTTCTTTTTTCTTCAGCTGTTCTTCCATGAAAGGATTGTTGGGAGCCTATAAAGGCCAGATAATGTAATTTTCAGTTAAAACTCTCGAGTGAGCTTTCATTAATTGACTTGTTTGCATCAGCTGTTACGACAGCCAGCGCAAGACTAAGGACGTGCGAGCTCTCGGTGTCGCCGGGTGTGACGTGCATTGCGCTGCCGCAGCCATCGGCGTGTTAGCGATTTCTGACCTCCGGCAAAGAGCCCATGTGAGCCTCCTGCCATGCTGCTGGCTGCCTGCTTGTGTCTTTTGGCACCCGGCGGCAGGATCGTGGCTTTGGAGTGCTCTCCAGCCTCGCTCCATCCCTGGCTGCCGCTGCTCACGCAGTGTAGCGGCGTGGTGTCGAGCCCGATCCAGCCCATTGACTCGCTGGCTTTGTGGCTGCCTGCTGCATTCACATTCAGAAGCATCCAGGATTTCCTTTAAAAATAGCTGAGAGATGGAAATGTGCTTTTTGTGAGGAATATTTTCCAAGCGCAAGCTGAAGGCATGTTACAGTCTGTGTGAGTTTGCTGACGGTGTTACTGCAGAACTCAAGGAGGTGTGAAGTCCCTTAGCCCTCGTTTGTTGGATGTTAATGACACCTCTGGTCATCCCGTGGAGGGGAGGAGTGGGTGGCAGCAATAGGGGCAGGGAGCCCAGCCAAGAGCATGCTATTGCAAAAGATGGAGGTGCTGCTCCTGCACCTTCTGTCCATGCTCTTCCACCGCTTATCCTCTGCGCTGTGGTTTGCTGGAGCTGTCTGTGAGTTGAGCTATCGTTGTAACACAGGAAAAGCGCATATGAAGCCACGAAGGGGTAGACGAGGCAGGGCTTTCTGTCGGGTTGGTGAGTAAGCTGGGTGGGAGCAGTGAGTGGGGAGGAGGAGGAAGGATGGGAGGAGGAAAGCTCCCCACGCTGTACTGTTAGACCCGTTTCACTTGTGGGCTTGTCTTCTTCGTGGTGCAAGGAGCTGAGGTTTGTGGCAGGAAAACTAGAGATAGGGCTGAAGTTGCACCGTGCAACCAGTGGGAAGGGGGAGTTTTCCTTTGAGAGCTTTCTGCAGCAAGGTCAGAAGTATGGCTCACAGTGTGCTCGAGCGTCCCGTAGTTTGTCACGTTGCTGTGGTCAGGCAGGGATGTCAGTGCAGCATCACTCCACAAACTTGCATCTTAACTCCTGCTTCTCACCAGTTCTGTTGTCCCTGGCCTCGCTGGCTGTCCAGGAGTGTTGCTGCTGGTGTCTGTTGTGGTTCGAGGGCTGCCTGCCTGCCCCCAGCCCGGCCACTGCTGGTGCAGAGCTAAGGACTTGGCTCCCTTCCCACCATGTGCTTTCGGTCATGGCTCGTTTTCAGAATCTGGAGCTGTGATCCCTCTGTGGTTACAGCAGCAGGTGGCTGACGCCTTTTTTGGCTGCGTTGGGTAGCGGCGGTGCTGCCTTGCGCAAGGTCAGCCGCTCAGCCTGCTAGCTGAGGTCAGGTGTTGTGGAGCTGAGCACCACAAAGTCCCATGTTTTATAGTGTGGTGACAAATGGCTGAAGAATAAACCATTCCCGGGGGTGTGGCTGAGCAGTGCCGGGGCAGAACTGCATGGCTGAGCCCTGGAGCAGAGCCACATCCGCGGGGTCACAGTACCACCCTGCCATGCCCAGTCTCCATTCTGGACTTGAGCCGGACCCTGTGTGAGTTCCCATCGCACCGCAGTCCTGTGACAGCATCGTCAGGTGACAGCAGTGACATGGCATCACCCGCCAGCTGTAGGTTCGGGACCCTTCCCAGTCCTGGGCTGTGTTCACTCCTCTTGTGAGGGACTGGAAAATGAGGTGTGCGCTGGGCAGCTCAGCTCGACTGCTGATTTTAGAGTATTTTTCTATTTTCTCTGTAATTTGCTGCGAGATCCCAAGCTGTTGCTCACTGTGGTGCACAGAAGGCTGCTACTGAGCAACGTGATGAAAGCAGCCTTCTGCTCCCAGCTTCAGAGGAAGCTGTTGTGCTGCAGCCTCCTGTGCATCCACTTGGCACCATTCCTTGGGGAAAAAGGTAAAATCCTGGAATCAGGGAAATCCAACAGTGAAATCCAACCACGTGGCTACCCCGAGTACCTGAATTACCACAGCTGGTGGCTTATTGGGACTCGTTGCACTGCTTAAGTTTCTGTTAAGGGCAGCTGCAGGATGCATAGGCTTTGCTGCTGTTTCTCTTTAGCACTCTCCTGGTCCACCACATTGAACTTTAGGCCTAACAGGAAGGTTTCACCCCATCAGTAGGATTCTTCTGAGGTAGATGGAAACGTGCATAAATGAGCTGTTTGAGAATGGTTTGGAGGATGCCCCATCCCCGGAGGTGTTGAAGGTCAGACTGGATGGGGCTCTGAGCGCTGTTGGTGTCCCTGTTCACTGCAGGGAGCGGTGGCCTTGGTAAAAGTCCCTTCCAACTCAAACGGTTCTATGATTCTATGAACATCTAGGAAGACATATTTCATCCTTCTCTGTGCTTTTCCCCCAAGAAAGAAACATTTGGAGCTTCTGCCCAAGGCTCCGTCACTGTGTCCTGTCCCTGCCCCAGCACCGGTCCCAGCAGGAATCTTGGCACCATGTGTCAAGTGGTGAAACTTGATGGATTTCCGTTCCTGAGATCAAGCAGCCCGTAATTCATGCCCTGCTTCCTTTCCCTCTAATTCAGAGGACATTCCTCTGCGAGCCGTGATGGGGCTGAGTGTGCAGAGCCCTGCAGCTCTTGTGGGAGATGCTGAGTGCTGTCCAAGGGGGGGATGTTGGCGCTCTGGGGTCTGCACATGCTGCGTGCTGAGAGATTTCTGCCTGAAAACCTGGGATTTGGGTTGCTTTGGAGTAGTTGAGTGATTTTAAGACAAGTATTGTAAGGAGAAGGCTGTTGAAGGGTGTTGGTGTTGGCCAATCCCTTCCTTACGCCGAGGAGAAGTTTGGTTTCCAGTCTCTGAGGTGGCCATGCCTGTGTGAGAAGGAGGCGTTTCACCCCCTTTAGTGTGTGATAAGAAATGCCTTTTATGTCTGCATCATGGACACGGTCTCCGTGCATGGAGGTGAGGAGGGAGATGCTTGGTGTCACTGCTGGCAGAGGAGCACCCTCTGGGGCTGAGCTCTGTGCCCAGTGGGGCTCATGGTGACCACAGCTCAGTACCTGGCATTCAGCACGCATGGCTGATGCTTTGGTTTCTTAGTTGGGACAGGGCTGATAGCCCGAAGGAGCATCCACGTCCCTTTGGGGCAGCCTGTTTGAGCTGCGGCTTCCAAGGTGGTTTCTCTCCACTGAAGGGCGGGTTTTGCTTTGTCTTTGAAGAGGCAGATGCTGGGTGATGCTGTCGGGTCTTGTGAACAGCACAAAACATCACCTCTTTGCTTTCAGTTTTGATAAAGGAATTTGAGAACAGGTTTCAAGATTTCAGGGAAAAAGAAAAAAAGATCATTGGGTGTATTTGTGTTCCATTTTCATGAGTACATGACTGCAGATTGTCAGACGAAATGCGCAGCGTTGCAGCCAGGCATTCAATTGCAAGAAAAAATTCATCATGTCGCTCCACCAGACTTTCAGAAGGCCTCAGCAAAGAGAAATACCCCACACTGCACCCATCCATGGCCTCGGGCACCTCCAGGGACGGGCACCCACAGTGCTGAGGCCTCGCTGCCCTCGCCTTCTCCTGTCCCCATGCGCAGGAGGATGCTTAATTAGAGCCGCCCCACGGATGAGGAGGCAGCTCGGTTGGGGCTGGAGTGGGGCAGGGCTGCAGGGAGGGCGCAGTGTGAGCAGTGGATGCCGGAGCAGCAACAGCAGCCCGCAGGAAGCCGCTGCAGTTTGGATTTTTCTGGGCTGTGCTGTGAGTGGTTTAAAATAGTCCTTGAAGTTTTATTTAACTTGAAAGCATTTAGGAAGTGATTTTGAATCCATTTGGTTGATTCACTGCTATTCCTGCAGTAGGATGCAGAGCAGTGATTCTGTAATTAATTTAATTACATGCTTATTCAATCTTTCCTAAACTAGTAAAATTTCAGAAGGCTTTTGAATTCAGTGAAATGCGATTTCCAGGGACGGGAGGAAGGGAAATTTCAAGCTGTCTGATTTCTTTTCCCCACCCGTGGATCCGGGCTCCCCCAGCCCTGCGTGGGGCACACGTCGCACATGGGGCTGTCGTGGGAAGGAGCCGTGATCAAGGAGCTGCTATGATGGCGTGCATTCAGGAGAAGCCGCCTTCTGTTCCTGTCCCCCACCTCCCCCTTATTTTCCTAAGGGTTCGTTTCTCTCGCTTCTTTCTCTGCCTTTGGATTTGGCCAAAACGGGATGTTTTATAATTGGGCCGATGAGTTCCGACCCGCTCCCCGCTGTCCCACGGCAGCACAGTGTGCACATCCCTGCCCTGCCTGCTCCTTCCCGTGTTCAGCTGTGAATTTCGAAATATCATTTCCAAATCTGCCTCTCTTTGTCCCCACGTCTGTGCTTTTTTTTCCCCTTTTTTTTTATGAAAGCTTTGCAGACGGCCTTGAATGAGTAACCAGATATCTCCCGGGCTCTGGAATTCAGCAGTCCCTGCCCTTCGTGCGGCTGGGTCAGTGCACGAATTCACAAGTTACTGAATTAAAAGGCAGAAAAATACAGATGTCTGATTGTGGTTTGATTTCTGCTATTTTTTTTTCCCAGCAGAAGAAATACAAAGAGGGACTGATATTTTTAGCAGTTTAAAATGCAGTAATTTATTTTAAACTCTGGCTGTTACAAAGGCCAATTTTTAAAGCAGCGTTAGAGGTTGAATTGTTTTTCTAAAAGGAATGTAGTGAAATCCAACTTTCTGTGTTCGTTAATTAGACAATTGAAGTCTACTTGCAGTACAAAATTGGGTAGGCTGGAAAAGGCTTTGGTGGGCAGAGCTCATAGCGGGAGCGTAGAGCACCGCAGTGTCGTGGAGTCGTAGAACGGCTCGGGTTGGAGTGCCAGGATGGCTTCCTTCAGTTTTCCTGGAGATGAAGGTGACGTCAGGCCGTGCAATGCCGAGTGCCCACAGGGCTGCTTACAGGCTGAGGAGCTGGGCTTGTTCAGCCTGGAGAAGAGAAGGCTGCAGGGTGACCTCATTGCAGCCTTCCAGGACCTAAAGGGAGCCTACAGACAGGAGGGGAGTCAACTCTTTGAGAGGGTGGATGACAGCAGGACAAGGGGAAAAGGTTTGGAGTTGAAGGAGGGAAGATTTAGGTGGGATGTCAGGGCGAAGTTCTTTGCTATGAGAGTGGTGAGGTGCTGGAACAGCTGCCCAGGGAGGCTGTGGGTGCCCCGTCCATCGCTGGAGGTGTTGAAGGCCTGGCTGGATGGGGCCCGGGGCAGCCTGGGCTGGTATTAAATGTGGAGAGAAAAGAAAGCGGAAAGAGAAGAAAAAGCAATGCTTCAGTTAAAGACAAAAAGACTCAAAGGCAGCAGTGGTGACTGGTGTGAGCTGGTCAGTGTTAGACCAGCAGGCAGGTGGGCCATGGCTGTAGCTTTGTTCCTAAATTGAAAGTCAGGATCCCAAGGATGGGGACCTTTGGATACCAGCATGGGTGCCTCATGGGTGAGAGGGACTGAAGGAGCTTTTGAGATGTTGTAGGGATCTGTTGGTCCATGAGATGGGTTTGTAGTGCTGTAATAAATGACTTAATTTTTATTTTTTAACCAAATGCATTTAATGCTGGACAATGTGCAGGTAGAGGAGACAGAAAGCCTATGTTGTCTCCAACAGAATGTGTTGCAGCGTCTGAAAATTGGCAGCTACCTCCATTTGGGTGACTCGGGCGCTTGGCTCCCGTGGTTCCACCTTTGCTTTTGAGAAATCTTGCGTTTGAAATGATGAATGTAACTGGAGACCTTAAGTGACCTTCAGTCCTCCAGATTGGGTGCCCGATGCCCAATGCGACAGCGTCAGAGTTAAAATTAATATAAATTTTGTAAATCATTAGACTGACCTTTTGGTGAACTGGAAAGAAATGTCAAATTTCTGTTCCCCTCCCCGCCCCCTAATCAGCACTCTGTAATGAATGAATTATTCCTAATTTCAAGATTGTAGCTCAAAAGGGCACTCAAATGGCTGAAATCCCATAAGAAAGGCTGACCTTTTGGTTGCCACTGATGAAAATTCAGGACTTTCCCCAAACTGAGCACTCTGCAGAGCGCCGCACGAAGTGCTCAGCGAGAGCAGCTCCCCGTTTCTTTCCATGCTGAATTTGAGGGCGCTGTGTGATCCCGCAGAGAGCCTTCATGGCCTCATAGGAGCATTGGAGGTGCAGCTGAGATGAGGTGCCAACACTTCTGGTCTTGTATCTTCCTACTGCATGAAGGATGGGTTACCTGTCGCCTGCTGCCTCGCACGCAGGTTGGTGTGATCATGGGTTGGCTTAGGTCGGAAGGGACCTTAAAAACCACTGAGCTCCAACCTCCCTGGGCTGGGTGCCCCCCAGCAGCTCAGTCTGCCCAGGGCCGCAACCGCAGCCTTGGGCTCCTGCTGGGATGGGGCGTTCGTGGCTTCTCTGGGCAGCAGTGCTGGGTGCTGCCGGGGACTGTCACAGGAAATGGGAGTTGAGGTGCACAGGGAGCAACAGATCTCTTCCCCAGAAGTTGTTACTAATGACAGTAGATCTGTTTACCCTCAGAAACCCCTGCGGAGAGTTTTGGGTTTGGAAAATACATTTGGCTGATGCTAAGATTGCACGCTTGCAGAAATGTGCGCCAGCAAGTGTGCATGGGGTGGTTCTTGCAAGAGGGATTTTTGTGCTTTTTTGGCATTTGTGGTGTGGTACCGGGACTGCAGGAGCTTGCCTGGGTGCTGGCTGGGCTCAGGCTGGTGGGCAGCTGACACCCATACCAGGCGTCATCGCTTTTTGCGTTCCCTGTATAGCACAGCTCTCTCTAGGTCCAGAAACAACTTCTGTAATAGCAAACAGCGGAGCTGATTTTATGGAGAGAGAAAGTTGCCTGTATTGCAGCCATCGGGCACCGCCAGGCCTTCTGGAAGGGATCGTGCTTTGAAGGGCTCCATGCTTACTGGGGAAAAGGCTGCTCTGCAGTGGGTGCACTGCGCAGCGCCTCGCTTACGCCTTTGGCAGTGACAAGGGTTATTGAAACTGGGTGAAGCAGCACAGAAGTCCCACAAAACGTTCTTTTTCTTTTTTTGGTGAAAATAGGCTCGGCTCACTGCTGCTTTTCATTCTCTGGTTCCTCTCCAGCATGGTGAAATTTTGGAGGCAGCAATGTGAAAGGGAGATTAAACTTAAGCCCAGATTTCATTCTGACTTTGTAACATCATGAAAATATTTCTGGTAGATTTTGCAAATTGTGCAGCTTTAAAAATAATAGATACCAAATGCTGAATTATTTTGGCACCGCTGTAGGACTGCCCAGTGCTGGATAACAGTGTGAGACCCGACTCCTGTCGGCCTTTTCAGCTGTTTCCTTGGAAATCTGAGCCGTGAGCAGGCAGTTCAGCACAGTGTTTCGCTCGGTAAATTGCTGACATTGGGCTTTAAAACACAATAATTAAAAAAAACAGAGCAGGAGGTTTAATGTTGTCAAGTTTGTACAAAAACAACAGCAAAACAATAAATCCTTGTGTTTTTATTTTGGGAGTACCTTCGGTTGCAGGTGTTGCGTGTGCTGGGACTGCTGGGAGCGCTGGCTCCCACCAGGGGCTGCCAGCCAGTGCTTTGTAGTCTCTGGAATCTGAATATTCTGTTCAGGGATGTTTCTCAGCCCACCTCCCACATGTTGGGAAGGCAGTATTTGCTAACAGTCAGGCGTGCCGTGGAGTTTCTGTTTCACTTTTTAAAATTGGTGCCCTTCTTATGCAGCAAAGAAAAAACAAGCAAAAAAACCCACAAACTGAAAGCGTCCCCCCATCTATCATGCAGTGATCTGACAGTGCAGGGCGTGGGTTGGGGGAAAAATAAACTAATAGCACAGATGTGGCTGCAGCCTGCCTGTGATGCTGAGTGTGAAATTCAGCAGCTGTCTTACCCTGTCCCATCACATCCTATCCCACTCTATCCCATCTCGCCTCATCCCATCCCACCTCATTTCACTCCATCCCACATCACCTCATCCCATCTCAACCCGTATCATCCTTTCTCATCCAAACCCACAGCACCTCATCCCATCCCACTCCATCCTATTCTATCCCACCGTATCCTATCTCATCCCATCCCATCCCATGGCTGTAGGTGCAGTGGCAGTGCTGGTACCCAGCCACACTCACTTGCATCACCCCACACCCAGGGAGCAACTTTGCTGTGCTGCTGCTTAAATGCTGCACGCTTCTGTTAATGCCTTGCACCTGTAGGGCAGCTCAAAGCAGGAGGTTTGCCAAGCTATGTCCCAAGAAGCATCTTTGGTGGCTCTGTGCCCTCCAGGTGGCCTTTCAGCAGCTCTTCTCCATTTCTTCCATGCATGTGATGTGTTAGAAGGTGTTGGAGTGTGTGCGGTTTATGTGGCAGGTGCAGCTTCCCTCTTTATCAGCCAGTTTTGGTTTGATTTGTTGTAAAGTTCCTCAGAATCACTTGTGCAGGCAGCTCCTGGAGCTGGAGGTCCTCAGGGCTGTGGGTTCCAGGTAGTGGGACCAGTCTATGATCTTCAGCAGCATCTGCCACTTACCTCAAAGATGGGGAAGGTATTCAGAGGAAGGCAAATGTTATGCTCACCCCAGAGGGGGTTATTGGGTTGGAATTCATGCTTTTCATTCAGATTCTGTGTTTTCCTGTGTATTGCTGGAGGAAATAGTCGTCGTGCTGCCTTTGCAAAGCCATAGATTAGAGCCTTAAAACCAGAAGCAGTTGATCTGGCACTTTACATGCCAAGTAGAGTGTGCTGGCCAACACGGTTTGGTGCCTGGTCAGTGTGTTTGGCTGCCAGGCCATGTCTGCAAGTGCCATTGCCTGCTGTTCCTGGAAGGGTGCCGTCACAGCTGGCTATAAAAGCCCTACAGCTGCGTCGTGTAGCTGAATTCAGGCAATCCCCAATTAACCTGGCTAATTACCATAATGGGTAGGGAAGCATCATTTCTGCCTTAAGCAGTTACTGTATTGGGGTGGCTGGGAGCCTGGGCTCTGGACCTTGGTGTAGAGCAGGAGGGAGTTGGGTGGATGGTTGGGCGCAGAGCAAGCGCTGGACCGTTGTGTAACAAAGGGATGCCAGGACAGGCCTTGGGGTCTGGGACATGAGTGTATTTTTGCCAGATTTTGTAGAATCAGGAAGCTGTGGCAGCTCTTCGATGCTTCTGCTTGTTGAGTTTGTGTTTCTGGTCCGTGCCTGACCTCATCATCTGGCTGTGTTACCGGCCACATCGGAACACTACAGGAAAGTCTTCCTTTTTTTTTCTTTTTTTTCTGAGAGAAAGCCAACAACAGACCTCAAGGACCTCTAACTGGCGGTGTGTCGTAGTCGCTTGTGTGTCTGCCTTAATGGTCTTCAGGTAATGTTTTCCATCGCCAGGTTTGTCACCTGGATCTCTCCGTTCTGGAACATCCTCCTTAGCTTTGGAAGGCAACCAAATGACCCCGTTTTCATTCAGTGAATTGAAATTGAAGTAGCAAAGAGTGGTTTTGGAATGCTCTTGATATTTTTCCTTTTACTGGCCAGGTTGTGCCTGTTGGCTTTTTGATATTTTGACTGCCCGGGGGAGGATGACCCCGGGCACTTTGCCTCTTGGAAATGAAGGAATGATTTTGTGAATAAACGGCAGGACTGAAATTCAGAAGACAAGTGTCTGGTTCTCACAAAATCATTTTCTGTCGCTCTGGGCAAGTTGTATGATGTCTGAGTTTTCCCAGCACAAGATCTTGAGAAAAATGACTTCATCACCTCACATCAAAATTGTCAGCATTAAGTAGTGTTCGTGAGATGTTGGAATGGTGTAGACATTCTGGTGTTTCTCATAGCTTTGAATGGTGAGAGCAATCCAGTGAGGTCTGTTGAGCCTCTGGAGCCCTCTTGCTATGGAAGTTACCTTCATTTGCGTGGTCTTTGTCTTTGGTGGGTGCAGAAAAATACCAGCTTGTAGCTTCGGGACAGCTCTGTCCTTGGAAGTTGGAAAAGACCACTAAGATCTCCCAGTCCATCCACCAGCCCGTCCCCACTGACCACATCCCTCAGTGCCACACCTCCAGGGACGGTGACCCACCGCTCCCCGGGCAGCCTGTGCCGATGCAGCAGTACTCTTTCTGACAAGAAAGGTTTCCCCATGTCCAACCTGAACGTGACTTGAGGCCGCTTCCCCTCCTGCTGTAGCCAAATGAGTCCTGGGCTGTAGATCGGCAACCAGTCAGACACGGACCAGACAGATTTAGCAGAGAGGCCAAGGATTTTGGTGCACACAGCAGTCAGCTGCCGCATCGTTTTAAAGCTGGTTGTTTCCAGGTCAGAGCTGAGGTACCCAAACAATAAGCGCTGTATGGAAACCCTCTCAGCACCTGGAGCATATTGCGCTTGGTCTGTGGACAAACTCAGTCCTTTTGCTGTCAGTCTGCCGTCTCTCAGTGGCATTGAATTTGCTTCCAAACTAACAATACAAGAAAAAAAAAGAAAGTTGCTTCTATGTTGTTTTTCTGAGCGCTGACAATAGCCTTTGGAAAAGTCCGGTTTCCTTTCCGAGAAGGTCGCCATGGCTACTCCCCGCGCAGCGTGTAACAGCCCTGCTGGCTAATGCAGCAGAAACAGATTTGGCTTTTCCTTTTGGATGTAATGAATAGCAAACTGCTGCGTATTCATTAAGAAGAGCAACTTGCAGAGGTTAAGTGTTTCATTTCTGGAGCTGCCATCTAGGGCAGTAATAAAAAATAAATTGGGCGACCAAGGAGGAAAAGGGGTTTATTAGACAGAAAGTGGGAAGAACATAATTGCTGCCTTGTTCCTTCCTTCTTTCCCTGGGTTCTACAAGTGTAAGTTCGGATCCCTGAGACCAAGCTATGCAGGTTCTGGTTAGATGTGATCAAATTTTCTGGAGAATTAGCTTTGTTTTTTGACAGGAGCCCATCTGAGCAATTCAGCAGAAATTAACGGGCTCTTGGACTGCAGCCGTCCAGACCAGGAAAGATGGAGGGATGTGAGATGTTCCAGCTCTCAGAGCATCGTCTGGAGCTCCTCTGGATCCTGCAGGCACAGCCTCCTGCACAGTCCAGGGCAGCAGCTCCAGAGTCAAACCCACAGTTTTTGTTTGGCCTTAAGCTTACCGTAGAAAAAGTACCCAACTCTGGTTTAAAGACTCGGGAGTCAATGGTATTAGTCTCTCCTGAGATCAGATGGCCGTGTCCACGGTCAGTGAGGAGGGATGGCATGTTTCTTATGCCTGAAGGATGCAAGAAGTCAGGTGCTGGCTGTGCCTCTTTCTCTTCCAGTTTCCCATTAGTGCCTTTAAAAGTGCAAAAGAAATGGGAATGGCACAAAGCAGTGATGTCACAAGTGGTATCAGTACGTCCTCCAGCCCTGTGCTCCTCCTCCCTGGCCCATGCAGGCAATGAGGTCCCTCTGGTTTCCTGCACGAGCAGTTTCCAGCCGCTGTTCCAGGACACTGCCCGTCTGCTGCTGGTTGCTTTTCTTCTGCTTGTACAACTCTGTGTTTGGCTGCATGAAAATGCATCTTGCTTAAATGAGTCCAGCACGCCCATTGATCCAGATGGCATTATATTAGAGACCTGTCCTCTTTAATTATGTGCAACTAATTTTTAATTTTATGTTCTCTGCAAACACAACTGGGAATGATTTTCTGGCTGCTTGTAAATTGCTGATAGATACCAAACCCTTCCAGGGACTGCTTTCTTGTAAAAGAAATAAGGATTCCCCGTTACAGTTCGTTTTCAATATTTATAAAATCACCAGTTTTTAATCCACTTAGTATGTGTTTACTTTGATTTCTGTTCTAGGGCTGATTCTTTGGAATCAACATCTTGTGCAATAGCAAACACTGCAGAATGCTGTCTCTTCTGCTGAAACAGTTATCTTTGTCATCCAAAGCCATAAATCTTACCAGGATGCCATACCAAGTCTGTTTGACAAGGCTGGTTTTCTTTCTTCTGTCCCATAAGAAGGCACACAGGATGAACGTCTCGTTAAGGTGCTTTCAGCCAGGTTGGCACAGGGTGCTCACACCTGCAGGAAAATGATTTTGAATCCTGTATCAACATTGCTCTGTCTGATGTGTCCCTTGTATGTGCTGCAGGCATGAGATTCGAAGGAGGAACTGCCGTGGTGCTTCCAAGCCACTCTTTGCTCTGGCAGCATCACACATTAACTACAAGTTCCTCGTATCTGTTTTTTCCCTTCTTTTTTTCTTAGAAGGGAGTGTGCCTCTGCTGTGCAGAGCGCTCCTGAGTTGGGTTGAGCTGAAAGTGATGCAGGTTTTAGGTGTCATCGTGGCTCCTGCCTCAGTCTGGGTTTTAAGGATATGCTTGTAACTGATCCAGAATGCTGCTCTACCACTTCGTGGAAGGGATGGAACGTGCAGGGTTGGCTCTGTGCCTCCTCCCTGTAGCAACTGAGGAGCTTGGTACTGGGGTTTGGTGGCCTCTTTTGACATCATGCTCCTTACTTAACAGACACGTTTTGGGTGTTTTTCCAGTGGTGTTTTAGGCATGGGATATGTGACACGTACTTAGACATCATTGGACAATCACTGAAACACCTTGGCAGTCACTCAGAGGTAGAAGAATTGGACAACGTGGCTGTGCTGGGTGTTTGCAACATGCTATGGGAGAGCTTGTGTGTTGGACCCTGCCCTGTTTGGGAAACCCCATTGATCCGGTGCCAGGAGTCAGCCCAGGGGTCTGATTGCTGGATTTAAGTAGGGCCCTGAAGCAACACCGAGCTTGGCTGCAGGGCGCTCTGCCTAAGAACAAGCCAGTTTGTGTGGAGGTCTGTGAACAAGCGTTTCTTTTTCAGGCATAGGGCTGGGATGTGTTATCGCCTTTATTTGGAGGTCAGATGAAGCTTGGTGGTGAATCAGTCCCTTTAAAACGACACGCAGAGCTGTAGATACGGAGCCTACTGCTGGAAGCGGGTGATAGGTTAAGAGCGTCAGAATTTTAAAACATCTTTATTTGGAAGCTGAAAGCCTCCGTGGTTAGTATAGATTGGGTATAAAGGTTGTTATTAAAGAGAGAAACCCCTGTAGTTTAGGGCAAAAGCCATCCACCAGCTGATCAAATTAAGCAGAAGCATCCTTGTGCACGGGCTGGTCTGTAATTGCTCACCTCACAATTTCTCCTCCTCTCTTTCCCTTTCAGCTGATTGTGGCACTGCCAGTCAGGGCATCAGTTCTGTTGCTGTGATTCTTCCCAACAATGGGTTTGTGCTGAGGGGACAGAGCCTCAGGAGGTGGATTCTGGTGATGCTTTCAAGATAATTGACTCACAGGCTGGAGAGACGGAACAAAAGGATGGGAGTTTGGGTCTGCAGAAGCAGAAGTAATGGTTGACTTAAGAAGTACTGCAGGAACCCAGGATAAGCTAACACAAAATCCTAGCAGGGCAAAAACTTGTGATTCTCAAGAAAGACCAGCGGATGGGAGCGGGTCTGCATCAAGCAGAGAGCTGTCTGCACTGAAATTACTGTTGTGCTCTTTGGGATGTTGCTGAAGAGAGGGGATAGTTGAAGAGTAGGAGGGAGAAAGGCTGGAGAAGGCTTTGGAATTGGTCTCAGAGCAGGTTTTGATGATTCGGAGGGTGCTCAGTGGTTTCCAGGCTGGTGGCGTGGTGGAGATCTGTGCAGATGCTGGCAGTGCTGCTCATCCCAGAGTTGTGAGCAATGCTTTGCCATATTCAATTTTTACTTTACTAAAATGAACATCACGGGCTTCTTAATAGTCATAGGAGCATAAAAATCTCAGTGTATCACAATTCATCATCCTGTAAAAATTGAATTTTTGTTGAATTATGACTTACTGCTATAGTGCTGTGGAAAAGCTCTTATTATTCATAACTATAAATACAATGATGTTGAGATTTAGCTGGTGCCTGAAGGCTTTATGATGTACCTTCGTATTGACAAAGCAAACAGTCTTATAGATTGGTGTAGGTTTATGGGACCGGAGGCAACTGATTGCTTCCATGCCGTTGGAAACAGGCGTCCTCTTCAGTCCCAAGTGTGGCTGCCTGGTTTTGTGTCATTGTGGTCCTTTAGGTCTGAGACAGGAAAAAAAAACCAGCATAAAGTAATGCAATAAAATCCATATTGGGTTGCTGCGTGTCCTCTTGGGTACCCGCGTGGTTTGGCTGCTGGAGGGCACAGTCCCCAGCTTTGAGGCTGGCCCCAGCTTGGGTCTGTGAGAGCAGAGCTTGTGTAGACCGAAGGACAAGGAGGAGGAGCTGGAGCATGAGAAGGACTGACAGAAACTGTCTGAATCGCCGATGTGTTCATCTTAAACAGCCAGAGCAGCAGCTGGACCTTAATTAAAGCAGCTTTCCCTGGCAAGGATCTCACATCCCCTCTTTGCTGTTGGGTGGACATCAACCAATAGTTCCATGTTCATTCTCGTCCCTGTTGGGCATTTAAACAGACATTGACCAGTACGCGTGAGCTGACGGGGACAGACCTGACTGGGTTAAAGTTTGCTTGGGTTCACATTTTGCTTTGCAAGCGTCTGCTTTGGGCTTGAAACGGGGAAAAGTCCCATGGTTTGGTGCTCAGCCGAGGCTGAGTTCGGGCTGTTCAGATGGGTTTTGCTGTACCAAAAAGGAGAAGTGAGTTAATCGCTTACAAGGAATAATGAACATATGGAAAGAATTTCTAAAATAGTGATTGGGTAAATTTGGCCTCCTGGGATGAGGTGGGGGCGATTCTGACGGGGTTTCGTGCGGATTTGTTTGCCGAGGTTATAATTAGAAATGTGCACACAGCGCAAGAAGCGCCGCTGTTGGATGTGGGCTGCCGTGGATGTTACATTGTGTGGAGTTCTGGTTGCTTTATGATCCCGTTTCTTAATATAGCGGTTGGCCTTGCAGAGGTTTGGCAGTGGCGTGTGTAACTTTTGCCTTAGTTTGGACATTGGTTACAAAATAACGTTGTTGTTTTTAAAAAACAAAAATCGATGATCTCTTGAGATCCCAAATTCTGCGTTTGAAGAGTTGCGAAGCCTCCAAGTTGGGCTTTCTTCAAAACAAGGCAGCAACTGGGGTGACTCGCAGTGACGGTGCTCTGTGCTGCGTTTCAGAGCTCGCTTCCATGTTGGCGTACGCAGCCGTATAGGAGAGTATTTCAAAACTGAAGCCTGAATGTTCTGCCCTGGGCAGGTCAGAGCGGCTGGCTGTCAGTACCCACTCTGGGATGTGATGTGGTGCTGCAAGCGGAGGTGTCTGCTGTTCGTGGGCCCTATTTACAAGCATTGCCAAGTGTGCTGGGAAGAAAGAAGGGGATGGATTCTGTAGCAGGGTCTGCTGTGATCGCACAAGGGGAGATGGTTTCAGACTAAGAGGGGAGATACAGATTGGATATAAGGGAAAAGTTTTTCACACTCAGGGCAATGAGGCACTGCACGGGTTGCCCAGGGAGGTGGTGGTGCCCCATCCCTGCAGACAGCCAAGCTCAGGGGATGGGGCTCAGAGCACTGATGGAGCTGTGGGTGTCACTAATTTGAGAGAAAACAGGAAAAACTGGTTCAGCACACTTGGGAAACTTCAAAATGAGAGAACTACCACCCCACTGCCCCTGGAAGGGAGCCTGGAGCCGGGACCCCTGACAGCAAGCAGTGCTGCTGCTCAAAGCCTGGGGCTTGCTCCATGTTCCTAATGATTATTTTTTCATTAAAATCACGTGGCATTCTGGCACAGAGGATGCACCAACCTTGGAAGGAATCATAGAACCATTAATGCTGGAAAAGACCCACCATGCCCACTAACCACGTCCCTCAGTGCCACATCCACCTTTTTCCTGCGCACCACCTCCCTGGGAGCAGGATCTGGCCCAGCAGTGTTGTGCGGGTGCAGCTGGCAGTGCAGGAGGAATGGTGGTTGGTTACATCAATACCAAATGAAAGGAAGACTTCAGCTTGCATCTTTTAATGCTGGAAGAAGACAGTTTGCTTATGGGTTTTTCTGTTGGTTTTTTTTTGCATGTTGATTTGGGCTTTTTCACAGGAACAGGCACTGTATCACCCTATCTGAGCCCCTCCAAGCAGTAAGGTTCCTCCTGCTGTTCTTTCACGTAACTTTCTCCAGCCAGGCAGATGCGTGCTCAGCGCCCGCTGGCCTCTCAGGTTAATGATTGCTGGTGCCGGCAGGAAGCCAAGCGTCAGGTCACAGCTGGTTGGGAAGTGCCTGGGGCCAGCTCTGAGCCTGGCCAAGTTGGGGGACCACGGCTCCATGCATTTGGGGTCAGCCACATCCGTACAAGAACAGTCAGAGGGCTGCAGGGCTTTGCTAGTGTTGAGTTGAATGAGGAAGGGATTGGGGAAATGCTACCTGCTTTGGCAGGCTGCCCTCAGCGTTGGGTGGTGGCAGCGCCCCAGGGCACTGATGCATGGGCGCTCAGCCGGAGGAGAAATGTGAGCGTGCCTCAACGTGCAATGTCTAATTTAAAGAGGAGTTCACTGCTTGCAAGTCTGCTTCTCACAAGAGAGGGAAACTTTGGCTTAGGTCTTCTCTACTTCTTTTAATGGTATCGCTGCAGAGACGCCTATTGTTACCTCCTTCTCATAAACCCATGCCCATCCGCGGGATCCCGCTGGGTGCTGTTGAGGTGTGTGGTGGGGACCCGGCGTGTTGCAGGGCTGGAGCCGAACCCACACAGCGTCAGCGCTGGCTTCAGATGAAATTGACCAAAGGCGATTTTGTGTTTATCGATTTACCAGCAAACCAGTTATTTCAGCAATGAGTGGCTGCCGCTGTTGGTCATTTCTGGATGACCGTTTGGCGTGCTTTAATGGCTGCATACTTTGTGCTGGTTAAAGAGCGCTCAGCGACAAAACAGGAGAAAACCACACTGGGATAATCTAAGAAAAACGAGGATTGTGAGGATGGCTCTGAGGCGCTGGCTGCTGGAAGCGAAACCTATTTTGTGGGCTTGTTGCTGCTCCTTTGCTTCCAAAAAAATTGGCGCAGTTGTTGCACTTGTTTTCCCAGCAGATGGGCTGCTCCATTGCAGGCGCGTTTGCCAGTCTGGAAAGTAACTACGTCGCTTGGCCCTGTTGATTTGTGCACCTATTTGTGTGTGCTTAACTACTGCTGCCTTTGGAAGAAGACTTGGGAGATGAGTTCCCCTGTAAAACCAAAGAACAGAAGGAAAACCAAGCCCATGAGGCACCAGAGGAACATTTAAGAGAAGGAAAAAGTGTCGTTTCCCCTCAAAATGTTTTGAAAACTGTGATAAGGTGACCTTGAAATTCAGGGTTTTGGTGCCAATCCAAGAAGAAATTTAAGATAATAATTTAAAAAATCTTGTGGTTTCATCTCCGCAGTCCTTTTATAGAATTAGTGGCTGTAGGGAATTCTCCTTGTGGAGGTCAAGAAATTACCTGTTAAGGTTTTAGTTAATTATCCTCTAGTTTTAATAGATAGTGATGCGACCCATGGTGCGGGCATTTGCGTGCTGCTGGTGGGGGCTGTGTGGAGCTCTGCTGGGGTAAAGAGCACTTAGGGATGTTCCAGAGTGGTAAAAACCGATGGAACAGAGAGAGGCACCTCACTGCTTCCCGCTGGGGAGCACACATTTGTCCTCAGAACAGCCTTTCTTGGAACTCTGGTGTCCGCCTACCAGTTGAAACCTGGATGCCTTAAGCTGATGAAGTGAAGCCCGCAGTCGCTTGTTGCAATAGGTTTTGCTAAACCTTGAGTAGCAGCTGCAAAAAACACCCCGTGCGGAGTACCCCAAAGGGTTCTTGGAAATTCTAAATTTGTTATTGTTTAATTATTTAACTGATGTATTTTGTGAGCGTGAGGGACTGAAGGCTTTCTCCAGCTTGGTGTAGCCCAGCAGTGGGCTGGGGCTGCAGCCACCCGCAGTGGCTGTTGTGTGGCTCTGCCACGCTGTCGGGCTTGAGTTTGGCTGGAGCCATGTATTTGATTCCTTCCCTGCTTCCTCACTGTCCAGGCAGCTTTTGCTTTACTTCTCCTGGAGGTAAGGTTTGAAAGGGCACAGATTAGCTGTGCTTTTGTGTTTATTTCCCGGTTCTGTTCAACAAAGCAGCAAGCAGGAGTTGTTGGTGACTCCACAAGGTGACTGGGCACATGGCTCGCTCATGATTCATTAAAGTTATTTTTTCTTCATTTCATCAAAAAGGAAAAAACAAACACAAACATCCCTGAAAAGGCCTCTCCTTCAAGTAGCCATGCTCCTTCTGCCCCTTGTTTCACATCGTGCCTCCATGCTGCATTGCCAGCCCTGCAAACTGCTCAGCTGAGCTGTGTGACCAGCGTCACTGTGCCACCGACTGCAGCACTGATGGGCCAGGTGGCGCAGGTGGGCCTGGCAGGATTGATTGACACCAGGGTTGGTAGTGAGGCCTGTCCTGTTTAATATCTTTATTGGTGGTCTGGGTGGGAGAGTTGAGTGCATATTGAGTAAGTTTGCAGGTGACACCACACTGGGGGAAAGTGTTGATCTGCCTGAGGGTAGAAAGGCCCTGCAGAGGGATCTGGACAGGCTGATCCATGGGCTGAACCAACAGGATGAGCTTCGGCAAGACTGAGTGCCGGGTGCTGCACTTTGGTCACAACCCTGTGCAGCACTGCAGGACTGGGGCAGAGTGGCTGGCAAGCTGTGCAGAGGAAGAGGCTCTGTGGGTGTGAGCTGACAGCCAGCAGAACAAGAGCCAGCAGTGTGCCCAGGTGGCCAAGAAGGCCCGCTGCATCCTGGCTTGTGTCAGCAGCAGTGCAGCCAGCAGGAGCAGGAGGGGATCGTCCCTCTGTACGGCACTGGTGGGGCTGCACCTCAGTGCTGTGCTCAGTGCTGGGCCCCTGACTGCAGTGCAGACATGGAGGCCCTGGAGAGCATCCAGAGATGGGCATGGAGCTGTGAGGGGTCTGGAGCACAAGTGTGATGGGGAGCGGCTGAGGGAGCTGGGATGGGTCAGGGTGGGGAAAAGGAGCTCGGTGCTGTGGGGTCAGCATCTCAGTATCTGCTCCCAGGTAATAGGATGAGAGGTGATGGCCTCACATTGTGCCAGCGGAGGTTCAGGTTGGATATTAGTAAAAATTTCTTCTCATAAAGAGTGGTTGGGCATTGGCACAGGCTGCCTACGGAGTGGTGGAATCACTGTCCATGGAGATGTTCAAGCAGAGGGTGGATGTGACCCTGACAGACGTGATCTTAGAGGTCTTTTCCAACCTTAAAGATTCTGTGACTCTGTAATTCTGTGGTTGATGGACGGAGCGGCACTGATGGACCCGGTGACGGTGGTGGGCCTGGTGGCACTGACAGCCCCGCTGCGGTGGCAGTGAGCTGGCTGTGCTGAGCCAAGCCGAGGCCCCGAGCAGCAGCAGGGCTGGCTGTCGCTGGTGCAGGGCCAGTCTGTTGTGGTAAATAATAACAATAGTGCTTCGTGCATCGCCGGGGAGTGTAGGCTGTGACTGACAGCCATTTTGCTCGTCATTAATAGCTCCACTTAATCGCAAAACAAGACTTTTCCTGTGGTCTATCTGTGAAACAATGCAAAACAAAACGACCTCTCTTCCTTCAGTATCTCTGCAGCACCACCCCCTCCAAGTGAACAAAAAAAATCCCGATTCCTCCTCTCCTCCGTCGAACAATGACTCATTCAGTGTTTTGGGTTCTTTTTTCTTTACTGTTTTCTTTGTAATTACTATTATTTTTATATTTTGGCCTTTGCTTCCTTCAGTGGCCGCGTTGCAGTGGAGCTGGCAGCGGTGCAGATTGCCTCACTCTTACGAGCCCCCATTTTCAGCTGTTTATAACTCTGCCAAACTTTAAGTGTTCGGGCTGAAATGTTCCAAGCCAGGTGTCTGCCTGAGGGGGGAACACGTTCGGAGAAGTCGCAGAAGAGCTGCTTCTGCCCACAGTGATTAATGAGGTTCGGAGGAAAATGGGTTTGCCCACAGTGAACTGAAAAAATTCACTGAGGAGGGAAAGCGCGCTGTGCCAGCGCTGGGCCTTTCTAGGAGTTCTTGTGCTGATATTCAGGGATTTTTGTGCGCTTTATTTGCAGCCTTCTCTCCTTCATCTTGGCTCATTACAGTTAAGGATGCTGGCAGCATCTCGGTGCGCTTTGCTTCTGTATGGAAAGAAGCTGAAAACACTCCTTGGCATACAGTGGAAAAAACTGGAGAACTTTTTGTGTTTGAAGGCTGTGACACTGTGGAAAAACACCCTGATTTGGCTAAGTTATTAACCTGGGAAGGCATGCAGGCTGCAAAGCTGTGGCAGAGAGAAAGCAGTGGCTGAAGGGGCTGAGTGTGAGGTGTATCCCTCCTGTGTCCTGCCCTCACCTGGGGATGGAGCAGAGCGCCACGAGCATGGGAGAGAAGGAGAAATAAGGGTAAAAGAAGCAAGACATTTCTTTATTGTCCTAAAAGTTCTAATTTGAAACTCTGAAAAGTCAAACTGGGCTAATACTGCAGAATCAAGGACCTGGTGATCCTGCAGTGCTCCCTGCCATGTCCATCCAACCGCTAGAAATTTCATTTTTTCCCTTTTAGTTTCATTTTTTGTTTCCTAAAGAGACCTGAGCGCTGATGTGTTGGTCCTGCAGTGGGAGCTCCAGGCTGGCAGCCCGTAGCACAGGGTGCATTCAGCCAGAATTCTGGTGTCTTCCGACTTTGGATTTTGCAACTGTGTCATCCTGGGGTTGGTGAGCCATCGATGCGTCCCTTTATTCCCTCTCTCGTGCTCTGTCTCTTTCTGCTCATTTCTGAATTCTTTCACATTTTTCTTTTCAGCCTGACGTCTGAATTCTGGTGCTTCATTAATCCGCTCAATTTTGTTGAGTTCAAGTTGTTTGAAATCCACTTACATCTGGATAGGAAGCACTTACTCTATTAATCAAATGATCCAAGGTGGCTTCTCCCATGAAGTCCTTGATTTGTGCTTCTTGGTAATGGCAGACTTTGTAACGGTGCACTTTCCTGCTGCTCCCGAGGAGGCACTGAGAGACGTGAGTTCTGTGATTTTGGGGTAGGCCGGTCATTCAGCTGGCCCTTCTGCAACCACGTCAAATGCAGTCGCTTGTCAGAATCCCTGCGACGATCTGTTTGTGGGGTGCGTGAAAGGCTGTGTGGAAACAAATGCAGAAGAGTGACGTTTCCTTAAAGATTTGGTCATTTTATGTGAGTAAACTTTTGGAGAAGACAGCTTAGGAGAGGCGCAGGCTGTTTGAGGGCTCTTGTAGCAGTCGCTTTGGGTGGGAAGCAGCCCTTTGGCAATGACTGTCTTGTTTCTCCTGGCTGAACGAGAAGATGGCGGCTCTCAGTTCTGCTCACTACATGTTTCTGAGCAAACACCATGGAGGAAGATTTGATCAATCCCTGTAGGAGCAGGATAGTGCTTCCCATGTGTCTTTATTGGATTTTCAGGAGTGTTTTCACTTGCTGAATCGCATGTGTGGTCGAGCCTTATAAACATGGCAGTGGGATTTCCCCCGAAGTGCATAAGCACTGGACAGGAAAGTGGTTGAAAATCTGCAGAAACTGGGATTTTGACTCAAACGGGAGGTTTTGAGCTCTGGTTAGAGCCACAACTTAAATAAAGCAGTCAAGATGGAGAAGGGAGGGCAGCACAGGGAAGCACGGAGGTTAATTCTAGGTCTGACAAACCCTGGTGCTGGAGGACCTGAGTCTGTAGTTACTGTAGGAGCCCAGCAGCACTCCAAGCTTCTCTGAGACAGCAGAGGTAACGCCAGCCACAGCGACTCTCCTTGGGAAGAGAGAATGGGTGCAGAAGGCATTTAGGACCACGAATGGAAAATCCAGGTTCTGCCTAATGCTGAGAGGTCTCTCTGCAGTGCACAGCGGTGTGATGCACTGAGATGCTCCAGGGATGCGGTGGGACCATCGATATGTATGGCTGGGTCTCCAGGCCTCCAAAAGCAGTGTGCTGCATTCTGCTTGGCAGCAGGCTTCACGCTGTGCTTTTTTTGGTCTGGCATAAAATTAGTTAAATGAGGCGGTGTAAACACGGAAAGCTTTGCAGATTTACTTAAGGGTTTCTAAATAAATACAAAAGACTGCCTGCCCGTGAGCGTGTGGGGGAGAGGAGGGGCTGGCTTGTAGGGCAAGCTTCATTCTACGTTTGCATGTTGACGCTGCTGCCTTTTTTTAAACAGCAACTGTCAGAATAAGAGCTGAGTGCCTACTCCATGCTCCCCTCGCCCTGTTCGGGCTCTTCTGACTGTTTTTCTGCTGTGTGATTTGGTAGCAAGAGGTATCTCAGTTGGAACTGCTTCTTGGACATCGCGTGTGTACCAGATAGCAGCCCCTATCCCGAGCCTAAGTGTGTCATGCCAATAATAGCATTAAGTTTTCAAACTGGAGGATACTTTCTTTTTGGTGGTGGTTAATGATTAATTGGGTCATATTCTCCAAAATTAGACTGCTAGAGGAGGAGTGGGCCGACTTCGCATTTGTCACAAAACCTTGCAGCAGGCTGATCCCAGCTCCCCCACCACGCGCTCTGTCCCGTGCCCCAAACCCGCTGGTCCCCAGAAGGGGTTCATTTTTAAAATTGCATCCATTAATATCCCAATTTCTTTTTTTCCCCCCTTTCAAATCTTGCATTAAACCCCTGTAGATTCTGCTTTAAGTAGGCAATTAAGCTAACAACATAATTATATCCCTTAATGCTCATTTTAACCGGTTTAGAGAAGAAACAAAAGGGGGAAGCAGCCTCAAATATATGGAAAGGAAAGCTCCGTTGTAAGGGTGTTTTTGATACTGGGGGTGATTTGTGCGCGGTGCCGAGTTTGCCCACGAGTGGCTGCGGGGAAGGCAGGAGGTCACGGTGAAGAGCCTTTCAGGCAGTGCAGGACTGCACTTTCTGAGTGTCCTTTTTCTGAACCCTCATCCGACTGCAGATTTAGGGGGATCCCGTGAGGCTTCGGAGTGTGTCCACTTGGTGTTGAAGTGTAGTGGCTGCATAGCTGCGGTACGAGAGCTTTCTCGTATTTTATTACCTAGGCAATTAGTCACAGGAGACCAATACGGTGAGTCCGCAAGCTGCCGCCTCGCCATATGTGTGAGTAGAAAATAGAGCGCTGCAAAATAACATTGATGGAGAATTATTGTAGTGAATCCGTGCCAATTTAGTGGAGCTGCTTTGCTCCCTGTGCAGAGGCAGATCCGAAGGGGAACGGCTGCGTAGTGCCCTCGTGGTGGCAGGCAGAATAACTTTGGCTCTGTGGTTCTCTGCAGAGTACGCAACATCCACAAGAATCTGTTTGCGAGGCACAAAGCTGTGTGAAGACCCTCCAAGCCTGAAGCCAGAAAGATGCTTTGGCATCTCAGATTTTGTTGGGGAATCCAGATGCTTGGTTGGGGCCTGCCTGTCTGAGGTCAGCTGGTGGCTCTGGAGCGCTGGTAGTGTGCTACGGACACAGAACTGCAGATGCTGCTCTCCTTTACAGAAATACGCCTTCATTTTCACTCTCCTTTACCTGCTCTAATTCTAGTGAGGAAGTGGAGGTGCCTTCAGGTGTTTGTGGGTCCTGGGACTGGTGAGGGTCCTCAGTGTGTGAGGGCAGTGATCTCGTTCTAGTGAGGAGGGTAACCCACTCCTTGGCCGTATGCCATGTTCACTGGGTACCAAACAGCATCTGTGGTTTGTGTGCGATCAGGGTGTGAAACAGTCCACTCAGGATGAATAACTGTCTGTGGGACTGCCACAGTGTAGATGAGCATCATTTTTTGGGAAGAGGTTTCCAAAGCTGGGGTGTGTGAGCTTTTCCTAGCCCAGCATTTTCGTGGCCATGGGGGGCTGCAGCAGTTGGGGAATTTCTGGGGACGTATCTGTGTGTGTGTGGGGGGGGGGGGGGCAGCCCTTGGCCTGTTTCTTTTTGATGCAGAGGACCACGGTTCTGTTACATGGTTCTGTTACCATGGTTCTGTGGGTTCGTGGCTCTTTTCTGCAAAGTTCAGTCCTGAGCTGGGTTTTGTCGGAGCATTTGTACTTCTTCACATCACAGTTGTGGTTTTCCAGCACTGCTCTGACTGCTCTTTCTGGTGGCAGAGCTGTACAAGTAATAGGTTTTTGGTTTCCTTGAAGCACTGACAAATTGAAAAATTCCTTTCCAGGTTGAGCTGAAGGAAAAATATATTGATTTTAATACATATTTTCTTGAAAAACAACGTTTTGCATTACTTAGTTCTGGGTTGCACAAAACTTGGGGCTTGCAAGTGTTTCCTTTGGGTTCTGAGCATGCCGTAGAGCTCTCACTTTAAGAAATAAACAGGGTAGGTGTTGTGCCTGCGTACACCTCTCCATGTCAGACTGCATTGCTTCTTCTTTTGGAAAACGAGTGTCATGCAGCGCTGTGTCAGTAGGTCAGCAACAGTGACACAGATGCATGCAGTGGTCAGTTCTGCCGTCGCTGCGCTTTTGGCTGATTATAATTTCCCTGCAGCTCTTTGCACTCCTTTATTTCAGCTTCATGAGCTACAGAGAATCTAAGGTCGTGCAGTCTGGGTCTGGGCAGTGTTTGTCCCATGCAGTTTGCCTTGGGAGAAAATGTCTGTGGCCCAACTGGTGGCTTAAAAACGTCGTTCTGGGAGTCAGAGAAGCAAAGGTTGGTGGCGCAGAGGGAGGGCGCCCGCTCGTTCCAGACTGAACTCCAGAATTTCCCCCCTGTAATTACTGCTCTTTTTTAAGTTTGGAAAAATTCCCCCAGCTGTGTGCCGCCCCGCGTCTTACTTTTAGATCAATGTGGTTTGTCGTTTTTTTTAATTTTTTTTTTTCCTTTCCAAAGTAAAATTACCACCATTTCATGCTATTATGAAAGGCAGTCACACCAAATTGGGCGAGAAGATGATGGTCTGTAGTTAACCACCCAGTGGTAAAGATTTGTTTAGTTTCAGCTTCTTAGCCCTTTTCTAAACGCTGTGAGGGATTTTTCTTGTAAGAATACTTTTGTGTATTTTATGGTGTTAGGAACAGGACCGTAAGGGTAACATGTTTGCTTTCGTACTGTGGTCCAGTGTGTGTATACCCACTGAGGGACTTGTCGTATTAATCGTCTCTGATTCCGGACTTGGTCAGCCCAGAGAAGAGGAGGCCTCATGGCCTGCAGCTCCTCGTGTCCTGCAGCTCCTCATGCAGCCCTCAGCTCCTCATGGTGGCCTGCAATGGCACGGAGCTGTCAGGGGAGGCTCAGGCGGGGCTGGGGAACGGCTGTGCCCCATCGGGCTGGGCACGGCGCAGCTCCCAGGGCAGCAGGCACGGCCCCGAGCTGCCGGAGCTCAGGGAGCGCTGGGACACCGCTCTCAGCTGTAGGGTTGGGGTTCGGGCGGTGCTGCGCGGGGCCGGTTGGGCTCGGTGATCCCCAAGGGTACCATCCAGCTTAACTTGGGATAGTCCGTGATCGTTCGGTAGTGCTGAGTTCCTGGCTTACTGTGTTGGCTCCCTGCAGTACAGGTCTGTGTGCATAGCCCCGCACTGCTTGCGAGGAGTTTGCCTTGAGCCCGACCTCCAGGTCTTTGCCGCCACATTCATGGGCTGGATGGCTGCTGGCATCCACCGGCTGCGATCGCCGCTCCGTCGGTTGCGGCACTTCCAAGCAAAGCGTTCCTCCGCGGGGCCGAGAGATGCGCCTGCTCACGATTGGGGGAAGAAAAGTGCTTAGCAGTGCTTCTGTAGTGAAGTGTGTGGGATTCCGCGTAGAAATAAGTCCCGTTTTGATTTTCCCTTCACGTGAGCTCGTCTCGTGCTGGATAGGTTTGTTTTATCAACTTGGAAAAGTGCCTGCAACGGGATTTGGTAAGAATTGATTTCCTGCGAGTTTCCTGTGAAATTGGAAACCCGGAGAAATGGGTGGATTTCTGAAATGCTGCTGTGAGGGTTTTCTGGTTTTCTCCCCTTTTTTTTCCCCAAGTAGAAATAACAATGCCCTCCTCCCCCCCCGGGCTTTCATTCCGCGTGCGTTTCTTCCTTAGAAATACTTCCAGCTGTTTCTTTTTGGGGGAAACTCGTACCATCTGTAAACAAGTGCCCGATTCGGATAATTCTGTTACTGTGCCCGGTCACTCTTATTTTCCAGCTGTTAATGATGCGAGGGTTCAGCAGCAATCAGTGATGGTTTTTCTCCTCTTCGCCCTCAATTTGATTATTTTTCTCATAAAGAGTGGAGTGAGGAGAGCGCCGAGCAACAGGAGATGGGGAAAATATTTTGATTACTTTTCGGTTGCTTATAATCAAGGAGTAACTCTTCTAATCCAGGCCAATTTACTGCGCTGCTTTAATTCGTAATTTTAATTTCACGACTTTTCTGAAAAAATAAAGAATAATAAAAAAAGAATAAAAAACCCGAGACCGCCCAAACCGCAGGAGGCCAAACCGGCAGCTCGGCGAGGTCGTCGGGTTGGAGCTTTTTAACGCTTGTTTGAACAGTTGTAGTTTTGGGTTAAAATTTATTTAATGTTCCCTTTCTTCTGTCCGCCCGTGCCAGAACGCGCTGCTTGAATTTCCCTGCGCTGCCGCCACAGAAAAATTGAAATTCAAAGCACAGATTCTGCCAGTGCTGTCAGCGAGTTCATAAAATTACTCACATGAAAATTCCCTCGACTCAAAGGCAGCTGCTTGCAGTCCTTAAACCTGCCTGGGACTACCTGAAGTGTCGGGAGCCCGAACAAGTGGTAGGTGATGCGGAAATCCTGGGTGCTTCAAAGGCGCTTTTTCTGGTTCAGTTCTGGGAGCAGAAAGCTCTGGATTTGCTCAGCGCCTGGCTGAGCCGCTTGCGCCATTTGTTTCTCCTTTTTCCCCTCGATACCCATAGGCTGACGTGAAGTCTGGAGGGTGGTTCTCGACCTGTGGGAGAAGCGCTGTGCGTGCGGGGCGGGAGGTGCAGCTGTGCCGCAGGCGTTCCCCCCCGGCTGTGGTGTTCGCTCGGCTCTCCTGGTGAAGAGCTGGCGAATGGCGCCTTCCCCAGCAGGGATCGCACCTCCCCAGCGTGAGGCTTTTCAGAGCTTCTGCTTACGAGCTGCTGAGAGCTCGGGAAACGGCGGGGTGCAGGTGGACAACCCACGGGATTGAATTAAGCTTGTAGAATGGAAAGGTACCGATAAGCAAGGAGTAAATACAATGAAATGTAATGAATGTATTTCGATCGCTTTTTTTTATCCCCCTTTTCTCGTTTGCCTGCTTACAGTTTTCAGTTTCCCCTCCCCAGCTCCAACTTTCTGCTCCCAAGATAAGAATTTGGTGAAAAGGTGGAGCAAACCCAGTCCAATTGTTTTGAGGACCAAACAGTATTACCAAAAGAAAAGCAAAGAAAAATTAAAAGAAAACTAGAAAACTACGACTTCTGCCAATTGAAATTGGCACAGAGAGAGCCCCTGGGTTCCGGCAGTAGGACTGAGGCTCTGAATGTGGAAAGCTTCCTTCCCCTCTCAGCTTTTCTAGTGAAATCCCGTGCTCACACCCGACCTGTGGGCTGCCCTGGGCAGGTGGGATCCGGGCCCCATCACCGGCAGCCAGCATTGTTTGGGAAGCGCTGCACGGCTTTGTGGCAGCTGGGGACCTGCAGGGAAGCAAGGTACTTCCCAGGTGTACAAATGTGGTGATACATCAACAGCTCTAAATTCTCCCTGCTAATGCGGGGATGGGCACCCTCTGTGTGTGGGACCTGGGGAGCACCTGTGGCTTCACCTGCGTGGCCCTGTGGGGACTGGAGCATCACCTCTGTGTCTGAGGTGGGTCCTTGGGTGGGTCCTGGCTCTGCTCTTGGCTGTCCTTGCGCTGTGTGGTTGTCACTGCTGGGAACCACCACCCGTGGCTGCCAGATTACACTGATGGGCCCTGCCTTAACATTTTCTTTGCCTTTTGTCCTCTCTGGGACGTTGACCACCAGCAGGAAGGGGACAAGCCAACCTTGGCTGATGCTGTTTTGAAATTGCTCATTAACAGCTGATTTCTTTTTACAATGAGAACAGGTCCAGAGGAGGCCACTAAGATGATCAGGGGGCTGGAGCACCTCTCCTATGAGGAAAGGCTGAGGGAACTGGGCTTGTTCAGCTTGGAGAAGAGAAGGCTCCAGGGAGACCTCATTGTGGCCTTCCAGTACTTGAAGGGAGCGTATAAACAGGAGGGGGAACGGCTGTTTGTGAGGGTGGGTGGTGATAGGACAAGGGGGAATGGTTTTAAACTGAGACGGGGGAGGTTTAGGTTGGATATGAGGAGGACGTTTTTCACGCAGAGGGTGGTGATGCACTGGAACAGGTTGCCCAAGGAGGCTGTGGATGCCCCATCCCTGCAGGCATTCGAGGCCAGGCTGGATGTGGCTCTGGGCAGCCTGGGCTGGTGGTTGGCGACCCTGCACATAGCAGGGGTTGGAACTGGATGAGCACTGTGGGCCTTTGCAACCCAGGCCATTCAGTGATTCTGTGAGCACCGGATTCCAGCAGTTACAACCCGTACATGTAGATGTGGTGCCCTTTGCTTTTAATTAAATTTGGGGGAGGGCTGAGAAGAACAAGGTGGGTGACGTTGGGTCTGTGTTGCCACTCAAAGTTCAGGACTTGAGCTTTGCCTTAGCATCCCCGTAGCACCAGCAGGAACCAAGGGCGCAGGTGTATCAGTTGGTCCCGGTGTTGTGTGGATGTTGTGGTGTGGGGTTCCTTCTCCCTTTTTTCCCTGTTTTTTAACAGCAGACTGCCAGCATCTCAACCTTTGTTTATTGAGAAAAAAAAAAGAAAAAAACCCAAGCGCTTCCTGCATGTTCTGTTGCTCTGAAGTTAATAATAACAGGCAGCGCAGGTAGGCAGGCCGGCGGTTATTTTTATGGCACATTCCTTTGCAAGACCTGTTTTCAGCTGGTTATCCTGGTGCCAAATTTTAATTATTTGGAGTGAAATTTTCCATGCTGAGTGTGCGCTCCTGGCTGCCTCCTGCCCTGTACGTGTGCTGTGTGTTCCGCCAGGAAGGACTGAGCTCTCTTTTGCAATGCGCTCAGGTCGCTTTTGTCTTTTTTTTCCCCCCCTTTCTGCCCCCCCAGGTAAAACAAACAATTCCGCCCTTTTACAAACAACCTGTGGGTTTAAATCTCCTTACCTCCGCTTTGGGAGAGGCTGTGGAAGGACCTCATAAGTTTCTGTAAAAACACGGAATCGGTACCAAGGGTGGGAGCAATTAATTCATAGAAGCGTTAATTAGCAGAGGTGGCATCCAGCTCAGAGCAGGGCTCAGTGTCACAAACCCTCGCTTACATCAGGCGATGTTTTGGGTCTGGGCTGCGTAACCGTAACTGAGCCTCGTGCTTCAGTCTTCCCAAATCTCATTTCGCATCTTAATGCCTTCTAGTTATGTTGTTGCTTCTCAGTAACTGTTAATTTTAGTTCCAATTTCCCCCACAGAGTGCAGCCCTTTCTCTAAACACACATTTCTGGGGTCAGCTGTGCATCTGCTCGGACTCCTAATTTTTGACACTTTCTCCTGTTCGGAGATGCTGACTGATACATTTCTTATTTATCTCATGATTCTCTTTCTGCTGGTGTCGGGGAACATATGGTCAGAAAGCACACTCTGGTTTTGCACATTTTAATTTAATAGCTATTTATCTGTGTTAGCTTTGTGTAACTACCCTCGATGTACCAGACACGAAAGCAGCTTTAGGGAGTCGTATTTTGAACTGCAAATTACTTGATGCTGTGTTAATATTACGAGGGGGAGCGTTGTCTCCATTGCAGCTCTCCATGCACCCCATCCTCGCAGACCAGCAGGCCGGGACGAGCCCCGCTGCTCTGCTTCCTCAGTTAAAATTGAGGAAATCATTCACATAATGAACTGGGTAAGCTGGGGTGGGAAGGTTTCTCTTCGCCCTTCCTGAAGACCCGTCTCTGTTGAGCGCTGCTTGGAGCCATTTCAGCACGCTCAGGTTGGAGGTGCTCGAATGGCGATGTGCAGCGGTTGGACGCGTTGACTTCCTTTGGGTATTTCGAGTCTTTAGACGGGACTTTTGAGAAGTTAAATGTAATGTTTTGTTTGTTTCGTGTGGATGAAACGGGATGTTGGGCTCACAACAAGCCGTGGGTTGGGCTGCTGAGCCGTGGCACCTCTGCATCCACAGATAGGGCTCCACGGGCCTGTGGCTGTGGGCTCCTTTCTGAACGTGGTATTTGCTTTGTGATTGATGAGGGTTGGAGCTGCCCAATGGGGTCCTCAGCATCGTGTCGCTGTCACCTTGCTGGCAGCGCTTTTGTTGGGATAGGCTTATTTAAGCAACTGTGAAACTTTTATAGAGCTGTATCTGGTTTCCTTCGGCCTTGGTTTGCTCCTTAGATCTGTTGGGTTCATGCTAAAGGAGTGGGCTTACAGCAGCCCCAGATGACCATGCTGCTTTCATCAGTGGGATTTTGAGCATCTTCCCATGTGGGTGGGCTGGGGGCTTCTCTCCTCCTCCCTAGGAGCTTATAAACAGGAGACGGACTTTTGGTGTGGGCAGATGGTGATAGGACAAGGGGGAATGGCTTTGAACTAAAAGAGAGGAGATTTAGGTTAGATGTGAGGGGAAAATCCTTTCCTCAGAGGGCAGTGAGGCCCCGTTGCTGCTGCCCAGAGCTGCGGGTGCCCATCCCTGGAGGTGCCCCAGGCCGTGGATGGGCCCTGGGCAACCTGAGCTGGGGGGCAGCCAGCCCAGGGCAGGGGTGGGGCTGGGGGCTGTGAGGGCCCTTCCAACCTAACCATGCTGTGATTCTTTGCTAACAGCATCTTGTCTGGTTGGAAACCATCATACATGTGTCCAGCCTGCTAATTCTGTGCTTTTGTTGCCCTCTTTTATACATTTTAATAAAAAATATTTTTTAAAAATGTTGTTACTTACATTCATTACTATATTATATATTTCATATGAGGCCCAAGACAATTCCTCTTCACTCGGTGCATCCCGGGTAAGCCAACAGGTACACCCATGAATTCTGCGTTGAGAGCTCTCGTCTCCTGCGGTTTCTCTTCACTTTTGAAACAGAGAAGTCCCTGGTGTTGGTGGGGGTCACACCATCAAACCTCTCTTTGCGTGCTCCTCACGTACCTCTACGCTTTGCACTGATACGTGTGGCATCGTGAGAGAAGGGAGTCCCAAGAATTGCTGAGGGAAAGAGGTCAGCAAGCAAAAAAAGCCTGTTGTTAGAAATGGTGTTTCCCAATAGAACTTCCCAAAAAAGCTCTTCCTAAGCCAAAACCTTTCCCCGTGGGTTGGCAGCGCTGGGTGCCAGCAGGCGATGAGCTGGGTGTGGGTCCCCGTGGGGTCGGTGGGGGTCCCAGTGGGCCCGTGGTGCGGCAGCTGTGGGCCGGTCCCCCTCCCGGACGTGGGGCCGTGCAGGTGATGTCGTGGTTGGGTTTGCAGAAGTCTAAAGGGCCGGGCCCTGCGATGGCCCCGACCTCGGTGGGGTTTTGGATGACGCCAGCAGCTCGGCACCCCACAGGGCTTCTCCCTGCCTTTGAACAAAGTCTCCTTTTCATCTTTTCTTTTTTTTCCCCTTTTTTATCTGTATTTTTTTGGTACACCCAGATCTAATCTCGAAATGCCCGAAGGTTGGAGCCATCTACCAGTTGCAGGAACCCAGAAAGCTTTTTTTCTTTCTTTCTTTTTTTTTTTTTCCATTGTGTAAGCATGACAAATCATTAATTTTTGATTGATTGCTTTGAATTATGGGTGCTCTGACATCCTTTCTGTAGCCGAACAGCTGTATAACAAATGAACATATCGGCGCTCACAAAAGATTGGAGATCTAACAGAAGCAATTACATCGTCAGCTCCTCCCTTCTGGCTTTTCCCAGGCAATGGAGGGAGGAAATTTTTTAGCAGGAATTCCTCAAGTGGCTAACGGTAATAATGGCAAAAAAATAACTCTGTGGTTCCATTCGATCTTTATCTCTTCGTTTCCAGTGGATTTCGGAGGCCGGGCTGCCGTTCAGCCCCGCGTGACGCAGGGCGTCCCTTTGAGCGGGATTTCGCACCGGGAATTGGGAAAAAAAGAAAAAAGAAAAAAAATGAAATTGTAATTTTCGGCTGCGACTCCTTTAAGATTTCCGAATCGCAGCCCTGCACTAAATGTGACCTCCATAACTTTTAAATTAAGAATTTATGCTGGCTGGAAATTTATGAAATATTTCAGCATGAAAGAAAGCCTTTTTCCCTCAGGAAAATTGAGCAATAAATCACGGCGCTCTCGATTTACTGCCCTACAGCCAGCCAAAGATAGGATTTTTTTCCTTCCCCCCTTCGTTCTGAAAAAAAAAAATGTAATCATATAAGACAGCTTAGCTGCTATCCTCCCACTCTCTAGAATTTTTAATTTCAGCTGTTTCTGCTTGGATTTATTTCCAATATTCCTGCTCGGCTTTTCAATTTCCTCAGTTATTAAATTTTAATTCAGTGCATTAGCATTTAAATTAAAAAAGGGTTTATTTTATCGAAATCGTTGGCTGGCCCCCATCCTGCTGCACACGAATTGCCTGTTTCTGCCATTTGCACAAAATGTGAAATGCAGCTAATATCTTTTAACTTCTATTTGCACAAATTCAGAAATAAAATTTCTGGGTTTGGAATAATATTGTCTTTCCAAGGAAGGCTCTAATCAGAGAGCCGGGGAATGAAGGCGGGGAGGAGGCGGCTCCGTGCCCATCCCCTTCCCATGCGCAGGGACAGGATTGGGGCACCCATGGGGAGCAGCGTGGGCTGGGCCAGGTGTGTATGGGACAGGGACTGTCAGGGTTCTGCTCCCCAGAGCCCCGCATCCGAGAAGAGGGAGGCTTGGAGTTGTGGTTTGGGATGAGGGGTGGAATTGAGGAGGTTGGGTTGACGTGGGTTGGGATGGTGCGCGTTGGGATGACGCCTGGTGGCCCCACTGCCTGATCCAGTCTGGCGCAGCAATTGCAAGGCGCTGTGCTTCTCTTTTTGGTGTGAATTTAGGCCTTCTGAGCGTGGATGCATTGAATTTGGAGATTTCCTTTCTGTAAGTTGAATGTTTCGGCCTTATTTTCCTCTTGAATAGGAAGATTTGTTGCTTCAAACTTTGGGGGGCTACGGTAGAACGCAGTAAAGTAATTGCACGAGTGATCTCCAGCATCTGCTGCTGGTAGAGTGTTTTTGGAGGAGAATAATAAAATCCCCTCCTTGGTGGAGCTGTGTCTGAAGTCCTGCCTTGGTCTGCTGAAAACTGTGGGCTCGGATGTGAGTGAGTGGTACAACCTGCCAGAATCGAGCATTGAGCGTTTGTGCAACTCGGGGTAGTTCTGGTGCACGGTGCACCAGGAGAATTGGAGGACAGTGTTGTATTCTTAACCTTAACCACCTTTTTTTTAATGTCTTCTGTCTTTCAGGCTGACGAAAGCAACAGCAGTGGGAGGAGGAGCTCTTCCAGCAGGTATGTAACAGATTTCCCTTCTTTGTGCGGACGTGGTGGGCAGGTTCGGCTTTGCTCAGCTGTATTCCCTGTCTTGGTGATGGATGGCAAAGAGCAATTGCACGTGGAGGATGAGCTGGGAGCTGTTGGAGGGCAGTGGCTGTACACCCACATGTAGATTTTGCTGAAGATGGATGCAAGGGAGATAATTCTAGCTGCGGGGACTGTGGGGAGAAGTGCATGTGCAGTGCATGCATCCGTCTGTGTCTCCTCGTGCATGACCATGCTGTGGTGCAAAGACCATCTCCAGTTGTGGCTCTTCCATGATTCACATGCAGCACAGCAAATTCCTAGCCTGTGTTCCGAAGGCTTTGTGGTGAAAATAGGTTGAGATGTAAGAGCTGAGTGATGTAAGGATTTCAGTGGTGATAACATTGAAGATGTATTGGAGGAGAGCACGTGGCATGGCAAGGGGAGTGGGCTGCAGTGGGGAATGGGAGTTGGAGAACCATAGAATGGTTAAGGCTGGAAAAGACCTCTAAGATTGTTTAGTCCAGTGGCCAACCCACCCCCACCGTGCCCACTGACCATGTCCCCAAGTGCCACATCTCCACGGTTCTTGAACACCTCCAGGGTGACTCCACCACTCTGTAAGCAGCCTGTGCCAATGCCCAACCACTCTTTATGAGAAGAAATTTTTACTAATATCCAGTCTGAACCTCCCGTGGTGAAATATGAGGCCATCAGATCTCATTGTGTCACTGTTACCAGGGAGCAGAGGCTGACCCCATCTCACCACAGCCTCCTTTCAGGGAACTGTGGAGAGCCATAAGATCTGAGCTCCCTTTCCCCACCCTGACCCATCCCAGCTCCCTCAGCCGCTCCCCATCACACTTGTGCTCCAGACCCCTCACAGCTCCATGCCCATCTCTGGATGCTCTCCAGGGCCTCCATGTCTGCACTGCAGTCAGGGGCCCAGCACTGAGCACAGCACTGAGGTGCGGCCCCACCAGTGCCGTACAGAGGGACAATCGCCCCCTGCTCCTGCTGGCTGCACTGCTGCTGACACAAGCCAGGATGCAGCGGGCCTTCTTGGCCACCTGGGCACACTGCTGGCTCTTGTTCTGCTGGCTGTCAGCTCACACTCACAGAGCCTTTTCCTCCGTGCAGTTTGCCAGCCACTCTGCCCCTGCATTTCATGAGCCCATGCTGGCTGGGCCTAATCCCCTGGTTGGTGATAGGGAAGAAGGTGATGGTAGGGATGTCAGGGAGGTGCCATCACAGGGTGGGGGACCATGGAGCGCCCAAAGCACATTTGTGGGTTACATCATTGTCAAAGGAATACAGTAAGCAACAGAAAACAGCGGTGAGTTTGTCTGCCGTGGACAACGTTTGCATGGTGCCAGGCTTCACCCCGACCTGGCGTCACCTCCACCTGCTGTCACTTGCCTGGCTTTGGACAGCTCTGGGGCACTGGGTGGCTCTGGGGGTGGATTTCGGCAGTGCCAGCATCCTTCTTATGCAGAAGAAAATTGAGGCTTTCCCAGTTTTCTCCCATCGGAGAGCACCAGTGGCTTTTGCTCTCAGGATGGCCTGAACAAAGCGCCGGAAGGAAAACTAGGAATTGGCTAAGGAGCTCGCAAACCAAATCCACTTCAGCATTGCCTGCCTGAAGAAAGGATGGTCACAGAAAGCAAAATAGCAAAATCTGTTCAAATTTAAAGGAAAGCTCTGCCAGTGGCTGAAGGTTGAAATTTGGTTTCGGTGAAATCAGGCCGTTAGTGACTGTCAATACAAGGTGGTTGTTTTGCTAAGTTGTTGCTGCTTGAATGTGTCTCATTAATTGCAAGCTATCGTGTAAGCTTTTAACTATTAATTTATATCAGTAAGAAGTGTAAGCACAGTAAGGTTGCCAGGGCAACTTTACCCCATCTTTCTGTTGGTATTTTTTTACCAGCTGTTTACTCGCTCCATCTTAATGTGGTGACCACAGCGTTGGGTTGCTCCGATTTTTATTTATTTATCACAGCGAATTGATTTTATTCTGTTTCAAGTAAATGTTAAAAGCTCCAAAGGCTCAGGATTTTTCTGATCTTATCACCTCTGCAGCTCTGATCGGGCCTGGCTGCTGCCTTTGAAATAACATTGGTTCAGCATGCAGCTGTTTTCAGCTGAGAATTGGTGGTGGCAGATAGAACTCCCTGTTTCCTACCTTATGAAGTGGTGTGTGGATCCCATACCTCACCGTGTGCTTATTAATGGGGTATTGTTAAAACCAAGGAGAATTATTAGGAGGGTAGAAAAAAACCTCTTCTTTTAAGGGAGCGAAAGGAGAGATGGCTGTTTGCCTTGGAGAAGATGACAACTAAAAGACAACATGACAAAGCTGTGCGTGTTACTGAGCGCCCCGGAGAAGGCAGATCACAGACTTCTTTCTCCTTTTGCAAGAAAAGGGAGTCAGTCAACAAAATTAAAAGGTAGGAAATTAAAAACCAGTAACAAGAAAGCTTTTTCTTTTCTTTCTTTTCTTGTGTGTTGGGCAACTGGAGCTGTGGGAGCGCAGTGCCAAGAGCTGAGCAGAGGGGCTCAGAAGGAACCCAACTGGAAGATGCCGTCTGTGTGCGATGTGGGCTCTGTTGGAGCAGGGACGGTTCCTGGGGGTCGGATATCCCACTGCTGTCTGTGGAAAGTTCCCAGAGCCTTCGAAGCCCCATCTGTACAAGGTGGGGCAGTTGGGAGCCCCGCGTGCCATCGTTAGGGCTCACAGAAGGGCACGGCAGGCAGCGTGGAGCAGCTTTGGGGATGCAGACCTTGGGGTAATTGGTGGGAATCTCCGTAACACCAGTGTGAAACAAACTACTTACCAGTAATTAATGTCAGCGTTCAGATGGTGGGCTCTGGATCTTGACAAGAAATAATTGAAAAACCAAATGTGCAATTATGTCTGACAAGCAGCGCGTGCTTTTCTTGGTCACCAGAGCCTTGTGTAGTCATGTGTTAGACACGTTTTATATAATTATTACTGTTTATGTGGTGGGTGTCAGAGGAAGGAAGAATTTTAGTTTCACGTCCTCTGTTGGCTATTTATTTTAAAGTCATTAGATTTGTTTTCAGACTTAACTACACTTAATGTGCGAGACTCCTGCTGAATAAATCAGACCCTGATATTGGAATTGCATCTGTTTGCGGAGGGAATGGAGCCAACTGGAAGCTCAGCCCCCGTCTGCACGAGGGCTGTCACCAGCCGGGGAGCCCGCTTGCAGCGCAGATGTAGCTGTGCTCCGTGCCCAAAGCGGAGGTGAATCCCAGCCCTGCTGGGGTTGTGAGCTGGCTGTGAGGGCATGGATGGGTCTTGACTTTCCTGTGCTATTGTAGGGGCTGCAGAGAGAGTGGGAGCTTTCTAGGAGGTGGAGTTCCCAGCAGCCCCTCTAGGCTGGGGCGTGGGCATCTCCCAGCTCTCATACAGCACAGTTTTCCCCTATATACCAGCCCAGGCTGTGGTGCTCAGGCCATCTGGCAGTTTTGGTCTTTAGCAAGATGGTGCTGTCAGGAGAGGCTGTGTTTTGGTAGACCAAGATAGCTGGGAAAATGGTGCCTGCTGCTTTGTCTGCCATACCCAGATTTCATGGTACCTCTTCAAAAAAAGATTACTAATTTCAGTAAGATGAGTGAAAAAAAACACACCTATTTCCAGCTAGAGGAGAACATCCCAAGAAATGGTTGCATATACTTTGCTCCTTCTCAGTTGCTCCTTTGCTCTGTTGGTGGCATCTTTCCTTCTTCCCTTTGCTCGTTCTGTACTTTGCAGACACGTCATCCTTAGTGGCTCTGCTGCCCGCAGCCTCTAGGAAGGGGACGTGTGTGAGTGTTTCTGAGAAGGAAAGCTGTTTAAACTGTTTGCCTTTTGTTTAAAAGACCACCTGGGAGATGCTCAGTCCCAGAGCATGAGGAGCTTAAGACACCCTGCGTTAGGAAAAGAGAGAAGTATTAGTAATTAGGCAGGGTATTTAATAGCCTTGGTGCTCTCAGAAGGATTCTCATCAGCCTTCTTCAGGAAGGAACAAACAGAGCAACAAACAAAGCAGCCAGCTGATAGAAGAGGAGCGAACAGTTCAATTCCGCGCCGAGATGTGGACAGAAACTGTGAGAAACCCATGAACGTTTCCTTGAAACCCAAAAGGAGGTCGGAGTGCCATGGATGCACATGTGAAAGGAGAGGCGGCAGCGCACAGATGCATCCCGCGGGACCGACGTATTTTCTGCACAAGCCACAGTGCCAAACGTCAGAGCCCAGGAGGGCTTCTGGTGACGTGAGGTGGAGCAGTGCTTCCTTCTGGAGCTGTGGAGCACTGAGCCGCACTAACAGTAACGCCTCCGGCAAAGTGGGGTCACCAGGGCTTGGTTTTCCTTTGGCCGTCCGCTCTCCTGGGCAGCTCGGGGCTGTCCTGGGGCCTGCAGTTTGCTGTTTGAACCCACGCCCATCTCCAGCAGCAGGACGTCTGCTGCCTCGTCTGTGCCGCTCCCCAGCTGAGGAGTTCTCCCGGTCCTGAGGTCCTGCCTGCTGTTCTGCCCCATGTGCTCCCTGTATCCCGCGCCTCTCACGCTGTGCCATTGCTGCCTGTTCATGGCTGGCTCTGGGGTGGGCTTCGGCCGTGCCGGGACCTCTGGAGGTTTGCAGGCAGTTCCCGCCCCCTCAGTCATTTCTGAGGCAGGCAACATAGAGCTCTTCCACTGATACAAATAAATCCTTAATCTGTTCTCTTTGTTTTTCCTGAATTTCTTTGTCTCTGTTGACATTACCCTGCTTGAAAATTTAAAGACGCTGGCAGCTATTCTATTATCATCTTAAATTTGGTTTTTAACCTGCATCGTTTGTATGTCACACTTCTTATCAGACTGAATTCTTTTGCTTTTGGCGAGCGCTGAGCGTTTGCTTTTTGTTGGATAAGCCATTTTTTTTTTAATTTGGTTCGACTTTCCTCTTCAAACCACCCTCGTGGTGCTCCTAATAAGGACTTAAGGGAATTTGTTTTGCTAATAACTGAGGAATTCTTCGTGACTCTTCACTGTTGTCTCGGTTTGCGTTTTAATGTTTATTTTCTAGCAGAGAGGCAGCCCGGTTTGGTCCCATCATTTACCTGTGCTGAAGGATTCGGAGCAGTCGAGCGTCCCTTGAGGAAGGAGCACACGATTAAATCCCTCTTACACTGACTGAAGCAGTCTGTTTCAGGAAAGGCTGTGTGTTTTAGAGGACTGTGATAGCTGGCAAAATTAAGGATGCTGCTTTTTGTTTGTTTTCCCCAAATGTTTGCAGTTGTTTCATTCATGGCGTTACCCCTTCAAAGGATGTTTTGGGTTAGTTTTGTCTTGAGGCCCAACACGACTGGAAGGCAATGGATAGAGCATGCTGAGAGCGCTCTGAGCAGACCAACGCTCACGTTCCTGGTCAGAATTTCTTCTTTTCATTGCATAGGAAGATTACTGCTAAATGCAGGCAGCCAGCTGAATGAAGGTGAGGGCTGGCACTGGGGTCACTGTGTAAAGCTCAGGCTGTGGTGGTGCAGCACATCCAGTTAGAAGTCGCAGAATCACAGAGTTGTTTGTGTTGGAAGGGACCCTTGAAGGTTCATGTTGTCCAACTGCCTGCAGTGAATGTAGGGACACCACAGCTTGGTTTTGAGAAGGCAGGTTGAGTTGTAGTGTCCCACTGGTGACACTGTCCTTGTGGGCCCTGCAAAGCACAGCCCTACAAGCGTCCATTGCATGATCCTAATTACTGTGCTCTTCTGAATCTCTTTGCTCCTGCAGACCAGAAGAGCGAACCAAGAACTGGGCAATAGTGTTTTAGTAGTGTAGAAGGGGACGCAGCATGCTTGGCCGTGGGGGGGTTGGGTGTTGCCATCATTGCTGTCGGGCCATTAGTGGTGTGTCTGTGCTTCTTCCAGCTTGAATGGAGTCCTGAAGAAATTGTGGATGCTCCATGCTTGCTGCTGGGGAGGAAGAGCTTTCTTTGTAGGTGTTGATTCAGAGTATGTCCTTCTCCACATTTGCTTCCTTTTCCTCTTCTCTGGAGAGAAAATACACAGGAGCTGACGTTGAAGACTGATTCTCCGTTGATCTCACTTTGCTCCTCCCCAAAAGCTCAGCAGGATGTGTGCTATAAAAATAGCCTCATTAGAAGCCATCTGAGTACATACGCAATCACAGATCACTCAAAAGGGAGCACCGAGCACGCATGTTGCTGTTGCTGTCTTCAGAGAATTACATGACAAATTATTCCTAGCTGGAAGAAATGTCCTTTTGTAATTGGGTTTTTTTTTCTCATTCTTTCATAAGGGAGGAGTGTGTGTTTTTTAAGTAGCTTTTAGTCACTTTCATTATTTATGAGAATGCTACTCCAGATCAGAAAAGCAAACTGCAAATGTGAGTCTCTTCTGGCTGCAGCAGCTGACGGGTCCCATTTGCTTTCAGTCATTGTGGGTTCCGCTTATCGCAGCCAGAAAGAAATACTCTTCGAAGATGAAAACGGCACCGTATTGCAGCTCTGTGGTGTGCACCTCCTTCCCCTCCGTTCCTTCTTTGGCAGAAGGCTGGCTGGAAGGGGATTTGCTGGTTTCATTGATAGATTTACGAGGCAGAGACTTGCAAGCAGCCATCCATTTCCTTGGTTCTCCCTTCTGGAAGAGCGTTGCTCGTGAGGCGTTGTTGCCTATTTCCTTGCTGCATCATCTGGCTGACTAAAGCTTTAGGCTTCAGGAGCTCCTGTAGCTCTGTCTAAATGGTTCCAGGAAGATGTGCCTACCCATGCCTGTCCAGCTCCCCATGCTGACCCTTCATCAAGCCTCCTTAAATCTCTTCTGCCTTCACATGCTTGTGTTTGACATGAAAGTGGCCGTATCATCATCAGAAGATGAAAGTCTGATGATCAAAGCAGGCAGCAGAGTTGAAATGAGCATTGTGAGATGGTGGAGCTGGTAGTACAGTAATTGGCTATGTGACCTACTTAGGCAGAGGAGTGACACATACACGTACAATGTTTGTTTGTCTCTTTAATGTTTAAAATCTATAAGGCCTGTTCTGGAAAGTGAAATAGTAGCTCATAGGTAGGAGCAGCCGAGCTTGCTGTTGAGTGATGGTCTGAGCAGCTTCTGCCTCCTCTCCTCAACAACAAAAAGCTTCCTGTATCTCTAAGACATCGTGCCATGTTAAATGCAGGTTGGACTTGCAGAGGTAATTGCAGCCGATCCCTGGAAGGCCACACTTGAACACTGTAGAATTGCATTGTTTCACCCTCAAGAAGGAATGCTGTGAGCTCAGGGGCTGCGTTCCAAACCATCACAGGGGATGAGGTGCAAGTCCCCAGGGCTGGGATCTGTCTCATCCTTCTCCCTTAGCTCCTCTGCACTGCTCTTTCCACCAGGTTGGGGCTCTCATCCTGTCACTGGTACCTGTGTTACCCAGCAGTGCCTTTCGAGAACTGGGAAGATGGGGCTGATGTCGGGATTGGCACAGTGTGAGCTCTGTCCTCATGGCACAGTGCAGTCGTGGTCACATTAAGGATCGTGTTAAAAAGTACTTCTGCTGCCAGGATGTAACGTTGATTCTTGGCTTCACTGAAGGCCAGGCAGCATGTTCTGTGTTAGTGTGGATCTCAGGGAGATTTTCTGGAGAAGTATGTAGTAGACCTGCTGCTGCTTTATCTCAACTGGAGGCCCTCTGAGCTGCTTAGAATGAGCAGAGGCAAAAATCAGCATAACACATGGCCAGTGCGGCAACATGGGCTTGCAAAGGATCTAACATGCTAGGACCAAAGAGGTGGTGGAGATATGATGGCTTATAGATCACGTATCTTGAGCTCCTCACAGACCTAGAGTGTTCCCCTCTCCATCCTATCTGAAGTTTTCCAGTGTTGTAATTTCCCTTTCTTTACCCACTTGCTGTGATCTGTCGGTACTGTTTTCCCCAGCTATGCCAGGAAGCTTTAAACTCAGCCATCCCACGTCATTCGTTCCTTCAGCATGGCTCCCCTCTGGGCTCTGGAGATGATTATATTCAGTTCTGAATGGTGTAGCTTCAGTGAATTGGTAGCTGAGCTCCAGACCAAGGAGTCCGGCCTGACCCTGGTTTTGTTGTACACACTGGCTGGATTTCCTGTGTGGCCAGAAGAAAGAGTCCTCCACAGGTGATGCTGTGTTTGCTAGGAGAGCCATCCTCCACCATTGGTGCCCTTCTCATCTCTCTCCAGAGCTGCATGGGCCTCGATGGAGGCACTGGGTGAACCTGCTGAGAGTCTGACCAGTGGTCTCCCTTTCACAGCCATGCTCTCCGACTCCACCTCTCCTTGGGTCAACAGTACATTTTAGCAGTAGTGATGTCAGATTTAACTCCAGAGCATGAATAAATCTGCCCTAAATCAACCACTTCGGAAACCCTATGGAAATACCTCTGCTTAGGAGCAATACATGTTGAAGACAGCATTTTACCTTATTGCACTTGGCTCGTTTCTCTCTCTGGGCCTTGTACTGATTTATGTCTGGATATTGCAAAGCCAGGCATCGTCAGAAGATCTCTGTTATTCCTGTCAATCTTCTGGTCTGCTCAGAAAGATGAATGCATAGCCTCACTGCTGGCTGTGCAGGCTCTTACTTCCACGTCACCTGGGTCCTGCATTGATTTTTGTATTGCTCTGTGCAGGGATGGCCCGTACAGGTTGTTGTGGTGTCAAACTGAGCTGTTTCGCCTTCAATTGAGGTGAAAAGCCAGCTTTCACAGACTGCTTTTCTGTTACCAGTGAGAACTGTATTGCTTTGGTTTTGGTCTTCCTCCCCTGCCCCCCAGGGGAAGGACAGTTCTCCCCAGGACCGACAGCTTTCACTGCTTTATCAGCGTTCTGCATTTCACACCTTTGCTGTGTGATTGATTTACCATTGATCCTACCCTCTGTACGCACTCCTGGCTGCTGCCTTTGCCTCATCTTTGGAGCAGGCGCTCAGCTGCGTTGCTGTCTGCTGAGATTGATGGACCTTTTTGGACATCCAATAATATTACCATAAAGAACTTCCAATTTCCAACCACATTTTCTCTGTCTTAATTCATCTTTCTCGCTTGTGAAAGCCCTGGATGATTTTGGGAGTATGGAGGGAAGCATGTGTGAGGAGGATGGGAATGACTGCGACGGCAGGTCAAGGCTAATTCGCTCTGTTTAGGGGCTATTAATTGCACATTTCATTCCATAATGAGAATGAAGGGATGAATAATAAAGTATCTGGCGATACGATGTGATTGACCCGTTTTGAGATGGCAGCTACATGTCCACGTAGGAGGCTGTGCAGTAATTATTGCAGAAGATTGTTCTCCTCCTTCATCTGCTCCTCTCATCTCAGCCTCCCAGCCTTACCCGCTGGGCGCCTTCCCCTCCACCCGCAGTGTTTGGATTTGTCTTCCAGCTCCGTCACCAGAATCTGAAAGCATTGCAGGAGTTGGTTTTCTGTCATGTTAATTTGTGCTTTCTTCTGACTTCCTGTGGTGTTTGAGCAGTGGGATTTTCCTTCTTTTTCACTATTGCGTGGCCTAGTAAATCTCATCCCTAAGTTCAGCCTATTTTTCACTTAGTTTTGTCTGTTGCTTCTGCGCATAACTTTATGTGTCAGCTGTTCTGATTGTTTATGAGTAATGTCACAGACTCTTTAAAATCTGCAGTTTGTGCAGTCTGAGCTCTTGTTATGTATTTAGTTCTGATTTTGTACCACCGAACCAGCCATTATTTTATTACTGCGTTGTGTGTGGGGATTTGTTAATAGCCGGTCTTGAAAACAGGAAGCCCAGAATAAGTGGTGGGATGGTGCGTTTGGGAATGGAGCTACACCTGGTCCTTGTCAATGGAACTTAAAATCCATCTGTCTTTTGCCACCACAGCACTTATCTTAGTAAATTGAATCTGCTGATGTCCCGCAGTGTTGGGGCGCATTCCTTGGTTTCTGCTTTCTCTTATGGGGAGTTAGGAGTTCATTTATGTACTTCAGGTTGGATATGAGGAGGAAGTTTTTCACCCAGAGGGTGGTGACGCACTGAACAGGTTGCCCAAGGAGGCTGTGGATGCCCCATCCCTGCAGGCATTCAAGGCCAGGCTGGATGTGGCTCTGGGCAGCCTGGGCTGGTGGTTGGCGACCCTGCACACAGCAGGGGGTTGGACTGGATGAGCACTGTGGGCCTTTACAACCCAGGCCTTGACTCTTGGCGCAGCATTGGAGATTGGGGCTGCCCACGTTGGGGTCCTGGACCTGACAAGCCAGTTCTGTGCTCGTGTTCAGTGATTCAGGCTGTTTTCAACTGCTACTGCTGTTTGTGATGTTTAAGGTTATTTTCGGTACTGGCAGATGGTTTTATTACTTTTGTCTGGTTAAATTTTTATTATTTACCCTATATGACAGACACTGACTTTAAAGAGATTGCATTAAGCAGGAGTACCTTCGATTAAGTTCTAGTCGTTAGAAGTGAGTGCTTGAAAATTAGAACTCATTTTTTCTCGTGTTTTCCCCCTACTCAGGGAGTGTTTGAAGAGGAGCCCGCGGAGCCCGAAAGCGGAGGGCTCCGATTCGGTGACATCTCAGTCCTCACCCAGTGAAGAGGCTGGAATGATGACTGAGGTGAAGGTGAAAACAGAGGTACCAGATGACTACATCGAAGAGGTGATCTGGCAGGATGACACCAAAGATTCCAAGAAGAACATAAAAGATGGGCCGGGAGATGTGCCAGCGGAGATCTGCGTGGTGATCGGAGGGGTCCGCAACCAGCAGACGCTCGGTAAGCTGCGGGTCAGCGCGTCCCATCGCTTGCTGCCCTGAGCCCGTGGTGTGGGGACAGGAACGATGCTCTGCAGAGCTGCTCCTGGAGGCTCAGCTCCGCTGGATGGGCTGGAGCCAAGGGGCACTGCAGTTCCTGGCTCAGGATGGTTGACCTTATTCAACTGTTGCTTTCTTTTTGTGTCTGATCACCACTAAGGACCCAGCCAAGATAAGGGTTGCTATAAGAGAAGGATTATCGTATCTTTTCTTGTGCTAAATCACTTGTCCCTCAGTTGAACAAAATTCATGGTGAAGCCAGGGCTGCTGCCAGGTGTGTTGGTCATAGGTGAGGAGGGAAGCAGGAGAGGAAGTTGGAATGTTTTGAGGAGCGTCACTTTGAGGCAACAAATGCGTCCTGTAAATAATTAGATTTAGACTAAAAGCAGTTTTTACAGTTTGCTGTTTATTTGTTTGCTTTTCTTGTAACCTTCTGGGAATGATTTCAGCTGTTAGCTGGCGATGGTGCACCACTTCCAAAACAGAGACAGTACTTTCTGTCCCCACCCCACCTATGGCTGTGATGAGAAGAATCCTTTTCTTCTCCCTGTGAACATCACGCTGTCCTCTCCTGCCACGCCAGGGGAGTCTGTGGAGAGACTCTGCTCCCGCTGAAAGGTTTCCTCCTCTGGCTGTGACGTAGAGCAGGTCCCAGCCACTGAGAGCAGAGGCAGTTGCTAATACAAAGAAGAGAGGGGTGGAACCAGGTTTACTTCGAGGGAGGAAGCTAATTTGAGCTGCCTGGTGTTACTGTTGAGGTTGGTTTGTCTTGCGCAGGGAGGGAAAAGAGGCATTGATGATGGATTTTCTCCTGGTTTTTGTTGATCACTGTTCTTACTGTTGGAAAGAAACTCTGGAGAGTGTCGTTAGCTGGGGATTGTCTTGTGAGAATCCTTGTCCTTGTCTTCCCTTTGCCAGTAGGGCAGCTGTTTAGAATGGGAGAGTAGGAGGTCATTGCTGGTTATGCAGGATCAACCTTTAGGGAAGGCCTAGGAAACCGGTAACCGGCTCCAACTTAAAAGTCTTCTAATGTGGAGGGAATACTCTGTGTACTTTCAGATCTTTTTGTGCCCTCACAGCTTTTGAGAAGTTGGAGCCTTATGGGCAACCCTGAAGCACAGGAGTGTTCCCAGCGCCCCAGGCCACTGAGCAGAGGCAACAGAAACATCTCTCCCAGCTTCAGGGAGCTGGGTGTCTGTCACACCTCATCCCCACGCTGCTGGCTGGGCTCTGCAGGTGGTGTCCTCAGAGGATGCGGTTTCCAACTGAGCAGGGAGTGGGTTTTGGCTGTTGGCCTGCCTGGATGCACACCAACATGGCACCCCATCACCCCGACTGATGGTGATGGGGATGGGCTGGGGCGAGGGGGACATGATTTCCCTCCCCATGGGGTGAGGGATGGGGGGTTATTTACTGGTTAGCAAGTGGTGATTGAAAGCAGAAAGTAATCTGGAGAACTACTCCTTGCAAGTGCTTCTTGAAATGAGGTGTGCATCGTATTTGTTATTTTATAGCCTCGTGCTGGGCTTCTTTAAAGACAACTTGGTGCTGAGGCGATAGGCAGTCAGCAGCCGATCCCTTTGTGCAAAGAGCCTTCTAAGTGCCCCCATTCATCCAGCCCTTCACATAATTCTCCTCTGTTGGGGAGGTGACTCTGAATAACTTTTCTGTTTGGCCACCAAATACTTGGGCTCTGTGTTGACCAACCCTGGTGCCCAGATATCAGTTCCTTGTGGTTTCTTGGAGCTGGCTCCCAGTCAGTTCTTCTGGTCCCCGCCATCCCCCCTCGGAAATCGCAGACAGGCACTATTTCCATGGCCACAGATGTCTGTGGAGCTCACAGGAGAAATGTCCCATGCCTGCTGTTTTGCTGGTGATTTTGGCTGCTGCTCACGGGCAGCCCAAGATCACAGAGAGCTGAGGATGCCGGGGTTCCCCGCTGCCAAGCAAAGGCTCTGTGCATTCACTGATCCTTCCAGGGAATATTCTCCTGCACCTGTTGTTGTGATGTGATCTGGTAGTCCTGGATGGAAATCGCTTCAGCCATGCAGAAGGTCTGCACTTTGGTAGGGTTGTCCACTCTTCCATTGGGGAATCTGAGAATTGAGGTGTCGAAAATGGTTATTTTTGATAGAAATTCATGGCATAGGATGAAGCAGAGAGTCGGAGGTAGACACAGCCCCTCCATCCCATGGAAGTGCCCCCCAGGCCGTGTCCTCATGGTGCTGTGAGGGCAGGCAGCCGAGCACAAGTGGCTCAGGGTGGCAGCAGCTTCCCTGGGGGCTCAGCGCTGGGGCTGTGCTGTGCCGTGCTTTGCAGGGTTTATGCTTCGTTTTGAGCCACGCAACGCCTGCAGGACCCTGCTGTCCTCGTGGTTTTGTCTGCTCCTTCCAGCAGTTTCTAATGGGGGTTCCCGACTCGGCTGCTGCTGCTCTCTTGCGGTGTTCTCATCAGGTTAGGCTTCATGCGCCTGCCTCATGCCTGGCTGCAGGATTCCGTGTCTCTCCCTGAGCTCTGCTCTACTCCTAGCTCTGTTCCGAGGTTCGTGGCGGCTGAGCAAGAGGTTCACGGCCCGGCTGAAGGCGCAGTGCTAATCTCTGTGGTTTTGGACCGCTTGCTTTTCATCTGCTTTTCCACAGAAATCTCACAAGCCACACGAGTTCCCCTTTGGGGCACCCTGTGCAAAGGAAGCCAGCTGGTCCCTCCGCTCCCAGTGCCAGGCCGTGGCCCTGTGCCTCCACGTTTCTGCTCCCAGCCTGGCCCAGCGCAGGCAGCAGCCCTGCTCCTCCCTTCCTGTCATGCTCTTCTTAGCTCCACATGCTGGCCTCAGCCAGGGCCATTCAGATAGCTCCAGCGCATCAGCATTTGGCACGGCAGGGCTGGGAGGGCAGGGAGGCTGAGAAGTACACCTCAGAGCTACCTAAATTGGAGAGCAAAATTAAACAGTACTGGCGTTGTAAATGAAGAGAAGGGGGTGGGCTGCTGGCCTGGTGTTGGGTCACTGTGTAACATACCTCAGTGTCGGTGTTTCGGAGGGCTCAGTTACCTGTGAGACGGTGAGGAGAAGCTTTATACAAGGCTGTTGAAACTCCCGGCCTGGTCTCTGCTTTAGAAGAAATATTTTGGAGAGGATTTTTCAAGTAACACAAAAAATCAGAAACATTTCTGAGACAAAGTACGGAGTTGATCCTTCTGCTTTGGGAGTGTCGATCTAACACACGCGTGCTTGATTTATGCCATCATGAGGTCTCAGTTGCTGTTCCTGAGCACTTTGGATTCTCCCTGGTTAAACCACACAAAATAGTGCTGCAAAAACCTTAAGAACCTCTGACAGCCTCTGACAGTTTGTTACCCAGCCGCAGGGGCTGATGGGTCTCAGCAATTTTTGATAGGCATCAGCCATCGTTATCCTTTGGAAGCGCATCCACTCAAAGGGCTCCCTTTCTGATTTATTTTTTTTGCACAATTTAGATGGAAAAGCAGTGGAACGTGGCTCTCCTGTTGGATATACACGAAATCGATATTCAGGGACCTGGATTTTTGACCATGCGTTGAGATACACGTCTGGTATGTGATGGAAGGGTGTGAAAGTCTAACCAGGGACCAGGGAGCAAGAGAAAGCTCTGAACGCACCAGTTGTGTGCCCACATTCCAGCTGCAAGGCTCGGTAGAAGCCTGGCTAAGCTGAACGCACCAGCTAACCCAAAGCCTTCCCCATCTCCTCTCCTGCTGCAAACAGCCTTAACCTGCATGACACATCACAAAGATGGCGAAGTCCACGACAAACCATGACCGCAGGGGCAGCGTCAAAGGCAACACAGGCATGTCCTCTGTAAGACCTTACCAAGTGATGCCTTTTCCTTTGCTTTACCTTCCCTTCACTTTAGCACGTTACTGTGGCAAATCGTCCCTCCTTTCTCTCATGTTGGACCTGTGCCTCTGCCCCCACCTGGGTGGGCTGCTGGATTGTCTCCCTGTCCCCATGTAGGTCATCCTGCTCTGCCAGGAGGTGAGGAGAGGTCCTCTGGAGGAGCTGACTGCAGCTTCCCCCAGGTTGCACGTGAGACCTGGGTGGTTACGGGGGGGTGATCTGTGGCCGTGGGATGTACTGGGCCTTATCCTGTCCTTACTTCCCAGGCAGAGCCCCCTGTGCATTTTGGTTCGTGGCAGGGGGAGAGCAGTGCAGTCACTCGTGTGGGGTTACGTTCTTCTTGAAGAACTTCTGCACAGGCAGATGTGCTTAATGTGCTGTAGACCATCTGCAGAGGAAGGGAGGAATACAAGAAATGAAGGGGAAAAAAAGTCAGCCTAGACTGCTAGCCACACTGCTTTTTATCTTTTTTTTCCCTTTTTTTTCCCCAGTGCTCTGTATGTGCACGGTGCTGCTTTAAGGGTGCGGGTGGCTGTCAGTCTCGTTTTGCTGTTGGTACAGCTGAACCTCAGCTGCTGTGTGAAGTTACAGATTGGTAGGGCCCAAGTGGGAGGAGCGTGCTCGTCTTGTGGCTGTGCTTGCTATGGGGCTCCAGCTGGAAGAGTTTGCAGGGGAGAACTGTGAAGGTTGGTGATTAACATCATCAGTCCTCAAGCATGGAAAAGGAGGTCTGGCAGATGCTGCTGACTTGCTGATGTCCTGGATTTCTCTCAGGAAAACCCTTGCGGAGTGACCACTGTTGATGACTGTCCCATCCAGGCGTATCTGTATGCATGAAATGCAGCTAGCTGTGATAATTAAGAGGCCGTGGAGCAGTTTGAGACACAGTGAGCTGGCTTCGGTGTGGGTGTTGTAGAGTATTTTGTCAGATGTGTACTCCTGTGCATCGGACTGTAGCGAGTTGCCTGTTTCAGCATCACTGACAGAGTCTCCTCTCAAGCTCCAAGGACGGTCTGAAGTGATGCTGGCATGCTGGACAGGGAATTCTGTGCTGCTCTGAGATGGAAGGAGGGTTGTTTTCTACCCAAGCTGTAAGCAGCAGCACATGGGAAGAAAAGAATGTGAGTGTGGTGTGTTCCAAAAACACTCTTGATTTTGTTCCTTTCTCTCGAGTGGCACTGGTAAGTATTGCTGTACGATGATGCTTGGGAGTGTTTGTTTGGATGTTTGTGTGAATGCTGTGCTCTCATCTGTGGCATCTCATCTCTGAGTTTTGCTGTTTCCCATGGTCAGGAAGACGTTGTTCTGAGGTTGCATGCGTGTCCATGGAAAGGAAGCTCTGCTCACACTGAGCCGTAACTCAGCCCTGCTTTGTCGCACCTCCTCTGGCAGTGGGTGCTGCCCTTGCTCTGTGGGTGGGGATGCACGGGATCGGTTTCTCGCCCACTGATGGACGGCTGACAAAAGCCACAGATTTTGCACGTGAGAGCTTGAAAGGCTGATTTGTGGCCTGTTTGCCAAGCAAGGTTGAGTTGTCTTAAATGACAAATCTGCGGACATTTGTGTCTGCCTGTCCAATAAACAGAAGGGGCTGAATTCGTTGCATGATTTCATCATTACAGATGATTCTCGCAGCTCTGTTCCCCTGGTTTCATTTCAAATGACTGTTTGCAGCTGCGTGTTTTCTGGAATTGGATACGCAAATAGAGAAGAGAGACTGTTGTGGTCACGTGATCTTCCTTAAAAAGGTCAAAAGTGCTGTTTGTACCCCTTTGGTTTCCTCTGTGTGGATATTTACCAAATCTCAGCGGGCTTCCTGAACATTGGTGCGTTGTACATTTCTTGAGAAATGTTGGAAACTGCTTGCCTGGACATAACGCGCTGCCTTCTGCTTTCAGTCGCAGAGCTCTTCTTCCCATATACGAGGAACTCACTGAAAAGTAACTGAAGGTTATTTCTGTCCATAGGAAATATTAGTCATTATTATGAAATTATAAGTCGTGCTATTTTGAGAGAGGCCCTTTCATGTTAGCAAATTTATAAAGTTATACCGCAAATGTAAGCTCGGGGTAACATGCTGCGGCATCTTAAATGAGGCTGAAAAAAGGAACGGAGCCTGGGACAGTGATTTCCTGCACTTATCTCCATGAACCTTCCGAAAATTACTTTGCTGCAAACTGTATTCTTTTGTCCCTGGTTTATGGATAAGTAAATTGTGAGGCTGTTTTTCCTGATCTCATGTGGTGATGTGTACCTTTCTGTCTTGTTTTTCAGGGTCTTATGAGTGTGGAATATGTGGGAAGAAATACAAGTATTACAACTGTTTCCAGACCCATGTGCGAGCGCATAGAGGTATCTCTCTCCTGCTCAAATATTTGGGAATCCTGGGGTAACGTTTAGGCTCAGGGAGTGTTTTTGAGTAGGCCTTGAAGGTTGCTCTTTGCTTCTCTGTTGGGTGGCCTGTGCACAGGGTAAGCCTGGTGACTGGCTGAACTCTGCAGCTTTATGCTCCAGCAGTGAAATCGTCATCAGCTGCTGTGCTGGGAGCACTGGGGTAGCCACAGTAACTGCTGCAAGGGGCGCTTTGGGGCAGTGCTGTGTGCCGGCAGAGCTGCAGATCGCAAGGCCCTCCCTGCAGACGAAGTCTCATGCCGGCCCCAGGGCTGGGCGTCTGCCTGAGGTGTTCTGGTCCATCCCTGCAGTGTGGGAGTGGAGGACAGTGGCAGTCCGAGGCAAACGGTTCAGGCAAACTTCAGGACTTCAGGATGTTCAAAGAGGCTCGGAGGGCTGCTTGTATTTATAACAGAGGATTACATGTGGTGAAACATACGAGGTGCTGAAATCACCCCCATGCCCCTGCTGAGGTCACATTCCAAATGTGTTTCCCTGACATGCCTTACGCTCAGTCAGAAGCGGTTTTTATTTTATTTAACTTCTCCGTAAGCCTGGCCAGCCTCGCGTTTCTTAATTGCAGAGCTGGGAAAGTCTTGCTTGGCTGTTTTGTACAGTTAGCGTGTATCTGAGATACCAGAGCCATGGGCGCTTGCAGCTTCATCGGGAGCTTTTCAGTGTTTGTATTTCCTCTCACCTGAGTTGAGCAGTGTGCGTGTCAGGTTTGTAGGGGCTGTGTTAACTCCTCAGCTGTCACCGGCAATATCGGTGCATTCGGGCTTCCATTAACCGATTGACTGGAATGTCTGAAGGAGTGCAGGGGGATCTCCCGGTGAACACTGAAAATCCAGGAGTGATGAATGCTAACACAGTATGACATTTGATATCCTTAAACTCTCAGAAGTCAGCAGTTGTGCAGCTGAAAAGCGAACGCGCGTCCATGACTTGTCAGTGTTCCATCACATAATACATCCTTTAATTGCTTGGTTGTGTAGTCCTTGTGTGCTGTTTAACATCATAGAGCTGCTTCTGTATCCTTAGATACGTGCAGAATTGTTTTTTAACGCTGGCTTTTCCTTCTAAGTACCAACAAAATTCCTGGAAGTCCTTTAAATGCTGCTGCAAAGGAGCTCAGCAGTTGAAGACAAAAATCCATAAAATAATAGTGAGCAGCAACTGTCCCACATAGCGTGGGAGAAGATCAGGTTTGGTACCACCTGAGGAACCTGAATGTGCAGAAGTCCGTGTGACCCAATGGGATGCATCCCAGGGTCCTGAGGGAATTGCTGGATGAAGTTGCTGTGCCTCCCTCCATCACCTTTGAAAAGTCATGGCAGTCAGGTGAAGGCCTCAGTGAATGGAAAAGGAGAACCAGAACCCCCATTTTTAAAAGGGTAAGGAGAAGAACAAAGGGGACTGCACACTGGTCAGCCTCACCTCTGTGCCCTGTAAGGTTGTGGAGCAGATCCTCCTGGAAGGCATATTAATGCACATGGGAAACAGGGAGGTTAATGGAGACATCTAACATAGCCTCACAAAGGGCATGTAGTTTTGCCTGACAGGTGATGGCATTCTGTGACACAGTGACGGCATTGGTGGACAAGGAAAGTGTAACTGGCATCTTCTACTTGGACTCGCCCAGAGCCTTCAGTATGGTCCCACAGAGCATCCACGTCTCTAAACTGGAGAGATGTGGATTTGATGGATGGACTACTTGATGGATGGGGAATTGGATTGCCAGAAAGATCTGGACAGGGGAGAGAAGAGGGCCTGTGCAAACCACGTGAGGTTCAGCAAGGTCAGGTGCAAGGTCCTGCAGCCTCAGACATCAGCGCAGACTGGGCACTGGCTGCGTTAGACAGCCGCCCTGCAGAGAAGGGCTTGGGGTTTCTGATGAATGAAAAGCAGCTGAATGTGAGCCAGCTATGTCTGCTTGCAGCTCAGAAAGCCAGCTGTGTGCTGGGTGGCATCAAAAGCAGCACGGGCAGCAGGGTGAGGGAGGAGAGGGTCTCCTCTGCTCTGCTCTCACGTGGTCTCGCATACAGTGCTGCATTCGGCTCTGCGGCCCCAGCACGAGAAGGACATGGACCTGCTGAAGCAGAGGAGTCTGTGGAGATGCTCAGAGGTCTGGAGCACTCTGTGGAGACGGACTGGGGGCAGGGCTGATTCGGACTAGAGAAGAGAACCTCTGTGGGCACTTCCTGCAGTCTTCCAGTACTTACATGGAAGATGGGAAGGACTCTGCCAAGGCTTGTAGTGATAGGACAAAGGGCAGCAGTTTCATACTAAGGAAAGTACATTTAGATTAGATGTTGGGAGGAAATCCTTTCCTCGGAGGGCAGTGAGGCCCCGTTGCTGCTGCCCAGAGCTGCGGGTGCCCATCCCTGGAGGTGCCCCAGGCCGTGGATGGGCCCTGGGCAACCTGAGCTGGGGGGCAGCCAGCCCAGGGCAGGGGTGGGGCTGGGGGCTGTGAGGGCCCTTCAGCCCAAACATGCTGTGAGTCTTATTCTGTGATACCTTCATACAGAGGACTTCGCTGTTGTTCCACAGCACTGCAATAGTTTTGCAATAACAACTGCAGTATTTAGATTTGAGGCAAGAATTGCTTGTATTTCACTTCTTCCCACCAAGTACCATGGGGTCCTTACTTCAGCAGGAATTCGTAGGAGCTGTATTGCTGTGAGGTTACCTCCTGTTGTGTGGTTCAATTTATTTGGATTTATATGTTTATTTATATTGATTGTGAAATTAGGCTATGCATCATATGGTCTGGGTGCATCAAGATGCACTCATCAAATTGCTATCCATAGATTTCTCATGAACTCGGTGAAGACATCATTTTGCCTTTTGCTTTCAAAGTCTTTTTAATGTGTAGCCATAGAAGATGGAAATTTTCAAATTTTTCTACGTGGAAATTTATTTGTAATTTTCATGTCGGCAATGGAGAAGCACAAGTTGTATATCTGAAACTTACAAAGTGTTGTTTTATGCTGCTGTAAATTGATGCATGCAGTGGTAACATTTAAAGTGCATTTAAATTGCCTTAAAACAATGAAAATCAAAATGAGATATTTATTCTTGTACACCAGTCAACAAGAAATCAAATTGAAAGCTTGATGCAACTCTGCAAATGTGATTCTCCCAGAAGCCCGAGCTGGCTGCTAAAGCACTTCAGAAGCGCACCGGAATGCAGAGAAACAACACGCCACCGAATGTGCGTGGCATGTGTGCTGGAAAAAAAGAGGCTTATAGAGAGGAAGGCCCCGTGTCCTGTTATCCAGTGAGAATCTGACACTGGACTGGACCTGCAACAATGCTGGAAATAGCATAAGACTGCAGGACTTTTGGTGAAAGATGCGTATCTAAGGTTTTGTTGTATTGACCACCATCACAAACATGAAATAACCTGGCTGTGCATACAGTGAGGGTGTTGTACTTCACTCTGCATGTTCTCCCTGTGAATCTACAGTCCATGTCTTGGATGAAGCCCTGAAGCACTGGCAGGGCAGCTCTTCTGGGTCTGCTTGTCCTCAAGGCACTGCAAGTTGAGCTCCCATGGCCTCTTATGTGCAATTAGCAGCTGCCAGAAGGTTCCTTCCATCATTCCTTCTTGTCTGGGCAAGGAAGGACCAAGGGCAGGACCTGGCATTCCCTCTTTGCCTGATACTTACTCTGAGCACCGCTGCAGCCACCCATCAGTTACCTGGTGCCTGAGGGTTTGGCTGACTCAGGTCAGCTCACCTGCCCTGTGTCAGAGTAGTTGGAGTTAATTTGTCTCTTCTCAGCTGCCTTCTTCCAGGGCTTTTTGGTTCCTCTAGCAGAAGTACCTCCTTTGGGTTATTTATTGAAGGATACCCGTTCCCTCCTGAGCAGCTTTGCTGCTTTTTGCTTCCTTGTGCTGTTCCTTTGTCACTGATGGGACGTGGGAAGCTGTGGGTTGCTCCTGCAGGTGGGCAGAGACGGTGATCAGTGCCTCCTTCTTGGCATGGGAGAGGAGAGAGGTCCAGAGCTGATCGATACAAGTACTTTGGAGCAGAACAAATGAAAAAAGCATTCCTATAGCCAGTCCTGCTGTCCTCAGTCAGTGGCACAATTCCAGGAGGGGAAATGTGAAGGTCCCACATTGTCCCTGCTTTGCACCGGGTTATTTCTGAGCTCAGTTGGGCACTGCCTGCTGTCCAGGTGGGAGCTGTAGCAGGGGAGCTGGGGGTTTGTGGCTGCTGCAGGCGTGAGGTCTTTCGCCCTTTCCCTTCTTGTCCTTACTCGGCAGCTCCTTGCTTTGCAAGACCCGGATTTCATGCCTCCTTTGAGCCTCTCAGTTCCACATTCAGACTCTCACTCTGGTGACGGCTCTAAAGAGCAGAAATTATGTTCTTCATTATAGCAATCATTTTCAAGAGAAATTGCCTAGATTTTTTAATATGTGCACCTCTGAGTCTCCGTGGCAGAAAAGCTGTGCTGGAGGTGACTTGGTTTCTTCAGGCTGATTTGGTTTTTGTTGTCTGCCTCCAGGAACGGGAGGTTTCTCATTGGATAAGTGACATTCTCTCGGTTCGCGGAGCGTTCCCCGCGGTGCTCAGCATGGCTGGAGGAACTCAGGCAGCGGTTGGTCTCCTGGCACTTTGCAGTGCCCAGGGTGGGGAGATCTCATGTTGGGGAAGTGCTGCCTGGTCGGGGTGAGCTCCCACTCTGCTTTGCTCTCAAAGCCCAGATGCGGGCGTTGGAACCCCACGTAAAGCTTTCTGCCAAGTCAGAAATGTAGGTAAGAAACATCCTCACAATTGGGCTATCGAGGAAGGAATGGAGAGGCTGTGTTCCTTACCCCGCACCTCCCCAAAAGCACAACTGAAAAACAAACCCAAGAAGTTACGCTGTTGAGCTGAAAGGCTCCTTTGTGAGCTGCTCTGCTCCTCTCCTGCTGCAGAGCTGGAGCTGCAGATTGTGCCTGCGCTGGTAGGCACCATCCAGGGCAAACACTGCGGCTTCGCCTACGGGAGGGAAGGCTGGGCCTCAGACATGTGCAGTGCTTTCTGTTGAGCTGCGTGGGGCTTTTCAAGTGTGGGGAGGTTTGGAGTCTCTTCAGGAGTTAGTCAGCTCGAAAGTTTCGCTTTGCGCAGTTTGGTCGGGTTGGAGCAATATGAGCAGCGAAACATTGGCGTGTTTTGAGTCAGGGAAGTTATTTCACTTCTAGGTAACTCAGGAATGGCTGAAATTACTTTATGAGGCTTTAAAAAAAAAAAAAAAAAAAAGAAAGAAAATTTAAGAACCTCTGGGCTGAGGCCAAACAAGTGAAATTTTGACCCAGCAGAGAATTCTTCAGAAAGCAAAGGAAAGAAAATGGCGAGGCTGGAGGTTAACCCTCGCAGGGTGCATCGCCTCCGCTCCGATCCCTGGGGGAAGCGCTCCATTTCCAGAGGAGCATTTCTGGGCCGAAAGATGATTTTGCTCGGTTGTTTCTCCTCATTATTTAATGGTGTGATTTGGTTGCTGCGCTGCCCTGAGGAGGGGCCGGCTCTCTGCGGCCTGGCTCGGTCGTGGCTGCGGGAGGTGCTGTGTGCTCTGCAGTACGGTTGGTGTGTTCAGATGATGTTCATTCTGATGGTCTGAGAACTCCTCAGAGCTTCCAGAGTCTCACATTGATACCTTACGGGAACGGCTTCCGCTCAGCTCCTGGCGTATGACAAGGAAGACGTCTCACCCCAGCTGTGAGTGTGGAAGGGTGCCTGTTTGTGGAGCCTGGGTTGGAGCAGTTCTGTGACTGAAACGTCGAGACGAGAAGTTGAAAATTAAGGAAGAAGTGTCTGGTGTTGGGTAGAGCTGGTGTTCTTGTTCTGAAGAAACCTGGGTGCCACCTGCATGGTTACCTGCTGCTGAAAAGCCATGCCTATGTGGGGAGATGTTTGCCCTCTGCCGCATCCCGGGCATCCCCGTGTCTAACTGCGTTTCCCATTCCGCAGCAGATTCTAATAGGAGATACAGAAAGTTTCTTGTGACACAGGAGTTAACATTCTTGCTTTCCAGCTTTCCTGCTGATCTCACAATGTTTCAGCTTTCTCAGAATTTGCTCTTTTGTTTAAAGCTGTAATTACTTGGTCTGAGCCCAAAGGTGATTTAGAATGGGCTGGTAGGGGATTTTTAAGGTTTTTTTCTTGATTTCATTTTATTCCTGAAGATTTTATCTTATGACTAAGAGTAACAGCATTTCCTAACACAGCTCAGCTAGGGCTGCTCCTTAAAGCTTTGCGTGTTGCTTGATTCTTGTTACGTTCAACTACTTTTAAAAGCTATTTAAATGACAGGAGCGGCCCGGTGCATGCATAGCACGTATCTTCTGTGGTTTATTTATGTCGCTGCCTGTGAGCACTGGGACAGTATTTTGCAGAACTCCATTGTGCCACAGCTGTCTGTTCCCTGAAGTGATAGGGGGGAATTCAAACAAGTAGCAGCTGTGGGAAGATGCAGGTGTTGGACTTGCGAGGTTTTCCATTTGGTACTGAGGCTTTTTAACCCGGCCCCTCCGTTCATGACATTGTGCCAAATTATTGCGTACTGTTCACTCTCGGTGCCCAGAAAAGGGCAGGTGAACCAGGAGAAGTGTACAAATTCACAAACGCGCGGGCTTTCATTTTTATTCTCTTCAAGAAACAAGAAGGAAATTAAATGCCGACTGTTCATTACTTAAGGCTGCAAATTATAAACTTAAAAACGCGGCGACGTTGCGCAGCTGTGGGGTTCAGAGTGGTGTGAGCGGGATTCCGGGAGACACGGGGTATTGCGAGTCGTGGTTACAGGTAACATGCAGTATGGACAGCTTAGGATGAATGTGAAACACTTCAAAATGGCTTGGAAGTCCTCATCATTTACAGCCCTTGACTTGTAACACTGGGTTTTGTTTTCCAGCGTGCAGCTTTGCCCGTGGCGTTCAGTCAGGGCTTGAATGTAATCCTTGCTGCGTGCTGCTTGCAGTGTGTTGAGAGCGCAGGGAGCGTTCTCCCATGTTTCCACGTGTCTCCAGCAAACCGGGATGGAACGGCCCCGGGGGGATTCCTGTGGTTGCGGCTCAGCCCTGGCAGACGCTGTGCTGCTGCTGCAGGAGGGGGCACAGTCCCTGGGGAGGCGGCAGCAGCCTGGGCTTCGTGTCTCCCGTGGGAGCTGAGCTGGGCACAGCGCTGACAGCTTGCTTTCCCGGGCTGACAGCGCTTGCCCAGGAACGAAGTACGCGAGCGATTTCCTTCAGTATTAATTACAAAGGCACTTGAGCTCCGAGAGCAGCATCGTGAGACGGGTCAGTCGGTCCAAGCACCCCGCGTCCCTGAACCCCATGATGTACGGCCCCGCTGTGCCCCGAGCTGCCCTGGGATGGGCAGGGTGACGGAGTGCTGGGAGCCCTGCGGGACCCACGAGGGCTGTGATGGAGCTGCTGCCCGGCTGGGTGTGGAGGCGGCCGGCCTGAGCCCGCCGGGCGCCCCGGCGCTCCCCGCAGTGCAGCGCTGGGTACGGGGATCCCTCGCGGCCGAGCGCAGCCCCGTGCAGGAGGACAGCCATGCAGGCGGCCGGGCCGCGCGCCGTCGGACGCGGGGCAGATTCCGCTGTCAGATCTAAGTGCAGCTCTTTCTCTTTGCAGACACTGAAGCTGCCTCAGGTGAAGGAGCCTCACAAGGCAGTAAGTACTCACGGCGCCGTGTGCGTGGAAGGGGGGAGCGGGGCCTGCCGTGTGCGAGCACCGCGGGCGCGCTGCCCTCGCGGGGTCGGCGGCAGCCGGGGCGGAGGCCGAGGGCCCCGCGGGCCCTTCCCGCAGCTGCGGCGCCGGGTTCGACCGGCAGGGGGCGCCCCGCGCCGCGGACATGGCGGCGGGCGGGAGGGCCGGCGAGCGGAGGTGGCCGTGCCGCGCGCCTTCGGGGAGCGCTGAGGGGACGGGCCCCGCCGCACCGCCTCGGCCCCCAGCCCGTCACGCAGCCTCCAGGCGGCCTGGATCCAGGCTTTGCTGTAGGGTTTTTGAACCTGAACCCAACGGTTTCGCTGAGGTGGCGCCTGGTGGCGTCGGGAGCGCGGAGCACGCGCGGGGCGTGTGGGGGGGAGAGCGACAGCGAGGGTGGGAGCGGGCAGGAGGAGGTCAGGCAGTGTGAGAGGAAAAACCTTCCCCGTCCTGTCGGGGATGGCGGAGAGGTGCCTCCTCCATCCTGGGAGGCTTCCATGTGAGTGGTTAAGGCGCTGGGTGAGCAGGCTGGGACGCGGACCGTGGTGGGGTCAGACTCGAGGCTTCAGCTGTGAGCAGCCCGTGTGTTCGTGGTCCGGGTAGGTGAGAGCCGCGGGTTTCGTTGGAAGGTAAGTGACCGACGTTAGTGGGTACAGAGGAGGCCTGAAGGCACCAAACCGACCTGGCTGGGTGAAAAACCAAGTTAGCTGATACTAAAGAGCAAAAGCAAGAAGTGCTGTCGTGCTGCCTTTATTAAACTGCCTGTTTCTCAGGCCCATCCCGTGGGAGGTGAGGGTAGGAGGGATGGGGCTGCCTGGAGGACATCCGTGCAGCCCAGCAGCCGCACAGCCAGCACCTGTGCCCAGCGCCCACGGGAAGGGCTGTGCGGATGGGCCCTGTCAGGTCACCTGGTGACACGGGTCTGCAGCTCCAGGCAGAGGTGGAGGCTGCTTCGCAGGCTTTGCTGTCTGCTCTGTTGTCTGTCAGTAGCTGCCGTGCTGCCCACTGGTGTTTCTTTTACCTGAGCTTTCCAGGCTCATCTCCTGCTCATTTGCTTTGGCTTTTGGCACGGAGCTGTGTACATCCTGGTCATGTTTGTTTGGACAATGTAGCATCTTTCTGTCTGGGCTCTGCGTGTTTTGTTTTTTTTTCTGTAAGTCATCTTTTTCCCTTCTTGCCTGGCAAGGGAGTGTTTTTGGCTGAGAAACAGAGGGGATAGAAGTGAGGGTTTGTGCCCCTGCTCTGTGAGTAAAGCCCACACCATTTGAGCCAGAGGAGGGCACATGTGGCCAATAACTGCCTCTTGTGTTGTGGCCGCTGGCTGCAGTTCAGGGAACTGGAGAGAATGGGAGGTCACGAGTGTGAAAAATCCCTGAGAGGGGCAGTGGCAAGAAGCTGCTCTCTGAGCAGGGTCAGAGCAGCTGCCTTGGTAGCTGCAGAGGTGCAGCAGTGAGGACAGGGGCTGCCTTCCATCTTTCCTTGGGGCGGTACGACCCCTGCTATCCGCAGTGCAGGAGTTACTGGGCCCATTGTAAGCAACCACGCTCGTTTCTCTCCCAAAATAGTCTCACATAGCTGAAGAGCTGGAGGCAAGAGCAAGCCATCAGAGCAGGGAAATGGCGAGTGGTGCCGCTGCCCACCTCTGTGGAAGAGCCACTGTGTGTGTCGCCTGTCTTCCAGCCTTAATGTGGAACTGCTCGGCCAGCGCTGCTGTTCCTAACTGCAGATGGTTTCCTGACGAAGTCACCTTCCCCTTTCCCTCCTTGAAATAATTCATCTGCCTTCTTTCCTCCCTATGCCCTCTCCTCTGGGGCTGGATTCAGTCCCTGGCCTTCCCTGCTTGCCTCTGCATGGCTCTTCTTTGACTCAATGGCCCTCTTGTTTCCTTTTCCGTTTGCTCCTCGTATATTTTAGGAATTTTTTATTTATCTTTCCTTTCCTGCTATTTTTGTTTTTCCTGCTGCTCCAGTGCCATTCCTCTGCAACCCACTTTGGCTGTTTACACGCTTTCTGTTACAGACATCTGTATTGTTCAAACCTTCCTTTGCTATTCTGATCTTGTTGGGAACTTCTAGAGTCTTAGGCTCTGCCAGCAAGGTTTGCTGTCTTTTCCCAAAGTTTCTTAGTATTTAACAGATAAGGCAGGATGTTGCTCTCTCTCATGTGCTTCTCCACGGGTCTTTTGGACATAGACAACATCCATCCAAACCTGATACTGAAGAGGATTCCCCTTGCGCAGCAGCAGATCCTTGGCAGTGGTTCAGGTAGCTCCAACTGCAGGTTTTTGGGAGACATTCGTGTTTTCCCCGTGGTGATTTTTTCAAGGCAGCTGTTCCAGCCATGGGGGATACCTGGGGAATTTGGGTGCAGTGGGGACACATCTCCAGGCTGCAGAGCACAGCACGTGGTTGGGTCCCACCCGGCTGTGGTGGCGGTCAGCTGTGCTGTGCTCTGTTGATACACCCCAGGGGCAGTGGGAGCTTTTGCTCTTGGGAAGCACCATCCTCGCCTGTGAGCTGTGCTTGGTCTGTTGGGTGGTGGTGGGCTACACAGGGGGCTGGAGGGCTGCAGGAGGAGCAGGCTGTTACCGGCTGGGCTGGCCTGGCCGCTCTGGGAAGAAGGGAGCCATGGGGTGAGCAGGGCCACGGCTGAGGCCAGTTGTTTGTTTGCTGCTTAAAGAGAAGACGCTGGTGTTTAGACTTTCCAGCTGGGAAGGCACTTAGAAGATTCCCTCTAGGAAAAGCTGTTGGTTATGTGCAGCCGTTGGGGCTTTTAGTCTATAGATTTTCTCTGGGACTCCCTTTTCTTACTTTGACCCAATCTTGACAGAGATCTGTGGTACTGAGGAGAGAATGTGCTCTTGGGGATGGAGTTACGTGACTTTGGGAGCTGCTTTTTAGCCTTGGCTCAAGGTCCAAGACCAGAATTCCCACATGTAGAGAGAAGAAAACAATGCAACCCACAGTGCTAATGTGTTAATAAAGAGACTTGTCGAGCTGCCACTAAATTTGACTGACAGGGAGGAAGGGAGAAGAGAGGTTTTGTAAAGAAAGCCTTGGTTGATATTTCTTCGTAGGCAAGGATGACCAGTTTGACTGACTGTTCCCATGGAAGGGTCTGGCAGTCATTTCTGAGATGGTTTCACGTCTGTGTTATTTGGTCCAGGCTTCTCAGAATCCTTGGGAGGAAGGTGTTTGTACAAGATCTGCACCGTCATTCTCCGTGGAAATTCCATTCGCGTTTAAGAGAGTTGGAAACTTTGTAAAAACAGTCTCCCTCCTGCTGCTCACATACCATGGGAAATTCTTGGCAACCTGAGAGGTAGCTAAATAAAACCACTGGCAAGCAGGGGTCCCCAAACCCTCCCCAGCAGGGATGGTGCCAGCAGCGTGGCTCCGGGCAGCATCACCTCGGGTGTGAGCAGGTGCTTTGCAGGTTGCCTTCAGTGCACGTTTCACAGCTTAGGGACAATAGTTAGACTGCGGCTGTTGTTGGATCAGTGACTGCTAAGTGATTGCTTAGTGCTTGCTGAGCCACTTCCCATCGCTTATCAGCAGTCCCAGATGAATGGAGACTTGCCAGTGTGACACCCAGCTGCAAGAAAAGTTGGAAGGAGGATCCAGGGAACTGCAGGCTGTCAGCTTGACCTCAGCGTCAGGGAAGGTCACGGTGCAGGTCATCTTGAATGTGCGCATGCAGCATGTGCAGGTCAGCCAGGGGATTGGGCCCAGGGCAGGCGGGTCCTGCCTGACTAACCTGATCTCCTTCTGTGACTGGGTGACCCGTCTAGTGGGTCTGGGAAGGGCTGTGGATACAGTTTACCTAGACTTTAGTAAAGCCTTTAACCGTGTTTCCCACTGCATTCTCCTGGAGAGGCTGCAGCCCATGGCTTGGACAGGTGTACTCTTTGCTGGGTGAAGAGCTGGCTGGATGGCTGGGCCCAGAGAGTGCTGGTGAATGGAGTTACATCCAGCTGGTGACAGTCATGAGTGGTGTTCCTCAGGGGTCAGTACTGGGGCTGACCCTGTTTAACTTATTAATTGTTGATCTGGGTGAGGGAACTGAGCGCACCTTCAGTAAGGGTACGGGTGATCTTGTGTTGGGGTGAAGTGTTGATCTGCCTGAGGGTGGGAAGGCCTAGCAGAGGGACCAGGACAGGCTGATCAATGGGTTGAGGCCAATGGGATGACCTTTAACAAGGCCAGGTGCTGGGTGCTGCACTTTGGTCACAACAACCCCAGACATCACTGTAGCCCTCTGCCGTACGCTACAGCTCTGTGGGTGTGAGCTGACAGCCAGCAGAACAAGAGCCAGCAGTGTGCCCAGGTGGCCAAGAAGGCCCGCTGCATCCTGGCTTGTGTCAGCAGCAGTGCAGCCAGCAGGAGCAGGAGGGGATCGTCCCTCTGTACGGCACTGGTGGGGCCGCACCTCAGTGCTGTGCTCAGTGCTGGGCCCCTGACTGCAGTGCAGACATGGAGGCCCTGGAGAGCATCCAGAGATGGGCATGGAGCTGTGAGGGGTCTGGAGCACGAGTGTGATGGGGAGCGGCTGAGGGAGCTGGGATGGGTCAGGGTGGGGAAAGGGAGCTCAGGGGAGGTTCAGGTTGGGTGTTAGGAAACATTTCTTCTCGGAAGGAGCGTTTGGGCACTGGTGCAGGCTGCCCAGGGAGTGGTGGAGTCACCGTGCCTGGAGGTGTTCAGGCAGAGGGTGGATGTGACACTGATGGAGGAGAGTTGTACCTTCCCTGGAAGTTTTAATAGAGATGCTGTGAAAAGTGGGAAAAATCAGAAAGAAGTGATTTGCAGAGCATGAATTTTATCTGCGGTGCGCGGATCATTGTGGCGTCCAGGCGAGCTAACTGATGGCGTGGTTTGATCTGCTTTTTTGAGGGCCGTGACGCCCAAGGTGTAGTAATTTAAAAGCAGGTGTTTCTCCCAGGCAGGCAGGTTGCTCCGTGACGCGGGCACTGCCACCAGCCAGGTCCGTGCTAAGTGTCAGGGAGTGACATGGAAAAGAAGTTCCTCTCACACAGTTCTGTTCCAACAGTTCCTGACAATGTCGCGCTTTGTCTCTCTGGCAAATCTGGGACACTGCAGATTTGAAGGCCACTGATGGTCGTTTTCTGGCCAATCCTGTTCTTTCTGTCTCCATCCTCAACTTTTGTGTACGTGCAGTGCTGGATAAGAGGCTAAGCTGGATTTTGAGCTGTTTCTCAAAAGCAGATGTTTGTGCTTCTGCTGCCTGCGGGTTACTCCTGTGCAGCTCAGTGGACCCCACTGTGCAGGAGATGCCCAAGAGCAGTGTGCAGATCCTGCCTGTAAACCCAGCCGTCGTGTGCCTGGCAGCTCTTTTACTTCACGTGCCAGCAGAAATGGGAGCAGTTTTCTTAACGTGTTCATGCATCCTGTGAGCAGCCCCATAGGCTGAGAAATCACAGCCCAGATCCAATGGATCCCAGCACTGACCCCAGATAACACGACTGGTTTTTTACCTTGTGCCTGTTGGCCTGTCTGTTGTGTTGGAGCCCATTTCTCCTGTTCGCAAAGAATTTTTGTACAGTCTTGCAGGTGATGCTATTTACCCAGTATTTCAGACTGAAGTTCCCAGCTTAGAGCAACTTTTTGATGTATTATGAATTGCTTTTCTTGTTAAAGACTGCTGCCTTACTGCATTGGGGGTATAAAGCTTTTATAATGGAAGGCTTACTCAGGTGTTGATATCCTACAGAGAGAAAAACAGAGACCTCTCCTTCAGAAAAGGCAGCACAGCTGGAAATGAGGAGAGTTGTTAAGTTCTTTTGATACAGTCCAGGCTTCAGCATCTCTGCAGCTCAGAACTGGCCCTTAATGATGAGAGACTGAGAAGTGGATGGGCTTCACTTTTCTCTCCTATAGAGCAGGAAACTGGTGGAAATCATTCTGCTATGGTGAAATGCTGAGGAGTGTTTCAGGTCCAGGGCTGCCGGTGCTGCCAGAGCAGCCTGGGGATGGAATGCTGGTCAACATGCCTTGCACGTGCATTGAGTGGCACACAGGAGGACACAGCAAGGAAGGAGGTGATGTACAGCATCTGCTGTGGTGTCACAGGGTTAAAAGCTGCTGTTGAGGTTCGTGCCTGTGCAGTGCAGAGGGACCAAGGTGGCTGTCAGAAGAGGTGCTCCAGCTGCAGATGGATGTGGTGACGGTTGCAGCGCTGTGTCCCATGGGTTTGGGGTTGCTGACTGAATGCTGTCACTGCCCCTGGCTCAGAGCTGGGCCCTGAGGGAGCACTGGAGGCACAGCAGAACTGCCTGCCCACAAACCTCGTGCTGCAGCACCTGCATTGCTGCACGTCTTGGCAGGTGCTGTACCAAGTGTGAGCCATTTCTGATTGCCAGATCTTCACGTATCAGGTGCTCAAGGTGTAGCAAGGTAGCTTTTAGTTTGTGGTGCTCTTGGACTCCTGGAAAGCTGGCTGTGATTCTCATCAGGTTGGTGGTGCTGGGGATTGAGCTGCTCGAGAATGGGCTGTGCCTGTGCTGTCACCAGCAGTGTCCCACTGGTGCTGATGCACTGGCAGGGTGCTGGGCACAGCACGTGGCACTGACTGCAGTGCTGTGAGCAGTGCCAGCTCCCCGCCCTGCCTGTGGGTGCTGCAGGCTGCAAGCTCAGCTGTGGCTTTTCTTTCCAGTGTCTTAGCGTAACGCGTTTGGACTCAGTGCTTGTGTGCAGGGCAGTGGCTGTGAGCGTGTCTCTGCTGTGTGACGATGTTTCGTTGGAGGAAGAAAAGTGATTCATTTCGTTTTTAAATAGTAAATATTTCACAGCCCTGCAAATGAAAAAGAGAAAAAAAGAAAAAAGATTGGCCTGATCTTTTAAAACCAGATTTCCCTTTGGGCTCTGACTAAGCATGAGAAAGTTCAGGCTGAAAGGGAATCTGTTCGGAGAAGCAGCGAAAGGTTAGGAGTGGGGATGTGGGCTGGAATGCGCCTGGCAGTCACTTGCTGGGGAGGCGTGGTGTTAATTCCTCTCATGTGCAAAAACATCTTAGAAGTTGTGAATTCACCCCATTAAGTTAATGTGTTCAGAATGAGGGTTTCCTTGCCCACGGCCCATTGCAGGATGCGGTGGTTTCAGTGTTCTGACTGGTGATGGAAGGACTTGTAAGTAGTTTGCTGCTGTTAATTTCAGGTTAAGGAAGTGCCCTGACCATCTACCCGCCTTCGTTAGTTTTAATTATTCAAATTTGCAACCTTTACGCTTTCTTAAAGTGTATTTTAGCCTTTGATTTCCTTTAATTCTTTAGGGATTAACAGAGCGAAAAATGGGCGGCACGAGTCCAGCCTGACGCGAGTGCGGTGTGTGGTTGCACGCCCACGTACACGTGCCGCAGCCAGCAGTTACTCATTTTCAACTTTGATTAATTTTCCCAGTGTTGTTATTTAATCACACTCCGCTCCTTGGGGAAAGCGTTAAAAATGGGCTTTATTTTTTAATGCGTTTGCATTTTAAGTAGGTGAAGTCTCTTCAGATCCCGTTGGCCTAACGAGTGGATGAACGCGTTCGTCTTCAAACGGTGCGAGACCGAGAGTGGCGAATTCTGTGCAGGAGGAGGTTGTGAGAACAGGAAGGGGCTGAGGCTGTGGTCTGCAGCTTCGCAGCTCTGCGAAGGGCCGCTTGCTCTGTGTGTAGTTTTAGTCTGGGGTTTTAGAAAGAAGGTCTCAAGTTTTCTGTATATCTGTGAATTTCGTGTCATCTTATTGAAAAAAAAAGGAGAATTTCTCCCTCTTTCTCAGATTCTGAGCACACGGAGCATGTTTACAGACATCTGGATGTTAACACCTTGCAGCAAAGCTCTTTCGCCATTCCCAGGCAACAAACTTGACGGAAAAATAGATTTATTCTAATAGGCAGGGTGAGAGCTGTAGTAATCCCGTGTTCCATTCATCCATCAGTTTGCCCTGAAAATGCCAGGAGAGCTTTTCTGGAGGTAGAATGACGTCCCTCCCCTTCCATCAGGGAGTGATTCGCTTTCCATCCTCCGACGTGGGCTGAAGTTTAGCAGCAGAAAAGGTGTGCAGACATCAGTGTCACTAACTATTGCGGATCCTTTCAGCCTGCCCCTTGCTCTGCTGAGCATTTCCACAACGTGGTATCAGAGCAGCGCGCAGAAATCTTACTTGAAGCATCTTTGAAACGTGTGAAGCGCCGTCCGGTCGGTGGTAACCAGGAGGTGCAGCGGAGCGCGCTGCTGCGTAACACGGCCTGCCGCACCGCACCGCAGGGATTTTCACTGTGCTGCGAAGGGTGAAGGTGCTGGGATCTCTTCTTCAGGGCCGCTCACTCGTTTAACTGTCACTTTTCCTTCCCACTTCGGAAACTGTGAACCCCCATCTGGAAATCACAGTAGCAGCATTTCTAACCGAGGGCAAACGAGTAGGAAAGAAGTCAGAACGGGATTTGTTTTCCTTCGTGCAGCCCTTCATGCTGCGTCGTTTAACCTGAGCCGTTGTGAGCAGACGGGCGGTGTCCATTCTCAGCCCAGCCTTCTGATTTCAGAGTTCAAAATAAAATGGCCCTTATTGTATCTTGTGCGGGATTCCACATTATGGGCTGAATTGAATTTTTCACTTACAGTGGGGATTCAGCATCCGTGTTAGAGTTACAGAAAAGAAATATAATTGCGTCAACAAGTGAGAGGTGTACAAGTGTTCCTGCTGTTGTTAAGCAGAATGGATGCTGCTCCTTGTCGAGTTTCTGGTAGGAGAACATCAGCGCTCTCTTTCCAGCACTTTGCTTACACTGAGTTAAAATTGAAATGGAAAAGGATCCGGCGCTGCCCCGAGTTGACACCAGAGTGAAATGAGCACAAAACTCGATCTGCTGGTGTTAATTATATTGTCTGGCATGTCTGAGTTGTGGCAGGGAATCTGAACATCCTGTTCGTGATGCTGATTTGGGGGATAATTGCGAAGTGCCATAATATTTTCACTTTAAATTGCTGGTACTTGCCGTCTGTTTTGATTCAACTTCAACGTACTTCTAAGTGTAGAAGGAAACGCAGTGACGTGCAGCAGCCGGGCAGCTCCTGGGAAGGGTTTGCTGTCTTTCCATCCAGCCAGTCCAACCCGGAGCTCCGTGCTCCCCAGAAGGTGAAGGAAAACACCGCCGTGTGGCCCTCACTGTGATGAAGCGGGGGCTGGCTGGCTGTCAGCAGCGGATTTGGGATATTCTGCACTGTACAGAATTTCCTGCTAGTCTGGCCTTGGGTTCCCACACCTGGGAGGATTACGTCCAGCCCTGGATGCGCAGTATTGAAATATCCATCGTGCTGATCCGTTCAGGTGATTTGTGGTTTGGATGAAGCATCGTGGAATTCGGAGAATTCACTGCCCACCGACTTGCAAACAGCCTGTAAAGCACTGTAAGGTGAAATCAGCCCTGCAGCTGCTGAGCCCTGTGCCTGCCTGCAGCTCACAGCCTGCACCATTCCTTGGCTGGGGGTGGCCTGGCTGGCTGCAGCTTTGTGGCTGCCTTCTTCTTGGCTTGTCACTTAGGAGCCCTGCTGAGAGCCATGGGAAGTGCCATGCTAGGCCAGGCCACTGTGTGCCTAAATGTCTGCTGTGACAAAGGCCAAACGTTCATGGGAAGGAAGGAAGTGATCATGAAATGAGTGGTCTTGGAATAGCACACAGGGAAAGGTTTTTCCTAACCCCCAGCTTAGGAGCTGGAGCCGTAGGAGCCTTTGTGTGTGAGGAATTCTCTCCTTTCCAAGTTTCTGGATTTTATGATTATTTAATCCTTAATAATATAACTTGGGATACTTTAATCCCCTTGCGGGGTTGCTGCTGACTTTGGGCTTAGTGCTACTCCCTTTCCAAGGAATTTTTGCCATTAAACATCTTTGAGTCGAGCTCTGCAACAGCTTGCCACTGGTTTTACTGGCAATTCTCTCCGTGGCTGTAAAATGCCAGGTGTAAAGCTCCCGACTGCAGTGCTGGAGTGAGGGGTGGAGGGAGGGCTGCAGGCAGTGAGCAGACATGCTGTCTCCCCACTGCCAGTCTGGTGTCCAGGAGGGAGCTCCTAAAGATGCCGAAGGGCAAGGCCAGAGGAACTGCCTCGAATCTGCCTGGGAAATGCCCTGCAAGCTGAGGAAGCCGTAAATGTGGCCTTGTCTCTCCAGGTGCCCATCTGGCTTCTGAAAGACAGCAGAAACCTCTGAGCTGTCTTCGTGCTGCAGAAACTAGTGAGGGTCCCAGATGGCTTTTCTCTGGCTCTGTTGTAAGGAGGCAGTAGCTGTGCAGTGGGTCTTCTTCTAGGGATACCGCTCAGGTCGTCCATATGTGGGACACAGCTCAGAAAGGTGTTTGCCAGTGGTGGACATGGAGAACATATCTCAGAAATTCCTGTCTTTCCTGTTGCTTTGTTTGCATCAGGTGGCTTAGTCATGGTGGCTTTGGATCTCAGTGGAGAGTGCTGGAGTCGGTTGTTGCTCCTTTCAGTGCAGCAGACGTCCCAGGAAAGATGATGTTCGGGTGCTCCTACGCAGCTCCCTCACCAGTGCACTGCATTCACCACCAGCAGGACGCTGCAGCAGCCCGCTGCTTTCCAGGAGTGTGAAGCCAAGCAGCAGAGTCGCACACACTGTCCACAACCCGCTGGCCTTGGCTGGAGGGCAGTGCTGTCACTTCGTTGTCATAGAGACCTCACTCTGAAAGCAGCATCACAGCCTCGTAGAGATGACAGCTCAACCTACTGCAGCAGGCTTAGCTGTAAGAAATCCAGCCACCTCCCCTGGCAGAGATGTTGCTGGGCTTTATGAACTGCTTGGGCAACCTTGGTTCCTGGGGTGAGCCGGGGGCGGGGGATTCCTGGGGATTAGTGCTTCCCTCACCGTTCCCAAACCTCCTGGTGGAAAGGTGCCTTGTGATCATGGAGCAGGGCAGGTAATGCTGGGGTGCTGTGCAGATTGCCCTCTTTCCTTATATACTTCGCTGGTTTTTTGCACACCGGGAGCTTGGAGCGCTGCTGGATTTCAGCAGCAGTTCAGCAGGCTGTGAAAACTTCTCCAGTTTTGCATTTCTGCATTTGGAGGCTGTCCCAGACGCACAGCTGGCTGTGCTGTGCTGTGCTGTGCTGTGCTGTGCTCTCTGAGGGTGCAATCACTGAAGTTTGAGGAGTATCTGCAAAGTGCCTGGTTGCTGTGGGAGCTCCCGTGGCAGATCGCTTCTGTGGCTTCTTCCGTGCAGAAGGCGAACGTGATTCTGGGGCAGGCAGAGCTCACTGCTCACCGCGGGGAGGTCCTTTGGCAGTCCCACAGCCTGTTGTGCCCGGACCCCATTCTGGGCACTCAGCGGGCGACGTGACCTCATCCTTGCAGGGCTGTCATCTGGATGATCTGTGCAACTGTTTCCAGTTTGGCTTTCTCTGATGCTGTGCAGAGCTCAGCCCAGCGGAAATCTGAGTTTGTGCGCTTTGTGTGGTCTCGGATTCCTGCACTGACGAGGGAGATTTAATTGATCAGTATTCTCAGCTTGCGATACAGAAGTCCCGACCTTTCAACAGGTCTGATGGCTATTGTTCCCTTCTGGGTTTCTACAGCAGCAGAATCCGGAGGTCCTGGGCCAAGCGCCTGAGGAACGGAGTCTCTTCTTTTGCCTGCCACCGCTGGGCACGTGCTCTCTGCCCACCCTCTTTCCTGCCAGAATGAAATATGTGTTTTCTTCTCTGCTGGATATCTGAAGCAAAACAGCTAAAAGATCTCAGACTGTTCGACGCTGCGTCTGGGAAGAAAGATGACCCGGCTGCTGCTCCCTGGGGCGGTGTTTTGGGAGCCAGAGTCAGTGCTGAGCACAGACCGCGTGGCAGCACTGCCGGCAGCAGCCCTGCAGGCAGGCGGAGAGCAGCGCCTTCCCTGCCTTGTACTGCAAGCAAAGTGGTTGAAAATGCCTTCTGATCCCAGAGTTGGGGTGCTTGCAAAGCCCGTTTGCCGTGTTGGTTTGCCAGCCCTTCACACCCGAGGAGCTGCTTTGTAGAGGTGATGCTGTCCTTTGGTGCGTGCCTCCCATGGCACCAGCTGTGGGCTGGCTGCAGGTATTGGGCTGTTGTGCTGCAGCTCCTCCTGAATCCTGCTCCCTTCTGAAGGACTGATGAGTGTGAAGGAGGAATTGTATTTGCTGGAGTTTGTTGTGGGGTTTTTTGTGCTTTTCTTTGTTTGTTTTTCAACTGGATGTCCTTTAAACGTTTTGAAACTAGGTTTGTAGCAGTGTAATGTGGTGCTTGCTCAGCTTGCAGCAGGGATGCTGGACTGTCACCTAAGCAGTAATTAACAAAATCAGCCATAAGCAAAGGCAGTGAACCTGCAAGAGTGCCTTGTAGCTCTTCCTACTGACAGCTGTGCTGCTGTGTATAGCAGGTATGGCACCCGGGCTGGATCCTACCCTGCTCGGTGCAGGGAACGTAGTAGCAGCTAGCAGCTGTCCAGCAGCATATGCAGGCTGGTTGTGCTCACTGAGCTCCTTGCTAAGGAAGCTGTTGTGCCTGGGAGGAGCACAGGAGGTGTTTTTGGGCTGCCAGCAGTGACAGCTTAATTGGGTACAGCTTGGAACTGCGGAGCAGCCCTGCAAGAGTAACTGCTGCTCAGAGAGGGGAAAGCTTCACTCCACACCAGCAGCCTGGTGCTGTGTGCTCCACAGAGCTCCTCGTATCTGCGACTTGGCACCGCTCGCTGAGCGCTATCTCCGTGACACAGAGAGGAGCAGCTCATACCAATACCAGCTGGAGCAAATTCTCACGTCTCGTAATGAAGGTTGTTCTTCCTTAGGGAAAGCAGTCCCCTAACAGAGCGAGCCAAACCCTGTTCTCCTGGTCTGCACCCGGTGTGTGCTTCCATTTCCCCGCGCTGCCCGGGGGAAGGAGGTGGTCACCCCGTCAGGCCCAGCTCTGGCAGTGCCATCCCCTCAGTGTCCCGAGTTACAGCAGCTGTCCTTTGCTTTGCCTGTTGGACCTGTGAGCTGCTACCCCAGTGCCGTGGGTAGCACCCAGCTTTTGCTTTCATTTTCTTCCATTGAGTGTTATTTACTGAGCGCTTTGCTTCCAAGCTAAGGCTGTAGCAGTTTTCTTCCTCCAAACAGAGATATTGAAATGCTCGACATTAGGTACTCCTCTGAAGAATTAGAGTTCAGTTATCTGCTGCATGGCTCATTACTCCTCAAGAAGGAGGTTGGCTTCTTGTCTTTGGGAAGCCCAGTGATGTGGGACTGATTGCTGATGACTCGTTATGAATTTTCTCTGCTAGTAATTGACTGTGTTTTTTCACAGCGGGTACACAGGTACTCACTGGGGATCATTAGATTCTCTTTGTTGTCGCGTAGGGCCCTGGGTAGATTAAGACCCTCTGCACCATTGTATGACCACAGAAGGAGGTTGTGTGAGATTACTGATGAGCTGTAATTAGATGCATCTTTGCAGAGAGTCCCTGTGCTTCTGTCACTTGGATGCAGTTGTTTCGCGTCTCTCCATCCTCCTGAAGCAGTGGATCCTTTGCATCCTGCTTTGTGCATCTGGGCTCTGTCTCACTTTTTCATCCTGGACTTTAAAAAATCCTTTCTGTCTGGCTTACATTGCTCTGCTCCAAGATAACAGTATTTTCTGGTGGCAGAAGCAAAGTTCCAGTGCCCGGCTGTTGAACACCTGGCATATTTGGTGTTGTTCTCCCGTACACCGCTGTAGCTCTACTTCCATTCTGCCAAGTGGAGTAAAGAGTGGGAAGTGAAACTTGATGTAGTGCTGCAACCCCAAGTTGGACCCTGAAACCAAGTCCATGGTTAGACTGTATCAATGCATGTGAGATTTAAATATATATCTCTGATGTAGATAAAATGATGGACAAATAAAATAAAAGATGACTTAATGTGTGTACTCTAGTGCCTTTGAATGCAGTGTGGAGCAGATAACAGCAAACAGCACTTTGGTTCTCTGATGTACAGATGAGTGCAAACAGTGGACCTGCGGCTGAGGAGCTGCAGCAATGAATGTGCACAGCCCCGGCTCACTCCTGCCATCAGGTGCAGCCCTTTTGTTTTAGGATGCTTTGTAGCTGCCCAGGCTGATGCGTTCTGCTCTGCTTGCAGCAGGCCGGCAGCACGTGGGCTGTCAGCTGCTGTGGCCGCTGTGGAGACAGCGCTGCAGGTGGCACAGAGTGGCTGCCTGGGGGTGAGGGCGTGTGGCTGATACCAGGAGGTGGAGGAACCTCACCAGACTGACCAGCAAGGATGTTCTCAGGGGTTCAGGGCTGTTCAGGCACAGCATCTGGACTGAGACTTTCACTGTCCCAGTCAGGGCAGAGCAGATCCATAAGCAAACCGAGATCTTTGTGTCTGGCTTCCCCTCCCCACCCTGATGTGGCCTGGCCCAGGGGCTCTGGCAGAGAGCTGAGCATGCGTTAGGGTCAGTACAGCTCTGCTCAGCATCCTGTTCCCCATGGAATCAGAGCCGTGCCGGCAGCTTCTGCCCAGTGTTTCCAGGTGTCCTGCAGAAGGTCGCTGTCCCAACTCAGAGGCACCACAGCCTGATTCGGATCCTGCTGCATTGCTCGTCAGTGCAGTAGCAGCAAAGAGAACAGAACTCCCCTTTTGAAGATGTTTTCAGGTCTTACTCTGATCTGTGACAGGGACAGGGTTTGTGCGGGGGTAGAGACAGCCCACCTGTGTGAGTGCACACAGGGACATGGGACAGCACAGGGCTGCAGCAGGATGGGGATGTGGGATGGGGCTGATGTGAGGGAGCAGACAGCAAAAAGCAGTGGGGATAACTGTGATGAAGGGGAAGGGAGCTGTTGTTGCTGGGGTGGACAAAGCGGATGTAGGTACAGACATAGAACCAGGCTCATTTGGTCCCACTGTTGAGCAGATTGCTGCCTGTGGTGCTTTGAATTGCAGCTCTCTCGTGTTCGTTCCAGCATGCCCACACAGGACCCTGGGTGCAGATAGGAGGTGGTTGGCAGCATCAGTGAGAACCAGGCATGGTGGGAGCACGCACACAGCCGGTCCCTGCCTTTAGGTGGCATGTTCTGACTTCGGCTTCTAACAGCACATACCTGGGCTTTGAGTTCAGTTCTGCCGGTTCATCCCACCCTGTCCGTGCTGTGACCCAGTGCTTCAGCAGGGCCTGTTGAGAGGTCCTGTGGGGCTTCACTGGAGAGCAGAGCTGCCGACTGTGAAATAGAAATGCAGATGTAAGTGTGGTGCTCGCCGGGGGCAGTGCGAAGCAGCGGCTGTCTGCGTGCCTAAGAAATTCCACAGGGCATGTGGGGTGGACGTGGCTGTGTGGGGAGTGCGATTGAGCAGTGTTGTGTGGAGCTTTTTACTTGAAAGTTTCTAAAGTGGCCTTTTTTCTTCTTCCTGCAGACAACTTCAGGTACACGTGTGACATTTGTGGGAAAAAATATAAATATTATAGCTGCTTCCAAGAGCACAGAGACCTGCACGCTGTGGATGGTGAGTACTGTTTTAATGCTTAGATACCTAAGCTAGAATGAGAAGTCAGTGCCACGTGACTGTGATGAAGGCCAGATGTGGTCCTGCAGGACCTCACAGCCCTGACGTGTGGATGTGCTGCAGCATCCCTCGCTTGCCTTTGTCAGGGGAGGCACAGTCCCCAGGCTCTGCGGGGAGAAGGCTGCTGGGCTTCATTCTCTGCGTGCATCAAAACAACACCCTCTGCTGGGACCTGTGGTCCTTGCAGTCCCCCGCCTGTACTCCGGTTTATGATTAAGATGGGTATCTTACTGCTGAGTGCCCCAAGGTAAATGGTCGGTTTGGCTGCCTGCTGGGCAAGAGTTGGTTGCCTTTTGGTTTCTTACTTCACAGGTTTGTTCCCAACATGCTCCTGTGTGACAAGCGGTGTTTCAGAGTTGAGAAATACTGTTTCATTCTTGTTAATCACTGTGGTAGTGACCTGATGCTGTTCAGCCCAGTTCTTCCTATGCAGATTTAGATATGGTCCAGGCAGTGACACTCCAGACAGAAGCAGACGCCCTCCTCCAGAATCACTTCGTTTCACTTTTCTATTCTGGACGGAGCAGAAACAGCAACATACTATCTTTCATTTGCCTGCCTGTGCTTGCAGGGCATTTAAAGCCCCTCGGCGTGGAGCCCACAGCTACTGCAAACCCTCATTGCGTGTGGAGGCAGCCTGTTGGTGCTGCTCCTCACCTGGCAGAGGAGGGAGGGAGGCTTGGCAGGAGGATTCAATTGGCTGGAGCATCTCAAAAAAACAAGTGGTTTTTTACCGTGAGTGTTATCCAAAAAGGTTTCCTGCCTAAATGTGCTCTACTGCCACATAGCTACCAGAATTAAATGTGTGGGGCTAAAAGTTGCTGTGAGACAGATGTGTGTGCTCCTATCAGAAATACTTGCATAGCTGTGGCTCAGGGAGCTCTCGCTAGGCTTACGAGAGGGCTTTGGGCCTGGTTTCCACTTGTTTCCTGCAAAGCCAGTGTCCGTCATGGCTCCACCAAGGGACCGGGTGTGTGTCAGAAAACACAGGTGTGAAGCTGGAGTGCATCTGAACTTCCCATCGGGCTGTGTCCGTGTCAGAACAAAGGCCATGAGAATCTTTGTATTTTAGGGCTGGGCATGCTCAAATAGTTCCTGTGTGGATGCTGATGGGAAGAGGAGGGACTGGGGCACAGAGCCTGGTGTATTCTGTGGGGCTGAAGCGGTGCGTGAAGTACAGGAGGAAAACACGGCCATTTAAGAGGATTTAATTTCTCTTTTGTTTCTTCCCCTCCTTTTTCTATTCTGTGTTAGTTTTTAGTGTGGAAGGGGCCCCAGAAAACCGGGCAGGTAAGCTGAGATCCTTCGTGTGCTTTATTTCACAAACCTTTTCCAGCATTCAGTAGTTCAGGCACAGCAGGTCTGATTCTACACCAGGGAGTTTTGTCACTGATTGCAGTGGGAGAAAAGCATCCTCTGTTCCTCCCTGGCGTGTAAACCCCATAGGTTAATGCCCAGCCCTAGTAGATCCCAGGCTTTTGTTATAAATACAATTGATCAGGCTTCTGAAAAATCAAAGAAACAGGCATTCCTTGTCTCAGGTGATTTAGAGGTGATTTAGAGACTCGTTCAAGGCATAAATTAAGTTATTTTAAAAAGTGGGTTGGGTTCTGATTTGCTTTGAGCCGTGCTGTGAGATGTTAGGAATTCACTGGTTACTGTCTGGTAGCTGACTTGCTGGCATTCTGCATTACTGTGCCCAGTTTCAGACTTTAAAACATCATTAGGTGGGAGATGCACTGGAAGAAAATCAGAAAAGGTAAATCAGCCTCTGTTTGTTCAGTGTTTCTTCAAGCAAAATCCAACACATTATTTATCTGTAAGGCAGGTTACTGGGCTGGAAGGGGTTTATTATCTGCCTGGGGCACCTGAGGTGGAGGAGGGACAAGTCAGACAGAGGGATCACTGGGTTTGTAATTTTTGTTTTGAAATCTTGTTACAGATCAAAATATCATTACAGATGCAGGAGCATTCAGTGCCTGTGCAGCTGTAGAAGGAAAACCCGAGGGTGTTGTCAGCTCTCTTTCCGGTTCTGTTCTCTTGCAGACCCCTATGACCAGGCTGTCATAGCAGCAGAAGAAGTGAAGGAGGAGGAGCCGGAACCGTTCCAGAAGATTGGTCCAAGTATGAGTTATTTTAGAGCTTCACACCTGAAAGAGGAAGCACAAGGGTTTCAAACCTGGCATTAGCAAAGATGTTGGGACCTCAGGGGTGATGAAAGATACCTTTAGGTTCAAGTGAACACTAGCCATCACCAGCCCCGGCCTTGAGAAGTGCAGCTTTGTGATGTTTTGTGTTCAAGAGCTCTGCTAAGAGAAGAGGGAGGAAGTTTAAAGGAAAAGCAAAGTGGTTGTGATTAAAGAGGGTCCTCAGGTGTATTGGCAGAGTTGGCAGTGTTTGCATGCACACTGCCTCTGTGGTGGGTTCATCAAACATATCCAAGAGAAGCAAAAAAGGGGCCAAATTTTGCCTCTAAATTCATCTCCATTTTGGATACAGTGGAACCCTGCGTTTTGCTTCAGCTTACTGTCAGTTCTGTACTTCCCAGCACTGGCAGGAACAGAAGGTATCTGTGTGTGGTCACGCTACTCCATTTTTTCAAGTACCCCCAAAACACAGATTGGCACTGAAAACTCATTGCAAGAGAAATCAATTCCAATATAAACGTTCTGTAATTAAGACTTGAACTTGACAACTCTATTTCCTGATTCGACTGTCCCTGTTGTCCATGCATCACAAACCATCTGTAAATAGAAGACAAAATGGTCTGTAGTGTAGACTTTAAAAATGGATTCTCTCCTTTGCTTTACGCACTTACCTGCTGAGATTTCTGACAGTCTCTTGTACCTTGTTCAGTTCTGCTGGAGTCGGTCCATCGCTGCACACTTGCTTTAACTGCTGCCTTTTTTGGGGAAAAGAATTTTAGGGCATTTATAGGGCAGTGAAGTTCCCAGTGCAAGAGGAAAATGCTCTGATGTTCTTCTTTTTGTCACCTGGCCTAGTTTCTATGTAAAGAGTCAAGAAGTCAGTGCTTTTGTGAGAGGTTGTTGCACTCCTTTCTCATTTTTTTTAATGTATTTCATCTTCACAGAAACTGGCAATTATACCTGTGAATTCTGTGGCAAGCAGTACAAATACTACACTCCATACCAAGAGCACGTGGCACTGCATGCACCTATTAGTGAGTATCCTGCTGGAAATCTTTCATTACAGAGTGTGATATACAGTGGTTGGTGACGAAGATGAGGGCTGCAGGAGAGAGAATCATTTTTGTGGATCCATGCCCTGGGCCCTGTGGGGTTGCAGCTGACAGGCTGCAGATCGTGTGCTGAGCAGGGCACTGCAAAGCTGAGCTGGAATCTCCTCCAGGAACTCTGTTACCGTTAGGTGTCTGCTGTCACTGAGCTTTTACCAAAGCCCATGCCATTCTTCACGTGTTCCTTGGGGCTTGATACTTTATTTTGTTACTTAACTAAAAGCTCCAGTACCCAAAGTGTACATTAGGAAGAGACGCACAAACTTGTTTAACCTCCCCTAAATAATGAACATACATCCTAGTGGGGAAGCATCTTTCTTAGGAGCTTCTGAGAAACTATTGCGGACAGCAAGTCCAAACTGGTTTTCAAAGTCATGTGAATTACCTTGGCAGCTTGCTACTAAATCACAGGCAATGAAATATTTATTTCAGGGAGCTCTGGAAAAGGCAGTTCTCAGCATACTGCGCCACACTGAGATCTGCACTCTGGAGGGACACTACGATCTGCACTCCCCAGACAAAGGGGAGGTTGTAATGGGCAATTAAGTGTAATTCAGTGCATAAGTCTAGTGAGAATAGTTGAGGAGCTCTTGCTACATGCTGGTTTTGGGTACTTTAAAAGTATGCAGAGAAGTTCTTTGCCCCTGAACTTGTTTTTTTCATAGCTTTGCCCTGTGCTGTGTTGCAGTTCGTGTGCTGTGAACCAGCATCATTGCTCTTTTGCCCATGTTTGCCAGGCTGCCAGCTTTTTGGCTGATGATGGGGATGGATGAACGGAGCTCATTAGATGAAGTCGATTTTGTTAGCTGCTCTTCTGCAGCCAGCAGAGGGAGTGCACAGTCCTTCCTCACCAAAATGAGTTTCAGTTGAGGTCTAAAGTTACTTTAATAAGGGAGCTTTAGTTTTAGACTTATGTAGAAATAAATTGGGAGCATAATCCACCAGACCATTACTTTGAAGGTAGGCCAAGGCTTGGTGGCTCTTGACAGCTCCCATGTAGGTTCTCTGGAGTATGGATATAGACCAGGGCGATGGTAGAAGATGTGGGGCACAGAAAACCTCTGCCACCTCCCTCACACAGTTGATCTTCTTATTTCCATGGGAGTTAACCCAGTGCTTATGTTTGTACATGTAACAGTTATTTCTAAACAACCCTGCACCCTCAAATTCCACTTCCCAGCGTAGACAGCAGTCTTAACCTGGGTGTTTTCAGGTGCTCAGAAAAGCTGCTGGAAGTGAAGAGCTGCAGCTCAATGTCGTAGAATAAATGGACCCACAGACACCAAAGCTTGGATGTCTTTAATCCACCCATGTGCAGATAATCAAAGAAACATGGTGGTTGTATAGCTAAGGAGCAGTGTGCTGTGGCTAGTGTACGTTGAATCTCTGCTCCACAAGAACATATCATTATCCTCCCAGTATGTCCCATTTCAAGGGGTTTTATCACTGAGGATCTCCCTCCCTCCTCCCAGCCATCTGTAATAACTGGCTGCAGCTGCTGGTTCCATTCCAGGCTATCCTATAAAAGAAAAACACAACCATTCCTCTTTGAGAGGAATTTGGCTGAAGCAGGCTGTGCAGGTCTGACTGCAGATACAAATGGTCCATGCAGATACTTCTCCTGTGCAGAGTGCAGTCGTGGGATCATCAGCCCAGCATAGGACTTAGGGCTTGTGCTGTGAGCTTGACGTATGTTATTTGGCTGCTGTAAGTCAGGACAGTCTGAAACTAATTTGGGAGAAGTCAGAAAACCAAGCGTCAGGAGAGCTGCTGAGTGAAAACCTGAGCCCTAAAGTGTCAGGTTCTCCACTGTGTAGGGCAGGGATTTGTCAAACAGGAAGGTATGGCTTTCCCAGTTGTCACGAGTATCGGGGGAGATGGCGCACAGTTTTGAATGCTGAGGTTGGAACCATTCTTTTACCCTGGTTTGTGTAGCAGCCTTTGCAAAGAAGAAAAAGCCTGTCCCTACTTCAGATTAGAAGATTAGACTTCAGATTAGTCACAGAGAGAACGTGTCCAGTCCTTACAGCAAGTATCTTTAACTAAGAGGACACTTAAGAGCAGATCAGGATAATGCTACCATAAGGTTTAAATTCTCCTTATAAACTTTTCCCCCTTTTTTTTTTTTTTTTTACATTTTTTTTTCCTCTCTTAGTTGCCCTGACCAGTAAGATTTATGATTTACAGTGACAGACCACTAACCCTGATGAGCATACAGGAGAGGCTGTGATTAGCTCCCAGGCAGGCTGGCCCATATGTCCTCCCACCTTGCTATTGCTCTTCCTATAAACCAAGGTCCTGTGAGGTAGCTGTGAACACCTGGTTTCTGATGCAGTGCACAACTGGCTTTTGTCAGCCCCCAGCAGTCACAGGAAGTAAAGCTGAGACTCTGCCTTTACCTTGGCTGTGCCCTCATGGTTATGTGGCAAATGCTGAAAAATTAGCCTAATAGAATAAAGAATGCATTTCAGTATCACCAATCCAGCTGGTTGGATCTCTCTGCTGGAGTGTAAACTTCCCTTCCGGAGCCTGTCTTTCTGTTTTTCTGTGATAATGGATTAAAAGTTATTGAAAAGAGGCTAAAACAAAGACTCACATCCTGCAGAGTCTATGGAGCCTTTGGGGATAATTTTTGGTCAGTGCTGCTCAATATCTGCTGTCTGGACAAGCACTCTGCTGTGGGTCACTGGAATTGCTGATGCCAGATGTCTCCTTCAGAAGTCCCCTTTTGGTAGTGAGGAAATAAATAGGGCTTTTTCCTAAAGTAGAACTGAGTTGTTACTCTTTTAGAATGTTGATACTTACAGTGTTTTCGTTGGCCAACAGATCTGTTCAGTCTAGGAGGGATGTCAGATGCTGTTTCCAAAAAAAAAATGAATTGTAGGCATGTTCGTTGTTCCACGTTTGAAGGTAACTGTGCTACTGCAAACGCTCTTAGTCATTGTGCGTACAGTGCAGAGCAAACCTAGTGCGTGAGGGATGTGGACAGGCTGGAAAAGCCTCTGAGGTTGGGGTTTAGCTTCCTAAGTCCAGGATTTCCTGGTAACTGCAGATCTGGCAGTAGACTCCACAGTCGTGGAAGCGCGTGATGAGAGCTCTGGTGTCTGCACAGCTATACACTGCCATTGCTTCTGGGATGAAAATCTGATGTGATGCCAGGTCCTCAGTGTGCTAATAAGTCTTGATGGCTCTGAGCAGCCTCACGAGGCCTCCACTCACACACCAAACCCCTGTGTCAGCTCAGCATGTCAGTCTCTCTGCCTGTGCTACCCTATAGGATATCAGTCTCCAGCTTGGTTGTAGACGTGCCTGTGGCTGACGGTGGATCTTGTTGATCAGACCCTGACTTCCTGGCTTTACCTCAATTGTGTCCCATCACCCTGGACCTCCTTAAGGATTGCTGGGCTGTGTCAGACCTTGCTGATCCTTGTGAGACCAGATCTTGTCTCTGACCGTTGAATTGACCTGTCAGCTTGACCACCGACGTGCTTCATCATGGAAAACCTTCCTGATGACCCAGACTCCTGGCTGACCTGGCCGACATCTCTGTGCCTGCCCAGCTGAGGCTGTGGGATGGAATCTGGCTCATGAGACAGCCAGCCCTCCCTGCACGCTGACGACTGAGGTGCTCATGGAAATTCATCAAGCCTGACTGCTCAATTACTTTTCTTATTGTGAAGGGCACTGGATACAATTTGCTCATCAAAAAATGTTCAAACACTAACAGTGTTTCTTAAAGATAAATGCCATCAGGGCTTTTTCTCTTAAGGAAAGCAGGTCTTTGTGCTAGTATGTCTAGTATCTCTTCAGGTCCTGCCCAACCAAGCAAAAAAAAAAAAGTAGATTCCAGTTGTGTGTCTTTGCTTCCTCCATTTCATTGAGCGAAACTTGGGAGTTCACATTCTTTTTCCCACTCTCTAAAGCTGAAGTGCCTTGATTTCTTACACAGCAGAAATGTTTGTATAAAGAAGCACGTGAAGAATTTGGTAGATTTGAGCACTGGGTTTTTGCTGTGGAAAGTTCCATTTCTGATAGCAGAGGTTTGCACGTAACACACGGAATGTCAGGCCATTGCTGAGGAATCCCTTTCCATCCTGTCCATTAAAGAGAGATTTCTCTCCAGCAGCAGCGGTGCAATACCATCCGAGCCATCTGAGTGACGTTTTTAGCCGTACTTCCTGTCCATCCTGGTAAGATCTTTCTGAAGAAATGATACACAGATTGTTAGTGAAAACTTCTACCTGCAGTGTGGTGAGCTGCTCAGAGAATCTGATAACCCGTTCTGTTATGGTGGTGCATCGTGGCAGCGTGGATTTGTGTATCTTCCAGGGAGACATGCTGAAATGCCTGCTAGGCTTTCTCCTTTGCTGTTGCAGCTTGCTGTTCTTAGAGCTTGAAGTTCTTAGCAAAGCCAGGAGAGACCGCTGATCTCCGGACTGCCTGCAGTAAAGCATGCTGTGCCTTGCTTTGACTTAACTGTTCGAGAACACGTTTTAGAGAGAAAGACAGCCTTGCTGTTAACAGGGACAGAAAATATACCGACCTGTTAAGGTAATTATTTTGATGACTTAGGATCCAGCTGTAGCTTTCAGACACTGGATCTATTTATAGCTTTGTCTGATAGGTGAAGGAGAACCAAGCTACCACACTTGTGTTACTGCTAGAGCTTTGCATAGCCTGCCGTCAAGTCACTTCATGGTGACCGGTTAAGCCAGGTGAGTGCCTTGAGATTCCCAGTGGAAGGTTTGTTATTCTAGTCCTTTATTTGTCCTCTTGCCTACTCATCTGAATGCTCTCCAGTCTATTAACACCCTTTGTGAAGGACACACACCAGTGTGGGGCCCAGGGAAGGAACAAAAAGCTAGCACTGTCTCCCTGATCCTTTTTATGAGTGCCCTGTTGGTATACCCAAAGGGTTCCTTAGTGATTTTAGCCACAGCATTGCCCTGGGAGCTCCTCTACAGTCATCGTGACCATGCACTGCAGCCACCACACTCTTTTCTTCTGCTGCCAGGGAGAACTCCTCTGTCCTTTAATTCTAACCTGTATCACGGTGCACTCAGTTTACCAAGTGACTGGAGATCATCCAGTGAGACTTAACATCGGTGTTGCTTCTTTTTTCTACTAACTGTTGGATCTCTTAAAAACTTTTAATGAAGCTTGGGGTGTTACTCAAGGTCACTGATTTAAATAAGGGATAAAAGAACCTGTGTCTCACTAAGTTTGACCTGGTGGAGATTCACAAGCACCTGAATCTCCTCTGGTGCCCTTCCTTTCTTCATTGTGCCACCTTCAACTGGGAAGGCATCCCAGCTGCTTTCTGAGAAAGCTGCAGAAGTTCTCTAGCAGCGATTCGGGGATCTCCACAGCGCCGTCTCCAGTCTTGCTGCAGATTTTGAGGCAGGAGGTTTTTGTAACCATTCAGCAATTCCGTGCTTTCATTTGTGGGAGAATCTTGAACTCGGCTTTTTCATCAGCCTGAGGCTGAGTTCCACAACAAAGACTTCTTACCAAAAATAGAACAGAGGAGCTGTGTGACCATCTCTGCACGTGTTGCTTAGTCTTCAGATGGAATTTGTCATCTGGTGAGCTAAAGTAAAGCATTTTTCCAGTGAGTTATTAGCGTCCTCCAGACTGCTAGTACCAATACTCTTTTCTCTATCTTACTTCACTGATTCAAACTCTGCCATGTGTTGGATGGAGTGGCCTTCTCTTTGGGGCCTGAATTTGAAGTGTACAGCTGGAGAGTGAAAGGACTAACGCCAGGTCTCCTGCTGCGTCACGGATTTGCTACCAGGCAGCCAGTCTATTCCTTCCTGATATAAGCCACCACATCCTATTCAGTTAAGATGGGAGAAGAAGGATGTCATTTTGGAGGCTTTCGTATCGTTCAGACTTCTTCCTTCAGATCTCACGAAGCAGTATCTGGACTGCGGAGGGCTTGTGAGGACTGTTTGTTCCTGACGCTGGATACTTGGCTGATTGCTTCTTCTCTCAGTTGGTATAAATTGGGAGATAAACCAACAATTTGGGAGGCAGGGCCTTGAAACTAGATGACACATAAGCAGGAAGTTGTCATACCTGAGTACATACTTGCTGGCAGTTTGACAGTAAATGGAGAAGGAATGAAGTCCAGGAAGCAAAAGCAAGCGTCCTGCCTATTCAGCTGGCAAGAGAACAAGCAGAGAAGAGGTATCTTGACCCAAACTATGAGAAAACCTAGTGCAGACTCCTGCTGAAGTACACTAAAACACGTACAGGGAATGTCAGCTTGGAGCTCTGTAACAGATAAAATGAAGCAAAAAAGCATTTCCTTGGAGTACCTGTTTGCAAGTTGCTTTGAATATAGACATCATCACTCTGCCCTGCTGCTGACCACTGGCAGGGAGGCACAGCTGAGGTTTATAATGTCTCGTGATTTTGGACATGTGTGCAGTCCCAGGCTGTGACTTCTCTCCTTACCCGGGCTGTTGTGCTGCTGTGGCCGTGCATGGCTTAGAGCTGCTCAATTTGTTCAAGTGTTTCTGAGTTACAGTACAGGATTAGCAGGTGCTACTGTTACCCATTCCAGCTGTAGGCATCCCAGATTATCACTCAAGTATAGAAATTGCTGCTAATGAGCTTTGGCTGTGGGTAATGTGAACCCTGTTCCTTGGTGATTCTTGGCAGATGGTTGCAGTGGCACTTGGCTTCAGGAGCCATATTCAGATTTCAGTGGAAGAAATCCCTGAGGTGAGGGCTGTTGTTAGGCCGTTTCTCCATTTTTGTAATTTTTTCTAACCCATGCAGCCCAGACAAAGGGCTGTGCTCCCAAAGGCTTTTTGTGTGACTTCTGGCATTCAAAATTCCTGGTGATCCTCCCTGTGCATCGCAGAGACTAAAATGTATGTCGGATAAATTCATATCCCAGTAATACCTGGGATTTCTCCATATGCCACCAGTATTTGTGTGGAGATGGGGACCAAAAGGCCTTTTCGGACTTGCAGGATGAGAACGCTTCCTTGTAATTCATTCCTTTACATTATGTGAGGCAGACAAGGAGTGTAGCTGTGAATCTCTAGGATACGTGTAAGGCTCAGGGAGCAAAGGTGTAAGCCTCTCCCCATGCAGAGCTCTGACTGGCACATGAGAAACCTGCGTTTGAGGTTCAGTCTTTTCCTGACAAAGAAATGGAGCACAAAGATGCAGGTACACCCAGCCTGGCCATGGAAGTCAAATAGGACTCCGAGGTGGATGGGGTGATTCCTACTAGAGGAAGAATGGGTTGGTCACATAGCAGTTAAGGGTGTGGAAGGGAACTAACTAAGCTTCAAGAATTGTCCCCTTGGGTGAGTGGGGAAAACAATTTTGTTACATGGGATCAGTGAATCCACAGATGCTGCAGGTCCCCATGCAAGGGATTCGGGAGCATGGCTGTTAGAAAGAACCCTCCCAGAAGGCACACGAGCTGGGAGCTGACTGACTGTCCACGCACTAGTTCTGAGTGTTCATATCCAGAGTTCTCTCGATCTCCACTCTTCGTGGCAGTGAAGACACAGGGGAGCCAATCCAGCAAAAAAACACCGACTTCAATAAACCGATGTTCCACCCTCCTGCACCGCACCCCTTCCGGTGTCCCACCGACATCCCAATCCCAGATGTTCCGCGCTCCAAATTCTGGATCCCCAGGAAGCAAGGCCATCACAGGTACCAATTGCCTTTCTACCATCAACTTTCTTAACTGCTTGGCGTGCGGCCCTGCCATGGGTTGGCTTTTGACCCTTCCTGGGCTCAGTCTGCTCCACCTGTGACCGTCCCTGAAAAGTTTCTCCAAGAAGCAGCTGAGGGGTTTCGATCCTTTAGCACAATATAAGTACAATTTTAGATCAGCCGTAGGTCTTTATAACCCAGCGACAAGCTCTTGTTTTTTAAAGCATCGTGCTAACCACAAGGTGCAAAGAACCCTGTTTCAAATCCTGGTGTCACAAACAGAGGAGAGCTTTCTGACAAGGATTGGCTTTATTAGCTTGTCAGGTGCGGGGATTTGGGTTGGGTTGTTTGGGTTTAATTTCAGCTTTATTTGGCTTTTAGTTTTCATTTCTCTCAAGCTGATATTTGCAGGGTTAGGCCTGTGCCTTAGCAAGTGAGATGGAGTACAGGTGTTTTCTCAGTGCTCCGCTCCCCACAGGAACCACTGGGAGATAAGCTGGGCACCAGCAGAAGAAATAATTGGATGGAACCATTGCAGAAGTGTCAGGAAACTCAAGGTAGATCCTCCTGTAGTCCCTGTTCCATCCTTCCGAACGAGATCAAATGTAAAAAGGAAAGAAATAGGATACAAGATGTCTGGAAACGTGAATGCTACAGCAGGGAAGAGCTCGGGTACATCTGTGGGGTGGGTTGATGCACATTCTGTCCTAGTGCAGAAGAAGGGCTGGTTAATTAGCTCCTTAAACACCCCTGAAATGTTTGGCATGGACAGATGCAGGGAGGCAGAGATGGAAGAGGCCACAAGATGCTGAACAAGGTAGTTTTTGTCCGATTCACATCCACAGCTGCCAGATGCTGTAGTGAGCGACCTGTCTTACAGCTTGTGGGTCCCGAAATTCCATGTTGTTACTGTACCTCGTAAGAATGTATTTGCTCTGAGTCCTGGTTTGAGGTCTGTCTGGTTCAACCAATTTAGGTGGCCAAGCTGGAGAACCGCTTTCATTTTTATGTGAACTTATGATGACTTCTTCCAGTCTCTTTCAGAAGCAGAAAGAGCCTAACTGGGAGTTACCCTGGGTCCAGATTTATCTAAGTAATAACCAGGAGATGATGTATATAAGCGGACATCTTTTTCCCCCACTTCTCTAAAGGGTAGAGACTTCGAGCTGTTCTCTTCCTGTATGTGGGAAGGAATCTCACGATGCTTGAGTCTGGTAGATTGATCTTCAAGAAACAAATACCTGCCTGAGGGTCTGACCATACCTGTCTGGTGGTGTGTTTCCCATGGTGTCTTTCAAGGCAGCTTCTTGTGCACATGCAGTCTGAGCAGCATACTGGATTTCTGATACAAATGCATTGACCATTACACCTATCAGGAAGACAGTCTCCAGAAGGGATGCCTTCCAAGTGCAGCAGTTAGAGGCACTCCATGTGGGCCTGGGTAGTAGCAGGGATGGTGGGCTACCACTCCACTGACCCGTGGTGGATTGGCACTCTGCCTTTATAGAGGGTTCTGCTTCACATGCATACAGTTGAGGTACAGAGAGGAGAGAGAGAACTTGTGTCCACTGCCCTCTCCTGTGCAGGGGGGGATACAGTAAATCCAGGGAGATGCGTTCTTACAGCCAGACACGGCAGAATAAAAAGGGCTGGGGATGAGGACAGAATAACCATGCAAATTTTTTACAAACAATTTTGAAAACCTCCACCTCAATTTCGCTTGTGACGTAAGCCAGGATTTGAACCTAGGTCTCTTCAGGGGTAGGTTGGCCAAGTCCCATCTCGTCATGGTTTCGTGCTCCCACTGTGCCATCTGGTTTGCTGGTTACATATGGCCTCTCCTTTGTTATTTACGTGTCAAGGGGGACAGACAAGATAACGTCTCTGGTTCCTTCTCAGCCTTGTTTAATGTGACTCTGCTTAATGGATTTGATTACCAAGTTGTCCTCGTCTGCATTTTAGAAAGAATCAGGAATGTGGTAGGTAGCCTGAGGAGCCTGCTCAGCACTGGAAGGGTCCATTAAAGATTCAGGAGCCAAAATTCATGGGCTGGAAGCTTCATCTTCAGATCTTTTGTAGCCACATCAGACAGAAGGGCCCTGTGTGGGGGCCCTGCTGAAGCCCAGAGGTGCCTGGGCTCTCAGTGTGAGGAGCAGCACCACAGGGCTGACTGCTCCAGCTGTCTGCAGAAATACCAAATAACACAGTTACCCAAAATCAATTTGCAGCAGTCCCCATCAGTCTTGAATTAAATATTTTTTTCCCCACATACCCTCCCTATGCAGTTTGCCCAGCAGGGCTTTGCTCAGCCACATTCAGGTGAACCCACTGGGTGACATATGAGAAGAGTCTGTGCAGCATAGACCACACACCTTAGTTTGGCAAATTCACCTTTCATGTTGCTAATTTCTGGTTGATCTTTTGAGTCACTACAGTAAATACACTTTCCCAGATACTGCAAACCCAGCTGAAGTGAGGCAACACTGCACACTACTTGTATTGCTGAACTTGTGCTGAGGCACACCGAGCTGAGAGGGATGGCTGGCACCTCTAACCCTAAGTGTTACCATGCAGTGATATTTCAGGACACTGCACCCTTGCCCACTCGAGGAGTCCTTCCATTGCAGTTACTGGGAGCAGATGGGCCCTGTGTGTCAGCAGGGTGCCACAACAGGGCCTGCCTGCGTGGCCTTAACAGGGTAAGGCAGGTAAATGTTACTGTTGGGAGGCACAGCAGGTCAGAGGATCCACAGAAGCTTTTCCAGACTCTGGGACAGCCCGTGAGTCCTCACAACTTGAACATTTCCAGATGCTTAGCAAGGGAACGCTGATGACTGGGCAGCATGGGGAGAGCTGGCATGGGGATTCAGTAGGTGACTCTCTCAGTGTCATGGTGAGGACCAGAGTTCCATCTGCGGGCCTGGACACTTGTGCCAGAAGCTTTGAGGGCTGCATGTTGCCTTCAGGAAGGGTGAGATAACGATGGGGTTTTTCTGCAGGAAGGAAAGCCATGACCTTTCTGGTTCAGTCAGGACTGGTGTCATAGGCTCCTTGAGAGCCGCTGCAGGCCCCCTCAGCCAGAAGGCAATAAAATAAACTAACATTTCTGTTACCTCTTCAGTGAATCTAGCCCATTTTCCTCCAAAATGAGATGATATTGGACTTTTTGGCTATATTCAGGGAATGCAGTTATGTGGCACGGAATGTTGTGTACCTCCTTTCTGTGTAGTCCTATGTCCAGTGTTGACCAGTCACCATCCCTGCTTTGTTTCTCCACCCAGCAGAAAGTGCTTTCAGCAGGAGAGTGGAAGGCAAAGCGCAAAACAACTTTGAAGAAACAAACAGCAACTCCCAGAACTCCAGCGGTAAGTGTGCTCCCAGCCCGCCATCGCTTCCCACATCCCTCTCCAGAACAGGAATCAGCTGTGATTGGTGATCATGTATGTAGGGAAACTGCTTTGTTGCAAGAAGCTGCCCTTCCTGTGGTATTGTCCTCCTGTCGCTCCTCTCCAGCTTTATGATGATTGGGGATCCTGCTCCCAGGTCGAGTACTAACGTACCTGGATAGTTTTTTTCAGTGGGGAGCAAAGAGGTAGAAAAGGGGAATGTGGATGGAGATAAAGCAGTATTCTTTCTTTGTGCATCAGTGACGTATTTGTGAAGCAAATCCATTTGCAGCAAACAAGAGAGCTCTGAGCACCATCAGTAGAACAGCAGTTTGCATGTTACAGTGATGCTAACTGTGACACTGTATTTACAAATCCCTGTAACTTGTGTCCAGCTGTTTGTGACTTTGCTGTATGGAAGACGCAGTATAAGAGCTGTGTAGATGTGGGAGCAGAGTTTACCCGCTTTCTACAACTTCCTTTGAATTTTAAGGCCAAGTAGTGGTAACTGAACATAACCACTGGCTTGGACAATCTCTAAGACAGCACCTTTTATAGTCTTTACAAGATTTTCATACTGTCTGTGTATCCCTTTGCCCTTAAGTGAAAAACTGCCTTCTCATGCACTCCCTAAATGGAGCTTAACAGACAGACCAGAAGTAATGTAATTTCAGCATCTTGATGCAGAGATAAATAAAATGCCAGTAGAAGAGGCTGGCCTCCGTCCATTCCCCATGCAAGGGCACCAAAACACGTGGTGTTCACAGTGCTGCTGCCTGCAGTGGACAGGTAAGGGAAGGGATTTCTCCCTGGAGTGGGTTGCACCATGTCTGCAGTGGGGGTTTATGTCTGCTCTGAGCCAAATGAGGGGGCTCTACAACTGCATAAAAAGGGAGCGGAGGGGTGTTGGATAACCTGCTTACAGTAGCAGAGTGGGTGATATTGAATGGGCAAAAAAATTGTTTGTTTCTAAAATATTGAGCTTTGTGTTTTGGGAACCGTCCTGTACTAACCCAAGCCTTCACCACAATTACAGCTGTTCATTCGGGAACAGAAAAACCTAAAGAAAAGAGATGTAAGCAGAACCCATCAGGTGAGCTTGTCTCTGTGTTTCAGGTGCTTGTACTTTCCAGCCCTATCCCACTTGGGAAGCAGCAGTGAGGAGAGCTTGGCTGGCCAGGTCTGTGTGCAGTCAGCCAGGGCAGGCTGTTAAATGCGACAGAAGGCAGATGTAGTTCGGTGACTGCCGGGAGTTGTTAGCCTGACTTGCTGCTCTGAAAGTGGCCACTTGCCTCTTGGCAAGCCTGCTCCCCATGCCTTGTCTTCTGTAGGTAGTATGAGTGCTTTGTCTGGAGGGCTTTAAAGCCTTTACATGCACATCTTTAAAAGCCAGTGTGCTTTTTGGGCTTCTCACTTCTCTGGGGCCCTCTGAAAACAGCAGCCTTTGTTTTTTTCCTGTCAAGTAGAGTCTATGTCATTATGGAGGAAGGAAAGAATTATCTTCCTTCCTATCAAATAACTTGTACCTAAATTCAAGACGGGTGTATTGTAAAACCTCCTGCCTGCAGACGTGCTCATGATAAGTTTTTCAGGAGGATAAAAGAACCTGTAGTGTGGGAAGAGGTCCAGGAACTGCTGACAAGAATTACACGTAAAACTACTGAATGGCTGCACTGAATAGTCCAAGAATTTAGTTCTGCCTGAACTGCTATCAAATACTGACCCGCTGTTGCTATGACACATCTCACAGACTCTCCTCATCGTCTCCTTGTACCAACTCACACCATGCTCATCCTTCTGAATCTGTTTACTGCAACTCTTAAAGCTCATAGTGAAAAAAAAAAAAAGCAACAAAGACTTGAAATTCTTAGAAGTTGTGCAGTTGATTTAATACGATGTGCTCATCTTCTTTCATTGTAAGAATTGTTTCTGCCTGCACCACAGATACGGTCAGTTTACTTCAGTGGCTCAGCTGCTCAGGACTGGTTTGAGGGGATTTGAGCTCTGGTTGGAAGCACTTCCTTTCTGATTTAGGTAGCTGACGTGCTCCCTGCAAGCAGACAGGTGCATGGGGATGTATAAACTTCTTCCCCTTCCCTCCTTCCTATGTCTTTCCCACATCCTCTTCCCTAGCCCTGCTTTTCCCTGTGATTCCATCTTTGTGCTGCTTCCTTTGTGTCTCATTCAGTGCTCTTTTTCAGCTCTTCTGCCAAACCATCTCCTCTCTTTTATTTCTTTGTGTTCTCAGGAGTTAATCTGAATGTTCTCACTGGTACTATGCACTGGTGTATGGAGGCTGTGGAAAGCTCTGTGGGCATATATGTGCTTGGGTGTCCAAGCAGAGCTCTCTGTAACTTTGTTTTGAAGAGCTGCCGTATCATTATATCCCCATTTGCTTCTTTCCCTGGCTGTGTTTCAGTGGCCGGAACAAACCCCGTGTGGCACAGTGTTCACATGTGTGATGGGAACTGTTGGAGTAGCTCTGGCAATGTTGGCTTGTCTTCTCTTATGCTCCAGCCAGCAGATTTCACACAGGCAGGGTAGCAGCTGGCGATAATGTGCAGAGAATGACAGGACGGACCCTCCCCTCTCCTTCCATCTGCTGCTTATCACCAGCTCTGCTGCTGAAAAGTACAGTCCCTGGGCTTGGGAGGTGAATCCATGTCCCAGTTGAGCAGCCTGAGAGCTGCGTGGTTTGGCCTTGTTAAATGCTTGATTCTCTGTAACGTGTGCTTGTTGTGGATGTTAATTTTGTGGTGTGGTGTTACCAAAGAAGGCAGCAGAGTCTTCTGTGGTCACTCAGGCAAATTATGCTGACACCATCCCAGCTGCAGGACCACACGTCTAGGAGAGAGAGGCAGTGAGGGAGAGGACAAGCAGAGCAGGGTCAGCAGCTAACACTACCTAGCATGGACGTGGAAGCAGTGCTGCGGGGAGCCCTAAGTACTCCTAAGGGAGTAAGGCAGCTAAAATGGAAAGTGTTGAAATCAAGATGTCACTTCCCTGTACACAGCCCCACTCCTTGTCATAGTGAGTTCAGGTACATGGTATCCTTAGCTGAGAAACCTGGCATCTTACTGCCCGTAAAAGAGCAACAGGACCAGGGCTGCTTGGCAGAGCCAAGCTTTGTGGCTGCTTTAAGTCCATCAGCACAGAAGGGGACCTTTTCCCGTCAGGTCACGGTGTAGCCACAGAGTGGATGGAGGACTGTTCAGCTGCTGCCCACCTCATTCAAGGGAGGGATGGAAAATAGGCTCTACAGCTTCTTGTTTTTTGATGAAATCTGGGGGTTCTGTAGTGCTTGGAAAGTGCTGTCTGCTAAGATTTGTTTCCTTGAGCCACCTCTGCAGCACGGCAGCCTCGCAGCAGTCTCCGGTCACACAGAGCTTGTTGTTATTCACTGCTGAACTAAGCAAGGCCCAGAAGCAATGGCGTGGCCTAATTGTGAAAGATGGAACTGGCTTGTTGCAGTGCTGTTAATCATCCAAGGCAGTGCAAGGTCGCTTTCAAGAAAACACTCCTTGGAGTGTCATTTTGCTGAGTCTTGACATACTCAGGGTTTTTCTGCACTAAATGCTCAAGAGGCAAAAAAAATATTTGAAGGCCAGCTTGTGAAATACTCCAGCGATTGCCATCCTGAGTCTGGTGTGGAAAAAGCCCCGGAAAAGGGTGAATGTATGTGTTTGTGCTCAGCAGGGAAGGCTGCTGCCTTCCTCCCTCCCCTCTCCCAGCAGAGCGTTTGGCTGTGGCTGTGCAGCCTGCTCCAGCAGTGGCACGGAGTAACCATGGGTGTGTTATGGCCCAGGCTTCTGGGTCCTTGCTGTCTCACTTCTTGTCTGACTTCAGAAAGCCTCAGGGGCAATGATTTCGTGTTTAGAGCACGATCCAGCTTTAAACCTCTGACTTGGACTTCGTAGATGATTCTGTGATAGAACAAAGAATTTGTGGTGACACCACCTTTAAGCTAAGAAGGGTGAATGAAGCTACAGGGCGCCAAGAAGAAATGAAAAGAAATGAGGCAAAAAGGAGAAGGGGAAGTTCTTTAGTTCAGATACCTTAAAGTACAGCCTTTGAAAGAAACAGAACCTACTGGAAAATGACAGCATTTGTTGATAAACTTGCTGTACCTAAATAAGATTTTTAGGGTATGTTCAATGAGGAAATCAAGCAGTAGCAGTGTGATAGGGAGGAAGGGTGTCTCTCCGGCTTAGCAGCTTTAGTTTAATGGAAAGTGGCAAAAAGGCTCAGTGCAAATGAGCTTTAGACTCACAGTCTGAATCTCTTCTGAAGGTTTGTTTGGTGGTGATGGGAGCCCACGTGATGTCTGCTTGGTTTCTCTCTTGTTGGCCTTACATCCTTTTCTACTCTTGGTAGTGCCACCATCACGTAGCCCATCCAGTTGGGTTTCCTTTGGCTTGTGTGTGTGCTGAGGAGTCCACACCAGCCCCACAGCCCCGGGCTTCTGTCCCTCGGTGTGGGACAGCCCCGAGTGTGGTGGCGTTGGATACTTCTTTCTCCATTTGCAAATCTGAGAAGGAGATGGGGGTTTTATTGAGAACATGAGAGTCCATATTGGAAGAGAAGTCAAAGTAGTGCCAATATAGGGATCCCCTTCCTAGAGCACGGTGCACTGTGAGCAGGGGGCTCAGAAGCTGACATCTCACAAGGACAGGGATCAGGAAAGCCCTGGGTTCATCACCACGTGGATCCTGAGCATCCCTCCCTCCATCCTGGGAAGATTTCTGAGTTGTGTGATGAATTTATATTTTATCTCCAGTTCTAGCAGTGCATTTTTTTGTTTGTGGCAAACTGTGGACTGCAGTGAATCTTTGTCTTGGAAAATGTTTCAGCGTTTTGAGAACAGTAAGCAAGTTTTCAGAAGCAGGCAGTGCCTTTGTTACCAGAGCTGGCTGATTGGAAATCAGACCAGCAGCGTGTTTCCAGGGATCACAAACGAGAGGCCTCTGCAGTGCACTGAGGATGCCGTGTGTTGTAGTCCTGTGGTCCACTCAGCTGCCGCATTTCTCCCGTCTCCTCAGAAGCAGTTTCTGAAGGAGGAAGGCATGGCTCACTGCAGCAAAACCCAGCAGCAGCAGCGCCAGAAAATGCAGGCAGTTAAATAAGGCATTGAGCACAGCTCAGCAGCTGGGGTTGATCCTTCATTTCAGTGGGCTGTGCATTCTGGGGAAAAGTGTGTAACCTTACAGCATGTAAGTGCAGCTTGTATTGTGGTTCCTTTTGTGTTTTCCCCCTCAGCTCCCTGTTGCCATCTGATAAACTCAGCGTTCTGCTACCTGAGGTAGACATCTTACAGGTAGAGCCCGGTCAGGCTCATGCTTTCCAATATTCTGGCTCCTCCACTCAGGATGTCAGTGCTTATACTTATCTGCAACCGATTCACTTTGTTTCATTGATACAAAAAATGTTTTTCCTTTCAGAAGTTGGTACAGGTTTATGGTATATTGTAGTGATAGACTCTGTGTGTGCCAGGCTTTGTATGCGAAGGTGCTCGTGTGCTGAATGCCGCATTTGCCCACTCACCTGTTCCGCAGTAGAGTGGTGGCAGTGTGCTGATTGATCCGGAGGTTTCTAACAGACTTCAGTGCTAACATATCTCAGCCCCAAAGTTTGGTGTTGCAGCTGTCGACTAATACACTCAGCTAATAACTGTTTAAACCAAGCGACTGCAAACATGTGCTGCTAGGTTAATTCAGCGGAAGAAATGCATTTTCCCCACACTTGTTAGAACAGAACTAACCGTATCTCGGCACGTGATGGAGCTCTGCCCCCAGCTCTCTTCTGGCTCCAGCTCCTGCCCGCAGCTCTGGAACATGGCTCTGCTCTGCACTGCCCGCGCAGCTCTGGGTTCTGTTCTTCCTGCCCCCGGCTCCGCTCGCCCCATCTTTGTGCAGCCTGCCAGCACTCACCATGCTCCAATCTCACAGCACTTCTCAGCAGCCACCAAAAAAAAAAAGCACCCCTGTCCCCAGGTGGCAGTTCTCCGCGTCCCAGCTTCCTGAGCAACAAGATTCTTACATCCCAGTGCTCCTTACTTACTTAGCAGAGCCTGGTATTTCACATGAACAGATGTAAAATGCATTCGCTATGCTCTGAGGCTTAAAAAGAGCAAAGATGTGCTCCTCTAGGTGCGAGCTAGCGAGGCCTGGTTGGAGCACAGCTTCTCAAGGCTTTGTGCAACCCGACACACACATGCCCAGCCCTGGAGAGCCATGTGGCCGTGCCCCAGCCCTATGGAGCTGCTGTGACAAACACACGGCTGCGGTGATACTCACCGTGCCCTTGGGCTGTCCCACTGAAGTACACATGGGTGCTGCTTCCCCACATACTCTGTGTAATTCTTCTGAACTGATTTTTCCCAAACAGAGCCTTACACCTGTGGAGCTTGTGGAATCCAGTTCCAGTTTTATAACAATCTCCTGGAGCACATGCAGTCCCATGCAGGTAAGCTGGGCACCTCGACTCGCTTAAAGCAGAGAGAATGACATTCTGCTCTGATGCCTGGTGTTGGCCCTGCTGTGTGTCAGTGCAGCTTCATAGAATCATAGAATGTGAGCTTCCCGTGCTCACAGTTTCCAAAGCCCCAGGAGTGCCGCCTTCAGTAAAAAGATCCTGGAAGGCTGAAACAGCAGTTGCAGCAGTGTGAGGCTCCAGATGTGTCTGCTCCCTTCCTTAGGAAGAGAGGAATTCTGCCATTCCAGCACATCCCACAGCTCTTCTCTTTACCCAGAGATACCCAGGGAGTGCTGCCTTTATAAGCACTGTTCCTACAGCAGAGGAAGCCTCTCCTCCCACAAACAGGGCAGTTCTGTTCAGGCAAAGCAGGATGCTCTCAGGGCAGCAGAGTGGCTGCCTAACTCTAGAGTTGGCCTGCACGAGTCCCTTTCTCTGCTTATGCGTCCTGGAGTTCTGCGAAGGGCTGAGATGTGCTCTCAGAAGTGTTTACCGTTTCAGCAGCTGTGTTCCTTTCCTCCTCTACAAAAGAAAATTCTGAGGAGTAGTAATTCTGCTACTTTATTTCTAAGCCACCTTTTTTGTTTTCTCTCACAGTACATAACAGAAGATTTTAGCATTTCAAAGCCAAAGCGGTATCAAAGGCAGCATTCAGAATATTCAAAAACATAGAAAAGAGGATATTTTTTATATATGCAGACTTTTTTTTTCTCCATCTTGATTGAAAATGGAAGGGAATCAGTGCAGGTTCACAAAGAAATTCACCTCTGGCAGACCTGTGCTCTCCAACAGAGCTGCTGTGTTGCAGTGCACATTCTGTGCTTCATTTGTGCTCAGATTGCAGGTAAGCCCTGAGCAATGGCAGGGTAGGACAGGTTGCTCGAGGAAAAGCGTGTATTCCATTCCGCACCAGCAATCTTAATCACAGCTCTTATTTTGTTGTATTTTAGTTTTAGTCTTGATTTTAATGGCAGTGTTCCCGGAGTTCTCCCTGTGTGCAGTTCCTCAGGTTCTGCTCCCCTGGCAAATCTTAGTGCAGGCTCTGTGTGTTGTTCAGAAGCTACTTTATTTTTTATCTTTGCAATGCTATGGGTAGACTTTCAAAGCGGTTTGTTGAAAGACAGCAGAAGCTGAGCTTTTCGGTTGCTGCTTTCTGTTAGAGGATGAACCGACTGGTGTGCAGTGCCTTGGCATTGTGCTGCTGAGCAGCAGTGCTGTGCTCAGGGCTGGTGCTGCTCTGTGGTGCTGGGCTCTGTTCTTGCCCTTCATCGGTGGTGATTCCTGCTTGCCTCCTGTGCCCTGGATGTCCTCCTCCTTGTTCTGGTCCCTGCTGAGTTGTGGTGCTAAGTGACACCGAGGAGCTGTAAAGCGGCGACTGAGGCTCAGGTGTGAGGGTGAGAAGGGCAATCCAGTGGCAGGCTGGGAGCTGTCTAGAATGTTGAGCTAATGGTGTCTGCAGCTTCTTCCTCCTTGCTTCCTTACAGATGATCAGTGGCCTCTGGTCTCACCTTGGTTGCAAAGGGATCGGGTGTCTGTGATCTGAGTCCCACACAGTGTCACCTACACCAGTGGGTAACCCCCTCTCTCCAGCTCAGTGTTACTGCCATTAAACTCCGTTTTTTGCCCCCTTCTCTGTCTCTTTGTAAGACACAGTGTTCTGCTTGTTTGCTTCCCTCTGAACATTTCACACTTGCTTAAGCACTTTCTCCAGGCTGTGCCCATGCTGTGCCCTGGGAAGCAGCCATCCCCATGCAGTGTGTGCTCACGCCTTGGCCTCCTAGGGAAGCAGCAGCCTTTCCTCCAGCTCTGCACCTGTACCGCTGGGTGTTTGCTACTGTGGGAGAGGGCAAAAGAAAGCGAAGGGGCATGAGAGGTGCAGCCAGCTTTGGTGGCTCTCTGGTTCTGGAGACTGAGTTGAAGCAGAGCAGCAGTGAAGGCGACACGGTGTGGAGTTACTGGTCACACTTTTGTTGCTTTGTGGTCTGTTAGAACTTGGGGGTTGGCAAATCCAAGAAGCAGCAGCAGCGCAACATCTCTGCAACCTGGGGAGGCAGAGACCTCACTGGTTAGCAGAACTGGTGGCATAGGATCCCCATGCTGGGAACACTGGCATAGTAACCATTTGTATGCCTGTGTTCATGATATATTTCATGATGAGTTTAGAGATCCAGTGAGCCCATAGGTGTCAAATGTGCCCTCCCCTGATGTGTTTGAGTCCTGCTTGGCTTCCTGTGTCTGATGCAAAGGGCTCATCTCTTCCAGCTGAATGCAGCATGTCCACTGAGCCCTTATTGCAAGTGGTCAAAGGGCAGGGAATGTGTTGCTGGCTGTGAGGAGCCAGTGCAAGGAGGTGTTGGCTCCTGAGTCATTCAGAGGGCTGAGCCTGGAGGCTAAAAGGTAATAAGGAGAGATTATAGCTCCATAAAGCAGCTGCACAATGAGAAGAAGTAATTAGAATGTAAATTGGAGGCTGAAAGGCAGAAATAGAACAGTGGAACATCAGGAGAAGGAATTTGTTCTGTAATTACACTGTACAATATACAGCTTTGACTCCCTTTAGGGTACTTTGTTCAGGTCGAGTGCTACTGTATAATGCCCCTCCTACCATCTAGAGCTAAAAGAATAAAAAGACAGCTAGGCAGATTCTGGATTAATGGATTGGAGGCGTGAAGAAACATTGAAGACCCATAATATGTGTAGTTCACTGACTGCCCGATAAGGAAGAGGAGACCAAAATGTACAGATCTCATTAACACCACACTGAATGCCAGCGGATATTTACACATCATAAACCCCTTATTACTGTAAAATAGATAAAGAGTTGGGGAGAGTAAATTCAGAGTTTTTCTCCCCCCCTCCAACTCAAGATAAGGAAGCCTTCATGTTGGTAGACCTGAACAGTGAACGAAGTTAATAGCCAGCATTCCTCATTTTCCTTTGTCTATCCCTCGATGTGTGGAGTTGCAGCCACTTGTGACATTGGGTCAGGAGCCATCAGGGCCAGCAAACATTGCAGGACGAGCAGTGCCTTGTACCTCCTGCTCACTGTGTCTCTGCCACACGTGCGAAGACCACCTGTGGCTGCAGTGCTGAGCTCAGTGATGCTCCCCAGTCAGCAGCTGCCACAGCATACCGTGAGTGCCCTGGGCACTTGTATTCCTTGGGGCAGCCCCACATTCTGCCTTGGTCGGGCTCTGGTTCTGTCATACTCTGTATTGCTGTTAGGTCTGTTCAGGGCTCATAACAACTGACCGTTAGCAAGGTTTGTGAATGCCCCAGCAACTGTCATGCAGAGCTGGTCAGATTTGACAGGACTTGCTTGCAAAGAAGAGGACAGTGAAGTTTCACTGCCTGATTGCTGGTCTCAAGATTCTTGCCATACTCCCTTCTCTGCCGGGCCATTGCCACACGTAAGGAGAGCACCTTGGCTCTCTCCTGCTTGTTCTGGTGGGCAGCCCACTGCTGTGGCAGCACCAGGTGAACCTGGCAGCAGAGCAAAGCCCACATCCCTGTGCGTGCCGTAATAAAGCATCCTTCTAATATGCTACCATCTGGAACACTGGGGCAGGCTTCAGTTCACTGCATGCTGGTTTATGTAGATGACAAGTGTTGCCATCTGAGCTGGTCTTCTTGAATTTGCTTTAAAATCAGTGGAGGAGTCATAGACTCCAGGTGAGCTCAGAGTCTGTTGGATCTCCTCCTGCAGGAGGCACCTTGTTCTGGATGCATGGATCACGCTGTAAGCCTGTGTCACACTGCTGAGCCTAAAAGAAGCCCCAAAGGGGTCACCTTGAAGGGAGGCATGTGTAACAGAGATGTGCAAAATTAGACAAGGTGTGTCCAGCTGTGATAAGTAAAGGATCAGTTTTGTCTTCCTTGTTCTTTTAATTCCATCCTTCTGTTCAGCTTGGTCATCAGTCTCCCCATCTTCCTCCTTTCTTTTCCACCTCTCTTCATTATGCTCTTTAATGTAGCTTCAGAGACTGTATCAGAGCACAACTTCATAGTGAAGCATACTAACAACTAGAAGACTCCTTGGGGAGGGCAGTTCTTGGTGCACAGGAAAGGACATGGATATGATATGGAACTTACTGATCTTGTCTGCATTTCCTGGAAAAATCCCTTCAAACTGGCAGGCAAAATGTTTAGCCAGCCATATAAGAAAATGGGAATGTAACACACAGACCCCCAGGAGATCATCTCTGCAGCCATGGGGAGGAACGGTCACACTCCACAAACGTTTTATTCCTTTTTGTTTCCAGTCTAATGCAGCAATGAGCAGCCCAAGAGAGTTTGGCATCTCTCTACAGTGGGAAAACAAACATCTATGAGTTTTATAGTAAGATCCTTAGATACAAAGGGGTTGAACATAGCTTAAGAAACAACGTAGAGAAAGGGGAAACCTCTAGCTCTGCAGAAAGACAGTAAGACAGAAGGGTAAACATCTGCTAATCCTGCTTTCATTTTGAAAGAGAGTGTATTGCACAGGTCAGGCTGCACAAGGAACATCTGTTCTTCCTGGTGTGGAGCTCCAGTTGACTGAGAGACTGTTCTGAAGTTGTGCTGTTGTCATTAGAGCCACAGTTGGGGCGTGATGGAGTTCAAGTCCAAAGTTTTCAAGGTTACTGACAGTACTGTGCCATCTCTGAAAAATACTTACTGGCTGCAGACAACACAGTAGATTGGTGTCACCTTAGTGAGGGACCTATAAGTAAATGCTTAGCAGATGGGTATTGTTTCCCCTTTGTGTTTTAAGCATGAGTACCTTGTGCTTCTAACACCTCCCTGTCTCTCACTCCACAGCTGACAACGAGAACAATATTGCCTCTAGCCAGCCCAGATCACCTCTACCTGTTGTTGAAGAGAAGTGGAAACCACAGCTCCAAAGAAATAACGCTAACAACAGTACGTAGCAGTGTTTGCTCTTCCATGCTGGGCTTACCTGTTGGCTTTAAGAGTGATTGTCAGGTGTGCAGCGGTGACTTGGACACGCACAAGGCTCTTGTCTCCCCCTGCCTGCACTTGATTTCATATATAGTTTATGTACCACCCTGCAGAGCAGAGCACTGCCCCCATTAGAGGAGCAGTGTGCAAACAGTATTGGGAACTCTGGGGAGGCTGTAGGGGAGGTGCATTTGAGAATGTTTGGGAAAAAAACGTGTCTGATCATAGGTCAGTTCTAAAACAAGTGGCTCGAAAAGATTTAAATCACAAAAATGGTAAGAAAGCCATCTTTCCAGCTGGACCAAGCCAAGTAAGCAGAGCTGTTACCAGCAGCCCATAGAAATGGGTAGCAAATCGCATGCAGGATTGTGATATCTAAATGAACGTCACAGAGATGGCATTTGGGTTGTGCATAGCCGTTGTGGAAGGCATGCAGATAAGCTCTTAGCTGCCCTAAAGCAAGCTGCTGCATGTTCTCTGAAGGTCCAGAAGCCCTTTGGGGAAGAAGTCCAGGGTTGAAAATGTCCCTGCTACCATCTGTCCGTGTTCTGTTTCCTTACGTCAACCTCAGGATTGTTTATGACATTTCCCACTGTTGCAGAGGAGCAGCTCTCATTTGGTGCTTTCTCTCCTCCCTTGTATTTCACTGCAGCCTCTGCGAGCGGTTCCGTAGGGAACAGCGCGATCCCGGAGAAGGAGCGGCAGAACATCGCCGAGAGGCTCCTGAGGGTGATGTGCACTGACCTCGGGGCTCTGAGCGTGGTGAGCGGGAAGGAGTTCATCAAGCTCGCACAGACCCTGGTGGATAGCGGAGCTCGCTATGGTGCCTTCTCAGTCACCGAAATCCTTGGTAATTTCAACACACTGGCTCTGAAGCATTTGCCTCGGATGTACAACCAAGTGAAGGTGAAAGTCACCTGCGCTCTGGGCAGCAACGCCTGCCTGGGCATCGGGGTCACTTGTCACTCGCAGAGCATTGGCCCCGATTCTTGCTACATCCTAACAGCTTACCAGGTGGAAGGCAACCACATCAAGAGTTACGTCCTGGGAATTAAGGGCGTAGATATTCGAGATAACGGTGATTTTATCCACCACTGGGTACAGAACGTGCTCTCAGAGTTTGTGATGTCAGAGATCAGGACGGTGTACGTCACAGACTGCAAAGTCAATTCCTCTGCGTTCTCCAAGGCAGGCATGTGCTTGCGTTGTTCGGCCTGTGCCTTGAACTCAGTAGTGCAGAGCGTGCTGAATAAGCGAACTCTACAGGCTCGCAATATGCACGAAGTGATCGAGCTCCTGAATGTCTGTGAAGATCTGGCAGGATCCACAGGCCTCTCAAAGGAGACCTTTGGCTCCCTGGAGGAGACTTCTCCCCCGCCCTGCTGGAACTCGGTCACCGACTCCCTCCTACTCGTGCACGAGCGCTACGAGCAGATCTGCGAGTTTTACAGCAGGGCCAAGAAGATGAACCTCATCCAAAACCTGAACAAGCACCTGCTCAGCAACCTGGCGGCCATTTTGGCGCCGGTGAAGCAGGCCGTGATTGAGTTGAGCAACGAGAGCCGGCCCACCTTGCAGCTGGTACTGCCCACCTACGTCAAACTGGAGAAACTGTTCACTTCCAAAGCTAACGATGCTGGCGTGGTCAGCAAACTCTGCCACCTCTTCTTGGAGGCGCTGAAGGAGAACTTCAAGGTTCATTCGGCACACAAGGTAGCCATGATCTTAGACCCCCAGCAGAAGCTGCGGCCTGTCCCGCCGTACCAGCACGAAGAGATCATCGGCAAGGTCTGTGAGTTGATTAACGAGGTGAAAGAGTCCTGGGCCGAAGAAGCGGAATTTGAACCTTCGACCAAGAAGCCGCGGGCAGCGGGGGAAGCCGCAGCAGCTCAGGAAGAAGATTGGTTCGGGAAAAATGAAGTCTACGATTATTTGCAGGAACCTCTCTTCCAGGCCACTCCTGACCTCTTTCAGTACTGGTCGTGTGTTACCCAAAAGCATACAAAACTAGCCAAGCTAGCCTTTTGGCTCTTAGCAGTGCCTGCTGTTGGTGCCAGAAGCGAATGTGTAAATATGTGTGAGCAGGCGCTCTTAATCAAAAGGAGACGGCTACTCAGTCCAGAAGACATGAACAAACTCATGTTTTTGAAGTCCAACATGCTTTAAGACTGTCTTTTAATTAAAACAAAACTTTAAAACACTGTTCCAAACAAAGAAAAAGAATTTAAGTTCTAAACACTGTGGACCTCATTATGAATGCCCCTGGAAACCAAGTGCTTTTTTATATATATATAAAAATATAAATATATATAAAATTAAGTTTGAGAGGAAAGCTGAGCACGTGAGAGAGAGAGAACAGCCCTCTGCCAGGAACGTGCTCCTTTCCATAGATAGTGTGTGGACTTGACAGACTTTCTAATGTTTTCAAGTGGGCAGACCAATGGGAGGCTGATGTTCTAAAGTCTTCAGGCAGCTGAGATCTAAAGTGACTTGAAGTTTCTTTTGTTTCTCCTCCACCCCACCTTTCCTCTTGTCCCCTGGGCCATCTTGCCATGGATAATCAGACTACATTGAACAGAGCAGTTCTGCACTGGACTTTGCTCCTTTGAATAACTGTACACCTTGAGGGCATTTGTCTGCAGCCTTCTTGACATACGGTGCACGTTATCAGGGCAGCTGTGTTTTACGAACACCAATATCTTTAGAAATCAGGAAGGGAGACTTTGATTTTTTGCTATTATTATTCATTTCTTCATGTAGGGTTTAACAAAAAACAACCCAACAAAACCAAAAGTTACTCTTCTGTCTCCCAGTTTTGAGTTTAACGTGTTAGCTAGCGCTTTTGAGTTTGATTTAAAGCTAAGAGAAGTGATTCAAGGCAGAAAATGTCTCTGATTGTTACGTTTCTTGGATTTGCTTTTGTTCACAGCGCACCATCTTTTTGAATTCCCAGTGTAAATTTCTGTGAATTCTGTGCATCAGGGGTTCTCAAGCTTGTTGGTAGGGTAACCCATTTGTGATTAAATAACGTCCTTATGGGAGCCACAGCAGTTGCTTGTATGGAAGAGCAAGAGACCAGGACAGGCGAGTGGTGCCCACGCAGTGCCTGTGGGCCAGCAGCAAGCTGGGGTCTGCCATCTGCCATTGAGAACCCTCATACCTAAAATTTTTTGCAAACCTTCCAGTCCTCACACTCAGAATAGCCTTCGCAAGGCCAAGGACAAACCAAGGTGTATGATTTTTCAGGGGAACAAAGATCATCAGTTTTGTCAAATAGGGTTTGAAGGAAGCTTAGAGAAGCGCATGGGCTCCAAGATCCTTCTGAATGTAAGTGCTCCTGATTGAGTGCAAAGAATATCTTTCCCTTTTATTTGGAATGGTTTCCTCTAGTAGCACGAATGTCTTTTTTAATACCTACAGTGCATTACACTACTTGTTATGTTGTTTAATCGTTCTGGCTAGGAAGGCTTCGGGCCCTTAAACGTTCACGCTCACTGGCTTACCCCGAATGCAATTAGAGATCATCGTAACACAAAAGCGTCTCCGTCGCTGCGTTCCCTAAGGCCAGTGCTCTGCTGTGTGTGGGCGCAGCGCTGCGTGCTGCTGGATGGGATCTCTGCAGGCCGTCGCATTTGGTGCCTCTTGGACAATTCCCGACTTCTGGTGCCAAACTGTAAATTTCCCATTGCTGGGACTTGCATCCCCAGAGGCCAGTTGAAACCAATTCTGATTTGTGAAGCAGGCCCTCCAGCTTCCAGCAGCATGCTCCAGAGCTGCTGTCGGAGGTGTGGGAGCACAGCTGGGGCTCTCAGTGGGAGGCTGGGGCCCGCAGACAGCACAGGGCTGTCTCTGGTGGCTGAGTGTGGTGGTAGGACCCGTCAAAGGTGGTGGGGCCCTTTGAAGGGCGTGCTTGAGACCTTCCCTAGATCAAGGATGGTGTTTGTACCCGAGTGTCTTGGCTCAGAATGACTTGCTCTTTTCGGCTTGCATCATGCAGTACTTACTGTAGCCTGAGCACAGACCTCGGGCTGGCAGCAGCTCTTGGCGTTGTTAATGGCCTCAGGGCAAAACCAGTTGTCTCCTAAATTGAGTTTTGCGTATGGGTAGTTTCAGAGATAGAGTCCACAACCCTATTGGTAACTGCAGGGAGGGCAGTGCATGAAGGTGAGCAGCCAAGGCAGAGCTACTGGCTGGTCCGATCTCTGGCAGTGGTTTTTGCAGATGGCAATGCAGGTTGCAGGCCCGCTTTGCTCCTTGCTGGTTGTACTTTCTCCCATACAGCTCCTGCTCGCCCAGCAGCACATCACAGGAGAAACCTGTGGCAAACAAAACCCAAGCCTCAGACTGAAACAAACAAATAAAAAACCAGCAGGTAGAGGTGGGCGGTGTGCTAATTATCAAGCGTTTGTGCTGCGGGGCCTGCTGAAAAGCACGAGGGATCCTACTGGAGGAAAACAGGGCTGAAGGACATGTCGAAAGCAGGATTGGCTGCTGAGCCTACAGAGGTCGGTGAAGGGCAGAGCTGGGGCAGGATTTGCAGCTCTTTCTCTGGATGGCATGTTTCACCTTTGCACTTGGTTTGCCTTAGGCTCTGAGAGCCACTCACAGGCTCTGTGACACCCAGGGCAGTGTGTGGCATCTCCGTGTTCCTTTGAGACAGAGTTCCAAGCACTTCTTTTCTGAGGGTGAGGGCACCCAGAGCTCCCCTTCCCTTCCTCTTCTCACGGGTTGGACACAATGATCTCCAGATGTCCCTTCCAACTCCTACAATTCTGTGATTCTCATACTCTGTCTGAGGCAGCGATGTGAAGCTTTCTTGCAGCAGTGACCAAATGCAGGGACTGCCTGCCCCTCCTTCCCACTGCCTTCTCCAGGGCGCCTTTGGTTATCATTGCACTAACGCTAAGATGGATCTGGGCAAGCACGCAGCAATGTCTGACAGATGAGATTCTCACAAAGACTTAAAAACTCAACTAGCAGCTGAAAAAGCAAAGCTAAACCTAAGGCCCTGAAACTGAGCGGTCCAGAGGGTCTTGGTAAGAAGACAAGCTGGCCAGAACTCTTTTCCACTGTGTCAGCCGCAGCTTTTCATGAGGCTTAAGGGATGTCACTGGTTGCTCTGCTCAGAGGGGCTGTTGGTGCTGTGCCTGCTCATTGCTTGTGTCTGATGTACCTCATTGAAAGGAGAGAAGCACATCTGGAGCACACTGGTGTACCCTGAAGGCCAAGTGCTTCTCTTGCTTCTCCTTCCTTCATTTGGGACTCAGATTTGTATTCTAGGGAGCGTAGATAACTTTACCAAGGTCTGAATTCTGGAAACTCTTCATTTACCAGGCTGTTGGGGTCGGCTCGCTGGGAGCTCTGCTTGGAGCAACGCTTGTTCTGTGCGGAGTGCTGCCTGTCCTGCAGTGGGAGGCAGCAGGGGGGAGGCTCTGCTGGGCTTGGCCAGAGAACAGTATGCCAGTGCCATGAAGTTCTGCTTCCTTTGAGCTGTGAAATGTCCTCAGAGTTGGTGCATCAACCTATGGTAGATCATGCTGGGAGTTTGCCTTCTGCTAGTTCGGCTCTGTTCATTTGCAAGAAGGGTGTTTGGAGAAAAAAAAAAAAAAAGATGTGTGCATCCTCCAGGCTTTTGGTTGTTTGTGCTGCTTGCTCTGTGCCTGCAGGCTTTGCTTTCCAACTTAGGGTTTGCTGTGGGGGTGGCTGCGATCTGCAGGGGGAGCTGGCAGCAACAGGAGAGGAGCGGGGAGGAGTGAAGGGGTCCTGGTGCTGTCCAGAGTTCTCTGCAGAGCTGAGGAGCTCAGAAGGGTGTTGTGTGAGGATGGCAGTCAGGTGACGTTGGTCTCCATGTCCGTCTCTCTTTGTGTCTCGGGCAGTAGGCAGCAGTTGTTCTGGCTTGCAGGATGGGCTGCTGTGTTGTATTGCTCCTGGGTCCCTTCAGGTGGAGGGAAATGTTTCTTTTACCAAAGCTTTGTCTGCTGTGAGAAAACTGATTTGGTTGGATTTGAACTGGTGAAATCTGCAAGAAATTTTTTGGCAGCCAACCTCAGGCTCAGGTGTTGCCAGGCGCAGAGGTCTGTTGGTTGCTGGCTGAAGCAGTTTGGCTGCGTGGCGCTGCTCTCCCCTGCAGTCAGAATGCACTCAGAGGCAGCTCAGGGAGCTGCGACCCTGCAGTGAAGTTGGGGCAGACACACTTGTAAGAGTTTGGAGTCACTGAAATCAGAGGGGAAACACTCCTGGAGACTGCTGAGCTCGGTGTTGAGGTTCCTGTGTTGTTACAAGGTGCAGCGGGACTTCTCTGGTCAGTTGGTGTTTCTCCAGATGCTTGCAGAAGCACAAGAGGCGTAGTGTGAGAAGAAATTCCTGTGTGTGCTGTTGTGTGTGGATCCACTCAGCCCTACACAGGGTGCTGCGTGGAAGCAGAATCCGAGACACTCCCTGCTAGGACTCCCTAGAGCTGCATCACCGAGGAGCCGGGAGGAGGTTCAGTAGCAGCCACTAAGATGCCCAGCAGCTGGAAGCACTGCCTTGTGCCGAGGGGGACTCAGCATTTCTGCGTATGGGAGGGGAGAGGCTCTGAGCTGTCAGAGGGGGCAGGTCATTCCTTGCAGAGCCATTAGGAGTAGTGAGGTGAGAGTGAACAACCAACAAAGACACTAAAAGCAGAAACTGGGAATCGTTTGTTTGTTCGTTTGTTTGTTTTATTAATGGAGGAGAAATTGGCTACCTGGGAGGAAATTGGCACAGGGATGGGTTTTCATGGATCACAGCCCTGCTGGAAAGGACCTGCAAGGTATTGGTGAATGGCAGCTGGATACGAGCCAGCACTGCGCCCTCACAGCCCAGAGAGCCAACTGTACCCTGGGCAGCATCCAAAGCAGCGTGCCAGCAGAGCAGGGAGGGGATCTGCCTTTCTGCTCTGTGCTGTGAGACCTCACCTGGAGCACTGCATCCTGATGGGGAGTGCTGAGTGCAGGAGAGACACAGACCTGTTGGAGGAGGGCCACAAAAATGATGCCAGGGACAGAGCACCTCCCTGCAAGGGCAGGCTGAGAGCTGGGGCTGTGCAGCCTGGAGAAGAGAAGGCTGTGGGGAGAACTGAGGGCAGCCTGTCGGTATCTACAGGGCTGTGGGAAGGGAGGAGACAGACTCTTCAGCAGGAGCTGTTAGGACAGGACAAGGGAAAATGGTTTCCAACTAAAAGATGTAGATTGGGTATAAGGAGGAAATTCTTGACACTCAGGGCAATGAAGCACTGCACAGGTTGCCCAGAGAGGCGGTGGTGCCCCATCTCTGCAGACACGCAAGGTCAGGGGATGCAGCTCTGAGCACTGGTGGAGCTGTGGGTGTCCCTGTGCACTGCAGGGAGTGGGACCAGGTGGTTTTTGAGGGTCCCTTCCAACTCAGAAGTTTCTGTGGTTCTTTGATTCTTTGGACTCAACCAGAACAGAGCCTGGGTAGGAGGGTTCGGTGTTCTTCTGCTGTGCGTTTTCTGTGATCTTGAGTCCATGGGATCCATTGGGAACACCCAGAACACCTGGGCTGGGACATGGGGTGCTGTCAGATCCCTCTGGAGAAGTGTCCCCGCGGCAGTATGGTCCAGCACATGGGGCTTGTGGCCCTGTGTGCGGGTGTCCCCTTCCTGGGCCTCGGGAGGTGCAAAGCCACAGCATGGGGAGGTGAAGCCAGGCACAGCCCCGGGCTGCAGACCTCGCTGGTGCTGCATGACAGTTTGCAAATGCTAGGCCAGGAATGGTTAACCAATGAGAGTGTATTGCCCTGGAATTTAATTTTCTGTGTGGAATGTGTGGGGGGTGTCTGCTTGGCTGTTGGTTGGGTTGTTTCGCTGCTCCTGGTAGAGCCTTTTGTTGTACGACTTGGCAGAAGAGCTTTGCTCGCATTAGACAGCGGTGTGTCCAGAAGCCCCCGTAGGGTTGAACGATCTGTGGGCAGCCGAGCTGGAGTGCCTGAGGATAGCTGGGGAGGTGAGGCACACCGACATCCTGCCCAGCACCGACTGCTGGCTGAAGGACTCCCTTCCCTCCCATCATCTCAGTGTCACCGACAGTGCAAGCGTGTCCCGATGCCGCGAGCACCGCAGCCTTAAGGACTGAGCATTTGGCAGTGCCGATGAGTGCAGGCGTGCCCAACCCTTGCTTTTTACAACCAAAGTTCCTTAACAAGACCCTTCCGTTCTCACCAGCCCCGCGTGCTCGTGGTCCACCTTCTGGGGCTCTCGCGGCACTCCGCTGTGTGGGCGGGGGTTCCGCCGGGCTGGGCTGGGAGGAGGGATGTTCTTCCTTCCCGCGTGTCCCAGCAGCAGAGCTGCTTGCCGTGGTCCCTTTACTCTTACGGGGAACCTTTATTTTTAGTTTTTAATTCTTGAATTAAGTTATTTAAAAGGAAAACGGATGCGGATGAGGCGAGCTGTGAGCCCGGAGGGTTCCGCCCTGTGCCTGGTGCGGCCTGTGGGGCAGAGCGGCGTTGGGTTCTGCGCACTGCTGGCAGCTGATGGGTGCTCTCCTTCCCCTCCCCGCCCTCCCCTCGGTGACCCGTGTGCATTTCCTTTCTGTAGATGCAGATGTTCGAGGCAATACCACAGACGCACCTGCGTGTCTCTACCTGCGCGTGCGAGGATCTCATGTCATCTTAAAAAAAAAATACAAAAAAAAAAAATATACAAAAAAATATACAAAAAAAAAAATATCTTTTTTAGGCCAGAGTTTTCTACAGGTATTAATGAATATTTTTCTTAATCCTTATAAGTTTTATGTGTTTAATATTTCTTAATACCGGTAGCATTAATTTATACTTTTGTAGCAACACAATATTTTTATAAACCGCCACCGCTGGCTTTGTCTTCATAACGGGGAAACGTGCGGGCAGCCGGCCCTGCGCTGTACCATGTACTGTATTTAAAAGGTTATCTGATGTCACACTTGCTGTGTTAATAAACAAAACAAAACCTGTTTGAAGTCTCATGTATTGTTGGTGTGGATCGAATGACTCAGTAGAGAGCAATATTGCACGGGGTTGAGTTGCTGGTTTTCATTGTGATTTATGAACGCTTGAGGCCAACTCAAGTTCTTCTGGTTTCTTTTTTTTTTTTCTTTTGAGGATTTTGTTTCGGTTTTTTCTTTCTTTTTTTACAGCTGAATAAATCAGTGCTGTTTGAAACTTGGACTGACGTCAAACGAGAAGGATTATTAAAGAAAAAAAAAATCGAGGTGTTTAAATGTTGCTGTTTTTACAAGTCTGTTGCTGTCTGAATGGAAACGTTCCCTGCCGGAGGAATGGTTCCACTGCGCTGCCAAAGGGGCCGAGCGCTCCGGGCAGAGCGCGGTCATTTGGAGACCTCTTAGAGACGTGTTCCCGCAACATTCTTTTCAGAGTTGATGCCAAGGCAGAAGACAAACTGTAACTGTAAGAAAGCATCCGTTGCTTGAGGATTTTCATGTCAGTGTTGTATTTATGGTTTTACAATAAAACGACCTTTAGGAAAAAAAGAAGCGTCTGGCATTTTCTATTCAAGCACGTGCGGGACCTCATTCCGTGCTGGGCGCCTCTGTGTGAAAAGGGGAGGGAAGACCTGCGCTGGAGGGACCCACGTCTCAGCAGCGGTCCCTTCGGTGCTCCTCTTTCGGGCTCCTTTCTGCCGGGCGGGGCGAATCGCGGCTGTATGGAGAGCCGGGATGCCGAAGGGTGCAGAATTTGCGTAGAGCCGAAGTCAGTCTGATGTGATTGAAGGCGTCTCACTGAGATGAGGACAGTGGGGATCAGGCAGTTCTGGGTGGAGCCCCAAGACCCAGCTCCAAACAAACAGCACGTAACGCAGGGAATTGTCCCATACGGAAGCAGTGCGTGGCCTGGGGTCAGAGCCCAGCCCTGCTGCTGGCGAGTCCAAGGCACGGCGCCTGTCACCCTTCGTGGAGCCTTTTCTGGGCATGGGCATCCACTGGGAGTTTCCAGTCTTGTCAAAAGAAACGCAGAAAAACTGAAGAACTGCTTGGTAGGTCGTAATTAATTTGTTAATTCGGAAACAAAACAAACCCAACGACGTGGTGTGGCACTGGGCCTAATATTGAGTAGCGCAGTTCTGGCTACTGCTTGAGTGTGACGCTAATAGCAGCAATCAGAATGTAGATCGTAGAGCCGTTTGAGTTGGAAGGGACCCTTCGTGGCCATCTGATCCAACCCCCCGCAGTGAGCAGGGGTGAGCAGGGGCACCCACAGCTCTGTTGTGTGCTCAGAGCCCCGTCCAGCCTGACCGTGAGTGTAACAGTAGGAACGGCTGTCACTTCGCAGTAGATTTGGTATAAATGAACAGCTTTAGGAAATGAGAAGTTTAGATGCTCTCGCATCTTATGAGTTTGGATTTGTTTGGAAATCAGCATGACAGAGCACAGGAACAGGCTGCCCAGAGAGGTGGTGGAGTCTCCTTCTGTGGAGATACTCAAGACCTGCCTGGACGCCCACCTGTGTGACCTACTGTGGGTACCTGCCTGGGCAGGGGGTTGGTTGGTGGTCTCTGGAGGTCCCTTCCAACCCCTGCAGTTCCATGATTTGTAAGGAGGAGAATGTAAAGCCAGAAGGCAAAGCAGGCTGGAGGGCGGTGCTCCTTGGCTTGCTGGTGTCTTCCAGCACCGAGTTGTCCTTTTTGTTAGGCCCTTTAGAAAGGATAAATAAAATTGCAAATGGAAACGTAAGAGGCTGTTAGCTGATCCTGCCTTATCTCCCCATTCTCTGGTTTCTGCCGTAACAGGAAAGAACTATTTTAGTCATTGTAAAGAAAGAAATAGGAACTCAGAGTTCAGGTCCTGTTGGTGGGATCCCATCGTTTTCTGCAGTGTCAGAACTGATGAACCCAACAAAGCTGATTTAACTCACCCTCTCCACTCTCATCTTCAACACGTTGCTTTCCTTGGAGTTTTGCTCATCCTGAGATCCTCTGTATGGGAGCAACGTGAGGAATGGGGAGCAACAGCCTGGGTGTGCGGCACAAGCGACCCAGCCGTGTGCTGTGCACGAGACCATGTGAAGGTGCAGGTGGGCAGGGACCCCTCCAGGCCCTGTAATGTCCCTTTGGCCTCTCAGCTTCTCCATCTCCCATCTCCCCCATCCATGCCAGAGGCCAAGGGGTTCCCACAGCCCCCATGCAAGGACACACATACAGGGAAGTGGCCCCATCTGAGTACAGGCACGTCCTTGGGTGTGAGCCATGGGTGAGAAACGGCAAACAGTGAACACGAGGTCAGATGTTTTTATTTTTTTTTTAATTTAATAGCAAAATATTGTCAGTGCGACAGTGGAATGAAGGGCAAAGGCACCGCCTGCACAGTGTTAGTCGGCTGCTAGCCAAGGCGCGCAATGGGCTGCTCCCAGTCCGTGGGTTACTGGTGAAGGAGGAACCAGAAACCTCAGCACAGTGCAGAGTTCTGAAGGCACAAAGAAGGGCACAGCACACGAGCAATGCAGCCTCCAACTTGGAAAGGTGCTCACATTGAGTGTTGGCTCTTGCTGAACTGTGGCACTGAGTAGCTGCCAGAATCCTGCAGGCTCTTTCTATGGTGTGCAGCAAGGCAGAATTTAACCCTTTAATATAAAATGTGTAGACACAAAGCATAAGAGAGTGCAGATCAGTTTCAGCCAGATCTGCACCCTGGTTTCCACGTATCAGCTTCATTTCTGATCACTGTGACAGTGACACCTGTGATCTTGCCATGAGTTACAGATTTCTACAGCCAACTGTGCATCCATGGCATTGCTGGCATGCAGGGGTTTCCAGAGCACATCCTTGACCTGCAGAGGTGTTCTCAAAGTGCACTGATCATTGGGATAGTCCCCCCGTCGGAATGGGTGCATGGGGAGATCCCTCCTGCAGAGCTCAGTGGGACCAAGGAAGCCCACCCAAGGAGCGTGGTGGGCAGCTGAAACCCTGCTGCTCTGCTCTGCCTCTGTCAGAGGGAGGGAGGATGGCAGACGCCCGAGGGCTTTGCAGTCACACCTCTGGTGCCACACAGACGTTGGCCAAGGCTTCCCCAGGGAGCCAGAGCCCGCCCAAGGTGAGGGGATGGTGCAGAAGCAGCAGCAAGCACGGCTGGGAGAGGAAACGTGGCGCAATAAAGGGGCACACAGAAAGTGTTTCATTTACCTACCCGGAGAGAGGGACAAAGAGGGAGTTTTGTCAGTTTTAAGTTTGTGCTCCGCTCGCAGGTGGCAGCAGAGGTACAACAGCAAGCATGGGACACCGTCAGAGCTTCGGTGCCTTGAGCACAGTGTGTGCACAGAGGAGGGACAGGGCTCCATGTGCCCACATGACACTCCTTGCTTTGCTCAGCGCTCCGCAGAGCACCGCAGCCTCACCAGTCCAGGTCCCCTTTGGGCACTGATGGCCCCGCGCTCCTCTCACTGTAGAACTGCGCAAACCAGCGCCGGTGCTTCTGGATGCCGGCGTCCTCGCAGACCAGCAGCGGCTTGGGCAGGTACTGCTTGTTGTTCCAGATGGTCACGTCTCGCTCAAACTGCGGGGAGAAAGCCGAACCTGCAGCCTCATGTGTGCTGCCCACACAGCAGGATCAGTGGCCGTGTTTCTCCTGAGCGGCTGTGGGAGTGCTCTGACCATTGGAAATGGCAAGATTTAAGAAATCACAATTGTTCAGCTCACGGCAGGTCCCGAGCAAGAAGAGGTCCAGGGTGTCCAGGGGTGCTGGAGATCTGGATGCAGCCATCAGTTCTCCTAAAAACTCCTTGCAATCTGGGGGAGGTCACCTAACCCTTCTGCCCCGGTTCCTCATCTGCAGGGCAGGGACAGCATCTCACTGCCACCCTCAGCAGATGAGGGAACCCTCCTTACTAAACCTTGAGCTTCTTTCTTTGGGCTCCTAGAACTGAAAGACTGTGCCCAAGAGCGCTCAGCTCCCAAATATCTGAGCCCACAGGGGCAGCTGCTCCACACAGCATCCCCCGACTGCAGGACACCAACTCCTCAGAGCCCCACCTGAATGCACTCTGCCCTCAGGATGAACTTGGGGATGATGGCCGGCACGTTCTTCTGGTAATAGATCTTGTGGACCACGTTCTGCAGGAGAGGCTCCAGGGGTGTCACCGTCTGCAGGATGATCCCGTGGCCCAGGAACGCATGTTTGAAGATGAGGAAGACCAGCCCTGGCCCCACCTGCAGAGAGCAGAGCACCCTGAGGGATGGGGCTGGGTGGCGCCATCTGGAATCTCATCCTCTGGGCCAACAAAGCCGTTCATCGGCTCAGGGGGTGATGGCCGACCCACTCTCACAGGAAGGGGCCAGGCCCTGTGCCCGTGGCTCACAGCCTCCTGCCCTCCCCGCTGCTCACACCGAGAGCTCTATGGGGCACAGGACGTACCTGCCGGGCTGACACCGACAGGTCCAGCAAGGGGAAGCGCTTCCCAAAGATGGTGGCTGTGTGCTGGAGCTGCATGCGGGAGCAGTGCCTGTGGGGCTCCGGCTCTGGCTGCCACTCGGCCTGGAGGAGAGGTTAACAGTGAGTCGTGACTGAAGGGGCTGAGGAGGGCAGAGCAGGAGGAGGGAGTGTGGCTGGAAGGCTCAGAGATACAGAAGAGACGTGACCCGAAGAGAGGAGACATGGCAGGAATCAGGAAAAGAGGCAGAAAAGGGACCTGGCCTGGGGGGCTTTGAACAATATGTGGCCACGAGGGGAGCCAGGGCGCTACCTTCCAGATGTGCTTCATGAAGTCCCACAGCCGGGACTTGGTGTATCTCAGGTCGGATCCACTCAGAATGGCTGGGCCGTGCAGGAAGGCCAGGTGAGCCGTGTCAGCTGCGTTCTCAGGGATTTCCTGTGTGGGGAACAATTTGTGGCAAGAGCTGAATTCTTCGGATCGCAGAATCAGAGCTCACCGAGTCCAACCATCAGCCCGTCTCCACCAGCACGGCCCACTGACCCCCAGCACCACATCCCCACAGTCCTGCAGCACCTCCAGGGGTGACCCCCCACTCCCTGGGCAGCTGATGCCAATGCGCTGCCACTCTTTCTGACAAGAGATGTTTTCTAATGCCCATCCCAAACCTTTTGAGATTTAACTGCTTTACTGCGTAAGTCCACCGGCATCCCACCAGCATGGCACACAGCACAGCCTGACCCCAGCACAGCTCTGCTCGTGCCACACAGCACTCCCTCCTCCAGCCCCTGTTCCACCAAGAGACGACAGAAGCAGCATTTTGTCCTGCCTGGCACATTTGCCGGCAAATGAGAGTGGTTATGAAGATTGACAGCAAAATAACCGCGCGTTTTCCCATCCTGTGATCAATGAGTTGAAGAGCCCGCTGACACGAAGCACTGCAATTCCCGGAGAATCTTTTTTTAGATTACATCAGTTATAAGTCAAAGCAAATGAACAGATTCCCTGTAAGCACCCAGCACATCTGCTCCCTTTCAAGCAGCCCGTGGTTCACGTTTGGGGAACATCTGCCACACTCTCGGACGTGGCACAGTGATGCATTTCCAGGACCAGGCTCTGTGCGGTGGCGCTGGGTTTAATGGGAGGAGGTCGGGTCAGCACTGAAGGAGGGGATCTCAGCCCAGCTGTGCTCCCACCTGGATGTGTGCATCCACAAAGTGCTCCGTCTGCCCCCGGAACACCCAATCCCCGGCGATGATCTCCGGCTGCTCAGGCACAGCCCATGCAGGGTCGGTCCCGTCGCAGTGGTACCAGAGCAGCAGCATCCCATTCACCTCACAGCACGGCCAGCTCCTCACCTTGGCAAAATCTGGCACTGAGGAAAAGAAAAGGATTGGATAAAAGTGGCGTTTCCAGCATGCTCAATGTCACTTCAAGATTGCCACAAACCATATCAAAAGGTGAGCATTAAAGCCTTACAAAGATCGAAAAGAGGAAAAAAGAGGTCACAGAGAGATGATTTTATCTGTTGTTTAAGCACTGAATTGGTATAAACTGTCACTGTAGAGTGCAGAGTAATTCATAAAACCCAGTGGGCGAAAGTCCCAGGTGTGATGCAGCATGCGACAGACCATCAGGACGCTGCGTCCCAGCAGGGCCATCCCAAGGAAGTTGGTGTGCTGCAGGAAATGAGCGAGCAGCATGGGGGTGAGCTCTGACAAAGATGGCTCTTCCTTCCCTAATCAGGTTTGCAGGCACTGCCATTGCTCCGGGTGCTCTCTGCAGAGCCGGGGGAGGTTCACCTTTTCCAGCATATGGGATCTGGGTGCACTTTCCGTCTTCTCCTCGGAAGCGCCAGCCGTGGAAGGGGCACTCGATGCAGCTGCCCACGACGCGCCCGCCGGCAGCCAGGTCAGCCCCGAGGTGTGGGCAGTAGGCATCCACCACGTGGGCCCGCCCGTCCTGCGTGCGGAACGCGGCCAGACGCTCTCCTGTGGGAACACGCGGCCATGGGAGCGTCTGCTAAAGTGGAGCCAGGGAAGGGGTTGGAGGGGTGGCTCAGCGCCATCCAGGTGGGCAGCAGGACGCATCACAGAATCGTTAAGGCTGGAAAAGACCACTAAGATGACGAAGTCTAACCGCCAACCCACGCCCTCCATGCCCACGGGCTGTGTCCACAAGTGCCTCATCTCCTTGCTTCTCAAACACCTCCAGAGGTGGTGACTCCACCACCCCGTGGGCAGCCTGTGCCAATGCCCAACCACTCCTTCTGAGAATGTTTCCTAACACCCAACCTGACCCTGCCCCGGCACAATGTGAGGCCATCACCTCTCATCCTATCGCTGTTACCTGGGAGCAGACGCCAACTCCACCTCACCACAACCTCCTTCCAGGAGTTGTAGAGAGCACCGAGGTCTCCCCTGGCTGTCAGCTCACACCCACAGAGCCTCTTCCTCTGCACAGCTTGCCAGCCACTCTGCCCCAGTCCTGCAGTGCTGCACAGGGTTGTGACCGAAGTGCAGCAGCCGGCACTCGGCCTTGCCGAAGCTCATCCTGCTGGTTCAGCCCATGGATCAGCCTGTCCAGACCTCACCGCCAGGTGGCAGCCCGCACCCGACTCCCGCGTCCCCCCCGGTCCGTCCTCACACCCGCACGGCTCCCGCGCCGTGTTCTCTTGCTCACTTCTTTTGGAGCAGGGCCACGTTTCCAGGCTGTGCTCAGAGACGCTATCCAAAGCAATTAAACATTCACAAACCTGGAAGCCAAGGGTTGTTTAACTCCCTTGATTACTGGTAGTTTTGGCAGTGGTATCCCGCCATCGTGCTGCAATGCAAAGTGATGTTACCTGCACATTTAGCCAGGCTGGGAGGAATGGATGCTAGGGGCCAGGATTTGGGTGGACAATGCAGGGAGCCCCAGCATAACCAGCAGGCTGGGAGGGGATCACCAGGGTGCGTATATGGAATTGAATAATTGCCATCATAAAACAAAGAAACCAAAAAACCAACAAAACGTCGCAGGGGGAAGGGATGTCCTGGACAGCCGGCAGAGCTGCGGGTTGGAGTGTGCCCGCACACCGGCAGAGCCCCCCGGCAGGGATGCCCCCATTCCCGGGCGGGGATGCCCAGGCAAAGACACCCCGGGGATCCGTCGGGGCCGCCCCGCACCCCGCCCGGCACTGCGGGCCTCTCCCCCTCGGGGATCCCGCACTCACCGAGCAGAGCGAGGCTGCGGACCGCGCCGCGGGGCAGCTGCGCGGAGTCGAGGACGCGGTACCAGCCGTTGGGGTAGGGCGGCGGCAGAGCTCCGGGGCGACGGCAGCGGCGGGCAGAGAGCCCACGGCTCGGGCCGAGACCCGGCAGGTAGCCCACCCGGCCCGGGCCGCGCCGCAGCTCCAGCGGCCGCCAGCAGCCGGGCAGCAGGACGAGGAGGAGGAAGAGGAGGAAGAGGAAGAGCGGCGCCCCGTCCCCCAGCCCCGCGGCCAGCAGCTCCGCGCTACACCACCCCATAGCGCGCACGGCCCCGGCGCCGCCGCCGCCCCTTATATAGCGGGCCGCCCCGGGCGGGGTGGTGCTGGGCGGGCAGGGCTGAGGGCAGCAGTTCGTGCTTTGTTCAGTTAGTTGGGTTTTCAAGACACTTCCTCTAAGGCTGAATACAAGAAGCCCCTAAATAAGCCTGAAATAAGAGCGGGGGAATCCTCTTTGCTTATGTAATTAGTGAGAAGATAGGAAGCCAGGAAGAGGAATGGATGCTCAGCTGGAGAATGAGGACTGGCGTTTGTATCTGCCTATTCACGAGGAACCTGGGAAAGGGGATAAACAGACATTAAATCTTGTGATGAAAATGGTTCTAAATTATTCACCACAGTAAAGCTGACTGTGAAGTACAGCAGCAGCAGCCTTGCAAATCTCTCAGTGACGGACAGGCAAGCAGCAGTGCCTGCAGTGAAATGCAGTGCACATGGCCAAGGCCCACGGAGAGGGTTGGCTGTTAATTGGCACTTAGTAAGAGAGCTGAGTGTTGCTTGACGTGGTCTCTGTGTCTGTTCACTGCTCCACACTGCTCAAAAAGACAAATGTGATGTTAGGAATAATGAGTATTAATGCTTTTGTAGACAGGATGATCTAAGTATATAAGAGAGGCAAGGTCCATGGAGGACCATAATATTTTCTATTAGACGAGCTGATAGAGATGAAAAAATTGTTGAGAAGCTTCCAAGCACAACAGCCCTCCTTCCAGAGTTGTTTGGAATGCAGCTGGGAGCAGAGCAAAAAACATCTGCACATCTGGGGAACTGCAAGGCGTGCGCAACGGTGGCACCTCATCTTGTGTGGGGTGAACCCAGGGGAGATACAGAGAAAGGAGGAAAGTGACCAGAAGCAGAGAATGGCAGCCAAGGGAGGCGTGGGGAGAACGGATAGAACGAAGTCTCAAGAACGAAGTCTTGAGAATCAGGAATTGCAGGAGGGGAATGAAGCCTCGGAGAGCTGAGCTGCTGGCCACAAAGTCTCTCAATGACACTTTCCACCAGATAACCCCAGCTGTGCTGACCCCGTGTGCCTGCGCTACGTGAGGGCACCTCAGCGGGAAACTCTGAGGAAAAAGGAGTCTTCTTCAGTACCGGTGTTGTTCAACCTCTTCTCATCACGTTTTTCGTTATTTTTAGGCTGGTTTCATAACCGAAGAAAATGTGCAATCCATCTTCCCCTTCTCAACAGCAAGGTTTTGATCTCCTCGCGTATATCAATCACAGATGACAGGAGGGCACAGCTCCCAAGACGGGCATGTCTGCTGTCACATTCCTGTGCTCCGGGCTTTGCGTCTGAGCCCTAACACACTAATTATCTGTTCTGGCCTGTGGAGGAGTACACCCAGGCTCCATGCTCCAGCCTGCCAGCTGGCTCTGTGGTGAGGTACATCCAGTGCAGCACCATGTTTGGTGCCATCAGCTTCTGCCCCCGCACGCTGTATTGACACAACTGGGCCAACTCTGGCTTCATCTGGCTGGCTCAGCATCCTCCAAAGCTATTCCTGAGGCTGGGCGCCTCACATTTATGATGTCTGGTGTCTTTAAATGTCATATGTAGTAGGTTGGAAAGAAAACCCCTAATTTTTCTGTTCTCCCTAGATAAGGAGCACATGGGAGTTGCATGAGTTGGGAAGTCCCTGGCACTAGTTCACAAAGATGTGAAAATATCCCAGCAGTAGTGTGAAGCCAGAAGTGCTGAGATGTGCTGGCAGATCCATGTCGTCGGATCACAGAATCATAGAAAGGTGTGGGTGGTCCAAAGGGACCTTTGAAGGTGACCTGGTCCAAGTTCCCTGCCACGGCCAGGGACATCGCTCTCTAAATCAGGTGCTCAAAGCCCTGTCTGTCCTGACTTTGAACACTTCCAATGACCTGGCTTCCACAATTTCTTTGAGCAAACTGTTCCAGTGTCACTGCTCTCATCAAACTATTTCTTCTTCGTGCCTAATCTAAGCCTCCCCTCTTTCAGTTTATAACGATTACCCCTTGTCCTCTCTCTACAGACCCTGATAAAAAGTCTCTCTCCGCCTTTCTTACAAGCTGCCTTTATGCCTTAAAGGCCACAGTGATGCCTCCTCAGAGTCTTCCATTCCCCAGGCCAAATGAGCCCAGCTCTCTCAGCCTTTCTCTATAGCAGAGCTGTGAGCGCAGTGCAGAACAGAGAGAGTGGGAGGTCAACTGGTCAGACTGGAAGGGTCTTGGGAACCAACTAGAGAACACTGGGAGGGAAGGGAAGTCAACTGGTGGGACTGGAGGTCAACTAGGGAGCACTAGACCATGCAAGAAGGGGAGGGTTGGACATCAGAAAGTCTTATTTCATATTCACCATCTCACCTGCCCCAGGTGTGCTGAAGTGTTGAGGAGTGGCTCTGGAAATGGACCCTCCAGTGCTGAGAGCCCTGGCCTTGCTCCCGCTAGGCAGCATGCAGCACCACAGGCAACATGCTCCACTTCCATCCACTTCACCCACTCTATAGCACACGGAGTTTTTCTCCAAATAAATTCTATGGACCTTTTAACCAGTTTTTCAGCCCCTTTGTAAAGAATACACTCTACACATCAGCAACAGCTTTTTCACTTACAGCTCTTCACTGACAGCAGCTCACAGAGCTCTGCCATAGGCAGCGCCCAGTAGGTGCTTTGCTTGGTTTCGTGCACCGACTTTACCACTCCTCCGTCTTGCAGATGTATGGAAAAGGCATTACTGGAGCCTGTGTTAGAGCCACACATTTTCTGATTTCAATTCAATTTTAACTTTCTCAGAAGAGGAATTTAGCTTGTTTAGTAGGTCCGTGATGACTAGCAAGGCTCATATGTTCCTAACGCTTGATTTCCTTGTTCATGAAATTTCATATTGTCTTTTCCCCCACGGGGGCTGATGCCTTGCCCTGGGGCAGATAAAACTCGTATCTGAGTTCAGTGCTGCTCCCCTGAAGCCTCTCAGTTCTGTGTGGTTTTCCTCTGCCCAGGAAATGGCTCACACCTTTCCCAAGCAATGGGACACCACACAAGCATTGGCTCCATCTTGCAGCTTGACTTTCCTGCATCCAGAAGGTGCCAGACGTAAAAAGCAGCATCACACTATGCACGTGCTAATTGCTAACAGGCAACTGTTAATTGCTTGCAGCAAACCATGATTAAGAAGGTTGCCATGACATGCCAGGAGGAAGCTACAGGAAAAGCAAAGACTGTTGCCAGCTGCAGAGCCTCATACAGATCAGCTGGTGGATGCATTTGTCCCCACCATTTACACAGCTCTCACCCTGCGAAAACCCTGCATGCACCCACTGCTTTCAGATGATCAAAGAGCCTGAGGACACAGCACGAGTGGAAGCCGTGCGGTGAGAGCGTCTGTGCAGGCTGAGCTGTGCTGTAGGAGCTTGTGATCTGGGCTGTTCCCAGTGTCAGGAACAGCAGCCTCTGAAGGGAAAAACGAATGGAGATGACACAGTGCTTAGATCTGTGTTCCTAATGGCATGGAGCTGTCAGGGGAGGGTCAGGCTGGGTATGAGGAGAAGGGTCTGCCCCTGAGGGCAGTGGGAACAGCCCCAAGCTGATGGAGCTCAGGGAGTGCTATGACACCACTCTCAGCAGTAGGGTTGGGGTTTGGGTGGTGCTGTGTGGGGCTGGGTTGGGCTCCATGGTTCCCGTGAGTCCATTCCAGCTTGGGATGTTCAGTGGTTCTGTGATTCCAGCTGGTGAGAAGAGGAGGACATGAAGTCAAATGTATGCAGTCCATTGGTATGGATGCACCTCTACTTACCCACACGCTCCGTCCCTCCAAGAGAGCCTGTGGGGTGGGCAAAGCCACGTATGAGCACTGCAAGACACTCAGCTCCATGTGTGGAGGAGAGGGAACAATGCAGCAGCGCTGAGCAAGGTGACTTGCTTGGATGTCTGTGCTGAGAGCACAGCAGGATAGCCGTGGAGCTGCATGCAGAGTGCTGCAAGAGTTAAGGCGAGGTGGGGCCATGGTCCTTCTCTCACCCAGTGCACTGTAGCTGCAATGGGTTCCATTGCTCTCCCGGCAGTTGTAGGCTCTCTGCTGGGGCTCCTTGCTGGCACAGAGCTGTGGAGCACGACAGCCCCTCAACACTGCAACCCTGCGGCATTGCACAACGGCCATTTTGCTTCTGCAGCTTCATGCGAGCGCGTGTGGGCAATGTGGGACCCAGGCAAAATGGTTTCCATGGCAACTTGCACTTCAGAGATGCCAGTGAGAAAATTTGCGTTGGGGGAGAAAATTCTGCTTCCACTCACGTTGCAAAGCAAGCGCAGAGGTGGGCTGCGACAATACCCTCAAAATGGCTGATGTAAAAATATCCCTGGTGATTTTTCTTCTGCAGTGCTCAGCCTGCTCTCTTGGCTGGCATACAGCCTATGGCATTTGTCCCATGCAGCTACAAAGCAACACACTGTGGCTACCCGCAGCCCCTTTGATTTTTGTTTCCAAAAGGGCCAAAGCGACCGCTCTGCAGTGCAATGTTCCTGCAACTGGAGAGAGGTGAAACCCAGTGCCTTCCACCACGGAGCTCCATATGTTGGCCACCAGCTGCTATGGCCCCATGTCCTCCGGGGGAGGCAAGTGGTAGCTGAGGGTCAGACAGATTGAGAGAATCACAAGAAGAATCTCTAGGTCATAGCCCAGAAGACGGGACTGAATGGTGAAAGCCTGCCCTAGCTGCCCCACGAGGTAGTCCTGGAAGAATGGTGGCTTTCCCTGGAGGGGTAGAGTAAAGACAGGAACCGGGTGGGTGCTGCTTAACCATTGTGCCCCAGAGATGTGCTGGCCAAGATTCTTTGGCTCTGAAGTGAAAATTCATGGTGACATTCACATCATGGGCAGTGCACCCCAGATGGGGATGGGGGAGTGCGTCAAAGGTGCTGTGTAATTGGGAACATTTGCAGGGGAGAACAAACCCAGGAGACCTTGTTTTACCCCACATGGGGTGTGATCGTGCTCCCCAGAGTAATGGGAACGCTCCCACCCTGAATGGACAGTGCAAGAGAAAAGATGAGAAAGGAGCTGGACCCCCGGAGATGCCTTCCTGGCAGCTGCAGGCTCAGCCCCACATGGACTCTGCCCCCCGCACCAGTGATGCTCCAAGGGGTGCAGGAGCCAGACCCCAGCCCTGCAGCCCTTGGGGCTCCCGCAGCCTCCTCAGGGATGGATCCTTTTTTCCCTCCGTCCTTCCTCGGGCTCCCGGGCGGCGGGCACGGGAGGGAGCGGCACTCCGGTCTGCTCCTATTGACCCCATACGGCGGGAGCAGGAGTCGAGGTGGGTCAGAGAGCAGCAGCTGGGGGTCTCACACCGACCCCACCCGAAGCAGCGCTGCCGCAGCGCCCGGGGCCGACCCGGGGTCCCTCCCGCTGCCGCGGGGGCCGGGGGCGGGCCGGGGGAGGGCGCTGCGGCAGCGCGGGGCCGCGGAGCGGGAGGAGCCGGCGGCGGGCGGAGCGGCGCGGAGCGGAGCGGGCGGTTCAGCACCAAGGAGAGCTCCCCGCGCCGCGCCGCGCCGGGCCGGGCCGCATGGGGCCGAGCTGAGCGGGCGGGCGGCGGGCAGCGGGCGGGGGCCCGGCGGGCTCCGGGCCGCCCGTGGATGAGCACCATGCGGCTGCTGCTGCTCGCCCTGCTCTTCTCCTCCTCTTTCGCCCGCGCCGGCTGCGACCCCAAGATCGTCAATATCGGCGCGGTGCTGAGCACCAAGAAGCACGAGCAGATCTTCCGCGAGGCGGTGAACCAGGCCAACAAGCGGCACGGCACCTGGAAGCTGCAGCTCAACGCCACCTCGGTCACGCACAAACCCAACGCCATTCAGATGGCTCTCTCCGTCTGCGAGGACCTCATCTCCAGCCAGGTACCCCGGGCCGGCGCCCCCCACCGTCGACCCCCCGCCCTCCCCCCGTCCCCGGAGGGCTCCGAGCCGCCCCCGCCCCGCGATGCCCTCCTCGGGGCTCGGGGAAGGTAAAACCGCGGAGCGGGGTCCTGCCCCGCCGCCTCGGGGCGCCGCTGCCCGCATTGCAGCCTTTATGTAAGCGAGCGGCGGTGCGGGCACGCACCCACTGCACGAGGGCACACGCGCGGCTACACGCGTGCACACCGTGGGTGTGCGCAGAGGTGGGTGCACGCGTGGGCATGAACACACTGCGTGCGGACACGGGAGCACCACGCATGCACACCCACTGTGCTCTCGTGGAGCGCTGCAGGAGCGCCCGCGGGGTGTGCTGTGTGCACACACGTCGTGTGCATGCGTGCATCGTTCAAACACGGGCACACATTCAGAATACTGCATATGAAGACAGCATGCAGCACGGCTTTGCACATGCTACGTATGCCACATCCGCGTGCACACTGCGCCAGTGCACGTCCACATGCACACTGCCACACAAGCATGTCCCACTGTGCACTGCAAGCACACGCACACAAAATGCTGCATGCACACACCCACTGCAGGGCACACATCTGAACGGCTGCACCACAGCTCACACACCCCCACCACCCACACGGCATCGCTGCTCCCCTGGTGCCACACATGCATAGGACACACAGGCACAAACCTGGAGCGCACACACACATGCATGCATACACACGTGCACACACCACCATGCACGTGCTTTGACCCCACTTAGGCTCCGAGTGGGCAGGCAGACACGTGGACACCTGGCCAACCTTGTGCACATGCAGAAGGTGCCCGCAGAGCTATGCATGGGTGCACAGGGATGCACACAAAGCGTGCAACAGCTGCGCCACGGGGACACACACACAGACATGCTGGGTGCATGCATGCCCAGCGTGCAGCCAGCCAGCGAGGGGGCAGGGAGCTGGAGGTGGCAGCTGACCGGGACACAGTTCCCTTAGCTGGGGGTGGGGATGGCTGGAGTCGTCCCCAGGGACACCACAGGCTGCCGGGGTTCTTGCAGCTTGGTTGGGTCCCTTCCGGGGCTGAGATTCATTTTGTAACCCAGCTGATGGACGCCCATGTCCAGGCCACCTCTAAGCCTTGTCCCCAGTGCAAACCCCATGGGCTGAGTGGGTGCTGGGGCTGCTGCTCCGTTGCAATGCAGTGCTGGGGGTCAGGGTGCTGGGGTTGCCATGCCGTCCTGATGGCCACACTCCTGGACCCACAGAGCTGTGGGGCTCAGCTGTTCCCACCTCAGCTCACTGGCACCGTGCCGGCCCCACAAAATGGCTCCTCTTGGTCAGCTGCTGTGCTGCCTGTGTAGCCCTCGCCTCCCTGCCCATTGCTACCCAACAACCTGTCCTCGAGCCACCTCCCAGCCCTGCTGGCACAGCCCCTCATACACCCTTGTGTCAGCTGGGCACCAGGCATCCCTTCCTGCCTCCCCAAACCCCCACATGCTGCCCTCATTAATGTCCCCCTTCTCCCACGGTAGGGGCTCCAAACCCTGCCCCTCGTCCCATCCTGTCCCCAGCCCCTGTCCTCAGCCATTCCTCCTCCTCCTCTTCCATCCTGCCCAGCAGCAGGGTGAGCAGCACATCCCAGTGCTGGGGCAGATGCTTGGAGGAGGGAAGAAGTGCCGTCTCCTCCAGGGCATTGAAGTCCTTGTGCAGATTCCCCCCTAGCAGGAGACCTGCTGCCAGCAGAGGACATTCCTCAAACAAAGGGTCCCCCAGGGTTTGCCCAGCTCCTTCCCACTCCATTTGACAGAAACCAGGATCCTGCTGGATTCCAGCCCTCTCATCACAGCAGGATCTCGCTGGTGTCCTCCTTCCCCACTTTGGTACAGCCCAGCACCCAGCACCCAGCACCCAGCACCCAGCACCCAGCACCCAGCACCCAGCACCCAGCACGCTGCTGTTCCTGACTGATCACCACTCCCCCCTCCCCCGGCATTTCTGTGTGCCCGGAGCCAGATGGCCGATGTGCTCTGTGGCTCGGTGCTCTCCCTCCAGCTCCAATTCCCAGCTGACCACTTTGTATGTAATAGTCCTCAGAGGGGAATTACAACCTAGTATTAAATGTGTGGTTAAAGAAATCGCATTACACAGTGCGACTGTAAGGGAGATGCTTCCCTTTAATCTGTAATCCATGGAAGTTATTAGTTTAGCCGAGCAGCTCGGCATGGCACTTCCATGAAGGTCCAGCCCTGGACAGCCCCATCCCCTCCAAGCACTGGGCTCACACCACCCTCCCCCAGTGCAGTCGTTGCTTTGCTGCTGATGATTTGAATGCTGTTATTGTGCTAACGTGGGGCTCTTTAACGTTGCAGAAAAGGAAAATCACACTTGATGGCCGATGTGCTCCTGTGAAATAATGTTTGTGTCGTGTATCCTGTCCTGCAGGTCTATGCAATATTAGTTAGTCACCCTCCTGCTCCCAACGATCACCTAACACCAACACCCGTATCATACACAGCTGGCTTCTACAGGATCCCTGTCATTGGTCTGACAACACGCATGTCTATATATTCTGATAAGGTAACTGATGCATGTTTCTAGTCTGGTACCTCATACGTGTGGTGTAAATCAAGAATGCCCATCAGGAGGGTTGATGACAGTAAATGCTATCTATGTGTCTGTCTGTCTGTCCACCCTCTCCAGTTCAAGCTGCAGCTCCCTCCCTCTCTCACATCCCCGGAACATCCTTTTTTCGCAGCTGCCAGTGCTGACCTACATAGTGCAGGAAGATTTCTGCAGCATTTCCCCGCCAGGCTGCTGGGCTCGCTGCTCTCCAGCCAAGCCAAGTGCTCGCACTCACTCCTGCCCCCATGGCTGGGGGTGCTCCCCGGGTGCGGGGCACCTGTGGAGGGGAAGAGGTTCATGTGACATTACTAGGGGAGCAAACAGAATTTACTAACGTGTTATCCTGAGGCTGATGCCCCATCCCTGGGGGTGCTCAAGGCTGGGTTTGGTGGGGCTTTGGGCACCCTGGGCTACTGCTGGTGGCCCTACTCGTGGCAGGGGTTGGGACTGGATGGGCTTTACGTTCCCTTCCAACCCATCCATTCCATGAGCGCTCAAGAAGGATTCAGATTCCAGTGTGTCTCAAACCATCCTCCTCAGCTGAGATGCTCCCTGGCTGCACGCCCTCAGCTCCCAGCCCCACATCAGAGAGAGATCACCAAGAGCAAAAGCAGCAGGGCCGGGTTGTCCAGATGCTGTCATAGCCCCGGTGTGGGGTTTTGTTCAGGTGCACGAGCTCAGTAAATGACAGCAGGCCCGCTACAGAGCACGAGTCAGAGCACGAGTCATCAGCCTTTACTTGGGAAATGTGAATATTCACAAATGCAAATGTTCAGTGCAAAAATAGTCACTCCGCCCACATGCTAAATGAAGCCAAATTTCAGGAGGGGAGGAGCAGGGGCCCGCAGCAAGCAAAACCAGCAGGGCTGATGTGCAGGAGCAGCTGCAGGGCTTGGTGAAACCATGGCAGGACAGCCAGCAGTCCCTGACAATGACAATGACGGGGGCTGGAGATGTGCACAGCCCATTTAGTCATGGTGCTGCAGGAAGGGGATGGGGATGGGCTGAGTGGCAGACCAGGGGAGTAGTGGGCCAGGGCAGCAGAGATGGGGCTGGTTTTGATCAGCAATGCCAGCAGGAGAGATGTGGTGCAGAGAGTGGGGACCCACATGCTGCTGGTTCTGTTTGGTCTCAGCAGAGCCCTGATTACCATTTCCAGATGATGACCTTGAGCTGAATTTACCTCTCACCCTGAGAGGGCGAGAACTTCCCATGCCTCTTCCACATTTTCCTATTTAAAAGGTGTTTTCTGCCTCAAAGCTGGAGGGGAGCCCACGTCAGCGATATGAAGATGCTCCCCACTGGATGGTGGGACTCGTGCAGGGCTGCAGTGGGCACATCTCATCCCTTGAACCTGAGTGCACTCCCTGCAGAGAACTGTGGTGCCAGTGGTAATGTGGGCACAGGGAAGGGCTGGGTGGAGAGAGGCGCAAGGAGATTGAATAATGGACTGGAGGGAACACCAAAGTGTGAGGGAGGAGAGAACAGGAGAGCAAAAGGTGAGGGCATGGGTTGAAGTGGTACGCAGCTCTGCAGGATGGGCTGATGCAGCGCTGGGACACTCAGCTGCTTCCCTTTTGGCTTTGCAGTCATCAGCATGCTGATATTTGATTTTTTTAATTCAGGAAATTATAGCTTTCGGCTTCGTTTCTATGGAAACACACTTGTACGATCACTTTGTGTGCATGCCCCTGATTGGTTTTGAAGGCATCAGCCAATTTTAGCTAAATTTCACAGGGGTTTGAAGACTCAGAGTTAATTATGGTCCTCCCAAGGTTAAACTGTTTGAGAGGGGAGGCGTGTGCCTCACCAAACAGGTTTCCCAGAGCCTTTTGATGCTCTTCGAGCATCTCCAGTCAAGCATGGCACTCAGTCTTTCTGTGGAGATACCTGAGGGGAGCAAATGTTCTTCCTCCCAATATTCAAAGAAGTGTTTGTTCCAGAAATGGGCTTGCAGCCAGCTCAGCAGCCTTTGTTTGGTCTCCTTGGTACATCTTATGAAACCATTCCCTGTTCCTTCACCAATGCTCCATATGGGCTGAGCGCTGTGAATGGAGCCCAACTGATCTCCTCATGCATCAGCCCCCACCGAACCACCTCCCAGCACACAACTGAACCACTGCAGTTCTTTCAGCTTCCTCCCATACCTGCAGTGCCTCTGAGGGGTGGGCAGGCTGAGCAGAGCAGGCAGCACAGCAGCACAGGGCCCTTCCACAGAGTCTTTTTAGTACCCGGCTGATGGGTTTTGAGTAATTATTAGGAACTTCCTACGTTGGGATATCTGTCAAGTCTCCTTGAGATTTCCCACACAGCTCAACTTTGTGGCATGTTGCTGAGTGGGGCACTGGCGACGATTCCCAGTAGAGCAAAATATGGTTGCATGAATCCTGTAGGAAGAACTTCGGTACCAGCTGTGCACAGGGAGCTGTGGTGAGCCCTTAGGCAGAAAGATATAGAAGACACGACTCCTACCCATGGACCTGCGTATGGTCCCTGTGTGAGAACACTTGTAGTACCCAGTGGTCCCACAGCCTCATATACAGACAAATCCACGTGTCTTCTCAACCTCAGCACTCTTCATACGGTCTCATGCCAACAAAGCCACCAGCACTAGCACTGTGCAGTTCCCAGCACATCCCAGCCTTGTGACCACCAGCACTCCCAGTGCACTTGGGTTTCAGCTGGACTGAACCCACGTTGGAGGCTGGATCCAGGCCCAACCAATATATTTTACCCCAGAAGCAGAGCTCAGTGAGGAAGCATGGGGCTGAGCACCCAGGTTTTTGTTGGAGACAGGAAGGTGATGCAGGAAGCTGAAGAGCCAAAGCACGTAATAATAATCTGCCAAAAAAATGGGCTAAATACAATGTATTGATGAGTGCACCTGATAGCTTTCAGGATAGCCCCATATGTTCCATTCCATGGCCAGGAAATCTGTGCTGAGCTTCAGAGGGCTTTGCAAGAGACCTGTGGAAAGGCAGGGTGTCTGCTGTGACACTTGTTATCACACAAAACCTGATTCCCAGTATCTTCTGCTCATCGGAAATTGGACTTGTTAACCTTTTGGGGCATTTACTGCCATTTCTCTGATAAGCTCTGGGCTCTGCAGAGAAGCTTAGGAATCCCACATGCTTCCAAATACAGAATGGGATTGCTCATCCTGAAATCCCAACTTGGAATTTGCGATCTGTTTTTCTTCAGTACCCCACAGAAAAGTTACAGTTTTCTAATCTGAGGGCTGAGATACCATCATCGTGAGCCCAAGACCCTCCTGACCCCATTTCAGAACGTTTGTGGAACTGTTACATCAAATCTCTGGTTTAAAACCTCAGTGGTAAAATTTGTTCATCCAAACCCTGGGGTGTGTATTTGCAACACTTAAGAAAGCCAGGATCAGTTTAAACAGCATTTTTGCAGCTCCTGAACTGCAAGCTGATTGGGGCACTTGAAAACAGCCACGGCTCTTCCCTGCTTCCCATAATCAGGAAATGTTTGCAGTGCTTTGGCCTTTTGCTGCTTGCCACTGCATTTCTTTGCTTTGGGTCAGCTGGTGGAGCAGCTCCACTGTCCTTCATGTGTCCTTGCACATGGAGACATGGCCAGAACAGGAGCTGTGCCTGTTGTCTGTGTGCTGCTTGGTTTCACTGGGCTTTGTCCCTGTGTTGTGCACGGGGAAGAGGCAGTGGCTGCTCTGGCTGCTCCTCCTATGGAGATCTATGGTGGCACAACACCTTTTTCCTTCCAGCCTGAGCTGGACATCTGTGACCCATGCTGGGTGAGCAGCTCTGGACAAGATCCGGTTGGCCCTGGGGATCTTTTCAGCCCTTAAAAGCAAGCATTACTGTGCTATCCTTTCTGTCCTCTGCCTCCCTCCTGCGCAGGGCTGCTTTGTTGAGCAGCGACCATGCTGAGTATAAGCACTGCCATTTTCTAATAGCTGACTGCAGGGCCTTTTGGAGAAGCTGCATTTTTTGAAAGCTCTCTGCTAGCTACAGCTTTTGGTCCAATTGCTCCCCAAAGAGCTCTGAACTTAATTAAGCTGGAATCGCTATTGCTCAATCAGCCAACCATAATCATGTCTTTAACCAAATCAGATCGGTTCGCTGGGGCAGGAGTCCAGCGCTGCCTCCTCCTGCATGCTGCTGCAGAACAAGCTGACCTAGAAACAGCCCAACAGCACGTTATAAAACTGCTTCTCTGAGCTCTCCTCTGACAAATGGCCGCTGTATACCTGCATGTACCTGCTCCTTACCGTGCTCCGAAGGCAAAGTTTTCCCTTTGCTCTGCAATATTTTTGGATAAGAAAAAGGAGAGGCTATCTTTACACTGAATGTTTCTGACAGTTTGTTCCTGGGCACGTTGTTCTTCACCACGCTTTTGTGGGCAACAAAGCAAAAAACCCTCCCTCCCATGCAATGAACCGACCACGGAAAAGCTTGAAATCGTATCCAAGGTTTGCTTCTCAGCCGAAAGAAGTGAGTGCAGGAACCAGATATTTTTTTAGGAAACACTTCCTCTCTGAGAGGGTGGCTGGGCTCTGGAACAGGCTGCACAGGGAGGTGGGGCAGTCAGGGTCCCTGGAATGTTCAAGAAATGTAGAGATGCAGTACTAAGGGACGTGGTTTACTGAGCAAAGTTGGTGACGGGTGGAGAGTTGGGCCAGAGGATCTTCGAGGTCTTTTCCAACCTTAATGAGTCTGTGATTCCGTGATTCTATCTGAAGGTGTGCAACCCAGAGGATTACGCAGAACTTTGTCTCCTTGGTCTCGTGTTCCCAGCCCTGTTCATGCAAACCCAGACCCCGAGATGCACCCCGGCAGCTGACCCACACCAGTCTATGTTTAGCTCTTGTTCTTCCTTGCAGAGCATCCACCTGTCCTTTTTGCGCACGGTCCCACCGTACTCTCACCAGGCCAACGTCTGGTTTGAGATGATGAGAGTCTTCAACTGGAATCACGTCATTCTGATAGTCAGCGACGACCACGAAGGTCGTGCTGCACAAAAGAAGCTGGAGACCCTCTTGGAGGAGAGAGAGTCCAAGGTCAGTTCCTGAACATTGTCTTGTAACTTTGTTTAAGCAACAACAACAAAACTAGAAGTCTCGGGCTGTTGTATGTATGTAGATTTCTGTATGTAAAACACCTTTTCTTTCCATTGTAACATGGCTAACATGCTTAAAGCATCAACAGTGTCTGACTAGTACCTGACAGAACTTTGTACTTTATTCATTTCACTTGCTTTGCCATGGTCAAAATCTCCTACATGTAAATCGACTACAAAATGAAGGGAAGGATAACCTGGAGCTCTGCAAATGCCTCGCCCAAGAGTCCCACCTAAGGAGAGGACCAATCGCTCAGCTTAGGGAAGCACCTGCCCCACTTACAGCCCATCCAGCAGTGCCAAACCAACCCAGAAAGCAGATTCTGAATTGGCAAACTGGAGCTCACCTTAGTTGTAGGAGGGGTGAGAGCGGCCGGCACGTTGATGCGCGGAGGTGTCACGCACCCTCTCTATAAAGCTGTCGGCTCCGAGGCGTTAGGCTGGTGCCCGTTCCCATCTCCATTGAAGCACACGCTAAACGCTGCTTTCCTGACACCCCATATTATCACCAGGGTGTGGTTGAGGCTTGCAGGAGCAGCTTTATCGAGGAGGTGTGCGGCACCTGCACCCAGGGCATGCGGGGAGCAGGGAGGAAGGCAGGGGAGGACCCCAAGCCTGCCAGAAATCTGGCAGTTACGACCACAGACCTGGGTGATGGGACCAAGCAAGCATTCAGGACAAGCAGGAAAGGATAACACAGAGATCTGGTTGGCTGCAGTGTTTCAAAGGCAGCCGCCTACCTGGAAAGCAAGGAGCAGCCTGCCCCGACGGGTGAAGTCCCAGCACATCATCTGGCTCGAAGCAGTGCTAGGTCCTCTTTGGGTGGAGCCCACCTCCAGGAGCCGCAGGGCTGGCACCATTCCTTCCTTCTCCCTCCTGGCTCTCAGGCAGCGACCCAGTCCACTCTTTCTCAGTCCTGCCAGTGACTGCTGGACATTTGGCAGTCTGGTGCCAAGGAGGTGTGGTTGTAGATGCATCTCGTGCTTGGAGTTGGCATCCTAGATGAGAGCAGCCACCTCTTGTCAAGCCACTGAAGGAGCTACTGGTGCAGAGGTCCATGCTGGCCAACAGGCTTTTGGTTTTGGCACTTGACTCCAAGAATTTTCACCCTTGCTGCAGCCTGAGGAATCACGAGGTACTGGTGTGCCACTGAGCATGGCATCCTCCTGCCTCCAAAAGCATCTTTCTGTTGGGTCATAGCAGGATTGTGTTCCTCCCCAACATCTCTTTCTACAGCAGTGACCAAGAGGTATCTGTAGAAGCGCTGTTCCTGTTGTAAGCCCACTCTCCCTTACCTTGCATCTTCTGCTTTCCACCTGCTGATTTCTTGCAGCTTCCATGCATCGTTTTCTGCTCCCTCTGATGCCTGCACTCTTCTCACCCAGTTCTGTGCTTCCAGGCATGAGGTGAATTTCTTCTTTGCCTGACCATCAAACTGGAAAGCCTTTGAGATCTTGGTTTGAAAGGCAGGGCAGACCTACCCTGCATCTGAATCTATGACATGCCTTGGTGTCTCGTGGCAGCCATGGAGCTACTCCAGATGTCCTGGCCATCCACCAGACTGGGACTTGTGCTCCGTGGCGGTAGGTCACCACACCTTCCCTTTGGGGTCTGCCACAAACTTTCATTTCTCTTTCCCTTAAAGAACTTGCTGTGATCAATTGGCTGGCCTGGCTGCTCTGAAAGGTAGAAGCTATTCCCATCAGGGCGTTCCCTTCTTCCTCAGTCTCTTCTGCTGCCTCATTGCTCTTCTCATCAGTGGTCTGCTCACGTTATGCTGTGAGGTGATGTCATAGATCCCTCTCTAACCTCCTCTGGGGCAGCCTGGACTCTGGGAGGAGTAGGCAGGAGAGCAGCTCTGACTTCTTCAAGGTGTGAATCACAGCTCCCAAGGACCTGAGAGATCTGCTGTGGGTCAGAGCTTCCCCTGGATCCTACCATGTCTTGTCTCTTGGAGTCAGCGTCAGGACGTGGTGTTCCTCAGACATGGATTAATGCTTCAAGCAGGAGCTTGGAGCCCAGCATTGGCCAGCCCTGGTACTCTGCATGTGCTAAACTTGCCTGAGATGTCTGCAGAAACTTCCCCAGGGTCTGCTGCTTCATCCTGAGTGGTACAGCTCAGATACCTACTGACCTCCACCGCTGCTTGGGTTCAGCTTGGGTACAAAATGCTGCGAACATCAGAGTTTGTCCAGGTCAGAGATGGCAGGTCCCTGGTGTGGCAGCTCCCTTCCTCTAAGACTGTGGTGTTCATGCAAGCAGTAATTTTTAAGTTGATGTTGGAGAATGTGGAGAGTGAATTTTGATACTGTGGGTCCCTACGTGAAACATGGGCTGAGTAGGGAAGTGCTGTGGAACCACACCAAAAATTGGAAAGAGAAGAGACATTGCCAATGCTGGTCACTGCATTAGAGATGGGGACAGGGGGGGCAGAAGTGATCAGGTGCCATTAGTTCCAATTGTGTTGGCCTAAGACTCTGCTTCGCCTTGCTGACCGGCTCCAGTTGAGGTGCCAGCACAACCCAGGCACATGAACTCAATCACATCTGGAGGCTGCAGAATGGACGACCAAGTTTCCAGTCAAGCTGATGGTGCCTGAAGAAAAGGAGCCGGTGTCTCTCCCATGGAGACTGTTCATGCTGTCGAGCTGCAGCCCTGCTCTCCTCAAAGGCAGTGTTCCTCCAAGTCTCACTGCGATCTGAGCAGACTCAAAGAAGCACTTGCAGAAATTCCCACCACGAACGTCACGTAGAATGAAGGTGGAGCTGGGCTTGGAACACATTTTTCCTCCTCAGATTCTTTTCCTTGCAAGATCCCAACTTCTTAGAACAGTGAGAAGTATCCAAGGAGAGGAGTGGAAAAATCACACAACTGCACAGACAGGAGAGCTGGCAAAGCTGAAGACTGGCCAGGGAGCTCAGGAAGAAGAAAGCTGCTTAGTGTGGAAAGCAAGATGCAGAAGCAGAGGCTGGCTGCCTCAGGATCGACCTGGGAAATGGAACCCTGGCATTACAGGGGTGCAAAGGGTTGGGTTCCTGGCAGAAATCAGTTGCCATAAGATGCTGCAAAATGGAGATTGGAGTAGAGCTGTGTCCCATACATGCAGGTTAGGGATGCCCAGATGGGTGGGAAGGGGCCAAGAAGAAGGGGTCAGACTGTCCCACCAAAAGCTGCCAAGAGCCATCCTGCAGTTGCTCTCAGGTTGTCACCGACAGGACCACAAGATGTTGCATGGGAACAGGTCCCCAGTCCCCAGCACCTCCCGAGGCCACCCACATGCTGCAAAGCCACCCGGTGCCCCCTGAGCACCAAGTAACAGCCACAGTGTCATCCCATGGTCACCATTGCTTCATATTGCCATGCTTTGAGCCAACACAGGACCTAGCAAGCTTTTTTTCCTCTCTCTTTTGGATGGCAACCGAGCTCCAAAACGCTGCTCCCTCCTTGCAGGAGGTGAAGCTGAGCTCCTCACTTGCTGTGAACTCTCTTAGGGCAAACAGGATTGTAATGGTAATAGTAACGGTAGCAATGCTAATGCGATTGATTGTAACAGCTTGTGTTTATCCAGCACTTTCCGTACACAACATTTTGTCCTTTACTTCCACAGTAATTCCATGGGATTCCCACCACTTAGGCCCTTAGAGATGCGTAGATTGTTTCTGAGCTTAAGATAAAAATTTTTTGCTGAAGAATTCCCCAGCCCCACAAGGGAAATGCAACTGCACCGCGACAGCTGTGACACTCAGGCTTGCTTTGCACCGTGACGCTCCCGTGTGAGCTGAGGCACTCTCTCCTGATAGTGGTTTTTGCGAGCTCCAGCGTTATAGAGACCCTTTAGCAAACAGTGGAGGAGGAGGTGGATGTTGGATTGCTTTACTACACGTCATTTTCAACTGTTTATAATATTCTTCTGTGTCTGCATATTTTCTCTGTGCACATTATTCATCAGAGTAAAAAAAGGAACTATGAAAACCTCGACCAACTTTCCTATGACAACAAGCGAGGACCCAAGGTATATATGCATGGAAATGCACGCCGCCCACCAACCTAACTAGCAAATGAAAAATAGCCACAGCCACCAGAAAAAATAGAAATTAAAAAAAAAAATAAAAAGAAAAAAGAGAAAGAGAAAAAAGAAAAGAGAAAGAAAGAAAAAAGGTCCATGACTGTGTTTCTTGGTAGCACGTTTTTATGTTGAGATAGTTTGGTTTGGACTTGAGAATGGAAACCTAGCCAGCTGACCCTGGAAGGATTTCTTTTTGAGACATGCATGTGAACCAGTAATTAACTTGCAAGTATTTTTGTTTTTTTTTTTCTTTGGAAAGTTGAACCAACCCCCTTTCCTCCCCAAAGGAAACGGTTCCTTGGTGTAAGTCGTCCACTTTTACTCCCAAAGGTTAACCCTGTGCAATGTTTTTTTTCATTTCCCATGTTTTTGAAAAACAACACTCGTTTGAGTTTTCAATTGCATTTCAAAGCCTTTTTCTCTTTCCTGTACAATGCACGCCTCTTTTTGGGTCTTGATTGACTTCAGTTTGCATGCACAGTGCAAAAAAAAAACAAAAAAAAAAAACAAAAAAAAAAAAGCAAAAAAACCCAAAACCTTAAAAGAGAAAGGAAGGAAGGAAAGAAAGAAAAGAAAGAAAAGAAAAGCAAAGAAAATAAGAAAAAACCTAGCTGTAACCAACCTTATTTAGCAGACTTTTGTGCAGTTTAATGAATTTTCTTGACCCTTTTCTAGATAGCATGGCTCTCACAAGCAGTCCGCAGCCTCCCGCACTAACCAGCTTTGCTCACACTAATCACAGGCTGAGAAAGTGCTGCAGTTTGACCCCGGGACCAAAAATGTGACATCGCTGCTGCTGGAGGCTAAAGAGCTGGAGGCTCGCGTCATCATCCTCTCCGCCAGGTAAGGCCCTTGGGGCCCCCACGCCTCCAGCTTCCTCACTTCCCCCCTGCAGCTCTGCCCAGCACTGGAGGCCATGCAGATTTGGGGCATGCTGTCATTTTTAGGGAGCATGGGAGAAAATCCACATAAAGCCCTACGTCCCAGGGAGGGGATATGTCGCAGTCATGGTTGTGGTAGAGGTGGCTGGATGTCAGCGAGGTGTTATCAGTGATGTACCCTGAGCCCCGTGCAAAGGAATGGTGTCTCATTGCCCCATTCTTATAGATGGTGAGTGACAAGGAATGGGCCAGATTTGCTGGGTGCTGTGGGGTTAGAGGAAGCTGTGAGAAAGCTTCACAGTGCATCCTGGAGTTACCCATTGCCCAGGAGAACCAGCTGTCTGACGGGATCTGAGGGAGATGTCCAGGGTTCCCAGGAGTGCAAGGCAGGATGAAGGTGTCCATCCGGCACCTGGAGCCACATTGCCATTCCCTTCTTCTCATTGCAGTGAGGATGATGCAGCAACGGTGTACAGATCAGCAGCCATGCTCAATATGACAGGCTCCGGCTACGTGTGGCTGGTGGGGGAACGGGAGATTTCGGGCAATGCCCTGCGCTATGCCCCTGATGGTAGGCACCCACCAGAGGCATCCACCCTGCTGCTGGACAGAAGCTTGTCTGGGGCTGGGGCAAGCAGTCCAGGGGCACACCGTGCCATGGTGGTCCCAAGCATGTGTTGAATTCCACCGTGCTCTCCTGGGTCTGCATGGGGTGGCAGCAGCCTGAGATCCCTGACCATGCTGCCATGCCCCAAACCCAGCTGTCCAGGGCTTTGAGGCTGACTGTCACCTGAGGAAATACTTGGGCAGCAAGATGGGGATGGAGCACTGATGTCAATGGCTCACACTGCTACCCCATCACCTTTTGGCAGGCAGAACGATGCCAGCCCAGCACTGAAGCTCATGCAACTCTCCCACTGCCTCTGAAGGGTCCCCAGTCCCATGACTTTATGCTCGCTTGCCCCAAACCCTACATGTGGGAACAACACCAGAGGCCAGTGGAGCTGATCCGTTCCTCTGCTCATTGCAGGAGTCATCGGCTTGCAGCTCATCAATGGGAAAAATGAGTCAGCCCACATAAGCGATGCAGTGGCGGTGGTGGCCCAGGCTGTGCACGACTTGTTTGAGAAGGAGAACATCACTGACCCACCACGGGGCTGTGTGGGCAACACCAACATCTGGAAGACGGGGCCCCTTTTCAAGAGGTAACTGGGGAAGGGTGGATGCCTTTTTCCCAAGGGAAAGGAGCTTGAAAAGATGGAAGCACAGGCTCACACACAGGCCCTTGGTTTGCCCAAGGGCACCACCGTATTTGCGTCTGGCACCAGTTCAGTCCACGCCATCCCATGGGCATCTCCTTGGCAATGCTTGGACAACTGCGATCAGCTGGGGGTGGTGCCCAGGAAAACAGACATGGGGCCACGGAAGGATGCTTTCCTCATTTTTGGATCTTAATGAAGCGTGTGGGAAAGGGGAGAAATGGGTTTTCTGCCAAATCAGAATAGGGGGGTTGTCTGTCAGATCAGATCTCAGTGCTGCCAGCGTTGGGTAATTCAACAGGGCTGGCAGAGTGTTGGGGCACAAGACCAAGGGTCAGGCTGCTCTCTGCTGTAACAAATCCTGGAGCCATGTTTTTGGCAGCAGATCAGGTCATGTAGCGCAGGATTGGAGCACACATATTGGATCTCACTGCCATGGGCAATGAGATGGGCTGTATGCAATGATCAGAACCTGATCTTTATGTTGCACGGTATTTTTTGCTGCACGTCTGCAGATGGTGGAGAGACAAGGGCCTCTTCTGCAAGCTGAATCCAGACAAAACAGCAATTGCGTCTGCACGTGGTTCCCTGTGCAGGAGAACTGCTCTCTGCAGCATGCAGCCTGGCACCTCGTGTCAGCTGTGGGGTCCCGTGCTGGGGGTTGCTCTCTGCAGACATGGTGTTATGTAGGATGCTCTTTCTGTATCTCTCGGTTCTGTTAGGCCTGGGACCTGCAGAGTCTGAAACTTATTTTGGAAAGGTTTCCAGCATCTCCTGCACTTTTGCATGAGCCATTAGGTGTTGTTCTCTATGGCACACTGCAAGTGGCCCCATCCATCCTGTGTTTTCTCTACCACCTTTCCAGGTTTTGGGGGCTGGTTCTCCCCTTTGTAATATATGTGCATGCATGGGGCATTAGCCAGGCTGTGATGGGCTGGTGGCAGACAGAAGCAGTAGGAACTGTGGCGTAGATACAGCTCCCCGGGTGCCCCAAAGATCTCTTTGGGTACTGAATGGGCCAAATCATTCAGTAGGAAAATGGAACTGATCTGGTAGAAAAGAGGGGAAAATGACAACAGATGTAGTAATGTGGCATCTAGGAAACGTGGCTCAGACTAACTTCATCCACCAGGAACCGATGACCACCAAGCTATGAATGGGTCATAGGTATCAAAGATAATATAAGTTAATGAGCATATGAAAATGTCAGGCAATTGAGAGAAAGACTTCTGATCCCTTCTTAGATCTCCCAATAGCCACAGCAGGTTTTTTAGGTTGGCCCACTGTGTTTCTCTTTGTAGGGTGTTAATGTCCTCCAAGTACTCGGAGGGTGTCACCGGACGGGTAGAATTCAATGAGGACGGGGACAGGAAGTTTGCCAATTACAGCATCATGAACCTGCAGAACCGCAAACTGGTCCAGGTTGGGATTTACAATGGTAGCAATGTACGTACAGGCCTGGACAGGAAGGTGGGTTGAGGTGTGCTGGTGCGTCTACCCATGGCCTCATGCCTATCTCCTTCCTCTGGCACTGATCGCAGGTCTTGACCAACGACCGGAAGATAATCTGGCCAGGGGGAGAAACCGAGAAACCTCAAGGCTATCAGATGTCCACCAAACTGAAGGTAACAACAAATGGCAGTAGGTGCTATGACTTCATCTACATCCTGTTGCTGCCCCTGCAGCTACCAGAATCTTCCATTCCAGAGAGGCCATAGCAGAGACACTTAGCAAAGGTGCTAGAGAGTGTTCAGAGCAGAGCGCAGCTTCCTTCACGGCTTCCTCACGGCATGGGACTCAGAGGGCACTTGGCACAGGTTTGCAGCACATGCAGCCAACGCAAGGCTCAGATCTGGAGCCCTTTGCTGCTGAGGCCAGGAGGTCAGAAAGAAATAGGTTCAGAAGGTGACTAAATGAGCTAACAAAGAGTAGGTGGGCTGATAGTTGCAGAGCTGGGCTCAGGAAATCTGTGAACAGCTGATGGCCAAAAGGCAGAGATGACAGCGAGGGAATGTCCCTCCATTCTCTCTCTGCTTGTCATGCCTTTCTCTGCAGCCTCTTTGGTGACTGGACAAGTTGGTCTTGCCAGTGCTCCTCTTCGCTGGTCCTTCTCTCCAGGCAGGGTGAATCACACACTCCTACTGGCCTGTACTCCTGCAGGGGTGATGCAAGGCACTGGGAAGCTGCTTTAGTAAGAATGTCCTGGGTAGGATTGGAAGACTCACATTTGCTCATGGCAGTGTGGTAGAGAATAGAGCACAGGCCAGGGCATGAATCCCAGCAATGCAGTGACCCTCATCAGCCTGCACTTATGGCAATAGGAAGGTTAGGGTTAGGAAGGACTTTGAGGACAGGGAAAAATTTCCACACGAGGAAGGCTGGCTTGTCTGATCCTCATCTTGGAGAGAAGACAAGTGAATGTCTCCACATGCCAAAGTCAGATCCTGCTGCAGGACTGCATGGTGCATGGAGATAGATGGCACTGTGGCATTGTGGCCATGTTTGCATGGAGAGGACAGCCCCACCACTCCCCATCCAGGTGGGGACAGCTCTGGAAGGGGATGGTGGCAATCAGGTGCTTGTGCTTTCCCCACAGATCGTAACAATTCACCAAGAGCCCTTTGTGTATGTGAAGCCCACGCAAGCAGATGGGACGTGCAGGGAGGAATTCACCATCAATGGTGACCCTGTCAAAAAGGTCTTTTGCACAGGGCCCAACGAGACCATCCCAGGTAACTCCATCTGGCAGTGAGCACAGCAGCATCCCCAGCCCACCTGGAACATTTGTGCTCCCAGCAGACGACTTTCCTGCTGCCTCATTTCTGTGTGGGCTCCAAGGCTGCTTTGAGGAATTGCACCCCATGTTGCTGCCTCCTGACATGCTCCCATTCCCTTTGCCTCAATATGGTTTGAAACTAAAGCCACACAGGTGGCTGCTTTCCCTGGGGAGAACCGTGGGTCCTGCAGGGGGTCCGTGGCAGAGGGCTGCCTCCACGTGTCCCCCCCATTTTCTCTTGCCCACAGGCCGGCCCACCGTGGCACTGTGTTGCTACGGCTTCTGCATCGACCTGCTCATCCGCCTGGCTGGTGTGATGAACTTCACCTACGAGGTTCACCTGGTGGCTGATGGTAAATTTGGTACCCAAGAGCGGGTGAGTGTAGGCAGCTTGGGGTATCACTTTTTCACATCGTGAGTCAAAACACGGCCAAGCCATTCTCCAGAGCAGAGCTGGCCAGTGGGAATGGGCAATGGGGCAGGGGCTGATCCTGCACTGGCTCTCTGGCAGGTGAACAACAGCAACAAGAAGGAGTGGAATGGGATGATGGGGGAGCTGCTGAGTGGCCAGGCGGATATGATTGTGGCTCCCCTCACCATCAACAATGAGCGGGCACAGTACATTGAGTTCTCCAAGCCCTTCAAGTACCAGGGTCTCACCATCCTTGTGAAGAAGGTATGGACTGAGCTGCTTGTAGGAGGGGTGGGGTGGGCAGGGTGCAGCCTCGGTGGGTGCCAGCGCTTCTCACCTCTCTCCTTTGTGCTAGGAAATCCCCCGCAGCACCCTGGACTCGTTCATGCAGCCCTTCCAGAGTACACTGTGGCTGCTGGTGGGGCTGTCTGTGCATGTGGTGGCAGTGATGCTGTACCTTCTAGATCGATTCAGGTGAGTGCTCTGTGGGTCACCCAGGGGCTGCAGATGAAGGGAAGGTGTCACACAGATGGTCTTTGCATCCTGGAGACAAATGTGATGGGAACAACACCAGCATGAGGTAGACATGGCTGCAGGCCAGCAGAGGGGACATGAAAGGCTGTGTGAGGGACATATGGGCTGTGGAGCCAGCCAGGGGTGAAGAGCAGTGTGGGGTACAAGTGTGATATGCAGGGATTAGTGCTGTAAGGCTGCATCAGAATGCTTAGGGCATGGCAGAAAGACTAGAGAAGCAGGATAAGGGGCATCAGAAGAGCTCTTGCTCTTGTTTTCCAGCCCATTTGGACGGTTCAAAGTGAACAGCGAGGAGGAGGAGGAAGATGCCCTGACACTCTCCTCAGCCATGTGGTTCTCCTGGGGAGTCCTGTTGAACTCTGGCATCGGAGAGGGTGCGTTGCAGCGGGCAGCAGTGCTGCTGTGCCCTGAACACTGTCATGGACCCACAGGGACCCAAGAGGGTCCTGTGCCCCTTCCCACATGCTCTAATCTTTGCCCTGGGACACCAGTGAAGAATGGTACAGCTCTCATCCCCTGAGACTTCCTTGGAGGGGTTTTGGGGGTGTTAGGGGGTGGCACACTCATGGCACAGCTGCTGCGGACCATCCTGCCAGCCTTCACCATCAGTGATGGGCTCTTTCCTGGGGTTATTCATCCAGCAGGGTTCAATACATCATGCGCAGCAGCTGTGTTTTTCTTTGGGTAACACAAAAGCTCTTCACACAGCTGTTGGATAGGGCTCATCTGAAGATGCCATTCATCTTGTGTGAGGTGGTCACAGCTTTGGTGACCAAGTCTGAGCTCTCCTCTCTCCTTCCAGGTGCTCCCCGGAGTTTCTCTGCTCGTATTCTGGGCATGGTGTGGGCTGGCTTTGCTATGATCATTGTGGCTTCCTACACTGCCAACCTGGCTGCTTTCCTGGTGTTGGACCGTCCTGAGGAGAGAATTACGGGCATCAATGACCCCCGGGTAACGATCCCTTGCTTCATTTCCCTTTCCCTGCCCATCCCCAGGCAGAGATGCAGACGCCTCCAGCGGGTACCTCCTGGCTTGGTGGCTGGCAGCACCTAGAGCCCTATTTTATGTGGGTCTGTGCCTGGGGCTGAGCCCCTGTGCTGAGTGGGGATGGGAATACACAGGCAGGGATGAGCAGAGAAAAAGCCTGTCCAGAAACAGTACAAGGCCAGCCAAACTGCTGCCAGTTCCTGGAGAGCCTGCACTAACCAACGAGGAAACGATTCATTATGGATGAGTTATAGCTAATGAAATTGTCCCTGCGGTGCAGTCAATACTCTCAGCAGATACCAGCATGACTCAAACCCATTTCCTGCTTTGGAAAGGACACAGCCACAGCCTATCAATTTGAGCAGCCAGGAATGCACACCACAGCAGTGCTAGCCCACTGCATCCCACACCCCACAGCCCCATTTCACTGGGGGGGTTCTTGCATCCTCAGTGCCGTGGGTTCCCTGTCACAGGGCATCCCCTGTCCACCACTGTGGCCCCAGAGCATCCCCCGTCCCATCCTGAGCACTGCAGCATCCACTGCCCCATGGCATCTGCACCTCCGCTGAGGAGATTGAGATCTTCCCCGGGAAAAAGATTGCTGAATGGAATGGGTAATTAGGAAACACAACTTTGGGGTGAGCCAGTTTGGTTGGTGCAGGACAGAAGAAATAGGAGACCTGCTGTTGCCTTTCAGCTGCGCAACCCCTCCGATAAGTTCATTTATGCCACGGTGAAGCAGAGCTCGGTGGACATCTACTTCCGACGGCAGGTGGAGCTGAGCACCATGTACCGGCACATGGAGAAACACAACTATGAGAGCGCAGCCGAAGCCATCCAGGCTGTGCGAGACAAGTGAGTGGCAGCTGCACCTTGCTGGGCTGGGTCTGGGGGGAGCAAGCAGGATGCTGATCCTCGTGCATACGGCTTAACTTAGAGCTGGTAGCCCCCTTGCTGCTCCTGCAGTGACTGCAGACAAGCTGGGCTGCCCACCCTAATGCGTGTCCTCTTTGGTGTTCAGCAAGCTCCACGCCTTCATCTGGGACTCAGCAGTGCTGGAGTTTGAAGCGTCGCAGAAGTGCGACCTGGTGACAACAGGGGAACTTTTCTTCCGCTCCGGCTTCGGGATCGGGATGCGCAAGGACAGCCCATGGAAGCAGAACGTCTCGCTGGCCATCCTCAAGTCCGTACACAGCTCTCAGCCCTCACGCTGCATGTGCTAGCATGCAAGTAGCCCTGTGCCAGGCACTGCCACCCACCCATGGGGGATATTTCTCAGCATTAGCCTGCAGCATGGTGTGCCACAAGGCACCTGGTCTCGTGGGTAAAAAGGGATCTCCATGTGTTAGTTTAGAAATGCCACATTCATTGAAGAGAGCGGAGTGTGGTGATGGCGACGGGAACCAGAGAGTGGAAGGAGGGGAAGATGTAGGGTGCTGTTCAGGATGTGTAGTTGAAACTACCTGCAGGACTGAGGTGACGTAAGGAGCCCTGAGATCCCACCTATGGGGGAACCATGCTGAAGGATGGCAGCAGGACAGGTGGGACAGAGCTGTGAAGCCTGGAAAGGCACCAGGAGCCCTTTGGTCCCCTCTGGAATAGGAAGGGAAAGCCCAGAGCGTTAGGCATCCTGGGACAGTGGTGGGGCATGGGGATATGTCAGGAACAGGAGGCAGGAGCATCATGGTGGGATTTGTGCTCCATCCTGCCTCCATCCCAGTGCTGTGCCATTGGGCTGCTCCAGCCCTCACAGAGGAGATCTTGTTGGGGTCCAGCCCCCCAGAAGGGACCTATCCCCTTGCACAAAAGCCATATGTGCACACACACACACACACACACAACCTGTGCACACACGGCATCCATAGTCTTGCCAGTTATGCGCAGGGTCCTAGGGCAGAGGGTGTGCCTCCTGGTGTGCATCCCAGCCACTTGCACCAGGTCTCCTGTGACTGTCCCATCTCCTTGTGCTTCCAGGTCCCACGAGAACGGCTTCATGGAGGATTTGGACAAGACTTGGGTGAGGTATCAGGAGTGTGATTCCCGTAGCAATGCCCCAGCAACACTCACCTTTGAAAATATGGCAGGTTTGTTCTGCAAACCTCTTTCTTCCTCTTCGCTGGGTAGCCTGCTTTCACTCAAGACATTCTCCTCTCCTGAGCTCTCCTCCTGGGCCAAAGCTCTGCTTCTTCTGGGTTTGTGCTTTCCTAGCGCTGGGAGGCTGCTGTGGTGGGCCCCCATCCTACCTCATTCAAAACAGCTCTGCAAAGCTTTCTCCACCTTCCCTGGGCAGCCTCCTCAACCCAGTGGCCGCTGTGACTGTCCTTCCCCTCCCCTCCCCTCCCTGCAGTCTGGCTGAGCTGCAGCTGCTGGGGTGCAATGGGTGCAGAGGGAGGGGAGCAGCACTTGGGATGGGGTGAGAAGGGAGCTGGCTGCAGCAGGGCCACCCCAAGGAGTGTGCTGGGGCAGAAGGCTGGTGTGATGGTTGATGCATTGTTTTCCTCTCCCTGGGCCTGCTTGGTACCCCCAGGTGGGCTCTCTTCCCCCTGCCAGCACAATGCAAGATTAGGAGTGTCCTATGGGCACAACTGAGGGTGGGATGGAGCACTTTATTCTATTCCTTGGGTCTCAGAGTGCTGTCCCACCTTGCCATTTCCAATTATCCCCATCCCTGAGGGTTGCAGCTAGCTGAGTGCAACTCAGTGCGTGTTTTGTTTCACGACACACCAAGCAGCAGCACCAGAGCTGGGATTTTCTGCTGCAAACAGCCCTGGGAACAAGATCTGCCCCAGTCCACAACGCAGCCCCCAGCATCACATACCCACCCCAAGCATTGCCACAGCAGCGCCGGTGCCTGACTGCAAGGAGCCCATGCAGACACCCCGCACCCACCACCCCATGCCCATCTCTGTGGGTGCTCCTCTGGGACTGGGGGGAGTGGGGAGGCTGGGGCTGGCAAATGCCACTTGTGCTGAGTGCGATGCAGAGAAAATGAAGTGTCGTGGCGTGATTCCCACTGCCCCCTGTAACTTTCCTGCTTATTTCAGGTGTGTTTATGCTGGTGGCTGGAGGTATTGTTGCCGGGATATTTTTAATATTCATAGAAATAGCTTACAAAAGGCATAAGGACGCGCGGAGGAAGCAGATGCAGCTGGCGTTTGCGGCCGTTAATGTGTGGAGGAAAAACCTGCAGGTAGGACAAACCGTTTTTAGAGCAAATCTCCAACAGGTGCGTCTTCCATTCCTTCACCAAATCAGTGGATGCAGAGCTGTGGATTAGCACGGGGTCCCCTGTCCCATCCCCAGTAACTCCCCTGGGCGTTACTGGGCTGCTGGCTAGCTGTGGGGCCCTGCTTGTCCCCAGGGCCATATATGGCCAATGCCACCTCCCTGGGAGGTGTCGTACCCAGCTCTGTCCAGGACAGAGACCTGGTCCAAATGCCATGGTTTGCCCTTGGCAGTACTGGGGACAGTGACCTTGCTCTGCTGGGGACCATGTGTCAGAGCTGCGTCTCTAGCAGCTCCTCATGCAGAATCTCTGATATGCTCCAGCCACGCTCACCAGCAGAGGAAGGAAGGGTTCACCTGCAGCTGCCAAGCATCCCTTCCCTGCAGTCCTGAGCATCCCTTCCCCATGGTCCCAAGCATCCCTGCCCCGAAGCCCTCTAGCATCCCTGCCCTGGGTCCCTGAGCATCTCATCCCCTTGGTCCCATGCTGCCCATCCCTGCGGTCTCATGCTGCCCATGTGCAGAAATGCTCCAGGAATGGAGATTTCCATCACCTCCTCCTCCCCCCCCACCCCCCCACCCCCCCCCACCTTGGGGCTGTGGTACCCCTGCCGCATCAGAAGCGATTCCAAAAGAGAGGCAGTGCATGCTCTTATCACTTGGGGACAAGGACATCTGCCCCCAGAATCTCCCATCCCTGTAGCACCCCAGGTGAGAGGAGCCCAGGGGCAGCCACGTGCCTGCTGCTGGCACTGAGCCCCGGACACGTCCCCGAGCCTCCCCTGCCCTCACCACCAGGACCACCTGGCTGCTCTCCGTGAACCCTCCGGGCTGTGTCCCACTTTCTGCATTTAGAGCACCAGGCATCCTTTGGGTGGTGAAAGGCACGCAGCCCCCAATAATGGGTGCCCCACGGAGCAGCGGGGGATGCTCAGGAACGTCATCTTCCCAAAGGCAGCAAGGGGAGCACGAGGTCGGGCTGCTACATCCTGAGAGCTCACCGGGTTCAGTTCACTGATACGAGTTTCGGAAGAGCCGTTTCTTTTTTTATTCTTATTTATTCCTCTTCTTATTTTTTTTCCTTTGCTTCCAAAAAGCAGCAGCAGCGACGGGGTTAAGGCTGCTGGGACAGAGCACACTAGTTGAACTGCCATTTTTCACTTGCCAACCTTCTAGAAAATACTGCACTGGGTCCTTGGGCAGAGTCTGTGGGACTGTGAGCAAAGCATGCTGCCCTGTGGGGATAAACAGCCTCATGGTAAAGAGCCGTTTGACATTGTAAGACTTTTCCACAGGAGGAAACGTCAGAGCACTAGTATCTGGTACATTGCTAGAAGGTAGGCAAGTGGAAAGATTTATTTGTTAAAACAAACAAACAAAAATAATGGTTTTGGGGATCACAGTTTTGCCATGGCTATTTCCTGAGATGCCATGGAAGAAAAAGACATTTCATTCCATTCATCTTGCTTTCCTTTCCGTTTGTGCATGTCCGCAAAAGAGAGAACTGAGAAGGAGGAGCAAATGTATCCCCGAGCATGCTCTACGCACCAGCGGGATACATTTTGGTTACCCCCGTGCGGTAGCAGAGCCAGACCTGGTCACTCCGTCCCCCGTCGGCAAGGTCACACTCATTGGCACGAAAGCAATTGGGGAGGAATCGTTGTCAGCGCCCGCCGCCGAGCGCGGCCGGTCCCCACGGCTCGCTGCCCCCGCACCGTGGCGGCTGGTGCTCCCAGCCTGCGCCAACCAGGTCCGACTCGCTAACTCCAATGGCTACATTTTTCAGTTCTGTTTCTCTTTGAGTTCATCCCGACCCCGATGACATCATAGCGCTAATATGCTTTGCTTCCTCCCTTTCTTTTCCTTTTCTTCTTTTTGGTTTTGGGGTTCCTTTTCCTTTTCTTCCAGTTTCCTTTTGTTTGTTTCTACTTTTTTTTTTTTTTTTTAGCCGGTTTTACTTTGGAAAACAACCAACCAACCAAACAACACCACCACCACAAACACCACCAACAACCACGTTCGGCTTTGCACAAGCGCGTCATTTAAATTTTGGAATACCTTTTTTTGCAGAATACCCATACAATGACTTCTCTTTCGATGCAGTCCTCTCTCTCTCTTGTGGCGCTAGGATTCAGCCTCAGAGCAGGCGCTGGTAGTGCAGGAGCAGCATCCCACCTCCCGCTGTAGGCAGGCTGGCGGTGGCGGCCAGGGGCAGGGCCAGGCAGCTCATCCCCAGGTTCTCTCCCAAGGAAGCGAGGTCAGCGCCGCAGGCTGCCGGCAGACGCCCAGGAGACGCAGGGCTGCTCCCAGAGGGGTTTCCAGCGCTGCGGACGCGAGGCCAGCCCCGTAGCTGTAGCAGCGAGGCAGCCGTGCTGTGCCTGTGGGTCACAGAGGCCCTCGGAGGACTGGGAGTGACATCTCCGGTAGCGTGCTCACCCAAATGAAGGACGTGACACGGGGCAGTATTCGAGTAGATTTAGTGTTTCCAGCAGCACACTAGAGATCTAATCGCTTATACATATTCATTTTAGGATAGAAAAAGTGGTAGAGCAGAACCTGACCCTAAAAAGAAAGCCACTTTTAGGTCCATCACCTCCACCCTGGCCTCCAGCTTCAAGAGACGTAGGTCCTCCAAGGATACGGTAAGAGGAAGAAGAACAATTCTGCCCTCTCTCTTTCTCTCTCTTTCTCTCTTCTGCCATCCCATCGACTGCCACACACTCATCCTGAAGCTGCCAGTGTACATGCATAGCTCATGTTCGTCACCAGTCAGTGAGTGAGTCAGTCAGTCAGTCATCCCGTGTTCCTTGAGGATGCTGGGATCCTGGAGGGCAGGCAGGAGGTGCTTTGGAGTCCTGTGATGAGTTGGGAGATGCAACCGAGTTTTCGTTTCGTTTCTGTTTTCTTTTTGCCTGGATGATTTCTGATGTTCCTCTCTGTGCTTTGCTCACCATACCGGTGCTGACCTCTTGGAACCAATGACATTTTTTATTTTTTTTTTTTCTGTTCCTGAGTGTTCCTGTACCTGTTTGTCATTGTATGCCTAAAAACAATCACCCCAATTTAATTTGGGCACCGTGTCACCTCACCAAGAGCCATGCGTGTCGCATTCTCTACATGTGATTTTTGTTTGTGACTATTAGCATTCGGGACGTAGCACTCGGCGCAGTGACAGCTCTCTCTGGTTATCAGCAGCAGCATCCGAGCCGCTCTAGCAGAGAGGAGGCACGGGAGGTCATTACAGACCCAGCCTGCTTCAAACTCGGGCTTTCCACCTCGCAATGCCGCTGCTCGCACGTAACCAGAGAACATTTCCAAATAGCTGCCTCTAAAGCCAGCCGTTCCCCACTGTGCAAACGTGTCTGCTCGTGCTGGAGCTTCAGGCACGCCAGTGTCAGGTTGGGCTGTTGGTCTGTCGGACTGAGCCAGTGTCCCTCTGCATGTTGCCGTCTGTCGTACAACACTCTGCACTGTGGCTACTCTGTTGTCTTGTGTGGACGCGGGCGCTGCCCGAAATCTGCTCCCTGGGCCGCTCAGCTGCTGCTAGTGGGGTCCCCGCGGTGCACGGCGGGGATGGGGGGACGGCAGCAGGCTGGCGGGGGGGAGCGGCGTGCGATGTCGCAGGGGTCTCCGGCCACGGCGCTGCATGGAAGCGGCTGTGTTTGGCACCAGGGCAGGCTCTGACCCCAGCACCCTGGGAAACGGCCTCAGGGACAGCTGAGCCCCCTGCCAGGCTCAGCTGCCACCGTCTCACACAAAGCACTCCTCGGGGAACTCGTGCTCTCCTTGCTCTCCTTGCTTGTCCCCATACCCAACGGGGAAGAGGAGCATCCCTGTCACCTCCTTCATTCACCACGCTCCTGGAGTGGATCCTTGTCCTGGTGGTGCCCCAGCATCTCAGTGCCCCAAAAACAGACCCGTGTGTATCCTCAGGCTGAGGACAGTTGGAGGAGGCTCTGGGTGGCTGGACCCTGACCAGGGGCAGGAGACAGGGATGGGGAGGTCAATGCAGTGAGGAGAAGTTGGGGAGTGAGAAGAACCAAGAGAAGGGACAGTTGGGGAAAAAAAAAAAACCATGCAGGGAAGCCCTTGGGGTATCTGGATCAAACGCCATGTTTTGTTGTCTCCAAGGTGTAGAAAGCCAAGGGGTCCTGGCCTGGGACAGCCAGGCCAGCAAACGTCACAGCAAAACCGGAGCCTGGGGAGACCTGTGTCCACTGCAGGCACGTGGCCAGTGCCGGGAGAGGTGATCCCTTGCCCTGGCAATGGTTGTGCCCTTCCCCAAGTGCCAGGGGCTGGTGCCTGCCCATTCCCCCAGGAGCAATGGGGCTCCCAAGTATCTTCTCCATTGCCCTGCTTCCTCCCCAATGATCCTGGGCCCGATCCTGCTCATGGTGCAGCATTCATGGCCCCATGCCATCCCAGCACCCTGTGGTAGGAGCACCCTGAGCTGCCCAGGGCCTGGGTCCGCTACTCCAGAGGCACCAGATGATGGCTGCCACTCTGATGACAGCTGCGGCTGTGGGGCAGCTATAGGCAATGAGGCCCTGCTGTCTGCAAGCCTATTAAAGCCATCTGCATACCATGGCATGCCATGGCAAAGGCCCCGAGACGTATTCCCGAGGGGGTCAGGCTAGTTGGGCCACCAAGGTCAACAGGACCAAGATCTGAACCAAGAAGTTCCAACGCTGAGGCTAGCAGGCCCAAGGGAGGAAGCAGCAGAGCAAGCTTTGTGGTGATGTCGGGCAGGCTCGCTGGTGTGCTCCATTGGACGAGCGACCAGCGGGAGGGTGCTGTCACCAGCTCGTGTCACAGCCTGCCATCTGGTGCCCCCAGCTTCTGCTCAGCAGCCCTGGCTCAGAGACCCCAAAGCCCTCCTGCTGTGGAAGGCCCCATGAGGTCGTAGCATGCGGGGTCACGTTGCCCGGGGTCCTTGTAAAGATGAGAAAGCAGTGAGGTGCTCTACGACGACACTTGGCAGAGCCGCGGGCCCACACCAGGTCTCAGCTGGGCAAAGCCGGAGAGCCCATGGGGCTGGAAGGCCAGGCTGACCCCGGCCCCATGGGCTCTCCTGGCTAGCAAACCTGGTGGCCTTGTTTCTTCCCTTTTCGTTGTCGGGAGTTTTAAAAATGGATTCTGCTCTGCAGCCCTGCAGAATGGTCCCTCAGGAGTGCCAGAGAGACAGGCTGGCACCGTGGAGCCAAGACAGCCCCGGGAAGCTGCCACCCCACTCTGAACGTCCTAGCGCCCACCATCACCCGAGCTGCACAGCCTCTCCGCGGCACATCATCCCCACCGCCCCAGGAGGAGATGCATGTGTTCCCCATAGGCAGCTCCTGCAACTCGAATAGCACTCGCAGAGCTGATGTACTGCCATCCATCGCAGCCACCCACGCTACCGCAACCCCACAGAAGCCATGTGAGACGCATAAACCACACAGACACCTTCCGAGCCGGCACATTTCGTACAGACACGTACCGAGACGCACAGATCCCTTAGCCCACACTGCAGACGTCATCAGCCCCCACAGCCCCACTGCGAGCCCGCGGGCCCCCAGGCACAGCACAGCACACGTCCCACGCCACCGCCAAGCGAGGGCCCCGCGAGCGTGGGGACGATGCCAGAACTGGTCGAGGATGGAGGGGGTACACGGAAAAGGTCACCTTTTCAGTGAGAGATCAGCCATCCCAAAACCAAGTGCTTTTTGGCTGAAAAAGGACCTAGTTTTTGGCCCCGAACAACCATCCGTAGGCCAAAGACAACTATTTTTTTTTAAAGGAAAGTTGACATTTTCTACAGCAAGATTGCGTTTAGCTGGAATCCTAATTTTTAATTGAAAAAAAAGAAAAAAAAAAAAAGAGAGAAACCCCAAATTCTTCCAGAAAATCTTCCACCAGCCAGGGTCTGCCATGCGAGCCCAGATTAGGTTGAAGTCATTTTTAAAGACATGCTGATTTCTTGTCTATATTTTCTTCCTGATGTCATTTAAAGTTTTTGGTGCCTTCACTTCACTTCCATACCTTAACATGTTTGAGTCTCTTCTGCAGTTGATATTAATTGATTTCTTGGCTTTATGATGTTTGGTTTGGGGATAATTGCACCATCCCTGTAACGTCATTTACCCTAAATTACTGATATGTGCTTCTCGCATTAGTCCTACTTTAACATAGTTTTGATATGACAATTTTCTTGCTTTTTTTTTTTGCCTTTTCCTTTTTCTTTTTTTTTGCCTTTTTCTTTTTTTTTTTTTTTTTTAATATTAAAAGCTGCATGCCTGAATTCTACACAAAAAAAAAAAAAAAAGTAAACGCGAATGTTACCCTGTGATAACTGTGCTTGGAGGAGATATGCTTTCAACCCAAAGCCCCGCTCTGCATCGCAGTTCTCCTGCCAGGCTCCCCAGGTTGCTTGGTGACGACAGGGTCCCCCAGAGCTGTGCAGAGAGGGCAGAGCACCCTGTCCCGTCCCGCCCCGCCGGGCCCCCCCTTGCTGCCCCACGTCCACGTGCAGCGAGGCACACGCATCTGCACCCACACTGCTTTTTTCCTGGTTGCGTCAGGGTGTCGAACAAAGGATCTTTTCTTCTGCCTGTATGGTTTTTTCTCCGGAGCTCGTCCTCCGGCAGAAGCTGGCATCGTCTCCTACGGGTGCCCGCCCTGCCTCTCCCCTCTCCAAGCCTTTTCCTCCTAGTGGGGCTCCAACCCCATCCCATCCGCTTTCCTACGGCAGCTGAGGTTTTGGCTGTACCCCTTTAGAAGAGGCGTTGTTTTGGCGGACCAGCAGAATGGCACAGAAAGCTCCTCAGGGTGACAGAGAAGAATGGCAGAGCAGCACCTCCAGGGCATGGCCAAGGTGTTGCCACTTGGCAGAGCAACAAGGGATTTCTTAGAGGCTCCATTTTGACAGCTGTTGGTGCCCTACGTGGATGAGCCATCCCAAGAGATGTTCCTCACCACGTGCACCTCAAGGATGGCACCGTGCTAGCTCCGGTCCCCATTCCAGCAGCTCCCCACTCGGGTCATTGTGAAGCCCCAAACCAAGCAGGGGAACACCAAACAGCCCAGGCCGTGCTCAAGGGGCCACCAGACCTCCCCACACAGGGTAGCCACAGTGCCAGAGCCACCAGCAGAGGCACAGGGGCCATGGTTGCTGCCAACAAACACAGGATGCATTATATCCTGTGAAATCCTTCTAAAGACCAAGGAGCCTATGGGAGTCCAGCACACTGGCAGCCCTCCTAGATAGCATGGTGAACGTCCATGGAGAGGGCTCACATGGCAGCACATGAGACCCACCACCTCCTCTTGCCCTGGCACCACATTAGGTCCCCAGAGCAGAGCGAAGGAGGGGTCACTGTCACCTCTCTACATCGGTGCCACCCACCCACTCAGGGCTTGGAGCTAGGAGAAGGAGAGGAAGGACATATGAAGGAGGCAGGGAGGAATCAGCTGCCCATTTGCAAGCCCCTGCCTGGGGAGGAAGGCTTTCTTTTTCTTTTTCTTTTTCTTTTTCTTTTTTTTTTTTTTTTTTTTTTGCTGTTGCAGGGGTGTTTTTGCTCTCCCTGCTGGTGGGGATGTAGCTGGGGAGGTCTCTCCCAGGGGAGTTGGCTGAGCACCCCGCTGCAAGGAGTGCAGAACCCCAAATCCAGGCCACATCTCCTGCACAGGCTGCACTTTCACATTAGCAAGTGACGCTTCAGCTTGTCACCAGTCAAGCACACAGCACAGCTCCTCACCTGCACAGAAGGGTCGGCACAGCAGAGATACTCAGGCAAGGAGGTGCACTGCCCTGGCCTCAAAGCACAGCTTGAGCTGCCACCAGCCGTGCCCTGCAGCCACATGCTCAGCCGTGGGCTGGGCTGGCAGGTCACAGCTTTTACTTGTGGCAGTCCCTAAGTGGAGGTGGGCTGGCTCCACAGGTGCTAGGCACCACGCCATGCCCCAGTGTCCTTCCCATCCGGCCATAGAGTGCATGGAGAGCGTCTGCAAGGACCTCTGCACAAGGCTGGAGTGTGGTGGGCAGGGGACCTCAGCCACGAGCAGATGTGGGGCCTTTGCATCACCCCCAGACATATCCCGTAGGGACACAGGAGGTGCGAGGAGACGCGGGGGCGAGTGCCAGGACTGCCTAACACTCCTCTCTCTCTGTCTGTGTATTTGTGTGTTGCAGCAATACCATCCCACTGACATCACTGGCCAGCTCAACCTCTCCGACCCCTCCGTCAGCACTGTGGTGTGATCTTCTCCCCGAGGGCCATCAGTCCTTGCCCGATACAGCAGGAAGGCACAGCCAGGACTGCCTCTCAAGGGACACTGATGGGTTCTTCAGGGTGAGATGGGAGTAAAGCATCCTTCATCCATACACGGTGACTTCATTGTATATCTCCCTCCCTCCCTAGGCCTGCTGCCATACTCACGCCCCAAAATGCACAGCAGAACCAGGACGGGCTTTGGACTTCACTGTACAGAGATAACCGCTCCCAACCAGTGCTGTTGTTGATCAGTATTGCCACTGACTGGCTGCGTGCGAGGGGAAAGGACTTGGAAGGCACATGGTGCCTGCTGTCCCGCAGTGACAGGGAAGAGCTGGTGTCGGGCTGCAGCCACGTGCTTGGCTTTGCAGGCTCTGGGTTCTCTCAGATCCCAGAGATGTTCTCATGGAGCAGCAGGGGACTGCTGCCGTGCGGTGATCTGCCACCCACACAGCAGGGCTGGGAGATGTGCACGCTTCTCATGGCCAGGGGATGAGCGCGCGTTCCTCTCCATCAGCCCCTGCTCAGTGCCTGTGGTACAACCAAATGTGATGCTCTGGAGCTCCCAGCCAAGATCCTGGCTTCCCATGGCTGCACACAAGGCATCCCCAGGGCTTGGCTGTGGCCAGCATGTAACTCTCACACCGTAGTTGACCTGACCGGGAGACAAACAAGGCAAATCGAGTGCCAGCTCAGCAGAGGGTGACTAAACAAGACTGCTCAGAGCTACTCCACCCCACGCCCCGAGCTCCTCCAGGCGGGTGCATCAAGCAGCCATGGGCTCTTCAGCACACAGGAAACACCGTCTGGGTTGGGGACGAGTGCCTGCAGAGTGTGCATGAGCAGCAAGGGCAGAAAACCCACCTGCAATGTGGTACCAAGCCCCCGTGGTGAGAACCACCTCCTCCTTGCCCCAGCCGAGCCGGTGTAGCAGACTGGGCTGGCAAGATTTTTGGGTGGCAGCTGGGGTCTGTGAGCATCATCCCACTGACTGCAGTGGCTCCATCAAGTTCATCTCACTCCAGCTGAGAAATCAGGCCCATTTGACTTTATACGTCAGTGTAACATTGATACCAAGTTTTTGCAAGAGCTCAGTAAAGTCTAGACTGGATTGTGGAGTGGTTTATTGCTGCGCCATGTGCCTCCATCTGTTTCTGCCTCTCGGCAGAGCTGGCAGGAAGCCCTGTGCTGAATCAGAGCCTCACCCAGCACTGTCGCAGGGCTCATGGCAAACAGGTGGGGGACAGGGAGGGATGGAGCAGGGGGAGGGCCAGGAGCTGCAGGGAGGGCCGGGAGGAATGAGGCATTCCTACGCTGGGATGCCAGGATGGATGGAGATTGTGAGGACAGACCCAGGCTGAAGCCAAACACCAGCACCACACAAGTTGGCTTGAACCCACCTCCATCCAGATGGAATCTGGGTCGAGGCTGCTGGGACACATTTTTCTTTCCCCCCTTGGGCTGACAACAGCAGCCATCTCACCAGCTGCTGCAGGACTTTATCCTCAGAGAGACAAGTGGAGAGAAGGGCCCAGCAGCAACCCCATGCGCCCTTTGCCTCCTAGTGTTTTCCTTGGCAATGTCATACAACCCCCAATAAGCTTGTGACGTCACCTGTGACATCATTTCCTTCCAGCTTTTCCTCCCTTTCTTCTTCAGGGCTTGACATTTGTCCCCATGTTCCCAGCCAGTGGCCACAATGGTTTGGGCCCCCAGGGAGGACGGCTGTGCCCTTGGGAGGAGCAGGGAGCCAGGTGACCACGGAGGATGGCAGGCAAGGTCCTAGCTCCTCATGGGGAACCCAGACCTCCCCAGGGAGCCCCATATGCACACAGGGCTGTGTCTTGCCAATAAAAACGAGAGCAGGCTGAGGTTACGTTTAGTTTATTCTCTGTGTGATTTACTTAACCTCTGCCAAAAGCTTGCCAAAGGATGCATTGGCCACATCTCTGGCTTGTCCCACAGCTCTTGCCCAGGCAGGCAGACCATTTCTATACCACTGGAGCTAACGGAACAAGGATGATGTTCACAGGCATCTCTCCATGGCTCTAGTTGCCTTGCAGTGCACAGAGACCGCTTCTCCTCTGTGAGAGTTTCCCCCTTCACCCCAGTTGTTCTTTTGCGTATAAGAAATAAGGTTTTTACAATAGGAGCAGTGAAGCACCACCAGAGGTGGTGGATGCCCCATTCTGACAGGCATTCAGGGTCAGGCTGGATGGGCCACAGAGCACCTGACGGAGCTGTAGCTGCCCCTGTTCATTGCATGGGACTTGGACCAAATGACCTTAAGGATCCTTTCCAACACAAATGGTTCCATTTGAGAGCTCTGGAGCACACATAAAGCCAGACAGATGGCATGTGGATGCACCAAAAAACCAAGCCATGGGACAGCAGGGACATGAAGGTTTGCTGAGAGTCACTGAGTGCAGGGTGGAGGATGCTGAGTGCACTGAAAGACACAAGGAGGCAAATGGGGCACAATGAAATGCACACGAAGGGGCAAGAGGGGGTGAGCCAGAGGAAAAGGTTCAGCAAAAGGCCCCCTCAGCCCCTGGTGGCCCTGACTCAGTGACCCCCACTGCTGAGGGGTCTCCTCCAGGTTTGGGGTTCCTTGCGTAGATGCTGGTAAACAACCACGATGGAGCCTATTAAGGTACAGCAGAAGATGCTGGCCAGGAAGGAGAAGGGCCCGATGAGCAGGAAGGCGGCGTAGTGCTGGGCTGACAGTGGGACCTTCTGGCACTGCTGGAAGGAATCGTTCCCAAAGGCCATGATCGGGTATGTGTTCAGCGACTCTGGGAACATGCACTGGAGAGAACTCCTCTCTGGAAGAGAAAAGTGGTGGTGGTGGGCACACGAGGCTGCTGGGGCAAGGCAGGTGGGACAGTAGGACTGTGTGGGACACAGGGGACCAGGGCAGGAGGATGGACTGCAGGGCCAGGCTGGTCAAAGTGGCACAGAGCAGGGCGCAAAGGAAGGAAGCCGGAAGGGTCGCACACTCATCCATGGCCAATACTCTGGGGAGTGGGACGGGATGGGGAGGTGGGCACAGAGCTGGGCAGGATGGGTCAGGCAGGGTGGGGGTCCCTGGGGGTAGCAGTGAGCAGGCAGTCTGGAGATGGCACAGAAAGCCCCACCAGTGGAGGCGGATGGGAAGGAGTGGGAGCGGGGACCTCACTAGCAGATCAGACCCAGACTCATGAAAGCGATAGGGAAGAGGCTGAAGGCCTTAATCAAGTCAAGTGTGATGCCCACCCCACAGGTGCCTATTGCCCATCTTTGCCCTTCCTCTGGCAGGACTGCAGGGGAAAGTGCTGGGTGCCAATGCCCACTCCACCACTCTGGGCAGTCCCTGCTGGTGACCAAGGAGCAGCCACCAGGATCCAGATCTGAGGACAAATCCACCCAAATGGGGCTGGCTCTTGGGAACCTTGCAGCACCCCCAGGAACCCCAAACCCTGCACCTACAGCCTGGTAGCTGATGGGGGAGCCCAGGGAGGATGGAGCAGGTGGGGGTGTGGGGACACATTCCCGTGGGCACTCACCTGGCACTTTCTCCCTGTTGTGTCCCAGCCAGCGCCAGAGGGGCAGGATGCTGCAGGAGCACATCCAGGGGTTCCCATTCAGGAAGATCGCTTGGAGCCGGGGCAAGGCACGCGGCACCCCTGCCTCCAGTTGTTCCAGCCTGTTGTAGCCTAAGTTGAGTATAGACAGGCTGCTGAGGGGCAGGAAGGTCTCAGGGCTCAGCACAGAAAGGTAGTTGTCACTGAGGTCCAGCTCCTGCAGCTCCCCGAGCCCCAGCAGCGCCTGCCGGTGGATCTTCTCCAAGCGGTTATGGGGCAGGCTGAGCCGCAGCAGCACCGGCAGGGAGGAGAAAGCACGGGCCCCGAGCACGGCGATGAGGTTGTAGCCGAGCCAGAGGGTGCTGGCATTGGTGGGCAGGAGCGGCGGCACCTCGTGCAGGGCACGCTGGCGGCAGTCCACGTCCCCTGCCCAGCAATGGCAGGTGTGGGGACACGCTGGAGCAGGCAGTGGGTACAGGAGGAGCAGTACAGCCAGCAGGATGCTGGGACCCCTCCGTATGCCCATGGTTGCCCACCCACTCGGTGAGAGCTCCCCAGCCCCTGGCATCGGGGTTGCCCCAGGGCAGGATGCCCAGCACCCCTCACCTTGCACAGCCACGAGTCCCAGCCTGGCACCCTTGGGTGCAGTGAGCAGCTGGATGTGCCCGGCTCCCGGTAGCTGCATGCATTCCCCACTGCACGCTGTGCTCTCTTTGGGGTGGAGCTGCACTTTTCTTAGCAAATATTTTTGCAGTGATGCTTGCCCTGGCAAGGTGCGGCCGTGCCCTCACCCCTCCCCTTGCCAGGCACTGCTCCAGCCAGGTAAGCAGACAGATCTGTGCTGTCCATGGTTAACTGCTTGTGTGCACTGTGGGCTGGGGAGGGGGACAAAATGATCTTCTGGCCTCCATCCTGCACACAGGATGCACAGAGGACCCGGGGCAATATACCTGGCAAGGATGGGACAAAGCGTCAATCATGTCATCAGCAGAAGTCCTGCCAGGTGTCCCCACTGGGCAGCCCTTGGCTGAGCTCTGCGTCCCCTGGCAGGGGACCGGCAGCTGGGGCAGGGTGAGGAGCACTGGGATGTGACCTCCACCCGAGGTGGCACAAGGGAGGTGGCTGTGCCAGGCTGCTGCCACTTGGAACATGTTCGTCCTGGCCTTAGCATGGCAGCGCTGGCACCGGAGGGCTCAAAGTCTGCCCCCACCCTGTTTATACCTACTCTGGTTTCAAAGCCCCACAGCAGGTGCCGCAGGAGGGAGGTTCTAGCTTCCCATGCCTCAGTTCCTGCCAAGGATCCAGGGAACCCCAGGAAATGAGGGGACCTCATGCCACCCATCTCAGCAAAAGATTGGAGGTATCCTCATGGTTTCTTTGCCATTTGGGACCCGGAGGACCTCCTGCCACCCCTGCAGAACCTGCGCCCCCAGCCACATCCAGGATGTTCCCAGATCTGGGGCAGGAGCGGCAGGCAGACCGGTTTATTAATAGCCTCCAGAGGAGCTTTGGTTTGTTTATCTACCCTGCAGCAAACTCAGTGTGCTGCATTAATCCCCATCTGGAAATAATTCAGAGGAATCTTTTAGCCCAGCCCAGCCCAGCCCAGGTAGGGCACAGCCAGGCTCCACAGGGCCCTGCAGCACCCACTCACGTGCAGCACCCTGGGATGGATGCGGATCTGAGTTTTCAGGGGCCCAGTGCACTCAGAGGTGCAAAAATCATCAAGAAAAGGATTACGAGGCTGTTTCCAGCTTTTGTGCTCAGGGAGTCCAGTGAAGATGCGAAGCATCTCAGAGCTCTCCTCTCACTGCCACTCTGCAGCACACCCCACTGACAAGTGGCAAAACGCATCTCCAGCAACGGGTCTTGCACCCCAGCAGTGCCACCACCATCCCTTCACTATCCCTATAAGTCCTCTGCTGGGCATCAGGTTCTCAGCACCAACAGCAGCTTGGCCCTTTGTGTCCCTCTCACTGACTTCTCTGGACAGGGAACACAGAATCTGCAAGTCCCCATCCCCATCTAGGGCTGCACCCCATGGTGATGCCTCCTTTGGAGAATTTGGGCTCTATAGCCCAGCCCCAGGACCAGCACCAGGTGTGGCTCTGAGCATCCCTGTGCTACAGCAGTGCTAGGGCTGTGCTGGCTGGCAGTGGTCCTGAAGGCACTGCACAAGGGGGTTGAAATGGGGTGCCCAGCCAATGGGCCAAAACCATTCCCAAAATGAAGTGATGAAGATGCAGATGCCTGGACTCCGCTGGGCACAGCTCGGGGCTCCAACTCTTCTATGATAAGCGACACCAAGTGGCAGAATTGTGAATGCGCTGTGCGCGCTGTGGGTGCTGTGCATGGTGAGGGCACTGGGATCTTGCAGCTGCAGTCCTGGCACCTGGCACAGGGCAAAGCCAAGCACCAGGATTGCCTAGGTGGCACCGTGGTGCCTGGCGTTAGGATGTTGCAAGAGCTCATCAGCCACATGGAAATGGAAGCAGGAACTGGACTCAGAGTCTGGCCAGACGTCCCCAGGAGCTACATTAACATCACCCTGGTGCACCTGCTCCTCCACATTTGGCCTCTGCCAAGCCCACATTGTGCCAGAGTACAGCAGTTGGAGGCAAGACCAATCCAAAGAGCCCCAGTGACAATGTCATCCTCAATTTTCACTGTCCAGCTGCTCCAGTGCCCCATATTTCTCATGCAAATAACAAACAGAGCAAGCAAACAAAAGCAAACGGGCAAAGCAGGTCACTGCTCCCTGCTCTGGGTGCAAGACTTGCACTGGGTTAGCATGAGGATGAACAACAAATACGACCAACATGTGCAGCTCAGGAGGTGTTTAATGGACGTGGGACCTTCAGGGTGTGGGACACTCCCCGGAGCATCCCCGAGTCACCGCGCTGTGCCAGGCTCCCATGCCCCCTGTCCTGGTGAAGGTGTCTCCACTGCAGAGCTGCACATGTGGAGAAGCTGTGCTGTCAGGCCCAGGGGGCATCTGTGATGGCTGTAGCAGGTTTGGAGCTGTCAGAGGGGTCAGTAGGCAGGATGAAGGATGGGAGCACCCTCATCCCCCCCTGTTGTAGCCCAAATCCCAGCAGGATGGGAAACAGCCCATGGACAAGCTGGAGCCCTTCCCAGGCTACCAGAACAACCCCACCACTGCCATCCACAATGAGTCTGGGGTGCGGCATGGGGATTCCCAAAATGTGACCCAGACAGCACCCCAGGAGCTCAGCATGGGGGCTCAGGATGCTGTGCTTCACTCCACCGATCCCTGCTGTCTTCATGTCCCCACATTCAGCTCTCAAAAGCTGCCGTCACCCCACAGCAGATGCACGGCCGGCAGCAGCCGTGGTGTGGGAATGGTGCCCGGGGCACCGCGTCTTGGCACAGCCCCAGCGGCTGCTGTGTGACCGGAGGCTCCTTGCACAAGCCCTTGGTGGCCACGTCCTGCAGGGAGCGTGTGGCTGCCCGGGGATGCTCCTTGTCAGCCTTGACGAGGAGGAAAGTGGCCAGGTCAAGGTCGAGCATGGTGACACCGCCTCGTGGTGTGGGCGTATTTTGGCGGCACTGTGGGCAGGGGATCCAGCGCTGCTCGTTGGCGACGGTGTCCAGGCGCTTGAGGCAGGCCTGGCAGAAGGTATGGCCGCAGTAGAGCCGGCGTGGCAGCCGGCCACACAGGTCATATGAGGAGTAGCAGATGATGCACTCAAGCTTCTGGCTGCCCCGGCTCAGGGTGCGCGTGTGCGCCTCGACGCGTGGCCCCCCATCCTCTGCACAGGGGCTGCCACCAGCCTGGGACATGCTGGGGGGGGAAGGGGGAGGGATGAAAATATGTCAGTCCTAAAGCTGGGGAAAAGACATCAGCATGCAGCCAAACTGCAGAAAGCAGCTCCATGCAGTTGGAGTGGCTGTGGGTCCCTGGGGCTACCGGGGCCCTGCCCTATGGTGGGCCCTGGGGTGCCCACATCCGTGGGGCTGTGCTACCCCTGTGCCACCCTGTGTCCCCACTGTGAGCTGTGCTGAACGCCCCTTCCCTCCCAAAGGGTTTGGGGGTGGACAGATCCCAATTGCCTGCATGGGACTATGGGTCAGTGGGCACCGTGGAGTGGGGAGGAGGTGGGAGCTGTGAGCTGTGCACTGAGGGCCAAGCCATGCCACAGCCCTGTTCCATGCCAGCCCTGGAGCACTGTGCCATGGATACCATCAGCAGAGAACATGCAGGTTGGTGGGGAGGAGCTGAGGGGTCCAACATCATCTCAACACGTTTGCAACCCTCTCCCAGAGACCACCAGGACCCCACTTCCCCTCTAAAGAGGCATTTTGATCCACTTGGGCACCCCTTCTTCCCCCAGTCCTGTCCCCCATCCCTACCTGGATGCTCTCCTCCCCAGGTCCTCAGGGGAGGTGGTAGAGGGGCTGCACCACCCCGGGGGGCTGTGGCAGTCCTGGGAGCAGCATTGGGTCTGGCAGCCACGGGCAGCTGTGCGGTGTGAAGGGGCTCACCTTTCAGGGACAGACGAGTATCAGATCTGCTCCTGGAAGCCAAGCCTGGGAGATTGAGTTACGAGCACCCAAATAACAAAACCCTCTGAAATCTGAGCCCTGCCTCTCTTCCTGGGAGCATTCATTAGCCACCTGCTCTGCCTCATTAGCAGGAGTAACTGCCCCTGTGAGAACAGGCTGAAACACTGGGGGACATAGGCTGTGCCTGAGCAGCAGAAAAGTCTTCCCCATCCTCATCCAGGCACATCTGGGCAGATGTCAGCCAGCAGAAGTCCCGTTGCTCTGGGATGCTCTGGGACATGCATGGGACAGCTGTCACCAAAGGGTGAGGACAACAAGGGCTGGGCTTGGGGGGGCTGGGTCTGCTACAGGGGCACCATGGCTTCTGCCTGGCATGTGGGTTCCGTGTGCAGGGCAGTACAGGGAGGCAGAGTCCCTGCGCGGTGTGTGGAGGTGATGGGTGCGAGAGGAAGGCCAGCAGGGGGGTGAGGAGGACTGAACTGGACAGGAGCTGGCAGAGGAGTGGGGGAAGGAGCGTGGCACCTGAGCTGTGCTGGGTGTTCAGTGTCCTTGCTGACCACGGAGGGGCAAGTGGCGCAGCACAGCTCTGCCGGTGGCAGCAGCTCAGAGATGCTCAGTGTTGGCCAGGAGCAGGGGGACACTGGCAGGCCGGCTCTCTGGAAAAGCCACTGAAGCCACATCCATGCCCTGCTGCCCTGTCCCTGTTCTTGCAGCTGGGGCTGACAGCTCCAGTGTTGGAGGCCTCTGCTCTTCTGGGAACGATGCTCATCACCAGGCCTCGTGGGGAGAGCCTGGTTCCTCGGGGACACCTGCCAGGTCCGTGCTGGTGCCTGGCCCAGGGGTGGTGGCAGCCTCGGTCCCACAGCCCCTGCACCACTCTGGGGCCAACAGCAGCAGCGTCACAGCCGTGCAGGCAGAACAGAGGACTTGAAGAGACAAATCCAGGATCCCGGAAGAGAAAAGCACGGCCAGGAGCCCGCAGCACTTCTGCCTGCGGGCAGGAGAGGGCAGCAAGCAGCAATGCAGGCAGGAACGGGTTGCCAAGCTGTTCCCACGCTGCTCTAGCTGCAAGTGCCAGGGCGGGAAGGAGGGGGTGAACTGGAGGCCGAGTCTCATGGGGCTCTGCAGGAAAGCCCGACCCTGACCCCCGTGCTCGGGAGCAGGACAGCACCGCAGCTTTGGGGTCGAAGCGGCCGCATCCTGACGTGCCACCAGCAGCACCCACCGGGTCGGCTCCCACTGCCGGGACCGGGTATGGGGTGGCACCCCCATGCTGGCAGCCAGGGCAGTGTTGGGCATACAGATGGGCACTGGGTCGTTCAACACCCATCTGCCTGGGGACGGCTGGACACCCGGCAGCTCGGGGATGTCCTGCATGTCCCAAAGCTGGCAAGGAGAGCTGGCTCAGGGGGATCCCTTCAGTAAGTGCCTGCACAGAGGGGCTGTGGAGTCTCTGAAGCCACCTGGTCATGGTGCTGGGCTTGCTGTGCTGGAGCACGGATGGGACCAGGCGGACACAGAGCTGCCTCCAGCCTCAGCCCTGCTGTGATTCCTCCGAACTGGGACACATGGGACCTGCGGCAGGGCCAGGTTGGGGCAGGGAGACCCCTGGGCGGCATGGGCACACCAAGGGACACACTGCCTGAAACCAGCTCAGCTCTGTGTGCCCTGCGGAGACACCCAAACCCGGGCACAGGGCAGTGAGCAGCAACCAGTGGGTGGGAAAAGTGTTTATCTGTTTCCAGCACTCAGCTACAAACTGCCCCCGGGAGCCACGGGGACCTTTGGCACTGCAGAACAGGGAGAGGCCCCATCTGCAGAGTGCAAAGGTCTGGTGCAGATGAGCCAGAGCTGCACATCACCACCCACACCGCACCCAAATGGGACAGCAGCACCCTCCCTGCACCCAGCACCCTGCCAACACCCCACCTCTATAGAGAAGTGCCCCTATACCAACACACAAAGCACAAGAAATAAGTAAGAGGAGTTGAGAACCATGGTGCAGTTGGAAAACTGTGACCTTACTGCTGTTGTGGAAACATGGTGGGATGGTTCACATCACTGGAATACCACCGTTGAGGGCTATAAGCTTGTGTAAAGGGATAGGCGAGGTAGGAGGGGTGGGGGAGTTGCCCTCTGTGTTAAAAAGTGGATAGACTGTGAGGAACTGCCTCTGAGAAACAGTCAGGAACAGGTGGAGAGCCTGTGGGTTAAGATTAGAGATGGGATGAGTAAAGGACAGCTGGTGGTCAGGGTCTGCTGCAGGCCGCCTGATCGTAGGGAACTTACTGCCTAAACTTTCTTGCTTCAGCTGCAAGAAGTGCCATCCTCACAGGCTCTCATCCTGATGGGGGATTTCAACCACGCAGATCTCTGCTGGGAAAACAACACAACAAGAAGGGATTCTACAGGTACAGAGGTCAGAAGAGACAAACCAAAGAGTACCTCTGCTAGATGGGAAAGGAGAACCGGCTGCAACAGACATGGAGAGGGCTGAGGCATCCAATGAGTTCTTTGCCTCAGTCTTCACTGGCAGCCAGGATTCTTGTATGTCTCACATCCCTGAACCTCACATCCCAAAACCTCCAAGTGGGAACTGGGGGAGCAAACTCCCCTGCACTGTAAGGGCAGAGCAAGTCCGAGAGTGACTCATGAGAATGAATGTATACCAATCTACAGGGCTGGATGAAATGCATCCTAGGGCTGATGTGGCTGCTGAGCCACTCTCCACCATATTAGAAAAGTCATGGCTGTCAGGTGAAGGGATTATCCCCCTCTGCTCTGCCCTCATGAGGCCCCATCTGAACGATTGTGTCCAGTTCCGGGGCTCCCAGCACAGAAAAGATGCAGAGCTTTTGGAGTGGGTTGGACCCACAACCGGAGAGGTTGTGGGTATCCCATCCCTGGAGGCGCTCAAGACTGTGGATGGGGCCCTGGGCAGCCTGAGCTGAGCTTGATCTAGCAGTTAGTTAGAAACCCTTCCTGCAGTGCCAAGTTGGAACCTGATGATCCCTGTGGTCCCTTCCAACCCAAGCCATTCCATGGTTCTATGATTCTATGGAATTCACGATCCCATGAACACAGGGCAGCACTCATAGGCCCCACCACCAGCATCACCCAAAGCCCCACACGGCCATCCCAGCGCCCATCCCCAAGCCCTCCTCTGCCCACCCCACTCCTCGCAGCCCTCCTCCTGCCTTCAGCTTAATCATTGCCCAGGGGCTGGCAGGCAGCGCCCTGCCGCCCTGTTTGTCATCAGCCCAAGGTTACACGGAGCAAAGGGCAGCGGTGACACACAGTGCTGCTGGCGGGAGATGGGCTCTGCCCCACGGTGTGTCCCCACATGTGAGCACTGTGTGTCACCAGCGCGCCACCGCCTCCACACTGCGGGTGGGCTCTGGGGTGGGGAAGGGCTGACAGCCAGGACAGGGAGCCCACAGAGCAAACACGGGTGGGTGGGTCAGCTTGTTTCTGTGTCAGCGCTGCTCGTCTTCGTGTCAGCACTGCCAGTGGCCAGACAAGAGCTCCTTGTGCAGGATGTGTGTGGAACCGCATCCCTGCCAGCATCGTCCTGCTAGAGGCAACACCCTCTGGCACCCATCAGCGTGGGATGTGGGCCAGGTGGAAGAGCCAAGCTGGCAGGGCCCCGTCCCAACCCTCTGCCGCTCTGGCCCCAGAGGTCTTGGGGTGATGGGACCGGAGGAGTAGTGGGAACCAAGGGGTGGTGGGAACCTGAGGGGTGGTGGGCTGCCAGTGCTGGTGGGCTTCTATAGGGGTGGTCATCCACAGCGGTAGGCTTCCAGTGCTGGTGGCCTCCCAGGAGTCGCAGCCAGTCCAGGCAGTACCATGAAGGCCCCCAGGCCCCAGCTGCCCCAGCCAGGACCCCAGCCCTTCCCCATCCCCCACAAAGCTGAGTTCTCTCTTTCCAAGGGCCCAGATGACACACAGGGCCAGGCCAAGCACCAGGCAGCGTCCCCAGGCTGGCAGCAGCAGGCTGTGCTGGAAGCACCCAGGTAGGGGGACGCTGGAGGGGGGCTGGCACCAGTGAGATGGGGAGCTCAGCCAGCAGCGAAGGAGTTAAGGTTTGGGCAAAGGCGAGGACTGCGTGCCCCCCACACTGCACTACAGGGCCCAGCTGGAGAAGCAAGAAGTAACTTGAGGATCCCGGAAAAGCAAGGGCAGAGGGAAGAGGCGTACCTTGGCAGGGCAAGAGGTGGCTGTCATTTATTTGTGGTGCGCTGAAGTCATCCGCTCACACCCGCACTCTTTCCAGGCTCCTGCCCCATCCCCACAGCCACCATGAGTGCTTACGCAGCTGCCCCAGGACAAGGGCTGGTTTGTTCCCCAGCCCAGACCTGAGTGCTGAGCTGCCCTGGTGTGCTGTAAGGAGGGCGGCGGGCCCGGCTCCTGCTGCTCTCAGTGCTCAGCAGTGGCAGAGGGCTGAGGATGGTGTACTGGCAGCTGCATATGGCACAGCAAAGGGTCCTAGCACCCCAATACCTGCACTGTGCCAACACTGCTCCGGAGTGCTGCCAGCACTCAGCTGTGCTTTGTCTGTCTGTCTCTCCTGCCTCCTTCCCTCTGTCAGGCGGGCAGCGTGGCAAGGAGAGGCGATGCCCCCCGAGCTCATCAGTGCAACACTCTGTGACACTGCATGGGGACACTGCTGGGAGAGGGCAGGGTGTCCCAGACCCAGCCAGGGATGCATCCCTGACCCCTCTGCACTGGTCCCCAGACAGGGCAGAGTGGGAAGCTCAGCTCACCACCATCCTCAGTGTGAGCACTCCTCAGTGGCATCTGCGTTGGCACACATTGTCCCCAGGGTCCCTTGGCCTCTGTTGAGTCAGCAGATCCATCCTTCTCCCCCACACTCCACTCCATGCTCTCAGCATGCTGCAGATTTCCATCACCAGTGCATCTGACTGCACAGCTCATGGGTGAAGACCAGACAATGTCACCTCCCAGCAGCCAGAGCAGGCGATGGGGCAGCAAACCGGGGTGCCCAGGCCAGATGGCCACATCCCTGCATGTCCCACCTGTCCCCTTAGGAGACGACACAGCAGCACTTTCTGCAGCAGGGGCAGCACCTGCGGCAGCCGCTCCTCCCGCCATCTTCATGCCCATGGCCCTTGGGTGGCTTGTCCAGGGTGACAGTGTAGAAGGAGTTGGGTGATTCCCCATTGGGCATCTTCATGCTGGCATAGGGATTGTAAGGCCGGGACCAGGATTTCTCCGTGGAAATGGGCTGCTTATCCCAGCTGCCTGCCTGCTCCTCTGTGCTGTACACGGGCACGACGGCGGGGTTGGCAATGACGGTGGGTGATGCGGGCTCGTCCTCCAGGTAGCGAGTGATGAAGCTCTGCTGGAACTGGCACCGTGGGATGTTCACGCTGGCATAGGGGTTCTCCAGGGTAACACCGCGATCCATGTCCCCGTCTCTGCCTGATGGCAGCGCTCAGTCCCCACCTCCTGCAAAACGGGGACCCCATGAAGCCAGGGCACGGGGGGACCACGGGGTAGGTACCTACGAGGACACTGGGGAGCAGAGTGCTCCCATCTCCCTGGCAGCCCCACAGGAGCCCAACAAGTGATCCGTTCGTGTGGCCCTCAGAGTGGGGGGACAGCGAGGGTGACACCTTGGCAGTGTCATGGGGGCAGGCGGGGTGCTGGGACCGGGAGAGGGCAGGTGGGGCGGTTGCTTCGGGAGAGCAAGTCTGGGAGAAAGAGGGGAGTTAGAAGGGAGGGAGGACAAACGGGGGGAAGGAGGGGACAGGACGGGTGGGAAGAAAGGGAACGGAGCAGGGGGCCGGGGCGGGGGGCGGGCGGGGAAGGCGGGGCGCGGGGCAGGGGGCTGCCGGTACTTACCGAGCCGCGCGGCTCCGGCCGGCTGCGCGGCGGTTCTGCCCCGGGCTGCGCTTCCTCCTGCGGCGGCACAGCACGGCCCGCCCCGGCCCGCCCCGCCCGGCCCCGGCAGCCGCGCTGGGCGCTGGCACGGGCAGCGGGCAGGGGCACCGCGCACCGCACCCTCCGCACCCCGCAGCCCTCCCTGCCACGCTCCTCCTGCTCCCAGCCGCCTGCGCACCGTCCCCAGCAGCCCGGAGGTCTCTTGCTCTCTGCCTGGCTGTGTCCCTCCCCACTGCCAGGTCCCCACGGAGGTCCTTATCCCTGTGGATAGGCCGGTGAGAGTGGCACAAACCAAACAGGCTGGATCAGAACTGCCTGCTGTAGAGAGATGGGCATTGGGCAGGGTACAGGCAGTTGTGTGGTGGGACCTTGGCTTCATGTGAGCTGGTACCCACTGAACAGAGCCTTTTCCACAATCAGTTTGGGGGGGGGGTTAGCCTGTGCCTACCCTCAGGGCATCTTTAGAGAGTGAAGCACACAGGAAGGGTGGATGAGAGGCCCAGCTGGCATGAAGCTAGTGACACTGGCTCTGGACCAGAAGTGCTGCAAGAGGAGATGCTGATTTCCAGTGCCCTGTACCTGAGAGCAGGCTGGGATGTGACACAGCCCCAACCCCCAGCCCTGCAACAAGGTGAGGCTTTTTTGAAGATGCCAACTGAAAACCCAGCCTCCAGGCCAAGCCCCACTGCCTTGGAGCCCTGATCCTGCCACATTCCTAGTGCCACAAAGCCAGTGCCTCCACCATCACCAGCAGCCAGGCCTCCCCCAGCTCCCCGCCTCTGCCCCTGTGGAGCTGTGGGCTGCAGGCAGGGCAGCATTCCCCAGCTCCTTGCTTCCCACCTGGAAGCAAGGATGGAAGCTCCCTAGATGGAGCTGGGCCAGCACCTGCATGAGGACATGTCACATGGATCTGGCACCACCACAGCCTCACTGCTCCACTCTGACCTCACAGGACACCCATATGTCCCCTGTGTGTGACCTGTGGGTCCTGAGTGGGCATTTTGCTGCAGGCTGTAGGACTCTGGGCTGCGTTCCTGTGCACCACATCCATATGTCAGGTGCTTGGGGATGGATGACCCATCCCCAGGCATGGGCACAGCTCCTGGCCCGCACTGCCTGCGGCCGCATGGTTTCTCCTGTGTCAGTGGCCAAACACGCTGTGGGGTAGCACAGGGCCACTGCAGGTCCCCAGCTCCAGCCGTGTCTCTGCCATGGGTTGATGCTGTGGTCAGCACAGAGACCTGAACCCTTCCTGACACCAAGACCTCCAGAGCGCAGAGCCCCACTGCCTTCCCGCAAGCGGCTGAGTGCAGGATCCCATCCCACGGGGGAGCTGTGGCGATGCGGGAATGGGGCCGTGCACGTGAGGCTGGGGCGCAGCGTGACTCCGAATTGCTGCTGACCCCTCCGAGACTCGAACTACGTTTCCCACAGCACTTTGCAAAGCGAACTGCCCCCTCCTCCGGGTTCTGCGGGACAGAACTACGCTTCCCAGCCGGCCCCGCCGGGAGAACCACGCGCGGAACGCCGGGATCCACAGCACCGGGTGAGTGGGGCTGGGAGGATCCGGGAGCGGCGGGACCGGGTGCAGAGCCCGGGGTGGGCTTTGGGATAGCTGCGAGGTCGGACCTCTCCAGGGCTCCAGCAGAGCCCGCCCGGCTCTGTGCCTCAGTTCCGCCCCCCCCCCCCCCCCCCAGCGCTGGGACCGGGAGGCTGCCGGCACCGCGGCACCCAGCGTTGGGTGGGAAGAACCCGCAGCTCCTGATGGCTACGCGGAGCTGTCTCCCAGGGAAAGGCTCCTGCATTTTTTCAGATGTAGGCTTAAAAATCCACGACGCAGCGTCCTGCCTGCCGCCCCGCTGCCCCGCCGTGTCGCTGCTCTCACGGGCGGTGTCGCTGCGGGACCCGGCAACGGCTGCCCTGCGCTCTGCCCCAGCGCTCCACGCACGGCCCCGCTCACCGCCACCTGCGGGGGTCCCCCTTGCCCGTCCCCTCCCTAAGGGTCTCAAAAGCGAAGATCCCGTTGCTAGCGCCTCGGAGAACACTGCAGCCTCTGTGGTCACCGGATAGCCTTCACCCGAAGTTGTCGTCCCCGTCCCCGTCCCCCCCCCCCCCGCTGTTCCTCCGTGGCAGCTGGCAGCGCTGGGGGATGCTCTGGCCCAGCCCACGCTCTCCTGGATAATCTCGTTGCACGCAGCCTCCGGCGCCGGCTCGGCTCTTTGCAGCCTCCGGAAGCCCTCTCAACCCTGGCTGCTGCTCTCCTGCTCCAGAGCTGGCGGCCTGCTGCTTCCCAGCCTCCATTAACCAGTGGGTGATCTGGTCTCGTGCCAGCTCTGTCTTTAATCCCTGCAAGGGTGCCCGACAAGATGAGGGCTTCGGGCTCCTGTAGCAAGCAGGGTGTGAAGCTGCTGTCCCCAGTAGGTGTGAGGTTCAGCAGCTGCTGCTTCCCAGCACCCGGAGCTTCCCCAGAACATCCTGTGCTTTGCCCAGGTCACACTACCTCCAAAAGCCTTGCATGTTCCTGTGCATAGACACGTCCAGTATAGCTGCACGCTGAAATTTAGGAAAGGAACAGGAGCAGCTGCAGTCTCTTTAGTTTCTGCAGAGTCTTTACCTGCTTACCAGCTTCCCTGCCTGTGAGCACTTGGGCTGATGCCTGAAGCCAAAATATCCCCAGCACCTGGTGAATTCGGGCTCACAGCAGCGTGCCCTTCCTCCCCAGAGCTCACCAGCCCTGTGCCATCCCCAGGGAGCTTCGACCCAGATTCTCTCATGTTCTGAGCACCAAGGCTGGGGGGCACAGGGCTGGGGCCAGCATGGAGGGCTGGGCTGGACAGGGTGGCTGGCAGATCCAGCGCTCGTACTGATGCATTATATTTGAGATGCTTGTAGGGTGAAAAACTCCCTCGAAGGGCTGCAAGGACCCACAGGATGTCCTTCAGGCATCCAGCATTGAGTTCCAGTCACCGGTGAGGCAGCTGCTGCCGGCGCCTGTGCCAGCTCCTCCTTGTTTTCAGCACAGGGAAGACTATGGAGCCGTGGGTTTGTCTCTGCCACGATAGCAGCCTGGTGTCGTGCTGGTGTTTGCCTATGGGACGTTTGTGCTTTGCTCTGTCTGGGCAGGCTGGGGTGTAAATAGGAGGAATTAGAGATGATTTTGCTTTCTTCTGGCAGATGCTGAGAACCTGGCAGAGGACGAAGTGGAGGTTGCTGCATGCTGAGAACCACAGGGACATGCTGCTGGGGACAGAGCGAGGTGGCAGTGATGACCCCTCTCCATCCTGGGGACAGTGGGGAGAGCCCTCATCCCAAAGCATCTCCATGGCAGAGGGACCCTCTAAATGCCACGAGCACAGGAGGGGCTCAGCAGATGGGCACCAGCCTGGGCATCCTGACCTGACCCCGTGGGAAGCACATCACTCCTTCAGCCACCACGTCACTCCCCAGGAGGGCTATTCAGAGCAGAAAGCCTGGATCTGCCTTTGGCAGCATCCAAAAGCATCGCCCCTCCTCCTGTCCCCAGAGCCGGACCATCCTGTGGCAGCCACGAGGCAAAATCCTTCAGTGTCTGTCTGTCCAGCACTGTGCAAGGACAGACGCTGCCAGCTGGGAGCTGCAGCCACGCACCTGGCACTTGCTTTGCACATATGGAAATTATGGGCAGGATATGGCTCGGATATGGCTCCGGGCTGAGCTCCGAGCACCGGACCTGGCTGTGGTTTGGGACCGCTGTGATTTGGGACCAGCCGGGCTGCAGCCGATGGTTGCTTAGGAACTGCACACTCACAGCAAGCAAGCGGCCGAGGAGAAATAAGGCGTGTGATCACTGCAGAACTGCCTCATTTTCTGCAGTTGTCGGCAGAAAAAAAATGCAACTGAAAGGCAGGAACCACCCCAGGTCCTGGGCAAGGTGCTGGAGGGGAGCCTTCCGTGGTCACAGCACGGGTGCTCTGTCTCCGTGCATCCATTCTCCAATGGACAAGAGGGAGAAGAAGTCCCACCGGCGGAGGCAGCATGCAGGAATAAGGGGCTGCACAAAATGGGAAGCCCTAAGGGGCAGACCCCTGGAGGGCACCAGGCACTGTGCTCCCAGCAGGTCCCAGTGTCCCCAGTGCAGGCAGCCCTCAGCAGGTCTGCGGCGCAGTGAGTGCTGCAGGGACAGAGCTGACCACAGCAGTGGGACATGCAGTACGTGACCGGGGGGGGCAGTCGCCCACCCCGAGGCAGCCCCACTGGTTGCGGGATGCTGCTTATTGTGTGCCAGCTCTCACACTGCTGCTCTGCATTTTATGGTGTCCAGGACAGGAGGAAGGTGCTGGGCTCAGCAGCTTCCAAAATATACTCCAGTCTTCATGCCGTGGCACCCACATCACGGCTCTGCATGACCAACTCTGAGCTTTTTGGTGTTTTTTTTATAAACACCAGAACCTACAATGACCTCACAGGACACCTCACCCCACCCAAGCGCTGAGGACCCTCACAAACCCTCTGTTAGCCCCAGAACACCACAGGCAGTCCCACCACAAGGTATCCTTCCCCTGGGGACAGCACTCTTGTCCCAGGGCTCTCACAGCCACCAGACCTGCACCGCACTTTGGACCGGCATCGCATGGGTCAGCCCCACCTGGCCGGCTGCCGGGTGTCCCCCACACAGGAACCGGGCCAGCAGCCGCTTTCCTTATCGCTGCCTGCACCCGTGTGCTGTCCCTCTCCCCCATGGCTCCCAGCCCAGCTCACATGGGGGCTTGGCAGCAGCACAGGGAAGCTCGCATTGTGGCTGCCCACTGTGGCCGGGCTGTGGGAGAAAGCAAGGATTTCCTGGCCTGGAGCAAGTCCTTCCCGTCTCCTCCCTGCAGCCCAGTGCTGTGGCTGGGAAGCTGGGCAGAGGCAGCAAATGGAGCTGAGGTGCCTTGATCGGCATCACACTGCAGCACCCACACAGTGCCCCAGCAGCTCTGTCCGTGCCCAAAATTCCTAACTGGGGGACCGTGGGGATGGGGCTGCTGCATGGGGCTGCTGCAGGGTGGCCTCACAGCTTTGCACTCTTGGCGAAAGCCTGCTTGGGGAAGCAACCCAGGATGGGATTTGGGTCCCTGGGCTGTGGCTGCCACCCCTCAGTCCGAGCTGGGGGCAGCCCGGAGCGCTGCCAAGGAGAAGCATTTGTGCACTGGAAAGTGGCCCTGAGAACCCCAGCTGGGGACACCTGGCCCAACAGCTCACATGCACGGCCACAGGCCTCCAGCTTCAAATGTCAGTGCTCTTCTGAGCTGAGAAATCACTTCCTGCAGATGGAGGGGCCAGGCATGCTGCTGGCAGCAGCGCTGACACACAGCCATGCTCAACCACTTTTGGTTTCACTGTGAGCAGCTGTGCACAGCGACGCCGTGACCTCATGGTTCAGCTGTGCCACAGCCACATGGAGATGTCACATCGGCTACAACCGGGGACGTTTTTAGGCTGTTTCCTGTTATTTTTTTCCATGATGGGGAATTCAATGTGCTGGGGACAGCCTCAGTGGGAAGGGAATGGCTGTCACCTCTGTGCTGACCCGGTGCCTCTTAGAACTTTACCATTGCCCTACCAGTCCCCGCCCTGGGGACAGCATGGAGACACCACCACCCTGTCCCCAGCAAAGAGCTGGGCTGGAGCAGGGCGACTGTACCCATGGGAAGCGTTGGGCCCACTCAGCACCCAGCTCCCAGCCAGGCCCTTGGCTCCGGCTCGCTCTCAGCTTTCCGTCCTGCTGCCTGCTTGTCCTCGCTCTGCTCAAACAGTCCCCGTTTGTTTGGCTCTCACTGCCGGCTGGAGCCGGGGCCGCGTGCCGGGGCTGCCTGTGCACAAGGGCCCCTTGTTTGCTGCTGCTCACCGGCATTCCCCCTCCTCGCTCACCCCTTGCCTGCTGTAGCAATTATCCCAATTAGCCATGCCCCTCCCTGCTGCGGGCTGCGCCGCAGACCCCCGTCCTTCCCTCTCCATGGTGGTGGCACCAGCACTGCTCCACGCACAGGGACACCCCCTGGGCCACCGCCGTGGGGACGTGGGCACCTGGGATGGAGCTGCTTGCTTGGGGTGGGATGTGGGGAATTGTGCCAAATTCCAGTGTCTGGAAGCCATGACTCCCTGTGTGCCCTAGTCTGAGGATAAGCATGGCAGTGCCTGGTCCTGCAGCTGCCAGCCCTGCAGCGCAGGCTGCCCCACATCGCACTGGTTTCTATCCTGTCCCAACCTCAGGGGCAGACAGCGTGGGTGCAGCCCAATGCCTTCCTCTACACCGCACACCACGGCCGGCACCTTCCTCCCACAGCTGCTGGCCTCACAACAGCCAGGGTGGGCGCATGAAATTTCCACTCGCTGATGCAGGCTGGTGCTGTGGCTTCCCCCAGACATTCCCATGCATCAAGGCCATCTTCCCATCCAGAGCCCTGGAGTGGTGCTGAGGGTCCCTGAGCAGGAGCACCCCCGGGCAGGGCAGGTCATAGCAGGGCAGGGCATGGCAGGGCATTTATTCCTGCACCCTGGCAATATGCATGCCCTATGCATCTGGGCAAGCAGACCTCACATCCTCTTCTCATGAGCTGTAGGGTGAGCAGAGCCCCACTGCATGGTGGCAGTGTGGGGGTGAGACCCCCCAGCAGGACCACACTGCGGTCATGCCAGGACGCAGCACTGCAGTGCAGGCATCAGCAGGCAGTGCAGTGCTGCTGGGATGGCTGCAAGCACCCCGCCTCATGCTGACAGCAGCCCTGGGCTCCCAGGGTTGGAGCCTGGCGACTCGAGTCAGCCTGTCTGCTCCCATTTGTGTCTGCTGTGTTTGTGAGCACTGGGCTCACGCAGCCTGGCAGCCCCGTGCTGCTGCAGCCTCCTGCACCTCTCAGGGTCCTCCCATGACTCCATCACACATCAGCAGAGCCCTGTTCTGCGCTTGCCCTCGGGTGTGCACCCAGAGCAGCATTTTCATCCTCATCCACAGGACTCATCCTCATAGGACTCCTCATCCTCATCCAGGAACTCTGCACAGCATCCTGCAGGCTGTGTGGTGCCTGGGGCTCTGCACAGCTTCCTGCACCCCACAGATCCATGCATGCCCCTGACACGCAGTGTCAGCTCACGGTGGTGCAGGTCTGTGCACAGTGCTGCCCTTGGTGGCTCCCCCAGCAGCCGAGTCCCCTTCCAGCTCTATTCTGGCTTTCACTTGGAGTTGGACCTGGAGTGATGGCTCTGTTCCCTGTACCCTGTGGAAGCATCTAGAGGATGGAAGAAATCAATAAGAGGAAAGAGGCAGTGGAAGCCTCAAGGCCAGGTGATGCCCATCAGCCCCGGAAACCACCTTGTTGCTGGAGCACCCCACAACCATCGCTCCCTCCTGTGGGAGTCAGGCACTGCCCGGTGTGACGCTGGGGAATTCCCAGCTCCCCAAGCCCCAGCCTGTCCCCAGCTCTGCACATCACTGCACTTTTCCTGTGCTGAGCCCCATGCTGCAGCTCTGCACGCTGCACGCTGTGCTCAGCCCTGCTCAAACCACAGCAAAGGCCCAGGCACATGGGGCCCCATGCACCCCTACAGCCGCAGAGCCAGGCAGGCGGCTGCACACCCACACTACTCCCAAGGGGGTAAAGTAAAACCCTTGGGTTCAACTTCACCCCAAGTGAGCTGGAAATGCAATGCAGTGCTGTGTGTGTGAGCACCAGCTGCCCGAGCTGGGCAGGTGCAATAGCAGGAGGCCTGGGGCTGGGCACCCGAGCAAAGTCCCTCAGGGACAGCAGGGTCACAGCTGCAATGACACCGTGTGTCTCTCCCACCCAGCAGTCCAGGTACCAGGGCTGCTCCACTGACTCCCAGCAGAAGAGCTGGAAAAAGCCACAGCACTGCTCCTGAGCCCCTAACAGCTGGGCGCATCCGACCTGCAGGCAGGGAGCTGGGGGTCACAACAGTCAGACCCTGCTACCTTGGTTTCCCTTCCCCATCTCCATTCGTCCCATCCTGCCATGGGGCACTGAAGGGGACCCTGCTGTGTGGTGGATGTGCAGCACCAGAGGTGTGATTTAATCATAAAAATAATGCTCATCGCTCCTGGGATCTTTGTGGGGCTTTTGGAACACACAGAGGCTGCGTGTGCGCCAAGTTCAGTGTGCCTGCAGCCTGCAGGGCTGTGCATGGCAGCACAGGGATGAGCCATGGATGTTAGGGCACTTTGCAGGTATTCTGAGCGTCGTATTTCTCACGTTGAGGGTTGTGTACAGGGCTGGAAGCCCACAAAGGACCACTTCCAACCCCCTGCAAACAGTGCACAAATGGTCAGGACCCAAAGGCCCCCAGCCCACGCACTGCTGCTGCTGCAGACATGACCAGGGCAGAAATAGCAGCTCACAGCAAGAATTCCACAGCCCCCCCCGCCCCCACCCCTGCCCCGTGGCCTGTGATCCAACAGCATTCCTCCTTCAGAGCTGTATTGGCTCACCCTGGGCAAGCACCCATCTGTGGGAGCCCAGCCCTGACCCTGCTTTGCCTGGGGCTCACCCTGTGCCATTGCAGCAATGCCACCTCAGCTGGGAGCAGCCGTGGTCCTATCCTGATCCCACTGCTGCTCAACACTGCGCAGAAGGAAGCAGGTACCTGGTACGGCCCTGCTGAGCACAGCTGCTCTCTGAAAAGCTGGAGGTGAGCTCATTTTTGGGTGCATTGTCAGCATGCTGAGTGATTCACCTTTACACAACCTGGTCATTGTAAGTAGCAGGCTGGATTTTGGAATGAGCTGTTGATGTGTACAAGACCAGGACAAACAAACTCCATAACAAGAGTGGCAGGCAGCAAATAGACAGGACATGAATCACTGCCAGTGCAGGTGCTCAGGTGGCCACAGGGACACAACGGAGCGCAGTGTGTGCCGGGAGCTCAGAGCTGGGGCAGTGCGCAGTGCTGGGGCTGCTGGCACTTGTCCTGTTGGATGAGCAACCACCCTGCTGGAGCAGATCACTGAACACACTGTTAATCCAGATGTGTAATAAAGTGCTGTGTGCGTGACTGGATTGAGCAGTTCTGGGGTGATGGCGCTGATGGGGAAGAAATGTAAGGTCAGGTTATTTTATGGCATAGCAGTTTGTATCTGTGTGGTTGCACCATCGGTGCTACAACTTTCACTACATCTTGTAACATCAAGGTTTGGAAATGATGGATGTGTGACATTGGGAAGCCATGGGCACCTTGGCACCGACACGCTCTTATTCAGCAGGAAGGATCCCTGATAGCATTTGTGATTGTTTTTAAATGGAGCTGTTGCTTAACTCGCCAAATAGCAGCGTAATAACGCCGCGTGGCTGGGTCAGCACGGGGATGCCACAGGAATTAATAACAGAAAATGGCCCACACTCACTCACTTCCTGCAATTTCCTTTGCTCTGTGAGTTCAAGCAGAACGCGTCGGTTCTTGCTATCTGCATCCAAAAGTGCCAGCAGGAAAACAGGCAAAAAATGGCATGGAAGACAGGGAAGATTAAGGGAGTCCCTGTTTCGCACCATGCTGGTGAGGGACAGCAGCAGCAGCCCCATGCCAAAAGGGGGTGGTGATCAAAGAATGGTACTCAGAGGGACAGCAGCAGCAGGGGGACAGGGCTGAAAATGCACGGGCTCTGTACATGTGAAAGCAGCAGTGCGAAGACTTGGTGCCCATTCCTGGTCCCGGCGCAGCCCCAGACCCCACAGCTCAGGGATTTCATTGTGGTGAGGGCTCAGCAGGGGCCTGGTACGGAGATCCCTGGCTGGAAATGGGCACTGCAGCCAGGGAGGAGAAGGAGCTCAGAACCAGGCAAAATCCTGAGGCCAGCTCCAGAAGGAAAGGGCAGAGAGCGGGAGGATGCCAAAGGTCTGCAGAAACCCAGCAGTACCCAAAGGAGCACAGTGAGCACCCTGACCCAAACCGAGGGAGCAGCCCTGCACGCTGCCCTCCTGATACTGAGTTGGGTGCCCAGAGCCACACGCCGTGCTGAGCCCACCAAAGCCGTGGCACAGCAGGCAGGCTCTGTGCCCAGGGGCTCCCAGGGAGCGGGACGATGCTCAGTGGGATTTGGACCTCAGGTGTGTGTGGGGGTTCACCTGCAGAGCTGGGCTGCAGGTCTGACAGCGGGGCCGTGGGTTGCAGGTGTGCTGTGCGGGGCTGGCCCAGCAGCAGGGCTGGGGGAGCAGCGTGCCATAGGCTCAGGCCATTCCCCAGCCCCGAATCCAGCGTGGGACACAGCGACATCCCCGTGGGCCGCCTCCCTCCCCCCTCCCCCCCCCCCCCCCCCCCCCAAGCAGAACTCCCCCCACCAGCAGCGCAATGCTGAGTCACCGCGCCCCCCCCCAAGCTGTAGCCGCGCCGGGGGGGGTACGGAGCGGGCGGACCCCCCGGGGGGCAGCGTGTTGGGGAGAGGGAGGGCAGGAAGGAAGCGGGGCCGAGCCCCGGGGGGGCGGCGGCGTGCGGAGGGGGCGGGCGCGGGGCGGAGGGCGATGCGGCCGCGGGCCCCGCGCTGCCGCTGCTGAGCGAGAGAAATGTGAGCCGGCTGCACCACTGCAGCGGCACTGCGGGCGCCGGGAGCGCGCAGGGAGCGCGGCCGCGCCGCCGGCAGCGCTGAGCCCCGCGGGACGGCGGGGAGGGAACCGGCACCGCGCGGAGCCGCCCGCCTGCACCTGCCGAACCCAGCCGAGCCCCCCCCTCAGCCCGGCGGCCGCTTGCATCAGCCCTCGGCGGGGCACGGCGCGGCGGCCGGGGGGGCGGCGGGGCCGAGGACGGGGGCTGCCCGGCCGCGGGGCTCTGCGGTGCCCCCCGGGCCTTTGTCCGAAGGATCGTTTCTCCCCCACCATCCCCGGGAGCGGGGAAGCGGCCGGAGGCTGCGGCGGGGCCGTGGGAAGCGGGAAGAGGCGACGCGGAGCCGACAGCATCCCCGCGGAGACGGAGCCGCATCCTCGCGCCTTTCAGATAACCTTTAGCCGCACCGAGCGGGGCCGGAACTCGGCTCATGGCCGCACCGGGACCCCGCGTCCGGAGCACCGTCCGTAGAGCCGCAGCCCCGCAGGTAAGGACGGCCGCGGGCCGGGAGCATCATCCTGCGGGCGCGCAGGCGCGCGTGTATATCGGGGCATATGTGTGTGCATGTATGTACGTGCACATGTATGTATATGCAAGTGTGTGCGTGTGTATGTGCACGTGTGTGCGTGCACAGCTGGGCTGCGACCGTGGCTGCGGGGATTTGCGGTGGGAGCGGAGCGCAGGGGCCGGGTGTGCGGAGAGCCGGGGAGGTTGGGGGGTGGGAGGGGGCTGCGTCTCCCCGGGGGTTCGGTGTCGCTGCGGGGCGTGCGCGGAGGGGTGTGACGGCGGACGCTGCCCGGATGGCCGTGCCCGTGCGCTGCTGCGGGTGAGTGCGGGGGCTGCGGGCGCGGGGGCTCCCGGGCTGCCCGCGGGGTGCGGGACGGGATGCTCACAGGGCCCCACCGCAGCTCCCCCCCCCTCCGGGTCACCCTTCGAGGTCAGCCGGGATCCATCCCCCGCAGCTCTCGGGTATCCAAGGCTGAACCCGTCGCTGCCCCCTCCCCGAGCAGATGGCCCCCCCGGCCCCCTCCGTCAGGCCTGGCAGGGAGCAGGCGTCCTGCTAACAGGATTTGCGGCATGATGGAGGAGAGCACAGCAGAGCGCCTTCGCACTTCCCGGATTGAAGGGGGGCTGTCACCGCGTTGTCCCAGGCAGAAAATGTCCTCCGGGCGCTGCCCGCCTCCCCCTCTGTCCCCGAACCCAGGGCCGAGGGCAGGGAGCGGCGGAGGGGGAGAGGAGGAGGGAGCGGTGGTAGCAGGGACAGATCAGGAGCGCGCGATAGAGGTAAAAATAGATCCACAGAGCAGAGGAGGGGCTAAACGTGAGCGAGAGCCCTGAGCAGAGGAGGGCCGGCGGGAGCCCCCCCGGGAAGGTGCTGTGTGTGCCGGTGGGGGTACGGGGACCCCGCGCGGCGGGGTGCATCCCCCGGGGCAGAGGACTCTGCGGGGCCATTCCCAAGAGGGGCCTCAGGGGAAATGCGTGGGGCAGACGGAAGGACCGGTAGGGCCGGTGCTGAGAGAGCAAACCACGGGATGGAGGCATGCAGCCATCGCCGGCACCGTGAAGGCAGAGCCCTGGGGAGCACAGCAACCAACATCCTTTTGCTTTTCATTTGCAGTGAGCACAGAGCTGAGCTGGAAACAGAGGCACCGACTGCAACGAGAAGGCGCGTGGCAGCCCCGGCCACTCGTGGGAGCCCACGGTGACAGCAAGTGGGAGAGCTGGGAAGTCAGCCCCGAGGATTCTGCACCAGCGCCACGAGGATCCCCACGGCGTGCACAGGAATCGAGCTGGGAGGAGGCGGGCGCTCCCCCCACGGCACTGCCCACACGGGCCCCCCTGCCCTGCGTCCTCCCGCATTGCCCCACACCGTGGGCATCCTCTCACCCTCCCCGTGCGGGGCTGCCACCGAGGCAAGGGGGAGCTGCCGGTGACACGGCTGCTGACAGCGATGTCGCGCTGACATCCCGCGGGGAGCAGATGCTTTGATCGCCTGCCCGAGCGCATCCTCAAAGGCAGCGTGGGCAGGATGCGGCCGTGAGCAGCGCCTTCCCGCCTGCACCCTGGGGCGGTCGGAGAAGGGACACAGCGCCCGCACGTCCCCCCGTCCCCAGGATGCGCTCCCACACCGCCGGCTGCCCACCGTGCTGCTCCAGAACAAGACTGAAAGCGCTGCATGCTGCCGGCATGCTGTAGCCTCATGCAGGCGTCCCTCGGAGACCCCAGAGTGGTGGACGGTAATGTGAAAACGATCCTCATGTCGTGTCTGAAAGGGCAACAGGTCATCATTAAAATGGAGGCGATGAAGATCATCCACCCGGAGAAGTTCTCGGAGCTGCAGGCGGCACCTCCACGCTACGCACCCGCGCCGCGCCGGGAGCCACCCCTGGTGGCCAAGCGAGCGTGGCCCTCCGAGTCCGAGATCATCGTCAACCAGGCGTGCGGGGACATCCCGGCGTTGGATGCCACCCCTGCGCCGCTGCCGCTGCCCCGGACTCCCCCTCTGCCGCGGCGCGAGCGCGGGTACCAGGGCCAGCGGAAGGGCAGCTCGGAGGTGTGCTTCCACCGGCAGCCGCCGTCGGACGAGGTGATCGTCAACCAGTACGTGCTGCACCCCTCGACGCCCTGCGAGCCCCTCGAGTGCCCCACCTGCGGCCACATGTACAACTTCACCAACAAGCGGCCGCGCATCCTCTCCTGCCTGCACTCGGTGTGCGAGGAGTGCCTGCAGATCCTCTACGAGTCGTGCCCCAAGTACAAGTTCATCTCCTGCCCCACCTGCAAGCGGGAGACCGTGCTCTTCACCGACTACGGGCTGGCGGCGCTGGCCGTCAACACCAGTATCCTGAACAGACTGCCGGCCGAGGCCCTGGCCGCCAACCCCGTGCAGTGGAGCAGCGACACCGACCGCAGCTGCTACCAGACCTTCCGCCAGTACTGCGGGGCCGCCTGCACCTGCCACATCCGAAATCCGCTGTCTTCCTGCACCATCATGTGAGCCCCGCGCCCCGGCCCCGGGAGGGAGAGGACGGCACCGCCTGCGCCAGCAGCGCCCGGCGTGGGATGCTCCGTGCACGTGGGGATGCACCAACCCTCGGCACAGCCACGGACTGGCGATGGGGATGCTGCGCCTTGGGACGCGGCGCAGAGCCAGTGGCAGCCCCCCGTGCACCTGTGGTACTGGGGAGAGGGACGTGGCGGCACGGCACATCCCTGTGCATCCCCAGCACTGAGCACCCCCCTCGGGCTCCTTCTCTCCGGAGCGGACGCTGTCCTGATGGTGGCACTGATCTCGTCGCCCCATGGCTGTGGAGTCCCCGGGGATGCGGTGCCCAGCGTTGGGCACCAGGACAGCCCCGCCGCCCCCCTCTCTGTAATTTATTTGCCAAAGCTTTCGTCTCAGCGGCCACGCACCGTGCGCCCGAGTCGCAGCCACACCGAGCAGACACGCGGCCGTGCCCTCCGCCGGCCCTTGAGGAAAGCTCCTGTTCATCCTCATTTTGGAGGATTTTTCCCCATCCGTCCCAGGCCGCTACGCGTTCACAAAGGCATTGAGCTGCACCCGTTCTCTGTGGTCCACCCACCCGGGGCTGCGAGGGACCCTGTGCCCAGCACCTCCTGTGCACGGTCTTGCTTTCCCCAGAGCATCTGGAGGGAGAAGTTTGCCACAAAAAGAGCAAAAAAAAAAAAAAAAAAAAAAAAAACACCTAAAAAAAAAAAAAAAAGGAAAAAGAAAAAGAAAAAGCCATAACTTGCAGGTGCTCCCTCAGGGCCGAGCACTGCAGCACCAGGGCAGGAGGCTGAGCCCCAGCACGGCCCCCAGGACACTGGGGCTGGGGGAGCCGGGGCCCCCATTGAGCCGCCCCCTCCCACCCTACATGTCCGGAGCCAGGAGCAGCCCCCGGAGCACAGCACCCACTGGGGATGGGGCCTGTGGAGCAGTGGGGCAGGTGATGCCCTGGCACTGCCCCACTGCCCGGAGCTGAGGGCACGGGGAACGGGGGCCGATCCTGATTCTGTTCTGCTCTGCCAACGCCTCCCGCCGCTGGTTGTGACGATGACCATGTTTTATACCCGGCCTTGTTCAACCCCAACCAGTCTCCCCAATAAAGATTATATTGGAACGAAGGGTGAGCGGGCGTATCAGGGCGTGATGCTGTGGGGCAGTGGGGCTGTGTACCAGCGGGACACCACATCTTGTCCCCATGTGCTTTGTGGGGCACTGGTGATGCAGACGGACCCCCAGGATGGGCTTCCCCAGGAGCAGGAGCTGCCACTTCCCCCTCTGGTTCATCCCCTGCCCCCGCAATGCTAACCCCATGGGCACTCATGGAGGGACACGGGAGCACCCGCAGCAGCACCGCTGCAAGAGCAGGGCCAGGCTGTGGGGTTGGCGTGAGGGAGGACGTTCTGCAGGACGCAGTGTGGCTGCACCCTGAGCAAACAGCACCTGCAGGGAGCACCCGGCACCTATCCCAAAGTGAGCACTGGGGTTGCTGCTGGGGAGATGTACAGCTGGGCCAACGCAGCCCGGCACACACTGGGGCATGCCCAGCCCCAGTAGTGGGGTGGCCCCAACCCCCCCTCCATTGGGAATGCCGCGTTGCCCCAGGCAGTGCTGAGCTCTGCAGCCCTGGGGAACTCCTCTGGACGTCCTCAGTGCCCCAAAGGGAGTGAAGCCCTGTATGTGCAGCCCTGGGGCAGCTCTGCCCTCCAAGCAGGGGTTTGCCCTGTTTGTTACATAAAAACGAAGGGTACAGCGCGTCCTCCCCTCTCTGTGGTACCTCTTGGGCACAGAGTAAATTTAACGCCACTAATTTGATTTTGAGTTGCAATTAAGGAAGAAATGGGGCCTTTCAGGGCTGAGTGCTGGGAGCCAGCATTTCTCCAGACCTATTAACCTCGAACAAGAGCTTGCTGGGGCAGGGGCCCAGGAGTGCTGCTAGGGGACAGGACCTAGTGCCAGCTGTAGGGGGAACTCAGAGCCTGCTGGAGGCCCCCCAGCACCCCAAGCCCCATCAGGCTCCCACAGCTGTGACCAGGCAGAGCTATGGGCCTCCAGGTTGTATATTCCAAGCACACTGAGCTCCACTGGCTTGAAAACATAACAGAGAGCTCTGCCTCATCCTGCCCGAGTTGCGCAATGCTGCTTTGCAGCCTGCATGGGGAACCTGGGCACGGGGCAGACATGGGAGCAGGGAGGAAGCTGCTTGCAACAGCTCCTTCCAGGAGCCTTGCATAACAGAGTGCAACCCCAAGATGTGAAGATAACGGGATGTGGCACAGAGCCCAAGCAGCTGGGACAGATTCGGGGGCAGCACTGGCCCCACATCGTGGGGTCCAAAAACCCCAGCTCTGAGGACTGGCATGCTCACTGCATGCCTCTGGTGGTGTGCAATGTGGGCACTGCCCAGCACGGCCCTTCCCACAGCCCCGATGTCCCCACTGCCACTTGCCAGAAAAACAGGAGGGCTTCAGAGAGAGTTGCCAGGGCACAGGTGTTGCTGGGTGTGCAGGGATGGGGACAGCCACATCACTGCATTGGGGACACCAGGCACCCCCCCTCGTGCCATCAGTTGCAGGGGGCTGTGAAGCATTTGGGGCATAATTGTGTGAGAGGAGATGGTGAAAGGGCGTAGGGTGGGGGCATGGAGCAGTGGGGTGGGGGCTGTGATGGAGGAGGAGAGGGACTGTGGGATGCAAGGGGACGATGGGGCAGGTGAGATGTGGGAGAGGGCTGCAGGGAGGTGTGTATGGAAGCGTTCTGGGGGCCGCAGGGGGTGTGCATGGGGAGATGGGGCTGTGGGACACAGCAGGGCACTGTGCACGTGGGAGCAGCTCTGGGGGACTGAGCCCTGCACCCCTCTGTAGCATCCCCCAGCCCTCAGCACACTGCTACTGGTGCTAAATATAACAGAGTCCTTGTGAGCAGACACGGCCACCACATTCCTGAGGGACGGCCCTTCCTGCTCTTTCCAGGGCCACCACCCCGCAGCCAGAACCACATCCCCGGGGGCCTGGGGGACATTCACCCTCTTCCAGCCCCTAAATGGCCTGGAGAGGGGAGGGTGGATTGCTGGAGGATGGCATTGAGTGTGGTGCTCCCGTGCTGGTCCCCATGGAGCTGCTGTGTTCTGGTTTGCCCCAAAAAACCTGTCCCCTCCACAATGTAATATAGAGCAGGGACATGTGTCAGGTGTCCCACGTGGTGACAGGGCCCCGCCGGCGAGCCCTCCCCCACCCCCGGCAGGCCCAACAGAGCCAAAAAATGCCCTCAGCCAGGCCGAGCTCGCGCTTCTCCTAATGGAGCTGCTCCACTTTGTATAAATAATTGTCCCTCAGTGTGATGGGGGTGTGGGGCAGGGGGGTCTGCTCTTCTGCCTGAGCCATTTCAGGGTGCCCCTCTCCCTCCTGCGCTGTCATGTGCTGAGGAAGCAGTGATGCAGTGACAGTGCCCTGTGGTCCCATGGTTGCAGCCCTGTGCAGGGACCCGCAGCACGTTTCTAGGGAAGGAGGGCAAAGCGGGGACACTTGGCTGCTCACAAAACTCCACAGGGCACAGCGGTGCCAGCCAGCCCTTGTGGGGGTGGCAGGGTGGGGGTGGAGGGGGGGGGCAGCGAGGGGAAGCAAGGAGGAACACCGGTGCTGAGGTTCTCCCCAGCCATGCAGGAGGTGCCCAGTGGTCCCAAGGGCAGCACCACAGGCTGCCCTCCCTGTCCCTTGTGTCCTGCCCAGCACTGCCCGCATGCAGCTGTTGGGAGTACAGTGGTGTTTGCTCTCTTATCTCCACGCAGGGGGAGGTGAGAGGTGTGAGAAAGGAACCGGCGCCGGCTGGCACCATGCAGTGGGTCTGGAGGCTGTGGGGTGCTGGGGGTGCAGGTGCCCTCTGCCAGGGGGCTGGAGACCACCCTGTATCCCCATGCTCTCCTCACGGCTCTGCTCAGCCCCCAGGAGTGGTGTGGTGGATGCGGACCCTGCCTTGACGTTCCCTCTGAGGATGCCATATGGCAGGGCCAGCACTCAGCACCCAGCACCCCTCACCATGCCCGTCCCCATCCAGCACCCAGCACCATGCCACCCTGCCAGGCAGCAAACTCAGCTGGACCTCATCGTGGTGCAAACACAATTTGTATTTTCAGTCTGCGCTGGAGGAACCCCAGTCCATCTGTCCCGACCACGCACAGCTCGGTCCTGCTCTGCCAGCAGAGCCCCTCCAGGGACATGCCCTCAGTGTGGGCAGGCAGAGCCCAGCCCCTGCCCCCATCCACCCATCCCTTTGTGGCCGTGGCATCACACCACGCCGTGCCCTGCCGGACACAGGCGATGTCTGGCTCTGGGGCCGCCTCACCTGCTCAGGGCTCACCGGCGGCACCGCAGCCCCCAGGGGCACAACCCCAGCGCTACTTATCGAGGATGAGGAAGAGCAGCACCATCAGGACGATGGGGAGGAAGATGAGCAGCAAGCTGAGCAGCTCGGCTGCCAGCAGCAGGGCCAGCAGCAGGAGGTAGCAGCAGCGGCATCGGCCCTGCAGCCGCCCCAGCGCACGGATGAGGCCGGGCGGGTAACGCACGCAGGGCAGGCACCCGAACATGCGGCTGGTGTGGAAGCGCACCTGGAAGTGATGCTCCAGGGCACCGGCCAGGCCTGGGCGGCGGGGTGGAAGCGCGGGGGGGCGGGGGGCCGTCAGGGCCGCGGGGGGCCCAGGCTCGGTGTGCAGCAGCAGCAGCTCCTCCTGCAGCTTGCAGATCTCCCACTCCAGCATCGGGGTTTTCTGGCGGCAGATGGGGCAGCGCACACAGCCAAACTCGGCGCTGTCGGCCGTGTCCATGATGGCACGCAGGCAGGCGTGGCACAGCCCGTGGTTGCAGTTGAGCAGGGCCGCTTTGTGCCGCTCGTCGTCGTAGGGCTCCGTGCAGATGGGGCACTCGTCCTCGCTGCCCACCAGCGTGCAGCACAGCTCCGGCACTGTGCTCTCACTGCTCACCGTCTCACCACCCTCAGCTGAGAGGCTCAGGGTGGAGCTGGAGGAGCTCTCCAGGTTGGGTGACCCCTCCGAGGGCACCGGGCTCTCCCCACGGGGCAGCACAGGGTTGGAGGCAGTGGGGGGACCCTGTCCGTCTGCCGGGGCAGCACTGTGGCCAGGCGGCTCGTGGCAGCCGTGCAGGAGCGATTCTGTCACATCCTCAGCCACCGTCGGGCTCCAGTGGCCCCAGGCTGTGCTGCGTGCCTCACTGCAGAGTGGGGATGGCTCCTCAGGTCCCCCCAGCCCCCCAGGTTCATCCTGCTGTCCAGCCGGGCTGCTTTCAGCAGCTGTCTGTGTGCGTGGGGGGCCAGGCCCCAGCTCCTCGCTCGCCAAAAGCTCCATGGACAGCTTCAGCCCCACTGCCGGGAGGGCTTCAGGGCAGCAGCACAGGATCCCCTCATCCCTCCAGCATGGCCTGGGGCCACATGCCAGGTCGAACGCTCAGGAGCACCCGCAGCCAGGTGTGTCCCCATCGCCCCCAGGGACAGAGCAACCCAACAGGGGCATCACCGTGAGCGTCCATCCACCGCCTCCTCCCCCCCAGCACTGCCGCGGTACTGACCCACCACCGTCTGAGGAAATCCAACGCGGCACGCGATGCCAGGCGCTCCCCACACGGCGCAGGGCTGGGACCGGCCCGGCTCTCACCGGTCTGGTTTGTCGGCTTCTGGAAGCTGCTCAAATGCAGGCGGCCTGGGGCAGGCGGCCATGGCTGCACCAATCAGCAATGGGGGAGCCAGGGAGGAGCTGGGCCCGTGGCCGCCTCTTCCCCTCACCCACGATTCACACCCCAGGGACCAACACGGAGCCCCGTGGCCGACACTCTCAGGGACATGGGCTCAACGCTGCCGCAGTACAGCCCGCAGCACAGCACTGGTGCACAGCCCACACCGTGGCTCCACGTCCCCATCAACCCTTGCTGCCTGTGTAAGGTTTGGGAGGATTTTGCTGTTGGGAGAGACTAGTTCACCCCTGTGCCCTGGGCTGGTCCCTGTGTTGGGAACCTCTCCCTGCCGAGGCCCTTCAGGCTGTTGTGCTAGGACAGGCGAAAACGGCTTCAAACTAAAGGAGGGAAGATTCAGACTGGACATAAAGAAGGTTTTCACACTGAGGGCAGTGAGGCACTGCACAGGTCACCCAGAGACGTGGTGGTGCCCCATCCTTGCAGACAGCGAAGGTCAGGTTGGACGGGGCTCTGAGCACTGCTGGAGCTGTGGGTGTCCCTGTGCACTGCAGGGAGTGGGACCAGACGGCCCTTCCAACTTGATTCTATGATTGATGGCACCCATAGCGACTTGCAGGCATTGGAGGGGAGAGCACAGCCTGGACAGTGCCTGTGCAGGAGAACGCTGTCACCAGCATGACGGCTGTCATGCAGCAGCTCTGTGCAGCTCTCCAGCCATCCCCAGGGCACAGAGGAAATGCAGCAGGGTGGGGAGACCAAAAACCGCCCTGCTTCCTCTCACCACAGCTCCAGCAATGCCCTGGAGCACCACACACCCGCACTGGACCCCGTGATCCCATGCGTGGGAGTGTGGCTGGGTCACAGGCACGGTGTGGCACCCCTGTCCCTTCCTGTCCCAGGGATTGTCCCCGGCTTTGAGTCATCACAGCCTAGTCCCTAATTGCTATTTACACTGTGGCATGGAGTTCAAGGAACTGGGTTAGGAAGATGATGGCTCTGGTCCCAGTGGGGCATGAGCAGGGCTGACAGCACAAGGGATGCCAGGGAAAGGGCTGGGGATCGCTGACTTGATTGGGCCTGGCTGGAGGCAGCTCACAGGCTGGGGCAGAGGATGGGTCCAGCAGCTCATACAATGGGAAACCATCAGTGACACTCCAGGAGCTCAGGGCTGAACCTCCTGTGCCTGTGCCTGCTGGCCTCGGCCACCAGAGACAGGGGGAACAGGTCTGTCGGGGCAGCCTCCCACTGCAGGCACTGCTGCTGACTAACGCCGGGTGGGGAGGCTGCCATGCAACAGCTCACTTCCTTTAGGTCCTACCACAAACAACAGCCGCAGCCAAAGCCATAGCTACAGCAACGCCTGCCGGTGCTGCTGGCCCAGCATGGGGACGCTGTAAGCTGAGGACCCAAGAGGGCAGCTCGGTGCCATGCAGGAGACAGCCAGCAGCCTCCCACTACAGAGACCCCCGGCCCCAAACCTGGGCAGGTTTGCTCCTAGACAAGAGGGAGCCAGGCCTCACCCACAGCCCCAGGAGGTTCCCCTGCCATTCCCTGGGAATGGGGCTGGGTTAATGTAAGCCCTCTGCCCAGGCTCGGATAACCTCAGCCCAAGGACAATGCCAGAGGCCAATTGTTCTGCTGACTCCTTTATTCAGGCACAGCAGGGCGCCAGGCTTACGACCAGGTTTCAGACTGGAAGCGCTGGGTCCGTTCCAGGGCTGATAAATATTCTTCTGCTTCGGAGGGCGACAGGCCACCTTCCAGCTGCAGCACTGACTGCAGGGCTTCAGCCACCGCTGCTGGCATCTGCTTGGCATTCCTGGAAAAGAGAGCACGTGGTGTGACAGAGGGGGAGCAGGAAAACTGAGGCACATCCACCCCCCCTCCCCGCTCCAGTGAGGCAACCAGACCCAGTGCCCCAGCACGCTGCCTGCCTGCAGAGGGAACCTGCCTCACCCACAGTGCGGGCTCCCTGCCACCAGTAAACGACAGCTTCAGGACACAGCTGCACCACTCCCTAGAAAGCAGCGCCATTACCCACATGGGGCTTCTAAGCACTGGTATCTGCAGGCAAAGATGTGCCCTCAGTACCCATTGCGGAGCTGAGAACACCACAGCTCAGTGTTCTGTTTTGGCTCTTGTATTTCCCATCAGCATCATTAGAGATGCACAGGGAACGGTCCGGAGTCATAATTTAACTGCAGGAGGGCAGGAAACGACCCTTTCATCCCAGGGAGGCATTCAGTGGAAGAGGTGTCTGATCCTGATCTGGGCAGGACAATGGCTGCAAGGCAGCAGGATGAAGGCACCACCACCTCAGCCTCCTTCCAATAAAGCCAAAACGCTCGTTTTGATGGTGGCGGTTACAATGGAAATCGGTTCAAACCTCAAAGTGAGAGAAATGGTGATGTGAACACAAGCCCCTGGGGAAAAATACCCAAATAGGATTCAATGCTCCCAAGTGCAATTATTCCTAAGGGGAAATGAGGAATCCAGACTTTTTCTGGGAGGTTCATTTGATGAACTGTGTGACAAAAACATTCCGTAAAAAGAATTCCCACTCAGCTCCAACTGGCACGGGCACGTCCTCCGTGTTTCCCAAGAACCAGGGAGAATTCTGACTTGCACTGAAGCTGACTGATGTCTCAAAATACACGGAAAGGAGGTCTTCTGTTTTTAGAAGTCGCACTGCTCCTGAGTCAGGCGCTGATATGCGAGTGCAGGACACTGCAACTGCGGCCGTGATGGAGAACGTGCCAAACGTGTGTTTTCTGCAGGAGCAGAGAACCCTCAGCACACTGGCCCTGGGCCGGATAAGCTGGAGGAGGGACAGCCCTGAGTCCCCAGCTGCTCGCTCAGGGCTGAACCATAGGTCAAAGCCCACCTATGCCAGTAGGTCCCAGAGTAACCTGACATCCTTCCTCACGGCCTCTCCAAAACCCCACACCAGGGAGCTGCACAAGCTCTGTTCTATCCTAGATGTACGACTTTGGGAAAGAAACCAGATCTGAGCCCCACCTGTGGGTTACAGGTCCCAGACAGCCCTGCAATGCAGGGAGGCACAGCAGAGCAGGCAGCACTGCCAGCACAGGAGCAATGAGGCAGCCAGCGGCCCTTTCTCAGTAGTAAACACAAATCTCATTCTCCCAGGAATGCAGCGAGGCCAGTCTCACCCTGCAAGGCACCAGGAAGTGCGAGACATGCAGGAAAGAGCCTCCTGCAATCACTGCTCGTGTCAACGGCAAGGCACAGTCGTGGGGCTTCCAGGTCATGCAGGTGCAGGGCAAACACCATTGCTTCTCCCTTGTCAGCTCGTGGAGCCAAAAGTCTTTCAGAGTGCTCTCACCTGGGTAGTCTCCTCCCTGCGCAAGCAGCACCAGAGCAGGCAGGTGAAAGGATCTGTCCAGAGAAAGAGCCACAGAGGCAGGAACAGAGCTACAGACACACCGCCTCTGAATGCCCCCAGCTCCTGGACACCAGGTTTTGGCCACGAGTTGAGGATTTCCAAGCAGCTCAGGTGAAGCATCTGGTAAGCAGCTGAGCTACCCCAGAGAGGCAATCTCAGGTCCAAAGAGACAGTCAGTCCCAAAAGCAGCCGCTCAAGAGCCACAGCACAGGTGCAGCCATTGCATGCTGCTTCAGGAGCCTCCCACCTGCCCAAGCAGCAGAACTGCAGTTCTTTGGCCCAGTTTGACTGTGACCCACTGGAGGAGAGCAGTGTGAAAAGATGAGAGGCTCTGTCACAGACGGATTTACTGTGGGTCAGAGCCAAGGCAGCCCCCACTCAGGGGACACCAGTCTTGGGCGCCGGTGGTGGGGACAGTAGAAGGACAGGCACATGGGGTCAGCTGAAGCAACTTTACCATGGTGCCAGCTTTGCCTCTCCTAAATGGGTAAGAAAAGGCCCCTCAACCTAGGGTTCACCTAGCAGACTGCAAGGAGGGCAGGAACCAGCTGGTCCCTCTGCAGCAGCCACTGCGACACCCCAAGGCCTGCTGGGAGGAGGGTGCACTCGCTTCGGTGGCTAAGCCATGGGAAAGCCTCCAGGGAGCTGGAGAAGCAGCAATGCAAGGCCCCGCTCCCCTTGGTCCCTGTGGAGAAACCTCACTCACCCAGCAAGGTAGATGTGAGCACTCTGGCTGTTCAGCAGCTCCCATAGCAGCCGTCCATTCTCCCGGATGCGGTGCTGAACATACACCTTCTCCTCCTGCAGGAAACAGTGCTCAGCCCACCAGCAGCACCAATACCCACCTGGCCCTCACTGCACAAAGAGACTGCTCCCAGGGTCTTCTTGCAAGAGCTCAGGGCAGTGCGGCCCCTTTGTAGAATGGAGGACACCAGATGCTCATCAAAGCAGATCAAGTCTTGCACAGGGCAGGAGAGCTCCATGTGCATGTCAGTGCACTCCAACAGGTCAGAGGGAGGCGGGTGCAGGCAGTGGGAGCTTCAGTGGGGAAAGCCCTCCAGTTAGCCCCTAGATCCCTTGGTTTCTTCCTGCCTGCTGCCAGCTCCAGTGAACAGCCAAGGGTGCAGGGCTGTGAGCCCCACGAGGGCTCCTCCTCTCCCTGCATTGGCAGAGGAGGCCCCACAGCACCTCGTGCCAGGGCTGCTGTGGGGCAGAGAGCCTCTCCTACACCTTTGGCTGCTGGTCCCAGTCCTGTCACCCAGTGGAGGTCTGGAACAGCTCAAAAAGGGCAGGAAACCTGGAGGGAGTCCCACCCCCTGCCCCTTCACTGTGCTTACAGACTGGGTCCAACAGGCTCTCAGCACAGCAGAGACCAGCAAAGCAGAGTTCCTAAAGGGTTAATCCTCACCACTTCATGCATCCTGCCTACAGCTCTGGCGCCTGCCCAAAAGGAACTCCATTGCCAACGTGCTTGAACTCACTGCTGGCCCAGACAGCTCCTCCGTGACACAGGTGACACTGTGATGCAGACCAGGCCTCTGCTGCGTGTCCCACCATGCTGGGCCCTGCAAAGGGGCGAGGTGAGCTGCAGGCACAGCCTTGCTCCCTGCACGGTCATGCCTCCCATCCAACCCCAAGGCAATAAGGTTCCTGATGCATTTCAGGCTCCAGAGGTGTGCGTGGGAGCACATCAAGCAGCCTTGGCCCCATTTGTTCCAAGAGGTGTCACAGTGCACTCAGGTCCCGCACAGTGCCAGCAGCAGCAGTGCACAGGAGAGTCAAGTCATCTCTGGGCTCAGCTCCACAGCTCTGACCCCACTACAGGAGGTAAGTAAGCCCACTGCAAGCACCAACACAGCAAGCCAGCAGCCCAACTTCAGCATAATTAATGTTAATCAGCTAAGTGCTGATAGAGGCTCTATCAATGAGGCCAGGGCACTGAGCAGGTCGTTTATGGACCTACAGCTACCTAGAAACCAGAGCACCCAAGTGACAAACTCAGGTCACAACGTCTCAGCTAAAGCCCAGGGCATCCTGCTGAGAATCAGCAACAGTCGCATTAGGAAGGGATCAATCTGCTCTGCAGGGCAGACGCGGTGTGACAGACGGTCACTACAGAGGGAAGCTTACAGAAGAAGAGGGAAATCCTGCTCAGCTATGGAGCATCCCAGCTCCTGTCAGGCTCTTTATAAGGAAATTTGTAATGAGTTAACCATCTGTGGCATCTGCTACAGCTGCAGGCACAGTGGCTCCACATCCCACCTAGCAGTGCTGCTGAGCAGGTCCTTGTGCAGAACTGCAGGGACACATTGGCAACAGAACTCAATCTGTTTTATGCTACAAAATCTGCAAAGCTGGAGGAACACTGGCCAGGAGGAACACGCTGCTGTAAGTCCTAACCCTACAGAGTCTGCAAAGCCAGGAAGAGTCTCTGGGGCTTCCCTCCAGATTTGGGGAGCTGTATGTCTCCCATCCACTGTGTAAGCCAACGGAAAAAAGGTAGAGTACTCATCCAAAAAGCCTCTGCTGTGCCACTCCTGTTAATCAAAGACTTGGAAAGCTTTCACAGAAGCATCCAACTCACGCTTTACAAGTGACCAGATAAAAGATGCTGGCTTAATGTCAGTGCATACACACAGCCAGGAGAAAAGGACCTGCACAGCTGAGCTACCTAGGAATACCATTCTCACTGACCCTATTCATCAGATATCTCTGTTTCAAAGCCAGGCTGAGCTTTTCATACTATCAAAGGATCAGGCAAGGCAGTCAAATGGTCCCAGCTCACTGAGTCACTTCTGCAACTTAAAAACCTTGCAGCCCAGAGAGGGGCAGAGGGAGAGATGTTCACCAAAGGCACCGGCCGGGAAATAAGGGAGGTGTGGGGTGCTCTTCCCTCCTGGGAGCTTCTGCCTACACCGCTGAGGCTCTGGGGAGCTGGCACGACAGCACCATGAAATGGGGCAGGAAGCCAAGCTCTTCAGCTTCAGTTGGTGATCAGAGCAACACAGTGGGGATGGCAGCATTCAACCAAGAAAGGTTACTGCCTGGTGACTCCCCCCTGCCCCCCCCCCCCCACCCAGGAGGCCTGGGAGCCACTCACGTGGCCCAGACAAACAAAGCTGGCTAACACCTTATCTGCTCTTGGCACTTGCCAGCTCCGTCTCAGTGACCTTTCCAGCTCAGCACAGTCAGTTGTGTCACAGATTGGCTCCTGTGCTGCTGGTGGTAATCTTGGCCAGCACCCAGGTGGTGCAGGGGAGCGAGGTGATCGCATGCCACCCCACCAGATCCTTCATAGGCACAGGGGCAAAAATCCGAGCAGGCTCCCATCAGCACTGCCAAGATGCTTCTGTGTACAACCTGCTCCTCCAAGAACTAACCTGGTCCCTGGAGAAGGCTGTGAAAAGCATCAGGAAGCCCTTTCTCACCAGCTCTTCCCACTCTGCCTGGAAGTAGAAGTCCTTGGATTTCTGGCGGCAGCCAAAGAACAAGCAGTTCCCTGTGGAGAGCAGATCAGAAGGGCTGTGCTGGGTTGACCAAATGCCCCGTGAGGGCCATCGGTACCCATGGAACTCAAGAACTGTGGGTGACTGCACATGACCTGTGACAACCAGAGGCTGGAAATGTGAGGTGTGGTGGGCAAGTAGGGCAGGATGAGTCCCTGCAGGGCTGCCAGCTCTCCTCCATGAGCCTATTAGCAGCCTTCTGCAGAGATGCACAAGTAGACCAGGGCAATGACAAGGGCAGAGGGAAAACTGCTTGTGCAGCAGCAGACAATCTCAGCAACCCAACTCCACTTGCAGGGAACCAAGAAAGAGGCATTTCAAAGCCCTGCCCCAACAAGCAGCCTGGCAGCCAAGCCTGTGAATAACCACATAGTCTGCACACATCAGGCTCTCTCCGGTGCTGACCTCCCTCAGAGCCCAGCCTGCTTCAAACTACAGTAAAGCTCGAGCCTGCCCAAACCCACAGGAGCACCCAGTTCCCCATTCCCATATGCTGAACAAAGACTTGCCAGCATCAAGGTGCACCCCACGCCCACCCCTCACCTTTCTGTCCTTGTGCCACTCGCTCCTGTACAGCTGCTCGGAAAGGTGCCACCCCTGTGCCAGGGCCAATCATGATCACAGGAGTGTCAGGGTCAGCTGGGAGCTTCATTCCTCCTTTCTTCACCCAAAGAGGTACACGGACATCACCTGCAAAGCAAACAGACTGGTTAGCATCAGTTCAACATCACTGCATCCATTACACTGGACACAGCATCAAACCACTCCTTCCACAATGCTCCAGAGATATGGACTGTGCCTGGCTGACCACCACCCAGTATCACAGTGTCACATGCAGACTGCATGCATGAAAAGCCCTTCAGCTATCTCAAGACCGTCTCTGTAAGGATCTGAGTGAATCCCAGGGCAAAGAAAGAGTCCCCAGCACAGAGGGACAGCCTCTTCCTCACACAGCATATGCAAGGGAAGGCAACAGTGGGGGCAAGGAGAGACAGCTACCTGGATGTCCTGTAAAGAGGGCAAAGTTTGACTGCTCTGCTGTTAAGATCCCCATCTAGGTACTCTGAGAAGAGCCAAACCTGCCCTGGAGTCAAAGCAATCACCTACCACTCTGCAGCAGGTGAGAGCAAGCTCAACCCCATGAGCTTGTCACATTTGCAGAAGGATTCAGCTTATGAGGTTTTACGGTTTGAGCATAAAAAGCAGCACACACACGGGCTTTACAGGACAGGATGGTTATGGTCACAGGAAAGACCATCCTTCCCAGAGCTGGTGTAATGAGATTGGAGATGTCCAGCAATAAGAGCAATATCAGCTACAGGAAGCCTGAAGCAGCCCTCTGCAAGGACTGCAGAGCACACTGGTGCTGGGAGTAGGAGGGTCAAACGTAGAGCAAATTGGGAGCTCACAGTGCTCAGGGCAAGCTAGGGGAGCACATCATGCTCCAAAGATGGGAGCAGTGAGGAAGGCTGTGCATTTAGCCTGTCCTGTTGGCAGTGGTGCTCCACCAGCAGGTGAGACAACTCCAGCATGAGGCCAGCACACAGGTTGCTGCCAGCTCCACCAGCTCTGTGCAATCTATACTGTGCTCTAAAGCAAGCACACAGGGTCCTCACATAGTCTAAGTAATGTTACCTTGCTCTGGGTTGAGAGATGCCAACCATGTAGAGCAGAGACCACGACGGGGCTTGCTGAGCCGTGTCTTGTACTGCACTACAGCCACGAGGATCTGGATCCGGCCAGGGTGAGCCTGTGTGCAGACAAGCCATGAGAACCAAGACACCCAGCACAGCTCAGCAAGGAGCACCCAATGCCTCCACCAGGAACAGACCCTATTGCCCAGCTCATACCAGGGCAACTTTCATCCCAGCTTGAAACAGCTGCTCAGACATAGCACAGAACAGGGTAAAAGGGTTTTCCTATTGCAACACATGCTCTGTGCAGCTGGCAATGGTGACAGAGACAGTTCAAGCCAAGAGTCCTTCATGGAAAGCAAATGCCACCAGTGCTTGGGATGACATCTGCCAAGCCACCGGGGCTGGGTCCCACCGCCACCTCCCGGCAGCAGCAGGAAGCAGCAGTACACCCTTCCTAAAGCCAGGGACCTGCCAGCCTCCGTAGTATCACATCCCAGTGTTCCCTGTGACATCAGAGCCTGTACTGGGCAAGCTCCAGCACTTGCAAACACCTTAACATACAGTGGGGGTTCAGGTGGGCTGTGGATGTTCACAGGGTCAGGCAGTGCAGTCTGAACACCCATGCTGTGCAAAGCACCAGCAGTGCCCTGGCACTCAGTTCAGTGCCTGGCATGAGGCTGAGAAGGACTGAGCTCTTACCAGCATGGAGGAGGCAATGGAGAAGGCGCGGGGTCTGATGCGAGGGATGAGGTCCAGCAGGTATTCAGTTGGAATGGCAGATGTGGTGTGAGGGAAATCCCAGAGGGCCTGCAAAGCCACGGAGAGCAGAACTGGTGCACCTCAGAAGGCAGCCTGCCTGCTTTTCTGGGGCAGCAAAGGTTGTTCTGCAGCACTGCCACCCACACCCATAGGCCCTACAGCAGGGATTCTCTGAGCACCAATCTCCCTGTCCCACTGCCCTACCCTTGTCCCCAGGCTGCAACACAGAAACCACAACAGAGCCCAAGAATTTAGAGCAGGTCTTATCCTGCTTATTCCAAGGACACTTGAGAAAAAAGTGAAGTAAATTAAATTCCTCAGTTGATGAATTGCTGCTCATCATCTGTCTCCTCTGCCCTGGCTGCTTTATTTCCATGGCACAATCCTCAAGGACGGGTCTGCTGTGCTCCCCCAGGCCAACCTCAAGGGTGGTCCTGCGAGGCCGGTTGCAGTAGCTGTACAGCTCTTCCTGGCCCTGTGCAGAGCTGAACTCCTGCAGCTTCTCCCGCTCCAGCTCATTCGTAGAGAAGTGGGACAAGAGCTCAAAGAAGGAGCGCCGTGGCACGCAGGAGATGTCCAGGTAGTGGGTGACCAGGTGTCGGATGGTGCAGGGCTGCAGCAAGTGGGCAGGGAGGGCTGTGCCTGCAAGAGAGGCACCAGAGAGAGCTCAGGGCCAGCTCTGGCACTTCCCAGCCCTGCTGCATGAGGGCATCCACATGCTACAGGAAGGTCTAATGGAGCTGACTTTAGCCACCATCATTGCTGCTTCCCACCATATGCCCCCACTCCATCCTGCTCTTCCCAGCTTGCTTTGCAAGCTCACATGCTTGCAACAGAGAACATCAGTGGTGCTGAGCACTCCCTTACTTTTTCTAAGTACTTCTGGACAATGCCTTACCCCATATGGTTCCCACCATGACTGCACACTGCAATGGAAATAACCAGCAGTGTCCTATGTGCTAGACCTGTCCTTGTCTCCTCCTTCTCTTACAGGGGTGCAAGAAGCAGCTTGAATTTCTCTGGGGTTTGCCTCCCAGGCCCAAATCCCAGCACTGACAGACAGTCAAGAAATGATGGGGGAAAGGCAAGACACATGGTCTTGAAGTAGCAATTACTCACTAAAAAGCAGGGGTCTACTGCAACCTTTGTGGGTACTCAAAACATCTCTGCAACAGCAGGTGGGGTAAAAGGAAAGATGAAAAGAGTTCCAGCCACTGCTACCTAAAAAAAGGACCACAGAATTGCTCTGCAAAATCTGGCATCTGACCTATTGAGCCAAACTGGTATTGAAGTGTTTCACAGCATGACAGACTACTGAGGACAGGGATGCTTCACATGCTGACCTGCAAGTGCACCAACCAGGATCTGTGATTCTTCACAAGAGGCAGATCCCTGCAGGTGAACTGAAATGCCAGGGACCAACGCTAGGACATATCAGGATCAAGAGTGCTCAGAGATGGCAGGGATGGAGCTCTGGCATCTTGGAGACAGAGCACCTGCTCCCTGCCATGGTAGCTTGGACACTTCCTAAGCCACAGAAGCCCATTAGAGGGTCCTCACAGCACTGTCTAGCTTCAGGTGGCATCAAGCAGAGGGGCTGGCAATTGCTCTGCATCCTCTGAAAGGTCCAGGACTTCTCCCTTCCTGGTGCTGACCACACCAAGCAGGCTGCAGAGGCAGATATCAAGGGATTCATGTGCTGCTCCTGTATGGGCAAAAAGACTGCGATGCTGAAGATGTCTGCTGGGTTCTTTCACTTCTGGAGGCAATCGGGAAAGAGAGGAGCAAACCAAAACACAGTTTAAAGCACAGAGGAAAGTCTTGGGGTGATGTTTTCCAGTAGATCTCATATCGACTTCCTGAAACCTTCAGTTCTTCAGACCAGGGAGGTGATGAGCACTCATAGGAGAGAAACCTCTCCCAGCACCATGCAGACCGCAGAGCCACAGCAATACCTGGTGAGTGGGTGCCTCCAAGAGAATTTTCTGGTTGTTGGTGCCAGTGTATGGCTGCAGAAGCACCTCCATCAGGACTCTGGGGTGCAGGCAGAGCCAGGGGACCTGCATGCCCCAGCAAAGAATCATAGGCATGGATGGGGGCAGAAGTGAGAGCAACCCGACTTGGGTCTTGGGCTGGTGAGTGTGCAGGATCTTTCATGCTCTGAGCTGATGAAGACATAAGGCAGCCCTGGTATCACTGGGTCCCTCCCATGAGCTATGCTGGCCCTAATGAAAGACCTATATGCATAGAGAGTTGGGAGAGAAGGAGAGCCCCAACACTGCAAGTCAGGCAGATGTTCTGTATCAGCCAGCAACTCTCTAATCCGTATTTCCTTACTTACTGTATCTAAAGCAAAGGAAAAGCAGATCTCCAGGCTTGGCAGAGAGGTAAAGGAGTAGCCAGCAGTACCTACCAGGCTCTGTGGGCTTCAGCAAAAAGCATTTGTCTGGATCCAGGCGAAGGAGCTGGCAGAACTGCTGCACATCTTCAGGGCAGTTCTGGGGCTGGATCATCACCACGTCTCCAGCGCTGAACCTGCAGATGCAGCAGGACCTGCTGAGCATGGCCACAGGCAACCCTGCAGGCAGAGCACCGTGACCCCAACCAGCACCCACAACAGAGGAGAGGCCACAGCTCAGCCAAATTCCCAGTGCCACTAACACTAAGCTCCCTAACCTGACAAGACAGAGCTGGCCCACAAAGCAGAACCCACACTACTGTACATCCTCCTATGCCCTGACTTTGTCACAGAGTGGGACAGCACAGCAGGCTGCAGTCTCAGGCATTACTGAAGAAGGACAGAGGAAATAAGGAAGATCATAGGACATCTAATCTCACACAAAAAAAAAAGCTTGGGGGAGTCAGAAAACACTCACGAGATCCCTGATCCTGTGACATCAAACTCGATGAGCCGGACATCCTGGAAATGGGATTCGGCTGTGATGCGCTGGTTGGACACCATCCGGGCAGCAAAGGGATGTAGCTCAGAAGGAAGAGCCCTGTGTGGTGCTGGCTGGAGTAGGCTGCTGTCAGAGTGCAGGGAATCTTCAGCCAGGTAGTGCAGGGTGTATCTAGGGGGCAGGCTGTGGGAATTACAGCAATGCAGTCAGTGCAGTCATTTCCATGCCACAGCTCGTCCACTGCCTTAGCTTTGCAGGGAGGCAGGGACACTCTGAAGTCTCTTACAAAATCCATCACCCCTGTCCCTTGCAGCTGGCTCATGGTAAGAGATCACAATGCAGCAATACTGTTAGGAGGAGATCTTAAAGAGGTTGGAGCAAGCAGAGCAAAGTAAGCCCGTCTAGTGGGAGCAGTTAGGTCTTAGGGATGCTTGGGACATCAGAAGCTTTGTGGGGAGGTGTCTTGGCCTCCACCCTAGAAGCAGAGAACAGCCACAGAAGACATTTTGCACCAGCCATTTCCAGCAAGCCTCTACACTCACCGTACATCAGGACTGATGACCTCAAGGCCAGGAGGGAGAGGATATAGGGCAAGGATCTTGTCCCATAAGGCTAGGAGCCATGGATCAACCACTGCATCTGGCCTGCAAGTGAGACACTGAGGTTGCAACAGAGTTGTGACTCCCTCACCACCCCTCCAAGCCCCAGCAACGTTACCCCTGCCATACGCACTACTGTCAGAGCTTAGGGAGGCTGCAGTGCCACAGACAATTGTGCCTTTGCCCCCCTTAGTGGGTCTGACATTTCTTGGCCAATGCTGGACCTGCCCTGGGACACAATCTCTGATGCCCTTTTGCAGCACAGGCACTCACCCCTTGCAGTTCTACAAGACCTAGGCATATGCTGGGGGTCATGGAATACTCCAGTGAAACAAGTGACCCCAACCTTGGCACACGAGAGCCCTGAGTAGAGACAGGCATGCTCACACAGAGCAGGAGGCCAAGGCCATGTCTGGAGTGTGGGAGCAGTAGTGCAACACAGCCCCCCACCCCATCACCCCTCCATGAGGCTCTTACCCCAAGTCGTGCTGGTCATCTCCCAATGCAACCGGCAGCAGTGGGTTGCCCCCAAGCTGTAACACCCGTTTGTGCAGCTTCTTGGCAATAAAATTAAACCTAGGCAGAGAATAATCACAGCTGTGGAGGGCAGGGCTCCTCCAGCAGGACAGCAGACATTGGCTACACAGGCTAGCATGTACTGCCAGGGCTATGCCAGAGCAGCACACAGGCAAGTCCAGTCAGAGCAGCACACACACCCTTGCTCTGCCCGCTACTGTGGAACAGCTTGGAGATGCAGCAGCTGTCACTGCTTGCAAGAGGTCCAGTTTCCCTTCAGGCCAGCTTGGTCCGCAGAGGGAGAAACACTTCTCTCCCTGAGGACCCTCACAGTCCAAAGCTCCTACTGTAGCTCTGTTGGGCACATGGGAAAAACATGTGGGAGAGAACAGAGACCAGTGGGGCTGTCACCTGTAACTATGTTTGATGCCTTCTGCTGGCTTGGTCCACTGAAATTTCTGTGGTACAGGCTTTCCTGCAATTCAGAGAGCTGTGTGTCTGTAACAGCTGACCAAGAAACAATGTCTGCAATAATACAGGAAAGTACCTGCTTGAAGAAGCTGGGCGGAAGAACACGGCAAAAGCCTAGTTCCTGGGGGTTAGAAGGGACACGGACTGGTAGGGCAAGAATTTTGAAGGCAGGTGGGAATTAGGTTTTGCCTGAACTGCTGCTCTAGCATCAGACTCTGACTTTGCTTGCCCACTCCATTCCCCACCCTCTCACCCAAGCTGCAAGGAACAGCTGTCACAGCAGGCAAGGAGTGCAGGAGCTGCTTACTTGGGATAGGAGGAATCACCAAGGCCCAGCACGGCATAGTCCATCTGGCAAAGGGAAGCAGGAGGCAGGTTCTTCCGGAACAGAAATCGCCAGAACATCTGCAAAGAACACGGCCAGGAGTCACCCTGCTGTGCACAGACAGCTTCCCTGCCTGCTGACACACAGGGCTCCTTCAGCCCTCTGCTGAGTCCTGATGAAGGGGGGAGCACAGCCTTCTGCAAAAGTGACTCCCGAAGGCAGCTATACTGACGATGGGAGGGAGACAGCACTCTGTGAGCCCTCTGCAGACCTGAGAATGTTACTATGGCAGGGTCCCTCTCAGCTGCCAAAGCTGCTGAAGTCTCACCAGCCTGCATTCCAACAGTAACACAAGATGCTCCTTAGCCCTACAAAGGTTGGCAGTAGGGGGACCATGGCTAAAGACAGTGTCTGATGGGCCATTCTGACTAAGCCAACATCCGCTTCACACTGCATGCTGCCCCAAAAGCGTCCTCTCCCCCCAAAAAATAGCACTTAAGATACCTGGAGGAATGAATCAGATCAGTGGATCAGATACACCAAAGTGAGATGGACAAAACGTATCCTACCTTCATGTTGTCAGGTGGGTCACCCTGGCCAGTGGTTGCACACACAAATACCACCAACAGCTCATTGATGAGGTTTGCCTGCAGGCAGAAACAAGCTAGGAAAAGTGCATTCAGGACAGCAGCTTACAGATCTGCCTCACTGTCCAGACCCAGCTGCTCTCCTGGCATTGGGTTCAAAGACAGACCACAGTCAGTTTAAAACCCACAGTCCTACCCAGTACAGCCTTCTCTACAGGCACTGCAGCAGCATCTGCTGCCTGTGTGCTGACTGCAGCATCAGCTCCTTGGTGCTCTACCTTGCAGAAACACAAAGTATGGCTGAGCAACCACTACCTAACATGGACTCCCAAGTCACTGCTTAGTTTTCATGTTTTCAGCTGAATTAAGTACAAATTGCCTTCAGGAATGGCACAGAGCTGGGATCTGGTGAAATACATGCGACAGCAAGGGTGGAAGACGCCTGAGCCCCAGAAATGGTGTTGGTGGGGATGGAGCAAGCCCAAAATTGCCTGATGCAGCCCCCTGGCTGGCCACTCACCACATCATAACTGTCCAGAGCCTCTACTCTGCACTGGAAGTGCCGGCGCTTGGCTTCTCTGCCAATTCTTTCAGCTGTATCTTGAGCAGTCCCAGTCTGGCTGCCAAAAAGAATAAGGAGTCTTCGTTCTGTCATCTGCAAGAAACAAACCCAAAGAAAACAGCAGGAGATAAGGCGGTGCTAGACCAGCTCTGGGCTGCGTGTCACACCAACAACTACCCTAGCTTCAAAAGGAGTGCTAGCAGCTGTGGGTTTGGGTGAAATTAGAGGGCTTGGCACAGCAAACAGCAAGCACAGGGACAGCCAACGTTTGGTGAGAGTTGCACAGTTCAAGGTGCCGGGGCTCTCTTTCTGCCCCCAAACAGTGCTGAATGAGTGACCCCTCTTCACTCCAGCACCCAGGTTTGCAGGAGCAGCAAGGACACTACTGCTGCCCCGTCAACACTGACAACAGAAAGGGAGAGTTCAGGGACAGAAATTCACATTCTGGCTCATTTTAACTTTCCTCACCACCTGTGCTCAGCATACGGGCCGCCCTGCACTCCTGATTTCAGCATGTCTATCCCAGTGCAATGAGCACCTAAACCCAAGCGGCCTGGGGGAAGCACCTGAATCCCAGTAACGCAGCCACGTATGATGGGCCACGATGCTTGCACTGCACGGCCACACAGTCGCCTCCCTCAGCAAGGGCCCTGGAATTCCCACCCCCAGGAAAGCCACCGTCCCCACGGGCAGCCTGTGCTGCTCCGGAACAGCCAAAAAAAGTCGAAAGGAAGCAGTGTGCCCGTCAGAGAGCAGCTCCTACAGCAGCAGCAGGCCTTTACCCGCCCAGACCTGAGAGCACCACGGAACGGGACATCGGGCAGGGGAGGCCCGGTGGAAGGAAACACCCGAGAACACGGACACCGGGGAAGAGGGGATGCCCGGGCGGAGGGAGGCACCCGGGGAAGGAGGACAGCTGAAAAAGGAAACGCGGAGGCAAAGGGTCACGAGGGATGACAACACACTCGCACCACACTCACCATTCACCAACAAACCCCGCCACCACTTCCGGCGCAGCCACTTCCGGTGACGTCATCACGGCGCGCCGCGTCCCGCCGGGCGCAGGGTGGGGGTGGTGCGGCCGGGCCGGGCCCGGTGGCCCTGGGCCCCGTGAGCGGCGGGGAGCGGAGGGACGGAGGGACGGAGGGACGATGCTGTTCTCCTTGCGGGAGTTGGTGCAGTGGCTGGGCTTCGCCACCTTCGAAATCTTCTTGCATGGCCTCGCCCTGCTGGTGTTTTCCGTGCTACTGGTGCTGAAGGTGGACAGCGAGGCCTCGCCGCTCTCCTGGTGGGTCGTCTTCGTCCCCTTCTTCGTTGCAGACGGCCTCAGCACCTACTTCACCGCCATCGTGTCGGTGCGGCTCTTCCAGGACGGCGAGAAGCGGCTGGCAGTGCTACGGCTCTTCTGGATCCTCACCATCCTCAGCCTCAAGTTCGTCTTCGAGATGCTACTGTGCCAGAAGCTGGTGGAGCGCACGCGGGAGCTGTGGTACGGACTCATCATGTCGCCGGTCTTCATCCTTCTGCAGCTCCTCATGATCAGGGCCTGCCGCGTGAACTGAGCCTGTGAGGCCCTTCCCGGCCCAGCTCTGTGCGGTGGGGCTGGACACGAGGTTTGGGAGGAGCACACCGTTCTGCTGCGAAGCACTGTGTTTCTTCAGAAGATGCTTTTGCATTTTAGGCTCGCTCAGTCCATGGTGTGAGTCTTAAAATATCTCAAGTGCGGGCACTTTATGGTATGCCAGATGTATTGTTTTAAAATAAAAGTGCGTGGAATAATTTGGCTTATTCGTGTATTCCTTTCTTCCCCAGAAAGTGTCTGTTCTTATAACTGCTGCCTGAAGAGCACATGGAGGCAGAGATTAATTGCTTCTGTAGGGCCAAGAGCTCTGCAGCCACCATCTCATGTGCACTGCCTGAGACCACAGTCATAACCATCCATTATCTTCAGCAGCAATACTCATTTATCTCTGTCTTTCCCCTGATCAGTGCTTCACATTTTTAGTGTGCTGGCAGGGTTTTATGGGGCTGGACTCTGAATGAGAGAGAGCTAGTGTGTGTATTTTTGGACAGAAATGTGTATTTTTATTTTCTGTTGCAGATCCATTCCCTACAGGTAGGCGTTGGGGTGCTGGCAGGGGTAGCTCAGCCCTTCAAGGGAACATGTGGATCAGTGTGTTAAATGCTAGTGCCATAGGGAACTCCCAGCAGCAAAAACACCTCCGTGTCACAGTGTCACAGCCACCACGAGCGTGTTAAGAACCTGGGTCTGCCCCTGACCTGTCTGTGAGATGTCAAGTTTTGCTTTGGTGCCGAGGCCCAGACAACTCTTCTCTTTGTAATGATAGCAGCCAAAAAAACCCATCTGGTAGCAGGGACCTCCAGCCTCAGCTGCTCCCCCACCCACCCCTGCCTGCCACATGCATGCAGCTGCTGGACCACCCTGTGCTCTCTGTGCTCTCAGAATCTGTTTCATGGAGATAAGTTGCTGAAAAGTGCTACAGTGCAGGGCTTGTAAATCTGGGAGACAACAAGGGGTGTAGCAGGCAGAGCATGCATTAAAAAAAGTTGAGATCTGCTGTGATGTGATCTGAGAAATTCAGGCGCTTCTCCAGTTTCATAAAAGAGACTTTTCCAGCTTCATACCTGAGCTCTAGAAAATTACAATTGTCCAGCCGCTTGCATAACTTGTGTTTGCTTTTAGCATTTTGGAAGCCTGCAGGAAGGAAAGGACAAATTTCCCAAGTTTATTTCTTTGGTGTGCTGGTTATATAAACTCGTGGTGTGAGTTCAGAGCAGATCTCATGGGATATTCCTTATCACCTTCCCTTTTGAAAAAGCTCTCCACAGCAAATTGCCTGGTGCTTCATTTAGGGAATAAGAGCTTTGTTACAGATTGCCTCTGAGGCCCGCACAAGGAGCACACAAGACATTACTGTGTTGATTAATGGCAGAAGCTGTGGGCTTCAAGGAGAGAATTTGCACAGAGGAGAACTTGGAGCAAAGGACAGTGATAAATCACCCCTCCCAAGTGCTGCTCGTGCCTGGAAGTTGGGATACGGGGAGCTGTGTGCGGTCCCTGAGAGCAGACGTAGGCACACAGGGCTAGGAAGCGTGGCCCAGGAAAGCAAGTATTGGCCAAGAGCATAAATCTAAGTAGCTAATCTAATAATCCAGTATTCCAGTGAAACACTGAAGCTCCCATTGATTCTTTTACTTTTTAGCTGCACTCACTGGAGATAACAGATAACTGACATAATAGATTGATAATATATGCTGAATAGATATCAAGCCTAGACAAATACTAGTAAATGTACTGGAAGCATGAAAAGCCAGTTGTTGCTCCCGCAGCTTCTCATTTATGATGACTGATGATGTTCTCTGTGTCCCCTGAGCTAATGCGACACCAGGCCAGATGCGAGAGCCACCTTGTGGCTGCCAATGTCCCCATGTGTGTGATGAGGATGCAGGTCCTGGGCCATCTCGGTGGTACGGACCCTCCCGGTCTGCCTGGGGCTGCTGAGGACATGCAGACAGGGCAGCATCCACACGCAGTGATGAGGACAGATGACACCAACAAAACACATGGCTGGGCCAGAGACTGGCAGCTGCGTCTGCACAGTGTAATGAGCAGTTAAAGAGCATGTGGGAGCTGTGCCTGCCTACAGCCACTGGTACCCACGCAGTGAGAGAAGGGGTTGCTGCTGGGTTAAGTGCAGTGTTGCAGAGCCAGGTAGAAGAAGGAATTGATTGAATGTGTACAAGGGAGTGGTTAGTGTTGGTTTCGGCTGCTCCTAGCGTGTTACTCTCACTCTGCTGTGCTGCTGCTGAGTGTGCTTGTGGTGAGTGAGCTGTGTGGCCAGGCTGGGCAGAGGGAGTTGGGGAGTTGTCTCCCCTAACCCTGGGAAGTGCTCTGATGGCAATGAGACAGGTGGCTGCTGCTTTTCTCCCTAGTGAGCTCTTGTGCACAGGGAGGGAATTTCCACTGGTGAAGGAAGGTTGTCCTTGCATGCAGGTGCTCACTCATCCAGGCTGTCACAGAGAGGCAGTGGCAGAGCCAGTGTCAGTTGAGCAGGATCCCTCTGGCACCCCGGGCTGGGCCGTGTGGTGTGACCTGCTTCTGGACTGGATGTCCCCGGTGACTCTAAGTCACTTGTGCTAGCCTGGGATCAGTACTGCAAGCAGAGGACAGGACATTTAGCTTGGTCCTTTTGAACCCTTAGGTGGCGCCGGGACTCGGGTGCAGGGAGCTGGCTCCTCTACTCCTGCATCTCCTTTGAAGTGGCTTTCCAGGGCTTGGTGCCAACCAGGTGAGGCCACAATGTTCTCAAGCTTGCCTTGAGTTGGTTCACTTGGAGCCAGCTGTTGCTCACTTGCGTCACACTATGGTGCACCAAGGTCACGGCGCCTGGGAGGAAGCAGGAGCTGTTTCTTGTCCTCTCCCTGCTTGCACAGCAAGTTCATCCCCACTCTTGGAGTCCCAGTGCTTTGATTATGCCCGCAAAGCCACAAGCACTGTGTCACCTCACTGACTTCTTCACATAGGGCTGGGGTGAGGACCAGGGGTGGTGTGGTGGGGGTGGGACAGGGCTGGCGCAGGTGGTGGCACTGCCAGGGTCTGCTGAAGGATGTGAAGGACACAGAGGAGGAAGGACGTGGTGGGACATGGGGATGGAGAGGAGTGGGGAGCAGGAGGAACCTCTGAGTCAGGAGCAGACACTCACTGAGTCCTTCAGGGATGGATGGATGCCTTTGGGCTGCCAGAGCTCCCCACCCACCCAGCTAATTAAGGCAGGGAAGGGGCACACCACGAGAAGATCAGATGGATGATGGTATCCCACAGCCTCGCCATGACGCGGGGCAGCTCCTGGCACTGAGCTGTGGTGGGGCTCGCCCAGGCCCATCAGGCCCAACCTGACTGTGTCACCAAGCTGTGGGGTGTGACACAGGGGACAATGCCACATCCACCTGCATGCTGCTCATCCTGCACTTCGTGTACCCCCAGCTCTGCTCTCCAAGGCCAGGCAAGCTCTCAGGTGCGTTTGGGGACATGAGGATGGCATGGGGATGTGGGTGCTGCCCTCAGTGAGGGCGTGAGGGCTGCATAAACAGTGGGGGGGTTGTGGGGTTTGCCTGGCACCTGGAGCAGTCTGGCTGCTTCCTGGGAATTGCTCCTTGTCCAAAGGAAAGACCCTTCATGCTCAGAGACACAAATCCTTCAGCAGAACTTCTCAGGACCTTGAGCCAATGTGGCTGGGGTGATGTGAGCCATGAATGCTCCTGGGAGCATCCTCCTGTGCTGGGGCTGAACCTGTGGCAGGGACAGCCCCAGCCATTGCTGTCACCCCTGTCTGTGTCCCAGCACTCCCGCTGCAACAGGAGCAGCTCCTGGAGAGACAGCCTTGTGTGGGGATGACCACGCCAGAGGGAGACCAGGCTGGTGCTGCCATGTCTGTATGGTGTCTTCAGAGCATAGCCCAGGCCAGGACACCCTGGCCAGGCTTCATATATGGGAGGGACAAGTGTCCAGTATGACCTGAGATACCACAGGGACATGAGGGATCCCGAAGGAGACAGCTGTGATGAGTTTGTCCCAGAAGCCTCCATCTGCATCTCGATATGGGCAACACCTGGGAACCTTCTTAACATGGCTGTGGCTTTGACATTGCAGTGTGTTGGGAGTCAGGATCTGGGAGCTGCACCTCTGGAAGGATGCTTGGGCTGTGGTTTGAACAGCATCCTGCTTTGCCCAGGGCTGGTGGGAGCAGACGTGCCATGTGAGCAGCCACACATGGGCTCTATGAGGAGAATGGTGTGGGAGATGTGGAGCACCTGGACCAGGTGGCACCATTGGTGCTATGGCCATGGTGGGAGCCCCAGACCCTGGATATGGGCTGTGTTTTCCAGAGCCATTCTGTCATGCACAGATGTCTGGAGCTGCCCCCACGTAAATCCAAGTCTTGCAAGAACTAACTGGGAGCAGCCACTGACCGCTGTGTTTGCTGAGGGAAGGGAAACAAAGCCAAATTTTAGTTGGGCTTTGAGGCTGGGCACAACCATCTCAAATATCTCCACTTCATCTCTGCTAAGCACACCCTTCTGACGTCTTCTGCCCCAAAGCCAGGCTGCAGCCATGGCGCCAAGCCACGCAGCACAGCTGCGGTGTGCACTGCCACCCAGGGCTCGTGTCTGGGCTGCCTCATCTCTTTGAACCCTGGCAACTGGGGTTCATGTGTGGGACAAAGCCTTTACTAACTCATCTCCATCAGCTGCTCTCTGTGCTTGACTCACCAGCTTTTTGCAGTGCTCAGTGCAGAGGGTTAGTAACCCTGGCAGCAAGCCTGGATGATTTCTTTCTTTCAGCAATTCATTTCCACACGTGCAAGGGAAATACAGCTCAAGTAAGAACCATCTGTTGCTCAAAAAGAAGCCCTTCACTGGTGTGCTTCCCCCTCTCACTGCCTCTGCCAGACTCACTGCACATCCCAGATGCTGTGTGTAGAGCAGACCCATCTGCTCCTTGGATGCTTACCACCAGCACAGAGGGCAACGTCACTCCTTGGTGCTCCCCACCTCCACAGAACCCACACCCCATTCATCCCACTCACTGTGCCTGCCTCTTTGCTGCAAAGTGGTGGGGGACTGTGGGCAAGACATGCAAGGAAGGAAACCAGGGATGTGGAGCCTCTTTCAGAGGACTGCAGAGAGTGAGGCACTGAGATCAGAAAGGACCTCACTGGTTTACTGTGTGTGCAGGAGGTAGAGACAACACGTGGGTGTCAGGAGTGGGAATTCCACGATGTGCTGATGGGCTTCCCAGCTCATCCTGTATTCCCATAATTAAGCTTTGTTTTGTCTTCAATAAGATCCTGTGCTGGGGATGTCTTACCTCTGTGTAGATGACAGAGAATTGCAGCCCTGGTGGCTCAGCTTCAAGCAGCTGGAAGCACTGGCACAAAGCGATCGAGGTCTCCCACAGACAGCCTCCAGCCTTGCGGAGGGAAACCTCCACCACATCACTGTTCCACCTTCTGCCTCTTCCTTATGGCCCTGTTGATTGCACAGAGCAGCTCTGCAAGGAGATCTCAATGTTAGGATGCTCTCGTGTGGCTTTGGCTAATTCAGGGCTTGGGTTGAAGTGGAAAAAGCAGTGGCCAGTGCGAGGGAAGCCCAGAGAGCAGGACTTTGGTTGTGAGCTGGTCTGCAGGCTACGTGTGGGGCTGTGCAGTCAGAGCCATCAGGGCACATGTGGAAAGAGCATAGGGAGGAAAGGTCTGATGTGTTATTTACCATCCAAGAACTGTAGGGGTGTGGGGGTGCACATCCCTTGGGCAGGTCTGAATGCCCCCAGCTCCAGCAGTCCCACTGGAATAAGGGCACAAGGCACCGGCACTGCCCACACCCCAGCTGTGGCCAGGCACTGGGCCACAAGGAGCCTCCTGCAGATCAGTGAATTCCTTCTGGGTCTCACCTGGGGACAAAGACATGCCCCTCAAGAGCAGATCAAATAGGTGTGTGCATGTACTCTGGCCATGCCTCCTAAAAGCAGATTTGTCAGCCTGCAGTCAGAAGAATAGGGCCGTTGGGTCACTTTTGAAGTTCTGAGCAAACAGCACTTTCTGCTCCATCACAGCACATCCCTGAAGGCAAACAGGGCCAGGGCTCACCAGCATGTGGTCACAGCACCCAGGGCTAAGTGGGCAGCCCCAGCCCATGCTTTTATAGACCACTCCCTCAAGTGGCATCACTCTCTGGCATGGAGTCAGGGCTGTTGTCACCTCCCAGAGCCTGGCTGGGACAGTGACACTGATGAGAAAGTGCACATGGGCAGGTGCTGGGGGAACCAGCCTCACGCCTCCTGAGAAGAGAAGGGGCTGGTGTTCAGCCCAGAGGTAATGATCTGATTTGATTATCCAGGGTGGAAGTGAGCCCACTAAGACAGGAGGCATGGGTGTGTAACGCTGCATGCTAAGGACAGGATGCAGGTTTGGGTAGGGTTCTACACCTGGCCCCCAGTTCAGCCCCGCACCGCACTGTCTTCTGTTCCCAGTGTATCTGCAAGGAGAGTTGTGTCAACAGGATCGCTAAGCCCTACCCTGTAGCTTGCCTCAGGATTTTCTAACTGAGCTATTTAAAGACAGCGTCCCCACTCCCAGCAAAGCCTCTGCTGTGCACTGTACCTGCCCAGAGCTGTGTGCCCGCTACAGCCCTGCCCCAGCCCCTGGCACCAGGCGGGCTGTTTGCTCAGGGACAGTGCAGGGGAACTGGTTCTCCTGCCTTTGCTCCTCCATGTTTCCTCCCAAGACTCATCCATATTTCCTAGGGGAAAGGTGGATGCGAATGGGATTGGGGCTGGTCAGCGTCCCCTGTCCTGCCGGGGGATGGGGCTCCACTGCTCAGAAAGCCCCATCCTGGCTGCTGCACAGACAGCAGGAGATCTTCAGACCCAGGAAGGGAGAGGACACTCATCCACTCTCTTTCAGTGAAGTAACCAACCTGGGTCCGAAGGTTGTGTGATGGGTGGGGATGGGAGCAGAGTGGTGCCACGGTCCGGGCTCCGGGTGTCCCACAGCAGCACGTGGCAGTGTGAGGGACACCGTGGTGACAGGCTGGGCAGTCTGTGCTGCAGACAGAGAGCTCAGGGGTGGCTGAGCCCCCAATTTCACAGGGTGTTACGTGGGGGCACACAGCCATAGGGCAGGGTGCTCCGGGGAGGTCGGACAGTGCAACGAGAACTCCTCCCTGCCAACACCTCTGTGTTTGACTCAGCTGAGATAAGGCAGCCAGAAAGTGCATCTTTTTACCGTAACCAGCCCCGTGACAGCCGGGTCACACAGAGGGAAGGGCTGACTGCCCCAGCTGGGCCATGCTGACGTCCTGCCCTGCGCCCCCTGGTGAAGCTTGGGGAACAATGCTGAGACCCCCAGCAGGACCACCCTCCTGTTCCATCACAGTAAAACCTCTGGTCGAGTTGCCTTCCACTCTGTGTGTGATCCAGGGCACTGCAGACTGGAAACATCACTCTCACCTCTTATCCCTGCTGAGGCTCAAAATGGAAGTGTTAGGACTGGTGAGAGGGAAGAAAGAACAGAAGTGTGTGTGTGAGAGGAGAGCAGAGGAATAAGGGTTAACCATGATCAAAGATAAGGTGTGACCCAGCTGCCGCAAGACTCTTCTACATGATTCCATTCAAATGAGGAGGAGGAACCTACTGGGCAAGGGTAAGGTGTCAGAAAAATGCAGAAGGAGCTGGGCTGTAAATACACACATTAATCAGTCAAGAGTTTTCTCTACCTTTCTGATGAAGTTTGAGGTAAAATAATGGTGAGACGACCTTCCATCAGTGTCCACTTCCAAAGGACATAAAGCGGAGCCCCAGCTGGGCTCACTGCCGGCAGCAGAGGAGCCCTGAGCCGTGGTGAGGACACACACAGCAGCTCTGGAGCCACAGGTGAGCTGAGCACACGTACTGTGATTTCACAGCATCACTGTCCCTTTCTGCAACATCCCTCAGTGAGTTTTGTTGTGAATTCCCATGTTCCTCTCTGTATGGCGCACCGTTTTTGTGCTTCTCCCAGACCTGATCCCTTCCCACAGCCATGAGCCGAGCAGGAGGGGCTGCGGGGAATGGAGGACCACTGTGACCCCATGCGGCTGTGCCAGGCTGCTGGAGGCCTGTCCCTCCATCCACAGCCCCACACTTATTTTAATACTGCTGCTCTCAGGGGAGATCTCATTATCCACTGGGGACCTTTGTGCCTGTGATAGGGTCAGCCTGGGGAGAGCTTTTGGGGATGCTCCCTTTGCAGCCCCTGCTGACCAGTGCTGCTCCCAGCTGGCCGTGCCCACCCACCTTGTACCTCTCTGTTTGGGTTTGCAGGTGCCTTCCCATGATGTTTGTGAACAAGAAGCTCTTCACCACCGCCCTCCTCGGGCTGCTGGTCACACTGTCCATCATCGCCCTCATCCTCATCCTGGTGAGGGTTGAAGATGTCACCCTGCCACCCACAGTCCAGGTGAGCCAAAAGAGGGTCCCTGAGCAGCACTGGGGAGGTGAGAGCCAACAGCTTTGGGGGTTAGGGCTGACAGTGTTGCTGGGACCTGCCGTGTAGCAAGTGGGTGGGTGTTTCACTTCCACTCCCAGTTAATACAGCCTGAGCAGCAGAGAACAGTCATCACTGAAACCCACTGCGCACTCACACGTGGGTAGGGCAGAGTTCTGCCCACTCCCTCTGCCCCGCAGTGCGGCACTGCATCGCGACGCACCTCCACGTGGCCTTTGTCCCCGCAGCTCCCCGGGCTCCATCCCGGCTGCTCACACCGCAGCACTGCACTGCAGCTCCTCCCGTGCAGCCTGGCACCCCACCTGGCTGCTGGGTGCAGCAGGGGTTGGCTTCCCTTATTGGGTGGAGGTGGAGGGCTTATGGGGGCTGGCGGTGCAGCTGGCTGCTCACGGGCTGCGTGGGGCTCTGCCAGGCTGGGGAGCAGGGAGCGCTGAGATGGGGAGCTGCTGGCCCAGGGGTGGGGCTGAAGCAGACACGAGAGGTATTCAACCAATAAAGAAAATAAGAAAGCATGAGGAAACCACCAAGCAAATGCTTGTGTGAGCTGGCATTATTGAATGGACCTCAGCAGAGGGAACTAAAATTCTCTGCTGCCGTGATAAGTGCCTGTGCTGAGGCTGTGCATGGATGGGATACATCCTATTGCCACTGCGCTCTGCCCGGTGCACACAGCCCAACCTCACAGAGCTGCTTTTGAAGCATGCCCTGGGCTGATGAACCTGGCAGGGTCAGGGCCGGGCTGCTCCTCCCACCAGCATGATGTCTTGGTTGTTCCTTCCAGTACGGGATGGTGTTTGATGCAGGCTCATCCCACACCTCTCTGTTTGTCTACGAGTGGGACTCGGACAAGCAGAACAACACCGGTGTGGTCAGCCAGACCTTGTCCTGTGATGTCCAGGGTCAGTATTCCCTGGGCAAGGGCTTATGTGGTGGGTGGGTTGACCCGGCCTCCCTCTCCTTGGCCTGCCCATGCCACACAAGACCAAACTCTTGGTGGGACTGAAGTGTCTTGGTCTTCCTCTGGATTTCACCCTCCACTTTGTACTGCACAAGTTGTCCTGAGGGGGGAAGGTCTCATCCTGGCACAGTGTATCTGGGGGGTTGTTGGGGGGACCCTCAGATAGCTCTTGCCCTTTCTGGTTGGTGCACTGGCTCAGTGCTTGCAGATGGCAGGTCCCACTGCTTCTGCTTTCAACTTATTGGGCTCTGATTTGCCTCTGTGCTCTCTGTGCTCTTGTTCTGGTATCCAAAGAGGATGCAAGCCTGGGCAAAGCCTCACCATCATACTATGGCACTGAAACTGCATTGGGACTTCTTGATGGGGAGGAAAGGGACTAGATAGCATAGCCTGCCTCTTGCTGGGTGGATGCAGAGAGCCCAAACCTGTCTAATCCCAGTGATGAAACATGGACAAGTTTTACACACCTGCTCAGGGCTCAGCTAGGAGCGCGGGTACTGTGGGCCAGCCTGAAGAGGTGGAGATCATAACAGATCTGTGAGCCAGGTCCTGAAGGACAGGGGGACCCTGATAAAGAACCCATTCTTGCTAAGAGGTGACAGATCTCACTGCCCTGTTTTCTCCCACTCCTTCACCTGTTCCTCATCAGCCTGTCCCAGCTTGACTCTCTTCCAGGGCCAGGCATATCAAGCTATGCCAATGATCCCCCAAAAGCTGGTGATTCCCTAAGAGAGTGCCTGGATGAAGCCCTGAAGGTCATTCCTGCTGCAAAACAGAGGGATGTCTCAGCTTACTTTGGAGCAACAGCAGGCATGAGGCTATTGAGGTACTGCTGTGGGGTGCAGGGCTGGTGGGGCAGTGGGACCGCATCCTGCGTGGGGCTGAGCTGTCAAGTGCTCCAAGCTCTCCTGCTGCCCTGAGCCAACTCTGGGCAGGGGACAAAGCTGGCCCATGGGTGGCTGAGCTGCTCTGGGATGGCAGAGGCTGCCCAGAGATGGCCACTGGCATCCTGGGACCCCACAGCCCAGGAAGATCCTGTGTCTGCCCAGATGTGATGGTGGGAGGGCAGGGCAGAGGCAGGAGGCAAAGAGGTGCTGTGGGACCTGGCCTTTCCCCATCCAGTATTAACCTTCTTCAAATGTCAGCCTTCATTTCATGGCTCTTGGTTTTATGGTTACATATTTCTAACATTATTTCAGTGCCTTGGCAATCTGATCCCTTCTCTGGGTCATACCCTGAGGGTTACTTGCTTCAGAGAGCAAGCACAGCCCACAGCCCCACACACTCTGCCCCACTCAGAGATCTGAAGCCATTCTGGCCCTGTCCTGGCAGTACCCCCAGAGCTCAGCAGCCAGCCATAGGTGGGTGATCACCTGTGACCCTCAGAACGCTTGAGGATGACACCAAGCTGAGTGGTGCAGTCACATGCTGGAGAGGAGGGCTGCCACCGAGAGGGAGCTGGTCAGGCTGCAGAAAAGATGGGGAGGGACTCTGCCATAGAGTGTAGTGATGGCTTTAAATAGGTAGGTTTAAGTTAGATATAAGGCACAAATTCTTCACTATGAGGGCTGTGAGGCACTGGAGGCTGCCAGAGAAGCTGTGGATGTCTCATCCTGGGTCCAAACCTTTGAATCCTTCTTAGGGAACAGAACAGCTCAGCTGCAGACCAAGTCCTGGCTGAAATTGCTAAAACCATGCAAGAGTATCCTGTGGCTTTCTGTGGGGCTCAGATCATTACAGGAGAAGAGGAGGGAGCTTACGGTTGGATCACCATCAACTACCTGCTGGAGTCCTTCACCAAGGTGGGAGGGGTGAAACGCCTGCTTCTTTGCCAGCACAGAACGAAGGGTCTCAGCAACAATCTGGGGGAAGCAGCCAGTTATCCTCTGACTTGTTTACAGTGAGAGACAGGAGAAATCAGGAATGGGGGTGTTCCTGCTAAAAAATGGGGGCACATCTTTGCACCATGCGGACATGGGAGTCTCTTAGGGACCATGCAGCCCAGTGAGGACAGTCTTCTCCTGCTATGCCTCACTGCACAGGGAAAGTCTGCGTCCATGTCCACGTGGTGCTGGGAGGCCTTAGTTTGGGTTCCACGTGTCACTCAAGGAAGCTGGAGCCAAACACCCTGCTCCCTCGCTCCCAGTGGGACAGTGGAACCTCATGCACAGGAAGAGCCAGCTAAGATCCTAAATCCACCAAACTAAATAACAACCCCCATTGACTTACATGGGGTGAAAGTTTTGCTGAGGGTGAGTAATCCCAGCCATCTCATACTCCTCTTCCTCTCCTGTTTTGTCTTGGCAGTACTCCCCGAAAGCACACACGTGGGTCCACCCAGAGGCAGCCAACAGTTTTGGGGCGCTGGATCTTGGAGGAGCATCAACTCAGATCAGCTTTGCCCCCAAAGGTTCACTTATAAACTGGAATGAAACCTCCACGTTCATGCTGTATGGATACAACTACAACATCTACACTCACAGCTACATCTGCTATGGGCAGAACGAGATGTGGAAGCGCCTGGCAAAGGAGTTAATTGTGGTGAGAGGAGAACTGGGGGGATGGGGGAGTCAGATTCTACTCTTGTGATACCAAGCACCCTCTTGTTAATATAGTAAAAATATGAACAGATAATGCTCATTCAGAGAGACATCAGCAGAGACTGAGAGCTGGCAAAGGCTCCCTGGATGTGGGTAGGCAGGTGTGGGGAGGAGCATGGCAAGCATCAGAGGGGAAGGTCTGTGAGGGTTTGTCCGAATTTGTGCATCTGTCTCGCAGGAGGGTGCAGAAATGTCAGGATCAGACTCTTCTTGGAGACACAAAGTGACATTTCCACAAGCAGGAGCATGAGAGCTTTTGACCAGGTGCAGGGAAAAGCTTCCTTCCCAATAATGGTGGACAAATATCATGCAGTCTCCATCCTTGGAGATATTCTAAACTTGATGAGACAAGGCTCTGAGCAACCCGACTTAGTCAGTGATGCTTTAGGGAGGGGGTTGGCACGATCTCTGATAGCTGCTCCCCAATTGCTTTATGTCTGTATGAATGTGAGGAAAGAGAACAGATACATTTCTCAGGGCATTTTTGGAAGGTCAGAGGGAAAGAAGGTCTTAATGGAGGAGCAGCCTGAGAGCAGAAGTGTTTGCTCATGCTGCACAGACAGGAAGGTCCCAGGTGGTGTCCCTGGCAGGGGCTGGAACTGGAGACGGGTAAGAGCTGGGGTGGAGTGGGCTCTGGGTGTCCCAGAGCACCCTGCTGGGGCTGCAGCATTTGACAGCCTTTGTGGGAAGGAGTAGCATGCAGACTGGGACTGGACTAGATGTGGGGAGAACCAGAGCTAAGCTCCAGGCGGAACTGTGAACAGACAAGGTCAGGATTGAAGAGTGAGGATCATCCCCTGCTGAACAGGTGCCTGCACACCTATGTCCTGGGTGGAAGCCACCCAGTATATCCACCAGGAGGTCTGGAGGAGGCTGCAGCCTGCAAATCATTGGATTTTGCTATTCTCAGGAGTCGTCCTCCAGCACGCTAGTTGAGCACCCTTGCTACCCCAAAGGCTACAAGGAAACCATCTCGCTGTCTTCCTTCCGCACCAGCCCCTGCACCAACCAGAGTGACCCACGCCTGCCTCTTGATGACAGAAATGTGACCCTGGAGGGCAGGAGCAACACCAGTGGGTGTTTGGTTGCCGTCAAGAAGCTCTTCAACTTCTCGGCATGTGGACAGAGCCAGGACTGCTCCTTCGACGGCATCTACCAGCCCCCTGTCAGCGGGCAGTTCTTTGTACGGCAAACCCCGTCCTCCTCCCCCGAGCTGTGTGTGTCCCCCTGGTGCTGTGGTGTCCTGCTAAGCCCCGTGCCACTGTCACCTCCCTGCAGCAGAGCGGGGGCAAGCAGCACCCACACTGGCAGTGCCCCAGGGCACACCAGAGGTTCCAGGCAGCTCTCAAAATGGGACCCTTCTAATAAAACAGATGCTTAGTGAGACCCCCAGCCATCATCTCTTCTGCAAGGGGAATAGTGATACCTGGGGTTGGGCAAGGCTGGGACAGACCCAGTGAAAGCCACCCATGCAGGCAGGGCTTCCTGCTTGGAGGGAGAAGGGCAGCCCTCATTGTAACTCACTGATACTTCTACCTCTTGCTTTTCAGGCCTTTTCTGCTTTTTACTACAACTTCAAGTTTCTCAACCTGACCGAGGGACAGTCACTGGCCACCGTCAGGGAGACCATTGAGCGCTTCTGTGCAAGAACCTGGGAGGACGTATGTTTCTTGTTATGGGAAGCTATGGGGAAAAGCAAACGGGTGGGGGAAGAGGAGCAGCGACTCTGCCAGGTTGCTAAGCTGTGTCTGATGTAGCAGAGCCATCCCAGAGCTCTAGGAAGGAGCCAGGACAATCCTGCAGCTGCCCTCATGGGCCCTCCTTGCTCATACAACACGGGGAAAGGGGTAGGTCAAAGCACTGCAGGAGCTGGGATGGAGGTGAGCATGGAGCCCTGGGGGAGGGTGAAAGGAGCTAGTGGCAGATACCGCTTTGAGGAAGAGTCCAGTGGGGCAAATAAGGCCAAGAGATGTGTTACAACCACCGTGGGACAGAGAGCAGGAGCCCCTTGCACAATGAAGCTGAGATGGGAGAATGCGGAGTGAGAGGACCTCCATCCAATGTGAATTTCACATGGGACTTAGATTTTCCTGAGTTGTCTGAAACACCTCGATTTAAAGAAACCAGAGCTGGGCAGAACCTGCAGGGATCACTGAGCCCAACCTGGTCCCACACAGTACCACTCAAACCCCAGCCTTACAGCTGTGCCCCTGAGCACTTGGGGCCGCACCCGCTGCCCTGGGAGCTGTGCCATGCCCCACATCCAGGTCATTAATCATAACATTAACTGGTCCTAAAATGGAGCCCTGCGGACCCCTACAAGTGTCTGCTCTCCAACCTGGAAATTGCCTACAAATAACTTCGTTTTCTTCCTCTAACATGCTCCTCCCAGCTGTCTTCCAATTACCCTGAGGAGAATCCTGAGCGACTGCCTAAATACTGCACCAATGCCAACTACATCCTCACACTCCTCCTTGATGCCTACAAGTTCAACGAGACCAGCTGGAACAACATCTTCTTCCAGATGAAGGTCAGCAGGGAACTTGGCCAGCAGGTGGGAACGTACAGCACTGGGCTAACTCAGCATCTCCTCTCCTTTGGCAGGTGGGGAGCACCAATGTGGGCTGGACTCTGGGCTACATGCTGAACCTCACCAACATGATCCCAGCAGAAGCTCCAGTGTGGGTGAAGGGACACACACCCTCCCTGTGGGCTGCAGCCGTTGCCTTCATCACCCTCACCCTGGCCTTGGGGCTTGTTGCTCTGGTTGTGCTTTTGTGGACTTAGGAATGGTAACTTCTACTGCACTGAAGAACCAAGGGTTGGCTCATAGAACTGTCCCCAGATATGCAGATAGGCACCACAGGAGGTTTCCTGAGGATCCCCTCGAGGGATCAGCCTACACACCACAGCCAGGCCAATCCGCCTCCTCGCACCATTAATCCTGTAAGAGATTCGTCCTCCACCCCACTGGCTGGAGCATGGAGCTTGGAGAGCCCATCTGGCTGTGCAGGACCTGACTGCCAGACCACCATGGGTGCTGGCAGATGGATGTGAGGTGCTTCCTCCAGTGCTGGGTCTGACCATGGTCAGCCAGGAAGGTTCCTGCCAGCTGTGCCAGTCTGAGGGCACAGAAGGCTCTGTGATGCCCCATCTGGCTTTCCTTACAAACCTATTGCCTGGGCTCAGCTGTTGCCCTAGGAGTTGAAATGCAAATTGAGCATCCACAGCCAGAAAGGTGGACCATGCCTCTATAGTCCATCCTCTCCTCTCCTCTCCTCTCCTCTCCTCTCCTCTCCTCTCCTCTCCTCTCCTCTCCTCTCCTCTCCTCTCCTCTCCTCTCCTCTCCTCTCCTCTCCTCTCCTCTCCTCTCCTCTCATCTCTTCCTCTCCTTGCAGGACAGAGGGATCATTATCCCGCAGTGCCTTCCTGGACATCAGACTGTCCCACCTCCACAAGATCCGTGCACTGTGGATGCCAGGCTGCAAGTGCAGCTGGCTGCAGATCTTGCCCTGACCTGTGCATGGTGCTGAGCTGGATCTTCCCCATGGCTGTGCCCTTACCTTTGCCTTTGGTTCTGCTCATTCCTTATCTGCCCTGTGCATGATTCACTTTGTTATTTGTTGGGAGCACGTCTGCCTCCCGGCAGCACGGAGCTGACCTTTGCAGTTGTTGCAGAAAGGCAGGCACCCAGCCACTCTTGTTATTCAGAAGTAAACACTGGAAAAGGCAGTGAAGATGGAAATGCTTGTTATTTTGCTCCGGAGCTGATAAGATTTTATTGCTTCCGCCCCAGAGGTAAGGGCTGGTAATGACGGTGGGGACACGGGGGGAAGGGGACAGAGTTATTGCCTCAGCCACAGAAGTGATATGTGGCCCCTCCTCAGCATCACTCAGTGCTGGAGACCTCACAGAACCCACCAAACTTCGGTGGGGAATGAGGACAAGGCCTTTTGCTTCCAGCAGGGGTTTCCCAACCTCCTGTGTGCTGGAAAGGAATGGTGGGATGTCTGCCTGGCACAGGCACGGGGCACAGCCAACAGAAGATTGATCTTGTGCAGGAAAACAGGGGGGCTGCTGACATCTATTTTCTACCCAGACTTCAGTGGGGCCTTGACGCCATCTCCTCCTAGAGAAGCTGCTGACGTAAGGGCTGGATGGGCAGTGAAACGGATTGATGGACCAAACCCAGAAACAATGGCAGTGGCACAAATGCTGACTGGCCGCCAGTCATCTATCCCAGGGGTCAGTACCCAGCCCTGTTCTTTTTAACATCTTCATTAATGATCTGAATGATGGGGAAGAATGTTCCCTCAGCAAGTTTGCAGAGGATACAAAACTGCGGCATGGCTGATGCACCGGAGGGTCATGCAGCCTTTCAGAGGGACTGTGACATGTGGGAGCAACCCCAAGGATGACAGCAGCCTCATGGAGCTCAACAAGGAGCAGAGCCAAGTCCTGTCCCTGGGGAGGAACAGCCCCAGCACCAGGACATGCTGCGGGCACCCAGCAGAACGCAGCCCAACGCTGCTATCCCCCTGCCCAGCACTGGCAGTGGGCGATGTAGGCCCCTGCCCTGGAGTGGGGCAGGACACCTCTGCCCCACGTGGTTATCTTCCATAGGCAGTAGCCAGCCCTGCAATTATACTGTTGCTGCCAAACACATCTTCTCTCTTTCCTGCCCCTTGGGTCCCACCATCTTTAGCTGCCCCACGTCACTGATGTCCCCATGTCACCAGCATCAAGCCCTGCCCCATATAACCATGCCCCCTCTCCTAGAGCTTCTCCAACCAGCAGTGAGAGCAAAAGAAAACCATACAGCACAAAGTAACAGGGAGGTTTTTCTAAGACCTGTGCTGCTCCCAGCTCACCAGGCCAGGTTCCCCACATTACAAGTTTGCAGCTCCAGGACACAGGGATGATGCCCCCAGCAGCAGCTCCTCGCACAAGTTTGGCACCAGCAGCACCAGGCGGCTGCAGCAGCCTCTGAAGCCAGCACTGCTAGAGGCTCTCATAGCCAGAGGAGTCCTTCCAGTAGCATACGGCTGCGATCAGGCAGAAGATGAGAATGACTGTGATGGCAAGTACGACTGTGGCTGCTATCCATTTGCTTTCTGGGAGCCATACAACTCTCTGGGGGGTCTCTGAGGGAATCATGTTGGTGAGATTGAGCATATAGCCCAGAGTCCAGCCAACATCCACATCTGAGACCTGTGCAGAGAAGAAAAAGAGAAGAGACAGAGAAGGAAGAGAGATGTAAAGGGCTGTGAAGTAACAGACAAGCCCAGACATGGGTGGTAGACTGTGCCAACCCATCATCCTGCACCCCAGGCACAGGGGCAGGGCAGGCACAAGCATGCAAGCTTTGTGAAGCAGCCAGAAGCTAAGGCTGCCTTCTCACCTGCTTTCGGAAGTGGATGTTGAGCCATGTCCTGCTGTCGAATTTGTAGCCTTGCAGCAGGAGGGTGAGGACGTAGGAGCTGGCTGCACAGGAGTCACGGAGGTGGATCCTGTTCCTGGTGGGAAAGTCCTTCTGCAACTGTAGATGAGGAAGAGCAAGGTGAAGCTGCATGTACAGAGCAATGCTCGGTGCACCCACATTGTAGGGAAAGTGCAGCCAGGAGCAAAGACCTGGGGAGCAAGGAGCACGTGGGAGGATGCTGGCTGCTCTCTCACCCAGCCCAGAGACCACTGTGCTCCTTCCAGCTCCCCCAGGGGCCCCTCCGCACAGCAGAGGACAGGCTGTGGACAGACCCCAAGCCACGCGGTGCCCAGGCTGAGCAAGACAAGGGCAGGGATCAGCAGCTCCTGGGCAGGATCTCACCATCATCCAATCTCTGGAGCAGAATTTCCAGAGAGTGTCGTTAACGGAACTCAGGGACTGCTCCTCAGTCAGGTTCAGGAAGTGGAGGTTATAATAAAATGCTGAAAAAGCCTGTGGGTATTTACGACCAAAGGCAGAGGTTAATGACGCACCCAAGCTCCTGGCACCCTCCTGCCCCTCACTCGGGGTGCTCCGCAGGGATCCCCAGGGCCAGCTTTAGGAGAGCGCTGGGACCGCACCCTGCGCCGAGATACAGAACGTGGCGGTCAGAGTCTGTTTGGCGCACAGCTGGGCACCCCGCATGTCCCCGTGCATCAGGTGCCCCCAGCTTTCAAGGCATCCATTGTCACTTTTTCCTACAGCAGGTTTTCTGGAGCATTGACCAAACTGGTGCCCCACAACCCCGCACCCACACCACCACCACACGGTCGGAGGCTCCTTACAAAGAACTGCCCCCGCACGGGCGGCTGATAGACCCCGTCGAACCCACACGTCCTGTTGGCCCCGCAGGTGAAGTTGAAGAGCTTCAGGATGGCAGTGCGGCACGCCACCGGGTTCCCCGTCCCTGTTACCGCGAGGACCTGGGCAGGGCTGAGCATGCTTGGAGTGGGGACACAGGGACTGTCGTAGATCTCTGCTACGGTGATGTTCTCCTGGTATCCCTTGGGGTAGCAGGGGTGTGATATCTGCTGGGCGTACAAGCCGTCCTGTTGAGAGAGAGGGAGCTGTTAGCATCACCCTGGCACCAGGGCTGAGGATGGAAAGGAGAGAAGCAGCCTGCAGACACCGCCTGTTCAAACAACTGGACACAGGATGCAGACACCCTGCCATCACCCATGGGGTTACATCTGCGCCAGCACAACACCATGCTATGGGGTGCAGGCACAGAGTTGTAGGGACAGCCAGGCCAGGTCATGCTACAGCAAGCAATCAGCTACAGCAACAGCTGTGTGCCCAAGGCACTGGGAGTTAGTGCTGTGTGGTGGGCATGCATACGTTTTGTCCGCAGCCTTCCATCACAGTGTCATCAGAGCTAGGGGCACAGCCAGAACTGAGAAACCACTTTATCAGAAATGAAGCAGATGCTGATTTCTTTCTGATTGCATGCAGCGGACATCGCCTATTGCCCATTCTTGTTCCAACCACCACGAGGCACTGAGCCCTCACCCCACAGCCATGTTACAGATTTTAAGGCTTTCCTAAGCAGCAGTGAACCTTCCTCCACTCCGCAGCATCTGCTTCTGAAGACCAGCCTACACAGATTCGTCTCCTTAAACCTATATTATTCCCAGCTCCCTGGCACATAAGACTCAGGTCCTTCCAGCTCCTGTGAGTGAGTCTGGGCTGACGCAGATTCTCCACTGGGACAGGGATGGAGAGCTGGTGGGCCAGATGGCCCCAGGACTGGGATCCCGGGCACCTGCTGTCCCAGCAGAGCCTGCCATCAGGCACCAGAAGTATGATTTCATCTTGGCTCCTTCCTGCCCCGGTCTTGGGACATGCCCGGGGTGGTCCCTGCTGAGGTGGCCCCACTGTATCAACCCTCACTGGTGCTTGCACAACAGCACTCAGCCCCATGGTTGTGATACCCAGAGTGAGTTGCTTGCCCAGCTCAGTGAAACCATGGCTTTGGCTGCAGCAGAGGAGCACAAAGCTGAAGGAAATTACCTTGTGTAAAGATGCCAAGAGCCTCTTCAGGACCTCCTTTTGTCCATAGCAGAGGTAGCTGTGGGTGTAAACTGAATAGTTGGTCCCATACAGTCTGAGGAGGGCTCTTGTGTTCTTGTCATCAGTTGTGGTCCCAGGAAGAAATGTGATCTGGGTTGAAGCCCCACCAAGGTCCAGAGCTCCGACAACATTCTCCACTGGAGGGTGGGTCCACTTGCCTGTGAAGGAGTACTGCCCCACACAGAGAATTACTCACAGGGCGCATGGACCTGATTCATGGTGAGCCCAGGGATACTGGCTTCCCTGAATGAACTCTGGTGCAGCAGGGAGGAGGGACCCACAATTCACAGGCCCCACAGCCTCTGGGGCTCCTCCAGACACTGAAGGGGCTGATAGGCCTCCAGGTTTCCCTGTTTCACCATGAAGCAGTGACTGACTCCCGAGGGGTCCCAGCCTCAATGCCTAGTAGCACTGGGGAGGCTCTAATGCAGCAAGATCTCCCAGTACAGCAAGACCATCCTGCTCCTCTGCCCTCTCACCACCCCGCACCTTGGTAAGTGTCTCCAGCAGGTAGTTGACGGTGATCCAGCCAAAGGCACCCTCCTCATTCCCAGTGAGGATCCGAGCTCCGCGGAAGTCCACAGGGTACTCACGAATGGCCTTGGCGACCTCAGCAAAGATCTGCTCAGCTTTTGTGCTGTTCTGCTCCCTGCCAAGGGAAGGAGGGAGATGCTGGTGGAGGGAGCATGGTGCTGGCAGCAGACGTGATGTGGAACCACAAACTCACTGGTTGCCCATCACAAAAGGCTCAACGTCAGGCATCAGAGATACCAGCCAGGATAGCAAAGCGCCACTTCACCTCGCAATATAATCTCACCAGCATCCCACACCCACTGCAGCTGTGATTGGAGAGCAGTCTCTGAGGGCTCAGGGCAGGGCCGTGGGGGTGCAGGGATGCCAGCAGTGCCCGTACCTCAGCAGCCGCATGCCCGCCGTGGCCCCCAGGTAGGTGGGTGTCTGCCGCTGCTGCTCTGCAGGGATGACTGTCATGGCCTTGGCCAGGCAGGGCTTCAGGCTGGCTCCAGCCTCAGAGGGGTTATCTGCATAGCTGGAAATGCCAGACCCTGCAACAGAACAGCCTGTGATGGAGCCAGCCCAGGAGGAACAGCAGAGTGAGGGCACCTCCTCCCATCCCATGCCAAGGGCTCTCTCTCATCCTCTTAGGCAACACCCAGAAGCCACAGTCACAGCCCAAAACTCTGTGCTTGGGGCTGCGCAAACAGATGGAAAAAGAATTGTTAACTCAAAGTGCAGATAGGAACCGCAAGCAAAAATAGCCAGCAGAGACACAGTGAGATCTAGCGAGTTCTGCAGAGCTTCCAGCAGGCCCTGTGGGAAGAAGAAGTGTAAAGAGATGTTCCAGGAAGTGGTTGCAGGGGAGAGGTTGCAAGCGTTGCACATCTAACGGCCAAGGTGCAAGGTGATGCACAGCAGTGGGCTGCACGACGGCGCCGGGTCCCAGAGCCATGCTAACTGTGGGCTGAGCTTCTGACCCACCTCTGGGCAGCACAGCCCCCATCATTACAGGGACCCTTACACCACAGCTGCTCCTCTGCACCGAGTCTCCTTTGGCCTCTTCGGGGCCGACTCCGTTCTGCCCAGCACAGGCTGAGGGGCTCAGGTCCCGCTCTGTGCTGCAGGAGCCGGGGGCAGCGACGCGGGGAGAGGGACGGACACGTGCCAGCACTCTCACCATTCACAGTGCAGGACGCCACCTGGGAGACGATGCCCGTGCCGTTCTCCTTGTCCGCGGGCCACTGGTAGACGTAGAGAGCCGTGTGCGTGGAGCCGGCGTCGAACACCAGGCCGTACTGCGGAGAGAGGCCGACGGCTGGCGGGGCGCCGGGGCGCGGAGCACGGCCGTCCCGCTGCGCCTTCCGAGCCCGAGCGGGCTGTGCCCAGCACCGGGACCGCGGGGTTGCGGGCTGCCCGAGCAGCGCCGCCGGCCGAGCACCGGGAAGGGCGGGCGGCCGTCCCGGCCCCGGACACCTACTTTCTTCCTGACGGGACGGTCCCGGGACGCGGTCAGCGCCAGGAGGAGGGCGGCGGTCACCAGCACGGCCAGCCCGGCCAACACCGGCAGCGCGGCCGCCGGGCGCACGGGCCGCATGTCGGAGCGCTCCGCACGGCCGGCACGGCGCGGCGCCTCGGGCGGAACCCGTGGGGCAAAGCGAAAAAGAAAGCCGGCCCGGCTCCCACGTCCGGGTCCCGCCCAGCCCGGCCCGGGGCGGGCGCTCGGCGCGGCCCTGAGAAGGGACGGCCCGGCGCTGCGAGCGGCGCTCGGCCGCGGGGACGGTGCGGGTGGGAGCGGGGCAGGGGGAGGGGGTCCTTACCATGGGGACAGATGGGGCCCTGGCCGTGGTGGCAGGTCCCCGGCCCTGGGGGTGTGTTTCCCACTGAGATGCGACCCACCTGCCAGGTCCCACCTGTTCCTGCCCCGGGCACCTCTGCCAGCCTGGCCCTGCCTGCAGCAGCAGAGTAGCAGAGCAGAGGGCGGCAGCTGGGCCGCGGGTGACAGGCTCGGCCATGCCTTACCCGGCAGCAGCTGTGGGACTGGGATATCTGAGGGCTGCAGCCCCTCTCCCAGATCTCAGGCTCTGTCCCGATGCCAGCCCACTCACCAGCTTCCTCGAGGCGTGGATACCGTCAGCATCAAGGAGACGGCAGTGGCCACGCACCTCCAAACAGCCCCCAAAGGCGGGGATCCCAGGGCACAGCCTGTCCGCCAGCAGCGAGGTGGTTAACCAGGCTCTATTCCAGCCCTGGCCCTGCTGCCTGCAGGGGAGGTTGCTGGTTTGGGGCCAAGGGGAGGGCCGTGCAGGGGACTCCTGGGCAGCCTTTGTCCCAGGCACGGCGCCGCACTCCAGGTACGCGCTGACACCGAGGTGAGCAGCAGCCGGCCCCGCTGGCAGCAGCACAGGTGAGGGATGGGCAGGGGACAGCAATGGGTGACCTCGGCGAGGCTTGGCTGTGGGGAGATTGATGCAGGGGGTAAGGTGGGAGGCGGGTGGGGAGGCAGGCGAGAGGGTGCCGTGGTTCGCGGCTCAGGTGCCTTCGGTGTGTGCAGGGGACGCAGAGGGCAGTGCTGGACCTCGTGCTGGTGGCAGGGTGGGAGGTCGGGCACCGCTCTGCCTGGAGAGGATGCTCCCAGCATGCACGTTCCCCCCTTTCTTACAACATTAAGAGGCTTTTTGACCCCCAAATCCCACACGTGCAGAGCAACGCAATACACAGTTTATGGCCAGCAGTGCCTGCGAGCCTGAACTTCGAGGCTTCTCTCCATCCTCTCGAGGGATGCTGTGAGGGGCTGTCAGCAGCTGTCAGCACTTTGCTGTGTCGGGTCACAGACCAACCAGTGCAGGAGCAGCTCAAGCAGCACGCACAGCTGCAAGCTTTCTGCATGCTGAAACCTCTGGGCATTGCAGCAGCGTGGCTCAACTTTAGCTCTTCTGTCCCTTCTGCTTGTGCCCCAAACCTGCTGTACAAGGGCACTGTGCCAGGCACAGTAGCTGGCCAACCTGAAGTGCCTCCGAAACGCTGGGCAGATCCATCAGCTTCTCACACCCCTCGCTCTTTGTTTCCTGCTTGCTGTGCTCCTTCCCCATGCTCCACTCTCCTCCCCTGTCCCTTCAGACTCAGTGCTGCCTGCAGTTGTTGCCTGCTGCTGAGATAAGATGGAAACTTGGCCTTACCGAGGGCAGGTGAAGGTGGTTTCACACATGGTGCCATTTATCACCATCGCATGCTGCCTGGGGCAGAATTTTCCAAGATGTGTGCTGGTATCAGGACCTTTTCCTTTGCTGTTAAACCAGAAGCAGGGGAAGCACTTCTCAGCAGCATGGTTCCATCTGTGCAAATCAGCAGGGCTAATAGGGCTGGAGATGGCACAATAGAGGAGTTTATCACCTTGCATGTGATATCTTCTGCCCTTCATTACCATATAGGGCAGGGCTCTTGGCCATAGGATAAGGTCTGATAAAGGTTTCCTGTCCCACGTCCCATGTGCCATGACGTGGAACAGTCAACAGAAGAGAACATTATCCATTATACATAGCATGTCCTATAGGGCACTGGCCACCCTCATTTATCACTGGAGACATTGACTGAAACAGGAATCACCATCTTTTGTGACTTTGTGAAAGGTCTTCCCTCTCCTATTAAGCTGCTGACCTGGCCTGGCTACAAGGTAAGGGTATTTTCTGTGCGTTCCTGGGAGAACTGCACAGCCTCCCAGGGTGCACCCACGGCAGTGGCTGGGTTGGAATCATTTCTTGAGGCTGTGTCCAGGACTTTCGGGGCATCTGCTGCTCAGCTGCAGTCCAGTGCTGTACAGGCTGGGCTGTATGAGGTCAGGCTTACTGCCTGCAGTCACACTATGGTAGTGCAGAGCAGGGTGATGCAGGAACAGGAGGGAGAACTGTGTGTCTAGAAAAGCACATCTGGAGCAGACATAGGGTGCTGAGCTTGAGGACGTGTCAGCTGCTCTGTGTTGTGGGGCTGTAGAGAACCAGGACCTTGGGCTTCACTTCTCCACCTCAATTTATTGCTGATGCCTCAGGGATGCTGCTGCTGTGAGCTGAGCTCTGGGCAGGTGAGCAGAGCTGGACCAGGCAGGAGACACATGGATGGAGATGCTGCTCCCCTGCCTGGAGAAGGACCTGTGGTAGTCTGATACTGTTGGGTGACAGATGTTTTGATTCCCTATCACTGGAGGTTTTCAAGATGTGTTTGGACAGGGGTTAAGATAATCTCATTTAGGCTTGCCATGAGAAGTTGAACTTGATGGTCTTTTGAGGTCCTTTCAACCTGGACTGTCCTGTGATTCCATGTGATCTGCTGGTCCCAAGTCTGTGGGATGGGTTGTGTGAGGTAGTGCAGGGTATAATGGCAGAATGTGGATGCCAGAGGGATGCAGCTCTGCACCCCAAAGTGGTCAGCCCCAGTGGGAACCTGCCAGGACATGGCCCTGCTCTGGATGTCCCTGCTTGAGCAGGGGTTGGACCAGGTGGACCCAAGGGTCCCTTCTAACATCAGTCACGCTGGGATTCTGTGACTGTGATTCCAAGGATGGTTTCACGACCTTTTCTTCAGACCTGGGAGAAGGTCCATCTTGACAGGTCCTGTCTCCATCCATGAGATTTGCATTTCAAATCTGGCCTTGCAAATACAGGAGCACTAAGCTGGGGTTGGGGTGTTTTTGCAGGTTGGAAGAGGAATGGAGTACAAAGCCAAGGTCATCGCAGGTCTCCTGACAGCCACCTGTGTCTTCAGCATCATTGCTCTCATACTGAGTGCTGTACATGTGAAGGACGTGTTTCTGCCTCCTGGCACTAAGGTAAAGTCTTTGGAAGAAGCGCATCTACCTTCTCTCACTTGGGTGTTGGCTTGCCTCTATTCTGAGATTTTCCCCAGCTTTAGGCAGGCTGTGCTGTTATTCACCAAGATGGGGACAAACTGCCCTGCAGGCTGGCACATCAAGTGGGTCTGTCACAGTTTTCTTGCTTACAGCACATACAGCCTTTTCACTGCAGAGAACCAAGGGAACTTCCCCACTAGCTCACAAAGAGCCTTGGCCCCAGTACAGCTGGTGACTGCAATGTCACGCTTTCCCTGCTCTGGTGACACTCTTGGCTTAGTCCTGTGAGCCACTCCCTGCCCACTGGGAGCTCTGCCCGCTCACCTGGAGCTCTCCTAGCTCTGCAGCCAGCTAAATCTGCTTCACCCCTCCTGAAACCCCACATCCCACCGGCCTCTCCGCAGTACGGCCTGGTGTTCGACGCCGGCTCCACGCACACGGCTCTCTACGTCTACCAGTGGCCCGCGGACAAGGAGAACGGCACGGGCATCGTCTCCCAGGTGGAGTCCTGCACTGTGAATGGTGAGAGTGCTGGCACGTGTCTGTCCCTCTCCCCACCCTCTGCTCAGCCTAGGGACACCGGGGCTGGAGGCTGTTCTGGGCAGAGTCAGTTAAATGGGACTGACAAAGGCCACTGACCTAGGGCAGAGTGCCTGGGCGAGGGGTGGGAGATTGTAGAGCCTGCCCTGATGACAAATCAAGGCTCTGCAGCCACAGTGTGGCAGTTACTGGTTAACTGTGCTCCAAAGCAAAGGTCTGGTGAAGGGCGAAGGGAAGCGAGAGGGCACTTGGGCCAGTGGCAGGGCTGGAGCGCAGCGCTTGGGGGAAGGGTAAATAGTGACATTGGCTGTCCCCACCCAGTGCAGGACCACACTGGGAGCTCAGATCAAGCACCAGCCTATAAAAATAAAAGCGTGTTTGTGCTGAGCTGCATGGAGAGCACCTCTGTGTGTGCATCAGCTCCGCACGTCCTCTCCAAAGGACAAATGAAAGAATCCCCCTTTGCCAGGGAAGTAAGGAACCCTGCTTTTTGTCAACCGACTGCTGGGAAACGGATTAACCACACACCCAGCATCACAGCAGCTCCCCACCCCTTGGAGAGCAGGAGCCACCTCCAGGCAAGCCAGCTCTGAGGAGTGCCCTTCTGGGGATGCCCTTGGAAGGGCATGATTGATCTTGATACATGGGGAAAACCTGTTGGGGTCTTCCTGGCTTTTAGGGTGGATATGTCTCCTATTATCCTGTTCCGCTCCTCCTGGGCATCACAAGGTGCTCTGTTGCAGGGTCTGGCATCTCCAGCTATGCAGATGATCCCGCTGGAGCTGGTGCCAGCCTGAAGCCCTGCCTGGACAAGGCCATGACAGTTATCCCTGTAGAGCAGCAGCGGCAGACACCCACCTACCTGGGGGCCACAGCGGGCATGCGGCTGCTGAGGTACGGGCACTGCCCCCACCACACATTTCAGCATCTTAGAAGGGGTGTAGGGCTGGGATCGGGGGCAGAGGGGCTGCTGCTCAGGCAGACCATGGCAATGGGCTGAGCATCCATTTTTGTAGCCCGCTGGGGTTGACCGACATAGCCAGCTCACTGCTCTGTGGGGAAACCCCACAGCCTACACTGGTGGAGGAGGAACAACGTACTTTGCTAGACTTGAATTCATGGAATGGTTTGGGTTGGAAGGAACGTTATAGATCAAAGAATCGTAGAACGGCTTGTGTTGGAAGGAACCTTAAAGCCTATCCAGTTCCAACCCCCTGCCATAGACACAGACACCTCTCGCCAGATCAGGCTGCCCAGGGACCCATCCAGCCTGATCATGAACACTTCCAGGGATGGGGCATCCACATTCCGGGCAGCCTGTCACAGTGCCTCACCACCCTAATTGTGAAAAATGTCCTTTTATCCAATCTAAATCTCTCCTCTTTCAGTTTAACCGTTGTCCCTCATCCTGTCACTGCAGGTTCTAATAAAACATCTTTCTCCATCTTTTTTAGAATCTCTTTATATGATGAAAAGCAATGAATGGATGGGGTATATGCTTTCACTGTGTAGTCCCACTGCTTTGCAGGTCACAGCCTTTTACCGTTAGCCTGCTCTGAAAGCTCCCCTGCAGTTGCCTCTTTCACCACATGGGATTTGTCTGCTTCTGCAGGGAGCAGAACAGCACAAAAGCTGAGCAGGTCTTTGCTGAAGTCACCAAGGCCATTCGTGAGTACCCTGTGGACTTCCGCGGAGCTCGGATCCTCACTGGGAATGAGGAGGGCTCCTTTGGCTGGATCACTGTCAACTACCTGCTGGAGACACTTATCAAGGTGCGGGCCAGAGGGGAGGGCATGGGGGGGCTGGGGATATGCATCGTGTGTGTGTCTTCCAAAGACCAGATTTCTCTATTCCCACAAGAGAGTGAAATGTCATTTTAGAGTGATAGTCACCCAAACAAAGGTGAAATTGTTGTGAACTGCACCTTTGGCTCTACAGGTGTGATTAAGAGAATCAAGGGCGGAGGGTCTTTGTGCCCAGCTCATCCCGGTCCTGCGCTCTCCATTTACATTTGGGTTGATTTTGGTGTCACAGGATGCAGCAGTGTCAGACTCCTGAACAACATCACAATTTTTCTCCTCAAAGTCCCTGGATCCAAATTGATGTGCAGCAGCCCAGGACCCAAAGCTCAGCACTACACAGAGATCTACGTGGGTTGAAGAGGATGTGGGCAAAAAGGGGTTAAACAGGGACATAGGATGTAGAAGGTCTCCCAGAGGCTTTTGAGATCACAGAACCTTTAGGGAAGGGACAGACTAACACCGACTGCCTTATGGGGCCAGTTTTCCTTCACAGGAAAATGGGAACATCCACAAAACACTGAAGTCTTGGGAGCTCTGGACCTTGGAGGAGCCTCAACACAAATAACCTTCCAGCCTGGCGTCACCATTGAAGACAAAAACACATCTGTCCTCTTCAGGCTGTACGGCACCAACTACTCACTCTACACCCACAGCTACCTGTGCTACGGGCAGACGCAGGCCTTGGAGAGGCTGATGGCAACCCTCCATCAGGTATCGCAGCCACTGGGCAGTAGAATCTGCTCAACCATTTCCCATTGCCACGAAAAATGTCTTCCAGAAAATTTATACACGTATGTAGAAAAAGTGTAAGCGAACTGGGAAGTTCCACAAATTCAAGAACCTGAGAGAGGTTTATATTTTATGTACTGGACTAAAACATTTTATCATTTGAGTGGGAGGTGGCGGTGGGCTTCTGCGGGGCTCTCTCCTCCCCAGATTTTGTCGTGTAACAGCTGGAAGCAATGGTTTCCAGGTATCAGCTTCATTGCATCTCTAGTGGCTTGCAGGTCCTTCCCTGGACAGTAGATGCAGCATCCAGTTAGCAGAGGACACGAAGTCCAGTCAGCCACAGGCATGATCTGGCACCTCCTGGCCAGGATTATCGAGTCTCCAAATTATGTGCCCCTACATAAGAGAGCAGATTGGGTGGGGAGCTAAGGCAGCACAGAGCTCAGAGCAGAGATTACAGCTATTAATGGGAGTTATCTTCACCTGCCTCTTGGACTTTTTCTCAAAGTGAGGATTCCAAACACCCTCTCCTGCACACTGCTCCACCAACAGCAGTGATCTCCCATCTCGGCTCAGATGGGGAGGTGAGATGCCCAATAGTTGAGGAGTGTGCAGATAGAACACACCTTCGGTCCTTTGTGGGTTAGGACCTGCAAGATGTGGTGGAGACGAACCAGGTACCAAGAACAACAACTCCACACAAACAGAGAGGCACTGCCCATAGGAGCGAGATTCCAGCCTTGCAGGGAGGCAGTGGCACCACCACCCCAGCCCTGCTCAACAGCAGGGCCAGTGGCAGGACTAATAAAGTGCATGGGCAAGTTAAAGTCATCCAAAGGTTGGATCCTGCTTCTGCTCAAATCCTCCTGGGATCTGAATCCTGCTTTCTGGGAGGGTGTAAGCACAGGCTGAGCTGTGGGATAGGGTCTCACTGGTATCACACATCAAGCACTGGTAACAGCTCCCTCTCTCTCAACAGGACAGCTTGTACGCCCAGCAGATATCACACCCCTGCTACCCCAAGGGATACCAGGAGAACATCACCGTAGCAGAGATCTACGACAGTCCCTGTGTCCCCACTCCAAGCATGCTCAGCCCTGCCCAGGTCCTCGCGGTAACAGGGACGGGGAACCCGGCGGCGTGCCGCACTGCCATCCTGAAGCTCTTCAACTTCACCTGCGGGGCCAACAGGACGTGTGGGTTCGACGGGGTCTATCAGCCGCCCGTGCGGGGGCAGTTCTTTGTAAGGAGCCTCCGACCGTGTGGTGGTGGTGTGGGTGCGGGGATGGAGGGTGGAAGTCTTCTCTACTGTTGGTTGTGAGAGGGGAAGGCAGGAGAGGGAACTCCAAAGCTGGTCCCATCTGCAAACCTCTGCCCCTAAGCTGGAAGGTGGATTCTGCCTTGTGGAGCGTTCCAGTCCCTCCTGAGGGAAACGGGAAGATCTTGACTACAAGGAACAAGTCTGATTTGGCAGGGCTCCCAAGTACAAGCAGAAGCCCCAAGGCTTGTCCATGCCCTCCAAGTCTTGTAGACTGGCAGAGGGTCCACTTGGTCAGGCTTTACTCTAAGATGTGGCCCAAGAGGTTGCAGTGAGATGCTCTGCCATAGGCTCAGCCAGCCTTCCTAATCTGGTACCCCACTTGTCTGAGGCAGGGATGGCAGTGCTGACCCCAAGCCCAGAGGTGCTGTGAGGACTTCCTTTATGTGAAGAGGGAGATGTAGTTTTTACCATCACCCCTTCTTCCCCAGGCCTTTGCTGGGTTCTACTACACCTTCTCCTTCCTGAACCTGACCAGCCAGCAGTCTCTAAGCCATGTCAATGCTACAGTCTGGGACTTCTGCAACAAGAACTGGTCCAAGGTGAGAGCCTTGTAAAGGGCGCCAAGGAGCCCTCTGCCTGTCCTCTCCCAGATCCCAGAAAGCACATGCTCTGCTGTTCTCTGGGCCAGGGAGGGTTTTGTTCCTCATTATACTGTGTCCCCCGATGGCTCTGAAGCTGGTGGAGACCTTCCCGCAGAATAAGGAGCACCTACACACATACTGCGTGGTGGGACTTTACATCTTGACCCTGCTGGTCGATGGCTATAAGTTTGATGAGCACACGTGGAGCAACATCCACTTCAGCCAGAAGGTAAACAAAAAAAAGCCCAGTGGGGCAGTGGGAACAGGCAGGCAGCTGTGGCCGCGTCCTTGCCCTGGCCCAAGGACACAATGCTTTGCAGCGGGGCTGGACTCAAGGTTCTCTACAGTCCCTACAATTCTGTGATTCAGGAGCAGCATCCCTGCTCTCTCCTGCACCAGAAACATGTCCTTGCCTTGTGTCTGTCACCTGGGGATCCCAGTACAGCTTCAGTACTGCCTGCCCCCAAACCTCTGACTCCAGCTCTTATGTACTCAGGTGGAAACATAAGCTAATTTTAAGGGGGTGAGAGAAGTGCAGAGAAAGATTCAGCCACTTTGATCACTGATGTTGGGGAGAATCCACACGAGCGTCAGGGAAGTGATGGTGGCCCCGTGAGCCACATGAACCAGAATGTGATCAAATCTGAAGGATTTTGAGGGAAGACACACACAGGACACAGAGGCACATCTGCACAACAGCAGCTGCCCTTTAAGCCCTTGGGAAAGGGGAGAGAAAAGCTGTCTGTGTAACTGGCGCCAGTAGGACCAGGTTTGCCACAGTCCCTTGCACTAAAGGGACTTTAGCCCCCCATTGCCCAGGGGAGGCACTTTCTGATGATCTCCTGTGTTCTGTCACCTCAGGCAGGAAACACAGACATCGGCTGGACGCTGGGCTTCATGCTGAACCTCACCAACATGATCCCCACAGAGGCTCTGGAACACGTCAAGGGGCAGCAGCCCAGTCTGTGGGCAGGTGCCATCTCCTTCATTGTGCTGGCCATAGTTGCAGGCCTGGTGGCAATTCTCCTCCAGTGTTTCTGGAAATCCAAGTAGCTCCAGGTGTCAAGCCTAGGGGCGCCCTGCCTTCTAAACCAGGCAGAGAAAGTGGTGCAAGAAAAGGTGGAAGCAAGAGAGGGAAGAAGGCATTCAGCCCCACCTCCACTGCTCATGAAGTCTTCTTGAACCACCTCTGTAAAGACATGAAAGGCATCTTGAACTCCCTACAAACCTCCATGAGGAAAAGATGCCAGAAACCTCTTAGCTCTGGTTGACAAAGGCCAAACTGAGACGTGGCGGCCATATAAATTCAAGCCAGAAATAAAACCCTTTTTCAAATACAAAGGTCACTAACCAGCCTAGCAGATTTTCCATCCCTTGGTGCTTCCACTCCTGCTGGGTTGGCTCTCTCAGCTGCAGCTGTGGAAGGCAATGGGTGCTGGAGAGCAGTGGTGGCCACCTACGCTCTGAGGAGAGGACTGACATTTTCTGTATCCTGTCTTGTACAAGATGTGCAAGATTTCTGTAGTATGTGGTAGAATATCTTTCCAAGGACAGACTGTCAGCTGTCTTTAAGATATTTACTGGCATATCTCAGCAGAAAAATACAATTGGAACTTGATTTAAGAGCTGCCAACTTGGCTCGGTGTTTATTTTATATTCAAGTTATACACTCCAGCTTTGACAGACACTAAATCTATAGAAGGCTCCAGCTCCAGGCACTTGAGTGTTTTATCTACATCAGCAGAGCCCAGCACAGCTCAGCTGCAGGAACCAGACAGTCCTTTCAGTCCTTCCAGCTCCAGCCACCAGGCCAGCACTGCAGTGCCCAGCCTGCCCTCCACACAGACCCTCCAAGCCCCTGCCAGAGCCCCAGGCTGGTGTGAGCAGGAGTGTCTTCACAGCTGCCTCTGTTTGCTGCAAGACCTCTGTCCACACAGCAAGAAGCAGGAAAATCCAGGCAGGACTGCCTACGGGCTTGAGAAAAGAACCAAAGGCATCTGGGCTGAGAAAGGATCAGAGCTCTTTGGCTCTGGCAGATCCACAGGGTATTCACTGTGTGAAGATGATACACTATGATCCTAACCATCATGGAGAGAGAGTGAACTCCCCTGTCCAGAGGAACCTTTTCCCACCCTGCAGTCTGAGTTCCTGAGATCTGGTGCATGGACATTTCCTGTAGCCAAACACCAGACCCTTCCCTTCTCTCTGCCCTATACAGGAACATCTTTGGCAGTGGAACCACAGAGGTAAAAAATGTCAGGTCTGGGAACAGGCTGCAGGAAATGCTGTCAAGTGACTGCTGGAACAGATCCCATGGGATCTCTCAGTGCAGGACGTCTGTTCAGGTTGAGCAGAGCTCCTGCCTGGGCCAGCTGTGGCCAGATGAGCTGGTACTGGTGTCTCCTACCCCTGGCAGATGGGACCAATGGCAGTGGGCTCCTCATGCAGTCAGGCAGAAGGCTCCTGTTCCCTATGGGAAGGCAGCACAACCTGTCTGGGTTGCAAAGCATTTAGGGAAGATGCCGGTCTTGCCATTGCAGTGTCCTTCAAGCCAGTCCTCGTTCACTGAGAAAACAAAAAGAATCAAGATAAGTTCTGGCTCACAGGAGCAAGGTTAGTGAGAGTTTTCATGGCTCAAAGTTAACCCTGAGCAAAACCCAGCGCAAGTCTGCACCTCCCGTTGTCACAAACTTGAAACAGCACTGGAGAGGCCATCCACTCCTCCATCGCTCTCTACATCAGACTCTTTCAGAGAGCCTGCAGACAGGACTGGAGAGCTACCTTCAGAGAGAATATCCAGCACATCCCCCTTGCTGAACTCCAGGTCTCCTGGTCCCTGTGCAGGGTATGAGTGCAGAGCCAGCATCCGGTACAGGATGGGTCTGCCTGAGTGGGAGTCCGAGTCCTACAGCAGAAAATCAGCATGAAGGTTGCAAGGAAAAGCAGGGACTAGATTAGAGCCCAGCACAGCAGAGACACTTGTCACAGCCCACGTACCTGGCAGCAGAGTGTGATCCTGCCATCTGTCAGCTGCTGCCACATCTTCCCTAGATCTTCCTCTCCTGAAACTGCGCCTAGTTCTTTGCCATCCAAATGCCTGTAGCTGTAAGGGTTCATTAACATGACTCAAATCATATGATCGAAAGGCAAACATTTAGGCAATTCTAGCCCTCTACAATCTTCAGTCTGCAAAGCTCTTTGTAAACCAGATCCAAGCTTGTCACCTTGTGCAATGACAAGGGGACACCTTGCATGATCAATGGGCACAAATGGCACTGTTGGGGAGGGTCCAAATCTCTCATGTCTGCACCAACTGTGAGTCCCCAGGGATGTCACGGTCAGGGATACCCACCCCAGGACTAGCTCACAGTGCACTCCCAGATTGCTCTGCATTGATCCCAGTGTGTCTTTAAGGCTAGGCAGAAGAAAACTCAATATACAGCAGCTGCATCTGTACAAAGTTTTTCCTTCTGTTCCCTTTTTTTCATTGTCAAGATGACAATGGCACAGTTTCCTTGGAAAGATCCTCCAGGTCTCCAAAGCCTGTGGATCACACGTTGTTCCCCAAGTATTAGACTGCTTTGGCCCTGGAGACCAGACGGGGTCAGATAGATGCCTGCATCCTCAGGGAAATCAGACAAACACTGCAAGGACAGCGTGCACAGTGAGTGCTGGAGGACACCGTACCTCAGCCTCCCACGCTCTGCCTGCTGGCCAAAGCGCTCCCGGAGCAGTGCCCGCAGCGCCGGCACGGAGGGCACCTCGCCTGCCCTCACCACCACCGTGCACTCGCAACGCACTCGCAGCACAGCTGGTCTGTCCGTGCTGGACGAAACTTCTCTGTGGGTGAGGGGGATCTGCAGAGAGATGTGGCAACACAGACAGCCTGGTTATTCAAGGGAGCTCTTATCACAAAAGCTGGCAGACGCAGGATCTTATTTCAGTGCTGCCGTAGTGACAGTGAAGCATCAAAATGAAGATTTGAGTTTTAGAGAGGGAAAATGCGGGTTCAAAGTCTAGGTTAAATGTTCCTGTCATGACCCAGGAAGCCTGTTTCTGGCTCAGATAAGAAAAGAAAACAACCTCTAAATGTAAACCTGTGTGGAGGACTTGGGGCTCGGCTCATACAGCTGGAGAGGTGCAGCCAAGGCCCAGGTCCTGCTGCCTTCTGTCAGAAGTACAGCTCCAAAACAAGACCCCCGGATCCGTGCAAACACCGTCAGGGAAGACAAAGGGATAAAGGCCGACCTGCAGCTGGCACTGCTAGAGAGGTGCTGACCCCAAGTGGACATGAAAGCAGTTCCAGCTCCACCACACATTGGCTGGCAATGACATGGAGCTGCATTGGATGGTAATATCCCAAAAGAAAGCTAGTATGAATGCTTGAATTATCATCATAAGCAGACTGGCAAGGACAGAAAATGTTACACAGGAGGAGGGGACAAGGGATAGCAGGTGGTTCAAAGGCAAAATGGGCTGCAAACTGGGCACTGATGTGCCTGGGGCTCTTGGCTCCTGGGAGGATGGCAAAAGAGCTCTGCCCTGGGAAACCTCAACTTTGGGGCTGTCTTACAAAGCTGTAGGGTCATGAAATCAGGAGTGATGGAGGAAAGGCCCCATGGGCTCTCCGTGGAATGGAAAAATGGGCAGAGCTTGTTTTGTTTGTTTGTTTTTTCCCCAGTGATTTTGGGGCAGCTCAGGAATTTTGAAGCAGCTGGCCATAATCTGACCCTCTGTGCTTTTTATGTCCTTCATTTCCTAAGGCTGTGGCAGCTTCAGTTTGTTAAACACCTTACCTGAAAATCCACTTGGGATCCAGAATCATTTGCAGAAACATTTGCAGAAACATTTTCTTCCCCAGGAGATTCTGCAGAATGAGAGCACAAAAACAGCACCTGAAGTCAGCAGAGGTCCCACACAGCTCTTCTGCAACCCACCAGCACACAGGCAGCCACTGCTTCAGAGGGCAGCAACCTCCTCATGCACCCCAAAGCCCCTCTGGGCACAGCGGCTTCACAATACACCCACAGACATCCTTGGCCCATGAGAGTACCTGGTGTCTGCTTCACATGGAGCCGGCTGGGAGGCACCTGAGCAGGAGGGAGAGGAATCCCATCACTGATCTTCTGCAACAGAACAGTGTTGGAAAGGAGTGAGCAGAAGATACCAGAGAGTGGGCAAGGCCATTGTTCAGGTCAGAAGCTGCAACAGGTTATAAATTTTCCCAGGGAGACCAGTCCATGAAGCAAATGCCCAAGTGAGTGTTATGGCCCGGGATTCACTTGGAGGAAACAGCAGCATTAAAAACTAACTAACTAACTAACTAAATAAATATATATGTCTTGTGGGGAACCAGTGCCTGTGTCACCTGGGTTCAGATTGGAAAAGGACTGGGATCACATGTGGAGATGCCTATGGAGAAGATGGGAGATGAAGAAGGATTTCCCTGAGTCAAAAGCAAGGGTTGAGGGCTTAGGTACATGGCCCCAGGCAAAAAGCTGTGCCTGTCTGGAATACTGCAGATTTCCCTGCTCTGTGCTGGTGAACTAGAGCATATGAGCACTCCTCACCTGCTTTTGTGCTGTCTGATGGCTGTAGGGAGCAGGCTGGCCAATCACATGCTGCCTGCCTTCAAACTTATTGTGACAACAGTATGACAGTTGGTCATGAGAGCTGTGGCAGCTACTCATGTTTGTGTCCTCCAGAGCCCCAGTAAATAAGAGATAACAACACCTAGATCAGCCTGTGATGTGAGACACTGAGGCCTGGCCACGCATCTACACTTTGCCATACAGAGATCAGATGTACAGAAACTAACAAGCATTTTTCCTGCTCTTAACCCTTCTGTTGTTCAAGAGCACTCAGTCTTTGCTCAAGGTGTCTGAGCTCAAACACTGTTCTTGCCTTATGCTACCATTCTATCCCGTGATAATTGCAAGGCTGTTTACTCACCCATTTATCCATCTTTGAGGCAGGCTCCAGGAGAGAGATTGGTATCTGCAGCTTCTACAGGACAAAAAGCAAATCACTGAGACAGGAGCTGCTGCTGTGGGAGCTCCAGCCTACCCATCTCCATCTCCTGTTAATCCCAGTTACACTGCTTGTGCCCTTGCAAAGCACCGCTACTTCATCACCTTATTGCAATACAAACGTGCCCATGGCAGGTCCAGCAATGGGCAGCATTAAAAAAAGGTTTGCTCTCAGAAATTGCTGAAAAACATCCAGCAGCCCTTTTGCATCTTTTTCTGCCAAAAGCAGTGTTAGTAACTGAGTGGCTGTGAAGTGACAGACCAAATGCCCACCAGGCCCAACACCCTGCTCCTCAAACAGATGCTTAGGGCGAGAAGCAACAACTATGTGGAGGGGTACCAGCCCAGCAGTGTTCTCAACAATCTCTCCTACAGAGCTATTAATTTCAACTGATCATTGTGAATAATTACGCTTACTTTTCTTTTTCCAGCGTGCGCAACATTTAATCCCTCTTTTCTTTGATATTCATCTGACACTTTATTGACTAAACAAGCACATTCAGATCCTTCTGCAGCTCCAGGCCTATGCTTCAGGCCATGCTGAATGGTTTGACTGTCATGAAACATTACTGCTTTAAGAAACACTGCATTGCTGTCACTATACCACTTAGAAATCTGCTAAAGGGCAGACTCTGTTAGGACATCCTTTCTTAAATTAATTGTTTGATTGTTTTTATGTCCACCCTTTATTTCTCTTGTAATCTGTTATCAGTCCCCAGAGCATAGTCTGTCTTGCTTAACCAGCTCAAGCTATCTTTAGTGGTTTGTGAAGAGGTTTTTATTTCTTTAAAAGCAGGTAAATACACTCACTGGCTGAAGGCATTCCAGCTGTGTGCTGACTCTTTGAAAGAACTTGATTACAAATGAGAAGTGGCTTCAGTCATCAGAAGACTTTTCCATGTTGTCACATTTATCTGTTTGTATTCCACCTACTTGCAGATTCTATCTAAGGACCAAGCTCTCTCTGGCTCTGTTAGAGCTCTCAGCTGACAAATACTGCTCTATACTGTAATCCTTTGTGAGGTCTATGATCCTATCTGATTCCACCATAGGATCCCCCAAAGTGGAGAGCACGAGTGCCCAAAAGGACACTCCTGTGGAGCTACAGAGGTGAACAGGAGAAGCTGGGGAGAGCCAAGAGTCAGAGACATGATCACATCTGCAGTTAGCAACTGCTCTGTGGAAATGAGCTCCTGAACTCAGCTCTTCAGCGCTGCAGGTGGGTTCCCAGGGAACGCACTCAGAGGGTTGCAGTGAGCTCCTGTTTGCAGGCAGGACTGTGGTCTCTGCTGGAAATCCCATCTGTTTTCCTTACCTGCCCATCATGTATGGCTGTAGCCCAGCCATCTGCTCCTCTTGCCAGCACAAAGACCAGGCTGCTGGCTTTCACTGCCAACTTCTCCACGCCCTCAGGGTAATAATGGGACAAAACTCGATAGTAGCCCGATTCACGGTCTCTGGAAAGAAAGAATGAGAATTGCGATAAACATCTTCCAGATCAAAGCAGTGACTGAATTCAGCCTTTAATTTCTGTTGCTACCTTATCACCAGAACAATTGATTTTCATGTTTTTTGAACCACTTAGTGAATACTTGGGAACTCTGTACTGAGAACCAGATCTGGACAGCTGAGCATCCTCTGCCACTGACCTGGGCAGATCCCACAGCCTCTCTCAGCCCCCATTTCCCAGCTGGAATATGATCTTTGCCTGTATCCCAAGATCACTGAATCAACTCCTGCAAACTGTCCTGATATCTCTGTACAAGAGCTGCCACTGAACTGCCACACTCTTGCCAGGTGCAGTGTTCTTGCAGCAACACAAGCCTTTATGCATTCAGCATTCATTCTGCCCTCGGGGACAGGTGGGTGTGAATCACAAAGAATCCTCAGGCAGAGATATGGGAAAACAAAACACGATTTTTTGAACAGAAATAGTGAGAGAAGAGTTAGAACAGGGTAGAACTGAACACATACCTCACAGCATCAGCACTGGGTTCATAAAAGCCCTGTTTCTGTGGGGGCACAACAGCATATATTTATAACAATATGTTAGATAGAAACATTACCACCTTATTTACTGTCCCTGTGAATAGGAGGGAGTTTCACATATGGTATTTTCTGTAATCCCTGTTTGTCCCACCACAACATCCAGAGAGAATTCTGCTGCTCCACACCTTGCCAGGATGAACCTGCCACTTCTCCCTCTCCCTCTTTATCCATCACGAGCAGAATAACAAAGCATTACAGTGCAAGCCAGCTATGCCTGCGCTGACAAATTTAACAAAGTAAATTTACAAATGTGTGTTGAGTGCAGCAAAGTCCCCACTGCTCTTTGGACGCAGTGAAGAGACAAAAACATCCAAGGGTTGGAGACTCATTCTGTCAAGTCCTTTCCAGTCAACATCAAAGCACTCCAGCTGGCTCTGAAAGCCCTCTGGATCTGGTCTGGCACAGGGCTTCAGAGACAGAAACAGCACTGTTTTTTGATTAATATGCTCCTGCACTGATGGTGTTAGGATCTGAGGCCCTACGTGGGGCTCCATGACTGCTCCATTCCATTTTTCACAGCAATGTCCTGCTCACCTGTGGCCTGAGAGGTTCAAAGCCAATGTACTCATCATTGGGAATGATGGATGAGATCACCTGTGGGAGGAAAAAATAACGACTTTATCTAGGCTGGATGAAGAGATGCTCAAACCTCCGAGAAACCTCTGCGAGACTTTCACTCAGACCCACTTCCTTCTGACATCTCGAGTGGTCAGGCTTAAAGCAGAGCAATGCATTTCGTGGAAAATGCAGCTTCAACAGTTTTTGTCCATGTTTTTTCCATCTTTCCAAAGCCCTTCAAAAGTATGAGTGGATTATTTTCCCTTTCCTTTGTTCATGCAGGAGCGATCTGGCCTGTGGCACTTCTGCTGACTGCACTGGTCACGGAAGGGATCGGAAGAATTTTCTGCTGTTTTCATTAAAGTACATGGCAAAGCATTTTTCTCCCAAGTGCATGTTTGTCCCTTTGGGAATGCAGTAATGAGTAGGAGGAATGTGCTCCTTTGAAAACGCTGTGGTCAGCAAAATGATAACCACGGGGATCTGTAAGGACCTGCTCAGCTGTGGTTGGGTTTGGTGGGTTTTTTCAGTTTCAAGTGATTAAGATTGGGAAGGATTTTAGCAGCAATGTGCATTTTCTGATAGATGCGGCATCACTTCTAACAGGTTTTAGCTTGTGTGTCCCAGATGCCTTGACTGAGAGTCCTGCCACTGGGTCTCCACCAGTGCAATGATTGGTGCAGTGGCCAGCAATAATGCTCTCTGCAGATGTCAGAAGGTGGGGTGTTAATCCGTTTGCTGTTTATCTTAACCATCACACGCCTGTTACCTTGGGTTTACCCAGGAAATCTTTTGAATCCAGCTGTTCAACTTCCTTCTTTCGTGGTCTGAAAAATTCCCCAGGGGGAACCTGCATAGGCTCTAAAAATAGATGATTCTGGGGCGTGGGAAGAAGATAAAGGAAAAGCCATCAGTTAATATTAAATGAAACACAGCAGCAGTGAAAAGCAAATAGGCTTCTGTGCGTGAGAGAGATCAGCTCCAGGAAGACACCGGGGCAAAAAATAAAGCTGTGAACTTGATGGAGGTCACTAAGTTTTAACAAGCATATGAAAAATAAAAGTCCAGCAGCCACTGCCCAGTATTGAGCCAAAGGCTGACTGTCAGCATAGCAGGGGTGGGGAGGGAGGGCAGCGCAGTAAAGTCTGTTAAACAAATCTCTAAATCTCTCTAGTTGATTTCAGATATTTTGTTTAGTCGGTCTGAGGAACGTGTAAATAGTGAATATAAATCATATACTAATGTAAAGCACAAATGTGATGCTAGAGGAGATGATTAGATTAATAAAGCGATAACCCTTTAGAACAGAGACAAGCAAAACAAGGAAGTATGGAGGCAACAAAATAATGAACCCTCCAGGGAAAGTAAATCAGATACCTGTAAGTCATTCCTGATCGTAAAAGAGTCTTAGCAGGAAACTATTATGTAGAATCACCTCCATAAACACATTTGCACTTTACTTAAGCTCTAAACATGATTGTCATTAATGTCTGAGCTGCTACCAATTGTCACCAAAGCCAAAGGGATTCAAAGAAGTCTGCCAGCTTTGTGAGAAGTGAGACTCTCCAAATCTGCATTTAAACACTCCATGAGGCAACTTGTTCCACAGTGCAAGTATGAATACAACTCAGCTCCTCAACAGCAGGGTCCAGAAAGTACCGACCTCCACCTGAAAGGTTAGCCCATAATTCCCAGCTCTGGTGTTTCTATGCTATGAAGCTCCTGGAGGTGGCAGAGTTATTAGGTACTAGGTCAGCTGAAGCTTGGTAGAGCATCACACAGAAATTGCTTAGTGTCATCAGGTGACCAAACGCATGTAGACAGGAAAACCCAAAGATATAAAACACTCTGTATATTCTTATCTTCTATTCCTCAGCTTGAGCCCAAAGCACTTCCCCAGGAACCCACAGAGGCAGTCTTACCTGCACTTGCTCAAGGGCCAGGGCCAGTGTTGCTGATCTTCCTTCAGGTCTCCACACAACGGCCTTCTCTAGGGTGTCTCTGGCCTCCTGCCACTGCTGCAGCCGGCACTGCACGGCGGCAGTGCTGTACAGCACCTGAGGCCAGCAAGGAGGGAGCAGAGCTGTCTTCCTGCTGCTCATAAGGCAGCAGCTGAACAGACACCCAGTGCTACCAACTGGGCTCAGCCAGGCAAGAGAGAGCTGGCACTGAACCACCACGAAAATGGCAGCAGCAAGAGCCTGCTCCCCACTGATCACAGGAAAGGCACTGTGAGGAGCACAGCTGAGAAAACTTCATAATCAGAGTGGAAAGAGATCAAAGCTGTGCTTTCAACTGGCACTGCCAGCTCTGTTCAAAGCATGGGCAGGCATGGGGAAGAACAGATGAAGACTGCGTTACCAAACATGTTTTCATCTTATTCTTCCCGTGTCTAAAAGGCTGGTAAGGCAAACTGTATGGGTTTCTTTCTGCGTGGAGCTAGGTAATACATTTTTGCTGTGCAGAATTATTCTGATTCTGTTTCACTTTGGAATAACCTGACTGAAATTATTGCCCTTTGCAGTGGGCTCTGAAGGTGCATGTTGGCAGCTGTAGCTTGCTACCCAGCATGCAAATACACTTGTTGAAGTGGCAGTGCAAGAGTACTACAGACTGGGCATCAGGAAGCCTCAGTCTATATGCTCGAGTAAGAGGAAGAAAGTAAGAAAGTTCTTTTCCACTTTCCATTGGCCATCAGAGTATAGCAAAGCTGTTCTCCAACAAGGCAGAAGCGTGGTCTAATAGACTCATTCAGATACCTTACTGTCTTACGTGATACGGTTATCAGTTTGCAAATTGCTTTTTGATATTTGGATGCGCTCAAATAAAGCAGTACTGTGGCACTGAAACTGTTAAAAACAATAAGGTTTGGGAAGTATCACAGATGCCAAGGATAACTTATTCCTGCCAGGTACAATGTGATGTAAATTAAGAGGCTGAGTGACAAGTTCCTAGGCACGCTTGATTTGAGTTGCACAGTGACTCCTCACTCTTGCGGAAGTAAGGGATTAAATATTTTTTCCTGTATCTGCTTCCCTGTCTGCGCACTTGGATTTGGGAACGCAAAGTGAACCCTCCCAGTAACGCATACACAGCTTCTATGAGTCCTTTACAATCTAAAGATGAAGGTTATTTATAGTCAGTTTGAACTCACTCTCTTTAATAGCATGTAACAGGTTAATTCTGTGGAACAGCATAAGAGCTGCAGCATAGTGGGTTACAGTAGCAATGTGCTGTTTGCAGCCCAGCAAGGTTAGCCACAGAGATAACACTGAGACCGGCTGCTACAGTTGGAAAGATGGCTTTTGTGAACAAAGCTTTCAAAAAGTTTCAAAAAAATCTTTATTCTGTGCAAGTTTTGTTCCTATTTGTCTATAATTCAATCTATTTCAACTTGTAAAGCTGAAGAGTTGATAAAACTTGTATGTATTACTACAAGCAAGCTTAAAAGAAAAACAAAGAAATTCATGGGGATCTGCTCCAAAGAATTTCACATCTTGAGTCATTTGTTCAAACTCTTCAGAGATGATAATGTTTTATGAGTGTTTTTAAAGGAACTTAATCATAAAAGTGAAAGCAGTTTTTCTACTGTCCTAATGCAGGGTCTCGAAAAGCTCTTGGGTTACTTATGCCTGCTGCTGAAAACCTGATGAATGCCCCCAACAGAGGGGAAGGACAGCGGAGTCAGACTGACCCTTACCTGCCATGCATAGAGAATGTGCCTCAGCCCCAGCTGCTTGTAATCGATGAAGGGATTTTTCCTTAGATGACTGAAGGCCATATGATAGTCAGAGAGGGCTTCTTCATACCTGCAATGCCGAAATTACAGGTGAAGCTGAGCCTAAAAAAAGCTGAAGTCTCTAATTACAGAGTTCAAGAATAAACTAGCAAAAACACATACTCTGCCTAATAGCCTGCATGAGGAGAGCTGCACCAGAGACGTGTGTCATCTTGTGACCACAGAAAATTCTGTCCTATCCTTGTAGTTATTACAAGATGAATCTGGTGAGTTGCTCCTCTAGGATTATCTGCACTGTTTTACCATCTGGAATAAAAGATAGGCTTTGATACCCACAGCACAGCTGCATTTCTGAGAACAAGAAAATGTGAAGAACAAAGGTTTACAAATGCTGTCAGCTCCCTCCCCAGCTTGTTGCTGGCAGTTCTGCCCTGGCAACATCTCAAAGAAGCAAGGGTTAGGAAACCCCTGCTGATGGTGAGCATATACAAACAGACACAGCACCGTTCATAGAATTGCTGAGGTTGGAAAAGATCTCAAAGATCGTCGAGTCCAACCACAACTATTAGTAGAAATTTAGAGAAAGTCCTAAAGATAAGCAGAGGGTTAGTCTGAATTTACACCAGCTGTGCAGCCGAAATCAAAACACGTTCCAGCTGAGGTTGCAGGCTGAGAAATGAAGGGTTTAGGAAGGGCTGTGCAATGGCCACCCAGTCAAGAGGCAGAGGGGAACAGCTCCAGCCCTGGCCAAGGCGCCACCATCCATGAGCGTGGCTCTGCTGGTGGTGGCACAGAGCACGGCACTGCTCACTCATCTCATTTCCAAAGGTAAAGATAGTAATTCTGAGAATTTAATGTCGGGAAAACATGGGGAAAAAAATAAATGGAAAGAGTAACTGAAGGTCAGAAGAGACCTGTAAAGTCTTCCACACACCTCTGAGAGCAGGATGTCACTGAGGATTAACCCCAGAAACACGGAACAATCCCACGATGACTGTGGAACAATTCTACTGCTAAATCAGTGCGCAAGGTAAGGCTCAGAACAAGCAGTCAACAGAGAAGAAACTGCGGGCTTGGGAAAGCCAGACTTGCATATAACATATGAAGACACATGAGACAGTGCAACTGTAATTTTTTCACTTCCCATGAAAAACTGAAAGGCAACATAACCGTCCAACAGCCTTGCATGCAGGAGTGGCTTCTTTCCCTGTGTGTACAGGATGATAATGCTACATATTAGCCACTGCTGGGGTTCTGAACCTGCACAGCTTGCATCTTCTCAGTTCTCCTCCGTAAAAGGGAGATGAGACTTCTGACCTGTAACATGATTTACAAGGCCAAACCAGACCTTATAAAATGCTTAAAATTAGTGGAGGATCAAGATTTAGGGATAAAGTTGTTCTATAAGCAAAACAAACAAACAAACAAACAAAAAAACCCCACAAAAAAACAAAGAATGAGCAGGCAAGAATATCACTTACATTTCCAACTGCAGGCACACAAACCCTCTCTGAAAGTAGCCGACAGCGAGGGAGTTGTCCTTTGTAACTGTTTTATCAAATGCCTACGGAGAAAAATAGACATCTTGGAGATGAGTGAGGACTCTGCCATCAGTGCCTGGGCATATGCCCAGCTGGGTGCAGAAGGCTTGTGAACAGCTTGTCTGCTCCGAGAAATGTGGGGCTGCGATCCAGGCTGGGGGGCATGAGATGGCTCCAAGTCCTCTTTCAGGTCTTGATTCTCTATGAGCTGAGCTTCAAGATTTTACCCTTCCTTGGGAAAAAAAAGACTGAATACAACAAATGAGCCCTGTCTGCCATCTGATGTCTTGCAACCTGCAGGCCCTGCTGCCTGGAGCAGAGCTTGATCTAACAGCAGGCTGTTTGAGTCTGCCTGCAGTGATGTGTGTGTAAAGAGAGAAACTGAAGGGCTTCACAAACTGCACTTACAATTCAATATTTCTGCTTCCAGTTTCCCAGCTGAGCATCAGCAAAGCTGGTAACAGCTTGTGGCCAATGGTTCAACGTGGTTTCCCACTCTGCTACAAAACAGCCTGTCTGAGAATCTGTCTGAGAATGCCTGGAGGCCTCTTCCTACACTTACTGCAATGTGGTAGTATGCAGACAATGAATCAAGCTTGAACCTCTGGTCTTCCTTACATTGCCCACACACAGCACCGCAGCGAGCTCAGGGTGTCTGTGCCCTTTGGTGGAGGTATCTGGCTCCTCCTGCGGCTCAGCCAGCACCCCTTGCTTTAAGTCTGCCCTGTTGTGCTACAAAAGGACAAAACAAACCACCAGCCGTTGGCCTACACAGAAGCACAGCTGAGCTGCGTCCCCACCAGTGCCCGCTCACTGGGGCTCTTCGGAGAACTCTCAGGCACCAGCACAGCCGGAGTTCTGCCTTCTGCTGTTTCAGAGTACCTATATTCACCTCGGTGGGCTGCTGACAGCGAGCTGTGCAGATGCCTGGCTTCTGCAAGCTGCGATAAGGCTTTTCTCCGCGCTTGCACGCCGGCCCCGCTGGCCTCGCTTCCCACCAGGCGCGCTGTTCCAGGATAGCGGCTCCTTTCGGCGACCTCAGCTCGTGCAGCATCGCCTGGGGACGCACAGAGCTGCGGCTCCCTATTTTACACCCACACCCGTGCTCTCTGACAGACACAAAGACCGATGGATTTCAGCCAGCTTGAGAAAGGCGTCTTGGAGGAGCGCCTGGGGCGTTTTCACTCAGACACCGGGGTGAGGAGAGCAGCCCGAGCCCCCCGCCCCGCCGCGGCCTGCCCCGCGCTGCCCTCACCTGCAGGGCGTCCCGCAGCCGCCCGGCCCGCAGGTGCACGCAGCCCACGTTGAAGCAGATCCTGGCCGGCGGCTCCTCGATGCCGCAGAACGTCTCCAAGGCCGCGTCCCAGTCCCCGCCGTCCGCTGCCAGCACGGCTTGGTGCCAGCGCCTCAGCAGCTCCCGGTACGCCATCGCCCTCGGCCCGGCGCACAGCCGCCTCCCGCAGGGCCTCACCTGTGTGCGGGGCGAGCAGCGGGCGCTGCCCCTGGGCGGGAGGCGGCCGACGAGGAAGTGTCGCGCCCGGTTCCCTCCTGCCCGGGGCGGCTGAGAGGGGCGGGAGGCGGGCAGCGGGACCCCGCCACGGCCCTGCGCCCGGCGGGTGCGAGCCCCGCTGGGTGGGGGTGTGCGGGCACGCAGGGACCTGGCGACATTTTGGGGGAAAAGGTGAGACACGGGGTCATAAACCGATGCGGGCTTGCTTTGCCTTTGGCAGCGAAGGGAAGGTCAGAAAGCCACCAATAAATCAGCGCAGGGGTAGCGCGGTGAGCAGCTCCTGATGGGACAGGTGCAGGACGAGCGCAGCCCATAACGTTGCTTTTTAAAACACGTAAATAAAGATGCACTCTCTCTGTCGCGCCTTGATTCCCAATAAGGACAGTAAATACGGTAGGCGGACGGCAGCCCCGCGTTCCGGTCACTACGGTACACCCCTCCCGCCCTACCCCTCGGGGCTCTCAGCGCTGCTGCGGCTCATAGCGCCCCCTGCCGGCGCAGCGCGCGATGCGTTCGGAAAGGAGGTCCGGCGGCGCGCGGGGCCGGCACGGGGCGTTCCGGGAGCTCCGGCGGCCGCGACGGGGAAGGGTTTGGGCGCGGACGCGGGGGGGGGTCTGGCGTTGCCGCTTCCGGCTAGGCGCCAGGTGAGTGGAGCAGCCGGCGGCCACGCGGGGCCGCTCCGGGTGCGGGGCTGCTCCGCAGGGCCCGGTCACGCCCAGTGCCGCCGCGCTGGGCCCGGGTGTCCCGGGGAGGAGCCCTGCGCGACGCAGTGCACTTTGACCCTCGGAAGCGCCAGAGGGGCGGGCGGCGGCGCGGGGGCCGCTCGGGTGTACGCAGTTCGCAGCCGAAATAAAGCCTTGTCGCTCCTTCGGGCTCTGCGGGTGCTGCCTCGGGCGGAGGCCGCAGTGGGTGGCGGCGGTGTGGGCCCCGGCCCTCAGCCGCCTCCCGCGGGAATGCCCGGCCCGAGCGGGCCCCGCTGAGGTGAGGTGAGGTGAGGTGAGGTGAGGTGAGGTGAGGTGAGGTGAGGGTATGGGGTCTGTAAACGCGAAGAGATGTGTTTTATTGGGGGGGAGTCGGTAGGTTTGTTAAGGCTACATCAGTTGTGGGAATAAAATGAAAGTTGGGTCCAGAGCAGGGAAGGATCATCACGTGTGTGCTTTTTCTCTACAAACTGAGGTCATGGCTCTGTTCGTGCAGTAGGAAGCTGACAGATGGTGACTTGCAGAGTTCAGCTACGTCAGTGACACGATCTGAACTCTGCTGTTATGGGAAGAATCGATTCTTTTTTTTTTCCCCTTCTGGAAGAGAACCAAGTTGGAGTGATGGTGTGCATATAGCTCCAGTTACAGCAGCTCTTCAGGCAGGGTATGAAAATCCTGGAGGGTTCAGCGGAGGCCACAACAATGTTCTGTTTTTGGAAAACGACACCTGCAGCAGATCGGATGAGCTCGGTGTACTCGGGGACATCCGAGGGAAGAGGAAGTTTCAGTCCCTCTGTGTAAAGCCATGCCTATGGGAAAGTTATTTGGCAGTTGAATGTTTGTGGTCTTTTTAACAAAAACATAATGAGATCTGGTAACTGAAAGTCAAAGCTACACAGATTCTTTAAAACATGACACAATTTCCTAGCAGTGGTGGATATTAATTACAGGAATCGTTTCCGGGAGAGGTTAAAGGCTTGCCATTCGCTGGAGCTTTTCAGCTGGAGTCAGATAACTGTAGAAGGAAGGCTTCGCTGTGTGAGCTCAGGGAAGGATGTCCACGTGGCTGGGGGGAAATTTGTGAGTCAGCTGCTGGGACTGTTCTTACTCTGTTCTTCCCCTTCAGAAGAGGAAGAGGCTGCAGAAATAGCAGGATTTTGTGTGTGTGTTTCTGAGATTTCATTCTAAATTAAGGTAGTTTAAACACATCATGCTTTTGTATGAACCTCCACTTTAAGGAGGAAGCATGCTTTTCTTGCGGGGGAAATTTAGCTTAAGTTAGTGGATTTCTTCCTCCACTGTTCCCAAGATCATCAGAATTGAGCCACAGAGAGCAGAGCCAGAGTTGGACAAACTGGGGAACTGTGCGTGTTCAGAGAATCCCTCCTTCATTATGTCCTCCACACGGAGAGGATGCAGCCTGCTCCGTGCTGGGAGGGATTTCCAGCCAAGTCTGACTAAGGCACGAGATGGGCTTTTTACCTCCAGCAAGAGCATGGTTTTCATGCTGGGTCTTCCTGCTGACACACTTTTTATCTCATTAGGTTCTTCTGAAGGGCTTTTGGATCTGTTTGTGCCCGTCTATTGTTTTGATAGGATAAGAGTGCTTCCAAGGTTGTAAAGATATATTGAGTGATGGACTCAACTAGAGGATCTGTTGACTCACTCTGAAATTATGAAGTTTTGTTTCAAAAAGCAAAAAGCCTCCCGTGCTTCCATGAATACTGGAAGTCTCTTAGGCAGCACTGGGTATTTTGGTGTTCTCTGTGGTTTTCTATGGAAACAGGCTCATGGCTGTGACAGCTTTTTGGCACAAGTGTCACTAATAGCCGTAACTTTGGTTTCCATGTTTTTTTTCCTCACTGTTTATTGCAAACAATAGAGCAGGAATAATCAGAAATTTTAGCATGGGGAGCAGAACCAACAAAACACGCACCCTACAATGTCAATTAATCTGTCAGGAGACTTTGATTTGGAATTTTTTAGGCAGTAATGCTGTCTGTTACAGGGAATCGCAATGCTCACGTGACAAAGTTTTGTTGGGGCTTACAGGATAGCAGTTACAGCAGACTGTTCTCAGCTTTGTTGGGGGAGCTGAAGAAGCTGCTCTTGTGAAAGTGCATCAGAGCAGTCAGACATCGCTACTCACAGAGGTTTGGAAGGTCTAAACGGCAGCGTTTCAGTTGGTTCTGACACAAAGTAGTGTGAGCTGGCAAAGCTAAAGACAAATGTAGCTTATGTGGTGCTCCAAAGGCAGCTTGGAGAGAGGGGAAGGGAGGAGTGGGCGTTCGCTGTGTGTATGCTCGGTGCTGTGAGCTCTTGGCTCTGTTAGGTTACAGCTGGGAGCTTAGTGCAGAGGCAGGTGGGTCAGCTATGCAGGCAAATAACAGCGGCCCACTCAAGCAGCTCCGTGTTGTAATGGTGTGCGTTGGAGCAAGGGATGGCCATAAAGGAACTGAGAGGCGTGTGAGAGGAGTAGAATTACATACACAGAAATGAGTTACGCTAAATGCTGAACGTCTTTCCATTTCCCATTTTCATCTTTTAATTGAATTAATGTCTAGTAAATTAATACAGTGTGGGAAGAACTGTGGTAGACATCAGTGATAAAAGCCTGAAAAATTCTTGTGAGAAACAATGAAAGAGGAGAGTGTGAATGCCTGGGATAAGGGAAGGCTGACGAGAAACTGCAGTTAGATTTGTATCAGAAGAGAAGGCTGGAAAGCTCCTTTCCCAGGGGATGAAAGTCTTGTTTCTTCTGTAAATAGACATGCAGGTTTAGTGTTGCAACATCACCAAACGGCATTAACTTGGGCCTGCAGGTCGAGAGTGTTGTCCAACTGCTTGGGATCGGGAGCAGTGTTCTCTTTCCCAGCTGTGTGAATTCCTTGCTAGGTGAATTAGGGCAAAGAATGCTTTATGGTCTGCAGATAATGATCAAACGTAATTAATAACCTCTCTTTGCCACTCGCTTGAGATGACACTTTGGGCATGGAGCCTCGGTGCTGGCTGTAAGCAGCAGTAGACCTGTTGGAGAGTTACAGCTGTTTTCAAACAAATTTCTATATAAGAAAGAAAATGAAAAACCATCTGCGATGTTTTTTAGAATAACCCTCCTTGCGGTGTGTTCTGCAGTGCGTAGATAGACGGAAGAAGTTAAAGGAAGATCAGATATTTTGGAATCGGATCATACCAGCAACAGCTGAAAGTCCTTCAGCTGCCGCCCAGTCTCATGTGAAACATGGAGTCCTGTTCCTCCTCTCGGCAGCACGTCCTGCTGGCTCTCACTGTGTGTTACCTGCACTATCGGTTGCAGCACTGCCCATCCGGAAGGAGAAAGGAATTGATAATAAAGAAAATGCAGATAATGGAAGAACAGAGTAAAAGAAAGTTGGTTCTAGTTTACATTATGTAAACAAACAGCAACAGCACTGGAAACGGTTTTGAAACCAAGGCATGGTTAAACTGGAGCTGCTGTTCCTACCTGCTGTTGCTAGTGATGGTAGCTACCAGAAAGATAAAAGGAGTGGTGTCAGTGCATCATTTTTTGTAGGTATAGAAACCAGGTTCCCCACTGAGTGCTCCGGTCTGAAACCAGCACTGTGTTTGTTCTTGGAAGTACATTTGTACCACTGCCTGTGAGACCTGCTCCTGCACGGTTTGTGAAGTGCATCTGCTGAGCAGAGCTGTGCTCTGATTCTTGTTCTGTTTCCATCTAGGGCAGGAGAAGCTGTAGCTCTGCATGGACTGCACAATTGAAACGTGTTCCTTCTCTCTTAGTTGCCCCTCCAGCTGTGCCAGGGATATGATCTGGCTTTGTGTTAAGTGCAAGTGTGTGGCTGCTGTCATTTTAGAGGCTTCTTTTTAGATTAAAATAATGCTGTTCCTATTTTATAGTCAGCTAGGACCGTATGATGGGATTTATTCTTGACTAATGTTGATCTTACCTTCAGAAGCAGAATATTTACAGTACTGGGGCTTGCCCCTGTGGGTCTGCACGCAGCTGTGTGGCTCAGGTACCAGTGCTCATTGTATTTTACAGTAAAATTCATTACTTAAACTTTTGCCGTGTGGGAATGGCCAAGTCTCTTAGCAACAGTAACAGCTCAGGTTGCATAGTACTGTAACTTTCAGTTTGTGTTATTTCGTGTGCTTACATTTCTCATTCTGCACTGAAACTTTCCGCTGTGTGGTTCCAAAGGGACTCTGTGGCCACTTCTGATTTTCATGCAGGCTCACTGAGCCTTGTTTGGGTTACATGTTCGTGAAAGAAAGATCCCTTTTTCAAAACATGCAGGACACTGCCTGCCCACTGCTGATCTTTTTAATGTCAAACTCTGCCTGAACCTCCTCGAGGAATAAGCTGTTATGTCAGAAAAAGAGTTGCCTGGAACATAACAGCGCGGTGAGGAATGCATGAAGATGTGGAGGAGGACCTTTGCACTGCTTGGGAAGTGCTTGCTGCATTACACTGCTTCACGTGGGTTTTCTTAGATTCAACAATTGCTTGTAAGTTTTTGGGAAGTATTCCTTGGGGACTGAAGTCTCCCAGTGTTACAAACTATGGAGAAATTGGTTTGTTTTTTTGAGATGGGGAATGCCAACTTGCTTTACAGAGTAAAGCTGTGTATACGCACCAGACTGTGTCAGGCTGGTTTTTTAGTAGCCGTGTTTGAATGCTTTAATGTTTGGGTTTGGGGCTTTTTGTTTTGTTTTGTAATCAGTTGTTGCCTGTAGGTCATTCAGATGAATGGGAGTGGAGTTTTCCTGGCATTGTTCTGCTTATTAAAGTGGACAGTCAATCTGCCTGGAATACGACAACAGTGCTCTTAAGGTTTTATAACATCTGCATGGTGTTCTTACTGTCCGTTGTGACTTTCAGACCCATGATCTTAACCTTACAGTAAAGGTGTTAGGCAAGAAGCAAAAAGATTGGCAAGTAGGTAAGGCTGTGTTTCAAGAAACATTGTGTAACTAGTGATAGAACCAGAGGGAACGGCCTCAGGCTGTGCCAGGGGAGGTGCAGGTTGGGTGTTAGGATACATTTATTCTCCAGAAGAGTGGTCAGGCACAGGAATGGCTGCTCGGAGTGGTGGTGGAGTCACCATCCCTGGAGGTGCTCCAGAAACGTGTAGATGTTGTACTGATGGACACGGTTAAGTGGGGAAATATACCTGGTAGGTGGACAGCCGGGCTATGATCTTGGAGGTCTTTTCCAACCTTGGTCATTCTGTGACTCTAAGAAAATGCTTCGTGTGTGCTTGAATTGCTATCTTCCCAAGATAACGCTTAACTAGGAGTCCTATTAGCGAGCGTACAGAAAGCTGTGTGTGCTAACCACAGGCTGTTTGGTTCCTTGCAGGACTATGAGCAGTGGAACCCCCAGCCATCACTTGGAGATTGCAGCGTCACCATCCTTCTTCTGGGTGAGTTTGATTTTATTCATTTGTTTGCAGGATGTTTTTCTAAGCTCATGTGCTTATGTAGGTAGGTGGCAATGGACTGGACAGTAAACCAAGAACCACTCATACAAACTTGTAGGAAATTGTTTCATTCCTGTATTTACATGGCTGCTCTTAAGGTGAAGACATCCCTTCAGAAAAGCAATGTTTTACGATACTGCAGTGTAGTGGGGAGTGGATTTATGAAGATTCAATTCTGATTTGTGAACTTCATGATACTGTTGTTTTTGTAAAGGTTAATTTAACTGTACCCCGTGATGAAAAGTTACCCAGCAGCTCCTTACAGATGAAGCAGATTGTGTAGAACTCAGTTTATCTTTAAGTTGTACTTGGTTAAGTGCCCTGGTATCACATCTCATTCAGATTCCTTTCTCAGAAAGTGGGAACTCTGAATTTTTCCATTATTCTCTTTTGTCCTGTTGCCTATTGATGAATTTACCAATGAAGACTTTCATAATAGAAGGGAATATAAAGCGTCTGTGCAGGAAGCAGCCACCAGTCAGTGTGTATCATCTGTTTTTCCCTTTTGTTCACTGGAAAACAAAGCTTGGAGTTTAACGAGAAATTTCTGGAAAGTCTCATTTGGGGTTTTTCTGGTCTCCCGTGTACGTGTTGTGAAACGTGGCTGCAGCCTCGTTAGAGGGCACTCTTGAATAACGCACGGCAAGACCGCTGTTGGGCAGCATTCAGCACATCCTCTGCTGGGAAAAAGCAGTGCTGGTGGAGATGCAGCGTGCTGCTCCGGAGCACAGAGCTCGAAGCCCGAGATGGATTACCCTGTACGTTTCCCTATCTTATGATGCAAGGCAAGATTTACTGTACTGTGGGCTAACTTAAAGCTAGCACTGAGTTTGGAAGATAACAGCAATCTAGTAGATGATTCACTGTAGTTTTCCAACAGTGGATTCGTTTATTTAAATAATACCCCATAAACTGCCTTGATCCTAAACGTCTGTTCTTATGAGAACTTCTTTGTGTTCTGCTATTATCTTAAAAACAAAATCCTTTAGAAGCAGTAAGAAACTCTTCAGAATCTCTCGGATTTTGATCCCAGCCCTTACATGAGTTCTTTCCTGTGCCTTTGACGAATTGCTTCTTGTCTTCTTTCACTTTCCTTCTGCAATAAAGAGGATAATAATTTCTACCTTGGGAGAATTAGTCAATGTATAGAAATGTGCCCTGAAATTTCGAGTGTTGTAGATTTTTTTAAAATGTAATTAAGATGTTGAACAAAGCAGGAGTCAGGAAAGTTGAACTTAAGGCAGTGATTGCTAAAACTGCTTTGGTGCTTCTTCTGTTCTGGCAAGATTACAGAGCCAGATCATTTGCATTAGTTTTGACTTTTCTTGATGCTTTTCATTTTTGTGCAGGGAGAAACACTCTTTATATGTGGGAGTCAGATTGTCTGTAAACATAAACACAACCTTTGCTTTGCCCAAAACGTACCTTGTTTTGCTTTTATAAAAGCATACCAAACTGGTGTAACTTGAAACATTTTTCTGAGCAATTAGCTCTGAATCATACCTGCACTGGGTAGGCTTGGCTAGCTGAAGTGCACGTTTCCTATGCAGGAATGACGCCTGCAGCGCAGAAACCTCAGCAGCTTTAATATATTGTTTTACTTAGCCTGTAAATTCCCTCTTCTGTTTTAGCAACAGTGCTACCAGCTGGGTTCTGTGTAAGCACTTGCAGGTGGTGCTTGTGTGCCTCTGAAGAAGCATTGCATGGGGTGCAGTGTGCTGAAGGTCATGGAACGGGGTAGTGCCCGCTATGGGCAGGAACCAGTTCTCTGGCTGACTGACCATGTCCTCACTGGGACGTCTTCCTTCCAGCTGGTAACTGTGCCTCTGTCTGGCCAGGAGCTTCACGTCCCAGAGCACCAGCTGTGCTTTATAGATGGTAGAGACACCCCAAGAGCTTATCAAAACTAGAAGATAGTACTTTGCTTGATATCCAGAGTAACTGCATACTTCTTCCATGAACTCTGATGGTCATGAGGGCTCACTTCTCCAAAATAAAAATTAAAAATTAGTAATAACAACAATGAAAAGCAGTACTTGTCAGGCCATCTTTCTTCTCCTAGTCTTTATCTCTTTTTGCTTTTTCCCTTTCTGTCCCACTAGTGTGGCTCCTTGTTGGCAACGAGTGGTTTAAGGAAGGAGGGGAGGCTGTGACGTTCCTTTCCAGGAGTGCTTTGGTGTCTGTCCCAGCCAGATGGTCAGTGAGGAGGCAGCAGGGGCCGAGCTGAGACATGGGCCGTACGCGTGGCTGCAGATGGGAAACAGACAGGAAGAAGACAGACTTCTACCACCATAGCAAAAGGAACTTAAGATGAAATAGAATAAATCAGGACTTCCCTGGCAGAAAACAAAAGTTAGGGAGCCTGAAGTATTTTCATCTGTGGGGCTGGGGGATGTATTTATAATGGTTTTGAAGAAGCCCATTTCTTGTGATTTCTGCAAACAATATTAGGAAGGACGATTTGAAAGAGGAGTGTCAGCCAAAATCTCTGCCTTCTCAGTGTCGTTACTCTGTGCCGTGTGTAGATGCCCTCTTATGTTTTACTGCACATCCAGTATAGGAATTCTAAAAAATAATACTCGCCTTGTAGCTGATGACATTACAGAATGTGCTGAAGAAGAGCTGCAGCGTGCTGGAACAAGACGCTTTTCTCTAGTGTTGAGTAGCATCTCCTACAAATATTTCCTCACAGAACATTTCCATCAAACCGACAAGTTATTTTTATACTGATTTATGTTTTGGTCTTCGTCATTCCTTAGAGACTGGCTGGCGTTGTGTGCTGACGCTTGCATGGGTTAGCCAATGCCATCTTTGTGGCATGAGGCATCAAATCATTAGTAGATGCTAGTGTCATCTCTGTTCATGCTCTGCAGTCAGTTCCAGGTACCATCTGATTTCAATTAAAGAGATGGCTGCAGTTCATGGTCCCATCTACACTTGCAACCAGTGTCATACTTAAAATGTTCTGCCAAATCCTCCTTGTTTTCAGTGTGCCTCAGCAACAGCTTTTCTTTTGGGATCCAGAGACCAAACGCGTGTTTCTGGCAGTGTTTTGAGGATGGTGACTGCAGCTTCTTGAGCACCTCCTTCTCGTTAGTGCCCATGAAAGGAGTGAGGTTCTCATACAGCAAGTTGTTGTGTATGTCTCAGAAGGTGCTGCAGGAGGCATTGCTGTCTGACACGCTGGTAGGTAGCAACAACTGACGAGTTCCCTGCTTGAATATGAGTGAATATTAGCCCCTGCTAATAGAATTTAAGAAAAGAAGTAGAACATTCACTTAATAAAACACAGGAGAAGAACACAATGGGGAGAAAGCATAAGTTTAGGCCACCCCTCTGTTTAATGTAGTAATCTAAATGCAGCAACCGATCTTTTTCTTTTCCAGTAGGAGCAGTGTAGCTAGGAGCCCAGTGCTGCTAGCTGGCCGACTTGTCATAGCTGAATGCCAATAAGTAAATATTTTTAAGCAAAGCAAATGCAAAACTTCGGGGATATACTTAAAAAAAAAAAAAAAAAAAAAAAGACAAAAAAAAGAACAAAACCAAAGAAGCTGTTTTGTGTGCAGTGTCCAGAGTGATTTAAAAATGCTCTTGCTCCATGCCTAAGTAAATGGTTGTTTCAGCCAAATAAATCTTTCCTATTGATTTATTGCACCAATTTAGATATAAGCCCTCTGTGCAGGATTGTCAGTTCAACAGAACAGCTTTCTTTCTCCTTTCAGATTTAATCCACATGTTGTTGTATCAACAGAGCCTTTGTCTCTGCTCAGTTGTAAGTTGGCCTTTTTTATTAAAAAAAAAAAAAAAAGTGAAAACACATGTTTTTTAATAGCACTATTACATCTATTACAAAAGAGCATAAGATGACATATGGGAGAGGTGACCATCAAATGGTGGCTGTGATGTGTAGTAACTTCAAAGTGTTGCTGCAAATGAAAGAGTGAGAGTCGAACCTTTCACCCCTCCCCGTGGAAAACAGTGACAGGAGGAGGCAGCATTATCTGTACCCAGGATTTCCTAGTTTTTTCCCAGCTTGTGCAGTGATGCTAAACATGCTCTCTTTAGCTAACTCCAATTTCCTTCCTTTTTTTAAAGGGGGACTGACCCAGAGGTGTATGTAATTCGCATTTCCTTCCTTCCTGACACCCTCCCTGCAGAGAATTTCTTTCTTGGACCCCTCCTGTTTTTCAGGTGGGGGAGAGTTACTCTCAGGAAACTCATGAGTTTGTTATTATTTCTATAGTGGGTTTCATGAGAAAACATTTATTTGAGTACCAAAGCTCACGTAGTACCTGCACGTGAGTTCAGAAGTGAATGCTGGAGCTGTTTGATAAAGCACTTCATTATATCTTTTGCTTGGACCTTATCATGCAATTAACGTCGCGCAGCATCATGAATTACTTCTGAAGATTTACTTCGGTCCATCCTGGCAGCTCGGTGGGTTGAATGCAGCCAAAGGCAGAACAGTTGCAACTTCTGTCTCTTTGGTGCTGGCTTCGTTCCTTCCAGCTTGGCTAGGTTCCTGGCAGTCTTCACCATCTCCCTCCTCTTTCATATGTCAGCACAGCAAATCCCACCTCAGTGTCTGTATCATTATTTGCCGTAATGTGAAAAGAAGCTAGAAGTAATGACTACAATGGGAAGCAATTTCTCCGGCATCTGAAAAATGTGGCACGGTCCTATTCTACATCTAAAAGTTATGGAAGTTGACCACTGTTCTTAACAGCAGCTAGCCATTATTACTTCTCTCTAAACAACTTAGAACTTGAATCTTTCCAGAGCAGTAGGAAATGAAAGGGGTATTCAGCTAGCAGGAACAATTTCTTTGTATGTGGATTTTGCATGGCATTGTACTATGTTGTGCTTTCATCTAGAATATCCTTGGGTAACCTCATCCATCTTTGAAGTTGGCCTTCTGTGAGCAGAGGATTGGCCTGGAAACCTCTAGAGGTCCTTCTCTGACGAATTTATTCAGTAATGCTGTGCTCTGGTAGAGTTCTGGCAAAGATGCTTCTTTTGGCTTTGCTTATATCTCCTTTCATGCTCCACAGCTTTCATCATGTTCTCATCACAAGCAGTTCTTTAAACTGAAGTGATGCGTAAACATCAGGGATGGTTTCCAAAGTGTAACACGAGTTTCCTTCCTTCATAGTTCAGACTGTTTTTAGACGGTGCCATATTCAGATATGAAAATTCATTTTTTTAATTGTTTTTTATTACAGCGATCCCCTTATTTTTTTTCCTCAGACACAAATGTTACCATGGGGCATAGCAAGGGGTGATTTTCTTAAAGCTACTGGATCTTGTCCTAAGGTCAGCTTTGTGCCTTTGCTCTATTTCTTTGTTGGGAAGGGAAGACAAAGAGAAATGAGTCTTGCTACTTGGCATTTATGAAACTACATTGTTGCTGCTTTTTTGAGAGAGGTTGTTGCGTTTTTTAGTTGAAAATGATGTTAAGAAAAATATTTTTAAAATAGATATTGGTACCTATTATTCAAACACTTTAGGTTGTAATTAACATTTTGCTGTACCATATTTTGCTTAAAATTTAAGCAGCTGCTTAAGCGCTTGGAGCAGTAGTTAACTTAATAACGTGTCTTAGTAACTCCGAAACTGAACGCTTGACACAGGAATGCTGACAGCTTGTTGGCTTGCTTCGATTTACTATTTTGCTCTGAGGGCAGAACAGGCTGGTGGGACAATTAGATAGAGTTGCATACACCAAATGTGTTATTTCTCACATATGTACTCGAATCTGAATTTGACTAATCTTGTAGCTCATGCTTGCATGTTCAGTCTTTAACCTCTCTGTTTAGATTGCCAACATGGTGCCAATTAGTGGGACTGTGATGTGGACACTGAGGAATATAACTCACTTCAGATGGGTTACCAAACAGCTAGCAGATGTTAAGCTAATGGTTTTTGGCTACTACCAGCCTGACTTGGATTTCAACCCAGAGGTGAAAGAATTTATTTCTCTCCCATTACCATTTCCCTTGGGCCATATTGTCCCTAGCGTTGAAAATTCCTTTAACTTAACTCGAGAAGATGATGTAAATGTTCCCCTCGCCCTTAAACCTGTTCTCACGGTTCCTTGAGTGTTCTTTATTTTAAGTTGTCTTGTTTGGTATTATACTGGTAATCGTTTTCTTTTTCTTTTTCTTTTTTTTTTTTGTGAATGAAAAATGTAAACAAAATGTAAAACCAAAGTTCTTAATAACAGAAGGCTGTGCTGAGGTTCAGTGGCAGTTCGTGTCCTTTACATGCAGCTACACCTCATGGATGTGACAAAATGCCTGTCTTACGACTAGTATTGTATAGCAAAGGCCACAGAGAATGGTGAGCCTCGCTTGCCTGGGATCTTGCTTTGTTTTGTTTTCTTATTGCTAGGCATTATGTTCTGAAACCCTGTAAAACATCTGTAACTGCAAGGCCCATAGTTCTTATTCTAGGGTTGAGTCAATGCTGAATAACTAACAGATTCTGCAGCTTCTTCAGTGTGATTTCAAGCAAGAGTCAGTATTTGTTACTCAAGAGGATTTAAAATATGGTGCGAAACGCAGTGTCTTCACTGAGAGCTTTAATCACTTTCATTTTCTTTGCTGTGCTCTTTCAAGTGATGAGTATGATAAGGAGATATCTGTCCATAGAGCCTTATTAGCTTCAGGAACAGAGGCAGGCTAATGAAGTGGCAGGCCAGACAGTTCTGGATGTTAGGAAACAAAATCTTACAGTCGTTTGTAACTACATACACTCTTTCAGTATCTAAGTCCATAAGATGCAGCCTTTTTCTAGCTGTTTCATTGCCTTTCTCTGCCTGCAGTCTTCTAGGAAGCTCTGTACAAAAAATCACTCTTTCTCCCCATTCTTTCTTTTCAAGAGATTTAAGAATCGCTGATTATCATGTCTGTTCTCCTATGTGTTTTAGTGTTTAGCTTCAGGGAGGCACTAAAATGGTATATCAAGTCATAGGTTATATAAATTAGAAAGAGAGGCTCAAACTCATAAGGAAATTGCGTGGTATCTTAAAGCTAAAGATCAAACAAGGGAAACAACTGTTAGAATCCTCTAAGATTCAAAATTTTGCAAACTTGTAGATCAGAAAAGGATAGAATAATACAAAGCATGCAGCTCTTCAAGTAGAAAACAGAATTGGAGAAAATTGGCATCCCATCCTCTTAAGCACCATGAATAGCAGCTCTGAGTGACACGTAGGCAGGAGACAAGAGGAGAACACTTTCAACTTTCTTCTGAGAATTGTGCAGAACTTGGTGCAAAGTTTTACTACTGGTGGCCCCCTGTAAGTGTGAACACAAGCGTACTTGTACATCCTTGCAGAAGAAATCCAAGCCAAGAATAAGGAAGCTTGTTAAAAAGAGACTGAAAGGAGCAGAGGAAAGGATGAGATGTTTGTAGGTGGTGTGAAGATTATGTAAAAACATTGTACTGCAGAGCAAATGCCCCAGCCCTATCAAAAGCTGAGGGAGGGAGAAAAACCATGATGTGAAACAGCAGGGAAGAAAGGCTTTGGTTTGAGGCATCCTTCCAAAAGCTGAAGTCATGACCAAGTGAGAATGATAGAAAAGAACAAACACTTTGAAAGGCCAAAAACTTAGAAGAACAGCTTTCAGTAAGTATAAAAAGTAGCAGTTCTTTTCCAAATGTGTTGGAAATAAGATGGTTGTCTAAAACTTTGCCTAGACCTTTAAATACTGATGTGTGAAAGAATCACTTGGAGAAGGTGGAATTGAAAGCGAAATTAGTTCTGTGGCATCTATGTTCCTCATGGTTTCTGCACCAGAACCAGTCTCAAACTGAGCTACCACAGCAAGATTTAAGAAAGCAGTGAAAAGTACTGAGCTGTGGGGACCAGATGTTGTTACAGCACAGGAGAGATTCAAGGGAGAAATTGCTGAGTTATTAGCACTTTCACTGAAAGCATCCTCAACCCCAGCAAACAAAAGATAGGGCTGGTATGATGCCAGCTTGGAAAAGGCTTCCAGGGAGGCTGTGGAACTGCATGCTGAGAAATCTAGCTTACTCTAGTGGGCAGTTTCATCCAACCAATAATATAGATCAGAATTATTGGGCATATGATAAACCTTTTATGAGCATGAAGGAGTCCACATGTCTTTTGTAAAATGAGTTTGACAAATCAAAGGACTGGAAAGGCTAATCGAACACCTGGATTAGGATGTTCCAGTATACACGGTATCTTCAGATTTTCAGTTTCAGACGGGGTCCTTTGCCACAACTTCTAAAGAAACCAGTCTTTCGTGGCGTGAGAAAGAACGTTATTCAGTTGACTGATTAAAAGGGAGAATACATGTAGCAGTGGTAGTTGATAGAGTGGAGGGAGCTTACAATTCCTGCAGGATTCTTCAGGAGACCTGTGCTGTTTAGTCCGCTCACTCCATAACAAAAAGTCTGTACATCAAATGGAAGCAGGAAGTTCAAAAGATGCAAAAGGAAATAGTTCGCATGATGCTTAAAATGGAGTAGCTTTTGAAACAAGACTGTAGTGGTGAGAGTTTGCATGAAAGTGTTGGACGCGTTCTTGGAAGACTGATCTGCAAAGCCTAGTTCGTACCAAGACCTGGCACAGGGAAATCATAAGCCATAATTTGTTGCAAACTCTAGGAATGCGTTGGGCAGTGTAACTGCCTGGTGCTCTTCTTAAACTGTAGACTGCTAACCGCTGTGCAAGATGTCATACTGAAGGGCTGAAGATGCAATCTGAGTTGGCATAGCTTGACTTTGGTTCCTTGTTGCTTTTAATCACGTTTGGCTCTATCTGTACCTGTCTGTTCCAGCTAACCGCTCTCCTCTCAGATACTCCTACAAAATAAATGAAGTATGCTCTTCAAGAAAACAAAGTTTTTTTGTGTTAGTTGTTTTTGTGAAATATGTTGAGTTGCCGTGAGTGTGACTGAGTTTATTGTGTTTGCCGACAGACTTCTTGGACAGAAGATGGAGCCGCTTCTTAAGCACTTCCATATGTGCTCAGCTATATTCTTCACCTAATGTAACTGGTGAAAATAAATGTGTTTAAAATGATACTTTCACATATTGGTAGGGAGTTAAAAGAACAAGAAAATGTTCCAGATCTGTATTTGTCCCTACTGTGGTTCAGAAGAAGGCTGTGTCAAGCCCTGCGAGGTTTTAAGCAACCTACTACTTTGTCTCTATGGATTTGATGGCAAATTAGTTGAGTACAGTACTCCTGACATTAGAACACAGAAGAACACTTGAACATTAGCAAGTTTTTTTCATTTATAAGTGAGTTGTTTGTTAGAAGTGGGGAGAACAATCCTGGCTCTGCCAAGTACATGCTAGGCGTATGCAGCCCCGTTGGCCTCAGACATAACGTGTTGTCAATTTTGTTTTTATTTAGGGCAGATTTGCAAGCTGGTGTGTTGATAGAGACATAAGGGAGTGTGTGATATTTCCCATCTGTGTAAATTTGGTTTCCTATGGGCTGTGTTGCACAGATGGTATGCTTTTATAGGGCTTTTTTATTTCACACTTGAAGCTGAAGAAGCCAGGTTAGAGGAGATGTTCTATATTGATTTTGTCACTTGGAAACTTGACAGAACTTTGCTGGTAAAGGGTTAAGCAGCAGGACAGAATGGTCGCCTCTGTCTTTGGAATCACCCCCTGAATCTTCTCAGCAGTTCCCATTCAGCACATAGAACTCAGGTTCTGTTTGTGGAATTGAACCATTTATCACTGAAGGAAGAAGTCAGTGGGAGCCCTGACGTGAAGTGTTATCTCCCTGCCTTCTGCTTGGAAAAATACTTGCACATAAATGAACATTTTGGCAATTGCTCTAATTTTGTCTGGTTTCTAGTTCCCAGCTTTTCTGTCACCACTGGAAATGAACGAAATAGGAACAGTTGGGTGAGGTTTGAAGAGCTCAGGATCAGGGCAAAGTCTGTAGCCTTTATGCACAAGAAGAAATTAGTTCTTGACTCCTGCAGGATGTGTGAGGTAATTTGTGATGCTTGGGGAGCCTGTTGGTTATTCCTGGCCAAAACTGCTGATGTCTCCTTAATGTCTCTGTAAAAAGTATAGGAAGAAGAATTGAGGCAAGACCTCATAACACTGAAGGCATTGGGGATACTCTAGAAGTACATATTCTTTACTGATGCGTGGTCACCCTGTGATAGTGTGTCAAGATTATGTGTAACTTTGCCTAGGTTGAAAACAAAGAGAAGGCAATAATCAAAATATAAATTCGGATGAGAATTCAGGTTCATTTTGTAACTTATTTTTGTGACTCCAATTAAGGGGAGCTGCACAGTGTTTGTTAGAATTCAGTAGGCTTAGAAGGAAGGGTGTCTGAGTGGCTTGGAAAAGCATCCAGAAAGGAAATAGTGCTAAGAGCACAGCTTATTACAGTGGGATGGGAAGGATGGCTGTTGTTCCAGGGCTGCAGGAGGCAAGCTCAGGTACCGCAGAGGAGCTGCTGATACAGGTGCTGCTTGTGAGAAGGGGGAAGGAAGCTGGATAATGTGTTTTTCCATCCCTTGGCTGACAGCGACTTACAGCTGGAAACAGAACTCCATTGCCAAAGGGAGCAGGAGGGGGCAGAAGGAGCACAGATTTAGGCTTATAGCCCTGGCCTCTGTTCAGTCTTTATAAAAAACAGTAAGAGCGGACTCTGAGTTCTCCGAGAGCTCCAAACTTTGTTCCACGGTCAGTATCTAATCAGGAATTTAGGCATTTTGGCACATGCTGTGGAACTTGGCTGCGGGAAATCTCTTCTGCAGTAGTTACTCTCTTGTGACAGCCGTAGCTGAGGCTGCAAAAGAGAGTCCAGGGTTTTTCTTCAGTTTACCAACTCAACGATTTTTCTCAGACTCCTCTTTGCTCGAAGGTATAAATCTTTCAGAAATACTATCACAGAAATCCTCTTATCTTGTCCACAGTGTTTACCATGTGACTGTAGCCCCATCTCTTAGATGTGCCTCCAAAAAATAGCAGAAATTGAAACTAGTCTTGGAAGCCACCTCAGAAGAAATTATTCCTGCTGGTGAACCTTAGAGGTATTGTCCTTTACCAGCTACAGGGACTTTAAGAGTGGACATTTAAATGATTAAAATAGTAGTTTCCTCTCCTGCAAAACATTGTCCACCTCTGTTTGCATTTTAACTCCTTTAAAAAGGTATTAGTCTTTGCATTCCGACTTTCTGTACTGTGTTACAATTATCTCTGAAAGGCAGAATCCTTGCAGAATCACAGCATCCCTCTGTAAATGTCCCCTGCTACCTCTTTGTCCATTTGTGTGCTTAGAAGGGAATTCTGATAGGAACTGAAAATCTGTATTGCAGTATCTTTTTTTGGTGATCGTATTTTGGTTTCAAGTCTTTCTTTTTGTTTGCTTGGACTGAAGTAGTAGCTGGGAGTGATGAGCAATTTCAGCAGTCTCCATTAGCTTGGTTTCCTTGCAGCTTGTTGCATTCTTACTGCCTACTTCTTCCCTGTTCCAGTGTTTGATCGTAGCCTTATTTGCGATTTCCCAGATCTGTAAGCAAGAGGGAATCTGCTCACGGCGCTCCCTGGGCTCAGAGCATGCGGTGGCTGGGACACTTAAAGAAATCCAAGTTTCGCCTTCTAACCATTCTTTACGAAGTGTTTGCAAATGAGGGTTTTTCTGTGCCATTGACTCAGTCTAAGTGAGGAGATGTTAATGAGAAGAGCAAAAACACATCCTGGTATGGAAAACGCACATTTCAGAAATGGAGGAGATAATTATGAAGGAATTCTCCAATGCAATCAGTTGAGCAATTTCCATCAAGAAAATATACTCCTAGATAAAGTTTCATGAAATTACAAGCAGTTTCAAATCAGAAGCACTTTGCATTTGTATTGTTGGAGTTCTTAAGTCTGGTATGGAATCCTGTTAGGCTTTTCTAGAAGTGGCAGGACCTTGGAATCAACCAGCTTTGTGCTTTGACTGCATTCACGCTTTCCAATATTTGCCTTCAGCTGCGTGTTGATGTAGTTTTGTTTTGTGTGGCTTGTTGTTGTTTATTTAAATAGGACCCAAAAGAGGCTTTGCAGTGACCAGCCCAGCAGAGCTGCAGCGCAGCAGTGCTCTGAAACCTGCTCCTCTTCCCACTGCCCAGAGTGAGGAGAGCCTCTGTGCTTGGCTGAAGTGAGAGGAGAAGACTCCTGCCTGTCTCTGAAAGGGGACTGAATGCAGACACCTGCTGTGCCCTGCAGAGCTGGAACCCCAGGATTCATAGAGTCAGTGGAGAGAAGTTTCTAGGGCAAGATTCAGATTATCCCAAAGTGCTTCAGCTGAGTAATCATTTAGAAGTGCATCTGACCTTTTAACCACAGGAGCAGCCTTAGGCGACCTGGCAGGCTGTGTTCAGCCAGGTGAGACAGAACCCACAGCATCACGGAAGTGCTAGGGAAGTAGGGGAGGAAACAAGGTAACATGTCCTGCCAAAATGGGAGCCTGACTACAACCAAATAGAGGTGTTCCTGTTCAGATCTTGCTATGGAGCACTCAGTTGTGAAACTGCTTTCAGGAGCAAAGTTCTTGAGCCTGCTTCACCCTTTTCTTATTTGTTTTTGTCTTGGATTGCATTTCCTGTGTCATTGTTACAGTCCTTTACAATGAGCTGTCTACATTTCACTATGGACAAGCTGAACTTTGCCTGCCATATGTAAGAAGACATTTGCCAGAACCCCCCGAAGCAACATGGTGTGCGAAGCAGTTTTCTTCCGCTGTCTCCTATCTGTGCTTACACAAACCCCACAGGGATACAGTTGTACAATCCTGTGCAGCAGGAGCGAGGCCAGATCCCTGCTGACCCTGTTGCCCTGAGGAAGGGGTGAAAGACTGTGGAGAATACAACAGGAGGCTGCAAAATGCCGTGATTACAGTCTGTTTCAATCTGCACTGTGCCTTCTAGAGATGCATCCAGCTGCACCAGTGCAGAGACACCAAATCTCCTGAATTCTTCTGTTACTTAATTTCACAATTATATCAAAAGCATGAAGGTTGTGTGAAACGTCTGTTTGACTTTCCTTTCTTGTTCAGTGGCAGTTTTGCAAGCAGAACTTGAAAGCTGCTCTGTTTTTCTCCAGTCCAGTTTTACCAGTTGGCTGAAATGGAGATCAGAATCTTCCTTTCTTAGCTCTGCATCGCTGAAGGTCAGTACATTTTTGGAAATAAGGGTTGTCTGGAGTTCCTGATTCACACAGGCTTGGAAACGTTTGCTCAGTACTGCTGGGTGCGCTGTGCAGTTGTTAGCACAGCTTTGTCTGCTCCTGAACTGCAGGGTGCGTTGGAAGCAAGCAGCTTATCACAGTGTGTGCCCTGCTGCCCAGCTCCATGGAGAGCCCTTGACCAAACAGCTGTGGGAGGTTAAAAGTATATCGCTCCCCAAAGTCCTTTCCAGGCATATATTGTCATTGTTCTTATAATTGGAAAGGATTTAAATGACAATCCATGCTGGTGGCATAGTCTCAGCTCTCCTATTCATTTTGTATTTATTACCTCCTTTAGGAACAGCAGCATTAAATTAAGAGGAATGTGCATCATTATTTTCCTCTGTACAAGAGACTGAGACCTCCTTTTCCATTGTTTTGGGCAGTAGGTTAATAATAATGGTAAAAAGGATACAGGGCTCAGCAGATTCATTTAACTGAAGCCTTGCTCCATATATATTCTGTATTTGCTTGAGCAGATGACCTGGAGGTGTTCAGCATTAGGTGTTAAAATAAACAACCGGCTACTGTGTTTTCTTTCCTACTGATAGCAGAATTTACCCCACTGTCTCTGTAACTACTGCAGAAATGAATGTAAAGGAGAGTCTGTTGGCTCTTAAAGCCTTCACCAGAACTGCTGGCATTCGTGTCCGAGTTCTTTGGAGGTGTAGCTGTAGGCAGCAAGCCCAGTCTTCGTGACACCGCAAAGGCAGGTCTTGCTGGTGCTTTTGAGAACGATCCATGCTCGTGTTCTCCCTGAGAACAGTTCATAAATGTACATATGGCCAAAGAGCAATGACGTGAACAAGGCTCTCTGTCTGCAAAGTGAGGGGTGTTTGTCTGGTAGGAGGGGACTTATGTAAGTCTGGTAAAGAGACGTGATCACATTTTTCTTTGAGTTGGATGTCCGACTGCAACACTACACGTTCCATTTGAAAATTTGCAGGTCTTGGATTTATGTCAACTGGAGTCCCAAGTATACAAAAAAATCAACATGTTTTGGGAAATCTTCAAACCTGTTCTCAAATTCCTTTATCAAAATGGAAAGCACGGCTGCAGATTTTTCGCTGCTCACGGGACTGTGTTTAGCCACAGTAGTCGTGGTTTGAAATACGGCACAGTTAAGCTGATTTCCACCTTGAAGACTCAAGCTGGTCCCAGCTGGCATGGGCTGCGTGTGGCCGGTGGCCTCAGGTTGGACATACCTGGGTTAGATCAAATAGGAGTTACTTTTTCATGCATTAGATGAGTTATGGAAAAGTGATGCATAGTGGTGTGTGCTAGAGGCTTTGTGAATCTAAAACAACTGAAGAAATTAGTAGGAGAAAGTTCCATCAGAGGCTTCTACAACACAGCCTCCATCTCAAGTTCAAATTCCTGTGGTGGAAGTCTGTGTCAACCAAGTGTCACTTCACACCCTTCCCATCTTAACTCCGTCTGTTTCTGCTGCTGTCCACCTCTGGGAGCACGATGCTGGATAGAGGATCTGCTTGTGCTCCAGTTTCTGAGGGCAGCGCATGCACTTCTGTCCAATGAGTGCCTTCAGTGGCCAGCAGCTGTCCCAAGGGATGGGTGATTCTGGGGAGCACTCAAATAAGGAGATGGCAAAACACGGATCAGAGATGCTCAAGAGTTATCTGTGGGTGACAGGAGCTCCTATTACCCAAAGCGCTGTCTATTTGGTGAATTCCTGTTAAGCTGGTGGGTAGTCTCAGGCTGAAGAGCCTTGCTGTGAGCAGAGCCCATCCAGCTGCCCTAGAAGGCTGATGGCAGCTTGGCACAACGAGGCCGGGGCCACATCTCTGCGTCCTCTTCTGTGTCTCTGGCCTGGCTGCTGAGATAATTGACTCTCATCTTCTTAGGAGGCTGCATGCGGGGCTGATAAATTCAGCGCCTATGAGAGGGGAAGAATGTTTAAATTGGGCGGTGTGGTTGTTTGCTGTGGGATAGTCCCTTGATAAACTGATCGCCTGCTTGCTAAGCTCCTGCTTGTTTGGGTGCTGTGGCCAACTCCTGCCAGTCAGCCGGTGAAAGGAAGCTTCGGCATTTGTTTTAACCTGCAGCAGCATCTGAAACTGCTCCGATGTGGCAGTGCGAATGGCAGGAACGCAGCAGGCCCACCCAGTGCCTGTGACCTTCAGTGCCGGGAGGTGCTCGCCTTGCGTCTGTGCTCCTTACGGTTTGGGAATCTTCCTTAGGAAAAAGCTGCTGGCACTTCTGCTGCACTTCAGGGAACTGGAATGAACTGGAAAGGATGCTACAAAGACAGGGAAGCACTTTGGCCAACCAGCCATTTTCAGTGTTTCCATTGCTACCATCTGTCCTTGGAAGAGAGTCGCTTCTCTCCATGTGTGTCTTCAAATGTTCTGTTCCTCTCGGGGTTTTTTTTCTTTTTTTTTTTCCTTTTAATCAAGTTCAGACCTCTTGTTTTCCCCAAACGCTTTATTCTGTGTGTCAGTTTTCTGCTCCTCAAGTATCCCCAGTGAATTCTGCCTTACAAAATCTGTGGACATAAATTGACCCATCATTAATGCAAAAATAAAATAACAATGAAGGGACACTCCCAGATCCCTTTTGGTCTTTGGTGTGGTCTGTCTCAAGACCATATCCCTGCTAGTGAGGGACTTGGGGCCTGTATGGGGCAGTGCTTAATGGCAGCACCACAGATCCAGTGGTGAGGTCACGGTCTTCTCTTCACAGAAATCGGATCTGGAAATTGTCTTAGTAACACGTTTTATCCATTTCCTTGCCATTGTCTGATTCTTTCCTGCAGTACATTTGTTGGTGGTATGCCCAGTCTCTCATAAAATACCCACGCAAAAGCGCTTCCACCGATTCCCTTAGGAATAATTCCCTATATTGATTCTCACTCCTGAAGGTTTTTTTCCCAGCCACTGAGCCTACCTTTTGCTCTTGCTTCATTTTGCTGCGGCCTTGCTTGCCTCTTGGAGTTCTCCTTGGTGTTACACATCGGTTCTTCCACTGCTGAGCCTCGTGCCGCTCAATCAGCCCTCCCAGCGCTGTGGCTGATCCAGCACCCTGCAACCTCAGCTCCTAACCTGCGCCCAAGGGCTTCCTGGTCCCCGGCACGTCTGCTGCAAGTACCCCGTGCACGGTGCCTCCCCGATAAGAAGGCACCAAGATGTCCGAGGGTGCATCATCACGTAGGACAGCACAGCCCGGCAGGCAGTTGAGATCTTCTCAAGCAGTTCCTCATGAGCAGAGCAGAGCAGGCATTTCTGTGTTTGCGTTGCTGTCTTCTGCGAAGCGCCGCACGTGCCTTTATGCACTGAGCCATTCTTGCTCATTCTTCTCCATTTATTTTTGTGCATTTTTCCAACGTACATTTAGTGTACATTTCTTTTTTTCCCCTCCAGCTTCCTTTATTTAACTTTTGTAAGCCTGAGGTTACGCAGGGTTCTTCAGCCTTACTGACTTCTGCCAAAACATTTGAATGAGGATAATCTGCACAGGTTTTTAATATTCTTACCAGTTGTTTGGAATTATGTAGAAGTGGAGCCAAATTACAGTATCTTCCCAAAGGCATCTAAATAAATGATGGCTGTGAGCTCTTCTGTAATGTCAAAAGACATTTTACCTGAATTTTGTACGTTCATGAAAAAGGAAATGTAATCCTTCCGGTTCGTCGCAAGGTGTGTTTTGAGCCTGTCTGTGGTTCTGTCATCGCTTTAGAAAACAAATCCTAAATGTTTTTAACTCTGTGGTTTGCCGCTGAATTGAGCTATTGATACACTGCTATGTCGTATTTAGGATTACGCAGCCAAATCACCTCTGCTTCCCCTTTTGTTCATTTTACTAGTCCGTTTGATTTCTGCTACATAAGATGCACCTTTCTTAATGAGCGCTAACAGTTGAGATTATCTGCATAAGCTGTGTGGCACACTGGAACTAAATGTTGGTACTTTGCAGGGCGAGAATTTAGCTGTTGTAAAAGGTCCTGAAAGGACAGAGGGTGACCAAGGCAGTTCGGTCTGTGGGAGCGCTGGGGTGGTGTGCGGTGAGGATGCTCAGCACCTGAGAGCTCTTGCTCAGCAGCTGCACTCTGTAAGGAGGGGGGTGTGGGTACGTGTGCTCGTGGGGGAGCAAGGTTTGTTCTTGTTCTGTGCTGGGAACCTCCAAGCCTGGGCTGATGCACAGGAAAGCTGCCCCCGGCTTGTTCTCACTGGGTTTGCGCCCACAGGAGAGCTAACGCATGTTTGCTTGGTGAAAATGCTCTTTCTTTGGAAGGAAATACAGAGCCTCTGTCATGTAAGTGACTTTGAAGTTCCCAGTTTGAAAAGAGTGATGCAAGCCCTTACTGTTTCTGTGCCAGGCTGTCAGAGCCCTCAGCAGCCAACAAGGCCCATTGTTCTCCGTGTGCCGCTGGCACCCAGCGCGGCGGCAGATGGGGCGCAGCAGTGAGCGCCGTGCCCTGCGCCCCGCAGCGCCGCCATGGGGGGGAGCGGCTGCTCCCACCTGGCTGAGGGGACTGGAAGGTCTCCACCACATTCCTGAACGGAGCCGGCTATGACAGCGACTGCAGCTTTCAATAGCGCCATCATTAAATGCTACTTTAAAACGGGAGCTGGTGGGGTTTTTTTGCCTTTCACATACCCTCCCCTTCTAGAAACAGTAATACCACCTTCTGTTAATTCCTACTGCTAATTCTAAGGAAGAAGTTGTGTTGAAGCCTTGTAAAGGCTGTCCGTACAGTTTTGAAACCCTCTCTTTGGTTGCACTGCTGTTTCCCGCGCAGCTGGGACAGTGCCTTACACATGTAGGATGCGCCCCATTTCTTATTCGATTCTTCTGCCAAACAAGTGAAAGTTGACACGTGCGCAGCAGCAACATCCTGAGCTGAAGCTTGAATGAATATCCCCAAACCTACATGCAAATCGTGAACGTTGGTGAGAGCAAACAGTGTGACGTAGGGGTAACAGCTGCAGCTCTGACCACGTTTCAGTAACACTGCAAAGTTTCCGTAGCGCTCATAAGCATGTTTTTGTGAGCATTCTGCTAACAGTATCCAGTTTTTACTCACTGGGCACAGCGATAATGTAATAATGGTATTTTTGGAAACACGTTATATGTGCAGTTATTTCCAAGCCTGGAAATAGTTCTTAGGAGTGATCTTGGGGTGAAATCCTTGCAGAAAAGAAGCCAATTGCATGCAGTGTTCTCAGGGGCCAGACAAATGAGTTGGTACAGTTTTTAGTAACAGACTGTGAATGAGATCCAGAAAAGTCCTTTCCTGGCTGGGACGTTTGTGTTAACCGAAGGATTTCCAAGGAATGCTCCGGGAAGTCATTTCAGGATACGTAAAGCATCGCAGCCTGGAAAGGGTCTCCATGTATGTGGTTTTAGCAAGGGCAAAAATCCTGGCTTCTCTGAGCTCGTGCAGAGTAGAACATAATGTTCTCTTTAGAGGAAGGCTGCTTGGAGAGCAGCTGCTTCGCCTGCTGCAGTGCTCGGTGAGCGCTGCTGTGCTTCTGGAAGGAGGCAGAATTTCTTCTCGGAAGTCGAGCTGTGGTCTGAATGCATTCAGCTCAGTGTGTGCAGTCGTGTACCTACAGTCGTGGTAAAAAGACTGCACAAAACCAGCACTGTGCTGGAAGAGCAATTTCAGACACAGGGCTGGGAGGGACCTCCAGAGATCATCCAGTCCAGCCCCCTGCAAAGCAGGCTCCCCAGACCAGGTGTCGCACGTTTTCCTTTCACAACCTCCTTCCTGTTGGAATAATGAGTGTTTGGCTTGAACACTGAATGGGATGGGGGTTACTGGTGAGCAGGCACTGTCACTCAGCAGCCCTGCTGTGAGAGATGTGCTGGGAGTGCCCTCTCATCCCTTCTCCATGTGCATGGCAGTAGCTGCTGCTACTGATGAGCGCTGTGCTCTTTGGAGGTCTCAGTTGTTCACTGAGCTCCAGTCATGTGTAAATCTATTATGGAATTAATTGTGTGAGCGTGTGTTCACCCCTCTCCTGTGCTCTTGTGGAACAGGGGGTAATCTGGCAGCTCAAAGTGTATCAGAACACTTTTTTCTGTGATACACCTTTAAAAAGCTTTCAAACTTTCAACTGCTAATTTTGCCTTTAATCTATGAATGTAAAGTTGGCTTCTGGTTTAATTTGGGGATTTCTTTAGGCTGCCAGTTGATAATTGACTGTTTCCTCTTCTTAATTACCACAGCAGTTCTTCCTGCAGTCAGATCACCTTGACACCTTCACATACTGCCCACACGTCTTAGTTTAATCCATGCACCACTTAGTGTTAAGTGTTGCACTGGTTTGCTGAGGAGAATGAGTCCGATGGTAGGTAACCTTACTTCTTCTTGAAGTGGATCTCAAAGGCTGCACAGAGACCTGCTCGTTGGGAGGAGTTGGACTCAGTGACCATTAAGGGTCCCATCCAGCTGGAGCGATTCCATGATTCTGTGAGACAAGCATGGTGGGACTGAATCACCAGGAATGAATGAACAGGTCTGTAACAAGCCAACGCATGAGGGATGCGCCAACATTGTGCTTATGTTACATCCCTGTTTTCTGAAGGCTTTTTCTTTTTCATTATAAACACGAAAGTAATATATTAGTCTAGGCCAATGGAAAACTGTTGTCTTACTTTGACTATTCATTTATAAATGTATAAAATGGCACTTGATTTCCATGTTGGTTAAGGCTGATCAAAGCAGTGACACAACGCCATCTCCTTACCGCAGAATCCGCTGCCTTCCTAGATGGTATTTAAAAACAGCCTCCTAGGATTGTTTGCACGTTCTGGCAGAGAGCTGTCTACTTTGTTACATGCAACAGAAAATAACCGCATCCTATTGAACCGTTAACAGAGAAGCTAAGTTTCCCCTTTCACATTTGTTCTGCAAGTCCATCTTACCAGAGGATTGATGGAAGGGCTGGTGACCGCATCCTTCATCCTTTGCTGGATCTTCAGTAAGCTGGCTGCTTGTGCTGTCGTTATCACAGGGTCCAGTAGAAGTGCAGGCAGCAGAAGAAACCTTTATTAATGATTATTTGCTGTTGTTAATTCCAGTTTGCAAGGAAAGAGAACCACTGTAGCAGTGATGCTTTTACACATGGCGGTCCCTTGGGTGCTCATTTGCTGCTGGCTTGCAGTTTCTGCTTTTCCTGACTTTCCTTTAATCTTATTCTTTTCTTTTTATTCCTTACCCGCTTATTAACATGGCATTAAGTGGGTTCTTAGTCATGCTTTATTTAGCATAGTACTCTGCTACTATTTTGTTGGAGTGAACGGCAGTTTAGTGCAAACATTGCCTCGAAGAATCGGAGTTGTTTTACTTCCTTTTGGGGGCAGATGGAAGGGATTGTGCCCAAACAGCAGCGTGATGCCAGCTGGATGAAGCTGTTCTGTGCTTTCGCTGACGTAACCGAATTTAATCATGTGCAGCTTGCTAAATGCTATCATGTGATAAAATACCATGGCAAAATTTGGCATGAACCATGAGAACCTCTTATTAGGCAGAATAATTGCAGTTGCATTTGCTCTGAATTACACTAGAAATTCATTTAACACACCATTGCTTGCAGAACACGAAGGATGACAAAAATAGCCCAAACTGCCCTCGGAGGCTCCCGAATTGTTTCTGAAAATTGTCTTAACTCTTGTGCTTTCTTCCGTAGCACTCTAAGATCTACCGGGTTAAAAGAGAAGGCCACAGATAATTGAAATTAAAATAAACTGCTAGAAGCAGAGAAGAGAAGAGCTGGATGAGTAGGTCCAGAAAATGAGATTTGAGACAAGGTGGGAGGTGAGATATTCGCTTTGGACAAGGAGGATCTAACACCTGTTAGCTATCCAAAAGCTGAAGAGCGGTGAGCTGTTTCTCCTGTATGTTTTGAACAGAAATAATGGAAGACTGGAATTCAGTCCCTTGTGAGTTGTCAAGTCTCCAGTTTGGAAAGGTTTTAAGAGTGCAGCAGACAAGTATTGTTGAAAATGGAGGAACTACAGCTGACTCTGCCTCAAAGCCTAAGGGCTAGACTGGATGAGCTCTTAAGGGCCGCTCCAGCTCTGTACTCTGATTCCCTTCTACTGCAAAACATTTTCATAGTGTTCATTATTGTCATCACAAATGCAGCTGACCGAGAATGGATCACTGCAGCAGTGTTGCCAGGCAAACTGAGTGACATTTTGTATACTAAGTATGAACACACTGCCAGGAATTTTCCAATCTTTTCCAACATGTGAAGTTAAAGAAGTTAGAGTAAATAACAATATCTGCATTGTTAGACATGGATTAATCAGTATTTGAGATTGTCAAGGGTGGTAGAGGAGGGTCCTGTGCACCCAGCCATCTGGAGAGTAGTGCAGCTCCCTGGAGTGGTGCAATAGCTGATGCTCATGCCTTACCTTCAAGAGCGCTGGACAGAAAACATGTGGAGGGTGAAAGGCAAAACATAAACACTGAGCAGGAAAGATGTAGTAAAGCTGGCCCAGACACAGCATGACCTGACTGCGAGATCCAGACAGTGAGGATTGCATTGTTCAAACAGGAAATCAGAGGAATGTTTCCCCAGCGCCTGTCCTTCAAAGCCTGGAAGCTGAGAAGCGCTATCAGCTAATTGTGACGCTGTGCTGGAGCTGGGGGGATAACAAGGAGAGATCTGTCCTCTAGCTGCTGTGTTGCCATTCCCGCAGGGAGAACAGCAAAGTGCCTTCCCTCAGAGGTCCTTCACCAACAAGCAGCAGAGCTCTGTCTGCTCTCCTCTGTGTGAAAGGACCTCGGCTGAATCATCCGTGTGGTCTCTTTGGAAGCTTGAAAGAGGCAATCAGTGGTTCAGCCCTGAGGAAAGGAGCTTTATCTACCAGCTGGGCTGATGAATCTCCTCATCAAAGACAGATCTGTGATGAGGAAGTGAACAAACACAGCAATAATAGATGCCCTAATGAAGTTGTACTTGTCACGTGAGCTGTATAAGGGAAACAGCAGCTTCCAACTGGTGCTTTTTAAAGGTTCTTAATAATAATAGTGTTCTGTTGAAGAAAAATTCAGCAAGGCAAAACCAGCATCACTGTTAGTCTTTGGTTTTCTTGTGGCCAGGCAAGGTCTAACAGTGGTGTTCTTCATGGGGTAAGGGGCCTGCTTATGGCTCCTTGTCTGAGTTGTGTGGGTTTCTGTGTCGTCGTGATGGGGGCTCCAACTGCTCATTTGTGCTGTAGTTCTAAAATGTTGTTGTATCGACATCACTGCACATTGATGTGTGCTGAATACACCCCAGAGATATGTTATGTTCCCACTACTGCTGTCTGTGTCCACCTTTCCCCTGCCCAGCCCCATTTCTCCAAGCCTGGGCCGTGCTGCCATGTTCGGATGGAGCTGCCAGCCCCTTCCTCCCACCAACAGAGGAGAGGTGGTGGGCGAGAGCTCTGATCTCCACGAGCCCTCACTGTGGCAGTGGGTGAGATCTGCTTGGCGGTGGAGGATCCAGCAGTTCAGAAGGAGTAGGGAGTCAGGAGGCCTGCTTTACCCACTGCCCAGGGTGGAGTCCCCGCAGAGGGACTGATGTGATGAGTGTGCTGGAGACATGAATATTTAAGGAGCCCACCTTTCATGCCTGAGCAGGTCCCTCTGGATGGCATCTCCTCCTCCTGTTCTGTCAGCTGCACCACTCAGCTTGGAGCTGTCTGCAAACAGCTGAGGCTGTCTGTGTCACTGATAAAGATGTTGAAGAGTACCAGTCCCAAGATGGACCCCTGGGGAACACCACTCATGATCTGGAGACATAGGGAGAGGTTCTCCTGGAAGAGGACACCTGAAGCAAGCTTCATGGTGAAGGAGACAGCTCCCACTGCCTCACCACTGGGGGTCGTGTAGAACACACTGAGTGAGCCTAAAACCAACTGGGTTTGCCAAAAGGACTGCTTGAACAGTAACTAGAGTAACAATTGCATTATTTTGCAATTGCTTATTTGTTTATCGTATTAAATAATCCTGTGTTGTTCCTAAGACTCAGCAATCAAATGAATCAAAACCACAATCTTTTGTAGCCCCCACTTAGCAGAATTAAATATTGCTGCCCAATGCTGAGTCCAGTTAAACGCAGCATTGCTCCTGAGCACAAACGTGGGGTTGCTTCACCAAGGACTGTGTGTGTGTGTGTGTGTGTGTGTGTGTGTGTGTGTGTGTGTGTGTGTGTAAGCATGCACATGCACAGTATTCGTGACCTTTGCAAGAGGCCTCCCAGGATGCCTTACAATGAGAACCCAACTGGGAGGTTTTTTTGAGTTGCCACAAGGGATGTTGGGGCAACATTAAGCAACATTTCCTCTGTATCTTTAAACCTGCAGCTATCCTCCTTCCCTTGCATGGCTAGAGTTTTGCCACCTCCCTTTAACCACAGCTGATGGTTTCGTTATCTGAGCTGGACACAATGGAGGTGAGCTAGCAGGCATTGTCTGTGTGCTGGTAATACTGCATCCTGCCCATCCAGCAGCCCCGCATGTTAAATCTGAGGGGTCACACATGAAGGTCCTACCGGTGTAACATCATTATTACGTTCAGGTCTGTCAGTCACCAGCACAGTTCATGGAAATTACAGAGAACTGGAGGCTTGTTGCAGGGAGGCTGCTGGCAGGCTAACTGGACTCCTGGAAAGTGTGTTGTTCTCCATTGACTGCGTCTCTATATTGCTAGTGTAATGAACCTCGTTGGGGAAGCCAAGAGCAGTAATTGCCCTGTACCTATCGCTTTCATTTGCATTGCAGTGAAGAAGAGGACGTGTCTGCTTCAACCACCGGTTTCTAATTAGCTGCATCTTGAGTGGGGTTTGCTGCTGCAACAGAATGTGTAGTCGTGCTTCTGCCCACAGGGTGCCTCGCTGTTTGCTGCTGAGGAAGATGGAGTCTCCTTCAGACAAGCTGTGTTTTAAGCACGAGGAGCAATGAGGAGGCAGGCTCTATCATGTGTTAGCATTTCTAACCAACTCAAAATTGCTTCTGAGAATAACTGCCCTACTTGGCACGTATTCTCAGCATTTCTTCTAGCAGATTAGCTGTTCAGAGGGCAGATACAGAAAGTCAAATTTTTGGCACACTTCTATATGAAGTTTTAACCCCCTCGTGTTTCTCATGCAGGAATTCCTTCCTTACAGCTGGATGGATAAATTTTCCAATCTTATTCTTAAACCTGAAGCCACTCGATCAAATCCCTGTCTCAGAAATAGGCCAGGACATTGCTAGTAGAGAAGTCACATTTGATTTAATTCAGTGATAGAAGAAGAAAGGAGCAGAAAGTTGTTTGTGCTGTAGGTTAGGGTGGAAGTTTTTCATGTCCTGGAATCAAGCACTGAGCGCAGCCAAGCATTCCTATTTGATCAGGTAGTTACTGTTGTTTCTGGTGAAATGCAGCTGATGAAATGCACAGCTTGGCTTCTTGTGCAAAGGGAGCCCTTCTGAGGAAGCGGGAACTCCTGCAGCATGAGTAACTGATTAGTGCCGGATTGCAAGAGCTCGTAAAATGATTTGGAGTTGGTTGAAGAAGTAAGAAATAAAATAAGAAACTAAAATGAATCGCAGATGTGCATTGTGGATTTTAAACTGGGAATCCTAAAACCACTTGCCTAAGTTGAACCACATTAAGGGCTTGAGAAACACCAGGTCCATGGGAATCCTGCGCTTGTTGGCATTGTGTCCAGGAGCCTCTGTTTTTCAGGCTAGACACCACATTTTCAGCTAGAGACTATTTGGGTTCCAAGCAGATTTTTTTTTCATTTTGTTTTAAGCTAAATTAAAAAAAAAAAAATAAAAAAAAAGAAGCATCCAGCAGCCAGGAGAATATTTGGCCTTTGTTTCCATACCAGCTGTTTTCATTCTCGGAAACTCGTTTTAGCTCCTGGTGTGTTTCTTCAATTTGTAGCCTATGAATTGCAGGAGCAGACGATGCGCTGCTGAGTGCGCCCTCGGTACGGGGCGGCCTGTGGGAACCGGGAGGCGAGCAGCTCGCCCTGCATTCCTAGAAAGAAGGAGCTCTGGGTGAAGGTCGCTACATGGGCTCCTGTGTCTGGGAAGTTGGCTCCAACCCCACGGCTCCATCCTACCCTCCTGCCCTGCCCACCCACACCCTGCCCGGCCCCTCTGGCTGCTCAGACTGGACCCTTCGGGTACAGCCCGAGTCTCTCCTCGCAGCTCCAGGCCCCCAGGTTGGCACACACTGGTGGCAATGCTCCTTATCTCGGCCGTTTTCCACCTTTCCTGCCTGTTTCCCCAGCAGCCACTTCCGTCCACCCCGTCGCAGACCCGTGCGGAGGAGCAGCGTTCCCTCCTCACCGCCGCTGCTCACGGCATCGGTTTCCTTTTGTTTGTTTGGCGTAAGAACGAAAAAGAAGAAGGTTGTGTTGGAGCATAACGTGTGTGGCCTTGGCCGTGTCAGCCCGCGTCCTCTCTGAGCGCACTGACGTTCCAGTTTCTGCTCTTTCATCTCAGCCCCGTCTGCTTTCCCCGTAGTGCTGAGATGTTAAAGCATGCGGTGCCTTACCGTGGCCGTAATGCTGAGCGCAGTGAGAGTGCTGCTGTGCTCAGCTCGCTGCAGCGCAGGTCGGCTGCGGGCCGGCAGTGTGTGTGAGGAGCCAGAATTGCGGCTGCAGGGGAGCTGGCCGGGTTTTCCTGCTGAAGAATTATTTTCTACAGACATTTCTTTTTCTGCGCGCTTAATTTATGGTGCGGTGTGGTAAAAACATTACTTACATTTCGAATACAAGTAGCCTAAAATGAGGAAATGCCAGAGTTAAGGATGCCTGCACAACACCAACCTACCGCAATGTGGGTGTGAATTATGGCAGTCTTTAATTACATGACCACATAGTGACTTTTTTTTCCAGAGAGCTGTTGCTTTTCGCAGTGTTGAAGAGCGATGTGCTCCGGAGCAGAGTTCAGCAAGCGCTTGTCTGCCAGGCGCCCGCAGCCGGAGGGGCAGCCGCGCAGTCCTGCAGGAAGCGCTGCATTCCGACTGAGCCCCAGCTGCTATTTTTATTTCTTCCATTGAGGTCTTGTACAGAAGCAGATATACTGAGCTAAAGACATTGAGAGCAATTGCTCAGACTATCTTTTAAATGTCAGTCATGGAGGGGAGCTTATGAACAGGAGAGAGAATGGCTTTAAACTAGAAGAGGGAAGGGTGAGGTTATATATTAGGAGGAAATCCTTTCCTCGGAGGGCAGTGAGGCCCCGTTGCTGCTGCCCAGAGCTGCGGGTGCTCCAGGGTGCTGCCCTGGAGGTGCCCCAGGCCATGGATGGGCCCTGGGCAACCTGAGCTGGGGGGCAGCCAGCCCAGGGCAGGGGTGGGGCTGGGGGCTGTGAGGGCCCTTCAGCCCAACTGTGCTGTAATCTCTGAGACAGAAGGGGATGGGATGTGTGGAAGTAGGAGCTGTAGGAGTAGGATGCTGTGGAGGAGTGGGAAGAGAGGTGATGGGAGAATCCCCTTTTAGAAGGAAGGAGCCAGGTCTGTAGTTTATAACCTGCAGGATATGGTCGTCTGAGAGAGGAATACATTTTAGCGACACAAAATCTCTTCTGCTGTATGAAGTTGTTCTCTGTCTAAAATCTCATATTTTTTCCTACAATACTGGTTGGGTAGTTTAAGAAAATGAGACTTAATGACAAACATGGTGCTGGAACAGCTGCCCAGAGAGGCTGTGGGTGCCCAGTCCATCCCTGGAGGTGTTCAAGGCCAGGTTGGATGGGACCAGGGCAGCCTGGGCTGGTATTAAATGTGGAGGTTGGTGGCCCTGCATGCAGCAGGGGTGTTGGAGCTTCGTGATCCTTGAGGACCCTTCCAACCCGGGCCATTCTGTGATTCTATGATTCTGTGAAACCTAGAGTAACATGGGTAAAATGGTCCCACTTTATTTTCCTGTTTTTTAAAGCATTTAATTTGAACACACAAGGTCCTGAGATCTCATGGTGTGTTCCTCACCACCATGAAGCTGTTTTGTCTCCTACATTTCAGTTCCCCACCTGAAAAATAGATAGCACTGCCTGATACGCCTCGCTCCTCACCTCGTGGCTTCTCACCTCAGTACCTCTGTCTGCTTTTTGTTCATCACTCTGTTCTGTGGGAGTTCAGCTGTCCCAGGAGAATCCAGCGCTGGTCTCTGAGGTAGTGATGCCGGTTGTCTCATGGGCTGAAAGCTCCTTGGAATTCTTCTGTCTCACTTTTGATATTGCTGCTAGAATTGGAGTTAGCGTAGCGTTGTTATCTGCTGTACCACGGTTAACTTGGGCTTTGTTGCACTGCGTTTATATTGTGCTTCTCTATCGTTTAAGAACAAAAGAAGAATGGACAGATGCAGGCTTTGAGGAGAGTTGTCTGTTTTCAGAATCTCTGGCAGTAGGTACACTTTGATGGGTTCTGAATTCCCGTCATCCCCTTGTGCCAGCACACGCAGGGTGTTGGGTTCATGGCGCGCTGTAGCTGCTATACGTAATTTAAAAAGCTTTCTGCATCTAACAGATAAAAACGAGGGATTTTTTTTCAAGCACGGTGTCCTTCTATAAGAGAAAATGCAATTGGGTGTTGATTTCAAGGCTCCTACAACTGTTGCAAAAGCTCCATTTGCTGCTGCAAAAACTGATTTCCTTGTTGGTGTTTGGTTCTAATTTCTGTTGGATTTGGGATGGTTCATCTCTCAGCAGGGTAAGAACGTGGATGATTCCCAACTCCTTTCCAGCATGTCCGCTGCATTCTGGTTTCCTTCGTCCCAGAAGATCCCTGCGCTGTGGTGAATCCCGCAGGACCAGAAGGTGGGAGGACCTCCTGGGGGAACAGCAGATTGTTGGGATCGTTTAATTTCGATCTCTTCTGTCTGTTCTTACTGAGGCTTGGGCAGCTTGGGAAAAAAAAGATGAGCAATTTACTTTTAACTTTTGTCTTACTAAGCCCGATTATTGTTTTAATTATCCACTGTTATTGTTTGTGACCTTCCACTAGGTCTGTTCAGTACGAGCTTAGAAAGATTCCTGCTGTCATGTGAGGAGGCTGCGACTGCGAGGAAGCGTTTTTCCGGTTGGGTGGAACAACTTCTCTTTCTGGTGCTTTCTGTGGGACATTCCTCTTCAGTTGAATGCTGCGGGATCACTTACTGAATTGTTTCTCAAAGGAGTATCTCGTATTTGGGAGATTGGATCCTGCATTCCCCTGAAAGCACCAGGTGGTTCTTTTGCCTGGGGGGAAATGCTGGCAGGAGAAGGATGCTGTTAGTACCCCCTCCTTTAGCATACAGGGAAAGGAGGGAGAGCTTGGAGGTGAGGAGCTGGGCAAACCCACACTGTGCAGAGAAGCTGCCCTCTGCAATCCAAATCTTTAACACTTGGATTGTGCAACATAGCCACGAGGCAGTAACCGAATGTGCTTCAATGAATAAAGTATGGAAACTGTCCCTGTGTAATTTGTAGCTGGTGTATTTCTGTTTTGTGCCTCGAGGAGTTACATTCCCGTGTGATGGAGTCAGGGTTTTGATGTAACATTGGAAAGTGAGCGCTGCCAAATTGGAGTCCATGGCTTTTGCAATTGGCGGCCCTACTGTGTTATCCATAACAAATGGACGGCTCAAATGTTTTATGTTTGTAGAACTAATTTCCTAATTTAAATGCCAATTTAAGAGGTTTAATGTTTCTTCTCTCGGTGACCGTATTGTATTGAGGGATTGAGTTTCAGATCAGAGCCTTCCTGCATGTTGTTACACAGTGCGTTCTAGGAGCACTGTGCTCTCTGAGCTATTCTGAATGTGAAAGAAGGCAATGTAAAGCACTCTTGGTTGCACACAAATTATGTGGAATACACTGGAGATTAGAACATGTTACCTCTCTGACTGAGTAGTCAGCCTAATGCTAATATCTACTGGGTGCGTTCTTAATTTTGTCTAACATACTGGGCTGGATTTGCAGCTCTTTCTACAAGGAGAGCAATACAGATGGGTATTTTAGTGTTCCGTGCACCTGAATTTGCATTTTAGAACTGCAGAGTTCATTGGTTCTAAGTACCTATCAGTCTTTAACCCGATTACAGTCTTATGTTTTACGTCCGTGTATTTCAGTGATCTGTTTGGAGCAGGAAAGAAGGGAAATCAGCAGAGGATTGGCCCAAGATCTTGTTGCGATTACCAGGCACATGGGTTAGATGTGTATGATGCAGCGTCGAGTGAAATATATGTATGTATATTAGAAAAAAAAAATAAGTTACCTGATGGCAGTGAGGACTTTTGAAGTTGTAAACTGTAGAAACCAGGGTATCATTTTAGAACATGCATATTTGGGAACAGGTTTGTGTTCCAGCTTCTTAAAAGCATCACCTCCTGTTTTAATCAGTAATGCTCCTGCTGAAAACACGCTGAACCTCCTGAGGGGAAAACAAGTGAATCATGTCCCACTTTTCATTAGACTCTTATTAGTGTTGCAGTTATGAGTTATAAATCAAAAAAGGTGAGCAAAAGCAGCAGTTCCCAAAGCAGAGGGCTGTGTAGGTTCCTGCTAATGGCTGTCTGGCTCCTTATGCTTTATGTCGGTCAGAGGCTGGAATTCGGCAGGGTACCGTGAGCTTTTCAGCCCTGTCTGGTGAGTAAAGATAGCAGCAGGAAAATCCTCCTGTTAGCATACCTGTTTGACAGCGCTTTCTGATCTGCATGGGTTTGAAGGGGTGGGAAGTCTGCTCACCAGAGCAGGGGCTGCACTCGCAGAGTATTCGAGCGCGCTTAACTTGGCCCGAGGAAGAGGCATTTTTCAAGAACTTCTGCTGCGATTGTGAAAAACAGTTTAAAAAAGAAAGCTTAATTAAAACTTCTGCTCTCGGATGTGTTTTGTAATGCGGCAATTTTAATATTAGTGAAATATGGGCATTGTGAAACTACAGAGATCTGAAAATGGGCACGAAAAGAAAGGAAACTTAAAATGCATTCCCTTCACACACAGCTTATGCAAACTTATGGCAAACCAGACAGTGGCAAAAGCAGGGCGGAGTGGTTCATGGCTTTGGGCTCAAATAAAACTGTGGGGAGCAAAGATGGAGTGTGCCTCGCTCTGTGCTGTACCTCCAGCAGCGTGGGGAAGATCTGCAGAGTGATAGATGAGATTTCTCCCCGAAGCTGACTGTGATGCTCCGCTCCTTCCCATCCCTCTGTTTCCTGGGATCAGAAGATCCCTTCCACCCTCCAGGGGGGCTCGGGGCTGTCAGGAAATGCTCCCCTTGCACTGACGCTGTGCTGTGTTCTGCTTGTCAGCTGGGGTGGATCCAGCTGAGAAAATACCTTTTGTTGGCAGCTGCTCGTTATGCACACGCAGGACCCACGCGGGCTGCAATGAACTGGGGAGGGTTTTCATTCCTGAGGCCTTCAGGACAAAGCTAGGCTGGTTTTCTGCTTGTGGTTGTGGCTGCTTAAGCATGCAGCTTGTATTATAAATAGAGCAGATAGCATACAGCAGTTCAAGGGGAGGAAAATGTCTCTAGCTGAATCAAATTCTATGGAAAACCAATTCTTCTTTTCAGCATTAGAACAAAAAGACTGTTGCTTTGCACTGTGTAATGCTGAGCATGTGCAATTTCTAGCAGAGGCACCGTCCTTACAGAAACAAACTGATGGGGCCCGAACAGATTTCATAGCTGAGATCGGAGGGCGCATGCAAGTCTGTTCAAAATCTGTTGTAATTTGACATGTGCTTTGATTTCCTGCCAGCCTGAAAATGTAGGTCAGGAAAAACAGGTACTTGTTTCTACGACTGCGTGATTGCTGTGGTGCAGCTTGCAGAAGCACTCCCCTCAAAGAAAGATTTGCGTGGATACATAAACCTTTAAACTTGGAGAAGGAAATTGGTGTCTCGTTGTTTTTCTTTTTTCCAGAAGGGCTTCATTCTTTCCACAATATGTGTGTGGAAATCTGAATGCTTTTCTACTTGGAGAGCAGAGGAAAAGAAAGCGCGGCGCTCACCAGTGTAGAATGCCTGACGTTACTGGAAGCGGTGCAGGCTGCACTGAGAAGCATTCTGAGCCTTTCCCTGCAGCGTGCCCTGGGATGCCGTGTGGCCTCATCAGCCCGCCTACCCCAGGGGCACCGAAGGCCACTGTGTACGGTTTAAAACTTGGCTGCAGCAATGAAGTGACGAGGGAACGTGAGGGAAGGAGAAAAGAAAAAGGCAAAAAAAGGGAAAGAGCAGAAAGGTGCTGGCACACCTCGGGGGCTGCTGCCAATGGGAGCAACGCTGTCCTCCTCCTGCATGACAAAGCACTTGGCCTCGTGCTCATGTCCGATAACCGCGGCGTGCGCACGGGGTGACGCTGGGACAGGCTGTCCCCTCTGCTGCCTGACATCGCAGCTTATCCCCAGAAGTGCGGCTTCGGGTCTGTAACGGACAGCCAGCAGCTCCTGCGGCCGTCACTGCGCAGATGAACCGGGAGCCTGATGCCATCTGATAAAAGCTGCATCGTTTGCAAGCTCTTTCTGCCTTGGTGCTGAAGTCAAAAGGGGCTACTGGAAATGCTTTCAGTTTAGCATCCTTTGCAGATTGTAGATCGATACAGTTGTAATTGTCAATTCTACCCAGGAATGGCTTCTGCCTCCCTGCTAATTGTTCGCTCGGCCCTTCAGAGGCCCGGGGACTCGTCAGATTGGCTGTGACTGCGTGCGGGGCGTCACTGTGTGCAGCGTGGCTTCGGATGCTGCGTGCGGCGCTGTGAGCGGGGCGGGATGACAGATGAGCGGAGCTTCCCGGGCAGCGGGCAGCGCATCCCCCAGCTGGGGGAGAAAAAAAGGAGGAAGGCAGATCATCCCATTGTGTTCACAGGGCATCGGCCGCGCAGACAATGACTGTCCTCCTTGACGAGAGGACTGTTTAATTAGTTAAGGGTTTGATAAAGAGATGACTGAGCATGCAGCGCTCTGAAGGCATCTGCCTGTTTAGTACAGCAGGCACGTCCTCCGAGCTCACGCAGTGCCCTTCCTCCTGGGGGAGCTCTGGGGGTCTCCAAGAGCTCCGTTCCAAATCTCAGGGCTGCTTACTGTGAGCTTATTAAATTGAGTTTGTGCTATCTGAGAAGCAAATTACAATTTAGCTGCCGGTAAACTATTTCTGACCATTCAGAGTGAGGAGATGTAAGTCATACTTAGAAGGCATGTTTTTAATGCATGATGGATTCTGGTATCCTCACACCTCTTCATCTTTCCAGCTTTTCCTTAGCTGCTTTGTCCTTATTTTCAGTTTGTCACAAGTATCACCAGTTTAGATTCCCTCCCACAGACTCTGAACTGCAGCACAGTGGGAATCCGTGTAAACAGGTGATTGTTTATTTTGCATAGGTAAGAGGGTGCGAGCCAGTGGCATCTAGGATAAATGTTAGTGTGGTCATAAGTGCAGTGTTAGACCATCTCTGCCATGTTTCTGAACTTGACCATAAAGTCTAATTTGAAATAAACAGCAGAGCAAATACTTTTGGTCTGTTAGCGTGAGTCGTTATGTCATGGCCAGAGACGGCTGGTATCCATCCTTCTAAATCCGCCAGGGATTGTGCATCAGCACTGACTGTCCTGCACTGGGGACAAACTGCTGCTGTGTGTGCAGTCACTGCTCTCTGTGTGTGCAGCTCCCCTTTGTCTGCTCAGGGTGACAACTGGGGAGGCTGTGCTGAGTGTCAGCGTCCTTCCTCCTCTGGGCTGGGAGAGACAATGCGTCCGTGTGGCAGAGGGGCAAAGCCACAACAAAGCTGCAAACACCAATAGAAGCATAGGTAAGGCACGCTGCAGGCTCACACCATGGTTGTTTTCTCAGTGCTCCTCTCTCAAAATGTCTGGGCTGCAAGTGTGCCCAGCCCTCAGTGCATGAGCTCTTACAGCCTTTCTGAGGCTTAATTAATATGCATGGACATGGATGCAGCCTGGTGCTTAGAAGAGCCTTTCTGGAGGCAAGCACTGCCTTGCTTCCAGGGACACATCGGTGCTTGATGCTGAGCACAGCAGCACACACAGCAGAGCGCTCACAGAGCTTTGTGCAGCCCTGAGCTGGTGCCTTGTTTGCTACTTTTCCATTAGAGCTCTGTAGGAAGATGCACAGTTCTCTAAAAGATGTTATTCCTCCCAGTAGATAGCAAGCAGCGCCTGATTGCCATCGATGAGCAGCTTTCCTCCTCCTGTAGCACCCCTGGCTCAAGCCACTGCTGACCCAACTGTGTGTGCCTCTGTCTTCCATCAGCTCTGGGGTAACAGAGGTGAGAGAAGGACCTCTGGAGGAAGCCCAGCCTGAGCGTCTCACCAGCATAGGTGGCTGCTTTGTGCTTTCTGCTTGATCATCACTATCAAGTTTCCCTTCAGTATGAGCTGTGCCAACCTTACCAACCACAGCTTGGACAAACGGTTCTGCTTCAGCATTTGAAGTGATTAATAACTGCCAGGAGTTTGCAGTTTTCCTTTCAGCATGTCACCTCTGATTTCCTGCTTGTGTCCCAGAAGGTTCTGGAGCAGGAGAGAGGCACAGGGAGGACTATTTGTGTGATCACTGCAGCTCTTCCAGAAATGCAGTGTCTACCCAGCCCTATTTGGTAACAGAGGCAGAGGCTTCCTCAGTTGCAGCATCTCATCCTCGCTGCGGCAGGAAAATCCCACATCTCAGGGAGATCTTTGATTCACACAGATGTGTTTTGAAGCATTACAACATGGGCAGTCCCTCTGCTTCTGCCTTTTGCTGCACTGCTCCTCTGTGTCATGGAGTTTCTCCTTTATTAACCAAATATTGCTGTCCGTAAACACTGTCAGGCTGTGAGAAATTTCCTCTCCGATAAGTAGTTTAAGTAACAACTTTCCTACACCTTTTTTCCATCACTAGTCTGAAAAATTCCCTGAAGAGGGCCTGGAACAGCCCGCAGTTACGCACAGCTTTAAGCAGCTGGGCTGCTTTTACCTGCAGGGAGCCCGAGGCATCTTCCACTGAGGTGGAGAACAAGAGCAGTTTTTCTCTGAGCTAATGCATGCTTGACAGCCCCCATTCCACTTCTGAAGCAGTCAGGAAAAACAGTTAAATAGCATCACAGCCCAGCTTCCCAGTGTGGAAGGCCACTGGGCGGACTGGTGAAGGAAGAGGTGGTCGTTGGGAACATCCATAAAAACTTCTAAGAAAGCTGTAAAAGCACGTAAGAAAGGGATGCAGTGTGGACAGTTCGAAGGCAAGCAGATGTGGCACAGCAGCATATGGCGAACGTAGGCCAAAGCTTTTGTTAACATCCATCCTTTGGTTGATGCGCAGGGCTGGTCCCATTCAGCAAGGTGCCTCTCTGGGGGTTAGGAAGGAGATAGAGGTGCTGCTCTCTCTTCAGCCGAAACACACATCAGTTCTGGGGATTTGGGGAAGAGCATGCAGCATCCTGTTCCTTTTACCAGCCACATAAGCATCGCCTCCGCAGTGCCTGCCAGCTGAATTAGTGAAACCAGAGGAGAAGTCAGGGTTCCCTTTTTGTTTGCTTTTCAGTCCCTGCAGTTTCTGGTAGGCATCAGCACACTGGCAGAGTGGAGAGCTTCACAGGAGAGCTGTGCAGGGTGGGATCTCTCCAGTGGTTGCTTTGATCAAGTGTGGACTTGTGCATACCTAAAGCTTCACAAGAGACACTTCATGGCATTGTGGCAAAGCAGGGTAGCCACACTTGCTTGAAGTAGCTAACATGCTGCCCTGTCAACGAGTGAATCAGATTGTATCACCCCTGAGCAGGCATTTCACGTAGAAATGAAACGGGAAGGAGTCCTGATCGTTCCAGCGGTTGCCCACAGCTTTGGTATTTAACTTTGAGTTGGCTGCCAGTTGTTCAGACGCCAAATCATTTGGCAGACATAAATCAGATATTCCTGCCCATGCCTAGAGGAGAATAATATGTTGGTTCTAACTTTTTTATTGTTTTATGAGTTGATTCGTCATTACTTAAAGGTCTTTCAAAAGGTGGTTAAAACTATGCATAAACTGTAGTAGTTGGTGAAAAATTAGACCGTCATTATTGCGACTATAAGTACAGCTAATAAATCATACTGAGAAAAACACATGCCTTTCAGGTTAATAATACTGTGTATGGATATCTAACAACCCCAAAGCTGGCTAATCCAACATTTTGCTCAAATTCTGTAGGCAGTGGTGGAGATTTTTCTATCACGCTGGCATCTCTTGGTCTGAGCAGCCAGTCTCACAGTGACCACGTGCAGCATTGTGCGCACCACTGCTGCAAATTAATCTGAGCCTTTAAGCTGAGTACTCTGTTTCTCCTAAAGCTGTGAGATCCGTTTGCTGAGCTGGGAGGAGAACAACAGACTTCGTGTTGCTGACAAGGTGTGTCAGATCTCAAGTGAGCGAAACCTGAAGAAAATTTGGGTCACACCTGACAAGATAACCTAGAAATTAAAATGCCAATAGCGTGTGGGGTTCCTCCTGAATTCTGGCAGCTTTACGAGGCACGCTGTGACAGTGCCTGCAGGGGAAAGGAGGGGGGTGCCACCAACTTGAGTGCAGCCTGAATCCTGCGTGAGCTGCAGAGCACTGCCTTGACTCCAGTCCAGGAGGGAAGATGCAGAGCTGCAGACGGTTGGGATCTGAGGGATTTGCTCATGACAGTGATAACAGAGGAAATGTTAATTTGAGAGGAAATCCTTGGATTATTGTAGTGTTTAGACCTGCTCTGGAGTGGATATTATCAAAAAGAAATCAGCATGGCATAGCTTAAGCTCCTCTGAGTGAACAGAAAGGGAGATTAGCAAGGGAAGCAGGTCAAGATGGAGAAAATTTACTGGATTGGTGAGATTACTCATTCATCCAGTAAAGGCTTATGTGTTTAGTGTTGTGTCTATAGCTACAGCCATTAGGGCAAAGCCCCCGGGAGAAGGAAAGCTTCAACTCTGTTTTGTCAAAAACAAACCTTCCTCCCTCCCTCCTTCCCTAAAGGACATGATTCCTCAAACTGCATCCATTTTGTCTGGGAGTTTGCTTGAGCATCTGTGAGTCGGGAAGCGATGATTTCTACCGCGAGCTCAACCAGCTTGTGCTTCCAAAACTCCGCTGTGCAGATATGGCTGGAGTCTCTCTCCTGGTGGTCCCTTGGGATTGACCCCAAAGTGAAGCATTCAGCAGAAGGTAAAAGTTCAGATCGTGCTCCTGCATGCATTGATGATCCATGTTAGCGTTCCGACTCGTGTGCTGGCCAAACAGCTGCAATGATTTAGGACATGACTGTCCCCCACTGTTTATTAGTGCTGCAGAAGGAATGCGCCCTTCTATCTCAGTTTCTCTAGCTCAGAGCACAGCAGTTTCGCACAAATACTTTCACCCACTGCTCACATCAGTGTGCCAAAACGGAAAGCAGAGCCATGTGCTGCGCAGGCTCGGGCCGGCTGTGCTCCCAGGCAGCCTCTGCTGGCAGGGGAAGGTGGGCTAGCAGCTGGTGCGAGTGGCAACCTCAGCTGCCACAGCCACGCTCAGCAGAGCCCCTCAGTCAGAGCCTTTTGGAAATGTCAGACTCAGGAGGATGGCTCACGTGTTAAATAGGATAACAAATAGGTTTGGGCAGGATAGCGAGGCTTCCTCTGCAATCCAGGAGAAAACATTCACATGCTCTCTATCACAGAGTGCTGGACAGATGTTAATAGTGCTGGCTTCATTGCTTAATCGTGGTGCCTCAACTTGAAATCAAACTGCTGGGAAGCAGACAAAGAGCCTGAAGAAGTCAAACCGAAACTGCTCCAGCTCTGTTTTGGGAAGTGGTGAAGTCACGTATTGAGTCTGCAGAGCTATTCTGCTTATGCTGTTAGCATGAGGTGTTTCTCTGATTGGAAATCAGACAGTACAGGAAGATTACAGTGGGGGGGGAGGAATGGGAGGGAGCACTCAAGTTACTGAATTGTAAATATTTACAGTACTTTTACACTGTGCCTTCTAGTAAGAAGGAGTTACATGTTCCTATTGCAACCATCTCCGTTACTAAGTCCTATGGCTTTGCAAAGCTTCTTTTCTACATTGTGTCTGATGCAGTCATTTTCAGTTGTGGTCAGCAGCTTGGAATGCAATCAGTAAATTGTGTGCCACCTTCACCTGGCTTTGTATTTCCTGTGAACTTTTTATTTAAACTTCGATTCTGGTTAAAAATTCTGCATTGTATATTTCCAAAGTTCGTGTAAGCTTTAAAGGTGTTTGTTAAGAAGCTCCGTGCTGTGCTGGGAGGGCCTTGGGTTGGTCTGGTACCACCTTCAGGTCCTTGAAAGAGCATTTAGAAAATACCATCATAAATGTCTGGTAAGCCTGGAAAGCTGCCCTCTGGTTAACCAGCTTGAGCAAACTGGCAAGCAGAGCTTATTTTTTGGGCCTTTTCTTCACGTGAATACAGAAAAAGCAAGCAGCAGAAAAATGCAGATAAGACTGAGGCTGAAAATCAGCCTCTCAAGTTAACACCTCTCAGAAGGTTGGCTTTCTATTTCACTGCTGTCTTCACACAGAATATCCTCTGTTCTTTATGTTCTTGATGTGCTCAGGGTGCATCAAGCTGGCAGCATAGCTAAGCTTCATTCCACTGTCAGAGAGTTTGGGTGCTGCCAATCCCGCTAGTACATCTTGGTGTGCCTGCACCGCTCTGCGTGAGACCCGTGTGCAGGACACGTGGGGTCGGTGCTGGGTATGTGACAGAGATGTTGACCACATCTTCCTCCCCTGCCACTGCCAGGTTGCATTGCAGGGTGGTGTGGAGCCCTGCCAGCCCAGCTCCTGCTTCCAGCTCCTCTTGTCCTGCAAAAGCACGGAACTGGGTCTGCACCGTTCACTGATGCCAGAGTTTGACCCACGTGCTTTGGGTTTCGCCCTTGTTGTCTTCCAAACTAGTGTTGGAGTTTAGGCCGCCTTCCTGATACGTGCCCTTTTGGGATGAAGGGAGAGGAAGGCTTTGCATGCAAGGTGCTGGAGGGCATTGGTTGGTGGAGAGGATGAGAAACAGAAATGGTTTGAGGTAACACAGATACGACAGCAGGGTGGCTTTCGTTATGCTGCGAGCTCGGTTACCAGAGCAAATCAGCAAACCAAGATAAGGAGGTGCACTCGTGGTCAGTATTGTCTTGCAGAAATATCTGAATAAACAAGTAGGAGATAAGGAATTTTAAGTCTCAAGATGCTCTTCTAGAAGAGGAGCTGAGGATGTGGCCCTTCCAGCCTGGAACTCGTGGGCTCGCTGCTGGGATGAGCAGCTCGGCGGTGGTCAGCAGGGGGTGCCCGAGGCCAGCAAACAGAGCCGCGCTGCTTCGGCCTCTGAAAGGAGCCGCGGGCGCGCGCTGCAGCGCCTTGCTGGCCGGAGCCAGCATCGTTCGTGGCACCGTGCTGCCGAATGAGCTGCCTCGGGCACCAGGGAGAGTGCCGCAGCCCTGCCCTGGGTTTCAGCAGTGCCTCGGGTTGTGCTGCTCGTTTCCAGCGTGAAATTTCCAAAAGACTGATTGTGATGGATGTGTAAGGGCAGCGAGATGGGCAGGGGGACATTGCTCTGTGGAGCAGGACCTGATGGTGCTGCTGATGGAACAGGAAGACTTGAGTGCTTCGAAGAGGTGGAGGGAAATAAGAAAGGGCAGAGACCAGCAGCTGTAGTGCCTCGCATGAATTTACAGAGGTCTGTGCCTGTGTGTGCTCTTGGCCTGTGGGAGCCTCTTGGTGGGAGGTTTGCAGGTGATGAAGGACATCCGGCTGGAGCCCTTTCAACACTCCACGCCGGCATACGGTGGCAGGGCAGGCTGTGAGCAGATTTCTTCCTCTTGATGCAATTAACTTCTAGGAGGCCGTGTAGCAAACTGTCCCCCAGGTAATTTTGGAGGCTGCAGGAATTCTGAAGAATCACGTACTTACGTTGTCATCAGTAGTCACGAGTGTTCAGATCTACGGGAATAAAGGGCAAGCATTATTCTCACCAAATGCTCTGATAGGGAAATGCCTGGGCACGGATCTGCGTGGGGCAGGCAGCAGCAGGCCCTGTGTGGGTAAGCGTGTGCCTGGGCTCCTTCCTCTGACTCACACATGCCTTGGGAGTCACTGTGTACCTCAAGTGGGAGAGTTTGGAGGCAGAAGGCACTGAAGCATCACATTTAAAGGCCTTCTGTGCTTTCAGGGACTCAAGTTTCAGCTGTGATTTTCTTCTTCTTTTTTTTTTTTTTTCTTTTCCTTTGAAAAGGAGGCTTCATCTCATTGCAGGAAGTTCTGTTAGGTTATCTCTGCCCACCCCCGGTATCTCCTGGCTGTAATCTCAGAATCACAGATTGGCATAGGTTGGAAGGGCCCTCACAGCCCCCAGCCCCACCCCTGCCCTGGGCTGGATGCCCCCCAGCTCAGGTTGCCCAGGGCCCATCCACGGCCTGGGGCACCTCCAGGGATGGGCACCCGCAGCTCTGGGCAGCAGCAACGGGGCCTCACTGCCCTCTGAGGAAAGGATTTCCCTCTAACATCTAACCTAAATTTCCCTTCTTTTGATTTAAAATCATTCTCCCCTGTCCCGTCATGATCAGGCTGTGCAAAAATCCATTCTTCCTCCTGTTTGTGAGCTCCTCTAAGTACTGGGATGCCACAATAAGGTCTCACTGCAGCTTTCTCTCCTCCAGGCTGAACACCCCCAGCTCCTCAGCCTGTATTTGCAGCAGAGGTGCTGCAGCCTTTGAGTGTCCTCATGGCCTCCTCTGTACCCATTCCAACAGCCCCACGTCTTTCCTGTGCTGGGGGCCCCAGGCCTGGACGCAGTACTCCAGATGGGGCAGAGCAGAGGGGGACAATCCCCTCCATGCCTGCTGCCAGCCCTCTGTGGGTGCAGCCCAGGGTGCTGGTGGCCTCATTAGTTGGAAGACTGATGTGATAAATAAGTTTTGAAACTGCATTTCAGCGTGAGCTGCAAAGGTGGATGGATGGAACTTTTTTCCACTTTGAAGTAACATGGTCTGCTGGGACTGCTTGTGAACACTAAGCCCATGGGAGGGGGTTGTAACTGGGTGATCTTTAAGGTCCCTAAGCAGTAGGCAGTGACAAGGTGTGACAAACTGAGGTCGGAGGTGACATAATCCAGGAATGCAGCAGAGATTTGGATGCTGTGGGTTACCAGTCTGGAGCTCAGTGCTGGGAAGAGATTGATTTTGTGACCGATGGCAGCTGGAGACCCAAATCAGGCTGCAGGACTGCTGAGATGGATTTAGTACAGGATCCAATGTCTGTAAAAGCCGGTTAAAAGACCCCGATGGACTTTGGATAAGGCTTTCAGTAGGGCTTCTGGGGCTAGCCTTACCCGTACTCCTGATTCATTCGCTTTTTAGAAAGGAATCCTAGATGCTGGTATCTTTGGCTGTGTGTGCTTGTACATTCCATGACAATAAAGCAATAAAAGCCAGGTTGCAAGAATGCGAGGTAGGCTTAGCAATCCCAGCATGGAGAATACAAATAAACATCACTTCCTGGTCGCTGTCCTCTTTGTTTCTAACACTTTCAGTTACTCTCACTTCACACTTTCACATTGTTTTCCACAGCCAAGCGGAATCGAAACGTCCTGCCTGCTTTGGTGAGGCTGCTTTCGGACGGGAGAGGTTTCTGTGCGTGCTGCTAGCCAGCTGTGGGCCCTGAGGAGCTGGGTGCACTGGGGTGGGATGGCACGCTGCGAGACAGGCCTGCTGCTCATCCTGCCTGGTGCTGGGCGCAGCGCTCTGCTCGCCTTCTGCGGCAACGGGTGGCCCTGCCTGAGCTGTCTGCAGCTCCTGGTGTGCTGCCTGCTGTGTGAGAAAGCAGAGTTGTGAGCAGTGGTGGCTGTGCCTCCCCACCTGCACCATCACAGCCATGGGACGTTTAGTAGGTGCTTTGCCTCCCAACACATTTGTGGTTGAGGATGACTGGCAAAATCAATTTGCTTACATATGAGGTAAAACACTCCTGCCTGGCACTAGTCTCCAAACCGAGAGCTTAACATGAAATATAGAGAGCCAGGAAAATGCTCAGAGGGCTGCAGCACTTCTCCTGTGAAGACAGGGCAAGGTGTTCAGCCCGGAGAAGAGAAGGCTATGGGGAGACCTTATTGTGGCCTTCCAGCATCTGAAGGGAGCTTACAAGAAGGAGGAAGACCGACGTTATACACAGTGATAGGACAAGGGGGAATGGCTTTAAACCAACAGAGGGGAGACTTAGGTTGGATGTGAGGGGGAAATCCTTTCTGCTGAGGGCAGTGAGGCCCCAGCGCTGCCGCCCAGAGCTGTGGGTGCCCATCCCCAGCGGCACTCGAGGCCAGGTTGGATGGGCCCTGGGTAAACTGAGCTGGTGGGGGCAACCCTGCCCATGGGAGGGGGTTGTAACTGGGTGATCTTTAAGGTCCCTTCCAATCAAAGCCGTTCTGTGACTATTTGATTCTCTGAACAGTACCCACACCTGCTCTGGAGAAAAATCTGATGTCTCTGGTGGAGCAGTTTGGCAGCAATTTGCAGTAGCTCTCTTCTTCAGCTGTTCTGTGCAGGTTGCTGTATGAGGAATGCACTGAGCCAAGCAGAAGACATCCATAACAGCCATTACCTTATGGTGTTATTCCCCACCGGAAACTGATGGGAACACACTGTGAGATGGAAGACATAAAGCTATGCCCTCCCTCAGGTCACAGCTGACTTAGGCCAAAGTTGGGCTGACATGAATAATTTTGATACTTTAACAGAATTTGCTCTATTTCACTTTATGCCCATTGCCTCTTATCACAGCATCAAGAAGAGTCTGGTACTATTGAACATCATGGCTGAGGGCCTGGTTTTGGTTCCCTGCCCCCCAAAAGACAGTCCTTCTGTAATCCCTATACAGTGACATTTAAAAGGGAGCGTGAAAGAAATCTTGTCAGAGCTCTGGGAATCTGCCCAGGCGCGTTCATGTCGGTTACCGTAGGGCTCTCTCAGGACACGACCTGAAAAGCCATGGCTTGCACGTGGGGAAATGCTTCTCCTTTACCCAACTGCTGAACAGAGACAAACTCTTCAGAATCCTGGAGCATGAACTTGCTGTATCAGGGGGTTGTGCACTGTGACAGACTGCAGACGAATTGCAGCCCTTCTGTTTTCTAGGAGGCTGATGGGGAAAGCTATGCTTAGGTTAAAAAATATTTGCTCCGCTTCTGCTATCTCCTTCCACCATACGTTTACTTTTGGCTGAAAACCTTAAAGAAAGGGAAGGCCCTTTGCTGTTACAAGATGCTGAGGTTAATTCTGACCCTAAGGTCACGCTGTACAGCTGCTTGCACTTAGCAGCTTAGTGTGTAATGCTACAAAAAGTGACCTTCACAGTGCCTGGTAAGGATACAGACCTTCAGATCTCCCCTCTCAGAGTGACGTACACCTGACACTCAAAGTGGGATGGATGTTTCTGAAGTTACCTGTCATCTTTTGAAGACCAGGGGGCTGTTACTCTGAGGACATCCGGATGCTCTGCTTGCTCTGTGTAATGTCCTGCTAGATGGTGCCTTCCTCATACTGCTGCTAACAACAAAAACCAAAATGCTGAAGTACCTTTAGCCTGTTGTACAGTGACTTAAATCACTTGTTGTTATTCCTGGTACATGTGTATTTTTCTAAGCACTTGTGTTCCACCAGCACACTCAGAGTGAGGACTCTCAAGGGGGAATTTCCTTCCTGATAAACAATTCTGCAGTGTGATTCAGCAGGAAGGATGTTGTGGTTAAGGCACTGGATTGGGATTTGGGAGACATGGGTTCTGTTCCCAACTCAACCACAGTCAAGATGTGATGAGTGGAAGGGCAAGCAAACAAAGAGGAGGAGCTGTTTGACCGTGGCAGAAACATGCATTCATGTTCACTGTCCACTTTGGAGGTCAGTTAGGTCTGTTTTTCGGTTGTCTCAATCAAGTAAACAGTGATAAAGATTCCTGTTGGTGCAACTGAAAACTGAAATCCAATCTTGCACTATTCCAGGAACCAGATGCAGTTTTAACTCTATGTAATTACTTCCATGAGGTTTCACATGCCGGTGTTCAGTGTTTTTCAGTTGACTTTACCAATTCCTGCTCACTTCTTTCAGCTCCAGGCAATGTACTGTGATTTCTATGAGAAGTCATGTACTCACATAGTTTGTCCACTGCCTCGATTACGTACAAAGGCTGTGCACCATACACATGATATTTCCTTTGCCACACAGCATTAAGTTCCTACAGTTTGATCATAACACTGCCTTCTTCTTTTCAGAAGCAAGAACTTGGGCCACCAACTCCGAGCTGTAGGCCATTAATCTCAGCATCCTAATTTGGTGCCAACTTTGGGAGGATGAGTCAAGAGGGCAACTCAAGTGATCAGCCTGCTGGTGAGTTTTCTGCTTCTCTCCACATTTACCGGGCCTTTTGTCATTCAGCATCATTTCTTTTCCATTTGTTTTGCTTAGTGCTATGGGAGGAGAATGCTGAGTCACAAGTAGAGCAAAAGCTTTGAATGTAGTGCCACACTGCATGCCACGAAGGTGATCAGATTGTTGAGGTTTCGTGGGTGCTCAGCTAGATATCAGTGTTCTTGGACAACATTCCAGGTTGAAAATGTTTATAACAATTGCTTCAGTAACTTCCCACAAATTCAGAAGCATGTACCATTTTTATCACTGCATTACACAGCTCGTTCAGATTTTATCTATAATTCAGTTTTCTCGTGAACTGCTTCTGTAATTGCTGCATGAAGTAAGACCCAGGGAAAATGCACGCTCGTACTGTTGTCATGTCCCACAAAGCTTTGGTGTCAGGGTCCTTGGTGCAGAGACTGAACGGACAGGAATTCATTACTTACTCTGGCTCAGTCCTGCCAAAAATTTCCTCTTCTTCCATCCCCATCTTTGGTTACTGCAGTTCAGTATCATCTGGTTCTTCTGGCAGCTTCTGCAAAGGAGAACCGCCTGGGAGACACGTAAGCCAGAAGCTGTGCCTGACAGCCTCCCAGGCTCAGCTGTGTGCTTTTTTGGATGTGCAAAGGGGCATTCTTGTTTCTGACGTGAGGGCTATTTTTTGACAGTTTCCATTGTTCCCCACTCTTTGTCAGTGGGTGAGGTCTTTTTGTCTGATTCCTTTTTCAGAATAGAGGCTGTTATGGGAGCTGTCTGCTCACAAGTTTGGGGGCTTTTTTTCTTTCTTTCTTTTTTTTTTTTGGGCCAAGAGGGTTTCTTCCTCCTCCTTTTTTCAGACTTGCCCAAGCAAACCCACCCAGACTGTATCTACCTGAAGGGATTGTTAGAATATCCCCTTACCAGTACAGCTAAGAGAGCCGTCCTCATGGTTGCCACCCTTCTGCCACGCTGCCTTGCTGTCACTATCCGTACGAGTGAGGGCAGAGCAAACTGTTGAGTTTGGGATTCTGAACGCTGAAGATCTCGTCTGCAGAACTGAATCTGAGAATTCAAGGGTGGAAATATTTTGAACAATTCTTTTGGTAGCTTGGAAGACAAGGGGATCTTTCGTTGTTCCTTTCTGCACTGCCCAGCTGGCCTTGGGGACGAGAAGAGAATCTCTCTTCTTTAGAACTCTGCCCGTGCTTTCACTGCTGTGAACAGATGTCGATTGCACATCAGGATGCCACGCACATTCATGAGTCATCCACAGAAGGACTGAAGGCAGGGTCTTTGGAAAAAGGCCTTCAAGGGAGGACTCCGTAACACAAGCCTTCCTGGGTGCTCATGAGAGAGGTGTGGGTCATCCGGTCAAAATATTCATAGATTGTTTATTGCAGTGTTATTTTGGTAGAAATAACAGATGTTTTGAGTTTAGATCTGCTCTCTAAAAACAGGCACTAGAATGAAGCTGTCAGTAAGGACACACTGCCAGCCAACTACTCCACCTTCTACTGGAGTGCTCAGTGCCTGTCACTCTTGCAGTCAAAGTTCTGGGTTACACAGGTCTGATCCATTGATGATTTGTATCTTGGCTGAAGATGGGGATCTTCACATTTGGGTCCGTGTGCTCAGCTTCTAGCACCAGGTTTCTGTAGCCACCTAATTTTTCCATTGTCAATTCATTTCATTATCTAAGCCTCGCTAGCAATGTAGCTATAGTTAGAGAGGAAGGATATTATAATCTTGTGAAAGATTAAAATATTTTTACTGTAATCCAGCTGGAAGGGTAGCACTTTTCTCAGGGTAGGAGACAGCCAAGGCTTTTCCCGTTCTGTCCTCCCCTTGAATACAGGAAGGAAGTGCTGGCAAGGGCCTCCCCAGCTTCCTGTCGACTTCGGAGCACATTTCCAGACACAGCCTTCTCCGCCATCCATCACCCAGCCCAGCCAAACAATCACAGCAGTGCAGGGCAAAAAACACACATCTCACATAAACACTTTGGAGGCAACCTGAGTGCAAACTGCTGGAATTCACGTGCAGCCTGGGTTGATCTGTAAAGCTTGGTCTGACAGCAGGCTGCTGAGGATTTCTTCCCTTCTTTCCTAGTGAAGTATCACAATAATCAAAATTCTCCTTTAGAATAAGATTAGCAAAGAAAAAAAAAATAAAGAAAAAAGGGCTGATGTTTGATAAAGCAGCTACTGGGTTGGCAGACTGTGAAGCCTTAAGCCAAGGAGGTGAGCAGGGATGCTCCCTGTTCCACAACGCCCCGGGTGATGTGTCTGGCTGCAGGGGAAGGAAGTGAGCGTTGTCTGGCATTATGGAGGCAGAGATTTCGGTCAGGTCTACAGGGCAGGGCAGTGATGAGGCAAAGTTAGTCTGTGATACTTTGCAGGAGGAAATAAATAAGGCGGAAGCCTCACCTTGAAATGAATCACCTCAGCTGAATACAGTTCCTTTCTTCTCTCCAGCAAAGGGCTCTGAACTGAATCTTGGTCTTTTTCTCATATTACTGGTTTTGTTTAAAAGCTGCATTACAGTATTTAAGTAGTATTTTTAGACTTGTCTGCTCTGTGGCCTTTTTTTAACCATTCCCTAAGCCAACTGCTTGGTTTTCTTTCTTCAGTATGGGTTCAGTATTCTTATCGAGTTTGAGCTGGGAATTTCATTTTGTTTCTGACAGCAGCAGTCATGCCTGCCAAGATCAGCTGTTAGGAGGTGATGCACTCACTGGAACATCTCTCAAGGCAGCTGTTTAATCCTGCAGAATGACTGGATGTCGCAGAATATCTGGAGTCTTAACATGATTGGGAAGCAAAGTTCCAACGTTTGAGGTTCAGTTTTCCCTATACTTCTAGTCTGAATGATCTATGTGTAAGGCTGAACACCTAGGTTAGTCTTTCTAAAGGTGGGCAGGCACGTGGTCAGAGCTCTGGCTGTATTACCATGTGCCCTGCATCTTCCTGCAGATGTTGTTGAAGCCATCCAGTTGCTCTTTGGTGTGAAGTGCTCCAAAACTCCCTCCCAGAATTGGTATCCAACAGCAAGGGAACTGGTTTGAGCTTGTGATTGAAGGAAAGGAAGGCTATCAGCCATCAAAGCAAGTGTGTCTGCCCTCCTCGCTCCACATGGATGCTGCCTGTGTTGAATTGCACTCCATGCCTGAGCCCAGCTCTCCGTGTCAGCCAAGCACAGCTGCTGGTGCGTGACCATGGTGTTTGTACACCTCCAAGATTTCCCTGTTTGTGTCCTCGTGTCATTGGAGAGCAGGGGTAACATTCATTTCAGAGTCCACCTTAATGGTAAATCTACAAAACTCACCCTGAGATTTCCTCTCTGTGTATTGGCCTATGTGATAGCTGTATGGTAACACCTTTCAGTGCAGTTTGTTCTATTATGTAAAAAACTGTGGGTAATTCTTAACAGCCTTACGAGTCTGAAACCAGCCCAGCTCCATGCTGGATACCTGCAGGAGCACCTTTCCGTGCAGCCAGATGTGTTGGATGGGGCTGTGCCATTCCCTTTCTTCTGACTCTTCCTTTTGTTGTCCTTCGCCTGGGCTTGCAGTGGGTGGGTGGGGAGTAAGCTCCTTACATGCCTTTAGATGCTCTGTGGGATGGGAATTATTTCTTGTGTGTAAGGTCTTTACAGACCACAGCACTGTGCGGTCCTTGTTTGAAATCTGAAGGCATCTCTGAAATGCTAACATTTATTTTTAAGTCTATTAAAAATGGGCATGGATAACACCGACTGAAAAAGGAGGTAAAATGGGCTGGGCCTGGGGAAGGTGGTAGGGATCCGTAATAGCTGTGTGTCTGTGGAAACAATAGCAGAAATAAGCAAACAGAATTCTTCCCCATCGGGGCAAAGGGCTGGAACTAAGAAAAGTCAGATTTCCCCCCAGCTAAGGCTGAGAGAAGGTGCTGTCAGTTTGAAGCTGTACCATCACTTGAAGGCCAAAAAAGCAAAACCGTGCACCCAAGCTTCTGGTCCTGCCTTAGCCTTGAAGTCCCCAGACAGGGAAATGGGGCTGTCAGATCCACAAACTGTTTCATAAAACTATTATTCTTCCCCTTTAGGAAGCTTTTTGACTAGACCTGGGAAGAGTTCGTATTGACAGCATGCAAAATTTCTTAATTTCCTTGTAGAAAGTGATTTACTGTGAGCCCCCCTCTGGCTGTCTGCTGTGGAGGGAGAAGACCCCTCCAGCGGCAGTGCTGCTCAGTTCCTACACTCACCAGTCTCTTACCTTTCTCATCTAGCCGTGTCCTGGGTTAAAAGAAAATGAGACGGGGCTGACAGCATCCCTCTTAAGTATAGGAGAGCCAACTTGAAATCAATCCACCGCATGCCAGCTCAGCAATGCAAGGCACGCGGGGCGGCAGTAACACGATCGGATTTGCTCAAACCACCGAGCCAAAGCGGCGCTGTGTTCAGAGGGGCTGTGAAGGACGGGGCGCTCGTTTCCAGAGGCCGTGGCCATGGGTGCTGGTGCTGCTAAAAAGGAGAGCAGGGGGAGGGTCATAAACCCATTTGGGTGCTGGTGGCCAGCTTGGCTCGAGGGAGGCCAACCCTCACTGCAGAACGTCTCTGAGAAGTCGAAGACATTGGCTTGTGGTGCCCAGAGGTACCATTGTGACTGCGAGAATTATGTTTAGATCGGACAGGGAGTCGTGGGGCATAAAGTGGTTGGTAACAAAGAAGTTTTCCCCGGGTCGCCTGCTGGTGTCTGCATTCCCATTTGCAGAAGGGGATGAAGTGTGAGAGCCGCATCTTCTCGCTCTGCCCCTTTCAGATCCATTCAGGAGAGGCAAAGGATGCAGTTAAAGCCAGCAGCCCACACAGCCAGGTGCGAGTAACAAACATTGGCAGAAAAATGTGCTGTGAAATCAGAGAGGCACTTCTGAGTGCTGGTGAATCAGAGGTGATTAGTTATTGGGACGTGTGCTCCTGCCACCTGCTGCCACTGCAGCACCCTGAGAGCTGCCAGGCCTTTCTGCGTCTGCTTTGTCCATCTCCACAGCCCTCAGTCGCTGGGCAGAAGCCCTAAGGAACCTGCAGGAGCAGGAGCAGGCACTTAGCTGCACGTCTTCACACCCAAGGTGTCTGCCCCTAAACAAAAGGGGCTGGGAGTAAAACGCAGCCTCCCTTCGTGTGGGGAGGGGGGAGGGACGGCCGCGCTGCTGCGGGGACTCGGTTGTGTTGTAGTGGGAACCGTGGGGCAATAGAAGTGTTCTGCTCCGAGACTAAAGCCATGTTTGCTGTGTGTGTGATTGTGCATTCTTTTAAATTAAACTATTTTGCAAGCACTTCCTTCCTGCATTTCTCAGAAGGAGGGAGGGGGGTGTGCAAAGAATGTTGAACTGCCTTTGACGGAGGAGGAAAACTGAAGAAAACAAGCGATGCAATCCTAACTACTGACCTTTTACTTGAGCTTGGTGATGTTTTTCAGCAGCAGAGCCTCCAGGGAGTAACAGCATCCTCCTTGCTATTGTGCTGCCTGCCCAAAAAGGGGGCTAAAGTTCAGCTTTTATGATGTTCTCACTCTGGGCTTGTGGGAAAAAGGCCACATTCCCTTTCTTAGGTCATACGAGTGCAAGAGATGACAGAGTCCTACAGTCTAACCCCAGGGCATTAGGCCAGCGCAGACTGAGACGGGGATAGACAGCTTGGTAAATATGCAGCCTGCTTTTCTCCTTGCAAGATTCACAGCAGGTGGGAGGGTAATTTACATTGTTAAATTAAAAAGCACTGATTTATTGTATGTTGGTGCGTTATTGTTTCATAAAAGCACATGGGCCGCTATTACTCATGATGGACTCTTGCACTTCATTGTTAAACACTCCTTTCCACTTTGGTCTACAGTTACTGGAACTGAGCGTTGCCTCTTGTTTTTGCCTTAGTGGGTAACTGAGCATTAAACAAAACGCCAACCTTGTCCCTGACAGAGCGCTTGTTTTTAGGAAACTCCCCGGTTCTGAGGATTGGGATGATTACAGCTGATGTTCTCATACAGCCTTGCCCATTGGACTGTGTGTTCCCCTTGCCCTCTGGTAGAGAGGTTAGGGGCCAGAGAGCTGTAGGTCCCTGGGCTCACAGGTTCAGGTCAGGCTCCCTGCCCCCCAGGTTTTTGGCTAGCAGCACGGTAGGATGAGTGCTGCCCACTCCCTCACAGCTTCTAGCGCTTCTATCTGTCGAACCTCCCTTCAGCCTCACTGCTGAAACGTTGTCCAGTGGATATCAAGCTGGAGTTTCTGAAGGGCACGATCCTGGCTGTGCTTCCCGAGGAGCAGAGCCTGGGGCTGGAGGTGCTTCTGCCTGGGAAGGCTGCCTACTTTAAGGACGCAGGTGCTATTTACAAGTGCTTTAAAGCTGCTTAACACAGACTGTTTAGAAAATAAACCTGGATGATCCCGACCTCTGTGCATTTGCACCCTTTCAGCGGCACTTGCAGCTCCTGCGGCAGATGCCGGTGCTGCAGTGTGTCAGCCTGGCTGCGTGCTGCTGTGCGTTCAGAGGTTCTGACTGTGACTGTTATCTGGGTTATCTGAACTTTGCACCACACCTTTTGCATGGTAGAGAACACAAACCTCAGCGCGGTATCTACCTACCCTGCAGTTCAGTGGGGAGCGCGTTCCGCTATCTGCTGTCTTTCTGCCAGCAGCCTGGGTGGGACCGGCTGGTGCAAGGTGTGCTGGGTGAGGTACAAGCAAACACACATTCAAAATACTTGGGATATGTGTGAATGCCAAAGCACACCTTGGTGTGGCTGTTAGGTGCTGCTCCAGGACACGCTTCCACCACTGTGGTGTCACACCAGTGGCAGGCTGGAACGTGCGGTTGCGGGGCCAGCTGCACACCCCTGTGATTTGCATTGTCTTTTAACACCGAACCTCGTTCTTTGCACTGTCTTGCAATGACTCCTTTCTTTTCCTGGCCGTCAAATCTGGTAAATGCAAGTATCTTGTTAGAATCGTAGAGTCATTGTCGCCTGAGATGTGGATGCTTGTATTTTTGGATGCAGGCAGGTATTTATATATTTAGAGGTGAAATAAGAGGTACTTGAGTCTGTCAACCCTCTGGCGTTTCTGGTTATCACAGTGAGTGGTAAAAGACAAATTAATGCTGGGAGAATGGGCTTGAAGGTGAGGGAGGTTTGCTGCAGAAGGGAGGGCTGGACCCGTGGTGTGGGTGAGATTCTGGGAAGCCCAGAGGTGCCCCCATCAGGACAGCATCGTGGGTCTTTCGATGGATTTAGCACTTAGTATTAAGCTGACTTTTGGGCTTGCAGGTATTGATTTCCATGCGTAAAACCGACCAGCCGTGGCTGCCGGGCGTGCAGCTTGGTGTGCTGCTGCCACTTCCAGCCCACGGCCACGCAGTGAGGAGCTGCTGGCCCTGCTGCCTTCGGGAGCGATGCCGGTGGTCAGAACAGAGCCTTTGCCTCTGCGGAGCATCCCTTTAACCTGACTGCGTAACCGCACGAAATTCTGCCTGATTTGAGGAGGTGTCTTTTGTCATTTTCTTCCAGATGCTCCACTTGGCTTCCCTGACACTGGGAGGGGGAAGAATTTTTCAAAGGTGGTTTGTTTTTTTCTTGGCAAAAAAAAAAGGAAGATTTATCGTCAGTTTTCACTCTGCAGGGTTCTACCTCCGAAAAATCTTCGGCAAAGCAAATTTCAGCTTTTACTGCAACGAGTACGTAGCAAGCTGTCAGCATTCAGCATGGCAAAAGTTCGTGCAGTTCAGAGCTTTCATGATTGCAGCAAAGCTTTTCTTGGGATTTTTAAAATGTCCTAGACACGATTAAAGGAATTTCTCAGCAAGGAGAGTGCAGGCTGGGGACTGTCCGGCAGATGTAATCACTCAAGGAAAACGTTGTTTGGCTTGGCTGCGTCCTGCCTTCGTTCCACGCTTTCATCCCGCCGCCCGTCTTTGTCCCTCAGTCCTTTCCAGTGTCTCTCTGTATGTCTTTGTCCGTCTTTCTGTCTGCCCCACATTCCCTTGCAGGCTGAATGGGGCAGCGTTAACCTGGCTGCTTCCAAGACAAACAGCACATGGGGTTGCAGGAGGGGGCCTTCGGCTGTCGGCAGCCTTCGCGGTCACTCACTTCCTAGAATTAAAGGCTGAGAGCTGATCTGTAAGCCAGCCAAGCCGGAGACAATGATTGGGTTCCCATTCTGTTCCTTTGATACTGACTCAAATACGTGAACCAAATGGGCAAACAACATTTACATAGAAGTAAGTAGGAATCCGCTTTCTCACACTGAGGTGTCTTGCACTGCGTCTTCTCACAGGTAGTAAAACTCATCTGTTTTTTCCTGAAGGACTTCCCCTGCTCTCAGAGAGCTGATTTGTCATGGAGTTGAATTCCTGACCGTGCTGTGCTTTTGGGTTTTGTTTCTTTGGTAGCTGTGAGGAGACAGGGCTGCTGCAGCTGGAGTCCTGGTGGGGAAGAGGAGACACAGAGGCGTAGCAGCTCCAGGCACGGCTGCTGGGGAACGTGGAGCCCCTATGGCCCCTACCCCTGGTCTGAGCCTTCCGCGGGGGACTGGGAGCCGGGCAGCCAGGAGTGTGTGGGGGAAACCCAGCATCTACCAGCCTTGTAAATGGTAGCGTATGGGCTGAAGGGCAGCTGGTTAAGGAGGCCGACACCTGCTCAGTGTAGAAGGGGAAAAATACAGACATTGAGGGCTCGTGCCTCCCAAGCAATACACATTTCTGGCCTGTCATTGCGATGCTGCTTCGCTGAGCGCTGCTGCTGTGTGGTGTGATTTGGTAGCATCAGAGAATAGCTTCAGTTGGAGAGGACCTCTGAGAACATCTAGTTCCAGCCTGCCTGCTGTGGGCCTTGCAAGAGAGTGTTCAAGTGATCACGGCAAGCACTGTAAAGGGTATTAGTAGAGACATAAACTCTTGGCTGCCTGCAAGTCTGACAGGGGGGCTTCAAACACCTTTATTTCAAAAGTCTTTAAAAAAACCAGTGGTGGAAGAGGTGAACCACCTGGGAAGTATTTTAGGTGACTGCAGCTCACAAACTCCTGCACAGAGTGGTAGGTTGCTCGGATAGGGCTTGGTGTTGTTTCTGCATTGCCAAGGAAGCCAGTGCACACATCCTGATGCATTGGCTGTGGTGCTCTCAGGGGCTCAGTGCCACCGCCTGCCCTCCTGGACGAGCCACAAGCCGTCGTGGCTCATAGATTCTGTTGCAACTCCTGGATGGAAGATGCTCTAAAGAGCACAAAGAGCTGCTGCAGCTAAGCATTACGTTCAGTCACATCTCACGCTGTGCGATCCCTTTTCGAGCTGAAGTTGTGTCTATGTGCAGGCACTTGGTTGTGTTAATCCCTAGCCAACTGCGTTGTGGTCTCCTTGGAGAGCTGTCCCGGTCTGCCTCCTCCTCCTCCCCACTGCTCACTGTTACAGTCTGTACATTTATCATCTGATATGATGGACTCTTACGATATGGTGGCACCGATGGACTTCTAAAATGCTCCGTGGTACCTGTGATGGTTTTGTGGGTGGACTGAAAGCCCATGGGCCTGAGAAATCCTGCAAAATGGTGCCCAGCACAACAAACTGCTTTACAGTCCATCCTGGCTGCCCTGGGTGGCAGCAGCACCCTCGCAGTGCCCCAGCTGGCGGTGCCCCCAGCATCAGCAGTGCCTGCAATGAACACAGACCTTTGGAGCTGCAGGACGTTGCAGACTAAGCTGTTTTTCTCAGTTTTGATTCAGCAGTGTAACTCGGTATCTCGCTCTAAAAAGACTTTCCATTGGTATGCAGGGCTCATATAACAGCTCCTTCACTGTTTCCTGCGGGTTAGGAGGGAAAGGATCTTTCCATGCATAATTTAATCACATTCAGCAGTTCGGCATTTGGATTCCTTTTTCCCATAGAAAATCTTTAGCATGTAGTTAGTTAAATCTTATACTTGTAGAAATGTCGTTGAGCGTGCTTATCTTGTGCGTTCAGATAAACACCTCTCAGCATCCTGTTTTTCTTATGTCATACGAACAGGAAGAGAACGATTGTTTGAGATGTGCGTCAGTCATAATTGTAACCAGGCAGTCACGCTGCCCTCCCCATTCGCCATGGAAACCAGCAGATCTCTTCAAACACGCTGGTGGTAGCTGTCAGGTATCCTTTCTTTTCTATTTAACCTCCCAAGAGCTGCAGCTTTGCAAGCTGTGTATATATTGGGACCTCTCAATGACTTTATTTTTGCTGAAGAGGGAACACTTAGAAATTTTGCAGATGAATGCCCATCCCTGCTTTTATCTGAAGTAGCCACGATGTCTTTTGTTCTGCCTCATACCTATTGTTAGAAACACTGCAAACTCAAGGCTAGCTCTGGGTTACTGAAACGCATATGGCAATCTCACCGGGGGGAGTTTGGCGCAGGTAGGGAACGGATCCCACACCAAGGGAACCTTCCAGAGGCACGAGAGAGCGCCTGGCACCTCCGGGTGGCTCTGGCTCTGGCTCGGGGGCAGCTGCGAGGTCTGAGAGCAGCATGGAGCAAGGTGAAGCTCCTGGAAGGTGCTGTTCAGCACAACAGATGTGGAAGTTGGTGAGGGATGAAGCGCCGTACAAAATTCTTGTGCATCTACAAAAACTGGTTGAAGATAAAAACTGGAGAGTCATTTGTTTCACTTTTCCATATCTTTTCCTCTCAGCAAATATTTTAAAGGTAGAAATACACACGGGCTTGGGGAGAAGACACTGGGATCTGTTGCACATTCTTCCCTTTGTTTCATTTTTCGACTAATAGGGAAGGTTTGTGTTGTGATGTGTGTTGGATGGAGCGGTGAAGAGGAACCACTGTACTGATGGTGGAAAGCTGTGAGATTCGGAGCCAGTAAAAGCAATAACTGGCAAAATGTGATGTGTTCTTACATTTCTGAGCCTCCAGATGTTTAGGTTTAAAGCTCTGGCTGAAATCTGTTGATGCCATTTGGTTGGGATAGATTAGCATACACTGACTTTTTCAGTTAAGAGCTGAGCCTTTGTGTTGGGGCACCAAAGTGCACCAGGTGTTTCTACCTGTGCATCAAACACACAACCTAAGTACTCTGCTAACACCAGCTCTCAATGTGCCAAACTGTCTATTTCTATTTTTAAAAACAATTTAAATCTCCTTGGGATGCTTTTAGAGCAAAGCTTCCTTAAAGCCAGTTACTTTTTTTTGGTGATCTGAATGGTTTCAGCTGGAAACGGACGTCAACAAAGTGCCGTTCTGTTTCAATATGCTTCTGAAATGCTGGCGTAAAGACTGGTGTGTTCTTCAGGCTCAGGTTGGGTCTCTCAGGTGTGACCGGTAGATTGCTTGGGGTGATCGCATTGCCCAGCCGGATTTTGTGATGGATCTTGAATACCAGCTATGGGTCACCGGTTTTCACTTCAGATGGAACCAGCAGTTCATCAGCGAGTCATCGAGCTGTGCTGGTTTTCCCAGGAAAAGCCTCTGTACGAAGGACTGGGAGCGCGCAGTCTGCGGGATAGTGACTCATCATCCCATGGCCATGGGTTGTGTCTCTTCCAGGCTCATTTGCCTTTACCTAAACCTCTTGAAGCCGAAGAATATCATTATGGCAGCCTCTTCTTGTTCAATCTCAGAGACGACCTGATACGGTGTAGGTGAGTGTTTTGGTTTGAAAACGTGGCTTGTTGGGTTGCTCTCTTGTCTTGGCTGCATGAATCATGGAATCACAGAACCATAGGATGGTTTGGGTTGGAAGGAAGCTCTGAAATCATCTATTTCCACCCCCTGCTGTAGGCAGGGACACCTCCCACCAGACCTGGTTGGCCTTCTGGGCTGCACACACGCATTGCCGGCTCATGTTGAGTCTTTCATCAGCTGAGTTGGTGTGTAGCTCACCAGTCCCTTCTCTAAGGGCAAGCCGAGCTGAGCAGCAGGCACAAGTGTTTCTTTGCTCTCCTGGACCAGAAAAAGAGTATCAGCCAGTAATTAAAAACAATTAACAGCTTCCTTAGTGTTAGCCTTCACAACTGAAGATGGCAGCCCGTTCCTCCCCTGCGGCAGATGGAGGTTACTGCTTTGGAAAGAAGACCGGAGGGCTTTAAAACTTGTACTGGTGTTTTTTTTCATGGAGACGGGTTTGGAGGAGATGGTTGAAGGCTTTGGGGCTGATTAGGTGTAGAACTTGGGGATTTCCAGATATGTCTGGAAATGAAAAAAATGTTATGTTTTTAGCTTGATGATGGCACTTTGCCTCTGATGCTTCCTTCCTAAGTTGTCGTTCAGTCTGCTGCTGACTAGCCAAAAAAATGAGGAGATGGAAGAATCCCTCCCTGTTATCCTGGGCAGTATTTGTTTTCTTCTTCCAATAAGGCGGAGAAGAATCCGAATGGGATGAGGGAGTGCCTCCAACCTGTGTGTGCCCCGGCTCCCATTGCTCAGCAGCTCTGCATTCTGGGCCAGGGTCAGTTCTGCCATCTTTGTGCCTAATAACCCTTGATATTGAGGTCGTAGCCCACGTAACAGATGAGGAAACCATTAAAAGCACTGTCAGCTGCAAAAGATGATCAACATTTGTGGTATTTTTAGGCTTTCATGAATTTGGATTTCATTACCTGCCTAGAAAGCATTCCTTTTAGCACTGCCACTCACGTGAAAGACAGAGCACTCTCCCGTGCAAAACGAGGCAGTGTGGAAAGCACCTGGCAGTGAGCGCTGTGTGCTGGGAGGGCTGAGCTGGTCCATATGCAGGCTGATGGCTGAGATGCTGTCTGGGCACCGCCAGCTCACGAGCTGCATGCAGTGCAGTGCCCTGCTGTGGTCTGGTTTGGGGTGGGGATGGAGGGCACTGCCCAAAGCGGGTGCTGGTAAGCAGGCTGCCCTTCTCATTGAGAAAACTGAAGGAAGAGGAAAACATAGCTCGCTGTTCAGCTCGGGCAAGCAAGCCTTTTATTTTAATGAGAGTGCGTTTTGTTTGATCTGCATTTTTTGGGGGGGTTATGATGAATTTTAGCCATTATGAAAACAAAAGCCATGGTTATTTGTAAGAATTGCTTTATAAGAAGCACATGTGTGCTTTATTATTTTTCTGCTTGAAGTGTGGGGATTGTTTTCAGTTGGGAGGTTGCATTAGAAGAATGTGAACTTCTGACTCACTGAGAAATAGAGCAAGTATTAGCAAAATCGTGAGGTTTCCTATGATGTTTTCATAACTCACATTTCTCAGAATGGAAGCAATCTTTTTTGCCTTTAGTGAAAGAATGACTTTTACTGCCATTGAGAAAGAACGGATTCTTCTTCTAGAAAAAAACTTGTATTGCATTTAATAACTTCTAGTCAACCCGCTATTCTTCGTTTCCCTTTTTCTTCTCTCCAGCATGCAAGTTTCTCTCTCTGGGGGTGTTCTGCCTGTGCAGCTCCTTCAGTGGCCACGTTTCTGTTTCATCTCTTAATGTTGACTTTTCCACAATGATGCAGCCAGCAGCAAAGACCGAGGTGGGGTTTACCCCAGTGACCCCAGGAAGAGGGGACTCACTAATGGCACCTGAGGAATCCCGGCTTTCCTCTAGGAGAGCCAAATGGGAAAGCTGACATTGCTTGGAATGCTTAGCTGGTTTGTGATGAGCATTGGCAGAGATACTGGGGAAAATTCTCCTGTGTTGAGCCAGGCTCAGAGACCTCCCAAGGGGCTGAATCTTCAATGCTAAAATTACAGGGGAGCTGTGTGGGGTGCGCAGTTTTTAGGACTGTGGGAGCTGCGTGTGGTTGCTTCCCTTCCGAGATCTGAAGCCTTCTGTGCGGTGCATTCAAAGCCCTGTTGGTCAGAAAGCCATTGCTAGGGCTGGAAACTGAGACTGGAGCGAGCCAAACGTACCTTGTTGGGAAGGACCTCATCGCCTTATTGTTTGAGTTCGGCTAAACCAACACAGACATTTTAAAAGCATATTTGTCTTTTGCGGGAGAAGCATTTAAGGAATGGTGGCTGGGTGTGCTGAGTGAGTTTGGGAGCTCTGGAAATTGTGCTAAAACAGCGCAATTTATTGCCTCTGAAATGAAATAGTTTTGTGACATCTGATCCTCTTGTAAATTTTGCACTGGAGAATTCAGTGGCGGGATGTAATTAACATTTAAATTGATCGGGACGCTGGCAGCGCTGCGCTGCCCGTCTGCAGGCGCGGTGCAGTCGGCCGGTCCCTGTGAGCAAAGAGCTCTGAGGCGCTTTCATTCTGAGTGGGAATCCAGAGATGGCAGCCAGTGGGATTGGGGTGAATCACCGCGCGGTTGGCCCTTACTCACAGTGTTCTTGGAAGGGGTCTGCTCTTGTTCCTGGAAACAGCTGCTTCTGCTAAGCTAGAGCCTCTGCCCCGAGAAAGACTTGAAAAGCCTTTGAACCCTTTGGTGCAGGTGCATGTGGAACAGTGGGTGATCTTCTGCAAAACCTCCCTGCCCCCAAGACAATGCAGTTACATTTTGAAGCAATGTGCAGGGGAGGGGAAGGGCACGCTGGAAGCTCCCCCTGGTACCAGGCACTGTCGGCCCTCCTAACTCAGAGGGACTTGCAGGTCTGAGTGGGAGATGCTGTGGGCAGTGCTGCTGGGGGTTTCCGTGCTGCCTTGGTGATGGAGGCTGCTGTTCCAGGCAGGGCAGTGCAGGGCAGCCTCAGCTGGGGGGCGATCCCTGGCCTCACTGCAGCATCGTCTCCTTCAGGGACAGGGCAAATGCGGCCCTTGTGCGGCCCTTGTTCCCATTGTTGGAAGCCCCATCTCTGCCTCCCGCTGCTGACAGGGGACAGAACAAGTCTTAAAGGCAAGCAGGGATGCTGTGCTCAGACCAGGCAGTGTTGCATTAATACGATCCTGGCTTTTTTCATCTTCAGATTTTTCTTTTTCCTTTTCTCCTTCCCCGTCCTTCTCCTTTCCTATCTTTTCCCCTTTCCACTTCCCTTCTCCTCTTTCCCCTCTCCCCTTCCCCTTTTCTCCCCTTCTTCTTTTCCTTTTCCCCTTTCTCCCTTCCCTTTTTTCCTTTTTCCTTTTCTCTTTCTCTTTTTTCCTTCTCTTTCTCCTTCCCCTCTCTCCTCTCTCTTCTCTCCTTCCCTCTCTCCCCTTTCCCCCTTTCCTCTTTCTTCCTTTCCCCTTTCCCTTTTGCCCTTTTGCCCTTTCTCTATTCTGTAAGTGACCATATCAGCTCTGATTGGTGACCATAAGTTCCGGCTCTGTTCTGCCTTTACCGCTGCTGCTGCTTACACAGCACGTTAAGAATCTCTCCCCATCCCATATCCTGTGATAAGTCCAGGTAAGAACAAATGAATGAAAAAGCCTCCTAGAAAAGGAGAAGAGCACTGCCGTGCCCCACCAGCTAATATCCGCCATTGTACTTGTGTATTCTAAAATTGCTTTGGTATATTTTAAATGTCATTTTGCAGTGGAAAGGGAAATTATATCTGGAAGCATTTCCTCAAACTTTAAAATATGTGAGCTGGGTTGGAAGGTTTGTGTTGTGTGCCCTGATTAAAAGCAGGGACAGAAACACGCAGGTATAAAAATCTGAGATTTCCTATGGAAAACGATTCGGTTTCTTTTCAGATAAGTCAGCTGGTTCATAGAGACTGGAAATGTGTCACAGAGAATGTACCGCTTCGTTTTGTGCTTCGTCAAAGGGATATTCCCAGTCCACGTTGGCCTTCTCTTCTGCAGACGTGGCGTGCGCTCGCTGTGAGCTGCTCACACCATTCAGAACAACAATTCTGCCAAGTCTGTTTCTGTGAGAGCCCTTGGGTAATTCTTAGTCCACGTAATGTTGTGTGCGTTCGTTTTCGGGTGCCGTCATGGCATTTAAACTGCGCAGTGCTGGTGCAGCCGTGGTGCTGCCGGGATGGGGCTGCTGGCTGCAGGATGGAGCTGCTCCCCACCATCCCTGCTCACAGATCGCCTGCACGCCTCCAGGTTTTAATTCTCCAGAGCAAGAGGGCACTTTGTGACACAGAAGGGTTTGGAAGCTCCGTTCCCTTCTGAAGAGTGTTCAAATGCTGGTTCGGGTTGGCAGGAGGTTTTACAGAGGGCAGATTTCAGGGGTTGGTTGGAAGGACTCGGCGCATTCGGTAGTAGTAAAAATTCACTGATTCTTTAGCGTGGGGTCTGTGTGTTTTACGTGTTCTGGTGTATTTTCCATTAAACGTGACAAAATGCTGTGAATTTGAGAGGCAGAGATGCAGGCTGGCTGCCTGAAGAAGTTTTAAGCTCTCTCTCCATCTGACCTTTTCTGTCCGGCTGTAGTTGGCTGCCTGACGTGCTCTTGCATTTCAGTCACATTATCCCCTTTTCCTTTTCCTTTTTTATTTTCTTTTTTCTTTCCCTTTTTGTTTTTCTCTTCTCGTTGCATTCTGTGTCTTTTAATGAGTTGACTGTAATTCTCCCTCATCTCAGGCCGCGGGGCGTTCAATGGCTTCTGACACAAAGAAAAAGCGTTGAGAGATTTTTCATTGGTAAATTCCTCCTCTGGGGTTTGATGTCTCACTTTCCCTATTGGAGATGCACGGGCAGCCTCAGTCACAAAGGGGGTTTCTCCTGCCAGGGCATTTCAGCAGGATCGGTGAATAACGCGGCAGAATTTTGCGCTGCTTCACCTCAGCAGCCTGCGGGCACCGCTTCTGTTGTGATCACAGCAGGTCTGAGTGATCTGTGCACAAAGGAAGAGGAGAGAGCGAACAGAAAATAGTTCATGGCTTTCCTCAAAGACACTTTTCTAACTCAAAAATATAAGCCTTGTGGTTTGTATGGTTTTGAAATGTAACCGCAGCTATTGAGAACTGGAGGAGATTTGATTTACCGTCTTCTCCAGTTTTGGTACCAGATTCAGGGCACGGGAAATTTCTGTTTGAGAAGAAAAACACTGAAAGGAAATACGTTCCTAACTTTTTATAATAGGATCGTATTTGGAGAAGCTGCAACGAAGGAGCCTGGGTCACCTGTGCCTTGGGTGCAGGTGTGTCCTCTGCTCCCTGCTGTCAGCTCGCTGTGGGGAAGCTTTGCTGGGCACGAGGTGGTCCGCAGCTCCCTTTCTTGGGGCGGAAAGGGTCGCTATCAGACTGTGGGCTTTGGCTTTGAGCCTGATTTAGGATCTGAACGGGATCGGCTGTGCGGGGCACATCCCGGCCTCACCAGCCCTGGAGCCGGGTGGGACCTGGACAGAGCTGGCAGCCCAAGGCTGGGAGCAGAGAGCTGATCCCCCCCACTCACCACACTGTGGGGTGGCCGATGCTGTTTTCTTGTCAGCCCATTAAGTGACCCGCTTGCTGATAGTTGGGTATCTTTCCAATATATGAGAGTCTCTGCAGAATTTGGCTTTTCTTTAAAAGGGGAGGTCCTGATGTTCTCGACACGTACCATGTGACGGTGTTTTTCTGGCCTCCGGGATCTGTCCTTGCTTTTGCTGACACTGCTCTGTAACCGTTTGAAAATGTTTATCAAACTTTATCGTAGTAATTGCTGCTGCTTGCTCCTCTGCGTTGAGCCCAGATGTGCCTGTGGTTCAGTTATGGCCATTTGCTTCTCAGGTGCTTTGCTTTGTTCCTTCTTCCCTTTTGTTTCTTCCCCTCTCCTTTTTGCACTGAGCAATCATCTCTCTCCATTTTTGCTCTGGAAGCCTTATAAAACCCCCTGCAAGGTCCTTGTCCTTTCTCCTCAGGTATCGTGCCATTGGTTTCCTGCTGCTTTGCTTTTTCCTCCTCAGATGTGGGCGAGCAGGATTGTGTCTGCTATTCTGATGGGAACGTAGTAGTGCTGTTTCTGCTCCACTGTCCCTGCCAAAACCTGAATGACGTGGACTTTCCTATCTACATCTTCTTTCCTAGTCGCTGCGTAGCTATGGGCAGCATCCCAAGGCCCAGCATGAGCTGCACTACTTTCCCCCCACTGGGACTAGGCAAAATAAGAGTGTTGCTCCACGCTCCCATTCATGTTTGGCTCTAACAGTATCTGTTTGGCGGGTATTTTGTTGTGTTTAGCTGGCTCTGTTTCACCCTGAGGTACTCCCAAGGTTTTGCCCAGTAAGGTAAGACACTAACTGCTCCCACATCAGCATGCCGCAGTTACCAGCTGTACTTCCTTCATTCCCTAATCCCTGTTCTGGAGAACCACCTCCTTACACACTGAACAGGGAGAGTGCAACCCTTCTGCCAGGCTGTGCCTGAAGGTGAGTGGCTGCACTGCACCTTGAGCCTTGGTCAGCCCCTCCTACCAGCAGCTTGGCTTGGCCCTACTGCATCCTACTGCATCCTACTGCATCCCATTGCATCCCACTGTGTCCTGCTGCATCCCACTGCATCCCGTTGCATCCTGCTGCACCCCACTGCATCCCAGCGCGTCCCACTGCATCCTGCTGCATTGCATGGAAGTCACCCCGCTGGGTGCTTTCACTGCAGTGCTCAGAGAGGGAGGGGAGGTGGGGAATGCTGTTTCCTCCCTACCTGTGCTCGCACAGCAGCATGCTGGCACCATACCGAGTTGTTTAAAATTGACCAGGGAGATGGTTTTCATGCATGCATGTATTGAAATAAGGGGGAGATCAGATTGCAGTGCCGGGGAGGTAAGGTAGGAAAAAAATCACATGAGATTGTGATTGTTTTGTTGATTGAGGCTCAGAAAGCTTTTTAACCAGTTGAACTATTGGCTGTATCTGAAGTGAAACTCTGCTTTCCTAACTGCTCTCATTTCCTGAATCATTTCGCTCATTCGCTGCATTCATTGGAGTTCAGCTTTGCAGTGTATTTGGTTACGCACTGCGTTTCTTTGGGAGCTGGGCAGGAGGAGCAGCACACACACATGGGCTGAGTTTGACTGTTAGCTGCTAATGCTGTGGGCAATGGGGATCTGGATCTTTTCCCATTCTGTAATAAAAAGAGACTTCTCTTTTTCCAGAGCAGAGGCAGTAGCTTGGAACTGTTTGGAGAGGCCAAGATTTCAGAGTAGAGATGAGAGAAATGTTATCTTCTGAACTGTAAACGTGGTGTTTTAAATTTGGCTGCTGTGCCCCCGAGGTTGGCGGATAATGGAAAGCCCTCACTCAGAGCCCAGGCGGCCATCAGCTCACGGCTTGACAGGCTTTGGAAGTGCAGTGCCTGGGAGCTGAGCTGGATGAGCTCCGCACGGCTGGACTGGTTCTTGCAACCTGAAAAATGAAGTGAGCCAGGACACCGAGCTGAGCGCCCTGAGACCGCTTACATGGGGCTGTGGAAGGCAGGAGGTGATTTAAAAGGATGTTTCCTTTTCAGCTGAATATTTTTTCTTTGGAGTTTCTGGAAGCAGAAGAGCTGCAGTGAATGGACGAGGAGCGTTTTGGGAGAACTAACTCAGATTCTTAAATGTTGCTCCCAGCAGATTTCCATTCAGGGCATTTTGAGCCAAAGTTTTCTGAGTGAATGTCTACAAATTAAATAGAAGCAGATATTAACAATGTTACTGCTTTTAAAACTAAACACTCCTAAACGTTTGATTGAGAAATAATGGTGTGATGGATGATATCGGTGTGATTAGCAGTGTTAGGTACTGCGTAACAGCTGGATGCAAGTTTGCAAATAACTAAGTGAAAAGTAAAAGAATCATTGTAAATATCCTTCTTTTGGGATGGTGGATCACCCTTTCTCCACAGGCTCAGCAGCATCCATGGGACTATTCCAGCTCTCCCTCCTCCCACACCTCTCACCCACATCCCATGGCAGCCAGGCTCTCATGGGGTGGCTGAGATGAGCGTTTCAGAGCCGTGTCCTTAAAGTCTGTGCATGTTGATAACTCCTTTCCAGGCTGCCTAACTCTTCTAGGAGAGTTCTGAATTAATATTGAACAGAGGGAGCCAGGGGAGCACCGCTGTGGTTGTGCTGGGTGCGGAGCAGCGTGATTTAGTTGTAAATGCACCGATGCGGCCTTTCAGTCTGCGAGCCCGCGTGGGTGTTGAGTTAAAGCCATGCATGGATGATGCCTGTTATTTTGTTAGGGTCTCAGAGCGAGGGGTTTTAGCACGTTAATCCTGACTGGCAGTTGGAAGGTTGGTGGTTTCAAACACAGTGGCACGGAGTAGCTGATTTCGCTTCAGTGAAACAATGCACCAGTGTGTCTAGGCTGCCTCACAGAGCCAATAAATCTGTTTTGTTTTGTTTTTCCCCCCCTTCTCTCTCTCTCCCTCTCTCCCTTTCTTCCCCCCAATCCAGGCCAAGACTCGCTGCTATTGCTGAAAACCCTCCAGCTTCTCTGGACAAAGAAAGAGATGAAGAAGGTAAGGCTGTGTTGCGGCCTCCCCTCCTTGCTGCCGATGGTGGCTGCATGCAGAGCATGTCCAGGCACAGAACGTGGGTCAGCCTGCAATTCTTCAGGACTGCTTTCAGCCCCAGCACACAGGGAAGGAGCCTGCGCGTAGAAGTGAAAAGAAAAGGTAGCTCTGTGTGATGCGAGGCAGCAAAGGGGCTCCTGTGAAAGAGCTGAAGTTTACAGGGCTGAGTTGCAAGCAGAGAAGAAAGCCTCAAAGTTGCTTTTGTTTTCTTTTGAACACTTTTTTGTCCGTTACGTTGAGCATCTCGGGAGGAGTGCGAAGAATGTTTCGAGAAGCTGAAAAAATGAGGGTTGAAATCAATAGAAAAGTGCTTTTTGCCAAGTGGAAGGATATCAAATCCTTTGTGTTCGAGATATTTTTACCCTTTTGTTTTGTTTGATTTGGTTTTGCCTTTTAGAGTGGTGAATGCAATTTACACTGCTTCTCTAAAATTAGTGCTATATTTTTAAACAGCACCCTATGGGCTCTACGTGGAGATTTCTCAGAGGGAGTAAAATATACTTCATCTAAATTTGGGAGCTTGAAAGCTAACAAAAACAGTAGACGTATGCGCTTCGTGGTTAGTTTCCCATGTCGAACTCTGTGCTGCTCAGACAGGTCCATAGCTGAAATGTTCTTTTCTAAAGGACTCCAAAGCCAGCAGCTCACCGCAGAGCTGTGGGATGTGGGCTGTGTGAAGTGGCAGCCGTGGCTCAGCACGCCGGGGTACGCACAGCATCCTAGGAACCGGAGTGTTGGGTCACTGTTCTTGTCTGGTCCCTTCCTGACAGCCTGTGGTTTCCAGCCTGAGTAATGAAACCACTGGAAACCCGGCATGAGAGGTGCCTTTCCAAACGGCCCGTCACCACTGCAGACTTGAGCTCAGCAACTGTGAAGCTTTGAGCTTTCTATCAAGTTTTGTTAGAGTTGCAGGGAAAAAAAATACTGTTTGTTAGGTTTTGAGGGCAGCTAATCCCACAGAACAACAGTAGGAAAGAATAATCATCAAAGCCTCCATGCTGTGTACCCTGGGATACGTGTGGATTGTGGAGAAAAATACTCTGAAAAAGACAAAGCCTCCCATCGATGTGTTTTTGGGCACAGAGCACCGCAGCTTTTCTGCTGAGGATGGAAAAGCACGAGGATCCCCATGAGCTATGCTGGCAGCTCCGTTTGCTTGCTGCTGGACTGATCTCTCCAGTAAGGTGCGTGGCTGTGCAGAGTGTGCACGTTGCACACGTGCGGGGCAGGTCTGGCCTCCCAGTGGCCACCCTTAGTGCACTGCCGGCCGCAGGTGTGGGCACAGCCACGGCTCCAAGCTTGGATGCTGCATTTCTGAGCCAGAACAAGGTCATTCTGGAAAGGTGTGGAGCATGGCTGCTGGGGCCAGGCTCAGGAGCTGCCTCAAAGTGGGGAGCACAGGATGGATGTCCCCAGCGGTTTCTGACATGTGCCCATCACACTGCCACTGGGATGCCCCAGTTGGTTCTCATAACATTACCAGCCTCAGCGAGGCACCCACAGCAAGGCACTTCTTCCAGGGGCACCTGCTGCCCTGCCTCTGTGTGCAGCCCAGCACGTGGTGCTGCTCATGTCCTAAGCACACCAGTATCCAACATTCCAGTTAAAATAAATGAGGGAAGTTGGCTTAAGTAGAACACAGCTTGCTGCATTGACATTTAAATGGCAGGGAGCTACTTTGCCTTATGCTCTGTGTGGGTGTAAGTCAGTCAATACTGGCTATTAACTGATGTGTGAATCAGTCCTCCCAATTAGGTGATGCCCATCAGTCTTCAATCCTTGAAGATCAACAAAAGGAGCGTACCTGTCCCTGGCGCGACGTCAGTGCTGGCACGTGGTGAAAGAACATGATCGTTTCCTACAAAAAGACAGTTTTGCAGTAACAAAGATATATCAGCAGAGTGCCCTGAGCTGAGAAATAAGGGACCAAAACTGAATGAAGGACTGTGCAGTTGGAGCACCAGCAAAGTTTTCCAATTCCCATGATCTGTCGGGCTGTAGAAATCCCCCAAGGAGCATTCCCTGCCATGGGAATCAATTGAAATGGAAATGGCAATTACATGTTTGAGAGGAATCCTCTGGCAGAGAGCGGAGCCAGGCAGCACAGCACTCTTTCCTCTCTGATTTAGGTGTCTCGTGCTTTTTCTTTCTTTTTGATCTTTTCACCTCAAACAACACGTACCATAGTTGAAGTCTTTGGATTGCCAAGAAATATTGGGGTGGGCTTTGCCCCTTTCTAAAAGTGGAGACAGTAGGAGTGTGAGACTCAGTCTGGCCGTGCTGTTAGCACTCTTGCCAGTTGTGTAGGTGTTTGGAGATGCACTGCGTGTGAAAGCAGGCTTGAGCTCTCGCAGGACGTGGTGTCTGCTGGCGACTGCCCTGCCAAAGGCCAGGCTCGGGATGCAGCTGGAGGAGGAGCTGAGCGGTGTGGTGAAAGCTTTAGTTCAATCTAAATGTGCTGAAGTGGGGCTTTGGGGGGAAAAAAAAAGAGAGGCCATCTATAAACAGCGCCATCGAGTTGGCCGGCCGCTTTGTTTTCCTTTGGCTGTTGTGTTGGATATTTGTGGTCGGGTAAGGTTTGCCTGCTCCTTCTGCTGAGTCTCGCAGTGAAGTTGGAGCCCTGTGTTTAACATTGCAAATTCTTACCACAGGGAAAAATACTTACGGGGAGAAAACTGTTATCTAAAGTCACATCTTTGTTAGTCATCGGCTTTTTCTTGCTGCATCTGATAATCCAGTGAGAAGGAAACAGTTTCTGTCATAAACGATAGGTTTTGTGGCTTTTCCCAACATGAAAGGCACTATGGAAAATAACTGTCTTCCAGTAAATACTGTTGACGAATCAAAAAGAACAAATTCATTGGCAAATTTTCTGTAGATCTTCTGTTGTTTTTCATAGCATGCTTCGAAGTTTATGTTGTTTCCATTGGAAGCCATGGCTGGGGCCATCATATACAGCAAACTACAGTTGCTGGCTGCGGGCGGGAATGAGCATCTTTTGGATTTTGCTTTTTAGCCAGCAAAGAAAGAGAGCAGCTGCTCGCAGGGACTTCTTGTTTTCTGCCTGTGCCTTTGCCTCGCCCCACGGCAGTACGTGTACCACGCGGTGAAAGGTCCTGTGTGGGTACCGAGGGATGCCACTTCTTCACCCTGCCAACCCTCCGAGCTCCTTGGAAACTACTTCTAATGTAAACATTATAAAGATATTGCTCGGTACTGCTAATTTATCACTTCTACCAGATGGGTAGTAAGTAGCTTATTAACATTCACAAAGTGAGTGTCCAATTCCTTCACATTTCTGAGCACATCACCCTGGGATCCCTAAGATTTATGGCGCAGCGTTTTCCCATGTTCCAGGCCCTTCCTACAGCCTCTAGCTGTGCTGCAGTGTGAGTGCCTGCAGCAGGTACCGTGCTCAGGTAGCCTTGGAGCACACGAGGACAGGTCTCAGTTTCTTGGATGGCAGAGTAGGACAGGGTGCGGACTTGGATCTCTCTTCTCATTCCTGTACGTAAAATCTGAACCATTTCAGTGCTCCCACATATTGAGGAGCTGAGTTACGCCATCGTGGTTCAAGTCGGTCAAACACAGAATTTGTGGCACGGGAGGAGGAGCTTATGTGCTTTATTTCTTGTCGGTCTATCAGAAGATGAGTAGGTTTGTGAGCCCAATTATCTACCTTCCCTATTGCCATTTTCCTAATAACGCCCCTTTCTCCTGCTCACTTCTCTTCTCCCCCTCCCCCAAATCCCAAGCCCTTTTGTCTGCCCCACAGAACAACTTCTCTGTCTTTATGGGATAATTAGTGTGGACAATTGCTGCTTTTCCCATTGGGTTTGAGGTGCAGTGAGCCATGAAGGAATCTGTAATGACATGAAAAGTCACTGGAGGCGCGGATGGTGGCTGAATAGCAACAGTTACCTCTCTGAATAGATTAAATAAAAAAAATAAAGCTTTGTGTTCAGCTGGGGGAAGGGAGGATTCACTAATCTTTTTGTACATGACAATGTGTTTTTGTGTCTCGGCAGCTCAAGGAAGAAATCAGGCGGGGCTTTGCAGGACTGGAGGACCCATTGGCAGGACTGCTGGACATGCTGGAAAGCAGCAGTGATTGGAAGGGGAAAGGGCATTCCCTCGGGTATTACATCAGCAGTGAGCTGCAGCTTTGGATGAAAGAGCATCCTGCTGTTCAACAGGTTAGAAAAGGAGACAGCAAGAGACCTTGGGCAAAGGAGAGGGCAGCTGATTTTAACATCCCTCAAATGGCCCCAGTTTCACTTCATTCCATAGCCTCGTGTCTTCTCTGTGGCCGCATACAGACACGGTGTGACAAGGTGTAAAATTCCTGCTGAGATGTTGTGATTTGGTGATGCTGGTCTGCAAATGGAGTAACAGTAGAAGCTATGATGTGAAAGTTCTGTTTCCCCTTCCAAGTTGGGATTTCCATCTTTCCAGATCAAACCGTTCTGATCAAGCATGGATCTTACAGCCTTTGCTGGCTGGGGGCATTCCCACTGGAACTCACATCGCTGCTGTCAGGGCAAACCCAATTGCAGTAATCTACTCTGCATACTCTTCCAGTTCTGCAAATAAAAGCCAGTTACCATACGATTGCTTAACTCCTACCATCTGGTGGGGAGCTTTTATCATTAGGAACGCAGAAAATGGTAACAGTATGGCTTTTCAGATGAATCATTAACTTTGTAATGTTGGGTCGTCAGATCATGTGGCCTAGCGTTTACCATTCCTTATGCCATCGTGTACTCTCACCTCCCAAGATTTTCCCTGTTTTCTGTGCTTTTACCTTTGAGCTGTAAAATATTTTCATATCTACGTTGTTTCATTCTCCGTTGCTCCAAATGGCTCTCTTGGACGTCCAGCCCTGTTTAGATTCTCTGAGTGTTGCCATTCCAGTATTGCAAAATGCAGAGAGGCGCTACTGGCACTGAAAATCCTGTGTCACAGGAGAATGGTCATGTAAGACCACGAGGGTTAACGCTCGCGTCTGTGCGTCCTGCTGCAGTGCTTCTGCTTTTCCTTTCCTTCTTGCACCCAGGAGCGAGCCTGGGAATGAAGATTGAATTCCTATGCCTGATAGGTGAGATCTCCCTTGAGAGGTGTTGCCGTGTTCAAAGATTTTCTGCTGGGAACTGGAGGGGAGAATTTCTAAATAGCCGTGTTAGTCAAAGAGAGCATTTTTCCAGTTTCATGCTTCATTTTTGCTCAGGGCCCCGTGCCTTTTACAGAATTATCCTGCAAACATTTAATGTTTTTAAATTGGATGCTGTGAACAAAACTGCATATCATCATGTTCTGATTTCTGTTTGCAGACTCCATGGGGAAATTGGAGAATCCCTTCCCAAGGAATTGGCTTCTTCCCCTGTTTAAACAAGCTGAATTTTCAAGTGCCATTGAACTGTAGCCATCTTTACTAAATCTGTGTCTGATTTTTTCTTTTTTTAACAGTCTGGCATGAAGCTGAAGAAGCTGCAGGCCCGTGTATTCAGAATACTAGACCAGTGCCCAGCTAATCTTCTTGACCCTCTGATTAGCATTTACCAGCTCCATACAGCAGACCGGAACTATTTGCTTGGACACGTCAGTCATCTTTATCACAGGGGCGATTACAAAGAGGTGGGTCATGTCTTTCAAATAAATTCACCTTCCCAGCTCTCTGGTGCCCTGTTAAGGTCTGTGTCTTTTTTTTGGATGCATTTCAATGTGAATTCCATTTCATCACAGCAGCTGCACACTGTGAATGGTACGGCTTAGCATGGTCTTCTCATGTACATGAGTAGACTGTGTTCAAGCTCAGTTTTTATAATAGCTGAGTAGGGAATGACAGTGAATCTTTCTCCTGGAGCTTTTCTGACCTCTGAAAGCAATGGGTTAATAGGGTCTAATTTGGAGAATTTAAGAGGATGATTGTATTCTTTTTTGTTTTTCTTGTCCTTGGCAGGAGAAGAAGGGATTTTAGTAGTTGGTCATAGATCTGCTGTGCTATCTCCAGTCTGCATGCATCTGCAAGGGGGTGCACAGCCTCTGCTCCCCACTACCCCACCAAAGGGCTCTCAGCTTGAGGAGGTTCTGAGTGTTGAATCGTATCTTCTAAGTGTGTGTTATTACTCCTGTATTTTCATTTGAGTGACTGGCAGAAGTTCAGAAAAAAAAAGAAACAGAATTTGATGAATTTGATGTGTTTTAGCCTGTATTTTTGAGTTTTTGCAGCATCTCTGGTATCACAGTGATGTCTTGGTATCCTTGCGAGTGTCTTCAGGGGCAAAATGCAGTACTGTTCATGCTTTCTTTTTCTTTTTCTTTTTTTTTTTAAGCAAAAAATTATAGGATATAGGTGTGGTTTTTTTTCAAAGGGAAGTTGTTTGCTTTGACTATGTAAAGCATCCTGATCTTGCATAGCAGAAGAAAAAAGTGAAAGAGCATTTTTATGCCCTGTTCTTCAGTAAAGCCTAACTCCCATGTGGTCGTGGAATTCCATCCTTGCTGGTTTTGTGAATACAGACAGAAGGCTATTTCACATTTGATTACAAGTCTGCAGGTAGTTGCTTGAAGCTTTCTCTTTTGTTCAATCACTCTTTGAACGCGAGTGTTTGAAAATCTTAACAAAAGCGCATTATTTGAGTGTATGTGAGTGTGATTTTTAAACTTGTGACTTCAAAGACAGTTACTGTTTTCTTGTAGAACTGCAAATCTTTCTAGATCGGGTTTTTGGAAAGCTCTGGTTTTTTTTCGTGGAATTATTTTTTCTGTAGTTATTCCAAGTGTGAAGAGCAAGAAGCCTCAACTGGTAATTATTCTCAGCCATAACTTTCTTCTAGTGCTGTTTTACTGCCAGAAGAGCGAATAGAATTATCTTCAAGAGTAACAGGAAATCTTTTATTCGCCTTGGAGACTGATCATACCTAATTTCACAGCACCTGTGCTGAAAGAACCTGGCTCTGAGCATCTATCGTGGGCTGTGGCTTGCGTTTTCATCCCATGCTTCCCCATCTTTCAGATGGGACAGTAGAGCAGATTCAAATGCAAGTTTTCTGGCACTTGCGTGCCTCCCCTGGAAGGACAGATGTCCTTCTTATAAATCCTTGCTTTCATTATTTATTTTCAGGCCCACTTGCTGTTCTTACAGTGGGGCACCAGACTTTTATTCTAGAACACATAATTCCTTTTACCTGTTCTGGTGCATTTAGTTCTATTGTGTGTATGCTTAAAGGTCCACAGCTTTGCTCTGCTGGTTGAGGTTCCTTTCCTTCACAGAGGTTTAAGGTGAAAGACCTCTTCAGACAATGAGATCCCAGAGACTGCTGGGGATAACACGGCAGTTATTTGGTCCTGAAGCACATCTGGACCTCCCTGCACTGATTCCCTGTTAGTAGGAGAACGGGTCAGAAGCTGAACCAGTTTGTTAAATACACCAGCCTGAAGTTTTGCAGTTGAGATGAGCAGCTCCTCGGAGCAGCCTGCTGTAGCAGTAGGCCGTGACCTTTCAGGGTGCAGCTGTTGTGCGGGAGGCAGCTCGTCACGGGAAGAAAAATCGTCAACTACGTGAAGACAGCGGTGCATTGGTTGGAAGGTGGTGCAGGTGAGGAAACAGTTATTCCAATGTGGCAGTACAAAACAGCAGCTGTAGTTAGGAGGCGCCTGATGGAGATGCAGGATCAGGTTAGCTGCCAGAGGATGGCACTATTGCTCCCATGACGCAAAGAGCAAGCTGATAAAGTGGTAGCTGAAGTGAAACAACAGGGACATAAAAGTGTGTTTTCGAGTTGTCTGGCATGTTTGGGGTTTTTATCCATTCTTTTGTGAATGAGGTTCGCAGCTGCTGGAGGAAGACAGTCTGGGGCCTTGCATGGCTACCTGTGTGGAAGAGCAGGGAAGAAGGCTTCCAAGCTTGCTCCTCACAGCCTGTAGAAGATGGAAACTCCTCTTTTAGAGGAAGATCTAGATGGACGGGTTGTAACATCCCTCCCTGGTGGCTCTGGCCAAGATGTCCCCAGCTTCATCCCCTCCTGGGCCTGCTGTGAAGCACCCTGTGTTCCTGGGACCAAGATGGCCATGAGGCACCATGTGTCCATGGGACCAGGATGGTTATGAGGCACCGTGTGTCCATGGGACCAAGATGGCCATGAGGCACCATGTGTCCATGGGACCAGGATGGTTATGAGGCACCGTGTGTCCATGGGACCAAGATGGCCATGAGGCACCGTGTGTCCGTGGGATTGGGACGGCCATGCGGCACTGCACATCAGGTGGGACCAGGGCGGCTGGCGGCACCGCGGCCTTTCATCGCCGGCTCCTCGGGCGCGTGGCCCCGGTGCCGGTGGACGGCTTTGTGGGAAGGCCGATGGCTGCTGGTGGGGCCGGGACAATGCCGGGATTCAGCAGACCGGGGGTAATGCAGTGCGAGCGAGTCTGTAAGAGGCCCTGAATAGGCCAGGCTGTGCTTGAGAAGAATGAGGGGTAGGCAGAAGGCAAGCTAGTGTTTCATGATCATCTTATGTTACACTTCAGCCTTTCAAAGAGTGTCTGGGGCTGGTTGAATGAACCTCTCTTGCACTGCGAATGCGGGAGGCTAAAGACAAAGGAGACTCTTGTCACTCGCAGGCCCCTTTCGGGAATAAAAGCCATTGTCACATGAACAGGGGCAGTCTGGCAGGCTGTGCATGCTTCAGTGCCCCATGATATCGCTAAGTCTCAGCAGAAATCACATTCAGGGCCCTGTCAGCTTTGATTAGCGGGGTCTCATGACTTAATGTGCTGCGATATTTCATGTCTAAGGGTGGCGGCTGTCTTTCTGTGGAATGAATGCCCTCTATTGTCCGCGGAGTTATTTTATTTACATTTTTTTAAACAGCTTATAAAGGTAAAAAGATAGCTGTGCTTAAAAAAAATCAAATTCCTTTGCTTCTGGATCAGTAGTAAGTGCTGCTCGGGTCAGATACAGAGAAACTTGTTTTCACAGTCAGCATCAAAGTTCTCATCTTGTTTAACAGCTTTATAGTAAATTCTGAACAGGTGGCAGCAGAGCTGGGTTTAGGAAGGAAACAATAAATAATCTTTTTAGCCTCTGACAAGCAGAAATATTCTTGGGCCTGAGAGAGCTCACAGTCCGACTGCCCTGCGCCGTGCCTGGCCGTGTTTCTTTGCCCCTCCATCAGTTTGTTTCCTAAACAGGAACGCAGGTCGAAGCTGTCGGTGCATTGAGCACCGTCTGCTTTTCAGCAAGCTGCTGTTGTCTGTTCGAGTTTCTCTGTTTTCTGAAGCTGAGTGTATTTTTCTACCGATGCTTTATCTGTCAGTTTATACAAATAGGGGAGGTTGATTCTGTATATTAAGTTCCTTTAATATTTGCTATTTCAGTTAGAATAGTGTGGGTTACCTTACTGAAATTCGGTTGTTGCTGTAAAAGAAGTTTGAATACCCGCTGAAAAGGCTTCGTAGACACAAAAAACAAACTTTCTGTCAGCAGCACATTGTAGCACACAGGTTGTTTGGTAGTTCAGTAGGAAGAAAAGTTGACCAAAGGTCTAAACTTAAAGGAATACAAATATGCTAAATCTGGACAAGCGTAATTCAATCAGCAACACGCCCTTAAATTCTGGGCTGTAGTGATGTTCTGAACACTGGTTCAGGGATGGTGCTCTTTGTAGTCCTCCTTCATAGTGGTGCTGCAGTAGACATCATGTATTTGTGCGAATCTGGCAGTATTGCTCTGTGTTAAAATTCACTGGACACCATAATGGATATTTGGATTTTGGATTTTTTCACTCTGGACTTTTTGAGCTATTCTCAGGTCTGTGAAAATGTCACTGATATTGCTTTGTTCTCCAGTTCCCCGCCTTAATTACAAGGTTTGTTCATTTCATATGGTATTTGTGTGCACTTTAGTATATAAAATGTACGCACTTGGTCTCCTTATTTCTTTTAAATTAAACAGTATTTGGTAAGGAGCCCAAGGAAAATGTAACAGGAGGTATTTCTCCTATAAAGATGATGGAGCCGGTCTCAATCTTTTTTTCCTGTCAGCTCAACCTACTGTTGTAGCACATCATTGCCTGCGAGATGCGTGCTGCTCCGGAGCAGAGGCAGCCAGCCTGCAGGCCATGCCCTGCTCCAAGCCTGCTCCAGACACTGCGTCTTCTGGAGCCACTGCCTGCTGCTGGCATCTTCTGCTGAGGTGGCTGGGATGGAGCTTGTGTGCAGGTGGGAAGTAATAACTCAGATGGCACTCTGCTGCCTTTGCTGTGTTACTGGGATCTCGGCAAGCAAAGAGAGGGCTTCTGAGAAGAGCTGCAAAAGTGCAGCAGACCTAAACACAGAGAGTTTGGATCTGGAGAATCTGGTGAGGGTGAGTGGCCTATGAGCGCAGGAAACGAGCAGAGGGAGAGGTGCACTGAGTTGTAGGTGTGCACTGTAAGCCGAGTTTAAAAATGCTTTGAGCGACCTGAGGAAATCCGTGCTTGTTTCAGTTCCCTTTTCCCTTCACCTGAACACACACGTATTCCAACCTTGACTTCTACTTCTGCCTCTCTACCTCAAATTCCTTGCATGTGACTAACCTAGCACTACTTTCTTTTGACTGTCTCACCCTTTACAAAATATGGCCAGGCTCTCTTGAAAGTGGATCTGGTAAATCTCATGTTTTTCGTGTTTCTGAAGATCTTCCTATAGACAGCTGTGTATATTGTATGCTCTTTTAGCAGGAAGTAATTAAACATATAACTTGATGTCATGCACTGTGCAGCGATGCTGAGAGTTTGTGCAGAGCTGATTAGCCACAAGTTTGAAATGAGCAATTGTGAAAACACAAAACAGATGTTCCCGATGATTAATAAGTGGTGTGCCTTTTGCTCAGTTATTTCTACCATTGTTACATATCTCCCCTTTGATCACTGTGATTTTTCGTAGTGGACGCTGGGTCCTCCTCTGCAAATCTCAGTCCGTTCTTTGCTTGTTCAGTGGGTTTTCAGAAATTCCTTCACTGTTTGTTCAGAAACACTGCAGTAAGTGAAGCACGGGCATATTTACCTTTGTGTTGTCTCAACTTGCAGGACTAAGTAATGCAGGAGTCATCACAAACTGTTTGTGTCTGTCCTTCATCATCACTCCAAGCAGTGTTGCTAGCAAGAGGTTATTCCTCTGGTGCTAACCCCACCGTGGGAAAATTGCCTAAATTGTCGGCACAGACACCACCCCAGTGCACATACCCTTGCAGATAAGATCTCGTGTGGCTTCCTGCGCTTCGTACTGTATGTGGAAAGAACAGTCATTTTTAGATGAGACCGAGCCAAATGCATTCAAAACAAGCGGAGAGGATCAGGTATCGATGCGTGTGTGTTCACTTAGAAACTGTCACCATTTTCTCATGATCTTGTTCTTGCAGTCTCATGACTCGAAGAGTGGTGGCTGTGCAGCAGCAGCACCTCGTGCTCGTGGCTTGGCCTGAATGCATCAAATCTGTGTCCCTTCCCCCCGTGCTGTGGTCTGTGCACCTCCACACTTCTAGATATAAATTAAAGCAGTATTCAGATTCTTCAAGTTCTCCTCCATCTTCACCCGGCCCTTCACTGTATTTTGAAGTGCTCACCCTCAGTAAGCAAAACGGTAACTAAATTTCAAAACAAGATTTTTTCGTTCCCCATAGTTAATTAAAGGATGGCCCAGAGCTGCCTGAACACAATCAGAAGTCTCACAAACTCTGATGAGATCTGAGTCAGATGATGGTTGATTGCCTTTTTATCCTGTACTTAGCAGTGGCTTCATCACATTCCTGTTCCCTGTATGCTTGGGAACGAATGGCAAGAGTGGGATGCAGTGCTGGGGCAGTTGGGGTTTTAGTGTAGGTCAAACCCCTTATGACTGTTTACGGGGGCAGAGAGTGATAGGACAAGGGGGAATGGTTTTAAACTGAGACGGGGAGGTTTAGGTTGGATATGAGGAGGAAGTTTTTCACCCACAGGGTGGTGACGCACTGGAACAGGTTGCCCAAGGAGGCTGTGGATGCCCCATCCCTGCAGGCATTCGAGGCCAGGCTGGATGTGGCTCTGGGCAGCCTGGGCTGCTGGTTGGCGACCCTGCACACAGCAGGGGGTTGGAACTGGATGAGCACTGTGGGCCTTTGCAACCCAGGCCGTTCTATGGTTCTGTGCTTCTATGATAAGTTGTAGCATACTAAGAGTTCAGCAGAGCTTTCTGGTGTTCCCCCACAGAAGTTGTCTTTTTGCTCTTGTTACTCAGCTGGTGAGGTGGGGAAGGCATCTGCTGCTCAGGGTTTTCATTGCCTTGCAGATCCAACCCGAGTCTGAGGATCTGTAGCCATACAAACACGACTGCTAGCTTCCAGCCCCCCGGCTGGTCTGCTCGCACAGCTTGCTGAGTGCCGCATATGGGGAAACACTTGGTTCTGGGGTGGGGAGGGGGATTCTCACCATTTCAGTTGCAGCATGCTGTCTGCCTCATTAACGTGTTTGTTTTCTAACTACCAAATGAGTCTGCAAGTGAGGTGTTGCTTTTCTAGAGATCTTATCACCTATAAACAGACTGTTAAAAATAGGGTCGTTTTACACAAAACTTGTTTGTGGAGCGAAACGATTCAAAACACGATAATAACAAAACAGAATCTTAAAATAGCCTAAAGTTGAGACCACAGGCACAGCTGCCAAGCACTTTCATCTTTATTACAGTTACTCATATCTCTTCTCTTATTATTCCCATTGTAAACACACTGATCTTATCTAAGCTTTCCTCCTTGTTCAGCCAGCCGGCCCATGTAAGTGCACCCTACAGCCCAGCTGCTTGTTCCTAAGGCTGCACGTCCCCATCCAGCACAGCAGTGAGCAGGGCTCTGACATGGAACTGCCCCCGGTGGGTGAGCGTTGATGGCGGCACAGTGTCCTCTGAGTGCCAGGAGCTGGCTCTGCTGCAGCAGGGTTTGAAGATTGGCGTCTCCCCTGTTGGCTGAATGTCATTGCTCTGTGCCTTGTGCAGGTTGGACGCAGATCCAATGCAAGAGGTGAAGCCAGGCTAACACAGTGCCTGCTCACCTCATTAAGTCACCTGTACTCTTAATGGGGGTGGAGATAACACCACGCCATTTAGATAACGGTTCTGCAATTAGGTTAATCTGAACGTGCGTGTCAGCATTAAAAAGCTGTTACAGAAACCACTGCACGCCTGCATGCTGAGGCTCACAGATTACTTGTTTAATAACAAATGGTGAAACAAGATTTTTAGAGCTTTTATTATTCCGTCAGTGGAGATAGCTGGGAGGGACAAAAAAAATAGAAGGAAAGAAATCAGCTGTCAGAGTTTAGGAGACACAAAGCTCTTCTTGCATCCAAGCGGAAGTAGCAACGCTCAGCCTGCATACAACCCGAGAACGGTCTCTGTGCTTGCACTTCGTGATGTCAGGCTGGTAATGCCAAAGAAAAGAGACGTAGGCCGGCACATGAAGCAGAGCGGTTTAGGCCCTAAACAGGTGGGATTCATTAGCAGGGGTGGAGTGAGAATTTGTTGCAGTTCTGTGGGCTGGGACTCCGTAATGTGACTTTCTGCTCAATACCTGGTTTGTAGCATACAGCCACTGTAAGAATTAATGCTGGTTTCGTCACCACAGTTCCTCAGTTGATTTCTTTTGCGGATATCAGCCCGGGGCACTCAGTGATGCAGCGTTTGTTTGGTTAAAAAAGAATTGAAAAGAAAAATGTTTTCCCACGGATAATGGGGCATCGCTGTGCTTCAGGGCAGGCAGACGGATGAACTCGGTGGTGTGTGTTGTTCATTTGCTTTTGTACACAGTCCTCAGTGCGGGGCGATGTAGAACTCGTGGATTTCCCCAAAGGAAGTGCAGTCCGCAGCTTTGTTCTGAGCAGTGCTGGCTCTGCGTTGCTGGGCTGAGCCTGCAGGACTTGTGCTTCCAGCGGTGACGTGGGGTGTCACTTAAATGGTAGGCGAGGTCACAGGGACAGGTATCAAGGTGTGTTCCTACTCCACTCCGGTTATTTTTCTTGTTACGTTTTTCTGTGCCTGTTTTGTGGAAGTGAGGTGTAAAAGTGAGGTTTGCGTTTGCATTTTTGCTGTGACATCTTTGTTTATGTATTCTGACAAGTAGCAGTCCAAGAAAGCCATCCATGAAAAAAAAGAATCCATGATATTCATTATCTCTTTCTCTCAAAGCAAAATGAGTAACAGTATCAGAAACCCATCTAAGAGAATAGCTTTGTCTGCAAGTCCTAACTTGCTGTTTTTATCCTCATCTGAATAAATCGGCATTTGTGACCTCTGTTGATAAGACCCTCTTTTTCTGTGGCTGCTGCTTAATGTGACAAGCATGCTGCAGGAGGTTCAGAGATGCAGCACTATCAAACGCATACATTTACAACTGGCTTGGAAAGCAGGGGGAAGTTCTTTGCTATGAGAGTGGTGAGGTGCTGGAACAGCTGCCCAGAGAGGCTGTGGGTGCCCCGTCCATCCCTGGAGGTGTTCAAGGCCAGCTTGGATGGGGCCCTGGGCAGCCTGGGCTGGTATGAAATGTGGAGGTTGGTGGCCCTGCCTGCGGTGGCCAGGGGTTGGAGATTGATGATCCTTGGGATCCCTTCCAACCCGGGCCATTCTGTGATTCCAGGATTCTATGACTGGACTCAGGAAGGTATGGCGGGTCAGGTTTTTAGATACTGATATTGTTAGAACAGTTGTTTGTTATTTTATATTGCTTAAAAATATCCTCCTTGGCTCGGCTTGTCCGAGCACTTTGCTTTCTCTCTCTCTTTCTGCCTGACAACCTGACCTTTATTTTGACACCAGGGCATGCTGCTGCTCACAACGTGCAGTGCTGCCACGGGTGCTCCTGCACATTTTGAAATGGATTGTATGTGGACAAATGTTTGTGCTTGAAAACGTAACAGAAATAATTATCTCATTAAAACTTTGTGTAGTAGCATACCTACTTCACTGTGAGATAATGCCTATTTACCCACCGTGTTATTCTTTTCCTAAATACACTTTTTAAATTGTTGTTTTCTAGGCAGCCATCCTGAGTATTAAGCTAAAACTACAGCCAGATCAAGATGTGGAGAAGGTGAGTCATTTCCTCTGCAGATTTCTCTGTCTTCAGATCCACCTTTTGTAAAGCAGGAATTCCATCAAAGCCCTCTAAGTTGTGATGCATTTCACTTGAGGCTTTATCTCATTTGCAAGAAGTCACTGCTCCATGGCTAAAGCACCTTTACCTCTAGAGGAATGACAGAGTGTCTTTTGTTAGACCCCTTACTGGACTGTTTTCCTACTTAGAGCCACTGCAATCAAGAATTCTAGCTGGGTTCTTGACAAATGATCATTTTGGTAAAGTTTATTGATTTTACTGCTTTGAAGCTTTGCCGCTTTTACTAATAGTTGTGTTGAAAATGCAACATCTGTCTTTTAGACAGCACTAGTTGGTTAAGCAAGGGTTTGGTGACTTGGACCTCTTCCATGCCTTCTGTTTGCTGACCATTCTGATCAAAGGCAGGGCATAATTCTTGACATCTAGTGCAAATAACCTCGGATTTCTTTTCCTAGATGTGTGCACCACTGCTGTTTCAAGATAAAATTAACCTGGTTGAAGATTATGTGGGAGAACATCCTGAGCTCCAGTGCAGACTCTTACAGATCCTGGACACCTGGTGTGAACCTGATTTTAATATCAGAGACATGGCAAGGTAGAAATATTTGTTGAACTTCTAAGCAGCTGGGGCTGACTGCCTGTCAGAGGACAGTATGTTTTTTGCTTGTCGACCTAAGATCATTTTCTCCGCATAACGGAGTGCAATGTGTCTACTTTTCAGCTGAGAGTGGGGAAATTCTGGTATCTGTGCCAGAGTCTGTTCAAGTCCCTTTGCTGGTAAGGCAGAGATATCTTTCCTATTGACAGATGCTTCACTTCTGTCAGGAGAGAGGAGTGCAAAATGAAAAGTGTGCAGTAGATCTCAGCAATATACAAACATGAAGGCTCCCCCCAGGAGGTCGTGCTAATCGCCATCTCGTGCTTTGCTGGAGACAAGGCTGAGTTCCAGTATCGGTTGTACAGGTTTGGCAGGAAGATAATACTGTGATGAAGGGGCAGAAAAACTAGAGATACAAGTGGTTAACCTTCATGTCGTTGTGAAATAGTTGTGTGTGTTTTAATTTATAAATTGCCTCTCACTAGAGTATCTCTTGTCAGTCACAAAGCCAGCAGTACAGTAAGAGTCACAGTGCAGATGCAATGGTTGCAGTCATAGTTTTGAGAGAAGATGAGGGGGAATTGCTGTCTTTCTCCTTCCCAGACATCGACTGGGAAATTCGTGTGGCTGTATTGTTGGCTTTTTGCTATAACTCAGGAAAGGTAGGGCTCTGTTCTTGCCAACACCTACCAAACCCTGATATCTCTACTGCTATGTATCTACTGTTTGCAAAACCATAAGCAATTCCACAAGTGTGGAATTTATTTGTTCGTTTACTTACAGACAGTATCAAGGTCTGTCCAGGTACAAGCCAGATAAACTGAACCGCAAAATGCTAAGCAAGCTGATCTTCAGACTCCTAGACCGATTTAACGTAGATCCAGGTATGTGATACTGCAACGTACTCTGGAGTTATCTCACTAATACGAAACAGATGAAGTCAATTTGTCTTCTTCCACGTTCAGCAAGGAATCTCTGCTGTAATTTATCATGGGTAGTTTCAGAGTTTAATTAATGGTATTCCAAAACAAAGCTGGTAAGTTATGGGAATTATCACTTTGTGCTGTCGGAGAATGAAGTGCTTGTGACTAATGGGCTGCTTCTTCCATGATATGAAATAAATCTTGACCTCAGAATGGCTCTACGTAAACACATGATGGTCAGCTTTGAGTTATGACTCCATTCCGCTCCCATAAGAAGCAAGTCATTACTCATCTAGGGATCTGTTTTCTTGAGTTATGAGTCCATCAGCTGTGAAGAGATAACCCTTCGGAAGCAGAGGCCTTGCAGTCCTTTCTATTCTTGTTGTAAAGCAGGGTTGGCAGCAGGGAACTTGAAGACTCTTGCAGTCTGCTGAGAGAAGTAAAACATTTTACATCACTGAACAGATCTGCTTCACCACCAGTTGTCTGATAAAATCTGCTTTCTTTTGCTTTTTGTTGTTAGCGAGCACCGTTGATTTTTTTTCCACTCTTTGGGACCACACGCTGGAAACCTTTAGGTGCTCTGTTAGGTTTCACCCTACGAAGCTTTCCATCGCCTCCACAAGATAGATACGCAGTTCTCTTTTCTTGGACTGAAAAGTGGTTTCTAACCGCAAATTGTGGGCTTATTATGCCTGGCAGCAACACTATACTGCATATTAATCTTCACATCTTCAACCTGCTGCTCAGAAGTTAATGAGATAATCCTTGCAGACCCTCACTGGAGGATAAGTAAATATAATTAAGCTTAGCACACTGGTATGGAATCTGAGGCACAAGGGGGTGATTGATTTAACATCTAAAACCTTCCCTGGAGTTTACTGGTCTTCAGTAATTTTTCCTTCTTTGTGCGGTTCATCCTTCACTAGGCTGTATTGTCCTTCATGATCTGTAAAGGGCATTGAGCTGTTCCCCTTTCTTTATGAAAGGTGCACCGCAGGTACACAGATATACCTTCAACTATAAACGTGAAACGCCATAATTGATCACATGCAGAATCCTGAGACAGCAAAACTGTAACAATAACAAAAATCCTAGGAGAAAGAAGAACATGGAGCTGTTGGTGTCAGGTGCTCTCTACTGGGTGGCAGTGTGTCTTAGCCTGGTGACAGCGTCCCGGGAATTGTAGCTGCCATGAGTAAGGGCAGTCTCTCACTGGACCTCCGCCATGGATTCACAGGTGAGCCTATTGCTGCCAGCCGTTCCAGAGAGTTCCAGAGGGAGTGCAGGATAAGCCACAGGCTGGAGAGCACTGACTCACCTATTGGTGTGAGATGGCACCTGGTCTTTCTTCTGATTTTGAAACAATGTCAGACTTGGGCCGGCTGCTGCCAAAGTTGGCCGACTCTCACTCACAGACTTGTATGTGAAAGTGGATATTCATTTTTTTACCTAATATCACATGTAATTCAGAGCAGCACTTCACACTTTGCTAAACAGGGGCCTTGTAATCTCCTTTGAAATACTTTGGAAATTTTTCATGCATGGGAAATTTTGTTTTAGATCTTCTTGAACTGAACTGAAAGTGGTGGCAGCTGGAATAACGTGGCTTTCCTCTTCTCTGCTCCTCTTTCCCTTCTTTAGTGCACATAAATTTAACTGTGAGAAAAGAGTGCAAGAAGGAAACAGACCTGGTAGAATGGACGCATTCTAAAAACCTTGTTCTGAGATCTCCTCTTGTCCTGAACAGCTCCTCCAAAAGCAAGCAGTGAGGTGAAACTCACACTTCGTGTTACCTAACCTGACTGTGGGCTTGCTCGATGCCGCAGTCTTTGGCTGCTTGCTGTCTCCTCTCATGACTCCCGCTTGCTGAAAGAGGCTGAGAGCAGCAGCAGCAGAGGGAAGTGGCTTTTGGTGAGAAAGGCTGGAGGAGGACGGGGTTTCTTGGTATGAGAAGGCAAGCTTGTACGTGACTCGGTTATTGTAGTTCCAAATCCACTTTCATTCTTTCTCTACCCAAGGGCTCACTGCTGTCCACTCAGAGAATGTCAGTGAACCTAAGCAGAACTTCAGTGTGTTCAGCCTCTAAGATTTGAAACACCCCTTGGAACTGCCAGTTTTACCTTTCAGAGCCTGACAGGAGGTGGCCCAATAAAAATAACAGGTCTGGAGCCCCGGAGCAAATAAATCATTGGTTTAGGTTAGTCCACCTCATCTTTCTCTGAACTGCATTCCAGCATCCCTGCTAACACACAAAGCAGGGCATGGTAAGTGGAAGATTTTCTGTTGAGTCCCAGAGGCGTCCTCATAAACTGTGTGTGGATTCCATATAATTAGCTTTATTGGGGAAGGAAGAAGTCTGGCAGAAATGGCGTGTGATTGAGGAAATGGCGTTTTACAGAGTCTTTTCTCACACCTGGGTCAGTGTGCTCTGGTTTAACGAGCCTTGTAGCTATTGCTGCCTAATTGCTTAATGCTCTTCGGAGACTCTGAGGTCGAGTTAGATTTATAAAACAATGGTTAGTCCAAAGCAGTTCTCTGAGATGGGGGAGCGGACCCTGAGTTTGAAATACTTTTATTTCTGCCTGCATTTTTACACGGCCAGTTTACCCCCAGCAGCTCAGCGGTGGCTGTAGATGCAACAGTTCATCATTTGTGCAATATGAAGGGAACCACTCTGCAAGGTACAGCCATCATCACCTCCCGGGCCACAGTGCTCGTGTGACAGTAAAGCAGTGATAGAGAAGGGATGGTAATTGAATGTACGGTGGAAAGGTCCTGCAGCAGCATCGTGAACCGCCCGAGTACCTTGCTGCCCGAGCGCTCTGAATGTCTTTGGAAAGTGTTTACTGGTATAAACCAGGCGAAGCGCTCCTGGTTCGGTCAGCAGGTTGGTTGTTTCCCCAGCCTTCTCTGCAGCGCGGGTCTCTGCGAGGAGCGCTGCCCGCAGTGCAGCTGTGCCCGGCGCGGCGTCCCGGGGCAGCAGGGGGCGGGCGAGGGCCGTCCGGCAGCGGGCACCGCCCGGAGGTGATGCGCTGGAGGGGGGGGGGCTGGGCCGGCTCCGGGCAGGGGGAGATTTCAAACGTTTTCACCTTTTGCTTGCTAAGAGCAGGAGGTGATTCTTTTCCCTTGCTTTGCAGTGGCTGTGCCCCCTGCGGCCGCCGTGGTGTTCCTTCAGGCTCGTTAGCTCTCGTGCTGCACGCCAGCTCGTTCCGGTATTGCGCTCTAGGCTTACACACCGGCGGGTAGGAGCGCCCTTGCCCCTGGGATGCCGTCGGGCTGCTGGAGAAGGGAGCGGGTCAGCTCCGTCCTTTGTCCTTACCCTCTCCAATGCGTTTTTCTGTGCTGAAACACAGAGGGTACATGACCTGCTGTAGGCAAGCCAAGGCGCCCATCAGCTCCACGCTGTCCCTTGGAAATGTCACACCAGTCCTGCTGTTGTGAGCGTGGATTCAGCCTATTTACACATGTGGAGAGACCACACCGCAGCACCTTTTCCTGTAGGCGCTGACTGAAAGCCATGTGCTTCGCTCTGCCTGCACGGGGTCAGCCAACACTCCCGGCAGCAAAGCCAGCAGGGAGCTCGAGGGTTTGGGGCCAGGCTGGGCCTTCTGCTCCCTTTCCCTTCCAGGGAGTGCTCAGTCCAACCTGCAGTGGCTCAGAGCACACTGTGGGAGACAATGAATCTTTGAGACTACAACAGAAAGAGGTTTTCTTGAGCCTTGCCTTACCCTCCGCTGATTTGCACTCGGGGAATACTCTCATCATACTACACTGCGATTAATGCACAGCTCACTCCTCATCAGGTTCCCCAGCAGTCCTTAGCAATACGGGGTAAAAGCCTCTAGGATTTCAGGTACTCTGATTTTATTAAACCAAGGCTGCTTTACTTTGTCCCAAAACAAAGTCTGCTTTGTGTGGGCCCTCCTGTTCTGCCAGGGCAGAGTAAAGGAGTCCCATTGTGAATGGAGTCAGGCACTCCGTGTAACGAGAGGACCCCATCCCAGCTCAGGAGGAGTCATTTGTGACCTGGAAGCAACAGCCACACGCCCAGAAATGCATTGCACCATGTGTTGATGTTACTTGAATGAAATAGGTGTGTATTAGTGGTTTCACATCCGATGTGACAAACAGATTTCATTTTTACTTCCTCTCCGTTGCTAATAGTCATTAACTCTCTGCTAATGGCTGAGAGCAGAGTGGAATTTCTGCCTCTGAGTCAGTCCCAGATGTGTACCTCTGTGCAGCGCTGCTGTGGAGCTGTCATGGAGGTGCTTCCCTACTGTTACACTGTTTGTGTTCCACTGGTGCTCCACCGCCCAGCCGTGATCCCTAAGCTCCCCACAGTGCAGCTGTGATAGGAAGATGGTAATTATCTTTTGCTCCTGCGAACAAACAGTGGTTTTGACTCAGGAGATCTGAGCAGATTCGCGCTTGGTCGTAATCAGTACCTGACCTTGGGGAAGTTGCTCTTCCCTGAAGTGAATTGATTTCTGCAGCCACGAAACTGCAGTGAAAAGGCTCAGCAAGGATTCTGCAGTGCCGCCCGCGTCACGCTCACTGCCCACAGCCACAGGGCTCTCCTGCTACTTCTGTATAACGTGTGTAACCTATTCTTACCAACCCCCAAGGTGGAAAGCTTGCGGCATCCCATGCAACCTATGGTGTTCTTCTCTAGTCCTTCCATTAGGTGGTTTTTTCCCCTCCAAAATGCTAACTGGAGTTTCTCTTGCTGCAAAACAAGTCCATTACCATCAGCTTTATCCACTGTAAATGTGAAAGTCTTGAACACTCACAAAATGCTGCATTTAATAGTACGGAGAACCCTACTGTAACAAAGATGAGCAACACCTGTCCCATACACAGCTTTCCTCCTCCGTGGAGGGACTGGCTGGCACTTTCCCTGGTCTCCCTCTTTTTACTAATATATTTTCAGCATGATTTTTTCTGACCTTTGTGGTTTTTGGTAGATGCATCTCATGTTTAACTTTGAGCTTTCTGACTTTACGTGTTTACATTCATCCTCAGCATGTGTCTGATCCAGTTCCACTTTCTGTGCACTTCCTTGTTGTATCTGAGGCCTTTCAGTGAGACTTTTGTAGCTCTGTGCCTCAATGTCATCAATCCTCTGATGTAGCAGTTTTTCTCTTACTTCACTTCCAGTTTTCCATTTCCAGCTCTTCTGCACTCCTTTTCCCCTTACCAGCAATATGAAATCCTACCTGCCAGCTCATTGAGGTCCATTTTGTCTTTATTTCACTGTTCTTCCTTTGAACACATCATTGTTCTACCAAGTTACTTTTCATCCTCACATTTTTAGTGGTCTTTCTCCATTGTTTGTAATAAAACACTGAAAATGGATTCAAGTTTGGTTCTCCATCAGAATGGAAAACATCACTGGTGTCCTTAAGCCATTCAGAGTGTCTGTGTTGCTCGGTCCTGACGTGAAATCCCTCGGTTTAACCGAGTCCCATCCTTTGGAAATTTCCTCTGGGGTCTCTTAGCAAAAAAAAAGCCTTTAATGGATTCTCTTTGGTGATCTGAAGCAGTCCCACTATATTTCTCTCTGAAGTGCTTTGAAATCTTTAAGGTAGGAGGTATAACCTTGCTTTGAGGTTATACAGTCACGCTGTGGAAGATGAACTTAAAAATAACAGCTGTAAACACTGGTATTTGAGATGGAAGCGTTCAGGTTATGAAGCGGTGCTTCACCAGGCTCTGAAAGCTGCACTGTTCCCCGTCCTTCTGCTTGCAGGGACCGGTGGTCAGGGATCTCCCTTCACTCTCTGTTTTCAGTCCTCTGGGCACACCGCGTGTCAGACACGGAGCATCCTGTGCTCAGAGGGCCCCTGGATAGTAGCACTGGTTCCTCCTGCTGTTTGCTCATTACAGGGAGGTTGCAGAGCATTTTCCCTTTGCTGTTGTCTGATACCATTTCCAATTGCTAATCCTTCTCCTTCCGGCTCCCAGGGATGCTTTCAGCCACTGAAACACAACGGAGGGGTTGGTTACGTCTCTCCACGCACACACATCCCAGCGTCCTGCGAGAGCTGACAGCTATGTATGCTAATCCTATTTAATCTGGTTTATCTTCTGCATTTATCTCTCACTGCCATGGATTTCAAAACAACGTGCTATGTGAAGATCTGATTTTTTGCAGTTGTAATGAAGCGTATCTAACGAAGATGACAGTAATACAAACAAAAACAACTGCTGCTTGCCAGCTCAGCAAAATGGTAGTCACTTCCCCCTTTTGTATGGATATGGAGTCTCTTTCCTGGGTATATACTTTATTGGATGAACTTTAGCCACAAGTGTAAATCCTGAGCAACATGTTCAGAACTGCTTAAATGAGCCAACAGCACAACTTCCATTCAAATCAAAATTAACACAACCTGTAGACACTGGAGGTGGTACTTCTGAGAGGATGCAGTATTATTAAAGGTGTGAAGTCATTGACTGTGAAGGATATTGAACCAGCAGGCGATCTTATCAGCCAGGGGTGGTGCAACCAGAGATATCAGTAGCCAAGGATTAGCACTGGTAATCATGGTTGAAAGTGTAAATAACAGTTTATGGTTGAGATAAGCTGACTGTGTGTGTCTGTCCCTCATTGTTCTAAGTTTGATGGCATCCTGCCTTCCTCTTGCTTAGTTCGAAACTGGGGAGGGAAAAATGTAATGTCTAGACAGTAAAGCTTATAGGAAGTTCGGTTACGTTGTATACTCACATGTCTTTCTTTCCTTTTAGCTCTCTGTCCTAATGTCATAAATCAGCGGCACTTGAGAACTCTGAATTATCTCTTTTACAAGAGGTTTGTGGAGGTATGTTTCTGTATTTTGTGGCATGGCTGTGAATGAGTTTTTATTTGCTTTTGCATTCTGAATAACTGACATCACAGAAATACATGGACTGCATGTGAACAAGCTCTTGTGATAGCTATTATGTAGGTGTGCTGGGCATGCTACCGGACCTGTATGTTCTGTTAGAGAAAAGCTGCCGTGTCCATTCATATTCCAATGACCAGTAGTTGTAATTACACAGATCTGGGTCCTTGTCCACCTGCGTCCTCAGCAGTGCCCTGGGACTCGTGTACACCAGCACACGGGTGGTAAGGGGGGGCTCTCTGTTGGTCCGGTTTCTCTCAGCCATCACAAACAGACCGGAGGAATACTGCATGGAGACTTCATTTTTTATTTTCTGAATTTCAGAGCTCTGCTGCTTAAGCACTCTGCATTGCTCTGTTCCTTGTAGTCACTACTTTGTTACTGGCGGCCTGCCTGTGATAGGTACAGTCCCAAACCTGCCACAGACTTTTTTGTGCTATCTACCCTGTTATTTCTGAGCCAAATGGGAGTGCTTTCAGCTCCTGAACCACTCTCTGAACTAACTGTACTTTTGCCCAACTTCCGAGTCCTCTTTCCAAGCACACTGGTGCTTGTCCTGGCACCAAGGGCTTCTAAAAACAGGAAGATGCCATTAATTCTTTCTGAGGAGCAGTTTCCAGGGGGCAGCTTGGAGTTTGACTGGCAGTTAATTGCAGAATTGCTTGACAGTGCTTTCTCCTCCCCTCTCATGAGTGTGCTCAGCCAAGTCACTGCCCTTTGAATCACAGAATCGCACACAAAACGGCCCGGGTTGGAAGGGACCTCAAGGATCATAAATCTCCAACCCCGCCACCGCAGGAAGGGCCACCAACCTCCACATTTCATACCAGCCCAGGCTGCCCAGGGCCCCATCCAAGCTGGCCTTGAACACCTTCAGGGATGGACGGGGCACCCACAGCCTCCCTGGGCAGCTGTTCCAGCACCTCACCACTGTCATAGTAAAGAACTTCCCCCTGACATCCAACTTACCTCTTCCCTCCTTCAACTGAAAACCTTTTCCCTTTGTCCTGCTGTTATCCACCCTCTCAAAGAGTTGACTCCCCTCCTGTCTGTAGGCTCCCTTCAGGTACTGGAACTCTGCAATGAGGTCACCCTGCAGCCTTCTCTTCTCCAGGCTGAACAAGCCCAGCTCCTCAGCCTGTCTTTGTAGGGGAGGTGCTGCAGCCCTCTGAGCATCTTTGTGGCCTCCTCTGGACCCTCTCCAGCAGCTCCCTGTCTTTCTTTGGATGCTTTTGAGCACACTGCAGTGGGAAGCTCATTTCCCTTCCTGTTAACAGGGCAGTTTTGGTGCTTTTCTTGATTTACTGGCATTCCCCATCCAGTCAGTCTCAGCTGAGAAACAGTTTTTGTTCTGTTTCTTCATTTGGAAAAAACAGCAGGTGTTGTGTCCAGGTGTATCAAGTGTGCTGTGAAGGACAAGGACCACAGGGGACTGAACAGCATGGATGTTTTCCTTTCATGACTCTTCTATTATCGTGGTGTATATGCCAGACATTTTCATGGAGTGGTATTTCATGCAGTCCAGCAGTTGCAGAAGCTTTTTAACAGCGATTTCAGTGGCCCCGCATGTTGTTCCCAATGATCCAGCCTTCAGAGATCCACTTTGCAGGAAATGAGACACCTCCTCCAGAAGTGCTTTGTCTTCTTTTCAAAAGAGGATTCCTTTGAAGTCTGCTTTGAATGTGAAGATGCGGTCAAGTGGCGGTGATCTGATGACACTGCTCTGGCACAGGCAGTTCTGTTTCGGGCCCTCCTGATCCAGCAGCGATGGCTCTGGTCTGTCGTTCCTGCCTAGCAGAAGCACTGACACAGACCCGGTGAGGCTTCGGCCATTCCGCATGGTTCATCACAAGGCTGCAGTGCTGGATGATGTCATTCTAGGGAGCATTCACAGTGAGACAGACGAAAGCATTTGTCCAGGTGTATTTATTTAGCAGAGTGGAATGGATTCTTTATCTGGGGTTCTGCTCTCCCTGGCCTTCCATTTCCTTTGTTTTGCAGTTTATGCTTGATTTAAAGTATCCAAGCTGGCCAGTGACTCCAATTAAGGTACATTTGGCAGCTGTTTCTGGACACCATCCCTTTTTCTGAGAGCTCTTTGGTGTTCTGTGTTTACCATTCTCAGCTGTGTATGAGGTCTGGTCAAATGGCCCCTTTATCTCAGTCGTATTTAGATTACGTGCTTGTACATCTCCAAGATGTTTTCTCTGAGGCTCTTACTCCCCGTTTGCTCTTGTACCTTTCCATAGAAGTGGCACTAGTAGTCACTGTTACTCTGCCAGAAGCCGAGAGTGAGGCTCTGGCATCCATGGCAGATCAGTCTCTTGCAGCCTGCTTTCTTGGCAGAGTGGAGAGCAGCTCCCGTCCCAAGTTTCTCCCGAAGTTGGCTCTGGATTACATTTGAATGGGAATTTCAGCTTATCGGTTTCCTTTCCCAGGCCTCATGATTTCAGAGGACTTTTCATGACTTGGCTGTGGAGAAGAGTTTGACTTTTCATATTCTGGAGGCTCAGCATTGCAGATGATCCCTGAGATCACTTCCGTACAGGAGCCCACGGGGACAGCTCTCTGTTGGGCTGCGCCGCTGAGGGGAGCGGTGTATGGACACCGTGCAGATCTCCTGAGCGGAAGGCAGCAGCAAAGATCCGTGTGTTCCACCACAGCGTGGCCCATTTCAGCTTTGCTCAGCGATGCTTTGGGCATTGCAGGAGCGCCGCTCAAGTTAAGGTGATTGTTTTTTGTAAATGAGTCCCAGCTCTGGGTAGTGAGGAGTGTTTGAGGCACTGCTGGGTGAGCAGCTGTGTTGCCTGTGTGCTTTGATCAGACAGAGGTTTTTGTCCTGTGTGCTGTAGCTGCCCGAATTACACGGTCTAGGCTGTGTTTTTCTGCCATTCTCTGGCTGGTGACGTATGAGAAGCGCAGGTTTCCCATGCATTCCTGTATGCATTCCTCAATTGATGCCAGTGCTTAAGATGGTGTGTTAAATTTCATCTCGTATGTAGCATTCTCCTTTTTGTACGATGGCTCAGGAGTAATTTTGTCTTTTCAGAAAACCATGACTCAGGAGAACTGGGCAGATCACGTTCAGGTGAGTACGGATTCCTCTCTCCCATTTTCTCAGGCTTTATTTGCTCGGGGGTTATTTTAAGGTGTTCAACCAAATAGTGGATGCTTGGTTATGAGGAGGAAGAGAAGAGATTTTCTTTGGGCAGCTAGCAAGTTGTGTGACCAAAACCAAACAAATGTCAGATAGCCCACTGAACAGCCCGCTCAGATAACTCTCAGCAGGTTCGTTATGTGGCTGTTAGGTACCGTGACTCCTACATCTTGTGCTCTAGGACATAAGTAGTTTCAATAATGCAGGAAGAAGTATTTTCTTTTTATTGGTGTATGATAGGAGAGCTCAGGCAACTGTGTTTTGGCCTGGTGCTACAGTAAGTACATATATGACAATGAAATACTGAGAAATTGCATAGTGACAAACCATTAGTGACAACTGATACAACATGAGATGTTGTGCACTGTCTGTGCACACCAGATTTGGTTGCACTTTCAACATGTTTCTTCTCCCTTCCATGAGGTAGAAGGAAAAGGGACAGTGCCAATTCATGAGGAAGTGTTTCTTAAGACGGATGGTTGATAAGATGGCCAGCATCCCTTCGTGGTAATTGTGAAACCTTTGTGTCTTTCTGAGCTGAATATTCAACTTTCACGTGCAGCATATTGTACCCCTGCAAGAGGCCAGACATTGTGAGGGAAGAAGGTCTTGTCTCTTGATCTCAGTGATCTTTTAAGCATATTTGTGGTTTTCCTTTGATTCCCACAGACTTGAAAGCCAACACAAGTGCCAGCTTCTTGCTGGATCAGGACCTGAGATGGCATTGACCATGAGAGTGTAGCAGACACCACTGTCACAGCTTTGGTGTACGCATTGAAGGCGTTTCTGCCAGTGCCATACATAGTGTGGATAGTGGGAAAAACCTCCAACAGCCTCCTAATTAACACAACTACAGATCATGTCAGTCATTTGTAGAGATGGGTCTCTTGGGAATAGATGCTCAGGGAAGTTTGGTGCCTGGCTCAGCTAGGTGATGGGCAATGGCATCATAGGTGCCATGGCAGGAGGTCGTCTTTGCTTCCTCCAACTAATGCAAACGTTGCGTTTCCTGATTGCTACAGCTTACCCAGTTTTGATAGCTGTGTAATTATCGCATGGGTAGTGCTTAAACTTGCCTGTTATCAGTCCTATCTCTTCTTGCTATCAGAGATTACTGTCTTTGGCATCACATTAAAGCAATCAGAACCTGTACCTGTGCATCTGGAGGAAACTGAAATAACTGCATGTGCAGTTAAGCTGCTGCTTCACGCTGCTAGCAGCATGGCTGCTCCCAGCAAGAGAAAAGGGAAATCTCCAGGCATGCTTTGTTTACTGTTGCAAAACCCAAGGCTGTTTTTGCAAGATTGGGCTTTACCTGAGGGAAAAAAATGTACTTCTTGCTCAGAATTTCACTAATGACTTGTCATGTTTTGACCAAACAACAACAACAAAAACAACTAAAGTCTATTAGGCAGTGCCTTGTAGGGCTAGAAATAGCTGTGGTTGGTGTTGTGTGTTCCATTTGTGCGTTTAGTTCAGTCTCACTGCAAGTTTTGGTGTCTGGAGCTCTGCCTGGCGATGCAGCGCTGAGTGGGAAGCAGGGGGAGGGATGCAGAGTGACCTCTGGGTCCTCTGGGGCAGTGGGAACCAAAACTCCCAAAAAACTCCACGATTGACAACAGCCAGAACTTTTGCACAGTAATTTTTTTCTGTTTTAAGTCAAAAGATGCTGAAAGTTTCCATGGGTTTAAAGCCCTTTTTTTTTTTTTTTTGTTAAATTCTGTGCTACATCCATAACAAAAGTCTTAAATTACACAGCTATCAAGAGCCCCGGTCAAAGTGCAGCCCCCCTTGTTCACAGGGGCTGACCACAGTCAGCATGGCGAGCGTGGCGTTCCTTTTTGTTCACCCAAAGCTGCACAAGTGCAGAATTTTCCTGTTCCTGCCCTGTGGGATGAATGAAGGTGTGATGCTGACTGCTCCTACAAAAGGCAGAAGCCCTGTAGTTAATTGTGGGGCCGACATAACCTGTTCTCAGCCCTGCAGCAAACTGGTTTTGCTCTCTCCTGCCTGCTGTGCTGGCCAGGCTGTGGCTGAGCAGGCAGGGATGGCAGCCGTGGGCAGGCAGGGGCTGGAGGGAAAGCAAAGGGATCAAAACGTCTTCATCCCGTAGGGAAAGTGCCCTCATCAACTGCCTGTTGGCAAGCCCTGCCAGCCCAGGAGGAGAGCTACGGTTTGTGTGTCTTCTCCAAGCACAGATACCTCGGGGCACAGGGAGGGGAAGAGCACTCTTCTTGCACAGTGCCAGCTGTGCTGCTCTGCATTTTGCCTAACCAAGCCTGTGAGCTGCATGGAAACACACAGGGAGAGTGCCTGTCCTCACAAGCAGAGGGGAAGGCGTGTAGGATACTGATGGTAGATATGCAGGAGAAAAACAGACAGGGCATGAGCCAGCTGTCTGCTTTGCTGTGTGCCCTTCTGCTCCCATTTTTGCATGTTTAATGTTTTTCATAGCCTTAACCAGCTGCATAAGGTTAGTAGAATTGGGTTCAAAAACTGCAGACCAACCGGTGCGATGCTGATCACACATGTTGAGGAGCAGTCTTCCTGCCAGGAAATTCTGCCAGAAAGAATCACTTTGAGACTAAAAAGTGTGGTAGGCATTTTTCATGGAATCACTGAATCATTTGAGTTGGAGGGGACCCTTACAGCCATCTGCTCCCACTCCCGGCAGTGCACAGGGACACCCACAGCTCCATCAGTGCTCTGAGCCCCAACAGCCTGACCTTGGCTGTTTGCAGGGATGGGGCACCACCACCTCCCTGTGCAACCCGTGCAGTGCCTCACTGCCCTTGTTGTGAAAAACTTCTTCCATATGTCCTGTCTAAATCTCTCCTCTTTTAATTGGAAACCATTTCCCCTTGTGCAATCACAGCAGCCCCTGCTGAAGAGTCTGTCTCCTCCCTTCTCACAGCCTTGTAGATACCGACAGGTTGCCCTCAGTTCTCCCCACAGCCTTCTCTTCTCCAGGCTGCACAGCCCCAGCTCTCAGCCTGCCCTTGCAGGGAGGTGCTCTGTCCCTGGCATCATTTTTGTGGCCCTCCTCCAACAGGTCTGTGTCTCTCCTGCACTCAGCACTCCCCATCAGGATGCAGTGCTCCAGGTGAGGTCTCACAGCACAAAGCAGAGGGGCAGATCCTCTCCCTGCTCTGCTGGCATGCTGCTTTGGATGCTGCCCAGGGTACAGTTGACTCTCTGGGCTGTGAGGGCGCAGTGCTGGCTCATGTCCAGCTGCTGTCCAGCAGTACCAGGTCTTTTTTGGCAGGACTGTGCTCTGTCCTTACATCCTCCAACTTGTGCGGATAGCAGGGGTGCCAGGCCTTGTACTTGGCTTTGTAGAATCCTATGAGGTTCTCCTGGGCCCACTGCTCAGCCTGTCTGGGTCCCTCTGGATGGCATCCCATCCCTCAGGTGTGTAGAATGCACCTCACAGCTTAATGTCATCTGCAGACTGCTGAGGGTGCACTCAACCCCACTGATGAAGATGTTAAGGAGCACCGGTCCCAGCACTGACCCCTGCAGGACACCACTTATCTCTGACCTCCATCTGGACACCGAATCTTGCTTTTTCATCATCTGCCAGGCTTTTAAGAAGTGAGCACACATAGACCAGTAATGTGGGTGAGGGATGTAGGGAAGCGACTCAGCTTGCTAATGGCACATCTCACTGGTTTAGCTGTCAGAATCTGCAGTACTCGTGCAGTGCTGGTGACACAGCGTGGCACCTACTGGAGAGCGCTCCCTTCCTTCTGAGTGGCTGCTGGAGGCCGAGGGCATCTCAACTGCACCCATTACCTGGCTTTGGTTCCCTGAAGATCTCTGGTCAAAGCAGGAGTGGGAGGGTCAGGTACTTTGCTGCACCTCTTAGGATGCAGCGTTCCCAGGGATGTTTCTGGGGTGATCTTGCAATTGTGCCCATCCAGTGCCAAAGTGCTCCTTTTGTGTAAAGTCACCCACGACCCTTTAGATCCAGTCTGGTCTGTGGAGCAGGAACTGAGAGCTGCCAGGGAAGCTCTGAGGTCCTGATACACCCAGAGGTGACACTCTTGGCAAGGAAAGGCTGGGGGATCCGAGTTGTGTACAGGGGAATGATGGAGTAGTGCGGGTGTTTTCTGAACAATTAGACCCCGGAAAGCACATGCACGCTTGGCAATTGTAACATCTGGAGTATTTTTGCAGGAAATCATTCAACTGCAGCAGAACTAACCAGTTAGAACAGTTTGAAATGTTGTTTCAAGGTACTTTAGTCTGGGAACTATAGATATGTTTGCGTGGACCTCTGCTGTGAAATTCCTTTTCGCATGGAGCAGTGCAGGGTGACAGAGAACGGCAGAATGGCTCTTCATTTGGGGCAATAACTAGAATATGGTGTTGAACAAAGCTAAAGCCAGTTTGTTTATTTAGGACTGTGAGTGTATAATTACTTGTTTTGCAAGATCTCCGGGACAATGAAGCGGTAGATACGGGGATGTTGAGCCAAAGGTCTTTTGGTGGCTAAATCAAAAAGCTTCCCACGGTCATTTCTGTGCTACTGTTTGCACAGGGGAAACTGTCCATTTATTCCTCATATTTTAAATCCTAAATCGTTCCAAAAGGAGCACTCAGAAAAAATGCTGGTGTTTGAAACAACACTGCACGTTCTTCGGGCATTCGTTGTGAGCTGTGGCTCAGCATCCGTCCATCCATCCCTCTGCCCACCCATCCGTCTGTCCATCCCTTTTGCCAGCTCGCTGTTGGCACCAGTCTGTCCTTTGCGTGGCACGTGTGACTTGAGAGAAGGGCACCTGGAAAAGCAGCCCCTGTGGTGCAGCTCTCCATCGTGCTCTGGTCTTGCATGATGAGCTGTGCAGCTGCTCCCCGTGTGCAGCGCTGGGAGAGGCTGCAGCAAATCTCCTCTCCTTCTCCAGTTGTGACCATGAGATGACTTACTTATTTTCAACTTTCTGACCGTGCAAATCAAACGCGGTGAGCTCGTACGCCTCGTTCTCTGGGTGGCTGTGGGTGAGATGCTGGTAATTCAGAGCAAATGTACAACCTGAGTTCCACTGGCATTCTAGGGATGTTATTCTACATTACAGATCGTACTTAGAGATTTGCCAAGCGGTCGATGTAAAAGTCAAGTGCCTTCCTTTATGCATGGTACATTTGAAAAACTTGCAATTTCTGGTCCTGAATAGGCGTGGATTACCTTACACTGCAGCGTGGAGTTGGTGGAGTCTTATCTCTGGAGCTAGTTAAATAAATGAGAAAAACCTAAATGGCAGACTTCCCCAGTGACACCAAGATCCAACGCAGGGTCTCTCTGCAGGACCATTTTGACCCCGATTTAAGTGCAACTACCAATGGAATAAAATGTAAGAGCTGTTATGCTCAAGAAAGTGATTTTGAGGGGTATTTAAAGGGCAGAATGCAATTACTATTTTATTTTTTTGAAGTTCTTGTGGCCAGAACACCTGGCCAATAATCCATCTCTGGGGGATCTTTAATAAGAACAAGAGGTCAGAAAGGCCGCTTTGCAAATAGCCGTATCTGGTGTCTTTCCCTAGGAGCCCTGAGCTGAGGCAAACTTTTAAATTGGCTCGAGATTGTTTTGAGTACCACAGTGTCCCCATAGCGTAAGTAACTTAATATCTGTAGGGAATTAGGCAAGCTCTGCAATGCAAATGGGAATTGTACTCGGGAGGTGATCAGTATACGATGTGTTTTGCAGTATAGGTCTGCCTGTCAAATTACTTTTCACTCTCTTTGAGTGGACTGTTTATTCAGGGATGTAATGGATTTCGTCACTCAGACATTAAATCTAGACTGGCTGTTTTCCTGGAAGGTAGAAACCAGAAGGAGTTTAACCAGGTGCTGTGTGGTATCCCTCAGTAGTACGTGTGGCCTCTCTTCCTGCAGGAACAGAGCTGGTCGGTGGTTGGTTTGGCTCCTTCTGGCCTTACAGCCGCAGGGGGAATTGCTGGCTGCACTGACTGCTCAGTGCTCTGCCCCATGCTGGGCTCAGGCGCTGTCCCACTGGGGTCCCTTGCAGTGAAGCTTTTTATCTGTTGAAACCCAGCAGGATTCCTTCCCCCATGCTGCTCCCATTGCTCTTTCCATTCCACTTCCTGCAGTTTGTCTCCTGCTCAGACACCGATCACCAGCTCGGTGGTGGTGGGAATGTTTCCATTCTTGATCATGGCAACCAACCCCTCTGCTTCTGCCCCAGCCCTTTTTCTTTGTGTTTACTGCTCTCATCAGAGGTCTGTGGAGAGGCCGTACAGCCACGACGTGATGTAAGAGAATACTGTACCTGAGGGGATAGTAAAGCATGGAGATATTGGGCAATGCAAGTAGCAGGCAGTGTAAGGATCTCCTTCTATTTTCCAGTTCAGTTTGTAAGTGGTGTCATGTACTTAGTGATAGCTAAAACACCATCAGATCTGCGGAGCAAAGGGGCTGATGCAGAAAACAGGTACATCTGTGGTCATCTCTGGAAAAGCATACCATGATTCTTCAGTTACATTCTGCTTTCTGGATGGAGAGTAGTAAAATATGCATCTCTACTAATGATGTTAGCACTGTTATTCTAAAAGGAATGGGAACTTCTCATTTAACAAGCTACAGCTGTTATAGGGGAAATACATGGGAAAAGCCAAAGACGCTGTGCCTTCCATACCTTCCTATCTAGAGAAAAGTTAGCAAAGGGTATTTGCTCAATATATAAATATGTGCTCAAAAATGAAGACCTCAGTGTACGTCCTGCACAGCGCAGAGAGGGTTGTTATGTGTTAGACCTGGAGGGCAGCTGTGTCTAATAGTCATTATCACAGTTTTGTTTATAATCCAGCTATTTCTGGATAAATCAGTTGTGGCGAAGCACAAACATACTGATGAATTCCAGTGGAATTTTATGCTAGGTGCAAATAAGCTGTGAAGAATGACTTTTTTTTTTTCCACGCCGTCCACCAAAGTGTCAGAAAGATAAGAAAAGGTCAGCTGCAGGTTTTTCTGGAGGGGTGGGAGATGTGTTTGCTCAATAACCTTGGAAAATCAGCTCACATTTGCTTAAATACAAGGGCCGAGCTCTGGGAATTCAGCCGAGTGCCCATCTCCTGCTTCAGGGAGGTGTTGGTAAGTCATCGTGCTGAGAGCTCAGCACCTCCGTTGTAAAAGTTCTGTCCAAATAGCCTTTATGTACACACAGTACCAGAGACTGAAGAGAAGGAAACTGGAAAGAGCACTGTGGGGAAAAAAATCATTCTTAGAATTGTTTCAGTGTGTTGGGGATGCTTTCTGACCTTAAAACTCCTGCAGCCAGACAGCACTAGCTTGCTGCTAAGCAGCATAATAACATTTGTGTCACTGGCATGCATTCATTCAAAAGCACAGCTTCATCAGAAAGAGATTTGGTATGGTATAAAAAAGAGGGTAATTGGCTTATGGCTGTAGGTTGAAAGGTCAGCGTTAGATTAAAGAGTAGGGCCTTCAGCAAGCTGTTAGGCTCAACTGATATGCCCTGGCGGGATGCTTAATTCTACCAAATTGGAAAAACATTGCTTTTGTGGGTAATGTAGGAAGTACTGTCATTCAAAACATCACAGGAGTATGTGGGACGTCTGAGGTCCTTAAAAGCTTCATCGGGACTCTGTCGTGGTGGTTTCCAGGATGCCTGCTACTGACTCCGAGCCGCATCAGCTGTAGGGATTTGTGCCACAAAGAAAAAGTGAGGACAGTGTCGTTCCTCCAGAACTTAAAGCAAACGAATATCCACATTCTTTCTGCTCTAATGCAAAGGGAATTTTATGATTGCCAGCAGTTGCTCCTGAAGCAGAAACAGGCAAAGAAGAGGATGGGACATTGAGCTTTCTGCTTCCTGTGGTAGCACAGAAGGACAGGATGCGTTCACTGCCCATTTGCACAAAGCTTTAAGCCTTGTACATATTCACACACATGCACAGATCCACCCTCCTGTTCTTATCTGGCCAGCAGTAAAGCTATCCGGTCATTCAGTAATCATCCCAGCTTGTTTAAGAACCCCTGTAATGGATCAGTACCTGCCTGAGTGCTCCCACAGATAAATACAAGGCTCTAAATGCCTGTGCAAATCAGCTGCCTCTCACAAAGATGGTCGGGCCATTTGCAATTGATAGTTTGGCTGTCTTACACTTCTAGGCGAGATTAGTTCACCAGTTCCCTGCCAAGAGGGGAACCACATAAACAGAGGATTGTCTGAGAAGGAAGAACGTTCCTCTGGATGGAGAAGTCACGTAAATGGGAAGAAACAGGAAACTAACCTTCCCTTGTTCGCTCTGAAAGAATGCGTATCTCTGAGGAATGTTGTAATTATGGATTTAGGAAACCAGTCCAATTTGCCGGGGTGTGAATTTCAGAGTTCATTCAGTCAGCCCTCTCAAGCATTTCTCCTTCAGAACAAAAAATCACTGGGAGTGTGAATGCACCAAAAGAGATTAAAGGAGAGGAAAACGCTCTGCCAAGCTTTCCCTTTGGTAGAGATCCCGCAAAGATACCTTTATTGCGTTGGCTGTGAGCCAGGTGGGGTTTGTGATGGGTAAAATAAGTGGTAGCCCACATTTTTCTTGCGGGTGTCTATTCCTCATAGGCCGGTGATGGGAGGAGTGAGGGCTCCCGAACAAGTACTTCCATCACTTACATTTCGCTTATTCACTTGGAAGGCTTTCCTAGATATAAGGTACCCCTGTTACAGGCCTTCTAATTGAGGTCGTGATGCAGCTAAGAAGCTGCAGCTCTCTGCTGACTGGTCTTTCATGTAGCCGTTTCCACAGGAGAAGTGCAGCTCAGAGGGGCACTGCCAGGCAGTAGGGCTGCGTCCAGGCAGCGTGGCGATGCCTCCTGGTATGGAAGGACCCCTGTGGGAGGCTGAGGCAGGACAAAGTGATGGGAGATTCCTGTTGTGTTGTTTGCCTTCATAACAGCATTTGGACCTGAGCAGAGTGGAGTAGGAAGAGGAGAAGGATGTTTCCGAGGCTCTTCCCTTGCCAGCAAGTTGTGATGAGTTCTGCACTGGCTGTGTGGAGCTGACACAGCCTGGGCACCAGCAGTAAATCCTCCTGCCCTGCCGGGGACCAACAGTGCTGGAATTCCAGCTCTCCTTACAAAGGAGTTTATGAATTCTCATTATGCATGTGGCTGGGTATGGGAGCATTTAATTGAGCGATTGGTTAGGTTAATTGGTATACTGGTTTAGCTTGTTAGGGTTAATGTTATGGTTTTCCAAGACAAATGGGAAGGCGTCGTGGTGGCTTCAGTTCCCGTGCATCCTGATAAACTGATTAAGTGTAATCCTGCTCCTCACAGCAGAGCAGACACAGCGACGGTGGTTTTGTTCCTGCAGGCTCTTCCTCTTTGCACATCTGCAGCTCTCGCAGTCCTGGAGAGAAGCGGTGCTTTACTCTCTGTTCCCATCCCCGCAGCACCGCTGCTCTGTGGCAGCGTGTGGCTGTCACTGCAGTCCCTTGCTGTGCTTTTGTAGCTGGAGCGGAGCTCCTGCAGACAGCTCCTGTAGTGTGAGTGGATGTCATACGCTTCTGCTAAGTTGGATTTTGCAATGATTGCGTTCTGATAGCAATCCTTCAGGCGGCCTCAGACTTCTGCTAGGTCGTGGTTTAACAGGAAGCGTCATATTTTCCTTGTGCAGGACTTCATGCTTCAAGACACAAAATAAAACAGAGTTATGTTATGGTGACATTTGTAGAAAGTTTATGGAAGCGCTTGGCAAGTATTTGAACCTTCTCAGGCTTGAGGGAACGGGAATGTTGTTGGATCGTAGGAAGATCAGGCTGGGTGAACTTCAGTAGCAGCGTAGGTCGCCTAATGTGCAGTGCGTGGCGGGAGCCCTGGCTTTCTTAAACTGGGGAGCAATTGGCAGTTTGCCACTGTGACACTTTGTTCGTGTGTGTGTGTGACAGGATGACAAAAGGCTGACAGATAAACGCTACTTCAGAATACACTGGGAAGATAAGGGATGCCAGTTTGTCTTCAATGCACTGTTATTGGTCTCAGACAAAGCATCTACTGTGATAAGTAACATATTACTCTGCGCTCTGAAAGAGCTTGGCCCATTTCCCCATCCTCATTCATCTTCAGTCTTGCCAAGTGCTGGAATCTTCCCAGAAAATATCTCCAGCCTGCCATCGTGGGACCAAGAGGTGTGAGAAATCTGGAAGCATATCAAAACTGCGGCTTATTTATTCGGAGCAAGTCCATGGTCCTTTGCTGATCCCTGTGATGAATAATATTCAGCAATTTGGGGGGCCAGGGTTATGTTAGAATTCAGAAGATGCCTCTGCAGCAATAGCAAAAAGCAATTTTTAGTCTATTTGTCAAGAAATTGTATTCATTTTGGACTTTTAAGGATGCCATGTGATTATCTCTTTCTTCAAATAACGGACCCTGTCTGAGTAGGGTTAGTTTGACTCTACAGCTCATAAAGGCATACATGTGCAACATTCCCTGAAGTAGTGGAGGGGAGGATAAATACTGCAGGTGAATGCACCCTGATTTTGTGCATCCAAGTACCTGGAGCTGTTGTGGGATGTAGTTAAGGAACGTGAGTTAATTATGGGTTAAAAAGACAGAAGTTCTGAAGTTCCCTCTATGAAAGTCCCTCAAAGTGTCAGGCTGCACCTACACTACTGAACAGATGAGGACCATGAAGTGAGCCCTGGCCCCAGCCCAGGAGTCACTGGCCAACACATCCACATGGCTTGCGCTGCCTTCCCTCCTGCGAGGTCTGGCTGACATAGATGGTGACACGGGTGCAGGGACAGTTGCATAAGCGTGGAGGGATGGAATCTTTTGCTAATGCCATTCTGCAGGCCCAGCAGTGGTGGCTGGTCAGACAGGAAGAGCAGATTTTTCAGGGCAGCACTGAAGAGGCTGCATCCATTTGCTGGGGGCATCAGTGAGGATTCAGCCTCAGCGCCGGGCGTTGTTCCTACACGTGTATCGTGACGCACTCTTTTGTAAATCTTCTGGCATCCTGACACAGCCGGGGCATTGTGTGGCAGGCCTTTGCTTGGGCCTATTGGGGGCACTCTGTAGAGTATTACCCTTTTGCTCTATACCTGTGTTCCGGTTGGCTACCAAAGCTGCAGTGTTTGGGTCAGATTCCAAGAAGTGAAATTTTGTGTGGAGAACTTTTTCATCTCTGAGGTGGGAAGCTGCACGTGCCCTACGAAACGGAGCTATGAGCAGCCGTCGGTTCAGCTGTCACTCAGCTCTGAGCTGGCTGATGGGTGCTGGGAAGGAGTGCTCCGTTGTTCAGTGTTGTGTTGTTCATTTTTTTTAAAGCCTCAACTTCTTGCTTAACGTTTGTTGAAATGTTCGCTCTTCAGTTCCAACTTTGAAAGCAGAGTTCATTCTTTTACCTCCGTACCCTCTCTCGCCCGTGGCGGGATGAGCAGATTTTGGAGATGTGATGATTTCATTTGGCGAGGATGAAGAACTTCCCTCCGGGGCTGCCTGCTACGAGTCTGGAAAGAGTCCCAGTGCGGGAAATGTATTTTGGATCTTCATGTCATATTGTTGAGCGTGGTCAGGGCCATCCTGTACTCTGGTTAGACGAGATCTTGGGTGTTCTTCGCTGGGGAGGTGCTGGGGACTTGAAAGCAGCCGTCGCTGCAAGAAGCTGCGTGTCCTTGTGAAGAGAGCTGCTGCCGTGCAGGGCAGGGCGGCACTGATCACAGAACCAGAGGTCGTTTCAGCTTGAAGGAGCCTGTGCAGGCCCTGCCTGGCTCCACAGCCCCTCTGGACTCATTTCAGCACTTTGTCACTCTCACATTTATTTTTCCTTCATAAAATCATAGAAGGGCTCAAATTGGAGGGGACCTTAAAGATCACCCAGTTCCAACCTCCCGCCAGCTCAGCTGCTCAGGATCCCATCCAACCCGGCCTTGAGTGCCTCCAGGGATGGACACCCACAGCTCTGGACAGCAGTGCCGGGGCCTCACTGCCCTCCAAGGAAAGGATTTTCCCTTCACATCTAACTTAAATCTCCTCTTCTAGCTTAAAGCCATTCCCCCTATCACTATCACGCAGTGTAAAAATTGGTCCCCCTCCTTCATGCAAGCTCCCTTCAAGTGCCCACTTGTCATTTCTGAAAGACTCTGCCTCTGTTTTTTCCCTGACAGCCTGTGGTACAGCAGAAAAGAACAGTTATATTCCTGCATACACCCCAGCTCAGCCTTCCTTGGGCTGACCAAGCCGAGGTCCCTCAGCTCATTCAGTGCTGCAGCCCAGCAGGCAGCTCAGGGCTCCTTGCTGACCTCTCTCCTATTTATCCGCTTCTCATTTGCACTGGGTGCCAAAACCAAGCCCTGAATCCCGGAATGATGCCCCACGTCCCAGTGTGGTCTCCACACACAGAGCAGAGGGCAGCACCTCTTCCCGCAGCCCCTGGCTGTGCCGTGGATGGGCTTGCAGTCTCCTAGTGGTCTTTAACAGACAAGCTGGGCATTCGTGTTTCTTCTGGCCACCGTTTGATGCAGCGTCTGGACTTCTGAGCAACAAATTGCATCGGTGAGATTGTAAGAGCTGCAGAGGGGAAGCAGCCCAGGTGCAGCCCTGGCCGGGCTCACAAAGCAGCCGCTCCTTCCAGGTGTCCCAGGAGCACGCAGCTCCCCGAGGGGAGGCCGGCACGTCGTCTTCCACCGTCGCCTTTGCCTTGATCCAAGCGATATGGTAAGTTAGGCTCCTCTGAATGGCCTCTCAAAGAGCCGGCTCCCCCAGCTGATGGCGAGGAGGCTGGGAAGCCGAGGCTCCTGATTCACAAAGGTAGTGTGAACATGCCCCAGGGAGCCCATTGCCAAAGCCGTGTTGAAAGAAGAAAGACCACTTCCCCGCCATTGATGTGGTAATGGCCTCCAGAACACTGAAGTGTGGCTCTGTCAATGACGCACTGATCGCTATCTGAAAGTCAGTCTTCGGGGATATGAATGGAGGCTATTTTGTTCTTCTTCGGTTCCTAAATGAGTGCATCTGAGCAGCCAGCGCCGGGAGAGAGAGCGCAGCTCAAGTGGTGAGAAAGTCCGTCTTTCTCATGGCCGCTGCCTTTGTGCGCTGCCCGCGGGTGAGCGGCCGGCTGCGCTCCCAAGGAGCCGTGCAGGGCAGCGCGAGCGAAGCCGGCACCTCTTAGCAGAGAGCCGTCGGTTTGGGGTACCTGCGGGTCAGGGTCCCTTTCTGGGGGAGAACAGGCCGTGGTGCAGCTCGGGGTCCCCGCTCCGCTCCCATCTGTAAATCCCGTCCATAAATGAGTTACTAACGCAGCTCTCCGCGTAGCACGGACGGTGCCAACTGCAATCCAGAAACCTCCATCGCAAATAAAGCAACAGTTAAAGCACGGTAGGAGGCTCCGGGGATCCTGGAGGCACCTGCAGCATCGCAGTGACCCCAGCAGTGCTCCTCACCTCCTCCATCGCTTACAGCAGTTTTGTCCTTCCGAGCCCAGGTTTCATTTTCCCCCTTTACAGTGTCTGGCTCTAAAATATCCTACGTGACATTTTCTCTGTGCTAACAGGACGTTCTTCTGTTGTTTCTAGCACCGCTGAATAGCAGGGGAAATTGGCCAACACATTCAGAAGTTAAATTAAATCTGGCCGCAAATAGTTGGTATGAATAACATCGCTGCCCGGTAAGAGACACTGGGCAGGGCAGCCAGTCGTATCAGGCAGAAATGCAGCTCAGCTCACGCAGATAAAAGTAACCCGGGCTGCTGAGGGTGACTTCCAGAATAGATACTGTGCATTTGAATCCCACGCTGTCGATAGCAGTGGAGGAATTGCTGTGCTGTGGGTTACGATCGGGACATTCCATGATTCTGTGGCATTGCTGGGCTTGCTGTGTGCTGGCTGTTAGGAGCTGTGTGAGGCGTTCGGCTGGGGAAGAACTGGATTTACGGGTAGATAATCTGCAGCAGTCATTTTGGAAAGCTTTAATCATGGGCTGGTGGTGGTGTCAGGCATTTCTGTGTGTGCCTGCGGATTAAAGAATGCACGGCACGTCTGGAACCAGGGCAGTAGCCCAGCCTCCTGCTGCAGTCATCTCCTCTCACCAGGACGTGCGGCTGATGCTCATCAAACCACCGCTCCGCTTTCCTCTCCACGTGTCCATGTCCTCAAAACGAAATGTCACCCCGAGTGCAGCGTCTGTCCCTCCCTCCGGACCCGCGTCTTGCGGGACCACTTTCCACATTCCTGCTCCTTGCAGAGCTGTTGCGGTGGAAGCCTTTCCCCTTTAGAGCAGTGTTCTTCCTTTTCATCCAGAGAAACAACAAATAACAAACAAAGCTATTTTCCGTTTCGGAGCGCAAGATGGAATATCTCTGGAGACATTAACCTTCTTTCCAGAGTTGTTTTTGTGGTCGAAAGAATAAATCTGTTATCATTAAAAAAAAGAAAAAGATCTGCACCTCATTATTTCCAGAAATAAAGCTGACGTGAAGAGATTTATTAACAATTGAACTGCAGAGAGATCCAACCCCAAAGACTTCGTGTTGTGGAAAAAAAGGCAGAAAGACAATGGGGTGGACGCAGGGGAACCTAGAAGAGGGAATTGCTCTGTGATGTTAATGAGAAAATATGTTCTTTGGGGGAAGGGCTGTGAGAAGTGGCTCGGCAGACCAGGCAGTTCTCCCAGCACCCTTCCTGTCCGAGGTGCTGGGCCGAGCTCGGCTGCATGGAGCAGAGATGTGAGGTGCAGCGTGTGAGCTGGCGTGGCCAGAGGGGGGTCTGGGGGGAGGACGTGTAGAGGGCAAAAGCTGCAGTGTGGCAGCTGATCCTTTCCTGCGCTGCCCATCGCCGCGTTTCCCTTCCCTGCTTCCCTCCTGACGCTGAGCTCCGGGCTGCCCCCTGTGCTCCCCGCGCCCTGCTGACGGCTCCTGCTGTGCCACCGCCTCCGAGGAGCAGCAGTGAAAGTCCTGCGTGTGCCCATGGGAAGAGATGTGCTGCGGCAGCTGGCAAAGCGGCAGGAGGACAGACGTGGTGCTGAGGCGGCAGTTCTTAGGGGCAGGTTGGCTTCCCGCGTGTGCTACCTGGGATGCCAAGTGTCTGTGGCTTCTCTTCCAGGCCTGTGCCCTCTCCTACACCTCTCTGGGAGTTTTGGTTCGGGACTTTTTTTGTTTTGGGGTTTTTTGGGGGGGCGGGGAGTTGGTTTGTTTCTCTGTTTTCCTTCCCCTTTACCTCGAGGCCATCACCGGGTTTGTTTCCTGATCACTGCTCAGGGTGTCTGCTTTGAAGAAAACTTCTCACCTTTCAGTTACTGAAGGAATGTGAGGAATGAGGCCCCGTGGCCCCAGCGTACCACCCAGCACTGCTGGCACATGCAGGGGTGGAGAAGCAAGGTGCCCACACCCTGGGAACAGCCTCTGACCTGCAGGAGCTTGGTGGGGCAGCGAAGGAAGGGTGGCAGGAAGATGCACACCTGGGCACTTCATTCCTGTGGCCTTTTGCTACCCTAAGAAATACTGGTTGGTAGTGCTAGCAGCAGTATAGCTGTATATCTGCAGAACCTGATCCGCCGCGTAGAGTTTCAACTTGTTGTAGCAATTAAGTTTCCTTGACAATATTAACTTCTAAGGGAGATCGGTGAGTGAATCAGTCAGCAGGACTGGCTGGAGGAATGAGGGTCTGGCTGCGGTGGCTCTGGGCAATGTGTGAGCACAGGTGGGCTGGGCAGGAGGGGTTGCTGCCACCCCCTGCAGCTCTCTTGGCTGTCGGGATCACCGTACTCTAATTTCCTATTACAGGAGGTGCTGTGTTGCAGCATCCTAAAGAGCATCCAGCAGGGGGGTGAATGAGAGAACAGAGCTTTGGTGGATCTGAATGTCAAAGCGAAGACTGTTATGGGCCCTATTTGTCTGCTCATAGCTGCTCTGTGGTGCCAGCGTGAGCAGCAAGCTGTGCTTCCCGTCTGGGTTAAGCCACGGACAGCAGTGAGTTTGTGCTTCAGGCACATGCACACTGTTCACTCCCACCAGAAAACATCTGGGGACAAGCAACATCTCAAACTGCCTTCCCCATTTGCAGGTGTGCATAACTCAGGCTCCTGCAGGTTGGACACTAAAGGAGAAACATCTCCCGGTGCCCGTTTTCACAGCAGTGGTGTGCAAACTGAGCAGTGAGCATTATCCTCACAGTGAACATCAGGGCGTGTTGCTCAGGAAAGCCTTGCTGTGTCCTGCCTTGAACCCACGTGTGACTGACAAATCGTGGAGTCCTAGTTATCCATGCAAGTAATCCCAAAGCTGGGAGAGACCCTGTGCTACTGTCTTATCTGCAGCCATCCTATGGCCTTTTCCAAGACATCCACATCCCTTCAGAGCCATGTGTGCACACAGCATGTAAATCAACCCCAAAGCCATCCTCTGCTATAGTTACCTCCCAAAGAGCTGTACTCGCTGCTCAGTCGCTGGTTCTGATGGTGCTGAATATAGTTAGTGTCTGGCATCAACCAAACAGTGTGCCAGCCACCAGCCTGGCTACATGGTGTTGCTTTACCCTCACTTATCTCTGCTGCACCCATGGCTTTCAGACAGAACAAATACAGTTCAGAGCTGCCTTGTTATTGAAGAATCCAAAGAGCCTGGTGAGCTCTTTGCAGCCAGATGTGCTCTGTCTCCTTGCAGAAAGAAGTGCAGCACTTGCTGAGCTTGAGCAATGCAAGTCCTGCAGCACGGGGATTCTTGCCCCTTTCTGCACTGGTTCCTGGCCCTCGGGAGGACACTGTCTCCTTATAGGGGTGAGATACGCCCACGATGGACATTGCACTGACATCTTTCTTCACCTCTGATTCCTTACAGAGCACAGTTGGAGAGAATCGATGGCTTCAGGGGCACCTGATGGAGTTGCTGCTCAGACACTGTGATTTGAGCACAGCGGCAAGATGGGCGCAACGCTGCAGATTGCCCGAGGAGATGCTGCCTTCTGAAGTGGCTGATGAGCTTCAAAAACTTGAGATGCAAGAGAGGTAAATACCCCGTTTCATGCCTGTTCAGCGTAGATTACTTGTCATACAAGGACTGTGTATTTGCTTAAAACTGTCTACCACAAAGCTTCCTTAATGAGATAGGTTTGCGAAAACTTCCTCCATTTACTGGGATCACACCTCGGCGATGAACGTGGCACATTTGCTTTTCATATGCCTGGAAGTGTCTGGAAAGGTGCACTTAAAGCTCACTCGTGAGAATTTAGAAGCTATTTGAGGCTGTTTCTTTCTGTGGAGGAATCTTCAGTCAGCAGCACAAATGAAGTGATGTGTGTAGGATCTGAGCACACGTTTATTTTATTGAGTTGATTACATGCCTGTCTACGTTCTCCATGTACTCTGCGTCCCCTACTGCACTGGAATCTGGTTTAATGTCTTTTGAGAGATTTGTGGACATCAAAATAGTTTTAAAATTCCTCAGAATTTCCTGATCATATTTGTTTGCTTCCTCCTTTGACAGCCGTTAACCCAGACTGTAAGTTTTGCTTCATCCAAGGCTCTAAGAAGTAATGGGGATTTTTGACACTCCTAGAGGGGTTGTGTTAATTGAATTTGGGGTGAAACCACACTCTAACAAGTTCATAGGTGTCTTGTTGTCAGCCCTGGAGCTGATTTCCATCCCTGGAAGAGGTGATTCTGAAAAAAAAGAAACCAAAAGGCTGGAGCTTTCCTTAGCGGAAAAGCCATAGTTTTGGAGTATAGGTTGAACTAACTTGCATTAACTAGAAGATGAACGAGTATGTAATGTATTACTATTCTTAATGGTGATGAACTGGGGAGGATATCACAGATGGTCTTTAACAATTCATGTGCTGAAATTCCTGGATCTGATCTTTCTCCCAGTGCAGAACTGCACAGGTTTGTGTTCAGATACCGTCGAGAAATGAGACCCAGATGTACTCACCCTGAAAACACTCTGCAAAGATCCACTTCTCCAGAGAGTACATGGCTTTCTTGGAGCACAGGAAACTTGTCTGTCAAGGAGATGCTTCTGCTTAGATCTGATGCGTTGTGGAGCTGCTTTCTCCTCCTTCCTGAAGCTGCAGCAGCTCCCTGTTGGAAGCCAGGAGGTTTTTGCATGAGGCGTAATCCCTCAGAACACAAAGGGGTGGTTAACAGGAATGTGACCCAGCCACAAACTGTGCATCTCAGGAGATAAAAAACAAAGAGGTTGGGAATCTCAGTGCGTGCCTCTGCTCCAGGAAGCCTCTTCTTGTGCAGGTGGAGTGAAGGCACGCTGACTAGCTCTGCCATCCATGGGGAGCTGTAGCAGACAGGCAAAATCCTTTGCTGCCCCAGTTTTGCTCATGCAGTTGCGATACCTGCTGCAGTAGCTATTGTAAGATTAGTGGAGCCATGGAACTTAATAAAACAGTCTGTCTGCAATATTATTTATTGAGCTAACAAGGCAGCAGGTTGCCAGAGAGGGTGTTCACACTGTAGAGGACGAGGTGGTACCTGCACATAACTGACATCAGCTCTCCACTGGTCGCAGCACTTGTCCCTCCTGAGCTCTGCAGATGAGAATATTCCTGGAGACCTGAGACTGCACACCTTCATTAAATATTTTACACAAATATTGACTTCCCCGTGCACACAAATGCATGGAAAGGAGTATTTGTACAGTGAAAGCTGCTCTGCTGCAAAATTAGTCACACAGTCCCCTAAACATAAGGTTAGTAAATATTTTCTCAAATAATAAACCATTTCAAGTCTCTATGGGAAAGAGACTATCCAGAAATTCGTGTCATGTCCAAAATAGCTGGATATTTTTATTAGCTTCTTTCCTCTGATTGCATCATCTGGCTGAGACGCCGCAGCAGTACGCTGACCTTCAGCTACGAGGCCGTTCCAGGAGGCTCTGCTGTGTTTTGTAAGGACAGTGTGCTGTGTAAGATCCTGCTGCGGGCAGTCGGCTGGCTCATTTCTGCAGGCATCTTCCCAGCAGTCCCACAGCGTTAATGCAGGCACCGAATCTCTCTCTGTGGCACATCTGAATACCAAGGGCACGTGCTCTGCGAGGTCAGCTGGCAGCGTGTTCTTGTTCTGCTTGTGTAGACATTCTAGAGGGAAGGGGATGGAGAAGAAGAAGCTGGATAGCAACAGGCAATGCGTGAATCCTTTGCTAGAAAAACGATGAGACAGACTCACCCGTTCCCTCTGGGAGCGATCCTAGCGTGGAGCAGCCTGAGGTTCTCATTCTGAGCCAGTTTATGCCATGGGGAAGTGAGAAGCTCCTGTTTGGATTCAGTGCTGGTCTGAGATGACTGTTACACTTTACACCACAGGAGCTAACAGGCTTCTGTGTTAACCTCAGGGGCTAATGGCTGTATCTCTAAAATGTGTTATCTCTGTCGATGTGGAAACAGCTGCCCAACGTTGTCATCCACGCTTCATCAGTTCTGGGAAAGAGAGCAGAGCACTGAGGACAGGGTCTGGGTCTGTCACAGGTGCTTTGGTTTGATTGTTCTCTGCTGGGGATGCAGTGCATGAGCACAGTGGGGTCTCAGCGCCATTTCAGTGATGGTTTATAGAAATGAAAAGAGGAGTCAGGATGAAGGAGAATGAGATTATAGGGAGGGTGAGGAAAGAAGAGGTAAGAGAAAGAGTGGAGTGTCATGGGGAAATGCAGGGCCAGGGTGAAATAAGGGGCTTAAGGCTCCCCAGTTTTCCTCCAAACCAGCATTTCCCCTCATTGCATACTTTAAAGCTGTTGTATCTGCTTCTGTGCAGGGCAGAAGAGGCAACCAAAGAAGAGAATTACCAAGAGGTTAAGAAGAAGGATTATTATCAGCTTCCTGTTCCACGTGCAAATATTCACTTATTGCAGAATTGGGAAGAGATGATGCAGTGCTGTGAAAAGGTGCTGAAGGTGAGCGTTACTGTGGTGTGTATGCTGGAAGATCAGGGAGCAGAAACTGCATAAGAGGCCAGTACATGGGAGTGCTTGTGGGTCACTGCCATTAACATGTCCCTCCTCAAGTCAAGGTCTGCAGTGAGGCCTGAAGGCTTGTCTGCCTAGGGAGCATGCTGGGAGCTGCTGTGACAGGGGAGCCCCACAGGCGTACTTTGAGCGCGCTGTGAAAGTCACTTGAGCTTGGTGTCATTTGCACAGCAGCAAAGAGATGCAGTTGTTGTAAAAGCAATACTTATACCCTGGATAGTAACTGTTTTTCAGTCTGGTTCAGGCAATTTTTAAGTGTGGACAATCTGCAAGTGCAGAAAGCTTTTGTCTGTGTTGCAGCCTGGGCAGATTGTTGGCATTGACATGGAGTGGAGGCCTTCGTTTGGCATGGTTGGGAAGCCCCGCGTCTCCCTCCTTCAACTCGCTGTGAGGGATGAGGTGTTCCTGCTCGATTTGCCACGGCTCCTTGAGCAAGCTGAAGTCAAGGATGAGAAAGAGAAGCTTCCCCATTTCATCCAGATGCTCTACTCTGATGCAACCATCACTAAACTAGGTAATGTGCTTCTTCCCTGCCTCAGGTCTTGAGGGCAGCTCAGCTCTGTGTGAAGTGCCTGGATCCTGCTGGGGTTGTCATTCTCTCAGTCCAGTTAGCACGGGATAACTTTTGTACCCTGGGTATTCAAAGGCTGCCTATATGAAGAAGCAGGGTGAACAGGGTGGCTGGTAATAGTAGATGGCTCCCTTTTTTGAGCAGATTTCCAGGTTAGCCTCTCCCTTCAGGCCTGGGGTTGTCTTGGTTAGTTCCATACCAAACCCTGACTTGCATCCAACCTTCAGCAGTGTAGGGAAGCTGTCTGGAGCTTTCTGGATTGGTTGGCCCTGTCCCAAAGCAGTCCTGCTGGACACCAGCATTCTGCAGCTTACGGTACCTGGTTTTACGTTCTGTTTGGAGGCCCTTGCGCAGGAGTCCACGAGCTGATTCCTTATCCTCCCACTGAAGTTTTTAGAGGCTAAAGGCTTATGGAGTTTGTCCTGTTCACCTTTCCCTGATTTAGAAGATTTTAACAAAATGAAGCTTAAACTCAGCGTTTTTCATCCACTTTTTCTATCTTAGGAACAGGAGAGGCTGGAAGTCTGCGTTGTTCTCTATCCGAACAGACTTTCTACCAAAGTTTATGTATATATCATCAACATTTTGTCTTAGCCATAATTTGAGCTTTGCTAATCATGTGATCTGTTTTTTTTCTCTCCAGGTTATGGGATGTCTGGAGATCTTAGCAGTCTTGCAGCCACATGCTCTACTTTGAAAGGCATGGATAAGCAGTCACAAAGTGTAGTGGACCTACTCACAATAGACAAACTAGTAAGGATTAACGCATGAAAGTGTGGCCAACTGTGTCTTCTGCCTGCTCTGGTAGATAACTGGCAGCTGAGCTTTTGTGTCCTGTATTGGCAGGGAGATGGCTAAGTGAGTGAATAGGCCTCTTCTGCTTCTGACCTTCAAGGGAAATCTGATTCTGTGGCAAAACACAGAAACATTTCATTTTCATCAACTGAAGAGTCAGTGCTTGATGTACTAATAACCTTTCGTAGGCTTCATACGAGCTATGAAAAAACGGAACCAAATGGAGACGTAGCTCCATTCAACTAGGGGAAAGTTTTTGAACACGAGGCTGCGGGTGAGTTCAGCACAGGAATGTCTGTTCAGCTGAGATGCAGATGTCCATGGTTAGCACACAGCAGTTCTTAGCAATCTGCAGAGTTCTTAAGGTCAGCCACTTTAATGGGTAAAATTTGCAGAGGACGTTTAAGGCTTCGGGCTGGGGGTGACCCAGATATTTGGGGCGGATAGCGTAACCTGGGCAGTGTGGTGGTGTTGAAGATCCTGCAAAAACTATTGGCTCGTTTTGATCTGGGAAGTGGCAGCTTCAGGAGGGCCGTTGCCCACTGTGTTGCGGGAAGACCTTTCCTCTGGATGCAAGAGGAGAAAGGTGCTGAACCACTGCTGTGCTTTTACTGAGTTGGTGTTGAGCAGCCTTTAGTGTGGCTGAGCACCCTGCAAACCTCCAAAGAGCCTCAGCCCTGCTGCTGGGATGCAATGTTGTCAGACAATGCACATTTTTTTGCTTCTCACGAAGGAAGGATTTCTTTCCAGCAAATGCGTTTGTTAAGCAAATAATCAGATGCTTTATATATCTAATGCCATCCCAGCCCTTGCCTGCGACAATGGGATTCAGTGTGCCAGGCAAGATATAAAAATGATAGGGTTGCTGAGTGTCCCCACCCACTGAAACAGGAGGTGCTGTAGGATTTGTTGTATAACCACGTTTTGTTTCCTTCTCTTTCCATCAGCTGCAAAAGAGCTCCATTGACTGGAAGAAGGGCGGCCTGAAGGTCGACGTGCTGCCCCCAGAGCAGAGCTGTGAGGATGGAGAGCTCAGGCAGCCGGAGAAAGGGCTCAGCCTCCTGGTGCAACACGTCCTGGGAAAACCACTGGACAAAACAGAGCAGATGTCTAACTGGGAGAAACGGCCACTGCGGGAGGAACAGATCCTCTATGCAGGTTTGCTCAGGGTGCATTTGTCCCTTAGAGGCCTTGTTTGTCTGTTGTCTGCCACCAGTAAAACCATTAAGTGGCAAATGGAGATTCATTCCTGTGTGGAGGAGCCGGCACATGTTCTGTTTGTCCTTTTGTGGACGCGGTTTTGATGGTTGAAGTTTAAACTGCCCGGTGATTCATTATTTCCCTTATGAAAGAATTCCTGCGCTTTGCAGATTCTGTCTGATGAAACATCATCTCAGTGGAAACTCCTCCAAGCAAACGAAAGGAAGAAAGTCCACTTCCTTCTGCCTCATTTCACAGCCTTTCTGGGAAACAAATACTGTGTTCATTTGTCATAGTGAAGGGCTTGTTAGAGCAGGGTTAAAAGTGGGGAGACAGGGTGTCAGGGACTGTAGCACAGAATCTGTACTGTGGAGGCAACGGTGGCATTTAGTGCTGATTACCTCAGAGTCAGAAGTCTGAGTCTAAATCTTTTCCTGAGGCATCAAAGGACGGCCTGCTGAAGCGAACCAGCCCTTTGTTCAGTTCAGCTATCCTTGAAGTTGACACAGTTCCCACAAAAGTTAATCACCAAGACTTGTAAAACTGGCTTGGAGGCTTCGCTCCCATTGCAAGGAGCAGAGGCCGCATGGCAGTGCGTGTGGGCAGGTGATTGCAAACGACTCAGTTATTACTTTTTAAGATATTGCATCTAATGGGGAAGTTGCCTTCCCATGGCTGAGGTGCCGTAATAAACTGTGGGCAAAGCAGGGCTCAGGAGCAATGGAGAGCAGAATGGTTGGGCTGAAGCTGTCGTACCTGGTGGCCTAGAACAGGCACACTGCAGTTTGCATTACATTGGAGCAGAGGTAACAGAGGGCCTGTCACGTTTTTGGCTGCTCTGCGTTGAGTTTGTGATTGTGCAGCAAAAAGGTACAGGGTGTAATTTTAGTAAGCTGGAGCTTCACAGGGTATGTGCAGTCAGTGCAATTTACAAAGATGACTCTTCCTTGCACTGGGAAATCTGTTGGACTTTTGAGTGAATCCAGCTGATGCTCATATTCTGTTTTTCTCAGCTTCAGATGCGTACTGCTTGCTGGAAGTCTACGAGAAACTGTGTAAGGACCCAGAAAGCTTTGGTCTGAGTTCAGACCTGACTGAGAGTCTGGTGGGAAAACCAAGTGTAAAACCTAGGGCAAAGAAGCACCTGAATAAACAGGAGGTACCGTCACCTTCTGGACAGGTTTGTAAACAGCTTCAAAGAGCTGCATGTTGCTCAAGACCCCTGTAAATCATATGTTGCTTTATCCCTCAGTCATAATAGTAGCTATGCCTGGCATGCCTGGTTGTAGTCTGTTCTCAGGACTATTGCAGCAAATATCTTCCTTGCTCCTCCCCTTTGCAGCTAAGATGTATTTCCTCCTTTGCGTGCCTCAGTTTGGCTTTACCTGCACTTTTAGCTTCATTTGTCACTGCAAAATGTTGGTGCAGATCTGTGTGGCATAATCCAGCTAACTTTGCTGGTAGAAATGCTTCTGTGTTTCCTCGTTGGTGTGGGTTTGAATTCTGTAGCCTAGGTGTTGCATTAATCAGGTTTCAAAACTCTGGCTTCCTTACTTTTGCTTTTAACTGAACTTCTACACTTTGGTTCCATAATGGGAATGCCCCCTTTATTGCATCTGCAGTAAAAGTCTACTAAATTAAAAACAATTCATCAAAAAGCCTTTCTGCTGATGGGTTGTGTCTGGCCCCCAGCCCAGCACTGCTCAGTCTGGGACTGTCCTCCCCCCTGCAATGTACGTTGTGGCCGAACTTTAAAACTCAGTTGGCAACTTTTAGCTGTGTGAATGCTGAAATATTTTGGAACATGTCCTTCTCTCTTAGTAACAAAGTTTTACTTTCAAAATGCAGACATCTGATTGTTTGTGCACCTATGAGAACATCTGCAGGAAACAAGATTTGTTTATTAACAGAGAATACTCACTTGTCTGTGTCTCTTTCCAAGTAGTCTCAAATGTGAATTCAGTATTGCCTTCTGTAGATTCGTAGAATCACTGAAGGGCTTGGTTTGCAGGGGACCTTAAAGCCCATACAGTTCCAACACCCCTGCCATGGTCTGGTTGTCAAATGCCATATCAGGTTGTCCGGGGTCCCATCCATCCTGGCACTGAATTCATCCAGGGATGGGCATCCACAGCTTCTCTGGGCAGCACTGCCAGGGCCTCATTGCCCTCTGAGTAACAATTTCTTCCTAACATCTAATCTAAATTTCTCTTCTTAGTTTAAAGCCATCCCACCCCGTCCTGTCAGTATCAGACTGTGTAAAAAGTTGTTTTCATTCCTGATTATAATCCCCCTTCAACTACTGGGAGGCCACAATGAATTCTCCCCACAGGCTTTCCTGTGCTGGGGGCCCCAGGCCTGGACGCAGTACTCCAGATGGGGCCTCACGAGGGCAGAGCAGAGGGGGACAATCCCCTCTGTGTCCGCTGCCAGCCCTCTGTGTGTGCAGCCCAGGGTGCTGGTGGCCTTCCAGGCTGTGAGCGCACACTGCTGCTCGTGTCCAGCTCTTTGTCCACCAGGACCCCCAAGTCCTTCTCCGCAGGGCTGCTCTCAAGGAGTTCTTCTCCCATCTGTGCTCATATCTGACATTGCCCCAACTCAAGTGCAATACTTCGCACTTGGCCTTGTTGAACCTCATTCAGTTTATATGGGCCCACATGTCAAGCTTGTCCAGGTCTCTCTGGATGGCATCCCTGCTGTCTGTTATATCATCTGCATCACTCAGCTTTGTGTCATCTGCAAACTTGCTGAGGGTGCACTCAATCCCACTGTCTGTGTCACTGATAAAGATGTTGACAAGCACGGGTCCAAAGATAGACCCCTGGGGTCACCACTCCATCACTGGCCTCCACCTGGACCACAGCTGTTGAGCACAACCCTCTGGCTGTGACCATCCAACCAGTTGCTTAGTCCACCATTCAAATCCATCTCTCTCCAATTTAAAGATAAGGATGTGGTGTGAGACCATAGCAAAGGCCTTGCAAATCCAGGTAGATGGCATCAGTTGCCCTCCCTTTGTCCACCAGTGCTGTCACTCCACTGTAGAAGGCCACCAGATGGGTCAGGCACAATCTGCCCTTCCAGAAGTCATGCTGGCTTTCTCAGATCACCTCCTTATCTTGCATGTGCCTTAATATCTCTTCCAGGAGGATCTTCTCAGGCACAGAGCTGAGGATCACCAACCTGTAGTTCCCCAGGTCTTCCTTTCTTCCTTTCTTATAAATGGGAGTCATATTTCCCTTTTTCCCTTCTGAGGTTTTCTCCTGTTGCTTCCTAAAGGGGCTGTATTCCCTGGCTTTTCTTTGTCACTCAGCATTTCATCCCCTTCCCCTGTTAAATCTTGCTTCATGCTTTGGTGATAAGCCCAGCCAGCTTGCTGCCCAGCATATTCTTGCCCCTCCTGATCAGTTGCATCGCATCCAATGTCAGCATTCACAGTCATTTGAAGGTGCGTCCTGGGTCAAGGAACCCAAAGCCCTGGGCATGACATCCACGCAGCCATTCATTCAGCTGATCTGTTCCCCTCCTTCTGCCCAGATCCCAGCCAGAAGGACTGAGCAGAATGCTACCCGTGCTCATGATCCATTCAATATATTCCTAAGGGACTTAAAGTCTTTTTTGATGTTTTCTGATTTCCCAATCATGGCCTCATGTGACCCAGCTTGAAAGACCAGGAGTGGATAGTAGTCCTCCAGCTTTATCATATATGGTATCCTCCTTCTGATGTCACAAATGTGGGCTTGTGGCAGTCAGCAGACTCCAGAGAGGTTTGCTGTCCATGGTTGGACAGAGATACTCTTGATCACAGCTACCTTGCCAGTATCCTCCTTATTAAATGTGTAAATCTGCAGTATCCCATTAGTCAGATAGTGAAGTGCAAAGCTCCTCAGTAGTTTCCTTATTCCTTGGGCTCTGTGTTCATGGGAATATTGTGCATTACAACAGACCTGACTGGCTGCTGCAGGGATGAGAAACTAAGTACTTCAGGCTTGAATTACCTTGTGAACTCCTGGGTCATCTTTGTATTCTGCACAGTCAGATTCATTAACCAAGAGGTAGTTGGTAAAACCCGGACTGGGACTCAGAAAAGCAGACTTCTGCCTGCATCCTGCCTGACTCCCAGCTCTCTTTCTCAGTGTTTCCTTATCCACTCTCCAAAGTGGGGCTAATGACACTATTCTCCTTTAGAAGCCTTTTGAGTTCTGCTGGGATGAAACGTGAGAAAAAAGCTACATATGGCATAGTTAGCCATTGAATAAACACAACTAAGAGCCAGCTGCTGCTCCTCTACATCTGTTGGAAGAGAGGCAGCACCACATGCTTAAGTATTTTCCAACTACCTCAACACTGAAGGGACAACTTGATCTGTTATCACGGCATCCTGATCCCTCAAGGGCTCATCTGTGTTCATCGGGGTCCTTCCAGGAGCTGGGGGCAGCCCAAGCCTCTCCACACGGTGCTGCAGAGCTTCAGTGTGTGTAGCAGCTTCTGAGAGTGCAGCATCACACTAATTGAGCCCTGGGGTCTGAACTGGTTCTCAAAGTCAGCCCAGGTGTGTCTGAATGGTGCTCCACTGTGTTTCCAGGCCCAAGTCAGCTCCTGCAGAACTAATCTGAAACGCTGCAAGGATAGCACAGAAGCACAGAATCATAGCCCTGCATAGATGGTGGCCGTGCCCTTCCATCATCCTAGCAGATTCAAGTTCCTGAAGGCAGTGCTGAACCCTGGAGGCTCCTTATTAACTTCCCTTCTCTGTGCATTGTAGTGGGAGCCTCCCAGAGACAAAGTCTCCAACTGCAGGAACTCCCCCAGCAGCAATTGGAAATAAAATAAACAGAATTCAGCACTGCCTATTTTTAAACTTCCAAAGATAACAAGGCCGGCATGACTGCTTTGTCTACCTGTTTCTCCCCGTCTGTCAGATCCCCTTCCCACAGAATAACCTTGGCACATCTATATTGATTGCAGTCTAATTTGATAGGGGGATAGCAGCGTGGAAGATCTGCTTCCCCCTGTGTAAAGCGTAGAGGCCAAGGTGGCATTTCTCAAGGGAAAGGCTGCAGATCCTTGCTTTGGGTGACCAGGTGTCTGTGGGTAGATGACTAATTCCAAATTAGCCCCAGCATGTGCTTCCTCCTGCCCAGGCTGTAGGTGGTCGCTGAAGAAAGAACGTACAGCTGGGGGTGCTGCAGGGCGTGGGCGCAGCTGTGACACACGTAGGGGACAGCAGGGTTAGTCGTGGTGGGAGGATGCAGGGAGGCAAAACAGGCCGGGTGGCAATCAGCCTCCTTCTCTGCTGCTTACAGATCTCTCGCCTTTCTGTAGCAATGCAAAGGATCTGACAAAGAGACCTCACGTCCCCCTGCTCCCATCTCCCCAAAAGAGTTCAGCGTGGTCTGTGACAACATGCTGCAAGGCCTTGGGCGCTATCTCCGCTGCCTTGGCGTGGACGTCCGGATGCTGGAGAATGAGGATGACCATAGGAAGGCTGCTGAGGTCAGTGGTGTGTGTGTTTATAGCTCCCATCTGCACTCCTTGGAGCAGCTTACTGAATTACCAGTTAGTCACTTGCAGGAGCTGCAAGCACGTGTGCTGAGTCCCAGCTTTCCGGTACAGCCCAAGAAGCTGTGCTGTGTGGCAACTGGGATTTGGTAGTCCCTGCAGGAGCGTGTGGGCTTGGTGCTCCATTTCCAGGAGGAGGGAAGTAAGCAGAGTGTGCTGTGAACTCAAATCTTTTACAAGTCTGTGAGTTTGGTGGAACAGAATAGAATAGCTCAGTTGGAGGTTCAAAGATCATTAAGCCCAGCAGTCCAACAACTTTGGGGCTGACCAAAAGTTAAAGCATATTAATGAGGATGTTATCCAAATGCTTCTTGAACATTGACCGGCCTGGGGCAACAACCACCTCTCTAGGAAGCCTGTCCCACTGTTTGAACACCTTCACAGTAAAGAAATCTTTCTGATGTCCAGTCTGAACCTCTCTGGTGCAGTTTTGTGCTGTTCCTGTGCACCCTGCCAGTGGTTATTCAGAGAAGAGACCGGCACCTCCTTCTGCACTTCCTCTCATTGGGACATTGGAGATAACAGTGAGGTCATCTCTTGGCCTCTTTCTCAGACCAGAAGATCGAAGTGTCCTCAGCACGCACCTCCCAGCTCTATTACCAGCTGTATTGCCCTCCTCTGGGTGCATTCAAGTTGTTGACAGCTGGGATGCTTCAGGTCATCAGAGAAGTCTAAACAGTGTAAAGGTGTGACCTCAGTCTCAGGTGACTTTGATAGGGCAGCGGTGGGGTGGTTCTTTTGCAACTGGTCAGTGATCAGAGAACAGAAGCCAAAATTCACTTTGGTTTCTAATGGACTCCAGATTGGACTTACAGGGAAGGTATTTGCCTGCCCTGTGCTTGGGTCAATCGAGAAGAAACACAATCAAAAGGTGAGTGTTCACGATGAATGGAAACATTTCCATAATAAAGTGTAGTGTGACTTCTAGCTGGGTGCCAGTAGTGAAATGTCACAGAGGTGATCAGCCACAAATGGCAGTGACGTGTTTGGGTAAGGAAGAGTCTCTAACTCATGTGGGGACAACAAACATTGATCTGGACTCCCGTAACTACTTTGACCCTTTGCCTCTCGGAGCAGAGACGCATGCTTCTTCATTTCAGGCATATTTCTGCTGTGCCAGAAATGGAGATATCCAGCCCACACAGTGTGCTGCTATCAAATGTGTGCTGATCACCCGGCCTGGTGCACAGGATGTTTCCTCTTCAGACGTCTTTTGGCCTGAATACTGGGCAAGCTCTAACTTCTGCAGAAATAATTAATATCTCGTCTCTGCCAAAATTGCACAAGTTTAAACAAACTGGTTCTCACTGCCTCCCCCCAGAGCCCCGTCTCCGCTTCTCATCCTGATACCTTATCGTGCTGTGGACAGGATGTTTTACATTGCTTTCTCTATGGTGACCACACAAACATCCTGTCGCTATCAAAAGCCCTTGGAGTGTTACCGTACTGCAGAGCCTTTGATCTGTGTTTGGATAATCAAAGATAAAAATAGGCTCCTCCCATCCTGCTTTATATCTAGCGGTCTTGGTTTAATAAATGGTGTGTGTTGACCGCTGAACGCTCAAAAAGCAGCAAATGTTTTTGCAAAGGCCAGGATAAAACCTTGGATCCTGGTCACCAAACACAAGATAGGCAGTTTGGGTATTGTCCCATGCAGTCTCTAAGTAGTGCCACAGGGAACACAAGCGTGCATAGAGTTGGTCTTTGTTCTTCATTGAAGTCATTTCGTGAAAATGATTTATCGGCCATGTTACACATCTCCTTGCACCAAGTACTCCTGACGTTTGCTCCGTGTTGTTCTCATAACTGAGCAGAGGGGTAGTCTGAAAAACTGTTGTCTAACACAGAAGCACGTATGGAGCAAAGGTGTGGAATTGAGTTCCTCCACGTGGAAAAAATGGCACCCATTGACAGTCATCCAAGCTTGTGAGCGATGATGGAAACCAAACAGTGGATGTGAGGGCTGGGTGCTGTGTTTCAAGGCAGTGATGGTGGGTCACCTCCGCTGGCACGTGTTTCTCTGAGTGTGGCACGCAGGCTCCTGTTCACCTCTGGTGAGAATGTGGAGCTAATGGTGGTTGTTGAAAAATAGCGTTCTGTAGCTGAGAATTTGCTCTGTCAAGTAGTGTTATTGTGCTCTTTGTATCTGCTGTATTTCCATGAAAATACATAGGAAGCCTTACTTTTGGAGTGACCTACATAGATGGCGAAAACGAGGCCAGTGCCCTTTCTGCAGCTCCTGGCGCGGACCCTGACACAAACCCCAGTGTACAGCTCAGATCCTTCTGCTCTTCTGTTTGTGGCCCCAGCGTCCATCTCCCAGGCGGTCCCAGTGCGGAACATCGTTGTTTCTTTCAGGGGAAGAGAAGAAATTGTGCTCTTTCCTCCATCCTGTATCTTCTGTGGGTTGCAGTCAGATGTGTGCTGTCACGTGCGTTTTCTGGCTCTGCCTGCTTCTCCCAGTGATTGTTCCAGAAGCGGAAAAGCATGCTGGAAGAGTCACTGCTTTGCTCCTTTTTATTTGGTGTTCTTTGCTGATCTCTGCAGAGCCATTAAGATAAGGGGATTTATCAAGCTTGAACTAATTAACCCTGGATGCAGGAAGTCAGAATGGAGCATTCAGCTGTGAAATCCTCAGACTGATCCTGAAGCACACACGGGTCTGAAGGAATTTTGTATCTCCCTTCCCGTGCTGGTGAATCACTATGGTGGAGTTTTGCCGTTGCCTTACTGGACTTCTCTTGCTGACGTGCCTTGAGGGTGATTTGTTGGCAGGGCCGGTCTGTAAGCCAGGCTGCTTGTAGCAGCATTGTGTGCAGCAAGGGCTGTCTCTGCTCCAAGGTTCCTCTTCCTAGAGGTTTTTTTCCTTTACTTGTGAGAGGGTTGATTTTGAAAGAAATGCAGTAATTTTTGCCTGTAGGAAGATGCTTTAGAAGTTGTTGCCAATTGCTTTCTCAGTGCAGAATCGGCAGCCAAAGCAGTGACTTCATATAAGGAGGAAAGAGGCTACCTGAAAGGTCAGGATAGGAACATAACGGTTACTGCTTTTACTGCAGGGGGAGTTGGTGCCTTGGGAGCATTCTCACCCTGGTTTCATGTTGCTGTAGGTCAGCTGGCTCTTAAGAGGTGAGCTGTCCAAGGCAGAGTTTGTAAAATCTCAGTCTGTTACTCGTCTGCGTTCCCTGGCTGTACTCGGTGCTGTCAGACTGCCTGGGAAGTGCATCAAGGCTCAGATCCCCAAGGTATCCCTCTGCCAGGGATACACAGTGATCCAGAGAGAGCTTCTGAGGCGGATCCAGAAGGGAGACCTCCGTGACACACATCTGGAAGTAGTGAAAAACACGAGGCTTCCAGCAGAATGGAAGCCAGAGGAGAGAAGACCTCATGCCTACCTCCAAGTGCCAATCTCTTGTCAGCACCAGCAGAGCAGAAGCACTGGTTCACGTGGGAACCCTTCTATTCCTATGGAGGCGAAATGATTCCTCTGTTAGAGGAGAGGACGAAGGGGTGGAGGGGGCAATGTCATTTCATCGTACAAGGATCAGCCGCACTTTCATCTCTGTGAAGAGCTGCAGTTCCAGATTTAGTATCTTCTCTTGGCACCGAAGCATCTGAACGTTTCTCTTACTCTATTGCAAAGGTTGCGAGTGTGGATAATGAGACCCCAGCCCATTCAGTGCAGAGCTTGCCCCTGAAGGACCAGGCCTCTGAGAAAAGCACAGCATTGCAGCCAGGAAGGGACAAGCTCTCACGGGGATGTTCTTGGTAGCCTCAAAAGGATGCAGAATTGCTGTATATCTGCCCGTGGGCTGCTGGGGGAACAGCACCATCTTATCTCTGAGGTGCAGTGAGCGTAGTTCTGTGAACCTCTGTGCAGATCACAGAGGCACGCAATGGGATTGTGGTGTTTTTGCTGGGATTCCCTGCAGAGACTGTTTTTCTTTCTCACCTGTGTATTTCTATGGGAGCAGAACTGATTGCTTCTTTGTGAGCCACGCTGGGGAAACAGGAGTGGTCTGGGTTAAGGCAGTAAAAAAAAAAAAAAGAAAGAAAGAAAAAAAAAGAAAACTTTTTGATAGGATTATTTCAAGGTGGATCCGTTCCCTGCACCATCTGCAATGCAGATGCACGAGCAGCTGTTCCAGCACTTGTGAGACAGGCGGGGGTTGGCAGGGAGGGGACGTGCACTGAGCGAGCCGTACCTGGAGCCGCTGTTGCTGTCAGAAGCATCTCGCTGAACCGGACCCAGATCCTCTTGGCCGGGTGCACATCCACGTGCAGAGAAAGAGCCCATGTCACCAGTTCGTGTACTCTGTGTTTTGACTGAATCCAGTGTCAGCTTCAGCCCACGTTCCTTACGATCTGTACTGTTGTGGTTTTTTTTTCAGATTGCCAGACAGGAGGGAAGGGTCATTTTAACCTCTGGACTCCCATATCAGACTGTAAGTGTTCAGAGCTTTGGGCATTCTTATGGTGTTGTACTGTTGCATGATGTGGGATGAGCAGAGTGGGGGAGAGGAGCAGTCTGGTGAGAAAGCAGCTTCTGTTCCGGCTTTTGGATGTATCCTGGACTAAGAACTATGTACAGGGTCCTGTGAAGCTTGCTGAATGGCCAAAGGTTGGGGTGAAAAATGTTCTACACGCAGCACATCATCACAGGGGAGTGCAACTGACCTCCATTAGGAGACTGCAAAAATAAAAAGTCAAGCCCAGCAATCTCAGAACGAGGTGTTTCTGTTTGGCCCCACTGACAGGTGAAGGGCAGCTCCGTTCCCATGCCTTTTATCACGGAGGTTCTTGTTTACTGCCTGGCTCCTCACTGACAGTTTCAACACGTAGAAACTTTTCTTCTGGCTTGGAAGGGAGAGGATGGAAGGGAGAGGATGGAAGCCACCAAGCGTGGATCCTGGTGGAAGCTGTGAAGGCGTTTTGTTTCTATAGATACACACACACAAAAAACCAAAAAACAGAAACCAAGAAAGCCAAACCCAACCTTGCCCCGAGCACCAGATGTTCAGAGCCCTCCATGAGACACTTCCAAGCAGCACTGATGGGAATATATCGAACCTGTTCTGTCATTGGTTACCATGCTGTAATGCCTGCTGCAAGCCTGTTGTGGTTTGTTATTACTCAGACATTCATTTGGAAACTGCTCTGTATTACACACATGAGCCAGCGTGCAGGGCTTTTTTGCTACAAACTACTGATACAACAGATCCCAACTACTCAAATAGTTACTCAGAGTATTTGCAGAGCTTGGGTGGTTCATTTCCTAGATAGTAGCTGAGTGCTGAGGAAGGCTCCCCCCAAGACGTGATGCTGAGAGGTGATTGCAGCTGTGCTCTGCTGCAGGCTCCTGATCCAGGCAGTGGTTCCCAGAGCCTACAGCTGATGCAGCAGGTAATTCAGAGTCCAGCATGATCTTACTTGGCCAAACTTAAGTTTCAGAGTACCGTGTAGGAATTGCGAAAGGAAGAGAACTGTTCTGCAGTGTACAGGCCTGTCCTGGGAAGTATCTGGTCCCTTTGCTCCTTGCCTTTGTGCGCCCTGCACTAGGACAGAATGGCTCTGCTGGGCTCCTTTATACAAGTGTAAGATGCGGCTGAGCCCAGCTCGCTGTCGGTGCTCATCATGCTCATAAAGAAGTGTCTGAGCACTTCCCAGTCCTTGTTCCAGAGAGGCTTTTCTGCCAAGTGTGGAGCACACATCAAGGCAGTGTCCACATCAGCCTCTTCCAACTCTTTGGCCATCAGTGAGCTCAGTGACAAAGCTGTCATCAGACACCACCCTGGCTGCGCCTTTACCTACAGCGTGTGATCCAGCCCTGTTTCACGTGTGATCAAACTCAGCTTTCAATGTTATTTGTAATTAAAACCAAACGAAGCGTATGAGGGGAAGAAAAACAAACAGATCGGGATGCACAGAGTGCCTCATTTCGTTTGGTGTGTCCTTGTCTCTTCAAGCTGCAGTCCCAGGTCGGGGAAGGAAGGTGCTTCTCCGTGAACTGCTCAGAGAAGGCGAAGGAGCAGGCGCTGCAGGTGCTGAAGCACTTCAACGTTCGCGTGACGCTGGCGGACATCTTCAGCCGCTGCCAGGTACGACAGGTGCTGCCCATGCACAGGGCCGTGCTCGCTGTCCCTGGCGTCCCAGCGGGCGCTGCCTCTGCCTTTGGGGTCTTGCACTCGTGGCCTCTGGTTCCCAAGGTTTCTGCTTAAACTTTGGCAACGTTGTGCAAAGCTGTGAGTTTTGAGCCCGCTGACGTCCACCAGAGGTGCTGATGAGGTCAGAGGAGCGGAGGCACTGCGCCTGCGGCTCGCTCCAAACTGCTGCTTTCCAATTGTCGGGGCTTGGCATGCGTTTTGGCATTGGCTGTCACAGTTACGTTCTCTTTGTTCCCGTGTTCTCTGTCTGGGACACACGCTGTTTTAATTATAAACCGTGTTTAATTATGGCTCCGTGATTCTGATAACACTTAATTACTTTAATAGAAGGACTTTTTTTAGGGCCGTTTTATTTCAGAAGCGATTAGGTTAATTCATGTCCATGCTGGTTGATGACTCCAGGTTGCGTTTGGCACCAAATATCTGCAGGTTGTTTTTAAGAAGAAATTTTAATTGTGTTAGCTCAAATCTCCATCCCTTCCAATTTCCCCCTTGTATTTCTTACAGTGACAGGCTGCAACCCATCCCTTCAAAACCTGTAATGTAAACCAAATTGCAACTTCACCGTCTCTCACCTTATAAGCATTCAAAGAGAGAAAAAGAACAACCTGCAGAGCTCTCTGCTAGGAGTAAATAAGCCAGTAAATCCCGGCTCCGTGCCTTTCAGTCACGCTAGCAGGAGGGTCCCCCGGCCCAGCGCAATGCACGTGTTCTGTAGGAGCAGCAATATCTAGAACTCTGCATGTACCTGATGCTGGTCGCTGAAACCATATCTGTACCCTGTAGCAGAAGTGAGAGTTGTCCATCTGTGCAGGTTGTCTGTAAGATGAGAATGATGCAACAGCACGTAGATGGGATCGACACAACGTGGGCTGATCGGCTGATCCTGCTGCAAGATAAATGTGTGCGCTCAGATGTCAGATAGTGCATGCAATCGTGTGCTTTTATTGCTCCAGGAGCAGATCTCAGTTGTTACGTAGTGACCTGCTGGCTTTTTTGCTGTTTAGAAAAGGCAACGTATGGGTTCTGTGATTCTCTGAGCTCCGGTAACGTGTGAGTGCTCTTCCTGGTGGTTGCTGAAATGCCACGTGAAGGAGCACACACCAAAATCCGCTGCAGAAAACTGCGATGTCTGTAATGAATGCAGAAGGCTGTGCAGCATCCAGTCTGAATCCAACCCCTTGCGCATGGTCTGGAGTCTGGAACTGCTTAGCTGTGCGGCGTTTTTAGTACGTGCTGTCTTATTTGCAATATAAATAGGGGTAATCAATCTGGCTAGGAATATATACGGAGTGTTCTCTTACTTCCAGGAGAAATGCCTTCCTTGTAAATTGTGGTGGTAGAACAGCTGCATGTTTTATACTGCTAGGCATGGGAAGATGCTATTATTTGTCAAACTGCTCTGTGTTCTGAATCATGTATTTGCCTGCATTTAAGGCTTTGGCGTTTCAGAGCTGATTTTGTTCAGCTGTCCTCTGCAGACTGTGCAAGTTTCATTGCCATGATGCTGTTGCCCTGGGGGTGAATCCCGTGGTGCACAGCTGTCTCCATGCAGACACCAGCCCTGTGCGGTGTGTGGGGAGAGCTGGGGTCGGAGGGCTGAGCAGGATCAGGGTGGTGCTGCCTAATTGCTGCCTGAAAAAATGGCAGATTTCTGCTTTTTAAAGGGTCTTCAGGGCTCACTGTGGCCAACAGAGGCCTCAGTGCTTCATCTTCAGGTTCTCTCTAAAGCATCCTAATTCTCAGTAAACCTAGCACTTAATTAGGATGGGGGCTTGTGTTCCTTCCCCCCTCCCCCCCCCCCCCCCCCCTTTGGTCCCTGTTCTGGTCTCTAACCAGGTTACAGACCTCAGGGCTTGAGTTCTGCCACCTCCTTGCAGAGATGTGCATTGCTAATGGCTGGCTGGGACCTGGGGCTGTCCCTGGGGCAGGGGAGGGCAGCGAGGAGGACTGCCTTGCAGGAACACCAGGAGCACGAGGTGCCCGGGCCACAGCAGCTCATGGCCGAGGGATAGCACAGCTCTGCTTGCCAGTGCTGGAGGTCCATTATCAGCTGCAGTCACCTCATGTAGATAAGGGTTTGCTGTGTGTCACAGGAAGCAATGTGGCATCCTGCCTGCCTCTCGCTGTCTCGTGGAGCAAGGGCTTGTTTTGTCTCTTGAGCTTCTCCTGCAAATGATTGGAGTGAATATGTCAGTAAATGTTGTTGCTGTAACAATTAATGCATGTAGTGCGGAGCAGATGGTAAAAATAGGTCTCAATTCAAAGCTGTAGCCAGGATTGCTGTAAAATATATTTCCTGTGTCAGGTCCCTCTGTGGGGATGGACGATGTCCATTTTGCAGATATAGAGAGTGGAAAGGCTCTGTAACTCTGCCAAAACACCACCATTTTCTGCTAGAGCAATGGCGAGCGCCAGTTACCTCTGTCTGACTTCTCTCAGCAAGTGCAAGGAGGAGTTTACCCATGTGCTTCTCACCACCTCTGCCTTCCTCAACACGAGCGCTCTGCTCAAAAGCTCCAGGAGCAGAGGTGCCACCAGCAGGGCAGGGCATCGCCTTCCTGCTGTGCCCATCACACGCATCCCTCTGTGCTGCATCCTGGGCCTTGGTGGTGCTCGTGGGGAGCCGCCTCTGCCCAGCAGCCTCAGCCAGGGCTGCTATTATCCTCGGTGAGGAACACGTTGGGTTACTGGAGCAGAAATACAATGAAATTTGTATTTTGATGCCGAAAGGCCGCAAGATGTTGCGTGCTTCTTCAGCTTCAGAATCTTTGACATTAACCTCTTTCCTCCACCTCTCAGAAATACAGATACGCTCATTTGATTTTCTCATATACACCTTTACCAATAGCCAGAGGTCACCCCTTTGGGAGCGGTGGCGCAAAGCAGAGCTCAGCACTGCGGTGCCTTCGGTGCCCAGCAGGGCTGCGTGGAGCTGTCTGGGGCTGTGAGCAGCATTACGGCATCTGCCAAGTGGCCTCGAGGGGGGGTCAGCCCTTGGCGGCGCAGAGGAGGCTCTCAGGCACCCTGCTTTTGAGGAAAGATCAGTGTCTGCTAACGAAGGTGTCCACGAGGACGGCTGTGTTTTGGGTGCAGACCGGGGACAGCTGGGTTGTTTTACCTGGGCTTTGACGTTTGGCGCTCTCACCGGTCTGTCTGTGCGCAGACTCTTGGAAACAAATGTGCTGTCGGCAGACGTGGCCTGGGTGACTGACTCGCCTCCTTCCATCTTGCTTTCTGTGCTGTCTCACTGAGTGGGGCGGGCTGCATCTGCTGACCCCGAGTGTGGGCAGTGGCTCTGTTTGCTGCCCCATCTCACCGTGAGCCCCAGCCACCAAAGGATGTGTTTCTTGGGCTGAGGCTTGGCGCAGGTCTGGCTGCCGGTGCCACTGAAACAGCATTTCTGCAAGAACGGCACAGATCTGGAGGGGCTGGGAGCCCCTGGCAGTGAGTAGTGCTGCTCCGTGCAGGCTGAAATCAGGTTGGAACTGTTTATCTCAGGAGGAGATAAACAGCGTGAGTTGTTGGCTTTAAATTTTATGTCACCAGCGTTTGTTACAGAGGTTCAAGGGGAAAGCAGTGCGTGCGGTGTTGGAGAGGCCGATAAATCCTTCCCGGTACAGAAGAACCCATGGTTAAAGGTTTATAACTGTTGCAGTCCTTGCTGGTTTGCAGCACCAAAGGGAGATTCTGAGCCAGGAGGGCCCGTCTGCCTTCCCATTGACCTGAGGGTGTAGAAACTACCTGACAGTGCTGAGGTTTGGGGGGATTCTGCTGAGCTCATCCCTCACTCTGGGCATGGGAGCAGCAGGGTTGCCTTTGGGCTGACCCTACGGCTGCTCCTGCTGCAGAGCGGGGACCCCTCCAAGCAGTGATGCCCAATGCAATGGGATCTGCACCTACAGCGCAGCAGGGTCTGCACCTCCGTGAGGTTTTGAGGCTTTCCTGCGAGCAGAAATGATTGCTGTTGTATCCCCTGCAAAAACAAGTGTGCAGGGAACAAAACACTTCAGGCTCCAAGTGCAGTTTCTGCAACTGGACAGCCCCACATTTGTTATAGGATTATCTGCAAATTGAAATAGGTTCGTCTCTTTTGCTTTGCTGAACGCTCTGATCCTAAATAAGCAAATGACATCACCTATCCTGATGTCCTGTTTAACTTATGACCTCAGCCCGAGCCCCGCAGGATGTGAGAGATAACTGCTTTATTTCATTGTCTGGAGATCTGATATGTTTTCTGTCTCCCTCCTTCCCTGCGCTTTCAGTTCCGCAGCCGCTCACCCCATCCCTTCGGAGAGGTGTTAGCATGGGATCAGGAGTAGGCGGGGGGGGGGGGAGGAAACCACCATTTATTTTTTTTCAAACGAGGTGCGAAAGTGTTATAACAGTTACAGCAAAGGTTGCTGTTTTTTGTGGTTAAGGTAACGAATTTCAGTGCTGCAGAGCTCATCATGTGCACACTGATTTACGCAGCGAGCCTCGTACGGAGCAATCCGTTTAGCAGGGACAAAGAGAAAGTCCTTATGATTAGATGAAAAACTCAGTGCTTGGGGCACTTTGCGAGAACCTTTGAAGCCAGCCTGGGAACTCTGGCAATATTAGTCGATAATTAGTAATATAGATCCCTCAAGCTGTTGTTTAGGTTGAAAATGTGCACGTCTCTCATGAGCCTCTGTCACACCAATCTGATCAGCAGGCTTTTTTGTTCCTTTTATGTGGGTTGCTCTGTCGGTCCAGATGATGATGAGAACTCCCAGACATCATCTTTCTCACTAAGTTGAGAGCCAGCAGCTATCTCCCTGCTCTGTCATGTTGTGGAAGTGGGACCGGGGCAATTTTGCTTTGTGGTCACCTTTCTTGGCCCGGACAACAGTCATTTCATTCTTCTGAATGTAGCAGTCGTGCTTCCCTGTGCGCCAGGGGAATAGAATTTAAAGGCCACGTATTTCAAAAACTGTTTCTGCCCCAAAAGACAGCAGGGGATTTGTCTCAGGAGTTGCTCGGGACAAAAAGCATCCGCAGCCGAATGGGACTGAGGTGACATCAACGAATTTTGGAAATGCCTGTGCTCAGATCCCACCTTTCGGCTTCGAGCTGCCCCTCGCTGACAGAACGTGGCGGCCCTGCTGCCTTCCTGTCCGCCCCGGCGTCTCCTTGGAAAGGGATGTGTTGCCATTGGAGCGAAGAACTCCATGCGCTGCATTCTGTAGGCTTGGCAACGCTGAGGAAGAGAATATCGTTCCTAAACGCTCTGTGGTTTAATAAAAGGTTCATCCCTAGGATGCGATTTGTCAGCGCCTTCGGGTCAGGAGGACCTGTGATTAACAGCACCTGTGGGTTCCCCAGATGTGCGAGCTGCTCACCAGCCCTTAACCTGAAACGAAAGCTCAGCACTGTGCTACCCACAGCGTGGGCTGTGATTTCTTGGTTCAGAGTGTGATTGTTCAACACAAAGGGTAAGGCCCTCTTAATCTTTTTGTTTATCCTGGGCTTGGCAATTTAGATGTAATCTGTAACTTGTGCTGCTTAGATTCTGGCCAGGCAGCACAGCTGGTATTATTCTGCCTCTACAGACATTGTTGAAGGAGCGAATTGATCTCAAAAGGTGCTTGTCCCTGGGCCTGTCTGAGCACTCAGTGAGCACTCAGTGGTGAATGCACCCAGCCCTGCGACAGCAGCGCCGCACTCAGACGGATGTGGCTCTTTCTGTTTGGAGAGGCTCTACGTGACGGTTGTTCAATAGCACCGGGGCTGGTGGTAATTTGTGATAGCAAATCATGCTCCTTGCGAGCCTTGAGATTTTAATTTGCTGACCTCTGGGGCTTCATAACTGATAGTGAGAGCTGCAGCAAGCAGTCGGCATTGCAGGCAGGGCAGGGTGGGCTCAGCAGGGCCAGTTGCTCACCCCACGTGCCCCAAACCTGCAGGTACCCAGCAGCCCCCCCAGCCTTCACTGCCAGGATTTATGTAGCTTTGGTGGGAAGGGATGGGTGTAGCTGTGCTGTGCTGATGATAGAAGGGGGTCGTGCAGAGCAAGTTGCAGGGGATGCCCGCTGCGTGCAAGGCAGGGTGAGGAACCAGCACTGCCCTGAGATAGCGAGGGGCACCAGCACAGCACACGAGTGCAGCAGCACAAGTCCTGCACAACTCCCAGCCTGTAGCTTGCCTAGCTCTGTGTTTTCATGTGTAAAGCTCGGAGCCCCTTGAAAGCAAGGCTCGGCTGGGCCTAATTCTGCAGCGAGCCTGGACAGTAGTGCCTGGTTCCCACAGACTGTACACTTCCCTGCCAAGATTTCAGTATCTTCAGAAATTCAGCGGAGCATGAAGGTCACAGCGAGGGAAGAATGACAGCCTGAGACTTTTTTCCCCTTTCAGCAGCTAGGAGCAGACTGTTGTCTCTCTCGCATGTTGACTGTTTTCATAGGGTTAGCGTGAAAGTTTATGTTTTACACAGACCAGTGGAAGTCAGATATGGGAATGCAGCAGATCAGCTGTGTTTCTTCAAGGAAGACGGTCTCATGTTGCAGACTTGCTTTCTCAGTGTCTGCAAAGGTTTGATTTCCAGTGAAATTTCCTTTACAGATCTTTGTCTGTGGGCTTTTTGTGGACGTATGTGAGACTGTACCCAAGGTTTTGGGTTGTGTATTTATTTCCTTTCTCTCTTTTTGCTTGTAAAGCTGCAAGCGAATATTAAACTTCGGGGGGAAGAGAGCTGTTCATTTGTCACGGTGTTCTGTATTACGCTGCTCGAAACCGTGATGCCAGGCGAGCTATTCGAGGTCAAACCTCAGCTGACAGTGAATGTTTTATTTTGAGGAAATCAGCCTCGTTCCTGGGAACCGGCCTTGTTCTCCTGTGCTGAATGCAAGAAAGGTACGAATGTGTGTTTTTTCCTGGAGGGCAACACGAGCAGAAAAAATGCTGGTTTTGGCCAGCAGAAGCAGAACAAGCAAACAGCGATTGGCAGTGAAAGCAGCACTCGTATTTAGACTAGCATAGAAAAGAAGGAGCAGTGCAGCGCAGAGCAGACGCCCCTTCGTGCAGTTCTGTGCAAGGCTTTTTCTTCCTCGCGTGGATTTGGATGGACTGGGATGTGCATCGGTCAGCAGTGCTGCTGGTGGCACTGGGAGAAAGTAATGGGAGGTCAGCGGGTGACAGTGATGGAGTGACTGCAGGGAGAGCGCGGGACTCTGGAGAAGGCACTGACACAGCTACGACTCCCCAGCGTCCCAAAGAAACCGTCCCCATGTTTTCTCTCAAATGTCATGAGAAAACAAGAGATTTGTAGCCAATTTAAGTTCTGTTGGTTTCCAGTCCCCTGTGCCTCCTGAGGTCAGAGTTCAGTGTATTGACTGTGTCAAGAAGTCAAAATTCCCATGTTTTATACACTGTAGAGTTTCTCCTCCTTTTTTTGACATGGGTGCCCTTATCATGCTCGTTGTTTGTGTGTCGTGGTAAGGATTGGGTGTCCAGCTCTTGGTGTTTGAGCGGCTGTATATTTATACTGCTGGGTTCTCAGGATAACGATCCTACACACAGACCAGCAGCACAATTAATGAGTCTTGTGGTTGGAGATATCTCATACCTTAGAAGTGAGATAATGTCAAAGTTCTTGTTTTCTCGGTGGAGTAACCAGCTTCATCAGTCGTTTGGGTGAAGTGGATTGACTTGAACTCATCCAGAAGGCCTCCGGGGCTTTATTTTCACCTTGTCGATCAAGGTGATTGAATAGTGGTGGACAGGAGCCCTTCTTGAAGTGTTTTGATGCGGACCATCTTGTAGCACGTGCAGTATCCCACTAAAGGTTTCCCAGTGCCCACTGAGGATGCTGCACAAACTCTTGTCCCATTGTTCCAAATGCAATAGAAGAACTCCTGTGCCCTTCGGGGGGAGTGAATGGTTTTGCACTCATCACAATTTTATTTTGCCTGGGCAGCTGCTCACGCTGACTGCAGACCTTTCTTTTCTCCAGAGGAATGCGTGATCTCGAGGCACTTCTGGAGCTTTCATTTGAGTCAGTGTTGCACACCAAGGTGCACATACTTGACCTCACTGTAGAATTTGCCAGATCTGTAATGACTTGACGGCGTTTATCTGAAGACCTTTAGGTGTTAAATGGTGTAACTTCCAATTGGCATCAAGTAAAACGTATCGCTCCTTCGTGGTATTAGTTACATGAGAAGACACCCCACAGCAAAGAAAGCCGTACAGCTGTGGACCCCTGTGGGATATGGTTCGTGATTTCCTGTTTCGTCTGCTGCTGTGAAGGTGTTTTCAGCCAGAAGCAGCTAATTATGAGGATGGGAAACAATAAGAGTGGGTTTGGGGCTTTTCAAGACCTTGTCCCCAAAGCTGCACATGGTCTAAATGACTTGTGTGATGTAAATGAGACCGCTTTGTGTTCATATGAACTCCTTCATCCAGGTTAATACAGCTTTTCAGAAGCAGGCAGGCACGGCAGTGTGCTGGTGGAACGTGGAAAGAGAAACAGAAAGCTTTCACAAGAGTTTTGCAGTTCTTACCTTGTGTCAGACTTCAAGAGGGTGATATTTTGCAGTTACATTAAGGAAACAGAGCCATATTGTGTGCCAGAAGCCAACACAGGATTTTGCTTAGCTGGTGCGGATGCTATTTTTGACTCAGTCATTTATAGGAAGCTCGTGGTACATTCATCTCATTCTTCCCCCAGGAAAGCAATAGAAGACATCTGATAGCACCAGGGGCTTTGTAGTGAGTGTACCCGAGTGGGTGCTGATCTGGAAAAAAGTCTCCTTACAGCACAAATAGAACCCCAGTACACTCTGCCTTCCTGGCAATGGGAGTGGTAGCTCAGAGGGAGAATGACAGCATAGGAGTTTTGGCAAAGGTGGAACACAGAACATTCAGGGCACAGCTCTTGTGAGTCATTATGCTTTTTCTGGAGAAGCGGATTTAGATGATTTACCTCTCTTAATTCGAGATATGCAGTCTGAGTTGGTCATCCATTTGATCCAGGAAGGGCTGGGGCAAGATGCAAGTGAAAACCTGTCTTTCACTCATTCTCAGCACCCTCCATGTTCCCAGCCCACTCTCGCCTGGCTTTCCCCTTTGTGGGTCCCAGTGGACCTGTCTCCTTAGTGATGTTGGAGAGTGTCATATGGTGAGCACGGCTGGGTTTATTCCCCTTACAGTGACTGTGGTGATACCAGGTGAGCCCAGCCCCAGGCTGTCTTGCTGCCGGAAGAGTGGCCCAGCATCTCTTGGTCCCTGTGCACTTTTCTTTTGTGTTTGCAGCTCCTGCTTGGCGAGGGAGCATGTGGGGAGCCGGGCGCTCAGAACCATCTAGCTGAGATGGGATGAGGGTCTGTCTGAAGCTAGGTTAGGCACAAGGAGCGGGTTCTGGCTCTGGTGTACCACCAGCATGGGTCCCTCCATCTCTGGCAGCCAGTTCCTGGTGCTGTGCCCCTGCTATGGCCTGGGGCACAGCAGTGAAGCGACATGGACAGACCACTAATGTCTGCAGCTATTAAATTTTTAATTTAACTGTCTAAATTCACAGGCTTTAAAAAAGGGGAGACCGTGGAGCTGGGTCACGCAGGAGGAAATGAGCTGGTGGTTGGAAAGAGGAAGCTGGTGACAGAGGAGTCAGATGAGGAACATGGTTCCCTACTAACAGGGTCATGTGAATGGCTGCTTGGTGACAGGACAGAGTGATCGATGTGCAAGGATAATAGGTCACTGGGGAGTCAGCATGAAAGCTGAAGCCTCGTGGAATGTGTAGGACACAGTAGACAAGAAAGTTAAAAAGACATCAAGTAAAGCCAGAGCACTTCTTGCACACCAGCCTGGCTCACAGCTAAGTTAGCTTGCTTCTCTTGGCTTACCTTGCACACTGCAGGCATGTGAGTTGGGCACTTGATGGTGATCGTGGGTCCCTCCAAGCTGACACGGGGCTGAGCCCCTGCTCTCAGGATCAAACCCATCCCTGGGCTCTGCTCACCCCGGCTGCCTTCTCCGGAGCGGGGCTGCCTGGGATCAGCAGCATTTCGTGGCATTTACTGGAGGGCTCAGATTACCCCAGTGAAAATAATCGGTTATGCAAAGTTACGCTGTTTAGATTGGGTTTCTTCTGTGTGGCCAGCGAGGTGTGAAAGTCAATCTACTCTGCAAACCCTGAGGGCACTTTCTCTGTGCTGGCTCTGTAGGATCCCTCTGGGGTTGGGCTGTCATAAGAGAAAAGCTGGCCTGAGTTCCCTTCAAAGGAACACAGGTGGTTGGGGCTGAGCTGTGGGGAGGGGATGAGGTGCAGGGCCTGCAGGCAGTGGGCTGTATCCACAAGGGCTGCAGGTGCGCAGCCTGGCTGTCTGCAGTGCCCTGGGTGCTCTGCTTCACAAACCCATCGTCGCATCCCATGCGTTAATCAACAGCGTGCTTAGGAAGTTCTCATCGCTAGGAGGAGGCCTTCCTGCAGCGGGAATGGTTTGTGATGTCCGTCTCTTTGCATCATCACATTCCTTGTCTGCCCAGCGCTCCACGGATTTGGGGTTGCAGTGCGAGAACGGGAGCGGGAACGTCCCCCTGGACAGTGCCTCCCCGTGCATCCCTACTGCGGGCATTGCTGCCCAGAGGGATGCAGTGGCCCCAGATTTGGTGGGTGACAGGGGTGATGTCACCGAGCGCACTGTAAGCACGAGGGACGGTCCGAGGGCTGCTGCCTTGCCCAGGTCCTGCAGGTGCCGTGTAACCCAGCACATGCATATTGAAATCGGCATCAACTTATGCTGCTGCCGCTCTGTGACTTACCGCGGTATCATTCATAGTCAGCCGTAGTGCCAAAAGCAATACTGGGCTGCTTTCTTATTTCTTAATGAAAAATACCTCTTTAGGGTTTCTTTGAAGTCCCCACCCCTGAAAATCCCCCCTATATTGTCATCATTGTTACTGTTAACAGCCCCTGCCAGTACCGGGAGCCTTTCCTGACAGATATCTCCGCGGGGGCTTTGTCGAGCGCTGCGGTTCAGCCCTCCGCTGTAGACAGCTCTAAATGGCTAATGACGGACCTCCCGGGGGAGTCCTGCCAGACTCTCAAAGACCTCCCAGGTTTGGCAGTGGCAGGGTGTCCTTTCCCTGGGGCCAGCGCAGGAGGAATGCACGCCGTCAGATTCTCCTACCTAAGCTGCGGCAGCCTGCTTGTTTTTGCAGTTGCAAAGACTCATCCATGCGTACAGAGCCGGTTGCTTAGCAGAGGAGGGGTGGCTGTGTCAGTAGAGGACGTGGAATAAAAAGGCCAAACCTCCAGAGGAAAAAGTACCCGCTGGTGGAGGTGTTACTGCGTTTTAGCGTTGGAAATACCTTTGTTTGAAAGTAGCAGAAAAATCTAGAATTACAGAATGAGTCGTTTGAGTTGGAAGGGACCTTAAAGGCCATCCAGCCCGACTGCCTGCAGTGAACGGGGACAGCTCCATCACTGCACACAGCCTGGCTGAAAGGCTTTGGAAAGTTCGGCCGGGTTTCTGTCAGAGGCAGCACAAGGCCCCGTTCTTCCCCGGTGTGTGAGACAGTGATATTGATGGGAGAAAGGAAAGGGAATGGGAGTGATGCCTGAATGAGCTGGGCACCTGCGTGCTATTTTCCAAAGGGACGGAAGAACACTTGAGGAGCAGCGAGGGTCTGTTGGGAACACATCCCAGACCCTTCTGCCCGCGATCTCGGGAGTGTTGGGTTGGTGCAGGCTGGCACAGCAGCAGACAATGCTGAGCTTCCCCATTTATTCACAGTGCAAAATGCTCTTCTCAGAGATTAGCAAATGAATTCTCTGGCAAGGTTGCTGGAATTGGTTTTCCTTGCACTGGTGCTACCAAATGCAACGAAACCTTTTCCTTTTCTAAAATAATCAAAATTAATACTTTCTGTTTTGTATTAAAATAATCTCTGGGGTTTTTCACTTGTGGGGCAGCCCCTGTCTTTCAGTGATTCTGTGCCTTTAAGTGAGCTGCCGTTACACAGAATGGTTGAAGCTTCATTTAGCCTGAATGAAAAACGTAATGTGTGTTGCTGGAGAGAGGAAACTGGTAGTGGATGATTTACTTGGCATGCCCTGCAGCAAGGAGGGTATAAATGAAGCGGGGGAACACTGAGAGTGCTGAGACCTGAACCAGAGGAAATGCACGAAGCCTTGGAGTGACCTCATGGCAATTCCTGCCGATGAGACTTCACTCATCTTGTCAGGAGAGGTGAAGATCAAAGAAGGCCAGCCTAGAAATGCAAAAGCCTCTGGATAATGCATGCGGGTGTAAAGTTAGCCAGGGCTGAAGGCTGCCCCGGCTCCATGTGAGCAGCCCAGCACACAGGTGCTGCTCCTGCTCGTGCTGCGGTGCCCAGCACCGGTGCCCACTTGTCCCAACGGCTGTGCTCTGCCTCCATCCCTGTGCCAAAGCTGCCTCTACTTAAATGCCTGTAGAAACCAATGTGTTTCTGCTCGGGGCGCCCTCGGATGCTGCCAGCATCCAGTCCTGCACGTGGCCGTGTGTGAGGAGCGTTGCCCGACTCCTTGAGGCGGCTGTCCTGCTGCACGGGGACAGCAACCCCATGAGCAGAAGCAGAGCAGCAGGAGGGGTCGCCAAGCTGTGCCCTTCTCACTGAGGCTGGTTCCCGACGTGAGGCCGTGTGGGCATATGTTCAGTGTGACGGTGTCAGAAACTGATGCAGAGACTGTCAAGACCAAATTCCTGTGCTATTTCTAGAGCTTGAGATTTTGTCCTCTGTGCTCGCATTCGGCTCTAGGATTCGTTCTCCTCTTTCGTACTCATGGATCTGTGATAGCGTGGCCGTGTACTGACAGCTGCTTATCGCTGGGTCTGATCCCTGAGCTCTCGGCTGCTCCGAGCTGCTATTTTGCAGCATTTGCACAGTGAGGTGCCCAGATGCACCGAACATCTGTGCAACTCCGGCTGCTGGAGTCTCCTGAGCTTCATTCGAAATACCAGATTAATTGATTTACTTAGATTCATAAACAGCAGTGGAGAGCGGGAGGCTCTGACCCAGTGAGAAACTGCGGATGTGGCTCTGAACAGCAGGCTAATGAAGATGAAAAACCTCCCCTGTCCGGAGTAATCCAAACACAGCCTTACATATTAGTCTGTTGGCCCAAGTGCAGCTGTTTGTCTTTTCAGTAATCCGAAGCCAGTGCGGTGCCCTGGGAAGCGGAGGGGGCGGTGACAGCGGGGACGGCCAGGAGGCCAGCGGTGCCCTCGGTGGAGCCGCAGAGCTGGCTTGGTGGCGGCGGTGCCACCACGGCCCGGGGCTGTGCTGCCATGGCAGAGCCTGGCGCAGCCGGGAGCCCGGCGTCTTCCCTTCGGAGGGAAGCTGGAAAACCATCCTTGTGTTTAAAGTTCCCATGGCTGCAGTTTGAATTTGGCACGCAGTTGGCCATGGGGTTATCTGAGGTCATGTACTCAAATAGTTGTAGATAAAACAAGGGCCTGTTTGGATTGGAAATCTCCAGAGGGCTTTTCCTTAGCGCGAGGGTAATGATATTGCAAGAGGACGTGAGCCAAAATAAAGATTCGGCTCCGTATGCAGTAGCTCAGTAAAATGAAATGAGCAATGGAAAAAAAAAACAAGAAAGGAAGAAAAAAAAAAGAATGGGAGGGGGTGGAAAACGACTGCTTTCATGACGTCATTTTCTGGAGGTGCTGTGAGATGGAGGAATTGCAGCCAAGGGAGTCCTGCAGTGCAGCACATCCAGCTCAGCGGATCAGCCCCGCTCCCACCTGCCGTGGGTCCCCACACTGCGCTGCGCAGCAGCGGCGTGAGCAGCTCTGCTGCCAAGGGGTGCTTCCAGAAACCCCTACCAGCCAGGGCAGTTGTGAAGAGGGAGAAATTGATGGGTTTTGAAAGTTAAAGAGGGAATCGGATTCTGTTAGACTCTTTCGTGGGCCCTTGGGCCTTCATGGGAAACGATTTACTCACCACTTAATGGAGGACTGCAGAGCAGAGTGCATTTGGACAAGAAATGTGATTCAGTACTTTTCCAAGCTGCCATTAGAGAAAAGCGTGTGCTTGTAGCAGCAGCTCTCTTCCGTGCTCATTGCCTGCTACAACAATCTTGATGACTTTGCAGCCTTGTTTTTATACAAATAATTGAAATTCAAAAGCAAAATGACAAAGCTGGGAGCAAATTAGGCCTTTGGGGGCTTTATGCCTTCCTGCAGCGTGCTCGGATGCGGTGCTGATGAATGCTGCTATAAAAGCATCTCTCAACAGGTAGTGAGAAAGTAAAGATGAGACGGGGGGAGAAAGCTGGAGGAAAGGATGTTCTCTCCTTCGCTGCAGGCTGGGTAAACCAGATGGGGGCTGGCTTTCCTCCTGGGGCCGCTACACCCTTCCCATTTGCAGGCTGCTGTGGGGCGGCCTCAAGGCATGCAGACCTGCACGGCCCCAGGGGTTTGTCCCTGAGAGCTGAAAACCTTGTTCGAATGCAGACTTCATTTCAGCTTGGAAGTTACCTGAAGATGGCTTGCAGCTTTCTTACGCTTGTTTATTATTGTTTTTAAGACTGCTTGCTGAGGAACTCCAGACATCGATGCTAGATGGGTGGCAGTGGGCCTAAGGAACCCAGCTCCCACCACGTTTAATGGCATTGGTGGATCCTCCTCCTCTGGGCTGCTGACAAATCTTTGTCTCCGTGTCCATTATGGTTTACTCAGGATGTTCACCGGAGACTTCGGGAGTTTGAAATTCATCATTTGTTTTATCTGCGTCTTCTGTTCAGATGGGAGCAACCAATGCTTTCGGTTTTCTGGTGTGGATATCTTCACAATTCGGATTCCACTAGAATGTGCTTAAAATGTTTATTCCCGTTCCCTGTTAGGCTGGTTTGTTAGTAGGGAAGGAGTCACGAAAAGGTCTTGTGTTCATCAGGACTCATTTTTAGAAAGGGAACAAGCCTCTGTGCGTGGCTCCTTGGAGCGCTGGCCCCGCTTTTCTCCTTATAGGGACTATTTAATAATGGCAACACTGTAGCTTTTCAGCCCCATAAGCTGAAAGAGACATTCCCAAAACATTCCCAAAATGCTGCAGTCAGTGCCACCAAGGGGGTTTCTCTTTGTGCAGCCTGTGTTGTATGGTGTATAGTGATCCGGCAAGGGAAATGGCTCTAAACTGGAAGAGGGTGGATTTAGATATTGGGAAGAAATTCTTTATTGTGAGGGCTGTGAGACACTGGCACAGGTTGCCCGGTGAGGCTGTGGATGCCCCCTCCCTGGAAGCACTCCAGGCCAGGCTGGATGGGGCTGTGAGCAGCCTGGTCTGGCGGGAGGTGTCCCTGCCTACGGCAGGGGGTTGGAAGCGGAAGATCTTAAAGGTTCTTTCCATCCAAAGCATTCTGTGGTTCCATGGTTCTGTGTTACTACAGCTTTCTGTATCTCATAGACACAGTGTTTTTTGTGCTTAACTCCCATGATAAACTGCTATTCAAGTGCTTTAGGTCTATGGTATCCCATCAGAAGCACTTCTGACCTGCTGGGTTTCTTTCCTGGGGAAAAAAAAAAAAGCGAGTCCTCACCAAGCAAAGATGGGAGGGCCTGGTGCCTGAATGGGTCCTTATGGTGGCATACAGACCAGTGTGAAAACGACATCTCCTCCACAGAAGGTCTGAGAGCAAACCTCATCCAGGTGATGATGAAAGAGAGCAGTTCATTACCCTGGGATGTGCCAGCCAGGAGGGGACAGAGGGAGACTGCTGTGACATGGAGCAGTGCCCTTCCAGCAGAAAGCCAGCCAGGACAAGGTGGTTTTGGGTTTTGTTCTTTTTTTTCCCGGTTCTTTGTGGGAATAAGAACTGACTCCCTGCTTTTGTGTTGTTGGTGCTGTGTCGTGTGCCTTTGATCCCATACCAGAAGCGTTGAGGCTGGATTTGCTGTGTTGTCCCACTGCAGCCCGGCGCTCACTCACCCCCCGTGGGCAGCAAGCAGTCCAGCTGAAAAAATACCCACACCTGAGCTTAGCGGGATTATTCTTCTGGCTCCAAAGAAACTGAGGACTCGACAGAAGTAAATGCCAAGGTTTGAAATACGCTTGGCAAAGCTGGGAGGACAAGGGAGGGATTTGTCACCCAAAGGTTCGGTACGATTTACCATCTGGCAGTTTCATGATGGTGACATTTTGCACTTTTTTTCCCCCAGTGGTAGAGCAAAAATTAATCAGAAACGCTTTGGAAGGCCAACCGTGTTATGGTTGTCATAGCGGGAGTGCGGGAGGAGGTTTGTCATCGTGGCAGCCTCGGAGCAAATTTGCTGAGGCATTCAACTGCCTTGAGATCTCCTCTGGAGAACTTGTGCGTTTCTGGTCGCGGGTCACTTGTGCTAATTTGGCATCTCCTTTAGAGCAATTTACATTTTTCTTTCGGCACAAACACTTACCCTGTCCAGCAATGGGAACGCTCCTGCGCTTGGGTTTGGGGGTGGTGGTGAAAGTAGTTCAGATCTGAAGGGAGGCAGCTGTTCTCCTTGGCTCTCCAGCGCGTCTCAGGCATTCGTTGAGCCTACAGAGGAAACACATTCTTAAAGTCCGTGTCAGGAAACCGGCTCCTAAGGCAGAAAAGTCGTGTGAATTTTCAGTGTTCCTGTGCGACCCGCGATTTGTCAGAGCGCTGCGGGTGCCGCAGGCCGGGCGCGGTGAGCCTCGGCGAGGCCCCGCGGGATTCACGCTGCAGCGCTCCGGGCAGAGCTTTCTGTGCTGTGACGGGGCCGAATCAGAAGCCGCTGCACGAGAAGGCGCGGCGGTGCCGTGGTTGCCGGTGCGCAGAGCTGTCCTGAGCTGAGCGCAGCCCGTGGCGCTGAGCACGGCCTGGCAAACCGGGGCTTTTTCCAGTGCAGTACAAATGAGATCGTTCCTAAAATATTTGAGCATGAAATGTGTGGAGTAGAGCTCAGCTCCTGCCCTCTCCTGTGCGTCCCAGCGTTGGAAGAGCAACAGCGAGACAGTTGTCCCTGAGCTGCTTGATGCAGACGGGCTGGAGGGCCCCGGGGGGGGGCAGTTTGTTGGGGAGAAAAAGAGATGGTGGGACTGAACGTGGACCAGCTTCTTGGATAAGCTTCACAGACCTCCCATCTGTGCCAGCACGCTTTGATTTAGGGTTTAAAGTAAAAAATGGGATTCAGATAAGTCCTTCAAGCCCAGGTAACATTTTTCCAATACATAAAAGTGCAAAACAGCCACTTCCCAGGAGCACGGGACCTCTGGCAGGGGGATTATTTGTGTGTTGCTTGTCCAAGTGACAATGATGAAACGTTTCTCAGCAGGCCCGCTCCCTCGGTAGAGATTTGAGCCCCTGCTTTGAAGTTCCATCTCCAGCTGGAAACTTGCACAAACCTTTGGGCCAAGAGCTGGTTTTTTTCCCCTGAAATATTTGATATCAATGCTTTGGTGCAAATCTACGATTCTTCCCCTTCCTTCTGTTTGAATATGGAAACTTTTAACTCTCCTTCATATCGAATATGTGTCATTCGGAGACACACAACGTAATAACGTGTGTCAGAAATCCTTTGTCCTTGTGCAATTAGGGAATATTGTAAACAAAGCTTTGAACTGCAGCCCTCGGGTTTAGCCCTGCGCAGGCTTGGCAGCCCCAGATCAGCTGCAGTTGCAGATGTGAAGGGAAGAAGCTCTGCTGTGTGCACATGGCGAGCTCAGGGCATGCGGGACTGCTGTGCACGCACTCGCTTTGGTTGTCTGTTCTCTGCAGCAACGAGCGTGTAAAAAGAAAAGATGATGTGCTTGGAGCAGCCGTGTGAGTGCATCTGTTCCTTCTCTTGAAAATGCATTCCCAAGGCACCCGGGAGGAATGAGCAGCCTCTGGGCCGTGCTGCAGGCAGACCTGCTGGCGGTGGCCGTTCGCCCTGTGGCGCAGCGTGCACCTGGACTCTGGCTTTATCTCCGGAGCTGGAAGATGTTAACGCTGTTCATGTGTGGCCCCTGGAACACAACGCGCTCTCATTGCTACTGCTGTGGTATCCCAGCAGGCCGGGGTGGGTGCCGGGTGGATGCGTCCTGCTCGCAGGGATGCTTGGTAAAGGCTTTTAGAAAGCATTTCCATGGAAGAAAGTCCTGTCCCATCATCTCCCCTCCCACCCCCAGTCACAAGCATCTTTGTATAGCCCTTCCCCGTCGCTGTTTTCCCATGGCAAGAAGTGCCTAGTTCAGAAAGCATCAGCCCTGAGCCCTTTGATCTTTTCTTTCTCAAGAGAAAAAAGATTAAAAAGAGACAAGAAGTTAAGGATTTGTGAGGGGGAACGGAACATGAATAGCAAATTCTGCTGCGGAGGTCACCTCCCCCCGGCTTTCTTCCTGTGTGATCAGAGGACGGGCAGGGTGGAAGGGTGCTGAGTGGGTCTATTGGGGAATCCTGGGAGGAGGGGAGTAAATTGGGGGCAGAGGAGTGGGGGTGGAGTGGTGAGCCCTTCAAAAGGAACAATGCTTGTGGGCTTCTGCATTGTTAGGCGGCCTTTTACAGAGAGTGCCATGAATACAGGTTATAAATTCTTTGGCCATTGAGAGAGCTCTCCAAACCTGACTCCATCCTGCACTAAACCGGGCCTGAGCCCTATCAGTTGCATAGCAATGAATTCATTTACATCTGGATAGTTAATCTCCAATTCACTTGACAGTTTATCTCACCCTTGGAAGAGCGAGCAATGCCTGTTCTATTGTGTGGGTGCAAGTCTATGATCATCAGCTAGGCTGGAACCTCTCCTTTGTGCACAGCAGAGATAAGAAGGGCGGCTATTGGTATCTCGTTTATGAAGCACAGTTATTACCCCAAGCCGTGTGATTCTGCCTGGCTTTCACTTGACATCTTTCCCATTTTCATCCTTTGCTTCTTCTATGTGGCAATGCCATCTGACCATATCAGTGACTGATGCAGGATACTCCAGCTGAAGTGCTGCTTTTCTAGCATGGACGGCTTAGGTGGATTATTTGCCCAAGCCAGAACTATTTGGTTTGTTCACACTGTGTGGTTTGTTTCGCGCTGTTCTTTATCCCTGGATGTTTTGTACCACCTGCTTGTGGCAGGAAAGATGCGCAGCCACTGCAGCACAGCGCGTGGAGCAGCTGTGTGGCTGAGCACAGCCAGCGCCTGGAAAGGACCACAGTGCCCCAGATTGCCCATTTCCCATTCTTCTTTGTGCTCCTGTGGAGGTCGCTCCTCCTCTCAGTGTTTAAATGCAGATTTTATTCCCTTGGTGTAGGAGCAAATTGCTGTGCCTTGTGTCAGTACTGACCCACCGCCATCTCTCCGCATGAAAGATGTTTTCTGTCCATCTTATCTGGCCTGTGCTTTTTGTCTTTAAAGCAGCTTGGCACAACGTTCTGTTTCTTGTGCGTGAGTTTAAGTGAAAATAAATTATAATAAACAGCATTAATACAAATATTATGGTTAAGATTTAAACTGAACTGGTGTTTAAGCTGTGTTTTCCATAGCAGCTAATGAAGCCCTTCCTGCTTCAGCTCAAGGTGGTCTGTGCAGTGGGCACATGGCACGTCGTGTGTGCGGGATGTGGATGGGACAGAGTGAGACACTGCCTTGGCATGCTGGGCATTGAAAGGTTGTCACGACGTCTCACTGGATTGCATGGGTTTGGGTTCCTAACTTTGTTTTGTAGTTAGAATAGGAGTAAAGTTTTCATTTCTTCTTCACGCAACCGGAGTTTGAGGATGGGCATGGGTAGTTGCGGGTGAGTGGGTGCTCCTGGCAGCTCTCAGCGTGAAGACAGGATGGTGCTGTGGTCACAGAACCACAGCACGGCTTGTTTGGAACGGACTGTAATGCCCCAGCAGTGCCTCACTGCCCTCTGAGTAAAAGGTCTCCTCCTCACATCTAACTTCAGTCTCCCCTCTTTGAGTTTAAAACCACTCCCCCTTGTCCCATCACTGCCTGCCTCTGGCCTGCATTGTGTTTCCTTGTGCAATCGCAGAGATCAGTGTCTCACTGAGGACTCTCCTCCTCAAGTCTGAAGGTTTAGGTCACGTTGTTTTTATAAGCAGGTTTCAGACTTTACAGATGCACACGGGATGCATCTGGAAAATGTCTTAATTAACCAATGATAAACATCACGTTTGCATGCTCAGCTCTCTGAAAACCAGCCGTGTGGGACTGCATGACATGCTTTTGCTCAGAGGGGTGTTTGTTAGCGCCTGGCTGCGGGACTTGCTGCCCTGCTCACTCCTGAAGAACTGAGCCTCCAACCCTGAGTGTGGGTCGTGCTGGAGGTGGGGCAGGAGCCCCCTCCTTCGCAGGGACTGCAGCGTTGTGCAAACGTTTGTTATCTTCCACGATGAAAGCCAGATGAATAATTGCTGCTACTTATACTATTGAACTTTCCAGAAGAAATTCTCCACTGGGTTAAGAACAGGCACGACAAATCTCAACCCAAAGGACTTGGGGAAGGCGGCTGTTAGTTTCTAAGCCACAAAAAAATAAGAGCCCCTCATGACAAACATCTCCACACCCGAAGCATTTGGTACTCAATGGCCAACGGTGCAGCTTATGTGTTTGGTGCTGCCAGGAGAAAACAAGGAGCACGGCCGTGCCTTCAGCTGGCACCAGCACTGTCTGTTGGGTGCTGGGTGCAGCCTCGTGTGCTGACTGCAGGTCCAGAGAGCAGGCAGGGCTCCGACAGCATCCTTCTGCTCTGGGCAGAGCAGCGCTGGGTGGTGTGCAGCTGGGAGTGGAGCTGTGTGGGATGAAGTGCCCTGGTCATGGTTCATGGTGCTGCCCTGTGGGATATGGGGGCTGTGAGGTTGGAGGCTGCTCTGATGATGCCAGAGATCTGGGAGCAGTACCTGTGAGTGTGCTCCCCACATGCCCAACGTGGGGGCCGGAGGCATTATTTAAACCTCAGAGGAATATTTGGTTGGGGGTGGGGGGGAGTGTTCTCTTCTTGAACTAATGCGAAAAACAAAGAGCTCATTTCAGTGCTTGCCTCCACTTTCAAACTGGACGGGATCCTGGATTTTTTAAAAGAAAACAAAGCATATTTCAAATACAGGCATTCATTTCTTCTTTTTTCACTCTTCCAGTTGCTTTCTGCTTGCTGACAGAGCTTTTGGAGCCCTGGGGAAGGTACATCTGCCAATGATAATCTCAGCGCTTTGGGAAGCTGGGAGCAGGGGGGGGGGCAGCGCGGGGGGCTCTGCGTCTGCTCACTGCTGCACCCAGCAGGGATCGGGGCTGTGCCCGGGGTCCGCAGTGGCACCTGGATGAGAAAAAAGCAGCTTTGGGCTGGATGGACATCTGTCCTCACCTCCCTTTTGCCCAGCAGCTTCAGGTGCTCAGGGCACACCTGGTGCTGCATTCCAAAAAGGCTCAGGCAGTTCTCAGCACTTCTCCAGGCAGCTGCCTTTGCATGCTTATGAACAGTGACTGACAGCTCCCAGTTTTGCTCCTGGAGGAACAGAGGCAGTGAGACAATTAAGTGGCCTGTGGGAGCGATGTGGCAAAGCCCCACTTCCCAGAGATAGCCCAGGACACACTGGGAGCAGAGGGGATGCATCAGAGCCATGTTGTGGTGTTGGCTTGATGTTAACCACTAGACAAGAGGCCTGACAAGTGGCAGAAGCCAGAACCTTAGCGGTGCCCTCCTGTGCCTTATCAGAGGGCAATAAATCTTGACTGATTAGTTTTTTAAATTAGAATTCTCAGCAAATAAATGAGCTGCCTGCGCAGTGATAATAGCCTTCTTGGAAAGCAGCTCTGTGTAGTGTGTAAGTTGCTGGAAGTCATCAAAACCATCTTAATCCTGTGGAGTCTCCTGTGCTGAACTTGTGTTTACAATATCAGACAGAAAAAGGAATTTTTTAGTGGATATTGTCTGATAACTTCTTAGCCAAGCAGCAGTGTAATTAGGGCCTGTCTGCGTGAGGCCAGGCTGTCTTTGCTGGCTGTGGAGGTTTGGCGGTCTCCTCTCCATGCACTTCTTATTATTTTGACACATCTTGCTCCAGTTTAAATTATTCCACTGAGGTTTGATGGACTCTGAGCATCCCATTCTTTGGTTGCCATTGGCCCAAAGGACAAGTTGGTGCTCGGGTGATGAGCGCACTGCTGCTGCTCCACATCCCATGGCTACAGGGCTGTGCAAGAGGGACAGCTGGGAAGGATGCAGGTTCTTATCTCACAGAACCACGGAGTCACAGCATGGTTAGGTTGGAAGGACCCTCACAGCCCCCAGCCCCACCCCTGCCCTGGGCTGGCTGCCCCCCACCTCAGGTTGCCCAGGGCCCATCCACGGCCTGGGGCACCTCCAGGGATGGGCACCCGCAGCTCTGGGCAGCAGCAACGGGGCCTCACTGCCCTCCGAGGAAAGAGTTTCTTCCTAACATCCAACCTGAATCTCCTCTCTTTTAGTTTAAAGCCATTCCTCTTTAATCTGTCACTATCAGACCACATAAAAAGTCACTCTACCTCCTGTTTACTTTTAAGTACTGGGAGGATGCAGTGAGGTGTCTCTGGAAGTTCTTCCCCTAAGGGAATCTTCTGGCAATACTCCTTGCTGTGATTTAGCATTGCTTTTCGTGCACCAGCTCCTTTCTCCTTATTTTAGCAAGCTTTTCTGAATAATTTTTACTAGAATAATCACTAGTCCTAAGCTGGACTAGGAACAGCCTCTCCAAGGACGGTCATAAGTGATCACACTTTGCGGTGCCGTTTGTTTCCCCTGATCTTCGCCTCCCTCCTTCCTTTCCAGCTATCTTCTCTCTTATAAAGATCCCTTTATACAGTTTCTGCTAAAAGTCAGGGCTGGATAATTGACCCATTTCCTGCATGCTGGCTGTTTCGTGGACTCATTGTGCTGACACTCATCTCCATTGCTGTGTGTCGAGATCGTCTCTATTGGGAAAAGCAGTAGCTGTGCCCAGCCGTGCCCACGGGTCAGCTCTTGGAAAGAGCTGTGCAAAAGCCAGAGCTTGGAATGCAGTGTGCTGGCAGCGTGCAGTTGTAATCGCCTCCAGCAGGAAAGGAAACGTGCGCTCTGCTGAGTGATGCTGAGACCGTGCTTTGGGGAGAGCACTGGAGGAGAACGCAGAGGTGATTCGGATTAGATGGCCGTGTCCAGCATTAGGTAACCATGGAAAAAATGCAAGCTGAACTTGAAGTCCAATCTCCCAACTGTTTGTGCGTGTGTGAAATCTCTTGGCATCCCACATCTCCTTTCTGAAAAGCTGGTATTTTTAGATTTACGGCTGGAGGCCGTAAAACTGTTCTGACATGAACCCAGGCTACGCCACTACCTTAAAAAATGAAGTCTTAAATGAGAACCGAAGCTTATTGAACTATATTTCAATGACAGTATAGCAGAGCACTTTAACATGTGCATGGAAATGTGCCTGGGAGGAAGGGGGAAAAACTGAGAACGTCTCCGAAACTGGAGCTGCTCAGAGGCACTGCACCGCTCGCCCCTTTGGAGCTGTACCCTGGAGAAATCCGCTTTGCATGCGAGGCGATCGCAGTGCAGCTGTGAAACTCGGCTGAAATGTAAACTTCTCTTAAGTGTTCACGGGAGGCTTGCATCTGTGCCTGTGCCTGATCAGCTGAACCGTGAAGCTGCAAGCTTTCTCGTTGCCAGTTCTTTCCTCCTTACCTTGACCCACGGCTTCGCTCACTCGTGTGCTTTGTCTCTGGCTGGAAACTGCCATCCCCAGGTGTGCTCCGTGGCAGGACCCTGTGCTCCGGCAGCGGCCCAGCGCAGGGACGGAGGGCTGCTCCTGACGGCAGCGGGCATTCGTGTGCGGACGGCTCACCTGGGGCTGGGGAGGACGCACCGGGACTGGAGGTGCTTGTAAGCACTGCTGTAATAGGATTTTCGTGATGATTTGCTTCCCCTGTCATGTTGTTTCAAATTCCTGACAAGCCGTACTTTTCACAGTCTGGATTTTCTCTCATGAATTTCTCAAGGGGCTATCTGGAGGGGAAACTATTTCTCACCATAACAAACAACCGAAGCCTTCATCGTTAAAAATAAAGCACTAACATGGCCCTACAATGGCCCCCTTTGTCAAGTCACATCTGTTTAGATCACCAGAAATGATAAGCCTTTACTTTTGAAAGTAACTTTCTTTTATCAGAATAGGAAACAGGACTGCAGATCATTCAGAAAAAAATCGGCGTGCAGGCTAAGGCATGTGACAGCACTGCTGTTCTGTGTAGAAAAATCAGATTCCATTGCCTACGAATACAAATATTGGGCTTCTGCTCTTCTAGCACAACTCAGGGATGGCTCTGCAGCAGAGCTTGCTGCCGTGCTAACATAAAATCCAGGTGAAATAAATATCCGACCTGCTAGATTGCAAAGCTCTGATTTCAGTGCTGATCCAAATTACCTTGTTTTGTAGCTTCGGACTTCAAATCTGTTTCCCAGAAGTCGTCTGCTGGCGATTGCCAAATTGCAAAGCAGGAGGATTCACACGGGGAATGAATGAAAATACTCTGTGAGGTGTATTTGATCATCTGAGTTAGATAATCCCCAGATGTTTGCCCCCAAGTGATAAAATTGCCTGCACACCCAGAGGGTTTAGGAGTGAGACCCAGCTGCATTACGCAGAGGTTTCGGACACGGATGCTGGTACTGAGGAAGGAGCTGCTGCCCAGAAACCTGCTGCCTACAGCTTTGCACCTTCCAGCAAAGCTGCTCTGACCATGCTGCCCTTCTGCAGGCGAGGAGCTGGAAGCCACCACCACTGCAGCAACACACCTCAGCTCTGCCCTTGGCACTTGCCCAAATCAATCCACTTGTTTGGAAGAGATGTGGCAGGGCAACGAGCGGCGGGACGGTGGGTTCAGCTCAGCCCTCTCTGGATCGTAAAGCTTCCCTGGGTGCTTCTGAAAATCTGGCTCATGCGGATGCTCACCTGTACAGAAGGTACTTGCAAAGAATTCATTGGGTTTGAATCCCACTGGCTTTGGCCTGGCATTCCTACTGGCACTGGGACTTGGGGGAATTGAGATGAACTCAGTGGGAGTGTTTAGGAAATAGGGCGAGCCGGGTCTGGGTTGATAGAAATATTTTGTGGAGTCCTGCTCTCTCTGAGGTCACATCAGATTTGCTGCTGGCCTTAGTGGAACAATGAACGGGTCCCTGGTTTCCATTGAGCTGAAGCGCAGCCTGCACTCATCCTCTTTCACCTGCAGCTCTTAAGCCACGGTTGCTGCATCACCACGGGAAGTTTCACCAGCGGGTAACTGAAATTTCACAAGCCTCCAATCTGACGTGGAGCTGGAAATAAACTCTGAATTCGCCTACGCTCACAACGGAAGGTCGTGTGTTCATTAAACCAAGACAGCATCTTCTCTAGATAAAAAGAGGGAGAGAAAGAGGCAAAGTTGTCTGTGATGAAACATTCTTCCCGTTAGGAAGTCCTTCAAAGCCTCTTCCGAGGCACCGTCAACAGAGATGAACTGCAGATCATTCCTCTGCATCCAACAAAGGAATGGTTGTAGAAGTTCCTCTAATTATATATTAAGTGGTTTTGAAATTAAGTGATCTGGAATATCAGTGAGTGACTCTGAGCAGCATCATTGGGTAAAGGAAAGTAGCAGCCTGTTGGAGGGAGGTAGAGACGCGGAAATAATTATGGCAACGGTTAGTTTCAGGACTCATGAAGACAGTATAAATGGGGCCAGTTCGGTCAGTGCATGCGGATGGCTCCCCAGTTAACTCCTGCACTGCAGCACTGTGTTCTGGCGGCTCCCGGGTGGTGGGAGAACCTCCGGCCTCTTTAGGGGCAAAGGCTGAGCGATGCGTGCTGAGGCAAAGTGGGCAGATGTCAGTCCTTCCCATTTTCAATGTGAAGTGATAGAAAGCAGAGCTGCTGCTCCGCTACGCTCCCCAGGCGTCTGATTCTGTCGAGTGACTTTATCCATTCATAAACGCGCTGTCTGGGCTGCCCTGTCGTGCCAGGTGTGCAACTGTCTGGGTAGAAATGTGCAAACAAGGTGTGCCTGATTCCTGCATGTAGTTACCGTAACAAGTGCAAACATGCAGTAGGAATTTGAGTACACGGATGAACAGACATCTGGATGAGCAGAGAATTTCTGAATGCAGGGGCCTGATTTGAGCAACAAGTCATGGCAGCTGTGTGTGTAAATTGTGTGCACCACTGCACATAGATTTTGAAACTGTTTCTGAGGAATATAGGTATTTCTATGTATTAGACCACAAAGCTTATCTGAGTTCCCATTTTTAACCACAGTGATGAGATCACTGGAAAAAGAGTTACCCGCTGCTCATCACCCTTCCTCATTTTGTATGTGTTAAACATCATGCAGTGATTAGATCAGAGCTTGGCTGTCTAGGGAAAACAAGATCCAGAAATAGAGAAGGAAGAATAAGGGGACCCCTAAACAGCAGAGCTGCAGTGGGAACGGGAGGGTTCCCTGCATGCAAGCTGCAAAGAGCTGGAAAACATACAGTCCAGCTCTTTGGACTGTAGGAACCCATAGCTTTGGGGGGTGGAGGTGGCCAGCCTGGGACAGACTGCTCTGCCCTCTCCAAGCCACCTGTCCCTTGTCACTGCCATGAGCAGCAGCGGGATGGGAGCCGAAAGCAGCACAGCGCTACAGGGATCTCTGCTTGCCGACCCCTGGCTGCTCCATCCCTGGGGATCTGTGCCAGAGATTCTTCTTTTGATTCTTTTTTTTTGATTCTTTTTTTACGGTACGGTACGTGCGTCCTTCCCTGTGCACTTTCCTCAGACTGAGGGCAAGAAAGGACACTGACCCCTGGGGCTCCCTGACCTGGGCCGCTGCTAGCAGCCAACCTGGAGCTGCAAACCTGTCTGTTACAGCGCTTATTGGTGCTTTGTGCTCTCTGCTCTGCCACTTCTAAATGTGGTTTACAAATACCTGGACTTGGCCGCAAGCATGTGCAGCCTGAGCCCAGATGAGAGCCTGCTGCTTGCTGAGCATTTCCAGCTCAGCTGTTCTTTGGGCTCCTGGGTAGCACCAGTGCTGCCTGTGCTCCTCAGCTCCGCTCTAGCAGCAGGCGTTGTTTCTGTTATTACTGTGCTGTGCTGAAGAGGAAATGCTGTTTCCTTTTTTGGAGCTTTTAAAGACTCTTATTTTTCAAAGTCTCTTTTAGAAACCCGGCTTGGAAAATGGTGTTTAATCAGTGTATGCTTATTGCCACCGGACAGCGGAAGCAATGAAACGAGGGCAAAATGCTTAGCGACGTGAAGCATGCAAAAATTCTGGGGAAAATTAAAAAAAAAAAAAGACACAGAGCACAAATGCTTTGTCTTTTTGCAGGGCTACATGCAGCACAAATGAGTTCACAGTCTTGGTTTACCGCATCAGCCAACAAACAGTTGTGTCAGCATATACTTGGGAGCAGTGTGTGCGGAGCTGGGTGGAACAACCCGAGCTGACAAGAAAAGGGGATGATGGCTAACGTGAACGTGTGCCTGCAGACAGCAGAGTGCCCTCGGGGCACAGCTCTTACTTCCCCAGCATCCCCCTTTTTCCACGTCACTTTGCTGTTGGAGGAAAATGGTGGGGACGCTGATAGCGACCCTACCGTAACACTGGGAAAGTAGGCTGTGTTGCAGGTGCCTGGGCTTGATGGATGTGGTGGTACAGATGTGCTTTCTCGCTTTCATGTTTTGTCTTGAATCTTTTCACTCATTAATGGATGCTTCTGCTGTCTTTTACATCCCCATCCACTTTCAGTTCCCTGTGACCGTAGCTGTCGGTGCCAAGTGCGGCACCGTGACAAAACGCAGGCATTGAAGTCCTCCCGCACTCTCCGCCTCCGAGCTGCATTCCGTCCCCAGGGGTTTGGCTGGGCAGAGGAGGGCACCCACATGGCCTTCAGGAGCCGTGCAGTCCTCCCCTGCCCAGCACGGCTCCTGCCAATGGCTGGCAGTTGCTCCTGGGGCAGGACGTGGTCCTGCCTGTCTCGGCCCGCAGCACTGCTGGCTTCCCTCGTGGTGGTGAAGGTGCTGCCTGCTGCTCCTTGCTCTCTCTGCTTTGGATTTACTTGCGAGGGGCGAGGAGGAGAGTGGGAAGTTGGAGTGTGGGGCAGGCAGGAGGGCTGGAGCGCAGGGTGAGCAGGGCTGTGCCCAGGGCCCGGTGTGACCACACGAGTGTCTGAGCAAAGCTGTCTGCTTGGCTGCGGGCGTGCGGAGCTGTCAGGGCTCACTGATGGAGCCGAGCCCTCAAGGAGGACGCACCGAGCACCTTGCTGGGCCCCGGCTCTGTCGGAGATCACGCTGCCCTGCCTCTGAGTGCCTGTGCCACCAGCTGCAGGACCTGGGCCTCTGCTGACAGATGCAGCGGAGAGCAGGCCAAGGAGAGCAGCAAGTCCTTGCTGCATGCAGAGGCAGCTGAGAAGGAGCAGACCTGGTGGTGCCTCAGGCCTGCAGCCCTTACAGATCCAGACTGCTTAGCACAAGCAAGAGAAGCCGGGCACACCGCAATAGCAGGAGGACATCCATCTGTCAGAGAGATTCTAGTTTTCCTGCCCTGCCTGGGTGCTGAGAGGGCAGTGCCCACTCAGCTGGGCTGGGATGGGCAGCCGTGCTGCGAGCTGCCACAGCTGTGGTTGTGGCGTGGTTCTCAGGCTATTTTTGAAGCTAGAAATGCAAGTGTAACCAAGTCTTCAGCGTTTTCCCACACCTTTCATGTGACAGGACTGTGCCCAGTCATAGGACTCAGTCTGTTGAGCCCAATGAATTGTCACAGTTTCACTTCCCTGGTGTTCTCTTCCTTCCTTTTTGGAGGCAGCAGCGTTGTTGGTTCCCTCTGCTACCACGATAGCTGCCTGGGGATCTGCATGGTAGGGCTCCTTAGGGTTCCTGCAGGCACGCTGTGCCCTTCTCGTTCTCTCCAGATGTGTTTCGCATCAGCAGATCGGTGTCTTCAGATACCGAACCAACTGTTGGAGGCAAAAAAAAGAGCTTGCAGGTTGTTGTATGCACAGCTCTCACCTCGGTTAGGCACCCACCTTGGTCAGTGTAGATCGACATTTAAAAGCAGTGAAATGTGCATCAATTTGTATCTTTATAATGAAATGGTTACGGAAGGACAAACCCTTACTGCTGCAAGCACTCCTTACACATCCACAGCTCTGGAATTTCTCTTTGAGTCTTTGCTCCTCTTGCTGCTTGAAGGACACGATCTGGGGAGCTGCGCAGCAAACATGCAGAGAAAACCACTGCTGGAAATGCTTTGGTTGTACATATGAATCTCAAGCTATGTCGGGAGGAACCAGCTCACTGCTTCGGTTGCAGTCCTTTTAAGGATGGCGGTGACACTACTCGTTAAGAGCGCTCAAACAGCTAGATGATTCTTAGGCTGCTGGTGCTCCTTTAATTCTAACATACTATTAGAGCGTTAATTACAAAAGCATACCAAAACGAACTGCTCCTCAGAGAATCAAGAACCTGTCATTTGCCTGAAAACCCTGGGTTACAAACTGCTCCTTCTACTTTTGCTGCCAAATATGCAAAGTAAATTGCACAATCTGAGGGATGCAGTTGAGCCGCTTCGTGTTTTTCTTTCTCCGACTGAAAAGAAACATTTTCTTCCATCTGAGGGGGAGGCACTTGTTTTTCTTGCAGTTTAGCACATATGGGCCCTCATCAACAGCAGCACAATAACTTTTCCACCATTTCTTATCTCAGTTTATCACGAGGTTGCGATTTTTCTAAGACAAAGATTGTTTGCTTGCTTTGTTTGTTTGCTGTAATTTCTGGGTTATTTTTGTTAGTAGAATTTAGCAATAAAAGCAGCAATCACAGTTGTGTGTTGCGCTGGGTCTTTTTCCCATCCTTGTTTAGTCGTGAGAATTTTCTCAGCAAGTGGGGCTGTTCTCAGCCAGATTGTTCTCTTCCGTAGCTGTCAAATACCCAAACCCTCGTACCAACCTTCAGCCCCAGGTTGCACAATCAGTTACTGCTGCATGACAGATGCTGGGATCCTTTCTTATCAGTCCGTTAGCACTTTTTTTTTTAATTGCAAGATTATAAAAGGTTGGATCGTGTTTCAGCAGTGTTGCAGTGCATCCCATGAGAAAGGGATGGGGAATTTTTAGAAACCTACCGCAATAAATCCTCAAAATCATGTGCCTACGACTCAGTCATTGAGGATGGGTTTATGAGTGCCATCTCCTCACTGGGAAAGGGAAGTTGGCGCAGGATATGGGTGTTTCGTGGTGAATGTTTATTGCAGAAAGCTTCCAGAATGTCTTTAGAGCATTTAGAATCCGACAGGCTTAAAATCTGGTAGCTTTTATTATATAAATGAGAATAGTTCTGGTGTTCAGTCACGTTTATATGCACGTTGTGCTGACAGCTCAGTGGCCACCAAAAGCGCCCAAGTCTTGTTCCAGGGGTGGGGCAGCCAGTTGCACATCTCCTCCGCAGGCTTTTTAGCCTGCCAGCCATCCCAGCAGAGCATTCCACGCCAGCAGCACCTCAGCCTCATCAAGATGCAGAACTGTTTTGCTGCCAAAATTTGGTGGTTGTGTCCCCAGAAGCACATGACCACAAAATAAGAGAAACGTGGTGTAGATTCCTACAACTGAGATTGGAAGGGGCCTCTGGGGTTCCCTTGGCTCCTCTGGGACTGATAGGTAGTTTGACCTTAGTTCAGGAAAGGACTGTGAGTGCTGGCGTGAAATGTTCATTGAGACCCATGTCAGGTCCTTCTGAAGTTGGCACAGAGTCTGCTTTAGACACTGAGTGGCAGATCTGGGGTCCCAGTGGACATTCCTAACCTTGAACTCGTGACAGCTGGGCAGCTGGTGTAAGCTCCTGGTAGGGACATGACCCTCTCCAGGGCCTTTCCACCAGTCCTGAGAGGCACCTGGGATGTAAGCGGTTTGCCGCAGGTCCTGTCTCAGTCCAGCAGCCTTTGTGATTTCCTCTGTGACCTGCCCGGCACTGTGAGGGACCTTCAACTGAAATAAAAACTGAAACGAGTTTGTATTTTCTTCCTCGTTTCAGAAAAAAAAGGTGTTTGTTGAGGGAGATTTCAGTCTGTGATAAAACAAACGACCTCTGAGTTCATCGCAGCTCTTCAGGATTTGCTGCGGCTCAGAGCCCAAGTGCTGTTTCATGGAGGGCTCTCCTGCTGTTATGCTTCTGCTGCACGGCTTGACTGTGAGCAGAGGAGGGCTCGGCCAGCAGGGCTTAAGCCCAGAAGCTGAAGGCATTAGGCTGTTACCATTATGTGGGCTTACTTGCTCTCAAATTTGTTAATAGACAAGAACTTGGGAGTTTCCAGGAAATCCACCCAAAAAAAGCCCACAGCAGAAGGGCAGCATCTGTGACACACTGTGACGTGAGACTGCAGCAGTGGAAAGCAGCTGGATTTAACTTTCTAAGGCTCCTTCCTCCTTCACAGAAAATCAGCAGTTAAAAAAGCTGCCATCACTTTGCAGGTGGCATTCAGCCCCCACCACAAGTGCTGGGAACTGCAAAGAAAATGTGGTGCAGAAAGGTGCAAGCACTCCATGGCACTGATGTGCTGGTGAGTTTTGTGACCAAACGTGGCCTGAGCTGGGCTGCCTCCTGCCATTGCTCCTGCCTATTCCATGTAGGAAATTCAGGAGCCCACGTGGTCGCAGCACAGGGTGTCTGATGGCAGTGTTTCTGGATGTGAAAGTGTTACCTTCCTACAGCCCGCTGTGTGTGCAAGGTGAAATCTGAGTGCTGAGCTACCCATCTGTGCATGAAGGCTTTATTCACAGCCTTTTCTAATCCAAAATTACTGAGACAATGCAGAATATTAATGTTTGCACATATAGGCCACCCAGCTAGGGATGTGTTAGAACCAGGCTTACTTCCTTCCAAACTGATGTCAAAACCTCTCTTTGACTAATGCAGGCCTGGAATTGCCCTGCACCCCTCAAGCACCACATAGACAGAGTGGGGTATTGAATCCTGCTGCGTCCTGCCCTTGAAAACCTGTCCTTGCTAACAGCTACATTTCTCTGCTCTGCATCTCAGCCAGGTGTCATTTTTTAAGGCTGTTCAAAGGGGAAGGGAGACAAAAATAGTGTATTGCAAGAGAACGGCTGCTCCGAGATGCTGTGGGGCTGCAGTGCTTCTGGTGTCCAGAGCCTCCGCAGCCCTCTCTCACATAATCATCTTGTAAAGCTGATGTCGAGTTCCTAACAGGCTCCTAATCCGTCCTGACATGCACACAGATGCTCAGCTGAGTGTCATTTCCTGCTCCGAGGAGCCCAGATTGTTCCTGACTGGCCCTTGGGTTTGAGCAATCAGTTTAATTTTTCTCTCTCATTTATTTCAGTGCCTAAGGGAGCTGTGCCTCAGCCCCCTCCTGTAAATCTCCTTATCATACAGCATGCCAAATGCACTCAGCAAGGGCAAGGGCTTTTATTTATGAGCCGTATTGCTGCTGGGCTCCATGACGCTGCAGCTCAGGTTTGCTCTGGGTGCTTTGCAGCTCCGGACTTTGCTTGCATGCACCCGCCTTGCTCTGCACAGTTACTGTGGGAGCCCACTGCTGTTGAACCAAAGCAAGGTTTAGGCTGAGTGAAGAGCAAAGTGTGATTCCTTTCCAGGTTGCTTGCTCCTGCTTTCACACCTAGGACAGCGAGGCCGCCGCAGGAACCCGGCTGGGGCTGCGCGGTGGGGCTGCCTCAGCAGCTGCAGTCTTGGGACCGTTCTGTCTTCTCACTCTTCAGAAGGAAACACTCCACTCAGAGTCCTTTCCAAAACAATTTGAGGTTAATTAGCTTCTGGCTTCACTATCTAGCTGTTTTGTTTATCTTTGGTCTGAGCAAGTTCTCTTCCTGTTGTTCCTTCTTCCTGAGCGACGGGGGGAGCCCCACAGACACCCGACCCCTCTGTGTTAAGGGGACTCTCCAGCCAGTGCAGGCTCTGCACCCTCTCCCAGATGTGTCAGCCAGTCCTCGCCTTGTCAGCTCTTTCTCCTTAATCTTTAATTTTGCTTTGGCATAAATGAGTGCCATTTGAATGCAAGGTGGTGGAGGAGGGAAGCACAGTGCTGGGCTCTGTAGTTAGAAGGGAGTGCTTTGCCCTGCTATGGGCCGCCCTTACCAGCTTGGTCTCAGCTCCTATGGAGAGGCACAGACGTGGTGGCTGTGCTGGCCAGGTGCTGGGGTGCAGAGGCCCTTTGGCACATTGCCACAGCCCGTGGGTGGGTGTTGGAGCGGGGAGGTGACATCTGAGCTGCCCCCAGCCCCTCCTTGGAGCCCAGCTGCTAACGCTGGTGGAAGGGATCCAAATACCAGCACATGGGCTGGAGCTCAGCCGTGGGTCAGCCCCTGCTTTGCAGCGGGCATGCACCAGCCATAAATGTAGTCTCCTGTGTTAGTAATGCCTCCACCGTAAATGTTTTATGTAACCTCATAAACTCTGCGTAGCAGTAATCTTGTAAAGTCTGTGGCCCTTGCTGGACTCGCATTTTAGGCAAGAAGCCTGGAAGAGCCAGGCCATCTGTGGTGGTAATGAGTTTCTCATCCTTTAAGAAAGAGAATAGTCCCTCAGTGGCCTTTCCCGTGCTGAGGACTGCATGGGATTTTGCTAACTTGCATGAAAGTGGAGGATCGAGCAGTGCAGCAGGGAGACCCTGCAGTGAAACTACTGGATATGACCCTTAAATTCATCCGTCAAACTGCTGCCATCATGGGACAGGTGAAACAACAGACACCGAGCATGGAAAGATCATCTGCATGCACAGATATTGCACAGTGTATGAATGATCCCCGGTTCCATGCAAATCCAGAGGTGCTTCTGAATGCAGCTGTTTCCTTTGGGTTGAATTAAGCTTGAACTGCCCACAGCTCCCTGCAGACTGGGCGGCAGAGGTTGACACCACGTACTGGCTGGGAGCTGCTTTTCCAGGGAGCACTTATCTCCTAGCACTGCCGCCTTCACTTCTCTGTCTCCATCCCTTCTGAGCTCGCAGCACAGAGGACTCAACCCTTCCTTCCCATCTCCCCATACTCTGTGGGATGCCCAGCCCTGCAGTAGTTGTGCCAGGAAGGTCCTCAGAAGGCTCAGCTCTGTCTCGCGGGAGTCCCTGGCTCTCCCCTTGCTCCTCTCATCCTGGAAATCCTTCCTGCTCTCCTCCTGCTGTCCGGTGCAGTGCAGGCTGATGGTTCCTGTCGCAGCTGTTGGACTGCAGCTGTGCTGCTGCACTCAAGACAGCCCAGCAGCAGCTCCCCGCAGCCTGCTCACTCTGTGCTGCACCCAGCCCACTCCTGCCCCATCCCCAGTGTGCCCATGCACGGGTGATGGGCTATGGCCAGCTCACAGCCAGCAGCGATAGGCTGGGTCACACTTCTCCCCTTTGCACTGGCAATTTTAGTACCTGCACAAGTGAGTCAGCAACTCACCGGCATGCTTAAGAGCAGTCCCTTTGTTGCTGAGTGAGTGAAGTCTTCACTCCAGCCCTCAGGTTTAACCTCTGAGTGGTTTTGCTGTGTTTCAGGTCACTTCCATGCGTGCCTCTTTGCAGTAACTGCTGCAGCACCTGTGCATGACCCCTATGGTGGACTCTTTGTTCCTGCTGGGTCTTAGAGCACGTGTCCAGAGGTTGCTTTTCCCCAGGCCTGGGGTGTATTTAGGGTGGCAGCAGCATAATAAGAAGGGAATAAGGGAAGAACAGTGCTGTGAAATGGACTGTCCCTTCGTGCAGGGACTGAGCAGAAAGCAGTCTTGGAAATACCCCGTGGGAGATGTGTGTGGCCATGTATCTCCCAGTATCAGATAGTTTGTTCCTGCAGCCAGTCATCAGGTCACACAGAAGAGAAGGCGTCTGTCTGGAAATCTCATTTTCACACTCCCACTGTCTGTGTTTTCAATTCAAATGCTGCCCCAAACATGCATCTGCTTTCCCTTCCTTTTCTTTGGCTTCTACTTCTTGCTTTTTTCCCCCTATTTGAAGTATTTTTCGGGACTAAGGTGGACAGGAAGGAATAGCCAGGGTCGCGTGGTTGCTATGTGCATGCTCTGCTCTGCCAGACCCCACTCCCATGCCCACGGTCCCACAGCTGGCCCACAGTTCCCGAACCATATCCACCTCTCAGCCAGGAGGAGTGCAGAATTTCATCTGGTTGCTCCTTACCACAACACTTTTCTCAGAAATCTGGGTCATGAGAAATGTGTGAGAATCCTTTCCAGTTTTCCTGGCTTTTATTTCCCCTGTTGACCTCAGGCCCTCAGCAGCGCCCATCTGCCCTCCCTGCATGCTGTGGGCTCCCTGGCAGTGGGATTTCCCATGGAAGAGCTCCTCATGGTCTTCCCTCTTTTCTTGGTTAGTGGGTGGGAGACACCAGTGCTAGTTCTTTGGCTGCCAACTTGGTTCTGGGGGGGTCTGTGCTCTTCACACTGTGTTGAATGCTCTCCAATATTCAATGGGATTTCATTTCTCTCAGTAGCAGTTCACATAGTGTAGCTCAGCTTCTGGGCTCAGCCTCATTCCCTGCCAGAGAGGTTGTGTCCTGAAGAAACCAGCCAACTGCGAACTGCATGTGGGGCTGATATCACTGCAACCAATCTTGGCCCCATGCATGGGAGAAACGAGGCTTGGCAGAGCACTGTGCTCTGCTCCACTGTTCCGCTCCCGCCTGCAATGTGCTCCTGTGGGGCTGCACCAGGGACCCACTCCCACTCCATGTTGGTTCTGGAGCACCCCCATGCCCGTCCCTGGTCCCCACTGCAGCCCTTTAACTGATGAAGTGCATGCAGGCCACGTGTGAGCCCCCAGAGCTCTTCAACAGTGTCCATGCACAAGCCAGGGGAGGCCCTTTTGGGGAAGGACTGGAGGCTGGCCTGCAACATTTGGGCACTGCCTGGTCCTGGTGCTCAGGCTCCGAAGCAGTGCAGGAAGATGCTGCTGGGAGGTGCTGTGCAAACCTCTGCCTGCAGCCTGGAGGGGAGGAGGAAGAGGTAACTGGGGAAGGCTGATCCCAGCTCAGAGGTGGCAGCTTCCTTCCTGTCTTCAAGAGCAGTTGTTTTGCACTGAGAGCTTCAGGGCAGGTCTGGGAAGGAGCTGTCATTCTCCTCCAGCCCAGTGCCATGGCTCTGGAAGGGCACTGGGTGGGTGAGGTAACACCCAGCTCTTCAGGGAGGTTTTCCTCATCAGAACTCCTCCATGCCGAGAGAGCAGAGATGCCTCCAGGTGCTGGGCATGGTGAGGGGAGCACGTAGCTGGCCCTAGTCCTGCATGGTGGTGGAGGTCAGGACACAGGATGAAGCCCAGTCAGGGGAATGGCTCCAGCCCACCGTTGCTTGCCTGTGCCCCTGTGCCTCTTCCATGATCTGCAGCAATGGCATTACTGAGGGAAAACCAAGAGAGGAGTCCACATGGTCTCTGGATGACCCTGTTTTAACCCTTAGAGATGACCGAGCGTGGTCTGGGTCTCCTCTCTATAGGGCAGAGCAAGCCCAGTTCTGCTGCCTCCACTTGCTCTTCCCCTGCTCCAGGTCTTCATTGGGAATCTGAGCCTTTCGATAGCTACAGCCCATCTGCCAAGCCTGGAAACTGCTCTGACAGCCTCTCCGCTGCACCTGTATGCCACCGACAGCAATAAAACAGCTGATAGGAGACAGGGTTTGAGAACTGCCATGCAGGGGGAGCCCTGTGCTGCCTCCACTGGGGCCTGCAGGAGGGTGGGATGCTCAGAGGCCTGGTCAGGAGTGGAGGACATGCAGGGTCAGGGTCTGAGTTTGGATGTGGTGCATCTGCAGCTGCTCCCGACTGTGGTGGTGTAACTCACGGCTGGGAAAATCCCTGTTACAGTTGGATCGAGAGGATTAAGAAAGGGAATGGTAATGGGCCAAGGCACATCATTTCTCTCCTGAACTTAAAGTATGCATTGAGCTAAGCAGCACTCAGTATGGGAAGCAGTTGAAAGCAGCTGACAGGTGAGGAAACGGAAAGCCTTCCAACTTAATGTGTGAGACAGCGTGCCAGTTTCCACCTCCCGCTGCCCGTGGTGCCCCTGGACAGGCCTTGCCCTGCATCCCGGAGGGCAGAAGGCAGCAGTGAGCAGCAGCCAGAGCCTGGATACTGAGTGCTGGCTGCGGGACCCTTCCTCAGGGCACCACTACTTCCCCTCTGAAATGTCTGTTCACCTACCAGTGTGGGATCTCACGCATGTGTAAGCAGCTTGCTGCTACGAGACGCTGCCTCTGACCACAAATTGCAAGTATTTAGGCAGTCAAATTCGTTTCCGTTCCCATGCTGCTGTTGCAGATAGCTTGGTGCAGGTCAGAAGGCACAGTGCCGTGATGTGCAGAGCCCGGTGACTTGGCGTTCTGTTCTCGTTGGGAGGGCTGATAGCCCATGCAGAGGTGTGGGGAAAATAGAGCAAATCTGAGAGCAGAAAATGCAGTCTGGCCTCTGACACACCGAGGCCTCACCCCGCAGCTTCATCTCACAACTGTTACCTATGATTAAGAGTCCGTATCAATCTCAGCATCATGAAAGTCACACAGGCCGTGAAATCCCCACCTTCAATGTTGAAATACAGCATTTGATGCATTTTTGTTTGAAATGCGTAAAATCTGAGTTAGGGATGCCACGGGGAGTGCTGTGGGCCCCATCAGGCAGAAGCAAGCCTGTCACTTCTCCCCCTGTATTCACCACCATGTGTAATGTTTTCTCCCCAGCTCATCCATGACAAGCGGTTAAAATCGGAGGGATGTTTGCCACAGCCAGCCTGTGAAATCAGCCTCCTCTCTAGGAATGAGAGGCCTCTGTAGTTGTGAGCCAGGGCTGCCCTGCCTGCTGCAGGTTCCCTGCTGGAGAGCAGCACCCCGGAGCTGGGGGATGGGACGGTGCAGCAGGGGTGGGTGATGGAACAAGGACGATGGAGGCGAGCACTGGAACAGGGTGGTGGGACAAGGTAATGGGAAGGGTGATGAAGCTAGGTGATTGGACAGGGAGTGGGGCGGCTGGTGGGAGCTGGGTGATGGAGCAGCGTGTCAGGGTTTGCCTATGCACAGAATAACAGAATTGTAAGGGTTGGAAGGGACCTCTGGAGATCATCTGTCCTCCTGCTCTAGGCTCAGGTTACTCAGGAGAGTGTCCAGGCGGGTTCTGAGTATGTCCAGAGGAGATTCCACCAGCTCTCTGGGCAGTTTGTTCCAGGGCTCTGCCACCAATAAAGCATGAAAGTTTTTCCTCATGTTCGTATGGAACTTCCTGTGTTCCAGTTTGTACCCATCACCTCTTGTCCTGCTGCTGAGCACTGCTCAGCAGGGCCTGGCCCCATCCACTTGACTCCTGTCCATGAGATACTTAGAAGCATTGATCATTGATCATTGATCAGATCCCTCTCCCCTTCCCTCCTGCAGCTCAACAGCCCCAGGGCTCTCAGCCTTTCCCCATCAGGAGGTGCTCCAGGCCCCCACCACCTCTGCACCCTGCGCTGGGCTCTGTGCAGCAGTTCTGTCTGCCTGGAGCTGGGGAGCCCAGCACTGGGCACAATATTGCAGCTTCCACCATGCAAGAGAGATAGAAAAGCAGAGTGAAAATAAGAGGCTGCAGCAGTCTGACCACTTCTCTGTTTACCTGGCACTTGCATGCTTGGTGGAAAGGAGTTTTAGCAGCTCTGTCATGAGCAGCACAGGCCATAAAGCCACTCTCTGGATGAGAGTCTCTGCTGGCAAGTATGAAGTGGTTTAGCAGCCAGACAGCCCCAGGGATGTCCCTGCTCGTTCCATCCATCCCGTGGGATTCCTACGTGCACCTGCAGCTGAGGGGGAAGCAGTGAAGTCCACTCTGCCATGCCAGAGGAGCAGCTTGTCACTGCAGCAGGGCTCAGAGTGTGCCCAGGGTTCCGTACAGCTCCCCCCTGTGCAGTTAGTGTCACTAACTCGCTGATCGATAACTCTCTGGGGTGTGTTTTCCCGTTCCTGTCCACGTTTGTCCCAAGCTTGGCTCTCCCTTTGATATTTCCCACTTATGGAGCAAAGATTGGGGTTTGTCCCAAAAAGGGGCCTGCCGGGGAGGCCGGAGCAGCTCCTCGCTGAGCGCGGTGGCCTGGCAGCGTTTGTTTGTGCGAGGTAGAGTTCTCACGCTCTAAATATACAGTCTGTGATAAGGGAAGGGAAAGAGCCCAGCATGGAAATATTCCTTCTGTAAGAGAAATAATTTGCTGCTGCTAAAAATATATGTTCATATTATTCCTGCCTTGGTCTCCAGCTTGATGGGAGAGAGTGCACGCAGGCTGCCCTCAGGGGACCCGGCTCCGCTGCAAATACCCAGCGCTGAGCGGGGCTGTGCGTCCGCTGGGGCTGTAGGATCACGGGGGGGCGAGGGCTCAGCATCTTCACCCTGGTTTATCATCCCCGTCTCTTTCTCAGGGCAGTAAAACCTCAGTACGGGGTTACCCTGGAGGTCAAAGGCAGTAACCTCTAAGCAGGTGCTGACAGTGGGAAAGGAAAGTGATCCGTGGAGTTCCCAGAGCCCATGCGCACAGAGGCAGGAATGGCTTTGTTGGAGGGCCGCAGGCTCGGAGCGGTGGGATATGTGTAATCCCTTCCTGTCTCATCTGCAAGCATCCCGGGCCTGCTGCTTCCTTCCCCAGCTGCCACTCCGGGACCCCCGTTCCCACCCGCAGTCCTTCCGCGCCCCGTGAGCGAACGCAGCGGACGCCCTGGGGGGCAGCGCCGGATTTCCCAGGGACTGCCCCAGCCGGGGACAAAGCCAGCCCGACGGAGCCCTGCCCGCTGCTTTTCCACTGCTCTCTGATATGCAATGGGAAGCAAGTCGTGTGTGCTACTAATGCAGGAGCCCACATCCGCGGCTGGCTGGAAGGGGCTGTGTCACTCTGACAGCTGTGCTCCACACTCTGAGACCCCGGCCCTGTCCAGACCCTTCTCTGCCCCCACCACCCCTGCACACAACCCCTGAGGTTCTTATTATCAGGTGAAATCCTAAACCATGGCCTGGAGAATGAGCGTCGCAAGGCCCCCAGTAGCCCCGTGCCACAGGGACATGAGTTGCCCTGGGGGGCCCAGGAGGTGAGGTCCTCCTGCACATCTGTCCCTGAGCAGCACAGGGCCAGGAGAGCAGAAATCCCAATGAAACCTTGGGCATTGTCTTGCAGGTCTGTCTCCAGAGCCTGGCAGGTGGGCCCAGCCCCTGCTGGAGCAGCAGTGCAGGTGGTATCTCCCATCCTGGGGTCATGCTCAGGGGGCTGAGCTTCTGAGGAGCTGCCAGCAAAGGCTGATCATGAACCCAGCAGGCCTCTGCAAGGCTCTTCATTCAATGCCTTGGCATTGCTTTTTCATTCTCAGATAACTCCTTTGGGGTGGGTGAGCTACCCCCTGTATGGGGACTGCTGAATCACAGCCTGAACCTCTGATTGACCACCTGAGGCGAGCAATAAGTCAGCCCTGGGAGCACAGGTGAAGGCAATTCTGCTGTGCTACCAGAAGGGGTGGAGCTCGGCTGCAGCTCTCCTAGACCCCATTTAAGAGCTGACTACCCCTGGGGAAGAATCTCTTAAGGAGCTTGCCCCTTGTGGAGACTTTCAGTGAGCCCAGGATACAGGTACGCTTCATCCATTCTTCTCTAACATAGTAACTTGTTTAGCCTAACTTTTCTGTGTATTTCCTAATTGTAACGTTGGTATACGTTGATTGCACAGCCCCCTGAGCATCTCCTGATGATTGTTTGTGAAATTGCATTTGTTTCCAGCTAGGTGTTGAGAGATTACAGCGTAAGTTCAGTTCAGGATTCAACAACTGGACTGCTTGGTAGGGAAAGCATCACTGCAAAAGCTGAAATACACCTTTTTTTTGTATACATTCTAGGTCAGACACCTGTATCATGCTTATTTTAATAAGGTAATGAGTAAGGTGAGATCTCACATCCATCCTGGTGCTGGGAGAGGAATGCGTGCACCAGGCAGGCCTGGCAGGGTGGGGAGCTGCTGCAGGAAGAAAGGGAAAAGCTGCCTCCTTGCTCTTCCTGCCTTGGCCCCTGTCCCATTTCAATGGCTGGGAAAGGCAGGGTTCAGCTGGCCCAAGGTTGTGTCTTTCTGCTGCCTGGCCCCAGGCCAGCGTGCGTGAGAGCCGCAGGACGTAGCCCAGCACTGTGTCGCACAGCATCGCGGCCCAGCACCGTGCCAACCCTGTGCCTTGCCACACCAGGTGCTGAGTTCTGCCCTGCCAGGAGTCCAGCTGTGATGGGGTGTGGGGAGACAGCCTGGTTTGTCAAGGAGGCAAAAAGGGAGGCTGGGGCCTCTGCTCAGCCCATGGTTTGGGCAGCAAAATGGTGAGGGCCTGAATAGTTCATGTCCTTGAGCCCAGGCAGTACTTGCCTGTTGGATGCTTTGGCTTGAAGCAGTGTTTCTACCTTGGTAAGAAGTTGGAGCAAAATCAGATCAGCTGCTGCACTGGCAAGGCAGGGTAGCAGCAGTGCCATGTCTTATTTAGGGTTGGTTGGTAACTGCTTTAATGTAGCTTTGTACACAGGGAAGATGGAGCAGTTCTTAACGTGTGCAGAATTATTGATCAGTGGCTGCTTGTCAGGCTCACCCTGCTCTGTGGCCATGCGTTGTGCTGTGAATGTCACTGCTGGGGGCTGAGGTGCTGCAGGACTTCTCTCTTTTCCTGCAGTGGTAAAAGGTGAGCGTCTGTCCTTTGAATGGAGCTGGATTTGGAACGGAGCAGGGGACAAGCACATCAAGTGCTTGGATGGATTTTTGTTTTCGTTGTTGCTTGCTTTCCTGCCTCTCCTCCCCTGCTAAGTGAGCTGGGTGCCCACAGAGTGGCCATGCCCTGGGCATGCAGCAGTGATGGGGCTGTGCTGCAGCAAAACCTGGCTTTGTGGTAACTTCACAGCCTGGAAATGGGGAGGAGAAACATTGTGTGACATGTCCAGGGTGACAGGAGAAGCTGCCAGGCTTGGTCTTCTGAGCCCTGATGCAGTATCTGAGTCTCATGGTTTGGCTGAGGGCTCTGCCTCTTGTCCTGGCAGCATGCAGTGAGAAGCCAGGGCTGTTCCCAGTGCAACTCATGGCGCACAGCAGCGTGCTGCTGTTGCCTTCACTGCATGTGGGTTTGAACCTAGAGCTGTGTCTCAGTTGCTCAACATGTCCCTCCTCCTGCCAGCTCCTCAGCATCACCTGGGTGTGACACTCCATGGCATCGCAGAGCAGCCTGTGGTGCAAAACTCAGGCAGCAGAAGCCAGTGGAGCAGGACACTGCAGGGCTGGGATGCTGGGGCTCACTTGCCCACCAGTAACCTTGCCCACCTTGCTGCAACCCAGGTAGGGCAGGGTTAATGTGGGGAGCGTCCCTCTGCAGTGGGCTTTTTGTCTGCTGCAATCCAGCTCGTTTCCTGGTGGAGCGCTTTGCGTCCGGTCATTAGGGCTGCTTGGCAGCTGAGCAGAGAGGAAGGCTGGAAGTAAACACAGGCACTCTTGGATCAGTAGCTGGGAAAGCCAGTGAGAAGCTGCATGGGATTGCCGTCTCCAGAGCCTCCTTGCTTCCTCACCTTGCAGACAAATGGCTTCCTGCAGGCACGGTGCTCAGCTCCACAGCCACCAACCCAACCCCAGCTCTGCCTCTTGTGGGGCTTCCAGTGAGGTGAATGCATTGGGGCTGGAGGGGTCAGTGGGCTTTGTGTGCCAGCTCCACGTGGCCCCATGGAAAATCCCAGGCTGTATTAACTTAAAAATAAGATGGATTTGCCTTGGGTCTGTTGTTCTCACCATCCTGCCCTCAATGCAGAGCTGGGGCAGAGGGACCTGCTGCCTTGGCCTATCTTCATGGTGTCTCCTCACTCTCGGGCTGTTCACCCTGGGCATACGGTTGCCCTGTGTCAGGATGGCAGTGCCATTTGGGGCTGCTAAATTCCTAATTTCTGAGCTTTCACTTTTCTCCTCTGAACCAGGCCTGGGTTTTCTGAATGAGAGAAATACGTTTCTAGATCCCTGGGGTCAGATAGGAAGACATCATCTTTCTGAACAGCGTAAGGCTGAGTCATAATAGGACGTGACTCTCCCATGGCTGGTTCAGCAGTGAGAGCAGGACTCCATCCTCGAGTGCTCGGTCTGGGACAGCAGCAGCTCAGCTGTCCATGCAGGAGTGTTCACGTTTGGCTTGAACAGATGATGGTCACAGTGCTGTGCACTTCCCTGCGGCCCCTTCACCTCTTCCACGTTTTCCTCTTTCCTGATTACTAATGAAAAGCAGTTTCTCTCGTGACTTCTCCTTGGTTTGGGGGCATATATAAGCACACAAACTCCAGGGTTGACAGGAGGTCAAAGATTTTCTTCTGTAAATGAGACAGCTATAGGAATGGCCAACACAGACAACAAGAGGTTGTTTGAGTCCACTGCACTGAGCACGTCTGCCAGAAGGATTTCCCAAATAATGAAAGCATTTGCCTCTTTCTGCAAAAAAAAAAAAAAAAGAGGTTTTAGGCTTTTCTCTATCACTCTGTTTTGAGTGGTGTACCCTGTGTTTGGCTCCATCCCATGGAGATACAGCTGAGATTCAGCGTCTCTGCTCTGTGCGGAGGAGTGCACCCACCTGGGCAGTCCAACAGAAATACCCTTCGTTCCTCATGGAGGCACAGAAGAAGGCAGCTCTTTCCTCAGCCTGAACCTTCCACCACAAGACCAGCAATAGCAACATGTGCTGGGCTGGAGGGCACTGGGCTCCAACTCGCAGCATCCTCCATGCCTCACGTTTGTTCTGAAGCCTCTCAGTAGCTGTGAATGGGAATCCATCATGACTTCACTGGTCTGCAATGCGGTCGCTGGCGGCCTTGCAAACGATGGCCTTCATCCTGGTGGTGAGTCTGACTGAGATTCCCACTGGGGCCTCATCTGAATTTGATGTCTCAGTGCAGAAGGGCAGTTGGCTGATTCCATGTTCCCACTGTCTCAGCTCTTCTCTGCTTTTTGTGTCTGTGAACTTTCCTGGATGTTCCCTGGAAGGAGAGCTCAACCTGCCATTTTCCCGTTTCCTTAATGTCACTGCTCTTTCAGGCATCTGCAAGGTGCAAGGAAGAACCAGGTCACATTCTTGTGAGAGCATCCTGGCAGCCTGGAAGTGGAGGGGCTGCCCTCACCTGAGCGCCTGCAGGACTGTCCTGATGGCCCCAATATTGGCTGTGGGTGTCACACAGCGCCCTGGGCTCTTGAGAAAGTCCCATCCTGCCCAGTGATGTGCTGGTGTAGAGTGCTGCACCTCCATTGCCATTCATGGTGGGGCTGGGCTTGGTCTGACTGTCCTGCTGAGCACTTTGCTCATGCTAGCAGGACTAAAGATTTGGGCTTTGCTATTGGTGTGTGCTGTCAGCTGCCCTGTAAGTATCTCCTTGTCCTTCAGGAGCACCCATGTGTCTGAGAGTCCCCCTTCAGATAGATGCCCTGGAGGGGGCAGTGGTGTCCACCCTGACCGTAACCTGAGCACTGTGTTCCCTTCCCATGGTCCAACACTCAGCATCCTTATTTCAGTCAGCCCTTTCTTCCCGATGTTTCTCCTCCAATTTGGGTACTGAGGGTTCTCTCTCAGCTGAGCTCTGCACGTTGGTGAGCAGTTCTTCCCTTTGGGTTCCCACTGCATGGCACAGTCTGTGGGGAGCAGCCGAGCTCTGGTTCCCCAGCTCTGTCCCAAGGCTGAGTCTATCTGCTGGTGAAGCTAGGGAACCCACGGCACATGGAAGTGACTCCCGAGGTGCCATGGATACAGTCTGTGTCTCTTGGTTGTCCCAACCATTAGAGCCAAGCTGTTTAGTCAGTGCGTGACCTTTCCTGCTTTGTATAAACATCACCGTGATTATAATGTATCACCAGGCGCCGTAATTCCCTCAACACGCGTCCGACATCTCCTCAGTGCTGCAGAGCAGCTGAGGAATCTGGTTCTGCTTTTCTTCCCAGTGCCAGGACAGCCCAGAGGCCACGGGACTTTGTGAACAGAGGAGTTCAGCTTCCTGCAGCTGTAGGGTGAGCTTCAGGCTAAGGCATGAGGTAGACCCAGGAGCAGCCTCCATCCAAACGCCGTGAGTCCCTCGGCTGCTTTGGAGGTTTTGCTGCAGTTTCTCCATCTGGGAGCCCTTCCTGGCATCCCTGTGCATGTTGCAGAGGATGTTGCTCTGACTGCAGGTCAGTACAGATGGTGCAAGGCCACACACATGCTCCAGTGCTCAGCTCTTCTATATCTGGGTGCAGAGGTCTGTGTTGGACTGGCTCTGTTCACGTTCCTGTTCAAACAGAGGTGGGCAGAGCGGTACTTGCTCATGCTGCGAGGGCTGGCAGTGCCCCAGGACCTCAGGCTGCTGGGATGTGTGCCTGCCTCAGGGGATGAGCCGGCAGGAAGTGCAGTCCCTCCAGCATTCGTCTTCATGCCCTGCTCCTGGGGCTTGGTGCCCATCCTGCAGCCCGACACCACCTTCCCTGTGGATGATGACCATTGAGGCTGCCAGGACCTTGTGGTCACCTGGCATGAAGGTGTTCCAGCGCTGCTGTGAGCGGAGATTGTTGTGTGTGCAGTGGGGGATGGAGAACCAGCTTTCTGTCTTCACTGACTTTGTAAATAGAAGGAAGTAGGAGAGACTTGAAATCTCTGATTATCTTCCAAGGGGACTCCCATCCCCTCCAAGGCATGTCTCAATGTCCCAGCCAAGGCTGGAGCCCTTCCAAGAACTGCAGTGTTTCTCGTTCTCTTCTGAAGAGCTTTGCTCCTCTCAGTACAAACCCTGTAAGGTGACAGTGCCCCAGGGCTGCAGGAGCAGCCTGCAGGCAGGGCATGCAGCTGACAAGCAGGCTCCTGTGTCTCCTCCTGCCGCAGGGCAGACAGAGCACCTGTCAGCAGGCTCCATGCAGGGCTGCAGAGTTGGAATCCTGCTCCTGGGGTTTGCATGTCTGTGAGCTGGTGTGCAGCAGGACTGCAGTGCGTGGTCCTCCTTCCTGCAGCAAGGTGTGCTTATGTAGAGCTGTTTCACAAGGCAACTTCCTAGTGCTTCCCTCCTCCCACCTACCTCTCTCCTCCAATTTTGTGGATGTTTGTGGGTTTACACTGAAGGCACTCTGCTGCATAGCTCAGTAGAGCCATGAATGGCTTTGGAGAGCTTCTGAAAGGAGAGATCTGAAAATAAAAGCTGTCATGAACAAGCTCTGCATGATTCCAAGAATTTCCCCTGGCCCCTCAGGCTGCGGTGAGTGCAAACACCTGTCCACATCGCTCCTCTCATGCCTGGTGTGGGCCTGGCTGGGCAGCAGGGCACAAAGCTGGGGTAAGCAATGCAATTCAGGTGTTGCTCCTGGATATCCTCACCCAGCAGGTCCATGGCAGGGTTAACCACCCCATCCCCTGGCCGAATGCAAACAGGATGGCCCCTGGCCTTGCAGCCAGGAAGACTGTGAGTCAACAGCAGCTCCCTCCTGCTGATAGAAAGCCCTACTGGCTTCCCACAGGGCTGGGGGCTGCAGGGCTGAAAGTAAGGCTGAACACAACCTTGCCAAGGTTATTAAAGGAAGTGGCAAATGGTGGATTGTGCAACTCTTGGAAAGCGTCCAGCCATATAAATGGGAAGGGAAGCCGGAAAGAAGAAGTGGGGCTGGTATGTGCTGAGGATGGGATGGAGATGAAAGGTGATCTAAGTATAGTCCTGAAACAAAACGAGCACTTTGCCCTGGTTTTTAGTAGTGATGGAGATGTTGGCTGGAAGGAGATGACTCATGTGCTTGAGGATGGGAAACACCAGAACCAAAATGGAAGCAACGTTAGAGAGTCCTCCGTGCAGGCAGGTAGGACCAGCCAGCTTCTCCAGAAATGGGAAAGCACCAGCACAAAGCTGGAGTCATGGAAGAAGGGTCTGCAATAAATCTGTCAAACCACAGGGGCTGATGGTTTGGCTGGAGAACAGCAAATAGAGGTCAATTTATTGGGGCAGGGAGAATGTGCACTCGGCACGTAGGAGTCTGTTAGTCTGAGTCTTTTAGTATGCAAAGCTTTAGAAAGAACATTAAAGTAGAGAATAATTGAGAACATGGAAAATGGATGAGATATGGATTTTTTGAAAGTGAGTGGTGCCAGGGTAGATTTAAAAAAAAAAAAAACACCTGATCTTCTTGACAGAGCAGATGGGATCTGCCCAGGTCGTCTGGGCTTCAGCACAGGAGCAAGAAGGTGCTGGGCTGTGAGGTGCTGGGGGGGTTCTCAAAAATCAGCTGTGGAAATGTTTCATATTTTTCCCAAATAGCTTTGGCACAAGCCATAGGAATCACTAATGAAGTTTGGTAATTACCCATAATTGGGGATCATCATCAAAACAAAGGAGTTGGGGGAAATTGCACGTAAAGAGCCGGATGCCCTTCAGGATGAGAGAAATACTCCAGTCTAAAGCATCCCTCCTGGGTTTTCGCTCTTTCCACCACTTCCATAGTCCTGTTGTTTTTGTGCCGTTGGCTGTGGAGTCCCTTCCGGGTCCTGGCGCTGGCGGAGCGTGACAAGGAAGCGGTTTGAGTGCAGCCCTGTATTTTTTCTAATAACCCCATGGAATGGTATTTTGCCTTGTAACACAGAAGGTGGTAGAATGGGAAGAAAATAAACCTGTTACAAAGTCTGAGCTCGCTTAATACTCAGGCAGCGCTGGGGGGTGACTGGTGAGTGTTCCTGAGATTGTGAGCAAATGACTGAGATGGGAACCCACCAGGAAGCAGAGCTCATCTTGCTGGTGGTGCTCCCATCTGCACGAAGCTTTTACAAAATTTGGTGGTTATTCCTTGTAAACACAAGGCGGCTTCGGCACCGCTTGGATCATCTCCTATCTCAGGTGCTGGCAGGAAGCCTCCGGCCCTCCCCTGTGCGGCGCTGGGAACGCGGCCCATTCACCACCAGCTCCGGCAAAGTGTTTTTTCAATCCATGCCTGTTTAAGCAGCGTGGTATCAAGGGGATAATTGCTCTTTGGAATTGATCCCAGAAGAAAATCTTTCAGTTCTTTCTTATCAGGTCCTTTTTTGCAGGGTAAGATGCCCACAAGACTTATCTCCCTCTTTGGCGCTGGCCTCTAATTACTATTTAAACAGCTCATTAGAAAACTTTCAATTAAGTGCTGTCATGGAAGTTGGAGATCAGCTCAGGATCAAACTGTGGTGCAGCACTGCCCTCAGGGCACACCTGGGGGACTGAGCCCACCTCCTCTGCCTGTCCGTGCACACCCAGAGCGCGCTGGGACAGGGCTGTGTGCTGAGCCCGCTGCTGTGCTGCGCACCGCGGCAGCTGGTGTGAGTGAGAAATACGGGACACGAATCGACTCACGGGTGAGGGTCTGTGCTCGGGGTGAGGGCTGGAGCTGGGGGTTGGGGTTAGGGTTGAGGTTAGTTTTTCCATCAAAAATCCCAGTTTAGGTTAGGGTTAGGATTAGGGGTGGGGTTATGGTTAGAATCTCTGTCAGTACCCCTATTAGGGTTAACGCTGGGGTTAGGCTTAGAGTCTGCTCTGGCTCTGCACGCACTGAGAGCGCTTAGCGCAGCACGGAATCCCCCGGCAACGCTCCTGTGCTGCGGACGGAGCAGCCGCTCTGTGTCCTGGCTCCCGGACAGCTCTGGCCCCAGAGGAGCCACTTCTTGGCATTCATCTCTTACTGGGTTTTTCATCAGGAAAACCGCAAATGTTTAATAAATATCACTGTGAAAAGCATGCCAGGCAGCACCCAGCAAAGTGTGCATGTGTGCCCTTTGGGCTGGCGTGCACGCTTCGTGAAAGTGGGCCCTGTAAATATTTTCTTGACATTTAGGAAGTTTGGAGGGGTGCTTATTACGTTACTGCCAACTTGAGGATCGTGGCATGAGGAGTGCAGGAGGCATGCAGGCAGCCTCAGAACAGTGCGGCTCAGGGCTCACTGGTTTGCTTTAGAGAGCTGTGGAAGTGGGGTCAGGGTGCTCCTCGCTCCCTTTGGGTATTTATAAGCATTGGTCGTAGAATCATAGAATGACCTGTGTTGAAAAGGACCACAGAGATCATCCGGTTTCAACCCCCCTGCTATGTGCACAGTCACCAACCACCAGACCCGGCTGCCCAGAGCCACATCCAGCCTGGCCTCGAATGCCTCCAGGGATGGTCAGATTCCTTCTCCCCTTCCCTCCTGCAGCTGAACAGCCCTGGGGCTCTTAGCCTTTCCCCATCAGGAAAGCGCTGGGCTCTGTGCAGCAGTTCTGTCTGCCTGGAGCTGGGGAGCCCAGCACTGCAAACAGTGCTCCAGCTGTGCCCTCCCCAGGGCAGAGCAGAGGGGGTGCGTCACCTTCCTTGCCCTGCTGGTCATGCTTTTTGCAATGCATCCTGGGGTCCCGTTTGCATTCGTGGCCACCTGGGCATGCTGCTGCCTCTTGGCCAACCATTGGCCAACCACTGGTCAGCCACAGCTCCCAGGTTCTTCTCCTGCAGGTCCTTCCCTTTCAGCACATTCCAGTGAGTGGAAACACTTGTGGAGCCGGCAGCTTTGTGAAACTCTAGTCTTTATCTTTTGCTTATCAATATTAATGTTTTCTTTCTATTTTAAGGATGAGGACAGTGGAGTCCTCCCCAGCACACAGGGCTGTAGGGCACTGCGTGCAGCAGCCCTTAGCTCTTTCTCCTCTTCTGCCGTGTGTCCCTTGTACTTATTCCATGTGGTTTCTTTTTCTCTCTCTGCATCCCTGCTGCAGGTTTCCTTACTTGCAGGGTGACAGTCCCCAGGGCAGGAGTGGTCCCTGGCAGCCCCCATGGAGGGCCGGGCAGTGCTTTGTTGTGCAGAAGAGGCTTTCAAAGCAGCCACTGCTCTGTGCTCTGTGAAACACTTTTTGCCCAGAATGGTATCCTAACAACAAGCCAGGTGACCAAATCCTTTCCAATGTCTCATTTGTTCAAGGAAAAGTATATGTTTCTTAATCAAAATATTTTGAACAGGAAGAATAACTTCTTTTATAAAGAATCAGACCATAGTTTCCCCAGCATCCGAGTGCTGAGCAGCGCAGTGCCCTGGGACTGCTCAGGAGCTGCAACAGCACCGGGAGTTCCTCAGCTCTGCTCACTTGGAAACCCCCTCCCGAGGGCGGCTGTTCCCGTAGGGGTGTCAGTGTGTGGATTCTGGTCCGTGTGCCCGCAGCAGCAGTGGGAGCGCAGAGCTGCGGCTCCTGTCCCATTGAGCTTTTCTCTGTTATTCTTGGGGAAGCTGCATTGGGGTCAGCCTGGCCGGGGAAAGGAGGGCCGGGGCCATGGAAAACTCGGACCCCAGCGCCACCTCCTATTATATAGATATAAATGGAATGGAAAATTATTTCGGATAGAAGTGCACTGCCCTCTGAGAAATGTTCTCACAGAACCGCCTCCGAGAGCGCCTGAACTCCACATCCCAGCGTGGGGCTGTGCTGGGGGGGCTCCTGCAGGCAGAGGGGTGCGCAGGGCGCATCCGGCTCCACTCGAGTTCCTTCGACACATGGCAGCAGGCGGTGCAGAGCACAGGGGCTGGGATGCGTGCGGCCGTTCCCCGTCCATTCCCAGCTCGTCGCTTCTGGGCTGGGCTGTGCTGTGCTGTGCTCGCTGCTGGATGCAGAGGGAGAGCAGAGCTGGGCTGTGCTGCTGCAGCCCTGCGGGGCTGGGACTCTCCCCATTGTGCGGCCCAGGCCCTGTCTCTCCTGCTGCCTCCCAGCACCTCCTAAAGCCAGAGGGTTCTTTCTTGCCATTCCCATTTAGGTGCCGACATCCAGCCATAACCGCACACCTGCACCTGTGTGGCCCTGTAATTGTGGGCTGGACTGCAGGATGTGAGCAGGAACGAAAGTCAGCCAGTTCACACAAGCACACACGCAGGGAGGCAACTGGGCAGATATTTCATTTGCTTTTTGAGGAACCATTCTGAAACAGCTGCTTAAGGACTTCATCAAGGGCAGAAGTCAAATCTCAGCAGTCAATTCATGCAAAGCTCTGTGGCGAAACACTGAGTCCTAATTTGGTACCCAGAACGAGATTGGCTTGGTCATTAAAAAATCCACTTGTAAGTACCCAGAAATCAATGCTGTGGTAGAAACCAGGCATTCGAGGCTGGCCAAGAGCGAATGTCTGTTTCTTAGTGCCCTAAGAGCCCTGCTGGGTAAGGGGAGGAAAAGGCAGAAAAGCTGGCACTCCGGGTACTGCGGTGACCAGTCGGTTTGTGTGTCTCATTTCAGTTCTGAAGAGGAGCTGATCTGCAGGCCAGGACTGCTCCCCACCTGAATTCATAGAGAGACTCCTGAGCTCCCTACAGGGCAGAGGCAGAGAGCGTTGCGTCCTGAAGCTGTTTGGTTTTGTGTTTACTTCCATTTATGTAATTGTTATTGAATTTTGTGTTAATAATAAAATTGATCTGGTTATGCTCAGTGCAGGGGCAACGAGAGTCTCCTGCTGCCCCTCTTCACTCATCCAGCACAGCACTCTGCAGGCAGAACACGCAGAGTGGGTGATTTAAGCCAAGTTCTTTGGGAAATAGAGCTGCAGCCTTAGGAAAGCCAGTAAGGAGATGCAGATAAGTTGGGCAAGCAAACTGCAAGGTGAGGTTTTGGAAGGCAGGAGCTCCCAGTCAGAGTACTGGCACCTGAACAAACAGCCTGAAAAAGCAGCCCCCATGGAGAGACAGAATAGGGAGGTAGGGATGTTGCTCAAAAATAAATGGGATCTGACCCCCGCCCCCAACCCACGGAGCACATGGCAAAAATGCAGTCCGTTCTGACAAGGAGACTTCATCCACGCATGGAGGAGGCTGCATGCCCCAAGGTAACGGCTGCTCTGCTCCCTGGGCTTGTTGTGCTGTCGGCTCGTCTTTGCTATGGTCACCTCGGGGGCAGGTAGTGCATCTTCCAGCTGGGTTTTGCTCCGTGGCTGCAGGTTTCTGTAGGGAATGCTCAGCAGCATTCAGCTGCTGCCTGTGGGCTTCAGGATGTTGGGATCAGCATCAGGAGGTGGGAACCTCCATCCTACATGGGAATACCGGACACGGTCCCGCTTGGCACGCTTCCTGTGGGCTCGTGGCCCACGTTGCTCAAGGAAAGTCGGAGCACGGAATAAATGGCGCGGTCGCTGGGGGGGCGGCTGCATGGGGGCGGCTTCTGGCTCTGCGGGAGAGATGCGAGGCGCGGTGCTGGGGCAGGCGGCTGTCCCCACGTGCAGGCTGGGTGCCAGCGGCGGCACGCTGTGGCAACGCCCCGCCCTCTTCCCGTGCCTCCTTGTGCAGCGGCGGGCTGGCGGCCGGGCTCACCAGCGATGCTGGGAGTGCTTTTTTTCCCAGGCAGATTACGTCGCTGTTTTAGCTTCATTCCCCCCAACGCACCCCCCCTTCCTCTGTTATTTTGGTGCCTTTCCCCAAGGGAAACAAAGTTAGCTCAAATGCTGTTCCCACCAGAAGGGCAAAAACTGCCCCCCCCCCCCCCCCCCTCTTTTTCCTTCCTCTTTTGGGTTCATGGTAATGCGTCCCATGACAAAACAAACACAAATCCATGCACAAAGTGCTTTGCCTTTCTCGTTAAAGGGAGAGTCCTTCTCCAAGGCTGGTGCCTGGGGCCAAGCTGCCATCGTTCAGAGGTACCCCTCTGATGGAAGGGCAAAGCTGACTCTATCTGTGGAGGAAGCAGCCCAGGCCAAAACATGATGTCTGGTGGGAGGAAATAGGTCTTGCAGATGGGCAGTGTCTTAGAATCACAGCATGGTTGGGTTGGAAGGGACCTTACAGCCCCCAGCCCCACCCCTGCCAGGGGCTGCTTCACCCCCCTAGCTCAGGATGCCCAGCGCCCATCCATAGACTTGAGCAACTCCAGAACTGGAGCACCCACAGCTCTGGGCAGCCTGGAGCTGAGCATGGATGTGAGCATTGGTTATGAGTATGGAGGTGGTTTTGAGGGGGGATCAGTGGTGTGGCCAGAACAGCTGGGCTGGAGGTCTTCTGGCCTCATTTCAGCCATTCTTGGTGGAGAAGTCTCCATGAGAATGGGTTGCTTGTGCTTGTCTGTAACCCAGAGGGAGAAAAGGCCCATCCCTGGTGCCCCAGACCTGGAGTATTCTGTGACCTGTTATGGTTTGGGCTGTGGGTGATTCTGTGTGGAAGCACAAGTTGAACTCTGTGGTCCTCATGGGTCCCTTCCATTTGGAAGTGTCCTGTGATTCTGTGTCAGAGAACATTTAAGCTGCCTTTGGCGTATGTGGCCACCGTAGCCCCCATCCCACTGGGAACAAAACATCTCTACTCCATGCAATTTGCCCACCAGATCCTGACCTCCAGCACGCTGTCGCTGCATATTTAACACGCAGCATTTCAGTACATCCTCCCAAATGGAGGGGCTGTGCATGTTTGTGTTTCCTCGCCGGTGGTGAATGAATGGTGGGAGCCCGAGGAAGGAGCGCCGCTTCCTATTTTTGCAACCCAATGATTCTTCATAATGAAACGTTGGCAGTTCATGCTTGGCGCCTGCTCCTGTGGTAAGGTGTCTGAAAAGGAAAAAATGCAGAATAGTGATTGAAATAAAACCCAAATGCAAATAGCTGGTCCTGATGGGAAAGGCAGTGTGAATCTTTGATTTAGAGTTAAGGTTTCAAAAAAGAGGAGAGGAGAGGAGAGGAGAGGAGAGGAGAGGAGAGGAGAGGAGAGGAGAGGAGAGGAGAGGAGAGGAGAGGAGAGGAGAGGAGAGGAGAGGAGAGGAGAGGAAGAAAAAAATATATTAGTCCAAAGATATTGAAAATTTAGACTTTCATTTTGTTTCAAACATTTGCAAGAAATACTGGACTTGGAAAATTGGGAAAGTCTGCTGGGAGCATTCCTGCCTCGTGACCAGGAGGCTTCAGCAGCCTGGGTGCTGCCCCTGCCCAAGTGCTGCTGTCGGGCAGGGTTGCTCTTCCCATCCTGTATGCTTTGGGATCACTGACAAAAGGTGAAGCCCTGACCTCCAGGCTGGTGTGCGATGCTGAGTGGCCTTTGGGTCCCATAGGTGGGGATGTGGGAGAACTGCAGAGCTCCTGACGTGGGACCGATGTGGCCCATCTCATCCATCAGGAATGGAGGGGACGTTCGCGTGGAGTCAGCATGGGAAAATATTTTATCAAAGACACTGGGAATCAAAAAATAAAATTAAAATCTAAACATGAGCATTTGACACAGTGCCACGTGAGGGCTATTTTTAATTTCCTTCCTGATCGTTCCGCTTGTTTTCATCATCGGCAAGGCTCCGAATGGTGGAGTTAGTCCCCGTGCATGAGGTGAAGTAAGAGGGGCACACGAGGCTTCCCAGGGAGCGTCGGTGTAACCCCCAGCAGAGAGGAGCAGAGATAGTGGGGCTCTTTGTGGTCACTGGCATACAGGAATATCCAGTGGGGGCTGGAAAGTGGGAAGGCAGGCCGATGCTCCGCACTCACTGCTCGGTTGTTCTGTTCTGGGTTGGTTTTAGTATGCACTCAGTGAACCCGAGGAGTCTGTGCTGAGAGTATCACCCAGGTACGGGCTTGATGCGCCCTGCAGGCGGGCGAGGGGAGAAAGAGGAGCTGAGCACCAGGTCTGGGTGCCAGCAAAGGCAAAACCGGGTTTTCCCTGAGCACCAGGTCCTGGATCCATGGGCTGTGGGGGCTGCAGGGGGCTGGGGCTGTCACAGGTGTCTGTGCCAGCTGCACCATGCACATTCTTTCTGCCTGTTCGGTCTCCCAGGACACTTAACAAAGGGCAATACCAGTTTCTTCAATCTTTGCTTGCATGTCTGTGTCTGTGCTCACCGATTTCACCAAAAGAAAAAGCGCTCTGGCTGATGTCACAGCTGGGAGGTGCTTGGCAGTGTAAGCGAAGTCACGCTGCTCGCTGGAGGATCCCTGCGATTATCCTGTAACAGCACAGAGCAGTCACAGAGCACTTTCCATTTTGCAGAACACAGCCCCGACGTCAGCTGATCTATTTACTAATCCTTCGGACTGATCTCCTGGAGCTAATGGGAGTTATTTGAAAGCTGAAGTGTGCACACTAATGGCTTTGGAGCCAGATCGTGGTAATGCCTGTTTGGCACAGTAGCACTGTGCTTCCTGGGAATTGCTTTTTAGGCAAATTCTGATGCATTTGAGATTTTGTTTCTTATCGCAGTACCTGCTTCGTGTTTCTCTGATGTGCTCATAACTGATAAGCTTTGATCCCATTTGTCGGCAGCCCTATATCCAACAAATGTCCATCTGGGCATTGATTCCAGAGCAGGTCTCACCTCTGATTCCCATTTCACAATAAATTGCTGTCCAAGAAGCCTTAAGATCCCCTGATAGAAGGGCTCGAGTCCCGTCAAGTGGCTGCATTTTGGGTTTTGTTTTTTTAGTGGGAGGTTTCTGGTTGTCTTTTGAAGCCTTGCTGTGCTACAGAAGAGAGCTGATGGCGATGGGAATTCCAGCTGGGCACATCCTCATGGACAGCAATGGCTGGAAGTGCACCTTGGTCAGATGCGAGGATAAGAGGAGGAAGGGGGGGTGGCGTTTGGGAGGACAATGAGTGTCTTTGAGGTTTCCAGTAGACAGGAGCCTAAATACACCCACCTGGCCGATATCAAAGCTCCCACTGGTCTGTGGACCCGTTGATCTACCAAGTTTTCCCACTGAAGGCTCAGAGGCTTTTGGTGCTGGAGCCACTCCTGTGTGCTTTAATGCAGACACAGGGGTGGGAGTGCTGCCCTGTGCTCCTACCCTCACCGTAGCACCACTGCCAGCCCCAGTGCAGAGCCACAGCAGCAGCACATCTCTCCAAGCCTCTCCCCCACCCCAGTCCTGCTCTCGCCTTTGTGAGCACACGGGGTACCCTGGCAGACCCCGTTCCCACACTCATAATCCCTGGGTCAGCGGAGGCACAAAGGAGCTGCTGGGAGCCAGGGTGTGGGGCAGAGCCGGCCCCGCTGCTGCTGCCTCCTTTCTTTCTCACTGCGGACGACCTTCAGTTTTCTCTGCTAATCCCTCCCTTTAATCCCCTTCACCTCTCCTCGCCAGGGTCGGGGCATTTTCTTGTATGCTCCAGCAGCCCCATCCCAGTGTTGATGGCGAATCCGAGCAGAGATGTCTCCAGCCCCACACACCACACCATGATGTCCTGCTGCTTTCTGGTGTCTTGGAGCCACTGCTTGGTGCTGCCATCAGCTACCAGAGCCCATGTGGAACATCCCAAAGAGCCATGGGGCAGTGGGAGGACAAGTTCACCCTTGGCCCCAGGGCAAAGCTTTGTCCTAGGTGTGCTCCTTGGGGCATAGCCCTCAGTGCTGCTACATGCGGCCATGAGGTGAATAACGAATGCTATGGGTTAATTGCAGCTGGAGGACCATGGGGAGCCTTGGAGCTGCGCTCAGCCTCACTCTGACTTTTGGTCCTGCTTTGGGGGAATCTTTGGCTCCAACACCAACACACCCAAGTGTTCTTTATTAAGCTGTCCCATGCAGTTGATTTCCAGTCAGTGCTGCAGCTAGCAGGCAGTGCTCAGCAGCAGAGGAACGGAATCAATTTACATTTACAGTAGTTAGATTTGTCGTGGGAAGCTCCCAGCCTCACATCCAGGGTTGTACCAGGGACCCAAGGACTGGGGGAAAAGCAGCATCTGCACTTCTGCATGTGGCGTGGCCCTGGCCCACTGATGGGCATGTCCATGGGTTTGTCCTGGTGCTAAACTTTATCTCCTGATGAGATCCGGGCCCAGGGCAGAGCAGAAGCACACAAAGCAGAGCACAAAGCCCATTCTGCAGCCCCACATCGTGTAGGATCGGGAAAGCAGTGAGGAGAAAGTGAGGCTGCGGTGGGAGGAGCAGCTTGGGATGGGAGATAAGCTCTTCCTGTTTCCCACAGCGCCCCGGGCCTCTTATCTGCAGCCCTGCACATAAGCAACACAGAGCCAGCCCGGCCGATTCCCACAGTGCAGGAGGACCCATCAATGCCTGCTTTCCCAGCAGCTGCCAGGTCTGCAGGAGGGTGCTGGGACCCAGAGTGGGCTTCTCTTCCAGGTTGTCTGCCCCAGTCCTGCACAGCAGGCACCACTCTGCAGGGAGAACCTGGAGCTGGTTCCTCCAGCACCACCTGCTCAGGAGTTGGCTCTTCCCATAGTCCTGTTCTCCCTTAGCCCTTTTCTGGGGCTATGAATTACCAGCACCCTCCTCACTAACAGCCACATCCCCTGTTGTTCTGGGTCCCTGCAGGGCTGTGAGCTGTGTGTGGTTGCGCCACTCGCTGCCTGCTCCCCCCGGCTCGTTCCTCCTTCTCTGCTTCTTTACTGAATGATTTCACCCTAAAACCAAGAGTAGCCCCCCATTCCTGCCGCAGCCATGACCCCAGCTGGACAGCTGTGATAACCATCCCTCTCTAGTGCTGAGATGATGTGCCACTTGATTTGATGTGTGCTTGCTTCTTGTAAGAAGCCTTGCATCTCTTCCACAGGGTCAGGCCAGGCCAGCCAGTGCCGCTGAAATTCTCTGCGGGCACGCAGGCTTCGTATCCCAGACACCCAACGGTGTCATCACTCTTTCCAAAAAAAAGGAGAAGTGAAGAACATGTTCATCTCAGCACATGCGGAGGCCCCTGTGGGTGTGTTAGCACCGCTGTCCCGCAGGGCAGAGCGCATCGCTGCGGTGCAGTGTCAGCTGGGCGCAGTGCGGAGCTGCAGGCAGCGCTTGGGGTGCAGCGGAGCAGCAGGCATGGATCCATGCTGGGTGCAGTAGTGGTGGGGTGCATCCATCCTCTACCAGGTACGGCCACAACGCCAGCACTGCCGGCTCCTGGCGTCCCCCAGGGCTGCTCACATCCCTCCGCTGTGGGTGCCGGAGGAGGAGGTGACGATGGAGGTCCCCGCGGCGCTGCTTCCTGTTGGCACCGAGGCGCTGAGGCGCAGTCCATCCCATCCCGCTCCCCACGCCGCTGGCTGTGTTCGCAGTTATTTACTACAACAACACGCACTGTGTGAACTCCCTCCAGGCCAAAAATAACTGCCGCCCCATTAACTCAAACTGTTTGTTTGTTTTCGGCTCTGCGGTGCCCTGATCCCAGCACGGGGCTGCCACCCCAACAGCTCAGCTGTGCCCAATGAAAGCGGCAGAAGCAGAACACACGTATTGCCTGATTGGGGTTCTTATTTGTTTTGCTTTGCATTGGGTCTCCCCTGTGGAGGCTGAGCCTTACAGGGTCCGGGGACCTTTGCTGGCATCAGAGAGCATGGGGACTGCTGGCACCCAGCACAGAGCACAGGAGGAGGGACCTTCGTCCTCCTCAGAGGGAGACTGTGCAGTCTGGGGCTTTGTTTTGTGCAGACAGAGTAGAAAGCGTGGCTGTTCTGTTTGTTAACCCAGCTGAGAAGTTTGTGGTTGTCACCAGACTGATTTCTGGTTTAAGGAAGCTCTTGCCACTGCTTCTCTCCTCTTTTGACAGTGGAACACTTTCCCACCCAGACAGCTTCCTCCTACCTGACAGCTGTAACTGAGGGCTGATAGGTGTGTGTGGGAGCAAGCACAGCTGACAGTCAGGGCATTCCATGTGGATAAGGATTTGGACTCTCCTAAGGGGACTCTGAGCAGCCCTGCGGAGAAGGACTTGGGGGTCCTGGTGGACAAAGAGCTGGACACGAGCAGCAGTGTGCGCTCACAGCCCGGAAGGCCACCAGCACCCTGGGCTGCACACACAGAGGGCTGGCAGCGGACACGGAGGGGATTGTCCCCCTCTGCTCTGCCCTCGTGAAGACCCATCTGGAGTACTGCGTCCAGGCCTGCGGCCCCCAGCACAGGAAAGACGTGGGGCTGTTGGAGCGGGTGCAGGAGGCCATAAGGACACTCAAAGGCTGCAGCACCTCTGCTGCAAATACAGGCTGCGCAGGGCTGGCGCTGGTGCCAAGGCGCGCAGTGTTCCCGGTGGATCGTGTGATGGCATTTTCCTCTCTGGCATTGCAAAGGTGCAGGAGATGTTTATGGTGTGGGCTGGCATGGGAGGTTTGTCACTTCTGCTTTCTCCTCTGGGAAAATGTTCATAAAACAGAAACTAATAAATTTTGAAGGACAGAATTATATTTTTTTTTGTTTGAGTCGGGGAAGAAGTCAGTGCTCTGTTAAAGATAATGGATGGGATGGATGTTTAATGCATGGAAGCAGCCACACCTGGTTTGCTCACCAGTCTGTCACCTGCACACCCTCTGACAGCTCACACAGAGGGAGTTTGGAACTCCCGGCGCTTCCTTCAGGGCTGAGATGGGCTCAGCACGAGCCCTGTGCTCGAGGGGCCTCTCAGTATCTGCCTGGCTCCTGCTCTGCGGTGGTCAAACCCTGGTCCCTCAGCTGGACCACCCCCTAAATGCAGGGAGCTTTGAAGGCTGCACTGCTTCTCACCAAGCAGAGCTCTCCCCTTTGCCACCTGAACATGCGTTCCAGCTTCAGAGTGACTGCAGAATGCCTGTGACTGGGAAAATATGCTTGGGAATAAAGGCAGCGGAGTACAGGAGATGTGTGCACTGGGGTATGGGTATGGGCAGGCATTAGGTACAGGTATGGGTTGGGTATAGGTGTGGGTATGGATAAGGGTATGTGTTGGGTATAGATATGGCTATGAGTATGGGTATGAGTTGAGTATGGGTATGGGTATGCATTGGGTATAGATCTGGGTGTGGGTTTGTGCATGAATTGCGTATGGGTATGGGTATTTATTTGGTGTAGGTGTGGGTGTGGGCTGAGTGTAGGTATGGGTATGGGTATCGGTATGGGTTGGGGTTGGGTATGGGTATGATTTGGGAAGAACACCTGAGTGGGAGAGCTGCGTGCAGTGATCCAGGCCCATCAGGACCAGTGCACTCGTGCCTGTGGCTGCTCCTGCCCAGGGTGAACAAGGGGTCCTGTGTGCAACACGTGGTTGAACACCAAGGGTGCCATCCTGCTCATCACTGCATCCTGCACAGCCCTGAGCCTGGCAGCTGGGCAACAAATCCATGCACACCGACTGCTGGTTATGCCTTGCTGCAGCCCTGTGGGCTCCCAGCTGAGCTCCTGAGGACTGCGGCCGCTGCGTCTTTTTGTTTCCCTTTTCAGCTCCCTCGGGCTCTGCCAGCCCTTGCCCACAGCTGGGGATGATGCCAGTGTGGACACAACTTGAGTTAATCCTAAACATGTCTCCCAAGCTCAGTAAGGCTCGTGTAGCTCACTCCCATCCCCAGCCCCAGGCAGAAGTGCTGCTCTCCACTCCTGATCCTTCAGCCTGGGGCCTTCCACCGGGTGCTGCAGGTCACATCCCCAGGGGGCATGGGGCACGGCTCCCCTTCACAGCTGCACGCACAGAACCTCCTGGCAGACCATGGCCGTGCAGTGCTTGCATGAAGTCAGGCTTGGAGCAGGGCTCAATGGATGCTGCGTGTCCTGCCCAGGGTCTGCGTCCTCCCCAGATGAAACGATCCCTAGAAGAGAGTTCTTCCTTGGGGGATGCAATGGGCTGCAGCAGGGAGCAGCCTGCAGGTCCCTGCCCACTCCGCATGCCCTGCTCACAGGCTCATTCCAGCCCTTGGTGGCACCGGTGCCTGGAGCGAGGCTGTGCCCCGTGAGGGGGAATCCCCTGGCTCCCTGCTCCCACCTCAGCCGCTCAGCCCTGAGCATTTGTTACCACTTCACTTTCTGCTCGCTCCTGGGACACAAAGGCCAAAGCTGCCAGGTTGCCCAGAGTGACCCCCGGTGCCCTACAAATCTAACCCCTTCCTTGAAAAGACAAAAATCCCATTGCCTTGCACCTCCATCTGTTTAGAGAACAGTTTAACCTAACAAGATTAGCACTGGAGGTCGTCTCTTCTTCTTTTACTTTTTTTCCCCGCCGTTTGCAAAGAAAACAGCATTGGATTTGGGACAAAAGCTTGAAAACCCTCATTTGTAAGTAGTGAAGCCTTTGGAAACTGTTTTGTTCCTGAGCTATCTTGGGAAGGGGCTCACGAATCCTCCACCAGAGCAAGCAGGGGGCCAACCCATGTGAGGATGGAACAGGGCCCGACATGGGGCTTCTGCTGTGACCACGGTGGCACGGAGCTGTGTCACTCACTGCCCTGACAAGACGTGCCCAGGAGGGCTGTCTGGCAGGGGGTGCTGCGGGGTGAGGGATGGGGATTCACACTGCCTGCTCCCATGCGTGCCCACCAGCAGCACTCCCGCATGCCTCCACCCCACAGCAGATGCAGCTGCAGTGGGAGCACAGGAGCAGAGCAGCAAACCCTGGAGCCCAGCTTTCCATGGGACAGCAGTGCTGGCTGTGTGCGTGCTGCCTGTGCTGCAGTCAGGGTCTGGGAAGTCCCCGGGGGACCAGCAGGGGAAAGGTAAAGGGTTTGATTTTCATTCTTTGGGACTGTTTCCCCTCCCTCTCTCCCACTCTCCCATCCCCTCCTCCCACCCCCCCCCACCCCCCCCCTTTTTGCCACATTGTGCTGAGCTTGAATCAGACCTTCACAAAGGGGATTAGAGGCTCGGTGCTGATAAATAGCAAAGCAGGTTGGAAGCGTGGGAACCAGCCATGGCGCAGCGCAGAGGGACATTCCTGCTCCGGAGGGCCGGGCAGGAGCAAAAGTCCGGGCTAACCCCGGGTCACCGGGGGGACCCAGCGCCTGAGAAGATTTGTTCGGACACTGGCTTTTGTTGTGCACAGTTCCGTGTCAGCCCAGCGTGCATCTCGCCGCTATTGATGGGGAAGGAAAGCGCTATTGTCAGGCGTGTGAGGGCCCCCCGCTCGCTGCCGTGCTCTCGGGGTTATGTGGGAATTGCAGTGCTGTGGTGCCGGCCCGGTGCATGGAGCACCCCGGGGTGCCCTGCGTTCATGGCTCTGGAGCTGGTGGAGGGGCTGGCAGCATACGTTTCCCCTCGCAGGGCTTACTCGGTGTGGGGAGGAAGCTTGGAGGGTGTTTTGCTTTATCTCAGCCTCAGTGTTATCAGTGTATTTCCCAGCTGGAGAAGATGAGGCAGGGCCGTGCCAAAAGTCACGCCAGGAAACTGCTCCTGGAGGTGTGCGCTGCCCACCACCAGCCATGTTCTCCTGTAGATCCAGCAGTGTCTGTGTGCTGCTCTCTGGGTGTCTGAGCATTTCCTTCAATCTCCAGCCCCTGCTTGGGACACAGTTCCAGTCTCCGTGCAGACGCCCCAGCAGAGATGGGAGAAGGGCCTGGGGCAGCACAGAGCTGGGTCCAGCCCACACCACAGAGCCTCTTGCTCCGGCCTCTTTTTGGGAAAAGAACGGGTGGGGAATTTCCCTGATGAAACACTGTGTAGTGTACAGTAAAGCTGCCCTGAGAGGCTTAATGAAGCTCAGCTGCTTTGCATCTGGTGCCCAGGCTTGCTACAGCATCTTGGAGCATCTGGAGCCATGCAGCATGCCAGGGTGGGAGCCTGCTGGGAAAATCCCTCCATCCCTCCTCCAGCTTTCCCCTGTGACCTGGCAGTGAGGGCCTGCAGATGACCTCAAACCCTGCAAGCTGCCTTTTTCTGTCCAGGGCTTTGCACGTCTCTCATGTCCAAAAATAAGCTGAGCACCAAGAGTCTCCTCAGGGCGCCTGGGACTTGTGCTGAGCCAGCGTGGCCGGCTGTGGCTTTTGTCCCCGCATCCTTCAGGGTCCCCACTGGGGACGTGTGGCTCCAAAGCCACCCCAAACCTCCAGAATGCTGCAGCCAAACAGGCTGAATGGCCACGTCCCAGCGCAACCCCAAGGCTTTGTGCTGAGGCTTCCAGCAGGGAGGCAGAAGGGGGGAGCAATGACCGTGCTTGCTGCTTGCCCGTGCTCCGGCCGCACTCTGCCACGTTGGAGATCTCAGGAATGAAAAACAAAAGCCTGCTCTGTGAACTGGAATTACCCTGGAGAAATGAGGCAGCACGAGTGGGACAGCAGAGAGTGGGGCTCTTACCGAAAGCCCGAGCTGCTTGGCTGCAGCGCGCCTCTCCAGGACTGCACGTTGCCCTCCCTGGGAAATCTGTGTGGGCAGCAGCATAAATAGTCCTGGCGGCCGCTTGGGAGTCTAGGAGCTGGAGGGGCAGCTTAGCTCAGTTAGGGCTGGGCAACAGCCAATTTTTTTCAAAGAGACGTGAAAAAAATGGAAAACAGCTTCTGAGAAGCTGGACTGCAGTGCACGCTGCCTTGGTTCTCCTGGGGGGGAGGAGCGAGTCACCACCTGTCTGCATCTGTGCGCCCTTTCCCAAAAGGCCACCGCAGCCCTATGCGTGCCCGAGGCCAAGTCCCAGGGCACCACGTGCCACAGCACTGTTGGTTTGTACCCAGATGCTGAGTCAGCACTTGGCAAGCGTGGGGTGTTCCGGGTGAGCTGGGGAGTGTGTGTGGCTGCAGGGCGAGGATGAGGATGGGGATGGGATGGGGACAGTGGTACTCCTCTACTGCTTTGAGCAGGCGGGATGCTTTCAGACCTGCCGTCCCCCGGGGTCAGCTCATCCTTGCCCCAAGCCAAAGCAGCTGTGCTCCCTGGGCTGCTGCTGCTGCTGTGGACCCCACCTCCTCACATTCCCTGGCACATAGGGCCAGAGGGAGCTGCATCCTGCCCCACTGGTGCACAGGCATGGAGAGGCAGCTCCCGGTACCCCTGGGGATGATGCTCTGGGTGAGGACCCTCTCCAGCCGCTGCCTCTCGGGTGCCCCATCTACTGCAAAGGCGTCTTCTGCACACACCGACCTGCGCCGTGCGCTCAGCGCCACACACCCCCAGCTCAGGTGGTACCTCTGGGGAGCTGGGATAAACCATCCACGTGTGTTATCACTGGCTCTCCCACCCCTGCAGATCTGCTGAAAGGACCCTGCCGGCCTCCTCCCGCTGTCTGATGGGCTGTTTACTTTCTGTTTGATTTTCCTATAGAAAATAAATAGTGCTGCAACAGGAGGGGATTTTTTTTATTATTCCCAGGCTATCGGAGCCACCAAATTAGCCCTGCCTAATCGAATGCAGCTGTTTCCTGTGCACTCAGCAACAGGCCTGTTGCTGCACCTCCCGGAGGGTTTATTTAAATAGGTGAGATCCGGATTTCCAGAGAGAAACAGCACAGGGTGGCACAGCCCTGCAGCTCCCCCCACCCAGTCCTGCCCCTGCCACCTCTGCAGGGTTCCCTCTGTCACCAGGATGGGGCAGGGAGGGCTGCAAGCGCCTGCCTCAGCTCTCCTGCAGGATTAAAGCACACATGCACCAAGGGCAAACATCCCCGTGTCCCAACAGACTGCATTTCTTCAAGTCCAGGGACCGCTCTAGAAGGTGAATTTAAATTTGGGTGGACATCAGACTTCTGGTTTCAGCAAGGCTATAAAACAATTCAATAAGCAACTGGTACTAATTACTTCCTTTTCACTGCTGTTCGGCATTTGATCAGGCAGAAAACTGGCTTGAGGATGGGTTCTGTGGTGCCCCGTAAGGATTTGTGACGTGCAGTGCAAACTTCCCCAAATCCTCCCTCTGTGCCTGGGTGTGAGGGGTGTTGGATGGGAAGGGCAAGGTGGGTGCTTTCACCATCCCAGATGTGCTGGACTTTCCCCTGCTGTCCCACCACTGGTTCTCTGTCCCTTGGCCACTGCTTTCTGTGACCCAGGATGCAGCTGGGAGCTGTGGCTGCTCTGTAGACCCCTCCTCATGTTGTAACTTCTGCTTCAGAGCATCCCCCCCCCCACCCCACAAGCATCACCATTCACACAACTCATCACTTTTGCTCTTAGCAGAAGAAACATTTGGTGGTGTGCGCACTCTTGGGTGTTAGTTGTGGCCTTTTGGGGTGCAGTTATGTGACATGGCAAAGGTGATGTGGGGCCTCCCAACACTGAGCGCCTGTGCTGTGCCCATCCTGGCATTGTGTGAACCCCACTGCATGCAGCACCACTGACCTCAGGCAGGGAGCTACACCAGCAACACTCTCTTCGTTTGTTTTTTTGTTATTTGTTTTCTGCTCCCTTACCTCTGCAGGGTGGGAGCCACCAGAGACCACATGTCCTTGGGCCTGGACCCTGCAGGGACAAGCATGACTGAGCAGGGGCTGGGTGACAATGCTCCACTGCTCCTGCTTGCTTCTGTTGCTCAAGCAAGTGTGAAGCAAAAGCATTTCTTGTGCTCGCTGCCAGCACTGACTCTGCTCCTTGTCTCTGCTGGTGCATGGTGCCCGTGGGGCAGCTCCCAGCCCTGGGCTGCTGGAGGGACAACATGCAGCTCAGAGGTGCTGCCAGTGTCACACAGGAGTTCTGGGTCCCGGTGCTTGGGTGAACCTTTTCCTTTTCCTCTTCCTTTTCCTTTTTCTTTTCCTATTCCTTTTCCTTTCCCCTTTCTTTTCCCTTCTCCTGCTCCTTCCCCTTTTCCTTCTCCTCCTTCTCTCTTTCTCCTTCTCTCTTTTTCTCTTTTCTCTTTTTTTCCTTTTTTTTTTTTTTTTTACCCTCCTCTTTCTTGGTCTCATTCTCTTTCGGCTTCTCACATTACCCAGCTGCACTCTCTTTGCAGCTGGTACCAGCCAGCACATTATTTAATGCTGCTTATAAGGATTCGCAGTCCTCCAGCCATGCCCCTGTCCCCAGACACCCCGATGGACACTGTGATAGGGATGGATAGGTTTAACAACCATCCCCCGGACCAGACTGGGGCCTGCCGTCACCATGTTGGCAGGCGGTGATGGCGGGCAGGCCGCAGCCAGGCCCCGCAGGCCGTGGCCATTTGGGCACAGTGCTGGTGAGACCCCACACTGTTCACACCTCCGCCGGCCGGCCAAGATGAAAGAGCCGCACGCCTGGAGATGAAAGAGCCAGCAGGGAGAGGCCGGGAGGGGAGGGCAGCCCAGCAGTTGGCTTCCCTGTCATCTCCGCTGCTGAGCTTTCCCATGCAGAGCCGCGTGGCCGTGGCTGGGCGTTTAGCCGCAGTGAGGCCCGAGTGGTGGGGCAGGGCTTGCTGGTCAGTCTGGAAGGAGCACAGTGGTACATCGGGCACTGGTGCTCCCAGTCCCTGTGGCCGCCATTGCTGTGCAGGGGCCCTGTGTTGCAGCATCCCCACGCCACTCCCATCCCCGTTCCACCCACACCAGTGACCACCCCGGTGATGTGATGGGGACAGCTCTGTCCCTGCGGCAGTGGCTGGAACAGGGCTGCTGCCCCTGGGGAGGGCGCACAACAGCAGCCCTGCGTTTTGCCTTAACAGAAAAAATGTGATTTTCTACTTAGTCCCTCTTTTGTTCCCCCTGCTTTGCGCCCAGCTCTTGCTGCTAACCCGCATGTGCTTGGAGCAGGAAGAGCTGCTGCTCTGCTGGGCATGCCTGTGGGCAGCAAAGCAAAGGGAAGAGCAGCCCCAAGCAGCACTCATAGCTGTGCTGTGCCGTACCATGCCGTGCCATGCTGTGCTATGCCAAGCTGTGCCCCCATCAGCTCCGCTCAGGGCTTTGGGATGCAGCTGTGGCTCCTGCAGCTCCAAGAGTGACTGGCAGCTGCCAAACAAAGGCTCGAGCCTCCTGCTGGAGTATTTTTTTCCATAATTCTCTTTGCCTTCATGGTGAAGCCCAGGAAATGGGGAATGTGTGAATCCTGAATACCTACAGCACTTCCAGTGCCTCCAGGAAGTCCCCTTCCAAAAGGCTGAAATTAGGCTGGAAGTGGGAAGGGGAAGGCACCAGCTTGGACTTGGGTCCTTTGATTTCTACCAGCCTGTGGGAGAGGGTGACAGCCCCCAGGCTCCGTGCAGTGTGTGCCGCCCCACGTACCGAGCCAGCCTTGGCGGGGTGGAGTTTTCTGGGCAATTTGTAGTGATTTATGGTTCTGTGCTGACGGTGAGAAAATCTTGCTGCGTTTCCCAAAGAGCAGGCAACACTTGGCAGGGGGGCTGAGTGCTGCTTTGGATGGGATGCCAGCAGGAAATGTGGGATTTGAGCCATGGGGGCCCAGCAGCCCTGACACTCCCCCAACCCCCCTGAGACTCCCCAAATTTCACACATGCCTCTGCGCCATTCAGAACTGGCCGGAGATGCGCAGCCAGCATTATGGGGTGAGACTGCCCATTTGCAGCAGTATGTGCTGAGTTAGTTTGGGAGCACCGGGGTCACTCTCTGTGCTGAAGTCCCGGCAGCAGATCCCCAAAGGAGATCAGGAAAACCCTGATCCTGCTGGGACTGATTGGTACTGCAGAGGACAGGACAGTGCGATCCATCTCTGTCTGCATTGCCCAGGAGCCGCACAGTCAAACCCCATGTGCCATGTACATGTGCTCGTGGGACTGTGCGTGTCTTGTTGTCCCCTGTTGTCCCCAGCCCAAAGCAGGAGTGGGGCAGCGCTGTGGGGCACATTGGATCGGGGCTGTGCTGTCCCTGTTCTGGCCATAGGGGCTACTTGCATCTGTATGGCTTTTCAGGCTGATTTTTCAGTGCCTCCTTTGCCATCTTCACTCTGACTCTGTGTTCTAGCAGGGCACAGACAGCACCAATGTGCATCCCTTTAACTTTGTGCAATCCTGGGGCCTGGACAAAAGCTGGGGGAGCAGCAGTCCTGAGGGGAATCAGGCTCAGCACAAACCAACTTGGTGTCTCCCAGGCTGCCTGGGATACTCTGCTGCAAAGGTCCTGGTAACCTCCTGCTTTTGTGAGGTTTTCCCCAGTGCCTCTTATAGAGCACTGGGACCAGAGGCCACTGTGCTGGCAGGTATGCACACAGTCCCAGAAGAACTGGGAACTTCAGGACTGGATTTTTACTTGCTTTGCATTTTGAGGTTTAGCCCTGAACACCAAAGTGCAGATTACTTTCCCCTAAGACTCTACCTAGGTACCTGATTATATTGCGTTTTTCATTTCTGTATGTAAGTGCTTTGGGGCTGATGCTCTGGGGATGGCTGCCAGCATCCTAGGAAGGCATCTGAGCCCTCTGGCATTGCAGGTGGGGGCCAGCAAAGGCTTTGGGGACCAGCAGGGTGTGCTCAGTAGTGATAATGATGGAGCCAAAGAAGTCTCCAAATTGAGATTTGCAAGCCCAGGGCTGTAATGTGCTCATTGTTGCATGGACTGAACTGAAAAACTTGTGGGGGGCAGTGGGGCATTCACTTTTTTAAACTTAAAATGTTGCTTATGTAGTTAATTTTCATTGCTTCGTTGTTTCTTAACCTGTTTGAAACCACATTCAGGCAGACTTCGGGCAGAAGATTTGGGGCCAACCTCTAAAATGATTTCCCCATTTGTGTCTCCTGGCCGGAGTCCAGGTCTCCCAGCAGGTTTGGGGCCATGGCACTGCCCAGGAACAAGTGTGCTTTCATGGATGCCACCATTCATTTTCCACACCGGACCCATGCAGGCCCCGAGCACAGTGCTGGGGACGAGCAGCAGGGAGCCCAGCTGGAGTGACGGCACTGTGTGAGCCCTCCTGGCCCATCCTCACTCATGGCAGCAGTGCGATCACCTCTGCTCTGCCTCCCTGGAGAGCAGCAGCGGTTTCAGGGCCTTCACAATTTGCCCAGCGGTGGGAAGCCCAGGGACGATGGCTGGGAGGACAGGGCTCCTGGCTGTGCCCCCGGCTCAGCTCTGCACCTCCTCTCTGCACCAGTTCCTGCCACATCCGTGCCAGCTGCTGGGTAAGGATTGCATCTCATCTCACACAGAACTTCTCTCCCGTGAACTGGCTTAGAGTCGTGGCTCAAAAGTGCTTCTGAACTGCATCCACGGGTGGCTGCTGGCCTGAGTGCTGACCTCTGCTCCCTGGACAGGGTGCTGCCACACTCTGTACAAGCATGCTCTGTACAAGGTGCCTGCCTGCTGCTGCAAACCACCGGGAATATGTGTGAGCCAACATCCCATGTCACGGCTCTGCCTGCCTGCAACACACGCACCTGAGAACTGAGAGCTCCTTGAAAACAGTGCAGAAATGCAGCGGGGGACAGCCTGCGTTTATCATGCTTTTGCTTCCCTCTGAATTCCAGTCCTCTGACACCTTCAGGCCAAACCTGATGACCCAAGTCTGACTGCAGCAACTGAAAAGAAAAGAGACTTCCTTAAAAGTGCAGCTCCACCAGTGCAGGAGAGCAGCTGCAGGTGCCTCAGCGCAGGGAGAGCAGCCAGGCCACACGGAGACATCCCACTGGGTTTAGTTTAATTCCTGTGCCAAGCAGGATGCACCAGCAGCTCCTTCACTACATCACGAGGCGGCAGCGAAGCCTCTGGAAGAGCTTTGCCTGCAGCCTGTGAGAAATGATTTTGTGGTCTTGGCCAGGATCTAATAAATGTGTGATGCCAAACCCACCTGCCACTCTGCCATGGAAGCCGTGGTGTACAACTGGGAGGGAGCTGCCTTCACAGCCGGCTGCGGAGTGGGTGCAGGGGTAGGCAGGCAGGAAAGGAAGCAAATTATGGTGTAAAAATAGGCATGTGTCCCTCCTTCCTCCTGCTGTCCTCATCAGACACATTGGGCTGGTTGTGGCTGCAGGGCTACAAATGAGCCAGGAGCTCAGGGGGTTTCCCAGTGATGCAGGAAAGCAGATGTGTGTCCTGGGGTGTGAAACCCTCATGAGTTGAGCTGCTGAAGCCTGCTCAAGGATTCAGCACTTGCTGTGAGCACCTCCCAAGACCAGTTTCTTCAGCTGACAAAGGTCTCCAGCCCAATATGGGGCAGATGATCAGGTAAAGAAACGGGGGAAACTCCTTTCCATTCCAAATCTCTGCTCTAGAGTCTGTTATCTCAGCGTCAAGAAGCTGCAGTGGGCAGAAGCTCAGGTTTCCACCCTCAGCAGGTCTCCTTCAACTAACAGCCTGAGAAAGGAGGACATTGCTCCAACTGTTCATATTCTCAAGCAGTGCCTGCCAGGCATCCAAGGAAGGCATAGGAGCCCCTGTGCTGCTCTTGCTGGCCTGCAGCCTCACTCACCCTGCTGATGCTTTTCCCATGGGTCTCACAGGCTTGCGATGCTCCCCAGCCCTGCTGAGCAGCTGCTGGGGTTGGGTGTGGTGAGCAGTGTGGTAGCTCCCAGGAGGGAACCTGAAGGGGAGTGGGGATTCCGGGCCACGCAGGTCGCATCATGCTTTGCTCAGCAGCACAGGACCCTGCAGGGTGCTCAGGGGAAGCCTGGAGCAGCCATGGTGGCACCAGTGGTCAGAAGGGCTCTGCCAGCCAGGCATCCCCTCACTTGGGGACAGCCCAGGCAGCGTGCCCAGATGGAGCAGGGCTCTCTGCAGTGCACCCATACCCACAGCCCCGTCAGTCCCACAATGGGGGGACAGGCGAGGGGATCCCAGGAGCATTCCCTGCCCTTGCATGCAAAGCCCCATCCCCCTCACAGCATTGGTGGGGGCTCACCGCGGTCCCCTCAGCACCAAGAGGATGGCTGGCCCCCAACCCCTGCTAAGTGCTTGTTGGGTTGTTTTTTTTCCACTCCTGGGAACGAACCGTCAGCTTTTGTTGGCGAACAGACTGTAGCTTTCATGTGAAAAGGTTAGTACAGTATGTTAGTTCCTAATGAGGGGATAATAGTCTGATTCTCACACCCTGGGGACTGCGAGGTGACAGCAGCACGGGAGAAGGGCATTTAACACCTTCATCCTGGGAACCTTTTCCCTCTGCAGCTGGTATCCCCCTTCCTTACCCAGAGAGGGGAGGAGGAGTGCATCGCAATGCCTTTATCCCCACGCTGTGCTCCATCCCGGCGGCACACACTTCCTTCCGGAGGGGGCAGCCTGGGAAACAACGGGCCAACAGGTCAGGGTCCGACCCACACCACCAGCTGCTGGTGTCACAGTGCTCTGCACTCCCCAGTCACGAGCACCCGCGGGAGCAGGAAGGCTGCAGGATGTGCCCCGTGGCACTGCAGTCCCCGTGACCATCACCTCCTGCTGTGTTCTGGAACACAAAGCAGAGCTGGGGCTGTCGGAACAGCTCAGGATGTCCTTGGTGGAGCTGGAGATGGGGATGGATGTGTCCTACACAGCCCACTGCGGTGCAGCCTGGTTGCCTGGCTGGGAGCATTTAAGGCCACTGCTACCTGCGCTTGGTTACCCTTGAAAAATCAAGATTTCTGCCTAAAATCCAACTGTCCTGCTGCAGCAGCATGGTCAGGCCAGGGATGAGCCCTGTAGATGTCCCCAGCCCAGGATGGCTTCTGCTACGGGGCTGCAAGCCCTGGGCACTCACACACCATCCCAGCACACTCTGGGTGCTGCTCGGCATTCTGCTGTCCTGGGCTGACAGTTCCCTGCAGGGCAAGGAGTAGCACTGGTGCTTTCCAAGTGAAGGGGCTTGAGATGGATAACCCCCAGTTGCTGTGTTTATCCACTTAGTTTAATTCAGACTGCCTGCACAGGGTGCTGGAATGTCCTTAGAGCAGGAGAGACCAGTTCTGCCAAATTCCTCCCCCACAGGATGCCAAATTACAGTGTCCTCACCCGGGCTGTCCCTGCGATCCCAGCCGTGCAGGGCACAGCACTTTCCCACTACCTAGCAATTTCAGGAATTGCAGATTTTCGTGGTAACCCTTTCTTGGGTGTCAAGAGTGTCAGCGAGCAGCACGCTTTGCGGCGGGGCATTTGTGAGCAGTGGTGGAACTGCAGCTGATGCACAGCACTGCTCTGTGATGCTGACCCGACTGCAGGTCTGGTGAACAAAAGCCACCTTGCTGTATCATGCAGCAGCTCAGGAGGGTTTCCTTGGCTGGCTGATTTCTCATGCTGAGGATGCATGTGGGAAACCACCAGCTGCTGAGGCTCCAGCAAGACCAAGTATGGTTTGTGGCTCCAGCCTCGTGTCAGGTGGGGTGAGTCCTTGTAGGTCCCAGTTCTCATTTTGCACAGGCTCCTTTCTGAAACTGTTTTTGGGACATCATCTCGGAGAAGTCCTGCAAGAGCTGGTGATGCCCCTTTAGTTAAGATGCACGTGTTCATTCCCTGCTAAGGTGGTGCTCCCCCTGAGATCCTCTGTGTTGCAAGTGTTGCCAGAGTCCATCTGCAGCCATTGCATCACATCCCTCAAACCTTCCAAAGGTTTCTGGCGCCGGCCTGCTTCTCACTGGATCCCCTTCTTATTCCACTCTTGTTCCACCAAAGGGTTCTCTGTAGGTTTGCAGCCCCTGTGGCGGCACATCCCATGTACTTTATGTGGTCTGTGCATGCAAACAAGGTGCTGAGGAAATTTTACAGCTGATACTCTGAGTCCGTGTCTCATGAAGTGCAGAGGGCTGACATCTGGGTGCTGCCAGAAGGGCCCCTGTGGTGCTCACCTGGCATCAGGCATCGCATTGCTGGGTATTGCGGGGACCTGCAGAGGGGCGGATCAAACCCTGTGCCCCTCTGCTCACTCGCTGTGGTTGAGGAGTCCTGGCACTCCCTGCAGTGCTTGGCTTTGTTTCTCTGCTCTTTTGTGCTGTTTTGTTTGTTCTTCACTCTTTGAAATAGCACAATGCCAGCTCTGGCCTTGCCTGGTTTTACGGTAGCCCTGCTTGAAGGGTTCCCATGTCCCAGCTCAGATCTCACACACAGCTGATGGCAGTGAGGCAGATTCACAGCCCTTCAGCAGTGGGCAGTCTGAGGGTCTTAGAGGCCTTGCTCGGCGCAGCCCTGAGCCTGGCTCTGCGTTGCACCCAGGGCAGCCATATGCTCAGAACACGATCTGTGCAGTTTGCACTGCCCCATGTCCTCAGGATGCAGCCCCAACCCACAGCTCCAGGCAGTGCAGGCAGGTCTCCCACCCTGCCGTGTGCGTTCACATTGCTGCGTCTTTCTGGGTCACACTGTGCGAGGCTGTTCACACCAGAGGAGATGTTTTCCAGCTGAGATCGCCTGGGCTTGAGAAGCAGACATTCCCTTGCTTGAGTGTGCTGAAATGTTTAATTAGAATTTAACAGCAGCCTGGGAAAAAGGTGTCTTGTCATATTTCTGGGCTGCGTTTTGTTTTTTAACTGCTCGCCCTCTACACGCACAGCCGAGGGAGACCCGCGGCACAATAAGTCCTTTATGTGCCTCTCCCCACAGCTCGCCCCGACCCTGAACTTTCCCATCAGCTGCTGGCACTGTGCCCTCACTCATGTGCCCGGGAGGGAGCCAGCACAGGGATGGGAGCACAGAGTGGCCGGAGCTTCTACAGCCTCACCCTGCACCCCAATTTCCATTCGGGTGTTTTGGTGCTGGAGGTGGGACTGTGCCCCCAGCTGTGCTTGGGTAGACAGACGAGCCCGTGGTTTCCTGCTCTGGAGCATCCAGTGTGTGGGCAAGCTGGTGGCCGTGGGGACACAACGCTGTGGCCATGCATGTGGCAGGACGTGGGACACTGCAGGCAGAGCGATGGCACCTGGGGATGCAGTGCTGGTTAGTGAGAGATCTGCATGTGAGTGGCGCCGAGAGCAGCTCAAAAGGATGCGAGGTTTTGTGTGTTAGCACAGCCCCCAGTGGGGACACAGCCCCACGTAGAGGAGCAGAGCCCCAGCCCTGCCTGGAGCCAGCAAGGCCACAGTGCTGCACTCCCACCCCCCAGCCCAGCGTTGTCCTGGCCACAGCGACCCTGCCACCATTCCACTGGAGCCGGGAGGAATGCAAGGAATGGGTGCACACCTCCTTTCCCCGGCATAACCTCCGAGAGCCCAGTAGTGCTTTCCATTCACAGGTGTTGCTTTGTTTTGAGAGGTGAAATTCAGGTTTTGCACATGCTGGCTGATGCCGTGCTGCTCCGTGAAAGAACGACAACAGGCGGTGCAGTGGGGCTGCATGGCTCCTCTCTCCATCTGTCCCCCTCTCCAGTTTGCTACTGAAACCATAGACAGCAAAACCCCTGGGACCAGAGAAAGCCTAAACAATGCCACAAGTTGATCTGTTATTACCCTTCTATGTGCATGTGACACAAGCGTGAGGTGTGTGAGCTCCCTGGGTGCCCATCTATGTGCTGGGTATGCTCACACACCACTGACAATGGGGTCACAGTGCTGCATCTGAAGGCGTCAGGCTGGAGATGGTGGGAATCAGTGTGGCATCTCCTTGCAGAGATCTCCTGGGGCCTCCTGGCATGGACTCAGTGCTGCAGCACTCATCCCCAATGTCTCTTCTGCATTTTCCCCTTGTAGGTCCCAGTTCTCATTTTGCACGGGCTTCTTTCTGAAACTGTTTTTGGGACATCATCTCGGAGAAGTCCTGCAAGAGCTGGTGATGCCCCTTTAGTTAAGATTTAGTTTAGTATTCATTCCCTGCAAAGGTGGTGCTCCCCCTGAGATCCTCTGTGTTGCAAGTGTTGCCAGAGTCCATCTACAGCCATTGCATCACATCCCTCAAACCTTCCAAAGGTTTCTGGCGCTGGCCTGCTTCTCACCAGATCCCCTTCTTACTCCACTCTTGTTCCGCCAAAGGCTTCTCCTTAGGCAGCACATCCCACCCCATACAGGTTTATTCCTGTCCTACAGCCATGTCAGTCCAGGTTTGGACCTGGAGGCCCACTGGCACTTAGCCAATGGAAGATGTGTTACAAAGGCAGGAGGCCTGTCCCAATTAAATGCCTCCCTGCCAGGGAATAGATTACCATCCCTGGGGATGCTCTGGCTGTCCTATCACTAGTACCAGCGTTGGAGAACCAAACCAAAATATCCTCACACTGCTGTCGACTTTCCTAACCGAGGGCAGCTGCAGGAAACCAAACAAGGGGCCATGGCGTGGGGCTGGTGGCCTTCCCCCATCCTCCCAGAGCTGCCAAGATGGATCAGGGATGTTGGTCTGGATGCTACAATTACTCCTCAGAGCCACTGGGTCTTGGAGTGCTGGCAGCTTCCCCTGCCCTGGGGCGGCTTCTGGAGCTCCCGCCCCATCCCTGTGCCCTGAAGCCCCATCCCTCTGCAAGGTATTTGTCAGGAATCCCACCCAGAACCACTGGCCCTGCAAGAGGAGTGGGATCTGTACTGGGAATGACTTTCTCACCTACAAGCGTTGCTGATTTTGAGCTAACAGAGCAAATACAGTCCCGAGTGTGGGATTCCTGTACCCTCCATGAGGACGGGGACAAGTCCTGACTCACAGCAGGAAAGATTCAAGTTAGTTCTTGAGCAGTAAGGAGATCAAAGCCTGAAGAGGTTGGGCATCTCCATCGACAGAGGTTGTTAGAAATGATGGAGGCAGAGGGGTAGTTCTGATTCTCACCGAGAGCCTCTGGTGACATGGTGGCCCTCCACATCAGGAACACCCAGACAGCTGCTGCATTGCCAGGGCTGTATCCAGGCTGGGACCACAGAGAGGAGCCCTGGGCCGAGAGCAGCCCTGATGCCATGAGGGTCAGGCTGGGATGCTGGTGGGCAGGATGGGGCAAGTGCTGCTGGGTCCACATGGTCAGGCTGATGCTGCAGGGTCGCTGGGGCTGGGACAAGATGTGCAGCCACCAGAGAAGAGGGCAGCCTGGATAAAACAGGATGTAAAACCTGTCTTGAGGAATCCATGTCTTTGCCCTGAGCTCCTGGCTGATGGAAGATTCTGGCTCAGGAAACAGAAAGTCACCAAGGGAGACCCAGAGGACAGTATGCTGACAAATGGCGACCTCGGGAGAAGTGGATCCACTTGGCCAGCCCATGTCTCTGCTCTGGGCTCTGAAAGATTACGTGAGAGATAGCACGTTCCTGCTTCACAATATCTGTAATGGCAACAATCGCGTTTGCAAAGGCAAATATTTGCTCCTTCTTCCCACCTGCTGACCCAGGAAAGCCACCCATTGTGGCAGGCTGTGTACAGGATGGGGTCGTGGTTTAATTTTCCAGAGGTGCCGAGCAGCTCCAGCTCCCCAGGGTGCCACCACCCTCACCCATGGGTGACAGTCGAGGGAATGTCTGGCTGTGTTGGTGGCTGCACACATCTGCCAGCCCTCAGCAGTGAGTGCCACCACATCCCCACAGAGCCGTGCCACTGTCACGGTGGGTCCAGGGGTGCACGGCAGTGGCAAACACCCCCATGCTGAGCTGTCTGTCAGATGTCTCGCAGAGCTGAGAGTCGGAATAGAAACCTCCTCCTTCAGTGGGAGGCCTGTGTGAGGTCATTTCCCCTCCATCCCCAGCATCGCTCCTTCCCCTTCTGCAAAATGTCAAATCTACTTTCATCTGTTTGCTTTTCCTCCAACTATTTTCCACCCTGGTGTGGGTGTGCTTTCTGCCACGCTGCCGGGACCTGCCGTGCTCTGCAGGGCTGGAGCTGGCTGTCAGGGCACTTCATGCAGCCAAGCAGAGCCCTGGGCTGGGGGGACTGCGGTTCAAACTGGACATTGGTAATAATTTTGTCCCTGTGATGGTGGTCGAACACTGGAGCAGGCTTCTGAGAGAGGGCGTTGGTGCCCCAGGCCTGTCAGTGTTTAAGAGGCATTTGGATGATGCCCTGAACAAGGTGCTTTAACTTCCGGTTAGCACTGAGGGGGTCAGAGGATGGGCTGGGAGGTCCCTTTTAACTGAACTGAGCTGTTCTGTTCTATTCTGTTCTATTCTGTTCTTTAAAAAAAAAAAAAAAAAAGAGAGAGAGAAAGATACAGAAGGACTGGATGGGCTCTGCTAAATCCAGGACAAGAAAGCTGCTGGGATTTCTAGCAGTGGGGCCCTGGTGTCACCCCCATAGAGGGGGCTCATAGCTGGGGCTGCCCCAGCTGCACACATGGGCTGGGTGTTGGGTGCCATGATCTGGAGCAAGCGTGTCAGCACGACACAAAGGAGCTGAAGTGCATCTGGTTAGAAAGGCCTCAGAGATTATAGAGACGGGAAAAGAGAGCAGAGAAAAGCTTGGCATTAAATAAATGTGTTTGGCATGGGGGGTGGGAATCGGTACAGAGGTGGTCTTAGTGAGGGCAGCCAACATGGAAGCACCGGGGTGAGGTGGTGAGACGGGAGGTGAGCGCTGCGGGGGTGTCGGGGGGGCAATCTGGGCTGTGGAGCTCAGCTGGGAGGTGCTGTGACCGGGAGGCAAAGGCTGCATTGAGGGGTGCTGCTTCTGTCCGTGGCGCCACCTGTGTGGCAGGGCTGGAGAGGAGCCCCAGCATCAGTGCCCTGTGGGTCGCACAGCCCCACACAGCTCCGGGCTGCCCCAGCAGAGAGCCGGGCAGGGTTTGTTCCTTGACTGGACGTTGTGAGTGGGAACATGCCAAATGAGAGGCGAAGTGCATGCCTCCACCGGGCTGCTGGCGAGCTGCCCAAGGGGCCCCACAGTGTTGCAAATGCGGTATCTCTGCCTTAGGATCTTTATTTCGTTATTGAACTGCAGGCTGGCTTTGCCTGTCGGATGTCCAGGACTCGTCTCGACGCATGTCCTGGGCACTTAGAGAACACCACAGCTGATCTTTGCAGGTTCCTGACCCGCAGTCCTGAACCAGCTGTGGGCTCTGGTTCAGCACAGGGACCCAAAGCGGCTACAGTGCCTGGGGCTCAAACCCAGAGCCCCCGCCTGCCAGCCGCAGTTGTCCTGTGCTGCTCCCTGCCAGATAGCTGGGGAATCCGGGGCCCCACGCACTGCTTGCTGAGGGGAGCAGGCTGGGAAGGCCAGGCGGCGTGCTGGGAACCCAGCTGCAGCCTGAGAGGGCTGGCGAGTGTGTCAAAGCAGAAAAATGTGCTGGGAACGGCTTTGCCCTTGCTCTCTTTGGCTCCTCCTGCACACGCCAGGCGAGGCCAAGTCCTGGGGCAGGCAGGGAGCGCACTGCCAGAGTGTGGGGGGGGATGCCGGGGTGCTGGGGACAGCTTGGCACGTGGAGGTGCAAAGTGTGGGACTGCATTCAGCAGCCCTGCGCCGTGCTGGAGCTGCTTTACCTGCCCTGCTGCGTGTGCCAGGCTGGTACTGAGGATGGGTGTCTGGGAGGGACAGATGGACGGGCTGCCCTAGCACTGATGTGCCTGCATTGCTCATCTGCAGTCCTGCGGGTTTTAAGCCACTCATCATTGCCCGCTCTCCACTGTGGGATGTGGGGAGGAGGGAAGGAGCTGTGCCCCTGCCCCTGACCCACAGGGCTGCGGCGGTGACAAGGCAGGTCTGTGCTGCCACCAACAGCTTTCCCCCTCCTGGAGGCACCCTGTGACCCACCTTTGGAGCAAACCTTCCTCAGGGCTAATCACATACTCGGGGCTAGTGGCAGCCTGGGTGCTAATCTCAGCCGAGTTACAAGTGGGTGCTGAGCTCAAACCGGAGCTGCATGTTTCCCTGCGGGGCTGCTGCGCTGCCCGGGCACTGCGGGACGGGCACGGAGGGGCGGGCAGCCCGGCCCCGCTGCAGGGTTGTTTTGCCGGCTGCGAGCGCAGGGTTGGCCTTCCCGTCCCCTCCTTCAGCCGTTCCCAGCCTATTCTACCTTATGTGTAGGAACTGGTTTTTCTTCCTGGGCCATTGTTTCCGCTGGATGGGTTCGATCGCTCCAGGCCTTGCTCAGATTTCCTTTCTCACGCTTTTTTTTTTTTTTTTTTTTATTCCCGTTTTCTGCTGCAGCTTCTGGTCTCGCCCCAATTAAAGGAGCAGGCGCTGCTGCCGGCCAGGGGACAAAGAGGGCTCAGCTGTCCTGGTGCCCATCACAGAGGCTCTGGGCTGTGCTCTGGTGCTGCCCATGATGTTGTTGCTCTGAAATGGTGTTCCTGGGTCTGGGAGAGCAAAATCCCAGCTTGGGTCCCTGCCCGGCACTGCAGCAAGTCAAGCAAGCACCTTGAGCTTTAGATGCTTCCATTTTGCTGTAACTAAATCTATTTTGTTGCTTTTTAAGCAAAATCCCACAGATCCAGCACAGTGCCACCATCACAGGTCCTGGCTCCATGCCAATGGTCTGAGCTGTGCAGCAGGATGGCAGGAGCCACCCATGGGCACTGAGCCAGCGACCAGCCAGGCTGCTCGGGGTGGCTGCTGTCACACCCTGCCTGGCTCCTCGCTGCGATGCTGCCACCACTTGTGTGCCCTCTTCCCTTTCCAGCCCAAACTCACCCTATTGCCTTCCAACCACAGGGGACGGAGGTGAATCCTGGCCCTCCTGGGGTTGTTCATGGCATGGGGTTGCAGCCAAGCTAGAACGGGGACATGTGCCTCCCACTGCTGGCAGTGCTGGTGGCATGCTGGGTGTTGGGTGGTTGGGCGTGATGAGGAGTAGGACATCCACGATCCCCTGCCCCACACACTGCAGGCAGGGATGCCTGGGTGCCTCGGAAGATGCTACCCTCTCGCAGGAGGTCTGGCACGCTGACAAGGAAGGCAGGTATCGAGCTGATGCTATCTGGCTCCAGCTGGGGAGGCAGCACGTCCCCCAGGGGCCTCCAGATTGCAACACAGGCAGGCTTTGGTTCCCAGATAAAAATAGAAGCTGAAATGTGAGCCCGGCTTCCCTGGCCGCTGCCATCACCACCCAGCTCAGCCTCTGCTCACGTGCCCCTGCCTGGGGCTCCACAGGAGGTTGGGGTGCCAAAGACATGGGCTGGCTGCAGGGCATATGGAGCAGTTGGCACAGGGTGTCCTGAGCCCTTTGCACAAGGCTGCACGCTGCTCTGGGGAAAAGCAGAGCCCCTCCAGGGCACGGAGGGTAGCCGGGAAAACTCGGAGGGCTCAGCTCAGGGCAAGGGGAGAAACCCTCTGGCATATGTTATACAGCTGGCCCCGTGACCCCAACTGTCCAGGGGGACAGCTGCCAGAGAAAGCCAGGTGAAGCCAGAATAAGGGTAGCATTTGGCTTAGTACACTATAAACGTAATTTCCTAATGCTTTCCTAGCACCTGCAGAAGAGAACAGAGCCTCAAGAGTAGTTTCACATGCAACTGCGTGACCCCACCACAGGAGGAGGGTGCAGAGACAGAGGGCAGAGCAAGGGCTCTGCTTACAGCAATGTGTGGCACCTGAATCAGACAGAAAATAACTTCCAGTAGGGCCGGTGCGCATTTTGGTGATGCCCAGCAGTGCTGTGTGGGACGGCTAGTAATCAGAGGGGTGGATTTCCCTGTAGAAAGAAGAGCTGGAAAAGTTATCCTTGCTCCTGCCATGGTGCAGACTCTTATGGGATGGCTCAGGACCAGCCCCCCACAGGAGGTGTGTCCCTTGGAGCCGATGGCTGCAGGATGCACATATGCACACCCAGGAGGGTTTCACCCTCACTCAGAGGTGTATATAAAGCACGGCGGTTGACTTATGCAGGCAAAAAGCAGAGTGTCAGCATAGGGCTGGAGGAGCAGAGGGAGAGGCGGTCAGGCAGGAGGAGGGAAGGGGCCAGCCCTGGAGCTCCTGGCATGGAGCTCACCCCGAAATAAAGGCATTGGGGATGCTGAGCAATCTCATTATAAGGCGGTTGTTATTGTTCTGGCTTTGTTATTAAACTTGTTGTAACCCCTAGGATCGTGTCCCAGAGCAGCACCCCGTTGTGCTGGGTGCTGCACAAACAGGGCTTGCTGCTACAGTTAAGGTTGGGTCAAGGGTGCTGCTGCAGACTGAGTCTTTCAGAGGGTCTCAGCCCCCACATCTGCAGCTCGCAGCCCAGCTCTGCTAGTTTGGAGGAGAAGCCGAGCAAGTGAGGCTTGAGACGGCTGAGACACAGCTGCAGGAGATGGAGGGATGTGGGGGGGTGCATGTGAGCATACGCAGCGGGAGCGGGGGGTTGAGCATTTTGCTTTTTTTCCCCTGGGAAATTCAGCTTTGCATGTGGGTTTAGGTGCAATGTCGGGTGAGATTCTCATCACTGAAAAGGCCTTGAGGTACAGAAAAGGGCTTTTGGTGTCACTGACGATTAAGTTGCCCTCAGTGCAGCCGACTACCCCAGGCAGCGCGACGGCACAGCGGCAGCGGGACGGGGTTTGTGGTTAGGGACCTGCTGCTGTGAGCACATGTGTGTGGAGAGGAGCGAGCACATTCAGTAGTCAGCTGCTGCAGCTGGCATGGCACAGAATGGCATGGTATGGTACAGCACAGTGCAGCATGGCATGGCATGGTACAGCACAGTATAATGCAGCACAGCGTGGCACAGCATGGTACGGCACAGCATGGCATGGCATAGCATGGCATGGCGTAGCGTGGCACTGCATGGCACAGCACATGATGGCGTGGCACAGCACAGCATGGCATGGCATGGCGTGGCATGGCACTACATGGCACTAAATGGCACAGCTGCCACCACCAGGAAGGCAATCCCACGGGTGCTCTCCCAGTGCAGCAGGCACCCACCTGCTGGGGTCCCAGGAGAAGCATGTGCTTATGTGGAGGAATGAGTGAGCGTGCACAGGGAGATGTGAAGGACGGGATGGCCTGAGAGCTCAGGGCAGAGCCGGAAGGCAAACCCCAGCCCCAGCCCTGCTGGATGCTGAGCCCACTCTGGCAGCCTTCCCAAGCCACCTGGGGACTTGTGTGCACTACCCTTCCCCTCTCCTTCCCCAGAGCAGCTGTGTGCCGGCACGTGGCAGCTGAGAGTTGGTTGCCCCAGAGGGGGAGACTCAAGAGAGGCCTGGAGCCAGAGCGCTGCCCGCTGGGGTTGCAGCAGCCCTGGCCACTTTTCTGCTCCCCGGGGCTGACCTCCGCTGGCACTATCTTCCCAATCTTGTCGGCTCCACTAATCTGCCCGTTTCGATGCCCGTGGTTCTTGTTTCGTGCTCCCAGACAAATGAGGCCCTTCTAGCTGTCAGGTGAGCCTTTCCCAGAGCTTATGCAAATGATACTAATTAAAGGCATTCTTATCTGTTCAATTTCCCACACCTTTTGCCTCCAAGGGGGATAGAAAACTTCATGTTTTAACTCTGTATTTCATGGCAATCGGAAGGACTGCCTAGGGAAAGCGTTGGGAAATGCAACAGGTCACTCCTGATGAGAAGGGCTGGCTTGTGCGAGTGTTGAAACACTTCATTATGCATGAGAAACCTTCCAGAAACAGATGACTAATAGCAAAGTGGGAGCAGAGAAAGCAGTGGGAACGCCATACCGGGCTGGCATGGGATCCCATGTCATCTTACCAGCTTAGCAGGGTTGGGCTAGGTCAGCACTTGCCTAAGAGACCTCTCAGAGTACCTGGCTGGTGATGAGGGAAGTGATGTTAATGAGTCAATAAACAGAGCCCTTCCCTCTTTGTGAACCAGAATGCCCCGACGTGATCCCAGGAACCCACCGGCACCTCATTACGTGCCTCTGGTGGCCATACACACACTGGTGCTCCTTGCACAGCCAGGACCAGCGGACGGTGCTCAGATTGCCATCCCATGTGGCCACCTTGACCCATCTCCCAGCATGGCTTCTGCTGGCACCCAAGGCAAGGTGTCAGACCACGTGCAGCAAGGCAGGAGCAGCAGCAGGTACTGATGATACGACAGTGGATGAAACAAGCTCTTGGCTCTTCAGGGAAGGGGAGCAGCCAGCCTGCTGCTTTCTGATCCCCTTTGGACGTGTGGCTGTCCCATGGGCTGTGCCTGGAGGTGGCCTTTGTACCCACAGGGTCTACACTTTGTGCATGGGGCTCAGAGTTGCTGTAGGGTAGAGGGGAATCCAGCCCCATGTTTGCTAGAGAAGGAGAAGAGCGTTTGAAGGTCAAAGCTGTAACTACAGCAAGAAGGAGCTAGAGAGTTGGGAATAATATGAGAAAATACACACGTGGAGGCAGATGAGCATGAGGCATTGAACCCTGACTTGTGATTGCCAGTGGTGGTTACCTGATTTTCTTGTGGCTGACATCCCCACAACCCCCTCCCAGCTTTGGGGTCCCACAGAGGCAGGCCTGTCTGTGCAACAGGCCAGCAATGTGGGCAGCCTGCGCTGGGTCTGAGCACCCTGCATGCGCAACGTGGTGAGTGTTCCGGTCTCAGTATGTCCCCAAAAGAAACTCTGGGATGCTCAAGGGCTGTGGTTTCACAACCAGGATGAGAGTTGCAACCTCTATCTGGAGGAGTGGCCCTTTCACCACATGATATCCATCTTGGAGAGAGGGAAAGAAAGGAAGGGAAGAGGGTAGGCGGTGAGTAGGAAAAGAGATATCACTGCAGGTGGCAGTTGTATGGCCCTGTGATATGGCGAGCGGAAGACGCCCAGGGAATTGTCCTGACATGAGCTGCCCTGAACTGCCGCAGAGAGTTCACTCCAGGCACTACTGATGTTGTCCTTTACAGCCAGTGTTGGTACACTGAGGATTTCCTAAGCCAGAAGCTCTCCAGGCAGAGAGTTGCGTATCACCAGCACAACCAGTGCCAAGGAGAGCCTTCAGCGTTGGTGAGTGATGCTGGCCTGGTGTCGTGTGTTGGTAGAATGAATGGGAGAAGCCCATACTCCTGGACACCATTATGGGGCCAACTCTTGTACCACCAAAGGGACTCCAGAGCACTTTGATGGAGCAGCTTTCTGAGATATCAGAGGAAGGAGCAGGACTGGCCCCTCTCCAGCCGCCACCATTGACCTTCCAGGTGCCAAGCACTAGCCTCTGAGCCTCTGCCTGGGCTCAGGGCAGCTCCGAGGGCCCTTCTAAAGACCCAGAAAGTTTGGCTGCTGTCATCTGCTGAGCCTGGGACAGTATGGGGATGCTGAGATGGCCCAGGAGCTCCAGGCTGGTGCATCCAGTCCCTCGAGTCCTGGGAGGTTCGTGCATCGCTGCGGTGCAGTTCCCCCCCAGGGGGCTGGGAGAGGCAAGGATCACTGTCTGAAACAAAGAAGCCACTGGACAGCCCAGCATTGCAAAAGGCATCTGGGGGCCTTGCGCTCCTTGTGCTGTGCGGGCAGAGCTGGGCCAGCTCAGACTGCTGGGGCTGGGGATGTCCCAGCACAGGGTGCCAGCTGTGCTGACTCACTGTGCTGTCACGGTCTGGGGCTGATGGTGTCACCCCTTCTATCCCCTTCTAATAAGTCTCGGTGGTGGCATTGCAGAACACCTGGGAGCAGAGTTTCTGTGTGTGCGATGGGTGCTGGGCAGTGGGACTGCTGGTTCCTGCACTGCGGTGCAGAACCGGTGGGCAGAGGGGAGCAGAAAACAACAGAAAGGGACCATAGCGGGGACAACAGGTTAGGCTGGCATGGCCCAGACTCACTCCTTACCCTTGACACGGACACGGTGAGCAGAGACCAAGAGGACACAGATCTCAGCCGTCCCTGCTCACCAAAGAGCCAGCGCTCAGCACATCCAGCACAGTGATGGGAGCCACTTGCCTGGCTGTGCCCGGCTGGCAGCCAGCAGCACCGGTGCCCATGCGCCTGCACGTGTGCCACACCGGGCACTCGGTGCTGGCCCCGCTCACGCTGCTCGCACTGCCCGCGCCGGGGCTGATTCACACAGGGTGCTGGAAGCCGGGCTGCCGTGGGAAAACGCACCCGCCATGGCTCCCGAGCGCTGGGATTGCTTCAGCGGGGGTGCAGCCAAGATCCGTTTCACAGCGGGCAGAGCAGATCTCGGCTGGGATTTACCAGTGACTAAGCGTGTGCTGGCAAAGGGCTGCCCTAGCGTGAGAAAGCACGAGCTGCTCCTCCTCGGAGGTGTGCTTGCGGGCTGCGCCGGGACGCACGGCCCCAGGCACCTGTGGGGACAGACACCACCTGTGCCACAGAGCGCAGGGCTGCTGGAGCCCATGGGTGGCTGCCCCATCCAGCTCCCGGGCTCCGCATCAGTGAGACTCCCCTGTCCTCTCGTACAAAAACTGCTCCCAGCCCCCGGGATGCAGGAGTGGAGCATCCAGCCCAAGGCCATCACTGGCCCCCATACCTTCCTGAGGTGGCAGGCTGCCCTGCTCACCTCGTTTCTTCTGTCTTGTTTTGGCAGGGCGTTACAAGAAAAAATGAATTGCAATTTTTATTACAGCTAATTGGCGCTGCTGCTAAGTGGCTCATCTGGCTCTGGAGCGTGCCCTGTGCTTGGGAGATGAGGACGGGGAAGGCCCAGGGGCTCTGGAGGTGGTGGGGGCACAGAACCTCCCAGCAGTGTTTGGGAGCCCCAGGCAATAGGATACACATGGCCATGGTGTACGTGGCCCCAGGGGCTGCATCATCCCTAGGTCACAGCAATGCTGGATTTCAGCAAAGCAGAGGAATTTTCTTGAGGTTACCCCGAATGAAGCAGGGCAGGGCAGGGCATGGAGCAGATGGGAGCCATGGCCAGAATGCCCCAAAGTGAGGGCTGCAGGACAGCCGTGGTGTCAGGGCAGCCGTGGGGCTGGGCTGTGCAGGCTGGGATATCCTTGAGCCACAGCATCCGGCTCCGCTGCGCAGCAGCTCCAGGGCTGTGCAGTCCCAGAGCAGCTGGTGACACCTGTCCTATACACAGGACCAGGTCTGTCCATCTTCCCTGCCCACCTCTGAATCCCTTCATGCTCCTTTTCTCTTCTCTGCCACCTTCCAGCATGGGTCCAGCCCCCTGCCTTGCCCAGGAGCTTCTCACAGACACAGCTGAGCTGGGGCAGAGCTGGAGAGGAGAGAGGGGAGGTGAGAGGCAGAGGCAGAGGGAACATGGGCTGAGATCTCCAGCGCTGCCTCATCTGAGCACTCAGAGCCTGAGATCAGATCAGATGGGATCAGGCAGCCTCCACCAGTTATTGTCACGTTGCCAGTGAAATTAGAAAGTGACATCTCCTTTGTGACCTGATAACTCAAAGTGCTGATGTGGCCCCTCAGAAAATTGAGGCTCTCACAGGAGAGAGATCTTCCTTCTGCTGTCCCGAGTTTCGCAGTTTCATCTCCTCTGTGCTCCTGGCTTTGGGTTTGAATGGGAGAGCCTGGGGGGCTGAGCCGAGGCCCTGCGCTGCCCTCCATCCCACAGGGCAAGGAGGCAAAGCCACCGTGACCGTGCCGAGGATGTGGCCGGGACTCGTGGCTGTGGTGGCACAGCTCTGCCCGCCTCAGTCTCTGCCTTCAGGAAGTGTAGCCTGGTGTCTTCTGGGGATCCATCAGTGCTTTTGCAGACGTTGTGAGGCTGCAGATGGAAATCGCTCCTCCTGCTGTGGGGCAGAGCTCGTATTCAAACAAATGATCCTTGCTGAGGCAGCTGTGTGGGAAGAAGGGGCATCTTTGCACCTCGCCGTGACCCCGGTGCCGTTCCAGCCGGCACGCCGCAAACACGCCGAGGGCCCACACTGGTGCCGCTTGGGCAGTGGAAACCTTTCTGGTTTCAGCAGGCTTTGGAGCAAACCCCCGGGCAGGAAACTTGTTCTGGTTGGTGAAGTTATGCACCTGTCTCACTGCTTTCCTTCCATGCAGTGTGCCCAAAGTGCTCCGCAAGCAAAAAAACAGCCCCTCAAAGCAAATAGTGAACAAAAGGCATTGTGGCACATCCTGGCAATCAACCTTTCCAGCACCTTACAACGCACTCAGGGGAGGGCGAGGGGAGGCTCAGCATGCCTGGCTGCTGGCAGCACCCTGAGGTCAGTGGGGCGTGCCTCAGTGTCCCCATGTGTGCAGTTGGGAAGCCCAGGGTTGGGCTGGTGCTCGAGGTTACAAACATCTCAGCCACCATCTCACCACCTCCCCCCACTCTTTTCCCAGGTGTGCAACTGTGACAAATACCTGAAAGTCCCGAAGGAGAGGATGAGGCAGCTGGTGGAGGGCAGCGGGCACTCACTGGGGGACAGCAGCACAGGTGAGAGGGCACCGGAGGGGGGGCGGGCAGAGATTTGTGTCTCACTGCTGCCCCGGGGCTGTGTGCACCGAATCTCTCCCTGATGAGGAATGGAGACCCTCAGCACCACGCTGCAGCTGGGTGCAGACCTTCTGAGCCTTGCCAAGCCCCCCCCACCCGTTACACTCACGCACACCCCAGCGCAGCCCTTTCCCCACACCTCAGTTTGCCCATCTGCCCGGGTAGGGCAGTGGGCTGCTGTGTGCTCCTGGCCAGCTGTGGCTTTGCTGGGAGCCACATGTGTGGCTCAGGGGACAGTGAATGTGGTGACTTTTCCCATGGTGCCAGCAGCCTGGGAGCACTGCGCTTCCTGAAAGGCCGGGGCATCCTCCTGGTGGTTTCTCTGGTGAGGGCACTCGCTGTTTGTATGTACCCAGGGACCAGCCCAGCCTGTTCTGCCAGTTCTGGAGTATGGGAAATAGCAATGCTGTGGTTTGCGTTCAGCCGTGTGAGCAGTTTCCCCTTCCCCCATCAGGAGGGGTGACGGAGCTGTGGGGGCTCACATGGCACCACCACTTCTTTACACGGCCCCTCTGGGGACCCTCAGCTACTGCAGCCTTCACACCCCCTTATGCAATGGGAAACATCCCCCACAACCCCACTTCCCCTGTTGCAGAGGGATGGGGTCAGCGGGGAAGGACCCAGGGCTGCAGGAGCCCCACGCAGACTATGGCCATGCCGGGGAGCATCCCTCACCACGGGGCAGCCAGCAGCAGCAAACGCCTCGGCACCCTCACAGGACTGATGTTCTGCTGCCACAGGGACGTAAAATAAAAGCTGACTTGTGCCAGCTGGGCTCTGCCTGTGCTGCAGATCCCAGGGAGCTGCCAGGGGGTCTCCGTGACCCTGTGCTCAGCCACTCTTGGATTTCTGACCCTATTTAGAGATTTCTGGGTGTTGCTGGGATTGAGATCTGTGTGAGCTGAAGTAGGATGGGTGGAGGGGAGCAGTTCTGCCCCACACACAGCATGGGGGTTTGGCACCCCGCTGCTCACCCAGGTGGGCAATTCATCAGCTCAGATTTATCTCTGGGACCATGGGCAGATGCTTGCCCAGCACCCAGCCTTGGCAAGAAGCTTCGCACCTAGCTTGCAGGGAATGTTTTCCCTGACACAGCTGCATTTTCCTTGCATGAGGCTTTGATACAAGTGCTGAAAGTTGCTTCAAGCCCAGACAGCTTTGCCTCATGATGTCCTTGTCCCAGCGGGGCGCTCAGAGCAGCTTTCCTGGTGGGCTGTTTGCCCAAATCAGGCTAGGGACAGAGCAGTGAGAGGTGACTCTGCTGTGGGCCCCCACATGGCACAGGCATGGTGCAGTGTGGCTGGAGGCCATTGGCAGCACGTAGGCTCCTGGATGACCCAGGTGGATGGGTTGTGTCACAGGCTCTTGTCTGGCCAAGGGAAGCTTCTTGCTTAGTCAGTGTGGTAAAACCAGCTGGCATTGTGCCCTGGTGCTTGTGGATGCTCTGCCAATACAGGCAGGCAAAGGAAAAGTTGTGGGACAGCAGTGGGTGGGCAGGGAGTACAGCAGGTCCCATGCATGGCATTGGGGTCCAGAGCCTTTTCCTCAGCCAGGGGCTGTGCTCCACAGCAGGACCCTTCATGTCCAAAACCTTGAGGATGGATGCATATTTTTCCTACCCTGCTTGCATGTTCTGCACCATGTGGCTTTGCTCTGAGCATCAGACCAGTCTGACTGGCACGTGGGAAGGGCGCATGGTCCCTGTGCCATCCCACAGCTGCTCTCACACCTGTGGAGCATCCTGGGCCTCCTCCCCGCCTCAGCTGGAGCACAGCCCCAGCGTGCAGGGGCAGCCAGCAGCCCTGCACATGTTGGGCTGCTCTGTGGGCAGGGAAGGGGACTGGTCCTGTATCAGTCCCTGAGAGGCTGCACTCATAGAGCTGGGGTGCAGCCCCTTCAGCCCCAAACCAAGCAACAAGGCTCCTACCCCACTGGGTGCAGCAGGGTGCTGGGGGCTTCCATATGGGACATGGGATGGGACTGAGGAACTTCTGCTCAGGACTGGGGGCAGGCATTGTGGCAGGAGCACACACAGGGGCCACACGAAGCTTTGCTCCTGCCTGGCTGCCAACTTTGGGTGCAGAACTGGTGAGCTTTGCTCTCACGGCGGCACAGCGATTGGAGCTGAAGGGGCCCCCTTGCCTTGAGCTCCTCCGCCCAGCACCGCCCTGGGAACGTCTCAAGAACGTGGCCAGGCCGCTGCAGCCCAGGTTGCACAATCACAGGTCCTTTGTCCTTGGCTTATCTGACTTAGAGAGGAGGAAAAGATAACCAGGCATCTTCAGCGCCCTGCAATCCAGTGTTTCTCAGGCTCGTAACTCCTCTTATCAAGTTCAATCTTTCACCACGGTGAGGTTTCCCATGCACCTTTGTACTCCAAGAATGCTCCCAGGTCTGCTTTCAGACTTGTGCAAAGTCTTTACGATGCGCGCTTTCTCCAAAACACCCAATCCTTAATTGCCTAATTATGGACGAGTCTCCCGTGTGTGCGCGATGACAGCTGGGTGCGGCTGCGGGGCTGTGGGAAGGGCTCAGCTTGCACAAGGGCTGCCAAAGCCCGGAGCCTCTGGGGCCAGGCAGGAGAGTGCAGCACGGGATCTGCTTGGGGGGCACAGGGAGACCCGGGCTGGAAGCCGGGCCTGGGGGCAGGATGTGCTGTGGGAACAAAGGGCAGTGCTGTGAACAAAGGGACGTCGGGGTTACTCACCCGTGTACTGGCACTGAACCTCCAGGGTGCCCAGGGTGGGGGAAGGGTTGTTTGGTCTGAGAAAGGGGAATAGGAACTCAGTCTGTCCTGGCTCCCCAGGCCGTCCTGTGCCCCCATCCCACAGTGAGGGCTCCCTGAACAGTTCCGCCGACCCAGGGCTCTACAGAACAAATAGGGTGTGGGGGCTGCGGTTCACCAGTGCCGCTCTCTTTCACGGCACACTTTGAGTGGCCCTGCAGCGCTGGGGGCTGCCCGTGTGGGGTGCAGATCCCCTGCCCACTCCAGGCAGAATCTCACAGCTGCGGTTCCTGGCCCACGCTTCTCCTGGGGTCCCTGGGACAAGACTGCTGTAACCCCACCCTGCAGCACCTGGGCAGGGTCCCTGCGTGGTGTCCCCTCCTCGGAGCTGCTGGCTCTGCATCCCCCGTGGTGATGGTGCTGTCAGAATCACAGAACCACAGAACATGCCAAGCTGGAATGGACCCTCAGGGATCACCGAGCCCAACCCAGCCGCACACAGCACCACCCAACCCAAAACCCTACAACTGAGAGCGGTGTCCCAGCGCTCCCTGAGCTCCAACAGCTCGGGGCCGTGCCCGCTGCCCTGGGAGCTGCGCCGTGCCCAGCTGCAGCCCCATTGCTCTGTGAGCCCTGCACAGCCTGCCCGGTTCCATCGTCCCTGGGTGACCCAGGCAAGAGTGGGAGAGGTGAGAGAGAGGCCAAAGGGCTTTTTATTTTCATGATGTTTTATAATGGGATTATTAGTTCCCAAGAGGTGTTTCGAATTGATTTGGTAAGGAATTGCTTTCATTTCTCCTCTGGAGAGCTGCAGTGGGAATGCAGCCTTTGGTGCAAAGCATCACAGACCTCTTGAAACTGTAGATCTCAAAACCACGGTGTGCCAGAAAGCCTCACCCCCACCCCCATTCCCCACACTGTGTGCTGCATCCCGGTGTGCCCAGCGCCTGCGGGGGTGTCACAGGGTACCCACACTGGAACAAATTGACAAGGGGAGAAAAATTCCCTCCTTCCCAAAGTTTTTCCCCCCAGGAAAACCATTTCTGTTCCGGGGCTCTGACCTTTTCCCAGCGTGGCTTTCCCCGCAGATAGCGCCCAGCCGGCACCCTGCGCCCATCTTCAAAAGCCCCGCGAAGAATTTGGTGAGAGGGGGAGGGGGGTTTTTACAATCTCCCATTCAAAAATGGTTACTTTGAAGTGATGTAGCATTTTCAACCCTTTGAAGCTCCACAATTAGGGAGGGGGCTGGTGCAGGCCAGAGGCATTACACTGGGTGACTGTCACTGCCTTTCTCTCCCCAGGCTTTTAAGAGATGAACTTTTCCTCCCTGCCTGCCTCTTTCTCACGAGACACTGACCAGGGGGATGGGGTTGGGGTGTTTGGGAGTCAGAGGAGTGGCAGGGAAGGAGGGGGGATCCTGTTTGGCAAGAGCCAGGTGGGCACCTGGGTGGATGGATGGAGAGTGCCCAAAGGGAGCATGATGGTTGAATCCATCACACTGGGGTCCTGAGAGCAGGCAGTATGAATAGAGAAGTTGGGAATGGGTGCATTTTTGGCTGAGTGTTATGAGCTGAGACTGAAGGAAAGCAAGTGCCTGGCCCGGGGTGAGGCAGGCAGCCCAGTCCGTGGCACAGAGCCCATCCCTGTGCGCCAGGCTGGGGGCTGCCTGATGCCGGGTTAGGGTTGGGGTTGGGGTTAGTCCTCCCACTGGTGGACTCTCTCCTGGAGAAACCCCCAGAATCAGAGCTTCCCCTCTGCTGTTCCCGCTCCAGACAGCTCAGGGATATGAGGAGAACCCCATTTCTTCACCAGATGCCAGAAATTGGTGAAAAAGGGAAGAGTTGTTTTTGTTCCCTGAAGGAACGAATGGTGGTGTCCCAAGCAGACGCAGAACACAGAGCAGCCCCCAGCCTTGCTTTCCCCACTGCAATTCCCGGTGTGCTGATACAGGAACGAGCCGGTCAGGAGCGCTGGTGTCCTCTCCGGCACGGTTGTCTCCCAACAAAGCTCCCTCTGATCCTCCCAAGGGTCAGGATGGAAGTCTCAGAGATGCTGCTGGAGAACCGCAAGATGCCTTTTGTTGCCTTAATTGATGCTGGGCAGGATGAGTCCCCCCCTGCCGAAATGAGTCATCCCGTAGCAGGGAGCGCAGCCCGCCCCGTGTCCCCGGCTGCCAGGCATCCTGATGGATGAGAGTTAGCTCAGCCCTCGCTTCCGCTGCCCGGATCCAACAAGCCGCTGTTTCCCCGCCGCGGGGACGAGAGCAGCGAGAGCCCGCACCGAGCTGCCAAAAATGCCGTGGGTTTTGAGGTGCTTTGGTTGCGATGGCAGCGATCCGCTGGCCCGGCGGGGACACAGCCGGGTCGTGCAGGGACAGCGCATTGGACACGTCCCCCCGCAGTGCCCCGCAGTGCCCCGGCAGTCACCTCCCAAATGCGTGGGATGCTCCTCCCGAAGGTGCAGCCCGGCAAGGTGGGCTGTTCCCATGGCTGAGCGCGGACGTCGCTCGTCACACGGGTGGCTGACTGTTTCTCTGCTGTTTCCCGTCCTTGCAGGCTGCCTGACATCGCACGAGGAGAAGCCTGTCTGGACCTGCAGTGCTGCTCAGCCCACCAGCACCACACCGGGAGAGCGGCTGGAGAGCACGGGGCCGTGTGGAGCAGATGTGGGGCTGGTGGGGGGCACAGCCCTGCAGGTGGCTGCCATCCCCTCCGGGGTGCTGGACAAAGCTGAGCTCACTGACTTCTACTGCTGCACCCGCTGCGGGAAGGTGTTCTGGGAAGGGTCTCATTTTGGACGCGTCGTCTCGCAGTTTCAGGACATTCTTGTCACCGTGGGGGATGAGCAGCGCGTCTACGAGCTGAGCTGAGGGCAGCGCGGGGCGTGGGATGGCTCGGCGGCAGGATGGGGACTGCAGGGATGCACTCCCCTGTGAGCTTGGGCAGGTCTGTGGGGAGTGGGCTTGGGTTTGTGGTGTGAGGCTGGAAAGCGGGCTTGTGTTTTGGGGTCTGCGGGGGGGGGGGGCTCTCACATTTGCACTGATGTGGTGACGGTTGCCAACATGGCCTCCATGGGAGCATTAAATCAGAGGCACCCAGGGAACGGATCTGTTGCTTTATTTCTGCCTTTCTCCAGGATGGGCATGGTAAGAGGATGGCAGAGCTCTCCAAAATGCCTCCAGGCGCTGCTGACCCCATGGCACCCATCGGTGCCCAGCACGCTCTCCCTGGTGAGGTGTGTCCCTGTCCAGCAAAGCCTCTGCTCTCCGTGGGAGGATCACTGAGGGAAGTCTCTGCTCTGTGCCCCCTCCCAGCTGCTGCCACCAAGACCAAGAAAGCACCTCCAGTGCCCAGTGTGCTCTGTGGGTATGGGACACGTGTCTGCGTGATGCCACCCTCTGTCCCACAGCTCTGGGCACTGCTGGCTGCTGCATCCTGGCCAGCGGATGGGCTGAAAGCACTCCACCCTGTAACAGAGGAGCATTTGCAAAATTCCTCCCCTAATCCCAGTTAACTGCCAGGCACTGATGCTATTGCTAACAGGGCCCGAGGGGCTCTTGGCTTAAGTGTGACATTTACAGGCCAGCAAAACGCCTGCCCGGGCAGCTTACGCTGCAGTGTTGATACACTCTCGCTCTCCAAATGCTCGCGGCGATGCAATGCTGAGGGCTCCTTCCCCCCAGGGACGTCACACCCAACACTTCTCACCCCCCCCCCGGTGGGCCCTGTGTCAGAAGGGCACCGAGGTGGCTCCCCACTGCCTCAGACACTGTGCTCCCTTCCTCTCCTCCGTGCTGTTAGTGCAGGTGCCCATCAGCCCTCCCCGGCAGTCCCTGCTTTGCACCGTCACGGTGAAGATGTTTCACATCATTTTCAAGCAAATAACAGCAGAGAGGATTGGGGTACCCCCACCACAACCTGTGCCACCCCTCTGTCCCCATCACCAGCAGTGCAGCACCTGCAAGACTGTGCCCATGGACACCTGGCCTCGCTCACCATTCGCTGCCATGTGAGCTGGTGCAGCAGTCGGCTTTTGGTGCTGGCTGCATGCACACTGGCTCTAAGATCTAAGCACGCTTCTCCTCTCCTCCCAGTCTGTCTCTGGGGGGTCACAAAGCAAAGCCCCACTGCTGGTGCACAGCCAGAGATGCCCATGCCTGGCTGCTGTCACCACTTTGCCTCTTCCAGCTGTGAAGGAGGGCAGTGCGGATGCTGTGCTCCCCACAGGGTCACATCCTGCACAGCCACATTGGTTTCCTTTAAGTCCCTGTCCCCAGGTGTCCCCAGGGTCCCGCAGCCCTGCCATGCCCCATGGCCACCTGGGAACTGCTGGCTGCTCTCACCTGGGGCTCACCAACAGAAACTGCTCTGTTTTAGCGACAGTTCTCCCAGGTACCTGCACGGCCCCACATGAGGTCTGGTGGCTTCCCCTGTGCTGCGCCAGGCAGGCTGGCTGCTGGACGCTGCCACAAAGGACAGTCCCCACACGGGCAGTGTCACCTCAAGCCATGCCATGCGCTGGGGATTCTCTCTCCTAACGGGATTAAAATGCCTTCTTCTGATCTCGCCCTCAGCCATCACATTTTTCTATTGATTCTTACAGCTTCCCACTCCATTGTCTGCATTTTTTATTTCCTTTTTTTTGTTGTTTTTTTTTGCGTAACCTCAAGGAATTGTGTTTCATTTCCTGGTTTTCCAGACCTGCACTCTTTCAAGGTGCTAACGCATTTTTCTTAATTCTCTCTTCAGCTGGAATCGGAATTTCCTCTTCTCTTTTACCCCAAGGTCACTTTTGCAGCAGTGGTGGCACAGCAGCCAGCAGGACGCCGCTCCACCAGGTTGGGCACCGTGGGCTGAGCGCAGGCAGCTCTGCAGCACTGAGTTTGCCCGTGGGCAGTGTGAGGGCACAGCACGATGTGACCCCCGGGTGCTGCACTGGGTGGGCGCGGGGTGGTGCCCGCTGTGCCCTGGAGCAGAGGACGTGGAGGTGCAGTGAGGTCGTCCCCAGGCGGGGCCACAGTCAGCATCAAACTGCTGAGCCGGGCCGGCCTTGAGCAGCATCCAGGAAGCAATAAATCGTCCGGTTTTCAATGGTGGAGATGGATCAAAGAGGATTAAGCCGGCTTTTTAATCAGCCTGCAATATTGTTTCCCTATCTGGCTTCTTTGGAAATAAATAAATAAATAAATAAGCAAACCTACCCCACAGCCTGCGCCATAGCAATGTTTAACGTTTATCGGGGCAGTAAGGGGCCCTTTGTGCTTTTATGGGGCTGTTTGACAGCGTGTTTGCAGGGCAGCGGGGGCAGCTCCTGCAGAGCCACCCGGTCCCTGGGGTGCCACATGAGTGCAGTGCTCTGCCTCTGCCTGCTGCTGGGGGACGCTGCTGTAGGACAGCGCCGAAGAAGGAAAGCAGCAGCCAGTGGGGGCTGCAGGGAGGGGAAGGGAATGGGTCCGGTCCCTCCAGTCCCACGACTTGGCTTCACCTTTGGACCCTGAGCTGAGAGCTTGGGAAGGGGTGGGGGTAAGGTGAGGGAGAAGGGTCTGGGCTGGATGAAAACGATGCAAAAAAAGCCGTTTCCTGGGTGGCGTGCAGCAGTGCCTGGGGACATCCTGCTCACCCTGCACCTGCTGCAGCAGAAGCACAGCACCTCTGGCTCCCCACGCACCGCCTGCTTTGCTGTGCAGCTCTGGGGCAGCTCCGGGGTGCCCTGCGGAGCCCTGAGAACTCACACACCGCATCGGATATCAGGCAGTTCCTCTCCTCGCCTTGTGTATTTCTTGCATATCCTTCGCAGTTTGATGGGGACAAGGTGTTTGGCACTGGGGCCAGCTTTAGTTTACAAATGAATCTATCAACATTGTTCCTCATCAGGCAGGAATGTGCTTCCCTCCCTTCTCCCCCACCTTATCCCCATCCCCTTCCGAGCAAACTTCCTTCCTTGTGCAATCTGGATCGGAAGCCGTGCCGCATACTTGACCGGCTCAAGGAAAGCAGCTCCGCTCCCCGTGCCTTTGTGGCTCACACGGGGCTGGCTGGCGCAGGATCAGACCAGGGGCCGAGGCTCCCCACACGCTACGGATGCTCCACGTGAGCTCCCTGTTGCTCGGTTGCCGTTTCCAAACAATATGGCAAGTTTCTGGGCACGGGCCCAGCCCTGGAGAGCCCGAGGTTGGCTGTGAGCTGCAGGCCTCATGCTGCCCCGCAGCACCCCGTGGGCCGGGGGCAGCAGAGAGCTGTCTGTGCCACATGAGGGGACATTTGCACCCGGAGGATGTCTGCTCGCTGGGACCGCTCCTTTTCCACCAGCCTGCCAACACCTGGGCACGACTTCCAGGCCAACAAGCTCCCATCGTCTCACGTCACTCCTCACTGCGCGTCCTGCAGAGGGTCACGGCTGCATCCCTCCCGAGCCCACCCCGACACGGGTGGCCTCAAACCAAGCTCAGAAACGGCAGAGAGCCGCGCCACGGGGCCGCAGCCGAAGAGCCCAGCCGGGGGCTGAAGCAGCGAGCAGCTCTCCATCTCCGAGCGTGTCAAATCCGGCGGCTGTCCGCCTGGACGGCGTTTTCCCGCTGTCACGCACGGGCCGTGCGCTCGAGGCAGGACGGCAGCAGCGCTGCGGCGCTGCCAGCGAGACCGGGCCGGCACCGAGCGGGGTGAACGCGCGGGGTGGGCTGCGGAAGGACGGCGGGATGCGCTCCGCCCGCGGGCATGGTGTCCTGCGCCCACTGCCCCGCGGCCCCCCCACCGTGACTGCCCCCCCCCGTCGCCCCCCAGGACGGGGACGCCCCCCGGCCCGCTTCGAGCTGCGGCCGTTCCCGCCGGGAGCGCGCGTGCGCGCTCTCGTCCGGGTCCGTGCGCTGGGAAGAAAAGCCGCCGCCTTTCCCACGCTCTCCGACACATTTTAATGAATTAAGTGGGGGCACGCCCCCTCGCCGCCCGCCCCGCTCCGTCCCCCGCCGCTCCCGCTCCCTTCGCGGAGCTCCCGGCGCTGTCGCTCGGGCGCTGCGGTGCCCGGACCGACCGCTGCCCGCTCTGCTCCCGGGGAGGGCTCCGGCGCGGCCCGGCCCCCAGCCCCGCTAACAGCGGAGCGGAGCCGGCCCTGCCCGTCTGCGGTTCGCCCATCCGTCCCGTCCCGTCCTCGCAGCGGCTCTGTTTACAAAACCGAAACACGAATCGGAGCTGAAACGCGCGCTTTCAAAACTGCCTTCTTTTTTCTTCTCTTTTTCCTGCCCCTCCGGCCCCGTTCCCGCGAGGGGTCCCACCCCCAGCTGCCAGCGAGGGACATTTGCATGGCTGGGTCGCTGCTGTCCTGGTCCGGCACCAGCCAGGGGGTGCGGGCAGCTCCCACCCTCCCACTCGCTGCTGGCACCCCGCAGGGTTCGGCCCTCCTGCCCCAAAGCGGTGCCCCGGGTCGTTCAGGAGCAGACGGGCCGAGCGGGGCCCCGCAGCGAGCTGCTCCTGCTCGTGGTGCGGAGGGACCCCGTGGGGTGAGGACGGTCTGGAAGTGTGAGCTGTGCGCTGTGTGCCGTGTCCCAGTGCTACGCGGGATGTCCCAGGGAACATCCCAGGGCACTCCAACCCGGTGCCCCAACAGGAGCGCAGTGCCCGCAGCCGCCGTGCTGCACCGCCGTCACATCACGATCTCCGTTAGGATGGTGCGCTTCGGCGCAGCCGTGTTGCAAAGGGAGAGCTCCGGTTTGGGGAAACTGAAAGGGGCGGGGATGAGAATGAGGATGGGATGGGATGGAGGTGAGACGGGGACTGGGATGGGCGAGGGAATGGGATGAAGTTGGGAATGAAATGAGGATGGAAATGGAAGTGGGATAGGGACTGAGTTGGGGATGATGTGGGGGCGTGATAGGGATTGGGAGGTGGATGGCATAGGAACAGAGATGGGATGAGATTGGGAATGAGGATTTGGTTGAGATGGGAATGGGATAGGGATAGAGATGGGGTGCGTGGGAATGTGGATGGAGATGGGTGATGGAGGCCGGGATGAGATGGGTGGGGAATGGATGGGGACAGCGGTGGTGCTCAGCCTTCCCCCACTATGGGAAAAAGCCATGGGAGCTCCCGGCAGGGCAGCTCAGGCCCCGAGCTCGGGGTGATCCCGCCCAGGGCCCGCTGCTCCGTGTCAGCAGAGCTCAGCGCTCGGCTATTCGGTGCCGTTCCATCCCCAGACCGACACGGCACACGGCCGGGGGCGGCTGTCCGAGCTGACAGCTGCGGGGTCCCAGCAACATCCCCCGGTTTTACGGCCTCTTCTTCCCCTCCCCGCACAGCACCCCGCTCAGGCCCGGTGATCCCCGCTTCCCGCCGCCCTCTGCCATTTGCTCTGCCCCGGACCAAACGGGCGGGGGGGGGGCCGCGGCACCTCGGCTTTCCCAGCACGTTCGGTCGCCGCGCGACTTTGGCTGCGCTGTTACCGCCCCCTCCGCCCCGCGGTGCCCGCGCACCGCATCCGCCCCGGGGCAGCGCTCCCAGCGCACGGTCACCGAGCCCCGGGCCGGGCCGCCGTGCTGGGCCGTGCCGAATCGGGCCGTGCCGAGCCGAGCCAAGGGCAGCTCGGTGGCGCCGGGCAACGCCGAGTCGAGCCGGGTGAAACGCCGCGGCGCTGGGCAGGGTCGAGCCCGGCGAAGCCCGGTGGCGTCGTGCAGGGCTACGCCGCGCCGAACCGAATCGAACCGAGCCGAGCCGAGCCGGTGAAGCCCGGCTGCCCCCGGCGGAGCCGTCTCGGACCGTTCCGGGCCCGGCAGCCCCCGCCGCCCCCCCCCCCTCCGCAGCCGGGGGCGGAGTCAGGGCGCGAGCACGGGGCGGAGCTTCCCTTCGCCCCGCCCACCCGGGGAGGGCGTTCCGATGGGCCCCCGGTGTCGCGCCCCGCCCCGCGGCGTCCGTCACGCCGTGCAATTGTTATGCAAATAAAAGCGGGGTAAAAGGCGCGCCGCGGGGCCGGCTCCGCTCCAGAGAGGCCCGGGCGCGGCGCGGCGGCGGAGCGCGGCGGAGGGGCGGCGCGGAGCCGCTGTGCGCCCGCAGCCCGCAGCGCATGCCCGGCCGCGCGGGGTAGCGGCGGCGGGAGCGCCGTCCATGCGGGGCGAGAGGCGCAGCGGGGGCCGCGGCAGCATGAGCCAGAGCGACGTGTCGCCGTGCGCGGCGCCGCCCAGCCAGCGCGTCTTCCAGGAGGCCGTGCGGCGCGGCAACACCAAGGAGCTGCAGTCGCTGCTGCAGAACATGACGAACTGCGAGTTCAACGTGAACTCCTTCGGGCCCGAGGGGCAGACGGCGCTGCACCAGTCCGTCATCGACGGCAACCTGGAGCTCGTCAAGCTGCTCGTCAAGTTCGGCGCCGACATCCGCCTGGCCAACCGCGACGGCTGGAGCGCGCTGCACATCGCCGCCTTCGGGGGCCACCAGGACATCGTGCTCTACCTGATCACCAAGGCCAAATACTCCGCCGGCGCGCGGTGATGCGGGGCCGCCCCCCGACGCGTCGAAGCTGCTCGGACCGCGCGCTCCGTGGTTCCGCCCCGCCGAGACGCCCCGCCGCTCACCCGCTTCCGAGTTCGTTGTTTGGTTCGGTCTGGTTTTTCCTTCCGAGGGTTGTTTTCCTACTGTAATTTTTTTTTTTCCATCTACCTCGGCTGCACTCACAGTATTCACGGTTTCAGTTTGACGTCTGCTCAGATGCTTTAAAACTCTCCCACCTCCCGATGATATTTAATCCTCCCCTCGACCCCTCGCCCGTCCCTCGGTTTTAAAGCACTCTGCCGCAGAACGAGTTCATTTCAACACTCCCACCCGCTCCCCCCCTCCCCCCCCCCCCCCCCCCCCCCGGGGCCGTGCGCTGTGCCCGGCGCTGTAGCAGTGCAGGTGCCCCGGCCCGGCGGCTCCCGGGCTGATCTCCTGCTCGGTTCTTTTGCTTTTATTTTCCTGAGCTGACTCCGTTGGAAGTGGCACACGTGCCCTGCCTGCCTCCTTTTTTTGTTCTTGTTGTTTTTTTTTCCCCCCTTTTTACGTTGGGTTTTTTGTTTGTTTTTTTTCTTTGGGGGTGTCTGAAGAAAGTCTGCATCCTCAGCCGGTCCTTGAATCCATTTAGCACAAGTGAGAGCACAGGAAAAGACATTGAATCCTTCCTCCCGGCGTCGTGCGTGTGAGAGGGGAGGGGGGGATCAGCAAATCCTGAACTTATTTTTTAATTAAAAAAAAATATTAAAAAGGAAAAAAAAAATAATAGGTGAAATAAACTGTGAGAGGCAGAGGATTCGCTTTGCACAGAAGAGGGGCGCGAGCGCTCTCTGCTGCCTCGAGAGGTGCCTGAAAACTACTGAGCAATAGTTGGGAACTTCGGTTGTTCTTTTGGTGAAACTTGGATCACGCTTCTCAGTGCGGAACGATCCCTTTGTGCGTAGAGCCCGCCCGCCTTCTAGACGGTGTATATATATGTGCCCGAACCGAGATATATATATTTATAAAGGAAAGGGAGGGGGAGGAGCGAGCCGCCCCGATCGCGTTTTGAAGTGACTGCACGTATGATGGCAATGCTGCTTTTATTGCTATGGCACAAAAGCGTCCATTTGGAAAATGCGGAACGTTTCAGAGCCCCCCCATCCCTCCCTCATCCCTCTTCTGTCCGTCTGCACTAAAACAGCCACTGCCGGCCCGCCCTCCCCCCCCCCCCCAACCGTAACGATTAAAAAGGAAAAAAGAAAAAAAGAGCAAAAAGAAAAGAGTTACCTGCTGGTTTTTGGGGCCGTGTTGAAGCTATTTATCACGTCTGTATGTATGCGGGTGGCGTTTGTGCCCCTGCTCTTGTTGGATGCTGGCGGTGTTTCAGATTTGGGGGAAATGCGCTTCTTTTCCCAACTCTTTACCCCCCGGTCTTACCGTGAATACAACTCGAGTCTGCCGCTGTTGTTTCCCGTTGCACTGAGCGTTCTGCTTTGCCTCGTGGTTCCACCTGCAGTCCGTGCGGTTGGAGGCGCAGCGCTGCAGACCCGGCGGGAGGCGGAGGAGCACCGAAGCCCTCCGGGTCTGCGCAGCGCCGGCTCCGCTCCCCGGGGTGGGAACAATGCCTTCCCAGTGAGGTCGTATTGTCGTTACCGGATGGTTGCACATCTTATTTTATCTTTTGTTTTCTTTCTTTTTTTTTTTTCTAAATGGATTTCCACGATGGAAATGTCATAACATTTATGGCATGGTATTAAAAGAGAAAAGTGTACTTTAAAGCCAAGGTCTAGATGGATTTTTAAAAAGAAATCTTGGTTATAAACCCGGTCTAAAGGGAGCTCTGTCCAGTGTTGTAAAGACAACGTGATGTAACCCATATTTATATTTTTATAAAATGCCTATTGAGACTGTGAATCTCCTGTGTGAATCGCTGAGTGAGGTGAAGAGAAGTATTGTTCCTGTCCAGCTTCCTGGAGCTGTGGATGCGCTGAGATTTTGGAAACTGTACGCCGGGGGGGGGGGGGGGGGGGGGGGGGGGGGGTTGCTCTGAAGTTGTGAGTTGATGTATTTTTACATCCCTGTGTATTTTACTGAAAAGCTGCTGCCCTCCCTCGTCCCTCCGGTTCCAATGTTCTATGCAACCCCCGCGCCCCCCGCCTCTCTCCATCCTGAGAAGTGAAAGGGATGCAGATCGATTCAGATATAGAAACGAGGGCCCCCCCGCTCCCCCGCCCCCCGCATTGGCTCATAGTGCTGCTGACCCTCGTGCCGAAACGGGGGGTACACGACAGGCAGGCGGGGGGGGCCCTCCGTGCGTGGCTGCTCACCTGACGGCGGTCGTCTTCTTAATTATAATTATTATTTTTGTAAGAAGAATATATTGATAATGTCAGTGGAATAAGCAGACATTGAAGCTGATGCACAGATTGCTCCAGAAAGGAGTTTTTCTGTAGGTTTTTCTTTAGATGCAAATACCTTTTTTAATTATGTTAATTAATGTTAAGAATTTTTAGGCTTATATTGAAGCTGTATGTGGGTCACTATATGATCATTTCTAACTGGATAAAGTCTGTACAGTACAGCATATTCCTGAGTGTATGATATAGACCTGTAGCCCCAGAGTGCGAAATTTATAAATAAATTTTTCATTGATCTTTTTATAAAAAAAAACCAACGATACTAATAACTGGCTGCTGTGTGTTCTTTCCCGATGCCTGGGAGCTGTGGGTTCCCATGTCCTCGTTTTGGTCACCGCGTTCTGCTTGGAGTCCCCAGGGCAGCCGTGACCCAGAGCTCCTCTGGGGCTGTGTGTGCCCCTGAGGGCGCTGAGGGGGTTTGTGGGCTGGTTTGTGGGCATCCCCGTCCCTCGGTGTGTGGCTGAGGGTGCAGCCCCAGGGCGTGTTCAGGGGTTCGATCCCCTGGAGGGCTGGGGGGCAGCACCACCCCACCTCCCCCAGTCCCGGTGCTGGGCTGCAGTGGGGTGGCTGCTGGGCTCCAGCCCCATACAAGGTGTGGTGCTCATCTCACAGCAGCATCCGCCTCTGCTCAGCACAAAGCACCGCGCACCCAGGTGCCCTTCTTACTGCTGTAGGGAGAAACCTGGGGCTGAGCTCAGTTCACCCCGTGGCTTTCCATCACACGCCTTGCCCCAGTGGGGCTGCGCAGGACATGAGCTCAAGGACAGGTTTCCCAAGGAGAAGCAGGTCGGGGTGCCCGGGAGTCCCTCTGCAGGCATTTCAACCCGGTGCTGAGTGCCAATCTCGCATCCCTAGCAGTGAGGCTGGGGGGTGTGCATGGGGATGGTGTGGGGCCGGTGGTGCTCAGCCCCGAGCTGCCCCCGGCCCCACTGCACCGCCTGCAGCTGCCCCGCTTTGCAGCACTCGTCTCAAAAGAAAGCCAGTCCAAGAAATCTAGGAACTCCAAAGGCTCCCTCCTTGCTTTTCCTTTTTTCCTTTTCTATTTCTGTTCCAACGAAACAAAAATACTGGAACGTTTTGTGTCGTAAGCACATTCTTCTGGCATTTTTGTGTGTCCCTGGCTGCGTGTTATTGTCCGCTGGCCACATTACGTAGGTTCTGTTGTTCCAAGAGAAACCAAAGAAAGAATTTGAACTTCCAAGTGCTTCCTGCCATTGTCTTTTGCTTTTGTTTGTGCTACTGACTCCAAAACAGATGGATTGGCCTCCCCTCCATCCGCAGGGGTGATGGGAAGTCAACACAGCCCCGAGAAGTTTGACAGCTTTGTCTTCTCTTATATTCCCCTTCATTCGTCAAGCCCAGACATCAGAGCTGAATCGAACAACGCATATGGGTGGGGGGGGAAGGAGGTGGGATTTTATTTGAATTTCGGGGAGCTTAACACAGCGAGTAATGAATGAGAAAGAAAGACAGCGAGCGAGTGAGGGGGGACGGGCTGTAATCAAAATTCAGTACTTTTTAAATAGGTGCTTTGTTGGGCGTTTGTATGACTATGATAATGCCACAGCCTGGAGATCCGAATGGGAGTTACCTTTTTAAAAACCACAATTGCCCACTGTTGGGTGCTGGGGAGGAGGCGGCGGCTCGGTGTGCCTGGCCGGCTCTCCTCCTTCCCAGCATCAGCACTTTGCCACTTTCCAATCACCAACTGCCCACTGTTGGGGTGACAGCCCTTGATGTGAGCGTAACGGGGTGGCGGGGCAGCCGCGGCACATTGCCCGTAGCAGCATCTCAGGGCCAGAGCACATTACATAAGGCCCTGCAGCCACATCCCACAGGGCACCCTGATCTCATCCCATTTTACTGTGGCCCGAACGCTGCGGTGTTGGATGTGGGACTGAGCCACATTTGGCTGAGAAGGTTCAGATCCTTCCTGTGCTGGGGTTGGAGGCTGTCATCCCACTCCTGCAGAATGCTCCTGGTGATCCTAAGATCACTGTCCCCCAGTGGAGCTCACAAAGAGTGGGAGACAGAGATAGGGGTGTAAGGCAGTTCTTGGCTGCTTCGTGTTATCGTGTTATCTTGTTATGGTCTTGCTGACCCCAGCACTGTCCTGGTTTGGTTTTCTCTGGGGAGGGCAGGGGATTGGGTCTGGAGGTGTGGAAGGCTTCCTGGATGGAGGGATGGGGTTACAGAGGGGATCTGGGGACAGCGGGTGAGATGGGGATGGAGGGATGCCTGGGAAGGGATGAAAGGATTGATGGGAATGGAAGGCGAGATGGAGGATGGAGGGGGCTGGAAGGAAGGGGAATGGGAGTGTGGTGAGGGAGGGAGAGAGCGATGGGTGGAGGAATGGACAGAGGGGATGCTGGGCAGCTGGGTGGGTGACAGGAAGGGGGTGCTGGGACAACTGCGTGCACTGGAAACTCTTTGCTCAGCCTGAACCTAACACATGCTTAATGCTGCTCTGTGGCAGCAGGTGGGAACTCCCCTTTCTGCACCACACCTGACCTGGGCAGCAGCTCTGGCAGCACACGGTAGCTCAGAGAGTCACAGACGCACAGACATGAGCATTGGCTGTTTGCTGAGGATCCGCTGAATCTATTCTTGCTTCTGACCAACCCAACACCCACCAGCCCCACGGTGTGTGCACCCAGCTCAGCTGAATGAGCACCCTGCTCAGGGGGATGCTGGCAGTAGTTGGCAGCTCTGCAGAGCATTGCTGGGGAGCTGGATGTTGTGCTGAGCCTTCGCACGAGGTCTAAAGAAACTACAGTTCTGACTGGAAATGAGTGGTGCAATGGAGGACAGTGCCTGGAAACAGCGACTTTCACCCCTGGGAGTGCACTGCAACCTCATTTCTTGTTTTCTCCAGCTAGCAAAACACCTCTCACCTATCCCCAGCCAAAAGTAATGATATCACAGATGACGCAATTGAAGGATGGGCTCCAAATGTGCCCAGAGCTCTCCCAGGTTCTCTGCACAAGACCAGACCCCTGGCAGTTCACCCCTGCGTGCACAGGAGCTCTCGCTGGGATGCTGCAGCATGCCAGGCTCTCCCACAGCAAAGCCCTGTGCCACAAGAATGGCGTGGCTGCTCCCAGATTTCCCATAATGACACCTAAAGCTCTCAGCCGGGGAGCTGGCGGAGGAGCTGAGGCTGCAGGCACACAGAATGCTCCACGGTGAGCAGTGGGATCTTGCAGCAGCCCCAGACCTTTGGAGCACACACTGGAAACCCCCTGCAGGCCAGAGGACCCCATGGCACTGTCCACCCAGTGCAGCAGCAGTAGGGTCAGGGCTTGGGGTCCCCGGTGCCCGCAGGAGAAGCAGTGAGCAGCACCCAGCACCCTGCACATGGCACCAGGACGTGTCCTTGCCCTCAGCACAGCACCCAGCCGTGTGGCCGTCCCCAGCAGCTCTCTGCATTTCACCCTGCTTACATTTGCAGTGACGGTGACAACACCGAGCCTTCCCCCGTCCACTCACGACTCCCCCCCATTCAAAGCTCCCGTCCTTTTAAGCTATTTTTTTCCCTCCTATTCATTTCCCGGACGCCTCTATCCTTTTCTCTTGACTAGCCCCTCTCAGGGAGCAGCTGCTATGCTAATAAGCATGAGGCAGAAAAGGGAGAGAGCCTTTGCAGTGGCTGGGGAGGAGAGAAAGACCCCGAGCCCTCCAAATGCCAAATAAATCCCGGGCTGGAGCAGCATCCCCGAACAAAGAGGCCTGGCCTCCCCCCTCCCCCCCCCCCCCCCCGCCTTCTTCCCTCTTCCCAATTCCACCACCTTTTCACATTCAAATCTATTAAACAGCGAGCAGAAAGACCCCGAGTATTCATAGCATTGCATTAAAGAGAAAGCCCCGTGGTCCCTCTCCACGCAGCCTTGGAGGGAAGGGCTCACGCCCGTTGTGCTGCCCGGGCACCAGGGAGGTGCCGTGGGACAAAAGAGCCCCAGTACCGCACAAGGAGAGGGTGTCCTTCCACCTGTGCCACATCTTTTGTGCCTGGGTCTGCTGGGCTCCTGTGTCAGGGCCGTGCTCACCCTGGGTGGTGGAACTGGGAGGTTCGGGGCATAAGGAGGTGAGGGCCCCCAGTGTGCGTGGTGTGACAGCAGCGATGGGGCAGGGGACACCCTGTGTCTGATCCCAATGGGCAGGGCAGCCGGTCTTGGAGGATGGGTGAGGAAGGGGAGGCCACTCCTGGTGCTCCCATCACAGCCCAGGACAGGACCCCACTGCTCTCAGTATGGCACAGCCCATACACAGCATCCAGAGAGATGAGATGGGGCAGTCCCACAGCATGCAGAAGGGGTGGGAGACCCTTTGCTGGAGGTTGCAGGTCCCACTGTGGGAAGCGGTGGGACACCTATGGGCACATGGCTGTTCTCTGGGGAAGGAGAATGGATGAGCATGGACATTTTCTTCTTGTACCTTCCAGGATGGAAACGGAGATACAGCTCTAGAAGTAGGTCATGTTCTTACATGGTAACAAGTTTCTGATAGAGTCCTAAGGCTCCAGCAGCTGAGGCTATTAATAATATTGAAAAGTGTGTTTATGGGGTGGCAGCAATAACCAGGCGCAGCCTACGCAGCTTGGTCAATAGTGTGGGATTCAGCTCCAGCCCCGGGGGGACCATCTGAGGTGGTGCCTGGGCTTCCTCATGGCCGTGGGGACAGGAAGTGATGGAGATTGTATGGGGACTGCTGAATCATGGCCTGAACCTCTGATTGACCACCCGAGGCAAGCAATAAGTCAGCCCTGGGAGCACAGGTGAAGGCAATTCTGCTGTGCTACCAGAAGGGGTGGAGCCTGGCTGCACCTCTCCTAGACCCCAATTAAGAGCTGACTACCCATGGGGAAGGATCTCTTTTGGAGATTTCTCCTTGTGGAGACTTTCAGCAAGCCCAGGATACAGGTAAGCTCCATCCATTCTTCTCTAACATAACAGCTTCTTTAGCCTAACTCTTCTGTGTATTTCCTAATTATAACATTGGTATACTCATTGATTACTCAGAGATGCTTGCACCTGAGCACATTCTGCTGCCTGAGGTATCCTCTTGGGTCCCAGCTGGTCTCTGCCCAGGCTCTGGAGGACATTCCATTTCCTTCTTTCCATAGATGTCATGTGCATGCTAGGACACCTCAAGAGGAACAAGCTGTCCATAGTCCAGTGCCTAAATCAATACAGTCAAGAGTCTGGAGGGTAACTGAGATCATGATGATGTGCCTTCTCCACAGACTGGGCCACGTCCCACCATGGGTCCTGCAGCTGTGGTTATGTGGTCGCAAGGACTCCATCCTGCCCATCACAGCACTGCTTGGCTTTGGGCTGCATGGGGGGCCTGGTGTGGATCTATCAGATAGCATAGGCCACCAAGAGATCTAGGGTGGGAGGTGGTGACAGGTGGGACAGCCCTCAGAGAACAGAGAATGGCACTAGCTTCTGTAAGGGATGTGGGAGCTCAGACCTCTGTCCTTGCAGTGAAAGGCCACAAATCTATGTGTGTAGCACAGCAAAATACGTCCTTGTATGGGAACCTGGGCTCCCGGGGTGCTCCTAACAGCATGGAATCCCTGCATGCTTTTAGAACTGATGCTTTAGGGCTGTTGGGCTTTGCTGACCTACCCTGTCCCTGCCCTGCACTGCAGTCCTCCAGATTCTTGGCCTGGTAAAATCTTGCTGGGCTCCACTGGGGCTGTGTTCCCCCCAGGAAACAGAGCTCTCTGGGACAAACGCCAGCAGGGAACTCGAGAGGATTCCAAGAACAACCTCCCCCTTCTTGCAAAGGAAACAGCTCCAAACAGAAAGTGTCAGCCTCAAACTCCCAATTAACAGGAGAGGGGTGTTTCCACACCTTCTGTTGGAAATCTGTGTGCAAGCAGCAATCCAGCCCAGTGGCAACACAGAGCAGGAGGTACTGCTGCAGCTTTGCCAGCACTGCATCAGCCTTGGGCAGAGGCAGCAGGCACCAGTCTTGCATTCTCTGACCAGGTGACTCGAATGGAGCTGCTGCTCTCTGCTCCTTGCCTGACCCAAGTCCTTCATCACACGCACACGGGTGGCACAGTGCAGGAGAATGACAGAATCACAGCACGGTTGGTTTGGAAGGGTCCTGAAAGCCCTCTCAGCCCCACCCCCTGCCATGGGCTGGATGCCCCCCACCATGTCAGGCTGCCCAGGGCCCCATCCAGCTTGGTCTTGTGCACCTTCACTTGAAGGTGGTCCAGTGGGATGGGGCCTGGTAGTCCAGGTGGGCAGGGCCTACCTGCAGGGCGGGTGGGACGGGGGCCAGTGGTCTCCTTGGGCTGGCTAGGGAGAAAGGACCCTGCTTAGAGATGCAGGAATGCAGCGGGCTGAATGCGGCGGGGCGGGTCTGATCTGGTGCCCCGCTAAGCCCCCATTCTTTCCCAGCCGGTGCATCTCGTATTCAGGCTGCCTGCTCCTAAGCAGAGTGTCTTTAATCCTTCCCTTGTCTCCTCCATTCCCTTTCAGGCCCTTGGCCAATGGGAAGGGGATGAGCAGCTCTCTCCAGGAAGGAAATTAAAAGCGGGGAGGAGGTGGGGAGGAGGAGAGCGCGGGGAGGGGGACTTGGACGGGGAGACAATCCTGGAGTGGAGATGCCAGTCATCGGGGTCTCAATAGCCCCATTCACCCTGCCCAGCCACACAGAAAATCAGGGTCACCAGGATCCATGCCCTGCCTGGAGACAACTGTTGCTTTATTCTTTTTAATTGCTGGAAAACGCAGAAAAGTTCACTTGTGTGTGTGGCTGGCTCTGGTGGGGGCTGCGAGGGGGGCGCGGGCGGTGGCGGAGAGGGACGGGTGGGGTGAGGGCGGCACGCAGAGAAGGGGACACAAAAAGCACCGCACGTGAGGGTGGAGGCTGCGACCCGGCGCGGTGCCGGAGCCATCTGCACGGCTGGGGCCACGCCGTGGCGAGAGTGATGGGGACAGCGATGCTTCACTGCCAGTTCGCCTGTGGAAGACCCTCAGGGCTGGGCGATGGAGGGGACAGCCCCAGGGGAACGACCCGTGCAGACAGATGCATGCAGGTGGATGGACAGATGTCCTCACACTGCTGGGCACGGAGGTGCCTGGGTTGATGGTTCTGGCTGGAGACAAACAGCCAGGCACCCACATAGGATGGCAAAGAGGAAGGCTGCCACCCTGACCCAAGGATGCTGAAGCACCTTCCAGCCTTGCCACCACCATCCTGAGACCTTGCTCCCATTGCCACCCCAGTCAGATGAATCAATCCCCTCCCTGGTCCTGGACACAGGGCACAACTGCAAATGCTTTCACACTGGTCTGGATGCAAAAGGGGAGACGGAGAGCTTGGTATCACACAGCAGCATCGTGCACTGGGATGGGACCTGGCAGAAGGAGGCTGAGGGATGAGTTAAACAGCAGAGAGCTGCTACCACCTTCATAGGAATGACAGAGGGGTACAGAAGGGAGGTGGGTTATGTAGGGTGAAACCATGAAAGGTAGCAGGGAAAAGTGCATCAAGGAATCCTTGTAAGTGAAAACCCCAGACTAATAACAAAAATGTAAAACTGCACATGGTGAGAACAGGAGGTTATCCAGAAACACAAAGTGAGATCAGAGAACACGCACGAAAGTGATGCAGGGATACAGTTTGTGGATGCAGTAAATGAAGTCTCTTGGACCTGTAATCCACAGGAGAAGATCTGCTCTAGGCTGGATCTCGAGTGCTTGGGATCTGGCTGAAGATGTTCACGGCGAGCTGCACAGCACTAAAGAACACAGTGCTGCTGGGTTTAACGGAGTGGTGGGACAGGGAGGGCTCCACGCAGAATTCAGGCACACTACCCCCAAAACCCCACAAATCTCAAGGTCCTAGAGGGTGTTACACAGGGCTTGAGGAGCTTGGCTAAAAACCATGCCACCATTCAAAAGGGAAAATGAAGTGGTTCAACAACCCTTACCTGGAGAGTTAAATGGAGGCACTACAGAAAACACCAATGTTTCAGAACGAGAAATCTTGCCTAGGAGAGAACAGGGAAGCCCACGAGAACTGGCAGATCAGCTGAAAACTGGAGACTAAAAAGCTGAAAACTGGAGACTAAAAAGCTAAAACTGAATACGTGGCAAAAGGTGGTTGGAGAACATCCCTTAAACCATCAGGCCAAAAGGCGGTTTGGCTCAGGAGAACTGGGAGCCATCGCTGACCTGAGTTCAGGTGGCTGTTAATGGGCAGAGCAGCCAAAACAATCATCAAAATGCTGTGTGATCAGTAAGGGAACAAGATGGAGAGAGTTCTGACACTGTAGGAAACCATGGGTGCTGTGTGCTTGAGCTCCTGTTAGCACTGCTGAGGAAAGAGATGAGGAGTCAACTTTCTTCAGACTTGCTCTGTGGTAACTGATGAGATGAAGTGCCCGATGATGAGAGGAGCCTAGAAAGGCTGAGAGTGTCCTGTTAGGAGCGGGGAGGGCCAAGGGCAGGTATGACTGCAAAGTCATGGGAGTGGTGGACAAAGCAGAGCGTGAGACTGCAATACTCCCATAGTCCTCGGAGTAAGGAGTGCTGGCAGGAGATGGGCTGAAAACAGAAAAGAAAAGGAAAAAAAAGCTGTAACTTCTTTACACAGAGGGTTTTGAGCTTGCAGGGCTTGTTGCTGTTGGGACCAGAAAAAGACTGGATGAGCTTAGGGACAACAGGTTTGCAAAGGGGCACTGAAAGGATGAGGCAGGGATGTCTCCTCAATGCTGAGATTCACAGGGTCTGCTGGGAGTGGGAGAGGAGGGCAGCGCAGTCGGTCCATACGGACACGGACACTGGATCCCAGCAGCCATTACCCTGCAGGGTCCGCCTGATGCCACGAGATGCCGGGGCACTGCGAGACGCCGGCAGGGCCTGCAGGAGAGCCGCTGGTGCCGAGCGGGAGCAGAAGGAAGGCCGGAGGCAGAGCAGCGGGGCCTGGGGGTTCGGTCTGCAGGAATTTCACGGTGGTTTCTCGCTGCATTTGGTTTCTGTCCAAACCGAAGCTCTGTCCGCCCTTCCTGCCAGCTGGCAGCCGCCCGCAGCTCCCGCGGGAGCCCCGCGGCCCCGAGCGCTGCCGGAGCGCCCCGCCGGCACGTCCTGCCCGGCACCGAGCGGGGCCGCGTTGCGCCGCGAGCCGGACGTCCCGCCGCCCGACCCCGCTGCCACCTCTGTGCCGAGCCGGGACGCCTGGCGGTCCTGGAGCGAACGCGGTCGCAGCCCCGGGGACAGGGATGGGGCCGGCGGGTGCGTTCTCAGCAGCGCCCTTGCGCCCTTGCCTCTCCGGGCACAGGGCGGGCACCGCCGAGGAGCGGAGCTCCGCAGCCCGTTCCCGGCGGGGACGCTGCCGACACGGCGCCTCCCGGCCCGGCTCCGCTCCTCGAGGCCGCAGCGGAGCATTCCTGGCCGCCGGCTGCCACCTAGCGTCGCCGGGCAGGGGCCGGGGCACGGTGCGGGCAGCAGCCGGGGCTGGAGGGCTCCGAGCGCCGCGGGGGCACCCGGCCCCACCCCGCCCCGCCCCGAGGTCGGAGCCGGCAGAAGCCGGAGCTCCCGGCCGGGCCCGCCGTCCGCCGCCCCCCGGGCAGTGCGTCGGCCCAGCAGCGCTGCGAGGTGAAAGTCCGTCCGGCTCCTGTGAGCGCGCCCGCGGCCTGGGCCGGCTCTGCAAATATTGGGTTACGGCCCGGCTGGAAGAGAGGCTGCTGCCCTTTGCTCTGTTTGCCGTTTCCTCCGGCTGTTTGGTTTCAGTTAATCATCTTGAGAAGGCAAACAGCAGCGGGGAGGGATGGCGTGCCCACACTACCCACACTTGCCCCTCAGGGTGGGTGACATCAGCCTGCCCAGGTGCCTGGGACCTCCGCGAGGGTCTCACCCTGCTGCCAAGAGGGAGCTGGCAGTTGGGCTCTGCCGTGCGCAGCCCCCACCCCACTATGTGCTGGGGGCCTCTTGATGCTCTGCTGCCTGTAGGGTAGTGCTGTTCCAGCACAGGGCTGTGAGTAGGATCCCGGGGCAGGACTGTGAATCACAGCATTGCGTAAGGCGGACCGGCGGGTGCTGGCCCTGGTCTGGGACAGGTGAAAAGAGGAGCTCGGAAGGATGCTCACCCCTGTGCCCCACAGGCCATGGTGAACCCGGGCCATATGGCTGGGCGTGTGGGACCAGGAGCTGCCCCCGCACCTCCCTGCCTGGCCCTCCCCAGGTTGGCCGCTCCAGCAGCTCTGCTCTCTGTGGTCTGAAGGTCACGCTGCTGCGCAGTGGGGACAGTGCAGAGTCCCCAGTCCTGCTCAGCAGCACTCTGAAGTTGCCAGGCATGATGTTTTGGGGTCTTCTTTCCCTCCTCCTCTTCGCTGTGGCCAGTGGGACGCCCGTTGGGGACCAGGATGAGGACATCCAAGTGCAGGAGAATTTTGAACCTGAGCGGGTAATGGCGGCTTGGCGGTCCCTGGCATTTGGGGGCAGAAGGGATGGGGGGAAGTTTTATTTCACTTTCCTCCCAAAAGGAAGATGGTTTTTCCCATAATGGGCTGTGCGGGGCAGGCCTCTCTTGATGCCAGTCATGGGGACCCAGCCTTTGGGATGGCCTCAGCCCAGCAAACACACAGACAGGGCAAACGAATCCCAGCCTGTTCATCAGCCCAGCCTGAGCTGTGGGGAGATGCAGAATGCGTGAGGGATGCATCCTGCCTGGGAGTGGGCCTGTGGGTCTCTGGCAGGCACCCTGCCTGGCTCTGCACACCCAGCAGCATGGGTCTGGGCTCTCCTGGGGCACACAGCAGGTACGAGACCCTGCCTGGTGGGAGGAGGACACAGGGACACTGCCCTGAGCTTGGAGACCCTCTCAGTTCCCAAAGGACTGCCTACCCCCCCCCCCCCCCCATGCAAGAAGCCATGGCAGAGAGCAGGAGAAAGAGCCAATGTTCTGCTAGTGAGAGCATCCATGGGAACAAGAGTCCAGCTTGCTCCTCAGACTGTTTAGATCCAAGCTCAGAAGCCTGGGAAGCCATGTGAGAAGGGTGACCATGGAGTTGGTAATCATACTGAGTGCTGATCGCTTTCCTTCAGCAGCTCTGGCCCTGGCACCCTCCACCATAGCTCACCAACTGACTTTCTGGCCACAAGAATGTCAGCTCTGCAGAAAGCTATGGGATGCCCTACCTCAGTGGAGGGAGGGTGTTGGAGACATCTCTTTTTTTCCCCTCACAGATGTATGGGAAGTGGTATGACATAGCTGTTGGCACCACCTGCAAGTGGATGAAGAACTACAAGGAGAAGTTCAGCATGGGCACACTGGTGCTGGGCCCTGGCCCCAACACTGACCAGATCAGTACCATCAGCACCAGGCTGCGGTATGGGCATTGCTGTGGGTGCTCAGGGATTTCAGGGATCCTATGCCATGTCCGGTTTTGGTGCTCCAGGCGTGATTTTCATGAGATAAACAAGAAAGAGGTCATCTCAATCAGATGATTCTTTTCCTCCTCCCTCCAGGCAAGGTGACTGCAAACGCGTTTCAGGAGAGTATCAGAAAACAGACACCCCTGGCAAATACACCTACTATAACCCCAGTAAGTTGGGCATGCTGCTGTCCTGCTGCGTCCTGAGAGCCACTGTGCTGTCAGGGGATATGAACCAGGTCTGGACCTCAGAAGATGACACAGCTAGAGGTTGGGAGAGTGGTTCAGGGCAGCAGGGCTCAAGGAAAAGGAAGACTCTCCATAGTTCAGGTCATTTTCAGCCAAAAAAGCAGGGTCTCGGGGGGGCTGCTTCAGAACTGCCTGTGTAGGTATGGAACTATGAGGTCTTCCAGCAGACCCCACCCATCCCCAGGGTTCCAAGATGGGACAAGCACCCCCCAGCCATGTTTCAGGAGCATTGGTGGTGTCTCATTATCTGCAACCCTAGGATTCCAGTCTCCTTGACTAACAAGAGGCTGGTGAGGTGAAAGAGGGTCAGGGTTGTGCCCTGGTCAGTAGCTGCCTCCCAGTAATCTGATAGTTTCTTGAATTTGCTGCCTGATTTCACTCCCCAGTGCTGGGACTGCCTTCTACACCCCTGTTCCTCCCTAAGGGTAGGAGTGATGTCCCTTGTATCTCTTTCTCACCCAGAGTGGGATGTGTCTATCAAGTCCTATGTGCTTCGCACCAACTATGAAGAATACGCGGTCATTCTGATGAAGAAGACAAGTAATTTTGGCCCAACCACCACACTGAAGCTGTATGGTATGTCTGCTGTGGCACTGTGGGCAAGCAAGCTCTGGGGTGGGCTCAGTAACACTGCTCTTTGGCTCTGGAGGTGGTGCCTTCAGTCAACTCATCTTTGGCATCAAATGAGGTTGAGTTTTATGGCTCAGCTTAGAGCCGTATCACACAACGAACACTGAGACCAGACCGTTATTTGAGACGAACATGATCTGTGTGGGAGAAACTCAGATCTGGAAGCATCAGACACCAGCTGACAGTCCTTTCCTTGCTGTCACCCAGGGAGAAGCCCAGAGCTGCGGGAGGAGCTCACCGAGGCTTTCCAGCAGCTGGCTCTGGAGATGGGCATCCCTGCAGATTCCATCTTCATCCTGGCCAACAAAGGTAATCTATGTGAGGCATGCGCCTCTCCTGCTGCCTGTGCCCTCAGTGTGATGGTGTGTGGAGGCTGTTCCTTCTTGGTACACAGGGCTGAGGAGAAGGAACAGCCAGGATGGAGGGAGGGCAAATGAGGGCTTTGTTGAGAAGGGGTGGGAAAAGGATGAAGCTAAGAATCAGCCAGGCTTCCAATAGAACCCAGTTTTCTGTGATACCCAGGGTAGTTGGTGGGATCCTTTCTGGGCTGTCAGGCTGATGCACCCCAACATGGCTGTTCTGGAGACATTCCTGTATCTGGAGCAGAACATTGCAGGAACACCCACAGCTGCTCCCTGTGGCGGTGGGCTCCCAAGATGTGATGGGTGCCTTGCTCAACAAGGAGTGACAGCAAATGCTTGATGCAGATAGGCATGGGGATTTTAGGGCAGTACTTCTGAGAGGCAGAGAACAGCAAGAGTGGAATAGTGTTAGGGTGAAGCCAGGAGGGAGCCCCTTCCTGAAGGACCAGTGAGACCATGGTGTAGAGCCATGGTGAGAGGACTTTGTTGAAAAGCCGCCACTCTCAAGTTTCTGACCATCTCTCTTGTCATCTGGGCTAGGTGAATGTGTCCCACAGGAGACTGCCGCTGCCCCTGAGGTGAGTGACCAAGCTAGGACCTCCTGAGATGGATCAAGGCTGGGGGTGGGGTTTGCCAGCTAGGGTGGAACACAGGCTGTGGGGATGAGAGTCCTGAGTGCTTCAGGTGGCACCAAGGCTCACTTCCAAGTAGAAGGCAATGTCTCTTTCTTGTCCTGGTTCTTTCATGGGGTAGATTCCTGCACAGGGAGCCTGGTGTCTCCTTACCCCTTGCCTGCCCATGAGTGCTCCAGCTGGGCTGAGGATCCCCCTCCGTGGTGGGGGAGGCAGCTAACTACCCTGCTGATGCTCTGGCTGCTATCACCCAGTGTGTCCCAGTCTCGTTGAGTTTAGAAGGATTTTCAAGAGGAGATGGGACTTCATAAGGGAAACAGCACAGTTCAGGGCAGACATAATATCTGGAGGATGCACCGCCATGTATCAGTGGGAGGAGAGATGCATGTTCAGCCCAGCACAGGGCATGGCTTGTGCACTCTGAGTGTCTTCATCCAAAATGTGTGATCCTAGCCCCTGCCTGGGATGAATACAAGGCTGGGAACACCACGAGGCATGGAGTGACCATGGCCTGCTGACCCCAGGCAGATGTCTGGAGACATGTGGGGGTACCAGGGGAGTGGGGTTGGCATGGCTGATGGCAGCTCTGTGCTTCATCCCGGAGCAGAGGACACGGAGAGCAGTGCTGCCGCCCGAGGAGGGCTCAGCTGCAGGCCCTCTGCCCTCATTTGTTGGCAACAAAGAAGGTGAGTCCTGGTGGAAGGGCTGCAGTGGGTGTCCCCATGCCCCCATCGCCCACTCCAATGTGTGTTGCACTCACCTGCAGACGCATGCCGGCTGAACCAGGACCCAGGACCCTGCAGTGGGATGCTCTCCCGCTTCTTCTACAACACCTCCTCCATGGCCTGCGAGACTTTTCTCTATGGCGGCTGCCTGGGCAACGGCAACAACTTCTACTCAGAGAAGGAGTGCCTGCAGGCCTGCCGGACCGAGGGTGAGTGGGAATGGGGCCACACCAGGGCAAGGGGACACAGAGCTGCAGAGGGAACTGGGGCTGGCCCTGAGCCCTGTGTGTGCAGCACAGGATCCCAGCTCTGCCAGCCTTCCACAGTCTCCTTTCCCCACAGCTGCCTGCAGGCTGCCCATCGCCCAGGGCCCCTGCCAGAAACCAGTGATACGCTGGGCCTTTGATGCAGCACAGGGCAAGTGCATCAGGTTCAGCTATGGAGGCTGCAAGGGCAACGGGAACAAGTTCTACTCAGAGAAGGAGTGCAAGGAGTACTGTGGGGCTCCTCCACAGGCAGGTATGGCTTATTGCTGCTTTGGGGACCAGTCAGGCGCTGCTTGTGCATCCCATCCTGCTTGAGGCTGTGTCCCTGCACTGGTCTTCCTGCAACTGGGATTGGTCCATCCTGGGCCAGGGACTCTGATGGACTGAGAAAAAAAGATTAATCTATGAACAGCATCACACATGGGGACTGTATAAGCTACAAATGCACCAAGGCCAGGACTGTACTTCAAAATGCTCGTGATAATAGGGGAAAGGCTGTGAGCAGGGCAGAGCACAGCGGGGAGCAGTGGAGGTGTCAGGGGTGTCAACAGGAGGAGCAGCTGAAGGATTTTGAGGCATTGGGGATCCTAACACTGGATAGGGACTGAACACGGGAACCCACTTCGGATGAACCCTCCATGACTGTATGATCACCCTCCAGCTCTAGTCAGCACAGAGGTTTCCATACTGAAGCTCTCTGTGAGGTTCAACTGGCACTGCTCTGCCCCAGGATGGACGGACAAGCAGTCTCATTTTCAGCAGTGTAGCAGTGGAGATCTTACTGCAGAGAGTGGTTAGCCACAGCCCTGGGTGAACCTGATCTTGGTGTGACAAGTGGAGCTGGTAGCCCAGCAGGTGGGAGATGGGGACAAAGTAAGGGGTCATGGGGCATAATGTGTCTTCTATTATCCTACCACCAGTATGAAGTGCAATAATGCTGCTATGGTGGGACATGAAGTGACATCCCAGGACAGCAAGGGGGCGTGCAGAGGGTCTAGACCACTTTCCCTATCACTGCCAATCAGGACGAAGTGGGAGGCATCAGCCGTCACCTGTTTGTGGGGTATGAGTGGGGGTGAGGATGGCATCTGTGGGCCTGTCTGTCACACTGCACACTGTTCTGCTTGCAGAGGATGAGGAGTTTCTGCATCTGTCAAACTGACAAGGGTGAAGGACAAAGACTGAGCACTGGAGCCGGGGCCTCACAGGAGCTCCTGCCAGTGCAGGAAATATCTCCAACAATAAATGTCTCTGAAGTGACCAATGAGCCCAGTGTCCATCCCATAGCTGGCAGGGAGCTGGGCAGGGGGCTCCAGGAAGGGCAGGAGATGCTGTTGAGTCACTGCTGGCCTCCCCAGTGGGGTCCCTTCTGTCCTGAGCCCCTGCCCCTGTCTCAGCCCTGCTGACCTCCACTGGCACGTTGCCCCAGTGGGGGCACCCCGGGGCTCTGCCATCCCGCTGGATGGGGAGGGAGGAGGATCCCAAAGGGGCGATGGGAGGGAATTTGGCAGTCGGAGCAGGCTGCGGGGCGAGGGGGGCACGGAAGGGGACCGTGAGCTTGGGGGCCACAGGGTGCCGCGGGGGTCACAGAAGGGAACTTCGGGGGTATGTGGGGTGTCACAGAGGGGCGCTGTAGTTAGAGGAGGGCTGAAGGAGCTGTGATGGTGGCGAGGGCTCTGCGGGCTGTAGTGCTGAAGGTCCGCCCCCCGCCGCCGCTCCGCACATTGCTGCCTCTTGGCCCCTGGCGGTCTCCGTAGCGGCGCCGCGCGCGCTGCGTCTCTGGCGGCGAAGCGGAAGAGGCAAGATGGCGGCGGCGGCGGGAGCCTCGCGTCTGGCCCTGAGCGGCGCCCGGCGAGGTTGAGCCGCGCCCCGACCCCCCCGCGCCACCGTCGCCCGCAGGAGCCGCCCGCCGCGGGCCATGCCCGGATAGCGTCCCGTCCCGGCACACGGCGGGCCCGGCCGAGCCCCTTCCCCGCCGCCCCGCGCCCGGTTGGGCCCCCATGGCCTTGCCCCGGCCCTGAGCGCCCCCCGAGCCGCGCCCGGCCCTATGGTCCCCCCGGGGCCGCGCTGCCCCTGAGCCCGCGGCGGCCGCGGCCCTTTTCCCGAAGGCGGCGGCGAAGGCGCGGGAGCGGAACGATGTTCTCGGCGCTGAAGAAGCTGGTGGGCTCGGACCAGGCGGCGGTCCGAGACAAGAACATCCCCGCGGGGCTGCAGTCCATGAACCAGGCCCTGCAGAGGAGGTTCGCCAAGGGAGTCCAGTACAACAGTGAGTCCTGGCCCGGGGCGCCGGGCACGGCCTCCGCTCCCGCTGTCGCCGCGCTGCCGTGCCGGCGTCCGTAGCAGCTGTGCGGCTCGGTGCTGGGGCGGGCCGGGGACTGCGAGCTTCGGGTGGTGTGCGGGGAGGTGCGGTACGGCCGTGTCCCTGTGGCACCGGGCAGAATTCTTTGTGAATGGATTGTTGTCACTTCAAGTGTGGGGGAATAACTCCCCAGGGCAGGTGGGTGCCCTTCCCCGCAGCACGGTGTCCTTACTCAAGCTCCTGTGGTAATGTGATGAAGGTCTGTGCCCTGCCAGGGCCCAGCAGCAGGTGAATGGTGTGTGCCTTTCTGTGTCCTTGGTAGGTAATGCCATTCTGGTTATCTGTCTCTGTACCTGATACAGCTGTTCTGTTCTGTTCTTAGGCAACACTTTTTTCTTTACCAAGGCTCAGAGTTGTGTTTTTCCCCATGGAGCTCAATAAAGGTTATTCCTAATACGTTTCAGGAAGGCGCTGCAAATATGTGTATCCATCTCCAAGTAACCATAGTGAGGCAGGGTCAGTAATCACACTATCCCAGCTGAAGATAGAGCTGCAAACAGGAATGCTGTGAGGAGGGGCACACAGCAGCAGCTACAGGCAGCTGAGTTTGGCAGCTCAGAACAGGGCTGCTCTGTGAGCACAGTGCTGAGTGTTCCTGGTGCCCGCACACACAGTGGGGGAGCAGAATTTGTGTATTTTAATCTGAGATGTGAAGGCAGAGGTTAGCAGGGCACGGCTTGGGTTGAGGTTTTTTTTGTTTTCTTCTTTTTGTGTTATCACCCTTGAGTGTGTTTTTGAACTGAGCGATTTTCGGAGCTCGCAGCTTTACTGGGGAGAGCATTTGGTGCATTTAACCAGCGCACATCTATTAGATATGCCGACAGCGTTTAATTTAGAAAATTAGCAACTTAGCAGGCAGTCATAAATACAAGCAGAAGCACGTTGTTTCTAGTGACAGACAAGTGGTGAGGCTGCAACTGTTGTACCCTGACACACAGCACTGCACCACCAGACGCATACCTGGAGATCTCCTGCCTGAAGTCTGTCCATCTCTGCAGAGTTGTAGTGGTGCCCACAGAGCAGAACGCATCCATGTGCTCAGTGTTACATGGGTGAGCTCGGGTAGCTTCTATCAGCTTGTGAATTATGTAAGAGAAGGGAGCTGGTGTTCCAGACAGTGAGTGTTTGTGCTGTACAGATCAGCTGCATCCTGCTGGCACAGCAGCAGAAGGGGACAGCCCTTTGCTGTGTGGTGACTAACTGTGTTGTCACCTAACCCGTGTGCATGCGTACCTGCTTGTCATTAATACAGCAGGACCAAAAATGCAAACAGCTGAGCTTTGTTGTTTTTTGTCTCATTAGCAAAAGCCTTTGGAGAAGCTTTCTGTTTTGAGCACTGCCTTGTCAGGATCTGCGTTCTAATTATTGCTGTTATACCAGGAATAAAGCTGCATCTTTCTGTCCTGCCATAAGGGAAGCTTTCCAATCTCCATAGTAACTCTTCCCAGTATCACTGTTATATAACGGTTGTAGGAGATTCAGGCAGGGTTATGAAAGAGTTTTGAAGCACCCTCCTAGCCATGTCACTGGGCAAATAGGGTGGGTTCTGAGCTGAGCATAGGCTGGCAAGGGTTGGCATGACACACCATTGTTAAGGGGAGGGCAGAGCTGCATATCCCAGTGTTACCAGTGCTTCTTCATTAGGAAATACAGGAAAATGAACAGAGGAAGGTGGAATGCATTTTGTAGCCATCTTTAACACAGATTTTTACAACTTTTCCCCATAACTGTAATCCAAAGGATGCTGTTATGAGTTTGTATGTGTTATGGTTCTACAGAAACATTTCCATGTTTTTACAGTCCATTATTGTAAACTGAAGCCTCTTTCACAGAGTTGTAGGGGTAGGGCCACTGAAAAGATGCTGGCCGTGTCTCTTTGCCTCCCACAGTTAAGATATTTGTTAACATTGTTTCCCGACCAGAAATATACTCAAGGTGCTGAGAATGCTTCAGGTTGCTTGCTGGTAAAAGTGGCAGCATGTGGCCAGGATGGGGCCTTATCACATGGCACTCGGTACCTGGCTGGGGAGTTCGGAGCAGGCCAGGTTGTGCCAGCTTTGTGGCTGTCATAACTATGTTATGTTTCATAACTAGACAGTCCCATCAACAGGTTTGTGTTGCTGGTGTCCCTCCTGCTCAGGTAAGTTTTCAAAGGAAGGAAGTTGCAGGATAGATGGTTTTAGATTTCTGATAAGAGCAAAGGCCACTAACAGCCCTTGGCAGCAGCTGCTTCATGGAACATCATATTTTGAAACACAGGAGTTTTCATACTGCATTCACAGATCACACACTCCTTATTCGTTCTCATTTTTGTTTGGATGGAGCCCTTCTGTTTTATATACCGTGGCCCAAATTGTTCCCAAAGCACTATAGAAGGTACAGAGAAACCATGAAAACTGCATGGGTCTGAACCAATTTCCGTAGCTCAGGTGCTTGTATCTTTGTAAAAACTTGCTCTTTTTTTCCTGGCTGGGATTGAATCAGCTGCATTGCTGTTCAGCAGGTAGGTTTGGTGGGAAGAGGAAGAGGTGGTGGCTTAAGCAACTTACAGGACAAATTATAGACGGAATTACCAGTAGTGGGTGACTCAAACATGAAGGTCTATGTAAGGCAATGATGGCCAAGGGGGGTGAAATGAATGGCACGGATAAGAGGGTAAAGAGAAGTGATCTGCTTAGTTCTTTTTCTCACATTTTTATCCCTCATCCCTACCCTTTCTTCCTACAGATATTTCTGCTGTCTTTGCTACAAACCTGTGGATGTTGACATTAAGTAGCAGTTTAACTGGAAATTGAAGTAGGGCAGCAGCAGTGTGTGTCCCACAGGTAGCAGCACTAACCTCACCCCAACGGCTGCCCTCATTCTCACAGCCCAGCCACTGCTACATGTCTGCCCGTTCACTGAGCTCACATCTCTTCCTTTCTTGCAGATGTCTGTCATTAGGTAGACCTGCCCCATCCAAAGTCCCAAATACTGCTTTGTTGGAAATTATTTATGTGATCTGCTGCCTTCCTGTTTGATTTGTAAAGGCTTTTCCTACCTGTAGGAATAAGAAGTCAGTGAAAATGAATGCATTATGTAGGATGAAGGAGATCCTGACACAGAGACTGCAGCAGCTGATGAGGGCTGTTGGACACATCCAACAGGAGCACATGGTGCCAACAGCACCCTCAGCTGATCTCAGCGTGAGCTGCTGGCTGCCCAGGGCTCTCCTGGCCCCTCAGGCCGTGCCATGTCAATGCCTCCATGTGCTGCTCCCACTGCTCATGCAGCCAGGCACTTGAGCTACAGGAGAAGATTGAGCATGCTGAGAATGAGTAACATGAGTGAGAGTTCCAGCTGGTTCTGTTCCTTGGTGCAGCTCAGCAGTGACTGCGTGAGTGATGGTGTTGGCAGCAGGAAACCTGGAGGAGGTGAGGGTGTCCCTTCTGGAGAAGAGCTCACAGCTGAGTCATCCTGGAGTGATCCTGAAGCTGCACCCTGAGAGCAGCCTGACCACCGCAGGGTCTGCTGGTCCGCCAGCACTCACTGCTTCAATATCTCATGCAGCGTTTTGTGAGGGAATCTGGATTTTAAAATGTCTCTCTAAGCTAAGCTGTGAGAGCATTTCAAGAGATTCAAGTTCTAAAGAGGACAAACAGGATCTTGTTTTTCCTCTGTCATGGACTTGCTGCGTTCATTAAGAGAAACAAAGACAATCCACCTTTGTTTTTTCTCTCCATCTGTAAGCAGGAAACGGGATCTCATGCAGGGCAATAGGAAATGGTTTGCTGTCTCTGCAGAGATGCTCTGGTACCTGTAAATGAAGGCAGCCTATAAATACTAAGTTAATTTGTGCCTTGATAACCCTTTTAATGAGGAACTTTGTAAAGGAGTAAACAGCAATACCTCTTAGTGGGCGAGAGCAGAGCAACCACGACAGTTTCCCAGCAGAACTGCAGCACAGAGCCCTTTGCAGGCATGGTGTCTGCTGGCAGTTCCTCCAGGCACTGCTGCTCTTCTCTGAACTGATTGTAGTAAGTCCTACGTTACAACAGGAGGCAGCCTTTGGTCTGCGATTTCCTGCATGGCCAGTGATACACAACCTAATGCTAATCACCTGAATCTGCCATTAGATGTCTCTGAGCAGCCCATTATCTAGTGCATTATAGCAGCTCTTGGGGACCAAATGCAAGCGTAAATATTCTGGTTCTGTGCAAGTCAGCTTATGGCTCCCAGTAGCTTCGTGGTTGCCACATAAAACAAAAACCCCATAATGCAACAGAAGATTTTGAAAACAACGCATACCATATTCAGAAAGAGCAGGATAGCGTTAAGGCAGGCTCTGGGATGCTCACGTTATTAATTGCTGCAGAATTTGCTTTGCTGAGCTGCATATGGTTAATGGCAGCGGTACAGCTGATGCGTTGTTTTCCCCTCATGAGGATGTATTGGACACTTCTTTCCTTGGGGTGGGTTTGAATGTGCTTTTCCTTGCACGCTGCTTGCTGTGTGTGGCAGAAGGCAGCGGGGTGAGAGGAGCAGAGGCACAGCTGGCTGCTCGCACACGTTCTGAATTTCCAGTCTTCACGTGGGTTCTTTTTTGCTGAGCTGGTGTGAGTTGCTGAATGAGCACTGATTGTAATGACTGAGGCTCATGTTTTCCAACAGAACCCATCATGCCCGTGTAATATGGGAGAACAAACTGCATCAGAATAATGCTTGCAAAAAGTTAACATGCTTTTCACAGCATTCTTTCATTTGTTTTTAATGAGTTTTGTTGATCTGCTTGCTCTTTTCTGCAGTGAAAATTGTTATCCGAGGGGACAGGAACACTGGGAAAACCACACTCTGGCACCGACTACAGGGAAAGAAATTCATTGAGGAATACATTCCAACTCAGGAGATCCAAGTCACCAGCATCCACTGGAATTATAAAAGTAAGGGGAAAGAGGGAGGAGGGAGTGACATTCATGGGACAGCACATCTCTGTGCCTTGAGGTGGAAATTGCACTACAGCTTTATTTGCTTCTTCTATGTCTGCTTGGGAGATAAAATGGGCTATCATCACTCTTACTTTAATTTATTGTTCACAGTTTCTCAGTCACGTTTTTAGTAACTTCATTCAGAAATGATGAGGGCTGCTCTGCGAGTGCTGCCTCCTGTTTCATGATGCTGGCCCTCAACACCAGAAACAGATGGTGGGATGGCAGCAGAGGCTGAACCTTCACACCAACATGCTGTCATGTGTTGCTGCTGTGTGACAGGTGGCAGCAGAGGGGCGGTGTGACAGAATGGCACCTGACAGGGGACTAAGGGATGGAAGTGAATTCCTCCATGTGGAAAAAAGGGCACCCACTGATATTCATCCTCACTTGTAACATTGATGGAGACCTAAGAGTGAATGTGAGCACAGTGAGGGCTTGTTTCAGCAGTGGCCACGGTGACAGTGGTCACCTCTACTGGTGCAGATTTTTACAAGTAAGATGCAGGCTCTTGTTCATTGCTGTTGAAATATAATGTTTTGTAGCTGAGAATTTGCTCTATCAAACAGTGTTATTGTGCTCTTTGTATCTGTTGTAGTTTCCTTGGAAATAAATAGAAGGCATTACTTTCTGAGTGGCCTACATGTATGCTGTAAGAGCTAAAAAATGAGCTTTTGGTGATGGCAATTCAAGGAAGGTTTTTAATTCACCATCCAAAAGATCTTGAAAAATTTGTGTGGTGTGCTTGACTTGCTAATAACAACAGGTTTGTGATGAAAATCTGTCTCTGATGCTAACCCTGCTCAGTGTAGCAGTGTTGCATGCAGGTGAAAAGCTTGGTGCAAACTCTTCTTTCACTGATTAAGATGTAAAGAGCATCCCCTAACTGGTGGTGAGGATGCTTTAAAAATGGTTGTAGCACTGATAACTCCAAGCTGAGTTACTGAAGCACAGAAGTAGCTTTTTTAAGTGGTTGTTTGAATTGGAGAGATGAGGTGTGATTTTTCCCATCTGCTCTGGCAGTGTAAAGTAAGTGGCTCTGAAAGCCTGGATCTAGTCTGGAGAAGACACTGTAGGCACAGTAATTGTATAAGCAGTGCATTAAGTCCAGCTCTTGGGCTTCTAAACAAAAAATGCCACAGCCTTGCAGGCTGCACTACTGACTCAGCATGAGCTTGCTCTATGAAACTGATTTTGCTTTTAAAAAAGGAAAAAAGGTCAGCACTTAGTTTGTCATTACCAAGTATTGCTGAATCATGTACTCTGCTTCCTTATGCCTGAAACAAAAGCTTACAGCAGGGGTAAACACTGAAGTGAATGTTTTGTCTAGTTTACCAATGGAAATTGTGTTAGAATGGTGCCATGATGCCCAAGTCTTATGTTAATGATCACAGAACCCCAGCGTGTGTTGACAGGCAGTGTGCCACCAGGGACATGGCACTTACAATCCCTTGGCTTCGTAGGCTTCATCACGAGGGGAGGGAGCAGGTACTGCCATTGTGCGTTTGCAGTGTGCAGGTAAGCGGAGTTCTGGGGCTCTTGTTCCCTTCTGCAGGCAGACTTCCACGTGAGCCAGCTTTCTATTGATGGAGGTTGAAAAGATTGGTTGGAATGGAGAGCTGTGAATTGCCTTGGTTAGGGGAACGGTGCAGGTGAGCTTTGCTCAGTCCAGCTAGAGTTTTTCTCATGCATTCAGGATCTGATGTTGAGCTAAGTCTGATGTCACAACATTTTAGATTCCTTCTCAGGGGGTCTCTGTGGCTGTGCTGCAAAAGTGTGCTGGTTACCTTCTGCACGTCTTCATTAGGTGCCTTTATATTGGGCACCATCTCACAGGAGTTCCGCCTCTCAGCTCTCACAAGGTCTTGACATCTGCAGTGTTCACACAGTGGTCTCCATCTGCAGCGAAATGTCTGGCATGTTGTGTTGGAGCTGTGGTACTTTCCCTCCACGTGCCTGCTCTTCTCTCTCAGAACATGGTCACATTCTGGGATGTGGATGTAGCAGTTAGAAGGTGTTTGAATGATGGAAACTATCTCCAGAATCAAACATGAATGCCTCAGCCTGAACAGGCAGATCAGAGTGAGGCACAGGGTAATTCATTTTTCAGTTGTCTTAAGTTGAAAGGATAGACTGAATTAATTGTTAGTTGTGGTTTTCTGCAATATCATAGGTAAAAACCCATTTTCTTTCTTCTCTAATTATTGTCAGTGATAAAGGCACTGTTGGTAAATACAGATTTTGATTTCTGAGAGGCTTGTTCGTGCCTGATTGTTGTTGCGGACGTGAACAGTTACATGCAAAAAGGCATGTAGAAGAAAGGCATAAAGAAGGCTGTTCCTTCTTTACAAAGATCTGCTCATCTCACGTGTCTGCATGTTTTAAGGACAGTTCTCCCTTCACTGCCAAGCTGCTGGGAGAAGTGTTTCCACTGGTGTTTCTTTGACTTGATCAAATGCTATTATTTCCTTACTAATAATCTCCAATAGGGGATTCTACACTGACCTCAAAACTTGCAGAAATAACTCCCTTTTTACAAATCTTGCAAGGTGTGTTTCCTGCTGAGTAAACCTTCCGTCTACCACAGGCAATGTGAGAAATGGCCTCAGAGCTGATTACTGCCCTGTTGGCTGAGTTAATCTATAGAGGAAGAATTAAGTTTGTTTTCCCTCTGATTGTGCTCTCAAGCCACCTTGAATAAACATTATGAGGTAGCTGGCGGCAAATATTTACAGATGTTAATTATATTGCAGTCAAATATTCAAGGATTCTTACGTTGCTTTGTATTAGATTTACCTTTTAGGTAGGGAACACATCACCTTGTCACATCTTCAGAAGTTTTATACTGGAGGAATTAATAAGAGTAGAACTGAAGTTATTTCTTCCTACTCAGAACGAACCAAATTGCTTTTCAGTGCCGGTTGTCTTTATTATGGAAATTTTTGTACCCAAGTAAGGAATTACCATTTCTGACTTTAATGTACGCTGTTTTAGTTTTTAGTTGTCATCAATTTTATTCTCCTTTTGGCAGTCTCAGAACAAAAAAAAAATAAATAGCAAATGCTTTTGTTCCAACGCTTTGAGTGCTTTATAGATCAGTGTGTGGCATTCTCTGCTCTGCGATCCGAAGGGTAAGAAGTGAGTCACGTAATTGCATGAGAGTAAATATGATCCCACCCATAAAGCAGCGATTCTCTTTTTTTAAATAAGGCTTCTTGCAGTTGGAGTCTTCTCAAAGTAATTGTAACCAGAGGGAGGAAGGAAAAGATTCTGGTAAAATGCTTGCTAGAAATTGATAGTCTTTGAGAAGGGGGGTGGATTTCAGAAGTATTTCTGAACTGGTTAGTGAAGATTGAAGATCTCTTTGCTGAAAACAGCTGTCACTCTCAGTAGAAATCTCTTCCCACAACATTTTAGAGTTTAGAGGGGAAATGGTGATGGTGGGTGAATGGTTGGGCTGGGTGGTCTTGGAGGTCTTTTCCAACCTTGGTGATTCTGCAATTCTCACCTCATCACCATTTTTTGGGTGAATGGTGTCTTACGGTACCAGTGGCTACAGGGTACGGAGCCAAACAGCAGCTGAGTAGAGGGGGTTTGAGTGGTTTGATCTATGGTTTATGCTAATCCAAGTTATAGAATTAAAACCATGCTGTGGTGCTCTTTGCTGCAATATGCCTTCAGAGCTGGTGGAGTGAGACGCTGCCCGTGCTGCTGTGAGTCATATGGAAGCCAGCACAGGCATGCTGTGCTTACCTCCTGTGTATTCAGGGTAATCAGGAGAGAAGCTGGTGGTGAAGAGGAAGAACTTACTAGCTACTGGCAAACAGGAGTGCTGGTGCTAAAAATGGAAAGAAGCAGCACATGGAAAGTGGTTTTCTAGGATCTCGTGTAGTTTCTTAGCAAAGTTCTGCACTGTCCCTCAGAGAAAAGGACACAGAGGTCTTTCTGGGGCAAGCAGTTCAGCTCCTCAGCAATTCAGCAGCACTGCTGCTCAGTGGGGAAAGTCAGTACTGGGGAAATTAGTCACCAGGAGGGTGCATTTGGTGTTAGGATAAGGAGCTGGTGGCTCCTGGAGCTTGGGAACAACATCCTGGTACCAGCTGCGGCTGGGTGGGTGATGAGGAGCATTGTACTGGAGCCATACTGGCTGTGGTGCTCTGTCGGAATACATGGGACAGATGTGGATGTGCGGGTCTGAGCAGAGGCCATGGCAATGCAGGTGCTGCAGTGCTGTCAGCCCAGGCACGTCTCCTTACCCCAGGCTGCTCCTGCCAGGCAGGGCCATCAGCGGGAGCTGCTGCAAGGGAAAATGGGCTGATTTTGTTTTATGCATAAACAAGAGGAGGTGTTTTTCCAGAAGCAGGGGATCAAGCTTTTTCTTTATTCAAAGCCTGTCTTTACAACATTTTGAAGCATTGAGCTAACAGTGAATTCTGGAGAGAAAATATTTCCTGGCTTGAGAATGACATTAGCTAAATTCTCATGTCATGCTAAGAGATTATTTTCTGCTTTCAGACATTATCTCTCCATTGCATTGCTTTATGTTCAGAGCTGCTCCATGTACAAGCTTTTGCTTTGTACCCTGTAGCATCTCTGAAAAGCAGCTGTGTCTCAGAACAGCTTTGTGAAGATCAGACTGCTTATTCCAGTGCAGTGAAAGCACCCAAACAAAGCTGCCCATCCTTCATGCCCTCTGAAGCCTCACCTGCTAGCTGTCAGTACTGGCTGTGGTATTCTTCCAGTGATTGTTTTGTTTGTCTTGTTTCTGATTTTAGTGGCTGAAATCTACATTGTTGCATGTTATTTACTGATTTTGTAGCTCATGAAGAGGCAAAATTACTTGTTTTTCATAGTTTGTCTTGAAATGTGTGGAGAGAATAACGGATTTGTGTGGCTGCAGGACTGCCTGAGGTGTTTGTCGTGTTTACATGAAATTATCACTAGTGGGACTGATTTTCCTTAGATGTGTGTTCCCTTGGTTCTCAGCTGTACGCCTGGCTTTTAGACCAGACGTTATTTTCCGAAATTAAATGTGTATCTTTTCTGAAAGAGAACGAGAACCTCTGTATGTCATGAAAAGAATCTCTGTGAAGTATTTATAACGCGTTTCAAATCGGTGTTAAATGCAAAGAATATATCACATAGCTAAGAGTCTTGAAGAAGTTCTTTAGATAAGGCAGTATTGGAGTACAACCTGTTCCTTCCACAGCGCCCATTCATTCAGTGATGTGTAGGTTTTTTTTCAACTCAAGCATCACTGCTTTGCTTTTGGCCTTGACCTGCTCCTGTGAGCTGTGGGCTGCAGGTTGGACTCTGTGGGGAGAGCTGGGAGCGTTCATTTTGCTGAGACCCTTTTGCTGACACTGTCTTCTTTTTGTGCTTTTAGCCACTGATGATATTGTTAAAGTCGAAGTGTGGGACGTGGTTGACAAAGGTAAGCTTTATAAGTTCCTTTCTATTGGAGGTTCATCGTTGTTGTAGTTTCCCTTGTAGTTTTAATTAAGAACTTACCTGCAATCAGATGTACCTGTGTACTTTTCTTTAAAAAAAAAAAAAGGTGTGTATTTATTTTATTCAGCTACATGGCTGTTACTTCCTAGGAAAATGTAGAAGGGAGAGAGGAGTCTCGTGTGCTAGAGCCCACTGTTTGCAGTCTGATCTTGAGATCAAACCCAGTGTTTGGAAGCTGATGTTTCATGTCCTGTGCAGCTGATGAGAGCCTGCTGCTGAGTTATTCAGCTTCTCTGAACTCTACTATAAGCTTCATCTTCTCTCCTTTATACTTTTAGACAGATACTGCGCTCTGCATTCTGTTTATAAAACATTTGCCAAGCTGCTTTCAAAGAAGTAATATTGGTAAATGATAAAATGTTACCTGCTGTGAGTAATACATGCGGGAGGGAAGGATAAAAGAGTAGCCAATTACTTCCATCTTTTCTAAGTGCTTACCAACAGAAGCGTTAAGATGTATAAATACGTTTTTCAGTAGTTTTCAGTTTTTGCCAGGATGTGAAGCTCTATTTTCTTAAATAAATAACATAGACATACTCAAAGGTACAATTTGAATGCCATCCAATGTGTTACTAGAACAGGTGGAGGGCTTGGATGCAGATTGTAACAGCCCATTCCATAGCCCCACATGCATGTTCTTTGGCTTTTAAGAGGTGTTTTGTACCAGACAGACTTTGAGTTTAAAGTGTGAGTATGATCAGGAAAGCAGTTTTGCAAGTGAACATGTTGTGCTCTGCAGGTATGTGTGCTTCTCTCACTCAGATTTGTTGACCACAGTGAGTGAAACGTAACCTTCTGTGGTTTGCCTGTTGACACAGTTCCTCTGTAGGACTGCCTCCAGCACACCGCGTGTGCAGCTTACGCAGGCATTAATGCCAAACAATAAGGAGATGGCAAAAATAGAGAGGGGGAAAGGGAGGAGGTGAATCATTCATATTAGCTAGGTCATGTAAAAGAATAAAAATTGAATGTTAAGTAAAGATAACACCTGTGGTTCAGATAAGGGAGCCTGTAGGTTAAACTTGAACCAGTAACTTCAGGTGAATATCCTGGGCACTTTATCTTTTCACTGTTTTAAACCCCGGTCTTATGCAGTGCAGGCAAAACCCTGCTTAGGTCAGAGTTACTGCTGAAGTCAGACTGGTCACAGTTGGACTTTCAGACCCTGGGATAACACGCACAGGGATAGAATCTGAGCAAAACATCTGTTTTCTCTCCGCCTTGCAACTTTGGTATGAATAGATAGACATTAAATTTGGGAATCATGTGGTTCCAGCATTCATTTCTGTGAATAGCTTCTCTGAGCACAGTCATCTTCTAAACTAGAGACTTGTCATTTTTTTGGCAAAATGGATTGGATTTGATATGAGCAGATGTTGTTAACAGCTCTTCTGATACTGCCTCCATTTCTGGCAATGGAACATGTATTAGAAATCTGAAGGGATGCTTTATCTCCACTTTATATTCAAGATGAAACTCATTCAGTTAAGATCCCTACTTATGGACCACGAATGTGTATTTTTATGTAGTTAAATGCATTCGATCAGTGTAGTGTCAAAATTCACTTTACCACGATTTAACAAAATCAAATCCTTTCCCATTGCCATAGCATTGCAGATTCTTGATAAATGCAACTTTAGGAAAACGTGTGCAAATTAACTCGATCATCTTTAAGGTTAACGTTATTTCATGACATTTTTGTTCTTCCTTCTGCCTGCTTAGGACAAAAAATCCTCCTGCGCGATGCTTTTGGTGAGAGTGGCACCAAGCTAGGCGGTAGACTTCAAGTAGTGAAGTATTCAGTGCTGCTGCAGCAGAGTGCTGATGAGACCTGATCCTCCTCCTTTTTTTCACTGACCTACAAGATCCTGGCTGGTGTGCCTGTTCACGTTTGTGCAGAATGCTGCTTTTATCAGGCTGGATGTGGACCTGCCAGAAATGCGTGTTCTGAACGTGCACTTTGATGTACGCTGTTTTCCAGGCTAAATTTCTTTAGCGAGTGTTTCCCCATTGTGGAACAATTGTTAGAGAAAATTAAGAGACGTCCGTTTAAATTTAGAAAACCCATCTTGAAAATGAACCCACTAATGTGGGTATGTTGCTGCTGAAGGATGTAAAGTTGAACTGCAGTGTTCAACTTTAGTCTTCTAAAGCAGCTTCATCCAATTCTCTGTCATGCAGCACTGCCGTTCTTTGTATGTCGGTGTGAAAACGCACAGGAGAGTATGGGGAACCTCAGTAATCTGCACCCTGAAAAGCTTTGTGTACATTTTTGCACTGAGTTAAATGTGGTTTGGCTAAGTTGTGTTTCGCCTAGTGCTTAGCATTGTGCCTCCCTGTCCCTGTTGGCTCAACAGCGTGCTTGGATTTTACTCTCCAGACTGTGTTAGGAAGACAGGAAGCAGCATTGTTGGCCCTGCCTGACTGATGAGTGGTGAATTGGTGCCATTTGTTTAGCATAAAGATGTTAATTCGGAAGGAAGGGGGAAAGGGCTGTTGGGAAAGCTTGGAGCCTGTGAGTCAGGTTAGTGCAGGGGAGCAGGAGGGAATGGCAACTGTTACACTGTGCTGCTCCTCTTAACTTTTTCTTGTATCTCTGGAATATTTTTTTTCCACTTGTAAACTCACTGGACTGGGCTTATCTGCAGGCTGCTGGGTTTCCCTGAGCCTGCTCAGAGGACTCCTTTGTGTAATGATGCCATTTGTTAAACTCTTAGCAAGTAAAGCTTGCCCCCAGCTATGGATTGTATTGAATTTTATCTAATAGTGTACTAAGAACAGCCTCCTTTGCTGCCCTTGAACTAAAAGAGCATAGAAGAGATATCTATCAGCGGATGTCACAGTCCTGACTCATCTTGCTGGCTTTGCAGCACATTGTGTAACTGCTGCAGGTCGAGAAGCTGTAACAGATCCTGAATGCAGAGAAGCTGCTTGAAATTCAGATGATCTCCTATCTTTTGCTAGTTAGGTTCCTGCATCTTTTTCAAACACAAACTGAAGGGATCAAGTCATATATTGTTTTTCTGTGGCCCCTGGAATAGCATAAGCTCTTTTCGCTGTATTGGAGATTGATTTCTTTTCCTGTCATTCTTCTCCCTCTGAGATTTGTTGCAAGAATGGGGAAAGATCAGAATGAATACTTCTGTTGTCTTCTAACATCAAAAGTTAGATGAGACTTGGGAGACAAATGGTTTAGAAATGGGTAGTTTGGTATGGCATACAGAAGCATTTCTCTCAGTCTGTGGATAGTGTTTGCTGGCAAGCTTTACTGAATCCTTGCTATCCCACAACACGTATGATAGTGTGCAGAGGCTGTCAGGTACTGGCCATGAATGCTGTCTTTGGGTGTCCAGAGGAACTGCCCTGTGGTCCTTGGGGCGCTGCTATGAGGTTATTTGGTTCTGTTTCACCTTTTTTTTCTAATCAAGGCTCCTAGGTCGCACATCACTGCAACCTTAAACACAGGACTTTGTGTAATCACACAGTTATCTTTGCACACTTGCCTTTACAGCCTGACCTGCACCTTTTCACTACATGTGTCTCTATCTCGCTCATCTTGCAGTTTTTGTTCCAGAAATAGGCATTGCACATGAGTATGTCCACACGTGCTTTTCAGCTGTTACTCCTCTGTAGATGACCAACCTCCTTTGTAGCCATGAGGAGCATCACATCAGAGTGTTACTAACTCCTCTTAGTGCACGCTTAAAGCCATCAGGAGGGAGAGGTATGCATGTCCTTTTCTGTCTCATGCAGCTGTTGTAAGTATGTCCAGGTTAGAAAGACAACTTCGTTGTTCAGGACAAGAGATGTTTGTGAACTGTGAAGAGTTTTGGATGATTTTTTGTAGCTAGTTGGGTTTCTGTTTTACCATTAGAAATTCAGGCCAGCAAAATTTAGCAGTAATTAGAGAAATGGTGGTGTTTTGACATTCGGAAGAGCCATGCTATTTCCACTGACTCGAAATTAATTAATTCAAGTGGGGAAAGGTGTGCGCATCCTAGCTGTCCCACAACTGCATTTGCACTGGGTAAAATGGGAGCACACTGAGAGAGATTGCGCAAGAGAAGTGTTGCAAACTTCTTAATTAGTGCTACCAGCCAACATAGCTTTCAGCAGCCTACAGCTGAATTCACAGGGGATGTATTTGGTATCTGTGCACGTTTCCTATAATAGCAAGAGTGTTAGATGGGTGATTTCTCTAATGCGGTCTTTCTTCATTTAAGTAGGGAAGCGCCTCAGAACTAAATCTCTCGGGAGTAACTTTGTATTTCATAACTAACCTTGACCTGCATGCCAGAAGAATGAAACACTTTCTTTTCCCCGTGGTCACGTGCAGAACCACAAAATTCACAAGTAATCACTTGATGTTCATCAGCTGGTTTTGTCCCGTGTTGCAGACTCTTAGAACAGTGAACAGGGGTGGCTTTGTGAGTACATCTGAGCTGCCAAACATCTTGCATTGTCAATGACAGGGTGAATTTCTAGAAATTATGCGAAGGAATTCCAAGTCTCTGTGATGCCATTATTATTTAGTTAACTCATCACTGTTTAGGCTGGAGCAAAGTTGATTTAGAAGTACAGTTCTTGATTGCTCTCCATAACATCTGGAAGATATTTGATAGCTGCAAAGCATAACTCTAGACCTTGCAGGGTTGTTTACTGCACAGTGCTGTTCATTTGATAAAGCTCTGGAAACTACTGTACATAGCTTGAGTTTAAACAATACCTGGGGGCAAGGACAGGTTTGTTCATGGTGTGTCCACACTACATTTCTTCAGCACTAGGTGAAAAAAATGTGTGCTCTTTCTAGGACTACTAGGATCCTGGCAACAGGTGGTGATGAGTGTCTTCACTGGGAATGATGATAGCTGATGGCCACTTTGCTGATGCTAGTTGCTGGTGCATGGTGTCACCTTCTCTGCCCACAGTGGTCCTGGGCTCTAAGGTCTAGAAATGTGATTACAGCATAACTGGCATTACAGGAAGCTTTAAGTTAAACCCTGGCTTGTTTTCTGGTGATTCTGAGACCTGCCGAGATGCATGCAAAGGTTCCAAGGAAACTGGTAGATGAAATGTCTGAGGCACTGTCTGTCATATTTGAGAAGTTGTAGTCAGATGAAGTTCCCAGAGACCATAAAGTGGGAAAGGCAATTTCCATATTAAAAAAGGAAAAGAAAGGAGGACCTAGGAAAGTACAGGCCAGTCAGTCTCACCTCTGTGTTGGGTAAGGTCATGGAGCATATCCTCCTGGAAACTCTGATAAAGCACGTGGAAAAGAGAGGTGGTTGATGACATCAAGCGTGGCTTCTTTAAGGGCAGATCGTGCCTGACAAATGTGATGTCCTTTCACAGTGGGGTAACAGTGTTGGTGGATAAGGGGAGAGCAACTGACATCATCTGCCTTGACTTGAGCAGAGCATTTGGCTCTGCCTTGCACAAGATCCTCATCTCTGAAGAGACAGGCATGTAGTGGATGGACTGACTATTCAGTGGGTAGGGAATTGGCTGGATGCTTGTGCCCAAAGAGGTGTGGCCAACAGCTTGATATCCAGGTGGGGACCAAGAATGAGTGGTGTTCCTCGGGGTCTGTACTGGTACTGTATTGGCAGTACAGCCAGCAGGGCAAGGGAAGTGATTGTCCCCCTCTGCTCTGCCCTCATGAGACTCAGCCTGCAGTGCTGCTTCAGCTCTGGGCACCCAGCACAAGAAAAATGTGGAGCTGTTGGGGTGAGTCCAGAGGATGCTATGAGGATGCTCAGGGGACTGAAGCACCTTTGCTATGGAGACAAAGCTGAGAAAGCTGGGGTTGTTCAGCCTAAGGCAGCAAAGGTTCTGGGAATATCTTAAACAGCCTTCCAGTTCCTAAAAGGATCCCAGAAGAAATCTGCAGAGGAACTTCTTACAGGGACAAGTAGTGATAAGACAAGGAGTAATGGTTTTAAACTAAAAGAGAGTAGATATAAGGAAGAAATTCTTCACAGTGATGGTGGTGAAGCACTGGGACAGATTGCCCAGAGAAGCTGTGCATCTTCTCTCCATTCCTGTAGCTGTTCAAGGCCAAATTGGGTGTGGCTTTGGGCAATCTGATCTGGTGGTTGGTATCCCTGCCTGTGGGAGATAGTAGGTGCTGGGTGGTCTTTAAGGCTCCTTCCAACTCTATGATTCTATGAAATGCCAGTGGTACTTTAAAATGTCAATGTGTGAGCTTAATCAGAGCTTACTGAGGCTGTAAGAAAAGGGGGAAGTCATAGAGGATCTCCCCTTTAAGAATAATGGCTGCATTTTAGCATGTACCTTAGCAGAAGCAGGTGAGTTAGAGAGAAATGTGAAGATTTACCATGATGGAATTATGGCTATGAGGTGGCAGAAGTCTTTATATTAATTTTCTAGTATCTTCTCCAGTTATGTAGTCTGTTGCCTTTTGCACTTTCCTGTGAGGCCAATGGGAACTTTATCTATCCCCAGATCTGGGGCCCCCCAGTACAGGAAAGAAGTGGAGCTGTTGGAATGGGTCTGGAGGGCCACGTGAATTATCAGAGGGCTGGAGCACCTCCCTTATGAAGACAGGCTGAGGGAGCTGGGCTTTTAGCCTTGGAGAAGAGAAGGCTGCAAGAAGACCTCAATGCAGCTTTCCAGTATTTAGAAGGGGATTATAAGCAGGAGGGGAATCGACTCTTTACAAGGGTAGATAGTGATAGAACAAGGGACAATGGTTTTTAAGCTCAAGGAGGGAAGGTTTAGATTAGATGTTAAGGGGAAGTTCTTTACAGATAGAGTGGTGAGGTGCTGGAACAGCTGCCCAGAGAAGCTGTGGATGCTCCATCCCTGGAGGTGTTCAAGACCAGGTTGAATGGGGCCCTGGTCAGCCTGGTCTGGTACCAGATCTGGAGGTTGGTGGCCCTGCTTGTGGCAGGGAGTTGGACCTTGATGATCCCTGAGGTCCTTTCCAACCCAAGCCATTCTGTGATTCTAGCTTATTATTGTGTGCGTTTCACAAGGCAGCTCCAATCATCTAATGGGATCTGAAATCCCATTTATTTCCCAGACTGCTTGCCTCAGGTCACTGCAATAGCCCAGCAGTGTCACAACATCTCTTGGAAGGTTGTGTATGGTGATTGTGCAGCTCATTTTTAATAGCCGTGTGGTCTTTTGCTTCTTCAACACTAGTGCAAGAATTATGACGGGACAGCTTCCTTTGTGGTCGGAGGATACGCTGAAACGAGTATTACTGCGTCATTTTATGTTGTGAAGAGTGTGATTTAAGCTGCTGCAGACTCCCTTCGTATTCATCTTTGAATTCGACTAGCTGATAGTCTTGGACAGAGTGGTTGCTTTTCTTTTGCAAGGCATGCCTGTCCCACCCCACCCTTTTCCCAAGGCTTATAGTAGAATTTGATCTGCTTTAGACCATGTACCAAAATCTGTGGTCCTGACCAAGGATTCACAGATCCATCTTGGAGTTCTCTACCCAGTGTAATGTATTTGTTTTCTACAATTCTTTTTAAGGAAAATGCAAAAAACGAGGAGATGGTCTGAAACTGGAAAACGACCCTCAGGAGGTGAGTCACCTTGAATGTCAGTATCTGCCTCTCAGCAGGAGGCTTCTTGTCCACCTTTGGTCCATGGAGAGTAAGTGCTGTATTTGTTTCTACTGTAAGGCTGACCCAGACAGTGAATAAGGGACAGTGTGATCCCTGATGCTCTTCACTCTTTTTTCTATGCTTTTTATCCCTGTTTGTGCCCCTACCAAAGCTTTCCTGCTGTTTGTCTTTTGGGAATGACCCCACCCCAGCTGTTTACTCTGTAGCTTTGTACCTGTTTGCACACAGTGAGTGTCAGGAAGCCCTTTTGTAATGGGCTTCCTGAAAAAAATGAAGAAATTGCTGAATGCCACCTTGCTGCTCCTTAAAAGTGGTCTAGCAATTACCTTTTAGCACCCTTTGAAATGTAGAGGAGGCGGGGGCAATAGAAGTGCCACTAGAGTGTAAACCTAAATAGTGGCTTCCTCCAGGCTCCTGCACGAATGTGTGTCCTTTGGATCTACTGCTGTAGAACGAAGTGCCATATGGGAGAGCTTAATCTCACATTCCCCAAACTGCATTTGGGCTGCCAGTGCATTTCTGTGGTATCTCTTTCAAAAGCTGCCCTTTTTTATCCTCAGGAAGTCAGTTTAAAGGCGCTTGATTGCGTGATCTCTACTGCAAATCTTAAAGAGCTTTATCCCTCTTGTTCATACATCGCTGCATTTTGGGGTGCAGTGCATGGGCAGAGTTCTGGTACTTGCTCAGTAAACTCTTGAAAACCACTAGAAATTGATGCAAAATTGGGTGTTACTGATACACAGATTGCTGAGTACTCAGTTGTGGGGATGAGTCATGGCAGTACAGAGTTTTCTGGCACTGAGGATGGCAGTCCTCCTCAATCCGTGTGATCAGATCTGAACGACTTTCTTTAAAAATATTCTCTTCTTATGGGAAAAGGCCTCTATGAGAGCAGTTGTGACATCTGCTTCTTCCTTCACAGTTGTGTATACATTTTTCACTCTTGGAAAATGAGTCAGAGTTGTTCTGTTGGTACCAAATTGCAGCAGGAGCCTTGCAGGTTCAGTTGTGACCAGCACTGGTTTTTTATGCGGAGTCCGAGCAGTGAGAACCAAACTGACTGCTAATACATACTTTGAATTCTGCATGGAAGAAAATCATTAGAAGCTACATCCTAGCTGTACACATCAAAAGCATTAGTAATATAGTCAATATTTGGGTTGGCAAAGATGTAGGAGGCAAGTTCTCTGCACTCTGTTTTGTATATTATACAGTCTTATCTTGCTAATGCAGGAGCTGGGGGCACAGGGAGAGAGGAAGGAGTGCATTTTAGGACTTCCTGTCAGTCGCGGTTTCTTTTTTTTCAGAGGCTGCCAGGTGATTCACGTCCTGGTCCTGTGGGCACTGCGAGCTGTGACCCATCAGGTGCCTTTTCTAAATGATAATAATGTGAACTCCATAGGTACTTCTTACAGTGACTGTCACTTTTGGCCGTTTGCCTATTCAGCACTGTATCAGTTGTATTCTGCATGAGCCTGAAGTTGAATTATTTACTGCTCTTTTTGCTTTTTTTTTTTTTTTCCCCTCAGGCAGAGTCAGAAATGGCTCTGGATGCAGAGTTTCTGGACGTGTATAAAAATTGCAATGGTGTAGTGATGATGTTTGACATCACCAAACAGTGGTAAGATATCTTCAGCAGCATGCACTACATCACATGATTCTCACTTGCTAGGTTAAAGCAAGTGATTTCTGGACCTCTTGATTCCCACGTGGCCTCTGGTGCTGATAAGCAACCTAATAAGTCAAAGCTAGCTTGTGTCCCTTGAAGTAATAGCTTTATCTTCTGGCACGTCTTTTAATATGCTCCTCTCCTGGGTTTGTACAAGCAGTCTCCCTGTGGACTTCTGGACTGCAGTTTCTGATATACTGCTATCTGAGGCTTGGTAATGAACACCATCACAGGTGCAGAGTGTATGGTGGGCATGTTACGCCTTGCTGTGCAGACCACAAGGGGAAAGGGAAAGCTAGAGAGGAATTTCCAGGAGGACAGGTGTCAGTAAGGATTATTTAGATGGCCTAGGCTGCATTAATACGCAGAAATAATGAGCTGTTCATTTTGCATATATGAGGAAGAGGGGAAGAGTCATGTGGGAGCAAGAATTGAAAGAGGAGATGGTATGAGTTTCTGTTTTATACTTAAGCTTGTGTTATGCAGGCTTGGTGTGGTTCAGTGAGCCTGCGTGAGTGGGGGAACTCTTTTGCTTGCCTCACAGAATTTTGTAGGACTGAGGGAAAGATTGCAGCAAGAGGTGCGAGGTCTCTGCTGGAAGTGCTTTACTGAACTTGTCATTTTTGAATAAAGAACAACACACACACATTTACAGTGAATGCGTTAGGGGTGAGGGGGAAGGGGAAAGCCACAGCATAGAAGGGATTTTGGATAAAATTCTTACTTTGTGTCTTTTTTCTGTGGTTTGTGCATGCAACTGCTTACAGAATGATGGTTCGCTCTCATTTGCCTGTGTCTGTCTCTCCTTTGGTGAAGGACATTTAACTATATTCTGAGGGAGCTTCCTAAAGTGCCAACCCACGTTCCAGTGTGCGTGCTTGGGAACTACCGAGACATGGGGGAGCACCGGGTCATTCTGCCTGGTGACGTGCGGGACTTCATTGACAATCTGAACAGGTAACTGGGGGTGGCACCGTGCTCAGCGGACAGGGGAGCGGGCTTTCACTGTTCTCTGTCATCATCCATAGAAAACTCTTGCCGCTGTGTTTCAAGTCTGCATCACGTTTATCCTCCAGCCCTCGTCATCTCCACAGCATGTTTTCTGGGTACAGCCAATTCATACTCCTCCTTTGCCAGCCAGGCAAGATTTTTCGTCTTAGAGGTCTCTGAGGCTCTCTGTTACATGAGATATTACTTGCTGATCAGCATTCAATAGATAGTACCTTTCAACGCGGGTTTATGTTTTTAAGGCAGTTTTTCATTTTCTCAGTCTTTATGACTGTTGCCCATACAGCAATGGTATCAGAATCAAGGCTTGATTCTTTACAGTAATCATTTCTTTACAAATATATCTCTGTATGTGACTCAGCTGAGTTTAATGCATAGTGCTGATGCTTGAGTAGGTGACTCAAGCTGGGTCTGCTGCTTGTTTTCAAAATAGAACCTTAACTGAGAAATGAATAGCTTATATTTCTATGAACCCCCTCCCAGTATGGTAAACCAGTGACCCAGTGTCCTCACACATTACCTCTCAGTCTACCGTGGCACTGCAGCCCCCCAACAGCTGCATTCCAGCTTTTTCTGCTGCCCTTCAGGAGGGACAGAGTCTGAGTAAAAGCGTGGAGTTGAATTCCTCTGTGTGGAAAAAATTGTACCCGTTGACATTCATTGGTGCTTGCTGAATGTTTATGGAGACCAGACAGTGGTGTCAGCACAGTGAGGTGTGGGGGGTGCATTTCAGCAGTGGTGACAGCAACATGAAAGACAAGCCATGTTCCATTTGGCCATGGACAGCTGTTGCACCACAAAATGAAGAGCGTCTCAATCAGCTCATCCATGCAAGTCAGCTAATGGTGGTAACTTTTGAAGAAGATCATTCTGTAGCTGAGCGTTTGCTCTGTCAAATAATGTTATCGTGCTCTTTGTATCTGTTGTAGTTTCTATGGAAATGAATAGGAGACATTACTTTTGGAGGATTGTTCATGGAATGTAATTCAGCAAGTCTCCCTCCTGTGTGTATGCATGTCCTTTGTATGTGTTTTTTTCTCTTTGCCTTTCTGGTTGAGACAGGCCTCCTGGCTCCTCATATTTTCGCTATGCTGAGTCTTCCATGAAGAACAGCTTTGGCCTGAAGTACCTGCATAAGTTCTTCAACATCCCCTTCTTGCAGCTGCAGGTAAGGGACGCCGCTTCCATGATGTATGTGGGACAGAGTTCATGGACAGTTGACTTTATATGTGAGATTTTCTCTTATGGTTGATCCAGGATCCTGAATAGATTTTTGTTTTCATAAGGGGGTGTGGTTAACAGAATTAACAGATTACTGAAAGTCCTTGTCCCAGTCTGAACGGTACCTGATCTGCTTGGATCCTATATCAAGCAGACCCAAGTCTCTGATTTCTGTCGTAATTGAGCCATCTTGGCTTGACTAAGAGAAAAGGTGAGGGCTGAATGGGCATGGCAGGGTGAAATTCTCAGCTGTGGTCCTTCAGAAGAGGACCTTAAGGTGTCATTCCATCATACAGGGGTCCTTGATGTCTTTAGGGGTGCAAATGATGTTGCATTGGTGCTGTTTTGTTTTGGTTTTTTAATGAAAAAAATCAAACAGTTGGTCTTGATTTTCTGTTGCTAGTAAATGAAATATCTGTGTGCATTTTTACACGCGTAATCCAAACTGAAATGCTAATTCAGAGTAAGCTCAGATGTGTTAGTGAATGCTACCACATCCCAAGTCAGCACAGCAGATGCATTAGAAAGAATCAGGATAAGAAAACTGAATGTATGAAAACCTAGTAAAGCAAGTCACGTTTTTGAGGAGGAAGTTATTTTTGCAACTTGCAGCTCAGTCAAGAAGACTGAAGTCTTCCAGCACGGTGCTGGTGAGATGTCTGCTTCTATAGCTTCGGTTCCTATGATAAAGTGATGTCTTTTGGAAATCAGGCAGAATAATTTGTTCCCAGGTTGCTTGTTTTGTTTTTGTAGATCTCTCCTCTTCTTAGATAGATGTTGATGAGAAACTGAGACATCAGCATGGGCTTCCAGCCGGATTTGTCTGAAAGCTGCCAGTATGGTACTCTTAATGGTCACTATGTGCAATGGTTTTCCTAAATATGGATGTAAGCAGGAAGGGCTTGCATGGGAGGAGCTTTAGTGTGAGAGTCTTAGGGCATGTTTCATTTAATGTGCTGTGTATAAATAAGTGTGATCTGTAAGTCTGAGACTGAAAGGACACTTGAACAAGATAGGTGGCCCCAAAGCCAGGGAACTTCTTGAACAGATCTCAGACTTCAGGGAAATAGAAGAAATAAACATGGTATGGCCTTTCAGCAGTTTGGAGGTGTCAGGAATAGCTGCCCAGGATAAGGTGAGGGGATGGGGTGACCAGTTCCCCATTGCTCTCCTGTGCAGTGGGTGTGGGGTGGCGCTGGGGATCATCCAGAATATAAGGTGCAGGTGCTATGTGTGGGTTGAGCTCAGTTATTGGACTGTCAAATCCTGTGTTTTGGTTTGGTTTTAGTTCAGAGAGACTTGGCAGTTAGAAGCCTGGAAAGCAGTACTGCTCCTGGTACTTGCGTGCAAAGTGGGGTTAAAGAAGAGCGGTCCTGCCACGCACTAATGTGCACAGGATTTCATTGGCCTCAGTTGTCTTTTGAGGTTTGTGTGCTACCCGCCTGCTCTCCTGCAGTTCCCTGGGGGCAGAGGAGCTGCTGGGCCACACGTGTGGCTCCGCTGTGTCCTTCATGGAGCCGGTGTTCAGCGCCCTGCTTCTGGGTTGCACATCTCTGTGTTCAGCTTCCCCATGCATCTTTCATAAGGGAAGCGGTGGGTGAAATCCATACCCGTGCTACAGAGCAAGCTCCCCCTGGCAGCCTGGCCTCTTCAATTATTTATCAGTTCCTTTGCAGGGGAAGAAGCCTCAGATCTGGGGACATGGTTTAGCCCTGGGTACAGCCGGTGGCCTGCATGGTGTGCTAATGGGATCGGGACAGCCGGGCCTTCGGAGCGCTGCAGAATTCTGCAGGCAGCTGAAATTGCCTTCTCCCAGAAAGCATTTGAAAGTGGCATTCAGCCAAAGCCCTGGTCTGCAGTATATGCTTTATTACCTTCTTTTGGGTCATTGCTAAAAATAAGCTGCTGCTTTAATATTTTAATGCCAGCATGGTAAAATAGGATTTATTTTTATGTATTTGGAAGTCCACTATTAGTGATGAGTTTCTCTAGATTAAATCCAAGTTCTGAGTTTCCTGCAATCTGGGAAAATAGAAATAAATAAAACCTCAGGTGTATGTCTTATTGCTGAAGTACAAGGAAAGGCAAACCTCTTGTTTAATAAAAGCCATTATTAAAGTGCCTAAGGTGAGCATTGGAGAGCAGTGTCCCCTTTGTCTCTGTCTATACAACTAATTTGATCAGCATTTCCTTCACTCATTTAAGAAAAAAAAAAGAGGACCAAGAAGCAGGAATCTTTCCTTTCTGTGTGATTTATTTTTGTTGTTGTTGTTGCAGTCTATGAATAATAAAAAAGGCTGAAATTGTTGCTTCTGAAACATTGCAGAACCACAGTGGCACGGGATGCAGGCACCACAGAGCAAGCATTTAAAGACACTTAGTACAGATCAGTGCTTCTGTTTAGTGCAGCAGGTTTCAATCTGTAGCATTTTTTGTTGAAGCTTCCTTGTATAACACAACAAAGGGATTCAAGTTAACTAATGGCTTCATAACTCTTTGTATACATTTTAATTGAGTTCACATTTCCATCTGCATAGCACTTATGAATATGAAAAATAAAAAGAACCTAGTGCAGGAAAAATGTATTAACACAGTAACAAGGCATACAAATTAAGAATGTCAGTATCTGCTAAGCAGTGAATTAAATGATCATGGAAATGTTGTGGAAGGCCATGTCTTTCAGCATATTAACACGTTTTGCAGTTATCGGTCCGTATGAATCACCTGGCAGAGAGGTGCTGGAGCTGTTGCTGCTGGAGGGGTCGCCATGCTGGCCCTGCAGCAGGAGGACAGGCAGCTCCTTAGGGTGGTGCAGCTACTGGTGCTGCTGCCATGCAGCTCTCTCTGGGCAGCTGCTGCAGGCCAGCCCTTGAGCTGGGAGTGCGGGCGCCAGCTCAGCATAACGCATGTGGTTATTGGTTTGTTCACGGTGCCTTTCAGGCTATCAGGAGGGTTGTGCCAGGGCCTTTTGCAGCTGCTTTAGAGTCCTTTAAGACGTCACTTCCCTTCAGCTAAGGCTTCTGCTTGTGATCTTGAGAATGTGGAAGGAAGGACTGAATTAAAATGACCCACCCCATTTTCTGTCAGTGAAGCGTCCTTTATTTCAGTTTCACATGGACTGCAGTGTCTGTCTCTCACCTGTGAGGCAGCAACTGAAGGCAGAGGAGCAGTGACTTCTAAAATTCCTCTTTGCTGGCAGGCTGTGATCCCTCATCTGTCCCAACAGTAGCAGAAAAATTATTGTGAGGTTTTGCACCAATTGAGGCCTACTCACAGGAGGGCTTTTTTATTGCAAAGAAAAAAAAAAGACCAGAATGAACTGGTTGCACAACTGCTCTCCACAGGAGTTGATACTACTCTCCAAATGCAACTAGTGATCCTGTTTCTGGAAATCATACATTACTGGTTGATGATCTGATCCTGTACAGCTCTCGGAACAGATTGCTTTCATACAACATGACTGTTTGGATTAATGTGCTTTTTTGCTGCCACTTCTGCTTCCTGTCGTGCAGAAATATTTAAATTGAGCACCATGAGAAGGACCAAAGCTCCTATTTAATTAATTGCAGTGGGTAGAGTGGTGACACCAGATCTTGGTGCACTCTGAGAGCGCACAGAGATCTGTTACGATGACCCTTCCTGCTCAGACCCAGCTTGTTTTCCTTTCTTTAGAGGGAGACGTTACTACGGCAGCTGGAGACGAATCAGCTGGATATTGATGCGACTTTGGAGGAACTGTCAGTGCAGCAAGAGACAGAAGATCAAAACTACGAACTGTATGTCATTGAGCAATCTTTTCTAACTTCTGTTGCACTCTGGGTATCATGTGAATGTTGTGTAGCCCCAGCTACGGCTCGTGACCAGGCTGAGGTAGCCAGTGAGTGACATTTAGGGTTTCTTTGGAAGTTGTAAAACATCACTTTAAGTAATGTCTCCCGGAATACAGCATGAAGCATGCACTTTGGGATCCCTGTCAAAGGGTCTGTTACCTACAAGCTACAAGCATGTGACCTATGGGAGGGCAGCGGAGGTGGAGCTGAGCAGCACACTTGAAAGCAGTACATGGTAATGGGGTTATAGATAAGTATGTTGTAGCCTCTGATGCTGAAAGGGGATATTTTCCATCTCTGTAGTGTTCAGCATGCAAGTTGATTCCTTTTCTTCTGGCTGTGCCGTTCCTGAGTATGGTGTGTCTTGTGAAAGGCAGCAACTGATAGCTACAACGTGGCTGTCTTTTGTTCCCTTTAAATACTTTTAGTCAACTCAGAGTATTTCTGGTTTGAAGCAGAGACTAGTTTCCTGCTGCCTTATGTTTGTTCAGTGCCTCATCTGTTTGCTTGCTGCTTGAAATGAGCATTCACGAGAGTTAGCCCTGGAAAGCTAGTGCATCTGTAGCACAGTGAGCTGGAGCCTCTTCAGATTTGCATGTTGGCGAATGGGTTCCACAAAGTCCTACTGCAAGGTCTTTATTTCACTTATGTGCAAGGCAAGTCAACCCCAGAATGGTTTGGAAGAAGATTCTTTATAGGCAGCATTTTCTGGAAGTTGGAATCAATGATTATGAAATATTCATGCACGGCCATTTGACAAGCACTTTTTGACCAAGTTTCAAATTCTGTAACCTTGGTCAGTGTGTTTTCCTTTGTGAGAGCACTGAAATTGCCCATATAAACACAAAGCGTTACTGTTTCCAGAGCAGTCACCTCACTCCATTCTTTAGGGAATGGCTCATCCTTTTGTGCCTTCAGCACTTTGGTTGGTGCCCCTTCTCAAAGGGCTGGGCTGCAAGGGCTGTATTGTCGGGTTGATTTCCAGTCTTTTTTTCATTCTGCATCTGCAGTAGGGAGATACTTAAAAGAGTCGATCCAAACTTACACCAGAAAATCTTGCTGCTTAGTCATTGTTCCCCTACACCTTACACCTTGTGTTTTAGCATTTGCTGGACCCTCTCATGAACCAATTCTGCTCACAGATGCTGCTGAAAACTATTTTCTACCAGTATCCACTTCTGGATTGTTTTTTCCCCCCCCCCACGTGAGTGAGTTGGGCTTACTCTGAGAAGCATCTGCTCAAAACCAGAGCTCAAAGGAAGAAGCAGGATATGGGATGGGGCTGTTCTAGTAGGATGGCAGGACCTTCTAATTCCAGCAGTGGATGCTTTACTGGATCCTTCCATCCAGTGTAACTGCACCGTCATACAACATTTCATAATATTGGGTGCTTCCACTACAAGGGAGTACTCTTCCTGTAGCACCTACTCCTGCAGAAATACTGCAGTTACTAAAGAACATAATTTAAAGTGTGTCAGCATCCGGAATCCTAAGGCCAAGCAGGCCACGTTGGTGCAGGCAGTATGCACAGCTGACTAACTGCACTGTTGGGCTGCATAACTGGCTGAACATGGCATAGGAAATATCTTAGCAATGATAGCTGTGAGGAGTTGCTAAAATATTAAAAAAAGAAAAAAAAATTCTAGGATTCTGGTTTAGTAGACGAACTGACCGTTTTATGCCACTGGCCAAATCCTGCTTTCACTTCAGCTACAGCAGGTTGGTCTGCATACTCAGGCCATGTTCCTTGCTTTCAGAAAGTAATGTTTTTTTAGAGAAATGTCTTTAAAATGTCTGGATGCTTCCTGTCTTGAGTCACTGATCCCAGAAGAAAAACATCAGGCTCTGTCATGTCCGAGTGCCTTGACCACACTGACTAAAACAGAGCATTGTTTTAGAACTTCTGAGATTTTGTCTGCACCCCAGCAAGAAATGAAGAGTGCTTCAGAGGCACGCCAGCAGTGCCAGGCAGGGATCCTGCTGTTGAAACAGGATTTCATGCTCCTTATCGAGGGCTTGGGAATATTCTTGCATCCTTGCTTGAGAGCTGCCCATCCTCTTGTCTTGAGAATATCATTTTTAACATGCTCCTGTGGTCCTTGTCAAAATGAACACCTGATGTGTTGTACTTTGACACTCACCTTGCTTAAAGCACATGGGTTGATACAGTGTAAGTTGTAGTCCCTTGGCAGATGGGACACCCTAGTGTTGGTTGCTTGGGTTTAGATGGTACTTGGAGCTTCGGTCACCTTGATTGCTCAGCATGGGGAGGTGTCTGCAGGCCTTGGTGCTGCACCACCTGCTCTGAGGTGGTTCCTGCTGTCCTTGTGTTCTCCAGCTCGCAGTGCCATCAGTCAGGCAGTGGAACAAGCTGTCCATGCTAGGACAGCTCAGTTATTTCATTCACCCCTGTGTCTGGCTGCTGGCAGAGTGACTGATGCTAAATTTGGATCAGTGAGAGCAGAAAGAGTACAAGAACTCTTCATCCTGCTGCGGCTGGGTACCTGAGGACAAAACGTCGTTGCTCTGAACTGTGCATCCCAAAGAAAACACGAGGTGGCACACAACTCTGCCTCATCTGACTTATGTAAGCAGTCCCTTGGCAGCTGCTGGCCAGGCTTTGCCTGTGTAAGATGTGTTTGGAGGCTTCCAGCTCTTTCCTTGTGCCTAGTCTCTGCCTGCTGCGCCTCTTGCTCTGATACTTGCCCTGTCCTGTCTCAGGTTTTGCATTTTCAGTGCTACTAAATCATGTCTCAGCCCTTCTCCAGTTGCAGAATTCTTATTAAGCAATCACTTTTCTGACTGTTCTGAATTTGTAATTTGCTCAGTTTTCCCATGTTTGTGTCCATCTTACTTCATGTCATAAGGAAAACTTCTTATGTGTTGTGTCTGTTGGGTTACAGCATGCAGTCTCCCTCGCTGAGTGGTACTCGTGGAGCAGTGCTTTTAGGGAATGATGGAAGCTCTTTCTGCATCTCTTTTTCTAGGACTGAGGTGCTCCTTTGCAATTACAAGAAGCAAATCTAATGTGTGGTTTTGATACACTCGTATTATTTTGGTGTATTTTTCCACCTTTTGTTATCAAAAGGCAGAATTTAATTTCAAGGAATCAATTCTCTTTAAATTACCTCCCCCCACCTTGATGTTAATATAAATTACTCAACACTTAAGTCATTTTTTTTTTAATGAGAACTCTCATTTTCTTTGAGTCACTTTTGAGGAAGCCAGGAACTTGTCATCTATCAACCACTGTGTGATTGCTTGATTTGTAAGCATGTGAAGTCCACCGTTTTCACATGAATTGTTCATTAGAAACTAATTGTCACATCATGAACTCTGTGTGTTGAAGAGCTCTTAAGCAGAGTGTTAGTCAGGCTTTGCAAAAATATATTCAGAGTAGTTGGTCTTCAGATTATCTGAGATACTGTATGATGCTGGCTGCAACTTCAGCAGCAGCAGAGTCTATCCCAGGTTTGACATGTGTTAGGACTCCTAGACACTTTCTCAGTGTTGCCGTACATCTGGCATCTGCATTTTCTGGTCATCCTGGGTAGCCAGGTACTGCTGCCCACGTAGGGAAGGTGATAAATCAGTGACTGATGCTCTCATCATTGATCTTGCTAGAGAAGTGGAAGACATGGGATATATACAGACTGGTGCGGGGGGCCATTGTCCTGCTGCATCGGTTTTGTGTCAGATGGAAAACCTGAGGAACAGCTGGGCTGAGATGGTCCCTCCGAGGCCTGGCAGCCAGTTCCAGTCCAGCTTCTGCTGACAGTGGATTGATTTCACGTCCAGGAGCATGGGCTCAAGGGGGTATCAGGTTCAGGAGGCCAAAACAAACAGGGAAATCTAGCCCTCTGTGCAATAACCCCAATGAAATTGATGTCACAAGGTCTGTTAATCCTCTTTTCACAATTAATAAAATAACCTGAAGTATTTCTTGCCACATGAAATACGTTTGAAAAATTGATCACAGTGCATTAGAACCAGGAGCCAAAAGCTTCAGGCTGCTGCCATCTTCAATAGCAAATGAACACAACACTGATAATTTTAGGGCTGTGAAGGTAATGAATCATTTTATTCTTCTTAGGTTTGTTCTGTGCAAAGAGCAATAGCCACCTCAGGCCCTGAAAAGTTTTTATTCCCACAGAGCATGTTCATCTTTAAAATTGCATAAAAGTCTCTTGTGAGCGGGCCCAGCACACAGTGAGTTATCCAGGAGTTCTGAGGATATGAACTTGTTATTCAGCCTGAAATTGAAGGATTAAAATGCAAGCAAGTTGCCTGCTTGGATGTGGACAGAAACCCATCTGAGCTTACATGGCATGTTTGCTGTCTCTAAAACAAACAAATGTACCCAGGTCACAGCATGAGTTCATCTTGTGCATCAGCTGTCTAGTAAACCTAATGTGAATGCGAAACTGCTTGTTTGGCAGTAAGATTCTGAGTGAGTCTTTTTACAAAGGCCTGCCAAAAAAAAAACAAAAAAAAAAAAACAAGGAACACAGTGGCCAGACTGTATAGAATATGAGAAAAAACAGACACGTGGCAGGTTTGACCTGGTGTGTTCCTAAAACGGCCTCGCTAGTGCTTCAGAAGAGCGTGTGTAAAGCCAGAGAAAGCATTCATGCATTATGTAGTATTTTTCAAGTGTGGAGGATGCTTAGACACCTCCGCCCTGGAAATTACTGAGAGCTTGCTGGCAGCGTTTTCACGTATGCTGTTTTTCCACCCACCTCTTCCAAGGAAGAAGATATGAATATGAAAGCTCAGCGCAGCCTATGCAGCCAGCCCATGTAAAACCAGCAGCAGAACGTTCCTATTTCTCCAGCACCGTGGCACACAACACAGAGCTTGGTCCACGTGCATAGTTGGAAATGAGGAAGGTCACATGAAGCGCACGTGCCAGAGCTCTCCTTGGTGCTGTGCTGAAGTAAGAGCCTGTGTCATGCTGTCCCCAGATAACCACTTGTACCTTTCTGCTAAAAATAACTTGATGTGTCTTATTCTTATGCCCTTCATTTAATGTAGATGAGCAAGGCATAGGAGCAGGTGCAGAAGGGAGCCAGCGTGTGTGCTGCTCCCCAGACTAGCTGAGCTGGCGGGAAGAATGACACTCTTTACACTTAAATCATGTAGGATTTTTACCCTCCAGCTCTTAAAATTCGTGTATTTCTTCAGGAGAAACAGGTGGTAGTCACAGCCCTCCCTCCTCCTGGAGCTGGCTACTTGCCCAGAACAAAGCAGGTTGTTCCCAAAATGGGCAGTAAGTCTTCAAATATCCTGATATTATGAAGTGTCCTGTGCTCCTTTGGTACTAGCTTTGAATACTCTTTGAGATTTAAGCTTTATCCTCTACTGATTCTGGATTTTCTTCGTATGCAATTCGTATAGGATCTGGTCTCTTAGTCTTCAGTATACAGTAGTCTTTTCCTACCTGATCAACAACTCAGGAGTTGTTCAGTTCTCTGTTCATGTGACACTGGTGAATTGGGTGCCCACAGAGCTGCCCTCAGCCAGAAAGCTCAGCCAGAGTGAGCAGAGCTGGCATTGGAATTCTGGGTGAAGCGGTGACCAAGCTCGCAGACCTTCCAGCCAGAAGCACTGTTGCTATAAACAGGGATAGGGATGCATGCAGATCAGCTGGGATTAATTTTCCTTCACAGTTAGGAAGCAGGAGTCTTTAACCCTGAGCAAGACTCAGGAGGAGGAATCGGTCCTACGAAGCAGAGCTGCCCAGCATCCCTGTCTTCAGCTTGCCAGTGCAGAGCCCGGAGGTGTGGGCTGGCAGAATTCAGCCCTGGGTGCTTTTGGCATAGATCTGCAGAGCTGCATGACCTGTGCGGAGACAAGTGTCTCGGAGGGCTTTTCAGGCCATAGCTGTTTGGTAGATTCAGAGCATTCACTTCATTGAGCAGGGCTGCGTTGCAGGTACCCTTGGCTTATTTTTACTTCACCATGGATGCAGTACATAGCCTGCACTGCAGGATGCTGAGCTGTGTGTGTTGTGACCCATTTGTCAGGAAGGGAGCAATGTGCAATTGCTCAGTCCCACAGCACAGTGAAAGAGTTGCATTGAAAATACGCTGGAAGAGCCTTGCAGTGTGGTAGTGCACAGGGTGCATCGTGCACCTTCCAAACCAGGCTGATGCCCTCTCCACACAGCTCTGTATTTGTGTGTGCATGAGTTAAGATCTTTCATGTTTTCTCTTTGGTGCATGAGAAATCTGTGCATCGTTTTCAGTGGAGCATGTTGTCACACAGTTCACCTCAGCTACGAGTCCCATGGTAGGGAGGGTACTGGGATTGCAGCTCTGCTGGGAGTATGTATAGCTGTGGTCAGCCTGGGTGGAATAGGCCTGCAAGCCTTGTTCTAGGTCCTGGTTGAAGCATCAGTGAGGCTGGCAGAGCAGCCTCAGGGGATAGCAGTGACAGCCTGGCTCCTCTCTGCTCCTCGCAGGCAGCACTGCATTTACAGCCCTTGAGCCTGATCTTCTGGCATGAGCAGGACAAGCTCAGATACGGTGAATTTGGAGCAAGATTTGTTCCCCAGCCCTCAAGAAGATGACTGTTTCCTCTGCACTGTTGAATGTCTTTACATTTCTGCTGTTTGTAATCATCCTATTCTTTCCGTATCTTGTCCCTGTCCTGTGTGTTGATGCTGATTCCTGACTTGCAAGTTCATGGTCCTTAAGCATTCAAATAATCTCAAGGCTAATCCTTGAGTAGTTCTTCCAAGGGCTTCTATCTAATATTGCTTTTTATGCTGTAGTCAGTCTCCCTTTTAGCCCATTCTTTACTTAGGAAGGACTCCCATTTTTCCAGGTTAACTAGCAGCATCCCTGGGGTGTTGTTTGCCAGGGCTCCAGGTGTCTGTGGTCACTGAGCATGTTGATTTGCTTTGTAAAGGTGTATTGGGTTGCTGCTCAGTAGGAAATGATACCTCAAGGAGGTTGGAGAGTCATTTAGCCCTTAATTTTTGCTTTCTGCTTTGAAATCATTCCCATGAAGGTGTTGTCTGAAATCTGTGCTGGCCAAGGTGGTGCTCATTACTGAAGAGTGGTCTCCGTTCCAGCAACTGCATTGCCTGGAGTGCAGCAGGTGCAGTTGAACCCAGAGCTGTTGCCCACATGAGTTCATGGGGCTTAATGAAACGGGGTGAGACCCTGGCATTTGCTAGACTTTATACACGATATACTTTGGTTATCCTTTTTGTATCTCTCACATGCAATACATGTAGCAGGTCTTATTTTAGACCACTTCTTAGTAAAAGCCTTTTCATTTCCAAAAGCTTGTGAAATGACTGCTAACCAAAAGGGCTGCAGCAGGATCTGGCTTGGTGTTGTTCAGAAGGACAGAGCGTTTCGCCTTTCGGATGGTGCAGGCGTTAGTGCTCTCTGAGTCAGGAATCCAGCCAGGACTGCAGCAGGTTTCTGAGTTTCTCCTGCTTGGCTCCCGCGCACGGTGTGTGTATGCAGGGGGAGAGACTGCACTTATGTCTGCTCGTTGCGAGGGTAATTGCAGTCAGCCCTCTGTGAGCCTGTGGATAGCTCTTTTCTTTTGACATTCAAGGATTCTCCTCGCAAATCCATTCTTGGCTGAAATAAGAGGTTTTTACAGTGTTCAAATTTTCCTGAATGCTTTGATCTCTTCTGAAGAATATGGAAATGTGCCAGCCCTGAAGCACTTACTCCCTTAGAGCCGTACGTCCAAGAACTGACATAAAGTTGAGTTTCAAGCCCTGGCACACTGTTACGGTCTGTCTGTCCAGGGAGCTCCCAGCAGTGCTGCAAATGCTGATTTCATCCTGCAGCACAAGGCAGGTTGGTGTTCTCCACACCTCAGTGTAGACGGTGTGAGTTTAGCTCATGTGGGTGAACCATACTGAGCATACCCCAGAGGGTCACGGGTTCATACCGTCCCAGCTCAGCACGTAGTCAAAGCAGAGCAGCACTGTACTCTGGGCATGTTTTCTCTACTGATTGTATTTGCGTTTTCTCTTCCCTGCAGCTTCCTTGAAATGATGGAAGCCCGAAGTCGAGGGCACGCATCGCCACTGACAGCTAATGGGCAAAGCCCTTCCTCCGGCTCCCAGTCACCCATAGTACCTCCGAGCTCCACATCGACGGGCAGCTCCAGCCCTGGCACCCCGCAGCCCCCGCAGCCACCTTCCACAAGCTCCACCATCTCTCCTGAACCGCCCTCATCTTTCTCACCAGTGCCTGCTCCTGAGGCCCAGCCACCACATGCGTCTCCACCAGCTGCTGCTTCCCCAGCCCCTCCTTCAGCAGCCCTGCCGCCAAAGCGCAGCATCATTTCACGGCTCTTTGGGACATCACCTGCACCAGAGCCCTCTCCTCCCCAGCCAGGTGGGTCTGGGCATGTGTTTCTCTGTTTTCCTTTTTTTTAAAAAATCCTTGTGAGAGGCTAGGCAGACAGGTGGCCAACCAGTGTTTGTTCTGTGTGTGTGCAGCATGTCCAGTAAAGCTTCATGCTCGCTCTCTTCTTTTGTCCCAGTTGGCATTTTGGTTTGTCTTTGTTCTGGCTTGGACAGGGACTGTGTCCATCCAGCTGGCTGGGAGCTGTAGTGTGCTTCGTGAGGGAGGCACACAGGGGACACTAAGAAAATAACTGTCATCTGCTTAGTGAGAGCACTCGTGCCTCTGGAAAAGCAAGAAGAATCATTAGAGAAGCTATTTGAAGTGCTGTCTTCACAAAAGTCTCACAGCTCAAAGGGGCTCCTGTTTGTTAGCAGAGAATAGCGGAGTGCTAGTTTTAAAGGTTATTCAACCATAAATGATCATGTAAGTCCAGGCTCTGCAACGGATTCCCCTCTGGGGAAATACACTCCTTCAGAGATGTTCTGAGGAGGAGGGCAGCATGTCTTCACTTCTTCCATAACGCCAGTAAACAATGGAGCAGAGCAGCGCTTCAGTCCGAACCTCGGCTGGGTGAAGTAGCAGGGCAGAGGCATTGAGAGGTTTGTTGCATTCATTTTTACTGATCTGGACCATAATTTGCCTGTCGTATTCACTTTGTTTGTGAAGCCAGCTGGAGCTGCAGAGCTGGCATGGCCTGACAATAATAAGCATGACACAGTTTGAATCACCCTTTGGAGATACCTTCCCTCTCGAACTGACGGTCCTCAGAGCTCGCAGTACTCTTGAAACATCGACAGAAAGAAAGGAGGGGGTGCTGGGAAGGGGGCTTGGGGTTTCAGATGTTGAAATCTTTGAAATCTTTCACTTTTAGGCTTGTACACAATGTTCTGCTTCCTGGGTCTGTTAGCAGGTGTGACACAGTACTCTCGTTTTGGTTTATCTGTGATTTTTCCTACCCAGGAACAAACAGTGAAAGAGGAGAAAATATTAGAAATCCTTTGTCAACAAAAAAGCTTGGTTATATTGATAAGTATGAAAAAGATAAGCAGTTACCACGGGTGTCACAACTTGGGGTTTTTCTGGCTCTGGATTTTTTTTTAATCTGTCGCCGGGCTCAAGAACTGTTCACGTTTGTAGCCTGCAGCCCTGGGATCTCAAGATCGCTTTCTAGAGGGCTGCAAAAGGCAGCAAGGAAAAGCTGTTCAGTCATTCGGGTTTATACAGTGTGCCAAGGGTTTGCATCTCTACTGGAACATGCCTCAGGACTAGCTAATTGGAAAGCAGCTGAAAATTGCTGTCACAAACATTTTCTGTGGGAGCTGTGTTACATTTTTCGTGATGCCTTGCAGCACTAATTCCTTTAGCTGTGTTTTTTTTACACTGAAGTTACACTGTAATGTTAGCAATAGTTCTACTCTATGCAGAAGTAACTGAAAGCTATGCTAGTAGGGCAAAACGTATACTCATAGTGAAAGCTTGGTCACCCAAAAGAAAATAGCCTAGATGTGAAGTCCAGGCAGGAGAAAAAGGCTTAACATCATAAATTCTGCAAAGGTTATTCTCTTCAGGCTTCCAGTATTCATCCTGATACCTTGATGGGCAAGGATGTCTCTACAAATAACCTATATTAAAGTGAGTATTTGTGGTAACTCTTGAGCATTTGGTTACACAAGACACCTGAAAGCACAGTGGGAATGATTCTGCCTTTCACAGATACAGTTGAAAAAGTAAAAGGAAGTGAATGAGTGAACTGAACAGTCTGGAAAGGGTGAAAGAATATTGAAGGGACATCAGAGTGATGCTCACGGCATAGGTATAAAAATCTGGTTGTGGTCTAGTCAGTCAGTGCCAGTATTCGCCGTAAAGCAGGATGAGCCACCATGCTTGAGGGCTTTTCAGACTCGTTTGGGAGCCTGAATCTGCCTGGAGCTTTGTAAACCACAGTGGTTGCATGTGGTCTGTGAGTGCCATCCTGTGAGGTTCTGGGCTGGCTTCAGTATCCTGTTATATGGCTTTCCTCTTCCTTTGCTGTGGAGATGGCTGTTGTCTGTGTGCTGAAGATGCCTTGAGCAGGATAGATCTGTAAAAAGCAAATTTCTGTCTCGTTTGTGGTGAACTGTATTTTACAACCGCTGTTGCTAATGCAGATGCTGCTGCTGCTACTCCTCCCCACCCTGCAGCCCCTGCAAAAGTACAGAGTGTGGAGGACTTTGTTCCCGATGACAGCCTGGATCACAGCTTTTTAGAAGACTCAGCCCCGCAGAAGGATAAGGGGAAGCTGCAGACAAAGCGCCGTGTTGATAGTGAAAGGTAAGGGAAGGAAGATGGAAGGAAGGTGAGACATGGGCATACCATGATGCACAGTCTGAAGAATTGCTCAGGCCTTGCCAACCTATTGCAACTGTTTGGAAAGTGACTGCAGTGCAGTTAGTTCTCCCTTACTTCTCTGTCTTCTGCTGGCTCCTCTTTAATGATACACTGCTATTTCCCACTGCTATGGGGAATCCAAGGAACGGCATTAGAAGTTTATTACCACCTTCTTGGTTTTGCTGTCTTCCTTTCATGCCCAGTGTTAAACATTTAATGTTGGTTTGCTTTGTGCCAGGAAGACATTTCTCTTCTAACCCAGTGTGATGAAGCATTTGAGATACTTTCCCTCTAGAATGCAGTGCACTTTGCAGTGTTACTGTGTTTTGCCTTATGAATACTGTGCCGTTGCCCAGAGAACAGACATGTTCCCGCATGGCCTCTACAGGCATTTTAGAAATGTAACTGCTGGGAGCCCTCTGTGGTTCAGTGGGAAGGAAGCATGGAGGTGATTGTACTCTTTTGGAAATATCTTTGTATGCTTGCCTGCAGATTCCAGAAACTCTTAGGGAGAGACTTCCTTTTCCTCTGTTTACTGCTAATGTCCCTTCCCAGCATTCTCAGAATGGCAGAGAGCTGAGCTTATGTTCTCTTTTTTATTTTTTTTCCTCCTGACTTTGATGGTTTTTTTATCCAAAAAAAAAAAAAAAAAAAAAGAGATTTTGGTATATTGAGCTGCTCAGACAAGAGGATGTGCAGCAAGGCTGTCTGGAAGCATGCTGTCATTTGAGAGGTGACCTAAGTGTACTCACAGGCTCTGCATCCATCTGCTTGGAGTAGTTCGCGCCGATTGTCTCTTGTCATCACCACTGGATTAACCAGGGGAGTAATTAAACACTGATACAGCTTGTCTGTGAATGTCATGGATTCTACATCTTTTGACAGCTTTGTCATGATTCAGTGTTCTCTAGTTCAACCACAACAACTTGAAATCAGTGCTGTATGCAAGGCTCAATGCCTGTCTAATGCAGGTCAGCCTGAATCATCATCCCTTGTGGCAGCAGAATGCGTGGATGGTTTTTATTTTAAAAAAAAAAAAAAGGAAAGAAAGGAAGGAAAAGGTAGTAGTTGCTAGAAGTGTGCTGGCCTACAGAGTATCTTGCTCATGGCTGTGGACAGGCTTGGTTATTCTTCTGTGTTTAACAAACAGATGTCAGGAGACCCAGCCTTCCTGGGGTTTGCTGGGCATGGAGCTCTTAAAGAGCTTAGAGCTCTTTAGCTGCCACTCTGGCTGTGGGAAGGACACTGGATCTTTAGCACTGGCTTCTCTTCTACCAAACAACAGTTGGAAGCAAATAGGTGTTAAACTGTATAAAAATCCAAACATCTCAAACAGTGGTGCCCTGCTTCTTGTCTGTGGAGTTGCTGCATTCTTGGCTGCTGTGATGCCCTTCTGTGCTCTGTCCCCCATCTTGTTGGCCTTCCAGTGTGCACAACTGATGGGGGCAAAAAAAGAAACACCTTTGGGCTTTCCCAGGGTGCAGAGAGGGCAGTTGTTCACAGCAATAATCGTGTGCAGCTGGAACAGTGCTGTTTCAATGAGAGAAGACCTTGCAGCTGATCCTTGAGAATTCAGGTGCTTGTTACCTCTCTGCAGCTTGGCATCCATTGTCATTGTTCTTGTGTAGTTCTTGGTTTCTTGTGTAGTTCACACCATTTTCTCAGCTGTGTGGCAATTTTACCTTCCATTTCTTGCCATAAAGGGCCTGCTGCCATCAACCAGGCGTACTGAAATTTGGAGATGTGGTGTGTTATTCTGTCCATCACCTGCAATAACTTATTTCCTTGAGAATGCCAGCTACAACCCCGTGCCCAGGAGCAATGTAAGAGTTCTGTAAGCGCTGTCCCTAATAATCAGCCTCTACTCCAGCATGTAGATATTGTTGTTGCAACAAAATCTACTCCTGCAGAAATTTATTTCTGACCTGAAGAGTGTGAGTCAGACATAATGGAGATTGTATTTGTTTTAAAAACACAGAAAAATGGGAAGCTGCTTTCCCCTTGCATCAGTGTACAACATGCTTCATATATGAAGCAGTGGTAGTTACTTCCTGGAATCAGGATGCTGTGTAACCAGACTGCATCCTGAACTCAGTGCTGTTTGCTTCCATTTGTAAGAATGTGTTTTTCTTTTCTAAGCTTCAGAAAGAGGCTGTACAGTCTGATAACACGTGTTTTAGTAACATTGGACATTTTTCTCTTTTTTTTCCTGTGATGTCACGTGAATATCTCCCTTTCCATTTTCCATAACATCTCTCTGAACAGTGGAGCAAGAGTTGACATGAGGAGTACTATTAGAAGAAAAATGTTTATTTCTGAAGCATGCCAACCACAAGGAAAGAGCTCGTGCCTGTGGGACAAGGCACTTCTTGCCCCAAAAACAGACAGCTGCTGAGACTTTCAACACTTACTGACATCTCTCGGTGTTGCAGCACAGATCCATAGAGGTTGATGAAGTTCTGTCCTTTGATTCACAGTGTATTATGGTTCTCCAGACTGCAGTAGAGAACTCCCCAAATCAGTTTCCTTACTCATTGAATAGGAAGACAGTTAATTTATTCCAATTTGCTATTTCAGACCTCAGTGTGCTGCTCTTCATCCTGGTGCCCAGGGGCAGTGTGCATGTGTCCATGCCAGAGAAGCCAGCCTGGTTCCAGACTCCCCTGGTCCCTGCTGCTGGCTCAGGCTGCCCACCTCTGTGGATGGGCTGCAGGTGTCCTTTTGGAAGTGGGCTTAGTGCTGAAGCTAACAGGATTCTTGTTGAGTTTTCTCCATGACACTTGACATCTATCATAAACATTGGTTAGATTTCCACATCCTTCTATCTGAAAGGCTTCTGACTGATTCTTTGCTTTATCACTTGTGTTATTTATATAGTGGTATGCAGCTATGCTAGACGAAGCAAGGGAACCTGAGGGCATTGTTTGGTGCACACTAGAAGACTCCCATCTCCTAGAATATAGCCATGCAGGCTCACCTTGTGGCATGTGATTCCTTCAGCTTAGCTGCTTTATTAGAGTTTGCGTTTTTCCTCTTTCCATAGCCCCAAAAACTGGTGTGGCAAGAGGATTCTGCTGGCTCCTGGTGGGGCTGGCTCCCCTGGCTGTTCAGCAGGGCTGGTGGGATAATGTCAAGCCAGGTCTGAGAGTGTACGTTCAGACTGCAGCAGGATTTGTTCCACCATCAGAAGCTGTTCCATGCACACCACAGAGGGTTACTCTGAGGAAACCCCGCTGTGCTCTTTGGTCAGTAACTCATGAGCACAGTCATTTCTGGTGGGTACCTGTGCCTGCAAACACATTGGCTCAACGCTAATGCAGGCTTGGCAGCGTGACAAGTGTTGGCAAGAGTGTTGCAATGTGCTTGTTGCTGCATGCTCTGAATTCCTTCCAGCTGGAATTTCAGGACCAGGAGCTGATACTAATTTTGCATCGTCAGAGCTTGTTTATACTGCAGCAGCGATTTTCCTGATGTGTATTGACTTCTTTGCTTTGCTTTTAAACTGTCATTCAGCGATTTGAGAGGAAGTTAGTGAGGGAAGTGGTGCATTCGCTGCAAAGAGAGCTGACCCACTTTGCGTGTGTGTTTCTGTGTTCCACACATGGATGTTCTCTTCAGACTGGGAATGCCTTAGAGGCTGTAAATCTAATGTGGTGTGTGGTGGAAGGACAGTGGCAATAGCAGCACTCTAAAGAGTTCCCGTGCTTAGCAGAGCAGTAAGATAATGAAGAAATGCAGTGTCAGGATAATATGCTGCCATTTTTTTTGTAGGATGCAACTCCATTTTCTTTTCAGCACAGTTCAAGAGGAAGCACTTCACATCGCTCAGAAATCCCTCACTTGTAATTCCTCCAGCCAGTGCGGCACTTGGAGGCTGCTTTGGGCCACAGTTTTCCTCTCCTTTGTGTGGGTCAGCCACTTTGGCTCGGTATGAGAGCAGCAGTGTTCATTATGAAGGGGCTCTTGAGCAGCCTGCTCCTGCTGAGCTGGGAGCTGAGCTCTGAGTCCTGAGAGCAGAGGACTCTTTCAGGATTCCACGTGGAAGGCAGCAGGGAATAGACGTTACTCCTGCTATAACCCAGACAGGCATTAATTGTAGAGGCTCTTAATGTGCTATGCCAATCCTGATAAGAGTAGTGCCCCTTATGACACAAATGCTCCACTGTCTGTTGGCAAATGTATTAATTCCTTGGCTTGTAAAGCAGTAACTAGCCATAAGAAGAGCCACAGTGAGTTGTACAGTCAGCTGCACCAGGCTGTCTGCTGGGAACACCGCTTCCTTCCAGGTTAAAGACTGCAGATTTTGGTGGTTCCTTTTGCGCCTCTCAGACCTAACCTGTCCCAAGCTATAGTCTTTCTTTTTTTTTCTTTTTTTTCTTTTTTTTCTTTTTTTTTCTTTTTTTTGTCTGCCTGAGCATGGGTGCTGTGTTTGTACAGTCTGCATTGAGTCGTTAAAGGGCTGTGGGTATGATACATGGCAGGTTACCAGGAAGCAACCAAGTGTCTGTTGCAGAGAAAGGAAATAGAATTGGGGACTCAAAGGTTCATGAGACCATGAAAAATGTGTATCCCTTACATGAGCAAATCCATCAGAAAGTATTAAAATTGTTGAGTCCTGCAGAAATGCAGACAAGGATCCTTCAGCTGGTAATTTCAGCCGTGAAGCTCTCTATCTAAAGATCACTCTGAAGGCATAACTGTATTACATTCAGGGAGCCTGGCAGACTCTTAGCTCAAAAAGTGTGTCCTTAGGTTAATTCAATTTGGGGATTGTTAAAGCATAGTTATGGTGCCTGAGTAGCTGCCTGCTTCAGGGAGCACCGGAGAAACAGAAATAATTCTAAGATGCTAATGGCTGCAAATGAATCCCCGCAGAAGTGGCAGTATATGATCAAGCTTAATTACAGGATGAGGAGATCAAGGCAGACAGTTCCCACTCTTTAACTGTCTCATCCTTGCACAATGGACCAGACATGTTGTGGTAGAGGCCCTGCTGAAGACACAGGCTGCTCTGCAGCAGGGAGACCAGTGGTGCGGCTGCCCTATGTAGTGGGAAGGTGAGCCTGAAGTTAGCCCTAAACGCCTGGTGAGCAGCACTCTGCTTTCAAGGGGAGGCATGTCTGTCCTAGCATGTCTTGAGGGTGTTGTCTAATCATTGTCTACTTTGCAGTGATGGAGATACACCTGGGGGGAACCCCATGGTGGCAGGGTTCCAAGATGACCTTGACCTGGATGACAAAATCCCCAGCAGAGCTGTGCTGGCAACAGAGCGGGTGCCCAGCAAAAACATTACCCTGTCCAGTGAGGAGGAAGAGGAGGAAGAGGCTAAGGACTCTGGAGTCACACTCATACCTGATGAAAGCATTGACACAGAACATGAAAAAAAAAGGTATGAGGCACAGCCTGAAGGATGGGATTGTGCTGGGAAACTTGAGTCTCTTCTCACTCTCCTCTTCTGTATGGCTCAGGGAAAACCTGGTGCCTCTCTGAGCCCATTCCTTCAGCTGTAAGTTGGAGCTGCACGTGCTTGAGCTGTAACTGCGCTTTATGCAGTGTTTTCTGGATGGGTAGTGGTACTACTAGCAGTCTTTATGATACAGCTGCACCACTCCTAAGTAGGTTACTTTTGAGTACCATGCTTCTGTGATTGCTGGTACATTTATGTTTGTATGAGAGACTAACAGCTACTGAAGGTCTGATCGTAGCAGTGTGAGGAGGACAGAGGAGTCAGGTCTTGCAGTGGAAGTCATTTTGCACACCCTGTGCTGGAGAACAGTGAATGGAATCATGTTCTCTACATACCGTATCCTGTGGGTAATGTGGTTGGGTTTGGCCAACTGATGTGGACACCTGTGCACCAGCATCCTTGGGGATGCAAAAACTTTCAGCCTTTGACTTACTGCTAGAAATACTGAGTGGTTTCCATTTGAACACACACACGCTTTCCCAAGATGAGCTATGTCTCTTACATCTCCTGCTGAGATGCACATTGAAGCCCTTGAGGCAAGTTCAGCTGTTAATTGGGCACTGTGCTCTGTTTCACACAATTGCAGAGTGGGGATGTGTGCAGGCTCTGACAACTTTTTTTTTTTTTTCTTTACAGGTATTCCAGAAATTCTGTGAAGCCACAAAGTGAAGCAGTTCTGACCAAAACAACCGACCCGAAGCCTCATGACAGTTTACCTCCACATTCTGGGTCTGAAAGGAACAGCAGCAGCAAGCTCAGTGCTAGCCTGCCAACTGCTGCTGCCACGCCGGCAGTCCAGGCCCCAAAGACCACTTCCCAAAGCAAAGGACATGCTCTTAAACAGAAAGTGGTCAAAGATGAAAAGCCTGAGGAGTCTGACAGTGATCAAGAGGGACCAATAGCTACTCAAATGCTCTCATTTGTTATGGATGACCCAGACTTTGAAAGTGAGGAATCTGACAGCCAGAAGAAGAAAATGGTAAATAGCGTGCATGAGTCGCTGTGCACTGCTGCAGAGCTGAGCTTGAAGTGTTGAGGCATCTCAGTGAGCAGGGCTTTCATCTGCTCTCCTGGTCTCTCAGCAGCAGTCACAGCAAGTCAGGTGCTAAGCAACCTGAAGAGGCTGATTTAAGCACAAGCCCACTAATGCTGTGATTGTTGAAGCCATGTGGCAGCAAGGTTTGTGCTTGCAGACTTTAATGTGCTGTTTGTTCTTAGTGGATTCAGAGTGTTTGGTCCAGCAGCGTGGAAGGCATGAAACACAAAGCTGATGGATCATTTCAACCGAAGTTTAATATGCAGAAGCATGTGCATACGAGAGAGAGAGAGGGAGAGAGCTCCTTGCAGTCAATCCAGCAATCAAAAGGCCATAACAAATTTGCATGGCAATTTCTTACTGAAGCAGGAAAATCTACCTGAAAAGGACTGTCTATAGCTGGGTTAGCTGTAATATATTTGTGATGATTCAGGGCAGCTGCCTGGTGCAGGCTGCAGGGGTTTACCCAAACACAAGGTGCAGCAGGAGTCCCTTCTGGACCTGTCATGTATTAAAGATATATAAAACACAAGCATCTTTGCTGGGCTTATAGGAACTGCTACTGTGCATCTAGGTATCCCTGATTTCAGTGATCCACACTCATAGCCAGCAGAATAATCTCTGTAGAGACTGCAAATCATTATTTGTGATGAACAGTTGCTTTTCAGATGTACTCCCAGTGTCTAGGTCAGCTATTGTTCAAGAGTGTTTTATATGTTTGCCTCATTCCAGAAACCTGCGGGAAGATGGTTGTCCCAGTTTCTCTGACCTTGGCTGTGTGTCATGCTGTTGTTTATTAAGTAGTTTTCCATTCATTTAGCATTTCAGTACCTGCTTTCCCCAGCACCTGAATACAAAAGCGATGGTATTTGGAGAGAGTTTAATTTTTGTATCTGTGATGGTAAATGATGATGAGAAATGAGGTTTGTGAGGGAACCAGCAGATGCAGCAGTGTCAGGGAAATGCCCCTCCACTTATGAGTGCTTTTCAAGTACGAGGTTTACTGGTCAGGTAAAGCAGTAGAACACCACTGTTTGCAAGGAGGAGAGGGATATTGCCTAAATCAGCAGCAGAGTGAGATCTGCATGGTCAGAATGGAGGGTATGAAGAAAAAGAGGTTAACAAATTCTGAAGAGGATCAGTTGGCACATAGAGAAGATTATTAAACTTCATTTCCATTCCCATTGTGCAGAGAGACAGGGGATTTTGGGGGGATAGCTAGTCTCTGCAGCATCCTGTTTTTAGCCCACATTAAAGGGGAAAATTTGCACTGGGAGCACATTCCCTTTTCAGTTGATGAAGGGATTTATTCTGCAAACACAGGCTGCTTTCTTGGCCCTGCTGCACGTTGCCTCTGCTGTGCTGGACCTCACAGAGCTGCACAGGAGAGGTTTTGTCTGTCAGATCCGGAAGCGTTTTCAGCTTGTTAGATTTGATTTTCCCCAAAAAACGAGTTGCCTCTCCAGGGCAATTAAAGGCTGTTGCTGCTGAGCTAAAACAGTTGAAGGTCTCATTTAATTGCTTTACATCAGGAATTTGATTTTGGTACCGTGGATGTTGAGTCATCCAAGTGTGATTTCCGGGACCAATGCTACTTAGCTGGTTTACCATAGTGAGAAATACAGAGAGCTTATAGGATCGTGGTCATTGATTTCCAGCTAACAGCAGCTCAGTTCAGCTACTATTTCCTTCCTCCTTCCCCACCTGCTGCCAGCTAAGATCTGTATACACTGGTTGTTTATAGATTTTGGTTGAACGCCTTTCTTGTCTCTAGGATGAATTCCCTGTCCGGGAAGATCTCTCTGAAATATCTGATGATGATACCTCATTGGCAAAGCCACCACAGCCTGTGAAATCAACAGTCCACTCCTTTAAACTGAAAAATGACTCGGACCTCTTTGGTTTGGGTTTGGAAGAAGCCGGTCCCAAGGAGAGCAGCGAAGAAGGTAAAGGTCACCCCTGTTTCCCCTCTTGCCAATCTCATTTGTCAGGCACCAGTTTTTTTCCAGAATGGTTCCGGGGTGTAAGCAAACCAATTTGCACTAAATGAAACACCCTGTAATTTCACACAGTGCCCTGTGTGAGTCTTTAATGTGGTTTAACACAGCATAAAGAACTTTAAGTTTTTCCCCATGGGGGTTAGGGGAACTTGGCTCATCTGTGGCATCAGCCATATATTATTTCTGTCCCAGCTGGAAGCAGGCTTGCATCTTTCACCAGCTGCTTCTTCAGGCTTCTTGCTTAGGTTTGCATGCCTGGGAGCTCTGAGGCTCAGCACTGCAGTGTCCACTCCTTCCACAGTTTAGCTCAGTGTGAGCAAAACGCGTGGACCTACCCTGCCAGTTTGTTTTACTTTTGGGAAACATGGGGTGAGGTTCTTGTTCTAACCTAGCATTCTGTTCCCCCTCCCCACCATCCACCGAGGGAACAAATCTTAGTTGTGTGAGTAATTTCTGCTGTCCTGGCATTTCTACAAAGCATCTCCTAATAGATCTGCCTCTGATGTCATCCAGAAAGATGGAAAGTTAGAAACTTCCATTGAGCACTTGATAATCCAACATGTGTTCCTCCTGTCTCCTCTTTCTGGGATAAATACAGAAATTTACCAGTAGTCAGTTGGTTGGAGTTTAAACAGCAGTTTGAGCGTGTGGGTATCCAATACCGCAGTGTGAAATATGGAGCAGTTACGAAGCATCCCGTGTAACAGCCAAACCGATACTCTCCCATTCAAGGAGTCCTTGTGCAAACTCAGTGGAAGTTCAGCAATCACAGCAGCAGCTGAGCCGTCAGCCGCAGCCGTCTGGGACAAACATGGAGACAGCGATGGACTCTGGGGCTCATTCAGTGCAGTGAAAATAGCTGCTGCGTTAGAGCATGGCTGCAGCACGGGTGCTTTGGCTCATGGTGACGTAGTTTCCACGTGTGGTTTTAACACCAGTGAGTGCTAGCTTGCCAGGGTGCTCCCATCTTCCAACATGGTGTCTTGAACGGTCCTTCCGTCACTAGCTGGACCAAAGCAAACACAAACCATGTCTGTGGGATTTCCATCTACCTTCAGATGTTTAGCAGTCAGAGGCAGATTGTTCCAAAAGTTCCTTAGTTCTGGAATTAATACCCTGGTGCCCTGTTCAAGTCTTTGGACCAGTTTGTGGAGCTGATGTCTGTCTTTGTTTCTTTGATGGCTGTTGTACAACAAATGTCCGGGTCAGTTTTCGTAACACAAATAATATAGACAGCATAATACTTACAATTAAACTGGATATATATAGTTAAATGAGAGCCTGTTGCTCAGAGGGTGGTGAGGCCCCGGCGCTGCTGCCCAGAGCTGTGGGTGCCCAAGGCCATGGATGGGCCCTGGGCAGCCTGAGATGGGGGGGCAGACAGCTCAGGGCAGGGATGGGGCTGGGGGCTGTGAATGCCCTCCAACCCAATCGTGCCGTGATTCTATGAATACCTTTGAATGTGGCTTCAGGACAGCATTTTGTTCTGAGGAATAGAGGCAGGGCAGAATTGTATGGTTTGCTGTTTAAATGGCATTTTCTCTGTTTGTTTGTTTGTTTGAACAGATAAACATGCTTCTAAGGAGAAAAAGAAGAAAAAGAAGAAAAGCAAAGAGGTACTACATAATTCATCAGAGCTGATCTGCTGTATTATCTGGCAGCCAGGGAGCAGGGTGGCTGCCCACAGTGTGTTCTATGATCCTGGTGCACTGCCTTCCATTCTGGCTTCCTACAGCCAGAGCTGTGCTCTGCATGGTCTGTGGGCCATTAACCACTTTTCAGCCTAAAAGCAAACTTTCGGAACAACAGAGTTTTGAAAATGTCTGAGTTTGTGAAGTGTGGGATTAAACAGAGCAGTGCGTGTCTTCTGGGTGGAATCTGGTGATAGCACTGTGGCTTTTTCCAGGCAGAGGGAGGTCCCAGACGGAGCTACTCTCAGAGACAGCGAGGGAAGTCTGCAGGAGGCATCATCTTTGACATTTCTTCTTGTCCGGTGCAGTGGTATTATTGGGCACAAACTGCCTGACAGACCATTGCTATGTGGAAACCAGATGGTCTTTCCTCTCTTCTGTCCAAACTCGCAGGGGGGTCTTCTGGAATTGGTGCCCAGCCAGCCTCAGTGGTACATGCCTCCCCCTCTGTAAGGTTCCCGTCAGAGCCAGGTTTCAGGGCGATCTGTGCTGGGTTACTGGCACGCTCAGAGGATTTATTAATGAACATTTTCTCGTTCTGCAGGAAGAGGAGAAATCAGTGAAAAAGAAGAGCAAACACAAGAAGGTCAAAGAGAAAGAGGAGAGCAAAGAGGAGAAAGACAAAAAGAAAAAGAAGAAGAGGAGCAAGGAGAAGAACAATGAGATAGATGAACTGGAGGCTTTTCTTGGAGGAGGAGGAGCCAGCATGAGCAAGCCACGAGGAGGTGGGGACTACGAGGAGCTGTAGGCTGCCCACATTTACACGCAGCAGACTCTTCTATCGTGGCTGTCTTCATCTTTTTGTACGAGTCACACCAGGATGGGTGCAGATGTGTAAAGCTTTTTGCCATACATTCACTCTAAACAAAGCTGGCAGAACAAAAGCTTTACATCTGCATTGCTGTGCTGGTGGGTTCGTTACGCAGAGAAAATCCAGCTGAGATGTGTGTGAGTAAGGGGAAGGTTCAGAGCGTGGTTCTCAGGCCCATTTCCAGGCTGTGATTTCTCCTTCCAGAGATGCCCCTTCGGGTTGCTGCCAGGGTGTAGGAGGTGAATGGGACCTCTTCCAGCTCCACCCCTGCTGTATGCCACTCCTGCACACCTGAAGCTCCTGTCTTACTAAGAGGAGTACAACAAACCGTGCTGCATGAATGCATCGTGCTCGCCTGTCTCAAGTCTTTAACTTTTTATCCCTCCTGTTTTTTAATGAGAAAGGTGGTATTGGCCATTGCTCCAGTCAGCAGTTGATGCTTTAAATCGAGCAGATCGTGTTATGGTACAGCAGCTGCAGGACCAGAGTGAAAGAGAGTGCGTGTGATTTTGGAGTCCTTCGAAAGGGACCTTTCTGCACAGCAGCTTAATTAGCACTCACTGGTGCTGCTGGTGGAATTCATGAAACCCCATTGATTTCCGTGGCCCCAGTGTCTCAGACACTACATGTAAGCTGCTATGCAGTTTGGGAAAACAATGCAAAGTGCAAAGCAAACCTGAAAAAGAGAGAGGAAAAATTCAGTGCTTTTCTGCAGTTCCCACCCTCGAATTTGCATACGGTAGAATCCCCTCCTTTCAGTACCTCTCAGGGACATGACTCTCATGGAAATAAAGATACCCAGAGCTTCAGGACTGTCTACAGAGCAGCGTTAGCATGGCAAGGCATTTGCTTCTCAGGCATTTTACAGTCACGCTCTAAAGCACCGGCTGCCTCTCTGCACTGAGAGGGACAGCAGCTGTAGCTCTGACAGCCTTTCCCAGTCCAGCCAGTCGGTAGTGCAAAGCCCCCAGTGTGCTGCCCTTCCCTGCCCCAAGCAGAGCCTCCTCCTACCCCACGAGTTGGGGAAGCCGTCTGATTTTATTTTTGCTTTGAACACAGACCTATGGATTAGTGCCTCCTCAGTAACATCAGTTGCAGCTGGGTGGGCACTGCGGAGCAGCCCTTCGCACTTCTGCATCTCAGCAAGCTGCCACTGTGTTTGATGGAGCTTGTCAGTTCTCCATATCCCCTTCTCTTTTGGTTCTGCTGTCCCTTCTGCAGCTCCCTGCACGTGCTGTGTGTTACATCACCCTGTTGCACCCGGGTTGATTTGAGGTTTGGTTTTGTTCTCCCTCTCCCATTTTTGTTGTAAACTGTCAACCATGATATCCAAGTGGGGATTTCCTGCTGCATCCCCATAAGGCAAGGCGCTCTTTTGATTCCTTGTCCACTTCAGAGCTGTTTAGAGTACCAGGCAATTAGCGGCTCTTTTTTTTTCCCCCCAGCCCCCAAAATGCACTTGTAATTGTTTCCTTACAAAAATTACTGGGCTTTTCTGCATGAGCAGTATATTGTTCAGGTCTGTTTTCCTTTAGCACTTGCTAATTCTCTGAGCATTACTGCACTTGTGACGCTGTAGGGAAATTGCATGGGACAGTTCAACCTTTGCACGCATGGGGAGGAATGTTGGCAGGGATGCAACCATTCTGTGGCCTCACCTGGGGGAAGGCAGGCGGGCGTCGGAGCTTCAGCTGCCTGCATTCCTGAAAGCGCTTCTGTTCTGTAAAGATTTTGGGTCATGTTCCATTCTGCATCGAAGAATCTGGTACAATCCATTCTGACTATAAAGCTCTGTTGTACAACTGCCTCTGTGCATCGTCTTCTCCACTGCGTGTGTGTCTGCCTGGGCTCGTGAGCTGTGTGGAGCTGTGTGTCCCTCTGGGCCTGTTTCACAGGACAGTTCTGTTGCATTCTCAGACGTGGAAGAAACGGGCGCTGAATTAAAAATCATTGAGAAAAAGTTGAACTGAAAAACCACGAGCTTTTCCCCAAAATGGAGGTCTGTCCTGAGGGAGCTGTTGTTGCACGCGGCGTTAGGGGGAAGGCAGTGCTGCTCAGCTCCTCCTGCGAGTGCAGCTCAGGGGTCAGCAGAAGGCAGTGCAGGCACCGTGTTCCTCTTGGCACGGGTTTCTTTCACCTGGGCCAGATTTGATGGCCAGCAGGAGCCTCTCTGCTCCCTGCAGGTCGGGCTCATTGTCAGCACAGGGAGCTGAGACAACACCAAGCAAAGATGAGTCATTGTGTTCTAAAATCCTCTTTTAGAAGAGGCGGGAGATCTCCTTACTTACTCCGGAGCCCGGGGAGGGGATGTGGCATGCCTTGGCTTTGGCAGCAAGGCCACAGCCATCCTTCCCGCAGAAGTGGGTGAAGTGGGGGAGTGGAAGGGAACAGGAGCAAAAAGGCACTTTTTAGACTTCCGCTTCTCCCTTTTTCAAGAAATGCTGAACTGGTTGGGTTACAGCACTGTAATCCAGTGCTGGCAATCGTGAGTGAAGGGAGAAAGAAATAGACCTTGCTTGAGTTGGTCTCACCCATACCCAGCCTTTGGAATAAGCTAAATATAAGAAGTGTGTGTACGTGCCTGTCACTGCAGGGAAGCTTCTGCAGGATCACACTGATGAATATAGTTTCTCTGAGCATCTCTGGAGGTAGCAGTGCATTTGCTTTGGGGTTTATTAAAAAAAAAAACAAAAACAAACAAAATGAGACCTTGAGGCTGAAGAGCTGCGCTTGCAGTTTGATGCTGGCTGGAGCTGCGTGTCGTACAGTGTCTCACTTGGTACTGAGAGGAGGGAGAAGTGCAACTCCATTGCTGCATCTGCGGCCTGCTGCTGCAGAGGGCCAGCTTCCCAAGCACGGGGGCAGCTGGTATAGCTGCTGATCTGAGGTGTGGGTGGGAGCTGGGCGCCCCGCGTTTACTTTGGGGAGCATTCATTGACACCCTCCTCCCTGGGGTGGGAAGGCACAGCAGGGCGGGCAGCAGCTCCTGTTGCTGTTGGCAGTCCCTGTGCGTGACTTGATGCAGCTCTTGTGATGGGACCAAAGTGAAGTCGTACTCTGAGAGCAGGCAGATGTGTGTCAGTCTGTGGGCTTTGCAGACTGCCCTGAGTGCCGGCACCACCGCAGCCGGTGCTGGCTGGAGCCCACAGCTCACCTGCAGCCACGTGGCCTCGAGTGTGACTGCTCCCTGTGCATACACTGAACCCTGCAGAGTCCTGGGCAAAGGCAGCATGCCTGCATTGTCCTTCTGATGGCCTGAGCCTTAGCACAGGTGGCCAGCCCTGCTTGCTAAAGCTCTTGCTGGTGTTAATCTGTCGGTGGCTGTCACAGAACTCATCCCTGCAAGAGAGCCGGGCTGCTTAGCGCTACCGCTGAGCTGAAGGACTGGCTCTCAATACCTGACCTGTGCCTTGCTCCATCTCCTTGCCAAAACACGGGGTGGAAAAATAGCACAAGGACAGACGGACTGGTCCTGGCAGTTCCCATGCCTGCAGACCAGCTCTGCTACCAGCATCCTTGCAGGAAACTCTACTTCTGCCTCCAGGTTGAGGAGCTGTCTGATAATTGCTGTCCACTTTTATTCTTGGCCAGCTTATGCTTACTTGTTCTTTTGCCAGTGCTGCTGCCCCAGCCCTGCGTGCAGTGCTATGTGAGCTGTCCTTGCTGTGCTAGCAGCCGGCCTTGGCACCGCTTCTGCTTTGAGTTCATCTTTTTGAGGCTGTGCCAGTCCAGATGAGGTCGCGCCAGGGCTCGTACTTAATGCTTCCCATGTAATACATCTCCTGCAGCATCCCGGGGTGTTGCTGGCCTTGTTCACAGCTGCACCTTGCTGCGGGCTCACAGCTGGCAGGTGGTTCTTCATCACTCCCCAGGAGTTATCAAGAGGGCCAAGTGCAAGGAGTGCAGTGATGCTGTGCTTCAGGGCACTCAGTTGCACCCTATTTCTCTTGTTCCTCTAAGGCTGTAAGATTTTCCCTTGGCTTGCCAAGGCCTGGGGTGGGAATTTGTTTCCTTCCCCCCAGCAGTGAGTGTGAAATGGTTACTGAAACTCAGGTGCTGCCTGCAGTAGGGCACCGTGCCTCGCCAGACCCTGCTGCTCACCCAGCCTTCTGCACTGCCCCTTCTGGGGAAATCCCGCAGTAGGATGGGCTTAGGGACCGGTTGCTGTAACCTAGCAACAGCCTTCATCGTGGTATAATGTAATTAATCCAGAGTTGGCTCCGTCCGCTGCTTAAAGACACCGGGACACGTGGCTGAGCCTTTTTAACTTGCGGTTCTGCCTCCAAAGCCGTCCTCCCGCACCGCAGGCTGCAGATGTGTGCCGGGCGCAGAGAGTGCCCAGAGCTGCGCTCAGCCCTTCCCAAGGCGGCTACTGCGCGCACAGCAGTGACCCCAGCGCTGCACCCACAGCCACACCTCGGCCCGCGGAGCGCTGCGGGGCCGCTGGCTGATGCCCGGGGGTGGAGCGGCGTGGAGGAGGCCAGGACAGCGCTCCGGGTTCCGCCGGGAGCTGTTAATCTGTGCGCACGTGTGCCCGAAGTGCCGCTCCTGGAGCATCCCGGGGTGATGCGGGTGGTTCGGAGAGACCTCCGGAGAAACGCGGACCCCGAAAGGTGCGGAGGAGCAGCAGGAGCAGAACGCAGTCCCCGAGCGATGGTTTTCTCTTTGGTCCCACTCCGCAGAGTACCCGGCAGCGGTGCTGAGCCGGGAGCGCCACGGCCTCGGGCGTCGGGGAACGGATGTGCTGAAATAAAGGCAGCGGTGTGGGGGTGAGCCCGGGGGGGCCGCGGCTGCAGCGCAGACCCCGCAGCACCGCCGGGTGCTCCGCTCGAAGCTGACCCGGGAGCTTCTGCCGTGTGAGGCGGCCATGTCCCTCCCCGCTGGAGCCGCTGTGCCCCGCGTCCCCGTGCCGTCACCCCGCGGCAGGATGGCGGTGACAGCGGCTGCGGCCACGGGCCGCGCTCACGGCACTGCCGCTTCCCGTCGCCGCCTCCACCCCGAGCGCTGCCCGCACCCGTCCCGTGGCCGTGCGGTGCCGCTCTCGCTGCCGCGGGCGGTCCCGAACCCGCGGGGTCGGTTCCCACCGCCTTGTCCCGGGGGTGCGAGGGCAGCGCTTGGGGGTGGCTCGGCCCCCGCGTGACGCGTTCCGGGTTTCGTCCCTCTGCGGCGGCCGCAGGGCGCGTCCCCGGCGCCAGGACGGGTCCCGCATCGTTTGGGCCGCATCCGCGGACTTCGCTTCGTGCCCTGCTCTCAGCCGTGCTGCCCGGAGCTCTGCCCTCCGCCCCGTGCCCGTGCTGAGTCCCACCCCCACTCCCCCCGCGCGGCGAGCACTGCCCGGAGTGCGGTCGCCGAGCGGTGCGATGAGCCGCGTCGGGGCTCGGCGCTGGCGCGGGGCCGGCAGCAGACGGGGAGCAGATGGAGCAGCGCGGCGGGGTCGGGGGCTGCCGAAATAAGCGCTGCGTCCCGCAGGGAGGAAAATGGAAGCGCTGGGGTTGGAGCCGAGCGCCGGCACCCAGGGGTCTGCCCGCGGCTAGATGGGGCTGCGCGGTCCCCGCCCGCACTGCGCTCCCGGGACTCAGCGCCAGCGCGTCCCTCTGCGCGGCAGCGCGGGGACACGGAGACACTGCGCCCGCGCGTCGTCACGGTGCGTCCCGGGGGGGGGGGCGGGGGAGAACCGGTGGGGGCCGGGCTGGGGCTGCACGGAGCCGAACCAGGGCCGGGCGGGGAGCGGGAGGCGGTGCCGGGGGTGGTGGCCCGGTCCGGCCCGGCCCGGCCCCGGCTGGTAACTCCGCCTGCTGTATTTATGAGAAAACAAGCGGCGGCAGAGCCGGGTGGCCGCGGTGGAGCGCCGTGCCGTGCCGTGCCGTGCCGTGCCGTGCCGTGCCGTGCCGTGCCGTGCCGTGTCGTGCCGCAACGCACCGTATCGGGCGGAGCCGGGCCGGGCCGGGCCATGGGCACCGGGGCGGCAGCGAGCCGAGCCTAGCGCGGTGGCGGCGGGGATGCAGCGGGGGGGGGCCGCCGGGGCGGCGGGCGCGGAGCAGGTAAGGGGGGAACGGGGCGGGTGGTCGGGGCCTTCTGCACCCCCGGGACCCCGGCAGGGCATCCCCCTGCGGCTCCCCCGGGCCATTCCTTCCAATCCCATCGCAGCTCTTCCCATCGCATCCTTGCTATGCTTTCTCCATACCTCCATCTCCAGCCCTTCCCCCCCCCCGCCTAGCGCCCTATCCTCCTCATCCCATCGTATCTCCGGCGCCCTCTCAGGCCATCCCCAACCCCATCCCATCCCCATTTGCATCCTCATCTCATCCCCATCCCATCCCACCCCCGTGCCTCCATCACCGCGCCTCAGTGCCATCCGTCCCCGGGCCCGGCTCAGCACCCGGCGCGGCCCAGCGGGCCCAGTGCTACCCGGTGCCAGTGTGCAGCGCGGGGCCACCGCCCTGGGACCGGCAGCTCTGCTTTCCCCGGCCGTGTCCCCTCGCCCCGCCGGGCACTGCATTCCGGGCAGGTAATGGGGGCTGCAGGCGTGACAGCGGTCCTGGCGATGCCACCCGCTACTGTGCTCCGCTGCACCAGGCTGCCCCGCCTGTATCCATCTGCAGGTGCCCCTCGGGGCGGGGAGCCCCGAGCACCGGCCTTAAAGAGGAGAACGGGCCGGGGCACACAGGGAGGGGACATCAGCGTGACCCGGGGGTCCCTGCACGGAGCACCCAGGCCTGGGCTGCAAGTGCAGCATGCAGCGTGCCTTGCACAAGCACGGTGCTTGCCGTGCAGAGGGCACACACACGCAGCGTGCCCGAGGCCGCAGGGCCGTGCAGTGGCAGCCAGCTCAGTGCAGTGCTGCGTGCAGCGGCAGCATGATTGTGCTGTGAGTGCAGTGCTGCAGCGGCAGCGTGCTCGGTGCGGTGCGTGTAGGCAGCGTGCGGGCGGTACAGGCGGGGGCTGTGCTGGCAGCGCACCCTAAGCAGTGCGCCCGGGCCGCCCGTGTGTTGTGTGATGGACACGGGGTGCAGCAATGCCCATGGGCTGGCAGCGTGCTTGGGGCGGCGTGCAGCTGTGCCGGGTGGGCTGAAAGGCAGTGCTCAGTGCTGAGCCCAGTGTGGGCACAGGACAGGCTGGGGGCAGAGCAGGTTGGGAGCAGCGGCACTGCACAGCCCTCACACCGACTGCCCGTGCCACGTGCAGGGGGTGACCCAATTCTTGGAGCCTCCCCAGGGCCCCTCCTGCAGCCCGGGGTCTCAGCTGGCCCCAAAAGCCCTCATGCTGCTCCCTGCATGCTGCTGGGAAGACACTGCTGGGCCCCTTGGTGCCATGTGGGGCCACAGCTGTGGGCAGAGTGCTGATGGCACGAGCAGGGCAGAGGTGTCTCCCAGCAGCAGAGGTGTGGGGGTCTGTGACAAACCACCAGGGCCCTCCCTTGGAGAGGATGCAGTGGGATGCAGGTGGAAGGTTTGCTGTGCTCCCAGAGGGTGCCATGGGCCCCATACGGGCCCCGTGCAGAGAGCACCTGCAGCCCCAAAACGCTGCCAGCTGATGGTAGCATCCTTGGGGGGATACAGCAGGGCTGGGGGCAGAACAGGGCTGCTGGCACCTACCAGCAGGAGGCAGGAGAGTGGGTGGGGGCAAAATCCTCTCCCTGCAGAGGGGACACAGTGCTGGGGCGTGTGGGAGTGTGGCAGTGCACTTGGCCCACCCTGAGGCACACAGATACAGCCCCCACCCACACCTCGCAGTCCCCAGAGCTCAGCCCCCTCCTGGGGTGCCTGCTGAGTTCTGCCTGAGCGCCCAGATGGGGCTGCTGTGTCACACCAGTGTCTGTCCTACCATGAACAGCCACAGCGGGCTGTGCCCCCGATGCGCATTGGATGCCCATGTGGGTGCTCCCTGTGCACTGCTGCAGAGCCCCCCCGGCCCCCTGCCGCGCAGCCTCCCCACGCACCCACGCCATCCTCGCAGAGGAGGAATAATTTGGGGAAACCATGGCAACGCCGGGGATGCACCACGCTGTCCCCGGGTTCCCCCAGCAGCACGACCTCGCGCAGCTCAGCGGGTGATGGGGGTGTCCGTGTGACACAGAGCCCACGGCCCTGGAGCTCCTGTGTCCCGTGGCCGCGGCAGCCACCTGCTCCCATGGCCGGGACCCTCACACACCTCTTTTATTTTGCAGAGCTGGGATGGAGCCTCCGCGGGGCCCTCGGCCAGCTCAGCCCACCTGCCCCATCCCTGCTGCTACTGGACCAGGTAGGACCCTGGCCCACGGGCCACGGTTCCCTGCCTGTGAACAGTCCCAATGCTGTGGGGATGAGCTGCCCGGTGCCGCTGCTGGCATCACTGTGCAGGGGTGCTGCCCTCCTGTGCCCACAGGTGCTCCCAAGGGCACCTCCTGACCTTTCCAGACTGGCACCAAACACTCCCTGGCCACCAGCCTCCCTGTTCCCCTGGGCAGAGGTCTCTGTTGCCTCCCACTGCCCTCCCACCTTCACCCCCACCCCAGCACCTATGTCCACCCCCAGCCCCCAGCTTCAGGACAAGACAGGTCTTTATCCAGATGGGAAACAAGGGCTGCAAGGCCCCGTGCCACATACATGCATAGTCAACACTACACCTTGCCAAATAAAGTCTGTTCCTTTTCTCCCTGAAATGCATTCCCTGTGGTCCTCTGCTTCTGTTTAAATCAAAACGCATTCTGGCTCCCTTTGCAATGCACCTTTTTGTCTCCTGCAGCAGCCTGTGCACCCCCATGCTCCCAGGCCCCCCAGCCAGGTGGTCCATACACTGAGCATTAGGGCTGGGCGGCCGTACCCACAAGCAGACCGGGCTGTGTGTGCTCTCAGTGCTGAGTGCAGGCTGCAGCTGCTCCCACGTGCTTTCACTGAAGATGGCTGCAGAACACAGGTGCCTGGCTGAGCTACCCTGCCTTCTCTCCCCCTCACCTTGGCATGCCAGCAGCATGCCACACAGCTGTCCCATGTGCAGCCGGAGGCTCTGCTCCCTGCGCTGGGAGTGTCGTCCTGCAGTGGTGGCTCTGTGCCCGCTGTGCGCCCATCCGCTTGCTGATCCCCATCCCACTCCTTCAGCCAATGGCCCCACCAAGGAGACCCATCCCGGTGCAGGGCAGCAGGGGATGTGGGAGAGGACAAAGCTAGAAGGTGGTGAGCGAGCACAGCCCCTCTGGTGCTGGGGCACCCCAGCCACGGGTGGTGAGGAAGTGCCTGAGGAGCTGCTGCTGGCTTCTGGGTGGGGCACAGGCACAGCACCCCAGTGCCAGCCCTGCTGCCACTTGTGCAAGTCTTCATGAGCTCAGGGAGCACCATGGATGTGAGCAGCCAGGACTGCTGCCACTCTAGTGTGCTCATGGGCTGTGGGTGTGTGGAGCTTCCCTGCCCACTGTGGGGGGTACCTGTAGTGCCCATCCTCAAGTGATGCTCCCAGTGATGCACTCAAGGCACGATGGCATGCATGGTCCTGGGAGCCCATCCAGCTGCTCGGATGGTCACAGTGCACTGCCAGAAACATCCCCAGCTACAGAACCTCCCTTGCTGAGTCCCTCATGCCCTGCTCTCAGCTGCTGATACTTCAGGAGGGTCTCCATGTCCCTGTCCCCGTCCCCAAGAGTCGGGCATGGCAGTTGGTGGCCTCCTGCCCTTGGTAAGCTGGCACAGCAGTGCCATGCTGCCATGCTCCCAGCTGCGCCCACAGGCGCTGTGGCATTTGTGTGCCCTCTGGACGGTGAACATTTCTCAATGGTGTTTCAATGTCTCTCCCCAGTGGGAGCAGTGCGTTAACAGCAGCAGTAAGGCTGGGACACCCCCGACCTCTCTGCTCCTAAGAGGCAGCCAAGACCCCCTGAGCTGAGGGTGTGGGGTTTGATCCCGCGCTGCCAAGGCCCCGAGCTCCTCGCCAGGATTTAGGGACCTTTCTGTTCTCTTGCAGGGCCAGCCGCCTTCCCCTGATGCCATCTGAAGGAAGCTGGCGACAGAAGTGTCACTTTTAAGATGACACGAACAGACCCACCTGACATCCTGGTGTCTACAGTGTACCAAGACATAAAGGTGGCCTCTGCAGCCCCTGGGGATTCCATTGTGTGCCAGCCCCTGGCGCGATGTGACGCCTCCATGTCCTCCTCCCTGCCCCGCGACCCCCGGCCCTTCAACAAACGCCACTGCCGGAGCTTCGACTTCCTCGAGTCGCTGGACGAGCCGCTGGGTGCTCCCCCAGCCATGGAGCGGCCGTGCCCACGGCCCGGCACCCCTGAGCCCACCCCAGGGCCGCCCGGCCGGCGCGTGCCCCCCAAGCCGGACCCGTATGGCGGCAGGGCCCCACCACCGGCCAGGGAGGCTCCACGGGGCGAGCCGAAGCGGCGGGCCCGCTCTAAGAGCGCGCCGCGGATGAAGCCCTCCTTCACGCCGGTGCCCATCGCCGTCTCAGCATCGCCACCCCCGGCCCGGCGCGGACGCGAAGTGCTGCGGGTGGAGCGGGGGCCGCTGCGCGCCGAGCCGTCGCCGCGCCGCGAGAGCCACGTGCCGCTGCGAGCATTGGCCAACGAGGTGCACCCCATCAAGCTGCAGCCGCAGCGCAGCAGCGTCAGCCGCATCTCCCCGCTCTGCGTGGGCAGCAACTGCTTTGAGGAGGGGCCGGGCGCCAAGGTGGGCGCCAGCCCCCACGTCAAGTGCCGTGTGGACATCAAGCCGGACGAGGCGGTGTTGGTGCACACCGCGCGCAGCCTGCGGGCCGCGCAGAGCCGGCCGGAGCCGCCGCAATGGCCCCGCGCCCCTGGGGCCGCCCGCAGCCTGGCAGTACCGGGGAGCAGGCAGGTGTCCGTGTCCCGCACGCCCACCCCCAGCGACTCCTACAGTGGCGATCCCCCGCTTCTGCCCTACCCCGGTGAGTACCTCGAGGCGGATCCACGGGCGCTGGCGTACCAGACCGTGCCGGTGCCAGCCTCGCGGGAATTCAGGGAGTACCCCGAGAGGGGCTGCATGACCTTCTCGGCGGCCGGCGTCCCCACCAAGTTCTTCTATGCGGAGGAGCCGGTGCGGTGCCCCAGCCCCGCTATGCCGCTGCGGAGCGCGGGCTACGCCAGCTACCCCTACCCCATGCGCCAGGGCCCCGCGCAGCACTTCTACGTGGAGGACCCGGCCAAGGCAGGTGTGCACACAGTGCCACCGCGGACGTTGTACGTGGAGGAGGCACGGGGCTTCCCCGCACAGGAGGCGCCCGCCCATGCCTTCTATAGAGAGGAGCCCCGCTTCTACACCCCGCGCAGCACCCCTGTCAAGGCCCTGTACGCGGAGGACGCCCGGACGTACCCAGCACTTGGCTCCTCAGCCAGGGTCTTCTACGCTGAGGACTACGGGAAGTACCGTGAGCGGGAGGTGCTCTCACGAACGTGCCCCCCTCCCCGCAGCACCCAGCCCTTGCACTTCAGCGACTGGTACTGCCCCGAGCGGAGCGCGCTGCCCTACCAGAGCTTGCAGCTGTCACGCTTTGCCCCGCAGCCGGCTGGGCGCGAGGCCATGCTCTCCTCCTGGCATGCCAGCTACAGCACAAACCCGCCGCGGCTGGGCCGGGACAGCCAGCACTACTCCAAATCCTGGGATAACATCCTGGCACCCGCGGCACGCAGGGAGGAGGCCCTGCAGCGTGGACGCAGCTACGAGAACCTGCTCATCCAGGAGCAGCACCGTGCCTTATCCCCTGATGAGCGCCGGCAGCCAGTGGTGATCAACCTGTCGAGCTCGCCCAAGCGCTACGCCGCCCTGTCCCTGTCAGAGAGCTCCATCCTCGAGCGGGTGCACAGTGACAGCGGCCGTGGCCCCCTGGGCCGTTCCTGGTACGTCACGCCGGAGATCACCATCACTGACAACGATATCCGTGCCAATGGGATGGGCCGCAGTGAGCGGCGCTCGGCCAGCTGGGACGTGCTGGATGCAGGGCGGGAGCAGACACCCTATGCTGCACCCTACGCCCCGCAGCCTGTCCCCAAGGAGAGTGGCTCAGCACGCCAGCGCAGCCTGGAGCAGCTGGATGAGCTCATCACCGATCTCGTCATCGACTACAAGCCGGCACCGGGCCACCGTGCAGGGGACAGAGATAGCCTGGCTGAGCAGCTCAAGAAGCTCCTGAGCAGCAGCGCCCCAGGACCACCTCGGCGGGGTGAGGGAAGGAAGGTTCCCCCCAGTGTGCCTGAGAGTTTCAGGCCCACGAAGGAGCAGCCGGGTCCCAGTTCTTTCGGCAGCGCCCCGCGTCCACAGCCCTCCCCGCCAGCCAGCGGCACCTTTGAGAAGCCTCTGGAGAACTGTTCACCTGACCTGAGTGCAGAGGAGGATGACATGATGATGTGCTCCAACGCCAAGTGCCGGCGGACGGAGACCATGTTCAACGCCTGCCTCTACTTCAAGTCGTGCCACAGCTGCTACACGTATTACTGCTCCCGGCACTGCCGCCGCGAGGACTGGGACACGCACAAGGAGAGCTGCGTCTACGGCCGCGTGGGCAGCGTCTGCCGCCACGTGCTGCAGTTCTGCCGGGAGAACGCTGAGGTGCACAAGGCCTTCTCACGCATCGCCAAGGTGGGCTACCTGTCCCGCGGCCGTGGTGTGCTCTTCCTGGGCTTCCCCAACTCGGGCTCGGCTGAGAACTTCCTGCAGTTTGGGCTGGAGAGCCTGCTGATGTCCCCCACCTACCTGTCCCTGCGGGAGCTGGAGAGCTACTCGGACAACCTGGGGGAGTACGCCCGGGAGCTACGGGAGACTGGCAACCAGTATGACCCCGACGAATGTTTCCTCTTGAATGTAACCGTGGCCGTGGCTCAAAAAGTGCCGGAGAGGCCATCTCCAAAGGTGCAGGTGCCGACAGTCAGGAAATACGCCAAGGTGGCCTTAGCCTCCTCCAGCCCTGAGAAGAAGATCCCAAAGAAGGAGCGGGATATGGAGACGTTGATCCTGACACCGCCACCAGGCACGGCGGACATCGACAAGGAGGGCGAGGAGGGCCGCAAGGCGCGGGAGGTTTGCTTCATCAACATCCAGCGGGAGCTGCGCATCCGCGGCGTCTTCCTGCGGCACGAGTTCCCGGCCGTCTACGAGCAGCTCTGCGACTTCGTGGAGAGCAACAAGCGCTTCACCCCCACCACCATTTACCCCATCGACAAAAGGACGGGCAAACAGTTCATGTGCATGATCATGGCTGCCTCCGAGCCCCGCACGCTGGACTGGGTGGCCAGCCCCAACCTCCTGGATGACATCATGTGAACGTGGCACTCGGACCCCAGCAGCCGCGCAGCCCCTCTGTAGATAGGTGTTTTCCCGGCGGGGCGGTGGGATGGGCACCCTCTGCTCCCCGGGGAGGAGGCTGAGGCAGAGGCAACTGGGGCCGCTCCTGGAGCCGCTGGGTGGCGGGGCGCGGCGTCAGCAGCATCCTACGGGTCTCCACGTGCTGCACCGCAGCCCCCCGCACCCTGCCCACGCCCGGGGCTCAGCGCGGCACATCCCCTGGCCGGCACCCGCCCCCCGGCCGGGACCCGCAGAGCGCTGCTGGGCTACACAGGGTGCTGCCTGCGGGGCCGCAAGGCTCCGCGGGGCCACAAGGCTCTGCGGGGCCGGGTGAGAGCGGGGCTGTGTAAGGTCTCTGTGCTGTGGTGTCTGTGTCCTGAACGTGGCACCGTGTGAGCCGCGGGCGCGGCAGGGTTCGGCCCGGACCAGGGGCAGGAGCAGGGCTGGGGAGGGACAGAGCGGGGAAGGAGCGCGGCGCCGTGCCGGGTCCTACGTGGAGCAAGGCCCCGCCCTCCGTCCGGCACCGCGCCCCGTCCCGCCGCGGCCGGTGGAAGCTCCGGCAGCCGTCACGGGGCTCAGGGCACAGCCCGCAGCACGGCACCTGCCGGACCGGCGCCGCCCCGCGCCGCGCACCCACAACTCGCAGCCCCGCTCGCACCGCCCCCCGGGCTGGGCGCGGCCGGAAGCGGTGGGGCCATAACCCAAACATGGGGCGTGGCCGGGCGCTGATTGGCCGCGCTGCGCCTTGCGCCCCGGAAGGGGCGGGGCACCGTAGGGGCGGGAGCGATGGCGGCGGCGGAGCTGCAGCGGGTGGCGGACGTGGAGATCGACGATGGCGGCGTGTTCAAGTACGTGCTGCTGCGCGTGCGGCCCCGCGCCGCCGGCGTCTCAGAACCCGGGAAGGAGGTGGTGCGCGGACACGGCTGGGCCGAGTACCACGGTGAGGGCCGGGCCGGGCGGGGCGGCGGCGGCGCCGGTGGCCGGGGCGCGGTTCCTGCAAAGCGGCTACGGGAGTCCCTTTGGCAGCGCGCTCCCGGGCTCGGCGCCCCTTCCCTCCCGTACCACCGGAGCTTCGGGGCGCCGCGGGACGGGGCTGCAGGGATTTCGGCGGGTACAGGCTACCCGCCTCTCTCAGCGCCGTCCCGGGGCCGCCTGACCCCGCCGTGCGCTCTCCCGCAGCCGATATCTGCGACAGGGTGGCGGCCGAGCTGGAGCCGCAGGGCTTCGACTGCGAGTGCCTGGGCGGCGGCCGCATCTCCCACCAGAGCCAGGAGAAGAAGATCCACGTCTACGGGTACTCGGTGGTGAGTGGCACTGCGGTACCGGCGAAGTGGCCTCCGGGAGAGCCCCGCGGTCCGGAGGTTGCCTGGCTGTGAGGCGGGCTGGGGTCGGGCTGCCCCTTCGCGGGGTGGCTGGCAGCCCCAGGGCCCTGTGTCCCACTGGCTGTGTTGGGTCAGAGCGTGGCTTCTCCCTCCTGTCAGCTGCAGCTGTGGCAGGTCCTGCTCTGCAGTACGGGGTGGCGGTGGGTGGCTGAGTGCAGACTTCAGTTGAATGGCCGCTGTGCTGTACTGGGGGTGCCTGCAGGAGCTGCAACCCCACACTACTGCTTTCCCTCCACACCCCACCAGTCAGTGCTCACTCACTTCCCTTTGAACATGCATTGCTGCTCCTGTTCTCCGCTGAAACTGTCACCTGCGCCCCAGTGTACACTCTGAGGGTGACAGTGACACCAGCTCTGCTCCCAGTTCCCATCACCAGGGTTTACTTTCTCTGGTAGGTGGTACTGCACTCAGACGGGGGCTGTGCTGCCCGGCAGCCTTCTCCAGGCTGAGCTGCACATGGCCTGAGCCAGTGCTGTGCTTCAGTCACAGCCATTTGGCTTGCACAGATGTAGAGCCTGTCCTTTCTCCCAGGGCATCTGATTGCTTTGACTGACTCGGTGGCTCACTAAGCTCTTCTGCAGATGGAAACTGCACCTGCTTTACTCCTGAATTCCCTTTCATCTTGCAGGGCTTTGGGCGGGCAAATCACTCTGTGACTACAGAGAAGCTGAAAGCCAAGTATCCAGACTATGAGATCACCTGGGCAGATGAAGGCTACTGATGTGACCTTGCAGGGTGACAGCACCAGCCCAGAGCTGGTGGGATCACTTCCAGCACTCACAAAATGGCAGCGGGGTTTCCATGCTCAGCAACACCCTGAGCTCCACTGGACTTCTCTCTTGAACTCACTGCACTGATGAGCTTCCATCCTCTGGGGGAACTCGCCCATCTCCGCTGTCACCACACTTCCCATGTGCCATGGACTCCTCCCGTCTCCCTGCCATGGAGCCGCAAAGCCTGCAGGCAAAGTCCTTACCTGGGTGAAGCTGGTGGGCGCTCGGCGTCCCCTGTGGTAAGGATTTGTCCATGTATTTGTGAGAATTAAACATGCTGGGGAGTGTCGCTGGCTCTGCTTGGTTGTGTGTTAATGGCTCAGCTCCTTCCTGCATGTCTGGTGGGTCTGGTGTTTCCTCACAGTGGGAGCAAGTCCCCGGGCTTCCAGCTCTGCAGACATCTGTTGGGGGCAGTGCTTTGGAACTGACAGCAGAGTGCATGTCAGGATTAGCCTTGGGAGCAGCTGCAGTGAGTGGAGTGGGCTGTGAAAATAATGCCTGTCCTGCAGCCCCAAGAGCACCAAGCAGAGCTGGGAGACAACTATAAGAAGTGGATGGGGCCCCATTGCCTGACAAAGGGAAAGGCAAGGCGTGTGCTCAGTCTTCTTGGGCAGAAGGAGCAGAGCAGTGACAGTAGCCTGCTGTGTGTGTCTTTATCTTCTGCCCGCAGCCACTGGGAAACAGCACAGAGCTTCCAGGGAGCATGGGCAATGATTGATCACACCTCAGTTCCTCCTTGAATTTAACCCTCTGGACAGGCAGCACTGGCTTCTGTGCCTTGGTATTTCCTAGCTTGCTCTCCCAGGGGAGCTCTCTGCTTACACTTCTATAGCAAGAGAGATAGTGGGAATGAGGGGCTGGTTGAAGCAGCAGAGAAAGCTGTGGAGGTTTGCGTAGCAGGAGAACTTAGGGTGCTGCAGGTCAGGCTGGCTGCATGTGTTGCTCCATTGCTGCCTCATATGGGGGCAGGGAAGTTGTTTGACATGGACAAGAATAAGGATTGCTGAATGGTTTGGGCTGGAAGGGGTGTTAAAGATCACTGTTCTGACTCCCTGCTGTGGGCTGGGTGCATCTCAGGCTGCCCAGGGGCCCATCCTGCCTGGTCTTGGGCACCTCCAGGGATGGAGCACCCACAGCTTCTCTGGGCCTCAGTGCCAGGGCCTCACTGCTCACAGAGTGAAGAATTCCTCACATCTAGCCTAAATCTCTCTTTCAATTTAGAGCACTTACCCTTTGCCCTGTCACTACTCTCCCTGATAGAATGTCCCCCTGAGGCAGCATCTCCTCACCTTCACTGGGGAGGGATCAAACCACCCCAAGGAGAGACAAGGCACAGAGCGCACATCTGCGAGCAAGAAAGTCATCTGCTTATAGAGATCCAGACCATTGCAGCACAGTGCCCTGGAAGAGCAGCTCAGGCATTGACTCCCTCCTGATATCGGGAGTCCCATTCCCTGAATCCAAACAGATATGAGGCATCAAACCCAGGGAGGAGAGAAGTGTTGTGGATTAGTGGCATTAGCCCCACAGGGGATGCTCTGCCCTGGGCTCGATGTGCCCTGGGGTGGCGCATGGGGTGCCCCAGCTGGAGTGACTCCTCTGTGGGAGGGCACAGGGTTCCTCACCTCCATATGTCCCCTCTCACACTCAGGAGTTGGGCCCCATCTTTTACTACACCTGTTGCAATCACTGCGCAGCAGCGCAGATAACAGAGGGGCTGAAGTCCAGAGCAGAGCAGGTCCTGGGGAGCAGATTCCAGCCTGGGGCTTGTGGCATGGCTTCCCCTAGCTGCTGCCTTTCTCGACTCCCTTCTGCCCTCCTCACATCCCTTCTGCCTGTGATGTCGGGACTCTCACTCCTCCTGGCCCTGCTGCTGCTGGGTGAGTTGTTTCCCATGCTGGGGCTGTGCCTTGGGTTTTGCTGGGGGGTGAGAGGGGCTATAGTACTACAGGGCCCACCCATGCCTGCCCCACTGAGGGCTTGCTGCACCTCACAGCACTGTGGAAGCTTTCCCAGCTTGGGGGGCAGAAAACCACGGCCCCAACCAGGCTTCTCCTTGTGTAGACACAAAGGGGGTTCCCTGGGGTGAGTGTGTGCTGGGAATACCAGGGGCAGTCCCTGTCAGGCTGGGCAACACCAATGGCTTTGCTCAGCATGGGGAGGAAATGCCCAAACCTTCCCAGTTCCCTAGATGATGACTGGGGCTTGGACCAGGGGTGTGATTTAATGGGGTGAGAGTGGCAGGGTTGGTGCCGCTACCCTGGTGGTCTCTGGTGCTGAGTGCTGGTGGTGGGAGATGCCAATCCATGAGGGCAGGAAGGGGGCAGGACCCCAGGCCAGCAGGATTTGGCCTTACTCCAGACCCTACCCTGGCTAGCAGTGCACTGGGCGGAGGTGGAGGTCCTGTCTACGGGATGATGCTGCTGAGAACCCAGTGCTCCCCCATGCAGGGTCCCAAATGGGGTTGCACAGATGCATGGATGCATGTACCCTCTGTCACCCACGGTGGCCCCTTGCCCAGAACCTCCATGGGGTTTTCAGCCCCTTCCTCTCTCTGGCAGCCAGGGCCATCCCCTCTGGCAGGACTGCTGCTGTCAACAGCTGTGTCAGTGAGACTGAGCACCACTGTGACTTTGTGTGCCATTGCGGTGACTGCTCCGATGAGAACCAGTGTGGTGGGTGCCTGTGAGCAGGTGATGGAGTGGGGGCACCGCAGCTCCCTAGGCTGACCCAGCTGTGCCCTGACCCCTTCCTCCCCACCCCAGGGTACATGGGGATCTCGGCCATGCTCGGCTCCCCCTTTACCTGTGATTTTGAGGCTGACGACTGTGGCTGGCAGGATGTGAGCACTTCCACCTACAGATGGGTGCGGGGCCGGGCCAGCCTGGACTTGTGGGGCACGGGGCTGCACTCAGACCACACCATGGGCACAGACCAGGGTAAGCAGGGTCTGCAGCGTCGGCTCCCGCTCCTCCGATCCAGGGTGCTTTGAGAGCACTGAATCTCCTGTCCTGGCAGGGTGCTGGGGCAGAGCCTGCAGGAGCAGTGCTGGCCACAGTGCCAATACCGCTCCATGGGTACAGCTCCAGCTCTGCTCTGCCCTTCCCAGGGTGGTTCATGGTGACAATGTCCCCACCAACAAAGACCACAGCCACCGCCTGGCTCCAGTCACCAGTCATGCAGGAGGCGACCACCACATGCGAGATCTGGGCTTCGTACCACCTCTCGGGAAGCAGTGAGTGCACCCAGGATCCTGCAGTGGGTACCAGGGCAAGGAGGCAACCATGGGGGCAATGGGGAGGGACAGAACACCTCAAGACAGGTCTCTGCCATCTTGCTCATCTCTTCCATGCCCTGTACACGGAGATGGCAGGACTTAAGTGTCCCCACCCTGGTCCAAGTCACCCCACAGCATAGGCCCATGTCGATGGCCACCTGTGGGTTCTCTGCAGGGCTCAACCAGACTGCATGCCCCACATTGCGCCTGGCTGTGGCATTTGGGGACACGGTGGTAGAGCTGTGGCGGAGCCCCGAGCACGGGGCCGAGGGCTGGCACCAGCTGGTGGCGTACCCTGGCCGGATCAAGGGGCAGTTCCAGGTGAGATGGGGATGCTGGGCTGCACTGGGAGCAGAGGCTGTCAGGGAAGCTCACCCAGCCTTCACCTCTCACTGCAGCTCACCTTTGCGCTGACACAGCCACCCATGTGCAGGGCAGTGCTGGCACTCGATGACATCGTCTTCAGGAACTGCGGCTTGCCAGGTGAGTGCTGTGGCTGCTGGGATGGTGCTGGGAGCCCAAAGAGGTGGTTGGCCTTGGTTTTCTGTGCAAGCTCTCCCACCATCTGTGGTGCCCTGGGGCCAGCTGTCCCAGCCAGGGTGCATAGTGGGCAGAGAGAGTCCATCCCTCAGGTGTGGGGAGTAGCCCGGGGGACAGAGTGGGGAGCCTGGCAGGTGCTGACAGTGTGTCCCACACCCCAGTGGCTGGGCAGCAGAGCTGTGGGGCAGAGGAGAGCAGCTGCAGCAGAGGATCCTGCCTGGCCCTGGGCCGCTTCTGTGATGGCACCGATGACTGTGGGGATGGCTCTGATGAAGATGCAGAGCAATGCCGTGAGCATTTCCAGCCCTGGGGCCAGGGGAAACAGATGGGCAGAGGGTCTGAGCCCATGGGACCATGGGGTGGCACATGGTTGGCATGAGTTATCCCAACTCTCCCCAAGTTTTGCAGCTGCAGGGAGAAAACCAGCCAGTGGGTTTTGCACAGCCTATTGTGCAGCCCCTTGCCTGGGGAGGGCTGACCTTCATCCACGTATCACTGCTCTCACTGCCCTACAGAGAGCTTCACCTTCTGCTCCTTTGAGGAAGATCTTTGCAGCTGGGAAATGGAGGCTGGGCAGCTGGCATGGGGGAGGAACACAAGCATGGGCCTGGGGACCACCTCTGGTGTTCCCACCCGGGATCACAGCACTAACAGTGCTACAGGTGTGTGCTGGCAGCGGGTCCCCTATGCCTCCCACCATCCTTACTCTTTCTGCCTTTGTGCCCGCGTGCCTGGTCCTGCTCAGAGCCGTCTTGGTGTCTCCTCAGGCTATTTCCTCCACACCATCGCTGGGGAGGCTGGCAGCGTGGCCAGGCTGAGCAGCCCCACTTTCCAGGCCACCAACTCCTGCTCCGTGAGTCACTATGGGCACTTGTGTGCAGCGCAGGGGACAGCAGCCCCACGGGCATGGTGGTGGTGAGGGACAGGACCCCCATTTGCATGGGGTCAGGGCTGCTGTGGCTCTTTGCCAGGGGAGGATGGTGGGTCTAGGGGTGGTTGGTGGCATCTCCAGTACCTGGTGGGAGCACTGAGCTTCTCCAGCCCCATGTGTGAGCACCTCAAGGGGAGTGTGGGCTTTGTGCCCCTGCTCAGCCCTCACTGCCACTGCTGGCCCCAGCTTGTGCTGTACTGCCATCTCCACGGCTTGGCCACTAGCAGCCTCAGAATCTCCTATGTGATCAACTCCACTGAGCACCTGGTGAGAGAGAGGACAGGGGACACAGGCGGCTGCTGGGTCCGTGAGCGAGTGGACTTCAACCTGACAGAGAGCTTCAAGGTGGGCTGGGGCTGTGCTGGGTGAGTGGGGTACCCACTGCCCCTCTCCAACCAGGGACCTGGTGGTGGCACTATCCTGGCCCCAAAGCCTGCCCCTATGGCAGCCTCCACCAGCACTGCCCCAAGGGGCTCCCTCAGGATGTGTCTCTGGTCTGTGCAGCCCTGGTGTGCTCTCATGGGACCAGCAATAAAGACTGGACTGGGAACCGGAGGCCAGTGCTGAGCCTCCTGATGCGTCCCCACATCCCCCCCATTTACAAATCGGCCCAGAGACCAGAAACCACCCTGCTGGAGTGGAGAGCAGTCCTCACACACACCACGTCACCCCACAACTTCCCCCAGCCCATCTGCCCTCCCCTATGGCCACCCACCCGCCCAATGTCTCCCAGCCGTGGGGGCACCCATGTTGGCACCTCAGCAGCACCCAGTGGCACGCTGGGCAGCCACAGGACATGGGACACTCGCAAGGGCAGCACCACTGCCCCAAACCCACTACTTGCAGCCTCAGCATCGCCCTAATCCCCACACAGACCCTTCCCCGGGGGTGTGCTGACCACCACTGCGGTGCTTCCCTGCAGGTGCTGATCACGGGGGAGGCAGGCAGTGGGGCCACCGTGGCTGTGGATGACCTGATCCTGTCTCCGGGCTGTGTGCTGCAGCAGGGTGAGCTGGGGCAAGGCTCATGTGGTGGGGCCACAGCTGGAAAGGCAGTGTTAGGGCAATGCCTGGAGCCAGGCTCGGCCTCATACCCTACCAGTGCCACACTCCAGTCTGGGGCTTTTGCCATCAGAGCCAGCTCCCATGGCACTGCTGGGCTGGGCCCGTGCCAGCCCCTGCATGGCCGAGGAGTTCTCCTGCGATGACGGGGGCTGTGTCAGTGCCGAGCTGGCCTGCGACTTCGCCAAGGCGTGTGCTGATGGCTCCGATGAGAACCACTGTGGTGAGAGCCAGCACTGGACACGGGGCACCTGGATCACCCCCCCCTGCAGTCCCCACAATGCAGGGGGTCCTGGAAGCACCGTGCCTTGGCTGTACTGAGCTATGGGTGTTGCAGGAGCCACCACCTTTGAGGAAGGGGCCGGGGGTTGGCACGACACCAGCGTGGGCCAACTGCGCTGGGCTGTGCAGAGGGCCACTGAGCCCACGGCCACTGCCCTTGTGGGAGCAGGTGAGGCCATTCCCACCACCCAGACAGTGTTCCTTGGTCCCCAGGACTACAGGAGCCTGGGAGGCACAGAGACTGCTTCCGCTTGGGCGGAAGGACATCCCTGTGGGAGGGCTAGGGGTGATGGGAGCAGGGTGCTTCTCCTGGGGGTGCTGTGTGGGGCTCTGCCCCCACCTCTCAGGCTGTTTCCTTGCCCAGGGGCTTTCTTGGCCCTTCAGAGAGGAGAAGGACAAATGGTGGCTCCCGCCAAGGCCCGCACACCTCTGCTGGGTCCCTCCGGCCTGGCCTGCACCATGGAGATGAGCTTCCGTCTGCACAGCGGCCCCCAAGGTATCCCAGCCTGGCCAAGCCCTGCCAGCCCTGTGGCTGCAGGCTGGGTGGTGCTGGGCAGTGCTGCCCGTGTCCCCAGCACCATCTCTCATGCTCAGGTTTCCTTGCTGTTGCTGTCATGGAGCACTCCACGGACATGACGCACCTGGCCTGGCACAGGAGGGGGCACGGCAGCACAGCCTGGGAGCACGTCCACATCCATCTGGGGGAGAGGGCCCGGCCCTTCCAGGTAAGCCAAGGGATGGCCCGGCTGGGCACAGGGCCGTGGCCCCCAGTGCTCACCGCTCCCACCCCCCAGGTCGAGCTGCTGGGGATGGCAGAGCTGCAGGACCCAGCGGACATCGCCATCGACAATGTGACGTTCATGCAGTGCAACCCTGGTGTGGGGCCCCTGGGGGCTGCGGGTGTGTGGGGGCATGAGGGTGTCTTGGCTGGTGCAGGGGCAGGGGCTAGTGCAGGGGCTGCTTGGTGCCCTCAGTGTCCCCAGCCCTGCAGCTGGGCTCTGGGGCAGGCTGAGCACACCGTCTGTCCCCGATACTCACTGCTGCCTCGAGCAGGAGGCGGGGAGGTGTGCTGGGTGCCTTATTCTGCACCACCCCCACATGGCCGCCTCTCTCTGGGCAGAGCTGTCCTGCAACTTCGAGACGGACCTGTGTGGCTGGTACCAGGACCGGGGCAGTGACTTCCAGTGGGTCCGCAGCACAGGGCAGGGGCAGGGCTCTGACCACACCACAGGATTGGGTAAGGGCCTGGCTCCTCTCATGCCACCCTGGGCAGCTGGAGTGGTGCCACTGCCCCAGTCCCCAGGGTGGGATGTGCCCCGTGTGTCGTGAGCAGCCCTGGGAGTGAGAGGGGTGAGCTCAGCTGAGCAGCACAGGGGCTAGCACTCCCTGTGTTGGGGACATGGCAATGAGAGAAGGATGGGCAGGTGCAGCTCTGTTGTTCCCGATGCTCAGGATACTTCCTGGCTGTAGACCCCTCGGCACCATGGAGCCGTGGGCAGCGTGCACAACTCATCACCTACAGCCAGGAGCCTGCTGCTGCCCCGCGCTGCCTCGCCTTCTGGTACCGCCTGGCTGGCCCACAGATAGGTATGTGGCCCTCTGTCTTCACCAGCACTCCCCGGGCTCTGTGGTGCCATGTTGAGGCCAGATGCGACACTGCTGCCCTCCTCCCAGGCACTCTGAGCCTCAAGCTGCAGCTGCAGGGAGCGGAGGAGATGGTGCTGTGGACCCAGCGGGGCAGCCAGGGCAGTATGTGGCACCGCGGGCTGGTGACGCTCCCTGCCACGGGGCAGCAGCACTACCGGGTGAGGGGAGGGGGTGTGCGGTGGCACAGGGCTGCTCTGGGCCGGGTCTCTGTGCCGGGGGGCACAGGCCGGGCTGTTCTGAAGCTGCTGTCTGGCCCGGCGGCAGCTGGCCTTTGAGGCACTGCGGGACGGCTTTGTGGGTGACATGGCGCTGGACGACGTGGCGCTGACGGCAGGTGCCTGCGGAGCCGAGCTCTCCTGCTCCTTTGAGGCAGGCACCTGTGGGCTGGCGGGCAGTGGGCAGTGGTGGTGGCAGGGCGGCGGCACCAGCATCACCACTGGCCCCATGGCTGACCACACCACTGGCACTACCACAGGTACCGGGGCCGGGGCTCTGAGTACACTGCTGCCTGCCCTACCTGCGTGGCTGCAGAGTTCAGCCCACGGCCCCCAGCCACATGGGGGCTGCCCAAACAGACCAGTGCCCCCCAGGAGAGCCAGGCATGGGGCAATCACAGCACGGGGGCTTTTTCTCTCCAGGACATTACATGGTGGTGAACACCAGCAAGCACTCGCTGCCCGTGGGGCACGTGGCCACACTCAGCTCTGCACTGTACCAGCACTCTGCGCCTGCCCAGTGCCTGGCTTTCTGGTACCAGCTGAGTGCTGCAGCCCCAGGTGAGCCTTGCATGCTCTCAGCACAGGTTGGGTGCCATGGCCCAAGTGCTGCCCTGTGCTGTGGACATGCAGCACGGCACTGTTCAGCATCACCCTGCCCCGGGCAGGGACTCTCTGCGTCCTCGTGGAGGAGAATGGCGAACAGAGGAAGCTGTTCAGCATCAGCACGATGGAGGGTGATACCTGGCACCGTGGGCATGTCACTGTTCGGGCAGACACAGACTGGAAGGTGAGGGAGGTCCCCAGGCAGCTCCCAGTGGAATGGAGGCTGCAGGAGGGGCCATGCTGACAATGGATGTCCCCCATCCACCGCATGGCTGCCAGCCTCAGTGTGCCCTCCCTGCAGGTGGTGTTTGAGGCAGTGGGAGCTGGGAGTGAGCACAGCTACATGGCACTGGATGACCTGCATGTGTCAGATGGAGCCTGTCCTGAGCCAGGTGGGAGCATGTGTGCCGGGCACCCCATGGGGACACACGGCCACAGGGGCGGAGACCGTCCTTCCAGCCACCACCAGCACCCAGCGGTGCATGCATCCTTAACCCATGTTTCCACCCAGCATCGTGTGACTTCGAGTGGGACATGTGCGGCTGGAGCAGCCCCTCACATGAGCGCCTGCACGGCTTCACCTGGGGCTGGAAGAGTGGCATCCCCCTGGCCAAGTACCCCAGCCCTGAGCAGGACCACACCCTGGGCACAGAGGATGGTAGGAGAACCTCAGGGAGCCCTGGCATGGTTTGGGGGGAGAAGCAGGAGCAGTGGAGGGATGGGGTTACCTGTGAATGTCCCCTCCGCTGTGTCCCAGGCCTAAAAGGGCTAGGACACAGATCGGTGCCTTTGTCAGCTCTGTCCCAACCTCAGGTGTGGGCTGGTACATACAGGACAAGACCCTATGAGGGCTGTTGCCCCCAAGACAGCCCCAGCCCTGCACACACTGTGCCAGCTGGCTGTAGGGTGGCCCACAGCCTGTGCCCAAAGGCAATGAGGAGCAGGGAGGGCTGTGGGACAGGGGCCACCCCACATGCCACCCTGCCCCTCCAGGTCACTACATGTACTTTGACACCCGTGTGCTGGGTGCGGGGGGCACCGCTGCCCGGCTGGAGAGCCAGCACCTCCCCGCCACCACTGCTGGCTGCCTGCACTTCTGGTACCACATGGACATCCCGGAGCACCTCTGTGAGAGCTGTCCCAGGGGGTGGGCGAGGGTGGGTGCTGCCCCTGGGCGGGATCTTCAGCCTACAGCAGGAGCCAGGGAACAGCTGGGGGTTGTGGGGGGCAGCCTGGCACAGCTCTAGCAGGGCAGTAGGGTTCTGCCAGGCACTGCAGTTCCATGGAGGGCCTGGCTGCTCCCATGGGCTCCAAGCTGCTGCTGATACAGGGACAGCTGTCCCCCTGTGCTGCAGTGGGCGGGGAGCTGCAGGTGAAGCTGCAGAGCACAGCGGGGCAGCGCACAGCATGGAGTGTGGCAGGGCAGCGGAGCCAAGGCTGGCAAGGCAGCAGGGTGCCTTTGGAGAGTCCCAGTGAGTTCCAGGTGAGCAGGTGCCCTCCTGGGATGCTGGGTGCCCTCCCTGCACACCAAACCCGCACCTTCCCACACAGATTGTCTTTGAGATCACCTCACGGATGTGGCCAATGGAGGGGACTGTGGCGCTGGATGATATCGAGTACAGTGCCACTGGAGGCTGTGACTCCAGCCCAGAGGAACCAGGGAAAGGTATGGGTCATCCCCAACAGCAGTATCACACACTCTTTGTGACCATGGTCCCTGCAAGCCTGGCAGCATCTTTCTTCCTCTGTAGTGAAGTCTTCCAGTAGCTTTGTGGCAGAAGTGGTGCTCGGCCTGCTGCTGGCTGTCATTGTGCTGGCACTGGCAGCAGCCGGTGGCCGGTACTGGCTGAAGAGGAGAGCGCAGGGCAGCGGGATGGCTGTGGAGAGCAACACTCCCCAGGGCTTCGACAACATCACTTTTCGAGACGTAAGCAGCAGCCCTGGCGCTGGGGGATGTGCAGGACTCTCCTGTTTGCTCAGCTGCCCCCAGCAGCACCAAAACAATGCTTTCTAAAAGCTCAGCAAATCCCAGAAGGCACCCAGTGGGCTCACGGCCTGCCAACACGTCAGAGAGGGGCAAAGGGCTCTGCCCCTTATCTGAGCACTGGCAAATGAGTGACCCCAGGGCTGCGGGACTGACCTGGATACTTTGCTGCTGTGATCAGGCATTTGCTCCAGAAACAGCTGAGGCTGCGCTCCTCCTCCCCAGAGTCCTGCTGGGGAGCAGGTCGTGCAAACATTGTTCCTTCTCCTCGAGCCAGAACCTTCAAACCTGCAGAGGCAGCAGATACTACATTCAGTTTCCTTTGAGGAGATTGTGCCACACAGCCCCCGGCAGAGCCACCACCTCCTGCAGCTGGGCCGGGGCCGATCCCAAAGGATGGAGCCCTCCCGGCCTTGCAGTGCAGCATGGCTGCTGGGGCCCCCCCGTGCTGGCAGATGGGTCATCCCCCCCAGAACCTTCTGTTTCTTATCAGACTATGCTTACTGTAACCAACTCATGCTGACCCTTCTTTACAGGACAAGGTCATTATAGCACAAGTGCCAAAAGAGCGGGACGAAGACTGAACTCAGCCAGCACCACCCTCCACCTCCTCATGCCCACGAGGTATGCCCAGGGCAGAGTATCCCTCCTGCAGAACCTTGCACTCCATCCAGCCCACAGCTGCAGCCCTACAGCACGCTCACCGCCCCTCGTCTCACACCGCAGAGCTGCGGCAGGCAGCGGCGCTGGGGGCACAGCGCAGCCGTTTCCACCACTACCTCCGCACCCCTGGAAGCAGCACTGCTGTTTTTTGTAACATGAACTTTCTGCACCACATGGAGATGGCGTGATGTATCCGTGCATTGACACTCAGGGAGCAGGGGCTTCTTGCAGAGCTGCCATCCCAGATGAGCAGGGTCCTGCTGGCTGCCCGCTTCTCAGGTGGAAGGGGCAAAGTGTGCCACTGTGCAACCTCCAGGGTTTCCCAGAATTAAGCCCCAGGGAGTGACCTAGCAGCTCCCAGAGCACAGGAGAGCCCGAGCAGCCAGGCAGGACTGCATGGGGCTGGGGAGGGTGGAGGTGATGGGACAAGAAGCACCATGCAGCACAGCTGCTGGCAGCCAACAGCCCCAACCCAGCTGCACCAGGACAGCTCACACTTGTTTCAAGGACTCTTCAGACTTCACATTTCAATTTCACTGGGAAATGAAAAACTCTCCCAAGCACAGGCTGGGCTCAGGGCCATATCACTTGCTGCTGCAGCCAGGCCCTGGCACACTCTTAAGCCCAGGACCACACATTTTTCCCCCCCAGCTTTCAAAACAATTTCATCTCTTTGCCCTTGGCAAGCCTGCCATGTAACTGCAACAGCAGACAAACCCGTTCAGCCTCTGCGGAGGCAAATAGCTCGTTAACAAGCCTGCTCTCCTGAAACTTCCAAGCTTGGCCAAAGGGAACGCAGCATGCCACTGTTGTGGTTTGCAGCAGAAGCCTGCTTTTCCTCTCATCCTGCTGCAGACAACTCTCCCTTCAGCTCTTTTCCGCTTAGGATATGCCACAGTCACATTAATCACAGGTATTAAAGCTCCACCACTGCTCCCACTCTGGCAGTGCACAACAGGAAGGTTAATAAGGACATAAGGAGGGCTCTGGCTTCACATAAACGCCCCACTGTCTCTGCATCAGCCTTGATTTGTACAATGCTAGAGACTCTACTCACCTCCGCACAGGATAAAAACAGAGTATTGATTTCATCTCTGGGCTGTAAGCCAAAGCTGCAGTGCTAACAGGCAGGGGAAGAAGCAGAGCAGTGAAGATGCTGTGACAACACCAGCTGTTACCCTACACGCTTCAGGTAAATCCGTAACGCTCCCAGAAGAGTGAGGGTGCTAACAGCCCCAGTAACATCCAACCACAGAAATTTACAGCCAGCTGGTAAACATGAAGCAACCGCCCTATGCAATTGAAGGGTATCAAACTTTATTATAGATCTCTTTAAAACAGGCTGGAAGGAACAAAAATGTCATTGCAATGCAGCGACTGAGTCATCATTTCAAATGCAGACACTGATCAAACCCCAACTCTCCCAAGTTATTTATAATATATCTCACCCTTCCCCAAAATCTCTCCAATCAAATGATCATATTTCAGACAACCCCAAGTGTCTTAACATTAGCTGCTTCTAAACACCAAGACGCACATGTTTGCTGGCAAATTAGATGCAGTATTTTTTTTCCGGGGGGGGGGGGGGGGGAGGGGGGAGGATTAGTTCATCAATCTCTGGAAAGGAGGAAGGAAAAAACAAAACCAGGACAATCGCTTCTTTAAGGTTGCCTTTTTACAGCAGGTACAGATTCTGCAGATTTCCCCCCCAAATCAAGTCTGAAACCCTCTTGTTCAGCTTGGCAATACGAAGAGACATTCCGGTGGTTAAGGAGAACCAGCCAGACGAGATCAGTCTGAGCAAACTGATTTCGAGGCTTTGTTGTCATTTCCCTTTGGGGCCAGTTTCGAGTGGTTTTCCAATATCCTTCCCACGCAGTTTAAGGCCTGCAGTAAGACAAAGGAAACAACCATCAGCTGTTGTGCACTCAATCATTCACAGCTTTAAAATCTTTGCTATAAAGGAGGGAGCATCCAGAAAAGGCACAGAGACCAGATTCAGGAAGAATCATACTTGAGTTCGTAGGACATGAGAAGTTACAAGAAAGGCTCCAATTTGCTCATGCATTGACTGTGTTTATAAAAAATGGTATCTGAACAGGAGCAGAAGAGCCACATCAATGCTAGTGGATGCAAGATACTTTCCTGAGCTAACATCAGACCTTCAGGCACCACAGCATATCATGAATTTTTAGAGGGGCCATATACAGTGCGTGGGCATGTGCCGAGGGCACATATCTACACATAATATTGGAGAGCAAAGGAGAATAAGAGCTTTGCGTTCTTGTTTCAGTCAGCAGATACAAGCTTTTTATCAGCACACAGCTTAATGACACCACAGCCTCAATAACCTACAGTCAGGAACAGGTACTGACACGGAAGTATGAATAATTTAAAAGCGCCGCTTAGACGCCAGAAACGGAATCTACTTGTGGAGTCTGCTTTCTCGACTTACCAATGGCTCTTTCAATCTTGCCCATAACCTGGTTGTTGGGGATTGCTCTTCCTGATTCGTAGTCAGCAATGACTTGTGGTTTTTCATTGATTTTCTAAAAAGAGATGATATGCCTCAAACATTGGCTCCATACAAAGTAAACACTCAGAACCAAACTCCCAGTACTCACACAGATAAGTAACAATCTCTAATTATGCCAGAGGATAATTAGATTAGGATCAGAGGATGCAGCGCCTACTTCTAGGCTTGCAGTGTGGTCAGTCTATCACCTCCCTCCACAAACCGGGTGTCACAGTGCTCACGACATATCCTGGACATTCTCTTAGCATCCCAGGAGGAAAACCACCAAGTGCTAAAGCTCGTTAGTAAAGCAATGAGCTTCCGACCACAGTATCAGGCGCAGACAGTACAAAAATACTTATTGACGGGAAGAGGAGCAGGGAGAAGCCTCCAGCTCATCCGCAGTGACACTGCCTGGGCTCTAAGCAGATGTCGAAAGGCTGCAGGAATAATCCCCTAAGTCTACACAACTAATTCTCCTAGAGATTAGACATCAGAGATGTTACATTCACCAAACTTCTTATTCATAACACCCATACGGAAACAGGAGAAAAGTCTAACTTCAGCTGTCACGAGGTGCCTGTATTCATCTCCAGACAGCGAGAGCAGAGGCCAGAGGGCACTGGGCAATACTTACTGTGGCCAAGTCCTTCTGTGTCATGCCCTTGCTCTGCCGACCCTGCTGGATTACTTTGCCCACCTCCAGGGGAACTCTGTCATGGTGAAGCTCTTCTGTCTCTCGGTCGAGCTTGGCTGTGTTCTTTGTGATGAAGTGTTGTTTGTTTTGGCCTGCTGCCCCTATCATTCAAAGCAAGAACAAAAAAAAACAAGAACAAACAAAACAAGGCTCAGAGCCGCACCAAGAGGTATCAAAGCAGTTTTTCTAAATGCTCAGCTGCCCAAAATCCCACAGGGCTTTCAAGGATTCATGCCAACATCAGCAGCGACCTCAACAGTATCCCACCTGCTGAAGGTCAGGGAATGTGTTATCTTAATCCTGTTCAGTGCTGACATCTGAACAGTCATTCGGGGTCCTCCCCTCTCCTCACTGCACATCTGAGCGTCACTCCATACATGCAAGTTTTTGCTATTACTTGGGGATTTAATATTCCAATTTCATTCCATGTGCGCACGTTTTTGCCACAGCATAGGGGGATTTAATATTTGAACTTGGGCCTTGTTTGCTTACTTACAAGGCTGCTTCCACCCAAGTTTCTGATGCCATTGAGAAGTAAGCAGTGATACTGTGCAGCTTTGCTGGAAGCCAGAGTTTCAGAAATACGCTATTTGCTTTGTTTCTTCTTAACCAGAATATTCTGGTCAGTCTCTGACACTCAGTGCCCTGAAAGAGCTGCCGGGCCGTCCCTGCTGTGTGCCTTTACACCACCGCGAGGAAGAGCTTCAGACTTTGCATCACCGGGAAATGGGGGATTTTAAAGAGCTGCCCCACAGGGAAGTGGAGCACCTACGGAACTTCTTCGGCGTATGCGATCAACCGGAGGAACAGCCCGGGAGCCTCGCGCTTCGCAGCCGCCGCCCGCCCATCTCCGGGATCCCGGAGCCCCGGGCCGCGCCGTACTCACACTTCTTGGAGGTTTCCACGTCCTCGCCCCGCCGCTGCGCTGCCAGCACCGCCTGCGGGAGCGAAGGGCCGCACTCAGCCGTTGCCGGGCGGGAGCCACCCGCGGGCAGCCGAGGCCCGGCCCCACCCTGGCCCTTGCATCAGCCGAGCTGCGGCACCCCGCGAGCCGCAGCCGCGCTTCCCTCCGCGCCTCAGCCCCGGCCGGACCGCCCCGCCACCGCCCCGCTGACCTGCTTAGACTTGGCCTGGGCCGCGCTGGGGCCCTTCTTGCGCAGCACCGTCACCGTGTCCCAATCGCTCTCCGCCATGGTGCCGCCGCTGCTCGCCCCGCCCCCGCCTCGGTGCCGCGCCCGCCGCTCCGGCAGCGCCCCTCGCTGATTGGACGCTGGACGGACCCTGCCGCCCTCCCACCGGCAGCCTCGCTCTCCGACAGGTTTGTGCTCACGCCAGTCAGGGAAGGCGACCTCTCCGGGGCGGGGAGGTGGGACTAGAAGCTGCTTACTGGACTTTGGCAGAAGGAGGAATTCCTTGGCAGGTGTGACGCACTTCCTCTTCATAGGTACAGCGCACTGACAATCAACCTACCTCAGGCTCTCATTGGCCAGCGTACAAGGCGTGTTGGAGGCGGGCGCGCACATATCTTTGCATTGTGATAGGCTACTGTAACTGCCAATGACTCCCTGCCAAGCAGTGATTGGTCTAAACCGCGGGGGCTGGCAGGATTGCTGACCAATAGCAGCGCCCAGCTGGACGGAATGGTGTTCTGCGTACGGGTCGCGCATGCGCGAGGTGCTCTGCTGGCGCCCGTTAGCGGCGGTGTTCGGTTCAGCTCCGTCCCGTCCGCTTTTTCTCCGCTGTCCCGCTCAGTGTCTGGCCGCCCTCGGCGCTTCGGCCGGCGTCACGTTTTGCTCAGGAAATGGCGAAGGGGTTTTCTTCGCTGAATTACATAAACCCGTGAAGAGCTGTCGCAGCGCGGGGGTTCGTACCTTTGCTTTCCCAGAAACGGGCAGCGGGAAAAGGAGCGTTGCAACAGCCGTGAAGGCAGCGGAGACACGGCGGTGCGTCGGCCACCCCAACAGGGCGCTGCGAGTGATGCCGGGGGAGGCCCAGGGCCCATCTCAAAGGGGCGGGCCGAGCGCTGAGCCGTCCGCCCGATTCCTGCCGCTCTGGGCTTCGGCGTCCCTATGGGGCACCCCCTGGTGCAGCCACCCCCTCCTCGCTCCCACCCGGAGCCGTCCCGACGGCTGCTGTCCCCTCTGCGGCGGCATCTCGCGGCCTTTGTGTAACGCCGTGCCCACCCCGCTGCTCAGCTGTGGGACACCCGTAGCTGTATTTGGGCGCAGGGGGTGGCCTCGGCCCTGCAAAGCGGCTACGGCTCCTCTGGAAGCCTTCATCCTCAGCGCCTGCGTCTCCTCTCCCCTCCCACTGCTACCCACGCTGGTGTCTGCGGGCGGCGGTGGCACCGGCCGTGTTTCGGTGACTGCGTGTGGCACTCAGGCCTCCATCAGGTCCCCAGGGGCACCCGCGTGGCCCCACAGCTCCCACCTCACCCAGCGCGCACTGGAGCTGCTCGTGGGTGCTGAGGGCACTGGTTGGGTATCGTCAATCAGTCCCGCCTGGCTGTGGCCAAGCAGGATTTCCCCAGCCCTGAGCGAATTCCCCTCGGGGTAAGGAGGAGACCTGGTGCCCTGCCTGCACCCCGGGGCAGCGGAGCCCCGATGTCCCCAGCTCTGGGCCTTCGGGTCGGCTGCAGCTTCCCACAGGTCGCAGGGCGGGCACCCACAGCTCGTGATCAGCGCACCGTGGGGAGGGGGCTGTGGGGCTGCACTCTGTGGCGGTGGCTGCTGTGTGACCTCCATCAGTGCCGAGTTCCCCTGCAGAAAGCACCTCGGCGTGACCTCACTGCCACGTGGCCGGCTCTCGTGTTTCCCCATCACCTCCTGTGACACAGAAACCCACCCGGCCTCCTGCTGCCGCCGCGTTCGGTCATTGCGGGTACCCGGGGCTGCGAGCAGCGGCCATGGCGCTGTGTGTGCAGGTAGGGGCCGCGCTTACTGCTGGGCCTTGCCTGGGGAGTCCGGAGTTGGGGTGAGGGGGTAGTGGGGTGGGCGCGGGATGGCGACTGACCCAGGAGGGTCCTGGGGCCGGCGTGGGGGCTCCGGGGCGGTGCTAGCTGCCGCTGTACCGGGGGACCCAAGCCCGGTCCTGGTGTAGTGCTGCCCGTACCCAGGGGACAGTGCCGAGGATGTGGACCGTGGGATGCAGGTGTGGATGGGGCCAGGGCTGGGTGACAGCGGGGAGGTGACGCCGTGGGGGCGGCAGGCGACTGCAGGGGTGACACGCAGGCGAGAACAGCGTGGGGAGGTGAATTGGGCTGGGGGGAGGGGGGCTGGAGCTCTCCAGGGTGTGGCCGTGCAGGGTGTGGCCGTGCCGCCCCGCCCTCAGCCGCCCGTCGTCACGGGCAGGGCCGCTGCCGGGCGGTGGCGCAGTGCGGGGCGGGCCGCGCTCCACGTGTCCGGCGGGCGGGGCCTGCGCGCGTTTCCGGTGCGGAGCGCGGACGGACGGGGCCGGTGAGTGCGGCGCTGCCGCCGGCCTGCCCGCGGGGGGCGGGGGAGCGGCGGGGGCTCGGGACGGGCCGCGGGGCTTCGGCGGGGCGGGGCGGGGCGGGTCGCGGACTCCGACGGGCTCTGCCCCGTGGGAACGCGCTCCGCCCCCGGCCCGGCCCGGCCCGGCCCGGCCCGGCCGCCTCGGTGATCGCTGCCGCCCTCGAGCGGCCGGGCCGCGGGGCCGAATCCGCGCCTTCGGGTCGTTCCCTGGAGCTGCCGGGCGGCCCAGGGCTGCTGGCCGCAGCGGAGGCGGCGTTCCCCGCAAGGGGCTGAGGGCGCTGAGCTGGGCCGTCCCGTCCCGTGCCTCGCGGCGCGGTTTGCCGGTGCTGTCCGGCCTCCGTGATAGGCGTTGCCGTCCTCCAGGTATAACCAAACAGGGAACGTATTTTTATTTCCAGGCTCTGGGTGTACAGCCGGAATTTTTTGTTCCCATGGCAGCAGCAAATTCGACTCCGCCCGGCTCTCTGGACCTGAATCAGCCCGGGTTTGCGAAGGAGATTCTGGGAACTAAGCTGGAGGTGAAGTACCTCTGCTCGGACTGCAGGAACATATTGAGGCGGCCCTTCCAGGCTCAGTGCGGGCATCGCTACTGCTCCTATTGCTTGAAGAAAATTATAAGGTAACTCCCGTGCCTTCACCCTTAAAACGAAGACTTAGAAGTAAGTAGAAGAGATGAAGGAGCTGGAGGACCGTTGTGCTGTCTGAGGGAAAGAGTGGTGTGTAACCTCTGAGGTTCAGCATCGGGGATGTGTGATGTGTGATATCCCTTTATTCCTCTGTGGGTTCCCTCAGTTTGCTTCTGGATTGATGGATGCCTCTTATGCCCGAACGTGAGGCACATGGTTCAGAGGAGTTCACTTCTGTTCCCTCTCACTGTTGCCTTTGAGTGGAGCAGAGGAGAACAGTGACTCACGAGGTGAATAAAAAGCCCCTAGTTGCAGAAGTGGGTATCCAAACTACACTTGAGCAAAGGCTCGGCAGATTGTTTAAAGGTTAAGAAAACCCTTTCATTGTGTTATTGGAAGCCAATCGTATCATAAATTGGGTGTTTGATTATTGTTTTTGTGTCTGCTAGTTCTGGACCCCAAAAGTGTGCGAGCTGTATTCAGGAAGGAATATATGAAGAAGGAGTTTCTATTTTGGAAACCAGCTCTGTAAGTAAAAATGCATCGAAAAGAAAAAAAATCCCTGTTGTTGGTGCTACTTGTAGTTTTCCTTTAAAACACAAGACTTTGGGGATCCGTCTGCTCTTTGGAAATGTTCTGTTGAGCAGTGAGAGTTACAGTTAGCGAGGTGAACTCCCCAACTTGTAAAATCCAGGTCATGGGAATATAGCAGTGACCTACTTAAGTACTGTAATAAAGATCTGTTTGCCATTAGCACGCCTCTGAGGATGTGGCAACTGGCATGGGGAGGAGTCCTTTCTTTATTTGTGTTACATTTTTGTTAAGAATGGTTAATAAAGAACGAAGAGGCCGATCCATGTGTGCACCCCCCCAGTGATTCTGTGTTCATTTACCTTTTCCGCTGTAGGCTTTCCCAGACAATGCAGCTCGTCGGGAGGTGGAAAGTCTGCCTGCTGTCTGTATTAACGAGGGCTGCACGTGGAAGGGGACTATTAAAGAATATGAGGTAAAAATCTCAAAGGAGGGCTTTTAGTGTCTGCGCACTTTTTCTTTCCTCTGTGTGCTGACAGGAGAGGTTCGGGAGCGTTTGCTTTCTACTAAAGCTGGCAGTGATGATGGGAGCTTTCGCCTCTGTTTTGCTGTAAGCAAAGCCCTCTGGGACCTGCAGAGGTTTCCTCACAGAGCTGGGTTTGTGCATCCTGCTGAGGGCATGGGCTGAACTGAAAGAATTCCAGGTTTGCTTATCATCTCAGGGTCTGAACTCTTCAATTCCACAACAAGAACCACTTGTTCTACCTCTAATTGCTTTCTGCCCTAAGAGATGAGGAAACTGTCAAGGAACCGTGCCTTACAGTCAGATTATTGTTTTCTATGCTGTGTGAACCTGCAGTCCATTTCTGAGCTGTGAGCTTGGGGCAAGCGGCCTGGCCATCCACAGTCCTGTTTCCAGCCGGCTGCAAGGCCAAGAAGCACCTGCAGAAAGAGGGCAGGGGGGTTGGCTGTCACTTGCTGGCTCAGCACACACCGCTCCGAGTAGCTCTGTGCCACCAGGATGTTTTCTGCTCATCTTTGGAAAGGCTTTCATCTGCCCTTCCTGCTCTTTAATCCGGGCCTTTGGACTTTAGCGTGTGTACAGCTAATGTGCTTCATGTGAAGTGTTCTGGGGACTGCAGTGAGCCAGTTGCTTCCCTGTGCCTTCATGCAGGTCAGCTCTGCTGTGCAGAAAGCGTCATTAAAATGTGTTGGCAGTTGGGAGCAATGTTTACCCACCCATGAAGTTCTGCTGCTCCTGAAGGATCATTTTGTCATCCATAATGGAGTGGATGAACCATTACATGAAGGGTCCAAAACAAAAGGAATAAACCTTTTTTCCCCCAACACTATCCCTAGATAAAGGCCGTTGCCTGATTGTTCACCAGGCTGAGATGTGTATCAGGAAGGACTTTCAGCTTGGTGTGGATTCTCTTGGCAATGCCACTGCAGGATGGCAGGAAGAGACAGCATGGCTGTGGGTCACTCCTGAGCTCCTGCCCATAGCTGTGCTGCTGCTGTTCTTCCCCATCTTCCTGGCTGGAGTTTTCAGCTTCTTTGCACTGGCACGGTCTGAAAGATAAGTTGGTGTAGGATGCTAAACGCTTCTCTTGCTTCATAACCCTTCTTAGATCTCTAAGTAGCATGTGGTGTGGATTCATGTGCCTAGATAAATCTGAAGTTAAAAGCTTGATGCCAGTACATCATAGACCGCCAAGGAGCCTCATTGCAAAATGCAGTGTTTTGCTGAGATTTGTGATCCAAGCCATTGTGCTGGTGTATGTACAGGCCTTGTCCCATGCTGTAATTAGTGCTGGTGACCTGTTCCTTATGGCACAGAGGTCTCGTGCCTACTGCAGTGCTCTGAATGCCAGTTGTAGTGAGCAAGCTTATCTCCGTCAGACTGAACCAAATGAGGTTTGTCAGCAGCTTACCGTGCTCGTGTCAGGGTGCTGTGGCTGAGGCGGTCTTCTGAACTCTTTTTCCTGGATTAAAGAAGTCCTGAAGAGCGGCTCCTGCAGGGCTCAGCACAAGTTGTTGTGTGCCAAAGGTCCTCTCAGTGTGGCTGAGAAGCTGCTCAGGGCAGCAGGCCGCCCTGTGATGGGTCTCCCTTCCCTTGGGTGCACATTGTGCTTCTTTGGGTTCTTGTGCACAGCTTCCATTGCTCCTGGAGTGATGAGGTGCTGGGAGGCAATGCATGGGGCTGACAGCCCACGTGGGGGAAGGAGAGATGGGCTGAGTGTTAACCCAGTGCTCTGTGCATGTGTTTGGCTGTCAGCAGGGCCCCATGGGCTCGCAGCTGAGCGTGGCAGTGGTGGCACAGCTTGCAGTTTGCCCTGTGCTGTACGGTTACGTTGCAGGCAGCAGCGTGTGTAACTGTGTGTGCAATGTCCTGTGGCAGCAGTGCTCCTGTGATGGAAAGTCCCTTGCTGTGCTATTTCCGACAGGACATGGAAAGTCCCTCCGAACTAATTCATTGTTTGCTCATTTAAGACTTGTGCAGTGTTGGTACTGAGAGACTGATTTGGCTGCTCTCCGCTTATAACTCAAGAGATACTGTCACTTTTGGTTTGCTAACGTTATCAGGGTACGAGCGAATGAAAAATGTCCTGCAGCTGCAAAGCTCTACAGAAAAACAAGGACAAAGTTGAGCTCAGTTTTGCTTTCTGTTCAGGCCCCAGGAGTTCACGTCTCACAGGGACATACAGAACTGAAAGAGTGAAATCTGCTCAGACATGACTTGCAATTCTGCTTAAAGTTGTGCAAAGTGTGCAGAATGTGTAAGCACTCGGAACACGCATGGGTTTATAAATGCATTTTTCTGACCTTTGGATGCAGCTGTAAATATTTAGCGGTGTTCAGCTAAAGTGTTTTGTGGTGGGGCTGGCAGGGGTTTTCCTTTTAATCTGCACCCCCTTTTCAGATCTAGGTTTCGTGATAATCGGTCTGAATGTACGCACAGGAAGGCGAGCTGTGGGCAGGAGCCTTTAGGTGCAGGCGGAAAATCTGAGCAGGGGCAGAGAAACTAAAACCGTCACCTGAGAGCAAAAGGAAGGACTAAGAAAGCATGTCCTGTGGTGTCCAGGAGCCTGGGGGAGCAATGCAAATATTTGTGCTGGGTCTGCCCAACAAGTTCTGTGTGAAGGGGAGCTCTCATTTTAAGCTTAATTGTGATGGCAATATTTAAATTGATTTTCAGTCAGCTGTGGTGATAACCTGTCCTAATCCAAGTCAGGGAGGGCACTTTGGTTCTGTGATCCTTCTGCCCTGCTCTCTGCAGCAACATGGGAGGTGGTGAAGGACCCCTGCTGCCCTCTGTGTAGGAAGAGCTGCTCCTCTCCAGGAATGTGGTGGGGATCCTGAGCGGTGCTTCACTGCTGGATGGCCTCAGCTGTGTCCCTGAGAGTGCCCTGGTAGCTCTTGGTTTCAGCCTCAGGTTGCGGTTTGGTGCAGAGCTGCTGGTCTTGGAAATACTCACCTGGTTCCTGTTGCCTCTGAAATGTGCTGTTAGATATTTCGTAGCAGCATCACCAGCATAGGTGCAGCTTTCTAAGTGTTGTGGCAAGAGCACTTCATGACGCTGTACCAGAGCAGCCAGAGTTCCTTGTAGAACGAGGAATTGGAAGATTTTAGCTCCAGGTTGCAACATGGTTGTTCAGTGCTGTTTTCAAGTGGTCCTCTGATGAGGACCAGATTGCTCCCAGGAGGACCCACATGCTGCAGTACCCCGCAGTAGCACATAGGGGTGTCCAGAAGGGCCTTCTGTTGCAGCAGAAGGGACTTGATGTGCCTTTGCTCTCAGGAGCTGAAGCCCACAAACGATGCCTGCCCACGGAGAGCAGCAGTGGCTGGCGGCTCCATACAGGCTGTGCAGTGGGAGGTGAGCGTGGGGAGTGCTGGGCACGGGGGAGGGGGTTGCAAAGCCCCACTGGCCGTGATGCGCTCCCTGCGCGCTGCTGGGAGCCGCTCAGCCTCATTGCGGTGGCCAACCTCATTCCCAGGCTTAGCTCAAGCCTTTGAAAACCAAGAGCTGCACCTGGCTGACTTTGAAGCCGGGAGGGAGTGATGCATCCCGTTAAAGCCTGTGTGAAAACCCTGGGAAGCCTGTGTGCACGGCTGTTGGCTTCTTGCGGCAGCACTTCACTGCCAGCTAGGAATTCCTTGGATTCCAGAGATCAGGTGAGTGCCAGCGCCTCAGTCACACCCTTCTTTAAAAGATAAAGCGATTCTATCAGCTCTTTGGACAAAAGAGAGCGATTGGGCTTGAGGTCAAGCTGCTCACCACAGGTTTGCCTTTTCCATTTTGTGAAATCTGCCCTTCTACCTGTGCCCGTGCAGTTCTTGGCCTTGTGCTGCAGCCACCCTTCTGCTGAGCAAAGCCTCAGCTGAGGGCACAGCCCTCCCCTGCCCATCCCCTGCTTCAGCAGTGCCTTTGTTGTGTGGTTGGTGTCACTGAGGTTTCAGCCAGGGCTGCTCGTTTTGGTGCAGCAGATCCGGCTGTGTGTGCTGCTGGCGATGCTGCTTGGAGCGATGGTGTCTGACCTGTTGGCATGGCTGGGCTGTGCTGAGCAGAGAGGTCGTCCTGGGCATGTTGTAGGTTGCTCTGGAAGTAATGCCTCCTTTGTGTTCCCATGGAAACCGCAACAAAGACAGTGAACGCAGTAACGCTGTTTGGTGGAGCAAATTCTCAGCTACAGAATGCTGTTTTTCAACATAGTCACTACCATTAGCTCTCTGCGTTTTCGTCAGTGATGAACAAACCCACACCAGCTGAGGTGACCACTGTCGCTGTCACCACTGCTGAAATGCACCACCCACCCCTGACTGTGCTCACATCCGCTCTTCGACCTCCATCAGCGTTCACAAGCATCAATGAATGGCGCTCGTGGGCATTCTTTTCTGCATGGAGGAATTCAATGCCATATATTTGCTCCATACACACTCTCATGTCACGCACTGCTCTGTCACACCGCCCCTCTGCTGCCATCTGTCACACAGCAACAACATGTAATGGGATGTTGGTGGGAAGGTTCAGCCTCTGCTGCCATCCCACCAACATCTGTTTCTGGTGTTGTGGGCCAATATCATAAAACAAGAGGCTTTACTTTCAGAGCAGCCCTTGTAAGGTACATAATATAGGTAACATAAGTAACAAAACATTTTTATTTGTAATATATTTGTCATTAAAACATAAAAAGGAGAGCAACAAAACCGTGCCATGGGTTGGATGTGCCCACTCAGAGGAAGGGAGAGCTCTGCAGAGCAGTGGAGCCCTGCAGGCTGCTTGGCGTGGTCGATGGTGTGTGTGGAGCAGAGCAGGCTTTTCTGCTGCTAGCGCCTGGCAGTGTTTGGCTGTCAGGACCGTGCAGCAGTGGTGGTTCAGTTGCATGCTATGAAATGTGCTGGTGCCCAGCATCGCTGGCAGGATGGTGTGACAGGGCTGTGTGCCCACTGACAGCTTGTTCTGAGGCCATGACCTTGGTTGATGCGGGCAGCACCTCTTGGGGCTTTGCCAAGTAGCTGTCTGGTAACCGGGAGCTGGACCCGTGGCGTTATCTCTGTTTGCAGTTCCTTTGAACCTCCCTACTTATCGAGCAGCAGTTCACCACGACTCATTAGAGCCCCACATGGTCATGTTGAATTTCCTTGGCAAGTAGACTTGGTCGTTTGTGCGGACAGAGCGGGGAGCAGCTCCCACCCAGGGAGCTCAGGCAGCTCCATCTGAGACCTGAGTCCGCCTGGCAAAATCCATCCTCTGGGCTGGCAGGGATTGCAAAACAAGAATTTGGAGAAAGCATCCTTGGATGCCCCACAGCGTTGTGTTACTCAAAGCAGTAGGAAAGGCAGCGTCCATCCCAGGAAATGGTAGAAATGCTGCTGCTGCTTTCAGTGTTTCTCATGGTGCCAGCCTTCCCAAGACCCCGCTGCCACCTTTTGAGCTGCTTCACTGCCAGAAATACTGCCTTGAATTCTTTCTACCTCTGGATGCCAGATCAAACATCTGTCTCATCAGTCCTAAAAGCTGATTAATAAAACAGTAGAACGCCGAAAGCAGAAGTTCTGCAGCAGAGGTCCTCATTCTGCAAACAGAAGTGAGGGAGGCCCTGTGAAAGCCGTGACATCACCTCTGCCAGCTTCTGTGCTGCACTCCAGCCAGCACTGTGCAGGCAGCCGTGGCCTGGGGTGCACCCGGCCACAGTTCTGAGCTGTGAGTGGTGGCTGATCTGCGCACCAGCTGCGGGTTCAGCAGTTTCTGAGGGTGAATTAGCCATGCTGCGGTGTCTGGGCTGGCAGTGCCACAGTTCTGGCCATGCTCTGTGTGCCAGTCCCCTTCCAGCTGTTTCTCCTCTGCTTTCCTGCAAGTCTTCCTTCCTCTTACCTGCTCCCTCCCCGCTGCCACCGCCTTTGGCTCTGTGCATGGCTTTGCTTGTTGTTTCCATGCTCGGGGCGCTTTCCTGGAGCAACCTGTGCCCGTGGGATGCTGTGTGGAGCACTGCGGGGTGCAGTCCAGCCTGCACTGTGTGCAGAGGACCGGGGGCTCACAGTAGAGCGCTGCTGGCTGTTCTCAGCTGCCTGCCTTGTCCCCAACATTGTGTAATGCTGATGGATTTCCCAGTGCAGTTGAGAAACATCCATAGAATAAATGTGCATTCGTGCCATGTTTGGAGCAGGGCAGCTGGGGGCAAGGACACATCCTGTTCCACCACCACAATGTGGGGATGGTGACTTTCAGCAGTAGTTCAAGTTCAGCAGAGCTTTTGAGACCTGGAGCAGCAATCGGATTAAACTGCGGTTTTCCCTTTTGTCTCATTTACGCAGGCCCGGCAGAGCAGCTCCTCCTGGCATTCCTTAGCAGATGATCATTCCAGCTCCGGGGATCAGCTGCTGTTGCTAAGCCCAGCTTCTCTGCCTGTGTGTGTCTGCTTTTCTGTCCGGCTGTACTGAACTGTGCTGCTCTCCCTGTCACAGAGCTGCCATGAGGGGAACTGCCCGTTCCTGCTGATTGAGTGCCAGGCATGCAGAGGTGTGATCCCTCTGAATGAGAAGGAGCGCCACTCTGAGCGGGAGTGCCCTGAGAGAACCCTCAACTGCAAATACTGCAAATCACTTTTCTACTTCCCTGATATTAAGGTATGAGAGTTACGTCCTGCGCACCGCAGGCATGCTGCTGCGGGACCTGGAGGTGAGGGGAGGAGTGCTGGGTGCCTCCGCTGCGGCCCGTCGTGCTGTGCTGCAGTGGTTGCCCATGAGTGTGGGGGTGTCCTGGCCCTCGGAGGCTGCTGGAGGCCGCTTTCCCAGTCGCTCAGCTCCTGCAGAATTGCCCATCCTTGTGGGGTGCAGCTGATGTGCTGTGCAGCAGCACTGCTGGGAACGCTTTGTTTTTAGGGAGGGCGATCGGCCTGTGAGATCAGCCAATGGCTTTGGTGTTGTTGAGCGGGAAGGAGGAGGTGTTGCTGTGGAGGCTGAGCTCTGCTCAAGTTTGTTTTTCTCCTGCAGCAAGCACGGTGCTGAGGTAGCAGGGGACGATCTGACTCGAGCCGTGCTCTTCCAGCTCTGCTCTAATTCCTTTATTGCTGTCTCCTCCCTCCTCCCCCCATGTAACTTTGAACAAGTTCACAGCAGGAGAGTGACCTGCTCTTACCGGGCACAATGGCATGAATGGCTTTCCAATGCTGCTTGCGGCTGGTGCTGGGCATCAGAGCTGCCCGTCTGTGCAGCCATGGGTTTGGGAGGGCTGTGGCAGGAGGATTGCCTCATCCCTGGGTGGTGGAGTGCTGCAGATCAGGCTCGTGTGCCTGCCCCAGCTGCTGGGCAGGGTGGGTTTTGGCAGACAGCATTCCTGCGTGATGTGGCACCCACACAGGGTAGGCAGGGGCAGAAGTAGGGGTTCTGGAGGAGCCCCACATTGTTGATGTTAAAATGTCCCGTGACCCAGGAGGTTTGGGTCTGTGCTGGCTGAACCTTGTGTTGCTGAGTGGCACTTGGAACCGTGCAAGGCTGTTTTGCAGCGCTCTGGCTGTGAGGTCAGCACCCATCACAGGGCTGTGTGTTGTGGGGAGGTGCCAGCACAGAGAGGAGCACTGGGAGGTGGGAGATGGGAGGCTGCTAACAACCAGGTGGTGATTTCACACATCACAGCTGGTGCAGGAGAAGTGCAAAATCCCCTCTTTCAAGTGGCTGTGTCTGCAGTGGCTCCTGCTTCAGCCAGAGCATAGTATTGGTTGCTGTGCCAGTGTTCTGTGGGTCGCAGGGAAGGTGTTGTCTGGTGCTGTAGAACCAGAGGGCAGGAGCAGCTGGAGAAAAGGGCTCAGCCCCTCTGCAGGCTACCTCTGCCCACCGAGGGGACCAGGAGGTGACTGCTCAGGGACAGCGCTGCGAGCCTTTCACTCTGCCTGCTCATCTCAAGTATGAAAAGGAGAGAGTTCCCAGCATGCCAAACCTGAGCCACTTGTGGGTTTCACTTTCTAGTTTGTGATGTGGTAAGAGAACAGCTCGCACATGTCCCCCCTCCGGAGGCGGTGACTCGTTTTAATACAGATAAATGTGAGCAGGTTTTCAAGGCATCTGGTTTCAGATGGCTGCTTTGTAAACACGCCAGTATTTTTTTTTTCTGTTACCAGCAGAAGGGTGTTGTTAAACACACTTCTCTTCTAGTCTCAATTTTGATCTGCCTATTAATGGAACTTGCAGTGGTGCATCGAAGCTCGTGTAACCTCGGACAGAAAAGCAGGAGGTGATTTCTGGATCCCCCATTACAGAAGCCAAGTATCAGTTGTTTCAGCGGGTTGGTGCACAAGGAGACGGGTTTGAGCTGTGTGGAGGTGGCACAGAGCCCAGCAGTGCTCCAGCAGTGCTCACTGAGCAGTGTGTGCTGCGGGCAGAGCGTGGCACTGCTGTGATCCTTGTCACAACGTGGCATATATGGGGTGGTTTTAAATGATTTCCCTTTGTGGCTGAAAAATGCTTTTCTGTTGATCTGATCCCAAAACATTACACCCATGACCTTGCTGCAGTGCTGCCCCAACGCACCTTTTCCTGGCAAAGCCATGCGTGGAGCTTCCTGTTGGTTATTCATCAAGGCTGTAATCTGATTATTATTATTTTTTTTCTTTTAAAATGTTATAGCAGCTCCTTAAATCAAGGCTGAGGCTCAGACGGCTGCATACGCACCCAAGGTGCTGGCAGCCCGGAGGTCACAGAACTGAGCCAGCACAAAGAGTTCTGAGCTCACCAAAGCTTTCTGTCCGTTCTTTTACAGGCTCACGATGAAGTCTGTCCAAAATTTCCATTGACTTGTGATGGCTGCGGGAAGAAGAAGATCCCCAGAGAGAAGGTATCCGGCTGCCGGGGAGCAGTAGAGCTGGGGGGAGCTGAGACCATCCAGGAGCAGAGTGGGGGAGCAATGGGGTGGCAGCCTGCTGTACACACACACACACACACACAGAATTATCAAGGTTGGAAAAGACCTAGAAGATCATCCAGTCCAACCACTACCAATACTTCCCAGCTAAATCATACCCCTCAACGTGGCTCTTCCATGAGGCTGAACATAGTGGTAGGAAGTCAGAGACGAGGATGTTTCCTCCACAAAAACATGAGTAAAGAGCTCTTCAAAACAGTCAGCATAAGGAGGGACTTTGTGCTGTGAGCTCTGGGTGCGGGCGTGCTGGAGCCCAGCATCGGGTAGGCTCACACTGCTGGGATTCTGGTGGCTGCTCTGTCCATTAACTGCTGCTCGGATCTCCGCCCTGCAGTGTGGGACTGAGCAAGCTGGGACTGCGCCTGGAAGCTTTTAAAAAAGTGGTTTAAAAACCATTTTGACATCTGTTGCAGCAGATGTGGGTGTTCAGTGTGCTGCTCACGGCAGACCACTGATACCTGACGGTGGGAGGCATGGCAGAAACAAGATGACAGCGTGCCAGTGCTGCTTGGCGCTGATCATACGCTGTGTGGGAATCCAAGCGAGTCATCTCAGAGGCCGGTGGGTTATTGGCACTGCTCTGCAGAGCTCCAGCCTTGGCCTCCATACTTCAGGGCAGCTGCCAGCTGTGAGCAGGCTGAGTTGCAGTGCGGCTGCCAGCGATTAGTGTTGGTTTGAGGCTGTTCTTCAATTTGTTTTCGGGTTCCCAGACCTCAGTGAGCTGGAGAGGGAGCGACCTGCATGACATAAGACCCGTTTAACATTGTCTTCATTTCTAGTTTCAGGACCACGTGAAGAATTGTGGCAAATGTAAAGTGCCTTGCAGATTCGAGGTTGTCGGCTGTGCTGAGATGGTAAGGGTTATCTGCTCTTTTCTGTCTTGTTTTCAGTTCCATTGTTAGCTATGACCTGCAGATGGCTGTAGCCCAACCTGGTACTCAGCTATTTCAGCAGAGTGGTGTTTTAGACCCTTTGTAAATGCTACTTCACATTATCTACTGCCCAGATTTTGGGTACCAGAGAATGAGCAATGCAGAAGGACATTTTGAGAACTGCACCAAATGCTTTGGGGCTCCGGGTGGCTATGGTGCTGACAGCTGCCAGCATGGACCTGGGCATCCCACCACTTGTTCCACTGCTAGAGCTTGGGCAGGGCAGTACTTCTCCGTGTGACGTGGTTTTCTCAGCTCTGACTGGTGATGTTAGTGCAAATCCCTTCTCAGGAGGATTATGTGAGGCTTTGCCCATTGGTGCTGTTAAATCAGTCTGACAGAGCCCTTCTGCAAAGGGCTGAAGGAGGGCAGAGTAGAACAGTGTGTGCAGCTGAGGGAACGTTAAGCATTCGTCACTGTATATGATCACAGCTTTTCTGTAATAAAACAAAAACACCAACAAAATCCACGTTTTTTTAAACTGCTTTTCTTTGATTTTTTTTCCCCTTTATAACTTGAAGCTAACATTGTGGCCTCAAGAGGAGGACATTTTTCTGTGGATGGTGACAGCTTGAGCTTGCTGAATGGGATATATTTCTCTTCATGTAGGTGGAAAATGAAAAGCTACCAGAACACGAAAGCAAGTGCCTGGCAGAGCATCTATACATGCTGCTGAGTTTTGTGCTCAGCCTCAAGAGTGGATCTGGAGACCTGAAGCACCTTCCTGCCCTTTCCTCATCACAGAGCAGCTCCCCACTGCTGGCAGCAAACTCCCTGTGCCCAGAGTCAGAGCTCTTCAAGTCCCTGGAGCTCTTGGGAAGGTGTGACGCCCTGGAGAAGAAAACAGTGACCTTTGAGAACATTGTCTGCGTGCTCAATAGAGAGGTAGAAAGGGTATCTCTGACAGCTGAAGCGTACAGCCGGCAGCATCGATTAGACCAGGAGCAGATCGAGACGCTGAGTAACAAGGTGTGTAGTGCCTGGCCTGGCTTCCCCATGCTCTGAGCAGAGCCTTCTGTCAGCTTCCTTCCCGTGTTGTTAGCAAAGCTCCACCTGTATCCACTCCTGTCTCTCCCTAAATCTGAAGGTAGCACTAAGATACCATTTGTGGCTATGCCCAACCTTGAGAGCTTCCTGGAAAAGGTGGGAAATGAATTGACCTAAAGCAAATGCTTTAGGGTTTCTGTTAGTACTTAAGTGGTGCACTGAGATGTTCTTAGGTGAAGTCCTCCAACTGGAGAGGGAGGAGCTGGCGTTGCACTGGATCTCTTTGTATTCCCAGACACTCATTGGAGAAGTGTGGTGGTGGGGGCTCAGCCTGGAGGAAAGGAGCTCTCCCAGCTCTGTGTTCCAGCACGGTGCCCTCACGTCTTGGGGCCTGGGAATTGTACAGTATGTAGTTTCTGTGCTCTCTCAGTGTGAGATCTGCCAATACAGATGTAACCCTGCTGCCTCACAGCAACAAACTTGGTTGGCTGTGTATAGGTCCTTCTGTTACTCAATCTACTTTTGTCACAAAAGTGACTTTTTCTTCCCCGCGACCTCACCCCTGTTTTGCAACACAACAGAAGTGCTCATGGAGAGAGGTTTTCCATTCATGGCAGGAAGGTTTCTGGCTCAGACACTGAGTTATATTAGTGTGTGTTCTCCAGAAGGATGGGGTTCCAAAGGAGGTTGTAGTGGATTGCCTTACATTCCTGCATTTCTACCCCTGGCCCTTTGCTCGCTGCAGCGTGTCTGACCAGGCTGTGCCGTCTGTCCCACTGAGCAGGTTCGGCAGCTGGAAAGGAGCATTGGGCTCAAAGACCTGGCCATGGCTGAGATGGAGGAAAAGATCCGCAACATGGAAGCTTCCACCTACGATGGTGTTTTCATCTGGAAGATAACAGAATTTGCCAGGAAGCGCCAGGAGGCAATCACGGGCCGCTCTCCTGCGATCTTCTCTCCAGGTTATTGCCCCAAAATAGATAAAGCCTTTATGTGCCTTATCTGGCTGTGGGGTTTGTAATGATGACCTTAGCATGTGGAATGCATGGCTGCTCCGCTGTGCTTCTGGTCTTCCCCCTTTCCTGGGGAAATCTGAACCATCTTCTAGTTTGTTTTGTATTCATAAGAAGCATCGGGCTGAATGAAAGTGCTGTGCTGGAGGAGGTGCTTTCTGCCTTGTAGAAGACATTGTAATTTTTCAGTGGAAAATGCAGCTCTCTGAGCTTGGGAATGGCCCTTCATGGCACTTTTTGAAACTGGCCGGAGCTGCATGTGAGCTGGGGGCATAAATGCTGCACTGCTTCCTAGTGTAATGAAAAACCAGATTGTTGCTGGGCCAGGAGATAAAAGTGGGGGCACTTTTAAAACTATTTTTAACCGTTTCCTGGGTGAAGGCTGTCTGGAGTCCTTTTGCTTATGAAAACCTGAAGGCAAAAAGGATTCCTCCTTCTTGAGGGGAACTAAACTGCCACTGAAACTGTGCATGCAATTGGCATTTCCTTCTAAAAGTCAGTGACAGCTGTGGAAAACCCCTGGTCTCTGTCCTGTTCTAGAAAGGCTGCGCTTCCTTCCTTCTCAGAGCAACTAAATCGGGTTCAGATCTGTTTTGTTTGGCTCAGAGATAGGACCTTAACCCATGCACCCTGTCTCCTGCCCAGCACTCACAGTTTCTTGACCTCAGCACCTCCCGAGGCTGCAGTTTTGGGTTAGAGCCTGGTGCGAGGTGGCAGCTCCTGGGCTCTGCTGCTCCCTGTGCCCTGAAGGAGCTCATACTGCCATGCCCTCACTGAGGCACCCAACTTGTGTCTGAGGTCATGACCAAGTCAGCTTCTGGAGGGGTACGAGCAGGCAGCTGGAGGGAAGGGAAGGTTGCCTCTGCCTGGCACACCAGGATGTCTATGGAAGGGGCAGGGCTGTCTTTTCCGTCTTGCAAGAGTAGGGTTGCACGCGTTTCTTCCTGCAGTAGTTGATAGCACTGCTTAGATGAGAAGTTTCCGTTCCATGTGCTGCCTCAGCTGAGGAACGGGACTGAGAAGCAAATGTTATGTTTGGTTTAGAAAAAAGTCGTTATGGAGGTGGTTTTCCCTCTTAAAAAGCTAAATAGGCAGGTGGGTGTTGTTCAGACTGGGAGCAGAGGGGTGGGCTGGGAAAGGAAAACGGGTACAGTTGTTGGGTTTGTATTAAAATGCAGGAGCAAAGAGATAGCAGATAAAATCCACTGTAGAGCAAATAGAAGGAAGTGCGGTTACCGCCCAGTTGCTTTGTCAGGAGGCGGCTGCTGGGCTGCTCTGCTGGGGCCCTGTGGGGCTGCACCCCTCCCTGCAGCTCTGGGGTGTGGGAAATGATGGGCGTTCTGTGTTGGTGTGCCCCCCCCTCCCCCCCAGCCCTGTAAAACCCCTGCCTGGTTTCTTCTGGGGTCCCAACTGTAGAGTCTTTGGAGGTTTCTTGGTGCCAGACTTCGCACTTTCTGACCCACACTGTGTTTGTTTGTTAACAGCTTTTTACACAAGCAAGTATGGCTACAAGATGTGTCTGCGCGTTTATCTGAACGGGGACGGCACCGGGCGTGGGACCCATCTGTCCCTGTTCTTCGTGGTGATGAAAGGACCCAACGATGCACTCCTGCGCTGGCCCTTCAACCAGAAGGTGCGTTTGGGTTGAAGCCCCCAGCACAACCTGCAGCCATCAGCTGCTCCAGGGCTGAAAGCATCCCATCCTGCAGGCAGGGTGTGGGGAACAGCAAGGGCTGCAGGACAGCGTGCTGGAGAGAGCAGAGCCAAACTGCTGCCACAGGGCTGACCCACCTCTGCATGCTGCGCTGCCCGCAGCTGGTGCTTGCACGGCGTCACCCCTTCAGATTTCAGCATCTGGGCTTTGCAGAATGCCTAAGGCTGAGCATTCTGCCTCAGTTCTTGGTGAGGTGGGAGCTCTCTGGGACCCAAGGAGATAGCCGTGTGGGAGGCAGGAGCTCCGTGCCTGCTGTAGGATTGCTCAGTTTGCAACTGTTCTGCCACCCCAGGGTTTCCAGTGATGAGGGCTGATGTTCTGTGCTGCCCCTGGCTGCGGGTGTCTCTCTGATCTGTAGAAGTGCAGTGTTACATTTGTTTGAGTGTGTTTCACAGCCACAGTGAGCAAGCTGCCGAGATGGGCTCCTCTGTCCTTTTCCTTCAGCTGCTCTTGTGTTCTCACACCTCCCACAGGTGACCCTGATGCTCTTGGATCAGAACAACCGGGAGCACATCATTGATGCGTTCCGACCTGACGTGACCTCCTCCTCCTTCCAGCGCCCGGTCACAGAAATGAACATTGCCAGCGGCTGCCCGCTGTTCTGCCCCGTCTCAGTGATGGAAGCCAAGAACTCCTACGTCCGCGATGACGCCATCTTCATTAAAGCCATCGTTGACCTCTCAGGCCTTTAACCCTCTCAGCATGGAGCAGGGAACGCAGAGCCAGCCCCTGGGCACTACCCTGCAGGAAGGTCTCAGAGCCAGGAGGGGCGGAAGCATGGACCTGGCCCTTCCCAAAAAGGGGGCCTTCTCAGTGCTGAATGGAAACAAGGTGTCTTATGGGAGCCCTCTTCCCCAGCGTCAGAGAGACCTTTCTGGAGAAGATGTTGGGGTGGACGTTGGCAGGCTGTGTGCTGCAGGGATTCCTGCAGGGACTCGGATGTCTGAAACCCCCGGTCCAGTTTCCTGGTGGCAGTGAGCACAGCTCGCCCAGCTGCTTCAGCATGTGGCCTTGGAACTCTGTAGTGAGGCAGGGCTTTGGCCTGCCCCAGCACTGCGGGCAGCTGTGTGTCCTGGGAGCAGGGCTGTCCCGAGGAGCACCACTGCCCCACACTGGGCCATGTAGTAGTGCTTCAGAGCTGGGAGGTTGCTGTTGGCAGGAGCTGCCTGGCGTGCTGCACGACTGCTGCCTCTGCTGTCTGGAACAAGGTGGCACAGGGGAGCCCTGTGTCCCTGTGGCTGCATTTTTGGTCAGGTGTACTCAGGGTAGGTTGGGCTGGCAGTGCTGGCTGCCTGGAACATATGGGGCCGCAGCAGAGCTGCCTGTGGTGGAAGATAGAAATGTCTGTCCCCTGAAACCTGGGCTTGTGTAGGGGTCTGTGTAGCCAGAGCAGCGAGCTCCAGCAGTGGTAGGAGAACAGTGGCTGGAAGCAGGCCTGAGATGTGCATCCATGCTCCTGTGCTTTAACCCTGGTCATGGGATGGCTGCAGCATTGTGGGCACCCCAGCATGCCCCAGCCCCACCATGCGCTGCTCTCCAGCATCACCTGGTGGGCCCTCCCTGGTCCCTGAGCTCCTCAGGCCCAGCCCTCGTCCTTCTGGAGAGCCTTTGGTACCAGGGCTGGAGCAGTCCCTGAGGGAAGTTTGCTGTCACCCTTGCTGTTTCTGGATTGCTTGCACTGCGCCCTTCTGGGCAAGTGCCCTGCACCTGTACCCCAGAGAAGGTCTCTATTTCGTGGAGAAGAGCCTGCTGTCACATCCCTCCATCGCGGCCCGTGTGTCCCTCTGGAGTTGTTTTGTGGTGGCCACATGTAACACCAGACTGGCCACTGGCCGCGCTGGCCCATCGCAGCTTACTTCCTTTCCTCCTTGTGCTTTTCCTTCCCCATCCCGCTGCCCCAAGAGCTGTGGGAGTGGTGAGCTGTGAGGGCTGAGCCCTTACCCCTGCCTGGGTCCTCTCCAGCCCCAGCACTGCTCCTTTGCCCTGGAGGACAGGCAGAGAGGCTGTTGCCGCTAGTTGGAGAGCGGTGACCCCCCCCTACATACACCTCAGTGCTCAGGGCTGCAATTTCTGCCTCTGTGAGGGGAGTGCATCTCCCTCAGTTCGGGGCAGCGGTTGCTGCCACCAGCCCTGTGGGTGCTGTGCTGCTGCGTGCTCCGTGGAGGAGGCCTTGGGCTCCACAGCCCCCTGCCTGGAACAGAGTGGGAGCAGCTGGGACTTGGAAGTGAAAAATGACCCCAGACTGCTCCACAGCTGCTGCAGGCATGTATTAAAGCCCAGTGAGGGGCTGGAGCTGTGCCCACAGCATCCCCTCTCCCTTGGAGCAGCACTGGGTGCTGCATGGGCCCTGTGCCCAGTTCCTTGCTGCAGTCCTGCTTTGTGCAAAGGCAAAGGCTGCAGCTTGGGTGGGGGCTGTGCATTCTCCCCAGTCTGGGCAGTGCAGGGGATGGCTGGGCAGTGGGACTGGGATGCTCCTTGCTGCTTGCACCCTGCCTGCAGCCTTGCCGCTTTGCGCAGACCCTTTCTCTGCCAGCCTGTCTCCAGGGCTCTGCTGCGCCCCGCAGTACCACTTCACCTCAGTGCCTTAGGAGGGAATGTAGCCCGGCAAAAGCTGAGCTCTGCAGACCATTCTGTGAAAGCAGTTGCCAAGGAGGGCCCCTGGCCGACATCAGCCCTGAGTGGGTGGTCAGGTCCGCTAGTTTAGAATTGGGAATGGCGTACTGGGGGGGATGAGTGGGAATTACACGTGTTACGATGAAGCAATGTGCGTGTGCTGAGCACCCTCTGCCGGGGGGGGGCTGCCAGGAGCTGTGTGTGGCACTGGGGTGATGGGGAGGATGCAGCACAGCAGCCCAGCACTGTTCCCTGTGCTGCTGCTTCCCTGCCCTCGCACCGTGGCTGAGTGCTGGTGCTGATGATGCTGCGTGGTCCTTTTCTGTTTTTTTAGCATCTCCTTTGGTTGAGGGTTAATGGCAGCGTGTGTTCCTTCCTTGCAGCTGCGCACTGCAGACTGTGGGTGAGGTGCTCCCCTGGATGCAGCGCTGAAGCTGTGCTGTAAGATGGACATTTGGCACAAAGCACAGCCGGAGTGTTTCTTGTTTTTTCCTTTGTTCCTTGTTTTCCCCCATCTGACCACAGCTATGAGGGAACACCTGCCTCAGCCTGTCACTGTGAAGTAGCTTTTCCTTGAGGATGGTGTGTGGTGAAAATCTCTAATAAAAGCAGCGTGAGGAGCTGCTGTGTTGTGTAACTCATGGGAGGCTCCATCGCTGTCTGGGACTGAAGAGGCAGTGCTGGGCCAGGACAGCAGCAAGGCGATGCCGTGGGCTCCTGCTGCCATACTGTAGTAGTCCTCATGTTCTGCCCCACACCCAGAGCTGTGGCCGTGCGTCCCTGGGGTGAGCTGACCCCCAGCTCAGCTGCTTTGCTGCAGGCAGGGCAAGGAAGGACACCAAGAAGGACACCAAGAAGGCAGTACTGCCCAGATCCTGTCCTGCAGCTGCTTCTGCAATGGCTGCAGCACCCAGAGCTGTACCCAGTACTGTACTTCTGGCTTCAGTTTTGCTTCTGTAGAAAAAATAGTACTAAGAAAAACAAACTTACATTGCCAAGATGCTTTAGCAGAGTATTTATTCAATGCCATGGTGAAGAGCAAAACTTGGTACAAACATAAACCCTCAGTGCCTTGCTCACTACTACACCACGCCAAGGGAGGAAAACAGGATTTGCTATCTTGGGGCAGGAGGGAAGGTGTAGGAAGGTGGGGACTGCTCCATTGCTGTGTAAAGGAACCGAGAGCTGGGTCTAGGATCTTGAGTGCACACCCATACACACACACAAAGGACTTCCTTGTTTCTAGAAGTCCTGCGATGACAGAAAACCTGAGTACGGGGGTTCTGGATAAAGCCATGGGCACCTGCTGGGACAGAGCAAAAGAAGGGTGCGAAACCCTCTCACTGAGGGCTGGAGGAGCTGTTAAAGCCATCAGCGCATATTAAGACAGCAGCTGCTGCCTCCATGAAGTCTGTTTGCAACCTGAGGCTGTGAGTGGCACAGACACCTGCCCTGGTGCTCCCGAGCTGGGGGGCCCAGAGCCCAGCAGCAGGTGCAGCTCCTGGGGTCACTGCTGGCCTGGGAGCTTCAGCCCCTGCTGCCTGGGCCAAGTGGAGATTAGGAGCTTAATTTTAGACTCTAACAGTTGGCTGAAGGCTAGAAAGAGAAAAGCTTCAGGGACAAATACAGAGTAAACAACACTGAGTTCATAAAGTGAGCCAGCTTCCCCCATCAGAGGAGCCCTCAGACAGAGCTGATCACCGACCCCCAGGTGAGTCAGCCCAGGTGGAACGAAGCTTATTCACACATTCCTTCAGGCAGGAGGGCTGCACCTCTGCCTGTTCACCTGCTCACAGAGAACATACCAAGAGAACCTAAAGTGCCACAACTCAAGTAGCATAGGAGGGAGGTGACCATGAGACCCATTATCACAGCCTACCCCCTGGAAGGGACAGCAAAGCCCCTGGAATAAATATGTTACCAATGCCATTAACTTATTTAGGTGCTACAGAACAGGGGAAAACCAGGAAAAAGCCAGATCTGCGTTACCACCAGCTCTCCCCACTCTGATTTGTAAACTGATGGTATCAGGATTTAGTTGTAGAAGAAGGCAATGGCAGGGCAGCCCTGCCCCTCCAGCTCCATCCCAGCACTGCCTCCCCCAGTGCATCTTCAGCCCTCTGATCCTTGCTGCCCTCCCTTTGTGGCCCAAACACTGTGTGGGGTGGCACTAGGCACTCCCAGCCTCCAGACAAGTTGCCCATGGAGATTTGGGACAAACAAACAATAATAAAACTACTATATTAAAAGAGACCCGCAGTAAGGCAGCACAGCACTGTACCATTGCTTTTGCAGGTGCTCTGTAGCCAGTAGCTCTCAGCAAAGTCAGCCACGTTCCAGGCCCACACAGTACAAACCCTGGAGACGTGCCTCAGTCTGTTCTCAGAGACCAAAGCTCACCCAGAGAGAGCTGTGACCAAGTAGCAGCGTTCGTGATAAGCTGTGGGGAGGCTACCCTGCAGTGACCAGCTTGGGCTGCTGCCCACCGGACCCAGGAACAGGTCGTCAGCCCTTACATTCTGTCTTTGAAGCACACGCTCCAAGGAGGAAGCCATTACCACTGCCGGGGTCCCTCCTAACTCAGCTGACAGGATTGGTGTGCCCAGAGCTCGTCTCTGCTGTGCAGGGCTCAAAGCACTGCAAGCTCCAGAGGTGGCTGCAGTGAGGAAGCTGCAGGAGCAGGTATACCTGGGTTCAGCTTTTCTGGTTCATGAGCCAGGAGAAGAGCAGTTTCCTGGGCCTGGGCTTCCTGGCCTGCTGGATTCGCACGGTGCGAGGGGAGCGCCACACCTTGATGGTTGTGTCATCGCTGGCTGTCAGGAGCAGCTCCTGCTCCACCGGGCTGAAGGCCACCGAGTTGACCACGTTGTCGTGCTGCAGCTTGGCCAGGCAGATGTTATAGTGTCGGTCCCAGATGTAGCCATGGCGATCTTCTGCCCCGCTGCAACAGACAAGACAGCAGTGAGGACACTGGCCAGACAGGCTCTGCCTTCTGCACCGAGCGCCCTGACCCAGCCAGAGGCCCCAGCCTCCATCTGCAGGGCCGTCACCCATGGGCACTCACCCTAGGGGGGCAAATCCCCTTTGCGACCCAGGCCCTGCCACAAACACAGGTGGGTTTCCAGAAGCGGAGACTGAAATGAGGCCTCACAGCAGCAGTAATTAAAGCTCTGGACCTGCAGCAAGCCAGCCCTGTTCTGGGCTGCAGTGAGCCTGCTCCAGCCATCCCAACTTGCCCTGTAACACCTGCTGCCTGCAGCCCTCAAAAAGGGCAACTGCCACCCACTGACAAACATGCCACAGCCCCACATTTCCTATTTCCTTGCTGATTTCACAACAGGACCAGAACAGACATCCTCCAGCAGCACCCTCTGACTCGATCACTGCTCCTCACAAGTCTCCCATTTCCTGCTCTGCTCACAGCAGCCTCCAGCTCTCAGACCAGCCCTGCCTGCAGCATGACAACCCACAGTGCAATACCCAAGGCCATCCCATACCTGGGGCAGCATCCTGCCCACCCCCTGTGCCACACACCTTGCCACGAAGTCCCTGCTGACATCCAGGAAGATGAAGAAGCATTCCTCATTGGGTGTGTAGGCCCGATGCGCACGGAGGGCTCGTTTCACTTCCTTCATTGTCTTCAAATCAAACACGTGCAGATCGATCTCCTCAGCAATGGGGGGCGGCTGCATGGGGTCAGAGATGACGCAGTCCCGAGGCCAGGCACGGCTGTTCACGTACAGGTATCTTGGGGAGGGGAGCAGAGGGGTTATCCTGTGCTCATGGAGTCACAGCATAAAACCCTCTCCCCTTGCACAGGCAGGGCAGGGACCACGCAGCTGGTCCTTTGCAGGCCTGCAGCTCTGAAATGCAGGCAGAAACAAAGCACAGTGCTGAACTGCTCCCTGCCTCCCGTGGAAAGGAAGGGGTTAGAGCTGGAGGGCCCTACAGACTAGGCTGAGCCTCTTTTGTCTCATTAAATCAATACCAAAGACAGCAGACTACCACACTGCCTCAGGAATGAAATACATTGCTGCGGGCAGCTCCTTCACTCTGCTATGACTCTGTGCCTGACCTCTACACTGAACTGGGCTCAGCAGCACAGAGGGAGGAAAGGTTTCCTGACAGGACTGGGAGAGATGCTCAGATGTTCACCTTTCATCAGCACGGAATGTAAATGTCTAAGGTGGCCGGGGCAGGCTCTCTGCTTCAGGACAGCACAGGGCCCTCCTTCTGCCAGCAGCACTCCAGAGACTTGCAGCAAAGGTCTGAAACTGCTCTCAGCTCTGGATAAAGGCAGTAGGGCCACAGGCGACTGTGTTTTCCAGAAGGTTTACTGCTAGCACTCAAGGAAGGACAAGTAACCACTGTCTTGGCAACCACATGCAAGTATGCAAATGGGTCCCCGCGGATAACTCCAGCCAAGAGGCATTTGACTGAGATGACCCAGGTGCTTCCAGACTTCTCTCTTTTACCATTTTGTGCAGCCAGTAAGTGGCAGCCACATGCCCTAATGCAGAGTGCCTCGCCCCAGCCTGATGCAGACAGGTTTGCCCTTAGTGCAGAAAGTCATTTCTCTTTCCATTCACTCCAAAGCCCCCACACAGCTGTAACCCAAACTCTCTGGTGCCCGAGGCCAGCAGGCAGCTTCCTCCCCCCACCCAGTCATACTCACCGGTGGTCAGGGGAGAGACCCATGCCAATTATGTGCCCATGGATGTCAATGACGTGATCCAGCGAGTCAAAGAACTCATCTGAACGCCTTTCCTCCCCAAGCACCGGCCCAGCAGTTGTCATCTGATGGGGCAGGATCCTTTTAATCCCTTGGGAACAGAAAGGAGGATCGTGCCATCCATGGGCTTCTGCCACAGACCAGCAGGGCTGTGGAAAGCCCATTGGCTTCAAGAAGGGACTTCCCTCAGCACAGTTAAGAAAGGAGGACTGGCTTGTTTCCAGTCAGGGGCTGAGGGAAGGGCTGGCACAGGGCTCCTGTCCCCACCAGCTGCTTCCAGGCTCTCACTAGCAGTGCCTTGGGCCAGAACAGTACCCATAAGTGACACACTGGCACATTCAGCCCCAGTGATGAGAAGCCCAGGCCAACCCACCCACTGCAGCCTCACCTGGCTACACGCCTCTGCAGCACAAAGGAGCTGTGCTGGCCCCAGAGGCTCTCTGCTTGCAGAAAGGCTCTCCCTGTGCAACCCCTGGGCTGGGCCCACCTCCTGCAGCACTCAGCCTCAGGGAGCCCAGCAGGCACAGATCACTTGGTGTTTCCCCCTGCTGCTGTGATGCACTGCTGGGGGTCAGCTCAGGAAGCTCTAGGCACAAGGGCTGAAACCAGGACCAGACTCAGTGGTTTACAGCTTCCCAACTGCATGCTGTGGGTCAAACTCTCTCTCCTGAAAGCTCCAGAGGTCCCAACCACAGCCCCCTGTGATGGCCTCCTGGAGGGCACCCATAGGCCTCAGCAGCTCTTGAGTATGTGTACTCAGCACCCACCATGTGTCCAAGTGGGAAGATCCTGCCCTCTGCCCAAGGAACCTTTAATGCCACCCTTGACTTAGCTACCTCCCACAGAGGAACAAGGCCAGGACTACCCCACACTGCGCCTGCAGCCCAAGGCCCTTCACACCACTGCAGCTGAGCTGGGCAGCCCAGGCCCTTCGCTTCCCACCCAACTTCCTGCTCCCCAGCAGATTCTTCCTCCCTCAGGTAGCACCGAGAGAGGAGCTCCAAGGGAACTCCTGCAGAAGTGCTTGCATGCAGCAGATTGGGCAACAAAGCTGTGATGCTCATAAGCAGGCCCTACTGCACCAGGAACATGGCTCCCAGCAGCTGCCAAGAGACACCCACCAGCACCAGCTCCCCGGGGCAGGCAGCCACCACATAGAGACTGACTCAGTGCACGCACTGTGGGCCAGTGAAGCATTTGGCAGCAGCTCAGGGCTGGGCAAGGAGCTGAGACACTGCGGCCACACCGCTCCTGCTGGCAGCTGAGGACAAGAGCACAAAGCATCACAGCTCCATGCAGTCCAGAGTGCGCTTCTATCTTTGGTGTACAAAGACCAAGTGGCTCTTCTCCAGGTGGTCTGCACATCTGGAAACAGCCCTTCCCTGCCTTACTGCAGTGGTGCAGGCCAGGAAAGTTAGAAGAGCCTGCAGCAGGAAAGAGGACGTACCAGAAGGAACAGAAGTTGTCTGGCTTTACAGAGGTCTTCTTGCCTAGAGGCAGCTCTCCATTCCTCCTCACATTTTTACCGATATCTGGTCCTTCCCACTGAATGTGTAGGCTACTTTCAGGGGCTTTTGGAGAAACAGCCAGACTATCTACCTCTGCTCATCACCACACTGATTTCCTATACCTTCAATCTCTTCTAGTGGAGGAGTCTCAAAAGCCTCTGGTCCTGTACAGAGAACCCGGCTTGAGCAAAACTGCAACTCACCACAAACAAGCAGTGAACAACACAGGTCTTCTCCAGATTAACATCCAGAGTGTAGCTGCAGCCCACACCCCAAAGAAGGCTCAACCTTCTGCCCTGGAGCTCAACCACAGTCTTACCTATCTGGTGCGGAGAGTAGGTGAGGCACCCTGTGGTGAAAATTAAGTATTTTGTCTTGCTGTTGCTGTCCGTGGAAAGCAGGTTCACCTCAGGCGGTTTAGTTCTGTTGCGTATGAACAGCTCAGCCACTTTGTTCTCCAGCTCAGCCTCAGTCATGGCAGGCTTCACACAACCCCCCATGATATCATCAAAGAACTGCTGCAGCTCATCCTCTGCTGGCACACCCCCATCATCTGGCAATTCCTGTACTGCTGGCTCTGGAGTCTGCTTGGGCTTGGACTCCTCTTCTTCGCTGTCACTGCCGAGATCAAAGACTGGGCAGGTGGAGGTGGAAGAGGCAGCTAGCTGCTCCTCATAGTCCAGGAGCAGGTCTGGGGAATCATACCGGCTGCAGTCAGCCACCATCACGGTCCGGATAGTGCTGGCATTCAGATTCTGGATTTTGAACAGTCTCTTCACTACATTCACATTCTCAGACTCTATGCCCTGGGAGCAGAAAAGAGAAGTAAGCAGGAATCCCCTCACTACAGTGCTGCTCCTACAGCCTCCACACAGCCACTGCCTACAGTCTGAGCCCACACTGCTGGCTCTGGTCACACACAGACCTCCCAGCACTGCTCTGTGGGCATCTCTAAGCATTAACATCAGGACCTGCCTGAGATGCCAGCCAACTTTGTTACACTCCTTCCCATCCTGGAGGTGGGTATGAGGAGACAAAAAGCCAGGGCCAGGCTTTTGCAGGAAAACATCCAAGTTGGAAACACAGAGGCCAGGCAGCCTTGCTCCCACCTCCCTGCCTGAGGTCATTAGCTGTCACTGCTGAGAATTTCAGGAACAGCCCCCCACAATAAACAGATGAAGTGCAAAGCACCATCCCTCCAGCCTCTGTGAAGCAAAGGGAAAGGACCTCAGTGCTCCCGGACCTTGCATGTGCCCCTCAACAGAATCAGATGGATTGTCAGGTCCCAAAAACAAGCTGCAAGTCTCTCCCCACCTAACTGCTTTGGCTGTCTGCAGCCTCACTTCAACATTTCTGACAAACCAGGCAAGGTCTTTCCATGCCTCCTGGAGATGCACGAGTTAATGCTGAAGTGTCAGGTGCAACACAGAGATATGGTTATTGGAAGGGTCCCGGCCACCACAGGGAATTCCAGCTAGAGCCAGCATCAAAAGTTTGAATCAAAGACACAAAACACCAGCATGTGCAGCTGTGACAACAGGACAGAGGCAAGACATGGAAGAGCAATGTGTCTGAGAAGTGCAAGTTGCAGAGAACAAACAAGCAGCACAGAGACTAAGGCCAGCACACACTCCATCTGCAGGTCTTATCACAACGTAACAGACAGCACCTGGCCCACACATTTCAGCAGTGGCAGGCAGGACAGAGCCAGCCTCCCAGCCACCTCCAGGAACAATGCAATGAGCTGCCAAGTGGGAGAACGGTCACTGCTCAACACGTGCCAGGCCGCAGCCATCCCAGGCCCGGCCTCACATTGAGGTCTCAGTAACCCCGCCATGGTTCATCTGCCCTCCTGTTCAGCAATGCTTGCTCTACAACTCTGCACCCAACTCCCCATCCCAACTAATAAGGCAAATTTAATAACAATAATAATAATGGAAACAAAGGGTAGAATAAGGATATTGCAACGAGTACCATAACACCAGGGGTGGAGAAACTCCATGCCAGGGTTGCCTCAAGCTCAATATCCAGAAGGTGAGTCAGAGGAGATAAACAGGGCAGACAAGGGTCTGAGCCACTGTTTCCCTCTCACATCTCCTCCACAGCTTTTCTTCCCATGAGAACCAGCAGGAAGCTGTACTGCCCGAGGAGCTGGAACAGAGGCACCTCACCTGGAAAGCGTTGTTCAGCCACAGCACAGAACAGGAGGTTATACGCCCAATCCGATGCAGATTGCCAGATATCAAGTTCGTTTCATTCAGCCAACAGCCAAACACATCATAGGGTTTATTCCTCACCCTGGAAAGCAACGTGAAGTTCTCTGGAAGAGAGGGGAAACAGGAGCGTGAGACAATGGCTCCAGACAGAGGATCTGGAGAAACCATTGCAGAAGGAATGGGAAACGGAGTTAGGTCTCAGCCTACAGCAGGGGAGTCACTGATAGAGCACCTTCACTGCAAGCTGAGCAGACACTGCCCAACCAGTGACCAGCCCCAAGGCATGGCTGCAGACACAGACTATTTCTCTCCTCTACAGAGATCTGTGGGAAGTACATGCAGAGGGAAAACAAGACATAAGGGTGGCCAGACAGAACCAGACCAGAATATAATCTAGCTACACAGCCTTCCTCCAAGCATGGCCCAAAGCAGATGTGCCAAGGACAAGAACAAGTTGAACACATACAGATCTTCTTCACACAATCCCAGCCTCCCACCCCATGGGAGCCCTTCTGAACAGGAGAGCTGTGCATTTAGCAGCACTCCTTGGTTGTGGCACAGAGATGGCAAGAGATAATGCAGCTGGGTTCGGTGGGTTTCACAGAACTGCAGCAGAAAAGGTTGAGCTGGGCAGGGTGACTGCATCTCAAAGCCACATGAGACCTCAGGGCAGGACCAGCTCTGCTCAAGGCAGAAATGGTGGCTTCAGGACAGCTGGGAACACAGGCATCTCACACCTTGCCCAGACTCTCACTTAGAGATGAAATTAAATGAGAACATATATGCCACACTGCACTTCCAGGTGATGACATGAGCTATCCGTAAGGACATCCAGACGGCCTACCCAAAGAAACTGCAACCAGGACCCCTTTGTGCAGATGGTGGAAAGAAGGACAAGCACAGGTCAGGGCCACAGCATAAAAAGGGCAAGGGGCAGAAAAGAACCCCATCTCCCACCGCTTTACACCTCTCAGGAAGGCTCAGTGAAGGCAAAGGCATAATTTACCCATGCTGATTACAGCAATCTCTCCTGATGAGGAGTTGTGAGGCCCCACAAAGACACCTGACACCAGAAGGAGGGAGTCATCGGAGTTGAACTGGGAGAACTGTGTGTAGCTCCAGTTGTACGGCCTCATGTTGGAGCTGTGCTGCAGGGAGATGTCCAGCTCATTGCTCCAGATCTACAGGCAAATGGACAAACAGTTAGGAAGCTGCAAGAAGCCTGAAGGCTGTCCCACTTCACCTGCCCTGTCAGCACTCACCAGTCAAAGGAAAAAAGAAGTTACTGAAAACCCTACTTAAATACCTTCAAGATCCAAATTCTCTGTCAGCTCCACTGACAGGGAACAGCTGCAGCTCTGGAGAGCAGCTAAACACTGCACTTCTCCAAACTTCTCCATCAGCAAGGCACTAAAAGTTAGCAACACAGCTGGATTTTTAAGCATGTTGACAGAGATTTCCCCCAAGACAACCACCCATGCAAGACATTTTCTGCAGCAGGTCATTATCACTGTTAGTCATAATGAGGGACTGGCTTGCACCTGGAAAGCAGCCAGAGCCAGGTAGGCACCTCTACCACCTTCAGATGGGCTGAAGCTGGAATCTGCTCCTCTCAAGGTTACACTGGCAAAAGTCATTAGTTCTGTGGCTTTGAGAACAACTCAGTAGCTACAGATGAAAAGCCCAGAGCCACCTGGTCAAGCCCCACCTCTCCACAGGTTTCCTGAACGCTGCTCTCACAGCTGAGCCCTATAAAATCAAAGCTGAAAGTTTTGCACAGGGAATGCTACCACATTACCTTAACAGTACAGTCTTTGGAGCACGATGCAAACAAACAGCCGGAGTGAGAGAAGCTGAGGTGCAAAACCTGGTCATTGTGCTCCTTCAAGGCCTGCACTTCAATGCAAGGGATGGTGTCGTAGAGCCTCTGGAACTCATCATACCAGGAGACAGCAGCTGGAACACAAGCAGGGACATATGACAAGAATGCACATGGGAGGGAAGTGACAGACCTGAGGTGAACACTGCAGCCACAGAATCAGCCTCTAGTAAAACACAGTGCTGCCAGGAGCTCTCCTGTGGCCACAGTCCCTGCAGCTTCAGCTCTGTTAGCAGGCCTTTACATTTTTCTCTGTAGTTTCCCCACTCCCACACACACACAAAATATTTTCTTCCAAGGAACACGCAACTTCTTACCATATCATTACTTTCTAAGCCACTGCAGCCACTATAAGAAACACCCAGAGAACAGCTATTAGCTAGCTAACAAAAACTTTGCTCGGGACAAAACAGAAGTCAGAACTGCAGATGTGCTCCAGCACACTGCAAGCACATCTGTCACGTAATGAAATAGAAGCTGTTCCTCAGGGTACTGGGCTTCACTCTGATTGTCTTGTCTGACACAGAATTAAGAAGGTTCCAGAAGGGGTATGAGATCAGGAAAAAGCACCTGCACGAGTCAAGAAACAGGGGAAACAAAAGAGAAGAACCGGAGCTGGATACAAGGCGTCAAGGCAAACAAGGAGTCCCGCAAGTAGGAAAGCCTGGAGTACACTGTAAGAAGTTACACTGACTGACAGTAAAGAGATAAATAAAGAAAATTTTTAACAGTGCCTATAGAGTTGTTGCGGCAGCAAATCCCAAGGATGTAAAGAGGATTAGACATTTATATGGATAATGGCCAACTTTCCTAGTTACACTGAACAGGACAGAAGGTTTTTTTGGAACTCACTGTAGCCTGGGAGGCACCCTCCCCTGAGGCAGGGCACAGCTTGCTGCCAGGGAATCCCAGCATTGCTCAGTGGGCAGAGTGCTTTGGCATCCCCCCTCAAAGTCCTTGGTTTCAGACCACCTGCCAGGAAAACAGTCAGGAAGGATCCCATCTGGCCAAACACTCCCAGTGCTTCCCCTTATGGCTCCCTGGATGCTCAGACAGTGCAGTTCAGGGCTGGTAGGGCACTCCCCAGCTCCTGGGACTGCCCACCTCCCCTGCCATCACCCCCAGGAATGATCCCTGCAGCCTTGGAAGAGCCACATCCATTACTGAGCTACCCTGACCATCCCCATCAGCTCTGAAAAACAGGGCTGCCAACCTACATGCCAGCTTACATTCAGGAGACATGAAGTGAATGAGCCTGCTAAAAGTGTCTCAGATAAAACTCAATGATAACATCTTTAATCATCATTTCATAGAATCATAGAATGGCCTGCGTTGAAAAGGACCACAATGATCATCCAGTTCCAACCCCCCTGCAACGTGCAGGGTCGCCAACCATCAGATCAGGCTGCCCAGAGCCACATCCAGCCTGGCCCTGAATGCCTCCAGGGACGGGGCATCCACAGCCTCCTTGGGCAACCTGTTCCAGTGCATCACCACCCTCTGGGTGAAAAACTTCCTCCTCATATCCAACCTAAACCTCACCTGTCTCAGTTTAAAATCATTCCCCCTTGTCATATCACGGTCCACCCTTGTAAACAGCCGTTCCCCCTCCTGTTTATAGGCTCTCTTCAAGTACTGGAAGGCCACAACGAGGTCTCCCTGGAGCCTTCTCTTCTCCAAGCTAAACAAGCCCAGTTCCCTCAGCCTTTCCTCATAGGAGAAGTGCTCCAGCCCTAATCCAAAAGAGCTCTACAGGCTGTGCAAGTGAAACCAAGCAGCCTGCACTGTCACATCCACATCTTCTCCTTTCTTATTTGAAACCCTTTTGTGCTGGTGTTTCCTGCTGCAGAGGGTTTCCCACACCTTTTTGCTTCCTCCCATCCCCCTGTAGCCATCACAGATCACAGACAGAGAGCAGAAACCCAGTTCTGTGCCACAGCCAATGCTGGGAGCACATCCTGGAGGACAGAACTGAGCACAGCCCGCCTGGGCCATTGCATTTCTGCCTCCCAGAGACCCCCACTGGTGACAAGGGGCCCTGCTCCCAGGAACGAATCAGGGGACAGCTCTGGGTTACCCCACTAGACAAGGCTTTGCACACCTCTCAGCAAGAGAGCAGCAGTACAGCACAGGCTGCCATCAGACAGGCTGCTGACAGCTCTCCTCAGGGAGGGCTGTGCAGGATGGCCAGCCAATACTGTTAATGGGTCATTTTCCTATTGCAGGGGCTAAGATCAAGCCTGACATGCCGCAGCAAAATGGGTCAGGCTCCGCGTTATCATTTGCATTCTGTACAATTACACTGCTGCACACTCACCCATTGCAGGGCTCTCCTCTGTCAGTCAGGCTGCAGCTGTTGCCTACACCTTATGGAAATAGAGTCTGAGCAGCAAATGCATGCCTTCAGCCCTTCCTAGTGCCGATGAGAAAGGTACAGAGCCCGGAGCAGAGCCTTAAGGCCCCAATCAGGAAAAGCCAGCAGCGATTACCATGGAATCCACCCGGGCCGCGGCACGCCGTGACTCACTGCAGGGCCGGCGGGCACCCGCGGAACGCACCGGGACGGAAGGGACAGCCGAAGCGCCTGGGCCTTCTGATGGCCCCACCAGAAGGCGCGGGGCGGTTCCCGAGCCCCCTGCGGACACACCACGGCCCAGCCGCGCCCGCCCGCCCGCGTAGCCCCGAGCGGCGCACCTGGGTGCCGGGGCACGTCTCGGGAGACGCGGTAGTAGCGGTAGAAGAGCTCCTTCCACAGGAACTCGTCGCGGGCCACGGCGCGCCACTGCCGGCACACGAGGCCCACCGCGAGCACATCCGCGTGGTCCAGGTACAGGAAGATCTCAAAGAGCACGCTGTCCGGGAGCAGGGGGCCGCCCGCGGCCATCGTGTCATCCTGCCGCCGCACCCGCGAGCGAGCGGCGCTCAGCTCGGGCCCAGCCCGGAGACAGCGCTCACCCTGCCCCCGCCTCCCCGCCCTGCACTTCCGGCTTCACCGCCCCGCACTTCCGCTCCGACCGCATGGGCCGCTCTGGCCGCCCTCTCAGTGCTGTTGCCCTTCCGCCCGCGGCGCCGCTCTCCACTCCAGGCACAGCGAGCCGAACGCAGCGCGATCGCTCCCGGTCGCCCCGCCCCTCTGGAACGAACCCCGCCCCGCGCGGTCGGACCACGGCCCCGGTGTTCGGGTCCTGCCCGTCGCTCCGTGGGCGCGGGTCTCGCAGACCGTGAGGCCGCAGCCAGCGGGCGTCATCAACGCGGCCCCACCGCGCTCCGCTGCCCCGTGGGGCCCTGAGTCCCCCACCCTGCCCCGGCAGCTCGCAGGGGAGGCCCCACGCAGCACCAGCCCGGTACCCGGCTCTGTGCCCCCTGACCTCGTGTGCTATGACCCCGTGCCCGCCCGGCTGTGCCCGGCCACGCCGCTTCCCGGCACGGGGCTCCGCTGCATCATGGCCGCCCCGCGCATCCTCCTGCTCTTCTCCCTGCTCCTCGCCGTGCTGCAGGGATGGGGGCAGCGGCTGTCCTCTCCCCATAGCCCTCTTGAGGAAGTGGTGACCGAGGGGAACCTCAGCCTTAGTGAGGTGAGGCCAGGCGTCCCCCGCAGGCAGGGGCACTGGGAGCAGCACCGGAGCTGCACTGTGGCCCTCAGTGCTCCCCTTTCCAGTCCGGCCCCATAGCAGAACCCCAGCCCACACCTGGCCCTGCAGCGTGTCCCAGCCCGCTGCCCGCACAGCTCTGCCCCAGGCACTGCCACCCAGGTTTCCGGGTGCCTATGGAGCTGCTCCATGGGGGTCTTGGCACTCATGGGGAGTGTGGGGCTGTGCTGCAGGGGCCCAACTGGAGCTATGGGGTGGGGACAGGTCTGTGGGATCCTTGTCTGCCACGTACTCAGTGCTGTGTGCAGTTGGTGTATGCTGTGGGGCGATGTCCTGGGCACCCCATCATGCTGCTGCTCCTGGATGAGGGTCAGTGAGCAGCACCCCAGCAGCTGCCAGTGAGCAGCACCCCAGGCATGGGACCAGGCTGCAGGCAGCAGTGCTGGGCAAGAGGGGGCAGCATGTAACGTGGGAGTGGGTGCTCAGCACAAGGGGGTGGCGGCAGCCCTGGGCAGGGGTATCCCAGGGCTGGTGCCTGGATGATGGTCCCCACCTGGTGCTGTGCAGCTGGTGGGGAGGTGGTTCCTGGTTGGCACGGCGTCCCGCTGCAGCTACCTGGCAGAGAACAGCCACCGGCTGGAGGCCACGGCAATGACATTGGCCATCCCAGATGGGCAGAGCCTGGCCATCAGCACCTTCAGGAAGCTGTGAGTGATGCTGGCTGCTGATGGGATGGGATACTGTAGATGGGCTGGAGCAGGGCCAGCACCTGGCTGTGGGCGCCAAGGGGGGAGAGCTGCCCTGGAGCTGAGCAAGGGGATCTCTGGGATGTTTTATACTAGCAGTCCTGATCATGGTGAACCCAGCACCCTGCAAACCACAGGGCTGTCATCACACGGTGGACTCAGGGTGCCCAGGTGGGATATGGTACAGGCATCCTGGGGAGACTGGGGCACCAAGCAGGTGTGTGGCTGCTCCACGGCCACCTGCACAGGGATTGCTTCTCGAGGGCTCCGACAGCAGCAGCACAGCTGATGTCTGGCTGTCTGTGAGTACTGGATGGCCATGGGGTGACACAGCTGTGTGGGGTGTCAGGGATAGGAGCTGCAAGGAGGGGTAGGGGTGGCTGGCACGTGGTTCTCGTCAGTTATCAGGCATCCCCTTACATCAGTGCCCAGTGGAGTAAAGCTCCTGAGAAAACATCCCATGTACAAGCTGGAAGAGCAGAGCTGGGGGCCAGCTGCAGCCTGCCCTGCACTGTACTTCTCTCCCTGCACAGGGATGGGCAGTGCTGGGAGATCAGGCAGCGCTACGTCCCTGCAGGAGCCCACAGGCACTTCACTGTGAGAGGTGAGCATGGGGCTGGGTGGGCACCATGGAGTGGGCCCCTCCCACTCCCATGGGACTTTGGCACCAGTGCCTTCCCCCAGTTCTTCCCACGGTGCCACCTCTGGGGTCCAATTTTGTCCCCGTGCTGAGCGCTGCCATCGGCAATGCCATGGAGATGTGTGTGCCCTTGGTGCCCAGTCACACCCCTCGTGCCCTCTGGTGGTGACACAAGGCCCCGGGACAGTGCCCAGCTGGGCCACACATGCCCCAGTGTCCCCCATAGGCCGTGGCTACAACAGCAAGATGGAGGTGGTGGTGGGAGAGGCAGACCCCCGCAGCTATGCCATCATCTACTACCAGGACAGCCAAGGCCTCTCTGTCAAGCTCTACGGTGGGTTGGCATGGGGCAGTGGATGCCTGTGCCCCACACCATGCCCGCTGCAGGGAGCGGGGCTGGCAGCAAGGCTGCGATGGTGGCTTTCCCTTGCAGGCCGCAGCAGCCAGCTCAGTGACACCATAGTGGACAAGTTTGAGCAGCGTGCCAGGGCCATGGGCCTGAGTGAGGATGTGACCCACTACTTCCCCACATATGGTGGGTGCCACGCAGCTGCCAGGAGTGGGGGCAGCCGGAGGGACCTGGCACCGGTTGGGGTCTGATACCAGCAGGATGGGAAGGGGAGGGCACATCCACATGGGTGTGGGCATGTGGCCTGCACAGGGCAGGTGACCGCCTCGGGCCCTCTCTCTCACAGGGTTCTGCGACTCTGCTGACGATTTCCACATCCTCGACGGTGAGCATGGCCCCACGCTGCCACCTCACTGCCCTGCGGTGCTGGCCCAGCACAAGGCGGGGGTCCCTCTGTGACCCAGTGTGGGGCTGGGAGGTGGCAGAGCAGCACCCAGCATGGCTATCAGCCTCACGTTGGCAAAGGAAAGCCCTGTTTGGCCCCTGTGTGGGTCCAGCTGAGCTTAGCGATGTCTGCACTGGGACGAGGGTCTGGGGTGGGGCATCCTGGGATGGAGACAACATGGTTGTTCCTGGAGATGGCTCCACCATTTGTTGTTGGTGCCTGGGGAGGCAGAGGTGAGTCCCAACCCTGGCACTGGGCTCTGCCCCAACCCCTCAGCGCCTCTCCTCCTCTTCCAGAAACAGAGCTGTAGATGGAGGCAGTATTTCCAGGATGTGCCCAGCGCTGATCTCTCACCTTGTGCAGACACCCGTGGACAGGACCACACAGGGACGAGCTGGAGCCTGGCCAGACCCTGCTGCTGTTCTGCAGTGCTGGAGCACACCCTGGGCTCCCCTGTTCCTCCAGCCTGGCTGTGTCACCCCACAGCTTTGCATGCCCTTTGCCCCATGCCCTGCAGCAACCAGCAACATCCCAATAAACATGAGGAAAAGCTCTGTGTCTAGGTAAGGCAGAGTGCCTGACAGCTTGCGGCAGCATGGCATGGGCAGCTCACAGCACTTGATGGCCTGGGGCTGGTGGGCTTGGGGGGCACTGGGAACCTACAGTGGGTCAGCTCTTCCCACCAGGGACCTCAGGGAAGGAAAAGGCAGCCTTGTAGCTGTCCTGCTTCCTGTTCCCAGGGCTGGTAAAACAGCTGTGACCCTGCCTGGGCCCTGGGGACCATGGTCTCCAAGAGGCTGTTGCCACCTGGGCCATACCCCTGACAGCACCCTGCTGACAGCCAGGCAGGGGACATGCCTGGAGTCCTCTGCACAGTCTGAAGGCTGCAGGGTTAACCCTGGGGGCTCAGGGCCCCCAGCAGCCTGACACACGTTCAACCTGGCAGGGCTGCTTTTGTTCCAACCTCCCAGTTCAGGCTGGAGTTGGAGGGGAAGGGGCACACCCCGAGAGGAGCCCCCAGCTGTTTCTGCTGAGGCAGCAGGAGGCTGGAAAGCCCCTTCCCTGCAGTATCCCCACAGCAAGCTGGTCTGCAGCCCCTGGGGTGGGAGCAGCCCTCTGCCCCCAGCACCGACGTTTTGCAATCTTAGCGGAAACTGGTAACACATGTTGTTTATCAGGGCCTTATGTAAGGAACCACCACGTGACCTGTCCAAAGCCAGCTGCTGTCCTGCTGCCCATGTGTGGGGCAGCCATGTCTGGCCACGCTCACAAAGCCACCAGGCTGCCTGCCAAGCCCGCTGCCTTGGAGTCAGAGCAGTCAGGGCACTATGGGACTGGGCTGCCCAGTACAGCTTGCTTCACCCAGCATGGTGATGCTCCCTAGAAGTGTCAGCATCATGGTGGAAGTGCAGCGTGGCAATGGGAGCCATGCGCTCTTCCAGCCTGGCCTGCAGCCATCTGGCATCAACCCCTTGGGACCCTGTGCCTTCCTCAGCATCTCTGCCAGGCACACAGGGTGCTGCACGCCTCCATTTCCCAATGGAGAGAGCTCTCCCCATCATCCTGCACTCCGAGGGAGCTATGGTGTGCACCCACACCAACCAAGAGTGGGCTCAGCCCTGGGCTGAGAGTTGCACGTGGGGGCCCGGGATGCTTTTGTGATGCTCAGTCCTGTCCAGCTCAGCTTTTGTTTTGTTTTAATAAATCTGCAGCAGCAGGGCCAGCCCAGCCCCCAGCACACGCTGTGTAGCACAGGCTTGGCTCGCAGCTGGATGCGTAGAAGGGAATGTACTCAAGCGGCCAGGCAGGGTGGGCTGCCGAGAGGAAAAAAACAGCTGCTATGAAAACATGCTCCTTATGTAAAGAGCCTTGGCAGGGTTGTGCTGCAGGGAGAGCCACAGGCTGGCAGTGGGCACCTGCCAGAGCCATGGCCCCAGGGCAGCACGACCTGCCTGGTGCTCTGTTCCGTGCAGTCCTGCCCAGCCCCACAGGGCCACTGGTGACAGCAGTGATCACCCCCAGCCCTTGCTCTGCTGCAGCCCCAAGCCCCTGGTGTCCCCATGCTCTGCCTATGGCAGCCCCTCTTCCCCCAGTCCCTGTGCTGTGCAGCCCTGGGGCAGGGATAGCCAGTGAGCTGGCCGCCAGCTGTGTTTGTGCTGCAGAGCAGTTTGGCACCCCGAGGCAAACGTGTAATATCAACAGGAAGGAAAAATTCACAGGTTCCCAGCCTGCCCTTTGGATTCAGCTATTGCCCCTGCTCCTGCTTGCATAACGGCACGGGGGGAGACAGGGCTGGCCTTCCTGCTTCATCAGCCCCCTGGGGCCACTGTGCTGCCTGTCCATAAATAGGGGCTCAGCACTGCGTCCAGCACTGCCTGCAGCTCCCGCTCCACTCAGCTCTGCTCGGCTGGGGACATGCAAGCCACGCTGATCAGCATCCTGGGGCTGGCCCTGCTTGGGGCTCTGCACGCGCAGAACAGCGTTCCTGTGCAAGCTGACTTCCAGCAGGATAAGGTGATCGAGCCTGGCCAGCCTTACTGCATGGGGCTGGGGTGTGTGGGGTGCTCATCTCCCCAGAAATGTGCAGTAAGGGGGGTTCTGGTGGGCTGGGGGCCCTACTGCCCTGGGAACAGGGAGAAAGGGGCACCCATTTCATCCTCAGCCCAGCACTGGAGTCCCACCAAGCTGGGGCATAGGCTGTACTGCTGGGTCCTACAAGAAGCCTCTGGGGTGGTCTGGGTGGCACAGCTGTCCCAAAGAGGTGATGGGGAAGGGGGCACATCCGTGCTGGCCCCAGCCTGGGCTGGACTGTGGTCTTGGTCCTGACCCCTTCTGAGTGCCGTGAATGGATGCAAATGGCAATTCTGCTCTGGGTAGCCCTGTCCTCACAGCAGGGCTAGGGGTAATGGGGAGGGCAGCAAGGCGCTCGGTTAGCACGGTAGCCCTCCTGCCCAGTGCTGAGCAGTTTGTGTGCAGCTTGCAGGGAGATGGTACAGCATCGGCCTGGCCTCCAACTCCAACTGGTTCAAGGACAAGAAGCACCTGATGAAGATGTGTACCACAGACATCACTGTCACTGCAGATGGCAACATGGAGGTCACCTCCACCTACCCCAAGTATGGGTGGCGGGGAGCTGTGGGGACACAGTGCAGTGCTGGGAGCTGCTGGGTGGGTGCTGGGGGTGCTGAGCTCCACCCCCCACACTTCCCCCTGGAGTCCTGCTGATGATCCTGTGCTGCTCTCCAGGGGTGATCAGTGCGAGAAGAGGAACAGCCTCTATATCCGGACGGAGCAGCCTGGGCGGTTCAGCTACACCAGCCCACGTGAGCCTCTGGATCCTTGTCCCAACCCTGCAGTGGGGCAGCGATGTGGCCCTCAGGGGTGGGGGGCCCAGGCTCAGCGCCAGGCTGAGTGGTGCCCTCTCCATCCCTGCAGGCTGGGGCAGCAACCATGACATCCGTGTAGTGGAGACCAACTATGACGAGTATGCCCTGGTGGCCACCCAGATCTCCAAGAGCACCGGCTCTTCCAACATGGTGCTGCTCTACAGTACGTCCTCACACTGCCCTCCCGCTGCTGAGACCACCGGGCTTTCCTCAGAGGGGATCTGTCCTGCAGGAGGGGGTGATGGGACAGCACCTCCAGGCCCGGTCCCTCTCCCCTGGCTCCCCGGGGCTGCTCTCACCCTGCTCTCACCACAGGCCGCACCAAGGAGCTTGCACCCCAGCGTCTGGAGAGGTTCATGCAGTTCTCCCAGGAGCAGGGCCTGAAAGACGAGGAGATCCTCATCCTGCCCCAGACTGGTAAGGGTGGGCAGCTCACAGTGGCTCCTGGCCATGCTCAGCCCGTGGGAACAGAGGGAGGAGGTGGAGGCCCTTGGAGAGTTATACCAGATCCTGGGGCAGTAGTGTCCATACCCATGGTGAAGCTGATCTCTGCTTTTCTTCTTCCTGCAGACAAGTGCATGGCAGAGGCTGCCTAGGTGAGTCCTGCCCTTGCTGGGGGCTGGAGGGTTCCCAGCCCTGCCTCCACCCTGCAGAGCCCTGGTGCCATCAGCCCATGGAGCTGCTCAGCTCTTACTGGGGCATCACCTGTCTCCCTGTGGGGTGGCCCTGCATGGGTGGTGCGGGGCTGGCAGAGGTACTGTCACCCCACGCCCCCCCCACCAGCTCAGCAGAACTTGTCTCTCCTCTCTCCCATGTAGGCTGCTGCTGGATGGAGCTCCAAGAGCGCCATGAGCCAACAGCCACCCCATCCCGACCCAGTGCCATATCCACCTTTACTTCCTGGCTTTGCACCCCGCATATCTACCCCTGTCCTTATTAAAGCCCATATAAACCACTGTTCCCCTGCTCGTGTCTGGTTGTTGTGGAGTGGGGGCCCAGTGGGCCTTCCTGGGGTCCTGCTTAGTTTAGGTTGGGAGGCACTGCAGCGCAGGGGGGGGGTGGGTTTGTACTCTGTATGCACTCACATGGTGCTGCCTGGCCATGAAAACTGCCCCATCTGGGACAAAGGGGTCCCAGGGCTGAGAAGGGCTGAGGCCAGCCATGGGGATCAGATCCCATCTGCCACATTGGCCACGCCAGCCTCCCTGCCTCAGTTTCCCCTCTGGAGAGTAGGCTGGTTGTGTGGGCATGTGGCAATGAGTGATCACAGGGGGGATCTCCAAAACCACAGCAGGAGGATGGACACAAACCAGAGCAATGGCCCTGAGCAGCAGGTGTCATGCAGTCCCAGCTGCACCAGTGCTCCCCATGCCGTGACCCTGAGTTCTGCCCTGGAGCGGGGTCTGCACCCAGGGGCAGTAGGCTGCAGGTTGACCCCAGACTTAAGTTCCATCCCCACTGCTCTCCCCATCCTTACACAGCCGGATCCTGGGAGAGAAGCCAGGGGAAACCTCTACACCCATGGCCCCCTCCCTGGATCCACTCTGGCACAGGTGGATCCAGTCCCCAACACGCTCCGTGCTGGGTCTGACACAACACCGCATTCATTTGGGACAGAGCAATTAGACTGGGAAAGGGCCAAAGCTGTCACCTAACACGGGAACAACTTATCACTGCTCTTGTATAACCCTATTGCATAAAGTGGGGTGGGTGGGGGGTGCTGCCAGCAGTGGGGGCTATAAAGGTAGGTGCAGGAAAAGGCAGCATCATGCAGCCTCTCCTGCAGCATCCAGACCCTGAAGTGAAGATGACAGTGGTGCTGCCGAGCCTGGTGCTGACCATGCTCTGCCTGCTGCGGGCAGGGGCCGAGGTCCCTGTGCAGCTGGACTTTGACACCAAGAAGGTAATGGCATAGGGTGCCAGACTGCCTGGGCTGGGGCAGGGTGGCAGAGCTGCATCCCCATGCACCCCCTGATCACAGCTCTGAGTCTTCTCCAGAGCCTCTGCTGTGAGGCTGTGAGTACCTATGCACAACCAGACCAGTGCTGGACTACTGTGCTGGCCCTGCTGTGGGAATACAATACCCTGGGGCTATGGTGGCCCCAGGACTGTGGGGCTGCCCCAGGGAACATGGGCTGAATCCCATGCTCACCTCCCTGGCACAGGGCAGGAGTGCTCTGCATGCAGGGAGGTGGCAGGTCCCCGTGCTAGGTTTGGCTGGTCCCTACAGCAGGAGGCAGGTCCCTGCAGAGAGCAGTGGGTCCACATGGCATGTGACAGGTCCCTGTGCAGAAAGGCAGGTCCCCATTGGAGATGGCAGGTTCCTGCAGGGGGATGGCAGGTCCCCATGGCATGTGACAGGGTGACAGGTCCCTGCCGTAGGGTGGCAGGTCCCCCAGGGCAGGTGGCAGATCCCTACGCTACATGACAGGTCCCTGCGATGGGGTGGAAAGTCCCTGTGACAGCTGACAACTCCCTTACCACCAGCTGATGGGGCCCCATGGTGGGTACAGGTCCCCCAGGCAGGTGGCAGGTCCCAGTGGTGGGTGGCAGGTCGCTATGTTGGGGTGGCGGGTCTTCCACCGCAGGCTGACAGGACCCCACAGTCGGTATAGGTCCCCCTGACAGGTGGTAGCTCCCCAGATCTTCCCCAAACCCTGGCAGTGACAGCTTGCTACAGTTTGCAGGGATGTGGCACATCATGGCTGCTGTTTCCAACTGCCCCGAGTTCCTGAGCATGAAGGACAAGATGACATCGTCTATTACCACCATCAGCTTCACGCCAGAGGGACACATGACCATGGAGACGGTCCTCCCGCTGTGGGTCCCATTGCAGTTGTGCCCCCTGGGCTGGGCACTGCCCAAGCTGTGGGCTACATGGCCCCCCATGTCCCACTGCCTGGCGTGCCACCCGCTGGCCCCCAGCCTCATTTGCTGTTTCAATTTTCCCCTTCCAGGCCAGAAGAGTGCAAAAATATTATGATGCTGTTCCAGCACAGTGGGCAGGCAGGGCACTACATCGGCACAGGTATGTGTGGGCAGCGCCTGCCCGCTGTGTCCAGGGGCAGCAGGACGTGGGTTGGCTCCTCTGCCTCTACCGGTGAAAGCACACGGCTGCTGGCTCTGTGCGGCACCCCCCTTCCCAGATCCCGATGCAGCCACAGCCTGACTGGGTACTCTCCGGGATCTTTTAGAAAAGGGAGAGAAGAGGGATCTGCGCGTGATGGACACCGACTACGAGCACTATGCCATCGTGTACTCCCAGCAGAAAGACAGCCAGGAGCCCAGCACCATGCTGCAGCTCTACAGTGGGTGCCCATCCCATGGGGGGCGACAGGACTGGGACCCCCATTGCCACCCAGGGCCACTGCTTCAGCACCCGGCGTGCCAGCACCTACCCGTGCCCAAAGAGTCCATTTTGGAGTGAACAAAACATGACATTGGCAATATCCCAAGTTACCAATATCCCCAGTTTGCACCATTTTGAACTAAATCCCCGCCTGCAGCATGCCACTTGAGCTGCAGAACCCCAGGGCTGCTGGGGCTGTATGGGAGGTGCGCAGACGCCAGGGTGGGTCTCCATCTTTTGCTGCTGGCCACAGAGGGGCCTGGTGCCCGTCCTGCACCTCATCCCCTAGTGCTTTGCCCATCCTAGGGGTCCCACTGGCTGTAGGGCCCCTCACTCACAGCCCCTGCTTTGGTTTCCACCTGCAGCAAGGAATCAGGACATGAGCCCACATCTCCTGCAGAAGTTCAAGGAGCTCTTCTACTCCATGGGCCTGACTGAGGACATGCTGGTCGTGCTGCCACACTCAGGTGAGTGCCAGGAGGGAGGTGGTATTCATGTCCCCTCTGGTGTGGGTTTACTCCATGGGGACACAGTGTGGAGCCGTGCTCACCCCTCTCCTCCCACTGAACAGATCGGTGCGCCAAGACTCGCAAGTGAGCACAGGCTGAGCAAGGACGTGCAGCCACTCCAAGTGCCTACTGACCCCCATCCATCTGTCCATCCATCCTGCCTCCCTGCAGCTGAGGGGCTGACACAGGGCTGTGTGTCCCTGGGACCTGGCTCAGTGTCCGCTCCATGCTGTCCCTTCCCACCTCTCTCAGTCCTGCTGCTCCGTGCTGGGACCACACCTCTCTGATTGAAATAAACAGGTGCAGAAGCTGCCCCTGAGCTTAGTGCTTTTGTTGTCAGGGCTGGGGGTGCTGCCAGCAGCCCCACACCAAATCCATCCCTCCAGCACCACAGAGCAGTCTGGGGGCTTCTTTTTCAGTGTGGTTTGCAGAGCCCACCTAGCATGGGGAGCCCAGCTGGACAGAGTGGGCAGCGGGCAGCCCCCATGAGACCCAGTTCCCTGCACAGGTGGGCAAAGGGCTGTCCCAAGTCTAATCAGGGCCCCCACATCTACCTGCCACCCACCGCCTCATCTGCCCACTGGCAAGGAGCTGTGGGGGCAGTAGGGCCGTGCCCCCATCCCCTCTGCATTACCCAGCATATGGTGGCCAAGGAAGTTGGGTCCCTCTGCACATACCTGGGTGTGGGGCTTGTGAGGATGCAACATGAGCCCTTTGGAACCCTGGAGCCCATAGCAGCCAGGGTAGAGGGGCAGCGTACCCAGGCCAGGAGGGCACACGTGACAGCAGCACGCTGGCACACTGTGCTGCCATCCAGGCGTGAGGCTGACGGCTGGAGTGGCCTCGGGGCAGGTGCCAGTCACTGCTGTGCTGGGGCAGCCCATGGACGCTGTGCCGGGAATGACCTCCCTGCTTCTCCCGGCAGTTCTCAGCCGGGAAACAAGAAGTACCTTTGTTCTTTCACAAGAGACGTAAACAAGAAAATCTTCATTTTCAGCTGTGGTGCAATAGCAGTCCTGCAACCCCACTACTCAGACCCCTCCTCAGGCCTTGCAACACTTTCCTCTTTCCGTAAGACTCTGTTTACCCTGGGATGGTTTCAGCTCCCACAGCCAACCTCGCCCCACGCCAACAATAGCAGCGCTCTCCGTGCGGCACAGCACGCAGAGTGGAGGCACGGGGCGGGGAGGGGGGAGCACAGTCCTATAAAGCCAACAGCACCGGGACCGCTCCACATCCCGTGGTGACGCCGGAGGCTGCACGAGATGAGGATGCTGGCACTGAGCCTGGGGCTGGCCCTGCTCTGCTTGCTGCACACAGAGGCTGCGTCCACAGTGCCGGACAGGAGTGAGGTGACCTGCGGAATGCTGGGGAAGGGACTGTAGGCTCTGCTTACCAGGATGGGAATGGGAGGACCTTTTGGTTGCTGGGGATAGCTGGGGACACCGCAGCCAGAGCTGGAAGTGCTGCACACCCAGCCCCAGCACAGGGATGCAGCAGGGGTTTAGGTGCCTGTACGGGATGCAGGTGCCCAGAAAGGAACACGTCCTGCCAGGTCATCCAGGCTCACAGCCCATTCCCACCACCAGATTGCAGGGAAATGGTATGTTGTTGCTCTGGCCTCCAACACAGAGTTCTTCCTGCGTGAGAAGGACAAGATGAAGATGGCAATGGCCAGAATCTCTTTCCTAGGAGAGGACGAGCTGGAGGTCTCCTATGCAGTCCCCAAGTAAGTGCTGGGTGCTTCTCTCCCTGGGCTTTTGTCAGTGGGTGCCCACCCAGATACCCCTACCCAGAACACTCACAAACCTGGAGGAAGGCTGAATTGGGGCACCAGCTGTCAGCAGCTGAAGGTCTCCTCTGCTGCCCCATATAAGTGCCAGGTTCTGTACTCTCTGTCCTGCTCTGGCACCCATTGCTGCATGAGTAGCAGCTCTCCCCAGGATACACCATCCTCTATCACACCTTCTGTGTTGGAGGTGTGACCCCGACTGCAGAGCTTGTGTCCTGGGCTGGGGAACCTCAACCCAGCAGGGACAAAACCAGGTGACTCTGAGCACACCTTGAGGATGTGTAACAGGGCATTCTTCCTTGCCTTGCAGCCCGAAGGGGTGCAGAAAATGGGAGACAACCTTCAGGAAGACCAGTGACGACGGTGAAGTCTACTACTCAGGTGAGCAGGGATAGAGTTGTGGGCAGAGTCAGAGGCACACTGATTGTCCCTGGGACCTGGGAGATCCCCCATCACTGGTCCCAACCACCCACTTAACACCATTCCATGCCGAGGCCATGCCGCATCAGCAGTGGCTCCTGCTGGGAAGCTTCTTGCAGGAGGATAGCCTCATACCATACGAGCCTAAGTGTGGGTGAAGCAGTTGTTCTGCAGCAGGGACAAAACAGCAGTGCTTTCCCCCATCCCCCACCCAAGTGCTAGTCCCAGATTGGCCAGGCTGCTCTACTGCCCACAGTGGCCACCCCTGGACCCTCCTGCACTCAAGGTCCCGGTTGCTCTGCTGATCTGTGCCATGATCTGTGGGCTCCCCAGGCTTTTAGAGGAGCCTTACCAAGAGGGAAATCCAGGAGGGGGGATGCAGCAGAAATATGGGCTGGGTGGATCAGTGAATGGGCATCCACACCCTTATAGTCCTTTTGCAGCATGGGAGCTCTCAGGGGCATGTAGCAAATTTTTCACTTTCCTCCATGTCCTTTTTCAGAGGAAGCCAAGAAAATGGTGGAGGTGCTGGACACTGACTACAAGAGCTATGCAGTAATCTATGCAACTAGGGTGAAGGATGGAAGGACTCTGCACATGATGAGGCTCTACAGTGCGTGGCCAAGTTGGGGCTGTGGGCATGAGGGGCAAGGGGGGGATGGGACATGGAGACACTTTGTGCTGCAAGTGCCCATGTGCCAGTTCTGGTTTAGGAGGTGGATCAAGGCCTGGGGTAGTGGAAGGAACAGCAGTTTAGGGCTGGGTCTCGGGTTTCTGCACTGTGCCAAGTATCCATGGCTTCGGTAAGTCATCTGGTGAAACAGAGCTAAGAGCTGGGGTCCTGCTGCAAGGAGAGGTCAGAAAGGGTGGGGATGGGATCCAAGAGATGCTGGGCTGCCCAGGGATGCTGGTGCCAGGGCATCACCTGCCCCACCCGGCCAGCAGTTAACTCCTTCCTTGCCTTCAGGCAGAAGCCCTGAGGTGAGCCCCGCAGCCGCAGCGATCTTCAGGAAGCTTGCTAGGGAGCGGAACTACACGGACGAGATGGTCATCATGCTGCCCAGCCAGGGTGAGTGTGGCCAAGTGCTGTGTTTGGAGCCACGAGGCTGGCTCGGTCCTCACAGGGAGCCTGAGTGGGATGGCAGGGACTGGTTGGTGGCATGGGCAGCCAGGAGTTGATGAGGGGCTTGGCACACTGTGACTTCTGTCTTGCTCATGTTCCTGGGTTGTCTGCTTCCTGCTGTGGGTACTAAATGGGACTGGCAAGACCACAGCCCTGCACTGAGCCTTTGTCTTTATTTTCACAGAGGAATGCAGCGTTGATGAAGTGTAGGTGAGTTGCTGCAATGCAACACAGTATTTGCAATGTATCCTCAGCTGGAAATTTCCCCCTTGGTATCCTAACGTGGGGCCATCGTGAGTTCCTCAAATTACTTGGGGGGCTGAGTTGTTTGAAGATGTGCTGGAGCACACATACAGGTAGGATGGATTCTTTTGGAGCTTCCCTGTAGTGGGAAGCACAGGGATGCAATGGAGATGCAGCTGCCTAATGGTGGGCAGTGACACCCGAACCAAAACCTGCTCAGTTGGAGAAATGGCTGCTGAGTTCATCCAGTGGCAAGGGCCAGGACACTGGATCTTACCAAAGGGACTGCAAAGAAATGAACCAGTAAAGCTGGCAAACTGGGGTTTGTGTCTCACCGTGCAAAACATGCTGGCTGTCAGCCCACTGGGCAGCCCTAGCAATACATTTCCCATCACAGCTGTGCACATTTAGTTGTAGGGGTAGGCTAGAAACTCATCCCTGGAGATGGCTGAAACCCAGAGAGCAGAGGAAGGCCCTGCCCACTCCGTTGGCCTCCCACCTCAAATACTCAGCACACATCTCCTGGCTGTTTTCCACAGGATGGCTGATGGATGCTGCTTCCCAAACAAAGCAAGACTAATGCGCCAAAGCTCCAGGCTGCTGCTCTGCCACCCATATCATGGCTCTGAGGCATCTCTCGCTTCAGCAGCATACGGTCCCTCCTTTTTGCCCAAATAAACAGAAACTTTCCCAAGAGCCTGGTGTAACCGTCTGGGGAGAATCTGGGGAGTCTGGGCAGGTGCTGCCGCCTGCTGTCCTCCTGGGGTTTGCGGATGGAAGGAAAACAACCCGGGGGGGTCCTGCAGTGAGCTCACCCCAGCGGATCTGCCTCCCTGCTGCTCTCTGCTGGCAAGGACTTAGGCAGGGTCTGTCCCAGCACTGAGCTCATAGGGATTTTCCCAGCTGCTCCTTCCCCAGCACAGGGACTGGGAAAATACGGTTGAGAAACTTCCCCTCCCTGTCTTGGCGCTGAGCAGAAGTGGGAGCTGGACACATCCCGACGGTGGCTGGGTAGGGGAGCCCACTGGGACTTCCAGAGCCCAGTGCTTCTGCTTCCGGCAGGAATTTGCCCTCCTGCTCAATCTGGACAGGAACAGCTCAGAACCTACTGTGCTCCGGAGAGTGCTGGGCCAACACATGGCTTTGCCTCAAGGTTTGTTTTCAATAAACTTGTCGATGTGGATCAGAACATCCTGCTGCCAGTAATGCCCTTTTCCAAGAGCTCTCTGTGTCAGGGAGTACCAGTGTCTCCACACTGTGTTCCAGCCAAATATTTCCTTCCTGCCTTGTGTGGGCATCACCCAGCCAGCTGGCAGTGAAATCACTCCTCTCTGCCACTCACATTTCCCACTCCCCTCCTTTCACCCATCTGCTTTCTCCCCATGCCCGACCTTTTTCTGGGTACAACACCCCTTCCTGCAGAGTGGGGAACTGTCCTTACTGCAGGCCTCACGATCCACACCGAGACTATCACTGTAGCTGCCAAAACCAAGGGAGCTTTCACCACAACACATTCCTCAGCCCAGTGCTTCTTGGTAGCCAAGAATCACCCTGGGAACCCAGTGCAGGGTGCTATGGGGTCTGGGTGCCAGGCTGCTGGGTACCAGGGCAGAGCTCCTGCCCTGCCTGGCTGTGGCCCACAGGGGCTGCTGTGCCATCTTGCACTACATGTCCCCTTGCATACTGTGCCTTTAGATATTAGTAGATATAGGGCAAATAGGAGCAAATGGGACAAGAACAAAGGAGGTGATATCTGCAATTCTTGAACCTCCCAGCAAGCCTGTCCAGCTGTCATGGTATAGTCGGTGATCTCCAAGGAACTTTCACCCATGAATTTGTCCAAAGTGTTTTCCAGGGCCTTGGCAGCATCCTGCAGCAAGGAGCAGATGGGTGCAGCTGAGCACAGACCAGGCACCTAGTTGGTAGAGAAGGCTTGCAGGGGAGAGAGTGGAGCGGTGATGGTGCAAGGGAGGTCCTTAGCAGCTGGGAGGTGCTGAACCCTGTATTTGTGAGAAGCTTTTTTGGAGACTTCACAGTCAAGGGCTGCAGTGCTTGCTTGTGATGTGAATGATCTTCATACTCTGGAAAACTGACTGCATTTTTTTCTCTCTCAGCCAAGTGAGAATCTCCTTCCCTACCACTGGCAGTGTCCTCTCCAAGCTTTAATACCCTTCCAAGATTACAAGATAATGTTCAACATTCATATCTTGTTGACTTCTCCACAAACTATTTTTGAGGTGTGAATTTCCTGCGCAAAAGCTGAATTTTGCCTGCCTTGTGACATAGTTTGTCCATGCATCAACCAGTTCTGCCATTAGTTACATCTTGCAAGCATCTGCCTGCTCTGCGAAGTGCATTGACTTGTATGTTGTCTCTTTACCTCTGAAAACCTCTTCAGAATCCAGCATAATATTTGCTTCCTCTAGATTTCTGATGAAAATTAGAGATGCCAAGGATGCAGCAGATGACATGACATGGTGAGAAGCTGGAGTTTCATACTTAGCTTATTTTGACTGGAAATGTCATCTCCTCTGTTTCACTACTATCTTGCACCTTTGTTTTGGCAGGACAGAGCCTCTCAAGTGTTTGTAAAAGGGATCTTCTAGGCTGGGGATCCAACAAAGCTTCTTCTCAGCTAAGGCAGTTGCAGTGTTTGGTTTTGTTTTGTTTTTTGTTTGTTTGTTTGTTTTCTTTTCCATCACATTCTTTTCCTTGAATATTCAATCTGAATTTGATCTGCTCCCGATCAAACAGATTCTAATTTTCAATTCCTGGTCCCAGAACTTTTGAAGAAGAGGCTATCTGTAAGTGCAGATGTTATCCCTCAAAGGAAGTGGCCAAATTCTGGTGTCTTCATTGCTTGCCTTCTTTTATTGCCAGTAAACTTAGCAGGGCTCATTTAACTGCCTTCACATGGATGTAACTTCAACAAATTTAAGAGCATCTATCTTATTTTTGATCAGCTTCTTTAAACTGATTCAATCGCTCTGGTTTCCTTTTATAGCTTGTTTAGGGTTTGTATTTTCTAACATCAACATAGGCACTCAGGGTAAAGCCCTAAGCTGGACTTTCTAAACAATCTCTGTGCCATATGTGGTACTTAATCCTCCTGACGTTTTTTTCCCCCTATTTAAAAATAAAATATTGTGAGACACACGCTCAAGAGCAGAAATTTCTATCAGGCCAAGATCTCTGTGAAGAGCAGTTCATTCTTTAGTGCAATAAGGGGTGCACACCCCCTACTGACAAGGGAGAAATTGCACAACTGGTCAGTGAAATCCATCCCACTGCATACCCTGGGTCTGGTGCAGGTAAAGCCTCTCCTGGCACTCGTTGGTTGAGCATCTCGGGCTTGCAATCTTCAGACGCTATTGCTACATTACACTTCCATGGCTACATTTACACTTCCATGGCCACATTACACTTCCATGGCTACATGTCTGTTACCAACCCACTGTCTTTGGGTATGTTCTGGATTTTCTGTAGCGATAGGAGGACAGAATTTTCACTCATTCTGTCTCTCCTTTGCCCACATTCCTCTGCAATTTTACCTATGTTGGAACGCCCCAGTATCAACTTCACTCTGTTCAGGAGTTTTCTTTGTAAAAGGTTACTTATCCTTTGCTATATACAGAAAATACTGGAAACTTCCACTGCAAAAAAAACCACAATCTACCTCTCACAATATGACTGTATTGGAGCATCTCTGGCTCTAAGCACAGTACTGGCTGAAATGAGAACAACCTTTTGATTCCAGCCCCATGAACCAAGCCCTGCCAGAGGCTTATAACCTGGAGGCTCTCATCCATCCCACGACCTAAAACCTCTGCACCATTCCTCATGGGTACATAGAATCATAGAATCACCACCCACCCAGAGCATCTGCATGTTAGAACTTCATGGATGCCCCATTTAGTGCGCTGGGCATCACTGTCTGCAGCTGGTGTTATGGTCATTGCAGCAGGAGTCAGATCTCATCCGTCCATCTTGGATCATATGGGCTGAGACCATGGGCTTCCCCAGGTGCTGCTGAACATGGGACCTGGCTCATGCCAGCCCTCCTGAGCCATCCCTCAGCGCATCTGTCTTGGGAACTCTTCCCTGTGTGGACCTGTGCCAGTGGGCAATGACTCTGCAGCACAGGCACAATCCATCTGAACTCTCCCGGGTCAGGAGTGAATTACACTTAAATTGCCAATTACTGCCTATCAACACCTCTGCACTGAGTCTGAGCCCCACAGAGGAATAAAGAGTTTTTCTTCCCAAGTTTGTGCAGGGGCAAATATAACTCCTGTCTCCAGGCACTGCAGTGGCACAACAAGCCCCTTAGAGCCTTTTCAGAAGTTGAGGCTGCAGAAGTTCAGAAACTTTTAATGACGCCAACTGAGAACTGACTGTTGCTGGGGCAGCAAGGTGTCCTTTGGGCCATAACTTCATGAGACACTGGCACTGGGGACACAACAGGCTTTGGCCATTCCTTCTTCCTCCAGAGGTTCTGTTGAAGACATGTCGTTATTTTGAACTTGGATCACAACAGGATGTGGTTTAATGCTTTGGCTCTGCGACTGGCTGACCCAACACAGACAATGGGATATGTCTAGTGGCCTGAAGGTATGAAACAATACGGCTGGGGACTTCCCAAGCTGTCAGCACCAGCATCCCCTGACATGCATGAAGATGTGTCTTCCTACAGTGTCCTACAGTGCCCAGTATCAGTGACAATGTGCCTCTTGGGGACAGCAAAGCTCTGGGTTGTGCTGGCAGACAGTGCTGCCATTCAGAGAGGCTTTGGTGGCCCACAGAAACAGGGAAGCACAAACCCCTGATGTTCAGCCAAAGCTGTTAACAGATCTTGCCCCTGGGGAGGTTAAACCCATGCCACAGGGCTATACAGCTGGAGGGCAACAAGCTGCACCACATGCAGCAGGCAACTGGTGCAACCTGGTCTGAGTTAATGAAGGATGGCTACAGCTCAAGGAGCACTTGTGGAAGTGCCCCTGGAGAGAAGGGCCCACTCTAGGGCTCCACAGTGCAGGAAAGGCCCTTGCTAATGCAGCAAGTATGGGAGGGAGGGAGGAAGAAAGGGGCATTAAGCTTATCAGGGCCTGCAGCACAGCATATGCGTGTGATGAGAGGCTGAGGGCTAGGCTGGGTTAGCCTTCAGACGAGAAGAGGAGATGTCTGAGTGCTATCTCCAACTGCTGGAAGGGAGGACATGGAGAAGGTGCAGTCAGGCTCTGCCTGGGGGTACATCATGGCAAGGCAAAGGGCAACAGACACAAGCTGTAAAGTGGAAAAGATCTGTTAGACAAAAGAAAATGTTTTTTCATAATGAAGATGGTTCCACACTGGAGCAGGTCTCCAAAAGTGTGTTAGGATCCCTATCCTTGAAGGTGCCCAAACTGAGCAGGCAAGTCCTGGCAGAGCCTAGTCTGATAGGACCTCAACCAGAAGCCCTAAGGATCTTCCAGCAGAAATCCTGGTGCTCCCCAGGTCAAGAAATGACACTAATAACCAAGAATCCAGCCAGACACCACTAGCAGAGCACCTAACACTCAGAGATTCTTTGTTAATTACTGGCCATCCCATAATTAATTAGGCTTCTGATCAACACCAGCGAAAAGGCCCACCCCTCACACCTTGCTCCCTGCCCTTCAGCCTTCCCAGATGCCTAGGTGGGCAAAGCAGGGGAGGGCCAAGGCTGTCATAGGGAGGCAGAGGAAAGGAGACTTCCAGCTGCAAAATACACTTGTGTGGGGGGAAATGGAGGGCTGACAGTAGGAAGAGGGGCTGAGTCCAAAGGAGCTCCATGTCAGGGGGAGAGTCTCCCATTTCTGCCCAGCTGCATCATCACTTCTCTGCCACAGAGATGGGAATGCTCTCAGGCCCCATTCTTTCCTTTGCAGACTGGTGTGGGGGAAGCCTTCTTCCCAGAATCCCAAACTGCTCAGAGGTGAAAGGTTTCTGAGCAGCTTCTGGAAGCAGAGAAGCAGTGCACCTTGCACTTGCTGGAGCTCCATAAGTCACTCTTCAATCCAGACCAGTTGTCTAGAAGAAAACAAGGTTATCAAAGAAAGCTATTCTTGATCACAAAAATGAGGAAAACAAGCTGGGAAAGGAGAGTGCAGGCAGAAAAGCCTACATCTGACACATTCCCAGACTCAGGTTCTTTCTCATGGGTTTCTCTGAGTCAATAGGGCTGCGGAGCCTGCAGCACTACCCCAGTCCCACAGTGGGATCAACACTGAGTGTCTGCAGCTGCCAAGATGCTCAGGAAGCTTCAGACCAGCCCAAGTCTCAGCCTCTGGAGAGCTGAGGCCCCTTCACAGGCGTGCTGACACAGCATCCTCAGGACTCAGTTGCCTTTACTCACTGTGTGCTCCCACAGCATCCCAAACCACTCTGCCTAAGTGGCTGTGCCTGAGCAATTACACGCTCTGCTGTAACAGGGGATCTTTTCCCACATGCCTTCGAGGGGTATATCAAATTCACCCAAACTGCTGGTGCTGCCAGATACACCTGGTTTGAAGAGAGGAAGCATCAACTCCAGGTAAGCCATGCGGGCACTGGGTCATCCCTGGATGTGTTTGAGAACCATCTGGATGTGGTGCTCAGGGACATGATTTAGTGGAGGGCTGTTAGAGTTAAGGTAGTATGGTTAGGTTGTGGTTGGACTTGATCTTCATATACTTTCTCTTCAAGTCTATAAAGCTTCATATGCTTTATAGACTTGAAGAGAAAATTAGTTCTTTGTTTTGTAGTGGCTGGCTATAGGATCCCGCTGGACCCACTTCACCTCTGCATTCAGACCAATTAATCATGTTGATGAACCTTCCAGAAAGGTGTCCAGTCTTGGTTAGAACATGATGAGAGGCAGAAATCAGAGCTGGCATCCTGGAGGTCCCATGCCATGCCAGGGGATGTGCAAGGAGCTTCCCTGGGAGCAGAAGGAAGGGCACAGCAGCTCAGCAAAGCCTGTGGTGTCGCAGGCCACAGGAGCAGCGCTGGCCTTGGGGAGGGGGTATGGTAAGGAGTGTCCCAGGGCGCACAGGCAGTCAGAGTGCTGGAGAGGGGTGAGGGGTGTGCAAAGGGCACTGTGGAGAGTGGTGGATGTAGAGGAGAGGTGCGGGGGGGGCGGGGGGAGGGCTTGGTTTGGGGGGGCTGCCCTGGGGGTGCTCCCAGAGCTGCCCTGAGTCCCCCAGCCAGCGCTGCCCTTTCCTCCTCCAGATCAGATCCAAAACTCAGTTGTGGCTGAGCTTGGCCTCTACCCATCTGTGACAAGGACAGTGCGGGGCAGAAGCAAGAGCTTGGCCCTTTCATAGCACATTGAAACTACTGGGCTTGTCAGGGCAAACAGCAGGCTACAGAAGTTAGTTAGCCCAGGACATCTGACTCTATGGAGCAGAGCTCTGCCAAGGGTCCCGCAATGGAGAACAGAAACCAGTAGTCTGGGGCTGCTGCCACAGATGCCGTATCCTGTGATCTAGTTGCATCCCTGCCCGCTCGCTCCCAGCACAGCCTGGAAAGCAACAGAGCCAGACCTGCCAGGACCTGCAGACGCTCTAACAGGGCTCCCACAGTGAGCCCATCAGCTGGGGCTGAGCCCAGCCACGCGGCAGGAGCACACATCCCTCCTCCAAGTGTAAGGACTGAAAACACAGCAAATGCCAGCCAGCAGGATCACAGCAGTGTGGCTGTCAAGTGCTGCTCGTCTCGCTGGTGCCAAGGCCTCGGGTCTGTGCCCAGCACCCAGGGAGGCAGATTGTGTGCCTGGGTTCTGCAAAGCTTTGTGCCTTGGCATCCTCTGCCAGTGAGAAAATCCTTGCACGGCAGGAACAGGGCAAGGCCCTAAGCACAAGCATGAGGTGGTGCTTGACAGGACCTCCATGCAGCTGAAGCTGAAGACAGGCAAGCAGAGCTCACAGCCATGTACCACAGCTCCCAGCAGGCATGGATGTGCCCTCGGCCCAGGTGTTACTCCAGCAGAAACACAGGACAAGGCTTGCATGTGACAAGCTCACAGGTGGCACAAACCTGGAAGGAGAGGTGGATACACCAAAGGGTGACACTGCCATCCGGATGGATCTTGACAGCTATGAGAAATGGGTGACAGCAGCCTCATGGAGCTCAACAAGGTACAGTACTGAGTAGTGTCCCAGGGGAGGAACAGCCCCAGCACCAGGTCATGCTAGAGTCACCCAGCTGGAAGCAGCCCAGCAGAGAAGGCCCTGTGGGTGCTGGTGGGCACAGGCTGACCATGAGCCAGACACGTGCCCACGCCACAAAGAAAGCTAACAGTTTGCTGGGCTGCACTGAGCAAAATAATGCCAGCAGGTGGGGGAGGAGATCCCTCCCCTCTATTCTGTACTGGTGAGGCCATACTTAGTGTACTGTGCCTGGTCCTGGGCTACCCAGTACAAGAGACCTGGAGCCACTGGAGAGACACAAAAACAAGGAAGGTCTTGGAGCACCTGTGCTAATGAGGAAAGCTGAGAGAGCTGGGACTGCTTAGCCTGGAGAACAGGAGGCTCAGGGGCATCTCATCAATGTCTACAATTGCCCAAGGGGAGGGGGAGGATATAGACGGAGGCAGGCAGAGCTCCGCAGCACCCGGTGCCAGGTCAAGAGGCAATGGGCACCAACCAGAATACAAGAGGGTTCCCTCCAAACATCAGAAAGCGCTTCAGTGCCGTGCGGGTGGCAGAGCAGTGGCACAGCTGCCCAGAGGGGCTGAAGGGTCTCCTCGGAGATCTTCAGAAGCTGCCTGGGCAAGGCCCCGGGCACCCTGCGCTGGGCGTCCTGCTGGGGCAGGGGTAGGACAGACGGACCCAGAGGCGCCTTCCAAGCCAGCCGCGCCGTGGCTCCGTGACGCCCTGCACGGCATTTCCTTGCTCCCCTTTTCCACGGTTCTTCCCTCAGCTCCGCTCCCGGAGCTCCGCAGCAGCATCTCCGCCCCACGCCGCTCTCTCGCGGGGCGAGGACCGCATTTCTGGTTACGAGATGTGACGTTATCTGCCCGCCGGCGCACGCAGACACGACTGCACGCAAAACGGCGGCGGCGCAAAGGCAAACCGCGCTCAGGTGCAGCGGGTCCGGCCCCGCTGCGAGCACCGCCCCGCTAGGGGGCGGCCGCCTCCGCCCCGCCCCGCCGAGCCCGGCGCCGCCGCCCGCAGCCCCACGCCCGCCCGTGCCGCTGGAGGATGGTGGCGGCCGCCCGTCGCGGAGCGTTGCTGCTGCTGCTCGCCACCCTCGGGGCCTGCCGCCCGCGTGCCGCCCGCACCGGTGAGTGAGCGCCTCGGCCTCCGCCCCGCCCCGGGGACCCGCGGCTCACCCCCGGGACCCGGCGCCCCTCGAGGCCGGAAAGCGGCGGACCGCAGCACCGCCGGGCCCTCCCGCGTGCCGCCCCTCCGGGCTCGGGGTCGGGCCGTGCGGCGGGGAGGAGCTGCCCCGGGCCGGGGCTGGGGGGCTCCCGGGGGCTGGAGCAGAGGGAGCGGCTCCGCTTCGGTGAGAAGTTCCCCGGCTGTGGGGGTCCTGGGTGCGGCACGCGGCGATGGGCCGAGAGCGGCATGGGAGACGTCCCTCGGTGCGGTCCCCCCCGCGTTGCTGCCCGCTGTCCCGCAGCGCTCGTCCTTCCGCTTCGGGACGGGTCCGAGGGCGAGGGGTCCGGGGCGTCCCCCACCGCATCCCGGGGGGAGGTGTCGGGCAGCCCGGGAGCGGCACCACCCCCGAAGCGGTGCCGAGAGCGAACGCAGCGGGGCTCTGCGCTGCGCATCGGTGGCTGCGCTGGGAGAACAAATGGAGCTGCTCTGCTGCCGGAGCGCCGGGGGATGCGTCAGCCCGGGCAGGGCACTGCCACCCCCCCGCTGCTGTGCGCTGTGCTCGCGGGGCACCCGTTGGGCGATGTGTTAGCTGGAGCTGCTCCTGCTTTCCTTTTCCTTTCTTCTTCCTTTCCCTGCAGCTCTGTGCATGGCCTGCTTTCTCTTTTCTTCAGGGGATTTCGCTTTGTTTTGAAGGCCTGGTTGCAAGCACGCAGCTCCACAGGGCTCGGTGTGTGCCCAAGGCTGTGTGCAGGACTGTGATCCCGTGTCCAGTTGCTGGGTGCTGCTGCAGAGGTGGTGTCCCTGCATGGCTCTTGGCAGTGCTTTCAGCCCCACTGGCTGCTCAGAGCCGGGGCTGCCCTCTGCTCCCAGCATTGTTTGCAGGCGGGCATTGTTCACCCGGCCTGCCCGGCACTGTGCTGGCTGCAGACAGGTTTGGCCATCTCCCCAAGGGGCTGCGGACAGGCTTCTGCATGGTCATACGCAGTAAGGGCACAGCCCCGTGTCACCCCGCAGGGGCACAGCAGCCAGCAGAGCCACCCAGGGACTGTGACGCACACTGCAGATGTGCTGGGCAGCCACCAGCCCTCCAGCCTAGCCTCCACTGGCTCTGAATTTAAAGCCGCCTCTGAGCTGGGGTGGTTCACCTGGGACTGTGGGCTCAGGGCAGCTCTTCTCCCTGAGGAACCGTTCCTGCACTGGGCTGGGGGGTCCTCAGGCTGCCCTGGGCTGCAGGACCTGGGTTTCTCCACGGCTGCATGGCGGCTTTGCAGCACAGCTCAGGCAGAGGCTCTGCTGCTGTTGGCTTTCCCCCAGGCAGAGGCTGGCAACATGCTGCAGCTTGGAAGTGCAGACAGCAGCAGCATCCTGCGGCTGGGAGCTTGGCTTTGCAGAGCATGCAGTGACCCACGGGCTCTATCTCCAGGAACCTTTTGGGGCTGCCCTGCCCTGTCCCTCTGCCCAGCTGCTGTCCAGTGGGGCACTGCTGCACAGCCAGGAAAGGAAGCACTGGTTCTCCTTTCCAGGAGGCTCAGCAATCCCCTGGGACACAAACGGCATGTGGCACGGGGATGTCTTCGCCTTGTTCTGGGATGGAGGAGGGTGACAACTAGTGCTGGAAGTGGTGCAGCCAGTGCTGGAGGTTTGGTGCTCTCCACGTGTCTGCCCAATGTGCATGGCTCCCAGCAGCACTCATGCTGCCTCTTCTGGTTTCCTGGTTGGATTTCCCAGAGCATCAGTAAGAGTCAGGACTTCTCACCACTTCTTGAGAAATTTGGTCACCAAATTTGATCTGTTATTATAATCAAAAAGATTTCCCAAATGGTATGGCAGCAGATAGTGGCCTCAGAGCCCCACATCATGCAAGTCGTGGCATTGCTCTGTCAGTCTGCGGTGAGCAGAGGCTTCCAAGCTTCTCTGCTTTTTCTTGAGATGTAGAGCATCCTCTGAGTCATCGTGGTCACGATGGTCAATATCCCTCTCCATGCCTGTGTGACAGATGGATGTCATCAAAATCCATGCTGCAGACGGGTCTGCTGACCATCCCTGCTGGCCAGGGCCACTGTGCTGGGTGATGCCTCCCGGGGCTGCAGCTGCCACTTCCCCAGAGGGTGCCCCCACAGCTGCTCTGCCACAGGAGGTTCTGGTGCTGCTGTGGCCCCTGCAGAGCTGGCCCCCCCCAGCACACCCAGATGAGTTTGAGACATTTGCCTGAAACAGTCCTTCTGGGCCACTGGAGTATTAAGGGACGTAATCGGCTTAATACCAGTTCCATGGCTGGGGATGGGGGTGTCACAGGGTGGGGGCTAATGGGGACAGATGGGTCACAGGGTTGGGGCTGATGGTGATGGGAGGGGTGGCCCTTCCCGTGGGTACAGGGGTAGCCATCGCTCCTGTCCTGTGCATTAACCCCAGCCTGGACCATGCATGTGGTGCTGTGTCCCCACTCTGGGCCTGGGCTCTGGTCCCTGCAGCACAGGGCTGCCGTGGGCTCCCACCTGATGGTGTACCTGCCGGGTGTTTTAGTGGGGCTCTGCTCCCCACCTGCCCAGCTCCAGGGCAGCATCTCCTCTCCCAGCCTGTGCTCTGCTTGTTTTATCTACAGCAGCTGTTGCGAGGGTAATAAGAGCACTGAATGAAGGCAGCAGGCCTATAATTAGCCGTTTCATGAACTAAGGATAATTGCAAGGGGAAGAAAGTGGCCGTTAAGTGCCTGAAGCTGGGCAGAAGCCCCTGGGAGGGTGGGGTGGCATTGCCTGTGCTGCAGCAGGTTGGGGCTTGGGCAACTCCAGATTGAAGCATTTTGTTCCCCCCACTCTGAGCGCTTCACGTGGGCTGCCGGAGCTCACTGCACCAAGTCCTGTTTCCATATGGGCATTTTCCATTTCCTCCCATTGTGTGTTTTGAATTCAAGGAAGAGAACGCAGGCAGAGCAGGCAGCCTTCAACCCATCCTCCCGCCGGCGGAGCACGGCAATCACAGCTGCTCTGTCTTGTGCCCAGCTCTGTGCTGCCCCGGGCAGCCCTTTCTGGGCTCTCCCTCTGCGGACAGAGCCTGGCGTTGCTCCTGCACTTGGTTTTTCTTTCGGGGAAGGAGGCAGAGGTGGCACAGTGTGGGGACAGAGTCCAGCTCCGTGTGGGGTGACAGTCCCGCTGCTGGGGATGCTGTGGCGCTGTGTGGCTGCAGGGGATTATCTCGGAGCTGCCTGCTAAGCTGGCAGAGAGAGACCCCGATAATCTGCCGGTAATGTGACCCGGTGCTGGGCTGCAGCGCGCTGCTGGCAGTGCTAATTCTTGGCTTCCTGGCTGGAAACGAGAAGCTTTGCCCGAGCCAGCTGCCTCTCACGGGGATAAAAACCCAAAAGAAATTTCTGGGCAGTTGCTCAGCTGTTCCACCTGCAGCCCTTCCCCAAGGGCCCCAGACGTGGCTGTGCTGTGGGAAGGCACTGTGCACCCAGTGAGACCTGCGGGGGCCCTTGCAAGGTGTATTGTGCCCTCTGTGCCCGGAGCTGCGGGCACTCCCCATGTCCCTGGACATGCTGTGCCTGGGGCTGGGGGCAGCCTTGGGGCTGGGGGCAGCACATGGTCGGGCAGCGTGGGCAGGACGAGCGGAACCCCCACAGCCCACGCTGCTGCTGCTGCTGCTGCCACCTCTGAGCAGCCAGAGGGCGTTTTGTCAGTGAAATCGTGCCTGATCCATCTCCACTAAAGGCTTCCAAATGTCTCCTGGGGGTGTGGGCTGCCAGCAAGGTGTGGGAGAGCTGTGGCTGTGGGAGCATCTGGCCCCGGCAGGCGCATTACTGCTGCTCCAGGGGCATGGGTCTCTGCTGTGAGCTGTCCCTGCCTGCTGCAGCCAGAAGGACGGTTGGTGTGTTAGGCTGCAAGGACAGCAAGGTGCTTTGTGGCACCACTGACATGCCTGCAGTCCCTGTGGGAGCACTTCATCTCTCCCCCAGCTCAGTCCACATCACATAGTGCCCTGTCAGCCTGCCCAGGGAGAGGCCTACGCGCTGCTTGATTTGCACCAAGGAAATTGCGTGCAGCATCTGTTTCTCCTCCTCTTTCTTTTTTTTTTTTTTTTTCTTTTTTTTTTAATTTCTTCCTGATTATCTGAAGCTAATGACTCGTGGCTGGAGGCCGGCCCTGCTGCTACAGAGCTGACACCAAAACCTCCCTTTGGAGCTGACTAAGAGCTGGTCCCAAGAGGAGCACGGTGTGACCACGGTGGCCACCGACCCACCTGCAGGTCCCTGTCCCTGTTCCCTGCTGCCCCCAGCTCCTTTGTGGCTCTGAGCATGCCAGCAGCTTTGTGTGCTCTTGCAGCACTCGGGAGCCATTTCCATCCGTCCCACTGCCATCTCCCATTCCCGCAGTGCCCATTAATCCTGCTCCTGTTTCCTTAATGTGCCCAGCAAATTGCCAAGGCGGTGTGTGGTAATTTTTCTGCCCAGTAAGGGGTTCTAGGAGCAATTAAATGAAATCCTGCTCCTATGGCTTGCACAGGGCAGGGCCTTTCGGGGAGGGATTTCTTCTGCTGCGAGGCCCATGTGTGTACTTCACGGCAGTGAGGCAGGTGGTGATGACCTCATCCCCTGTATGTGTCCCCTGCCTGTGCCACCCTGGGGGCGCAGTCCCAGCTCTGCCCCTTGTCACTGAACCTGGCACAGATCCTGCCCATGGCTGTGGCACAAGGTGCGTTGGGGACACCTGCAATCCTGCGCCTGCCTGGCTGGCGAGCACAGCACGCAAACAAGATGAACGCTGCGAGGCACGCACTGGGGAAGGTGCTGGTGTTGCTCAACCGAACCTGCCAAACCAGGAGGTGGGCGAAGCTGCAGGGTGATTTATTTGCAGCCTTCAGCGTGGCACGGCGGGACAGGAACGCTGATGCAGGCTGCGTGGGAGGCTGGTGGCTGGGGGGCAGCAGCGTGGGGTGCAGGCTGCGTAGCCATGGGGGTGTGCTCAGTTCCCAGGAGCAGCAGTGCAATGTGGCTGGAGCAGGTTTTGCTGCCTGTTTCTGAGTGCAAGAGCGAGGGGCAGGGGTCAACATGTCAGCTTTTTGTGCCTGTCCCAAAATCCAGTCACTGGGGAAAGCGCTTGTGGAGCACTGGGGGCAGGAGGGGTCTCCATGCTGCATTTCAGTGGCAGGAGCACAGCAGTGATGTGAACAGTGTGTCACTGCCAAGGGGCTGTGAGCTGAGGTCAAGCTCACTTGTCAGAGGCACATGGCCATGCAAGGGAACACAACCACTGCTGCCCCGCACCTGGAGCAAGGCTGGGAGGAAAGCCCTGGCTGCTGCCAGCTCACAGGGAAGGCTGGGGGGCAGGCAGGCAGTGAGCGGCTCCCACATCACCAGGCTGGAGGACGAGCAGCCTTGGAGCACCGCTGCGGGCTCCCACCAGCTGTGCCGGTGCAATGCGCTCTGCCATGGCCTGTGCTGCTGAGTGCTGTTGGGCTGTGACCACAGCGGTGCTGGAGGTTCTCCAGCAGCCTCTTGGGTGCACTGCTGCATTTGTGGGTGCACTGCTGAGTACCCCACTGGGTGCACTGCTGCCCTGCTGAGTGCCCTGCTGGGTGCATTGCTGCACTGCTAGGAGCACTGCTAAGCTCCTGAGTGCCCCGCTGGGTGCCTGTGTGCTTGTACCACTGGTGTTGGCAGCAGGGCTGGGGCCCTGTTAGCCCGGAGGCTGGGTGTTACCTGTGTGCAGTGCTCATATCAACTTCCTGTACTGATTAATTTCCCTCTTATGTTAACTTTCACCTTTTCACCTGCTGCATTTATGCGCTAGGGGAGTTTCCTGTGTTCCATTACTACCCGGATGTCCTCCTGGATTTTATTTCATTTTCACCTGTATGTTTTGGCACATATGTCAAAAAAAAAACCCAAAACCCTTTCCCTGGGGCTATGAATGCCAGCAGCTCCACATGCCACCGCAGTGCCCCAGCAGACGTGTGGCCCTGGTGCCTGCTGTCCCTACACGGGTCCATGGGGATGGGGAGTGCTGTGGGGAGTTCTCTGACCCAGGTCACCCATTTTGGGGTGTGTGTGTGTGCATGTGTGTGTGTGTACATTGCAGCTCGCTGAGCAGCTCCTGTGCTCGGGGCTGGATCCACTCCCGCATGCCCTTGGCTCGGGCTCACCCTGCTGTTTGTTTTTCCACGCTGACTGCAAGGTGTTTAGCTCTCTCGGCCCTCCTGTTGGGGCCTGGCCTTGGGGCACTGAGCTGGGAGGTCCGCACCAGAACCTGTTGCCAGGCTTCCTTGTCTTGCTCTGCCACTCACTGCCTACCTGCGGGAGGTTTGGTGGAGCATCCTGCTCCCAGCTGGGTGCTGGGCCCCATGGCCTGGCTGCTGGGGCACAAGGCAGGGCTTTGGAGGACTCTAAAGGACCCAGAGCCAGCATGGCAAAGCGGGGAGCCTCAGCAGTGCACCCCATGGTGATATCTGCTCGCTAAACACCGATTGATTAAACATCGGGAGCTTAATTAGATCAGTGCCCGTCTGTCTCGCTCCTAATCCCAACCCATGACAGCTGCACAAGCACAGCTCGTTCCTCAAACAGAGATAACGACCTATTATATATTGCAGGCTGCTTTATATAACTGGTTGCTGGGCGCTGGCTGAGCACGCCAGGGCTGTGTGTCCGTTGTTGCCTCCCATGGGGCCCTGCGGCTGCCATAGAACCTTCTTTGCTCCGAAGCTAATGTTTGAGGTTTGGTGTAGTTTAAATGAAATCAGCATGGCCTTGAGTGAGAGACCAGGGTGTGTGAGCGGCAAGCAGAGGAAGTCCAGGTCATGTTCTTAACCCCCCAGTTATTTTCCCATTGTGCATTAATTCGCCTTTCAAGCGCTCTGAACAGCTGAGCCCCGCACTGGCTCCAAACAGATGGCCTTGGGCTGGGCTCTGACGTCCCAACACCTTGACACTCCGACACCCTGACATCCCAACACCCTGAGAAGTCAACACCCTGACACCTGAGTCTCGGTCCCACGAGTTTCCCTTTCATGTTCTCGGAGGGACAAGAACTGAAGTTGTTGCTGATGGTGGCAGGCAGCAGTGCTGAAGCTCAGGAGTGGGCTTTTGCTTTTTTACTATTTTAGATGACAGCTCCCGCATGAGCATTGGCTGCATGTTGGTTTGGTTTTGGGTGCAGCCACTCGGTGATGTGTGGATGCTGTGGGCAGGGGCTGAGCCCTCTGCATGGGGTGGGGATATGCAGGAGGCAGCAAGGGGAGGTGGGGCCTGGGGCTCAGGTTTCCAGGCAGTGCCCAGCCCCTCTGCCTGACACCTCTCCTCCTGTCTGCAGCAGAGCCGTGTCCGCGGCGCCTGGACTGCGCCCTGCAGCGACGGAAGTTCTGCCCGCTGGGATCGAGCACCTGCGGGCCCTGCCTGCCCAACTTCCTGGAGGACAGCCATGGACACTGCCTGCAGGAGAAGCGCTCGCCCAGTGGTATGTGCACCTCCTGTACTTCAGCCCCGCACCCCATGGGAGGGGAGTCCCCTGTCCCTGCCTGTGGCCCCAAGCTGGGAACACAGCGGCATCAGCTCTGGCACAGCCCCTCTCCCTCCCTCATACCCATCCCAGGGAACAAGGAGCCTGTGCTGGGTGTGCCTGGGGGGCTGGTCCTTCCTGCTGAATGGGCACCTCTAAATGGGAGGAGAGAACCATGAAGCAAAGCGGTCCGGTGCTGTCAGTCAGAGGGGACGGGCACTGGAAAGGGGGTGACGGATGGGTGCTGGGGTAGAGTCTGTGCATGGTATTCAGCAGCAAGCAGGGGTGGGTGTCCTGCTTGTGGGCTCTGCTGGAGGGGTTGGGTTTATTCTGTGAAGTCTTGGGAGCAAATTTTCCTCTTGGAAGTGCTGCACATGTGCCTGCATCTCCATAGCAACCCAGCTCTGCGTCAGTGTGGCAGGGAGATGTGGGGCCGCAAGCAGCATTCTCTGCTGGGGGTGCCCCCACTGCTGCCCCTCCCATCCCCACAGCCACCATCATCCCAGATGCAGCTTCAGGCAGCATGCTGGTTGCTGGCTCCCCTTCAGCCCGTCTATGTAGGAGAAAACAGAGATTCCTGAATCCTCTATTTTATCATGCTGGAGTCCAGCAGCATCCTGAGGCTGCCCAGTGCCCTTCGCAGGGTGGCACTGACTCCTCTCCGGATGCTTTTGCATCCTATGTGCTGTGTTTTGCTCAGGCAGTGCCTGGCTCCTGGCTGCCTCAGTGCATCTGCAGGGGTCTGCAGGAGTGCAGTGGAGCTGCGATAGCTGCATCATGGTGGGGGGAGGTGGGAAAGATGCAGTGCGAGCTTGGAAACAGTGGATGCCGTGTCCTCAAGGATGCCTAACCCTTTAAAGGGGCTGCCCACACAGCCGTGCTGCCCACACAGCCCCTTTAAAGGGTCAGGCATCCTTCAGATGCTTGCGACTGCCAGTGACGCCGATCCTGGGATCCCAGCTGCACACTGCGGTGCTGCTTCTGCAATTGGCTCCTGGCAGCAGCGTGGGCAGGAGCCAGGGCTCCTCTCCCTGGTGTGGGCAGCAGAGCTGTGTGCTGCTGGCTCAGCTCTGCAGGGTGAGAAGTGCCGCTTTGGGTCTGGAGCAGATGATGCACGTGAGCCACATGTTTCTCCCATTGGTGACGGCATGCATGGGGGTCTCGGCGCAGCACCAGCACAGAGGTGAGATGGGCTGTGTGGGACCCTGCCCACCTGCTGCGAGCTCACCTCAGGCTTGTGGCGGGGTCTGAGCCCCCCATGCTGTGGGAAGAGCAGGGCTGAAGTGGTGGTGGGTTTGTGCTCAGCATCACTGCTGCTGCTGCTCAGTCCCTGTGGCACAGAGCCCACAGGATGGCTGGGGCTGGTGGAGATAGGGCTGATCCTGCCAAGCCTGCGGGAGAAGGAAGGGGGTTCCTGGGTCGGCCCACTCCCCTTTGCTGCACTTCCCAGCTCTCAGGAGGGATCTGCAGTCTCGAGGCAGGATGGTGTGGGTAAGGGGATTTGTAGCAAGGCTACACCTGCATGCAGCATTTGGGCATTCCTGCTGTCAGTGCAACCTGGGACCGCAGCCTGTATGTGTCCCTCCTCCTGCCTTCTTCAGGACCCCCTAGTGGGACACCATGTGCCGCGGGGTTGAGCCTAGGAGACTGTGGGCAGGGAGTGCTGCGGCTGGGATCTGGTACCTGCCATCAGAGGGCACCCAACCTGCTGTCCCACTGCCCCCCGCATGCCATCCGCCCCTTGTGCCCCCATACTGCCCTTCACCCTCACACATGTTGGTGCAGGGCTGCACTCCGTGTGCCAGTGTTTCACCACTCCTTCCTCGATACCCCTGCCCTGCACTGCAGGCAGGCAGACGTGGTGGTCGCTGGGGAAGTTATTTCTCTGCTGCTGTTAAAATTAAATGCTTTTAAAAATGTAATGGCCGAGAATGAAAAGGTGCATGCTCATTTCAAACTGAGTGAAATTGAGGTGCAGGGATTTTTAGCAGCTGAAAGAGAACGTGGAAATATGAACTGGATAATGCAGGTGAGTCACTTGCCTGGGTTCTGCTGAAAGTGAGCACATGGCTGTAATGTTCTAATGCTGCTTTAAAGGATGGGAGAGCTCTGAGCTCTGTGTCCCGCAGCACCCTGTGAGCAGCCCTTTCTGTCTGCTCAGTGTTTGGGTGGGATTTTGCATTTTTTAGATTTTTTTAGGCACATCACATTAATGTGTGCCTAACAGCACACAGCACGGTTGTGACATGGGCTCTGCACCTCAATACCATAGGCACAGACACAGCCCAGTTCTCCCAGGGATTCAGGGTGGGGTTGGGGTTAAGTTTAGTGTTGGGCTTAGGGTTAGGGTTACAGCTATGGCTCTTCATGCTCATTTTGGAGCCTTGTGTGCACACACTTCAAACCAGGGGCTGAGATTCTCAGCCAAGCCTGTGATCCCAGAAGACAGCAGTCAAGGATGCACCAGGAGCAACTCCGGGAACCAGGAGGGCTGTGTCTCCCTCTGCTGAACTAAGGTGGAATGGGTCACACAGGTGCTGTGCTGTGACCTCGCTGTCCTGCTGCACTCCAGCCCAGCCCTGGGTTCCTGGTCCAGCCCACGGTGTCCCCATTTCAGGCTGATGCTTGGCTTAGGCAGACAGGCAGCTGCTGTGAGTCACAAGGACAGGCGAGGGCGGCCGAGGGGCTCTGTGCCCAGCTGGGAGGGATCGGTGTTTATTTCCAAACACTCCAAGAGATGACAAATTCCAAAGGAGCTGTAATTGTTATAACCTTGAATTTTCTGGAACCGAGCTGCCTGCACCACCTTGCCTTTGTATGTCTTGATTTACCCTCCAGGGCTTCCCACTGGGGACAGCCTTAATGCAGCAATTGAGAGGGAGCACAGAGGTCTTCTGGCTTTGAAGTTGAGTTTAATCCTGTTAAAAGCCGCATATGTGAGCAGTGGGCACTGCGAGCAAGGCTCAGCGCCGCACTGCGCTGCCGCCCCACAGGAGGGCACCCCTGGGCTGTGCCCACGCCGTGGGGCTGCAGGCTGAGATCTACAGCACTGCGTGAGTCCCTTCCCTGGGGGATGCTCACTCTGGCCCCGGGCTGGGTTCTCCCCTGGCAGCTGGCCCATGCGCCCACCTCACGCCCATGTCTCTCTTGGTGCAGGGAGGACGTCTGTTCCCAACTTAGAGGAAGAAATCGATTTTCTGGCAGACGTGCTGGCCAGGAAAGATGCTACCCGCCCCCATGCCCTGCGAGATGGCAAGCTCAGGAGTAAGTGCTGCTTGTGCTCATTGAAGTCCCGCTCAGGCATCTCATGGGGAGCTAATGGGGCAGGGAACTGCATCACGGCTTCTGTCAGCTCCTGAATGGGACGGGGCAGCAGTGGCAGTCTGGGGCTGCTCAGGGCCATGCAGCCCTGCCCTAGTGCTGAGGTGTCCCCTGCTCACTCAGTTCCTGATCCCAGGTGGTTTGAGCCACACCAGCCCCCACTGTATGGCCACGCATCGGGCATGCTGCTCTGCTCATACCTGGCTTTGTCCTGCAGCCACCCCAGCCCCCACCGGGAAACAGCGAGCACCCAGCAGGCTGAGGCAGGAGCTTCTGCAAAGGGGCCCGGCCGGCAGCAAGGCAGCTGCCACCCTCCCCACCTCTACCACCGCCACTGCACCGAAGTACCCTGTGGAGGCAGCCCCTGTCCCTTCGAATGATGATGTAGTGCTCGGTAAGGCCTATGACACAGGCGGTGACCGGGCTGGCTCTGCAGTGCTGGGGGTGCTGCTGTGCCCTGGGGCTCACCTCATTTCCCTCCGCAGGGCTGATTGTGGTGTGCACACTGGCTGGGATCTCCGCTCTGATTGTGGCCGCAGTCTGCTGGTGCAGGTGAGCTGGGCCTGCTGGTAACAGTAAATCCCTCGGTGTCCCTCGGCATCCCCAGGCCCAGGGAGCTCTTCTCATGCCCTCCCCCAGGGCTTGGGGAGGGCTTGGAGGAAAGGCAAGAGCTGTCGTTGATGGTCCCAATGCAGACACAGTAGTGTCCATGTCCCCTGAAGTTGGGGCTGCAGGACAGTGGTGGGACACCCCAGTGCCAGGCTCCTGGGAGCGGTCACACCCGCTGTGGCATCACTGCAGCACTGGGTGCCAACACCACACAACGGTGGCTCATCTCCAGCTCCCTGTGTGCCATGGCCTGTGGGATGGAGGTAGCTGTGACTTTTCCTGTGCCATGGCACAGAACAGGGATCAGGGTGGAAAGGGCTTCTGCCAGCGCTGTTCTTTCCTCCTGTCAGGCTGCAGAAGGAGGTCAGGCTGGCACAGAAAGCGGACTACTCGGCGCAGAGAGTGGCCAGCCCTCTGCCCTACGACAAGATCTCGGTAAGGAGCTGTTGCGGTGGGCTGGGAAACCAGCCCCCCCACCTCCACGGGGCCCTGCTGGCTGGGCACTCTGCTCTATGCAGCGCTGCCCTCACACTGCTGCTGCTCTCTCTGCAGCCTGGGGACAAGACGCTGGCTCAGAGTGCCCAGATGTACCACTACCAGCACCAAAAGCAGCAGATGCTCTCCATGGAGAAGTAAGCAGCCTCGCCGCTGCCAGAGCTGAATGTCCCAAAAGCCCCTGAGGACAGCTCGCCGTCCTTCCGGAACCCCCCCCCCCCCCCAACCCCGGCTCTGTCCTCGGGCAGCACCGTCTGGGTGGCTGTCCCGTGAACTGGGATCCCGTTGACCTTCCCTCTCTCCAACCTCCCCACAGGCATAAAGAAGAGCCCAAGGTGCCGGACTCCGCCTCATCCGATGAGGAGAACGAGGACGGAGACTTCACGGTGTACGAGTGCCCCGGGCTGGCTCCGGTAAGGTGGCTGCGGGGAGGGCGGTTGGACGGGTCCCCGTGCCTACAGCTGGCGAGAAGCCTTCACCAAACCCCGAGGCGGCCGAGCCCCTCTTCCTTCTCGCTGTGCCTACAGCCCCGACGACTGCTGCGCTGTGTCCTGAGATGTGCCCCTCTATGGGGCCGGGACGTGAGCGCGGGGCGGGTGTCTCGTCCCGTCCCGGTGCCCGCGAGCACGGAGAGTTGCGGCTCCTCGCCTCCCGGGGCCGGAGGGGCCACTTCTGGCCCTGCAGCTCGAAGGGACCCCCGGGCAGGGCAGCTCCTGACAGCCCTGGGTACAAAGAGCACAAAGCGGTCTCAGAGGCGCCTTTCACATGGTAATGGTGCGGAGCCCGACCATCAGGGCTCAGATTAAGGGTCATCATTACGTCTTTACAGGCCCATTAAGGGGCAGTTGGCGCAGTCTGGGCGATGAACCCCACTGCTGCCGAAGCGGCTCCGGTCTTCCCGGACGGGCTCCTGTGCCCCCCTAGGGCTCCGGGCCCAGAGCTGTGCACGGGGGAGGGGGGGTGACCTGCTCCTCCGCAGGCCCTGACCGGCCGTTTCTCCCCTCCGTCTCGCTCTGCAGACTGGAGAAATGGAAGTGAGGAACCCGCTGTTCGACGACTCCTCCCTGCACCCCCCGAACCCCAAGGTGCACCCTTAACACTCCGCACTCTAGCTCTCTGCGGACCGCACGACCCGGGCAGGGCACGGACCCCCCCGCCGGACTGCTCGACGCCTGCCCAATAAACACCCACTAACAGCCGTGGGACGGGGGCTGCCCTGCTTCAAGCGTCCTTGTCCTCTTTGCCGCTGTGATCGCATCCCTGCCACCCGCCCACTGCTCCGGGGCACCTGAGGTCTGAGGGGGCCGGGGATTTCCGCTGTGCTGTGCTTTGCAGAGGGCGGGGGTTCGTGTCCCGGTGCTGCGTCCTCAGCGCGGCAGCGACCCACTGTGAGGTGGCCCTGAGCTTGCCCCATCCCAGGCCAGAGCTGAGCGCAGACCCGGTGCCGCTGAGCCCCCGGGTAGGAGACCCTGTGGGCGGAGGTCATCCTCGAGGCCCTGGCAGCTCGCCGGGATCTCACCCCAGGCCTCGGTGCAGTGAACGGTCAGAAGGGTTTAAGCGTTTCAGTTTTAAACCAATGGGGGAGGAAGGAGAGAGGAGTGCAGGAGCTGCAGGCCAGGGGCACTCACTGTTCTGCAGTGCTGCGCTGCACCCTGAGCCCCATGGTGCCCATGGGGTGAGCGTGGCTGAGCCCAGTGCCCAGCAGGAGCAGCCAGACTGCACCCCCCGCACACCATCTCCCCCAACCCCTGCCCTTCTCTGTGCCCATGGCGCTGCCTGGCAGACCCACACCTTTCACAGCCTCCCTGTGGAGCTGCCCCAAGCATCTGTCTGTGGCATGGGACAGCCTCCTCCCCTCCATCCCAGGCTCCTGCCCCCCACCTGCACCTTCTGCCCATGTCTGCGTCTAGTTGGAGCATGCAGGAGCCTGGGGGTTTGTGCCCTTGCCAGCTGCTGCCGACAGATCCCTGAGGCCAAAGTCTGCACTGTATTGGCCACAACCCCTCTGGCATAGGGCCTGGATTGAGTTTGGGGTTGCTTTTCACAGATGTGGTTTCATGTCCAGAGCCTGGCACAGGCATTGCAGCCACAGGTGCCCCTGCTGCATGCAGGAGGCCCATTGCAGGCGCAGCACAGCGGGGATGGCAGTGGTCATCACTGCACAGATCCTTTATCTTCACCGTGCTATTACACGTGGGTCACTGCCCCTCCCCCTGAGACCATTGTTATTGTATGGATTGTAGTTATTTTAAAAGGAGATTTTATTAAACGACCATGTTTGAGACCCATGCGAGTGTGTGCTGTGCCCCGCCGCAGCTTTTCTCTGTGGCGGTAGCAGACTCGTGCTGGGGGCCCTCGGGCCGGGGAAAGCTGGGGGTGTGAGGGCTCGGGAGGGCTGCTGCTGCTCCCCTATTCCAAAACATTTCCCAAGAGAGAGTGAGGGTGACCTGCCCTCCTGCTCCAGCGGCAGAGCTTTCAGGGAGCGCTTCTCCCAGACGCAGTGAGAGACAGTTTCATTTCTTGCTTCTCAGATGGGGGTGTTTGCCAAAACATCCCCTGTGTCGGGGCATGTTTCCCTGCAGAGGCGCTGGATGGGAGCCCCTGGCTGCTTCTGCTTGCACCCACCCGGCCCTAAATCACCCGGGGCGGTCCCTCCCAACCTGATAATCTCGCCCCCCGGGGCCGGGCCCTTCGCACCTCGGCAAGGCTGGCAGATAAGAGCTATCGGTTCGCCCTCCCGCCAGCCATTGTGTAGCCGTTGAAGCTCCTCTCTCGGCCCTTTGATCACGGCACCCCCCTCACGCTGATACCATCTTGTCTCCTCCGGGTTTCGGCGCTGCAGGGTCGGGTGCTATTGTGCAGCCCCGGAGGGTCCTTGGCTGACTCATCTCCAAAGCACCTGGGTACCATCGGGGGGGGGGGGCGGGGGGGTGCTTGGCTCACCCCTGCTCCCGGCTGCCCCACAGCTGGGGCATGTCTGGCATTGCCCACACCCTGACACCGTGCTGGGCTCCCCACGACACCGCCTGGTGTTCCTCTCTATGGGGTACTCTTCAGTCTCCAGCTGCAGCCCTGGGCAAGCAGCACTGCACCTCGTGTCACCGGGGCTGTACTATGCGCTGCCCAGGGGAAATGCAGCTCTCACACAATCACTGCTCCCAAAGTCCCCAGTTCTGTCTTTCATTTGCTCCCAGAGCCCAACGGCCTCTCAAAGCACACCCGGGTCTTTTGGCTTTCCCCATCCGTAAGGCAGCAGAGAAGGAAGAGCTGGCAGGTTCAGGTGTGGTGGTGGCATGGGTGATTCCCAAATCACACCCCAGGATCTGCACTGGGGAGGCCTTTCTAAGAAGGACAGTGCTCTGGGCACAGCCACCCTCCAGGATGCTCAGCTCAGCTCCTGCCAGCCCTCTTCAGCCCTTGCATCATCCTCAGCACCACAGCAGCTCTCAGAGCCCAGGGAGCAGGGGAACCCAGGCTCAGCAGAGGGGCATGGGAGCAAAGGACCGCAGCTCAGGAAGGCCCTGGCACACTCAGCCCCGGCTGCTCTGCTGGTAGAGCCAAGCAATCCATGGTGCCATGGAGGAGTGGCAGTTTTCCTCTTGGGAATGGGACTTTGGGGCTGAACCCAGTGCTCATGCCCCTCAGATGGGCCTGAGGTGCAGATGGGGACATGGGATCCAGTCAGGCCCCATTCCCAACATGTGCAGGTCTGCAGCACACCACACAGCTCTGCCTGGGCTGCACGAACTGAAACTGTGGCATCCAGCAGTGATGGCTATGCCACTGACTGGCAGTGAATAAAACATCACCTTTGAGCACACACTCCTAATACCCTTTTTCTCCAACGGAGCACAAGCCAAAACACTTGGCAAAGAGAAGAGACAGATGTTTGCACATTTCTGCCATCCTAGCTTGCTGCCTTCCTACTGACCTGGGGAGCATGCACAGTTCATTCCACTAAGATTTTCCAACAGGATCCCCCTGATCTTTGGTGGGTTACAGGGCTTGGGCTGCCAGCAGGGACTGCAGCTGGAGACCAACTACAGAGGGATGCCTAGAGCATCCTGCCTGCAGCATCCCTCCTGCCCCGGGCATGCAGCTCCTGAGATGTCCGCCCCAAAGGGAGAGATGTGAGCCCCAGCCACCGCTGCACAGTGACCCCCAGAATAGCCAGGCACCTCGTACAGCCCCAGAGATCGCCCCATTGAAATGTACAGGGGACGATGAGGAACCCCACTGACTCACTCCACATCCCCCAGCTAAAACCATCACCGCCACAATGGGCCCTGCTCCTACAAAGGGACAGTTCAAAGTCAACGTCTCCCTTCCCCTCTGCCTGTATATGAAAGGGAGCAGGAATGCGTTTGAGGCCCTGGCGGGCGGCCGGCCCGTCCTGCTTCCTGGGGGGATGGAGAGAAAGAGCAGGTTGGCAGGAGGAGGGGGCCCGGCCCAAGAACAATAAATCAAAGGGGAAAGGGGTTACTGCCCAGCCGAGGCATCTTCTGAAACCCCCGGGGCCGCAGCTGGAGCCCGGGAGGAGCCGGGCTGATGGCTGCGATTGGAGTCCCACGGCGACACTTCCGCCGCTGGGATGCAATTGCACTGGGCAGGCGGCGGGACAGCCTTTGGGGTGCTGCTGCTGTGGGGTGCGGTGCTGCACCTCTCTGCCTGATGCTGCCCCAGGCCTGGCTGACACCGGCACCTGTGTATGTACCTGGGGCTGTGGAGCAAAGGGCCCCCACCAAGCAGTTCCCATTCCAGGCAGCTTGCACAGGCGTGGGGTTCCGCTGGGACTGCCCACGTCCCCACCGGCTTTTCACATCCTTCCCGGGCCATCCTACTGGGTCTGCCCTCCCTCCTCAGAGCCATGGGGTCGGGGTGAAGGCCCACCGAGGGCAGCAGAACGACGGAGGAGGCCTCAACCCCCCTCGCCCCACCACTTTTCCCCTATACGACGGCCAAAACAGGGGGCAGTTCCACTCCCCTGCGCACCCCTCCCGTTCCACCGCGGCACACAACGGCGGCTGCGGGAGCAGCAGCAGTGCCGTCCTGACGAGCATCTCCTTGGCGTATCTCAGGTGTGAGGCTGCGGAGGCCAAACAGCGGCTCCCGGTAATCCGGGTTAATAAAGAGGAGAAGGCGCAGTCCAACGCCCGGGCACGCTTCTGGCTGCGGATCAGAGGGCCGACCCCGAGCAGCGCTGGGGAGGAGGGAATGACGGGGGAAACGCCGTGACCCGCTGCCTGACAGCTGCACTGTGACGGGGCAGCGCGATAGGAGAGCTCTTGAGAGCAAATCTCAAGCGCGCTCCACCGCAGGGCCGATCGGTGCGGTGGGAGGTCACTACAGCGGCACAGCCCGAGCACCGCAGCGAGGAGCGCAGCGCTGCGGGGCCGGACTGTACCCGGGGAGAGCCGTGCGGGACGCTGTGCGCCGTCCCGGGGCCGCGCCGATGGGCGGACGGACGAGAGCGCAAAGGCCGTGCAGACACAGACGGCACCACCGTTCCCAGGCGTCGGGGCCGCTCCCGCTGCGCCCGTGTCATCCCCGTGCAATGCCCCATCGCCGCCCCGGGCAGGAGATGCTGCGTGCAGAGCTCCGCTGGCGGGCAGGACGGTGCACCCCCCCCCCCCTCCCCAATCCTTTGCCCAACGGCCCCGGGGGCAGCGCGACGCGAACCCTGTCCCCCTACCCCCAGAGAAAGGGGATCAAGTTCACGCCCGACCCACCGGCGGGGCCGCGCCGCCGGGGCCAATGGGGCGGGGGCATATTTCCATACGGTCCGGCCCGGCCCGGCCCGGCCCCACGGCGCTCAGTGGCCCCGGCGGCGCGGCAGCATGGAGGTACCTCTCGGCGCCCCGCGCCCGGCTTGAGCGCGTCGGCCGGGACGAGCCGCAGCCCCGTCGGCGCCGCATGGAGCCCTAGGCCGCGGCCACCATGTTCAGCCCGGACGGGGGGCTGCCGGCCGCCCCATTCGGCCTTCTGCCCGACGGCGGCCCGCCCTTCCCGCGCGGAGGCTACGACGGCGCGGCCGCGCAGCAGCTCTTCTTCCCTTTCGCCTCCGAGCCCGACGGCGCCCGCGACGGCGCGACGGCCCGCGCCTGGCTGCCCCCTCCCGCGGGACCGCCCGCCAAGACGGAGGCGCGCCCGGCCCGGCCCTGCCGCCAGGGCTCCCCCGAGCCCCGCGCCGCGCCGCCCGCCACGCCCTGCTGTGGCCCCGCGTGGGCCGCACCGCCCTGGCCCGGGCCCGCGCCCCCCGCCGCCACCGCCGTGCCCGGTCCGCCCTTTCCCGGCCCCGCGGCCGCCGCCTTCCCCGCCGCGCCCGGCCACGCGCTGTGCCCCGCCGCCCTGCAGCCGGGCTCCGGCGGCCTCGCTAACCTGGGCAGCAGCGGGAGCTCCAGCGGTGCGGCCAGCGAGGGCGGCCACTCCAGCGACAGCGGAGACGAGGTGAGCTCTCCCCCGCCCCTTCGCCCCTCGCCTCCGACCCCGCCTGGACGCGGCCGCCGCTACCCCCGACGGCTGATCCGTTCCCGCCGACGGTGCCCGACCCCGGCAACGTCGCGTGTCGGTTCCGCCGCAGCCGTCTGACTCTGTGCGGGGCCGCGGTGAGCGCAGCCCGCCATGGGGTCGGGCTGTTCCCGGCTTTCCTGGCCGTCGGGGCCCCGCGTCTGCGGCTCGGGCAGCGCTTCCTCGCCCCAGCGGCGTTCCCTCGCGCAGCGCGGTTGCCTCCGACCTCGAGGCGTGCGCACGTGCGTCTTTGCGGTTTTCAGGACTTTTGTAGTTTTCAATGTTCAGAGGAAAGGAGAACTGTAAAGGCTCCGGGTGGCCGTGCGGAGGCATCCCCGGCCGCACCCTGCGGGGCTGCGGTGGGAGTCCTTACCCCTGCCCCGTGCCCGTACTCTGAGAAGACCCCGAGAGGCCCTTCGTCCGCCGTGCCCGCAGCGGAGCGGGGCATTTCTCTGCCGGGGAGGGAGGGAGATCTTCGGACGTCTTCGGAGCGCTCAGCCCCTGCGGACGGTGGGTCCCGTCGGACCGCGCTCTGAGCTCCGCCTCCGATCATCGCACTGGGGACGGGCACCACCACGCGCGACACCCACGGGTGGTTGACCCACAGTTGTCTTTTGGGGGTTTTGGTTTAAAGTCCTTTCTCGGCATCGCGTAGTTGCATCCATCCCAGGCAGATACGCGCCAGGGTCAGCAGCGGCGGGGATGGCGGTCGTTTACAAGTTTCTGCGTGTTTTCCCTGCGTGGGCCAGCCGGTTTTGTGTGAGCGGCCGCGGTACGGCGGGGCTCCCGAGCCCGGTGGAAGTAGTCAGGGATGCACCGGGCTCCCCGGGGTCGGCGAACGCGAGCGGCTAAGGCTGACGCTTGGCGGCAGGAGGCATGTATGTAAAAGCCAAAAACCTGCGAGTATGTAAATGGGTTAAAGGATTGCGAAATGCTCACAGCAGCACTTGGGGCTGTGGTGGTGGCAGGAAGCCGATGCGCTCGGGTGAGCGGCCATCCCAAAGTGCGGATCCTGGCTCGGGAGCCACGAGAACCACATGGCTGTCGTCACCCGCGGTATCTCGAACCATTCACCCCGTGTCTGCCTCTGCCAGGATGCGCCGACCTCGGAGGAGCTGGAGCAGTTCGCCAAGGACCTCAAGCACAAGCGCATCATGCTGGGCTTCACACAGGCTGATGTGGGGCTGGCTCTGGGCACGCTCTATGGTAAGAGGGGAACCCGGTGACTCAGCTGGATGAGCCCCGTACTGGAACCGGGTCCCCGAGGATGGGACTCCTGGGTGGGGGCACAGCTCGGGGCCCGCGGTTTGGGGGGAGCTGTGCATGATGTGCCACCTCCTCATGCAGGGAAGATGTTCAGCCAGACCACTATCTGCCGCTTTGAAGCTCTCCAGCTCAGCTTTAAGAACATGTGCAAGCTGAAGCCGCTGCTGCAGCGTTGGCTCAACGAGGCGGAGAACACAGACAACATGCAGGAGGTACAGGGCAGAAAATGCTTCTGTCTCCCCTGCGTCTGCAGGTGGGGGAGTCAGTGATGGGATGCTGGGAGTGGGGTCGTGTGCAGGGGGTGAATCAGCACTCTGAGCTTTTACTGCATCTCTGAGGCTGTGCTGGCACAGTCATGGGGAGAAAGCCTGATCCTCGCCGAGCCCTGCAGCCAGCTGTGTGTGTCTGGGACGGGGGGACATGGACAGCCCTGGGCCACCCTGTGACCATGTGTGGTGTCTCTTACTTCCAGATGTGCAATGCAGAGCAAGTGTTGGCCCAAGCTCGGAAGAGGAAACGCAGGACCAGCATTGAGACCAATGTAAAGGGAACTCTGGAGAGCTTCTTCCGCAAATGTGTGAAGCCCAGTCCGCAGGAGATCTCCCAGATCGCTGAGGACCTCAACCTGGACAAAGACGTACGTTTGGCAGGGCTGGAAGGGTGTGGGGGGCTCCCAAACAGCTTCAGCTCCGGAGCATCCCATGGGGCTGGTTTGGTGCCAGGAGGTGGGAGGGTGGCTGCGCTAGGTTTCCCCCCGGGCGCTCACACTGCACAGTGCCACAGAGCCCTGCTCATCCTTGCCCCTCCCCCTTCTTCCCTCCCTCACAGGTTGTCCGGGTCTGGTTCTGCAACCGGCGTCAGAAAGGCAAGCGGCTGCTGCTGCCCTTTGGCAATGAGTCAGAGGGGGTGATGTACGACATGAACCAGTCCCTGGTGCCCCCTGGCCTGCCCATCCCAGTGACATCTCAGGGCTACAGCCTGGCGCCGTCCCCCCCCGTCTACATGCCACCTTTCCACAAGGCCGAGATGTTTCCCCCGCCTCTGCAGCCCGGGATCTCCATGAACAACAGCAGCCACTGAACAGCAGCAGGGGGGCAGGCAGAGGTGCACCCGTCGAGAGGCAGCATCCCCCCCCCCCCAGCCCTTCCTGGCCATGCTGTCCCAGCAGCAGCCCTGTGTGGGGTCAGCCCCTCCTGGGCCCTTCCTCCCTGTTACTTGCCCGGGGCCAGGGGGAGCCGCCTGTGCCAGGCCCCAGCTGAGCTGCTCTCCTGAGAGAACCAGAAAAAAGCATTTCTTAAATTGTTTTAGGGATTGGGGGGAGGGGGATTTGTTGTTTTTGGTTTTGGTGGGTTTTTTTAATGGTTTTGATTGTATTTCTAGTTTTTAAAAAGTGAAAAAACCTTTGTAGTGATCGCTAGTTTCCCAGCTGCCCCCTCCCTGCCATGTAGAGCAGGGCTGGGGTGCTGTGGGGTGGGAGTCTCCTGCAGGCTCTGTGCCTGTCCAGGCAGTCGGGGAGAGCCGAGGGCCATGATGGTGCTGGGGGAGCCCGGCAGCCCCCACCCCCCTGCCCACAGCACAGGAGAGGGCTTGCGCTGTATCCACTGTGGGCAGAGTAAGGGGCAGGGAGGGCCGTGAGCCCACCGTGTCACCATGGTGCCAGTAGGGCTGACACCATCCTGTCCATGCTGCTAGCACCCCGTGCCTTTGAGCCTGCTGTAGTTGATGATTTTTTTTTTCCTTAATCATATTCCCTCTGGCAATTAAATAAATCTCAGTTGTTTGGGGCATGAGGGCTAGTCAGCCCCTTCCTTTCTTTGCCTGCCTTGCACCCCATGCCAGGCCAGTCCAGCTGTGTGGGGTGTGGGTGGGCTGATGCCTGTGTCCTGGCAGGAGCTCTGCTGAACAGCAGCATCCCAAATTGCAGCAGAGCTGCCACTTCATGCTGCCCCAGGCTGCTTTGGTCGGTGGGCGTTGGCCCTGGGGCTGCCCTGCCCTGGGTCCAGCTCTGTGCCGAGAGACCAATGACCTGTTCCTGGCTCCAGGGCTGGGTTTCAGGTCAGTGGGAGCACACAGCCTAGTTCTTTTCCTCTGCAAAAGCAGGCGTGTTAAGGAATATGTGTGTGTATGGGGTGAGAGGGGGGTCACTTTCTGCACTTACAGGGCTGCTGTTTTTTCCGTAGCTGCTCGTAGGAAAGGAGGAAGCTCAGCCTGGTGAGGGACATTGGTACTGATGTGTAAGTGGTGCCCAAACAAGGAGCAGGACACTGCCAGGGGCTGACACCTCAAGCAATGAAGTGACCTGAGCTCTGGTGAAACCTACTCTGAAAAGCCCCTTATTCAGCTTGTGTGCCAGTAAAGGATGCTCTTTGTTCTTTGCAGCTGGTCTATACCCTTGCTCTGCTGCTGTGCAGCAGAGTCAGTGCAGACTGCTGTTTCGGGCACCTGGGGATCCTGAAAAGGGGAGGGATGGAAACCCAGGCTGCATGCCAGCCCCACGAGGCAGCACCCTCTTGGCTCACCCTTGTGGGTAAAGAACTTGAGGGGATGCACAGAGCAAGGCAGGGACAGAGCAGCATTATCCCAGCCCTGTCATCCTATCACCCAGCCTCAACATCTGCTGCTGGAACCAGACAGGTGCTTCCCCTCTGTGTGCCTGGGGGCTGCCCAGGGTGCAGGGTGCCCATGGAGCAGGCTCGGTGCAGGCACAGGGACAGGCAGTGCTGAGCAGGCTGGGTGCTCCAAAGTACAGGGTGCCCACAGTGCTGGGTGTGCACAGCAGATGGTGTAGGCGATACAGGGTGTCTGTGGTGCAGGGTGTGTGTGATACAGAGTGTGTGCGATGCGAGGTGCCCTGGGTGCATGGTGTGCAGGGGGCTGGCTGTGCCAAGGGTGCCAGCAGGGCAGGGTTTGCTCTCAGCTTGCTGTACAGCTCAGGACAGCACCATCTCAGCATCCTCTCACAGCATGCTGGCAGGGGAGTGAGAAACCCCATTCTGCTCTGAGTCGCCTTGCACTGAGCAGGCTGTGATTGCTCTTCGCAGAATCACAGAATCACAGAATTATCGAGGTTGGAAAAGACCTAGAAGATCATCCAGTCCAACCATTACCAATACTTCCCAGCTAAATCATACCCCTCAACGCAACATCCAAACGTTTCTTGAACACAGAGAGCATCCGATGTCCTGCTGGCACGGTGACACCTGCAGTGAGAGCGGGGTGGGGGAAATGGGTGCCACAGGGCTGTGCTAGTGCAGAATTTGGGGCACAGTAACAAGGTCCCCTCCCTGGTTGCAGGGTGCTGGGCCCCCAGTAGGGTGTGGCTTCTTGCCTCGAGGTACAGGAGGAGTTGGCTCCCCCACCAAGCTAGAAATGCCACTGCAGAGCCTCTGCCACTGTGGACTCACTGCTCAGATAATGGGGGGAGCACAGAGCTACTGCAGGGCATAGGGGGAAAGGGAGGCTGGAGAGCCCTGTCTGGGGGCTCCTAGTGTCCCTGCCTGCCCTCAGCCCTGCCCAGGCCCCAAGAGACGGGCAGAGCCTCAGGAAATCTGTGCTGTTTATTTCCAAAACACCCTGTGGTTGCAGCAGCACCATGGTGAGGTAGGTCAGTATGGGGGTGGTCATGGTGTGCAGGAAGTTCTGTCACGCGGTGTTGCTCAAGGTCACAGTGTGGCAACAGTGGGGCCAGGATGAGCGGTCCCACATCCTCCCTGCCTGGCATCCTGTTCTCTAGGACTGCTCTCTGCCACCCAAATGCACCCCTGATGTATCTGGCAGTGCCAGCCCTGTGCTAGGTATTGAACCAGCTCTGCAGGTTGGGGTAGAGGCGGCCCTGGGGCAGGCGGGGGTACGTGGCACAGATGGTGCAGATGCGCTCCCTCCAATCTGTGTAGAGCTTCACACTGTACCTCTTCTGCCATGTGAAGAACTGCCGGTAGCGGCTGGAGTTCATGGTCTTCAGGAAGGTGGCCAAATCTGCCAGGGAACCAAAGTCATCGACATGAATGAATGAGTCTGCGGGGATGAACTGCTCGTAGTTGGCCCGGGGGGGGCCCAGCACCACCGGCACAGTGCCGGCCAGCAGAGAGTTCCTCCACAGCTTCTCAGTGATGTAGTCCTGGTGGATGGAGTTCTCAAAGGCCAGGTAGAACTTGGACTTGGACGTCATGGGCAAAAGGCAGTCCTTGCAAAGCGGCTTCTTGGCTGCTTTCCCATAGATTTTCACATGGAGATACCTGGACAGGTTCTTATAGACTTCAGCTCTTTTCTGAGTCCTGTGATAGTTGCTAATAACCCAGGACACCAAGTTAGTCTTTGTGGGGATGCTCACAGTGGCTGACCGGTTGGGCACCAGCTTGCCATATGGCATGAAGATGTCCGAGTCCCGTCTGTAGGTCATCACCCAGTTGAAGGTATGGTTCCATCCTGCTAATGCTCTTGTGTTAGTGGGGGACTCCAGGGACACCCAGACCCAGCCCTGCCCATGCGGTCTGTCTTGGGGCAGCTTGTCCCGGCCCCGTGGGAGGGTGGTATGAAGGAACACCACCACGTCAGCCTGACTCAGGAGCCGCCGCTCCGTGCTGAGCCGGCAGCCCGCAATGCCGTACTGCTCACGACAGACATCCCTGCTGAAGTCTGGGACCTGCCTTGAGGGCCACTCCCACACCAGGACTGTCAGCGCCTTCGTGTGCTTGAAGGCTTCATGAGAGCTGTTGGATGAGCGTATGAAGCACTTCAGGTTCCAGAGCGCAGTGACCAACAGCCCTGCAGTTACTGCTGCCTTCATACTGGGGCGGCCCCACAACCACCGCAGCAGCAGCAGCTCCCGGGACATGGTGCCTAGGGTCTGCTGGCAGCTCCCTGGACAGAGAAGAGGCCTGTGAGGGCTGTCAGATCAGCCACCAGCTAGGGGGCACAAAGCAGAGGGGAGACGTGGGGTTGGTGGGATTGGAGGAGGACTTCTCTGTGCTTCCTCCACCCAAACCCTATGGGGTTCAAGCATAGCAGAGAGCATTGGGAGCCCAGTGACCCTGACCCCTGTGTGCCCACAGCACCCGCACCAGGGAAAAGTCCCATATGCAAAAAATCAAAAGGCTGTGCCCAAGGTTACCTGGCAGGGCATGAAGAGGCAGGAGACATCCTGTCCCCATCACCCCCAGCACTACCACATCACCTCCACATGCCTCCCCCAGCACCCCCATCGCTGGAGCAAGCAGTGCTGCTGCCAAAGGGTGCATAGAGCAGCAGCCACCTGTCCTCTGATCAGATCTGGTGGGCACCACTCTCAATGACACACACAGGGCATGCTTGCTTTGACACTTGCCCCCCACCTCGGTTTCCCCATCTGATGAATGGACACAGTCCCACTCCACACTTCTCGCTTTGCCTGGGGGGAGTTGAGCTTGGGATGCAGCCGGTGCTGCAGTGCTGCAGGCAGAGGGCCCTTCAGCTCCATAGGGCTGCAGCAAGCAGGGCTCAGCCCACAGGCACAGGGCGGGGGTGGCTGCGGGGCTGCTGCAAGGGCAATGCTCAAAACCCCCACGAGTGTCAGTCCCAGGGGCTGCACAGCAGGACTGCCTGTTTTTGCCATGTTGGGTCAACGCTGGGTGGCAGGGCCATGGGGCAGGCTGCAGGGCACAGCTCCCCAATTCTGCTCCCCCTCCATTCAGCAACCTGCACTTCTGCTTGTGCTGCATCCATGTTGCTGGCAGGGCTTGGCAGGCTGCCCACGGCATTCAGCACAAAGACTGTTGCCTTTCTGGGTAACCCCCCAAAGCCCACTGGATGCCTCTGACCCGCTGCTAGCCAGGGGTTCTGGACCCTCTGATTTCGGAGGGCTGTGGAAGAGGTTGCTCTGATTTCTCAGCTGAGCTGCAGCAGCTTTGTTTTTGAAAATCTCTTCCCTGCTTTGGCCTGCTCGTTCTGTCATGCTAAAATACATGAGCTAAGTTTAGGCTTCAGAAGAAAATCATCATCTGCAGAGGGGAGGGCTGGGAAAGCTCTTCATGCTTCCCGCACTGCGTGCAGGCCATGGCCCCCCACCACCCGCCCCACCACATAGCCCCACTTTGGAGGGACCCTCTGGGGAACAGCTTCCAGGCTGGCAGTGCCAGGAGCCAATGCACTGCTCAGCCCCAGCCCTGGTGCATGGCAGTGCTGGTGCGTGGACTCAGCCCGCAGACTTACCGTGGAAGGGACCGTGGCACAGCGCGGAGGATGCTGCGGGCAGCTGCTGGCTCTGGCCTGAAGTACTTGAGGGCTTCCTCTTTTCTGTGGTTTTGCTGTGCAACTGCCTCTCAGCAGATCCTTCCTGGTGTCAGAACTCTCTAAGCACTTCCCCTATGCAGAACGGATGGCAATGTCAACCTTGGATGATTGCATGCCCATGGCATGCCCAGATGTGTGCCTGTGCCAGACGGGATTCTGCTGCCTCACACATGCTCACAGCTCCCTGCACCCAAGTGTCCTGCCTCATGCCCTCCTGCTTCCCCTAGGCTCCTTGGCATGGCCGTGGCTCCAGGGGCTCTTTGCAGAAGAGGCATTTGACCCTTTGTAGGGTTTCAATTCTCCGAAGTGGTTTCTGATGAGTCAGCTTTGAAACTAAGAACAAAGAATACCTCTCTTCTGTTGAGCACCTTTCCTATCCCTGCTGGTAGTCAGACCCCCGATTACCTGCAGCTTTCCTTTGTACCTGCCCCTGGTTTGGGGTTTGCGCAGTGTCCCCATGACCCTTCACCAGGGGTGCCCTCACAAGCAGACAGGGATGATCTCCATGCCTACAGTCTGCAGTCTTCAGCTCTCCCACCCCTTGCATGCCTTCTACCCCCACCCCACAGCAGGGGGGCACCAGGCCACAGGGAGGGGGCATAAGGTGACGCTGAGGAGGTGACAGCAGGGAGACACACTCAGCCTGGTCTGACAGAACAGAAAGGTGCTCCTTTAGCTTGGACTGAAACCTGCTGCTGCCTCTGTGTTTGCTTCAGCCCACTGCAGAGCTGAGAGGGGCACAAAGTTAGCCCAGCGTCTCAGCTTGGCACTGCAAGCAGGACCACCCAGGCCCTGGTTAGGCTGGGGCCGATGCCCTCCTAGTGAGCGCTGGGAAGAAGCCCAGGTGTGCATGCTGGGTCTGTGCTTGTGCTGAGATGGGTGCGGTCCTGCCCTCGGCCAACCCAGTGTGCCACCCCGCAGCTGGGTTGAAAACAGGATGCCAGCCTGATTTTGGCTCACAGTGACTCATCTTGAAACTGTCAGCTGAAGTGGCACCAGCAGCTCCTCTCTGCTGCCAGGCATGGCACCTGTGGCCAGAAGGGGAAGCTGCCATGTGTATGCCCCACGGCACCTGCACAGAGAGCTGCTCCTGTGCCCAGGTCAGTCTATACCACTGTTCTCATGCATCTTCCCACCTGGTTGTATCTTCACTGGCATGGCTGTCTGGGCATCACCTTCCCCCACAGTTGTGGCAGGGTGAAGAGCAGGGGAAACTGAGGGAGAGGCAGAGAGGAGAGCTCCAGGGCATGTGGTGCTGTCCTGTGCAGGCTGGCGCTTTCATTGCATAGAGTGCACAGAGCAGGGGAGTGAGGTCCCACCATGCTCCGTGCCCCTAAACCACTCTACGGGGATCCTTGGGATGTTCGAGCAGCTCTGGGGGATGCCCCCATCGTACCCTTATTCCTTTCCAGCCCTGGGCTGGTGGCACTGCCCTCCAGACCCACACTGTTGGTGGAGCACCAGAGGGCACTGCAGGCAGCAGCTGGCACCAGGCTGGGCACAGTGCTGTGCAGGGCTCTGTGGTTTCAGTGCTGCCCTCAGAGACCTCTGTTGCCAACTGCAGCACTGGGTGTTGGCAGTGTTGTTGGGTGCTTTTCTCCCTCAGACTTGTACCTTGTTTCCTGCTACCTTTGTTACCCCTCCTTTCTGTGTTTCTTCTCCTCCCTACTTGCCAGCCCAGATACCCAGCACTGCATGCCCAAGGCTGCCCCGACCTGAGCACTGCCGGCAGCACTCCCTGCTCAGTGCTGTCCCTGTCCCCAGCACAGGTGGCGTCGGGGTTTCTATCACAGACTGCAAAGAGAGCAATGCTATGGCCCTGCTTCTCCTGTGCTGCTGAGAGTAAATACCACCGGGGTTTCAGAGCAGGAGGAATGCTGCATGGGCGTCCCTTGCCCTCAGCCACTGCACACCGGCCCCGGGAGGTGGCACTTGCCTGGCAGAGATGCCATGCAAGGTTTCACCCAGAAGTTTTTTGAATAATGGCACTTTGTGTCAGGACAAGAGAAGCTTTTGTGGTGCCCAGGCAGCTGCTCCGGAGCAAAGCCTGCAACGCCGTTGCCCTTAGCAACACAACTCGGAGGCGGGCAGGCAAGGCACTCACTGTGCTGCCCCTGGCCCCGGCAGAAGCGTGGGGTCAGGATGGTAGGACATACGGCAAGAGAGGAAGGGGAGCAGGGGTATGGAGGGGGAGCAGTGCAGCTGAGGGTCACAGGGCCGGCCCCTAGAGCTGCCTCTGCTCTTCTGCAAACACGAGCAACAGAGGGGGCACCCCCAAAGGCTCCAAAGGCTCGTCCCCAATATGGTTCTCCAGGCAAGCCTTGCCTCAGGGGGTGGGCACAGCGGGTCCGTGGCAATGCATGTCACGTCCAGGAGGGAAGAGGGTCGCTGCCTTTTGACAAAAGCAACCACCAGGAGGAGACGGGTCCACGTAAATAAATCTCCCAACAACCGGTCCTCCGGGCTACACCGAGGAAGAGCACTGTCCCGGGCACTCCTCGGGGTGAGGATGTGCGCCATGACTGACGCGGGCTCAGCAGGGTCTGCGGTGCCACGGATCCACCGCCACTGCTGCTCAGAGCCGTGCGTGCCCACGGCCGTGGATGAGCCCTGGGCAGCCTGAGCTGGGAGGCAGCCAGCCCACGGCAGGGGTGGAATTCGGGGCTCTAAAGTCCCTTCAACCCAACAGTGCTGTAACTGTGCTCCCTGATGGAGAGAGGAGCAGAGGCTGCTTGGTGCCCCACAAGCCCCCGGGGCGGACGAGGGTACCGGGGCGGTGCATCCCGCAGCGTGGCCGCGAGGCGCGTCACTGCGCAGCTCTGCCCCGCGCCCCGCGGCCACCGCAGCGGCGTCTCGGCGGTGCCTTTAAGGGGCGGTGGCGCAGGTCGGGGGCGGTGCTGCGCGGGGCCGGGCCGGGGACGGCGGGGACGGCCGCCTGCTGCTAGCCCCGCCGAGCCCAGCCTGCTGCGGACAAAGGCGGCGGCCCGCGCCGGGCATGGCGGTGGGAGGTGGCTGAACCACGGCGCCGAGCGGAGCGGAGCGGAGCGGGGCTGCCCCCGCGGCGGGGCCGGCGCGGCCATGGGGTTCCTGCACCAGCTTCATCTCCTGCTCTGGAAGAACGTGACGCTGAAGCGGCGCAGCCCGGTGAGCGCCGGCGGAGCGCCGGGGACCGTGCGACGCGGCGCGGCGGGGCCTGCTGCAGGAGCGGCGCGGGGTGAACTGCGGCCCCCGACCCGGAGAGTCTCCCCGCGGATCCGCCCGCCGGGCCGGCTCAGGGCTGCGGTGCTGTGCAGGCCCATCTGCGCGGTGAGCGCGGCCCTTCGCCGGCGGAGGATCCCCTCCCGGTGCCGCGGGGCGCTCCGCATCGCTGGCGGCCGTGCGCCGCGCAGGGCCGTCCTGGGTTCGCCGCTCCCTTTGACGCCTCGGGGTACCTTCTCTTCTTGGTCGGGCTCAGGGGATGAATAATTCATGGCGCGCTGGATGCGGAGATCTAGCGACGTCTGCTCGCCTCGGGTCTTGAGAGAAAGGAGTGCGGATGGCATCCGCGTACGAACAGTGCGGCCGAGGCTCGTCCCTCGCACCCCGGAGCCCGGGAACGCGGCTCAGCAGCAACAGTTGGCTCCTCGGCCCTCCCCAGGTCCCACCGTGCGCAGCCTCTGCTCCCCCCCGTCGGCCCGTGCCGGCTGCGCTGGGCGCCCGCGGTCTGTACCTCCAGGCCGCGTCTCGGGGCTGAGAGCCTTCCCGAGCGCTCGCTATCTGCGCGCTATAAATAGGATTCCAAACCGTACGTGGCTCGGGGCTGCGGTTTCCCTGCCCGCTGGACTCCTCGAGCACCGGGCGGAGTGGCGCGGGGCTCTGCAGGTCCCCTCGGGCCCTCCTCAGCTCCCCGCGGAGGTGCGGATTCCCCGCTACCCGTCCCCGGAGGGCCCCGATACCGCGCTGCCAGAAGTCCGTCTGTCCATCCACCCATTGCGGTGCGCGCAGTGCGCCGGGGTCTGGGAACCGGATTAACCCTTCCATGGCCTCGTCAGCCTACAGCATGCAGGGGAGGGTGTGATGGGAGGAGGGGGTGTAGGACTCTGCGTGTGCGGGAGGCGCGATGCCAACGGACAGCCTTTCCCCCCTCTCCCCCCGCGTTCCCCCAGCCCCGCTCGGTCCCCACTGTGCAGAGGTCCCCGCGGCCCGGCGCGCATGCAGGGCTGGCCGGGGATGGGTGCGGGGAGCCGGTTATTTTTAGAGGCTGGGGGAGGGTAGCGAACTGCTGCTCTCGAACTGATAATGCTCACTCCTCTTCCCTCCCGAACGCCATGCAGGCCGATCCTGCGGGCCTCCTTAACCATCCCGATACCCGCAGGGCTGTGTGTGTGGGCAGGGCTGGGTGAGGCCCTGCGGGCAGGTGTCTGCCTGGGCAGCCCTGTGCGTGGCTGAGGGTGATGTCCTTCGGCTGAGTCATCCCTCTCCTTGCCCCACACAGCTGGGGGCTACCTGGTCCCCGTGTGCTACAGCCCAGCCCACAGGGCTGGTATGGCACGCTCGACTCTCAGTGGCTGCCCTGGCATGATGTCCTGTACCCAGGCACTGTGCTTGGTGGTTTTACGGTCTGAGGATAAGCGCGCCCTTTGGGCATCCCTGTGCCCCTGCAGCCCTCCAGCTAGGCTGGCAATGCAAGAGTGCAGTGCTGAGCAGAGCTGCCTGGTGCTGGTTGGCCAGGGCAACGTTAGGTCCTCCTGTGCCAAAACTCAGCCTCAGCAGCCCTGCGGGTGCTTGCAGCTGGCACCTGGCTGAGACACCCTGCCTGGGTCTGGGCCCCGTCCAGAGGCAGACATCTCACAGTGCTGCCAGCCCTGAGTGCCCTGCACTGACCCTGTGATGTCACGTGGAGGTGAGTGGCCCCAGCAGGGTGTTGGAGCAGGATGGGGCTGAGAACGGGACCCCTCCCTGCCTACAAAGTGGGGAGTGGCTGGGCTCCCACCCCTCTCATGGAGGCAGCATGGTGCCAGTGGCTTTGCCCTGCCAGCAGCTGGCATGTGGCACTGCCCTGCTGTGTGTGCCTCAAAGTACAGCGCTTGCTCCTTCCTGGTAACATCTGGGCCACAGGCTCCGGGGCAGCAGGGCACAGGATGGGGAAGGGTTTCTCTCTCAAGCAGATGCTTCATGCTTGGCAGAGCTCAGGAAGGCTGCGGCCAGTCCCTTGCTCTGCCACTGAGCTGCTGGTGGCTGTGGCGAAGTCATCATCCGTGGCACTCAGACATGCCAGCTGTGCCCAGTGTAGTGCTTTCAGGGCAGACTTTTCCTCATGCTCTGCCCTTGGCAAAGGCTTGGCTTGTCCACCTGTGGTGCAGCAGTGGTAGGTGCCAGCCTTGAGCAGGGTGGCTCAGAGAATCACCTGGCCTTCTGTGCCACATGTCACCTGCTGTGACCCTCTGTTTCCCAAGCCCCTCCAGGGGGAGGTTTGCTTTGTGCTTGAAGCCCAGTCTGTGGTGATTGTGGTTTTGCTCTTCCTCGGGCAGAATTCGAGGCAGGAGATGTGCTGTGATGGACGCACTGAACTGCATGGCCATGGGGCACAGCAGAGTGCAAGCACCATTCTGCAGTGCAGGGGGTGGTTCAGCAGCCCCGAGCGGTGCAGGCTGGAGAGGTGCCTCGACTCTGCTGGAGTGGGGAGCAGAGCTGCATGCATCTTGTTGAGGGATGGGCTCTCAGATAACTCTCAATGGTTAATTAAACCTACATGGGGTGTAAAATGAACAGGTGAACTCAAGTTACCCTAGGCACTGAGGATAAAGCTGAGGGTGTTTGGCAGCCTTTCCTGGCCGCTTTCTGCACAAATGTGGTTGGAACAGGAATGCAGTTGCCACAAGGGTTACTGGCTTTGAAGTGACAGCGATGGAGGGGCCCTGTTGGGTGTTATTTGACATCTTATTTGGAAGTGCAGGTTGCATAGGACTCCTGGAGGAGTGGTGAACAGAAGATGAGGTTCTGGATGCTGCAGCTTGTCTCCAGTGTCAGCAGGGTCCCCAGGGTGCAGGGCAGAGTTGACCTGGGGAGCCAGGCAGCAGCATGGCTGCTTCATGCTGTGAAAGGCTTGCGTGCATCTCTGTTCCTTGCTGAAGGGCTGGGAAGCATCCCACTGCACAGGGAATTGTCCTGAAAAGTCCTTCTGTATGTGACCAAGTAGGATGACCTTGATGCCCCTAGAAAAAGGATGCAATGCTCAGGCATCAGACTGTGGCATCCTGTTCCTGCCACAAGCTCCCAGAAGCCATCCCAACACTGGGTGGGAGCTAACATCAGCCCTGGCCAGGGATCACCGGGCTGGGCCCTGCACTGACGCAGGGTGCTCTTTGCCCCCTCTTTGTTTGCAGCTGGTGCCGGGGAGGCGCGGCAGTGCCAGGCAGCATCCCTGTGGGTCACCACCCCCTCTCAGCGGCTGTGGGTTTGCCCAGCTCTGAGCACTACCCTGGGGTGCTGAGCTCTGCGATACCCTTCTCACAAGGACTGCATCTTGATGTCAGCTGTAATACAGTGTTTGCAGTAAGCAGGCATTTGGCAATGCAGTGATTAAAGTTGGTGCCATCGGACTTAAAAGTTGGGCAGCAGGGCATTGGTGCCTCCCTGCTCCCCTGGGCACAGGTCAAGCAAACCCTTACCCCTGGTGCCTTGCCCTGGGCAGTCCCAATATGATACGCTCTCCCTCTGCCCCCCAGTATCCCATGCCCATAGATGGTGACCAGTGGCAGGTGGCCCTGCTGGCTGCCTCCCCTTAGGACAGGCTGAGTGCCCCCCAAGTGAGTGCTCGGTGCTGGGACAGGGATGAGGGAGGGCTTTGCTGCCTAGACCCATTTCTGGTTTGATCCAGGGAAGAAGCTGAGCAGGAGGTCAATGACCTGCTTTAAAACACACAACAACAAACAGGCCCCTCCTTTTGCCAACAAGAACCAGTCTCCAAAGGAGCCCCGCCTGGTACGGGCCCAGTGCAGGGTGTTGGGGGGGCAGCGCAGGAATGGACCCGCACCCATCTGCACACAGAGATGCCATTGTGTGCCTGGTAAACAGGCAACAGGCAGGGAGGGGTGCAGGCAGCCCGTGGCAGCTGGACCATGGGCAGGGCAGGGCAGGATGCCCCTCGCCAGCCTCCAGCACAAGGACGGTGACAGTAGGAATGGTGCGTGATTGACAGGATCCCCTGTCCCTGGCACCACTCCCGGGCAGCCTGGCCTCCTTCCTGGGGCATCTTCCATTCCCACCTGCTCCAGACCTTGTTCCTCCATTATCTGCTTTTTCTCAGATCTGGTTCCCAACATGGAGAGGGCAGTGGAGAGGCTTCACAGGGTGGGCTGGGAATGTGGTGGGCAGCACCCATGGAAGTAGTCATGGCCACACAGTGGGATGAGGCCAAGAGAGCAGGGGAACAGCCCAGCCCAGGTGCCCTGTGACCCAGCTGGCATCACCACACAGCACCAGGGCTGAGCATGGTGGGGCTTTGCTGTTCTCCAGCATAGCTGACCCCAGCCCTAAGTCATGATGTGAGGCTGCCCTTTCTGCGTAGGTCACCTGGGGTCTGGTCCGATCCTGGAGCAGGTGGAGGTTGGCTCACCTCACGCTGTGCCTCAGTTTCCCCAGATGTGGTGTTTCCCGTTGTGCTTCCTGTGCAGAGCAGCAGAAATACTGTGGTGTGGTCTCAGCACTCCTGGTGCAAACCAGCAGTAGCTGTGCCTGCATCTGCAGACAGCTGAAGGTGTTGGTGCCCTTCCCCAGAGCCTCTGGGCACAGAGCCCAGCCTGGGCCGCTTGTGCTATTGGGGTCAGGGATTCCTGGGGATTTGCTGTGATTCACCATATGCTGCTGGTGGAAATCCTGTCCAGCTGTTGCCTTCTGGGAGGGCACAGAGGGGACCCCCTGCACTGCCCCAGTCACACCTGGAGATGGTTGCAGCTCCTGACTGGGTGCCTCCTCACCCCAACAGCATTGAGGCCTGCTCCCTGCCTTGGCCCTGCCACTGGGATGGGGCTGGGGGCCCCCTGGGACCCAGCTGGCCATGGGTAGAGCTGTCATATGGGGTAGGGGCACTTTGGACACACCAGGTCATCCATGGGGACCCAGCGGAAACATGAGGATGCTGTGTCATGCCAGGTGCTGGCTAGGAGGGTATTGCCAGGAAGGTGTCTGTGGCTCTTCACAGGTACTGAGCTGTCTTCCCAGTTGTGATGGCCCATCAGGGTCTGTGCTGGTGCCCTGGCACCCGTCTACCAGGGGCCTACCAGCCCGATGTGCTCTTACCCTGCAGTGCCCCTGGCAGGATAGGGTGGGCAGTTGGAGAAGTGCAGCTGTGTGTAGCCCTGTTCATTTCTGGCAGAGCTGTGGTGCAGGACGTGGGCATAGTGCTGTGCTGCACTGGGGCACAAGCAGGGGGTGCCCCCAGGACCTCCTTTGTGGTGATGCCCATGTTCCTCCCTGGTGATGGGATCCTGGCCATGAGCATCACGGTCTACCTGCTTTGTGTCATCTGCAGTGGGTGCTGGCCTTCGAGATCTTCATCCCGCTGGTGCTCTTCTTCATCCTCCTGGGGCTGAGACAGAAGAAGCCAACCATCCCTGTGAAGGAAGGTGCGTGTGAGCAGGTGGTGCCCAGGGCATCCACACCTGGGGGAAGGATGGGGACACCGGGGAGCTGTTCCAGCCCCCTGGGACAGCCTGGGGCTGAGGAGGATGCTGACAGCTGGCAGGGATCCCTTGGAGCCTTTGGGGGGGCAGTGTAGAGGAGGAGCTGCCTACCAGCATGATGGAATTAGAGAGCCAGAGGCATTCCCAGCCAGAGGGTGAAACAGCCTTTGGATGCCATGAGCTGTCTTTTTTGTCTCTGCCTGGAGGCACTTCTGCAGGCAGAGGGGTGGCGGAGCTGGGTGGTGCCAGGACAGCTGCAGTGCCCTGAGCTCCTTTGGAGCAGGGGCTGTGCTCTGCATGTAGCCCTGCACACAGCTGTGGAGGTTCAGAGGCTTGCCAGGCTGAGGCAAAGCCAGCAATGGATGGTGCAGCTGGATGGGGCAGGAACTCAAGGTGCCCTGGAGGTGTGCAGCTGGAGGTCGTGGGGCTGTTCCACCAGGAGGAGGACTGTGTGGCAGCAAGATGCCTGGTGTTGGCTGCCCAGGGGGCACAGCCGGGGCCAGGCAGAGGTGCCAGGAGCTGGCAGCTGTGTTCCTGCATGACAAAGTGTGAGCCTTTGTTTCAGCACATGCCAGCAAGGGAAATCCCAGTGGAGGGCAGTGATGGGTTCTGCCTTGGTTCCTGCCCCGGTGCTGACGTGCACTCTGTGTTGTGTTTTTTGGTTTGTTCTTTCTTTTTCTCTCATGTTTTCTTTTTCTTTCCCACCATCATCCCTGCCTGCCTGCCCTCCATGCCTCTACTGCATGCTCCAGTCTGTAAGTTGGTTGGATGGGTGGGTGCCTCTCCCCCTCCCCTGCCTTTGCCAGCCAGGAGTTTTGGGGAGACAGAGCCCAATTGGGATCAGCTCACTCTGGTCTAATCAGCACCTCTGTAACCTTTGCCTTCTTCCCCTGGCTGGTGAAGATGACCTTGAGCTGTTGTGCCCAGAGCCCTTCTGCTGCTGCCTGCAGTGGGTTTTTGTTGTTGGCCCAATATGAGGCTGGGTTCAGAGGGCACTTGGGTCCACTGGCAGCTGTCACCCTGGCAGGTTGGGCTGCGCAGGGCTTCCCAGGCCAGGCAGATCCCTCCCCCATCTCTCCTGGGGCAAACCCTGCTGCCTGCGGACTCCGATGCAGCTTTTGGTTGCCCAGCTGTGTCTGTGCTCATCTCCAAAGCAGCCAGGCTGCAGGCAGCTGTAGTCCCCTGCCACCAGGTCCCTGTCCCAGCCTGAGTTCTGGGATGGAGCTAGGACATGGTGCTGTTGGAAGGAGCCAGAAGGGCAGCGGAATGTCACCCAAGTGATGCTGTTCTCACCTCTCCGTGGCATGGCTGCTAGCATGGGGCCTATCCAGCCTGTTGCTCCATGCTCTGCCTGGCCCCATCTGCCCTGAACTGGCCCTGTCTGTGCGCACAAGCTCATCTTCACCAGCCCTCCTGTCATGGCTGTGCTAACTGCACTGACCTGCCTCTAACTGGGGCACTGGGGCTGGGGCTTGCCCCTCTTACACAACCCCGGTCCCTACCAGGTGCTGCCCAGTGACTACCTTGGGTTCCCCTCAGGAAGGGCTGCCAGGCTCCCCCTGCCCAGGAAGGACTGGGGAAGGCTGCAGCTGGTGAGGGCTCAGCCCTGGCCAGGGTGCGCGTTTGCTGTCTCCTTGCTGCTCCTTGTTTTCTCCATCTCCCCTCTTACCATGTCTCCATTTCTCACCTCCAGCAGCCACACATCGGGGCAGCCGGGTGGGGAGGAGGATGGGTCTCAAGAGGGCCCGGGGGCCTGGGGGGCTCTGGGGGCCAATCCTTTCCTGTTGTATTCTTCCTCCTTCTCTTCCTCTGGAAATCCAGCGATGCCTCTGAGGTTACTAACAAGAGCAGCTGAGAGGCCAGGGGAGGTTGGCAGCACCCTGCTAGGCAAGCATCAGAAGTCAGCATTGTGTTGGGGCCGGGTGGCCACTGCCACCCAGAGGGGAGCAGGCACGGGCTGTTGGGTGGGAGCTGGGTGGCCCTGGTGGCGGGCAGGAGCTGCCCCCAGCCCCAGGTTGCTGCCGATGGGACAGCCTCAGTGGGCTGCAGACTTCTGAGCTTGGCTGCCCAACCTTCCCCTGGGCCTCACCAGATGTGGTGTGTGCTTCTTTCTGAACTGAGTGTCTGTCTCCCTGGTGGCCCCTGCCTGCCCTTGCCTCTCCTCCTTCCTGCCCCTGCCTTCCCTTGCCTCTTCTACACTCTTACTGGCTCCAGCTTTCTACACGGCGGCCCCGCTCACCTCGGCCGGGATTCTGCCTGTCATGCAGTCCCTGTGTCCCGACGGCCAGCGCGATGAGTTTGGCTTCCTGCAGTACTCCAACTCCACGTGAGTCGTGCCTTGCCATGCTCTTCTTGGTCCTGTACGCGCACATGCAAACACATGCACACACACACTCGAATGCACACCTGTGCATGGCTTACCTGTTCTCACATTGGTGACATCCAACCGCATTCTGTGCCAGAAGTTGCAGCGGTGCACATCCTCAGAAGTGTTTGGATGCAGAGTCCCTTGTCCCTAGGGGGTGGGGGACACCTAAGCCCATTCATTTCCCTGCATTTCCAGTGGCAGCATTTGGGGAGGAGGAAGGAGGTGGCCCTGGGGACACCTAGGATTACTGGCTCTGTCCCCTGCATTCCTGGCACATGCACAGGTTTGACGTGCAGCTGTACGGTGCACCTGAGGGGCTCGTCCCCCCCAGGCTGTGTGTACCCCACACCTGATGCTGCATGATACTCTGCTTCCTGCAGGGTGACACAGCTCCTGGAGCACCTCACTGAGGTGGTGGAGCAGAGCAACTTGTTTGACCCAGAGCACCCAGGCCTAGAGGAGGAGCTGGAATCCCTGCGCCGGCGCCTGGAGGCCCTCAGCAGCAGTGAGCCCAGCTCCATGGAGACCCACTTCAGCAGCCAGGCAGGTCAGTAGGGGGGTCCCTGCAGTGGGCACCCAGCGACATGGCAGTGCCCAGCCACAGGCCCTTGTGGCAGGGCTGGCTCTGAGATGTCCCTTTGTGGGGCTGGGCCACGTCCTGGCTGCTCATGGACTGCTCTCAGCCCCCACTTTGCTCCTTGACAGGATCTGGTTTCACATTGGGGTGGGCTGCTAAGGACCGGGGGGAGCTGCACCGCTTCCTCACACAGAACTTGTCCCTCCCCAATGGCACAGCCGAGCTTCTCCTGGGCTCCAGCGTTGATCTGCGGGAGGTGAGTGACAGTGTGGGGTTTGCTGAGCTCAGTGCTGCAGCAGCTGGTGAGTGCGTCCTGGCCCAGACTGAGCCCTGGCTGCTGGACCTGTGGGACTTCCACTGTCCTGCCCTCTGGTCCCATTCACCCAATGCTGGGGCACTGCTGGCTGTGGGGTCTCTGCTGTCAGCACGCTCAGCAGCCCTGTTCCTGTCCTCGGTACAGGTGTACCGCCTGCTGTTTGGGGCCTCTCCTTTGGCACCTGATGACACCCATGAGCAAGACCTGTGGGATTGGTTTGGACGCAGTGAGAAGATGGCACGGCTTGAGGTGAGGAGCATGCGGGGATGTGGCAGAGACAAGCTCATCCTCTACATCCCCTCTGCTCTGCATGCAGGGTTGTCTGAAGTTATCTGTCTGAGTAGGGACACCGTTAGGTGGCCAGAGTGGCAGTAGGACCACCAGGGTTCCATCCTGGTGCTGCCACTGATCCCTCAAGGCAGGCTGATGCCTGTGCCTCGATTTCCTGTGGCAAAGGGTGATGGCACTGCCAGGAAAGGAGGAGGAAATCATTACCCCCTGTGGCCCCAGGTGCCCTTGGCTGTGGGGAGAGAGCCCTGTGACATGCCAAGGATGGTGCTCCCCCAGGTCTGCATGTTCATGTAGTCCCCACTGTGGACACGTGCTGCAGGGGCATTTACATGCTTGGGATGGAGGGGGCACTGGGGAGCTCCCATGCACCCAGGGAGCCCCCACATCCCCATCTACCCCATTGGTCCTCTTGCAGAAGAGCCTCCCCAGTGGCTGGAAGAGCCTGCGGGAGGGGCTGGTCCACAGGGCCCTGCGCGACCCCTCTGCAGCCTTGCAGCAGCCGGCATTGCTTCGTCTGCTGTCCCAGGCCCTGGGCCTCGCCAGTGCAGCTGCAGCCCCCGCTGACTCCTACAGTCCCCAGGCCTTTGTTGCTGAGATGGAGGTGAGCTGCCAGCCGCAGTGAGCCACACTCTGTGGTGCTGGCACAGCCGTGGTGCTCCCACTGCCCTGGACAGCTCAGCCACACTCCCCTCTACAGCGTATCCTCTTCACGGCACCGGTTTTGGAGCAGCTGACGTGTGAGCAGAGCTCAGGGACGCTGCGCCACCTCCTGCGTGTGGCTCCCAGCCAGCAGCCACTGTTGCAGGCATACCGTGTGCTGGTGTGCAATGGCAGCCGGGCAGCCCGTGAGGAGCGCTTTGCTCAGCTGGCTGCTGAGCTGCGGGACCAGATGGACACCCCCAAGATTATCAGCAGGGTGAGCGCGTGCCGGGCCCAGCATCTGTGGCCCCAGGGCATGGGGTGGGTGGTGGGGCAGGGCTGTTCCAAACTGCTTTTCTCCAACCACCAGGGGCTGTGTGGGGACCCGTGGCCAGCCCAGGTTTCTAAGACGTACTTCAGTACATGCCTTGGCCACCCCTTAGCCTGCAGGGATGGACCCCCCTGCCCAGGCCTGTGGCTAGCTGAGAGTGGCCTCCTTGCTCCAGGGGCACCACAGCTGATGTCCCCTTACTAATTTGTACTAATTTGTCCCCTTACCTAATTTGGCACTGTCTGTTGGACATGGTGGCCCCAGCATCCTCCCAGCTTGTCCCTACAGAGTCTACCCAGGGCTCCCTGGGAATGGCAGTGCCATCAGTGAGCTGTGCGCTCCTCAAGGCTGTCTCTGTGGTCCCCCTCCTCATCCATCCTTGTCTGATGGACGTCTCACATGTCCCCCAGCAAGACCCTGCCAGAATTTGGCCATGTTCCTGCTGCTTGATTGCTGCAGATGTGCTGTGATGAGTCCTGGATGCAGCTCCAACCTTGTAACCAAGAAAGGGGACACGGCATCACTTGGGGTCCCCTTGGCCCCCTTCCCCTGGCAGCAGGCGAGCAGGGCCACTTCAGTGCCCCAGCCACATGTAACCCCTTGTCTGCTTGTCCTCACAGCTGCAGCTGGATGAGGTGAACAGCACAGCAGCCCAGCACCGGCTCCGCACCCTCCTCGAGGACCTTGTGGAGATGGAGAAGGTTCTCCGTGACATGGACATCCTCTCAGCTCTGGCCAGGCTCCTGCCCAGGGGGGCCTGTGCTGCCAAGGCTCCGCTGCCCACAGCCAACAGCACTGGCTGGGCCAGTGCAAACGCCACTGCCAGCAACACCACAACGGAGGAGGAGGGTGCCGGGGGGGACCCGTCGGGCAATGACAACCCCCAGGGGCAGTTCTCAGCCTTTGTGCAGCTCTGGGCTGGGCTGCAGCCCATCCTCTGTGGCAACAACCGGTAGGAGGCCCGGGAGGAGAATGAGACCAGGGGACAGCCTAGGCCAGGTGTTCCTCACAGCATGCAGGAGTTGATGCTGCATCATTGTCATGGTTTTGTAACATGTAATCATGTCCTTGTGCCATGGCTGGGGGAAGTTCTGGGGGAGCCCTGGGCAGGGTCTGCCCTCAGTGAGGGGTGTGGGACTGGTGTGGGGTTTGCATCCTGGGCTGTGTTCACAGGACCATTGAACCTGAGGCACTGAAGCAGGGCAACATGAGCTCTCTGGGCTTCACCAGCAAGGAGCAGCGAAACCTGGGTCTCCTTGTGCATCTTATGACCAGCAACCCCAAAATCCTGTACGCGCCTGTGGGTACTGAAGTGGACAAGGTCATCCTGAAGGTGAGGGCGCAGAGGCTGGGTGCCTGTCCATCCCCATGTGCCAGCCCTGTTGGATGGGCTTAGTGAGATGGACACTGTGTGATGGTAGGGCTGAGCAGGAGGAGGCTGGCAGCTGCCAGCCAGTGCCTGCGGGGTGGGCAGGGACCTCGTGGCTGCTGGGTGCGCTGCAGCAGCAGCCTGGGCAGCAGGTAGCCCTGCCTCCTCCCGCTGCATTATCTCTCTCCCACAGGCCAATGAGACCTTTGCCTTTGTGGGCAACGTCACCCACTATGCCAAGGTGTGGCTGAACATCTCCCCCGAGATCCGCGCCTACCTGGAGGAGGGCAGGCTGCAGAGACGCATCCGCTGGCTGCAGCAGGTAGAGTGGTGCTGGGATTGAGCCTGCCTCGGCTTGCCCCAGGGGCAGAAAGGGGACGTCGTGCCCTCAGGTACCCTCTACTTATGTCTGTGAGGTGCTCCTGGGTGCCCAGCCTGCCTTGGCGAGGACCAGGCTGTCTCCCTGCTCAGATTGGGTGATGTTCTGCCGTCCCCAGAAGGAGCACTGCAAAGTGTTGGTTCCATCTGTGTCCACAATGGGGTCAGCACCGAATGGCAGGGGGTACTCCAACCTCCCTCTCCCATCTCTTCCGCCCTGTTCCAGTTCACCACTGACCTTCGCAAGCACCCAGAAATCCTGAACATCTCCGACAACGACCTTCTGCACAGCTTTCTCAATGGCAACTTCTCCCTGCCCAATGCCAGTGTCCTGCTCCAGCAGCTGGACACCATTGATAATGCTGCTTGCGGCTGGGTCCACTTCATGGCCAAGGTGAGGCTGCACCCATCTGTGGGCACACAGGTGCTTGGAGCAGCACCTGTCACCCCTGGCTGAGCCCAAGAGGGCTCAGACCTCCTTCAGGCTGCAGGCTGGGAGAACTGGAGAGGATGGTGGCCAGGAGCTTGGGGTGGAGATTTCAATGGCGGGTGCCCATCCATTTGGGTTGAGGAGCTTGTGCATTTGTTATGGCACATGCCATAGCATAGGGGTGGGGTCCACCACCAGACCTATGAGGGGCAGTGGGATCTCACTGGCTGTCCTGTCCCTCCAGGTCAGCGTGGACATCTTCAAGGGCTTCCCAGATGAGGAGAGCATCGTCAACTACACACTGAACCAGGCCTACCAGGACAATGTCACAGTCTTTGCCAGTACGTCCCTGGGAACCAGATCTTATACAGGGGCCCCCGAAACCACGTCCAAAGCTGTGCCCCAGGCCTGGGGCCACTGGCTCTGGGATGTTGGCTGCCTCAGTTTGTGTGTTGGGTGAATGAATGGGTCAAGCTCTTTGTCCCTCTGTGCTGTGCCTTGATCCTGGCCACTGTCCTGGGTCACCATGGGTGCCTGCAGTCAGAGTGGCCCCACATCCCGTGCCAGGGCCATCCTCGGCCATCATAGCCCTTGTCTTGCTCTGGGCAGAGACATGCTGAGCCCTGGATCTTGGCCCCCACTGTGTCCCTGCCCATCTCTGCGGGCTGGCCAGTGCCAGCAGGCTCTCTGCATCTCTGCTGCCCGCAGGTGTGATCTTCCAGACCAACAAGGATGGCTCGCTGCCCCCACATGTCATGTATAAGATCCGGCAGAATTCCAGCTTCACCGAAAAGACCAATGAGATCCGGCGGGCATACTGGCGGCCTGGTCCCAACACCGGTGGTCGCTTCTATTTCCTCTATGGCTTTGTCTGGATCCAGGGTGAGTGCCAGCTGCCTGACTGGCTGCCCATGCCCCTCAGCCCCTGCCTGTGCTGCCCACTCAGCCTGGCCTCCCCTCCTCCCCAGACATGATGGAGCGTGCCCTCATCAACACGTTTGTTGGCCATGATGTGGTGGAACCTGGCAACTATGTGCAGATGTTCCCATATCCATGTTACACCCGGGATGAGTGAGTAACATTTCTCTGGGCAAGGAAGGGCAGGGGCATGACCTTTCCTCTTCCCATCAGCCAGTCTGAATCAGCCAGGACACTTCTGAGAAACAGAGGCAAGTCTGGGGGCCTGAGAAAGGCTGGTGAATACCTTGAAAATGAAGAGCAACCTGTTATGCTGTATCTTGAACTCCCAAGCCAAGCAAATGGGGAAAGATTTTTTTCCCCAGTTCATAGTTCAAATGAGGAACTCATGGCTGCAGGGCGTCTCAGAGGTTGCAATACTCAGGAAGAACAAAGAGAAGTGTGGTAAATGGATGGCACATGGGTCTATCAGTGGTCATTGAACACAGCGATCTAAATGAAGCACTGAGAAGTCTCAAACCTGCAGGGCAGGAAGGTGCTAAAGGCCTTGTCCACACTAGGGTAGGCAGGGCACTGGGATAGTCTGCACAGTGCTGCAGGCTTAGCTGCTGGAACCTGAGGGCCTGCACACATGTTCTTCATTAGAGGAGCTCTGAGAAACATTTCCCCCTCCTGTGTCTCAGTTTCCTCATGTACTGAATGGAGATGGGAGCAGTAGCTCTTGCAGGTCACTGAGGAGCTGCTGAGGGCTGTAGTAGTCCCTGGGTGGCAGGACAGCCCCTCCACTGCCTGGTAGCCTGTCCTCAGGATCTTCCCAGGCTCCAGTTCTCTCTTCTCTTCTTATATTCCACCAGCTTTCTCTTCGTCATTGAGCATATGATGCCTCTGTGCATGGTGATCTCCTGGGTCTACTCAGTGGCCATGATGATCCAGCATATTGTGACAGAGAAGGAACATCGCCTGAAAGAGGTGGGGATGGTGGGGGAAATCCCTGGGGACGAGCAGATATCTTCCATGCCTGCCTGTCCAGGGCAGCCCGGGCACAGAAACTTGTTGTGCCCTGCTGCCATGTTGCCCCCTGTGTCATCCAATAGCAGTTCCTAGACAGCAGCAGCCTAGAGCCCTGCCTGATAAGGGGAGAGCTCTACACCCATCAAGAGTGTGCTGCTAGGCACAGTGCCAGACCGAGCTGGCCTGTGTCTCAGGAAACCACCCTCAGCAGCCAAGGCAGCCTACAGGAGAGCACTGACCCCAGCTCAGCCTGCAGCCCCACTGTGGCACATCCTGCCATGTGCTGAGGCACTCAGCCTGGTGCTGCTGGGATAGGGATACCCATTACAGGACCCCTGGCTCTCTCTGCACTCCTGGTGCCCCAGGCACAGATCTCACCTCCTAGGGCTCTGCTGCAGTTCATCTTGGGGCAGAGCTGGTTCTCCTGAGCATCCCTGGTGCAAGCCCTGATCAGCACTGCAGGGAATGGAGCCTGTAGGCAGCCAGACCCTCACTCGTCAGTGCTGCCATTAGCTCTTCTAGCCCCAGCGAGTGAAGGGCTGGGGGATGTGTGGGATAGGGGACAGCCTCATTAAGCAGTATTGGCCTTGCAGGTGATGAAGATGATGGGCTTGAACAATGCGGTGCATTGGGTGGCTTGGTTCATCACCGGCTTTGTCCAGCTCTCCATCTCAGTCACAGCACTCACCGCCATCCTCAAGTATGGCAAGGTCCTGATGCACAGCGACGTCCTCATCATCTGGCTCTTTCTTGCCATCTACGCTGTGGCAACCATCATGTTTTGGTGAGCTGCCAGGCTCCCTCAGTGGGCTCAGGGTCCACCAGCAGTGCCAGGTCCCTGGCGGAATGTCTTTTTGCCCTGGGGTGTGGGTGCTGGGAGCCCTGTGGTAAGGGCTAGTGGAGGGACACCACAACCAGGTGATTTGAGGGTTGCCTTTATCACCTCAACACCAACAGAATCAGTGTGGGGAATACCCTTGTGGTGCAGGATCCTGGTTTGGGTGCTGGAGGGTTCCTCCATCCTTGGCAGGAACAGCTCAGCCCTCTCATTCCCAATCAGAGGGAGGTGCTGGGTCCAATCCGCTCCTCGGGGTTGCAGGGTGACCTCTGCCTTGCAGTGGGGCTGTTGATGTGACACTGTCCTCTCTGTAGCTTCCTGGTGTCGGTGCTCTACTCCAAGGCCAAGCTGGCTTCTGCCTGTGGTGGCATCATCTATTTCCTCAGCTACGTACCCTACATGTATGTGGCCATCCGGGAGGAGGTGGCTCATGATAAGATCACAGCATTTGAGAAGTGCATCGCGGTGAGTTGGGTGCAGCTGTCAGGAGGTGCCTGGCCCGGGCTTTGCCTCGGGTACCCTATGTCCCCTGCATGGCTACCACCAAGTCTTGGGCACCCCACATCTCACTGATGGGCCACCAAACCCTAGGCAGATCTGTGCCCATGTGAACTGGATCTCCATGGGACTTTGGAGACATCTCCAGAAGGTCTGACTCCCAGGATGGGAAGCATCTCCATGGGTTTGGGTGGGGAAAAGCCGGATGGGAATTTACTCCAGAGTTGGCATGTGGCTCCTGCTGATGTGCCCTTTCCTTCTCCCTGCAGTCTCTCATGTCCACCACAGCGTTTGGGCTGGGCTCCAAGTACTTTGCACTGTATGAGGTGGCTGGTGTGGGCATCCAGTGGCACACCTTCAGCCAGTCACCTGTGGAAGGAGATGACTTCAACCTCCTGCTGTCCATGATGATGCTGATCATCGATGCCGTGGTGTACGGGGTGCTCACATGGTACATTGAAGCTGTGCACCCAGGTACGTGTGGGCAGGGGCATCACTGGAGCACCTCCTCACTGGGGATGCTGTCATTTCCTGCCTGTGCTCAGCCCTGATACAACCAGATTCAGCACAATGTGCCTCTGGGTCCCCTGTGTGTGTCTTCTTGGGGGCACCTGCCATCACCCACTGGGAACTCCCCTGTCCCTGACAGTTTGCTAGGTGGTCTTCAGTTATGTTTTGGGTGGTCCTGAGTGCAACCAGGGGTTGAATTTGATGGTCCTTGTGGGTCCCTTACAAATCGGGATAGTCTGCGGTTCTGTGTGTCTCAGTTTACTGTCCAACTGGGGCAAAATATGGCATACACAGTTGGAGCATTACTCCCTCTCATTGCCTATTTGAGAAGGAGTCCTAGCTGCTCTGGTTTTCTAGTAAAACTGAAGCATTAGGCAGGCCCAGTTTTGCTTTGTTTCGCTGCACAGCCCAGCAGCATTTTCCTGAGCACTGGCAGACTATCCTGCAGTGCTGTTCCTGAGCCAGGGAGATGTCCCTGCTCATACCCGTGCCTGCGCCCAGCTCTGCTCCATCCCTCGGCCAGCTTCTGCTTGGACATGCTGCAGAGGTGGCCCTGACTGCACAGAGTTGTGCTTGCAGGCATGTTTGGCCTGCCGCGGCCCTGGTACTTCCCCTTCCAGAAGTCCTACTGGCTGGGCAACGGACGAGTGGAGACCTGGGAATGGACATGGCCCTGGTCCCGCACCACGCGCCTCAGCATCATGGAGGAGGATCAGGCCTGTGCCATGGAGAGCAGGAGGCTGGGTGAGCCAGCAGGCAGGGGTGGCAGCCGGGCTCCAGGGCTTGGTCCCTGTTGTGGGCACGCAGCCCACACATCCCTCATGCTGCATGCCTGGGGGCTGCTGCCCACAGCTCAGAGCAGGAAGGGCCAGGAGCTGGCACAGCCACTCCAGGGTGGAGCTGGGGAGATTCCCCACCAGGAACCCTGTGCACTGTGCAGCCCCAACCCCTCACTGGCCCGCTTTCATGACAGAGGAGACACGGGGCATCGAGGAGGAGCCAACTCATCTCCCCTTGGTTGTCTGCATTGACAAGCTTACTAAGGTCTACAAAACCGACAAGAAGTTGGCATTGAACAAGCTGAGCCTCAACCTCTATGAGAACCAGGTGGTGTCCTTCCTGGGGCACAACGGTGCAGGCAAGACCACCACCATGTGAGTTCCAGCCATGGGCTGTGTCCTGGTCAATGATGAGTTGGGAAGGTGCCACATGGCCATCCTCACTGGGTTCCATGGCTGATGCTGTGCCCAGAGAGAGGTGGTGTGGGTGTGAGAGTGTGCAGAAGGGGAACAGGTGGCCAGCGCAAAGCCCTGCACTGATACTGCTCTGCCAGGGCCCAGCAGATACTCTGGGAAGTGGTGATTGGGATTGGAGACAGAGGAAGGCACACAAGGTCCCTCACTGTGTTCCTTTCTCCATCCATCCAGGTCCATCCTGACTGGCTTATTCCCACCGACCTCAGGCTCTGCTACCATCTATGGTCATGATATCCGGACAGAGATGGATGAGATCCGGAAAAACTTGGGCATGTGTCCGCAGCACAACGTGCTGTTTGACAGACTGACGGTGGAAGAGCACCTCTGGTTCTACTCACAGCTCAAGAGCATGGCAGAGGAGGAGATCCGTAAGGAGATGGACAAGTAGGCACCCCCAACTCCTTTTGCCCACATATGCACCTTTTGCGGAAGCAGGTCCCGCTCTGTTGGCTGTGCCTGCAGGGAGTTGTCTGGGAGCAGGGATCACCCCTACCGCAGCTCCAACAAGTGTTTTTGGAAACTTGGGGTATTGGGCTGGCATAAGTTCCTTTCATAGCCTGGCTGTAGCTGGGCTGGCCTGACTGCCAAGAGCCACAGGTGGGAAAGAGGGATGACGTGCTCCCTGCAGGCACAGGCTGGCCCCAGCAGTCTGCTGCTTCTGTCCCTGTTCCCAGGATGATTGAGGACCTGGAGCTCTCCAACAAACGCCATTCCTTAGTGCAGACCCTCTCGGGGGGCATGAAGAGAAAACTGTCAGTGGCCATTGCCTTTGTGGGTGGGTCACGGGCTGTGATCCTGGATGAGCCCACAGCTGGAGTTGACCCGTATGCGCGCAGAGCCATCTGGGACCTCATCCTCAAGTACAAGCCAGGTCAGCAGGGAAGGGCAGAGCCATGCATGGGGCAGAAAACTGAGCCTAGGCTTAAGAGTGGAGGGAGAACCCCTCACGGTCCTCCTAAGAGGAACCAGGTGTGCCTCTTCTGGCTCCCAGCCCAAGCTGTGGCATGACCTCTCCCTGCATCTGTCTCTGTATGGTGGTCAGACTCCTCCGCACCTGAGCTAGTGCCTATGAGACCCTTGTGGGATCAGCCAGCTCCATGCCCTCATTCCCCACGCATTCTGACAGCATGCCATGCCAAAGTAGTGCCTGGTAGGGTAGGCGGAGGCTGCAGCAGCCCTGGCACAACCCCACACCCTCTCCTAACACTCTGTGCCACAGGGAGGACCATCCTGCTGTCCACCCATCACATGGATGAGGCTGACCTGCTGGGCGACCGCATTGCCATCATCTCCCATGGCAAGCTCAAGTGCTGCGGCTCCCCACTCTTCCTCAAGAGCACCTATGGTGATGGCTACAAGCTGACTGTGGTAAAGAGGCAATCGGACACCAGGAACAGTACAGGTCTGTGGGCCCATAGTGGGATCTATGGTTTGGAGCATCAGTAGATGGGACCAGCCTTTTTTGTGCCCAGGAAAGGAGCAAGAGGTCAAAACCTGAACGCTCCCACCCCAAGTCTCCATAGGCCACATGGAGGACACAGCGGGACAGGACAGTGATGCAGAAGGTGGCACTGCCCAGCCCTGGTTTCTCCCTCTGGGTCCCCAGTTAGACCCTGCATGGGGGCATTGCCCCCAGGTTCTCGTCCTCGTCCAGACTGGGGCTGCCTGCTGATGCCCAGCATGGGCAGTGGTGCCCCATGGGGCTCAGGACCAGATGGCACAGCTGGGGCAGCCAGAAAGCCATCAGCACCCTGTGATCAGTGCAGAAGGATCCCCTGAGGCACTGGGGATAGCATGGGCAGGGAGAGGTGGTCCTGATAGAAGGCCAGATGAGGAGTGACCGGTGCTGCCCCTCTGCCACAGAGCCCAGCCAGCCCCACAGTCCTCCAGGCCACTCCTCCATCAGCCCCTGCTCCGAGCCCCGCGTCTCTCAGTTCATCAAGAAGTATGTGGCCTCCTGCCTCCTCATCTCAGATACCAACACCGAGCTCTCCTACATCCTGCCCAGTGAGGCCGTCAAGAAGGGCTGCTTCGAGAGGCTCTTCCAGGTACCCAAGCCACACACAGACTCTTCGCCCACCTTGCTGGCAGCACAAAGATGGAGTCAAGTGTTGAGGGGCAGGATGAGCCCAGTGGGTACAGCACCCTGTGAGACATGGGGAAAATGTGCATGTGAGCACATGTGTGTAGGCCTTTGAGGGGCAGGACATGGTACTGGCCAGTTCCAGCTCTGTCAAAGAGCATCACCTGTACATGCCAACAGCAGCTGGTGTGGGGCAGGGATCCCATCTGGCACCAGCACTCATGAGGAGTTGCAGTGGTGCTGGAACCTCCTGTCCTTCTCATTTTCCCTTCCACAGCACTTGGAGCAGAGCCTGGAGGAGCTGGACCTCACCAGTTTTGGGCTGATGGACACCACACTTGAGGAGGTCTTCCTGAAAGTATCTGAGGAAGACCAGTCCCTGGAGAACAGCGATGTGGGTACGGCCTGTGGGAAGCTTGTGGTGGTGCTTCTGGCAGGGGGACATGGCGGTGAGGTGAAGGCATCGAGTGCCTTCACGTGGGCTGTCCTAGCTAGGGGCAGCCTGCTGTTTGTGAAGCAGATCTTCTGGGTGAGGCAAAGCAAAGGCTGCCACAGCCAGCAGCAGCTCCTCTTTTTCCAGACATGAAGGAGTCCAAGAAGGATGCCCTGCAGCCACCCGTCCCTGAGCTGGGCCTGAAGCCAGAGGCCAATAGGGAGCCACTGGCTGAGGTGGACGTGCCTGAGAAGCCCGAGGTGGAGCTCAGCAACCTGGTGACCTGCTCCAAGCTAGCGCAGTCACAGGCATCCCTGCGCTCAGCCTCCTCGGTGGGCTCTGTACGGGGTGACGAAGGTGGGGCTTATTCCGAGTTCTTTGGGGATTACTCTCCATTGTTTGACAATCGTCAGGACCCTGATAACATCAGTCTGCAAGGTTCGTAGTACTGTGCAGCAGCGTGCTGCTTGTGCACCATGATGGAGGTGCTCTGGGACAGGGAAGATGGCTGCTCCAAGGCAGGAGCAGAGCTGGCTCTCTGAGGGACATGGTGCCTGGTGCACTGGAGTTTGAGACTGTACTGACTCAGCTGAGCCCCATGGGGCTGAGCCTGCATTCCAACAGATGATGTGTCCAGGGAGCCTGTGCAGAGAAAGAGAAGGGGAGGTGCAGAGCCTGCAGCCTGGGGACATGGCCGGGGGGGGGTGGCTGGAGACTGATGCTTCTAGCCAGAGTTTGTGCCCCTGAGCTGGCAGACCCCGTGCTGAGACACAGAGTTGGCAGGCTCATGGGCAGGTGGAGGCACGCCGGCATTAGCCCTTCTCTTTGTCTCTCTCGAATCCGGGGATGCTGACCTGCACACTCACTCACTAACACACTGCTTGCACTAGTGGCTGCTGGGGGAGCGGCATTGTCCGGCACAGGGCATGCTGACCCCATGGCTGAGCTGCTGAGTTTCTCCTCTTGGCCCTCCAGTGTGGAGTTGTCTTCCAGAGAGCGACTTTGCCCTCCAGCCCCTGGCACAGGTTCAAGGCCATCCCTGCCCGGATGCTCAAATTGCACAAGCACAGAGCATGCAGACAGAAGCCTGAAGGCGACTGTTTTATTTACAAATCCTTTTCTGGGTTATCCCACCAGTTCTTGTCATGATTAATTAATTGCTGTGACACTCTCCCTCCCCTGCCAGGGCTGCAGATTGCTCTGAGCATTGCTGAATTTGGGTCAGCGGGAGGCAGAGCAGCAGCAGTGTGGTACTGAAGCTGGGCTCCTTGGGTCCCAGCTCTGTGCTCACTGGGTCCCTACACATGTGACCTGTTCCCACTCTTCCTGATCAATGCTAACCACTCTGGGCTGACTGCAGCCAGTGGGAAGATGGAGGGGTGCTACCAAAAAGCACCACTTTTGTTTTTTAAAAACTGTTGTCACAGTTTCCCATTTTGGGCCAAGAGAAACCCGCCAGCCAGGCACCTTGCTTCATCCCATGGTCGTGCCATGGCTCAGTGGCCTATCGGGTTGGCTGTGCCCAGTTCAGTGCCAGGGCAACTGCCAGCCAGGGCAGGTGCAAGACCCCTGGGCTCACACTCTCCTCTTTGCTGTCCCCTCACTGCAGACCAAGAGGCTGATGTGGAGGCGGAGGACCACGACCTAGCTGGGCAGGGGAGCTTCAAGCTGGAGGGCTCGTGGCTGAAGCTGCGCCAGTTCCACGGGCTGATTGTCAAACGCTTCCACTGTGCCAAGCGCAACACCAAGGCCCTCTTCTCTCAGATCCTCCTGCCTGCCTTCTTTGTCTGTGTGGCCATGACTGTGGCACTCTCTGTGCCTGAAATAGGTACCTGCAAGTCCTTGTCCCAGTGGGTTTGGAAGGGCACAGGGGTGTTTGTCCCATTCCCTTTCCAGGGCCCAGGCTCATGCCTCAGCCCCAGACTGGGTGTTCACCCTCCTCTGCATTGGCAGAAGCGTGGAGGGAGAGTATGTGTCCCACTCCGCTGCCCCCACAGCAGCTGGGTCTCACTGACCTGCCCTCTCCTGCCTGCCCAATGTGGCCAGCAGTGATGCTGAGGGGGAAGAGAAGGGACAAGGCCAAGGCCTGAGGGTGTTTGGCCAGCAGGCCTGTGAGTGTGGGGCCATGTGGCAGGGTGCTGAGGCTGCAAGCAGATTTCTGTCCTTATCTCCACAGGTGACCTGCCACCCCTCATCCTCTCCCCATCACAGTACCACAACTACACCCAGCCCAAGGGCAATTTCATTCCTTACGCCAATGAGGAACGGCATGAGTACCGGTGAGAGCTGCATCCTCTACTCCAACCCTGTCCCCAGGACCTCCATGGGGTGAGGGGAGGGCAGCTCACAGCGGGTCTGGTGCTGGAGCTGGCTTGGGCTCGGAGCAGAGCCTGGCCAACACAATGTCCCCATGCACAGTGTCCTCCATCCTCCCCTAGGGAGAGGTGCCGGCCCTGATGCTGACGGTGAGCAGCAGCTTGGCTCATGCCAGTCCTGGGCTGTGTGGGTACCCAGGGCTGTACAGTCATGGTGCCTGTGCCTCCTCAGCCACTGCATGTACTGAGGCTGCAGGGACTTGCCCAGAAAAAGATGGCCAAGGTGGGAACTCCCCCATCTTCTTTTTCTCATTCCTCCTAACATGCTCCTTTCCCTGCAGCCTTAGGCTGTCTCCTGACGCTAGCCCACAGCAGCTGGTGAACACCTTCCACCTGCCCTCTGGCGTGGGGGCCACCTGCGTGCTCAAGACAGCCTTCAACAACACACTGGACCAGCCCATGCAGACTCTGAACCTCAACAGCAACGAGTCCAAGATGCTGGCAGCCAAGTACTTTGATGCTATGTGCATTGACTCCTTCACCCAGGGCCTGCCACTCTCCAACTTCGTGCCACCACCTCCATCCCCAGCACCTTCTGACTACCCTGTCTCAATGGATGAGGACCTGCTGCGTGCCTGGAACTCCACAATCTTCTCTACCATCAAAGGTATCACCTGCACCTGGTGTGCGGGTCTGTCTGGGCTGGAAATTCATCTACACGTGGGGCAATGTGTCTTCTTGCAGGAGCAGCTCCAAGTGCTGGTCAGGTGCAGGTCACCCTGGCCATGGCAGAGCATTGCTTAGCTGCCCTCCTGATTCAGGGCTGGTGCTGGCCCCACAGCACTGCTCCCTGTCAGCTCCAGCAGTCCTGGTGGAGCTCACAGGGCTGGTGGCACCATTGAGAGTCTTGTGGCTGGGACTGCTGGGCCAGGTGCATTGTCCCCAGCCAGCAAAATGGTTGCACTGCTTATTCCAGACACACTTCACACCCTGTCTCTGAACCATTTCTGTAACTTGTCTGCTTCAATTTTTTTTTCAATATCTATCCCCTGGCCCCTCTATCACTGGGGAACAAGAGGCCACTCAAAGACTGGGCTCTGGCTAGTGGGAGCCAGTGTAAGGGGTGCAGAGGTCCCCTTCCTGCCTGGCTGGACCCTTTGGCTGAGCCTGCAGGGCATCGCTCCGTGTGCCCCTCTTGTCCTGGCTGCCCTATGCCACTCCACAGCCACTGTTGCCAGGAGCCTGGCTACGAGCTGCCTCCTCTACCCCACAGAGACTGTCACCTCTGCCCCGTCCCTGCCCCGCATCATCCATGAGCCCATCAAGTGCACGTGCTCCATGCAGGGGACTGGCTTCTCTTGCCCCAGTGGCGTGGGGGGCCACCCCCCACAGATGAAGGTGGTGACGGGAGACATCCTGGCGGACATCACAGGGCGCAATGTCTCCGAGTACCTGCTCTACACCTCGGATCGCTTCCGGCTGCACAGGCAAGAGGGAGGCTGGGGGTCCCACCCAGCACCATGGCATGGGAGCGGAGCCCTCAGGGGCACTGACAGGAGCTAGGGGTGCAGTCGAGTGTGGCTCCACTCCTAAGCACAGTGGACAGCAGTCACTCTTTGGACATGCTTTGTCCTACAGGTACGGAGCACTTACCTTTGGCAATGTCCAGAAATCCATCCCAGCTTCATTTGGGGGCAGAGCTCCTGCCATGGTGCGCAAGATTGCAGTCCGGAGAACAGCCCAGGTAGGAGCATGCTGAGCCCTGAGGCAGCTAGGATGTGGGTGGGTGGCAGCAGCCCTAGCATGACAGGAAGGAGGAGGGCAGCACCACCTGCACAGCAGGGCCCACTTATCAGCTGCTCTACAGCCATGCTTTCCACTAAGGGGTCTGTCAGGGCTCTCTCTCTGTGGAGCACTTTCTAATGCTCCCACCATAGTGGGTCAGACCCACTGGGTCAGCAGTGGCCTGCTTTCCTCACAGCCATGAACACAGGAGTACCTTGTGGCTGTCCCACCCTGCCCCATCCTATCCTGTATATCTGGCCTTGCCCAGCTCTTGCTGCCTCCCACCGCTCTTCTCTGCTCCTCCAGGTCTTCTACAACAACAAGGGCTACCACAGCATGCCCACCTACCTCAATGCTCTCAACAACGCCATCCTGCGAGCTAACTTGCCCAAGAGCAAAGGCAACCCTGCCGCCTATGGTGAGAACCTGAAGGAGTTTTAAGGACAGAAGCACATCAGGAACAGCTTGAGGACATGACCCAACAAGGCCCTGATCTAAAGTGCAGTGTTCTCCCTTGGACCAAGCGAGCTAATGCCTAGCTGGGGCGGGGGGCTCACTCTCCTTGGTTATATGTGGCTTGGGGTCTGGCCTAGGCAGGGTCTGGCTGGGGCAGTGCCTCCTGGGCTTGCAGACTTGTCTGAAGGATGCTGTCTGCCAGCTGGTGAGAGGGAGGGCTTGGTTCCAGAGTGCTGCATCGTTTCTGGGCTGCAATGAAGGAAGCTCATCCTGCTGAAAGCCAGGACCACACAGGCTGGAGCTGCAGTAACATTTTCTCACCTAAGCCAGTTTTCACATTCTGACATTTCTTTTTCCTGCAGGCATCACAGTCACCAACCATCCCATGAATAAGACCAGCGCCAGCCTGTCCCTCGATTATCTGTACGTGTGGGGAGCTGGTTCATGGGAGGGTGGCCATCTTGTAGAATGGGAAGGAGCTCCCCGCTGTGGTTTGCAGGGGAAAGTTGAGGGTTCTGCTGTGCATGCACCATGGGGAGGGACTGGGAGGCTCTGACATGGGAGTCCCTGTTCTGTGTACAGAGGCTGTCTTACAGTAGGGCAGGCAGCTGAGGATGATGGTGTCTCTGCTCTTCTCCTTGCTCCTGATGCAGCCTGCAAGGCACAGATGTGGTGATTGCCATCTTCATCATCGTGGCCATGTCCTTTGTGCCAGCCAGCTTTGTGGTGTTCCTAGTGGCTGAGAAGGCCACCAAGGCCAAACACCTGCAGTTTGTGAGTGGCTGTGACCCTGTCATCTACTGGCTGGCCAACTACGTGTGGGATATGGTGAGCGGGGCACATGGCCTCACCGTTGAGCCCCCTGGGCTGAGCAGGCAGGCAGTCACCAAAGTTTCTGTCTTCTCCAGCTGAACTACCTGGTGCCAGCCACATGCTGTATCATAATCCTGTTCGTGTTTGACCTCCCGGCATACACCTCTCCCACCAACTTCCCTGCCGTCCTCTCACTCTTCCTGCTGTATGGGTATGTTGCTGAGATGGAGTGAGCAGGGCAGGGTGTGAGCCGTGGTGCATCCATCTGCACTGTGGCTGTACCAGGATCCAGGTCTGGGGCTGCCTGTGCGTCTGTTCTGCAGTTTCTGTAGCTCATGGGCTGGGAGACCCCAGGGGGGATGGAGCTGGGAGATTGGCTCTGGGAGATCCCACAGCTCGCTGGTTGTTGCCACAGTCCCTTTCCTGCCCTACTCACATGCAGTCCTGCTGCTTGCCTCCCCAGCTGGTCCATCACCCCCATTATGTACCCTGCCTCCTTCTGGTTTGAGGTGCCCAGCTCTGCCTACGTCTTCCTCATCGTCATCAACCTCTTCATTGGCATCACAGCCACCGTTGCCACATTCCTGCTGCAGCTCTTTGAGCATGACAAGGTATGAGCTTCACAGCTCAGGCTGGGGCCACCAAGAAGGGAGGAGATGCCTCCCTCAACTTGGTGAGAGGGGAGATGCCCCTGGCATGGTACGAGGAGCCAGAATGCTGTGACAAAGGCCGTGGCTGCCACACAGCAACTGGTGGTGGTGCTGCCAGGGTGGTGCCAGGCAGGATGGGACTTCAGGAGGTCTCTACTGCAAACTCCTGCTCACAGCCATCCTGATCCTACCGGGTGCTTGCAGTTCCCACAGATGTTTCTAATGGCTGTATTCTCCACAGGATTTGAAGTTGGTGAACAGCTACCTGAAGAGCTGCTTCCTTGTATTCCCTAACTACAACCTGGGCCATGGCTTGATGGAGATGGCCTACAATGAATACATCAATGAATACTATGCCAAGATTGGTATGGCCTCTTCCTCCCACTCTCCCTTGCTCCACAGTGGGCCAGGGGAGGTCATTGTGCCATCCCCTCCTACCACCCTGTGGGACCATCCTGGGGTTTAGAGCAACCTAGAGCAAAGAGCTGGGGGATGTGAATGAGGGAGCCTTGGGAGCAGCCTCAGTTGAGCCCATTGAGAGGCATGTTGTGGTGCCAGTGCTGAGCACAGTTTCTCGGGCCATTCCATATATCAGCCCTGCAGAGAACAGAGGTTGTAAGCCCTGGCAGAATTGCACGTTTCTGCTGCTATCACACACTGCCCGCAGTGTGGGCACTGTGCAGCGATCTGAGAGATGGGAATGCAGGGGCTGTTTTGTTCCAGATGTAATCTCTTGTTTGCACAGCTGCACTGCCCTACCAAAATGACCCTTTTGCTAATTGCAGCTTCAAGTTGGCATCAGAAAGTTTTGTTGCTGCTGGCATCATGGGAAGTATTTAGGAGCAGAATCCAACATATCCATTCAGTACCCATTCTCAGTTGGATTGATCCACCCCACTGAGGTTGAAAAGTTGCAAGGTGATTTCAACAACAAATGTGAATGGAAAGCCTTGTTGTAACCAGGCACGGTGCCAGCAATGCCAGCCAGTCTGGAAAGATGGAGGAATGTGGCAGGGGAGGGGATGCAGAAGCAGGGCATTGTCACATGTCAGCCTAGCTTAAGACTTACAGTGAGCATGGCAGTGAGATAGCAGCTGCTGCTACCTGGTAGTTTTGCTGCTGACCCTCTGGGCAGAGGCATTATCCACATTACTTCCGGTCTGTTGTGGTGGTGGCCCTGTCCCCTGGAGCTGTCACAGGGGGGCTATGTGTTCAGCACATGGGCTGGCTGTCCTCCCGGGAAGGTGCCCCCGGCTGCTTCATGCTCTTCATCCTGCTCAGGGCAATTTGATAAAATGAAATCACCCTTCGAATGGGACATTGTGACGCGAGGGCTCGTTGCCATGACAATTGAAGGCTTCGTGGGCTTCTTCATCACCATCATGTGCCAATACAACTTCTTCCGGAAGCCTCAGTGAGTGTGGCAGGGCTGTGCAGGGCTGTGCTCCCTCTGGCTGCAGCCTCCCCAGCCCTTTGCAATGGGGCAAAGCTTTGCTGCAGGACCCTCAGCACAACGCTGCCCCTGCTACCCGCCCCCAGCCTCTGCTCCCTGGAGGGTTGCGGGAAGACAGCTTGCCCCCCATCCCCCCTTGCTCCCTTCTGCAGGCGGCTCCCAGTCTCCACCAAACCCATTGAAGATGACATCGATGTGGCCAACGAGCGGCACCGTGTCCTGCGCGGCGATGCTGACAATGACATGCTGAAGATTGAAAACCTCACCAAGGTACAGCTGCCCCGCGGGTGTGGCACAGGGGACATGCTGTGGGGCATTCAAGGGATGCAGGCTGGGCTGGGGTGCTGGGCTGAGCACCCTGCCCTGCCCTGCCAGGTGTACAAGTCCCGTAAGATTGGGCGCATCCTGGCTGTGGACCGGCTGTGTGTGGGTGTGCGGCCAGGAGAGTGCTTCGGGCTGCTGGGTGTCAATGGTGCAGGGAAGACGACCACATTCAAGATGCTGACAGGGGATGAGAGCACGACGGGAGGAGAGGCCTTTGTTAATGGGCACAGGTATGGGGGCACGGGCTGGTGGGAGCTGTCCTCTTGCTTGTGGATGGGATGAGGACTGCTTTGGAGCTTCCCATGAAAAAGCAGCATGAGCCTGCCCCTGGGGCTCGGTGGTACAGCCCCGCATCCTACTGGACCACCCTTGCCTGTGCGCTGTCTGTGACCTCGGCATTCCTTCTCCCTTTGGCCTCTCATTTGGATGTCATTCTCACAGCATCCTGAAGGAGCTCCTGCAGGTCCAGCAGAGCTTGGGCTACTGCCCCCAGTTTGATGCACTCTTTGATGAGCTGACAGCCCAGGAGCACCTGGAGCTCTACACGCGCCTGCGTGGCATCCCCTGGAAGGACGAGGAGAGGGTAGGGTTTCGGTCGGGTGTTTGGCAGTGCATGAGGGCTGGTGCTATGCCACAGTCTGCTCTGGGAACAGCATCTCAGCTATCACTGGTAGGCACCAAAGTGGGTGCAGCCCCGCTCATGACTGTCTTCTGCTGCCCTAGGGTAGTGCTGCCCCAGCAGTGCTCCTGCTGCATGTCCAGAGCTGGGCATAGGTGCAGGGAGGCCCCAGTGGTGCTCAGAGCTGTGTGAGGCGCTGCCACGGGGCTATTTGTCCATTGCTCTCTGCCAGCTCTTCACATCCTTTGCCCAGGAGTGTTTGGGTCCCCAGGGGGGTGATCACAGCCCTCTCCACCTTGCAGGTGGTGAAGTGGGCACTGAAGAAGCTCGAACTGACCAAGTACGCTGACAAGCCTGCCAGCACCTACAGCGGAGGCAACAAGAGGAAGCTGTCCACAGCCATTGCTCTGATTGGATACCCAGCCTTCATCTTCCTGGTGCGCCCTGGGCCCCCTGGCACCCTGTGACATGGGGTCTTCATCCCACTCCCATGAGACCCACACTCCCACTCAGTTCCATACCCCTGGGTGTGGACCCAGGCTAGCATGCAACTATCCCAGGTGAAAGAGCACCCTGGGAAGGGGCTTCCTGCCCCATGGGCTTTGCCACGAGCATTCCAAGCTGGGGGCAGAGAGGCAGAGCTGTGCCCATGCAATGGGAAGGGAGTTGTGGGGTTCCCCCTGAGAGCTGGCTTGTCTGAGGGTGCCATGTGTCCCGCAGGATGAGCCTACTACAGGGATGGACCCCAAGGCACGGCGCTTCCTCTGGAACCTCATCCTGGATGTCATCAAGACAGGCCGCTCTGTAGTGCTCACATCCCACAGGTCCGAGGGGCTTTAGGCTACACCTGCAGTGCCTCCAGGCACCTCATGCACTGTGGACGAACAGTGGGGGGGAGGGAGGCTCTTTGGCCTCTGGGAACAGCGTATGGCAAAGGGCACAGGAGTGGAGGGGGCCTGGGTCACCCTGCTGCTGCCTCCCGTCACTGGTGGTAGTGGTGGTGGCCCTGGTGTATCAGGTGAAGGCCTGGGAAGCTCAGCTCCCCATGTGCCACAGCCTGCGGCTCCTCTCTGGCTGCCTATGCCACATGTCTCCAGGCTCAGACCTGCCCTCTGTCCTCAGCATGGAGGAGTGCGAGGCGCTCTGTACCCGCTTGGCCATCATGGTGAACGGGCGGCTGAAATGTCTCGGCAGCATCCAGCACCTGAAGAACAGGTAAGAGCCTGGGGGGAGGGGGTCCAGCAGCCTGCCAGGAGGTGCCGGGTACCACGTTGCAGAGTGATGGCATGGCATCCACCCCAAGCTTATAGCTCTTCGTGCAGGTGGTTTAGAGGGTGGGCAGGGGGTCCGGGGCAGTCCTGGTGGGTGCAGTCACCGCATCCCTAGTAGGCAGGTGTCCATGCAGTTGGTCTTTCCCCACAGAGATGCAGGTGAGGTGGTAGGGCCTCATGGGGACCCCATCCCTTTGCAGGTTTGGTGATGGCTACATGATCACAGTGCGCACAAAGTCCAGCCTCAACGTCAAGGAGGTGGTGAGGTTCTTCAACCGCAACTTCCCTGAGGCCATCCTCAAGGTAACGTCCCAGAAGTGGCAGTGCCACCTCTGCCAGCCCATGCTGTGGTGGAAGCAGCCTTTATCCTTCAAGGGACCTCATCTTCCTTTCAGCTAGGGAAATGTGGGTGATCTGATGCAGTGTGGGGAGTGAGTGCTCCAATGTGACTTTGGTGACTTTGCAGGAGAGGCACCACACTAAGGCCCAGTACCAGCTCAAATCGGACCAGATCTCACTGGCACAGGTCTTCAGCAAGATGGAGCAGGTGGTGGATGTACTGGGCATTGAGGACTACTCCGTCAGCCAGACCACTCTGGACAATGTGAGGCTGGGGATGATGCGAGCAGCAGGGTGCTCATTCTGAGGGAGGGTGGCAGTGTCCATGTGCCTGCCAGAAGCCTTCAGGACAGGAGCGAGTGCTGGGCTGGGAACATGGGGGCACACGGAGGCTGGATCACAGAGGCAGAGATGCCAGGTGAGAGGCAGCCTGGGGCAGGGCTCTCACCCCTTTTTCCTTCCAGGTGTTTGTGAATTTTGCTAAGAAGCAAAGTGACAACCTGGAGCAGCAAGAGACGAGTCCCAGCTGTGCCCTGCAGTCCCCTTGGGAGCGCGTGCTGAGCCTGCTGCGCCCACGGGCTACGCCCACGGAGCTGCGAGCCCTGGTGGTAGAGGAGCAGGAGGACCTGGAGACAGATGATGAAGGCCTCATCAGCTTCGAGGAGGAGAGGGTGAGAGGCAACTCTAGCATCTCGGTGCCCCAGCATCTCAGTGTCCCCACTCTCAGTTCTGTCCTTGTCATGGGGCCCTAGCATCACGCCTGGGCCCTCATCCTGGGAAATCAAGGCCAGACGGGGGCTAGACACCGAGGGTGCTTATCAGGGGAGGAGGGGTCTGAGGACTCCCCCAGCTCCTGGGCAGAGCGCCTCCCCCTGAGCCCTGCCATCTGTGTGTCCCCAGGCTCAGCTGTCGTTTAACACGGACACGCTGTGCTGAGGAGGATCCACATCCCTGGGCTGTGATGCCATTGAACACTTTTGCCTTTCCCCTCCCTTCACCCCCCATCAAGTGGATGCAGCTGGCATGGGGATGTGGATGGTCTCCTCCTGCCCTGCTGCTGGGGAGGACACAGCGGGTGCAGCACCAGCCCTGATGGACCCTGCAAGCAGCCACCCCAGCCCACCTTGTCCTCTTCAGCTCCGGGGCTGTGTCCCCATGCCATACCTGGGGCTGCCGTCCTCGCCAGCTCACCGAGCTGGCGCGTGCCACGAACAGACTGGGAAGAGAAGGATGTGATGCTAGTGCCACCAGCCCCACACATCCCAGGGTGGGGAGGAGGCCAGTGAGAGCGATGCCTTCGGACAGCCACGTTGCACTCACCCCAGGGACCCCTGGCTATGGAAATGCCCCTGTTCCGTCCCAGCCCAGGCCTGGCCCTGATGTGGTCAGAGGAAGGACTGTTGTTTTCTCCTCCTTTCCATCGCTCGCTGGGCTTGGTGCTGGCCATGGCGTTGCAGGGGCTCAGTGGCCCAGCACGGCAGGGGCTGGAGATCTGGTGCTTCACCCTCGTTTGATCGCTGCTGCTGGTGCTGCTGCCAGGACCTTGCTGTGCCCTCACCCCCGTGAGCTCCCACCTCACTGCCATGCCCCAGGCTGCTGAGCCTGCTCTGCCCTGCTTTCCCCAGCTTGCTCTGGGCACTCGGTGCCATCCCTGGGGTAGGGCACCACCACCCAGACCAAGAGGCACAGTGTGGGGCAGAGGAGTATTTCACAGGGTATTTCACATGCTGGCACCAGCTGTTTCTCCCCTCTGCCCCCAACCGCGTCCTCCAGCCCCCCGCCCTGCCCCCCTGCCTGCTGCTAGCCCCTGCTTCCCGTGCCCTGTGTCAGGCACAGGGTAGTGCTGCAGCTGTGTCACCATTCTGCTGTCACCCATCCTGTTCTCCCTGGCCACGGCCCTGTGCAGAAGTGTTGGTTCACTGGAGCTACTGAGAAGGAGCTGCTGCACCCAGGATGGTTTCTGAGCCTGGAAACAACCTCGAAGGGCGAGGGCAGGGCAGCCCGGCAGGGCACTGGTCAGCCTGGCAGCGGTACCCAAGCTGTTGGGCTGGGAAGGACAGCAGCTGGCAGCGGTGCTGTGCCCATCCATGTGCAGTGTCACCCAGGGCTGAAGTGGGCACCCTCAGGGCGGCAGCACCGTTCTTTTCTGCAGATGGTCCTGCCACCTCCTCACCCATGGGGGGCTGTGCCCAGCACCCCCGGACTGCAGCTTTTCAGTGGCCCACCGCCATACCCAAAGCAGGGGTGACTGCTGAGCCTGTACTGCTAACCTGGTCAACCCTCTGCACCCCAGGGCTCTTGCCCCCCCCCCCCCCCGAGGTGGCCATGCCCTGCTGCCCACACTGTGCTACCTGTGCCTGCCCCTGCCCAGCGTGCAATGGGACAGCTCCGGCAACCCAGGCTCACTGCGGTGGGGGCAGTGCCGTGGGGCTGTGGGACGGGGCTGCTGCTGCCTCTGCTCAAGGGCGGACCCGGGATGGGAGCAGTGCCACCTTGACCTCTGCTGTGCCCACAGCCCGCCAGTCCAGTGTGCCACCTACTAGAGATTGTGATACAATATACAGTATTTTCGATAGGGGAAAAACTGGGGGGGAGATAACCTCTATTTTCAGATTTTTCAGACCATATATTTTTTATGGCATACTGGAAACTAGCCAGTCCCTGGGTGGTGCAGGGGGCAAGAGCGAGTGCTGTGGGTTCGCCCTTTGCCACCAGGGAAAGGAGGGACCGTGTCGCCTGTAGGCATCCAGGTGTGACCTGGCAGTGGGGACAGCTCAGCCCCCTTCCGGGCACCAAAAGGTGGGCACGGCGCCCTGCCCTGCTGCAGGGCTGTGTGATCGTCCCACAGCTGCCCTGTTGCTGCGCCTCTGGGGCTACTCGTGCAAGGAGACCCCCACCCCACCCCAGCACTCCCACCCGGTGCCGTCCCGCTGTCCTTGGGGGCTCAGCAAAGCCGTTGTGCCCCTCGCAGAGTGCCCAGCAGAGCCTGGGGGCCGCGTGCCCTCCCTGCTCCAGGTGCGGGAGGGCCGTGCAAAAAGGTGCCCCACGGCAGCTGGGCTGGAGCGGTGCGTTGGCCAGGGCGGGGTGCCCGCTGCCTTAACACTGTTTGCTTTCTTGAGTTTGGCCCCGCTTCCCAGCTCGCATCCCCCCGCACCGCCGCAGGAGCAGCTCCTGTGCTATGCACGGCCCCGAGCGTGGGGCACCCCGGTGGGTGGGGGTGCTCCGGAGGAGCCTGTACATCGCTAGCAAAAAGAAAAAAGAAAATGAAATGTGAAAATAATGATTGTTTTAAATAAAAAATAACGAGCCTACGAGGCTGGGTACTGGGAATGCCAATGCTGCGGAACGGGGAGGGGTAGGTGGCCTGGCAGGGGGTGAGGATCGTGTCTCACAGTGCCCTGGGCAGGCCGAGGTGTGCAGGGGCACGGCGCGGGCATCGTCCGGAGCAGGTGCAGAAATGGCGGGGGGGCACGGAGAGCCGTGGGGCACAGCATCCCCCCCCCCCCCGGCCGGAACAGAGGCGCCCTTTGCCGCTCCGCTGCGGTCGCGGGGCCCCGCGACGGGGCGGCCCCTCTGTGCCGTGGGGCCACGCGTGGGTGGGAGCGGGAGCACCCCGGGGAGGAATGTGGGTTGGGAGGGGCCGCAGCTCCGGCACGGGCACTCACTGCACAGTCACCGCTCAGCCACCGCCCAGCATGGACGAGAAACCCCAGATCCAGCTCTTCGTCAAGGTGAGGACCCGCCCGGGGCCGGGGGTGGCCGGGCCGGGGGTCGCGGCTGCCGCTGCCTGCGAGTGCCGGGGCCGCCAGCATCGCCATCAGCGTCCGACCGCTGTCTCGGCTACTGCCACGGCCGCCGCGGGGGCTGCACCGAAGCGCGGCGGCTGAGCTCTGCCTTTGCCCGCAGGCGAGCGAGGACGGGGAGAGCGTGGGGCACTGCCCCTTCTGCCAGCGGCTCTTCATGGTGCTGCTGCTCAAAGGAGCGCCCTTCACCCTCACCACCGTGGACACGAAGAGGTGAGCGGTGCCCCGCCACGCGCTGCCGGCCTGGGGGCGTGGGGTGGGACAGCCCTGCCGCGTGCACCGGCCCGGGGGTGCGGGGAGGTCTCACCACGTGGGGAAGGGGCTGAGGACACCTGTTGTACTCCCTGGCTGCCCACCATTGCCCTAAGGGAGGGCGGCGGGCACTTCTTGGGTGGAGCTGCCGTAGGCACACCCAGGGCAGGAGCAGCCCCCGGGGAACACCTCATCGTTTTGCCCAGGACACGCCGGGTCCCGGTGCGCTGTAGATCCCCGGGCAACGCGGGCGTCAGCAGCTTCCTTTCTCCTCCAGGGCACTGGATGTGCTCAAGGACTTTGCGCCCGGTGCTCAGCTGCCCGTTCTGCTCTACAACGGAGACTCCAAGACCGACACAGTCACCATCGAGGACTTCCTGGAGGCCAGGCTGGCCCCCCCCACGTCAGTGGCTGGCACTGCCCTGAGAAGGGCTAAGGAGGGGTGGAGAAGCTGAGGAAGGGGCGGGGGGCGGCAGCTCCCAGCCCTGCTGTCTCCTTCCCCAGCTGTGCCTATGTCGCCGCAGGTTCCCCAGCCTGGTCCCGCGGTACAAGGAGTCAAGGCTGGCTGGAAACGACATCTTCCACAAGTTCTCCACCTTCATCAAGAACCCAGTGCCTGCTCAGGATGAGGGTGAGGAGCCGGTGGGCAGGCCGTGCCGTGCCGTGCCGTGCCGTGCCGTGAGGGGGCGGGGGCAGAGGCAGCGCCAGCCTACGCCAGGCGGGAAGGGTGCAGGCACAGTGCTGGCAGAGCAGGGGCAGGAGGCTGCCTGCTGCCCTGACTGCACACTGCTGCCGCCCCACAGCACTGCAGCGTAACCTGCTGAAGGCCCTGCTGAAGCTGGATGAGTACCTGAGCACACCCCTGGAGCATGAGCTGGCCCGTGAGCCCCACCTCCGCACCTCCCAGCGCCGCTTCCTCGATGGTGACCAGCTCACGTCGGCTGACTGCAATCTGCTGCCCAAGCTTAACATCGTGCAGGTGCGTGGCTGTCCCCACTACACACCACCTTTCCTTGCCTTGCCTCCTTGGTGCTGCTTTCCCCACACTCTCACTTCCTCCTGGGTACTCACCTGCCACCTGTGTGCAGCAACTTCCCTTCCCCCTGTGCCATCCCCTGGCTCACTGTACCATCCAGGCAGCCGCCTGGCACCCCACAGCTCCAGCCCAGCACAACACCTTCCCAGGCCCCACTCCATCTGCATCCTGCACCAGGTGCCCCTCCTCCATCCGGTGCTATGCCAGCGATGTCCTCGTGCCCCATGCCATCCTCCCTGGCTCCCACCAGTGAGCACCACCAGCTCCCAGCTGCAGGGCCCCCCCAGCACACCACAGGCACACAGCAATGGGCTATTTCTGCCCACAGATCGTCTGCCAGCATTACCGCCGCTTTGGCATCCCCAAGGACCTGCAGGCAGTGTGGCGCTACCTTAACAATGCTGCTGAAACCAAGGAGTTCAAATACACCTGTCCCAGCAGTGAGGAGATCGTGCAGGCCTACCGCTCTGTCGTCCGGTCCCCGCAGTGAGCTGGGCAGACGCCCAGGCGGGCACAGGGCCGGGCAGCAGCTCAGCACCACCTGGTTCTGCTGCTCCCACCGCCATCCTGCCCACACATGCTTGGAAGGGCAGAGCATCAGCACGCAAATTTCCCCAGCTAGCACCCAAGGTGCCTCACGTCGAGCCTGCCAACACATTCTTGCTTCTCGTGTCACCCTCCCTGCCTGGCCGGGACACCCTTGACCCACCCTGCAGTCCCTCAAGCATTAAGGATGGGTACAGGCATGGGCGCTGCTTGTAACAGAACTGGGCAATGCTGAGGGGAACAGCGGGGCTGGAGAAGAAAAGCTGACTGGAGGGCAGCACACTGCAGTGGGAATCCCTGCAGCCTCCCACCACGCAAGCTTCCCTAAGTGGGGCTGTGGCCAGGACAGCAGGCACTGCAGGGTGTCCATAAGCAGCAGCACAGGGTGAAGGGGAACTGGCACAGCTACAGCAAAGCCCTGGGAACAGAGCTGGGGGGGGTACACTGTAGCACCCTGCCCTGTCACCACTGCCCTGGCGAGGGGAGCAGAGGGCAATGTCCCGCCAGGACTTGCTGCTAGGAAGCTCTCTGGAGCAGATCTGGGACAGGGATGGGGATGAAGTGGGGAAAATCCAAGCCATGTATGTATCAGAGCATCTGGAAATCAATAAAGGCTTTGCAAGCGAAACAGGAGTGTCTGGAGTGACTGGCCACTGTAGCTGCCCCCTGCACATGGCTTGGAGAGGCTGTCACCAGTCACCCACCTCTCCATTGGTACAAAACTGGTGAGAAAGTATACTACTTGGAGCCCTTGAGCTTCCAGATTGAGCTGAAATTGGCTGCTGAGCAACAGAAGTGTAGAATGAAATGACACACACACACACCGTCACACTGGCTGGATACCCAGACCTGCTGGCTGAAACCATCTTTACTGGCAATAAGTTAAGCACAGACAACCTTTATAAATTATCTTTCGATGCTCTTTTAAAAACTCCAGCAACTCATAGCAAGTGGGATAGAGGAGTGGCACCTGTCAGCAGGGAAAAGCCGCAGGGCAAAAAGCCATCACTTCATCACCACTGGCTCACCTGTCCCCCCCATAGCTGTGCTCCAGCACAGCCGAGGAGCTGCTGCCCATTGGATCTGCCAGGTGCTGCCTGCAGGTCTTGCCTGCCCCACACAGCTTCCAGCCCTGCATGCATCGCACCTGCAGAGCAGCATGGTGCAGGCAGACCTCAGTGGCCACATGTGGCTGATAGGGCTACTGTTGAGAGGGTAGAACAGTGCCAGTCACAGGTCTTCAAAGTCCACTCCAGATGGAGTAGACTTGCTAGAAAAGGATACAGGGAGTCACACGCCAGCCCGAGCTGTGCACCCTGCAGAGTACGGCCCAGTGGATCTGAGGCCCAGCACCGGGCTGTGGAGCAGCACATACCTTTTGAAGCCAGGATTAATGAGGGACTCTCCCGGGATCTTCCTCTTTGCTGGCAAAGCAGAGCCAGCAGCCCTGTTCTTTCTGGGGCTGGGGTCTGTGTCAGACATGGGGGGAGGGACAGGGAAAGCAAGAGGTCAGTGGGGGGAACTGCCAGGACCTTCTGTCTGAGAGAGCATCAACACCAGCCCTCCCCTGCAGGTGGGCACACTGCCTGCCTGGTGATGCACTGCACACCTCAGGAGCACTGAGCCGGGCCCTTCTTGCACCAGGGAGGGCACTGACAGCAGTGGGGGCAGTAGCCACGGTGGAAGAGGCTCAGCACCCCAGGGGGCTCCCAGCCCCTGCAGCCTCCTGGGGGATAAGAAAGCAAACAAGCATGCAGCACAGCCCCCAGAACCACTCACCTGGCAGGATGGGCTTCTGGCTCTGGGGCGTGTTCTTCTCAGGCGTGTTCTTCTCAGGGCTGTAGCTCAGCGTGCCCAGCACTGTGTGACATGAGCAAGGGTCACAACTTGCACCAGCACCTGCCCAGCAGTTCCCTGCCCAGCAATTCCCACCCCTGCACGGCCACACGGCTCCATCCTCCGGCCCACCTCCACGCAGGGACCTCCCCGTCAGGACGGGCGCTTCTGCGCACGGAGGTGCCGTGAGAACACGGCTGTGCTGCTGCACGCAGAGCGCGGGTTCCACGCAGGGGATCTCCTGTCCGAGTGCTCCGGGACGGCCCCACCCGTGGGCACACGGCAGCCGCAGCAGGAGAGGACGGATGCCGTAAAGACCCCCCTCCCCTCGCGGGGCCCCTCCGACAGCCGCGAGCCGCCCGCCCCTCTCCCCCCGCCCCTCTCCCCCCCGCCCCTCTCCCCCCGCCCCGTCCCGTCCCGTCCCGCGGCCACACCTTCCAGGCGCTCCTCCAGGTCCCGGACGCGGGCGGCCATGGCGAACAGCAGCGCCTGGAGCTGCGCCCGCGCCTCGACAGCGGGCAGCCGAGGAAGCAGCAGGGCCTCGTGCCCCTCCCGCAGCCGCAGCGTGGCCGCCCCGTCCCGCAGCCCCAGCGAGACGGTCCCGCGGCCCAGCGCTGCCCTGCTGGGGGGGAGCGCGGTGAGCCGGGGCCCACAGCCCGGCGGGGGACGGACGGACTGACGGAGGTCCCGGGTCCCCCTCCCCCGCCGAGCGCCCACCTGAGCTCCGCGACGCCGTCCTCCGGCGGATCCCCGCCGAGCCTCCCGGCCCACACCTCCAGCGCGTCGGTCACACTGCGGGGCAGAGGTTCAGGGCGAGCCCCATCGCCCCCCGCCCTGCTCCGCTCCTCCCCGCCCCGCCCGGCACTCACTAGACGGTGGCGGCCGAGCCGGGGTCGGGCGCGGGACGGCAGTAGCAGAGGTAGCGGTCCGGGCCGTACCGCAGCACTCCAAACGGCCCCGAGGGCTCCGCCATGGCAGCGCCGGAAGGGGCGGTGCGGGCAGCGCGGGCGGCGCTGCGGGAGCGGGCGGCGCCGTGATGGTGCACCTCGGGCTGCGGCGGGTGGAGGATAGCGTGGCCGCCAAACACCCGGTGCGTGCAGGGCCGGGGGGAGCGGAGCGGGGCGGGCGGGACCGGTATCACCGTGCTGACGGAGTCTCCGCAGGCGCTGCAGCAGTACGCGGCTTGCCAGGCCCACGCCTTCATGAAGGGCATCGGCGCCTTCCTGGCAGGTACGGCCGCGGAGGGACGCAGCGGGAGGGGCTGCCCCGGTGCTAACTGCCCCCTCTCCCCCGTCCCCCGGCCCTGACGGCGGCGTGGTCGGGACCGCCCGACTCGCTGTTTGGGCAGGCAGCGGCGCTGCGTTTGCCGTGCAGAAGCTGGTGAACAGGAGGCTGCCATACGCGCTGCAGTGGAACCTGCTGCTGTCTGTGGGTGAGTGCCCCGAGCCGAGCCCCCCCACCCCCGCTCACTGCCCGGTGACGGCGCGGGGCCTCGCGGGGAGCACAGCCCGGGCTGCGGGAGTGGAGCTGCGTTTGCGGTTGTTAGCCAATCGCCCTCCTGCTCCCCAGTGCTTGGGGGGATCGGGTGCTGCTCGCACGGGGCTGCACAGCCTGCATTAGAGGGAGGACACTTGTATGCTCGTCTGTCCAGCGGCAGGGTCCTTGGCCAGCTATACGGTGACCAGAGCGGAGACGCAGAAGTGCTCGGACTTCTGGATTTATTTGGAGACGGGCACGTCCCCTCAGGAGCACAGCATGGCTGACAGAGTGCCTCAGCCTGCAGGTGGGTTTTGTCTCTCCCACAGCTCCTCCTGGGCTTGGCTTGGTTCTTCCCTGCTGTGGCTCTTTGCCATTCCTGCCTCATAACTAAACTGGTTGCTGTCTCCATCCTTGCCACGATTCCTCATGTCCCATGGTGGCACCCTCCAGTTGAGGACCCCCGTCTCGCGGGGCTGCAGCAGTTCCCTGGGGTGGCAGCAGCTCAGGGCTGCCTGAGCTCCCTGCCCGCCCTGACCCCGGTGCCCTGCAGCACTCTGTGCCCATTGCCTGCTCAGCAGCTCCCTGGCACAGCTGCTGCCTGCTGGTCTGCCCGTTCTGTGCATTCACAAGAGCTGGGGCTTTTTGTTTGCTGGAGTAGGAATAGGGCCGGGGATGAGCTAGCAAACCGTGCTTGTGCTTGAGCCACTGCTCAGTGGGAAAGGCCGGGCTGGAATGGACACGCTGGGAGTTCCTGTGGCTGCCTCTTGCTGTTCCCATTGGTATTGTGCTGCTGAAGCTCAGTAAAGCTGAAGAGGTCTTAAGCATTTCCCTGGGGCTCTGTGCTTCTCTGCTTGCCCCTGCCAAACATGCTGGGATTATCTAGGGTCCAAGGAGCTTGCTCTTGTCTGTTACAGACAACCTGCTTGGCCCGGAGGATGCAGAGAGAGTGTCACCACCCATGAGGAGGAACAAATATGGGGACGTCGTGGAGTAGCCAGGAGCACGGAATGCTGTGCCCACATCCTGCTGCTGCTGCCCTCAGCCCTTCTGTCTGCTTGATGTGCCCCTGCAGCGTGGAAGACTTCTGCAGTGCTGCTCGGGAGCTCAGAGGAGTCCCCAGCAGTTGTGTGTGAGCACCCAATAAAAGTCCTGAGCTGAACGCACACACTGTGGTGGAAGTAATGTCTGGCAGTGAATGGAAGGAGCTGGAGTGCAGGTGGCAAACATCACCTGGACACATCCCCTCTGCTGTATGTTGAAGCAGAAAAATCTGGTCTCTCTGAGACCACGGGAGTCACAGTCCAGGTGTGCTGGGCTGTGAAATGTCTCTAGACATGGACACGTCTAGACAGAACTGTGACGGGGCAGAGCTGCTGCCACATGTTCTCTGGTCATTGAGCATTGCTGATCACAGTCTCACTGTGCTCCTAACAGCACGGCTTGTTTGCTTACCCAAATTCTGCTGCCCTGAACTGCCTTGCTGTCTGCCCCAATGGAGGGAGCAGAATGTGCGTGTCCAAAGCCAGGCTGAGACACCCCACTGGCCTTGGGCTCTGCCTCTGGGTGCTGTACCCACGGGGAAGGGAATGCTTGAGTGTCTAGAGAGGCACCTGGGAAGATCTGGAATTTTATGTCTTTTTTTTCTCTCCTAGTTGCAACCCCCGAATGAAGCCCGTAGGTTAAACTGGTAGCTCTGAGTGGATGTGCAGCTCTGAATCGGTTGCAGCTGAATTTCTCAGATAGGAGAACCCAGCCTGGGTGCTGCAGCAAGCTCCTTTCTTACAGCAGGGCGGCAGCTGTTCGGCTTCATAGGGGGAGCAGAAGCGCTTCCTTCCGCCTGAGATCTGAGCACAGTCCCTGAGCAGAGCCGCGGGAGGGAGCTCCTGTGCTGGGAAAGGAAAGAGCGGGGGGAAACGCTGGAACATCGTCTGAGCCAGAATCCTGTTTTTGCTCCTGTAGGGAGATAGGAAGCAGCTGTCAGAACAGCTGAAATGAGAAAAGGACGCATTAAGCAGAGCACAGTGCTACAGGAGCGCGATGAGAGCAGGGCAGGATGTCGGTGTGGAAACCCGTGGAGCAGAAATGGTTCTGCGAGAACAAGGAGGGCCGCGAGAAGCTGCTTCTCTCCTGAGGAACGTGGCTGGGCAGCAGTCTGTGAGGGGGTGGGGTCGAGGAGCTGGGATGGGCTCTGTGCAGTTGTCCGGGTGGTTCTGGGGGCCTGGTAGCTCAGAGCAGCCTGCCCTGACAAACTGAAGTGCTGCGGGTTGCAGTTCTGCCCTGTGTGGCCATCAGAGCCCTTCCTGTGTGCCCCGGAGCGCAGGGACTGCCCAGAGCAGAGCTGCTGGCACGCACCTTTGGGATGACCATGTTTGGGAAGTCTGAACTTCTCAGCTAGGCTGGCTGAAACTTCCATTTCCAGGTGGGTCTGATCCCGGACTTTAAGTCCAGCCTGGCCTCTCTTTGGGGATTCTGCAGGCTGGGAGAGCATAAAAAGCCATGGCTGTGTCTGAACGCCAGGCAGACTTGAAGGGAGTAAGTCCTTCAGGTAAAGCTGGGCATGCAGCTGTGTCCCAGTGGAGCCCACTGGTGCCCCCGTGCCTGCAGCACAGACAGGCTTTGTCAGCTCATTGCTCTGATACCAACAAAACCACAGGAGTGGTTACAAAGATTTATTTCTGATTATAAAAAAAGAACCAACAAAACAAACGAAAACAAAGCCCACAAGCCTTCCTGCACAATCCCATGTCCCTGTTTTTTTTTTCTTCACTTGTTCAGAAATAAAGGCACATCCTCCCAGCTGTCTGCCTTGGGGTGACACAGGGCTCGAACCCTCAAGCAGCACAAAACCCTACTCCTGCAGCAAGTCCAAGCCCCTGCTGAAGCAGCTGCACACCTGGGAGCCCAAGGCAGCACTTGTGGCAGAGCTGAGACTGTGGTAGGGACCGCAGGAATGAGGAAGACACTGCATCTGATTGCGGGGGGGCTTGGGAAGCTGCCTGCTCTGCTTGTTGCTAAGCCCCTACCCAATGGCCCTGAGCTGAGACAGGTAGAAGTCCAGGCAAGGATTTGGCCCCCAGGGAGTTCAGTGGGTTTTGTGCATCCACCAGAAAGACAGTTAAGTTCTGGGTGATGCCCAGAGGTCCCCTGAATGGCTGGGCTGGTTCTCCAGGGACAGGTAGTGAGTCGGCTATAAGGACTAGAATAATATTTCCCACCTTCCCCATGTACGTGAGAATAGAATTGTCTGGGCTCACTGGTGCAGACAGCCCAGGTCAAGAGGCAGACAGATACCCCAGATACGAATGTCCAGACCTCAAGCCTGCTCCAGCCTCTGTCCCTGAGTAACACTGGGAATCCCTTAAGACATTCTCCTTCTCTTTTATCCCCCCCCCCCTTTCTGCAGCTTGAAAGTGAGGGGAGGGCAAAAAGCGGCAGCTTTCCTTCTGGGGCAGACAGCATCAGGTGTTGGGGAGGGTGTCTCTGAGCACTTGCTGCATCCCAAGTACTCAGGCCACAGAGACTCCAGCAGGAAGGATGGTGCTGAGTGCTGCAGAGAAGGCCTGTCCTGTCCCATGGTTAGATTGTGCTGGACTTGCTGTGCCGGAGCAGGTAGACAGCAGTCAGCAGAGCTGTCAGGGTGGTGATCACAAAGAGCAGGATGAGGATGACCCAGTAATTGTACAGCATGCTTCTGTGGGAAGCAGGCTCCTCTGCTGGGATCATGTTGGTGAGGTTCAGCATGTAGCCGAGGGCCCAACCGATGGAGGTTTCTCCTGCCTGTGGAAACAGCACAGCACGGTCACCACTCCAGTCAGCCCAGCTCTGCAGGCCTCAGGGGACCTTCCACTTTCAGCCCAATGGAGGGCAGCTCACAACACCCTGAGTCCTTGCTCACCTGCAGGTCTTGCCAGCCCAAGCACAAACAGTGCCCTGGTGGTTCAGTGTCCATATGCTTAACTGGTCTCATCTGATGGGAGGAGGATCTTATCTGCCTGGGTCAGTCCTGACCTTGCTGCCCATCCCATGCCCCATGTATGTGGTGGGACTTGGCAAAGCTGGGGTCCCGCCCTGAGCTCACTTCCCAACAAGCCTGGGTTGTTTGATAACTCCACTGTTTGGAGGTCCAAGGAGGAACTGGTGGACCTCGAATTTCCTGACTCCATGACCACCCTACAGTTAACTCAGTTCATTTGTTCCCAAAATATATACCCCCAAACTGGGAGTCCCATCCTGCTCCTGTTCCCAAGGACCTTCCCTTGCACATTTTTCAGCTCTTGGTGTGGGCTCATCTCTCTTACTTTTTGTCCCAGTGCGGAATTAATACCATGGGATGGCTATGTGCCCTGGTGTTACCCACCTTTTTCTGGAAGGCAATACTGGGGAAGGAACGATTGTTGAAGTTGTACCCCTTTGTGATGAGCAGATAAACAAACATGCTGGTCGCACAGTAATCGGGCAGCCTCTTCTCCAGCCTGGGAGCTTTCTGGTACAGCTGAATGGAACCATGGAAGGACAGAGAGAAGAGATCAAGCCAGAAGGGTCCAAGGATGTTTCTGTAGCCTGAGGCTCTGGGTGATTGCACCTGGCTGGCCAAGGTGTTGCTCATACCCTCCTGAGCCCCTTTTCGTCCCATGTGGCAACCATCACCAACCCTCTCCCTGCTGCATGGGATGGGAGGGTGCCAGGACACCCAGGCCCCTCTAAGGGATGCTCTCCAAGACTGTGGGATGCCCCACGCAAAGCAGCCCTCTCTTCCCTGTGGAGCCCACCTCATTCCAGCTGGTGGCACAGATGGTCTCAGCAGCATCCTTCAGGTCACTGGGCAAGTGCACAGGTCTCTCCATCACTGTCTGGATGAAGTCTACCGTGTAGAAGAAGGCAGAGAAGGCCTAATGGGGGAATGGAAGCAGCTGTAGGACAAGCTGGTAGCAAACTCTTGCACCATAGAGAGCTGCTGTAACCAGTGTGGTGGGCACAAGCAACCACCCTTGCAGAGCTGTGGTCTGGCTTTGCTGCCACGTGACACCTGGGCCCTCCACATGGCCAGCCCACCACCCTGCTCTGTGCTGGAACTTACAATGAAGTTTCCTGAAACCTCAGGCTGGAAAACACCATCGAAGGAGCAGCGGGAGAAAGAGCAGTTGGTGAAGTCAAAGAGCTTGCTGACGTGCACAGCACAGAGGTTCCCATTCCCGGTGCCGGACATGACAATGGTGGTGCTGAGGGGAAGGCCGGGCTTCTCCTTCTCTGTGCAGGGGCTGTCATAGATGCTGCTCAGTGACAGACTCTTGCGGTAGCCCTTGGGCCAGCAAGGATTGGCAACAGTTTCTTGGTAGTTCTCAGCCTGCCAGAGGAGCAACACACATCATCCCAGCTCCCCTGTGCCACAGCCCATGCTGCCTTGCCTCCAGTTCCTGGTGGGGAGGTGCTGATGAGCCTGGGCAGCAGGACACAGAGGAGCACAGAAGCCAGCAGTTGCCACCAGTGTCTGGAGATGATTGACACAGGCTTAGGGAGAAGGGAGGAAGCCCTGGGACTGTGGGAGAGGCTTAAGAGGAAAAAGCCAGTGTTGGCTTTTGAGTTGAGTTGCACTGAGTTGAGTTGGCTGGGAAATGTGTGCAGCTGTCTTGTCCTAGTGAACAGGGCTACAAGATGCCTGCAGGGGAAGCGAGAGGCCTGGCAACCCTTGGGTCTCTGCAAAGCATCCCTCCCCAGCCCCCACTGCTGAACCCAGGGGGGCAGTCACAAGTCCAAAACAGAGTGCTTTGTAAGGAGCCGGGTCTGGTACCTCCCACTCTGTATGAATGCTGGGGTGGTGACAGGTGAGCATGTGCCAATACCTGGAGGATCTTAGAGAGCAGCCTCTTGAGGACTTGGTCCCTTCCATAGCAGAGGAAGCTGTGGGTGTACACCTTATATGGCTGTCCATACAGCTTCAGCATCACCTCATTTTTGGGATCTTCAATGGCATCACTGGTTTCAAAAGTGATCTGTGTGGAAGCACCTCCGAAGTCCATGGCCCCCAGGGTCCTCTTCTTGGACTGGATCCATTCCCCAAGCCAACCACGCTAGGCAAGGAGACAGCAGTGGGTGTGGGACGTGGTGAGCTGCAGGACAGCCTGGCTGCCCCACTGGTCCCGCTGCATCCCCCTGCCCACCTTGATGAAGTTCTCCAGGAGGTAGTTTGCCGTGACCCAGCCAAACACCCCCTCCTCTTCCCCCGACAGGATCTTTGCTCCCCGGAAATCAAAGGGGTACGACTTCAGTGTGGCCATCACTGCACTGAGGACAGCATCTGAGGACCGTGGATCTGCAATTCTGCGGGAGAGATGGAGACACAGCAGTGCAAGGAGCGGAGCAAGAGCTGCAGGCAGGTGGGGAAGGGTTGCATAACTGCAGGGACATCCCCAAACCCCCGGCAGCACAGCAGGGTTAATGCTCACCTGAGCAGGCGCATGCCAGCTGTGGCACCCAGGTAGAGTGGAGTGCCTGCATGCTTCTCCTTGGGCACATCTCTCATAGCCTGGCTCAGGCAGTGCTCTAAGCTTTTCCCAGCAGCCGGAGGTTTGGAGCTGTAGCTAGAGATGCCGGGACCTGCAGAGAGGGAAACTGCATCCCCCTGCAGCCATGGGGGTGGGGGAAGGATGCTCGGGGAGCGGCTTTGCCCGCTCCCCCCCCCCCCCCCGGGTGTTCAGAAAGGCTGAGGTTTGCTGTGGACGGACACAGCGACAGCGGAACGGGGCTCAGCTGCAGCTCCCTGCCCACAGAGAGAAACTGCTGGCGTGTTCCGACCACATCTTCCCTGGGAACGGGAGAGGTTTAGGGAGCAGAGTAGGACCCCTCCTGGCACCTTCTTGCTCCTGCTCGGAGCACGGGGAGGCGGCAGAGCCAGCCAGGGACGTGCCACGGCCGCTCCTGGGACAGCCCTTACCCTCCACGTCGCACATGCTGTGCTCGCTGACCACCCCAGTGTCGTTCTCCTTGTCCGCGGGCCACTTGTAGATGAACACGGCCGTATGGGAGGACCCGGCGTCCAGCACGATGCCGTACTGCAGGCGGAGAGGTGAGGGTCAGCCGGGCCCTTCCCGCAGGCGAGCCGCACCACGCACACCGCGCTCCCTCCCGGCCCGGGGCACCGCGGACAGCGGAACAGGCGCTGCTCAGGGCGGGGGCACACGGGGAAGCGCTCCCCTCGCCCAGTGCTGCCCCGCCGGGCGGGAGGGCACCTGGGAGCTGCCCCGGCACCCGGCGCTCCAAAGAAGGGCAGCCCGCCACCTCATCCCTGCCTGCCCTTGTAAGGCTTGGTCATTCTCCGGCTATAAATAACCCCTCTCCTCCTGCCAAGCACGGTTACACGGCTCCAGGAGGAGCCCCCCCCCCCCCCCCCCACCCCACCCACAGCCCCCAGACCCCTCTGAGGGCATGGGACCACTGGGGGTCCTGCACCGGTCGGGGCTGTGCTGCTGCTGGCAGGAGGCGGGGAGCACTCTGTCCCAGCTGAGTATCTCCCCGGGGTGAGACTACCTCCATCCTAAACGTGGCCTGGAGAAGGGCTTTACCAGCATGCCGTGAAGCCCTTACCACCCACCTGGCCCCAGAGAGGCTGCTTCTCTCCCAGCCCTGCCCATGAGCTGCTGGTGGGGACAGGGCCCTGCAGGTGGGGGTCCCCAGGAGGGTCCCACCACCATCCAGCTGCTCAGTGCCACGTGTGTGCCCACCAGCCCTGCGGCCAGCAGGAAGGTGGCCCAGGGGCCTGATGTCCTCCACACCATCCCCAGTATTGCCCTGGGTGACTGGGCCAGGCAGGCACTAGAAGCCCTGTGCACCTGTAGGAGGGGAAAAATGCCCAGGGACAAAGCACAGTATGGAGCTGAGCTGGCTGCCAGCTCCCAGGGGGGTGCACGCAGGTGGGGGCACGTGTGCATGGGCATGTGTGCATGTAGATGCACGTGCAGGCACGTTTGCTGTAGATGTAGATGTAGAGGTGAGAATGCATGCAAGCATGCAGGCTTGTGTCTGTGCACGCGGGCGCCTGTGTGGATGTGTGCACGTGCATTTAGGTGCTTGCATGTATGTGTGTGCATAGGTGAGCTTGTGTGTCCCACGGTGAGCATGCGTGTGCCTGGGACAGCTGTGCTGCCTCCTGGGGCCTGCAGAGAGCTGGGCACACTCTGCAGGATCCTGTGGCCCTGCTGCCACACAGGACAACCCAGAGCCAGCAGCCCTGACCCCATGCCAAGGGCAAGACCTGAGCTCTGCAGGGGTGAAGGAGACAGAGGCTGCATCTCACCTACCTCCCCCCCCCCCCCAAATCACATTTCATCTGCTGACTTCCTCTGTGCCTGCCCTGAGAAGAAGCTGGGGAGCAGTGCTACCTGGGGACATGCATTGAACTCCCATTTCTGTGCAGCCCCGGCCCAACTGCAGCCTGGAGCTGCTGTGTGGGGGATGCATCAGACCTGGGTCACAGCATGGAGCGGTTTGCAGAACCCACCGCCCCCAGTGGGCATGTCCTTGTGCCCTTTGCTCTAAGAGCCTCTGAGGGCACACCCTCTTCTCTCAGACTCTTCTCAGGTCTCAGAGAAGACCCTCTTCTCTATTCCCTCTCTATTCTCTCTGGGAATAGAGCCCTCTATTCCCAGGGTACATGCCCCAACAGCTCCTGCATGGTACTTGGGGACAGGTCCTGCCATGGTGCCAGCCCCTGTGCCCTGCCCTGGCCACAAGCACCCTGGATTGCACAGCTTTGCACATGTGCCCATGGCCCTGGCCCCAGAGCCTGGGACAGTCCCACAGTGCCAGCATCTGGTGGCACTGCGACAGCTGAGCTGTGTACCCGTGGGATCCACTGATCCCACAGAAGGAAAGAAAATGGCTCAGAGCTGTGAGGCTGCAATGCTGTAAGTTCAGCTGTGTACCCAGAAGGGAAGGAGAAGAGCACGCTCCCAAGATCAGTCCCTCCGGCAGCAGAATAAATAATCTGGGGTATTTTTAGGGCTATATTCCAAGCAAAGGAGCTGGAAGGAGATGTGGAGCTGTGGGTTAACCTTAGCTCACCAGTAAGCCGAGCTACCATCCAGCAGTTGCTGCTAATGAGGAACCAAACCACCAAGTACGGCGATGTGCAGGGGGTGGGATGGGCCTGCAGCCCCCAGTCACAGCCATGACAGAGCAGGGCCATGGCAAAACTCCTGCCTCTGCCCACAGCCTGATCCCAGGGCTGATCTTGAGGCCAGCAGGAGCTCACACCCCACCCCTCCAAGGGCACCTTTGTCCCACAGCAGCGTGACACAGGCTGGGAAGCTGCTGGGTGGCTGTGGGGCTGGCACCCCCTGCTTCACTCCCTCAGCCTCCTCCTGCCCCAAGCAGGGCTGAGGACACAGCTCCTGTATTCCAGGGTGGCTGTGGGGTGGTGTCGCGGTGACAGTGGCCCCACTGTGGTCACTGTGCTGGATCACATCTATGCTTGCTCCATCCAGAGATGGGGCAAAGCTTGGGTCCTTGGGCTCAGCCTTGGGAACCTGTGTGCAGCCCCATCCTGCAGGGAGAGGAAAGGAAAAGAGGAAAGTACAGCTGGCTTCAGGCTTCCACTGCAGGAGAACAGGCTTTGAACAGAGATAAAAGCGCTGCAGAGGTGGGACTCAGCAGGGGTCCATCTGTTTCCCCACTGTCCAAAGGGATGAAATCCATCTGGAAAACAGCTATAAGCCCAGTCCTAAATTCCACAGTACACAGCAGAGCAATGTGTCACAGGGAAAGAGTTAATTATTACAGTCTACTGACAACTGGGGACTATCACCCCAGCTAAGCCAGCTCATTTTCTCAACCTAATCTTTATTGCATTGGTCAAACCCAGAGAGAAGACACACAGCTGGCATCCATGCTGGCTCAGAAGGCTTGGGGTGAGAAAGAGGTTTGGGGTGAACCACTTTCCAGGGTAGGAGCTTGCTCTGCCTGCACTAGCTGTATGTCCCTGGAGGACACGGGATTTTTTAAAACAAAAGATCCGGGTGGCAAAAGAGTAAATTGGAGCACTTCCCCAGCAAGGAGTTGGTTGGAAACTTCCTTCAGTGCCTGAATGTACAATGAAAAAAAAAAAAAAAAAAGAGCAGCTCGTTCTCACAGACAAGAGCCCTCCTCGCCCCGCAGTGCAGCGGGAGGCGCCCAGCTCGCCGTCCCCCGACCCGACCCCGCGGCAGCGGCTCGGGGACCGCAGTGGGAGCCCCGCATCGCGGAGCCGCACCCCCTCGCAGGGGCTGCCCGGTTCTCGGGACACTCCCGGGACCCCCACCCCGCAGCGCGGTCCCTCCCTGCTCACCTTGAAGCTCGGCGGGCCGCGCGTGTCCCCGGAGCCGAGGCAGAGCAGGAGAATGCCCAGGAGACAGCCGAGGGCGAGCAGCAGCAGCACGGCGGCGGCCCGGCGGGCCATGGCGGGGCCGGGCGGGCGCTGCCGCTGCTCGGTGGGGGCAGGTGAGCGGCTCTGCGGCGGCCGCTGCTCCTCCTCCTCCTCCTCGCCCGCCTCTCCCGGCTGAGTCACCGCCGCCCCGGCCCACCCGGGCGGGACACCGGGCCCGGCCGTGCTGCTCGGCCCTACGCCGACCCCCGTCCCGGGCTCTCGGCCCCCATCGCCCTACATCCCCTAACGGGGCTCCATCTCCCCCCGCTCCGGGCATTGTCTCTGTCCCAGGGCGCAGCCCCAGCCCGGCCCCCGGGCATCACCCTCCCGCGGGGCTCAGCCCCCCGTGCCTCCACCCCCAGCCGGGCTCTGGGAAAGGGGGGATTCTCTCATTCCCAACACCCAGAGGGTTTCAGTGTGTGCAACACCGGGAACACTATGGAAAGCTCTGAGGAGCCTCACCTACCAAGATTAGTGTTACCAACCCGTTACTGTTTTTAATCATTGCAAGTTTATGACAGCCCTGAGGAGCTCACACATATATTGGGATCGTTTTTAATACGGTCACAAGTGAATAATGTAACGCATTTCCAAATGGAGCACAAAGCCAAGCAAGGCTGGGCCCCTGCCTGAGAAGGACATTTTGAGCTTGCTTACACAGAGGGATCTGACAGTGAGCAAAATAATAAACAAGGACATATTACCAAGGAGAGGAGTGAAAGCAGCTTCCAGCCCAGCTGGGCTGTGTGCAGGAGGGCTCCTTCAGCTCCCCACAGGCTGCCTTGCAGTGCTTGTTTCTGAAACAAGATGCTTTCTGTGGCTCATTGCACATCATGGCAGCTCCACTGCTGGAAGGGAACCCACTGGGCAGCCCCAGCACTGTACCCATGAGCACCGTTCCTTCCTGACCTCCTCTCTGCAGGAGCACCAGCAGAGCACCCAGCCCCTGCTCACGGCCTGTGGGGCTCTGTGGGACCGATAAGCCCCTGTGTGGTGGGGAAGGAGGAAGTGCTCCCACTGCTGTGTGCCACTGCTGAGGGGGAAACCATCCCTGTGCAGGGGAGGGAGCAGGAGGGAGGCTTACCAGACCCACACAGGCTTCGTTTCGGTCTTTCAGCTGCAGAGCAGGAGCTCCAGCACTCCTCTGCTCTGCTTGGGGCAGTGACAGTGCCCAGAGCAGGAGCTGGGGAAGGGAAAGGTGCAACAGGGACACAGGAAGGGCAGTGCGCCCAGGAATTGGGCTTGTTTAGCTCGGAGAAGAGAAGGCTCCAGGGAGACCTCATTGTGGCCTTTCAGTACTTGAAGGGAGCTTATAAATGGGAGGCAGAACAGTCGTTTATGAGGGTAAATACTGATAGGACAAGGGAGAATGGTTTCAAACTGAGACGGGAGGTTTAGGTTGGATATTAGGAGGAAGCTTTTCACCCAGAGGGTGGTGACGCACTGGAACAGGTTGCCCAAGGAGGCTGTGGATGCCCCATCCCTGGCGGCATTCAAGGCCAGGCTGGATGTGGCTCTGGGCAGCCTGGTCTGGTGGTTGACGACCCTGCACACAGCAGGGGGTTGGAACTGGATGCTCATTGTTGTCTTATTCAACCCAGGCCATTCTGTGATTCTATGATTCTCCACCCTTACCCCATCTGTCTGTGTGCATCTGTGGATAACTCCTTGCTTTCAGCATTTAGCTGCTGGAAAGCCTATGCCAATGAACTTCAAGACATTCACTCACAGATTTATGTAGAAAAAAAAAATTAAGTGGTCTCCTTTCGTTTAAGTCTACTGCTGCTAATACCAGAAGTGCTGGGTGCAAGGATTAGCAGAGTGCAGTTACCTCCACCTTCATGCCACACCGATGGCTTTATAGGCTCCACTCAATTTTCCTTCTCAATTGTCTGGACTGCTCCTGCTGCTTCTCACTGCTCTCCTCACCCCATAGTCTTCCGGAGGTGCACTCCTGCAGCTATCATAGGCATAGCAACACTGGGGATGAACACAGAGGCGGAAGGACCTCCTCTAGATCACTCATAACTCCCCAATGGCTGCCAAACCTGGTATTTCTCTTCCTGGCTGAATCAGCAGCAAGGAGAGGTCTTCTTCAGAGACTGTTTGAGGAAGAACCAAGCTTTCTTCTGACCAGTATTGAATGAGGAATGTGCAGAATAGCTCAAGCTGAGCTCTGAGAGAGTCCATGGCCAGCCCTGGGCATTTGCTGCTGTGATTCTTGGTGTGCCTCACACTGGCACTGCTTTCCAGGGAGCTACAGGCTGAGGAATCTCTGTAGCACTTCAATGCAGCTGTGCACCATACGCCCTTCCTCTGCAGTGCCGCTCACAGCACAGCCCTCAGGGCCTCAGCAAAGCCCCAAGCCAAAGCTGACATCCCAGGAGACCCATCTTCCAGCACAGACAGGGAAGCACTGAGCACTGGGACATTCCCATGGGCTGGACACGCTCCCAGCCATGCAAGGGGAATCACAGACATACAAACTCACGTGGAACCAGAGAAATATCCCAGCAATGCTGCACAGAAGTGCACAGCGACGCTGCTGCACCCGGGGCCAGGCCCACTGCTAGGTGAACAGCAGCTCCCATCCTGCTCATTCATGGGGCTGTGGGGTCAGAGTGGGGCAGTTGTGCCTCTATCCATGCTGTTCAGGCAGCATCAGCCCCACAGGGACATCCTAGCTATGGCCCCAGGAGGACACAGTGCTTGCACTGAAGTGGTGTTACCAGATGGGCAATCCGTGTTGAGGAGTACTGTATGGGAAACTGTTAATCACAGCCTGAACCTCTGATTAACCATCTGAGGCAAGTGACGGGTCAGCTGCGGGAGCACAGGTGAAAGTAATTCAGCTGTGCTCCCGGAAGGGGTGGAGCTTGACTCCACCTCTCCTAGATCCCATTTAAGGACCGACCACCACTAAGGCAGCATCTCTTTTGGAGATCTCTCCTGTGTGGGGTTCCTTGTGGTGAGCATCCATCTTAACTGTGAGCCTCAGTGTGGGTGAGTTATTCCTCTATAACCTCTGGCTATCAACCTCTGGCTATCCATCTATTACTACCTTGTATAATTACAACTATACAAGTACATACTAAGTTCCAGGCATGAATGAAATCAGAGGAAAAAAGGAAAGCAAGGGAGAAGAGGTTAGAGCAGGGGATTTCCTAATGCTATGGGAAAAAGAGAGTCCAGCCTTGTTTGTCTGGGGAAACCAAGGACATGTGGGCTCTGGACATTAGCAATGCAAGAAACACTCCAGTGCCACAGATGTCACCTCTGCAGGGATCCAGGTTTTGAAGCAAAAGATCTGCCTGACTAAGCAGGTTCAATGAGTATTCAGCTCAGCAGGGTGCCAGCCTGGTGCAGCCTGACCACCCAGCTGCTCTGTCACCCTGCTGTCTTGTGGCTCTGATACCTTGTCAACCTGCTGCCATGTCACTCTGCTGCCTTGTTACCCTGCCATCTTGTCACCCTTCTGCCTTTCCACCCTACCCTCTTGTCACCCTGCCACTCTGTTGCTATTGTAGCCTCGAATAACTGTATCATCAGCCAGGGGCAGGGCCAGGGCTGCGCTGCCAGACGACAATAAGATTGCCATGAGTTAATGCAAATCCTGCATGCTTACAGCCCCCGTTCACTACATGGGACAGGCAGAGAAGGAGCAGAATATGACACTAAGTGGCATTTTTGCTTCCCCGTGACCCCTGAGGAATAGATGGATGCTACAAGCACAGACAGGGTAGAGCCAGAGCCCCAGCTGTGCCTTTACTCGCCTCATGTCTGGGTAAACACGTAAATCTGAGTTAGGAGTTGGCATCAGCATGGCCAGCATATCTGTAGGCTCTTGGGATGAGCATCTGTATCACCAGCAGCTGATGTGGGCATTGACTTCAGCTCTTTGCCAAGCTCAGGGGAATCACAGGAGGCACAGCTCCTGCCTGGGGGGTGAGGCATGAGGAAAAACAGTCCTTGTGTGGCCCTGTCCCAGCTGTGCTGCAATGCCCATCCCCACCCCAGGGACTCACAGCCAAAACACTCACTGGGGACAAAGCAACAGGTGAGGAATAAAGACGAGGAAAGGAAGAGCACCTTGCTCACCCCAAACCTCAGGACAGCTAGTTTCCCAGGCAAAGGAAAGAGGTTTATTTAATCCACCTGTCCCAACAAAAACAGGTGACATGGGGCCACCTGGGCAGGAGCTGCCTGGGCTGAACAGGTGACAGGTGGAGGAACTGGAAGGAACAAAAGGGACTTACTGGTGGGGAGAATGGAGTGTGTGGGGTGGGGACTGCTGGCTGCCCAGGATTGGGCTTCTCCACAACTTCAGTGGGTGGGAAAGAGAAGACAAATGAGGGCTCTGGTGGGCGGCTCTGCAGCTCCACATGTGCTTGGGAAATAACAGGAAGGATGGGATGATCTTGGACTCACTGCAACGGGATGAGTTCCAAAGGGAGGGATTAACAATGGGATTTTCTGCTCCCATCTGCAAGTGCAGGGAGATGTATCTGAGAGCGCCCAATGATCATGAGATATGGACGAGCTGGGACAAGATGAGCCACCAGCACAGCTCAGCAATGCTCACGCAGCCCCATGACATCCTCAAGAGCTGCTACAGCAAAACACTGAGCTCAGACCTGCTGAGAGCCTGGGGATCCTCCCCAGGAACCTGTGGGCACTCTGAATTCTGCATGAGCCCAACGACTCGGGCACCTGGGCTGCCCAAACTGCTGTCTCCTCAGTGCATGCACTGGGCTCTGGCACCAAGCCACCAGCACACAAATGTGAGACTGCTACGTCTGGAGTTCCATCTGTGGACAACAAGGCTGCAGATTCAGTTTCCATTGGGATATGAAGAAATGAAGGGGTGCAACAAAACAAAGCGTAAATGAGAACACCTTGTGCTGAGCCAATGTCTGCAGCACCTGCAGGTTGGAGCTCACCCTGATGGCCCTGAGCCTCAGCTCTGAGCCCAAAGCTTTTCCTCTCACCAGCAATGTACTGGCGTATCCAAGGCTATAATCTGCTCCTGGCAAGGTTTGTTTGCCTGGAATCAAAGATCAAACCTGAGCACAAGTCTCCATTCTCGCCTTCTTTTCTAAAACCTTTTCCCTCTCTCATCTCCCAGGGCAACACTGGCCCAGAAGCTCACAGAGGGGTCCCTGGCTGGGGAAGCAGCATTCCCAGTGCCCAAAGAACCAGGAAATAGGGCCATTTCTGCAGGGGCGCACTGCCAGCTGCCCCTGGGCCACCTGGATGGAGCTGCCCTGCTGGGATGTCAAAATCACAGAATTGCAGCACAGTTGGCTTGGATGGACCTCACAGCCCCCAGCCCCACCCCTGCCGTGGGCTGGCTGCCCCCCAGCTTAGGCTGCCCAGGGCCCACCCACAGCCTTGGGGGATCCCCTCCAGGGGTGGGCACCCACAGCTTCTAAGCCTCATGATTTGGGTGCTCTTTATTTCAGCTTATTTGTTTGTACGGTTTTATTTTTTAAGTCTTGAACAGCCTTTCAGGAATGAAGGCATATTCTTACAGAATAAGGATAAAGCGGAAGAAAACTATGTAAAACAGTGTTATAACTGAAGCACAATGAAGCAGTGAATGCCCCAGTTCTCCCAGAGCAGCCCCCCACTCCATGCCCTCTCCTTGCCACATCCTGCCCATCCCACAGGGGAAACGCTGGACTTGTGGCTCGGTGTAAGTGTGCTGGCATTGTTGTCTCTCACCCTAGCAACGGAGTTTCCTTTCGATAGATGGTTTTTGTCCCTCTGTAGAGGCACACAGCCCCAGAGGAGCGCCTTCAGCCAGCAGGCATGTTTCCAGTCCTTCCCACACCCCAGAACACAAGGAGAAAGCCCCCTGAGAGCCACTTCCTTTGCTGGAGCTGTCGCCCTGGGGCCTGTCCCAGTGATGGGGAAAGGAGCGCTTTGTGCAAATGGCATTTTCCCACCCTCTCCCCACTAAGCCGGTCTGTGGCCATCCGGATCCCTGCATGCAGTCATCCTGCCTTGAGGTGTCGTCACTCCTGGCAGCAGAACCCAGGTGCTCAGCAGAGCAGTGTTGCTGTGATGGTGTGGGCAGTGCCGATGAAGGCACTCACAAGACAGACTGCAGGGAGGGCACAGTGAGCTTCCCAGGGCATAGGGATGGGAGAGCAAAGCCTGCAGGCTGAGGCCATGTGAGTCCCTCTTTCCCCATCCCAGCTCCCAGAGCTTGGTGGCTGCCCTGTGCTGTGTCACAGCCATCTTTGTGCCCAAACCTGCAGGATTTCAGCTTCACACTTGCAGACATCTGGGCACTGGGTAGGAAATCTCTCCAGCTGCTGCTTTGCACAAAGAATGCTGGAAATATGCTCTCCTTAAGCCACCTCCTTGACATCCACCTCCATACAGCCTCCTGGGCAGCATCTGGGCCCAGCTCCTGCAGCAAACCCAGGGATGTGCAGGGCAATAGCAGCAAGCTTTGTGCAGCTGCTGCAAAACTGCCTATCACCGAGGTCAGGTTATCAACCTGACCCATACCCAGGCCAAATCAGGGACAAATCAGCTCTAATCAGCTGATTAAAGCCATTTGTTTCCATATTCGCCCCTCCTGGCTGCCCACGCTGGGACCTTTGGTAGGAGTCCTCCTGGAGAGCTCCTGCCTCCCCGCTCTACTCTGTCTTTCTTGGGCTTTGTTTCTCAAATGACTCAGAACTCAAAAATGAGAGTCGGATATTCCAAAATGATGACAATTAAATAATAGATTAAAAAAGAGAGAGAGAGAGAGAGAGAGCTAATGAGCTGCAGAACAATGTTGCAGTTTTCAGTTTTTGAACATGATGGCAAAACTGGAGGTTTTTTTGTCTTTTGGCAGGAACTGGAGTTTTGAGCTGAAACATACCATGACAGCAGCTGCAATTGGAGGAAATAATGGCACTCTGTGATCCTGTAATTCTGTGCTGCAGAGCAGAAGAGCAAGCAGGTCCTGGTCCCAGGATAATGCCCGCTAAAAATTGGTTCCTTAGCAGGAGCAGGGAGCAGCAGCATGGGCAAGGGAAAGGTGGAGGAGAATAGCTGTGTCCTGAGATGCCTCCCCAGCTCCGTGCCCACCCCAGGTCCCCAGGAGCGGTTGGGAGCTGCACCACTCTGCCCCCACCCTGTGCTGGCCAGAGCCATGTGAGTGCTGGCTAAATGACTCAGCTTCCCTTCCCAAAGTCCCACCGAGTGCTGTCATTGGGAAGTGAACCCTAAGATCCCTGCTTTCAGCTCCACTGTGGTTGGGTGGGTGGCTGACCACAGAGGGACTTCCACAAAGCGTGAATGCCACAGCCGAGTGGCTGCTGGGTGCTGGCCTGGGCTACCACAGCCATAGGGGCTGAGGCTGTGACCACGAGCCCAGCCCAGGCTGCAGCATGGTGGTGTTCCTTCCTGCTGATCCATGGGACATAGCGGTGTGACACCAAAAGCTGCACCTGCAGCCAGTGCTGTCCGTGTGAGTGGCCATGCATAGTGTATCTGGGTAGCTGGAGTTGCTGTGAGGCACTGGGAAACGTGCTGAGGAGCTCATCCAGAAATTCAGCATTCCGGTGTTTTCTGCCCTTGGAAGTGGGCGTTACCTTCCAAATGACATCATTAACAGGTACAGGTTGCACTGATTTAAAAGCTAATCATTCTGTGCAGGCTGAGTTCATGGCTTCCAGACTCCTCTTCTCTGGACATGCCCACAATCTCCCTTTGGGCTCATGCAAACCCCAGCATCAGCATCCCCCTTCAGACAGAGCTCCTGCTAGCCCTTGTTGCAATGCTACTATACACTTATCTGCTTTGGCAGGGGGGTTGGACTCGATGATCTCTAGAGGTCCCTTCCAACCCCTACAATTCTGTGATTCTGTGATTCTTGCACCAGGAGAGGCAATGGCTCTGTCCCTCCCAGGGCTTTCCATGACAGCCCCATGTTTCCAGACTGCCCAGCTGTGCATCCTGGGGACATGCCATGAGGGACAGTGGGTTTGCAGCCCCTCCAGCTCCTGCCCCACATGCTGCCTGGGGATGAGCAGGGCATGCACACTGGGACCAAGGTACCATGATCCCATAGGTGCAAGCCCAGACCCCTTTGATCTCCCCTCCAGCAGTGTATTTTCCACTGCATTTAGAAATAAAATCCAGCAATAAAAGTTGCAGCTAATTTTATGCCCGATTTGTCATTCCCAGGCTCCTGCAGGATGGCGTGCGTCCATCCGTCCAACCTCTCCGTATTGCTTCACCCCAGCAGCAGATGTACTCGTGTGGCCGGGACATCACATGCTGTGCACACAGCTGGGACACTGAGACTCTGCCACGATGCGGGGACATGGCAACCCACCTCCCAGACATGGAGCTGGGGACTGCTGAGGGGACAGCCCAGAAGGGCTCAGGGACCTGCAGGGAGGAGGAGAGCCCATGATTAGCACCAGGCTGCAGCATCTGGGGAAACACGGTGTGGCCATGGTGGCCCATCAGCTTCACCCATCTTCCGACTGAGATGAAGTTTTGCAATACTCTGTGTTTTCACAGCTCTCCTGGTTACATGGGTCTGGGCTCACACTTTCAGCCCCGCTGGCTGCAGGGGGAGTCTTGAAGATGGGAGTGATGAATACCGAACCCCCCAGAGAGGGAAAAAATTCTTTCCTGAATGTATTATTGACAAAGGATTCTTTCTTCTTCCTTCCCCCACTCGTTTTTTTTTTTGTTGTTGTTGTTTGTTTTGGTTTGGTTTTTGGGTTTGTTTTTTTTTTGCTAATTTTATGATTTCAGAAGGTTTGAGATTTATGGGTTTCTGAGAGTTGGCAATGGTGCAGCAGCTGACTCAGCTCAGCAGAGGGAAACGTGCGAAGCAGTGGTGTCGGAAACAGCCCTCCGGGTTTGGGCAGAAAAGCAGCACTGCCTCGTGTGCTGGATGGTGCAGAGCAGGGGAAGCTGTGGGGAGGAAGCTACTTCTGCCCCCAGCTCCATGCAGGGACACAGCACCAAGATGTCTCATGCAAGCCATCCACGTTAAATATTTAATGACAACATCATTAGCTTACTTGGTTATTGCCCTCGTGGCTGAGCAATCTCCAGGCTGCCTCAGGCTCACTGCTGAACCCCAGGCAACTCTCATCCCAGTACACCAAACTGCCTGCAAAGTGCCTTGGCCTGAGCAATGATGCGTGTTTTGGAAGACATTAAGATCTAATGAAGATTTTGGAAGCAAACCGAAGCAGTTGATGCTTTCTGTGTAGAGATCATGCCAGAGATACCAAGATGGGACCAAATCTGCATCTGTCACTTAGAAATGGCCTCTCCCTTTGAAGTGGCCCTAAATACAGAAGGAAAAAGAAAAGCATACTTTAACAAGCCCAAAGTGAATTCAAACCAATACAAAGCATTTTGGGCTCAAGAAAACTTTAGTTCTGAGACAATGCCTTTGGGGTTGCTTTGTTTAGTCCATAGAGGAGAAAGCACATTCCTCTTCCAGTCAGCCCAGCACCATGCAGGAACTGCCCATTAGCAGCCCTAATGGGGTGCAGCCGTTCACAGCACACATTGTTCTCAGCCCTCCCCATGGCTGCAGCACTTCCAGGGACATATGGAACTGTTGCTGTGCACCTCAAGGCCCCATCAGCACCACGCTGCTCCCTGGTGGCTGCCACTCCCCCAGGGAGGAAGCAAGGCAGATATCCACCACGGCAGCTGTGCTTGATGTAATGGGGAGAGTAAAGTCACAGTCCCCATGGAACACAGCTGCGGAAGAAAGTAGGAATTTTGGGAGCCCCACCTCCACACCACCCCCATCCTGCCAGGTCTCCCTGCAGAGGGAGCATCTGTCTTCAATAATCTGTACCTTGGAAGAGGCTCAGATGTAGACAGCAGTGAGCATATGTGGCAGGTCAGGGTTGTGCTGCAGTCACCGGACCTGCCAGGAGTGCTGTGCTGATGAGCACCTCAGGGGCACTGCCATCCCCTAGGAACAAGCTAGGATGGGGCAGCAGAGGCTGCTATGGTCAGGGCAGAGCCAGTCCTTCACCATCCAGCAGGCTGCACTGTGGCTGTGGGCTCAACTGGGTTGGGGGTAAGGGGGAGCACTGAGCACGGGTGGGTTGCTGCTGCTAACACAGGAGGCAGAGAGAGCACCTTCCAGTGAGAGACCAGAGAGGTGAACAAGAACACTGCACTGGGTGTCAGGTCACAGAGCTGAGAAGCACTGAGTGCAGCTGAGAGCAAATGCAGACAGCAGCTGCACACCCTGCCTGGCTCCACTCCCTACCCCATAGGGGACCAACTGTGTCCCAGGACACAGTGGCTTCTCCAGGTCCTCAGTTCACATTCCAGTGGTTTGCAATGAAAAGAGCATGATAGAGAGTGCAAGGTGTTGGCAGTCTGACTGCACACCAAGTACTGGAGCTCCTGCAAACTGCCCAGGGCAGCAGGAAAGCTGTCCATGCAAAAAGCAGGTTCTGTATGGTGGGGGGAAAAGCAAAGGCACAAAACACATGGGCTGGGGTCCCAAGATACAGTGGTTCCTGCTGGCATTTGGAATAATCACTTTGCTGCATCCCCTGGGGGCAGGCTGGAGGCCAGATTGAGCCCAGGCCCCTCTGGGGCTTCCCCTTGCCCAGTGACAGCCCCAACATCAGGATCCTGCAATGGGGGATCCCCTGTGCTGTGTCACTCTTGAGCCAGCAGTTCTGGGACCTGCAATAGATACTTGAAGACTTGAGTGCTCAGGTGGCATGGCACCTTTCCGACCATCTCAGGGTCAGGGCTGAGTGCAGCTCATTGGGCTGGGCATAGCCAACACCTGCCACATTGCAGCTGTGTACAGCAGCCTCCAGCTGTGAGCAGCATTCCTGGCTGTGCATACCCAGTGAGATCAGAGCCCAACAAGAAGAGAAGACGCGCACAGCACTGCTCACAGCCCTGGGCACAAACCCAGCTCTCATGGTATCAGACCACCATGCTCACAGTAACAGGATGGACAGACATGGAGATGAGGGTCAGGCACACGGCAGCTCCACCAGGGAGCCCAGAGCAGCACAGTCAGCCCTAGTGCCACGGGGTCCCACCCCCACGGAGGCCTTGCTCCCAACAGGGGCTTCCTATTTCCCATGGTTTCCATGCACTGAGCAGGCCCAGGGCCAGCACTGTCTGGACAGCATACAGGATGTTCCCCTGCAGCCAGGCAGGCCCAGCACCAGAGCAGGGGCAGAGCTATGCTGGCTCCACACACAGAGGGGCATTGAGCAGAGACAATGATCCTCTCTTTGCTTTGAAAGACCTTTCAGGCTTCACATTGTGCAAAAACTGGGGCATTTATGGCAATTATCACTCCCTCCTTGCCCTGTCTAGGACCTGTGGTTGCCCCACTCACCACCTGAAAGGAGCCCCTGCAAAGATCACTCTCCCAGGCACAGGAGGGCCTTGGCTCAGATCCTCCTGCACAGCTCTGCTCCCATACCAGACAGAGGCACAGACAGCTCAGCTGCAGAGCGCAGAAGTGCAGGTCGTCTCCTACAGGGTGCAGCAGGGTCCCAGCTGTGCTGCAGGAGGGCACTGCTCAAAGAGAAATAGCAGCATTAACATTTGTTAACTACACCAGCACCACCTGAGCAGGAGCCCCACGGCATAGCTCCTGGAGGAGCAGCCACAGGCTCCAAGGGTTGCAGGGTATGAGTGATTTGTAATCCCATTGCACAGTAGTGAGGAAAGGCCAGAAGTATCCCCGCCCAACAGCACAGGGATGCCCAGAGGGGAAGTGAAAGGCCATGGGAACATGACCTGGAACACAGACCCACTGGGCTCCTCATGGCTGTGCAACTTCTGCTCACCTGCAATCCCTCCAGACAAGACAGGCAGGAACTGCAAGGCTTGCAGCAATTGATGGACTGATTCAGTCAGAGACAGAAGGATAAATTAAATAGACAACCCCGCTTTATTATCCCTAAAGATGGGTTATGAGGAGAGTCACTATTCATTAAGCCTCAGGTAAAACAGGCACTGGACACCAGAGATGGCATCATGATAGGGATGGCAGGCACTGATGCCCAGGGGATAACTAACACCCTACTCTGGCAGATAGGGGATGTGACTCACCCTGGCTTTTCTCTTCCTCCCTCTCCCTTATGCTCTGCTGATCCCCACTCCGGCAGCAGGTGCAAGAAATGAGCAGGGACTGAACACCATGCAGTGAGCTTCAGGTCAAGGTCAGCCTCAGAGTGGGACAAACCACACTGGATGGGTAAAAGGATCTTCTCAGGAGTGGGCAAGGAGTTGGTCTGCACAGTCCCCAGCCTAACACAGCTGAAGCTGGCACAGCAAGGCGGGCCCAGCACTTTTTGGCCAGCTTAGTGCATTGTGCCACTGCACTGTACCAAGAGAGTCTGAACACAAAACAGTGCTGAAGAGGAGGGCCAGAGCTGTGCTTTGTGGGGATTCCCACCAATCACCTACAAAAGTACCATCAATACAAAGTACCAAGCCACACTGGAAAATATCACTCAGGTCAAGACCCACCATTAGACTGCATGGAAAGGAAGAGGTATCCCAAAACACATCAGTCTAACATGACCCATGCTTACACCACCACCCTAGAAGAGCTGGAGAAGGGTGCAGCTCACACCCAGGATGCCACAATGGGTGGTCTGCACACATCACCAGGTCAAGGCTGCCATTTCTCCACTAGGAGATGTGCAAAAAAAAAAAAAAAAAAAAGAGACCATCAGCCTCTTCTCCATCACCCAAATTCAGTTAAACAAGAAAACAAGTCCTAAAGCCCCACTGTGAAATCAGGTTCATGCTGCAAGACATAACCTCTCCTTTCAAAGTCATCATGAAAAAAAATATAAGTCCAGCAGTCATAAGGAAATGTTTTCCAGGTCAGGAAGATAAAGAGAGGGAGAGGTATCTGCCTCAATCTGCAAACAGCCTGAAAGAGCAGCTCAGAGGTACAGGTTGCCTGATCCAGGTCTATGGCTCAACTACAGGAGCCTACAAATGTGTAAACAGCAACTATGGCATCACTATGGCAAACTGGAAAGGATTATCCCAGGAGGAGCATCAGTTCAGGCACTGCCTTAGCCCAGTCTGGTTCCACTGGCAGGCAGAACACAGGCAGCAGGGAGGAACTAAGCACGCCCCATTACAGATTTTCAATCCTGTCCTCTGACAGAGGGACAAGCAGCAGACAGGATGCCCTTCAATGGCCAGGCTTGCCTGGGAATGACAGATAGAATGTTAAAGATGCCACATCTTTTTCTAAGAGCAGCCAGAATTCAGCCTAGGTCAGGCCCAGGGTACAGCAGCTCTCCCCCACCTCTCCCCATTCACACAGTAAGGGCAGCAGCTGTTCCCACCTGACACACTGCTGGCCAGGGGGTGGGGGAGCAGTCAACTGCAGGCAGTTTAGAATAGGAGCAGCTTGTGAGCAGGCACTGCCAGCCACATGAAACAGCATGGCAGGGAGGGGACTGCCAAGGCCTGCCCAAGCAGGGTCAGGGAAGCACTGTCCCCAGCTTCCTCCCACAGAGACACTACGGGCAGTTCCAGGCCTCCATGGGCCTTGAGATGAACACCTGGAAAGAATGGTTTTAGAGCAAGAGCCCCAGCCCCACCAACCCTCTGGAGAAGCTCAATATGGGGTCAAGAGTGCTGGGAGACAGGTGCTAGATGAAGGTGGAGTCCAGCTGGCTCATTTCATGATTGCTGCGGGCACGTGCCTCAAAGAGCTGTTTGATCAAAGCAGATTTCTCCTGTTCCAGCTGGGTGATGCGTTCACTCTTGTCAGTGACCTCCTGCATTGGAAAGAGGAGATAAACACTGCTCAGAGCTCTGTGCTTTGCCCAAGGTCCCCGTGATCTGGGCCAGGCCCAGATGCTCTGTGCCCCCTGTGACTCAAAAGCACCATCTGCAGATGTCAGAACTTAAACCCCTGCAGCAAGCCTACCCAGGCAGGAGCATCCTTAGCATCTGCATCCTCTTGTGGTCATCATTTGTCACAGTCTTTTCCCTACAGCAGGGCCAATGAGGTCCACATCCATGGTCCCATACCCAGCAAACAGCCCAAGAATGAGGGGCATTCAGTTGTGAGAGGGACAGGCTTGAAGCACAGCCCATGGCCCACCTCCAGGATGACCAAGGTTGGCCAAGCTGAAGGATCACTTTCCACGGCCATGTATTCTTTTTCTGATGGCTCCCCCTCAGTGTTCTCCTCCCCACCATCCCTGCTCACCTTGGTGAGAAGCCGGTTTTGCTCCTTCAGCATGTTGATGGCCTGCTGGGTGCATGCTGAGGCTGGGGATGCCACAGGGGCAGTGGGGGCCAGCCTGCTCAGTGCTGAGGTGGGGTTCCCTGGCTGTGGAGAGGATGAAGAGAAAGGATGAGACAATGACCTTCTGGTGGCCCTCCTCCACCTGCCTCTGCAGCCAGAAACTGTTTCAGTGGCACAAGGGGAACTAATGGGTTGGGAGCTGAGAGAAACCCAGCACAGGATTAAGATCCACCAGTACAGTCAGCACAGGCCAATGCAGGGTCTCTAGAAAGGCTATTCCAGACAGGAATGGAAGCACTCCTTGCAGCGTGACCTGCTCCTGCAAGGAGCCCATGCAGCAGCCAGGACAGTCAGCTCTGAGAGAACTGACTCAGCACCTCAGCAGGATGCTTTCCCTGTTCACATGCAAAGATCTACACCTTCAGGGGGAGGGGGTCTCCTTTAGGTCTCCAAATGCCTTGAGCATTCTCCAGCCCAGACAAGCTGCACTTTCCTCTTCACCTGTCTTGGCAAGAGCCAAGTCACCTCTCTATAGCCTGGGGAAGCTCTGGCAGCCCATATGCCAGCTCAGCTGCCTGCACAAGGGCAAGCACCTAGCTCACACAAGTGACTGCAAGCCGCTAATGCATTGTTCTCACCTTGCCCACAGCTGACAGGAGGTCACCCAGGCATCGGTTCACCTCCTGCAGCTTTGGGATCAGGCATCCCAGGTGGCTCTGGCTGCCATCAGGGAGGAAGTCCTGGAAGACGAGATGAAAGAGATCAAGTGTTACTTCAGTGACAGCTTCCAGGGAACCATGCGGCCTAATAGAAAGGCTCAGTGGCTGGCCATCCTCCAGCCCTCCCAATACCTCCAAGCACCAGGGCACTGCTCAATTCCCACATCCCCGCCCCACAGCCTCGCCAGCACAAAGCCCACACAAGCCATGAGGTGCACACATGTTTAGATGCCACAGGATGCGTACTGCCTCACAGCACAGCCAGCACAAGGGCCAAGGCTGTGGCTGCTCTGTCAGGCTGGGATCCTGATCTTTCCTTTCTGCATAGGTCATTTTTGCCTGGGAAAGCCACTGCTATAAGGCCAGGCCTCATCCCACCCTTGCAGCAATGTCTCAGCTCTGCACCAAGTGTGTGGATAAGCTCTCCCATAGAACTTGCTGCCTCTCCCCCTCTTCTGCTGGGGGCGGGGGGGGGGGAAGGGAAGGGCAGGGAGCTGCTCCGATTCCCCCCACCCATCTGGGATCCCCAGGCCAAAAGTGCAGGCACACACAGACAGCACAGCAAGGCCAATGCCAGGTGCAACAAGATGTCCCAGATGTCCCAGTCCAGTTAGTTCTTCAAGTCCAGAGATTCTCCCAAGCTGATGTGCATTCCCAGAACAAGCCCCAGACTCACACTGCTGGTTTTGTTTTTTCCCAAGAGCCTCTGGCGTTCTTGCATGAAGTGGATGTGCTGGTGGTACCACTCACGGGCACACTCAACCATCTCCAGACCCTGAAGCAGGAAATCCTTCTCCTGTTCCAGCTCCTTCATATGCTTCAGCTGCAGGACAGAGTGCAGACATGTTACTCTCTCCTTATCCAGGTCCAAGCCAAATGCTCAGAGAAGCACTGCCTGGTCAGCTCCTATCTGAAGGCTCCTAGGAGCAATGTAACCCAGACCCCTTCCTGCAGCCCAGCCCAAGGAGCTGCCTTCTTCATGAGGCAGAGAAGAATTTGGTTACTGGCAGCCCCTCTTGCCACAACAAGCTGCAGAGGAGTTGGGTGATGGCCACTGGCTAATCCTTGTTCAGGGTAGGTTCTCCAATTTGGGAGAACAACAGCAGCAGTCAAAGGGCCATCAGGTCATCTCTGTTCCCCCATCCACAGAATCAGGCCTGCTGCCCATCAGCTCTCACTAGAAGCAGGTTTCTCTGCTTTGTCATTTATCTGAGCACATGCTAAGAACAGGGCCTGCAGCCACTCTCAAGGTTACAACCTCCTATAAGCATCAGCAACTCACAATGCTGTCAGGAAGCAGCCAAGTCACCTGTGCAGACCAGAAGCCTGGGCAAAACCTACCAGCCTGCTTACCCAATCCTCTGCTTTCCCCTTTGCTTCACTGCCTGAGGCATCTCTGAGCTGAGCAAAGCATGCCTTTCCGCTGACTGGTCCTGCTTAGCCTTCAGGTTTGAGCTCCAGAGCCATCTGCAGAGGGACTAGGTATGTTCCGGTGTCAGGAGAAGGCTACAACAAGAGCACCTGAAGCTCTTGCCCCTTGGGTCCACACCAGCACCCCCCCTCCAGAGGCCTCTTGGCACTGCACTGCCATCAAGAAGTCACAGAGCTGGCAAGAGGAGAGTCAGCTCCCTGTGGAACAGAGCATCCTCAGCACAGCAAACCATCAGCCCTTGCCCAGTAAGCCTGTATCCCCCCCCACAACCTGCTCCTCCAGAGCCGTGCCCCTTGCTCACACCCTTGCAGCTGCTCTGAGGCAAAGAGGCCAGGAGTAGTCCCAGCCCTCCCCACAGCAAACAGCCACCTGCATTCTCTGCCACGATGCCGCCTGAGCAACACTGCCTGTGGCACAGACTGGGCACCACAAGCTGCCCCCACAGAGGGCAGGCAGTTCTCCTCATGCCCAAAGGGAGAGCCAAACAGTAAGCCTGGAACCTCTCCTACTGTCTGGAGAGCACGTGGAGGGAGACTCAGAAGTGCCCCCAGGCAGACTCCCCCCCCCACCCCCCAGCAGATAGAGGAGGATGTACCAAACATTCCTTGAGGATGGCAGCACTTCCCTGTCCCCATCTCCACAGCAGGAGCCCCACAGCTGTCACACACCAGCCACCCCATAACACCAGGGCTGTTATTGCTCCCTCTTCTCCTGGAAATGCTGTTTACAATACAGCAGCAACACACACACAGGCTCAGACAGACAGAGGAACATACCCACAGGAAGAACCGCAGAGCCTTGGTACTGCACAAGCTGTTGCTGAGGGGCATGAAGAAGGTGCTGTATGTGGCAAGGACCCCCATCCAGCTCTGGCTGCAGCCTGCTACTGCCTGTCCCATCCTGATCCCACCTGACTTGCTGGTCAGCATAGAGACGGGATGAATGGGCAGCAACCCACTGAGCAGGGAGACATCAGCAGTTCCACAGGCTGCAGGGACAGATGGCATCTCCCTAGGGGCAGCAGGATGGGATACAGCATCTCACGCAGGGCCAGGACAGGGAGGTGGAGTGGGCTGTGGTAGACAGGGAGGGGAGAGTGTCATGCCCTGGGCTGCCCACAAATTGAAGTGTTCAGCCTCTCACAGGCCTCATCCCAACTACCCTAAGGCCAGGGGGAAATGGGGCCAATCAATGGACACAGTGAAAAAACAAAAAAAACCCACCGAGTAGACACCAGCTGTCCATCTTAAAGCATCCCTGGGCTGCAGCACAGCCCCCAAACCTCTACCTTACTGATCAAACTTAACAGGTCTTAGTGTACTTACTCATGGGCTGCCAAACAGACATCAGTCCCTTCCACCTCCACCACCCTGGAAATGGGGCAAATTACTCTAATCACAGCTGTGCATCCTGTCTCTGCAGGGCCCAGCATCTTCCCAGCACCAGGGAGGATGGAAGCATAGCCAGACAAGAGCACTGTTCTGCACACAGACTCAGTCCTTGCTGGATTCAAACCTGCTCCAACTGTCTCTGCATAACGAAATGTGGAACTGGCACCCAAATGTTTGTGCCCTGGTGCTGGGGAAGGCTTTTCACCCCCACAAGATAGTGCCAGGCACATCTCATCTCTGAGAGAAGGGGCACAAAGGCAGTACGGCACTTGGATATAAAGGGGATGGAGGGAAGAAATGTGGGACACCTACCTCCCATATCCCCCATGGCAACTAAGCAGTGTAGTGGAACAAAGGTAAGAGCAACACTCGCCCAAAGCTACAGCATGAGTGGCAGTCCCAGGAACAAACAGCAGCTCCCAGCAAAACAGCCTGGCTACCAAAACCCTTCCTCACCAGCACCAAGCAGGATGTGGAGCTGATGGAACACTGCCACCTCTGCTGCACTCTGGCTTGGAGCTGCATGAACACACAAGAGCCCTGCCAGAAGAGGGAGGCATTCCCTCCCCAGGCTGAGGAGCAGAGGGAGCCCAACCCCAGGCAGGCACATCCACAATTATTGCCTCTTGTCAGCACCTCTCAGCTGAGACCCTCTCAGTCTGAGAGAAGATGAAAGAACCAGCCCTTTGCATTGCTGCAAGCCCAGCAGACCTCTTCCCACACGTGCGTAATCCAACCCTTCCCAGGCAGGTCAGGCCAGGCCAGGCAACAGAGCTTGTTATATTTCCCAAAGCCAGCACGATGCTGCAATCGATGCTGCACAAGGACAGCCCAAGCAGCCCGCCAGCTGGCCCAGAGCAGGCAGCGAGTGACACCAGGGTGCGAAAAGGGGAAGTGCAGATGTGAGAGTTGCAGCCTTACCAGCAGCTCCTGAGCCATGAGACAAAGCAAGGAAGGCTGGAAGATCACTCATCCTACAGATGAGGTCCTGGCTATCTTCCCAGTCAAGTTTTGCTTGAGCTTGTGAGCAATACATCCAGTCAGCTTCTGCATTCCACTTGGAATCAGAACAGATTCTTTGGTCTGGGTAACCTGATCTAAGCCTCTCCACTTAGCAACAGAGAGGGGAGCAGATCACTTGGTTCCAGGCTTCCCAGCCAAATTCAGTTCAGATTTCTCTGCAAAAAATCTCTCAGGAGCCATGAGGATCAGCACGCTAGAGCCCTGACCTATGTCACCTAGCAGAGGTCACAGCACAAGGCCCTTTCCTCATGCTCTGTCCACATTCTGGTGGAAGGGAAGCTTGCAGGGCTGGCTCTGGCTGCTCAGGGTCCTCAGGCCACAGCACAGCATACCTCAGCACCACCAGTCACCAGCACAATGCATATGTGACTTCTGCTGGAGTGCTTGAAAGGCCCAGAGACCAACCTGTGGAGACCACTGCAGCACCGGGGCCTCCTCCTAACACTGTAAACTTTTGCCTTTCCTGGCCCAAACTTTTGCCCACAGAGAAAGTGTTTGACAGCACACATGCCAACTCCATTGACTGACCTGGCTCTTGGAAATACATACCTCCTCCTTCCCCTGAACATTTCAAGAAGCAAAATACCTCGGAAATAACTGCATGGCCATCACATACATTAACAAAGCTTTGTAACAGAAAGAAACACCAGGATCTTCCTGACCTCCAAAGACCCTACAGCTCCCATGTGCAAGGTGGGCAGGAGAGAGCAATAGCCTACAGTGCTCATATCAGCAGTGAGAGACCTCTGCAATGTCCTCTCTTGGGGCAGGAGCCCATGACAGGGCTGTTCTCTTACCATGCCAAAGTCCACACCATTGGCAATAGTGTGTCTCCGGTGTTCTGCACGTCCCCTCTGATGTCTCCGAATGTCCGCAGGGCCTGCATGGCCACCACCTCCCTGGGACTGCCCAGCAGACTTAACATCAATACCTGTAACAGAAGAAAGCATAAGGGCACCACCTGCTTGCAACAGAAACCTCTCCACTGCCCCTATCTGCAAGGGGCTTCTGCAAGCCGGCCAGGCAGGGAGCAGCTGAGCAAGCACCAGCCCTGGCATCTGCTAAAAAAATATTTGTACAGGCAAGACAGACCTCAGTAATTTCACTTGGTTGTGCCAGGCATGCAAGTGCCCTCTGTGGTCACCTTCTGAATAAAGCAGCCTCCAGGCAGCGCTGCTTCAGTCTCAGCACAACCAAACCACCAGTGACATCACCTGCCCTGGCTCTGTCCTCACAGGACCCCTGGCTTCCACTCAGGCAGCACAGGCTCTGCTGGGCACTCATCTCCTCCTGAAGGCAGTCTGTTTGGTGATGGGCTCAGACACACAGGTGATCCCATGGCCCATTTGCACCAGCAGCCTTGCAGAACCAGAGAGCATCAGGAGTTGGCTCCAACTGTCGACACATGGCAGCTCTCACAAGGAGCTTGCTCTGAAGGTGACCATGAAGAGCAGATCAGCTCATTTCAGAGCAATGACTTTCCTTCCCCACTCAGATATGTGTTTGTTGTCTAAGGAGGTGATGCACACCAGAAGCCCCATGCCTATGGTCTTAACACACAGAAAATCTGGGTCCGGGGTTTCAAAAATTTTATTAAAATCCCTATTTTAACCAACATCCTATTTCTCAAAAGGCCAATCTACTACAAACACATGACACTGGTTCAAATCCACACATAACCTACTTCTGCAGATTAAGTTCAGGCTGGCAGGTTTTGAGTAGGATCAGATGCCTCCTGCCAGCTCTGGATGACTGTGTGCTGAAGCAGGTATGGGCTGAGCACCTGCCCAAGTCAGCACATCCCCTGTGCTGCACACCCTGCCAGAAAGGCAGCCTGGCAGCCACATCCAAGCCAGCTCAGCCCTGTGTTTCTGGACACGCTGTCAGAGCACCACCCTGCCACTAAGCACCATGGCACCAAGGCACTCAGGATGCAGCCATCACCCTCTGCTAACATGCCTGGGCAGCAGGCATGCTGCACTCCCTTCTCACTCCAGGTCCCTGCCGAGTGTCCAGCAGAGCCTGCCTTGTGCTCATCCCCTCTCCTGCTGCTTCCTCTGCTCTCCGATCACAGCTTTTTGCTTTCCTGAAGAGTTTCTTTCTTAGCCTGAATTCCAAACAAGAAGCAGAAAATAGTAGCAGGGAGGTAGGCAAGGGAAAGCAGGCAGCAAGGCAGCTGCAGGACACATCTCCCTGAGACTGCTGCTTACTTACCTCCCAGGCACCCCCACCCATTGTGATTCTCTCCTCTGACCAGCTGGGCACACACAGCATGCTCTGTAGTGCAGGCAGGCAGGACAGACAGAAGCACTGAGCAGGGTGTGAGGTCTGCATGTCAGCAGGGCACACAGATGCAAAAGGTGCAGGATATGGGGCAGGAGAAGCAAGCTGAGGCTGCAGAAGGCACCGCTCATCTAGAAGATGAGCCCAGCTCAAAGGAGGGAGCTAAGAGGCAGAGATGGGAGAACTGCACAACCACAGGGGTGTCCGTGCTGCCAGCATCTATCCCCGTTGTCTATGGGGAAGGGAAGGCAAACCAGCTCGGGCACATTTCTGAGGCAAAGGAAGGCACTGTGCTCAAGTGTTGAAACTGCAAAACACCCAGTTTTCACACAGAGCTCTGTGTCAGGAGATCTCAAAGCACTGCACAGGAGCAGCCAGGAGGTCCTGTATTCCTTATGGCATTTCCTTCATACTGGCAGCAAGTCAAGAGGTCAGTGAAGGAGTCTTCCCAGCGGAGGGGGGTGGTGCTGGGAGCAGTACTCCCCCTCTCCTGCCTTTGTCAGCCCCCAGATCCCACTAGTCTGTCAAGTTGAACCATTGTCAAGCTATCAAGGAACACATACCTCCTTATATGCTTCTACTCTCCACCCATCCAGCTGGCTGAATGGCTCTCAACACAAGCCTCCCGGACACTGTGCTAAGACAAGGAAGGAGGCGGATGCCCCGGGGTGGGTTCCACGCCAGCCTGCAGTCACGCAGGACAGACAGCATCCATCACCTGCTGACAGCTCACTGAGCCACAGCAGGAGCAGATTGGCACAGCAGTCCCGGATCCTGGGAAATGGCCCGGGGGCAGTGCTGAGCACTGCTGGGCTCTGACACTGACCGCAGCACGGGGCTGGCAGCAGTTTCCTTCTCCATCGCAGTGCCCAACAGCTCCTACTGAGGATCGGATCCACCCCACGGGGAGGTCACCTACAGACTCGGTGCCAGAGGACAACTCCGGACATGTTACTGCAAAGCCCTTAATTCTTCTTGTCACCACTATAAACAGACAAGCACCCACACGAGGAGAATTGCAAAGGGAAGAACGAGCCTGGGAAAAGAGCAGGATTTGCAAACAGCGCGCTCTCCATTCCGGTTTATCTGGAGCTTGAAACAAAGCCCACGGAGCCAAAATAAAAAGCAGCGGCGACTCCACAGAGTTCCACACCAGGCCCGGGGGAAGAATTTGCCGTTGTTTTAAATGCCAAAGGAAGAACAGGTCGGTGCCGCCTGGGAACCGGCCCGCCCACCCCACCCAACCCGCCGCTCTGGGAGCCCGACCCGGCCCGACCGAGGGTCCGCCCGCCCGTCCCGTCCCGCCCCGCTCACCTCGGCCTCGGGGCTGCCCCTGGCCCGGCTCCGGCTCGTGGTGTCCGCCGCTCTGCCCGCGCCGCTCTTCGTTGCCGTGCGGGCTCGGCAGCTTCTCCAGGCTCCGCGAGGCGCTGACGGCGGAGCCGCGGCCCCGTTCCTTATCCCGCGACTCCCCGCGCCCCGGGGCTCTGCCCTTACCCGGGACTCCGCCGTCGGCTCCGGGCAGCGCGGCGCGCAGCCCCACTACGAAACGCTCGAAGGTGAGATATCCGCTGGGCGGCGCCGCCCGCCGCAGCCCGTCCAACACGCCGGCGGGCAGCTCGCGGGCCTCCGCGCCCTGCCAGCGGGACTCGATCTCCTGGAGGTGCACGTACCCCCGCCGCCGGTCGTCCAGGATGTCGAAGAGGGTGCGCAGGCTCTGCAGGAAGGCCCTGGGCAGCCCCTCGGTGCCGGCGGGGAACGGACGGGACCCGCGCTCCGGGGCCATCGCAGCCGCCGCCGCGGCCCCGAGAGTTACCGCCGCCCTGCAGCGCCGCCCCGCCCCGTCCCGGCAGCGCGCTCCCATTGGCTGGCGGCGGGCGGCGCCGCCGGCCCATTGGCTCCGGGGGTGGCCGCCGGTTTGAGTTTCCGCGCGGCACGAGGCGGCCCCGCGCTGGACCCGCCCCTCCCCGCGCTCCGCGGTGCCCGCGGGGTCGCCGCGCCATAGGCTGCCCCGAGCTGGGAGGGATCACCGAGCCCAACCCGGCCCCTCGCAGCACCACTCGGCCCCCAACCCTACAGCTGAGAACGGTGTCCCAGCGCATCCTGAGCTCCAGCAGCTCGGGGCCGTGCCCACTGCTCTGGGAGCTGTGCCGTGCCCAGCTCTATGGGGCACAGTCGTTCCCCAGCCCCGCCTGAGCCTCCCCTGACAGCTCCGTGCCGTTCCTTCGGGCCGTGTCGCGATCACCAGAGAGCAGAGATTGGCGCTGCCCCTCCGCTCCCTGTGAGGAGCTGCAGGCTGCCATGAGATCTTCCCTCAGCCTCCTCTGGGCCGGACAAACCAAGGGATCTTAGCCATTACTCACACACATCACCCTCAGCCCCCATCTTCATAGCCCTCTTCAGGGTGTTCTAGAAGTCCTTCCCTGCTTTTCCGTCCCCATGGGGCTCACCCTGCCTGCTCCCATCCCTCCGTCTCTGCCCATGGCTGCTGGGTTGGCCATGTGCTGGGTTGGCAGCTGCTGGCTCCCTGCCGTGTGGTGTAAGGGCCCTAAAGAATGGTTTGTTGACCTCTGCCTGCAGCTATTCCCAGCAGGAGAGAGACCCATAAAAAGCTACACTGGCTTGAGCAGTGCTATTATTTTAAAAGGCACAAATCCTCTTTTCTCACAGCACGGGCCTTCACCTGCTGCTCCTGTCGCTGTAAATCTGCTTATTGCCCAGCAGAACTAGGACTCTGCTACCTGTGCTCAAACTTCATTTTTTTTCTGCTTCTTACAGTGACAGTCAGCCTCTGACAGGGACAGGGCTGTGTGCCCACTGGGCTTTGTGTGTTTCTGAAGCTGAGATGCCCACCCGTCTGAACAGGAGTAGAGATGCACAACCTTAGCGAGGTTGGTGAGCACACATTCTTCTCCTGGGAGGCTTTCTCGGCTCTCTCCCTGGAATGTCTGCCTCTTCCACATCAAAGACACTGTAACCTTGTGGAAAGTGAAATGTGTCTCTTTAGTAGCAGGGAGATCTGAACACCTTGCATTTCCAGCCGCTCCAGAGCAAATTAGGTTAGCGTACAGGAACAAAACGCCTAAAATGTGAGACGACTCTCACTGTCAGCTTTGCCAAAGCAGGTGAGAAGTCATGTTTCAGCCCAGCTTTCTCAGCATGGCAGCATTCCTATAGGAGTGAGAAGTACTGCTTTTTGCAGAAGGCACGGTGAGGTGTCATGTGCTTGACTTGCCTCGTGCCCCCAGGGGCACGGCGCATGCAGCAGGAACTGAGTGTGTGCCCCGGGGGCTGTGGCCAATGCAGCAGCACTGACTGCCATCCAGCAGAACTTTGCTGAGAGGTGAGGAGCCCAAAGCTACTACAGCTATGGAGAAAGGTGGAGAAAGGTGGAGAAAGGTGCTGGTGTTGATAAACATGGGAGAAGCAAGATCTGGGTCCTCTCTTTTTGTGAACTTAGTATGAATCAGCAATGTGAAGAGAAAGAATTTCTCTAATTTAGCCTGAAATTTGTTGCATCAGTTAGATCTGCGTGTTAGCCCTAATAAAACATGTTGCCCTTCTCTGATCCCTCTGTCAGACAGTGCACGGCAACAAAGCACTGTTGGAACACCACTGCCTCTGCTCTTACTCCATAGGCACAGTGACCACCTGGGGCACCCTGGCAGCCTCGGGGGGACATCTGCAGGGACCCCATCTTCATCCAATGTTCATGATGCCGAGGGTCACAGAGTGAATGCCCTGGAGCACAGGGATGGCTCATATGGGCACAGGAACTTGTTTGGGTGATGTTTGGCTGGCAGCACAAGACAGCAGAATGCTGTCAGGAGAGGGTGGGACATCAGTACCTTGGAGAATCCAGAGAGCACTTATTCACCCTGCATCCAGAAAAGGCGATTAGTGACTGCAGGTGCTCATGTTGTGAGGCTGCCTGTGTCACAGACACCTCCTGTGCCATCTGTCAGGGTGATTTCCCTTGCTCTGAGTTTATTTGAAAGGGAGATGGGGGTAGAGACAGGTGCTTTCCTGTTAAGGTGGCCTTTGCTGTTCTCCCATCACTGCCAGCTTCCCTGCTGATGGCAGGCATGTCTGCTACCTTCAGCAGCTGTGTCCTGTTCCTGGCTTCTCAGCCTACTCTTGCCACTCCTCTTCTGGATGGGGTTTCTCAGCCCTGTGAGGCTGCCAGGTGAACATCAATTCTTTGGACCTGCTTATTTGTTTTGCAATCTCTGCCTGGCTTGGTCATGTTGGACTGAACCCATTCACTGCTGTGGAGGATACAGGGAGAAGTCTCTGGTGCATCACTGACGGTCACACTGTTCAGCTCTGGTAACAGCAGGAGGTGAGGCTGTGTGCCTCCGGAGGGCTTTAAGCCTCATACTTTGCAGCAACGTCGAGGTCTTTCAAACTGACCCAAACTGTGGCATTTCGAATTTTGAACGACCTTAATGTCTCCTGTCCAATTTCCCTGCCTGCCAAGTATTCATAGGAAAATACCAGAAACTATTCTTGGCACTGACTTTATACTGGGGTACAGCTGAAATTCTCTCTCTCCTCCATGTGGAAATTTCTGCTCTGGCAACAAGAAGCTGAGGCCTGAATGCCCACTGCAGCCTTGCTGTGTTTTCTATATCAAAGTGACCTCAGGAGACTCACAGAATGCTCATGTTTTCCTCCACAGAGTGGCAGGGCAAAGAAAGGGAAGCAGAGATGGAAAATTCTTGGAAAGGGCTTTGTATGTTCTATGTCTGGTTGGTTGGTTTGGTGTTTTTTTTTCCCCCTTTCTCTCAGCAAATGGTTTATTTTAGGGCCAGCTAAGTTTCTTTTTGTTGATAAAGACATCTTTCTTCATTATTTATTTATTTATGTATTTTAAATTTGAGTATAAACAACTTAGTTACTTGGTTCTCCTTCCTTCAAGGTACTGGAACGCACCTTCTGGTGGGGGGAACTGTCAGCCCCAGCCCTGCTACATCCAGAGCACATCAAAAAAACGCCCTGGAACTGCTGGTTGGTTAAAAATGCACCAGGAACTTGTGCCAGCAGCAGTCTAGCTCTGGGTCTCTCTGTTGCTATTGTATGAAGCATGGTTGGTGTTAACCCCTTCCCCCAGCCCTGAGGCTGCAGGGAGTGTCACCCAGTGTGTTCCAAGCTGTCAGTCCAGCACCCCAGGGGCTCAGAAATGCAGAAGCTGTGTGGCCTGGGGGAAGCAGCAGACCTTTTCTTGTGGGAGGGCTGCCTTGTTTGCTCTCCTCAGCTTTCAGATGCCATCCTGCTTCCACCTTGCTGCATGCTGGGCCTCTTGAGGATGCGCTCTGTTTGCATAGGAGGTCAGGCACTTCCCATAAAGTTGCTTTTCTTTCCTTCAGACTGTTTTTGACTCTGAGCAGGAAGTCTGGTGGCGGGCTGGCGCCTACCGGCTGTCACAAGGGCTGAGAGGGGGCTGGGGTGGGGGCTGGGGTGGGTGTCTGTGGGGCAGAGGTGTCTGTCTTCTCATCTGCAGCATGCCTAGGTCAGCAGAACAGGCACTTTATTGGGCTGGGAATCAGGGCATGAGCTGGGAGCGTAGCACGTCCCCAGGTGGTGTGTCATGTTGTAGTGTGAACACCAAGACGGGCACCAAGCTAACCAGGCTCCATTACCCTGTGCTACTACACTTCAGCAAATGGCAGCCATTTCGTTTAGCAGGCACAGAAGCAGCTAAGGATGTTGTGTAGCAAAAGTAAATTTGCTTTTCTCTGCAGCATACATCAGTGGACTCTTACCCATTGAAGCAGAGTCCTAAAACGAAAGAGCTCTGTCATTCCCCAGGTAAGATATCCTGAGATATCCTGCCCCAGCCCACTGCTGCCTTCTCTCTTTAGGGGTTCTGGAGCTTTCTGATGATGATTTTCCCATTTCACACGCATGTTTACATTTTGTTTGTCCCATAATAACCTGCATCCTGCTTTCTCAGGTTATCCTGTCTGATATGCCCGATCCAACCCGAGGTTCTATTTTTATCATTTTACAGAGGAAAATTTCAACCCACATATGTGCAATGGAGTGTGGAAACCGGGGGGGGGACACCCTGCAGGAGGACAAATCTGCTCTGGAGGAGCCAAGATAGCAGAGAAGCATGCTGTGTTCCTTCACACCTGTGCAGCAAGGACTGCTCCAAGTTCCACTGGAAAGAGGCAGGCTGAAATTTGTAAGCTGGATCTGAGAGCTTTCTCTGAAGACAATGTGTTTGTAAGGGTTAGTGTTTGCACAGGCACTGGATGTGTGGAAGGACCTATGCACCACAAATTTTTCAGAAGAGATAGGCAGGGCAGGAGGGGCAAATAAGTTGCCCTTTATGTTAAGAGGCAGATGGAGTGAGAAGAGCTGCTTCTCAGAAACTTCCACAATCAGGTTGACAGCCTGTGGGTGAAAATCTGGGACTGGACCAACACAGGACAGAGAGGTCTACCAAAGGCCACCTGAACTGGGCAACCCATGGCTGAGGCCTTCCTGCTTCAGCTGCAGGAAGTGCTGTGCCTGCAGGCTGTCGTCTGGATAGGGGATTGTAACCACCCGGATATCTGCTGGGAAAGCAGCATGGCTAGCTGAAAGACCCCTGGAGTGTTTTTGAGAACATCCTGGTGCAGGTACTAGACAAACCAAGCAGAAGGAGAGTGTTTGTGGAGCTGGAGGTCATTAAAGAGATTGAGATCGGGGGCACTCTGGGCTGTAGTGAGTCAAGTTTTTGATTTTGAGGAGGATGGGCCTGGCAAAAAGTGAAGTAAGTACCCTGAACCTGGGGAGAGCAAATTCCTGCTTAAGGAATTCCTCAGTGAGATCCCCTGGGAAGCTATCCTTGGAGACAAAGGAGTGGAGCAAAGCTGGCTACTCTTCAAGGAAGAGTTCTTAAACTCTTTCTGAGCACACAAGAGCTTGTTGTCTCCCAGTACAGGAAAACAAGCAGAGGAGGCAGGAATCCAGCATGGCTTGGCAAGGACCTGCTGGTCAGACTGGGGGATAAGGATGTGTACAGGCAGTGGAAGCAAGGACGTGTCACCTGGGCAAGATATAGGGATGCTGTCTGGATGTGCAGAGATGGGATCAGGAATGCCAAGGTGCAGATGGAATTGCACTTGGTGGGGGACATTAAACACAACAAGAAGGGATTCTACAGGTACATAGGTCATAAGAGACAAACCAAAGAGTACCTCTGCTAGATGGGAAAGGAGAACTGGCTACAACACACATGGAGAAGGCTGAGGCATCCAGTGAGTTCTTTGCCTCAGTCTTCACTGAGAAATTTTAAAGGAAATACTTCTTGTATTTCTCACATACCTGAACCTCACATCCCAAAACCTCCAGGTGGGAACTGGGGGAGCAAATTCCCCAGCACTCTAAGGGCAGAGCAAGTCCGAGAGTGACTCCGTGAGACTGACCGTATACAAATCTATGGGGCTGGATGTTATGCATCCCAGGGTCTGAAGGAACGGGCTGATGTAGTTGCTGAGCCACTCTCCATCATATTAGAAAAGTCATGGCTGTCACGTGAAGTCCCCAGAGACCGGAAAAAAGGGAAACGTTGCTCCCATTTATCAGAAAGCGAAAAAGGAGGCCGTGTGCCGTGCTGAAATAATGCCGAGAGCTTGCTGCTCCGTGGGCAAATGCAAGAAGGGGTGTCATCCTTGTCAGTTTCTCGAGCACGAATGGTATCCTCGGCGGATGCACGCGAACAGCCAAACGCCTTTCTCTGCAGCACCTACAGCGACGTGCCCTGCAGGGCCGGGCGGGAGGCGCGGGGAGGGAGGAGAGGAAGAGGGAGCGGAAGAAGGAGGCGGAGGAGGTAGCCCGAGGGCCGAGCAGGGGCAGGCAACCACCCGGCCCCGCCCCGCCGCCTCCTGGGGTTGTCGCGGCCGCGCGGCAGCGCTGCGAGGATGGAGCCGCCCGAGGAGGTGCGGGCGCGGCTGGAGCGGGCCGGGCAGGGACACCTCCTGCGCTTCTGGGCCGAGCTGGACCCGGCGCAGCGCGCGGAGCTGCTGGCCGCGCTGCCGCCGTGGCTGGGAGAGCACTGCCGGCTGGCGGCGGCCTGCGCCCGGCAGCGTGAGCACCTGGAGCGCCTGGACGGCCGCGTGGAGCCGCTGCCCGCTGCGCTCCTGGGCAGCGCCCGTCACTGCGGCCCCGCCGCGCTGCAGCGCTGGGAGGACGAAGGTGAGCGGGCGGGGGATCGCCGCCTGGGCGAGCGGACGCGGGGCTCGGAGCGGCCGCAGGCGGTGCCCATCGTTGCTGATCGGCCCGTCGTAGAAGCGTTGTCTCTAAAACCGCTGGGTTTTGGTGAGGCTGTGAGGCCGCAGCTGTTGCTGAGGTTGGCAGGAAGGTGTTGTCAGGGGGGACTCACGAGCACAGCGCTTGCACAACGGAATGCCACAAATAGAGAGCGTTGTCTGCCCGTGAGCCGCCCCGTGCTGCCCGCGTGAGCCGTGCCCTGCCATCCCCGGCGCCGTTCGTGGCTGCGGTGCCCCGGTGGGTCCCGGCCGAGTCCTGGCTCAGAGCTGCTGCCAGCGGGGCAGAGCGGCATCACGTCTGGGGATCGGCCAGCAGCCGGTGTGACGGTACCCGTGGTGACTGTCACAGCGTGTGTTGTTGATCTGCAGCAAGGGGAGAATGCCGGCGAGGCAGGCAGCACGGTGACCGCTGTGTTGGCGTGAAGACTTGCTGTGACCAGCCCTGAAGATGGCTGGTCCATCGTCTGGTCGGGTCCCCAGCTCAGGACAAGGGCTGCAGAGGCACTTGGGGCCAACGTATTTAACTTATGCTTCAAACAATTAAACACAGCAGCACAGACTGGAGAGGCACGAGGTTGTTGGGATGTGGAGCGGCACTGTTTACAAAAATATAGACAGTGAGCATTGCTGCTGGGCCCAGAGCTGCAGCAGAGCACGTGCTGTGTCGTGGGCTGCAGCTGTGCTGAGGGCAGTGTGGCATTAGCACAGAGTCTCTGTCCCGGGAGGAAGAGGAGAATTTGAGAGCAGAGTAGAGAAGTGCTGACGTGGCAGGTAGTGTAGGAGACAGGAAAGTGTCGATGAGAGGAGGAGGGTGGATGGGCACACACTGGAGGACAGCTCTGCTCTCAGTGTCCTCTGACTTGCAGAGGAGGAGTTCCTGCGTCACCCCTGGTGGCTGCTGAGCCTGGAGCAGGCCTGGCCAGTGGATGGGTGGCTTCACCTTGGGTACAGAGAATCCTTGTGCCTGGCCAGGCTGATCCGGCTGGCCTGCCTGCATCCCTCTGGTGAGCTGCAGGGCACTGCATGGCTAGCCCTGGTCCATGAAGGGTTGGGCTGGTGGGAGAGGTGCTGCTCAGACCTGGGCTTTGTGCGGTGTGGTGTGGTGCTTCCCCCTCCCCATCATATGTGTATTACACATCTCATGCTTTTTTTCTGAGTGTACACCCTGTTTCTACTCAATGCTGTGCCCCCTTTTTCTTTACAATATACAGCAATGCTCTTCAATAAGTAAATCCATGCAAAATTGAAAGAAAACAAGAGAAAAACAGCCGCAGCCAAAGGAATATCCTGAAGTGTGGCAACCATCTGCACAGTCCTGACCCACAGCTGTCAGTGAAGACGTGGGGCCGTGTGGGCAGAGGAGTAAAAATTTCCAAACGGAAACAAAAATGCAGAAATAGAAGTGATGAAGTTCCAGGGCAGAAGATCTTTTCTGATGTGTCAGACTCCCCATATGGGGCCAAGTGGTGATGAGGCAGCTGCCCCGCTGCTGGGGCACAGCTCTTTGGGGGCCAGAGTCAGTCAGTTCTGCCCCTTGTCTGGGCTGGCTCCTGGTTAGCAGTCACAGGCATTTGTTCCCAGCCAGGTTTTCCAGTGGTGGTGCTGACACGTCCCACTGGGCCTTTCTGTACAGAGCCTTCCTGATCCAAACAGAGTGGCAGTTGCTGTCTTGGACCATAGCAGCCATGCAGGAGTGCCAAGGGGGGCTTGGGAGCAGACCTGTGAGGATCGTGCTTGCTGCTTCAGGCTTGAGGATGTCAAATTGAGGAGCAATGAATTTTAGGGGTGGATTGATCTAGGTCAGTGCTGCACAGTTAATTTAACTACTTTGCTAAACTAGACAGCTAGGTCCTTCATCTTCAGCTCCAGGCCAGAGAGGGGCTGGCCCAGCTGACTTGTGCCAGTGTCAGCAGTGAGCAAGGCAAACTGTGGGGCTGGCCTTCCTTGCTGCAAGCAGTTCTCACTGGTGGGATTCAGAACGCCCCATGTGACTGGGACTGACTGCCAGCACCCTACAAAAGTTACTTGACCCTAAAATCCAGATCACCTGATCCCTATTTAGCCTGCAGGCCGCTTCTGATTTCCACTAGGAGAGGGGGATGCAGTTCTTAAATTTCATATTGCTTTGTTTTTTATGGTCCAGTTTAATGCTGGAGCTGTGAATCAGCTAGGAGCAAGACTTCGTGGCGCTGACCCCTGGCAGTGTTGACCTGGAGGTTGTTATGCAAGCATTGCCTTTCCCCAAGATGTGCTGCAGAGCCCCAGGCAGTGTTCCCTGCGGCAGTGAGTGGCGTTGTCACAGGTTTTCCTCCCTCTGTGTGCCTCTGGGAGGACACGGGCTCCCATGGTCCTTCCTTTTGAGTGAACCACCGGTGCTGTTGAGCTGGGACATGAGCAGAATGGGACCTGGTCCCAGCTAGGCCCTCATGCACGGCTTGCCAGCCGCCTTAACCAGAGGCTGTGTGTCCCTGATGCAGCCTTTCCCACAGGGATTGGTGTCACCCCTCAGCTGAGCTTGCCCATGCTTTGTGAGAGGGCATTCAAACTCCCTGCAGCTCCCACCTGCAGCAAGTATGTCATGTTCAGGTGAAGACTGAACAGTGAGAACTGATCTCTTGTCCTTTCTTCTTCCCCCTTTTGTGATTAAAAAGCAATTCAGAAGTTATTCTTGAGAACTGTGCTGGCGGCCCCAGGCCTGGACGCAGTACTCCAGATGGGTCTTCACGAGGACAGAGCAGAGGGGGACAATCCCCTCTGTGTCCGCTGCCAGCCCTCTGTGTGTGCAGCCCAGGGTGCTGGTGGCCTTCCAGGCTGTGAGTGCGCACTGCTGCTCATGTCCAGCTCTTTGTCCACCAGGACCCCCAAGTCCTTCTCCGCAGGGCTGCTCTCAAGTAGTTCTTCTCCCATCTGTACTCATATCTGACATTGCCCCAACTCAAGTGCAATACCTCGCGCTTGGCCTTGTTGAACCTCATTAGATTTACACGGGCCCACCTTTCATGCCTGTCTGGGTCCCTCTGGATGGCATCACTTCCTTCTGTTGTATCAGCTGCACCACTCACCTTGGTGCTGTCTGCGGACTTGCTGAGGGTGCAACCAATCCCGTCATTCAAGTCATTGATCAAGATGTTCAAGAGTGCTGGTCCCAAGACAGGCCCCCAGGGGACACCACTTGTCACTGGCCTCCACCTGGACATGGAGCTGCTGCCCACAACTGTCTGGCTGCGACCATCCAACCCATTCCTTATCCACCGAGTAGTCTATCTCTGTCCAATTTAGAGATAAGAGATACCTGCCCTCTGTAAGGACAAACACTAATGTTTTCTCAGATTTGGAGTGCAGAGAAGCCATGTGCCCCATGTGGGACAGAGGCTGTGAGCCCACACTGCAGCTGCTCTGTGACTCGGTGTGTGTCCCAGTGAGGCAGCAGTTTAGCACAGCAGGTGCAGCTATGAATGAGCCAGGCAATTCTTGTGTCCAGAGAAGCAAGTCACCTGCATGATTTAGCTTTGGTTTCTAGCCACAGTTGGTAACTTTCTCATCCCTGCCGACCCCTGATTTTAATTGCTTGCCGCTCCATCCTTGTGGGTTGGTGTGTAAGTTTCCTGGTACAACAGGGGCTGTGTGAGGCACCTGGTCTGGCAGCCAATGCAAACAGTGTGCCAAGCACTCTGCAGCAGCTACTAGCGAAGCACAGTGATGTAGCTAATACCCGAGAGCTGCTGCTCTGGGTTTTGTTACATCTTTTGCAGTAGGGAGTTCAGTAAAGGTTCAGTGGAGCCATTAATTGCTTTGGCTTTGTTGCATAAATCTGAGCTACTTTTGCTTTCATGACTGCTACAGAACTCAGATTTTGGAGCTTTGCTGTAGTAGAGCTATGTGTCTCAATGTACAGCTCTCACAGTACTATTGTCTGTGCCTTTTTAATTTTAAGTTTAACTCATTCAGGCTTTCCTGCCTAGCCAAGAACCTCCTGAAACTTTGAAGCCCCAACACCCAAGGTGCAGGTTTCCCCCTAGAAAGCTCTCCTAATCCCACTTGAAGCCAAAGGTTGGGCTACAGATCTCTAGAGGTCCCTTTCAACCAATGTTTTGTGATCCTGTGAATTCAAAGTCCCGTTCTGCAGCAAAGTGATGACAGTCCTGCAGGCTGACTGACCCAGCATGGTGACCTGCAGGGAGACAGAATATGGAGGCAGAAACATGGTCCTACCACTGCAGTGAGAGTTGGCAGTATTATTACAGTGATGGGGGTGACTTACATCTGTGTTTTTACTGCTGAAAGCTAGATTTTTAAACAAAATTAAAACCAAGGCAGGTTTTTACAGCAGCACTTGGTATTTTTCCTTCTTACTGCTCATTTAAACAGATGATTATTTATAAGTGAGCATAAAAATAACGATTCTGATTTCTTTCTAATGCAGTGTTTTTGGTGCCTGTGTCTTTTAGTCCAAGTGTTGAAAAACATCCCTGTTTTGAATAGGACTGCCCCAGCCCCAGGGCAGCTCTGTGGCGCTTTATCTGAGTCTTGAAAACCCCAAGGGTTATATAGTTGCCCCCACTTCTCTGCATGTCTTTTCCAGGGATGCACAATTTTCCCAGTAAATCATTTCTGTTCTAATGTCCAGTGTGAACATGCTAAGCTGCACTCACAGCTGTTTCCTGTTGTTACGCCATCTGCTGCTTCAGATAAGGAAACATGTATAGAGAGGTGATTTGTTTTAATATGACATACAGCACCATTTTGCTCTCTGAACTACCAGCAGTTGGCATGGAACAGCTTCTGGCTGTTGCCTGAGCTCTGTAGAAAGGCTCAGGAGAAGGGCATGGGATGTGAATTGTCTTTGTGATTCTCATGTTCTCTTTGGCTTCTTTCTCCTGTTTAAGGTTTGCACCAGATCTCACAGAACAAAGTGGCAGTGCTGCTGCTGGCTGGAGGACAAGGAACCCGCCTGGGAGTGAGCTACCCCAAGGGCATGTACAATGTGGGATTGCCCAGTGGCAAAACCTTGTATCAGATCCAAGCAGAAAGAATCCGCAAAGTGGAGCAGCTCGCTGGCCAGAGGCACCACTGCAAGTGTACCATCCCCTGGTAGGTGGGCTGAAGCCACAGACCCGCTATATGGGGGTCTTTGCTTTGCAGTCTTGCCTGTCTTGTCTTCTAGAAGTGCCTTGACAGGTGCCATGCAGAGACATGCCAGGGGAGAGCTTTGACAGTGTGTGCGATTCCAGCAGCTGGAACAGGTGTGCAGGGGTGGGCAGTGACACACCATTGGTGCCTGCAGTGAGCACTGCCCTGGAGTCACTGACCACTGTACTGTGTCTGTGTTTCAAGTGCAGACCTTACAACGCGGTAAACAGCACTTTTCAATGCCTGTTTCAGATCCTTTGTGGGAGATTTGTATGTCTGTGCTGTACTTTCTCAGGTTCCTCTCGGGAGAGAGAAATCACACCATACTGAGACACTCTGTGTGTATCTTCAGGCACAGCATAAAGCTCTTCCCTTCCTCAATAGCAAATGCTTGCCGTGCTCCATTTTTAGTCCGCCTCCTGCTGTTGTTTGCAGCAGTCTACCTTCTCTCCTGGCTGCCCATTGCTTTCAAAAGCCTCCAGGCTTCCACAGAGCCTAGCTCAGCAAGGTGCAGAATGTCAGTTCCCTCTGGGATGGGGTGGGTGAGAGAAAGGCGCTGCTATGTGGCTCTGGGAATGTTTTCTGCTGGGTGTTCGCCCTGAGCCTATAAAGAGATACCATTACAAAATCCCTGTCTGGTCTGGGGCAGGGTGTGGGATGTATGAAGTAGCGTGTATGTCTCAGGTCTTCAGGATGGCACATTGTTCTTCAAGTAGGAGACTGAAGGTGATTCAACTCCAGATCGTGTGTTTCTTTCTAAGGCTATATATACATGACCTGAATTGCAAATGTATCCATCCCTGGTGCTGCTGGAAGCCATCAGCAACATCTGCTGATAATGGTTACAGTTTATCTCCCTTGGGTTGAAGAGACAGCTGGCTTCTGCAGTACCCCCGAGGACAGTATCTACTGTGCTGCAAATATGTAAATCAGTGTGTGGATGAGGTCTAGGCTCTCCTGTGCTGACTATGGATACTCTGTTGTGCTAGCAGCGGACCACATGCACCCATACCAAATTGTTGAAGTGCTTGACAGGTACGTGATGCTCTGTGCTTTGCAGTGGTGCAGCCTCACCTGGAGCACTGCGTGCAGGGTTGAGTGCCACAGCATAAAGGCATAAAACTACTGGAGGGTGACAGAGATGGGAGAGACTCTCTAAAAGGGAAGATGTATGAGGAGCAGCTGAGGTCTCTTGGTTTCCATTTCACACTGAAGTGAATGGATCTTTTGTGCCATTCTTTGCACTCTTTTGGAGCTGACTTGTATTTGCAGATGTTATGCACATTTAGGGAAGTGCTTTTCTGTCCTGGGTGGAGCTAAGCCTGTGGGTAGGATTGCTCTTGAGTCCTTTTGCACAGCCTTCCTGCAGGATGGGTTCTGGAGAAGTGGCATGTAGCTGAGCAGCAGAACTCAAGATACCCCACTGTCCCTCATTTAACATCCTAAGGTTTCCTCCCTTCCATGTCCCACCTGTAGTTTTTTTCTTTTTCTTGTTCCTTGCTCTGCACCTGCTCCTACCCAGGTACATCATGACAAGTGAATTCACGCTGGGGCCAACAGAGAAGTTCTTTGTAAAACATAGCTACTTCAACCTGGATAAATCCAATGTAATCATGTTTGAACAGAGGATGCTGCCAGCTGTCACCTTTGATGGGAAGGCCATCTTGGAAGAGAAGGGGAAAATTGCTATGGCTCCAGGTACCTTGCTGTTTGCCCTTATTTGATGCAGTAACCTGTGTTGAAAATTACTGTTAGCCATCCCTGGCACACAGGAGCAGCCTTGGGAGATCAGTGTCAATGCCTCTAGTTAGCATGGGAGAGTTCTATTGGATGTTTAGGGATGGTAATCAAGAACGTAGCACCTCTGTTTAGTTCTTGCTGGAGTTTTGTCCGCATTGCTTTTTGTTTTGTTTTGTTTGTTTGTTTTTGTTTTTTTAAATCAAAGTTTGGGAATATTGGCAGGATTAGGAAGAGTGGGACTGTTGCGGTTTTGACCAGCCTGCATGGGCAGGGCTGTGTGTATACTCAATGGAAGAGGCCCCAGGATGCTGTTCCTGGGGTGCTGCTTCCCAGGATGAAGCTGTCAGTTGAGCAGCTCCTTTCCTCTCACTGCAGCAGCCTGGAGCTGCTGACTGCTCAGAAGTGGTGCTGTCAGGCTGTGGAGAAAACCCACGTGGCTGAAGGCTCCTTTTCAGGGCTGATAGTGAGAAATGGGGGAAAAAAACAGCACAGAGCGAGAAGACAAACTCTTTCCAAAATGATTGAAATGTTTCATGTTGAAAAGTTCTCCTCTTCTCTGGACCTGGACATGGCAAGAGACTTGGTGAGGGCAGTCCTTCTGGGGCTGTGTTGCAGTTTCGTGACTTTTGTCGCTGCAGAATGGTTCTTCAGAGTGGACAGGAGTGTTAAAGGGGTGACCACAAAAGGGTGATCTGCGATGAACAAATGCGCAAATGGAGTTCCAGCCTTTGAAAAGGCACTGGGTAGTTGCAAGGGTGGTGAAATACACAGAGGATAATACTGACTTTAGTCTTGTTTTCTCCAGGCTGAGTTTTAAATGTGCTTTTACACTGCACTGGAAGAGATGTTATAGCCTTTTCCCACCCACTACATAGTGTTTTGCCCTTCAGAGTTTTTCCTCTGAGGGTCTTACAACACTTCCAACTTTTATTATGCCTCCCTGCGAGGCTGATACCAATAACCCTGCTTTGCAGATGAGGGAACTGGGCTGCGGAGGGAGGCAGCCTTGTCTGAACTGAGCCTGTGTCAGAGCTGGAAGTGAAACCCTCTGGCACTGACTCTTGGCTAGAAAACATTTTCTACTTCGCTATTCAGGAAAATTTGTTTAGTACTTTTAGCCTTTGCTCTGTTAGTCACAAAATAAACCTTGCAAAGTCACTAATTAACCAGGGCCTCCTCTTTTCTCCTGCATTATAGATGGCAATGGTGGCTTATATCGTGCTTTGGTGGATAATAAGATCTTGGATGACATGAAGCAGCGTGGTATCCAGTATGTCCATGTGTACTGTGTAGACAACATTCTTGTCAAAATGGCAGATCCAGTCTTCATAGGTTTCTGTGTTTCCAAAGGAGCAGACTGCGGTGCCAAGGTGAGGTGGTGCTAATGCTGGCCTGATTGTCCACAGAGTTAAGATCTTGGGGGGTGAACAGAGTTAAAATCTTAGGGTGAGCTTGGATGCATTCAGATCTCTGCCCAACGATGGCTTGCTCAGAGCAGACTTAGATGTGGCAGTCTGTTTTGAACTCACAGTCCCCTTCCTGGGAGTGTACCTGTAGGACTCCCTTCTGTCTTTCCAGAGTAGAATGGAAAACAGAAACATAGAATCACAGAATTGCTAAGATTGGAAAAGATTTCCAATGTCATCCAGTCCAACCGTCCACCTACCACCCCCACATGTTTCCCCAGTAAACCATGTCCCTTAGTACAACATCTAAATGTTGTACACCTTCAGGAATGATGACTCCAACACCACCCTGGGCAGCCTGTTCCAATACCTGACCACTCTTTATGAGAAGAAATGTTTCCTAATATTCAACCTGAACCTCTCCTAGTGCAACTTGAGTCCATTCCCTCTCGTCCTGTCATTGTTACCTGGGAGCAGAGGCTGACCCCCACCTCACCACAGCCTCCTTTCAAGGGACTGTGGAGAGCCATAAGTTCTGCCCTGAGCTCTTCTTCTCCACCCTGACCCATCCCAGCTCCCTCAGCCGCTCCCCATCACACTTGTGCTCCAGACCCCTCACAGCTCCATGCCCATCTCTGGATGCTCTCCAGGGCCTCCATGTCTGCACTGCAGTCAGGGGCCCAGCACTGAGCACAGCACTGAGGTGCGGCCCCACCGGTGCCGTACAGAGGGACGATCCCCTCCTGCTCCTGTTGGCTGCACTGATGCTGACACAAGCCAGGATGCTGTGGGCCTTCTTGGCCACCTGGGCACACTGCTGGCTCATGTTCATCATGGACCACATGTCCGTTTCTTCCACTCAGTCTTCCAGCCGCTCTGCCCCAAGCCTGTAGTACTGCATGGGATTGTTCTGGCCAAGGTGCAGGACCTGGCACTTGGTTGTGTTGAATTTCATCCCACTGGCCTCAGCCCAGCCTGTCTAGATCCCTCTCGGAGGGTGGTGTCATCTGCACATTTACTGAGGGTATACTCAATCCCCTCATCCGGGTCATAACAAAGAAATTAAAGTTCTGTTAAAGCAGGGACAGCACAGGAACCTACAAACTGAAATTGCTTCCCTTTTGTGTGTTCCTTTTCTACAAGGGCACCTGAGATATCTGGAAGCTTTATTGGACTGGGTTGTGTTTTGTAAACACACCTTTAAGTCTAATCAAGGCACTCCTTATATCCCACTGTGAAAGATGGCAAAAGCCAGAAGAGCTTGGTTTTGTGACTCAAAAGCAGCAGGTTCCCTGATGTTTATGAGGAAAGGTTTCTGTTGCTTTAATCAACACTGTTCATGTAAGCAGGGAGCTAAAGGCTGATAGATTTAGCATTCTTCATTTAATGCCAAGTCCAGTTAAAAGACCTCAATAGAAAAAGTGCCTCACAGTGTGCTGCTCCAGCCAGCTGACTGGAGGCAGCTTTCTTTTAACTGTGGACTGTCTTCTGAGCAGCTGTGCCCTGAAGTGGTCACATACTGCTTTTTGTACCAGACTGTAGGGAAGAATGTGTCTCCAGGCTACTCTGTGTTGTATTACTTGTATTTGTGAGGCGATGGAGGATGAGTGTACAGCAATGTCTTGTAGGCCAAATTGTGCATGGGAGTTTGAATATTGTTGGTGTTTTCTTCCTCCTTGTGATAAGCCCTCTGTCCTGTGGCTGCAGGTGGTGGAGAAGGCCTACCCCACAGAGCCTATTGGGGTGGTGTGCCGCATGGATGGGGTCTCTCATGTGGTGGTGGAGTACAGTGAGATCAGCCCAGAGACCGCACAGCAGCAAAGACCTGATGGGGGGCTGATGTACAGCATTGGCAATATCTGCAACCATTTCTTCACTGTTGAGTTTCTGCAGACAGTGGCCCAGTAAGTTCCAGCAGAACTGCCAGGCAGCTGTGCACAGTGGATGTTCCCATTTCCCATGTTGTAGTTATGGATACTTCCTACCCTGCTCTTCACTTCGTCTCTCCTCCAGAAAGTCTCAAACAGCTGTATCTGCTGTTGGTCACCCCAGCATGCTCTTTATGCCTTATCCAGTGGAGAGTCTGCATGCTTTGCTATAGCTAAATCACCTGGAATAAACCAGTGCTTTGGCCTTCCTGGGCCTGCAGGCATGAGCATCCACATGGGCTGCATCACTGACCGCACCACACACTTTGAGGATTTTCAGTAGGAATGTCAGCGATGCTGTATCCCTTTGGACAATTGGGTGGGGGAGTGGGTGAGGCTGGCAGAGGACTGCACCTTGGAGTTGGGAAACAGGAATGTGATACTGGGCATTCAGTGAGCAGCTTTCTTCCCTTAGTTATTGTTCCGACCCTGGACTAGAGGTACTGTTTTCTTGTGGGTTTTGTTGCTATGGGAAGATATGAAAGTGATGTAGTCTAAAGGTGTGGGGACAGTTAAAGGAGACCTAATTTCATTTCTGTCTAGTCCTGAGGCAGACAGTATTCCAGAAGAGCTTGATCCCTTTGTGTGAAGGATCTGCTCTGCTCCACTTTAGTCCTGGTCAAATAACAATTCGGGTTACCTTTTTCCCCTCTGCCTGTGATTGCAGCTGTGCACTCCATCACCTTTTGCTTTACCCTATAATGTCATGCTGTGCATTAGGAGTGAGTGGAGTGCCCCAGCTGCCTGCCATGCAGGTGTCTGGGCTGCTTTGCTCAGTGAAGTGTTTCCTGGATGTGACTTCAGGTCAACATTCACAACAGTTGAGATGTGACCTGGAGTAGTAATAAGCCATTTCTGCTTCCCAGAAATGTACTTCTTTTTTCAAAGTGGGCATGAAGTAAATGAGCTTGTTTGTCCTCCTTTTTGCAGAAAACACGAGTCTCAGCTGAAGCACCATGTGGCCATAAAGAAGGTGCCTTACATTGACGAGGAGGGAAATCTGGTAAAACCACTAAAACCGAATGGAATAAAGCTGGAGAAGTTTGTGTTTGATGTGTTCCAGTTCTCTAAGTTAGTGGCAGAAGTGATCTTTTTTTCCCTCTTTTCAATGTTTGTTTGAATGACTGTAAGTTGTAGAAGACCTTGACAGATTGTGTGTAGTTTGTGTTAGAGAGACTGTTGGATCTACCAAGCTGCAGTATGGCAGTAACTCTGAAGGCACTGACAGTGCGTTCACTGAGTCCTTGTGTGCAGAGCTGGCTTGCTCTGACCGTTCTTTGGGAATCATTCATTGGGAATCGTTCATTCTGCTGAGGATGGTTTGGTTGGCCCTCCCTCTGCTGGCCCTAGGAAAGAAGGAAGGCAGGAAACATTGAGCATATTCAGCATTTGATACAAAAGCATGTTGGAATGTTTAGATTCTCAGAAATCTGGTCTTTCATAATTGTGGCTTCCATGACAACTGCAGCTTTTGTTGGGTTTTAGGTGCATGAGAAGCCGAGGCTAGTTCACACCCTTTGTGTTCAGAGAACAAGTTGCTTGAGCCCCCCGGGGATAGGTTGCCATCAGAACTGTAAACATGACTTTGCCGAGCACTAAGACATAGCAGAGATAGCTGTGCGATCTCTGTAATGCTATCACAGTACTTTGTGTTCAGTGAATGTGGACTTCTAACAATTTAGGAATTTACCATAAGTTTATTAATCTTCTTTTCCAAAGCCTAGAATTCAGCAACAAAGATTCTGCTCTGGGCTGAAATTAACAACAACAACAACAAAAAAGAGACCTTAGGCAAACTGAAATATCTTGTTTGAAGATAGTGGTTTTGTTTTAAGAAGATTTACTGTAGGTGAAAGAGATAAGGTTTGAACCCTGGTCTTCAGTCCCTGACATGCAGTCTGTAAGGAAACATACTTAAAAGCAAAGTCAATGTGGTGGAAATAATGCAGAGCTATGGGTTTTGAAACAACTGCAAGCAACTACTTCAAGTTTTTTTTTTTCATGTTGCTTCATGTACTTTTTTGATAATATGGAAAAAATTGCTTGGCAGATGCTCTTCATATGTGAAGTTCAGAAACATGAAGGTGCTGCTGTGGTTTTATTTGCATTCCCTTTTCTGGTAAACTTTTGTACATACATTTGACTGTACGTCCTCCCGTATTGCTTACTCATACCTGGAAACTGCAGTCCTGAGTCACTCCTTGCCCTCAGGCTCCCATGCTGAGCGACTGTTTCTTTGAGCCAGGGCTGCAGTGCTCTGATGTCAGCAGCACAGCACCACCATGTATCTGAGCTTCAGGCATTGCACCTCATTCTGTTTTTCTGTCATACAGCCCTGGTTCTTATTTGCTCCTCAGATGGGAGGTGGACCTTTCTGAGCTTGACTCTGCCCCAGGCTGTGTACATCACTGCTTGTTAACATATATATGAGCACTTCCCCATGAAAGTTGGTTTTGCATCTTTTTTGAGAACAAAGCTGATGGCTAGCTTTGTTTTTCATTATTCTTGTTTTCTCCCCTTTGCTGATAGGAATTTTGTGGCATTTGAAGTTTTGAGAGAAGAGGAGTTCTCACCATTGAAAAATGCAGACACAGCTGAGAAAGACAATCCTACCACTGCTCGGCAGTCCCTCCTGGCCCAGCACTACCGCTGGGCTCTCAAGGCTGGGGCCAGATTTCTAGATGCAGATGGCTGCAGGATACCAGAGAAGCTCAGGTGTGAACCTCAGTGACGTTCTCTGCAGCTTCTTTGCCTGTGGCTTCCCAAGCCTGATGCCTGGCTGATGGCGTGCACAGTGTGCTCTACAAAACAGAGCATTTGTCTGATCACTTGGTATGAGTTCTGTTCAGCTGGCCTTTTCCAAACATCCTCTTACAGCTACTGCTCCATTAGTATTGTGAGTACTTTGTGCACAGTACCCTTTGCTTTAACTCTGGCAGAGATTCCTGCCTTGGGGGTCACAAGTTGACTCCTCCTATAGCAACTTGAACACAGTAAGACAACTGCCTTAGGTAGAAGCAGAATTTTCTATTGCTCAGGATGTAACCAGCCCAAGGAACCATACTCTGTAGTCATCCCTGCCTCTTCTGATTGTGGTCCCAGTTTTTAAAGCCCAGCAAGAGTCTCAGGTGGATATTACAGCAATTACCAATTCAGATACTTCCTGCATCACACTGAATGTAAAGCTGCTTTTAATACATGGGACAATTACTTCATCAACTGACAGTTTAATAAACCCAGAAGCTGTTTGTTTTATTTGAAAAGCACCTTTTTAAAAGTCATGTAATTGTTTTGATGAGAACTGGCTAATTCCCTTTCGCTTTCATAGTTTATATTCAAGTGGTACCTGATGCATGTGAATGTAACAAATGTTGTATCCTTCTGGATGTCTTACTCTTGACAAACCTTCAAAGACAACATACTGTTTTGTAAGCATAGCAAGAAGTTAACCCAGTGTTCTCTTGTTCAGTCTTTCAGGAACCGAAGATCCTCCAGCTGTGTGTGAGATTTCTCCATTAGTATCTTACTTTGGAGAGGTGAGAATAATTATCTATGGAGGTAAAATTTTTAAGAGTATACAGGAATACATCTGATTTCTTTAAAGAAATGAGATTTCTTTAGCCTGTGCTTGCTCAGAAATGGTAAGGTAAAGGGAGCTAGGACTTGTGTTATATTTATAGTTCCATTGTGGCTTATTCTTGAGCAGTTTGCTCAGGAATATCTCATATATCTCAGTTTTAGGAATTTCTAAAATGAGATGTGTAATGAGGTGGTGAAGTTTTGTTAGGACTCATTAGTACTTTGAGATCCACTGAATGAATACCTTTACATCTTTGATAAGTTCCTGTCTGCAGGTAGCTGGCTCACCACAATTGGTGTCTTACAAGAATAAAACAAAGGTGAGACAATGTGACTTTCTTTGCTAGCATTGTTCTAGTATGAGTTCAGAACACATCTGCCCCATGCCTCACCCTCCTCAGCAGGGTTCATTCCCAAGGTCCACTGTTTTACAGTTCATCCGTGCCTCTCCTTCACAAACTCTGGTTATATGGCGAAGTGCTTTCTTCTCTCACTGGGGAACAGTTGCTGTTGTCTGTCCTTTGTGTGGCCCTTTAACTTGGGGAGTCAGTCATTCTTTGTAAACGTTACAGAGACTTTAAAACAGTACATGTGACCAATCTGATGTGTTACAATTTTCACCTGTTCTCAGGGTCTGGAGGGACACGTGAAGAACAAAGACTTCTGTTCTCCCTTTATACTTGATGAAGACAAAGCAGAAATGCTAGGAAGTTCTTGAAGAGGAGGGAGGACTTCTCCCCCTCAAATCAGATGCATGTCTGTCAGAGCCATTATAAGAACTGACCGTACTAAAATGTCATATGAAGTGCCTTATGAAAACTTGCTTTGCAGTGTCATGTTGATGCCAAATCCTTGCAGCAGTTGTATATACACATCTGTGCCCACTCACCAGATCTGTTTGGTGAGTTTGAAGTCTGAGCCTTTTACCTTGGTCTGTTTTGTAGACAGTGATGTGAATGACGATTAACACTTTCCAGGTACCAGACATATTATATTTCCTTTCTCTAGTGCATACAAATATATAACAGAGCCAGCTGGAATCTGATCAATCAGCTTTGCATTCATGAAGATTAGATCTCTGCAGTGCCTTTTTTTTTGTATCCTGTTTGTGCTGTTGTTATTATTATTATTTTTCTTAATATTTGCTTGTTTGTATTAAACTGTGAGGAGCTGAAGAAGAATCATTGTGATGCCCCCAGTCTGAAAAGTATGGAATGACTTTGTGTACTGGACCCTTTCTGTCCAAAGATCAATCTTTTCTGTAATCCTCTGCTGCTCAGGAGATGCAGTTCAGCATTCACATCCTCTAATCAGTGTGTATGGAGGAGTGTACTGCAGTTGGGGTTTTTCTGTATGTAAGTTTTGCTTGAGATGTGGACTCTGCAGCAGGCAAGACTGGCTTGTGTACGTAGGCTCAGTGGTGGCATTCCAAGAAAACTAAGTAAATATGCAGCTCAGACTGATTGCTCTTTACAGCTGCAGTGACCTGGGGGGGGGGGGGGGAGGGGGGCGGGGGGAGGAGGATAAAGAATAGGCTGATAACTGTTTTCACAATAGACCTCTTCCTCTCTTATGACGATCGTTTATTTTGCTTTTCATTTTTCGGTTTGATACATGTAACATCCCTCAGGGAGGGACTCCTGTGAAGTGCCTGAAGGTGACAGTGACAGGAGCAACAAGTTGTGATGGCAGAATTTTAGGCTTAATCCCAACATATGCAATGTACATAGTAAAGTGCCTCAGCTTCTACAATTTCTAGCCAAGTGGTTTTCCAGCACTTCTTCAGTTAAGGAAATAATTCTTTAGATGCCTTCCTTTTAACATAGATTACTGACTGTGATATATTAGCTAAGGAAGGTAATTTGCAGAATCTCAGTAGCACAGCAGCTCAGCCCTGGGGAAGGGTTCACAGGGTGGCCGTGTTTCACAGCTCCTGCGCTGCCCCAGCAGATCCTACACACCATTTCACAACTCAGGAGGACACTTCAGGTGCATTGCTGAGTGGGGTTGGGTTGATGAGCACACTCTGCATTTCCCCCAGTCAGCTGTAAGGAAGGTGATGAATAGAAGCATACGATGATATGATATGATGAATGAAGCATAGAATCATAGAATGGCCTGGGTTGAAAAGGACCACAGTGATCATCCAGTTCCAACCCCCTGCTATGTGCAGGGTCGCCAACCAGCAGACCAGGCTGCCCAGAGCCACGTCCAGCCTGGCCTTGAAAGCCTCCAGGGATGGGGCATCCACAGCCTCCTTGGGCAACCTGTTCCAGTGTGTCACCACCCTCTGGGTGAAAAAATTCCTCCTAAGATCCAACCCAAACCTCCCCTGTCTCAGTTTAAAACCATTCCCCCTTGTTCTATCACTATCCACCCTCATAAACAGCCGTTCCCTCTCCTGTTTATACTCTCCCTTCAAGTATTGGAAGGGGAGAAGATGTTTCAGATGAGACATTTCATGTTTCTGCTTCTACTATAGAATTGCCAATGCTGATACCAAGCATTAATCTTTTACATAATTGAATTTCTGAAATTCTTCCTGTGAAGCTGTATTCAGAATGTTGGAGAAAATAAAAATAGCTTTGAGAGCAGTTATCATTTATAAGTAGGCTCATGTTTATAGAGAAACCATCTAAATGCCGATGGCAGAATTTAAATATACAGAGTGTATCTGCATGTACATGAGTAATTAGCCTTTTGTATGTGCAGACCAGCTAACTACAGTTCTGATTACCTCTTGCTGTGTGTGCAACCAGTGTTTTTAGTAGAATTTTTAGTATAAATTGAGCATTTGTCTTTGACGCTCAGTTCTGTATTTTTTATTGTGCATTTTTTTATGGATCATTTCCATTCCTGTCAGTCGAGTTTTGCATCCGAGAACTGATTCATTGTATCTTTGAGAGCATTGCTCGTCAGTTCAGGCCCAGGTTGTTTTAAATTGTGCTGTGCTATGCAGAAAGAATATTCTTCTGTTATTTCTAAAATGCTTTTTGAAACTGAATTACAGTTCATTTTCTGCATGCTTTAGTTATGTGAACACTGAACTGCTGATATGTTTTAGAGATCATTTTTGAGAAGAGGAATTAGGATGCTGAATGCCTTGTACGTTTTGTTCTGTTTTCCAGAAATTTTTGGACAATTAAGCTTTTTGATAATAAAGATGTTACTGTGATCTCTATGTGTCTGTCTGTCTTCCTTGTTTGTGAGGAAATGCAGATGGTTTTGTCCCTACCCACTGCTGTGCTGTCACACAGCTGCAGGACACTGACATGGCACCACTGACAGCACAGCTGGAGGCTGCAGTGGCCATGGGTGATATATAGGGTGACATGAAACTCAACAAATATCTGAAGAGGTTTGACACTGTGGGATGTGTTTTTCCATCAGACAGCTAACAGAACACTGTTCTCCCCCCACAGTAGTTTTTATGCAATGACAGGTTGTTCTCTTTTTGGGGGGCTTAGTGCTGAACCCAGCAAAGGTTCAAAGCAGGTGTTCTTTCTCTTTTACCTATTTCATTTCACATTTCTCTCTTGGCATCCGTATGAAGGTTGCTGTTGCTTGAGTTTTTAATTGCTATTTTAAGCTATGTGAATTGGTAGTTTGCTGTGGTAGGAAAATGAATACTAAAATGTGAATGCGTGTGTCAGGGTTCTGTCAAATTGATTCTGTTTGTATATGTCATGGACAGAGATACCAACCACTAGATCAGTCTGCCCAAGGGCTCCATTCACATAATTGGGCACCTCCAGGGATGGGGCACCCACAGCTCTGGGCAGCTATGCCAGGGCCTCACCACCCCCTTAGTAAAGAGTTTCACGCTAGTATCTGACCTAAATCTCCTCTTTTTTATTTTCAAGCCATTCCCCCTTGTCCAATTCCTATCAGACTGTGTAAAAAAATCTTTCTCCTTCCTCTTTATAAGCTACTTTTAAGTACCGGAAGGCCACAATGAAATTTCCCTGGAGCCAGTTCTCCCTTTTCACTTATCAGAGAGGGTAGGCTCTCCTTGATCTGTCTCTTCTGACCAGTGTACCTGTAGATTCTCTTCCTGTTATTTTTCAAGTCCCTTGCCAAGCTCAGCTTCATCTGCACCTTGGCTTTCCTGATCCTAACTCTGCACATTCGGATGGTATCTCTGTATTCTTCCAACCTATCCCTGCTTCCACTGCCTGTACTTGTCCTTCCTTCCTCTTAGTTTGACCAGCAGGTCCTTTTTCAGCCATGCTGGTTTCCTGCCTCTGCTTAATTTCTCATGCTGGGGGACAGTGTAGCATAGAATGGCTTGTACTGGAAGGAACTTAAAAGACCATCAAGTTCCAACCTACCTGCCGTGGGCAGGGTTGCCAACCACTAGATCAAGCACCAGCTCAGGCTGCCCAGGGCCCCATCCATGGCCACCAATCCAAGCAATTCCTTATCCACCGAGTAGCCCAGACTTCAAATCCATATCTCTCCAGTTCAGAAATTAAGGATGTGGTGTGGGACCATTGCAAAAACCTTGCAGACCTAGGAAGATGACATCAGTCGCCCTCCCTTTGTCCACCAATACCATCACTCTATTATAGAAGGCCACTTCTATAATATGAGTATTGTATTGCACAATTTGACCTTGGTGACACTGTGCTGGTTGTCTCAGATCACCTGCTCATTCCTCACATGCTCTTAACATGTTTTCTAGGAAGATCCGCAGATCACTCTGCCCTTCTTTTTCACTTTCTTATAAATGGGAGTGATGTTTCCCTTTTTCCACTCCCCAGGGACTTTTCCTGACAGCCGTGACTTTTCTTATATGATGGAGAGTGGCTCAGTAATCGTATCAGCCAGCTTCCTTAAGACCCTGTATGCATGTTGTACACATGCAGCCTCATGAGTCACTCTCGGACTCACAGTGGGGGGCAGTTTGCTCCCACCCAGAGGTTCAGGGATGTGAGGTCCATGGATGTGACAGACACAAGAAGCCTGGCTGCACATGAACACTAAGATAAAAGAACTTGCTGAGTACCTCAGCCTTCTCCATGTCGCATGTTTGCCCGCAACCTCTCAGTTCCCTAACGTAGAAGCAGCTCCCCCGCCCCGCCTGCCCTGCCCTTCTCTTGGAGCCTGCACCGGCCCCCAGCTCTCGCTCAGGCCCGGCCCGCCGTCGCTACAGCGAGCGCGGCTGCAGCCGGCAGCGCCATAGAGCCCCGGAAGTGCTGCAGTTAGAGAACAGCACCCGGAAGTGTTGTGGGGTGAGAGAGCGGCACCCGGAAGCGACCGATCAGTCGTCGTCGCTCGGTGCGGGGAGGCCGTGGGGTAATGGCGGCGGGCGCGTGGGGCGGCGGGCGGCTGGGCGCGGGGCGGGCGGGCTGCGGCCTCTGAGGCTGCCGCCATGTACGCTGCCGCCGCCGCCGCCGCCGCCGCCTCACCGCCCAGGCGGGACTTCATCTCCGTCACCCTCAGCCCGGAGGAGGCGGTGGGCGCCGGCGGCTACAACAACAGCAAGGCCTGGAGGCGGCGCTCCTGCTGGCGGGTGAGGGCGGAGGGCCCGGGGCGCTGCGGGCTGTGCAGGACGGGTGGGGTGTCGGAGTGAAGGGGCGCGTTCCGAGCATCCTTTTGCAGCTGGGATGTCATGCCGAGGAGCTGGAAGCGACAGAGCAGTAGAAGCATTCTGTGGGGTGCGTGGGGCAGAGCTGCGGTGCTGCCAGCGGGGGGACGGGCAGCAGCGGGACCTCGTGGTGGGATAGTCTTTCTTGGTGTGTTTACAGCTTCTGGCCCTTATTGAGCTGTAGGAAGAGCTGTGAGGTGTGGAGAGATTCGTAGGAAGCTGCGGAATGTTACCAAGCCTAACTTTAACGCCAGAACTCCCTGTATGCCATAGGCAGTAATTGGAAGCAAATTCCTGCTCTGATGCGTTTTGCTTCTATTCTTAGAAAAGCAACAAATTGGTAACTTAGCAGTTAATGTTTAACTCCAACCTCTTTCTCTATGGGTTGGAGTTCTTGGGTCTGACCTCTCTGTTAGATTGGTGTGGCATTTGATGTCTGGCTTTTAGTGATTTGGTGTAAGTACTTTATTTTTTGTCCTGTTTTTGTTTTGTTCATTATACTAACAACAAATACTAATATACTAATAAAGTTGGCTCACTTTATTTTGTGTGGGTTGGTGGCTTTTTTTCTGGTGACAAACTATTACATATGGTTCTACAAATGTGTTTTTGAGATTCAGTTTGCTATACTTCTCCTGGGTAGTGGCTGATGTGAAGCTTGTTTAAAGCCTTTCTTCTTTGCTGCAGTAATATTTTTAGTTTTCCTGCCACTTTTTCCCTGTTTTCATTTTGCACGTCTGTTCTTTAGAAGCTCTGGACAGGAAAGGAAGAGATTTGTAGCGTGTTTCCAAGCTGACATCTGGGCAGATGCACAGGTCAGCCAGCCAGGGCTGTGCTGGAAGGCAGCATGCTGCAGATGATGCTCTCTGGCAGTCTCAACATGTGGCATTCTCCAGGGCTCTTGCAGCAAGTGGCTCTCATGTTTCACCATGCCTGCTGTGCCCTAGGGCAGCATGTTGTATTTCTGTTTTCTCTGTCATCAGAGGACATAAGCAATGAACTTCTCTGTTGGAAACAGAAAATTAAAGTTTAAAATTAAACTTAGTTTTGTGATCCTTGCTGTGAATGAACAGATAGGAATTTAGTTTTGGTGGAGTGGGCTCTAAATGGCATGCTAAATTTTCTTCCTCTTATTTTCTCTCCGGAAGAAATGGAAACAGCTGTCTCGACTACAGCGGAGCATAATTCTCTTCCTGTTTGCCTTCTTGACAGTCTGCGGCATAATTTCATATACAAGCATGGGGGAACCTTGGAAAAGTACGTGTTCTGTATGGCTCTGAATTCCTTGAGCATAGTGTTACATTTAAGAGATTTTGGTAATACTTCTGAATAGTGTTTATTTTGCTGACAGTGGCTGATTGCATCCATTACAGTACAATTATGATGTGCTTCAATGGGTATGCTTAATCAAGTTTTTTCACGCCTCTGTGTTATCTTGACTGGAGAACATTTTGTTTTAGTTGATCAAGGTTTGGAGGCTGTGAAAGTTCTTTTCATAACATTTGTGTGTAGGTATCAGTAACTCAAACCTAAGCAGTAGGATAAGATGATCCTCTTTTGGTTTTGATTGTCTATAAGATTTGAAGTTCCAAGGTTTTCTACAGTACAAAGGCACATTTACCTTTGATATAATCTTCTTGCCTGTATTTTGAAGCAAGGATAATGGAAATTAGAAAGCATGTGCCTTTCAGCAGCCTCCTTTGACTTCAGGAATTTGTTAATACCAAGTGGTACTTTGTATCTAAGAATTACAACATGTTCATCTCTGTTTGATGAGCAGAAACACTGTTTGGAGGAGGTCTCCTGTGGGAATGCAGGCTGTTAGAATTTCCTAGCTAGAGCCAAAGTTGTTGATTGCCTTTGCTGAGCAGTTTTGTGTGTCCAGGTTTAACAAACAAATCATTGGATGAGCGTGGAGCAGAACCAGATGCACCTGGATTAAAGCTGGTGAATCCAGCTGTCCTACCAGCGCCCCAGAAGGCAGATGCCAACGCTGGAGACTACCCAGAGCTTTCACCTCAGGTATGAAGAGAAGACATGGGATTTATAGACCTGATGAAGAGTTTGTGGAAGATGCAAGTAGGGATATTTTCCAAAGGTTGTTGTGGAAAGAAGTTTTATAACTTGCAGTACAGACCTGCTGTGGGCACAGCACTGTCATCCCAGGAACCACTCTTGGCATGATCTGTGTCCTGGCTTTAACTTTTTGATCTAAGTGTTCGGTTTACTTTTTCATAATCAGTGATACATGTCAGAGTGATAGGACTTCATGTTTTGCTGACCTCTTACTTGAGGCTTCACCTACCTGCTGTAATAAATTTGTTTGCACCTGGAGTGCTGTGGATGTTACTGTCACAGCTGTGAGTTGTCTGAATGGTGTAGTGGCTGACTGTGACATGTAGGGTGCAGTCAGTGTCACACCGAATTAGCACAGCTTTTGTGGTAACTTGAAAAATAGTAGTGAACAGAGTGGGTGTTCAGTAGGTTTTGAAGGGTTACATTTGTAGGCAGTGTGACAAGAAAGAAAAGAAGAATTGGCTGTTTGGATTAGCAGAGCAAAGGACTGCTGGTTGCTGCATATACACTTGTGTTGCTCTACATGTATTTTTCTCATGAATTGTTGTACGAAGAAACAAACCAGAGCTAGCACCACCACCAACACAAAGATGTTGCTGTGTATCTTCCATTCAAGGCAGATTTTGCATACTGGTATTATATCAGAATTAATGCTTTTGACTTATGGTTTGAATTTTATTGTTTGTGTTAAGTACTGAGCGCACTTTTTTTCTTCCTCTCAGAAGAAGCCAAAATTACTACATGGTCGGCGTAATCCTTCCAATTTTCAGATCAAGCCCCCGTGGGGGGATGTGAAGCTGCAAACCCGACATGACACCAGCAAGGCAGTAGAAGAGCCAGCCCAGGCTGATAAACAGGGGAAAACAGAGAAATCTGTTATCAGGTAAAAGGGTTTCCAGCAAGTTACAGCTTTCTTTTTTCATTTTCTTTTTTTTCTTTTTTTAAAAATTATTATTATTTTATTTTTTTTATTCCCCCACTCCCTGGTGGTATTCATCAGCTGCTGGAGTGAAAACTGCTTTTTGTTGTCTGTCTGAAGTTGATTTTTTTCCTTCTATGTATTTGTTCTTAAGTTTGGCGTGACAGCTTTTGATATCGGTAGTTTCATGTATTTAATATGGGTGAATGTGCAGGTGATCTCTTTTTACTCTTTGCATTGCAGAACTGCAGAGGATTGGAGCCCTACTAGACCATCTGCATTTTTAATGCCTTTTCACACTGTTAATTCCCTGGAGAATTTTCAGCATGTGTACATTTCTTCCATTTGTTTTATACTTAATGTAAAAGCATAAATACAGTAACACAACCTATTTTTTTCTGGGGGGGACATGGAGAACTATACTAGTGTCATAGCATTGGTTAGGGATATCGTGCCAGTAAACAAAGGTAAGCACAAGTGGACCTGATGGAAGCTGTGGGTGTGTATGCAGCTGTTTACATATAACTGTGTTGATATTGATAAAAGGTTATTCCGTAAGATACCACTGAAATCTTTTGGTTTGAGAATAATTGAAAATATTTAAGTTGGACATAGAAAAGGCTGTCAGTAGTTCAGCAGATGTGCTTAATAAAGATTTGGGATCAGTAGGCTGGGGTGGTATACCTCCCAACAGCTCAGGCTGCCCAGGGCCCATCCACGGCCATGGGCATCCACAGCTCTGGGCAGCAGTGCTGGGGCCTCACCACCCTCTGAGGAAAGACTTTCCTCATAACATCTAACCTAAATCTCCCTTGTTTTAATATAGAATCATTCCATCTTGTCCTGTCAGTACCTGCCCGTGTCATATAGTGAAATTGAAGTTAACATATGTATGTACTAACAAGCATGGTTGAGGTGGATTGATCTTGATGTGGATCTGGCTTGACTTGAAGTGTGTTCTAAAAGACTTTTCCTTCAGGAGATTCTTAATAGAAACCTCTTTCATTTGATTTAGGCTTCTGTGTTGGTGGGCAAACTTGTGTAACCCCTTGGTATGGAAGTGATTGCTGTAGGTGGCTAGTCCCTTGTGGTTTATTCATGAGCTTTACTCCTGATTCTCATTTCTGTGGCACTAATTGTCAGTGGCTGCTACGATCATTTCAGAATTGGGTTGGTAACAAAATATTTTAATGTAGCAATCTCAAATATCTTATTACTTAAAAAAAAATTAAAAAATAAATTTATTAAATTCTGTTGTTAAGATCTTAATGAAATTCCAGCAGCCTGTTGTAAGACACTTTTCCTAATCCAGTACAGTTTCTCTGTTGCAAATGACTTTTAGTGGAAAAACTGGCTAGTGGACAACATGGTTGTTTGGCCCTTTTTACAGTATCCAACTCCTTTTTTATCAAAGTATAGTGAAAAATAGTGAATAAGTCTCATTCATTTTCATGACTTAGTGTAAGCAAATGAAATATTGATGTCAGCCTCTTGCTTTTGCAGCTGGAGAGGGGCAGTGATAGAACCTGACCAAAGCAGCGAACCTCCATCTAGTAGAGTAAAGGAACCAGAAAAACCTTCATCTGTGGAAGGTGAAAGCCAGAAAGAACCAGGTAAATAGAGCACCCTTATTCCTGTTCACTTTTACTCTTGAAATTATCCAGTTCCTCCTCTCGCATCATTTTTGTTGTCATTTTTGTTTGTTTTTGTCTTAAATAAAGGAAATAGAATTCTGGAAGGAGAAGGGCACAGGTAGGAAATACAATTTACCTGTGACATTTACCAAACTTTTCAGTGTCCTCATTGCACCATGACACCTTTCATGCTCATTGGTTTTCAGAATTTTGATTGAGTTGCAAGTCTCAGTTTTCAGTATTAAATAAAAATTATTCTGGTGCACATGTAAAACTTATCTGTTCTGTTTGATGCTGCGACAGGAACCAGATTGCTGTGGCTATATTGGGCTGCCTGTGTGTGAGTAGGTTGCAGAATTATATGTGCTATTCCTTACAGTTCACTGCTACCTCTGCCTTTTTGCAAAAAACCTGTCTGTTTCTGGACACCTTGTCTTTAGGTGCATAATGTGTTCTCCTCCATGCATTACCAAGACAATAACTACAGATGGACTTATTTATATGCAAGCTTACGTGCTTTTTCCCCCAAACTGTGTACTTTTGCTGCACATCTGTTTCCTCTGAAAGTCTGAAGCAAGGTTTTGGTAAGCAAGAGAGGCTTCTGGTTTTGGACTTTTGTATTTCCTTGCCATGAGATGATCTTACTGCACTGAGAGCACCTGTGTGGGGATGTCTCTGGTTTCATCCATTATCTTTGGAATCTTGGCTGCTTCTCTCTCCCATCGGTTTCATATCAATACATACAAGAGAAACCAGACCTACATGTTTTCCTGCTTTGTTTAGATACACATTATATTCTGATTTTCTTGCCTAGCTTTTTTGTTTTCCTTAAACAGTTGAAATAGTATTGAAAACAAATTTTAGTGCCAAATTGTAGTCTTTCCTATGGGAGGAGCCAGGAAAGATGGTCCAAAGAGAGAGGGCTTGAAAGGGACAGTGTCTTTTTTTCAGCAGTGTTTCCTTTTGTTTTGCAAATCCAGGAAAAGTGACTTCCTCCCTGAGTGAAGTTGAACTGTTTTTAAGACTCACCAGGAAGCTGTGGAAGTTGTTTGTGTAGTTACTGTCCTTGTGAAGTAAAGAATCTGTTGTTCTGCTTTCTGAGTTTGTGTAAGGAAGTTCTTATGTGATAAATGTGGCATAGCACGATGTGATGTATTTGGCATGGACTAACATGACATTGATGGGGTTAGTTACACTGCTTGATGTTTCCCACTCTAGAATTCTGTTTATAACTTTTTGAAATTTCAAATGGTGAGCTTAAAAATCTAGTTGTTTAGTATGTACCATAAGTTCAGTTTCTGTGGTGAATTGCAAGCTAAGACTTCAGCTGAACTATAGAAAAAGATGTGGATTTGCCCAAAATAGAAAATATCAATTTTCTTTTCCCTGATTTTTAATGAAAAGCTCTAGAAAAGTTGTTGTTGTTATTATTATTATTTATTTATTTAGAACTGACTTTAAAATGTAGCAGAAATTAATAAATTAGTCAGGGAAGGTGAAGAAAAAGTGTGTGGTAAATGAGATGAGGCCTTTACTGGTAGGCATACGTGTGCAGCAGTTGAATTACAGTTGATTTGAAGTCTTAATTTTGGTGTTAGGGATTTTCACGTTTTTGAGCTTTAGGAATTCTCATCTCACATCTGTGCATGTTATATTTTAACACTTTATTTGGAGAAATGACATCAGTGTGTGTCTTCTGTACCTACTTCACTTGCTGACCACAGATACTGAGTAGTTATCCCACATACAAAAGGTTGTGCTGAAAAGGATAACTTTGTAAAAGAATGTGTTTTTTACATTTACATTTCACAGAGTTTTAGAATAAAGTTTATTTGGGTATGATTTAGTGAAACAGTGTTTGATATTGCTGCAGAACTCTTGAGCAAGATGCTTTTTTCCTTTTGCAGTGCCCATAAATGAACGTCAGATGGCTGTGGTAGAAGCATTCCGCCACGCCTGGAAAGGATACAAAGATTTTGCCTGGGGCCACGATGAACTGAAGCCACTGTCCAAGTCTTACAGTGAGTGGTTTGGCCTTGGGCTCACCTTAATTGATGCCTTGGATACCATGTGGATTTTAGGCCTGAGAGAAGGTAATTTCTTTTTGCTTCTCCTTTCTCACCCCTGAAATTCTTTATTTTCTATTCGGGCAGTGTATGATTAGAGGTCTTTGTGGGGAAGGTTTATTACATATGGCTGATAGGAGTAGTTTTCATGTGAATTTTATGTATATAAAATTCTACACACACAAAAACAACATGTGTAAATATATTTGTATATACATATAAAACCCTGTGGCCCTCTATGAACAGACACCATTGCTATCGGGTTAGTATTTTGTGCTGGAAAAGAGTATTCAACTATTATGTATAATATGTGGATATATGTGTGCTAGAAACTGAGGAATGGGTGGATAGGCCACTTTGTGGGGTTAGCCTCTCCTCCCAGGTGACAGTGATAGGACAAGAGGTGATGGCCTCAAGCAGTGCCAGGGGAGGTTCAGGTTAGGTACTAGGAAACATTTCTTCTCAGAAGGAGTGGTTAGTAATTGGCACAGGCTGCCCAGGGTGGTGGTGGAATCACTTTTTCTGGAGGTGTTGAAGAACCGTGGTGATGTGGCACTGAGGGACATGGTTAGTGAGCAGTATTGGTCAGGATGGCTTTATAGTTGGACTAAATGATCTTAGTGTTTTTTCCAACCTTAACAATTCTGTAATTTGAAGCTGATGGTTGTTAAGCTTGGCCCAGCATGTGCTCTTTGTTTTAGTTTTCTAACTAAATTATGATCACTGTAGACAAATATAATATATTGTATATGCTAATGCCTCTAGGACAGTTGCTGGAACACACCAGAGGTTTATAACTGTACTATATTTTATACTTCGCAGAATTTGAAGAAGCAAGAAAATGGGTAGCAAATGATTTAGCCTTTGATAAAAATGTGGATGTGAATCTGTTTGAGAGCACTATTCGTATCCTGGGTGGCTTGCTGAGCACCTACCATCTCTCTGGAGATAGCCTCTTCCTGGAAAAAGCTGTGAGTGATTAGTCCTGGAAATGAAATTGGGTTAGTGTGTCATAGTTGAAAAGTTGGGGAAGGGTTCATCAGGAAGTCAAATGTTGCCTTTTTGCTGCTGTTTCATAATCAGAATGGTGGGAGAGGCATTTACCATTCATTTTTCAAGCCTGTGCTTGTTTGCTGTCTGGATCAACTTAGAGCTCTACTGCGTTTTACCTGGTACTATTTTAGATGGGCCTCTTAGATTCTTCTGTTGATGAAGAGCTGACCATTGTAAGGAATTTTATGAAACAAAAGGTTAAATAAATGGCTTGAAAAGAGTATTGGTCACTGTCACCTTTTCAGTGCGTCTTGACAGTGTCAGCCTCCTTAAATTTGACAGTCAATGATTTCAGCATTAAGTCATGTTGTATAGGGACTGCAGGCTTGGTTGAGGCATGCAGTGCAGGAACAAGGTAGAAACTCCAACTATTCTTCCGAATTAATCTGTGACCATTCTAAATTCTTGTCTTTCTCTCACAATCTAAAGCTAGACTGCTATTGTCCTCATCTGACTGTTGAAAGAAAACCTGAAAGTTTGCGCGTGTTTATGTTTACTTTTCTTTTTTATCCTGTGCTCTTGTGTTTTCTTTAGAAAGACATTGGGAACAGGCTCATGCCAGCATTCAAGACTCCATCCAAAATTCCATACTCTGATGTCAACATTGGCCGGGGCACCGCGCATCCACCCCGCTGGACGTCTGACAGCACTGTGGCAGAGGTGACCAGTATTCAGCTGGAGTTCAGAGAGCTCTCTCGTCTCACTGGGGATGAAAAATACCAGGTATAGAAGGACCAGATGATATTACTCCTTTTTTTTTGTTTTGTTTTTTCCTTTTTTTTTTCTTTGTACTTATCTACAGCACTACCAGCACTCTAGTCTCCCTGCTGTTAAATGAGTTATGAAACTGTAGGTGAGGAAAGGAAAATTCCAGTCATTCCAGTTATTTTCTTAAATACCAAAAGGTAATGGTGGAGATAATTATTTTTCTTCCTCAGGAACAGCTTTTAAAAAACAGGACAACCATCTCCTCACACCTGTCCCTTCACTGTTAGGATTGATACTTCTGTTTGACACTACATTGTCAGATCTGAAAAAAAATTAAGTGTGGGCTGTGAAGCTGAACATTTTTAGAGTTCTGCATGTGACTTCTTCATGTCATTATGTAAATTCTAAGAAAAAAAATACCGTTGTTGCCCTTCACGGGACTAAAATGGCAATAAATTAGATTCTGTGTCATGGTATAAGAAGAATTTATTTAAAACAAGAATAATTCCATAGAAAAGAATAATTTCCACTGTTGCTTCTTGGTAACATTATTCTGTTGTTTTTAAGCTGTATCCAGAGCTCACGTTTTTAATAGCGCTGTTATTTCTTTAGGGATAACATGGTTCATGCAGTTATTTTAGCTGGACATTGCAAATATGAGTGAATCAGATCGTAGTCTCACGCTGAAGTACTGGTTTTTGAGTGGGCTTTCTGCACTCAGGAATACTCTTGAGTTTTGTATTTGAGAAGGAAAGAGTTTTAATTTCAGAGTACTTGAACATACCAAGAACATCAGGCTTTTGATAGTCAGAAAGTTTGAAATGCTGTGTTTATTACATCCCATGAGCTGAGCTTGTTTGCAGAAGGATAACTAAAGATTTGTTACTGGCCGGAAGCTACTGGCCACAGTTTTTTTTCTGTCATTTGTATGTTTGTAATTTATGTTTATACTGTTCTTCTAGAAAGCTGTTGATGAGGTGATGAAGCATGTTCACACCCTTTCAGGGAAGAATGATGGACTGGTGCCCATGTTCATAAACACCAACAGCGGGCAGTTCACTCACTTAGGTGTTTATACTCTGGGAGCCAGAGCTGACAGCTACTATGAGTATTTGCTCAAGCAGTGGATTCAGGGTGGGAAAACAGAAAATGAGTAAGTTTTTTCTACTTCTCATACTAATATGAAAATGATACAAGTTGTAAACATTTCTGTTGTAGCTTAATGCTGAAAAATATAACGTGTGCATGTAACAGTCAGCTTAAAGTAGCTCACCTTTAGAAACAGGTGTATGATGACCTCTGGTAAGTTGAAGTTAAAATAGCTGGAGAATTGGAATTGCTCTCAAAATGTCTTCTCCTCAGAATACTTTTTTTCATCATCACATCAGATGTGATGAATGTTACAGATAGGAGAATCAATTCAAGTCTTTGCACTAAATATGGAGCATAAACAGGCTGCCTTTGGAAACGATGCTCCCTTTGGAAATGACAGCTGCCTTTCACCAGCTGTCCAAGCATTCCCTGGGTTTGTTAGAGAAGGACAAGTCCTGCTAGATGGTTCTGGTGGGAGGTTTGATCTGTAAGGTGTAACTTTTTAAGAAGTTTGACATTCGTTTAAGCATTACTTTAGGTCTCTTAGGTTCCTCTTATCCAGGACAGATAAGTGGAAAATAATGTTTATAAGGAGTAGTGGCATTAGAGATGTTTGAAGGTTTCCTCCAAAACAAGGGGGAAAAAAAATGAAGCAGTTTTTGTCCTTATAAGCTAATTGTGTTGAGCGTGTTTCATGTCAGTGGGTTCACTTAATCCAGAGAGGCAGTGTTCCCCAGGGAGGCAGTGTAGAGCTGATGTATCTATCTCTAAGTAGTTTGCATGATGACTTTTTAAAATAAGGCATGGTTGTAAAACAGAGAACCATTGTCTTTAGGCCACGATGGTATTCTGTGAGCCTCAAAAAGGAATTACAAAATGATTTTCTCATATAAAAATACTTAAAACAATGGAAAATCCAGTTAAATACTGTGAAGAAGTGATTCGGAATGAGTGGTCAAACAACAGCAAAGATTGCTCAAAGTCATTGCTTAGGAGATGCTCAGAAATTAACTGGATAACCCTCCAAGCAACCTGATAAAACCCAACCTGCTTCAGAGTAGGAGATCACACTGTGCAGATGTCCAAGACATCATTACCAGCTGGGGCTTTCTGTGATTACAATATTCCTAAGGATTCCTGAAATAAAATTAAGTTATTGTTTGGAAACAGAGTTGGAGTTATGTTTGCTTTATTACCTAGGGGTTACTTGAAAAACAAACCCAACATAGCTTAAATGTACATCATCAGCTGTGATGAAATGGATTCTGTGTGTATGTGAGCCAACTGGGAATGGTTTTAATTTACAGACTGTTAGAGGACTATATGAGAGCCATAGAAGGCGTGAAAAAGCATCTTCTTCAGAGATCACAACCCAAGAAGCTTACCTTTGTAGGAGAGCTTGCTCATGGCCATTTCAGTGCGAAGATGGTAAGAGTACACCTGCACATAACAGCACAAGAAAACAAAAGCAAAGCTACCATCAGGAAAAAAAATCAACATATGCAAATGCGAGGCTGTGGTGTTCTTATGTGTAGCTTTTCAGACAAAATCGGACCTGTAGCAGTCACTTTCTGAGCAAAGATGTTTCCTCTGGCTTTGTGAGCCACTACTGGAAGATTATTAGCAACGGCTTTGACAATTTACACATAGCTGAGGTGTAAGGAGCACTACAGAGAGAGTGGGACAATTGCTGCAGCTCCACCAGGCTCATTGGCCTGTTTTCACAGGCTGCAGGCTCTATGGATGTGTGTAGCAATGTAATAACAGTAACTAGTTTGAGAAAAATGGTCACCCGGGGGCCTTCTCTTTGACTTATATTTACCTTTCGGAGTTACTTCAGTGACTGCATTTTACATTCATACGAAAGTTAACATTTTAGCGTTGGATTTGAATTCTACCCCAACCCACCCTCCTTTGTTATAGAATCCCAGTGTCTGAAGCTGCTGTGACAATGTCTGTTTTGTATACTACTTCTTCTCCATAGTTTAGAAATACAGAAATTTAAAAATAGACCTGGCTTTTCAGATTAACCTTGAAAACAAGCAGTTGACCTCATCTTGCTCTATTAGTACTAAAAAATGAAAAAATGAGAATTTTGGAGGGTTCTGTCTGTTCATGACACTTGTTCCTTTTTCTGCACATAGGTTCAGTAGTTGAAGCACTGTGCCATTTGCTGTTAGGAAAACTTGCTAAGCTTAACTCCTTGCTCTTAATCTGCAAAGTCACGCTCTTTAAAATGCGGTTTTAAAGTCTTTCAGTTACAGGTCTTATGCAAGTACAATTTTTTTTTTCCCCCGTAAGTTGAGCTGTACATTATTGATGTATGTGTGGCCTTGTGTGCACTTTTTCAATACCTGTAGTGAGCTTTAGGGAACTCTTTGGCTACTTTGTTTTCTTTATAGCATTCAGCTCTGTTTTGCAGCATGAAGTCACTCTCCTGTGTTGATGCTGAACCTCAACCAATACCTATGGAATTGGACAAAGTGTTTAACAGTTCATACCAGTGCTGCTTGAGCAGCAGGGCATGTGTACTGTGTTTGAGTGGGAAACCAGAGCTTTCATTCCGAATGTTAAGAATCATTTGAAACATGTCTTCACATGTTCATTATTGAGTGCCCTTCAGGTGATCACTGCCTCTCCCCTACCCCCTACCTTTCTTTCATATAGTTGACATAAAAACATGTGCACTTGTACTTTTTCCAGATTTGGGCTGGCACTGTCATAATGCTTCCTGTTCAGTACTGCATTACAGGAGATTGTTAAATTTACCCTCAAGATCTCGGTACCTGAAATGTCAGGGGGAAAAAAAGTCACAGTTTGTGTTCCAGTAGTGTAATGTGAATCCTACTTCACTCGATTTTTATGAGACTTTTGTTCCTAGTAAGAGTTGTTTTGTCTTACAGGATCACTTGGTTTGTTTTCTGCCTGGGACTTTGGCTCTGGGAGCTCACAATGGATTGACTGCTGATCATATGAAGCTGGCTGAAGCCCTGATAGAAACGTGTTACCAGATGTATGCACAAGTAGAGACAGGCCTGAGTCCAGAGATCGTACATTTCAATCTCCATGCACAAAATGGCCACAAAGATGTAGAAATCAAGGTGGGCAGCCAACCGGCATCAACTGTAGTTTGATGACCCTTCTTATCTCTTATTCTGCTGCTAATATCCTGGCCACACATTGGTGATGTACTTCGTTAAGCGGGTTGTTCTGTTGCTGCATTGCTTTGCAGGTGTACACTAGCCCTTTTTTAAAATTATCCTTGCAGAGTATTTAGCTTCTAAATTATGTGTAGAAAACTCTTTCGGGGTAGACAGGGATGAGAGTTGCTGTTTCTCTGTGTGTGTATGTGCTTTTGGAGGAACTACTTATCTGAATTCTTCTTGGCTTTCTTACTTTTCTCTTGCAGCCTGCAGACAGGCACAACTTACTGCGACCAGAAACTGTGGAAAGCCTTTTTTATATGTACAGATTCACCGGGGATAAGAAATACCAAGACTGGGGCTGGGAAATCTTGCAGAACTTCAATAAATACACGCGGGTAAGGTCAGCTTATAATGCTCTCATTCTTACAGAACTGTATTCACTTGCTCTCTAACAAGAGCTTCTGAAAGCTAGCTTCTGTCTCTCAAAGCCATCAAAGATCTGCAGGGAATCTTGTAAGAGGAAAACAAAGTCAGTTCATGCAGCGTCTTACAGTCGGAGATGCGCAAAATAGGTACAAGTTATTTCAGTGAATGTACTATTACACTGATTAGAAAGTAAAAGAAAGAGGCTCTGTGCAGCCTAGCAAAACATTTGTGTCTTCTTGGAAGCTGTTGGAATCTGTGCTGCAATCTTTAATATTCAGAAGCTGAGATTGAAACAACGCTTTGGTTGCCTGATACAAACTGCCATGGGAAGTGCATTAATGTCTTAGTAGAGGTCTTTTGTGTATTCATTCTAATGAGAGTGCTATGAAGAGTCCACTTTGATATGCTGAAAAAGCACGCAGTGGTGATTAAATATCTGTGGCCTCTTCTTAAAAGATGAATGTGGTGTCTGACCAACTGTAAGTGCACATAATTTCCCGTAGCTTTGTCCACAAACATCAGTGGTTTGGTCTTTGTTCTACCTCTGTAAATTGAGCATAAATGGACATTTTGCTTCATTTTGTTCTGGTGTTGTGTTCAGTGGTTTGCGCAGAATTCAATGAATTGCACAGAATTTTTGTAACTGATTTTTATGTGCAAATGAAAAACAAGAACTAATTCTGCTGACTAGCACTTGTTTTCCTCCAAGAGTACCTGCGTGCTAAGAGATTAAAACAATATTTTAGATAATAGAAATATATAAAGTGCTTTTTTTTCTCTTTTTGCAGGTTCCTACAGGTGGTTATACTTCTATTAACAACGTGCAGAACCCCATTAACCCAGAGCCACGAGATAAGATGGAGAGCTTCTTTCTTGGGGAAACACTCAAATACATGTTTCTACTGTTTTCAGATGACATAGACTTAATTAATCTTGACAAATACGTATTTAACACAGAAGCTCATCCACTCCCCATCTGGGTGCCAGAATAGACTGGATCTCAGCAGGGCTTCCAGTGGTGGTGTTTTTATCTTCAAGTCACTTTACTTTTCGGGGTGCGTGGAGAGATTCTGTAGGACACCTTTTCTGGCTTAAACAAAACCTTTGAGAAAGCATCTCTTATTTGGAGATGTCATGTCAGTCTTAAACCTAATCCCTGTGCTTTGGACCTGGGATGAAAAAACTGTGCAATATTAAGCTGCTTTTCCTGGTATTGATGGTGAGGTTCAGAGAATAATCATAGTGTGGACCATTGACGCAGGGCTCTGGTGAATCAGAACTCCTTTTGTCAGTCTTACTAAGCGCTAATTAAATACCAGGAATGCAGAAAGTTGTCTTAAAGCACAGGAGTGTCTGGAGAGAAGGAATAAGCCTTCAGGTTTCTGGTTCATTCCCAACATATGAAACACCTGGCACCACTTCTTCATAAGTGCCTATGGTGTTTAAGATGGTAAATGGAATAAACACTGTATATTGTCTAAGGTAGAAGTAAAGCTGTCAGTGTTGATACTGATAGTCAGATCTCATTCCAAACAACCAAGCTATGCTGCATCGTGTTAGAAGGAGGAAGTGGCAGCAAAGTGTCTGTTGTACAGTGTCTTAGTTTTATAGAGCACTTCGAACAATCTGTTCAAGCGGTGCATGAAATGAATGGTGGGAGAGAATTTGCTACTGGTTTGGATCAAAATGGTATATAATTTTGTAGACATATTGCAGTTTTTTTAACTTATCTGCAGGAATGCAGGAGACAATGTGGGGAAAAAAAAGTGAATACACATGCATTTTATGTATTAATTGCATCAGTTAGACTCAGGTATTCTGACTGAAAGCTGCTTTGTGAGGTTGGGCACTGGGAAAGCTTGTGAGCACACTAGGTATATTTCCATGTCAGCCTCCTCCCATCCCTTCCTTTTCACATCTTGCATTGTATTTGTTGACTCAGCAGGCTCAGAACTGTATAGCAAACTTCATGTTATTCATCAGTTTTTGGACTGTAGAGAAGTTGTCAGGTTTTTTTTTTTTTTTTTTTTTTTAATAGAAGTATTTCCATGAGGAGCATTACAAGCAGACAGACTCCATGTGTTATGACAATTTCTGGTCCCAGTAGAATTACTGAAATCTATTCAGTTTGAAAAGAAAGTAGAGCTAGGCTTGCTTCTTAAAGAATCCTATGGGAGCCTTCAGACCTTTTGTTTTTACATGTGCAAGATAGGTTTTAAACCATGAATTTGGAAATCAGCATTCTTCTGGTTCAGCATTCTGTAGCTTTCTGTAGCTTAATACCTTTTGATTTTGTAACTGTATGGACAGTCTTATATTCACCAATCTCAGAAATGTGCTTGTTTGTATTTTTTTTTTTTTTTAAGAGATCGTTCTTGCCAAAATGTCCTTTTTTCTCTCTAATGAATTAATGGGAGCAGTGGGAAGCATGCAGGTATGTGGGGGTGGGGGTGAGATACAGTCCCCTTGTCGAGGGGCTTTAAAACAGAGCTAATCTAATCTGACTCCAGTGGTTAATTTCCAGCAGTTTGGGTATATGTGTGTTTTTACAGTCTCTGTAACCTTTGATTTGTAAAGTAAAATACTGCTTTGTTCGGTGCTGACCAGTTCTGTTTACTAGATTCAGAACTTGCCCATTGGGCCACTCTCGAAGTCCTTTAAAGAACGTTTATCATTCCATGTAGTAACGGTGGCTTCTGGGAGTGGAGAAATGGTGCAAATTACACGAATGCACCTTTTTTCTGTCAGCAACGGGACCCTGAGATTTCCTATACAGGACAAACCTGTGCGGAAGGTTCATGTTCCTCCTGCTCCAAGGACAGCAGTAACTTTGGAAGGTGTTGCTTGGCCTTGTGCCTCCCACTGCATCTCGTAGCAATCCCTGAACTGTGGATTTTGCAGTGAAAGATACAAATTCCAGAATGGGTATTTCACCTATGGGGCAAACCCCACAGAGGAAATAAAGATAATTTGTATGATGTGGAATGCATTGAAGAGCTTGCCAGAAGTAAGTTGGTGGAGTCTTGTACTAATGTTAGTGTAGTTAGCTCTACAAATAATTTTCCTTCCTCTTGTGTGAGGGTAATGCTAATCCATTGCAGAATGAGTGAAAGGAAGTGGAATAAACATGCACTGTCCCAAACACACTTCTTGTCTCAGAGCTGAGTTTGCTGGCCCAACTCATTTCTGCTCTACCTAATTCTTCCTGGGAAACTAAGTTGTCTTTGCAAAGTGTCTCTACTGTGCACATCCCTTAAATATGAAGTTAAGATTGCTTAGCTCTGTTTAGTTTAGAAAGCAAATGTTTAATTTCTCTATCACGTATGAAATGGCACAAACCTAAATAATCTGATAAGAGCTCATCTGCATCTTCCTGTTCTTTTGCAAAGGTCATTTAAATTGCTTTTTTTTTTTTTTTTTGCTTCCTTAGCATAATGTGCTGTCAGATCAGCCTATGAACTTTGCCCTTCTAACTTCTCCTATACACGTCTCCCTGCTACCCTCCCTGAAACCCAGCAGAAATTTTGCACACCTTTAAATTCTTTTTTTTTTTTCCTCCATGGTGTGGGGTTGTACTCTTGTGCTTCTTTGAACCAAAGCCTTAACTCTGGGATCTGTAATCCACTTTGGTGTTTTGACATCGTGGTGTGCTTCTGGTGATCAGGTTGAACATCAGGGAAAAGTTATTAATTCAAGCCAAGATTTTCTCCTTTTGCAGAGAGCTGCCTTGGTTTGTCTCCAAGAGCTTGAGTGCCTTGTCTAATTAAAATAAAGCAAAAAAGCCCAACCCTTCCCAGCTATACGGTTCACTGAGAAGTGGATGGGGTAAGACAGCCATCGAGATCCTCAGGTGTAGGGCTGGAAACATCCTGCTTGGGATTTAACCTGTTTGCCTAACCTTTAATTTAAGGTTATAACCTGAATTTAACCTAAGAAAATTCAGTATCTGGATGCGGGCGCATTTAGCATCTAATCTGTTCAACCTTCTGGAGCGCGGAACTTTCCATACCAGGCATGGAAACTGTCAGTTTGGCATTGGCTTTACAGGGAGCTTTCATGTTTCACACAGCTTTCTGATTGTGCGGTTCTCAGCATTGCATGCCAAGCTCAAACACAGCAGTGTTTGCATCTCCAAATACGAGCGATCAGCTTTCTTTCCTATTCTATAGTATGATGTTGCAGGGATAAGGGATGCGTGAAGGATTTCTTGCAACTGCCATGTTTGAACAGTTTGTGGCAGTTCTGCTCTTGAAGACTTTTAAAATTATTTATATAACACTTCATGTGTATCCCTCACAGTATGGATTCCTTTGGGGCAAGTACTGTCTGCAGAAGGAAACTAAAGGATTCGTGTAGTCCATTATAAGAATTAAAGAACTTGTATCCCTCTGGAAGGTCAGAAGACACTTTGGGAACCTGTTAATGGAAAGGCACAAAGCAAGCAACTGTCCAAAGGTGGTAAATTGCAGACTGGTACCCAAAAGACTGATACTGAATTTGGCTGCTGTAATGCATTGCTGGCTTGGTTTAAAGTGCCTGCTTGCTGGGAGCTGTGATAAGGCAGGGACAAAGGCAACAAAGACAAGATGCGATTCTCTGTCTGCACAGACATCTGCTGCTATATGTCTATTTTACGTGGTGCTCATCCTGAGCAATTGCTAGGGTACAGCAGATCTCAGTGCAGAAGCTGGGGGCTGTGCGCCTGGAGGAGAATGCCAGACTCCAGCTCAGTGTGGCTGGAGGTGGCAGAGCAGTTTGAGCCATAGTAAGACAACCTGAGGCCTGACTTCAGTGTGAGCCAAAGGCATGCTAACAGATCCTAGCAGAGGTAGCAGGCTTTCCTACAGCACATGAGAGGAGAAAAAAAAATCTCACTGAGGTTGTAGTTCTGTTAACAGTCTTAAAGCCTCTCTCTTTGGGGCTGGAGTTTGCCTAATCAGGTCTTCTGTATGTTGCTCTTCATTTGTAAATATCTGAATAATTTGATGAAGAGACCATCTGGTCCTGTTCTTCCTCTCCCCACCCCTCAAAGAGGAACACAGGGCAGAAGCCTCGTCCTTTTGAGCTTAAGAACAGGGAAGAGGTAAGTTGTTCACATGCAAAAAAGCAACAGCAACAAATACAAAACATGGATCTTTTATCAGCACCTGAGTATTGTGAAGTAACACCAGTGACCGACAGTCTAACTCTGGGAACCAGCATACTCTGACAGCAGGGAGGACCTGGTAGTGCAAATACTCGCATTTAAGCCACGTGATGTACGTTGGAGCAGTGCTGTGACTGTGTAAGCAATGCAAGCCTGTGGCTTCTCCACTAACTCATAAAGCATTGTACACTGATGAAATGAGGCATCCAACTGGTGACCAAAACATGTATTTTTACAGTTCTTCTGGTATTTACTGGTACAGAGTACATCGAGTAGGTGAGATTTTACCCGTTAAAGTGCAGAGACCGCTCCACTTTCAAAAATCAAAACAATCCTTTTTTGTTGTCTTTGGTTATACTTACCAAGCCATGAAACTGTCATACACTTAAATAAACTTATTATTTATTTTAAAGAGCTGAAGTTGTCTCAAGTGTAGATGTGTTTTCCTGCTAACTAATGCGTGGCTCCGGAGGGACAGCAGGACAAAACGGGATTTCTGCAAGTCAGTTGCTCACCAAGCAGATCTTGTGTCTTCTTATTTTCTTGTGTCTCTTAAGAAACAGAAAAAGATAACTCCAAAACCCACAGCACTGGCTGGGGCTGAAAACGTGAGGACAGGAGCACGGCGCACAGTGCTGGGCTCCCCAGCTCCAGGCAGACAGAGCTGCTACACAGAGCCCAGCGCAAAGTGCTGAGATGGTGGGGGCCTGGAGCAGCTCCTGATGGGGAAAGGCTGAGAGCCCCCAGGCTGTTGAGTTGCAGGAGGGAAGGGGAGAGGGACCTGATCAATGCTTCTATGTGTCTTATGGGCAGGAGTCAAGTGGATGGGGCCAGGCTCTGCTGAGCAGTGCTCAGCAGCAGGACAAGAGGTGATGGGCACAAACAAACCTGCCTTGATGTCTTCCTCTGCAGCCTGCTCAAAGGAACCTGCTTTAGGATCTAACAGGGATCTTCAGAGGTCCTTTTCAACCCCTACAATTCTGTAATTCTGTGATTTGTGCAGTTAGTCACCTGTGAAGCTATGTATATAATGACCATACCTCTGCTTTTCCTCTAGACAGAGAAAATAAAAATGAGATGACTAATAATTTACCTTCATCCTACTCAGCACATTGTTCAGGACAGCAGTGACTCCTGGGCCTTCAGGAAAATTTTATTCTTTCCACCATTTCAAGTACCTTCTCATTATGAGCAGGTGAGCATGAAACCCATACAACAGTTTTGACTTCAGTCAGTAATTTAGCTTTTTCATTTTCTTCTGCTGCTTGAATTACTACGGCAGAGGAGGGAACACCTCCAGAAGCACAGCTTTGCAGCCTCAGGCAGTCTGGCAGCACCTGAGCAGTGCTCCCGTGGGTGCACTCACTGCCAGCCACGTGCTGGCCCTCCAGAGCGCTGCTCCCATGCTCTTTCCATCCTTGCAGATTTCACCCAGTTGCTGATGATACTTGCTTCCAACTTGCGCGCCTCTATGACAGATGGGGGGTCAGCTGGGTTGTGTCCCCTGGGGACAGCAGAGAAGTGTCAGAAAAAATTGAGTGCACCCCTCAGGTTCGCAGGTGACACCAAACTGAGCAGTGCAGTCAATAAACTGGAGGGAAAGGAAGCCATCCAGAGGGACCTGGACAGGCTGGAGAAGTGGGCCCATGTGAACCTAATGAGGTACCTTGCACTTGGCTGGGGCAATCCCAGGTATTTATACAGACTGGGGGAAGATCTCCTGAGAGCAGCCCTGTGGAGAAGGACTTGGGGGTCCTGGTGGACGAGAAGCTGGGCACCAGCCAGCAGTGTGCGCTTGCAGCCCAGAAGGCCAACTGTGTACTGTAGCAACATGGTACCCAGTTTTGCTTAAATATTATTATCTCCTACGTCCTTGGCCCAGGGCAGGAGGAGTTTGCCAAAGGAAACATCAGTGCCTGGAAGTTGTCAGTGCACACATACCGCAGATCCAGATGATGAGCACCTCCCTGAATGGTCACAGCAGTCAGTGAAGGACTCAGGCTGCTATTTATCTGGAATGACAGCAGCAGAGAGAAACTCTCACCAAGTGACCAGGCAAAACTGGACATCAGTTCTGAAAACTGGACGAAGAGCTGGGAAGGACAGGGGAAAAGCATGCAAAGAGATCCGTGATACAGCCGGTACTGTGTGTGTGGCTCACAGCACGTGTGGGCCAAACCCTCTGTCTCAAGACTTCCCATTAGATGGGAACCGTCAACCTAACCCAGCACAGGCAGGCCGAAACTGCAGGCTCCTCATGGCCACCGGCACTAAGCAACCTACTCCTAAGCCAGCCTGCAGCATCAGACACCAGCATTATAATTAAGAGCTCAACTAACTCTGCATCCTGCTTTGGGTCCTTTTTAACCAGAGCTCAGTTTTGTTGAATCTAAACTGAAGTGCTTCTTGCTTTGGCTGCTGGTTACAGCAACTGCCTGATCTCACAACATATGCAGAGAAGGGAGAGATCAAGGAGTGCTGAGCTGTCTGTGCTGAGTCTGTCTCAAAACAGAATTGCGACAGGTTCTCAGAATTATAGGATCACAGATTGGTTTGGGTTGGAAGAGACCTTAAAGCCCACTAAGTTCCAAGCCCTGCCACAGTCAGGGGCACCTCCCATAGAGCAAGTTGCCCAGAGCTCCATCCAACCTGGCCCTGAGCACCCCCAGTGTTGGGGCAGACTATCCAGGTTCTGGGGCTCCTGCTGAGCCTGCCGCTTGTGAAGCTACCATTGCCACAGCAACGTTCCTGGCTGTGGCATCTCACCACTCCAAGTGCCTGTCATTAACATCCCCAGGTACTGCAGCATAAAAAAGCCACACGCAGAAATTCTCAAGGGCTAACACTGACCAGCAGAGCTGCTCTGAAAGTGCCTGCCCCAAAAGGTGGCTCTCTGTGCTTGGGTGAGGCAGTGTGCGCTTACCCCACCTCCAGCCCACGGGTCCAAGTCTCCATTTGAAAAGATGATGTTGCTTGCACTTTTCAGGTCTGAAATTCAAAGATGACACATGAGAGCCTCCTCCCTGCCCAGCAACCGCAGCAAACAGTAACCGCAAACACAGATAAGAACTTCCTATTTCCATCTCAAGCTGTGTCTGTCCCCGTAGAGCTCAGCCAGGTGGAGCACAGGGAGAGAACAGCACAGCAGCACAAAGGGCTGAGCAGGCAGCACCTCCGCAGCAGACGCACCTCCTCCCCAAAAGTTGATCTGCAGCCACTGCGCTCGCGGCCTCACACGCCATCGGCTCCAACAGTACTGCTCTCTCATGGCCTCTGTGAAGGGCATCTCAGGGAACATGTCTGTCACGTTGTTGCTGTTGAAAGTTAAGTTGATCTCCGTACACACCTGAAACAGAACACAAGCTGGCATGGAATAGGGGTTGGCGGTGCACTGGCTGCTGCCTGCTGGCATCCCCGGAGCCTCACCTGGTAGTCCCAGGCCTCAGCATCCGCACCGGTGCCGCAGCCCGTGGGGTCAGCGCAGGGCCGATACAGCTGGTACACATCATAGCACTGCACTGAGCCAGAGGAGTTGTAGAAGACCCCTGCCAAGTGGGAAGCGCACAAACAGACCCATTGGTGTGGTACCCTCTGCTGATTCATTCACAGGTTCTGTGCAGGCCAGGACCAGCTGGGGGGTGGCTGGGGCAGGCCCAGAGCAAGGCACCTGCTGTAGGTTATGGTCACAGCTTCATACCTCGCTGCTGCCTGCATATTACACCCCACTCTGCAATGAGCTCCCCAGAAGCTGTGACCCACTCATCAACCCCTGCACCTCCAGCCCAACACCCCAGCACCGTGCATGGGAATTGTCCTGGGACCCATCTGAGATGGGTGCAACTGCTACGACCACCCCACCCCCTCCCTGACAGTCACTGTTGTGTGAACACAATCAAATTGAACACGAGGGCCGATGTGGGGGAGTACATCCTAGACAGGATTTTCTTTGACTGTTGTTCAAATAGGAAAAGCTGGCATGTGCAGTCTTGCCCCAATGAAAGAGCACCTGCCCAGCAAAGCACTGCTGGGGAGGGCTGGAGGAACAGGCTGCTTTTGTGCAGAGGGGCTGTTACCGGACAGCAAGGCAGGAATGCAATTACACCAGTGGCTGCCTACTGCTGCCAGAGCCAAAGGACCCACAGCCGAGCACTGCTGGGGGGTCTGTGCGCAGGCAGCACTGCTTCAGCTGTCCTGGAGCATGAACCTACAGACCTGGGGCTGCTCCTGGCCTACATGCTTTTAGAGCAATGCTGTTGGCTTGCAGAGCAGTATGGGGAGCCTTAGGTCTGACACCTACCTGGAGAAACTTCTGGAAGGCATCAGCAGGCTTCATGCCCAGAAAGCACTATGTGATGTAATGCTGGAGGCAGAAGGGGCTTGCTTTCCAGCACACAAGATCATTTTAGCATCAGCAATTACTGCAAGATTCTATTTGTCGGGAACACGACAAGGACAGGGAGCACAGATGGAAGCATCCATCTGAATGCTGTCAGTGCCGCAGGGCTGAGCAACCTCCTCAGCTTCATTTACACCAACAAATTAGATCTCTCATTACAGAATGTTGAGGAGACATTCAAGGCATGCCGGCTCCTCCAGGACACACTGACCCACCACCCCCAGCTCTGCACCCAGCTGCTCCAGCAGACCCCACACACCGCCCTCCGCTCTGCTTCCCCTGCGCTGCTCATCACTGGTGGCAGAACCACCAACAACAGCGTTTGCAGAGATGTGGGCTGCAGAGCAGAGCTGCGGCAGCTGGTGCAAAGTTGGGGACCTCTGCATGCCCCTGTACAACCACTGCACAGTTGTCATCAAAGACTTCCTCTTTGTCTCGGGGGGCAGAACACATTTGATCCCACAGGAAAGCAACCATCAAATGAGGTAAGCCAAGAAACCTTTAGCCTTGGAAAGGGGCAGGGGAGGAAGGGGATCATCCTGCTGCTCACTGTAGGTCTCCCACCTTTCCATATTAGAATCCTACAACCACAGAACATCCTGAGCTGGAACAGACCCTCAGGGATCACTGAGCCCAACCCAGCCCCACACAGCACCCACCCAACCCTACAGCTGAGAGCGGTGTCCCAGCGCACCCTGAGCTCCAGCAGCTCAGGGCCATGCCTGCTGCCCTGGGAGCTGCGCCATGTCCAGCTCTATGGGGCACAGCTGTTCTCCAGCCTCACCTGAGCCTACCCTGACAGCTCCATGCCATTCCCTTGGCCCTATCACTGTCCCCAGTGAGCACAATGGGACAGCCCTCCCCTCTCCCAGTGGCAGTGCTCAGCCTGGTGAACCCCAGGGCATGGTTGGCCATATGGGCTGCATGGCATACTGCTGCTTACGCTGCCTTCTAGAACCCTGTGCAGTATTAGAAGCCCTTAGGAACACAGGCTTTTTGTTACACGGCCCCAAAATAAAAAGGGAGAACCTAACATAGACAAAGATAACAACAGCAATGGCAGAATGGCTCTGACCTTCTGACAAAGGTCCAGAGCTCAAAGAATTTCAAATGGTTTCCTTTAAAAAAAAAAAAACAACAAAAAAAAACATCCTATAGCAGAGTCCCTAAGGAGAGGGGCTCATGATTCCTGGTTATGCCTAGAATATCCCAGCAGAAAAGTCTTTCGTGGAAAACTATCTTCAGACAGAACTGGAACAGGTTCCTTCCTTTAAAACATCTAGGAAGCTCAGGCTTTTTTTTTTTTTTTTAATATCACATGACATCAGCCCTGCTGGTATTGCGGAGGGTGTGGTGGATGCCTGAGACTGACAGATGTTCCAGCCCTGTGCTTTTCCCCCCAGGGGGTTTCTCAGCAGGCAGAACCTTACCAGACACCTTCAGCTTCCCCCCTCATCTCCGGCACTGGGCACACAACCATGCCATGACCTTCGCCCACTGTGATCACAGAATGGCTGCCACCAAAGATGGGATCTTTTGCATCAGAGGAAGGATGCTGAAAGAAGTAAGTTCACTTGTTCTTGTAATACCAAACCTGATCCAAAAATGGAGTCTCTGTATGGATGGGCCCTGGTGCATTATGCCAGAAAGATGGACAATAACTACGGTGGACTGGCACAGCAGCATATCAGGCCAAACAATTCATTAAGAAAACGTGCCTGGCATTACAGCTGTGCACATTAAGAGCTGCCCTGTTGTCACACCCCGCTCACAAGAGCGCAATGCAAAATGCAGGGTGCAGATGCAGCCTGCTGCTGCAGGAGAATGTCACATAACCGGCTGTGCACCTGTCCCAGAAATACTACCTAACCTCCACTGTTTGTGCTGGGTTGGCAGATAGGAGAGGAATGGACTGCAGTAAAGACACCAGTGTAGATTTTAGGAGAGATGGGTTTAAGTCCTGAGATGCCAGTGAAGCCTCTTCAGACTAATTTCCCATCCCTGAAAGCAGAGCACAGCTTGCTGGGGAGGTGACCCACACTCCATCAGGAAGACACTCCTTCCCTGCAGTCAGGACAAGTGAATTCTGACAGGTCGTTCAGCAATGCCCATTGGAAAATGTGAAAGCTCATGGCTCAGCCCAACATTAACGTTGTTTCTTTCAAAGTAACAAAGGATCTTAAAGCACTTCCTCACTCAGAATTTACAGAAATCTCTAAAGTCAAACAGCTCATCACATCTGACATCAGATTCTTCCAACCACACAAGCTTAGTTACCTCCCACAACTCAATGCACTGTAGCTCTCTTCAGATGAGTAATGCGTTAAGTCTATGCAGCACAGGCAGGACTTCAGTTAAACCACACCCAGTAGGTCCCCATGGCTCATTCTTTTCATTCTCCAAGAACAAAGCTCTGTTAGAGCACTCCTCAATGGAACTTTGGTATTTTACTCCATGTATTTTGATGCTCTGATCGCAAAATTTTGATTGTAAAATGCAACACCTTGAGCTCCACTGCATTCAGCACATGTTGAGACACTGGTTTCCCTCACTACAAGAGGAATAAGCTTGACACACCAATACCACTTGAAGCACAATCAGATGAATCACTGTTGGTCTGGTTCTTTGCAGGTGGAGCAATGGATTCATGTCAATGAGACAGAGTATTACTGTCCTGTAAGCGATCAGTGGACAACACTCACACTGTCCCCATTCAGCCGCTGCCAGTTCAGTGCCACAGCCCACGGATCGGTGCTTCACCTCACAGGGGGTGGATTGCTACAGCACATGCAAAAAAAAGACAGCGTTTTCCTGTATGACACCAAGGGGCAGGTATGGAAGAAAGCCAGCCCCCTGCCTCAAGCTCTGGTTGATCACGCCTCCTGCATGATTAAGCTGCCCCAAGCGAACGCAGCTGGTGAGCCAGGGAGAGGCACAGAGTGCTGCCTCAGCAGCAGAAGGGAGAAACCGACTCTCAGCTTGTTAGCCACTAAGAGGCAGGGGCCTAGCACTGCTTCCAAGGAGAAGTAGGACACAGAAAGCTCAATCAGATGTGACAGTGTTTGCTAAGGCCTTAGTACCTTAGCTACCTATCTAGCTCCCCAGCCAAACAGTTTTAGCCGTGATTTGGAATTGATAGTTGTGCCGTTATACAATTGTACAGTTATACAATTGTAAAGTTATATAGTCGACAGGTAAACAGAGGTTATACAGATATTTCATACAATAGATTATTGTGACAGAAAGATAATCTATGATAAATGGAAAATAATCACCAATGTTGAAGGCTCACAGTAAACTTCACACAGGAACAATCTCCAGAGAAAGAGATCCTGCCTTAGTGGTAGTCAGCCCTTAAATGAGATCTGGGAGGGGTGGAGCCTGACTCCTTCCTGTGCTCCTTCTGGTAGCACAGCTGAATTACCTTCACCTGTGCTCCCACAGCTGACTCTTGCTTGCCTCATGTGGTCAATTAGAGGTTCAGGCTGTGATCAACAGCTTCCCATACAACAGTCCTGAAAGAACTTTGGAATCAACCTCTAACATTTTCCTTACAAACACTGCTGATTGACAAATTAAATACTCACACAGATAATTAAGACTATCTTGCCACTCAATTATGACTGCAGGGCCCTGTGATAACAGCCTTGTCCTAAACCAGCAGAGCAGAGAACCTCCTTCAGTGATTGTGACTAAACCCGCAACTGCTTCAGCCAGAGTATGGGTAAACCCATCAGAATGGAGTATCTGAGAAGTCATCTCATGGACAGTCAGCAGTGCAAGGGGCTGCCACGGCTGAAACTCATACAGTACAAAAAGTCCCAGGGGGAAAATGGTACACAAGAAGTGTGGTACGCAAGCGTGGTACGCAAGCGTGGTACGCAAGCGTGGTACGCAGCGAGACAACCCTACATACAGGTGCTTCTGGAGAATAAGATTTTAAATAAAAGATCCATCTCATAAGATTAACTCACCAACAAGAGCTGCCAGGCCTTGAATTAGGTCTGTGTGGGCAAGGATTTGTTCACAGCCAACCTGCATGAGACATGTTAAAGGCAAACTGCAGACAGGACAGAAAACAGCCTACTCTGTAGAGGGCTAAGCTGGAAGCTAAAAGCATTGCTTGCACAGCTGATGGCTCAGCAGCTTTCCAATGGCCAAAAGCAATGTTTATTTTTTTTATTTTCTCTCTCTCCAGTAAAAAAAATACATAAACAAAGGGAGAAAGCAGCTGTGTGGAGGCCAGTGATAACCAACAGATCCTTCCTCCTCCAATCAAAGTATTTTAAGGCCCTTTTCAAGCCAACTTAGAACAATTATCTCCATTTTACCATTTGTTAAACAGACCCTAAAAAGGAACTGCATGGCCAGGGACAGCATCTTCTGTGCCCCCACACATCACAGCCCGTGTGATCCCTTGCAAAGCATACATTTTGCTCCAGGTGAGATTTGAACCATACATGCCAGCTGTTCTCTTAGGCACAAGGCCAGAGGCACATCAAGCCCCACCAGCAACACCAGGCTGACAGCAAAGCAGAAGCCAAGAGTTGCAACAGTGACTGGTGATCAGGGACCTTTTTCAAAAGAAACTGGGTGTTTGTAACCCTCTCAGGCACCTTTCCCCACACCTGGCCCTCACGGCAGCAGGCATTTCTCTACACTGTACTCTAATGTATGCCATCTTCCCTGGTGATTCTAGAAGAGGGAGCTTTATTTTCAGGCCTCTGCCAAGAAAGATGCGCCTATAAAAATGTGTCTAGGTGGGCTACAACAAAACAGCATTTTTTGAAAAGCTGCAGGTTTTCTACATTCAAAACCTGATGCCAGTGAGGCTGCACAGGCTTCTGTGTTCAAAGCAAACTGAGAGCACAGGAGGTATGGCTCCAGCATGCCCTCCCAACAAGCCTAATAGCACTGCATTACAAACAGCAGTCACTATTTTAGAGAGGATTAAAATATGCAGATTCACTGTCAGAGTGGAAGGGCTGTGACATTCACCACTGCTTCCTCACATCACCACCGCCTAGTGGTGCACACCTGGTGATTTCCCACACCATGCAACCCCCAGCTCTGGTCACTGAAATGCACGACCCTCCCTGCACACACAGCAATTCTCACCTGCATCCTGGTGCTCACCTTCACTGGATTAGCAGGGAGGTGCCCCATAAAATCGGTCTTGTAAGGGTAGTCCATCATGGCAATCATGGTGAAGGCATTTCTAGCAAAACCAAAAAGCTGGTAAACATCCTCCTTGCTAGAAATCTTGTTGCATGTGGCCATTTTGCTGCTGATATCATCATAAGCTGCAGAAGGAAGGCAAATGAAAGGCAAAAACTTCAACTGAGTAAATTGTGATCAGGCTTCAGGCATCTCGTTTCACTTTGGAGTCACATGATATTGGAACACACAGGTGAGGTTGCCAGCAGGGAAGTTATGTTACACCTAAGTTTACAAACACAGATGTTCAGGAACAGTCTTCCCCTGTGGCTTCATGACCCTGTGCTGATCCACTGCTTGCATCTTGCCTTGCTGAGCCACAGAAACCTCCCTGCGGAACACAGTGGCAGCAGCACGCTCCTAGGCAGAATGTTCCAAATGGATGCAGTCAAAGCAGCTCACTACAAGGCTTTCCTGCCCAGCACCCTGATTGGCAAGATCCTCCTTGCTCCCTTGGGCTCTGCTGGCTCCCATCACCGCTCACTGCAGAGCCAGGCAGGGCAGCTCATCAGCCAGGCTCATGCTGTATAACAGAGTACAACACAGATATCCCATCAGGAAAAAAGAGCCCCTTGGGAGCAGGAAGAATTGCCAGACAACAATAATTCTCACAGTGCCACCAAGGATTCCTGAGATGTGCCTTCAAACCCTGATGTTATACAGAAAGTTCAGCTGGAGTCAGGAAATTTACCTTAAATTTCTTAAATTTCTTAATTTCTTAAAAGAAATTCCAGATGTACTTGGACACTTTTGCATTTCTCCTGGGAGAAGGCGCTCCTTTCACTTTCATCTTCTATGTTTCACACTGTCAGCTCCTGTCTGTCCTCATTCTAGTCAATGAGCTGTCCCACTGGAGCCTGAAGGGACCTATGTCTGGATACTTACTTGAGTGACAAAACTTTAAATACAACCACCATGCTACAAAAAGCATGGTGCCAGACAGATCTCGAGTACCTCAGCCACTGAAGAGTAATGTACTTTCTGTCATGCAAATCTACAAGTGGTTTTGGACCAAGGGCAGCTCAAGGCTGCCCAGCAAATAGACCATGAACCCATTATGGGGGTTCCAAGGCCATGCAGGGCTCTCAGGAAAAGCTGCACTGAACTATGATACCTGGTCTGGTCTAAAAGGATGAGACCAGAGATTTCAGTCTCTGTTCTTGACATCACCTAACTGTCCAGTGCTGGAAATGAGAGAGACTGATGGCTACTACAAGGCCTACATTGCCTTCCAGATATGCCTAGTGAGATGGACCATACTGTTGTCACACCCACCAGAACAATTCACAGCAGCATGGTTGTTGAGGACAAGCACTGGGTGAAAGATGAGGCTTTACTAGCATCAAACTGCAGGTGTTTTTGTGGTTTTTTTTTTTTTTTTTTTTTTAACTGCAGAAAAGCTGGTTTCAATAAAAAAATCAATTATATGAGCAGAAAGATCAGGTGGGCATCTGCACTGATTTAGCAAAACCAGTTTAAGACCTAACAGAAATAAAATGGAACCAACCTCATTTCCCATCCCTAGCCTGCCTGCTGGCTCCCATGTGTGGCTGTTTGTCCTTACCTCCACTCAGGAACAGATCCCTGATCTGCTGGAAGGCTCTTCGGACTGCAGTGACACAGCCTGGGATGGACTTCTGAAAATCCTGAAGGGATAGGAAAGTCGTGGTGTTACAGCTGCACAGAGGATATACCAGCCATACCAGGAGGTGGCAGCTTACCAGCCCAGAGAGGACAGAGTCTCACCTGCACCTCCAGACACAGTGACACCGGTGCTCCTGCCTCCAGCTCCAGGCAGTCAGCACATCCCAGCATAAGCTACACCTGCACAGCTCAGAGTGAGCAGCAGCTGCTGCACCAGGTCTCTGCTGACAGACAGAACCCTGCGTGCCCAGAGGAGCCGTCAGACTGAACATGAAGCCATCAGATCACACGTGCCTCAGCTGGGACATAGAGCAGCTGCTGGGCTGCTCAGCCCCAGAGATGCTGCTTTAAAACACAACTGTCCTCACACTGCCCCCATGTCTATGAGCAGGAGCCATATGGGGCTGAGAACCAGACAGATGGCCAAGAAAGCTATGTCACTTTTTCTTCGGAAAACCATTGCTATTCCTCTTGACAAAGCACTTCAAGGTATTTCTGAAGGGCTGTGGCTGTTGCAACAAGCTGTTCCTGCCACTGAAGGCTCCAGCAATCCAAATTGCTTCTCTTCTATCAGCACGTAAGGTGGTAGTTTGCCATCTGCTGGTAATGTGTACTTTGTAGTAGCAACAGGAACTAGCAGGGCTCCCCCACAGTGCCCTCACCCTCCAGAGCAATGGCAGGTAACCCAGGCACTTTTTTCAAAATTACACTGCCTCAAATGAAAACAGATGTGGGACCTCTCTTTGATTCCTCTCTCTTTGTCTGAAAGTTTCTCTTGCAGAAATCACTTTGGAGTTTATGTGGGCACGCCCTTTGCAGCCCCGTAGCAGCACCCTGCTGCACATGTGTCCTTCACACAGCAGCCTTTGCTATGGCTGCAAGGGGGGCAGCAGGCACATAGAACCTGGCCTTGTGTAAATGTCATAAAAAATAACATGTATGCCCCTTGCTCAGTCCCCCTCCCCAGCGAGCTGTAGGATCATGAAATGTACAGGAGGTGCTCAATAAAAGTCACAGAGAAAGTTGTTTTGAGACAAGGCGCTCTGACTCAGAAGCAGAGAGCAGAAGAGAGCTCTTGCAATGATTCATGAAAGCTCTGTGCCTCGATTAGCATTAACATCTCTGAGGCACACACTTGCTTCTTTCACCAAGAAGAGAAGAATTCAGCCCTCAGATGCACAGATTGCTGCAATTTAATCATATGGAAGGTGGAAGGAATTACTTTGAGAACAGCACGAAGAGCTTGTTTAGGATCCCAGCCCAGGGGCTGACTTACCACTGCAGAGAATATGTTTTGAAATGAACAAGAAACATTTTTTCCCCCACACGAAAAGGTCAAGGCCCCAATTTCAGGGGTGTAATGACTCACAGCACATTCACAACTGAAGTAAGAGCTGTCAGCTGAACAGGTCTTTTGAGAAGTAATTACTTTCCTCCAGGGAAGAATTCCCACTGCTGAGCCCATTACATAATGGAGCAGTACTGTATATTTTGTTTTAAAATGTACAATTTTAAGGCAAGATGTATTTTGTTCTTTAAATACTTAAAAGTTTCAAGTGCTTGAGTTTATTTCAACAAAACTCTTCTTTCTTTACACTTGCAGTAATGCAGTCTGTGCTGTAAATGTCTGTATTAAAATAAAGTTTCATGTATGCAACAAGGTCACAAGGACCGCGTTTCATAACAGGTAGACACCTGTTTTCTAGATGTGTCACCCACATCTAGAAATTCCTGTCAGAAAGAGGCAAAAGAGACACTCTCACAAGCTTTCAATTTTACCAGCTATCCATGTGAACTAAATGCAAGTCAGTTATCTGCAATACCACCTCCCCAAGTATCCTGATCTCCTCAGAATGTGGAAAGACATTTAAGTTTTGTGTTTAAGTGAACCCAGGACACTTTGCAGAATTTTTTTTAGTGAAATGAACATTTTCAAACTCTTCATTGAAAACACAACCATTCTGGAACTAAGGTCCTGTTGTAAATCATCCATACCAATGCAAAAGGTATGATTGAGGGGTATGATTTAGCTGGGAAGTGTTGGTAATGGTTGGACTGGATGATCTTCTAGGTCTTTTCCAACCTCGATAATTCTGTGATTCTGTGAAAATATATTTTGGAAGAGGATTTGAAGAATATATTATCCAAAGGTTTCAGCCAGGCACAAAGGGAAGCTTTCAGGCTTGTAATCTGGCTAAGTTACTAGACATGGGAAAGGGAACTGTTACTGATACTAAAGGTACTGGAACCAATTTGTGCTGCTCATAAGAGCAGTGCCCTTGGGTTCTGAGCTGCCACAAACACAGCAACCATCAGCCATCACAGCTGCAGCTGCTGTTCTTCCTTGCAGGTCTGCCTAACAGTCACAATGTGAAGGTACATGTCTGGTTAAAGGCAATGAAAAGAAAAAACCCTGACTTCTTATAGGAAGAAGGATAATGCTCCTGAAAAGAGCTACCACTTACTGCTGTTACATCTCTGAAGAACTGAGTGGGATCTCCAAGCCCAGCCACAGACAGCACAGGAGCACTGGCAGCTAACGCTCCATCCACAATGTTTGGGTATTTCATCCTCATGTAAGCACTCAGCATTCCTCCATAGCTGGCACAGAAGAGAGAAAAGTGTTATTTCCTTTAACAGACAGTTGATGTTATAAAGCTGCATGTTCAGGCCAGTAGTCACAAGCTCACCTCACCCAGAGCAACAAGAAGATTAGGGAAACCCATCCTCATGTGGAGAACAAAAAAAGAAGCAGTTACGGCTGATGAGCATCACACTGTGTTCTTACCATCTGCCCCCTAAACCCTCAGGTCAATTCTTGCAGAAATACAGCAGCCCAATTTGCTTCTGCAGACAAAGGTAAACGCTGCCCCAATATCCAACACCACTGCATTCTGAGACCTGACAGCTTCAACACAGAGCCAGCTGGGGCTCAAGTCAAGTGTCATTGCTTAATGGGGGAAAGAGACACATTTCCTACACAGGATTATAAAGATTGTATAAGCAAGGGCTAACGAGCAGAGGGCATCCCTGAACACTACAGAACAGGCAACTCTGCGGTGCTGAGGGGTGGGTGGTGGTCATCCTGGGCAGCCCACGTAGCAGCAGCACAGCAGAGAATGAGAGACATTAACAAAGGTCACATGAAATCTTATAGCCACTTCGAGAGCTTCAGCCACAGGTCTGCTTGATAAACCCAAGAGCACAAAAGTTACTCAGGTGCAAACCGCTGAGGAATTACTCTGAGGTCATGCCTGGGGGGTGTTACAATCCTAACACCCAGGTAACAACGCCTGGTCTGACTCTGATCTCTTCACTTGCAGCTCAGAGGTATCCAAGTCCCACATCACTCGTGTAAAGCAATGGATTCTTCTCTAAGCAAACCCTTGAAAACAGGCTTTAGCTGAAACCTGACAAGAAATTTTAGTTCCACTGATTAAAGTCTGGCAAAGCTATAAGCAACTGAAGGGGGATTTTCTTCCCCGTGGAAATGTTCTGCTCCAACACTACTACATTTTTATGTTATTCAGATAGGTTTAGTACTGTTCAGGGCTGCTGCATATTTAGCTCTGATTTACACACCAAGAGCTGCTAGCAGCTTGCAGGACTCACTGAACACACCCCTCCCTGCCCAGGACTGTTCCTGATGTGTTTCACACCAGCTCTGTCCTGGTGGTCATGGTACAGATACAACTGGGATCAACAGCCTGGTCACCACCATGGTCTGCTGAAGTGTAACCATGACTGAATGCTTTTTAACTCACTGCAATGCCTGAGAAGCCCCTCATATTCATTGAAAACCTTTTAAAGGGAAGCATCTCTCTATACAAACATGGGACATGCTTGCATGCACATGCACGACACCAACGCAGCTCTGACATGAAACAGAGCAAGCACTCTGTGAAAGGATATCTGCTAGAAAGCCAGGAGCAACCAAGCAGAACAGTGCAGAGCAGGATTATAAAGGAGTCTACAATGAAAAAGTCTGCACACTGCTAAGGAGGCTGTGTTTAATAAATAGCCAGATGGTCTCTCAAAAGAATATTTTACCAATTATTATTTTTCCCTATTTTTCATGTAGAATGTTCTGATTCTGCAGGTACAATTTCCCACCTTCTGGAATTCTGGCTGACATTGAAGATGCCTAGAAACTTCCAGTATCCAAAGCAAAGATTCTCAAAGACAATCACAAGTCAAGACTAATGCTTTATGGGACAGCTGACCAGGCTCTGGGGATAAGCCCGCAAGGAGCTCAGCCACAAGCACATCTGCTCTAAGCCAGAGCTTAGAGCTCTGACTATCCAGCAAGCAGACCTATGAGAGCAACACAACTGTGGCTGGAAAAGGATGCAGAGAAGGGTACAACTATACACAACCTTTACCTGCCTCCAAAAGCAATGACAGGGCAGCCTGCAGCTCCATACTGCTGCTTAAGCTCAGTAATTAGCACTGCGTAGTCAGCGAGGGCTTGTTCCACAGAGAGTAGATGAGTATTCTTTAGCTGCATTGACTCAAGTCCAAATGGAAGAGATTTCCCATAGTACCTCTGAAAGGAAAGAGAGATTCTGCAGAAATGCTGGTGTCCCCCTGTCCTCACTACCGGACTGGGATAAGTGCGCACAGACAGGAAGTAGAAACAGCACACAGCATCCACTAATTCATTCGTAACTGAGCAAGTGCCTTGTCTCCTGAAGCTGCCTTATATGAGATAAACAGAGACGTCAAGAATGTATTCTCTGGAATCTAGAGATGACAGACAAAAAGCCAGAGCTGCTGCCATGATGAGAAAGCCCATGGCAGGTATGCCCCAGCTTCATGACAAGAGGGGCTACTATTCTTCTGGACATGGAGAATGCTGAAGTTGGTAATGCTAACACAACTCTTCAGCATGCACAATGACTACCATACTCACATGCTCGGCAAAAATCACAAGAGCTTGTTGCTGCTCTGCTAATTCAAATATGAAGTCTGAGTTCTCAGCAAAAGTCCAGATGTCGCCTTCATTGCCAGTATAGAAAAAGATTGGTCCAAATCCTTTCTTCCAGAACTTTGCTGAATGAGACAATTGACAGAAGACATGAGAAATGTGTTAGAGCACAAAAGGACTCATTTTGGTGTGTCTAGACAGAAGCTTAATGAGGAAACACTGTGAACAGGCTGATCCCCAAGGGCTGTGCTCAGAAAGCAGGTGTCAGACAGACCATGCAAAAGAAACCCCTCCCCTTGCTCAGGGGTGAGATATCCCATCAGACCACTATGCGGCTTCGATTTTCCACTTCTGCCTTAAAACCCTTAAAAGTGTCAGTATTGTCAGACATTTGGAAATGGTTGTCTCCAAGTGAGCCAAAATTTTGCCACCATTTCCAACGTACGTACCTTTTTTTAGCCCAAACTATCACCTGCACAGACCACTTTTTCTACAAAATGAATGTTGGAGAACTGTCTGCCTCTTTACATTGCTCTTACTGTGATGTATAACACAGAGCAGAGCTGTAAGTAATGTCTGCTTTACCTTCTGACCTGCCTATAACTGAATGTAAACTGAGACCAGCAGGATAAGCTGGCTGACAATGGCAATACTTGCTTCTGTAACACACCACTACATTAGTGCCTGTTGATTTCAGCAAACATTTTTAGCTTAGCCTTACATTGCATACAAACTAAGGGGGTTAATTAAATAGCTTTCTTCAACAAGAAATCTCAGACTGTCAGTTAAACACAGATTTCATCACCCAAGGGGAACCTCTGACAGAGGTTATCCTATGAACACAACCACAGCAAAGATTTTCCTGAACTTAATTCTTGACATTCTCAATGCAGGTTTGCCAGAATGAGTGTTGGCTTAGAAATGGGTTTGAAATGCTTTGGTAGTGAAATTGTTACTCTTTGTTAACAAAGTGACAGAGATTAGAAAGGCAGGAAACTTAAGTGCTACCTTTATTCTGGTATTTCTTGCACTATGCTCCATGACTCCTGTATCATACAATAAAATCACAGAACCATTGAGGTTGGAAAAGACCTCTAAGGTGACTTAGTTCAACACTCTGCCTACCACCAGTGCTGCCCACTAACCATGTCCCTCAGGGTCAGTTCACCTTCTGCCTGAACGCCCCCAAGGATGGTGACCCCACTGCTCCCTGAGCAACCTTTGCCAGTGCCCAACCGCTCCTATGGAGAAGAGATTGTTCCCACTATCCAACCTGACCTGTAGCAAGCAACAACACACGGGAACAAAAAGTGCAAGTGGGACAGGCCACCCAGAGATGTGGTGGAAGCCCCATCCCTGGAGACTTTCAAGGCCAGGCTGGATCAGGCCCTGGGCACCCTGATGTAGCTGTGCATGTCCCTGTGCATTGCAGGGGAGTTGGAGTGCATGACCTTTAGAGGTCCCTTCCAACTGCAAGGATTCTGTGATTCTGTGACAGGTTGCTTAAAGAGTTCTCTATTTCTAGGCTGAAATCTGGGGTAACTACCAGCTAACATCAAGCCAGTCAGATGCCTGGTTGCGAAACATGAAAAGCCTCGTGTTGCACAAGAAGCAGAAGAGGGGGAAAGAAACTGCTCAGTGTGCTCTGTTTCTCACAGACACTATTCACCTCTGCATTTACAGAGTCTGCCCCAGCAGTATATGTAGGTAAAACATAAGACTTTAAAAAATAAATGCTCCAAAGCAGATGATCCCAAAGTTCCATTACCAAAGGGCCATTTGTGAAGTTTCAGCTCTGGGAATGCTATCAAAATCCCTCCTTGTGCTTTGATATCTCTGTGCTGAACCAATCCTGGAGTGCCACACACAGAGCCAGGTGTCAGTGAGGACTGCACTGTGTGACAGGTGGGAGGCAGTGAGGTGAGGTACAGCCACGCGGGCAGCACTGCCTGAGCTCTGCACCGTGTGAACGTGACACTCACAGCTCTGCTCTCCCACTATGTATCTCTGCCTGGGAGCTCCAGGCATGCGGGGATCCAAGCACATCTACCACTGGTTAACGACGTTGTTATGGAAGTGACAGCATTTTGTTTGGAGCCTGGTCTTTCTGCCTGTCCCCAGAAGATCACTGCTCGGGCAAGAAGCCCACCCGCCTCTCGCTCAGCCCCCGCTGCTCAACACAGCGGGCGGCGTCGCAGCTGTAGGGCTATTAGTGATAGGAAGCACGGACCCGCGGGGTGCCTCTCCAGGAGCGGAAGGGAAGGGGGCCGGGGTTTGCAGTGGGTCCGGGGGCAAGCAGAGGGAAACACGCGCGCGGCCACCCTACCCCCCGCCGCTCGGCACCCACCCGGGCAGTCCGCCCCGACTCGGCACCCACCTGAGAGCAGGTACCGCTGCGGGAAGGTCTCATTGCCGCCGGCCTCGAAGCGGAAGTGGTCCCGCACCTGCGAGAAGAGCCGCTCCTCCAGGCCGGGCCCTGCCGGCAGGACGGCTGCACGAGGGAACAGTCAGCGCCGGGACACCGGCAGCGCCTGCCGCCGCTGCCCCACGGCCCGGCCCAGCGCGGGGCAGCCCGGAGTGCCCGGTGCCTCCCGGTCCGACTAAAGGCTCTTGCCTAGAGGGGGAGGCTCGGGGCCCAGGGTTGGGGGAAACGAGGGGTCCCGGCTCGAGCACCCACCGGGCGCGCCGCGGACCGGCGGCAGAAGCGAGAGGAGGAAGAGGAGCAGCAGCGGCGAGCGCGTTTCCATAGCAGCGTTCTGCTCCTCACGCTGACCCAACCGCCAGCGTGAAGACCACCAGCAGCTGCGCACGTGACTCCAGTGGCAGCACGTGACAATACCTCTTTCGTCATGTGACCGCGCGGGCGCCATGCGTACCGAAGCGCCGTCATGTTGTCTACCGGGGCATCTTCCGCGGTCTTTTCTCCGGCAATCACCGCCCATGTGCGAGTGGGGAGCCGGTGCGGGCAGTGCAGGGTGGAGCCAGAGCTGGGGCGGACCCTTGAGGTCCAGGGCTCTAAAGGATGAGGAACGTATTTGTTCTCCTTACTGAGCTTTAAGAAGAGTGTGGGGACATCCAGATATGCTGAGAGACGAAGTCACCTGGGGTGAACAGAAGGTTTCTTCAGTGAGGCCTTTTGTGTAACTCAATCACAGTAAAAAAGCATCTTGTTACTTAGTTTAGTATTTCAGCATTTGCTTTTCTTGAAATGCATGTTGGACTAGTTCAATTTTGGTCCCATGGGCTGCATGCTCATTTGCAGTTGGAACACATCTTCCAATTTTGTTCCTCTAGGTTAGGGTTAGGAGCATTATGAGAAGTGCCTCTTACATACGATGAGGCACACCTGGGCCCTTAAGTTAGTCCTCAGCAGAGGGATTTTCTATGTATTGGACCTTTTCCATCAGGGCAGTTTTCACCTTCTTTAGGCTTCTTTTAAGGCTGTTGCTTTGCAACCATATCTTGTCTTTGCTGTCACACATATGGTTCTGCTGTAGGAATGGAATGTTGTTTCTGCATTAGATATTGAAAAGGGGGAATTGATCTGAAGAAGTAGAGCACAATGTATTTGTATTTTGTAACTTGTCCTTAGAAATAGCTGACGTGAAAAAGAAGAAATACCATATATATATAATAGTAGCATATTTTAGAAATATAGTTGCTGAATTATGTGATTAATTCTTGCTTGCAAAACTGCAGTAGTTTTTAAATGTTCCAAATAGTATGGGTATAGTATTATGGACTAGAAAACATATTGTAGGGCTATTCTATTTGGATAAGAGACCCTCAGCAAAAGAAAAACAGACTTAACAAACATCAAAGAAGCCAGGGCCTCCACACATGGCTGGATTGCCTCACTATGTGAGTGGGCTGGGATGCAACAGGCAGGTATCAAGATACTTCCCTTTGTCCTCCTTCTGAGCTTATCTCTATGCAAGGATGAGCAGATGTCCAGAAACAGTCACCAAGTGTTGAATGAGCAAATATGAGAAGTTAACTAATTAGCGATATATGCTTAGCTAGTAAAAATTTATGTTTATCCAGTATCTGTAAGTTTAGTTGAGCATCAGGAAGAATAAAATCTGCTTAATCAGAGATACCGTCCTGATAAATTATCTGAATATTTCCAACACTGCCCAGTGGTCTTTCAGCATGCACCTGCAGAGATCTCCATTGCTAACAACAGGGAGCTCTCACTTTGCAGTTTCTTGGGGGCTGCCAGCTGGTGTGGCAGTCCCCACAACCACTTGGTGGCTGTCATTTCAAGGACCAGCTGAGACTAAACTGGCTTCTCAGCTCTTCCAGGGACACCCTTTGACCTTTGTTTAATCACATCAGTGGCAGCACACACACAGAATAGAGCATCCTTGGAAACCTCCCAGGATTCCTGATAATCCTAAAGCGATTGACAGCGGGGGTGGGCTCGAAGCAGAGTTGCTACCTGACTGCAGCCACAGACATGCTGGAACCTCTGCTCCTGCCAGTAGTGCCCACTGAACCAATTTTTCCATCCATAAACCTCCGGGGATGGGGCACCCACAACTTCTTTGGGTAACCTGTTTCAGTACTTCACCACTCTCTGAATAAAGAATTTCTTCCTAACATCAAACCTAAATTTCCCCTCTTTTCATTTAAAGTCATTCCCACTTGTCCCATCACCATCTCCACATGCTAAAAGTTGTTTCCCCTTCTGCTTATAAGCTCCCTTCAACTTCTGGAAGGTCTCTCCAGAGCTTTCTCTTCTCCAGGCTGAACACCCCCAGCTTCTCAGCCTGTATTTGCAGCAGAGGTGCTGCAGCCCTCTGAGTGTCCTCATGGCCGCCTCTGGACCTGCTCCAACAGCCCCATGTCTTTCCTTTGCTGGGGGCCCCAGGCCTGGACGCAATACTCCAGATGGGGCCTCACAAGGGCAGAGCAGAGGGGGGCAATCCCCTTCCTGCCCCCTGCCAGCCCTCTGTGCCTGCAGCCCAGGGTGCTGGTGGCCTTCCAGGCTGTGAGCGCACACTGCTGCTCATGTCCAGCTCTTTGTCCACCAGGACCCCCAAGTCCTTCTCCGCAGGGCTGCTCTCAAGTAGTTCTTCTCCCATCTGTACTCATATCTGACATTGCCCCAACTCAAGTGCAATACCTCGTGCTTGGCCTTGTTGAACCTCATTAGATTTACATGGGCCCACCTTTCATGCCTGTCTGGGTCCCTCTGGATGGCATCACTTCCTTCTGTTGTATCAGCTGCACCACTCACCTTGGTGCTGTCTGCGGACTTACTGAGGGTGCAACCAATCCCATCATTCAAGTCATTGATCAAGATGTTCAAGAGTGCTGGTCCCAAGAAGGACCCCCTTGGGAACACCACTCATCACAGGCCTCTGCCTCGACCATTTCCCCTTTCTCCTTTATCAGAGGGGATGTGCTCTCTTTGTCTTTATTTTTTTTACTAATGTACCTGCAGTAACCCTTCTTGTTACTCTTTGCATCCCTTGCATTTCTGCTGCTGGCTGAAAGGATGGTGTACCCCAAACAGTCCCTGATTGGTAGGAACAATATAGCCTGAAGCTGTAGCCTGGTTTGGCTAAGCATGGTTACACTGGGCAGCTCTGTTTTTGTTGCTTCCCTGACTCTCCTCTGTGACAGCAGGGCCGGTTGCTCTCTGCTGCTGCAGCAGAGGTACGCTGCTGGAGATGTTACTAACTAATAGCTGTTGCTTAGAAACCATGTTTGCAAGACAGCAGTAAATGGGCTTTAAATCCTCTTCGGATCAGGTATGTAGCAGCCTTCGAGAGTCTTAATTACCGGTTACATCTAAATGCTGTCCTTTGCTCGGCAGCAGCTTTTGGTGGTGTGTTCTGCAGAATCACATGGCTATGTGACCCCTGGAGGGCCATGCAGCATCCTTCAGGGAAGGGACTTCTGTTGCTCCCCTTGTTAAGGATCGTTTTATAGGCGTAGAAGGGGCTGCAAGATGTGGCTGGGGTTTGGGGAGAGCTGGGCAATGCTCTCTTGATATCTGTAGCCGTGAGATGTTCCTTTGCACGTGTCCATATGCAGTGCCAGTACCCTCATTGCCACCAGCTGTGTCCCCGGTCCCAGCTGCCTCCATCTGACATGTGACACAGATTTGGTTGGCCTGCCCTCAGCAGATAACCCCATTGGCTGCTGGGTGCTCTGGCGGTGGGGTTTGTAGTGCCCATTACACAAGGAGGGGGGCTGCCCTGCTGATGCTCTGTGGGGGTCCAAGGAGAGCCGGATCCTTGTGGGGCTGGAACAGGAGGCAGAGCCGGTGTGGGGACATGAACTGCTGCCAGAGATGGGAAGAGAAAGCGCCCTCCTCAGGTTGGGGTTCCATGGGCTCTGGCTTCGTGCAAGTGCTGGGTCGTCCCGGTGCAAGGGTCAGTCTCCATGTACCGGTGGGGTCCGACAACATCGTCTTCATGAGACAGACGCGTTACGAGCGCAGCGTGTCTGGGTTCGGGCTGCCGCTGCGCGCTCCTCTACTCGGGGTGACCCGCAGCCCCGGCGCGGGGGGAATTCCTCCACCTCCTGGGGGGCACGGAGGGAGGAGCCGCGGCCGGCAGTGCGCGGGGCGGGGCAGTGCCGCGAGCTGCTCGGTCTGAGGAAGCGGGTGCGGAGGAGCTGCGGGGCGAGAGGGTGAGTGCCGGCTGTCACCTGGCTGCGGGCGGCTGCTGGTTAGTGAAGCCTTGCCGGCTGGCGGCCTCGGGAGGGGGCAGAGCTGGTGCTGGGCTCGAGAGCCCGCTTTGTGCGTAGCCCCGGCGGGGCTGAGCTGGGTTGTAATTCCCCGGCTGCAACCCCTCCGTGCGGAGCGACGTCTCTGCACGGGCTTTTAATTTAAAGGCAGGCTGTGGGCACTTTGGAAGGCTGGGGGAAGAAAGCTGGTACAGAGGAAGGCCGTGGGGTTTGGGTTTTCTGGAGCAGCAGCTCTGTGGCTCCTGCTCTGTCCGATGGTGGCTGAGAGGGCCACAGGTGATGGATGAAGACCTCTGGGCACGGAGTGAGAGGTGTCACTGCCGGCGCTGCCCTGCGATGCCAAACACGCCGGCAGCTCCGACCTGTGTCAGTGTGGTGTGATGAGTGGGTGAGTTTGGAAAGAATTTGTGTGCTGTGAGTCTGCCTGGGACGATTTACCTTCAGTTTTCCCATCTCTTAGCAATATTAAGGTCTTTGCAATTCAGGGCTGGAAAGGGTGGAGCTCACATCTGTGTGGATCTGGCATTGCCTGAGGACTCAGTCTACTTCACTGTGTTGCTACAAAAATGGTCATCTCAGGTACAAGTCTGTTCTCTTGTTGAGTTTCCATAGTCCTCTGCAATGGGTTGGTGCTCCTGGAGTTCACTGCCTCTGCTGCTGCATGTAGAGCCTGAGAAAGCAGCTTATGTGCCTTGAGAAATATGTTCATGTGTTGTTGTACAACTACTACTTGTGTATGGATGGAGAAATTGGTTCAGTTGACCAAAAAATGGTCAAGAGCAACTGGTTTCCCTAGCAGAGGTACCTGCCTTCTTTAATGCTGCTGCTTGGAAAAATAACATTTGAGATGCTTAACTGCATCTCAGCTTTATCTGCTGAATTTTTATTGCAGTCTTTAGTAGTCTGGAGAGTGGAAAATGTGCTAGGGGGAACAAGTTTGGGGCATTTAGGGACCCTAGTTTACAGGTGGCCAAACGGCAGGGGCAGGGAGCAGATGCATTTTCGCATGCCTAACCCCCGGGGGGAGCTTTGCCCTTCCTCTCGTGGTGGATCAGGCTTATCCCTTGCACTGGAGCTGCTGCCTCAGGGTGGCACATGCATCCTGCGCTGAAGGCAGAAGCAGGGTTAGGAAACTTGAGTCTGGTTTCCCCAGCAGTGCTGAATTGGGTTTTAACATTCAGTTGCCTGCTGCGCTGCGTGCCTGCTGCTGCTGCTCAGCTGTGTGGGCAGACAACAGCTTTCTATCTCCTCTCTGTAGACCTTTGGCCTTTTTCCTTTAACAGCTGCAAATATGGAGAGAGGAGAAGTGGTCTGAGAAGCGAACAGGGTGAATGATCTTAACAGAACAGGTGTGTTGTTTTTGTTTTAAGTTTTGCAGAGCTTGATCTTTGCCAAGCAGGGAAGGGCATTGGGGTCAGTGGGGCGCATGATAAAGCGGCTTGATATCCCTTGGTTTTGGCCAGATCCAATGGATTGCTCGTTGCTATACGCTCTTGAAAGTAAAGGTTTAGAATCATTAAGGTTGGACAAGACTTGTAAGATCATCCAGTCCAACCCACTGCCACCAATCCTGACCACTAACTGTGTTCCCAAGTGCCGCTTCTCCACAGTTCTGGAACACCTCCAGGAATGGTGACCACCACTCCCTGGGCAGCCTGTGCCTGACCACTCTTTTGGAGAAGAAATGTTTCCTAACACCCAACCTGAACCTCCCCAGCACAATTTGAAGCCATCACCTCTCATCCTATTGCTGTAGGATGTAGCATGTTGCACCCTGCATTGCTGCATCCCGAGGGCAATGGGAAGTCATAATTTCTAAGTTGATGTGGGGCTGAAAGGCCATCTGGAGTCAGAGATGAAGCCTGGCAGATGCTCTTGCCCTGGTGCAAACATTCCTGATTCTAGAGTGGCCCTGCAGGCACCAACACCCTGTGCTGTGCCCACGGCTTTCCACATCCAACTCAACTGCGGGGTGCTACTGTGTGGCTTTCCTATAGAAACAAGACAGTGACATGTCTTACAAAGTCGTCCTTCCTTCCTGCCCATCCTGATGCAAATAGGGCTTTGGGCTAATGTCAGCAGAGGGCCCTTTGTCAGGTGCTGGGGATGGTGCAGTGCTGTGAGGAACAAATGAGTAATGAAAGAATGATCTTCTGGAGGAGAACAGTCACAGTGATAAACAGTATCTGCCCACCCACAGGTTTCAAAGAGCTTGAAAGCTTTAGCTTGGTTTATCATGGTCAGAATTTTCCCAGGAGCAGCCTCAGAAGAACAGGGTTCTGTGGTCCATTCCATCTGTCACTGGCCTCTGTGCAGCCAGCAGCTGTGTTGGCTCTTCAGGGCCCTTCTTCCATCACCTGCTGGTAGAGGAGGTGCAGCAGTCAGTGGGATGTGGGTCCGTGTCAGCTGTCTGCTTCACCCATCTTGTTCCCCCATCTCTGAGGGACAGATGTAGGTAGAGCACAGGGCTCAGGACCTTTCTAAAGCAGTGCCTTGGGTACTTCTGTCACCAAGCCCTTTTCTGATGGCTTTCCACCTGTAAAACCGAGTCACTCCCCGCCTGGCTCCCAGAGTGCAGAGCCCTGTTCGTACCCGCTAAACATACCCCAGACAGGGCACGTGCGGGGTGTTTGGTGATGGTCCTGTTCCGTGTTTTTAGTGGGAGTCATGTGGGATTGGTCTTGTGACTGCCAAGCTGTTACGGCATTTTTTCTTCCTTCTGCACTATTTCTATTTCAAAGGGATCTGTGTGCCTCATCAGTCACCATTTTGCAAAGCAAGCTCAATCAAAGCCTTTGCAGCTGACTGTTCTGGGGAGTGTTTTCCTTCGATTTTTGTCACGTTTCTCTACCTTCAAACCTCCACAGGTTTCCGATCAGATGGGCAGTGGTTTGGCACTTTGTGTGCTTGGGAAATGCTGCTGGGAAGTGTCCACTCAGAGACCTCCATAGATGGTTTGATAAATCTCTGCTGAAATTTAGTGTGAAACAGCTAAATTCTCCATGAAATAATGCTGAAATGGTGCCTGAATCCTTAACCTTGCTGGAAGCCAGGCTGCATCTCAGCTGCCCCGAAGTCTCAGTGTTTTTGGACCTGAGGAGTATTTATTGGTTTTATGGAAACCATTTAAAGTGGGACTTAGTTCAGTGTATGTAGATGTGTCCAAGCTGAGGATTGGTGGTCCTTGGAAGTGCCCAAGGCCACACACATGGCTCTGGGCAGCCTGATAGTAGGGGGCACCCAGCCCACGGCAGGGGGGTTAGAACTGGATGGTCTTTAAGGTCCCTTCCAACCGGAGCTGTTCTGTGATTCCATGATTGCTCTGTGGAGGAGGGGAGCACCCTGTTGCATCCTCTGCAGGCTGCCTTTGCATGGAGCTCCTCCCTAACCACATGTCAGTAAGTGGGATTTGCAGCCTGGGGTTTGCACCCTTGCAGGACAGCCTGGGTCTGTTGGGATGCTTGGGCGTCCCAGCACCTGTAGATGGAGAAATCCCAGAGGAGGGCTGTGCCTCAGGTTTGCTTTTCAAAATATGAGCAGCTGTGCTCATGTAGTGCCCACTCAGACAAGCACACAGCTTCAGGTGCTCCAAACCTTGTGGGGACGCGCTCAGCCCTGCTGCCTGTAGCTGGGAAGTCCCTGAGAAAGACCTCAGTGTTCCACGTCCCCCTCTCCCCTGGCTCCAAAGAAGCCATGACATAAATCTTGGCATTTTGGAAGGCCGTTTTCTTCCCCAGCCTACTATGCGTCAGCCCTTATCTGGGGACAAACGTGTTTCTGGGAAGAAAATAAAGGCTTGGCTCCCACTTGCTGGCATAACGCTCGGGGCATCCTGGCGTGCCTAGGGCATTGTGGGGATTCTTCTGTGGACAAAGGGGCAATTGATGAACTGGGTCATGGCAGGAGGAGATGGTATGTGGGAAAAGCAGGGAACAGAGGGGGGGCTGTGGGAAGGACACCATTCCTGTGCAGGGGCAGCTCCCTGCAGCCTGCTTGGCTGGAGAGGAGCTGTGCGTGCCTGTGTGGGCACCCTGAAGGCAGGGAGGGTGAGTTCCTGCCCCCATGCTCCCTTGGCAGCTCTCTCCCTGCATCTTGGCTGCAGGGCTGCAGAGGGTGGGGAGGTTGGCGCAAATGTTGCAGTGCGAGACCTGGGACAGGAGGGCAGAGCTGCCCTGAAGCTTGGCTTCAGCTGGAAGTTTTGGAGAGTCACCCTTCTGCTGACTGTTGTCTTTGGTTACAGTCTGAGTATGTGCTGAGAGGGGAAAATGCTCAGACAGCTCTATTGGGCACCCGTGGCTTGCAAGGTACCCAGGAATAGTGCTTGCTCAGATATCAGCCTCAGAATCCCATTTTCCACTTCCCCTCTATTTGCCTTCCCTGCATCTGGGGGAAAGCAATGCAGTGGGGTAGTAGGGGTGGCACTGCTTTGGAGGGTTCTGAACATGGTCCTAACAAAGGCAGAAAGGGCCAGGGGGGAGAAGGCTGTCAAGAAAGTATCAGTGGAGAAGTGAGACAATTTAATAGAGGGATTTGGGGAGTTAGAGACAGATTTGGGATACACAGAGAGGCAGGGAGTTGCTGGGGCATTTCCCCCTTATGTCATTCTTCAAGGCTTCTAATGGACAGAGGGCACCCACTGAGCCAGGACCCTTTTAAGATGGCACATTTTGCGTTGGCACACTCAGGAGAAGGCCTGTCTGGAGGTCTGCAGTAATGAATGTGGTGTTAGTTGGTGCCACATAACCTGTGTTAGGAGCACACTTCTGACATGGTGGCTTGTAGCCCAGTGTGAGGTGGTCAGGTCAGGGTTTTCCTTGGGCTGCGCTGTCAGGCAGTGAAGGCAATGCATTCTGCCTGTCCTAGACCTGCAGAAAGTATAAGTGAATGTATGTTAATGTGGCATCTTTAAATTCTCATCTGAAGGAGTCTAAATGCAACCTACCTGAGGCAGGCCGGAGCCCAGAGCGCCTCATCACAGAGATAGTGCCCACGGGCGATGTGTGCTCCGGGGTGCAGCATGGCACAGCGTGTCTGCTCTCCCTCTGTTCTTGCGGCTTCATCCAGCTCTGTTTCCCAGTGCAGGAATTGGGTTGGAGCACACGTGCTGCTGTCGGCTCCCTGTGGAACGTGCTGCATTTCAGCTGTTGGCCCCATGATGTGTGAGGCGGGGCTGCTGGCACCGGAGCCCTCTGAGGTGGCACAGCACTATGGCGAATCGTCGGACACCTGCTGCCACATGGACCGCTGGCAGAGGCTGCGCACAGCCGTCCGGAGGCTGGAGTTCTGGGAAAGCTTCAGTGCTGAACTGGTTGGGAGTGGCTTCTTCTCCAAGGTGTACAAGGTGAGAGCACTGGGGCCGACCTGAGCAGTGAGGCAGCTGCTCTGGGAGAACTCAGAAAAGGGGGAAAGCGACTGTATGAGGTCTGGGAGTGATAGGACAAGGGGGTGGGGGGGGGGGGGGAGATGGCTTTAAGCTAGACAGGGGTGATTGAGGTGAGATGTGAGCTGGAAATCCTTTACTCAGAGAGCGTTTTTAACCCTCTCTCAGGAAGCACAGAAGCAGTGTACCACTTGCTTTCCTGCTCTCCCTCTCCAGTGCTGCTTTTCAGCCCAGGAGTGCTGTAGCATTGCACTACTGCTTGTTTTGGGGGGGATGATGGGGCCTGGAGCTCCTTCCCTGCAACCCTCAGTCATCTCTTTGAGCAGCAAAAAGAAGGGAAGACCTAGCAACTGAGGCAGCATCTCAGAGAGTACAGTACCACCAAGGTCTGCCCACATCATCCTCCTCCCCAGTGTGGCTGCTGGCACTGAGCTTGTTTGCTGGGCTGTGGTGCGGACCCAGTGAACACAAGCTGGGTCTGGCTGCACTGGTGCCTTTACCTTGGCCAGCTGCAGCTGGAGATGTGGGTTTTGAGTGAAAATGCAATTACTTTCTGCAGTAGAAGGTGAAAAGGAGATGTCAAAAAGTAAAGCTGGAGAGAAATGTTGTGGCTCATGTAGAAGACAGTGGAGGAGGACTTGGAATAAGGCAAGGCCTTTGTTGGGACTTGACATTTGCTGGAGATTTGAGCGTCACTGCCGCTGGATGCTCTGGTTACTGGTGTTCCTCTGGGGTTGGGCAGTCAGCCCTGAGCAGCAGCACTCCTGCTGGGAAGCACCACAGGGATGGATGGCCATAGGGCCAGGCCCTCTGCCCACAGTCGCTATCTTCCAAAGTGCGCCCCCAGCATGGATACCAGCTCCTTGCCCTGTGATGCTGGTACAGAGGAGCTGCATGCTGGTTGTGCTGCCCTTGTCCTCTGGTTCAGCATGCACTTGGGGTCCCTGGTGTACAGGCTGGCGGTGCACAGACTTACTTGTGCACAGAGATTTGGGCTGAGAGGTCTGGCACTGTCTTCTGCTTGGGGAATGATGCACTGTGTGGTTGCCATTTGGGGCAGGCTGAGGGATGCTCTGGGTTGGCAGGAACCAAATGCTGGGGCTGTGCGCTTGAATAGGCCTCTGCAGGAGGCTGGTGTCACCTGAAGTCTGATTCCTGGTGACTTGGACTGGGCCTGCGGTTTGGAAAAAGGAAAAACAGCTTTGCACCCCACTGAAGACACATTGTGTGAGATCTTGAGGGCTGAACTATGGCTGTGATCCATTGCATTTTTTGTATTTACACCTGTGTGGTTATGGCTAATAATTTGTGACACCTGAGATGCAAGTCAGTGTGGTTACAGTGTCCAATCAGGGGATGCTGTCAGAGCCTTGCTCTCTTTTTGGCCTGTGCAGACTGCTGCCAGGCTGTGTTCCATCAGGAAGGAGGCAGCAGCTCATGTTACTTCCATGATGATTTGTTTTGTGGTCCTGGTCTCTTCTTTCAGCTCAGCAAGGTCTTAACATGCAACTCTGTGTTCTCTTCACCTCCACTGGTCACCTTAGCCATAAAGCAGCCATGAAGAGAGCAGTGGGTGATGCGATGGGACTCAGACTGCTGCTCTGACTCCATCTCAGGCTGTGTTTGAGCTATTTCACTGTCAAAACAAACAAAAAAGCCCCAAAGCTCCAAATGAGAGAAAGTGAAGCGTAGGCTCAGGAGGCAGTGGGGACGTGCGGTGTGAGCAGCAATGATGAGATCCAGGCAGGAAGGAGAGGGAGAGATGGACAGATGGAGCACTGAAGGGGAGTTGAGAAGGTCAGCTCTTCAGTAACTCAGTGTGGGCTGAGAAACTGCTCTAGCCAAAGTGACTCAAATTTTGGCTGAGTGTCCTGGTGTGCTGGGACAGGAGGGGGCTAGCTGCCCCCAGTCACCACGTCAGGCATTGCAAAGTGGAACTGGTGTGGGAAGGACAGCACCTTGCACTTGTGCTGGTGGCTGTCCGAAGCTCTGGGCAGCAGGGAAACAGGTGCCAAGGCTTCGGCTGGCAAGGGGTGCAGCTGTCTGGAGGGACTGGCAGACACCTGGAGGCTGACACATGTCCTGCTCCAGGTGACCCAAGCTGCTACTTGTAAAGTGATGGTGGTAAAGATCTACAAGAACGATGTGGACCAGGAGGTGATAGTGCGTGAGATCAGCCTGCTGCAGAAGCTCTCCCACCCCAACATTGTCAGGTAGGCATGACCTCTGGCCATGGGAGGGAGCACATGTGGGGGCTGGAGCTGCCTCAGTGTCTCTGTGGCAGTTCTGTGGGGAGGGATCGAATGGAACCTTGATGGCTTGTTTTCTTTGTTTTGGTGCATCCTTCTGCTTAGGTACCTTGGGATATGCGTAAAGGATGACAAGCTGTACCCCATTCTGGAGGTAAAATCTTATTGCCTTAAAGTGTGCTTTGGGCAGACAAGGAGCTGTTAGTGACTCTGGATGAACAGGCTGCCTTGGGGAGGCTTCTGGTCCACTCTGCCCCACCAGCCTCTCATGGCTGGAGCTGGGCACAGGCACTGTGAGGCTGTGAGGTTCAGGCAGAGTGGCCGTAAAGGGTTTTGTGGTGGCCCAGTACCACCAGAGGACCAGGACGAGCCAGCGTGGGGGAGCAGAGGAGCAGGATTTGAGGAGCGAATGTATTGGGATGCAGCCTGGCAGTGCCTTTGAGGTGGCTCTGACACAGTGTTGTGGATGAACAGGAAAACCTGGGCTGGCACTGGGATGCCTTATTTTGTTCCTACACCTGGGGGGCTCCAGGAGACCCTGCGTCCAGCTGCACAGGTGCCGCCTTTTGTCTGTTCACAGTATGTGAATGGGGGCTGCCTGGAGGAGCTCCTGGCCAGCAAAGACATCGCTCTGTCATGGAAAGAGAAAGTGGACTTAGCTTCTGACATCACCAGGGGCATGATCTACCTGCACTCCAAGAACATCTACCACCGAGATCTCAACTCTAAGGTACACAGCTGGAAGGGAGCTGTGTTAGGGGACCCCACAGAGGCCATGTAGGGCAGTGACCTGGAGACCTCAGGTTATGGGTCCTCTGCTCTATGCTAATAGCCCTGTGGGCAAGGAAGATTTTTTGGTAAAACCTGCCATGGCACTGTATTTGTTGCTTCCCAAGGAGGAGGCCCAGACAGAGAGAAAAATACATTCCTCCCAGTGTTGTCTGCATTTAATTCCCTTTCTTACAGCAACATGTGCAATGCAAACATGGTGTTTTCTGCCTACAGTTGCAAGGGGAGCTCTGCCAGATGTATACGTTTTCCTTCTTTTGCCCTCCACTTCTTTTTTCCCTCCTTTGCCCTGATCTGCTACTGCTTGATGGAGACAAGAACAGTACTGTGGCTTTGTTGTTGCCAGGTTTGTCGGTAGGCACAGGTTATGGTGAGGCCTTTCCTCTGACACTGATGTGGCAGTGGAAAAGTGGTGAGGCCGTGTCTGTTTGATTTCCCTTCAGCAAAAGCTGCACAGCAAGCATGAGCTGAGGGGTTGGCCATTGGCCTGGTGTCTCTGTCCTCAATGCACAGATGTGGAGCCCTCAGGTGCTCGTAGTCATAGCTGGGCAGTTGGTGGTGTATCTCTTACACACTATTTTTGTTAGATCTCTGTGAGCTTGGTAAGGGAAACTTGAGTTATTGGTGAGTTTGGCAGTGTGGAAGCCATTCAAGCAGTGTAGTTCTGAAAGACATCAGTACAAGAAGCAAAACTGCCTTTGTAACCTCAGGCTGTTTGCTTGGCTCTGTTCCAAATGATGAAGCCACTAACTTCAGGACAGACAAGGCAGGAGCCCGGTTCGCTTTGACCATAGCTTTTCTGGTGTGTGAGCTCTGAAGCCATCTGAGGTGCAGTTTCCCATTTGGTGATGACTGATGAGCTCAGAACCTGCTTGTGGAAAGCAGGGAGTGCTGGCGGGCTGCACCTCGCCTTTCAGTCTCACTGTGGAGGTGCAACCCTGGAAGAAGTTTGTGCTTCTCTGGGGAAACCTGGGAAACCTGCTGGGAGGGTGGCTGAATTGATGGGAGCCTTTACCTCGTGTCTGGGTGTTAGTGAGAACCGGAGCCATATGGACTTTTTACACAGGCAGATAGTGATAGGACAAGGGAGAATGGCTTTAAGCTAAAAGAGGCAAGATTTAGGTTAGATGTGGGAGAAATCCTTTACCCACAGGGTGGTGAGGCCCCAGCACTGCTGCCCTGAGCTGTGGGTTCCTATCCCTGAAGGTTCCCAAAGGCCATGGATAGGCCCTGGGCAGCCTGAGCTGGGGGGCAGCCAGCCCACAGCAGGGGTGGGGTAGGGGGCTGTGAGGGCCCTTCCAGTTGTAGCCATTCTGCTTGCAGTTTCTGCTGGCTCCCTGGGAGCAGGTGCCAAGGAGTAAAACCCAGGGATCTGAATAGGTTAAAGTGACTGGGGTTTTTGAGAAAACTCATGATAATTTTGTAGAAATTTCTTCAGAAGGCATTATTAGGGATGTACAGCTCTGTGCAGTGAGTAGGGCAGTGGCTGTGATTCGCCTGTCTTGGGCTGACTGAGCAAAGCTGATGTGCATGTTTCTACGTCTCTTTCAGGTGAAAGGACGTGGGTCACTGTATCCATATCAAGTGCCTTTGGGAATCTCAGTGCAGATGTGTCAGGATGGGGCCAGGTGCCAGGCAGGTCTGTGGTGCCAGGCAGACTGCACTGTGAGGGCGTGGAGTGGGCAGTGAACTGATGGAGGTGGGCTGAGGAACAGCTCCTTCCCACCACTTCTGGCTTTGGGTGTGATCAGCCCAGCCCCAGCCTGTGCTGCACGCTCACGTTGCAGCCTGTCAGGGCAGCAGGGCTCTGTAGCAGCTGGCCCCTTCCTTGCCATATCCCATGCCATGTCCCTGTGGTCTCTTTTCAGAACTGCCTCATTCGAGTGACGCCACGTGGCCGCGAGGCGCTAGTTGCGGACTTTGGGCTGGCCAGAGAAGTGGTGGAGCTGCCCGTGCAGTATGCAGAGAGGAAGCTGTCCCTGGTGGGCTCTGCCTTCTGGATGGCTCCTGAGATGCTGCGGGGAGAGCCCTACGACCGGAAGGTACAGCACCACTTCCAGTTCCTGGCTCATCAGCAGAGCTCCTGCATGAGATGGCAGGCATCCCCTAATGGAGGAACCTGCTGCTGTTGGTGCTCCTCTTTCCTGTAGTTTGCCTTCTGTGCACACCTGAGCCCACCTCTCCCATCCGTCTTGCAGGTGGATGTGTTCTCCTTTGGCATTGTGCTCTGTGAAATCCTGGGCAGGATCTCAGCGGATCCCGAAGTACTTCCCAGAACTCAGGTAATAATTCCCACAGCCAAATTTAACAGTATTTTCTCCATGATTCTGGACTGAAGCTTCTCTCTGAGCCACGCAGACTTGCACGCATATGTGTGCACACTGAGAACTCACTCCAGAATTTTAACTGTGAGAAAATCTGATGACAGAATGTTCAGTACACAAATGGAGTCATCTGTTTATCAAAATTTTGGTTGCACCAACAAAATGAGAAGCAGCTCTTTTGTTTAGAGGTCATAATTCCAAATGCTCCATTTGGCACTCACATTTCAACATCTACATTGAAGCAGCAAATGAAATGCAACCGTCATCAAAGGAGTATATAGGTTGATCTGGAAGTAATGCCTCCTATTTGTTTCCATGGAAATTTAAACAGATACAGTGAGCATAGTAACACTGATATAACAAATTCTCAGCTACAAAACACTATTTTTCAGTGTAACAACACCATTAGCTCTGCGTTTTTGCCAGTGATGAGCAAGAGGTGTATATTGCGCTGTACAAACCCACACCAGCTGAGGTGACCACTGTTGCTGTCACCACTGCTGAAGTACACCACCCACCCCTCGCTGTGCTCACATCCACTATTTGGTTTCCATCAGAGTTTACAAGTGTCAATGAATGGCATCTATTGGCACTTTTTCTGCATGGAGGAATTCAATGCCATATATTTGCTCCATATGCGCTCCCATGTCATGCACCGTTCTGTTACACTGCCCCTCTGCTGCCATCTGTCACACAGCAACAACATGTAATGGGATATTGGTGGGAAGGTTTGGCCTCTGCTGCCATCCCACCAACGTCTGTTTCTGGTGTTGTGGACCAGCATCATAAAACAGGAGGCATTACCTTCAGATCAGCCCTACTGTATTTTCAGATTCACTGAGGCTAATACACAGGTTATGTGGAGACAGTTGGCTTCTCTAGAAATGTGGCCTTTTTATTTCATTATTTACATATCCCTCCTGCAGAGTGAGAAAGGGAAGCATTTTCCACAACAAGAGTAAAAAAACCAGTGAGAAAAGAGCATGTTGCTGCTTTTCATGCAGAGCAAAAGCCCCGCAGTGCTCAGAGATTCCTCCACACTGCTGTCAGGCTGAAGAGGAACAAATGCTCCCTCTGCATTTGCAGGGTGAGGAGAATGACCTAGGAGGGACACCTTGGGGGACTGAACTGTAGCTAGGGGAACAGCTGGTGAATCCCGTGGTTCTCAGCAGCTGTTGGAAGCCTGGATGGTCTGCAGCCCAGTGATGGATTCTCCACATGCTGGTTCTGCTTTGTGCTGGTGGTTGCCAAGCTCTTCCAGGAGGACATGTTGCTCTACAGGGGAGCACAGAGCAAGCAGAAGGGTGTTGCTCCATCTCCCTGTTCTGTTAGTAACAACCTCTGCCCTCCTGGCAGAGCTGATAGTTCCCTGGTACCTTTGCGGAGCCATCAGGAAGACAGCTGCGGTGGAGACCCTAAAAGCTTTAATCCATGAATGTAGAATCAGTGGCTTAGGTGGGAGGGGACCTAAAAGATCACCTAGATACTTCCCCTGCCTTTTATCCTGGTAGCTGGAATGCTGTCCTTTCACCTCCCAGCCAAGAGGAGTGTAAAACCCAGACAAGGCCCATCTCCATAAATGAGGGGTAGGTGGGACACACTTGAACAGGAGAGGAGCCTGTTTTCCCAATTTTCCTGGGGAAGCCCCATCCCTCCTGCCGGGCTGGCTGCTGCCCCATGCTCTCCCCTTCCCTCAGGACTATGGCCTGGATGTCGCTGCCTTCTGCAGGATGGTCGGTGGATGCCCCCGGCGGGTGCTGGATCTTGCTGCCTGTTGCTGTCAGGTGAGTCCTGCCTGTTCCTCATGAGTGACTAACTCATGAGTGACACAGCAACTGGCTGTGATCTGTGTGTGGGTGTTGTACCTCTGACAGACATCCCCTGAAGTGAGGTGTTCGGTGATGGCTTCTGATAAAGTGTTGCTGGGACTGCTCTGTGCCCAGGTTGGAGCAGGGGCGGTGTGGCTCTGCCAGGGCTGGGCAGCCTCAGGGTGGCACAATGGGGTGACCTGGACTAAGGGGTGCCCCCTCCATGTTGCTGGGTTTTCTCTTGTAAGGAGTGTGTCCTGACCTCACTGTCCTTCAAAAGGAAAAGGAATGAATCCCAGCTTTGGGAACACCCCAGTGGCACTGGGAGGACTGGGGAGGAGACACCTCTCCCTGCCCTCTGTAGCCTTTCCCCTGATCCTGCTCTGCCCAGGCTGCCTTTGGGCTGAGCAGTTCTCACACCCCACTGGCGTCAGGAGATGTCAGGCCAGCTTTCAGTGTGTGATGCTGGAAAGCTCTGTGTACAGGTGCACAGTCTGGGCAGTTCTGGAACTGGGTGAGTGCTGTTTGGCCATGGGGGACCTGGGAGAGCTGCCACACTGTACCCACCTGTCTGAGATCTCCTCTTCAGTTCTCCCGTCTCATTCCAGGTGGAAGCTATTAAGAGGCCATATTTCTCCGATATCCTGGATGAGTTGGAAGATGTTGCAGAGAGCCTGGAGCCCAGGAGGGACAATCCACTTTCGAGCTGAGCTGTGGGCCCCCTGTGAAGCCCGATGGATGGACTGTAAATGGAGGGTCAGAAGTGAAGAAAGAAGGTGGAGAACAGAACTAAGTGACCCACTGGTATTTGTTTAATCATAGTCTAAGTCTCTAATTTCTGAGATTGGAAAGTGGAGAGGAGACTTAACCGAGGTCTTATCTGAGGTTTTTAACAGATGTGATTCAGACAGCAAACAGCCTTTGTTTGCGGGCAGGTCAGGGACCTGGATTCCCTTTGAGGATGCTTTCCAAATCCCCTACAGAAATGCAGCCCTCTCTTGCTTCCCCATGCTCCCTGGGCTTGGGGCCTTCCCCTTCCATGTCCCTTCTGTCCTTGGGGAACCTCTGTGGGGGCTGGGATCTCTTTGAAACAAAGCTGGGGGCTTTGGGGCACACAGAGAGCCTCAGAGTTGCCTTGCTCTTCAATGCCTTAAAACCCTCCTTGGGTGGCCTTGCAGGGATGGCTGCATTGTGCAGTGATGCTGGTGGGATCCCCTGACATGTACATGGGCTACACCAGCATCCAGCGAGGTTTTGGGGAGCATTGTGGAAGGTGTGCCTCACCAAGGTGTGAGCCAACCAACCAACATCTCCTCTCAGAACTGGTGCTGTGCTCTGTCCTAGCACTGCGGCTATCTGGATTTCTCCCCACAGCCCTCTGTCAGGGTCTGGAGGTGGGAGATGTGCACCTCTCATCCTCCCACAGATACCTGTTTTCAGTTCAGTTGGTTCCGGGCCTCATTGGGAGGGGTGTGTTCTACTTAGGACTGAAACATCTGTGGTTGTCAGTAGGTGTGACGGCTGTGTGGTGGTGGAGCTGTGTCTCTCTTCTTGTAGACTGTAAGCTCTTGGAGTAAGGACCCTTTTGCACCAAAAATCATTTGTAGATTGTATAATGAGGTGTGCAAATAGCATTGTAGACCTACATGTGGACCTCATCATGAGCTCTTGGGCAGAATTTAGTGTCCTAAGTGGCCCAGTGTCTCTGTGCCCTGGCACCCACACAAAGGAACGGCAGTGGTTTGCTGAGACAGATGTTGTGGTGGAGTGCAGTGTTTTCAGCAGAGATTCCTCATGATAAGGAACATGAAACACACTGAATGGCTCCAGGATCATTGGCTCAGCCACGTGTCCAGAGAACCGTCCATCCCTGGAGCTACTGTTGTGCTTCTCTGGGCTATGACAGCTGCGCACAAGAAACCTGCTCAGCAGGGACACATACCAACAAACAGCTTCCTGCTGGGGAGTGCTGCCAGTGGGAGGAGTGAAGCCTTGGGAAGCAGGAGACCAAAAAGGATGGAAGTTTTTCAACCTCGTGGAAGGCAGAGTTCCCACTTGTCAATTTGCAGTGAAATGGACCGCAATGGCAGTGGAAACAGCACTGATATATCCTTGTGTCTTCAGGGGCAGCCAGCCACCACCAGCACTGCAGCAGTTGGTCCCTCTCTGCTGTGGGCTTGCTCCAGACCACCAGCACTGTCCCCAGTACTTGAACATGGTGTGAGGATCATTGCAAGCTGGGAACCATCCCTCATGGGCCATCGGGGTCTGCAGGCTGTCCTGGAGGCAGAGGGCAGCAGTTGGATGCAGCTGGGTTGGGTTATGCAGCTCAGAGCAGGGAATGACACTTTCTGTCTGCTGGCATCCATATGGCTGTGAGACTGCATCTGCTTGGCATCCTGAGGGCATGGGTGGGTGCAGAGCTGCGTTTCTGCTGGGCTTTCTGTCTGCCCCATCCACTCCCTTGGAAGGGACATCCAGCCCCATGCTGAGTCTCAGGTGACAAAGGAGATCTTTGCTAGAAGGACCTGTTGTGCTACTGCTGCCTGGCTCCATGGCCATTTCATTCTCTGCAGAGTGCTGCTGCTGAAGCACAGCACCAAGCACAATGAACATCTTCATGCTCTGTCAGCACAGCTGGCAGGATGAAACCTTGGTGAAGACAGAGCACTGTTAGCTGTGAGAAAGTGGTGCTTTACCTGTGGTGCCACTTAGTGCCTGTGGCATGGGGCTCTGTTGCTTCAGCTAGGGGCACAGCAGCAGCACAAGCACAGCACAAAGGTCAGTGGGTTCACCTTTTCCATCCCAGCAGCCCATTATGAGCCGAAGGAACCAAAGCACAGTGAAATGACTTCTCTTCCCCCTGTGCAGCTTGTTTTGTGCTAACTCATAAATGGCACTGTTCATTCCTCAGTGCAGCTGCCTTACAAGGACAGCTCAGAAAATCAGAGGGAGATGTTTTCACTTTGACCACCACGTCCAATGCATCCAAATGCAAATTGTATGGAGGTGCTGAAACTCTTTTATTACATTCTCATGTGAGCAGTCATTGGTGTTAGATAGGAAGGAGATCTCTCCTTCCAAAGTTTGTCACCTTTCAGTTCCGGCTGTGAAATCTTATGTGAAATCTAATTCCATGGCACGTGGAAGAACTGCCATGTTCGTCCCTGCAAGGAACTGCTGCGGAGCCTGTGGGTGCCAGCAGCAGTCCCACGGGTGTTGGGCTGTCCCAGACACCGAACAGGAGTATCTCTGGAAGTGGCTCTCACTGGCCACAGGACTGCTTCCCCTTTTGGCAGGTTGTGTACCAGCCAGCCATCAGAGCCGCTTCCAGCCGCACACCTCCTGGCTCCCTGCCCTAGAGTGAAGGCAGAAAGCAGGTCCTCACCTCATCTCCTGGCCTTGCCCATCATGATTTACACCAGAGGAACATCAGGAGAAACTCAGGGATGCTATTGTTCCTGGGCTTCAGGGCCACTCCTTTCCAGAGCTGCTGAAGAGCAAACACAAAATGCAAACCTGATTCTTGAGCTTTGTGGGACACAGAAAAGCTTTGAGGTAAGCATTGACTGGGATCAGTCACAGACTGACTGGGGCTTTTCTTCTAGGGAGACTCATGGGAAGAGGACAGCTAGCAAGAGGGACTAGGTGGCATGCTGACAGTTTGGAGGGTATGTTCCTTTAGGGCATGTCCTTTATGGCATCTCAAGACTCCTTCCTGCACCTTCCCATGCTGTCAGGTGTAGGAGCTGATGCAGGTGCAAGAACCACTCTTGGAGGAGAGGTGGGATCTCTGGGTTGGGCACTGTGGCAGTCACCAGACCTTGGAGGCTGCACGGAGGCAGGTGCTCTTCCTCAGTCTCCAGTTACAGCAGTGCCCTGCGTGCTCGTGGTCTGCTTCCTTCTCCTCACCACATCTCCCTGCAACTTCAAGGACCTTTGTTGTGTGGCTTCTTTAGGGTCACTGTACCCCAGACTGCATCAACTTCACTAAGTTCCAAATAACTATGGAGGAAATCCATGTGGACTAGTGTATATGGGACATGATGTATGTCTCCCCGGGGGGATAGATCTTGACCTAGTGCTTCAGTTCTTCCTGGCTGGAGTCTGTGCAAGCCCTCTCCATGACTGCTGTAGCTATGGGACTTGGGGAGGGCCATCAAGCCCTGAGGACCCTCTCCTCCACACACCATCAGTATGGTGTGCTTTCCTGCCTTGCAGGAGAGGCTGCAGTGCCAACTCACTGCGCTGGCTGAGGGATGCAGGAGAGTGTCATTCTCCAGCCAGGTGCCACCCACCTTCCCCCAGAACTGGTGGTGGTGTGGGCATGAGGAGCTGGGAAGGGACAGCCCGAGCACAGTTGACCTTGGGGGTCAGCTTGCTACACATTTGTGCACTAAGTGCAATAAATCTAGGATCCTTCAGAACTCACACAAATAAATACTCTATTTCCACTGATTAATGTGTTGCTGTAATGCACTTAGCACTTGGTTTACATGACTTCTCCTTCTGCAAGGCTTGACTGGGAATGCTGTAGTGTCTTAGGACCACATGCTGCTGGACAGACAGTTTTTTTCCAGCTGAGAATCCATGTTTTTTCCAGTGAGAGTCAATAAATGTGAATAGAAACGTCTGTAGTGGGTTGCTGTCCTGCTCAGCTGTAGGTGCTTCCTGTGCTAATCTGAGTGCTCTGACTGGCTGTGAAGATGGACATGTGTATTTGTGTATGTATTTGTACATATATGTACTACATGTATGTAAGTTCCTCCAAAAGTAATGCCTCCTATTTATTTCCTTGGAATCTACAACAGATACAGTGAGCACAGTAACACTGTTCGATAGAGCAAATTATCAACTACAAAAGACAGATTTTCAACATAGTCACCACCATTAGCTCTGCATTTTCACCAGAGAAGGGCAAGAATCTGCACGTTGTGTTTGTGTAAACCTGCAGAAGTGACCCACCGTAGCCAATGCTGAAACACACCACCCACCGCTCACCGTCCTCACATCTACTGGTTGGTCTCCATCAATGTTCACCAGTGTCAGTGAATGGCACCCGCTGATATTTTTTCTGCATAGAAAAATTTAATGACACCCCTCTGCTCCATACACACTCTCATGTCACGCACTGTTCTGTCACACCGCCCCTCTGCTGCCATCTGTCACACAGCAACAACACGTAATGGGATATTGGTGGGAAGGTTCAGCCTCTGCTGCCATCCCACCAACATGTTTCTGGTGTTGTGGGCCAATATCATAAAACAAGAGGCATTACTTTCAGAGCAGTCCTTGTAAATTATCTGTATTTACTTTAAGTATATGTATGCCTACTGGGAGTGCAGTGCACCTTCAGCCTCACTACCAGTTGGACCTGGGGACATGGAGCCTCACTGTCCTGGGGCTGTTGGGCCCCTAATGAGATTTTTTTCCTCCACCAGCTGGTTAGGGGCCAGGATGTCCATACAGCAAGGCTGACATTAACACACGTCTCTGCTGGACCTGAATGCTCTACCTGCCCACTGAGTGGGGTGCAACACTTTGTGCCACAGACTCACTGTGGGATGGTACACGTGGAATAAGAAAGAGTAGGTCGGTGTGGGAAGGAGTTGGAACACACCCAGGGAGGGAAGCAGAGTCAAAAGCTCCAACAGATGAACAGTTACCACTGGGAAGGGCTTTAGGTGTTCTGGGAGCAGCTGTGACAGCTGGAGCAAACTAGTTACCAGACTCCCATGCTGCAGGCAATTCTTGTTGGTGACGGGTTTGGAGAGGAGCTGCTCACATTGTCTGGGGCAGCAGCAAGACTCAGCTCTCTCTACAGCCTTCTCTTCTCCGGGCTGCGCAGCCGCAGCTCTCGGCCTCTCCTCGCAGGGAGGTGTTCCATCGAACAGCCCGCCTGCCAAACCCATTTCTCTCTAGTCAGTAGAGCAGCACGCTGGCGTATACCGTGTCAGACGCCGTTCTGAAACCCGGATTAACGGCAGCAGCGTCGCCTCAGACGGCCGCAGGCTGCCCGGGCAGCCCCGCCCTCAGGTGAAGCCGTGCCGTTTCTGCCCCTCCACCTACCTCTGCGCCGCGTTCCCCCCGCACGGCTTCCGGCAGGACCATCCCGCGGTCCGGCCCGGCTCCGCTCTGAGGCAGACAGGCCCGCACTGTACCGGACCCCCCCGCCGGTCCCCATGGTAACGCGCCGGGCCGCGCCGCCCGTCCCCCCGCGGGGCGTCATGGCGGACGGTCCGCACGCGGCCGAGTGCGAAGCGGAGGAGGGGGGGCGGCCCTGCGAGGTACTGCCGCGCTGCGGGCGTGCGGTGCCTGGAGGTGCCCGGTGCTGCGGGTTGGGCCCTGGGCGGCCTGAGCTGGGGGGGCAGCCCTGTCCGTGTCGGGCTGATATGTCAGGTTTCCTTGCGCTGTTTCATTTTTTCCGTGCAGTTGCGAGTACTGACGGGTAGCTGTGAGCCAGGGAAAGCTGCCGCAGAAACACAGCCCGAGCCCGCTGAGAAGGGTCAGCTGTGGGTTGCTGAGCACTGCTGGTTGGGCATGGATTGCGACAGCACCCATTGCTGCCAGTGAGAGCAAGTTGTCCCCTTTCATTCTATGTTTACTGTTCACTTGTGAGGTGAAATTTCATTGCTGCTTTCTGATGAGGAGCAAGTGCTAGTCTTGGAGTAGCAGTTTATTTATGAAGCATATGGTGTCTAAAGGTTTAATCTCCAGCGACTTCACCTGCAGCTGGCAGCTGAGGACTTTATGCAGAGTTGGAGACGCAGACCAGCAGCAATCATCTGTGCTTTTTTAAAAAGACTCGAATCGTATAGTGATGACTCAGTACAGCATGCTGCTTGGTGGAACAGCTTCTGGGGCAATTCTGGCAAGTTCTGCCTGAATTTTGAAGACAGTTAGTAGAATGGACTTGAGATCCTTTGAGATCTAGAAATCTCTGCATGTATCAGTTTATTGCACCTTGTAAGTCCAGTAAGAAGTAATTATTAAGTATATATATTATATATATTATATTATATAAGTAATTATTTCTGTCCTCTCAGTTAAATCATTCCTGCCTTTTTCCCCTGTTATGAATTAGAGATATGTGGGACAGTTCTACATGGACCATCGCCATGGAAAGGGCATTTGCTACTGTCCTGATGGCTCCGAAATCCGAGGAGCATTCTATCTTGGCCATGTAGAAGGCTACGCGACCCAGGAATGGAAGGATGGCAGAACATTTCAGGTAACTGAGGAAACGCTGTCCTACCATTTTGATTTCTGCTCCTTTCAAAGTCAGTGTAAGTACAGGAAAATTGAGTTTCTTTTTGTTTTATTTCTCACGGTTTTCTTTTTTTTTTTTTTAATTTTATTTTTTATTTTTTTTTATTTTCAAACAGCTCTCTTAACCTCTTAGTTTTTTTCTTGCTTAGAACAAAAGCTTCATGCTTTGATCTGTGAATTAGGGCACTCTTTTCAACTGCTCACCTAGTGCTGTACTGAACTTTTGCATAAGAAAATCTTGAAGGAGAGAATACAGTGTTTTCTAAAATCTTACAGCCCTTTGTTTTCTCATAAGGTATTACTGAAAAGCCTCAAGTGGGAGGAAATAATCCCCCCCACTGTATAGTCTTTTCAATGGAGAGTTGATCAATAACAGCAATGCATTTTTTCTGAATGCTGATGATGTATTACTAATTATGGATCTGGGAGTGCTTTAATTTCAACATATTACATACTGTCTAAAAAGGCAAGTAGAGAAGCTTCAGATCACAGCCATAGTTAGGATTGTACTGTTGGCAGTCATAGTTCTTTCCTCATGCTTCTTTATAGTTAGACAGTTTGTTTGTTACTGAAGACATTGACTTTTACTCCAAATAGCTGTTTTGGTGTTGTGGCAACTCAGGATGAGCCTGCCTTGAGCAGTGTGTGTGATGCAGAGGCGTGAGGCTACTTCACTTTGGTAATACTCATGCCTTACTGTCACAACCCAATCAGATCAAGGTCTCTGAGATTTTGAGATTCTCTTGGGCTAAATTAAAGTGAAGTCATAGACCCATAGAATGGCTTGGGTTGGAAGGGGCCTCAAAGATCATTGAGTTCCAAACCCCCTGCTGCAGGCAGGGTTACTGACCACTATACCACGCACTAGATCGGGCTGCCCAGGGCTGCATTGTGGCCTTGGGCACCTCCAGAGTTGGGACACCCACAGCTCTCTGGGCAGCAGTTCCAGGACCTCACCATCATCTCAGTGAAAAACCTCCCCGATTTCTAATGTAAACCCCTCCTCCTTTACTTTAAAACCATTCCCCCTTGTCCTGTCACTATCTACCTGTGTAATTAGTTAATTTCCCTCCTGTTTATAAGCTCCTTCTAAGTACTGGAAGGCCGCAGTGAGGCCTCCTCGCAGCCTTCTCCAGGCTGAACACCCCGAGCTACTCAGCCTGTATTTGCAGCAGAGGTGCTGCAGCCCTCTGAGTGTCCTCGTGGCCTCCTCTGCACCCGTTCCAACAGCCCCATGTCTTTCCTTTGCTGGGGGCCCCAGGCCTGGACGCAATACTCCAGATGGGGCCTCACAAGGGCAGAGCAGAGGGGGGCAATCCCCTTCCTGCCCCCTGCCAGCCCTCTGTGCCTGCAGCCCAGGGTGCTGGTGGCCTTCCAGGCTGTGAGCGCACACTGCTGCTCATGTCCAGCTCTGTCCACCAGGACCCCCAAGTCCTTCTCCACAGGGCTGCTCTCAAGGAATTCTTCTCCCATCTGTCCTCATATCTGACATTGCCCCAACTCAAGTGCAGTACCTTACGCATGGCTTTGTTGAACCTCACTAGGTTTACACAGATGTCAAGCTTGTCCAGGTCCCTCTGGATGGCATAACTTCCTTCTGTTATATCAGCTGCACCACTTTGCTTGGTCATCTGCTAACTGCTGAGGGTGCACTTGATTCCAGTGTCTGTGTGATTGATAAAGTTCTGCATCCATAGTTTGTGTGCAAGGTGGGAATAGGAAAGATTCAGCTTTTGCGCTTGCTTGGAAGTGTAGCATTGACCTGTTCCTCCATTTAAGTCAGAGGTCACAGAGACCCCATCCCTTATCACATTGGCCATGTAGGTGTCTGCAACAGGGGACTTTGCTCAGGTTTGCATGGGGGGTAGAGCCATCCACATCCTCCAATGTACTCTGCACCCTCTTTGGAAAGCACTTCTGGTTCCCTGTTCCAGCTGCCAGCCAAGAGTACAATTTCTGTTCATTCTCTGCTAATCAGTGCCCCAATGACTGAGACATTAAAACAGTTTTTGGAGATTTTCTGTTGGACTTTACACTTGCCTGCTATAGCATCACAGCCAAACTAAGATACCGTTGTAGGAAGATTAAAACTCATCTCCTCTAGTACTCTGTGACCCAGTCTATTCTGTTGGTATCTTAACATGTTTGCAAGGCTACAGTTAGTTACCGTTGTAAGAGAGTAAACTGCTATCAGTTCTGTCTACCATGTCAGTGCAGATGTGTATCAGAGGTGCTTCGTTTCTATTTGGAAAGTCTAACTGAAAATCTATCCTGGCCTGGCTAATAAATCCCAAATTTGTCACTGAATAAAATTAAAAGAAAATCTTGGCTGGGCACAAGGTGGTTAGGAAGTTTAATCTAAACATTATAACTCACTGTTGAGGACCTTCCATTGCTTGTGAGCTTGAAGATTCATTTCTCAGTGAACGTGCCTAAGTGAATGTGGGGGCTTCAAAGTTCAGAATGGCTTCAGCTGTTGTTGCATCGAAAGGAACTGGTCCAGCAGGGCCAGAACTAGCCAGGTTAGCTGTACTATCATACTGCTGTACTAAGTGTTTGATCTCTGACTGATACTAATGAGCTTACTTGTTTCCTAAGGGACTGTACAAATCTGATGAGCGATTTGGACCAGGGATTGAGAGCTATCCAGATGGCTGTCAGGACGTTGGCTTGTGGCTTGCAAATCATCTCATTAAACTATGTACTGAAGTACCTGGTTCCTTTTCTGTCTTGGATTATCCGGAACACTACAGATACGTTGACGACAGTTCTCAAAGGAAGTATATTTCTGTCAAGGAGGATCCTTTTCTCCGTAGCTACAAACATCTTCCTTTTGATGACAAAGATATTTTCCCTGAAGGTGTTCTTGCATATTCGCATAACACGGATCATCTTACCTTGACTCACTCTTTCCTGGAAGGTTGTGATGCTCATTACTTCGAGAACACCAGAGAGCTGCCTGAAGAAGACCCTTGGCCTGTTGCAAATGGAACACCTTTGCTAGTTAGGATGCAGATGCATGCTTATAAGCACAGGTAATACTTGATGATTTGTTTATTCTATGTGGATTTTTAGCATTTTTTTTATCTACAAATGTTCATTATTTTCAAATTTATATTGCAGGATAGAAGCAGTGCACTGGATGTTTTTTTTTTACGGCCTTGAGATTACAAGTTGGATTTTTAAACAAAAGCAACAAATAATATATTCATCTTTCAGTTCACAAATCCTTGAAGTTAAGCCTTGGTTTTCTTCTGGCTACGTCTATAAAGTTAGTCTCATTAATTATTCGCCTGTGAAGAATTACTGGAAGTCCAGTTCTGGTAGCAACTGGGAGGCAAAGGCTTTAGAGTCCTGCTAGGAATGACCACATCTCTTTTGAGAGCACAGTGTCTTCTGAAAGATATACATACGAAGGAACACAGTGCCAGATTTTCAAAGAACTGTAAATCTGGCCACTGACACCTTTTAGAGGTCATCCTGATTCTTGTTCTCCTCAAGGCAATACAAAATATGCTGCAGCTGGGCTACAGGTACCAGCTAACTTGGTATCTGTACATGGGAGTACTCCATGGACAGGCAGAGTATCTGCTTGTTTGCTTTGCTGATGGAAACACAGGCCATATGCATATTTCCTAGTCCTAGTTACTGCAAGTGATTCAAGCTTAATTGTAAACCGATGCCACAAGTGTGCATAATTAATTGGTTCATTGAAATAATTGGAAGTTAGATTTTGTTTTCTTCTTTCAGTAGATATTTGATGGCTGGATATTTGAACTCCTCTTCAGTTACAGTCTATATGCTGCTACCAGCATCCTGTACTCTGGTTTGCCTTTCAGCGAGCTTATGCTATGTGAAATGGATCTTAAAATGATCACTGGCCTTATTTGTCCATCCCTCTCACCATCGTGTTTTAAATTGCCCTAGTGGTCAAAGAATACCTACGTGCTTAAATATGCAGTGCTTTTTTCGCTCTTTTTCTAGGCACTGTCAATTGGAGTTCACTTCAGATGTGAAGCTGATTTTCAGAGGAGTCCGCAGTAATTATGGGCCTCCAGGCCCCAGGGAATTTGCCTCAGAGCAGTTAATTCAGAAAGCAGCAAGAGGAGATTTTGATGGAGTCTATGCAGTTCTGCGGAATGGATTGGCTCATCCAGACGTAGCTGATAAACAAGGATACACTGCACTTGCTGCTGCTGCTGTAAGACCATAAGCATGGCTCTACTACACGATAATGACATTCCTCCTGTTGTAGGCTGAATAATTTGTTGGTCTTGTTTTGTTACAGAATATGAAAGGAACACTCAGTAAACAAGTAAACAGAAAAGAGATATGGCATGAGTAGTGTCTGTAATGACTAGTATCATGCCAAACCCCACTGTAAATAAATCATCTAAAGGAAGCCCTTCATCAAGTATTAGAGATGGCTTCAAATGTTAGGTTTGATTTCAGGTTATGATTATGCATTGGACCTACATTCTTGGATAGAACTGTGCCCTTATTTGTTCTACTAGCTGAAATCAGAGTCAGGTGGAGTTGTTTTGTTTTTGCTGAGAAGTGATAGTGGCTAGAATCCATGCATGCACAACTTCAATTCCAGTAGGAAGGGCGTGAAATCCACCCTCACCTAATCTTTTTATTCATGCCCTTTTCAGCTACTGGAATACTTGGCGTTCATTGCAAATTGCTAGCAAAATCAAGATAATGATTGACAACACTGTTTTTCTGTAGACATCTTGCTTAATTTTAGTTTCTTTCTGTACATAAATCCTCCCTCGTTCTCATAAAGAAAGAAGAAAAAAGGGGAAGGGTGTACTTGAGGACAGAATTTAGCTGAAAGATGTATAATTTGAACCCTGTAAGACATGGTTCTATATTGTGTTGTTATTTTGTGGGAAACATACATTTGAATTAGCTGAACAGTGTAAATCGCTACTTAAAAACTATTGTCAATTCTTTTAATGTCAAAAGCTGGAATTGTGCAAGTCTGGATGTTTCCCCTGTACAGGTTCATTCCCACTGTGATGTTGTGAATCTACTTCTTGATTGTGGGGCTGACGTAAATAAGTGTAGCGATGAAGGATTATCTGCTCTTTCCATGTGTTTTATTCTCTATTACCCAGAAGAATCTTTTAAGGGTAATATTGCTGAGAGGAGCTTTCACAGTTACCAGGTTAGTTTCTGTCTAATCTGACAAAACATAATGTATTATATCCTCACGCTGTAAGCATGCTTTTTAAACTTCTATGTAGGAAAAATGATAGTTTTTGTGCATTTCACACTCTAATGGTGCATAGTAATCCTTCCTCTCACTGCTGACTCTGAACTTAAAGGGCTTGGCTTAGTAACAAGCTTTCTCTATAAGTGAAATAAGGCATTGCATCAATAGCAGAGATGTGAGGCCATGTTTGCTTGATGCTTCAGACAGTGAAGATGTGGTGAAGTAATTAGTGGGAATTACAAAAATGTGATTAGAACAATTGGAGGCAGGTGGGTCTCCTGGTACTACAGAGTCATAATTGAGGTGGCTATTAAAAAGCTCATCAGAAGTCTGATTGCTCTGGGGTGGATCACAAAAGGAAAACTCTGATCCATCTGCTGCAATGAAGAACACCTGCTCTGAATCTTCTTATCTAGGAGCATGTACTTTGTAACAGTGCAAACCTGGAAATAAAAAAGAAAATGAAAACAAGGGTGTCTGGAATCACCAGCTGGGATGAGAAGATGGATAAGAAAGGGGCCTAGGCAAGTAGGAACTGCATGGTCTTGGCAGTGTTTCAGTGGAGGCTAGAAATGGAAGGGTACTGCTGAGATCTTCAAAAGAAGCTAGAGAGGTACTGTCCCATATTCTGTGGAAGCTTATTGAAAACCAAGCATCAACCTGTGGCATTCTGTGATGGTGTAACTGTGTGGAGGCAAGGGAAGAGACACTGATACCGTTTATCTGGACTTCGGGAAAGGCCTTTGACATGGTCACTCACAACATCCTTCTCTCCCAGTTGGGAAGATCTGGATTTGGTGCACGGGCTGTTCAGTGAATGAGGAACTGTTTGTGAGATTGTACCCAGAGAATGGTGGTCTCTGGTCAATATTTGGATGGAGATTGGTGACAAGTGGTATCCCTCGGGGCTCAGGACCAGGACTGGTACTCTTTAACATCTTCATCAATGACCTTGACAGCAGGACCTTCAAAGGCCCCTTCAAAGTCAAATGATTCTATGATCTTTCGTTGTTTTGAAATCCCTGTTCCAGTTCCAAGAGGATGTCTAAGTAGTAATTCATTGCTAAAGTTGTAATATTTTTATGGGAAAGGAAGAAGGAGTGTGAGAGATGAATGTACAACAGGTGCTCAAAACTTCACAGAAAAATAAATGTGGAACTATTACTTCTCATTTTGGAGTAATACCAGGTAATTTGGGATAGAGAGAGGATCTTTCTGTGTTAGTGTCTGTCACAGTCTCTTGAGATTCAGCAAGGAAAATGCACATTGCTTTCACTTTTTTTCTGTGTTGAATCATACGATGTTACGTTCCCTGAAAAAAATCAGCATTGGTGAGGCTGGATGTGGAGCATTGTGACCAGTTCTGGGACTCCCAGTACAAGGGAAACATGGACATACTGGAAAGAGTTCAGTGGAGAGCCAGCAAGATGATGAAGGAACTGGAGGAGCTTTACTGTAGAGAGAGGCTGAGGGAGCTGAGATTGTTCAGCCAGCAGCAGAGGAGGCCCAGTGAGAATCTTCTCAACATATACAAATAACCTGGAGGGAGGGTGCAGAGTAGGCTGATTCCAGGGTTGCTTTAGTGCTGTCTGTGGACAGGACAAGATGCGATAGGCACAAACTGGGACAGAGGAGGCTCCACCTAAACATCGGGGTGCACTTTGTGGTGTGGAGGTGTCAGCCGCTCAGCTTGGTGTCATCTACAAACTTGCTTAGCAAGTGCACTCAGTCCCACTGTCTGTGTCGCTGACAAAGCTGTTAAATAAACGTTAAATACCTGCAGATATGGAAACACAAGTTTAGTAGTTCCCAGTTCAAAGTTTTCACACAAACGAATGCAGGTTGAAAATCTGTAAGTGTCTTGTTTTATTTCAAAGAGTTTTTTTTCTTTAAAGCCAGGTGATGGATGCTAGAGGAAGTTTTATCTCTTCTAAACATATTCGAGTCACCAAGGAAGTTGAGCAAGAAGAATACTCAGCTATGTTTGAGTATTATTCTTAGTTTTTAATATTAGCTACAAATTACTTTTAAAAGATCTCTCTGACCATATTCCATTATTACTATGCTGCCCAGTTTTTATTTTACTTTTGTAACCTGTTTCTTTTTTCTTTTTTTAATCTTTAAAAGTGGAACGAACAATCAGAATCCTCAGAAGCAGTCAATGTGGCTGAGAACGTAACCTCAGAGTAAGTCTTGCACTTACTCTGTAAGCACTGTAAATGGGAGACAAATTCTCATAAACCTTATTGTACAAAGAAGGTAATAGTATGGGTGCATCCAATGCAGAGAAAGCTAATTTTTTTTTGTATGTATAAATGGGTAAATGTTGTTTTCATGCTGGTGGAAAACACTCATTGTTTATACACTAATAGTTCAGACTGGCATCGGGCAGAGACTTTAGTTGAAAAGCATTGCTCAAGCACAGGGCATCATGCTTGGGTGAGACAAGGTTTCTTGTTAGCATAATGTGAAAAGCTGCCAAGTATGCAATGGACATGTGCAATGTAGTGCAGATGTGAGGAAGGAAAATAATTTTTTCCTCCACTCGAAGTCTTGAATCCGTATGAACTTAATTGTTGTTTTATGCAAGTGTCTGCTCATTTGTATTGACTGAAATGTGGTCCAGCTATTTTTACTATGTGGATCCTTGAAAAGGATTCTCCTACATTCTCCCTTCTGTTTTGCTGGCAGTCACCAAACATAATGACGTTTTTATGTTGTGTTTTATGCTGCTGTAGATCATTCTGCTATCTTAAAAATCCCAAAATGAAACTTTCTGATTGACATTGACCTTGTCTCCTTACTTTTGTGGCATATCTTCCCATGAGTCTGAAATATTGTGTGTATTGTCTGATGTTGATTAATATATGAAGATTCATTGAATTGAGCAAAGCTTATTTAATACCATGCCTGAAAAGATGAGTCATTGCTGAGAATGCTTTGCAGTAGAGTTTCTGGGTAATAACTTCCAAGTGCTGTTCGCCCTTGGGGAAAAAAAAAAAAAAGTGTTTTTGGTGGTGTCAGGCTTTTTTGTGGGATGTGTAGATAGTTACATGTCATGGAAATGCAGATTGTCCTAGTCTAGCCTGACTCCTGTTCCAGTCTTCGTGTAAGGGAAACATTACAACCTTGATTCCTTAGGGTAGATGAGTAAGGTACTACTGAGGAAAGAACCATCTAGGAAGCAGGAATCTCTTGCTTTGATATAAAAAAGCTCCAGTGTTTACAAGTCACAAGTGAGTACCTGGTGGAGATGCAGAGAACCTTGCCTAGTTTTGCCTATCTGTTCCTGTAAAAGACTTGTCGTGATTACAGGGACTGCTTTTGCATGCTGTGCCTTTAGCTCAGAGGTCTGAGGCACACCAGCAAGTTTTTTCCCTCTTCAGGTCATAATATTGGGTGTTGGTGTAGGACATGATGCCATGTCCTGCCTCTGCAATGTGGCAGTTTTCAGTTCTATTACCTGCAGTTCATCTTAGTGTAGTAGCTCTTAGAATTTTCTTGGGAGGTGCTAATAAGCTATTCTGGTATTTTTTATGTCAATTTTAGGCAACAGAAGAGATGGGAAACAATCCAACTGCTGCTTCGACGAGGTGCAGACCCTAATGTTGCCTGGGTCTCATCACACCTTCTCTTCTTTGCTGTTAAAGCTGCTGATGCAAAGGCAGTGAAACTCCTCTTAGAAAAGGGAGCCAGGACTGATGTGCAGCTTCCATCCAAGGTTTTACTGGATTGTAATTCATAATATGTGTGACTGTCAGTGAGATGCAGCATGAGTGAAGAGGGAGCTTGGATTGTTCTCCAGGAAAAAAAAAAAAATTGGCACTGTTTGAGGCCTGCTTGAGATAAACAGGAGTCTTAATGCTGTGTTTGTGCTTTCAGTTCAGGGGTTTATCTCCTCTCCACATAGCTGCCTCTATTCCTGGGAAGGAAGGAGTCCAGATAACAGAGTACCTCCTGAGTTCTGCCCTAGATCTTGATGCAAGGGCAGAAGATGGAAATGAGGTATATGGTCCAGATGAGGTAAGTTTCTTTCTCATCTCTTCTTCTTTCACCTGTTAAAGCTCAGACTGTGGAGGACATAAGCAGGGAACTGAACTTCCTTCCTTCTTGCAGAGAAGTCTTTGCATTTTACTGGACAAGCTTTTAAAAAACAAGTAAAAATCATGTGAAGTTGATAGAATTGAGTTGCATTTGTTACTTGAGATATTACTTTAAAGCCTGTGATTGTGATTTTTATTACAGGAACAGTTGTAAGATTGGAAGGGATCTCTGAAGAGTGTGTAGTCCAAAGCAGGGTCCATTGTAGCAGGTTGCTCAGTATCTAGTCCTGTTGTTTTTTGAGTATCACCAAGGACAGCTTCAGTGGACAATCTGTTCAGTGGCAGCATTCTTTCTAATGCAGCCCAGGGTGCTGTTGACCTATGCTGCAGGGGTGCATGTTGACTCCAGTTCAACCTGTTGTCTACCAGGACTTCCAGGTCCTGCTCTAGAAGATTTTTTTTTCCCATCTGTTCAGCCTCCTCCAGCCTGTCCAGTTCCCTCAGAACAGCAGCAGCACTGCCTGCTGCATCAGCCACTCTGCAGTTTTATATCATCTTGCTGAGTATGCACTCTGTCCCAGCATCAAGGTCATTAAGGCATTATTATAGTATCTACTTTAGGGGTATCTATACTATCTGCCCTAGTATCTACCCTGAGGTACAGCACCGCTGGACTTCATGCTGCTGATCATAAACCACGATCCACTTCACTGTCTGTGAGGCAGTATTGAATGCTTTGCTAAAGTCAAGGTAAAGAACAATGATTGCTTTCTCATCTTTCACTGAACTGCTCATCTCATTGTAGAAGGATGTGTTTGTCAGGCGTGATTTCCCCATTGCAAAGCTATTTTGACTGCTCCCAGTCCTGAATATGTTTGGAGATGGTCTTTCAGGTTTTTCCATCAGCTTCCCACATGCTGAGGTGAGGCTGTCCAGCCTGGAGTTCCCTTCAGCCTTGCCCATAAGATAAGAGTGGTGTTTACTTTTTCTAAGTCCTCAGTAACATCTCAGAGGTAAGCAGGGTGGCCATGTAACGACATCGTCCAGCTCCTTAGCATACCGTCAGGTCCCATTCACTTAAAAAGGAGTCAGCTTGTGTAACTGGTCTGATAAAATTCATCTGGCCATGATAAGGGCTAAGATGAATGTCTGTAGCACAGGGAGATTTAGATGGCTTTTTCAGTTTGTATTTCTGTACTTTATCTGTAAGTAGAAATATTATTCAATTGCAGAATGCCCAGACATTGCGCACTTAAGATTTACTTTCTCAAATATATATATATATATATATATATAAAAAAATAATAAATATAAAAATAATAATATATATATATTTTTATATTGGTCTGGTGAGCCTATAGGCATAGAACTGAAGTGAATGACATATGGATGAATTTGACTCAAGGAAGGCCCCTTGTGCCTAAAAGCTTGCTTCTTTTTTCCTGCATCCCACGCAATATAATTTGGCCCACTAAGTTATTATCTCCTATCTCTAAAGTTTTCTTTCCATAGACTCTTCCAGTGGTTTTATTACGCTCTTTAGTGTGTACTCCTAAAGCAGTCTGGCAGATGAAACCCGAGTGTCGAGAAGAAAGCAGAAAAAGGGGAGCTGTGGATTTTGTAGGACTGAACGAGTCTTATCTATATTTATGATACAGACCAATGAGTAACCAGACAAGCTTATTTTTGTTAACTTGTCTTTAGGCTTTGTTACAAATAGGCAGATAATTTCACTTTGACTTCTCAGCCTCAAGACAAAGAAGCCAACCTGTCAGGTGATGTCAGTTTGCAACTGAGAAATGAAGCAGGACCACCACAAGAGTACTTTTCTTCCTATAACGGTCCTGTTCCAGAAGAAGGTGGGAGGAGTGCTCTGCATATTGCATGTGAAAGAGAGGGTAACAGTGAGGTAAGAGCATAGCATCTGAGGTTCTGCTGTCCCGAGTACAAACTTTGGTAGGGAAGACATTTCATCTCTGAAGTTGCTGATTGAGTTCCAGGAATAAATTCTACTGAACCGTCAGTGTTGTACAGATCAAAACCCAATTCACGTGTAAGGTGAAAAAGTTTTTTTTAACTTTGGGGTTCCATTTGACAAGGGAAACTCCTTTACTCAAATTGCTGTTTGTTAGTTGGCCGTAAACATTATCATCCACGAGGCCAATTTGAAATTAGGCAGTCTTAGTTTTGGCATGTGCTAACCTCTGTGAACTTGATTTTGTAAGGTTCTTGTCATAGATTTTTGGATGCATGCACTTGGAGAATGGTATTTGAGAGGGAAGACATACTTCCTCAAAAGAAAACCTACACATTCCCTTTGGTGTCAGGGTTAATGACATCTGGGAATCTGGTTATTTATGTTTGACACCACTGTGCTTGGGCTCTCAATCGTAAGGAAATGGATATATAATTCTACTATAACATCACAATTTATGTGAAAGCTTTAAATGTTTTTTTTGCTACTTGTTTAATTAATTACACTATTATCATGATACTGATCTGATATTAAAAAGTTGACTTTGTTATGTTGTATTTCTACTTTTTTTTTCCCATGCAACCTGCCTACAAAGCATGCCAGAGATGTTATCCGCCTCCTATTAATGCATAAGGCAAATCCAAACACATTGTGGAGTGGCCATTCGCCACTTTCCTTAGCGATTGCCAGTGGGAATGACTTGGTGAGCATTTCAAAGTATCTTCAGTTTTTGATGTCTTCCTCATTTCTGTATGCCTTCTCTGATAGCTAAACTACACAGTGCTTGCCATCGTACATTTCTAGCAAGAATGTTTTTATTTTTCATTTAAACCCATGGGTGTTTCATGAGCTGAAACAGAGGAGTCCTAAATGACTGTAGTATGAGGTAGCCATAAATACCTGGGTAGAATTCAGAAGGGCTTAATATTTTGATAAATGTATTCATGTTTATGAATTCCTGAGAATCATCTTACATGCCATCTTCCTGCCCAGAGTGATCCAACCAAATATCGAAACACTTGTTTCTGGGTAGAAGACAAAAATGTAGGCATCGGTGGTATGTGAGATGTGGCGATAAGAGAGAAGATCAATGATCAGACTTCAAAATGATTTTGGTTGTAATGAGACTCAGCACTCCACAAGTGAGGTGTGTAGTTCACACTGTAGAATTCAGTGTCTGAAGTTAGCAACTGTCCTCCCAGAGCAAGGAATTGACTTTCCTCTTCCCACACTGGGCCCTTGTGAGCAGGTCCACAGCTGACACTGTGGTGCAAGAGAAGACGCACATCCAAACCAGGTAGTGAAGCAGATGTGCACTCACAGAACATCCACATCTCTAAGTTGGAGCCTAATGGATTTGAAAGGTTGACTATACAGTGGATCAGGAGTTGGCTGGATGGCCACAGTCAGAGATGTAGTCAGCAGCTCTATATCCAGGTGGACATAGAATCATAGAATGGTTAAGGTTGGAAGTGATCTCTGTAGGACATCTGGTCCAAGCTCACCGCTCAAGCAGGGACACACGGAAGAGGCTGTCCAGGACCACTTACAGATGTTTTTTGAAGATCTCTGAGTGGGGAGACTCTACAATCTCTCTTGGCAACCTGTGCTGGTGCTCCAGCACCTGCACAGCCCAGGATTGCTTCCTGCTATTCAGATGAAACCTCTTTTGTTCCAGTTTGTGCCTGTTGCTTCTTGTCCTGGCGCTGGACACCACTGAAATGAGCTAGGATCCATCCTCATTGTGCACATGCTGATAACGTCTAAAAATACATTGATAAAAGAATTGATATTATTGTCTGTAATATCTATAGACATTATCTATTATTAGGTACACCTTGAGCCTTCTCTACTCTGAGCTAAAGTGACCCAGCTCTCTCAGCTTTCCTCATATGAGGTGCTCCAGGCTCTTTGTTGGTTTCTCTCCAGTGGCTTCGTGTCTCCTGTAATGGGGAGCCCAGAACTGGACTTAGTACTCCAGGTGTGGCCTTACCAGTGCTGAGTGTATGTCCCAAATCTGTGACAAATACTAGTAGATATTCCAGGTGTACTGTAAAGCTTTAGGGCCTTGGCTGATGTGGCTAGGTTCTAGCTTTCCTGCTGTGGAACTGTCAAAAATGGTTACTTCAGCCACCAATTTGTCACATTTGCATATGTACATTTGCAGGCAGTGGTTGAACTCCTCAAACATGGGGCTGACCCAAATCTGCCACTAAGTGGAGCAGTAAAAAGTGCCCTCTGTGCAGCTGTCAGTACCGCGTATGAACACCAGAGAACAACAGCACAGAGGATTGCTTTGGTGAGAAAATGTCTTTTTTGTTTGTTCGTTTTCACTTCAGAAAAAGCAGTGATATTTATCAGGTGCATTGAATACTCTTTCTCTTTTATGGGTAAGCAGGTTTGGTTTTTGGGGTGTTTTTTTTTTTTTTTTTTTTAAAGAACAGTTAATATGTATGTACTCCTAGTGCTGTCTGTTTCTGTCCTGAAGAGCAGGTTATTTGTGTGGCTGTTTTTTTTTTGTGTTTGAGTGAAGAGGATGGCAACCTCCTGGTTTAGAAAAGAAAAAACTTCATTAAAGGCAAATAGGGTTATTGTAAAACCCACAGCTCTGTAAGATCTGACTGTTACCTTGTTTATAAACACACCAAACATTCACATGAAGAGAGATGTGTTGTGTTACTATAGATGATGGAATCCCACTTGGGATGAGTGCATTTTTTTCATCTATGTTGAGGTCAATGGCAGTGTTTGGTCGTGTGAAAGTTGGAGTTTTTCGTCTCACACCAGAAAGCACAGAGCTGATCTCATTCAGAATGCAGGTGACAAAGGCTGCATTTCAGGGAGCTGGCAGGGAGGTGACTGCTTCATCTGTTCGTGCAAGATTTTGAGATATCCAGAAACAAATAGCAACTACCTGTGAGAAGGCTTTACTCAGAAAACATGTTTAGATTGTCAATCCATCAACAGCTTTAATAGAGCAGAAAAAATGTGTGGTTTGATGTGCAAAGCAGTCTCACAAATTGATGTTAAGCCCTGATACTCGGTCGTGTCTCTTCAGATATAGCATGAAGGAGATTTTTTTTTGTAAGCTTTTGTTTTTGCTGGGATGTGCAATGGTTTCTTGTCTTCAGGTTGATACGCTGCTTGAAGCTGGCGCAGATATCCTTGCACCAGTGACTCTTCTGGAGGGAAAGGGAAAAGCTGTGGGAACTGCTGTTGACTTTGCCTATTATAAATATTATCAGGTATGACTTACATTTCTGTCTTGGAAAATGCAGTGTTCTTTGTATCCATTCAGATATGTGGTCTGCTTCGTCCTTACAGTTTGTCTGGGGCAGCCTTCAAAAATGCTCATTGGAAATCTGCTCTTTCATTTGTTTTGAGATACCTTTCATTGCTCCTAAACTATTCACCATTTCAAGTCTGAATGTCTCTTAAGAGTTTTACCTGTGCAGATAATTGTTATAGCAACACTCCATTCGGAACTGAATTGGAAAAAGTTAAATGTAATCATAAATTGAGACATTAAAAACAAATGTCACATCTGTTTCTGTGAGGCTGCAATGAAATCAGGAGAAGGTATTATAATGTACTACATATGATTATTACATATACCATGATATTATATATATAAATAATAACAACATGTAGTATATATTTATGATAATAATTTGAAGTGTGTTACAAGCTGTGAAAATACCTTATCAATCAAACCTTATAATAGTGAATTTAAAAAATAAAAAAATTTAAAAAACATATATTATGTATATATGCATATGTATGTTGTATATTATCTATAACATATTTTAAGCATATTTGCTAAGCAAATTGAATTTATTTATTTACTACATACATGAAATAGCGTGGTACTTAGTGATTCATCAGTTCCTTTCAAAAGGGATTTTACTGTAGTGTAGCTAGTACTAACTAATCTTGCTGTGAATACATTTCTGCCTGATTCCTTTTTTCCTGGACTTACGTGTTTCAAAAAACAAGCCTTGAAAAAGCCAAGGGTTGTTTGACAGATCCAATTGGAAGCAGTTCTGCCTTTAGTCATAATTTATGTGTGTGTGTGTGTGTGTGTGTGTGTGTGTGTGTGTGTGTATTTTATAGCTTTCTTATGGAGAAACGTAACAGTGGGCAAGCAGTGCGCTCTAGGTGTCTTTCCATTTCCAGGAAGCTTTTCAGTGCTTTCATAGGTGCTGGGAGAGGAGCTCTGCAAGATGAGGGCAGCTTCCACCTTAAGGAAACATTTGAAAACTTTTTTAGTTGACTTATTGAGTGCTCACCAAACTGATAAGCACGACAACCGCAACTTCAGACCTGGACATGTCCCGTGCCCCTTATCACAGGTGGAGCTCCAAGCCAGGATCTATTAGGGACAGTGCTGTGCTTTTGGAATGGGTTGGTTTAACTTTGAGAAAATGGCATCCTGTGTTTCAGGATAGGAGAATTGCCAACACACCATACCACATGCTGTCAGCATCTGAGCAGGAAGTTTTTCAAATGCGCCAGTCACTGCTAGAGCACATTACAGCAAAGCTCCGTGAGCGTGTCATTCTGAAGGAGAAAGAGTGGGATCAAGAAGAGCTGAGAAGATCCAAGAAATGTTAGTTCAAGCTTTGAGTATTTCAAGATGAAGGGTAGCATCAACAGGTGTGAAGAGGAATTTACTGTTATAATTCCAGTTTTGCTGTCTGAAAAAGGAACTTGGTAAAAACTGTTCTTACATATTCGGTAAAGAGACACTGGGGTTCCTGCAAACACCAAGGGGAACAAAAAAGGCATGGAGGAAGAAATTTCAATATGAGCTTAGTGCCTGCCTGTTGCTACCTGGTAAAGTCCTGTAAAAGATCTATTACCATTTATTAATGAGTGATTGAGGGAGCTTGCTTTCCTACCATCTCTTTTGTTCTAATGCTCTAATTAACGCATTAGTTAGAGTAGCAACAATGAATATGTATAAATTAAGATGATCTGAGTGGTCTTCCTCAGTAGTTGTCAGATATTTCCTGAACTTAGAATCTAGATCTCCTGATACCAGTGATATCTGAATATCAGATTGTTACCTTTGCAGGGAGGGCCCTGTAGGGAGATCTGGACAGGCTGATTGCTGGGCTGAGGCCAGTGGGTTGAAGTTGAACAAGACCAAGTGTCGGGTCCTGCACTTTGGCCACAACAACCCCATAAATCGCTATGGGCTTGGGGCAGAGTGGTTGGAAAGCTGCATGGAGGAAAAGGATCTGGGGCTGAACGTGAGATGGCAGTGTGCCCAGGTGTCCTCCATACTCAGCACTGGCGAGGCTGCGCCTTGAGTACTGTGTTCAGTTTTGGGCCCCTCGCTACATCCAGAGACAGGCAATGGAGCTGTGATGTCTCTGGAGCACAGTTCTAGGGGGAATGGCCGAGAACTGGAATGGGTCAGTTTGGGAGAAGAGGAGGCTCAGGGAAGACCTTATGGCTCTCTACAACTCCATGAAAGGAGGTTGTGGTGAGGTGGGGGTTGATTTCTTTTCCCACACAGTAAGTGATAGGACACAAAGGAAATAGGCTCAAGTTGTGCCAGGGTTGGTTTAAGTGGGATATCAGGAAGAATTTCTTCACATAAGTGGTTATCAGGCATTGGAACAGGCTGTGTGAGAAAGTGGTGGAGTCACTGTACCTGGAGGTGTTAAGAGAAGTACAGTGATGTTTAGGGCATGGGTTAGTGATGGACTTAGTAGTTTAAGTGGATGGTTGGACTTGATCATCTTCAGGGACTTTGATGCATTGTATTCAGTATCTTCAAGATTTATGCAGTAGACAGTTCACCTGGTAGTGTGAGGTAAGCCAAATTTTTAATGAAGGTTGATTTTGACTAATATTCTATTTCTCTAGTTGGAACACTGATTTTTGCTCTCCTCTCTGTCATGTTGTTGTAGTGGATTCAGCCATTTGTTTATGTGCTTCAAAGAAAAAAGAGAGGAACCATCATGAGGAACAGGGGAGGTAGGACAGAGATATGCACACAAGTATTTACTGTTCTTAGTAAAAAATAACAAGGCGTGATATTTTCCACACACTGCCATTTTTGTCTTTTATAATTTTCCTCTCATCTATCCAGTCTTCTGCTTCAGCTGCAGCTACCTCCTTTCTCTGTCCTGATCACATCACTCCACCTTCAGATTCCACCACAAGAGTTGGCATAATATTCAGTCATCTTGTGGGAAGCAGTGTATCCGCATGTTTTAAACTGACTCATGACATCAGTACCATAGAGTACCGTGCAAATGCTAAGAAATATGCAGCCATGCTTGTGAGAAGAGGTTTCAAGACTGTCAAGAAAAAACATCTTTTTTTTTTTTTTTTTTTTGTATATTTGCAACTCCATTTTCAGTTTACATGAATACATGACACGCAAATTTTCAAATGGAATGTGTGGATTTGCAATCAGATATTCAACTGAAAGAAAAATCTGATCACATCTCTTTACCAGAATGTTATAAGCCCTCTCTTACCAGAGAGAAATACCCCCCCACTTCACAATCAGCCTTATTCATGTCATTGTTTTTTGGCAGTATGTACCTTTGTGAACAGCTGTTCTCAAGGGTGAAGCACAGGAAGAGTAAAATTAGATGAAAAATCTCTGATGACCAAGAGAGCTTATTGAGAATTACAGCCACTGCCACTGAACCAGACTGACATGTTAGCGTCAGAAAAATGAGATCACATATCCCACTGGCTTTATGGCTTTGTACCTTTCTCTTTTTTATGTTTTAATTTTAAAAAATATTTTAAAAGTTTTGTTGCTTATATACTTTAGATTCTGTGTGAGGACTGCTCCAAAAGTACTGCCGCCTGTTTTATGTTAGCCCACAATGCCAGAAGCAGATGTTGGTGGGATGGCCGAACGTTCCTACCAATATCCCATTACGTGTTGCTGCTGTGTGACAGAGCAGTGCATGACATGGGAGTGCATATGGAGCAACTATATGGAATTGAATTTCTCCATGCAGAAAAAATGCCAATGAGTGCCATTCATTGATGCTTGTGAACACTGATGGAGAGCAAAGAGTGGATATGAGCACAGCGAGGGGTGGGTGGTGCATTTCAGCAGTGGTGGTAACAGTGACAGTGGTCACCTTTGCTGGTTCACTACTGGTGAACATGCAGAGCTAATGGTGGTGACTATGTTGAAAATTTGTGTTTTGTAGCTGATAATTTGCTCTATCAAACAGTGTTATGGTACTCATTGTATCTGTTGTAGATTTCAAGGAAATAAATAGGAGACATTACTTTTGGAGCAAGCTATGTATTTTATATGTGGCCCCAAACAATTCCTTTTCACTCAGTGTTGCCCAGGCAAGCCACCAGGTTGGACATCTGTGATATAAAATGAACTAACAGAAAATCTGGAAGGTTAAAGTAGCACACAGATTTTACATATAGACCTCAGCAATGACTTACAGACAGAGGTGAAGTCTTAGTGCAACCTGCTTGCTGCTGTGCAGGGATAAAGCAATGTACTTAATAGAGACTGTATCACACAGCTGGAAGGCTATAACAATTTGGTAGCATATAAAATGTATTCAGTATTGTCTGTGAAAGCTATGAAGTATTCAGATGTATCTTGGCTTTTAAGAAAATAACAATTGTATCACAAGAATGAAAGGTTTTGCATGAGTAGCCTTTGGCTTTATCTTGCATCTAATCCTGTCAGATTGCACAAGCATAGAACTATCTGGCTTGGACAGACCATGCTAAGGAGTTCTGTGCTGTAAAGAGTTTCTACATTTTTAAAAAACATGTAAGAGCAGAGCCCAGCTTGCAATTAGATCTAACAGTCTGCTTCCCAGTCCCACTAGCAGCTTTAGTCCAAGTACTCTTTGTTGTATATTCCAACTTCAGAATAATTGTAAGGAATAAGGCTAAAAAGAACAGTAATGTACTTCTGTTTGACAACTACCTTTGTTCCAGGCTGCCCATCTTTAAATACTGCTATCAGTGCGGACGTTCTATTGGTGTCCAGCTGTCACCCTGCAAACGTTGTTATGAGGTATTCACCTGCAGTGAGGCTTGCAGAAGGAAATCCTGGAATGAACGACACAGTCTTGAGTGCTCAGGATTGTTAGGTAGGTTCAACCACCATTGCTGTATAAGCATGGTGGTTTGTGTATACGTAATAACCTGGGCATGCCTTCCTTTGAGTGAACTATTCATATGCATTTTATGAAGAAATTTAAATAAGAAGGTTCATTTCATTTACTTGAATGTTTTGGAAAACCACCAGCTTTAAGACTGACACAAACCCACAGCAGAAGCGGTAGAAGACTGGTGCAGAATCATAGGGTGGTTGGCTTGGAGGGGACCTCACAGAACACCCAGCTCCAACTCCTGTGCCGTGGGCTGGCTGCCCCCCAGCAGCTCAGGCTGCCCAGGGCCCACCCATGGCCTATGGCACCTCCAGGGATGCCATAGATGAGTTCATTATCTATATCTGTATAAGTGAAATTGTACTACTTTCTCAGATGCTCACATTGAGTGAATGAGGAAATATGTCAAATATGAGGATAAATACAGAACTATTGTTATCCTGTGACTGATCTGTCTTTTAGTGGCTGTCTGAGATGAGACTTTCAAGTAGTCTGGATACAGGTAAAACCTTTGTACTAGAGATAAGTAACATCAAATGGACATGCTTACCATGATGGGGCTCTGAATGTCTTTTAGCAGTTTTTCTAAGATAGTGGTATAACTTGGCAAACAAAATGAGACTGTCAAAGCAAGAGAATGGAATGCTACTCCAATCGGTGAAATTTTTTCCTCTTCCTCAAAATAACAATGAATAATGAAATGATAAAGAAGAAAAGCAGTGTTCAAAGCAGAATGTGCTGTATTCTGCTGCAGTAGTAGCAAATAAAGCTGAAGAATATTGGGCAGGTCTGATAAACTACAGCCAAGGCCACAAATAGCAGATATTTTATCACTGAAGTGGGACTATGTTGCTTCTATTTAAAGATTCTGATTTGAAAAAATAAATAAATCAGAATTATCCTAAAATATGAAAAGCCTAGATGTTTGGTAAAGCTCACAGACTGTAGAGATGTTTGACCTTTCTTCAAAAATGAAGACACTGCATCCATACCTTTCTGTGGAAATGCATTTGGCAAAGTGCTGCTAAGTCTAATTTGTTTGGTGCTGCATTTGTTGCTTAGACAGCATTTCTTACCCTCAGCAGCTGGATGCTGTGTGAATGAGATGATGGGTCTTCACTGTTGAGTTGTGACTGTTGGCTTCCCTGTAACCTACTGGCATTCATATGGCCCAAGTTCTCCCTGTTTTCTGCAGTCCTTCTTCTTTACCTTTGATAAAGCAAATAGAAGATGTCATTGAAGAAAACTGGCTGGCTATCTGAGTTGATGTGTTTTTGTTGCTGTTCTACTTTTGTTATATAGATATATATATAATGGACGGTTTGGTATGAGGAAAACCACAGTGCAATGTGTGATGCTTATAACCACAGTGGGAAGGTTTCTTCCTATCTGAGATCAACATATTGTCAAAATACTGACTGAAGGAATTTTCAGTGGAGAGGATAGACATCAGTCTAGGAAAAATAGAGGGTAATATGGCTGCTGTACATTGAAGGACTTCAACAGGGAAAAATACATTAACTTAGAAAACAGAGTTGTATTACTTTGTCTTTAAAAATGTAGTGTGTCAGCACTACAGCTGGGTATGCAAACTAGTCATGACAAAAGCCACTGCTTCTTAATGCAGTAATCCCTATCCTGTATGGCAAACATCGGAAAGATAGTTTTGCTGGAAACAAGGGTGTTCTGCAGAAAGGAAAAGTGGAAAAACAGGAAATGAAAGAGAATCTAAGAAAAAAAAAAAAAAAAAGGACACCTTAGCATTTACTTTGTACCTTGTGAGGAAAACTCAATGTCTAACTAAGTCCTGAAGTAATTAGCAGTATTAGTGGCAGGTTTAGCAGTTTCTAAGATGCTTACAAGAAGCAGCAAGTATCAGTTGCATGTGATCAGTTTGCTGGGAAGTCTATAGGTATGTAAGTAGGTACAAATAGTGGACTGAGAGCTGTCTGTTAACAGTGCACTTGGGCCAAAATAGGAATGTTCTCAAATGTTATACCCAGTTTATTGTTCCAAAAAAAGCAAAGCTCATTTTGTTTATTTATTTACTTTCAGAGAAGAGTACGGTTCAGACATTTCCATCTGCAAGCACTACAGGATGCAAAAAGAACAACATTTGCAAAAATGGAAGAGAAGTTGAAGAAGAAAAGAGAGGTAGAAGAAAGGGTAAGGTTAGGACTGGTGGAACAGAGACTCACCGGAAGAATGAGTGACTTGTTTCAAGTACCACTTACTATTGTGTGGCCAAGTTTTAATGCCATTTTCTTTCTGCCTTATACTCCACTTCTAATAATATTAAAAGTGATGCAATCTGACAAGCTTTGAGGGAATAAAGAGAAAGCATCTTCTCATGATGCCACGAGTTCAATTCCGTCAAATCTGGTGTGTGTGAGATGTGGGTATATCCATGTTATGCTTAGCGGGCTAGTCCATCTCCTAGCTCTTTGGCCAGGTAATCAAATGAAAGCACATTTGATGGCCTTGCACAATCTTACATTTGCCTCTTTGTATTATGGATACCAGTGATACTCCCATCATCTTTCAAAGAGAATTTTTAGATGAGCATGTACCACGAATGCACCTACTGGTTTTGTTAAACGGCCTCCTCATATTTCTGGTGGTTTTTTTTTTTTCCTCATAACCAGTGATGGTAGATGAAGACCCCTCACTTCCTCTGTTTAGCATTTCCAAGTCACAGGGAAGAAAGAATGGCTGGAGGTAGCCGCGGCTGCGCGCTCTGATTGACTGTTGCTCCCGGAAGTGCAATGGAGGACTGAAACAAGGGCGTTACTAAGAAGTCACTCTGTGATTGGTTAGAATCCCTGCCACCTGGTGGGGATGGCGATGGGGATTGGCTGGCGTCCTTTCTCCACAGGCTGTAGGAGAGCAGTGAGAACTTCTCTGATTGGTCATGCCTTTTCGCGCCTTGCAGCAAGCCTCCTGCCAAATGGCTGTTTCCCCTGGCGCGGCGGAGCGGCGGCAGCCATGGCAACGGCAGGGAGCAGTGAGGTGGGAGCGCGTGAGGCGGCTCAGGACGGTAGTGGTCGTGCCCCCGTCTGCGGCGGGCAGGCAGCACCGGCTTGTGTTGCGTTACCGTGGCAGCCGTAGTGCGGCCCGCAGGCCGTGGTGAAGGGCTTGCGGTGACGGACAAAAGGTCCCGCCAGCGGTTTGGGACCTTCCCGTGTCCTCAGGGTCGCGGTCTGAAGCAGATGTGCTGAGGCTGGAGAGGCCCAGGTGCTGAGGACAGCTGTGGCCCCGCTGGCAGCTCGGAGGCACCCTGCCCCTGTGCCTAAGTGTCGGCATGGAAGTAGTCCTGTTCAGCGGGTTGGCACTGCACCTTTCCCCGGGAGTGTGACAGAGATGGCTCTGCCAGTTGGATTGGAGATGTCATATACCCATCCCTACTGCGGATGGTGCTGGCCATGCAGGGGGTAGTGCTGGGGGCTCCCTCGTTCCTGGACTTGGGGTTGGGCAGTGGCTTTGACAGTGGATATGGTCACAGCTCTGCTCCTTTTGTCCCAGCCTGACAGCTGTGAAACCAGGATCCATCTGTGGTGAGTATGGCCCTATTCTGAAATAACCACCCTGGATCTGCTTTACCCTCTTGTCCCCAGCCATGCTCAGGTCTCATTCTCAGCTGTCCACAGTTGCCCCTTCCTCCTTTCTGTCCCTTATTCTTCCTCTCAGGACTGGTCAGTGGGTTTCCAACTGCATATCTGGGTACCCACATCCCCAGCTGTCTTCCTTCTCCCTCAGATTCCACTGTCTCCATCTGTCCCCATGTCCCTTGTCCTCTCCTTCTTGCCGTTCCCTAGTTTAGGTCTGTCTCTGCAGGACAGACCTGGATGTAGCAGCCATGGTGCGACTTCAGGCAGCCCCAACCCTGCAGGATCGACGTGTGTAAGTGAGGGGACAGGGTTGTCTATAGGGGTTTTGGACACCTAGGACACTCTAGAGCACCCTGGGCTACCCTGGGTCACGTGAGACACCCAGGAGAAAAAGCACCTGGGGCCTCAGCCACCAGAACAAGAACAGGGCACCCTGGAGACACTGTAGAACCATTCTGGAGCACCTGGGACCCTGGAAGACACCATACTGGGACATTGTGGGGATTCCATACACTTGTGGGACAACCCCAGAACATGCTCTAGGCATGCGTGGGACACATGAAGAATGCCTCTGGGAATCCCTAAAAAAACCCCATGCCTGAGACTACTAAGACAACCCTGGTATCTCACCTCAGGATACCCAGGGATGTCACTGGGTTAACTCCATTCACCGTTATATTCCTGTAGTCTTCCTCTCATCCATGTGGTACCCTGGTTCTCTGTCAGTCCCAGTGTCCCATTCAAGACACCTTAGAACCCAGTCCTGGTTGAATATGTCCCTTCCTAAGATGCCCCCACATCTCAACACTGGTGGTGGTGTTCTTCACAGCCCTCTAGGTGTCCATGTTTTCCCCATAGGCTGTTACCACTGTATCCTACCTCTCAGAGTGTCCCAGTGTATCCCTGTTCCTCTCCTTGAAAGGGCCCACGTTGCATCTCTGAAGGATGTTCTGGTCCCTTTTGGTTTCCCTGCTGTGTTGTCCCAAGTTGTCCCTTTCATGTTCATGTTTCCCCTGGTGTCCCTGTTGGGCTCTCTAATGGTATGCCTGTTCTTACAGTGTACTGGCAGAGGTCCTGCCGGGTCCCCCTGTCCTTCTGGATGCCTATGAGGCAGCTGTGGAACTGGGCCAGGAGTTAGAGCTGTCCCCAGGGCCACTCTCGGCCCTGCTGGGCATTGTGCGTTGTGCCATCTTCATGTGCACCCGTGAGTGCAGGGCTAGGAGGGGGTGGTGGGGGACACAGAACTGCAGAGATCTCACTCACTACTGACTACCCCAACCACAGAGACACCCCTGCCTGATGTGGAGGAGTGCTATGCCTACTTCAGCGAGCTGCTGCTGTGCCATGCTGTGCACGTGAGTCTTCACCCCTCATACACTTATTGGCCCCCAGGTGCTCCTTGCACAAGCCCTGCATGCTCAGTGGTACCAGCATGCTCCCTGCGCACTCCCCATGTTTTGCAGCATCCTCACAGTGACCTAAATATGTCTCATGAAGTTACTAAGTTATTGGCATTGGCACACGCCATCTACGCTTACTGAAGCCTGCGTGGTCCTCACATCCTCCCCACGCACCTGTAGGGTTTCCTGTGCTCCTTGCATACTTTCCATATGCTTGCTTACGCCCCCAGCATTCCTGGCATTCCAGTTGGTGCCTTCATGTTCTGCAAACTTTTGCCTTGTACTTGATTGAGCCAGCACACACTCGCACACTTCCTGCAACCTCACCAGAAGCTGCATGTTCCTCATGCTTTACACCCTCAGACTCCCGACACCCTCCCCTTCTCTCCCACACCCTCTGCATGCTTCCCAGCCACTGACTTTCTCTTGCCTGCTGCTGCCACGGTGCCATCGCTGTAGCATCCTCCGGTCAGTGTGGCTGTATTTGGGCTGGCCCAGGTTGCCCGCATCGCAGCTCACCTCTTTGGAACTGTCCTTCGACATACCAAGCTTTATGCCTATGTCCTTACGCCTCAGGTGAGCTCAGCACTGTTGAAAGTAAATGTGCCATGGAGGTGAGGCCTGCCCTGATTCTGCTGCCTGTCTTCTGTCCCTGAGCTCAGGCTTGCCTTGACTTGACCCTGGTTTATGTGGATAACCCCGAGCATGGCCCAGAGGGAGAGATGCCTACCACTCTCCCCAGGGAGCAAGGAGAGACCACTGAGAATCCCAATACAGGTGGGATCCCCCTGGCTGAGGGGTTATGGGGGATTTCAGATATAGGGAAGTACAGGGTAATGAAAGGGACTGTGGGGTAAGTGGAGGGGCACCTCATATCTGGGATATACCCTAGGGTCTCAGGGGGCTGGAAGATCATGGGGAGGGCAATGGGTTCCTGGGGGCACACAGTGGTCCCAGTGGTCTGGTGGGATTAAAGGGGCACCTTGTGGTTATTATGATTACGATGAGGGCCTTGTGAAGCACTACAGCATGCCAAAAGATCAAGGGAGTCCTTAGGGTTGTGAGGTTCTGGGGGAAGTCTGGAAGGCAGCCCTAGACCACGGGCGGCCTTGGGAAGCTCCCAAGAGCAGCCCGTACATTGCTTCATTCCCATGGTTCTTCTGTGGCCTTTTTTGTCCATCAGCAGCTTTGTCTTGAGCCCTGTCTTCTCCATGTCTTGCTGTGTTCTTGGTGACACGTGTCCCTTCTGTTCCCAGTCTCTGCTGTGCCCTGTGCCAGGTTCTTAACCTGTCCCTCCTGCCCTGTGCTCCCACGCACTTCCTTGCCACTGGTGTCAGGCTGTGGCTTCTGTCACCCTCTGTGCCTTGTTTGCATGTCCCCCCAGCTTTAGTGTCTGACCTCTACTCGCTCATATCCCCTCCGTCTTCCCACATCCCCTATGCCTAATGCTGCTGTGTGTATGTTCCTAGAGCCTCTGTTCCAGGAGGCAGCAGTACCTGAGCTAGTGCAGGCTCCTGCAGAGGTGCATCTGAGTAAAGAGGATGTTTCTGGGTCCCCCCGGGCCTCTCCTAGGAGCAAGAAACACCTTAGAAGACCTCAGGGATCCCACCAAGGAAATAAAAGGCCTTAGACTGTGCCAGCATCTCTGTTGTCCCTGGAACCCACTGTGTGTGCATTACTTATTTGACGTGTTTTTGTGTTGTTGCACAAACAGAAATGTCTGCAGAACTGGCATGAAGAACTTCGCACATCAGGATAGGTTAGGGGATGCTGGAGAGGAGTTCCGGAGTCCAGCAGAGTGATCATGAGCCAGCAGCATGTGTTGGTGGCCAAGAATGACAGTGGGACTGCAGGGTGCATTGCTCAGAGCTGGGCAACCTGCTGTGTGGAACTGCTTTAGTGGGGTGGCCTAACGTGGTCTCCAAAGGCCTATTCCAACCCCTACAATTCTGTGATTATGTGATCAGATTCTATGGGTCCTTGTGGGTCTCCCTGTGCTCTGTGGGGCTCTACGGGTCCCAATGTGCCACACTTCTCTGCCCAGCCCCGTCAGGTTCCACCCACCCACGTCTTTCCCTGCCCCCTGTCTTTGTAGCCCCGCTCCTTGGGGGAGCAGTTTGTGGGGGAGGGGAGGTACATGGCACTGCACCGTGGCCCCATCCACACCTCCCCATGGTCCCTCGCTCCCCATAGACTCCATAGTGTAGTGTCCCATGCCTCCCCCAGCCCCATAGCATATGCAGACTGCTTCCCCACAACACCCCATAGCAGCCCCATAACATTCCTTGGCCCCATCGCAACCCCACACCTCCTGCAGTCCCATGACCCCACCCTCCACTCTACAGCCATGGACACACCCCCTGTGCGGAGGGGCGGTGCCTCAGCTGACACCATTATTGGGGGTGGGGAGGAGCATCGAGGGGTCCCATTGAGGATGAGGTTACACTAGAGAGACCGATAGCGCGTATAGCCTTATAGGGTCCCGTAGCACCATAGAGCCTTATAGTGCTCCATGGAGACCCATAACATACCCCAAGAAACCAGACCAAGTCAGAGGGGATGCTGCAGCAGAAAGCATTTAATCCTGCCCATAGCTGTGGAGCTGAGGGAAGAGGGAAATGTGTAGATCCCACAGATCACACTATACCAGAGGGGGGGACACCAGAACTTGCAGGGTGGGAGCTGGGGCTGGAGGACCAAAGGCCTCCATGTGTGAGTCCACCATCAAGATGAGGGGTGGATGTTATGGGGCTGGAGGAGCTGCCCCACAGTGAGGAAATGTGATTTGTGGATCTGGATCCTTCTTGAGACCCACTGATAGATTTTGAGGGTTGAATGATGGATTTTGGAGATCTGGTGATGAATTTTGGTGGTCCTTATCTTCAACCATTGTTCCATTGTCCTCAGAAACCCCCAATACCTCCCAAAAATTCTCCCCCTCTTCCTCGTCCTCTTCCTCCTCCTCCTCCTCCTCCTCCTCTTCCTCCCCCCCCTCTCCCTCCTCATGCTGTGGCCATGCCACGGGGCCACCACCTCCAGTCTTTGGTGGCCACTGTGACAACCGATAGAGCCCACCCTGACTTTCTGGGGGCTGAGGAATGTACTCTGAACATTGAGAACCCCCCAGACTTGGCCCACACATTGCTTTGTAGCTGAACTTCAGGTGACCGCCTCCCGGGAAACACACAACATTGCGTTGGTGTTTGCCTGTGGCCTGCACTGGTAATTCGCACACCCCTAAGCGGTGGTCATTCCACCCATCATCCTGATCCCACACCTCCAACTTCATCTTTTGGTGCGGGTATAGTGTCGCCCACCCCAAATCGAACTGTGCACCCCACTTGGGCCGATTGTTGTTCCACACCGTTGCTGTCCGTACACGGTGACCGCTGAAGTACAACAGCACATACGCGTCAGTTGCGGTAAAAATGTCACCACGCCACCCGCTGCCCTCCAACACTGTCACTGTCACCTGTGCCATCCCGCGGTGTTTGGAACAGCAGTTGGCATTGACCACATTGTTAGCTGCACATCCGCACTGACACAACCCAACCGTACCGTGACCAGCACACTGTTGGCTGCAGTTTGCCCTCAGCGCTCGCCATGCGATGTAGTGACCGATGGCCGCCTTCAGTGCTGCCTGGCGTGGATCCTGGCGGGGCAGCAAGGTGTGCAGGGGCCTAACGTTAGAGGCGACCAACCCAGGCAGGTGTTGCAGGGAGCTCAACCACTTGGCATAGTTCTCCGGTGCACCGTAGAGGAGGTCACCATGTTGCTCGCCACCTTCCACCTCCACCATCCGTTCATTAAAGAGTTGATTGAAGGCACTGTGGGCGCTGTTGTTTGATTTGGCCTTGCGGCACGCATTGGACATGGCGCTGAGCGCAGTTGACTTCATGTTGGCTGTCATTTCTGCACTCAAACAGTCAGCCACTTCTTGGGTGCCGGCGCCCATCATGGCAGCACGGCACAAGCGGATGGCGGTGATGGAGCGGAGGAGGCCGCCCAGTTGGGCCGAGTGGATGTAGTGGGTGCCATACGCGGCCAAAAGGTCGGCATAATCTGGGGCAGTGGTGGGGGTGAAGTGGGGTGGGAGGGATCGAACAGCATGGAGGAAGTGGGGTGACGGTCTGGGTTTGTGTGAAGCTGAGATCCTGTGGGGGGGGAGAAAGAAATACATTGGAGCTCTACAGAGCCTTTGGGGTTAATGGGGATTTACAGGGAAGTTACAGGGTGATTGACGTGTCTATGGGGTAATTGGTGAGGTCCATGGGGTGTCTGTGGCCTCTATAGTGTCTATGGGGGTGATTGAGGGGTCTATGGGGTGTTGGAGGAAAGCTGTGGGGTGACTGGAGGGGTCTATGGGGGATTCTGTGGGATCTGTGGGGTGACTATGGGGTGCTGGAGTGGGTCTCTGAGGGGCCTATGGGGTGATTGAGCCGTGTGTGGGGTGATTGGGATCTATGGGGTGTCTATGGAGGTCATTTCTGCACCCAAACAAACAGCTGCTTCTTGGGTATCAGTGCCCATCATGGCAGTGTGGCAAAGTGGATGGCGATGATGAAGCATAAGACACTCTGTAGATGGGGTAATTGAAGGGGTCTGTGGGGGAGTTCTATGGGGTTCTGTGGAGTGTCCCTGGGGTGTCTATGGCACAGTTTGAGAGTCTACGGGGAGGCTACAGGGTGATCTGGGGGGGGTGTGTCGGGTGCCTATGAAGTACCAGTGGGGGAGAATGGGCTATGTGATGATTGCAAGAGTCTATGGGGTGACTGGAAGAGTCGGGGGGTGGGGGGGGGGGGGGTCTTGGGGTGCTGGAGGGGTCTATGAGGTGATTGTGTGGAATCTGGGATTTTTTAGGGGAATTTGGGGTGCTATGGGGGTGTTGGAGGGATGAGTGGGGGTCTGTAGGGTGGAGGTGGAGGGACGGAAGAGATGTAGGAGAGGGGTAGGAGGAGAGATGGAGAACACGGACGAGAGGGAAGAGAGGGAAATGGGGATGGGGGAGATGGGGAAAAGATGGAGAACAAGAAGGACAAGGGGGAGATGGAGGAGAGGGAACAATGGTGGAGGAGATGGAGAAGAAGGAAGACATGGAGGATGAGGAGATGGAGGAGAGGAGAGAATAGAGAGATGGAGATGGAGGACAAGAAGGACAAGGGGGAGATGGAGGAGAGATGGAAGGCAAGGAGCATGGGGAGGACATGGTGGAGAGGGAAGAGAAGGAGGAGATGGAGGAGAAATGGAGGAGAAATGGAAGAGCTGGGGAAGATGGAGGAGGAGAGGAGATGGAGAATCAGGGAGAAGGGATCAGGGAGCTGGATACCCACCAGTAGTGCACGCAGTGCAGCTCGGTGCTGGCGAATGAGTAGCGGTCCTCCTGCTCCTTCTGCATCCCAAACTCTGCCACCCGTGAGTGGGATCCAGCCATGGCCAGGGTGACCCCCACCCCCGGGCTGAGGGCCGCCTCCAGCCCCACTCTCCAATTCTGTGCCATCTTCTCTGTCTGAGCCACCAGCTTCCTCATGGATTGGCTGCCAGTGGCCAGTGAGGACCTCTGCTGGCACTTACTCCCTGCTCGCCACTTGCTGATGCCAGTGTAGAGGAGGAGGGACCGTCCTTTGTGGAGACGGTCCACGCAGACAACGCAGTGCCTGCTGGTGGGCTTGGTGATGGCCAACACTTGGCCCTCAGTGAGGGACATAGTGGTGACATCCAGACCTGAACCCAGAATGTCGGTGCCGGGGACAGGGGGGACATGGCAGGATTTGCCAATGGCACGGTGGCACTGGGGGCAGGTGGTGGGGAGATGGTGGAAGAGGAGGAGGAGGATGGAGAAGGCAAGACAGTGGGGGGTGGTCTTCATGGTGATCAGCTGCAAGGGAATGGAAATGTGGTGAGGTCATGGGAGTGTGGGCATGGAGAGGATGGGGAAGGTGGAGGAGGTGGGGACACAGGGATATGGGAACACAGGGACTTGGGAATATGGGGATATGGAGATGGGAACGTAGGGATAGTGACAAGGAGATGTGGACATGGGGACATAGGGGCATAGTGACAAGGGGTTGTGGGCAAATGGGCACACGGAGATATGGGGACACAGGGACATGGGACATCAGGATATAGGGCTATGGGGACATGGGGCTATGGGGGCATGTGGACACTGGGATATGGGGACACAGGAATATAAGTATATGGGGACAAGGGGACATAGGAACATGGGGACACTGGCACTCACCTGTCCTCTCCGCTCTGTTCCCAGCTGTGGGGTGTGTTCTAACACCTCCTACCCCAACATCCCCACCCCCATCGTCACTCTTCATGTCACTGCTCCACAAGTTGGGGGTGATACTTCCTGTCCCCTCTGAAAAAAATTATATGTGAGGTTCCCAGCAGCTATGAGTCACCCCGGGGGGGAGTGACATACACATCACCTCCTAGCCACAGTGATGCAGGATGTGGGTCACAGCATGGGGGGTGACAATGGGGCTGGTGCAAAGTGCTTTTTTGGATGGGGACAATGGGGACATTGGAGGCACTGGGGATAGCGGGGCACATGGGGACACTGGGGACAGTAGGGGCACTGGGGATTCTGAGGACATGGAGATGGCACAGTAGTGACAAAGTTGGGGGCTGGCAACAGTTGCAAATGAAAGAACTGATGATGACAAATTGCTCGATAACAAAACTGATCCAGAGGATATTTGCAACCCTTTGGTGAACAGGACGGAATCTCAGAGTGGTTAGGCCAGGTACGGAAGCTGTTACTACTCTGTTTTTTTCTATAAGTTGCTCAGATGGTTTGTGTTGCTCTTAATCATTCCAAACCATCCTTGGCTTCACTGCATGCATCTGCTCAATTGACACGAGATTTGTTAATCACCACAGACACTGTGAGAAAAAGCAAAAGCATGACAACATCAATTTGATGACAGTTTGTTTATTTACCGATATTCACAAGCACTTTACCGATATTCACAAGCACTTAGCACAAGTTTGCTGGGTTTGGGGGTTTCCCTTTTTTTTTTTTTTTTTTTTTCCCCTATACTTCCCCGTCTAACTGTGTTTTTCCTGACGGCAAAACAGAACGGATGGCCACGAACCGCGCCGCGGGTCGGCGCCAAGCCGAAAGAAATTCTTTCCGCGGTCTCTGCTGCCACCAAGTGGTCAAATAGCAAAACGGCGTCCGTCTGCATTTGGCGCCACGGAAAGCAAAACGCATGCGCGCCGCGAGACAGACGCATGCGTATTGCTGTGCAGAAAGAAGGGCATGCGCAGCCCTGTGCCGACAAAGGCGCATGAGTAGTGAGGTGTGGAGACAGGCGCAAGCGTATTGGAGTGAGCAGGCAAACTCATGCGTAGTGCTGCGTTGAGAAGTGCGCATGCGTAATAAGGACCAGAAACAGGGGCATGAGTATTGCATTACTCAGACTGACGCATGAGTAATGCGGTGTTAAAACTCACGCATACGTAGTGCAGTGCGCTAACAAGCGCACGCGTACTGATGAGTTGAACATGGCGCATGCGTAATGCAGTGCTCTGACTGAGGCATGCGCAGTGCTGTTTTGAGAGTGGCTCATGGGTACTGCTGTCTCCAGGTAGGAGCATGAGGAATAGCGTGTCCAAAATTGCACAAGCGTAGTGGCGTGCTGAGGCTGGCACATGAATAGTGGTGTGAAGAGACTGGTGCATTCGTAAAGATGTAATGAGACGGGCGCATGCGTACTGCGTCAAGACTAGCGCACGCGAAGGGCGCATGCACATTAAAATAACGGAAAAGGCGCATGCGTAAAACGGCGCCGGAACTCGAGCATGCGTAGTGTTGCGCCTAGAAGCGCGCATGCGTACTGTCGTAAGGGACCTGAAGCATGTGTAGAACTGCGTCCCCATTTCCCTCTCTTCCCTCTCGTCCGTGTTCTCCATCTCTCCTCCTACCCCTCTCCTACATCTCTTCCGTCCCTCCACCTCCACCCTACAGACCCCCACTCATCCCTCCAACACCCCCATAGCACCCCAAATTCCCCTAAAAAATCCCAGATTCCACACAATCACCTCATAGACCCCTCCAGCACCCCAAGACCCCCCCCCCCCCCCCCACCCCCCGACTCTTCCAGTCACCCCATAGACTCTTGCAATCATCACATAGCCCATTCTCCCCCACTGGTACTTCATAGGCACCCGACACACCCCCCCCAGATCACCCTGTAGCCTCCCCGTAGACTCTCAAACTGTGCCATAGACACCCCAGGGACACTCCACAGAACCCCATAGAACTCCCCCACAGACCCCTTCAATTACCCCATCTACAGAGTGTCTTATGCTTCATCATCGCCATCCACTTTGCCACACTGCCATGATGGGCACTGATACCCAAGAAGCAGCTGTTTGTTTGGGTGCAGAAATGACCTCCATAGACACCCCATAGATCCCAATCACCCCACACACGGCTCAATCACCCCATAGGCCCCTCAGAGACCCACTCCAGCACCCCATAGTCACCCCACAGATCCCACAGAATCCCCCATAGACCCCTCCAGTCACCCCACAGCTTTCCTCCAACACCCCATAGACCCCTCAATCACCCCCATAGACACTATAGAGGCCACAGACACCCCATGGACCTCACCAATTACCCCATAGACACGTCAATCACCCTGTAACTTCCCTGTAAATCCCCATTAACCCCAAAGGCTCTGTAGAGCTCCAATGTATTTCTTTCTCCCCCCCCACAGGATCTCAGCTTCACACAAACCCAGACCGTCACCCCACTTCCTCCATGCTGTTCGATCCCTCCCACCCCACTTCACCCCCACCACTGCCCCAGATTATGCCGACCTTTTGGCCGCGTATGGCACCCACTACATCCACTCGGCCCAACTGGGCGGCCTCCTCCGCTCCATCACCGCCATCCGCTTGTGCCGTGCTGCCATGATGGGCGCCGGCACCCAAGAAGTGGCTGACTGTTTGAGTGCAGAAATGACAGCCAACATGAAGTCAACTGCGCTCAGCGCCATGTCCAATGCGTGCCGCAAGGCCAAATCAAACAACAGCGCCCACAGTGCCTTCAATCAACTCTTTAATGAACGGATGGTGGAGGTGGAAGGTGGCGAGCAACATGGTGACCTCCTCTACGGTGCACCGGAGAACTATGCCAAGTGGTTGAGCTCCCTGCAACACCTGCCTGGGTTGGTCGCCTCTAACGTTAGGCCCCTGCACACCTTGCTGCCCCGCCAGGATCCACGCCAGGCAGCACTGAAGGCGGCCATCGGTCACTACATCGCATGGCGAGCGCTGAGGGCAAACTGCAGCCAACAGTGTGCTGGTCACGGTACGGTTGGGTTGTGTCAGTGCGGATGTGCAGCTAACAATGTGGTCAATGCACTTTCCTTGACAGACTAAGCTCCCCAGCATCTTGGAACAACCTCCTGTAACAGTACTTGTGTTACCTCACGTACCTTATTAGTCCTACACGGGAATGCCTCTGGCCACTGTAAACAGGTATCAGTACCAACATACAGCGATACCCCCCTTTTCTTGGGAGTTCCGAGAAATCAATATTTGCCCTTGTTGCCCCGGAAGGTTCCCTTCCCTAATGCTTCCATTACCCGCTCAGTAGCAGTTACTGCATATCCTACTTTACCGTTTTCTTGTCTTACCAAACTGCTACCGTCGGTAAACCAGGTATCTTCTGCATCTTCTAAAGGCTCATCCTTCAGGTCTGGCCGACTGGCTGGAATATGCAGCTTCAGATGTTTCAAAGCAGTCATGGAATACTGGTTCTCCAGGAGTTCTGCTAAGGAAAGATACAGGGTTGACAATATTAGTTACAATTATTTCTACATCATCTTGCCCTACCAGGATGGCCTGGTATTTCAGAAATCTTTGGCGTAAGAGCCAATGTCCCCCTTTTACCTCCAGTACAGTAAACACTGTATGAGACATTAAAACCGTTACCCTTTGTCCCAGCGTAGATTTACGTGCTTCTTGTATATTGAGCGCTAGCGCAGCCACCTCCCTCAGGCACCCTGGCCATCCCTTACTCACTACATCAAGCTGTTTGGAGAAGTAAGCCACTGCCCCTCGATAGGGCCCAAGGTTCTGGGCAAGGACTCCCAGGGCTACTCCTTGTTTGTCATGCAAGAACAGCCAGAAGGGTTTGGTTTTGGGTTTGGAGACCTGTAATTAGCGGTGTTCCCCAGGGGTCGGTGCTGGGTCCGGTCTTGTTCAACATCTTCATCAATGATCTTGACGAGGGGATAGTGGCCACCCTCAGCAAGTTTGCTGATGATATGAAGTTGGGAGGATTGGCTGACATGCCTGAAGGCTGTGCTGCCATTCATTGAGACCTGGACAGGCTGGAGATCTGGGCGGTAAGAAACCAGATGAGGTTTAACAAAAGCAAGTGTAGAGTCTTCCACCTAGGGAGGAATAATTGCATGCACCAGTACAGGTTGGGGGATGACCTGCTGGAGGGGAGCTCCGCGGAGAGGGACCTGGGTGTTCCGGTGGACAACAGGTTGGCCATGAGCCAGCAGTGTGCCCTTGTGGCCAAAAAGGCCAATGGCATTCCGGGGTGCATTAAAAAGAGTGTGGCCAGCAGATCGAGGGAGGTGATCCTCCCCCTCTACTCTGCCCTGGTAAGGCCTCATCTGGAGTACTGTGTCCAGTTCTGGGCTCCCCAGTACGAAAAAGACAGGGATCTCTTGGAAAGAGTCCAGCAGAGGGCCACAAAGATGGTGAAGGGCCTGGAACATCTCTCCTGTGAAGAAAGGCTAAGTGAACTGGGTTTGTTTAGCTTTGAGAAAAGAAGACTAAGAGGGGACCTGATCCAGGTCTATATATATCTAAGGCGTGGGGGGAAAAGTGGCGAGGCCAGACTCTTTTCAGCAGTGTGTGGAGACAGGACAAGGGGAAACAGCCAGAAACTGGAGCATAGGAAGTTCCGCATGAATGTGCACAAGAACTTCTTTACGGTGCGGGTGACGGAGCACTGGAACAGGCTGCCCAGGGGGGTTGTGGAGTCTCCTTCTCTGGAGATATTCAAGACCTGCCTGGATGCCCACCTGTGCGACCTGGTGTAGGGAACCTGCTTTGGCAGGGGGGTTGGACTCAACGATCTCTGGAGGTCCCTTCCAACCCCTACGATTCTGTGACTCTGTGATTCTGTCATGTCTGGTAGCCCCAAAGCAGGGGGCCTCTGCAAGTTCTTGTTTCAGCTGAGGGAATGCCCTCTTTGCCTCCCCATTCCATATAATGGACAGCTTTACCATCAGTCCGTAGCAGTGTATCCACAGTCAGCACCATCCTGTCATTGCTGGGACGTATGGAGTTCCTTGGCAGTTTGTGGCTCAGGGGTTTGGCAAATGGCTTCTTTCCTGGCAGTTCTTAAAGTTCAAATTCCAGCATTAATCTCATATCCCAAGTACGTCACTTGCTGCTGAGTTATTTGTGCTTTCTGTTGAGAAACTTGATAATCATTTAAACCAAGAAACTCAGCAAACTCACAGTCCACTGCACACAGTTCTCTTTTGTTTCCATGGCATCCACACACTGCAGTGCAGTTCCATGCTGGGATGGACGAACCCAGGTCTCAGGCTCACGAGGTGACCAGTTTTCAGAAATCACTGGGCTGTTCTCACAGCCCTGGGTAACGCTGTCCAGGTTAGCTGAGTCTTTTCTCCCCTTACTGGGGTTTTCCTATTCAAAGGCAAATAACCTTAGGCTTCCTTTGGCCAAACCAGGCAGAAAAGGCATCCTTCAAATCCAGAAGGTAAACTCCACCTACTCATTCCTTAACTTGGTTAATAAAGTGCATAGATTTGCCACCACTGAGTGTATGCATTCAACAATTCTATTCCTTGCCCTCAAATCTTATATCAAAATATAGCACTTGCTATCCAATTTTTCGTCAGCAAGTTTGGAGTATTGTGCTTGGATTCACATTCAATTAGTAATCTGAACTCCAAAAAAAAAAAATAATCTATTATTTCTTTTATCCTTCTACCATCACATATCCTCCAAGGGCACTGCTTTACCCTCACTGGGCTAACTCTTGCTTTTAACTTAACTTCTCTTTAGGGCTGCATTTTTGGCTCTGCCAGGTATCCCTGAAGCATACCTGATTTGAGATTTCTGTAACTCCTGGGGATACAACGTTATTTTTCCCAGTTTGTGTTAAAGCCAGACTTAAAATTTTCAATCAGTTAATATTGTGACCCTTAGCTCCAGTTTTATTAAATTTCTTGCCAGAGTAACCTGGCATGTACAAGAATTTCTGTATTCTGACTTGTTTGCTCAGCCTATATTTAATTGATCCCCAAAAGTAAGCCTTTTCTTGTTGGGCAGTAGCTTCTACTACTGTTACAAAATCATCTACGTGTAATAAGAAGCACCCGTATCCACCAGAAAATAAACCTTTGTATCCTGCTCCCCCTAGCTGTGATTTCACCAGTGGATCTGCTGGGTAAACTCCCCAGGTTCCCGTCCTTCAGCTTTGCAGTCAGAGGCAGTTCCTTCTCACTCAGCTTGGTAGGATTTCTCCACCAGTGTCCCATTGCAGTTTGCACACTGCTGTCAGTCCAGGGGGGCGGGGCCATCCCTGGGCTCTTCTAGCCCCTCTCCCACTCTCCGAGGGGACCTCTGGGCCCTACAGACCTATTGTAGTGCCGCAATAGTAGCAGCTGCTGTGATTCCCAATTTACTTACTATCTCTGTTTCTCAATCAGGATTTTTTTCCTATTGTTCACCTTTCCTCAGCCCTGACATCCGTGTTACGCCTTGCTCATCTTTGCCTTCCTCAGCCTGTGTCTTTCCCAAAGTTTTTCACTTTCCAAACTCTCATAAACAACAAACATCGTATTTCAGTTTCACCTCCTCCTCTCCAGAGTCTTCCAGTGCAAACACTGGGATTTCAGGTTTCCTGGATCTCTGCAGATGAAGGCTATTCTCACTTCCAGCACCCTGTGCTCTCCACCTCCCCCCTTCGCAAGCAGCACTGTTTACAGCAGCAGTCTCCATCCCCGGCTCTCTCTCACTCTGAGAGTTCTGCTCTCAAGGGAATAGTGCAGGGGGGGGCTTGCTCTCATGCCGGTGCAGACAAACTCACTTTAACTTTTTCCTTTGTACACCATTCCACTCTTTGTACCCTCAGTTACACTTCCACATACCCTCGGTTAACGCTTCCACTTACAATTAACAATTACACTTTCTTATACCATCAAAACAGTTTGTCCCATTTTGGGGCCATTTCTCCCTATCCTCCAATTTATGCAGTAACCACCACCGATTACAATACTTGATCAAAGTTTTCTCACTTAGGGTCCCTCTGGGTTTCCCTTCAATATCCCACCAATGTGCCAATATGCATCCCAAAGGAGTTCATTTGGGAATTTCCTTTCCCTGGAGCCTCCCATGATGTTAAAAAGTACTTTGTTGATTCCTAATTTCCCCAAAGTTCCCACAAACAACCCTTAATACCGTATTATTTCCCAAACCGTAGGATTTGTAAATAGGTATAAATGGCTTATAACAATAACAACACTGATTGAGCCACCTCCCTTCACATGCTTCCTCGCAATCATAAACACAATACTACATAAACAGGTTGACACTCATTTCCTGAGTGGAACGGACATCTCTCTATAGGCTCATCCCAGTTCAGAAGTTGAATCCTTTTTACATGCTCATACAAAGAAACATAAAGGCAGACAAACGATGCTGATCGTTATCACTTGCTTTGTCCATCCCCGGCTGTTTCCCCTGCAGGAGAACGGAACAGCGGGTCAGGACTCCACACTCACTCCGCAGTTGTGCTGCATCTCAATCATCCGTTGCACTCACTGCGACTCACACACAGTGCCAACTTCATTGTAATCTGAGTTTGAAACTTCTCAGAGGATATTTCGGATGTATCAATAGCAATAACTCAAACACATGGTACTGAACACTTACAGCAGATGGTTATAACTACCATACAGCCTGTAACTCCCGCTATTACGTCCAGGAGAATCCACATTATCATTTGACAAGATACCCACTATTACCAGCCACCTAAGGGAGAGCTACTGCTCTTTCCTCATGTACGACTCACAGGTCCCCTTTGTAGGAACTCCCTCAAGGAGTCTTCCCACCCCAGCCGGCAACCTGACCCATGAGCTCAGATTGTTCTGTCCACATGTTCTGGCAGGAGGCGGAGGACACAATAGCATCGTGCTGGGCAAGCAGCTTTCACATCCTCACGGTGATGGCAGCATTCCACAGGCAGAGGCTGCTGCAGTAGCGCCAGTGAGTGTGACCTGCTGCCCCATAGCAACTTACAGCCCCATAGCACCCCATGCCCCACATCTACTCACACACCACAAAGTGACCCCCAGGGCCCACAGCCCATCCGCAGCTCAGCTTCACAGTGCAGGAGTGGGTGCCATGAGAAGCTGTGGGGCTCACCCAGCAGATATGGGGTAACCAGGCCGTGGGGAAAAAGAGAATCTATCGCCTGTGGAAGGAGAGAAGAGCAACTCAGAATGACTACAAAGAGGCTGTTAAGATGTGTAGAGGGAAAATCAGAGAGGCAAAAGCCCAGCTTGGATCTAAGCTGGCCGCTGGGGTAAAAACAAACAAGAAACTCTTTTACAAATACATCAACTGTAAGAGTAGGACAAAGGGGAATCTCCATTCTTTACTGGACGAGGCTGGGAATGTGATCACAGAGGATAAGGAAAAGGCAGAGGTTCTAAATGCCTTCCTTACATCTGTCTTTAAAAGTCATCTCGGTTATTCCGAGGGCTCCCCACACTCTGGCTTGGTAGTCTCGGCTGGGGAGCAGACTGAACCCCCTGTGATTCTTGAAGAAGCAGTCAGGGAATTACTACTCCAACTGGACTGCCACAAGTCCATGGGTCCGGATGAGATTCACCCAAAAGTGCTGAAGGAACTGGTGGAGGTGATGGCTGAGCCGCTTTCCGTTATCTTTCAGCACTCCTTGTTAACCAGTGAGGTCCCGGAAGACTGGAGGCTTGCCAACGTGACTCCCATTTACAAGAAAGGTTGTAAGGAGGATCCGGGGAACTACAGGCCTGTTAGCCTGACCTCGGTGCCAGGGAAGGTAATGGAATGGATTGTCTTGAGGGAGATCACGCGGCAGGTGTGGGATGACCAGGAGATCAGACCTAGCCAGCATGGGTTCGTGAAGGGCAGGTCCTGCTTGACCAATCTGATCTCCTTCTACGATCCTGTGACCCGTCTGATGGATGAAGGAAAGGTGATTGATGTGGTCTACTTAGACTTCAGCAAAGCCTTCGACACTGTCTCCCATGCTATTCTCCTGCAAAAGCTGGCAGCCCGTGGCTTGGATGGGTACACTCTCGGCTGGGTAAGGAGCTGGCTGGAGGGCCGGTCCCAGAGAGTGGTGGTAAATGGAGTCAAATCCAGTTGGAGACCAGTCATGAGTGGTGTTCCCCAGGGGTCAGTGCTGGGGCCTGTCCTCATCAACATCTTTATTGATGACTTGGATGAGAGCATTGAGTGTGCCCTCGGTAAGTTTGCGGATGACACCAAATTGGCAGGGAGTGTCGATCTGCCTGAGGGTAGCGAGGCCCTACAGAGGGATCTGGATAGGCTGGTGAGCTGGGCCGAAGCCAACGGGATGAGGTTCAACAAGACCAAATGCCGGGTCCTGCACTTTGGCCACAACAACCCCAGGCAGCGCTATAGGCTTGGGGCAGAGTGGCTGGAGGACTGTGTTGAGGAAACAGACCTGGGGGTATTGGTTGATGCTTGGCTGAACACGAGCCGACAGTGTGCCCGGGTTGCCAAGAAGGCCAACGGCATCCTGGCTTGCATCAAAAACAGTGTTACTAGCAGGAACAGGGAGGTAATTTTCCCCCTGTACTCGGCATTGGTGCAGCCGCACCTCGAGTACTGTGTTCAGTTTTGGGCCCCTCACTGCAAGAAAGACATTGAGGCCCTGGAAAGTGTTCAGAGGAGGGCTACGAAGCTGGTGACGGGTCTGGAGCACAGGCCTTATGAGGAGCGGCTGAGGGAGCTGGGATTGCTCAGCATGGAGAGGAGAAGGCTCAGGGGAGACCTTATAGCTCTCTATAACTTCCTGAAGGGAGGTTGTAGTGAGCTGGGGGTCGGCCTCTTCTCTCATGTAATCAGTGATAAAACTAGAGGGAATGGTTTCAAGCTGCGCCAGGGGAGGTTCAGGCTGGACATTAGGAAGTATTACTTCTCGGAAAGGGTAGTCAGGCATTGAAACGCACTGCCCAGGGAGGTGGTGGAGTCACCAACCATGGGAGTGTTCAAGAAACGTTTGGATGTTGCGTTGAGGGATATGATTTAGCTGGGAAGTATTGGTAATGGTTGGACTAGATGATCTTCTAGGTCTTTTCCAACCTTGATAATTCTGTGATTCTGTGTGGGGCAGGAGAATGAAGGCAGTGAGGTTGGGGTGGAGGGTGCCACATGATGGGGGACAGCACTGTCTGCACCTGGAACAGAATCTGGGGGAAAGGGGGGGAGAATGGGGGGAGTGAGGGGGAATTGTGGGGAGAAGCAGCAAGGTTGGTGAAGGGCTTGGAGAACGTGCCCTGTAAGGAGAGGCTGAGGGATCTGGGGCTGTTTAGTCTGGGGAAAAGGAGGCTGAGGGGAGACCTGATTGCTCTCTTCGAATACCTGAAAGGTGACTGCAGTGAGAGCGGGGTTGGTCTCTTCTCACTGGTGACAGGATGAGGGTCTTTCCCAACCTGAGCAATTCTGTGATTCTAAGTGGGATCAGTGGGGCTGGGGGTCAGTGAGGGAGGTCTGTGAGATCAGTGGGGCAGGGAGCTGTGGGGCAGCAGGGAGCTGTGGGGCAGCAGGGAGCTGTGGGGCAGCAGGGAGCTGTGGGGCAGCAGGGAGCTGCACCTGGTAGCAGTGCCGAAGCAATGCAGGTCTGTCTTGAGATGAAGTTCAGGTATGGGGTGGAGTCCTCAAGCTTGAAGGGGTGGGGGGTCCATGTGGGCCACAGGGGTGTTCCTATTCGGGGGTCCCCTTTGGGGGATTTTGGGGTGCAGGGGAGTCTAGGGAGTGTTCTCCCACCTCTGACGCTTCACTGGCGCTGCGGGGACAGGCAGCCAGGTCACTTCCAGCAGCACCCCAATGAAACCCCCAAGCATCACTCCTTGATGTCACCCCCCAGTGGTACCCCAACACAACCTCCTGGCATCCCCCAGTGCCAACCCAGTGTCACTGCAATGTCACTCCAGTGGGCTCCCCCAGCAACACCCTGACAGCATCACCCTAGCATCACTCCCTGATGTTTAACTGCAGTGATACCCCAATGTCACTCCAGTGTCACCCCCCAGCTTCAGCCCTACATCACCCTATCACCTCAGTGTCACCCCAGCAAAGCTCCCTGATGACAACCCCAGTGATACCCCAACATTACACCCTAATGTAACCCCAGTGTCATTCCCTAGCATCTCCCTTTCACTGTCACCACCCAGCATCACTCCCTGATGTCACCACCCTGTGATACCCCAACGTCACCCCAACCACGTCAGCCTCCACTGTCACTCCCTATTATAATCCATGGTCATCCCAACGTCACCCCAGGGCAACCTCCCAACATCCCCACCCAGAGTCACTTCCTGAGGTCGCCCCCCAGTGATGCCCCCTCACTCCCCAAAGTCAATACCTAACATCACCCCGGTGTCACCCCAACATCAACACCCCCTAACAATTGCCACTGCTTAATATCACCAGTATCACCCCAATGACGTCTCCCCAGCACCACCGTCACTGCAGCGTCTCCCCTTGAGCATCACTCCTTGATGTTAATCCCCACTGATACCCCAACATCACCCCCAGCATCATCACCCCTCCTGATCACTCCCCAGTGTCACTGCCCAGTATCACCCCAGTGTCACTGCAATCCCCGTAAACAGGGAGCAGAGTCTCCCTAACAGCGCCCTGTTACTGTCTGACCCCAGAGAGATGGCAAACCGCCGAGAGCTGAGAGAAGGAACATGCCGGCGGTGGATGCGACAGGCAGTGCCAGCAGGGCGTCCCCCGCTTCAAAGGGCACTTTGCCTTTCACCCCACCGCAGCCTCTCTCCTGCTTGGATTCTGCCCAGGGTCTGCAGGGTTTGTTCCATTGCACGCTGTACCGGCGTGGCCAGCGCGTGGTACAGAGCTCAAGTGGAAGAGAACCCCAACTACCACCCTCAGCCCCAACGTCACTCCCTGATTTCGCCCTCCCACTGATACCCCAACATCACCCCAACATCACCCCAATGGTATCACCTCCGGTGTCACTTCCAACATCACTGCTGCATCCCCACCCCACATTACACCAACAGCATCCCCCCAGCATCGCTCCCCAAAGTCACCACAGGTTCACCCCACTGCACCTCCCCAGCACCACCCCAACAATGTCACTCCACTGCGTCACCCCACAGTCACTCCCCAACCTGAACCCAGCATCACCCCAGCGTCACCCTCAGCATCACCCCAACGTCTCCCCACAAAGTCACTGCCCCCCCCATCACCACTGCCACCACTCCCCCATCCACCCTCATAACCGTCATCTCCATCACCACCAGCATTGCCCCACCACAACCCCATCACCCCCCACCACCATCAACTTTCCAACACCACCCTCATAACCATCGCCTCCATCACCCCCATCAACCCCACCATTGTCCCCCCATACCCCATCATCATTCACCACCACCGTTACCCCCATTACCATCACCCCAGTGCCTCCCCTGAATGCCAACCCCTGATGTCACCCCCCAACATCCCTTCCCGACATCAGCCCAACATCAGCCAACAGCTTCACTCCTCACAGCGGTGTCACCCCCTAAAGTTGCTCCCCAGTGTCACCGCAATCCCCATAAACAGGGAGCAGATCCTCCCTAACAGCGCCCTGTTACCGTCTGACCCCAGAGAGATGGCAAACCGCCAAGAGCCGAGAGAAGGAACATGCCAGCGGTGGATGCGATAGGCAGCGCCAGCAGGGCGTCCCCCGCTTCAAAGGGCACTTTGCCTTTCACCCCACCGCAGCCTCTCTCCTGCTTGGATTCTGCCCAGGGTCTGCAGGGTTTGTTCCATTGCACGCTGTACCGGCGTGGCCAGTGCGTGGTACAGAGCTCAAGTGGAAGAGAACCCCAACTACCACCCTCAGCCCCAACTCACTCCCTGATTTCGCCCTCCCACTGATACCCCAACATCACCCCAACATCACCCCAATGGTATCACCTCCCGGTGTCATTTCCAGCATCACCCCAGCATCCCCACCCCACATTACACCAACAACATCCCCCCAGCATCGCTCCCAAATGTCACCCCAGCTTCACCCCACTGCTCCTCCCCAGCATCACCCCAACAATGTCCCCCCAACAATGTCACCTGGATGTAACCCCACAGCATCACCCCCCAGTGATACCCCAAAATCTCCACCCACAGTCACTCCCCAACCTGAACCCAGCCTCACCCCAGCAATGTCACCCCCCAGTGTTACCCCCAAATCATCTACCAGTGTCACCCCCCAGCATCACCCCAACGTCTCCCCACAATGTCACTGCACCACATCACTGCGCATCACCCCAACCTCACCGCAGTATCACCCCTCAGCGTCACTCCAACAGCATCACCCCTCAGTGTCACTCCAGCATCGTTCCTTGATGTTAAACCTCAGTGATCCCCCAACGTCACTCCACTGTCACCCGTGGCATCAGCCCTATAACATCCCCTGTCATCTCAACAATGTCACCCCAGCATCATTCCCCAAATTCACCCCAGATTCACCCCACCGCTCCTCCCCAGCATCACCCCAATACAACCCCCAGCATCCCCCCAACAACATAATCCCAACGTCACCCCCTACATCACTCCCAACAATGTCACCCCCCAGCATCACTCCCTGATGTCACCCCGCAGTGATATGCCAACATCACCTCCCAGCATCCCCAGTGTTAACCCATTGTCACCACAATGTCGCTCCACTGCCACCCCCAGCATTACCCCACAGCGTCACCCCAGCATCACTCATCACCCCAGCGATACCCCAACGTTACACCCCAGTGTAACCCCAGTATCATCCCCTGGCATCTCTCCATCAATGTCACCGCTCAGCGTCACTCCCTGATGTCTCCCCCTGTGATACCGCAACATCACCCCACTGTCACCCCCAGTGTCACCCCAACCATGTCAGCCTCCATTGTCACTCCCCATTGAAACCCCTGAACATCGCTCCCCCAACTTCTCTCCCTGTTACCATCCAAGGTCATCCCACCGACACCCCAGTGCCACCCCCAACATCACCACCCAGCGTCGCTCTCTGAGGTCACCCCTCAGTGATGCCCCATCGCCCCCCAAAGTCACTCCCTAACATCACCCCGGCATCACCCCAACATCATCATCACCCCCTAACAATTGTCACTGCTTAACATCACGAGTCTGACCCTGTCACCCCAACAGCATCTCCCCAGCACCACCGTCACTCCAGTTTCTGCCCTCAAGCATCACTCCTTGATGTTAAACCCCACTGATACCCCAGCATCACTCCCAGCATCATCACCCCCTCAGCGTCACTGCCTGATGTCACCCCCAGCATCCCTTTCCAGTGTCACCTCAGCAACAGCATCACCCCTTGGTGTTAAACCCCAGCAATCCCCAACACCCCCCCGCGTCACTCCCCAACATCACCCCAGTGTCACCGCAATCCCCATAAACAGGGAGCAGAGCTTCCCTAACAGCGCCCTGTTACCGTCTGACCCCGGAGAGACGGCAAAGCGCCGAGAGCCGAGAGAAGGAACATGCCGGCGGTGGATGCGATAGGCAGCGCCAGCAGGGCGTCCCCCGCTTCAAAGGGCACTTTGCCTTTCACCCCACCGCAGCCTCTCTCCTGCTTGGATTCTGCCCGGGGTCTGCAGGGTTTGTTCCATTGCACGCTGTACCGGCGTGGCCAGCGCGTGGTACAGAGCTCAAGTGGAAGAGAACCCCAACAACCTCGCCTCCAAAAACCAACCTTGCCCCCCAACCACCTCACCTCGTTGTCACTCCCTGATGTCCCCCCCTATGTCCCCCTAACAATGTCACACCCCAGCATCCTCCCCCCCATCACTGTCAGCCCCCAGCATCTTTCCCTGATGTCCCCCCAGTGACACCCCTCCGTCACCTCAGTGTCACCCCTACAGTCTCACCTCCACAACGAGCTGGAAAGCACAGCAGCAATAGCAGATCAGCTAAGCCTTGGGTTGCAGCGAACGAAAGTCAGCTCCAGTGCAGCATCCATAAGCACACTCACAAAGGAAACAAAACTGCTCCACACTGGAAGGCCTCAGGCTGGCAGGAACTCTCAGCAAAAGCCCCATCCTTCCACTGCCAGCCCTTATATGAGGGTGGGAAGGGGTGGGTCCTGGCTCCACCCCTTCCTCACTCAGCACCATCGCATGCACCTGAGCTTGCCTGGATCGGCCCCGCCTTCCCACCAGGTGCTCCATCAGTGTTTCAAGCTGCGACTTAGCATTGCCACTGCACCCTCAGCATCACCCCAACAACGTTACCGCAACAGTCACCGATTGTCTTTGAGGACAGCTCGGGATCAAAATGCGTGGGCTATTGTAACTCATCAGCTGATGAGCTTCCCCTTGCCGGACACGTAGACCCCGCTGCCTGCCAGCCATTGCCATGCCTGTATGGGAGCCGTGAGCTCACAGCCCGAAGCAGTGATGGAGCACCTGGGGAGGGGCGTAGCCCTGCGAGCACAGGTGGAAGCAATTCCCATAACCAGCTGGGGCTGAGCCTGGCTCCACCCCTCCCTGGCCGCATTTAAGGGCTGTCAGGCACAGAGGCAGCATCTCTTCCTGGAGCCTGCCTGCTTGGGAGTGTGGGGTGGGCCCTTGGAGTGGGGTGAGTGATCTGTTCTTTATTTCAAGGCTGCGGTCTCCCCTTTTTTGTTGGATCCTGACCGCATTTAAGGGTTTGGAGCAGCACCTGTACCTGGAGATTGCTCCCTTTGGTGTGTGGGCTGTTTGTCTTTGGAATGGGGTGAGTGATTCCTTCTTTATTTCAGGGCTGTGAGCTCTGCCTTTCTTAGGGGGTCATGACCAGATTTAAGGGGTGGCACCAGCAAGGGCTGCATCTGTACCTGGAAATTGCTTCCTGCAGGGTGAGCACCGGTCCTTGGGAAGGGGTGAGAGATCCCTGCGTTATTGCAGGGCTGCGATCTACCCCTTTTTGGGGATCGTGGCTACATGGAAAGGCTAGCAGCCGTAATCAGCCGTAAGGCAGCATCTCTCCTTGGGGACCACTTCCTTTGGAGTGTGGGCTGAGCAATCCTTTATTTCAGGGTTGCGATGCCCTTGTTTTTGGGGTATCCTGACCACATTTAAGGGTGGGCAGCTGCGAGGGCGGTGTCTCTCCCTGGAGGTTGCTTTCTGTGGAGTGTGGGTGAGTGTTTGTCTTTGGGATGGGGTGAATGGTTTCTTCTTTGTTTCAGGGCTGTGAGCTCTGCTGTTTTTGGATATCCTGACCACATTTAAGGGCACAAAGCCATAAGGGCAGCATCTTTCCTTGGGGACTGCTTCCTTTGGAGCGTGGGGTGAGTGTTTGTCTGTGGAAGGGGTTGTGCGATCCCTTCCTGGGAGCAGCCCCGTGGAGAAGGACTCGGGGTTCCTGGCGGACGAGAAGCCGGACACGAGCCAGCAGCGTGCGCTTGCAGCCTAGAAGGCCAACCGTATCCTGGGCTGCATTAAAAGAGGAGTGGCCAACAGGGAGAGGGAGGTGATCGCCCCCTCTACTCGGCTCTCGTGAAGCCCCATCTGGAGTGCCGCATCCAGGCCTGGATCCTTCAGTGCAAGAAAGATGCAGAGCTCCGGGAACGAGTCCAGAGGAGGGCCACTAAGACGATCAGAGGGCTGAAGTACCTTCCTTATGAAGAAAGGTTGAGGGAACTGGTCTTCTTTAACTTGGAAAAGAGAAGGCTCTGGGGAGACCTCACTGTGGCCTTCCAATACTTGAAGGGAACGTATGAGCAGGAGGGAGAATGGTTGTTTATGAGGGTGGATAGTGATAGGACAAGGGGGAATAGTTTTAAACTGAGATAAGGGAGGTTTAGGTGGGATCTTAGGAGGAAGTTTTTCACCCAGAGGGTGGCGACGCACTGGAACAGGTCACCCGAGGAGGTTGCGGACGCCCCACCCCTGGAGGCATTCAAGGCCAGGCCGGATGTGGCTCTGGGCAGCCCGGTCTGGTGGTTGGCAACCCTGCACATAGCAGGGGTGTTGAAAGGAAATGATCGTTATGCTCCTTCTCAGTGCAGGCTATCCAATGGTTCCATGATAAGATATTGAAGAGTATCAGCCCCAGCACCCACCCCCATGGGACGCCACTCATCACCGCTCTCCATCTGGACACGGAGCCGTTTTCCACCGCTCTCTGGATTCGATCCTGCAGCCGGTTCTTCATCCATCCAACAGTCCGCCCATGAAAGCAGCCTATTTCTAATTTGGAGATGAGGATGGTGTGGGGTACCGTGTCAGAGGCCTTGCTGAAGTCCGGAGAGATGATATCAGTGGCTCTTCCCCTGCCCATCGATGCAGCGGCACCATCACGGAAGGCCGCCAGGTCGGTCAAGCAGGATTTGCCCTCGGTGAAGCCACGCCGGTTCTCCCGCATCCCCTCCCGCCTTCCACGTGCCCTGGGGTTGCTTCTAGGAGGATCTGCTCTGCGATCGTTCCCCGCACAGAGGTGAGGCTGACAGGTCAGTGGTTCCCGGGCTCATCCTTTCTACCCTTCCTAAAAAGGAGTGCGATGTTGACTGTTTTTCTGCTCACCAGGGACTTCACCTGATTGCCATCACTTCTCCGTCAGTGTTGAGAGCAGCTTGGTGACCGCATCAGCGAATTCCCCCCTGACTCTGTGGTGCGTCTCATCGGGACCCACAGACTCCTGGATTTCAGGTCCTCAGGTGATCCCGAACCTGGTTGTCACTCACAATGTGGGACAGGGAGGGAAGCAGCGGGGGTGACGTTCATTATTATACTGTGCTCAACAGGTGCCAGCAGAGAACCGTGGCACTCCCGAATGATGCAACAACCACACGGAGAGCTCTGCGGCTCTTCACGAGGACAGTGAGGAACAGAAATCTGCATTTCCTGGAATGCCCCGGAACTCAACTTTGCTGACCGGTAATTGTCTGCCCAGCAGGTAAGGGCATTGTACACCCACCAGTGTTTATGCATTACTCAGCGTGGCGCAAGGTAGCATTTCCAGAGCTCTTGTTTGCACTTGATGGTGCCCCGAAGGCTGCCTGTCCTGTTCTTCCTGCCTTTGTCTTGCCTCTGGCCTTTCACTGTGCTGTTCTCCTTCCCTTTGCCCTCAGCTTTCTCTGCTGTATTCTCTCGCCCTCCTGTTTTGGCGTTCCGTGCAGCGTTCTCTCGGCCTCTGCCCTCGGCCTTCTTTGACATGTTCCCTTTGGCCTTTGGTTTTGGCTTTCTGTGCCCCGTTCTCTTTGGCCTTGCATTTTGGCATTCCATGTGGCATTCTCTCAGCCATTCCCCTTGGCCTTCCGTGCCGCGTTCTCTTTGGCCTTCTGTTTTGGCGCTCCCTGCGGTGTTCTCTTGGCCATTCCCTTTGGCCTCCCGTGCCGCCTCGTCTTTCTTTGGCCTCCCGTGCCGCCTCGTCTTTCTTTGGCCTCCCGTGCCGCCTCGTCTTTCTTTGGCCTCCCGTGCCGCCTCGTCTTTCTTTGGCCTCCCGTGCCGCCTCGTCTTTCTTTGGCCTCCCGTGCCGCCTCGTCTTTCTTTGGCCTCCCGTGCCGCCTCGTCTTTCTTTGGCCTCCCGTGCCGCCTCGTCTTTCTTTGGCCTCCCGTGCCGCCGCGTCTTTCTTTGGCCTCCCGTGCCGCCTCGTCTTTCTTTGGCCTCCCGTGCCGCCTCGTCTTTCTTTGGCCTCCCGTGCCTTGTTCCCTACAGCATTTGCTTTGGACTTAGAGTTTGGCCTTTTTTGCTGTGTTCTCTTGGCCATTCCTCTTGGCCTCCCGTGCCGCCTCGTCTTTTTGGCCTCCCGTGCCGCCTCGTCTTTTTGGCCTCCCGTGCCGCCTCGTCTTTGGCCTTTGCTCTTGGTCTTCCGTACCGCCCTCTCCTTGCCCTTGCTTTCCTTCGGGTTTTCATTTGGCCATTCTCCTTGCTTTTGCCCTTGCCTTGGCTGCTTGTTTTGCTTTTCTTTAGCTGTGGCTTTCTGTGGGTGTTCTGCTTGCCTTTGCCTTTGGCTGTCTGGGATTTGCTGGGAAGCAGCGTTCAGGTTAATCTTGACTGGCTGCCCAGCTTAATGGGAGCTCTAGTGATAATTACAGTAACCCGCAGTGTATCTTTACACGTAACCCTTAACCCAGTATTAAAAATGCCTGTTACACTAAATGCAGCAATAAAAAGGATGCCCTCTGTTTTCTGTCAAAGTAACCTTAATCCTAATGATAGTGAAGAATACAATTGTTAAACTAACTGCAATTTTAAACATATAATAGCATTAATTATATCCCTAATACACATTTGCATCACTGTTAGCGTAATGTTCACAGGGTGCAGCCCCCGCAGATGCAGAGCAGTGCCTTCAGTGTTGTATCGTGTTCAACAGGTGGCAGCGGAGAACCGCGGCGCTTCCGAGTGCTATAACAACCGCACGGAGAGATCTTCGTGAGAACAGCGAGGAACGGAAATCTGCACTTCTTGGAATGCCCCGGAACCCAGCTTTGCTGACCGGTAACTGTCTGCGCAGCAGGTAAGGGCAGAACACACCCACCAGTTTTTACCTATTACTTATTGAGACCCAAGGTAGCGTTCCAGAGCTCATTTCTGCACTTCAGGGTGCCCTACGGGCTGTCTGTTCTCATCTGTCTGCTTTCTCCTTGCCTCTGCCCTTTGCCATTGCCTGGCCATTTCCTGCAGCATTCTCTTTGGCCTCCGTTTTGGCATTCCCTGCGGCATTCTCTCAGGCCTCGCCCTCCATTTTGGCGTTCCCTACAGTGTTCTCTTGGGCCTTGCCCTCCATTTTGGCATTCCATTTTGGCGTTCTCTTAGGCCTTGCCCTCCATTTTGGCGTTCTCTTGGGCCTTGCCCTCCATTCTGGCGTTCCCTGCGGCGTTCTCTTGGGCCTTGCCCTCCGTTTTGGCGTTCCGTGTGGCATTCTCTTGGGCCTTGCCCTCCATTTTGGCGTTCCCTGTGGCGTTCTCTTGGACCTTGCCCTCCGTTTTGGCGTTCTCTCGGGCCTTGCCCTCCATTTTGGCCCTCCGTTTTGGCGTTCTCTCGGGCCTTGCCCTCCGTTTTGGCGTTCTCTCGGGCCTTGCCCTCCGTTTTGGCGTTCTCTCGGGCCTTGCCCTCCATTTTGGCGTTCTCTTGGGCCTTGCCCTCCGTTTTGGCGTTGCCTGCAGCGTTCTCTGGTGCTTTGTCCTCTGTTTTGGCATTCCCTGTGTTGTACTTTTGGGCCTTACCAACCATTTTGGCATTCCCCGTGTTGTTTTCTTGTGCCTTGCTCTCCTTGGTTGTTCTCCATGTCTTTGCCTTGCCTTTGCCTTTGACATTTCCCTTGGGTTTTCACCTTTCCTTTTGCTCTTGCCTTTGCCTTCTCTCCCGTTCACTCTGAATGTGATCCTCGTAAATCTAACCATAACAACTTTGTCCCAACCCTAATCTCTGGACTGCAAATATGGTGCCAACTGTAGCTGTAGATGTACAGATAACTGTATTAACTGTCCCACTTAACTCTGAACCTACCCTCTAATGGGGCTCTAAACCCACATCTAACCTTAATGTAGTGCTAACAACAATCGTATGGCTTTTGTGTTAAGTACCCCTAAACTTAATCTTCAGTCCTTTGGTGGGGCGCTGTTTTACTTGCACTTTTTGTAGGGGTGGGCTTAGGGCGAATGCTATTTATGAATTCCTTGAACTACCCATATTTCTTTCTAAACTGGCTCTCTGTAATACAGGTGAAGATATCTTCAACGCTTCCAGGGTCAGCGACTCCCCCTCAGGATGCCATCGGCTTTCCGGGCCTCCCACACTCACCGTCAGCTCGCTTCAGTCCAGGTTTTATCCCTATTCCCCGGTCCGTTCCCTTTCTGTAGTGTTCCCCTCTCTGTGCCACAAGCCCCTACCACCGCCCGAGGTTGTTGCGGGCACCGTGCGGGTCTCGGCACTCGGACACATTGTAGTTCGTCCCATCGGCCTCAGCCCGGCGATCCAACCCACCCATGTCCTTCCTTAGCACCTTTCTATTCCCAGGCTGATGGATGCTTCCTTCCAACACAGCGCCCTTGGCAAACTTATGGAGGGTGCACTCCATGCTGCCATAGAGGTGTTTAATAAAGATTTTGGAGGGGACAGGGCTGAAGAGCAGTCATGACAGCACAGCAGCTGCACATCATGGGATTCAGCACCAGTCAGCAGGCCAGGCCGTTCAGCCGGTTCTTCATCTAGCGGACAGCCTACCTGTCCAAGTACGTGGCTGCCATCTTAGCGAGACTTTCATGGGAGACCACGTCAAAGGGTTTGCCTCGCTTGCGGGGTTGGGTCGCCTTCGCTTCAAGTTGGCTCGCAGGGATAACCCAAGCCCGTAACCGACAGGCAGTAGCTGGACGGAGACCAGCCAGTTTGAGACTCGCGCCCCCTTGTGGCCAGTCTGAGAATTACGCCGATTTCAGCGTGCGCAGTCAATTGATCTCAACCACATTGGTTTTAGCTTTGGAGTCAATTTATCTCGACCAAATTGGATTTGGCTTTGGAGTGACTTAATCTCAACCAAATTGGATTTGGCTTTGGAGTCAATTAATCTCAACCAAATTGGCTTCAGCCTTGGAGTCAATCTCAGCCACATTGGCTTTAGCTTTGCCTTGCTTACGGGGTTGGGCTAGCTCACTTGTTTGTACTGTAGGGCTAACCCAACCCCGTAAGCAAGGCCCGAGGGCCGTCGGAGGCAATTGGCGTTCCTTCCCGGCCAGTCTGAGACTTGTGCCCCTTTGCGGCAATTCTGAGTTGTGCTGGTTTCAGTGTCGTGCAGTCATCTTGAATCAGCCAAATTGGCTTTAGCATTGGAGTGACTTAATCTCAACCAAATTGGATTTGGCTTTGGAGTGACTTAATCTCAACCAAATTGGCTTTGGCTTTGGAGTCAATTAATCTCAACCAAATTGGCTTTAGCCTTGGAGTCAATTAATCTCAGCCACATTGGCTTTAGCTTTGCCTTGCTTACGGGGTTGGGCTAGCTCACTTGTTTGTACTGTAGGGCTAACCCAACCCCGTAAGCAAGGCCCGAGGGCCGTCGGAGGCAATTGGCGTTCCTTCCCGGCCAGTCTGAGACTCGTGCCCCTTTGCGGCCATTCTGAGACTCGCGCTGGTTTCAGCGTTGTGCAGTCGTATTGAATCAGCCATATTGGCTTTAGCATTAGAGTGACTTAATCTCAACCAAATTGGCTTTGGCTTTGGAGTGACTTAATCTCAACCAAATTGGCTTTAGCCTTGGAGTCAATCTCAACCAAATTGGCTTTAGCCTTGGAGTCAATCTCAACCAAATTGGCTTTAGCCTTGGAGTCAATTAATCTCAACCAAATTGGCTTTAGCCTTGGAGTCAATTAATCTCAGCCACATTGGCTTTAGCTTTGCCTTGCTTACGGGGTTGGGCTAGCTCACTTGTTTGTACTGTAGGGCTAACCCAACCCCGTAAGCAAGGCCCGAGGGCCGTCGGAGGCAATTGGCGTTCCTTCCCGGCCAGTCTGAGACTCGTGCCCCTTTGCGGCCATTCTGAGTTGCGCTGGTTTCAGCGTCGTGCAGTCGTATTGAATCAGCCATATTGGCTTTGGCTTTGGAGTGACTTAATCTCAACCAAATTGGCTTTAGCCTTGGAGTCAATTAATCTCAGCCACATTGGCTTTAGCTTTGCCTTGCTTACGGGGTTGGGCTAGCTCACTTGTTTGTACTGTAGGGCTAACCCAACCCCGTAAGCAAGGCCCGAGGGCCGTCGGAGGCGATTGGCGTTCCTTCCCGGCCAGTCTGAGACTCGCGCCCTTTTGTGGCCATTCTGACACTCGTGCTGGTTTCACTGCGCACAGTTATTTTACATCAAGCAAATTGGCTTTGTCTTTGCCTTGCTTATAATTGTTTTGTGCAAAGTACTGAATGAGGGGATGCTGCGCCTGTTAAACTGCGTTGTGCCATGTACTGAATATGGGGATGCTGCGCCTGTTAAACTGCGTTGTGCCATGTACTGAATATGGGGATGCTGCGCCTGTTAAACTGCATTGTGCCATGTACTGAATATGGGGATGCTGCGCCTGTAAACCATGTCTTGGTGTTGTACTGAATATTTGTATCCATGCTCTGACTGTTATCATGCAGTTGTTGGTGTAGTGTGTGTGTATGCTTCCATGAGCCACATCTTGTGGAAAAAGAGTTGTAATAAACAAATTGTGCCAGTATTTAACTCTGTGGTGTGTCTTGCATTGTCACCATCAGGACGTGGACCGCACTCTAAGGTAGGTGTTGACAGGTAGGTGTGGAGGGTGGTAGACCTAGAGGGGCTGTAAGTAAAGTGGGTCAGGCTGTTAGCGAACTGGAGTTGTAGGTGTAGCTGGTCAGGTTGTCAGCGAACTGAAGTTGTTGGTGAAGCTATGTTGGTGGCAAAGTTGGTCAGGCTGTTGGTAAACCTAGGTTGTCAGTGTAGTTGGTCAAGTTGTTGGTGAAGTCGGTTGGGTTGCAGGCGAGTTGGGACTTAGGGTTAGAGGGACTTAGGGTTAGAGGGACTTAGGGTTAGAGGGACTTAGGGTTAGAGGGACTTAGGGTTAGAGGGACTTAGGGTTAGAGGGACTTAGGGTTAGAGGGACTTAGGGTTAGAGGGACTTAGGGTTAGAGGGACTTAGGGTTAGAGGGACTTAGGGTTAGAGGGACTTAGGGTTAGAGGGACTTAGGGTTAGAGGGACTTAGGGTTAGAGGGACTTAGGGTTAGAGGGACTTAGGGTTAGAGGGACTTAGGGTTAGAGGGACTTAGGGTTAGAGGGACTTAGGGTTAGAGGGACTTAGGGTTAGAGGGACTTAGGGTTAGAGGGACTTAGGGTTAGAGGGACTTAGGGTTAGAGGGACTTAGGGTTAGAGGGACTTAGGGTTAGAGGGACTTAGGGTTAGAGGGACTTACTTAGGGTTAGAGGGACTTAGGGTTAGAGGGACTTAGGGTTAGAGGGACTTAGGGTTAGAGGGACTTAGGGTTAGAGGGACTTAGGGTTAGAGGGACTTAGGGTTAGAGGGACTTAGGGTTAGAGGGACTTAGGGTTAGAGGGACTTAGGGTTAGAGGGACTTAGGGTTAGAGGGACTTAGGGTTAGAGGGACTTAGGGTTAGAGGGACTTAGGGTTAGAGGGACTTAGGGTTAGAGGGACTTAGGGTTAGAGGGACTTAGGGTTAGAGGGACTTAGGGTTAGAGGGACTTAGGGTTAGAGGGACTTAGGGTTAGAGGGACTTAGGGTTAGAGGGACTTAGGGTTAGAGGGACTTAGGGTTAGAGGGACTTAGGGTTAGAGGGACTTAGGGTTAGAGGGACTTAGGGTTAGAGGGACTTAGGGTTAGAGGGACTTAGGGTTAGAGGGACTTAGGGTTAGAGGGACTTAGGGTTAGAGGGACTTAGGGTTAGAGGGACTTAGGGTTAGAGGGACTTAGGGTTAGAGGGACTTAGGGTTAGAGGGACTTAGGGTTAGAGGGACTTAGGGTTAGAGGGACTTAGGGTTAGAGGGACTTAGGGTTAGAGGGACTTAGGGTTAGAGGGACTTAGGGTTAGAGGGACTTAGGGTTAGAGGGACTTAGGGTTAGAGGGACTTAGGGTTAGAGGGACTTAGGGTTAGAGGGACTTAGGGTTAGGGTTAGGGTTAGGGTTAGGGTTAGGGTTAGGGTTAGGGTTAGGGTTAGGGTTAGGGTTAGGGTTAGGGTTAGGGTTAGGGTTAGGGTTAGGGTTAGGGTTAGGGTTAGGGTTAGGGTTAGGGTTAGGGTTAGGGTTAGGGTTAGGGTTAGGGTTAGGGTTAGGGTTAGGGTTAGGGTTAGGGTTAGGGTTAGGGTTAGGGTTAGGGTTAGGGTTAGGGTTAGGGTTAGGGTTAGGGTTAGGGTTAGGGTTAGGGTTAGGGTTAGGGTTAGGGTTAGGGTTAGGGTTAGGGTTAGGGTTAGGGTTAGGGTTAGGGTTAGGGTTAGGGTTAGGGTTAGGGTTAGGGTTAGGGTTAGGGTTAGGGTTAGGGTTAGGGTTAGGGTTAGGGTTAGGGTTAGGGTTAGGGTTAGGGTTAGGGTTAGGGTTAGGGTTAGGGTTAGGGTTAGGGTTAGGGTTAGGGTTAGGGTTAGGGTTAGGGTTAGGGTTAGGGTTAGGGTTAGGGTTAGGGTTAGGGTTAGGGTTAGGGTTAGGGTTAGGGTTAGGGTTAGGGTTAGGGTTAGGGTTAGGGTTAGGGTTAGGGTTAGGGTTAGGGTTAGGGTTAGGGTTAGGGTTAGGGTTAGGGTTAGGGTTAGGGTTAGGGTTAGGGTTAGGGTTAGGGTTAGGGTTAGGGTTAGGGTTAGGGTTAGGGTTAGGGTTAGGGTTAGGGTTAGGGTTAGGGTTAGGGTTAGGGTTAGGGTTAGGGTTAGGGTTAGGGTTAGGGTTAGGGTTAGGGTTAGGGTTAGGGTTAGGGTTAGGGTTAGGGTTAGGGTTAGGGTTAGGGTTAGGGTTAGGGTTAGGGTTAGGGTTAGGGTTAGGGTTAGGGTTAGGGTTAGGGTTAGGGTTAGGGTTAGGGTTAGGGTTAGGGTTAGGGTTAGGGTTAGGGTTAGGGTTAGGGTTAGGGTTAGGGTTAGGGTTAGGGTTAGGGTTAGGGTTAGGGTTAGGGTTAGGGTTAGGGTTAGGGTTAGGGTTAGGGTTAGGGTTAGGGTTAGGGTTAGGGTTAGGGTTAGGGTTAGGGTTAGGGTTAGGGTTAGGGTTAGGGTTAGGGTTAGGGTTAGGGTTAGGGTTAGGGTTAGGGTTAGGGTTAGGGTTAGGGTTAGGGTTAGGGTTAGGGTTAGGGTTAGGGTTAGGGTTAGGGTTAGGGTTAGGGTTAGGGTTAGGGTTAGGGTTAGGGTTAGGGTTAGGGTTAGGGTTAGGGTTAGGGTTAGGGTTAGGGTTAGGGTTAGGGTTAGGGTTAGGGTTAGGGTTAGGGTTAGGGTTAGGGTTAGGGTTAGGGTTAGGGTTAGGGTTAGGGTTAGGGTTAGGGTTAGGGTTAGGGTTAGGGTTAGGGTTAGGGTTAGGGTTAGGGTTAGGGTTAGGGTTAGGGTTAGGGTTAGGGTTAGGGTTAGGGTTAGGGTTAGGGTTAGGGTTAGGGTTAGGGTTAGGGTTAGGGTTAGGGTTAGGGTTAGGGTTAGGGTTAGGGTTAGGGTTAGGGTTAGGGTTAGGGTTAGGGTTAGGGTTAGGGTTAGGGTTAGGGTTAGGGTTAGGGTTAGGGTTAGGGTTAGGGTTAGGGTTAGGGTTAGGGTTAGGGTTAGGGTTAGGGTTAGGGTTAGGGTTAGGGTTAGGGTTAGGGTTAGGGTTAGGGTTAGGGTTAGGGTTAGGGTTAGGGTTAGGGTTAGGGTTAGGGTTAGGGTTAGGGTTAGGGTTAGGGTTAGGGTTAGGGTTAGGGTTAGGGTTAGGGTTAGGGTTAGGGTTAGGGTTAGGGTTAGGGTTAGGGTTAGGGTTAGGGTTAGGGTTAGGGTTAGGGTTAGGGTTAGGGTTAGGGTTAGGGTTAGGGTTAGGGTTAGGGTTAGGGTTAGGGTTAGGGTTAGGGTTAGGGTTAGGGTTAGGGTTAGGGTTAGGGTTAGGGTTAGGGTTAGGGTTAGGGTTAGGGTTAGGGTTAGGGTTAGGGTTAGGGTTAGGGTTAGGGTTAGGGTTAGGGTTAGGGTTAGGGTTAGGGTTAGGGTTAGGGTTAGGGTTAGGGTTAGGGTTAGGGTTAGGGTTAGGGTTAGGGTTAGGGTTAGGGTTAGGGTTAGGGTTAGGGTTAGGGTTAGGGTTAGGGTTAGGGTTAGGGTTAGGGTTAGGGTTAGGGTTAGGGTTAGGGTTAGGGTTAGGGTTAGGGTTAGGGTTAGGGTTAGGGTTAGGGTTAGGGTTAGGGTTAGGGTTAGGGTTAGGGTTAGGGTTAGGGTTAGGGTTAGGGTTAGGGTTAGGGTTAGGGTTAGGGTTAGGGTTAGGGTTAGGGTTAGGGTTAGGGTTAGGGTTAGGGTTAGGGTTAGGGTTAGGGTTAGGGTTAGGGTTAGGGTTAGGGTTAGGGTTAGGGTTAGGGTTAGGGTTAGGGTTAGGGTTAGGGTTAGGGTTAGGGTTAGGGTTAGGGTTAGGGTTAGGGTTAGGGTTAGGGTTAGGGTTAGGGTTAGGGTTAGGGTTAGGGTTAGGGTTAGGGTTAGGGTTAGGGTTAGGGTTAGGGTTAGGGTTAGGGTTAGGGTTAGGGTTAGGGTTAGGGTTAGGGTTAGGGTTAGGGTTAGGGTTAGGGTTAGGGTTAGGGTTAGGGTTAGGGTTAGGGTTAGGGTTAGGGTTAGGGTTAGGGTTAGGGTTAGGGTTAGGGTTAGGGTTAGGGTTAGGGTTAGGGTTAGGGTTAGGGTTAGGGTTAGGGTTAGGGTTAGGGTTAGGGTTAGGGTTAGGGTTAGGGTTAGGGTTAGGGTTAGGGTTAGGGTTAGGGTTAGGGTTAGGGTTAGGGTTAGGGTTAGGGTTAGGGTTAGGGTTAGGGTTAGGGTTAGGGTTAGGGTTAGGGTTAGGGTTAGGGTTAGGGTTAGGGTTAGGGTTAGGGTTAGGGTTAGGGTTAGGGTTAGGGTTAGGGTTAGGGTTAGGGTTAGGGTTAGGGTTAGGGTTAGGGTTAGGGTTAGGGTTAGGGTTAGGGTTAGGGTTAGGGTTAGGGTTAGGGTTAGGGTTAGGGTTAGGGTTAGGGTTAGGGTTAGGGTTAGGGTTAGGGTTAGGGTTAGGGTTAGGGTTAGGGTTAGGGTTAGGGTTAGGGTTAGGGTTAGGGTTAGGGTTAGGGTTAGGGTTAGGGTTAGGGTTAGGGTTAGGGTTAGGGTTAGGGTTAGGGTTAGGGTTAGGGTTAGGGTTAGGGTTAGGGTTAGGGTTAGGGTTAGGGTTAGGGTTAGGGTTAGGGTTAGGGTTAGGGTTAGGGTTAGGGTTAGGGTTAGGGTTAGGGTTAGGGTTAGGGTTAGGGTTAGGGTTAGGGTTAGGGTTAGGGTTAGGGTTAGGGTTAGGGTTAGGGTTAGGGTTAGGGTTAGGGTTAGGGTTAGGGTTAGGGTTAGGGTTAGGGTTAGGGTTAGGGTTAGGGTTAGGGTTAGGGTTAGGGTTAGGGTTAGGGTTAGGGTTAGGGTTAGGGTTAGGGTTAGGGTTAGGGTTAGGGTTAGGGTTAGGGTTAGGGTTAGGGTTAGGGTTAGGGTTAGGGTTAGGGTTAGGGTTAGGGTTAGGGTTAGGGTTAGGGTTAGGGTTAGGGTTAGGGTTAGGGTTAGGGTTAGGGTTAGGGTTAGGGTTAGGGTTAGGGTTAGGGTTAGGGTTAGGGTTAGGGTTAGGGTTAGGGTTAGGGTTAGGGTTAGGGTTAGGGTTAGGGTTAGGGTTAGGGTTAGGGTTAGGGTTAGGGTTAGGGTTAGGGTTAGGGTTAGGGTTAGGGTTAGGGTTAGGGTTAGGGTTAGGGTTAGGGTTAGGGTTAGGGTTAGGGTTAGGGTTAGGGTTAGGGTTAGGGTTAGGGTTAGGGTTAGGGTTAGGGTTAGGGTTAGGGTTAGGGTTAGGGTTAGGGTTAGGGTTAGGGTTAGGGTTAGGGTTAGGGTTAGGGTTAGGGTTAGGGTTAGGGTTAGGGTTAGGGTTAGGGTTAGGGTTAGGGTTAGGGTTAGGGTTAGGGTTAGGGTTAGGGTTAGGGTTAGGGTTAGGGTTAGGGTTAGGGTTAGGGTTAGGGTTAGGGTTAGGGTTAGGGTTAGGGTTAGGGTTAGGGTTAGGGTTAGGGTTAGGGTTAGGGTTAGGGTTAGGGTTAGGGTTAGGGTTAGGGTTAGGGTTAGGGTTAGGGTTAGGGTTAGGGTTAGGGTTAGGGTTAGGGTTAGGGTTAGGGTTAGGGTTAGGGTTAGGGTTAGGGTTAGGGTTAGGGTTAGGGTTAGGGTTAGGGTTAGGGTTAGGGTTAGGGTTAGGGTTAGGGTTAGGGTTAGGGTTAGGGTTAGGGTTAGGGTTAGGGTTAGGGTTAGGGTTAGGGTTAGGGTTAGGGTTAGGGTTAGGGTTAGGGTTAGGGTTAGGGTTAGGGTTAGGGTTAGGGTTAGGGTTAGGGTTAGGGTTAGGGTTAGGGTTAGGGTTAGGGTTAGGGTTAGGGTTAGGGTTAGGGTTAGGGTTAGGGTTAGGGTTAGGGTTAGGGTTAGGGTTAGGGTTAGGGTTAGGGTTAGGGTTAGGGTTAGGGTTAGGGTTAGGGTTAGGGTTAGGGTTAGGGTTAGGGTTAGGGTTAGGGTTAGGGTTAGGGTTAGGGTTAGGGTTAGGGTTAGGGTTAGGGTTAGGGTTAGGGTTAGGGTTAGGGTTAGGGTTAGGGTTAGGGTTAGGGTTAGGGTTAGGGTTAGGGTTAGGGTTAGGGTTAGGGTTAGGGTTAGGGTTAGGGTTAGGGTTAGGGTTAGGGTTAGGGTTAGGGTTAGGGTTAGGGTTAGGGTTAGGGTTAGGGTTAGGGTTAGGGTTAGGGTTAGGGTTAGGGTTAGGGTTAGGGTTAGGGTTAGGGTTAGGGTTAGGGTTAGGGTTAGGGTTAGGGTTAGGGTTAGGGTTAGGGTTAGGGTTAGGGTTAGGGTTAGGGTTAGGGTTAGGGTTAGGGTTAGGGTTAGGGTTAGGGTTAGGGTTAGGGTTAGGGTTAGGGTTAGGGTTAGGGTTAGGGTTAGGGTTAGGGTTAGGGTTAGGGTTAGGGTTAGGGTTAGGGTTAGGGTTAGGGTTAGGGTTAGGGTTAGGGTTAGGGTTAGGGTTAGGGTTAGGGTTAGGGTTAGGGTTAGGGTTAGGGTTAGGGTTAGGGTTAGGGTTAGGGTTAGGGTTAGGGTTAGGGTTAGGGTTAGGGTTAGGGTTAGGGTTAGGGTTAGGGTTAGGGTTAGGGTTAGGGTTAGGGTTAGGGTTAGGGTTAGGGTTAGGGTTAGGGTTAGGGTTAGGGTTAGGGTTAGGGTTAGGGTTAGGGTTAGGGTTAGGGTTAGGGTTAGGGTTAGGGTTAGGGTTAGGGTTAGGGTTAGGGTTAGGGTTAGGGTTAGGGTTAGGGTTAGGGTTAGGGTTAGGGTTAGGGTTAGGGTTAGGGTTAGGGTTAGGGTTAGGGTTAGGGTTAGGGTTAGGGTTAGGGTTAGGGTTAGGGTTAGGGTTAGGGTTAGGGTTAGGGTTAGGGTTAGGGTTAGGGTTAGGGTTAGGGTTAGGGTTAGGGTTAGGGTTAGGGTTAGGGTTAGGGTTAGGGTTAGGGTTAGGGTTAGGGTTAGGGTTAGGGTTAGGGTTAGGGTTAGGGTTAGGGTTAGGGTTAGGGTTAGGGTTAGGGTTAGGGTTAGGGTTAGGGTTAGGGTTAGGGTTAGGGTTAGGGTTAGGGTTAGGGTTAGGGTTAGGGTTAGGGTTAGGGTTAGGGTTAGGGTTAGGGTTAGGGTTAGGGTTAGGGTTAGGGTTAGGGTTAGGGTTAGGGTTAGGGTTAGGGTTAGGGTTAGGGTTAGGGTTAGGGTTAGGGTTAGGGTTAGGGTTAGGGTTAGGGTTAGGGTTAGGGTTAGGGTTAGGGTTAGGGTTAGGGTTAGGGTTAGGGTTAGGGTTAGGGTTAGGGTTAGGGTTAGGGTTAGGGTTAGGGTTAGGGTTAGGGTTAGGGTTAGGGTTAGGGTTAGGGTTAGGGTTAGGGTTAGGGTTAGGGTTAGGGTTAGGGTTAGGGTTAGGGTTAGGGTTAGGGTTAGGGTTAGGGTTAGGGTTAGGGTTAGGGTTAGGGTTAGGGTTAGGGTTAGGGTTAGGGTTAGGGTTAGGGTTAGGGTTAGGGTTAGGGTTAGGGTTAGGGTTAGGGTTAGGGTTAGGGTTAGGGTTAGGGTTAGGGTTAGGGTTAGGGTTAGGGTTAGGGTTAGGGTTAGGGTTAGGGTTAGGGTTAGGGTTAGGGTTAGGGTTAGGGTTAGGGTTAGGGTTAGGGTTAGGGTTAGGGTTAGGGTTAGGGTTAGGGTTAGGGTTAGGGTTAGGGTTAGGGTTAGGGTTAGGGTTAGGGTTAGGGTTAGGGTTAGGGTTAGGGTTAGGGTTAGGGTTAGGGTTAGGGTTAGGGTTAGGGTTAGGGTTAGGGTTAGGGTTAGGGTTAGGGTTAGGGTTAGGGTTAGGGTTAGGGTTAGGGTTAGGGTTAGGGTTAGGGTTAGGGTTAGGGTTAGGGTTAGGGTTAGGGTTAGGGTTAGGGTTAGGGTTAGGGTTAGGGTTAGGGTTAGGGTTAGGGTTAGGGTTAGGGTTAGGGTTAGGGTTAGGGTTAGGGTTAGGGTTAGGGTTAGGGTTAGGGTTAGGGTTAGGGTTAGGGTTAGGGTTAGGGTTAGGGTTAGGGTTAGGGTTAGGGTTAGGGTTAGGGTTAGGGTTAGGGTTAGGGTTAGGGTTAGGGTTAGGGTTAGGGTTAGGGTTAGGGTTAGGGTTAGGGTTAGGGTTAGGGTTAGGGTTAGGGTTAGGGTTAGGGTTAGGGTTAGGGTTAGGGTTAGGGTTAGGGTTAGGGTTAGGGTTAGGGTTAGGGTTAGGGTTAGGGTTAGGGTTAGGGTTAGGGTTAGGGTTAGGGTTAGGGTTAGGGTTAGGGTTAGGGTTAGGGTTAGGGTTAGGGTTAGGGTTAGGGTTAGGGTTAGGGTTAGGGTTAGGGTTAGGGTTAGGGTTAGGGTTAGGGTTAGGGTTAGGGTTAGGGTTAGGGTTAGGGTTAGGGTTAGGGTTAGGGTTAGGGTTAGGGTTAGGGTTAGGGTTAGGGTTAGGGTTAGGGTTAGGGTTAGGGTTAGGGTTAGGGTTAGGGTTAGGGTTAGGGTTAGGGTTAGGGTTAGGGTTAGGGTTAGGGTTAGGGTTAGGGTTAGGGTTAGGGTTAGGGTTAGGGTTAGGGTTAGGGTTAGGGTTAGGGTTAGGGTTAGGGTTAGGGTTAGGGTTAGGGTTAGGGTTAGGGTTAGGGTTAGGGTTAGGGTTAGGGTTAGGGTTAGGGTTAGGGTTAGGGTTAGGGTTAGGGTTAGGGTTAGGGTTAGGGTTAGGGTTAGGGTTAGGGTTAGGGTTAGGGTTAGGGTTAGGGTTAGGGTTAGGGTTAGGGTTAGGGTTAGGGTTAGGGTTAGGGTTAGGGTTAGGGTTAGGGTTAGGGTTAGGGTTAGGGTTAGGGTTAGGGTTAGGGTTAGGGTTAGGGTTAGGGTTAGGGTTAGGGTTAGGGTTAGGGTTAGGGTTAGGGTTAGGGTTAGGGTTAGGGTTAGGGTTAGGGTTAGGGTTAGGGTTAGGGTTAGGGTTAGGGTTAGGGTTAGGGTTAGGGTTAGGGTTAGGGTTAGGGTTAGGGTTAGGGTTAGGGTTAGGGTTAGGGTTAGGGTTAGGGTTAGGGTTAGGGTTAGGGTTAGGGTTAGGGTTAGGGTTAGGGTTAGGGTTAGGGTTAGGGTTAGGGTTAGGGTTAGGGTTAGGGTTAGGGTTAGGGTTAGGGTTAGGGTTAGGGTTAGGGTTAGGGTTAGGGTTAGGGTTAGGGTTAGGGTTAGGGTTAGGGTTAGGGTTAGGGTTAGGGTTAGGGTTAGGGTTAGGGTTAGGGTTAGGGTTAGGGTTAGGGTTAGGGTTAGGGTTAGGGTTAGGGTTAGGGTTAGGGTTAGGGTTAGGGTTAGGGTTAGGGTTAGGGTTAGGGTTAGGGTTAGGGTTAGGGTTAGGGTTAGGGTTAGGGTTAGGGTTAGGGTTAGGGTTAGGGTTAGGGTTAGGGTTAGGGTTAGGGTTAGGGTTAGGGTTAGGGTTAGGGTTAGGGTTAGGGTTAGGGTTAGGGTTAGGGTTAGGGTTAGGGTTAGGGTTAGGGTTAGGGTTAGGGTTAGGGTTAGGGTTAGGGTTAGGGTTAGGGTTAGGGTTAGGGTTAGGGTTAGGGTTAGGGTTAGGGTTAGGGTTAGGGTTAGGGTTAGGGTTAGGGTTAGGGTTAGGGTTAGGGTTAGGGTTAGGGTTAGGGTTAGGGTTAGGGTTAGGGTTAGGGTTAGGGTTAGGGTTAGGGTTAGGGTTAGGGTTAGGGTTAGGGTTAGGGTTAGGGTTAGGGTTAGGGTTAGGGTTAGGGTTAGGGTTAGGGTTAGGGTTAGGGTTAGGGTTAGGGTTAGGGTTAGGGTTAGGGTTAGGGTTAGGGTTAGGGTTAGGGTTAGGGTTAGGGTTAGGGTTAGGGTTAGGGTTAGGGTTAGGGTTAGGGTTAGGGTTAGGGTTAGGGTTAGGGTTAGGGTTAGGGTTAGGGTTAGGGTTAGGGTTAGGGTTAGGGTTAGGGTTAGGGTTAGGGTTAGGGTTAGGGTTAGGGTTAGGGTTAGGGTTAGGGTTAGGGTTAGGGTTAGGGTTAGGGTTAGGGTTAGGGTTAGGGTTAGGGTTAGGGTTAGGGTTAGGGTTAGGGTTAGGGTTAGGGTTAGGGTTAGGGTTAGGGTTAGGGTTAGGGTTAGGGTTAGGGTTAGGGTTAGGGTTAGGGTTAGGGTTAGGGTTAGGGTTAGGGTTAGGGTTAGGGTTAGGGTTAGGGTTAGGGTTAGGGTTAGGGTTAGGGTTAGGGTTAGGGTTAGGGTTAGGGTTAGGGTTAGGGTTAGGGTTAGGGTTAGGGTTAGGGTTAGGGTTAGGGTTAGGGTTAGGGTTAGGGTTAGGGTTAGGGTTAGGGTTAGGGTTAGGGTTAGGGTTAGGGTTAGGGTTAGGGTTAGGGTTAGGGTTAGGGTTAGGGTTAGGGTTAGGGTTAGGGTTAGGGTTAGGGTTAGGGTTAGGGTTAGGGTTAGGGTTAGGGTTAGGGTTAGGGTTAGGGTTAGGGTTAGGGTTAGGGTTAGGGTTAGGGTTAGGGTTAGGGTTAGGGTTAGGGTTAGGGTTAGGGTTAGGGTTAGGGTTAGGGTTAGGGTTAGGGTTAGGGTTAGGGTTAGGGTTAGGGTTAGGGTTAGGGTTAGGGTTAGGGTTAGGGTTAGGGTTAGGGTTAGGGTTAGGGTTAGGGTTAGGGTTAGGGTTAGGGTTAGGGTTAGGGTTAGGGTTAGGGTTAGGGTTAGGGTTAGGGTTAGGGTTAGGGTTAGGGTTAGGGTTAGGGTTAGGGTTAGGGTTAGGGTTAGGGTTAGGGTTAGGGTTAGGGTTAGGGTTAGGGTTAGGGTTAGGGTTAGGGTTAGGGTTAGGGTTAGGGTTAGGGTTAGGGTTAGGGTTAGGGTTAGGGTTAGGGTTAGGGTTAGGGTTAGGGTTAGGGTTAGGGTTAGGGTTAGGGTTAGGGTTAGGGTTAGGGTTAGGGTTAGGGTTAGGGTTAGGGTTAGGGTTAGGGTTAGGGTTAGGGTTAGGGTTAGGGTTAGGGTTAGGGTTAGGGTTAGGGTTAGGGTTAGGGTTAGGGTTAGGGTTAGGGTTAGGGTTAGGGTTAGGGTTAGGGTTAGGGTTAGGGTTAGGGTTAGGGTTAGGGTTAGGGTTAGGGTTAGGGTTAGGGTTAGGGTTAGGGTTAGGGTTAGGGTTAGGGTTAGGGTTAGGGTTAGGGTTAGGGTTAGGGTTAGGGTTAGGGTTAGGGTTAGGGTTAGGGTTAGGGTTAGGGTTAGGGTTAGGGTTGAGGGTTAGGGTTAGGGTTAGGGTTAGGGTTAGGGTTAGGGTTAGGGTTAGGGTTAGGGTTAGGGTTAGGGTTAGGGTTAGGGTTAGGGTTAGGGTTAGGGTTAGGGTTAGGGTTAGGGTTAGGGTTAGGGTTAGGGTTAGGGTTAGGGTTAGGGTTAGGGTTAGGGTTAGGGTTAGGGTTAGGG